>CM057337.1:978476341-980976341 GCA_030015575.1 Agapanthus africanus
TCTGTATCATAATGAAAGCCAAGAATCCATGACATCCTCTCTTCAAAAGCCGACTAGCAAAAAGGCAGAAATCAAGCTGTGAAAGGCGACACCACAGCCCCCATGCACAACAAGAACCGACTCGCCGGAAAAACGGAACCTGACTGTCCTCTCGCGATAGTCCACAGACGCCTAGCATGTACTTAACCAGTCTGTGCCCAGGAGAACGTCAAATTCCAACATCTCTAGAAGGATCAAATCGACGGACGAATCTCTATCTCCTACCCAAATAGCACACGACCGAAACACGTGTTGCGCAACTAAGGAATCGCTGACAGAATTAAACACAACAAATGGCTGATCTAGCATACACGACTCTCGGCCTAACCACGGCATGAAGTATGTAGAACAAACGAGTGCATAGATCCCGAATTAAACAGACAAGTGCAATAAGAAAACATACGAATAAGATTACCTGAAAACTCTGCACTGGACGCCCAAGCGTCCCGATGAGTAGAAGCAAACGCTCGTGTCTGCCCTCTATCCGCAACTGGTAAACCTCCTCTACCATACTGTACTCTCGGAATAAATCCTCCGCGACCGTGACCTCTCTGAACATAAATCTGGTGCTGATCCACAACAGGCGCAACCGGAGACTCTCCCTGAGGTGAAGGTGGTAAAGTAACATATGGTACAGCTGTCCTCCTCCGGCGTACCAAGGTACAATCTCTGACGAGGTGATGGAAACTCCCGCACCGGAAACATCCAGATAAAAACTGCTGCCCCTCCTGGGGATGAAAGCTAACCCACTTTCCTCGTCCCACACCTCTGCTACTCCCGTGACGTGCAAAAAATCTGTCACGGCGACTGAACCTCTGTCTCTGGGCTGGTACACCTGCACGAGCCCTCCTCTATCCTCGGACTCCCAAAGTCTCGAAAAGACGCTCCTCATCGAATAGGGCTGCGTCCACTGGTGCTGTATACGTAACATAATGATGTGTGTTGATCGCAAGGAATAACTGGGTCACAGGGGTGACAACCTCCTGTCGCTGCGCTCGACTGGCCTCAACCAACGACCTCATCATCTGACGCAAGTCCTGCATATCTGCCTCAAGCCTAGCGATACGATCTATCGAAGGCGGATCAATATGCTCCTGTACAGCGAGCATGCCATCCTGGTCAATCCTCGTCCCACACGAGTCAACTCTGACCTCGGCCCTCGCTGCACCTCTCTAAGCCCTCATAGTCATCGGCGGCAAAAGGCTATAAATGGAAATAGGATTCAATATGAACACGGAAATCAAATCACAAGGATATGTATCAGCAAGGAAGGAATTTCAAGCAATTAGTACTTAGGTCACTTAGGCAGAGTACAGTGTCGTAAGTATGCCGCGGACATACACACGCTACATTACTCTACTTAAGCTACCTACTCCATCATACCAAGGTCATCCTACACTCCGAAAGGTAAAACCTAGCGCTCTGATACCAACCTTGTCACGACCCAAAATTTAGCACGTGACGGCCCTTAAACTACGTAATGTCTCCAGACGTAATGTAATTCAAGTAAGCCAAAAACCCAGCAATCAAAACCATCAAAAGTAGTAAGTGATAATAACATTGTTAAAACTTTTGAAAATCCCAATCAAATTCTTTAAAGTCCTAATTTATTTCCTTTAAAAAAATTGGCAGCACCTCCTTTGTAAAACAAGCCCCCAAAAGGGTACAACATAAATATATAAGTAAAGCATTCCCAACGGGAGCAAATCCACGCCCAAAAGCGGAAAACAACCACCACAAGCAAATATACGACGCCGTAGCGAAGAAAAAGACGATATAAATGAAAATGCATAAAAGACCTCCAAGTCACCATATAATATACAATATCGTCCTCACAACACGTCTCTAAGTCAATACATGAAAGTGGTAGATGGAGAGTACATGGTACAAAGATATACAATGAGCAATATCGGATAACCGCAAAACCCACCTATAGCAAAACTGCACACAGTCGGCCGTAGCAGTATCCGCAGCAAAAGATGATACGATAGGTAGAAGATCGCCCTGCCTCTGACTGCTCTGAGGAACAACCTGCAAACCCTGTGGCACAACAGGGGTGAGTTGCCAACTCATGAATAGTAAATAACATATGCAGATAATCGCAAGTATGCACGTACTGCGTGAATCTATCACATGCAAGCTAATTAGCAATAAATGGCCATATGTATGTACAACAGTCATGAAAGGTACTCTAGCAGGTACAACAAATACATGAAGCAATAATATGGCAATATGTATATGCAACAGTCATGAAATGGTACTCTATCAGGTACTACTAATACATGAAGCAATGCATATAAATAAATGTGGAATATGGGATAAAATATGTCATCCTCACGGAAATCCTCATCGTGGCAGGACCAATGTCCATCAAGGCAATCCAAATCCCAAATATCATCATATCGGCCCTCAGATCGGCCCTCAACATCAAGTAAGGAATAAGAATACATGCATAGATCATTGTGACGATATATATATATATATATAACAACGTCCCATACCACTGATATATATATTCATGCATATATAACAGCGTCCCATACCACTGATATATATACTTAGGAGAAAAATATCATGAAAACTAGTGTCTAGCATCGACACATTGTCATCAACCCGACTGCCCCTGATATGTACGTATCATACGTTCATTGGAAACCCGAGTGCCCCAACTTCGTCACTCGAATTCCCCGTATCCATACGTACAAGACTCCGGTCGATATCTCCACGATCACCGCCGAGTCCAATACTGTCATCGGTAGGTATGATTCCCCTGCCAGGCTCATCGGTGCGAACCTTCGACATACCTTTCTTGCCCCGGGTTACCTCCAGGCCCCACCATGTATCCGCACACGGCCCACGACGCCTCCTCGCATGGGGTATATATCAGAATCGAGAAATCTCATGGTGGATGCTGAAATATCATATCAAGAGAAACCGGGTTTTTCAAATAATGCATAATTTCATGAAACTACCACGGTCCTCAAATCCAGAAAACATCATGAAAAATCCATATCTCAATGCGAAAATCCATGAATATAATATATGCAACATAAAACTGAAATGTAAGCATATAAAAGAAAAGCCGCTATTTAACTGCAACAAGTATATATATATCATGCGGTTCCTAATTTCTCCAAGTCCATACAACATCAAATAAAGATGAACATGTAGCTATAGCCAGATATGCGTAACCATGTCGGTATAGCAAGATATGTGTATCTACCAATCAATAATGATGTGATACCCCTCAGGTATGTGTGTAGCTGTATCAAGCTAGGTAGGTGTATATACATGTCAAAAATGATACAATACCCTCCATGTATATGTATAGCTATATCAAGCTAGGTATGTGTACATGTAGATATGTATGCAAGATGTACATGTAGCTATGTCTCATATGTGTATATACCTATCTCTAATGTTACATCACCATATAGGTATATGGGTAGCTAGCATGTAGTCATGGCAAGGCATATGTGTAAGCATGTAGATATACAGGTATGCTATATGTCATATGCACAATGGAGAATGAATCAATGTCTCAATGTCCCTAACCAAGAAATATCATATATGTATGTGTGTTGTGCGTGTCATGGCAATTATTGACGGTGTGAGTGGCATACAATCAGTGCTCGTGCAACATGAGCCGTCAATAATAGTGCAGTGTCCAAAGGGTACAAGTCCAAGCGCAACAAGTAATAATATGCAATGAGGTGCATGCGCAAACTCTATATGTGCAATATAAACATGCGACTAATATCATATCATCTCTAGCCCAAACATAACACCATGCGGGCGATTCCCCTGTAGATGTTAAATCTACTCACAGATGATCCTGGGGCTAAGTAAAGTCAGCCACTCGCTTTCCCTTCTTCGCAGCGTCCAAAATCCCCGCCTGCGATCCTAAAATCACAAAACAACATAACAAGTATATATTAGCAATCGACTAATAACATGTACAAACTATATTTGACCGACGCACCAACTCCAAACATACTCTCAAGTGTTCGTCTAGTGGCTAACACACGTATCGACACTACTAAACCAATTCAAGAGCAACAGATACACAAAGACACGAACCGTATCAGATAACGTAACGCGCATAATCGAAACACTAGAAAACAAGCAAAGTGATCCCAGATTTTGCTATCCAAAAAATTTGTAAAAGTTGCACATACCACAAGACCACAAATAAGCCCAGAGACCCGTACACCAAAACTCAACACCCCACTCACCAGTCTGGCCGCAATTTGCGGCAATAAATATGCGGCCTGTTTCAAAGGGAATTGGCTCGGGTTTTTAGGGTAGTTTCTTGGTCATTACAAAAGGTCACTGTGATGGAAACTTTTCCAACAAATACCTAGTTTGATAGTAGATCATCCGAGACCCAAAACTACGCTAAAAATACTATATTTACCCGAAACGAAACTTTACGCGTTCTAAATAGAAACTATCAAGCTACGCAACATTAAAAAGGCTTACTTAACAGAAAGAGATCATTACCTACTCCCACAAGCTCAAAGATCCTAGATTTCCAAGCTCCAAGGCATCTAAGAGGCAAAACAAGGTTTAAGATGTGATTTTTATGAGATTTGATGAAGTTTAGTGAATGTTTAGTGATGGATTAGTGAGTGTTCAGTTGAGGGAAGAGGGAGTGATGAAAGAAATGAGAAAGAGATGAAGTGAGAGAGAATGAGAGAGGGTGTGAAGAAGAGAGAGAGGTGAGTGTAAGAGGGTGAGAGCACCAAGCACTAACTTCGCATTAATGCAACCATTAATGCCCACCATGTCACCATGCCATCTCCTCTCCAAAACAAAACCCAAAGGAAATATCTCTTTCAAATATCTAGGGTTTAATCAAGGCAAAGGATTAGGTTAAAGCAAAGGATTAGGATTATGGTTAAATTGTCATGGTCACTAAACTAGATTAGCACAAACAAACCTTCACATAAACATGCACATGAGTCTGCAAGCTATAACAAATAATAATAAATTATTAATTAAATGTTATAAAATGTGAGAAACCCGAATTGGTAAACTTTTTATCAAAAACCTGCACTACTGCTTAATTAACACAAATCGAAATCTAAGGCGTTACACATAGTCTGTAAAGTTTAAAGACATCATAGTCTATGAGTTTAAGGACCTCACCGTCTGTGGTAGTTTAGAGACATCATAGTCTGTAAAGTTTAAGGGTATCATAGTCCATGAGTTTAAGGACCTCACAGTCCATAAGGTTTAAGGACATTATAGTCCATGAATTTAAGGGCCCCACAGTCCATGAGTTTAAGAACCCCCACAGTCCGTAAAGTTTAAGGACATCATAGTCCATGAGTTTAAGGACCCCACAGTCCGTGGAATGTCTGGTTGTCGGGACCCATCACTTCTCTGAAGACGTTGACGGATTACAACTACAAATACCAAAGGTATGAAGAGATGTACCCTTGAACGAATGTTGGTTGAAAAGCTCTGGGAATTACTTTGAATGCCATGTGGGATGATCAATTTTGGAAGACAAGAGTATGATTGGGGTTCAACTTCAAGGGATCTTACCTCTGGAAGACTTAGCTAATTTAGGCTAAGATTGGCTCGAATATAGTGTTAAACACTAGAGTATATTCGGCGCTCACGTGCTCCCACGTGAGGCGCTTAAAGTAGTGTTAAACACTAAAACTGAAGCTCTCACGTGGGGTCATATGAGGCGCCTGAAGATTGGGCATTGCTTCTTTTATCCCATAATATGCATATAAATGTTAAACACTTGACCTTTATGACCATCACGTGTGGGCACGTGATGAGTATCCATGTGTTGGATATTAATCCTTCAGTTTTACCCTATTTTCTCTTTAAAATGGTGTTTGTTAGGGGTCACATGGGGACACGTGAGGCATTTCCTTTAGGCGGGCATTGCCTTTGGGTAGAATCCTCTTTTGTTTGATAATTGCTAGGGGTCACGTGGGAACGCGTGAGACGCCCAAAAAGTGAAAATGCCTTGGCTTTACTCCCTTTTGTTTCGAGAAGCTTTTTAAGGGTCACGTGGGAGCACGTGATACACCCTAAAAGAGAAACTGTCTTCATTGTTTTCCTTTTTCCATTTTAAATAAGTGTTAAACACTTTAGGAAATCTCTTTTTCTGGTTCAAAGAAAGAGGGTCACGTGTTATCACATGATCATGTTAGGTACTGATCTCTTTTACGTGCATGCAAAGTTAAATCCCTTGTTTAAGAATTAAATTCTTCTGATAGGGTTAAACCCTAATTTTATTTAGAGGAATTAAATTCCTATATGTTTGAAAGAATTAAATTCTTTAAACCCAATTCTCCCTCTAAGTTTTGGATCTGCATGGCAGAATCTCCTCGATGAGAATTAAATTCTCAACTTGTGGGGAGATCTGCTTCTGCAGATCTTCAACCAGAGGAAGAATTAAGTTCTTTTTTATAAGAGTTAAACTCTTGGTTTGAGAATTAAATTCTCTTTTGTTTTATGGGAGCTTATAGAATGATCTCCTTCCTTCTCTTACCTAGAGTTTTTTCTCTGAAGAGATCTTCTTTTCTCTCTGGAGAATTAAATTCTCTTCTTTTTTTCTGTATTCTCTCTCTGTTGTTGTCTCCTTTTTTTTCCTCTTCTCTTCTTGGCTTCTATTTATAAGAGAAAGAAAAGAATCAGTTTGTTTAGTCAATCTTTCATTGAAAGATTTTTTATTGATTTTACAACCAACATGATCTTTTAAATCACTCGGTGAATTTTATTCACCATTGGATTTTTAATCCAAAATATATTTTATTTGTTGTTCCTGGCAAATTTTTAGGAAAATATTTGCTTGTATAGAATCTTTCTATAAATTGGTGATTTTTAATCACCATTGGATTTTTAATCCAACGGTGCTCCACTTTACAAAGTGCAATCTTTTCTGTTTGGAAAGATCTAGGGAAATATTTTTCCAATTAGGGCTTTTGATTTCCTTTTAATTAGAATTTAATTCTATTAGCTCAGAGGGTTTAAGAGTCTATCGCGTGTTAGCACGTGACCTTACCAATTAAGTATTTAATTAGAATTTAATTCCATTGGTTCAGACTTCAGAGGGATCAGGAACCCATCACATGTTGCCATGTGACCCCACTGATTAAGCATTTAATTAGAATTTAATTCTATTAGTTCAGAGGGCTCAGAAACCCATCACGTGTTGGCACGTGAACCCACTGATTAAGCATTTCCAATTGTTTATTTTATTCAGCATCTATAGTCTTTGCATGTAAAAGGTCATGTGTCTGCACGTGAGACCAGGTCGCGTGTGGGCACGTGATACCCCCTTTGGGGGTTTTCCTTGCTGCTTTATTTGTATTTTATTCAGTTCCCATGAGGGAACAAATACTTTTAATTCTTTTTAATTAGAATTTAATTCTATTAATTCAGTGGGTTCAAGAGCCCATCACGTATGGGCACGTGACTTTGTCAATTAGACATTCAGGCGTAGATAGAATATGCCCATAAAAAGGTCACGTGTTTGCACGTGAGGCCTAGTCGCGTGTGAGCACGTGATGCCCCATTTGGGGGTTTGCCTTGCTGGTTTATTTGTATTTTATTCAGTTCCCATAAGGGAACAAATGCCCCCACAGCGTTGTTCTCACGTGTTTGCACGTGAGTGCAACCCTGTCATCTTTGTGGCCGTTGGATTTGTCTAGGGAACGGGACAGATGAACCGTTTCCTATCACGTCCTATAAATGCAACGGTCTCATCAGTAACGCCTCCATTCCTTCATCTTCTTCCTTTTTCAGTTTCTTTCCTTGAGAATTTAATTCTCTTTCTCAGAGCTCAGTTCTCTGTTTAACGAAACAAAATCCAGAGTTTAACTCTGTCAACCAAAAAGAATCCTTTTTCAGGTAAGGATCTTGAACGGTCGAGGAACTTTTCTTCTCCTTTTATAAAATTCCCTTTGGATTTTAATCCACACCAAGGGGTTTTTTTCCTTTAATAAGAACTCATCTTTCCAAGCTCTAAGAATGCACGATCTTTAGGTAGTAAACCCCCAATGTTAGGCGTTTTTCTGATCTCAGGGGATTGATGATGGTACTTGTTTTCTTCTGGAATTTAATTCCATTCGAAAGAGCTTAGCTCTGAAAATTCTTCTTGGAATTTAATTCTTGGAAGTTAATACTATACGGAATCATATGAAGGCAGCACAAGATCGGCAGAAGAGTTGGGCCGACACATCGAGAAGACCTCTAGAGTTCGCTGTTGATGATCTGGTGTTCTTGAAGATATCACCGACTAGAGGAGTAATTCGTTTTGGGAGTCGAGGCAAGCTTACTCCTCGATTCGTGGGGCCTTTCGAGATTATGGAACGTGTTGGAGAAATGGCTTATCGATTGGCTTTACCACAATCTTTGGCGAATGTTCATGACGTGTTTCATGTATCTCAACTCCGTAAGTATGTTCGAGATGAAACACACGTGCTAGATCATTCGGAGCTGACTGTAAGAGAGGATTTGACCTTTGAGGAACGACCGATGTCGATTGTTGATCGAAAAGAAAATGGCCTTAAGAACAAGGTTATCCCTCTCGTACTTGTTTCTTGGGGAATCGCTCGCATGGAGAATCGACTTGGGAACGAGAAGACGAGCTTCGACAGAAGTTTCTACATCTATTCTTGTAGATTCTTGTTTGTTTATCTTTTCTTGTTTCTGGAATTTCGAGAACGAAATTCTTTTTGTAGTTGGGTATAATGTAACACCCTAGTTCACTTATACCAATTCTATTTCGAATAATTCTTTATTTAGGGTATTTTCCTGATTTATTGTGTTTTGGGTGCGAATAGTGTATTTGACATCTGTATTTGCATCCGACCCGACCCACTTGGTTAAAACTCGTCTTGATTCTTGTTTATGATTTATCCGGCTTGTTATATGGATCCGTGCATTTTCATTTTTTTTTAAATATTGCATATTGGCATTATATCTGGCATCTGCATTTTTTTAATATAACATTTAAAGTCACATAAAATATTTTAAAAATATCTAGCATGGCCTGCATGATACCTCTAACCTTGTCGTAGCATCCGCGCATCTTGGTCTCGTTCCGTTCAGCGAAACGGACCTGTTTGGATGGCTACGTGCACGTGCGTGCATCCGTTCTTGGGGGTATGCTTTTTCATTACCCGGATATCTAATTTTGGTTTTAGTTGACACGTATATTTTGCGTATTTTAAAACTGGATTTTTAGACCCGACCCGGGCGTATTTTGGACTATTTTTGTATTAACCAAATTACCCAAAGTTTATTAATATAATATTTTTTTTAAACAGTTACAGTAAAGATTTGTAACGAAAATAATCTTTTAAAATTTTTAAAGAAATCTTATTTTAACTCTCTCTCTCTCTCCCTCCTCTCGCAACTACTGTTTCTTCTCGATTCCCGTCACCTCCCTTCTCACCCTCTAGCGTCACCTCCCTCCTTCTCTATTTAATCCCCACGAGAAACCCACAGAACCCGAACCCTAGCTCATCACCTCGCCCTCGCCGCCAACCTCCCAACCTCGTCACCACCACCTCCTTGCCAACATCATCACCTCCACTTCCTCCTCTCCTCCATCTCCTTCTTCTCCTTCTCTCCAACCACCAAGAACCCTGCACAGAACCCTAATCCCGAACCCTCATCTCACCTGCACGCCTCGCCGGCGATCCCTTGCCGTCGCTTCAATACCTTCGCAACCACCTCCTCGCCTCCTCCCAAACCCCAGCACCACACCAGAGCCACCCCAGCCTATTTTTTTTCTTCTTCTTCTTCTTTTCTTTCCTTCTCTTGATTTCTTGTTTCTTTCCGGTGATCACCTGCCGGAGCCGTGCTCGTCGCTGACGATCCGAGAGATCCAGTGGACGTCCTCTACCTACGTGGTTATCCCCTTGCCTTGCCTGGACCCGTCCCGCATGCCGTGTGTGCGTTGCGACGATTTTCCCGACGTCGGACATGCTGTGCGCACCCGTCGTGTGTTCCGTTCAGGCAAGTTTATCTTGCTACATGCTATACTACTATATCTTGCACCCATGTGAATAATAGCATTACATATTGTTTAGTTATGTATCCCACATTACCATTTTACTATTTTACTTTTTTCGGATACCCGTGTGCATCCATACCGTTATTTACATATCTAGTCGCATGCAAGTTTATCATGTTACATGCTATAATACTTATCTTGCATCCATATGAATACAAATATTGCATGTTGATTGCATTATTCATCCATATTAAAGTTTTACTGTTTTCGGATACCCGTATGCATCCATATCATCTATTATGTATGTAGCTGCATCTACAGATCATATTAACTCATGTTATTGTTATAGTAACACCCCATGCTTAATAATGTGCATTCCACTTAGTCTTGGAACGGTAGTTATAACCACTGATAGTTAATTAAGCATCCACATTTTATTGTGTACCCACACCATTAATTCTGCATACCTAGTTGCATGCCATATTACATTAACTCATATTATTGTTACATTAGTACCCCATGCTTGATAATGTGCATCCTATATAGTCATGATGAAATCCCTGATAGATATTTGTGCATCCATGTTTTTACCGTACATCCGTACTTCTACCGTGATTCAATACTTGCTACATTTTACTGTTGGACACCTATATGTTACACTGTGCACTACTTGACATGACCTAATACACCACTGCTTGACTTGATACCTGATCTTGTTACTAATGCCGACAATCCTGACTTGTCGTCCTGATGGATGTATCCTATTGTCTACATTGACAAACCTGTACCTGCTTGATCCTGTGTTGGCATTAGCTCCAGATTTATCAATACCTAACTTGAACACATAACCTTGGGGGTATGGGGAAATCAAAGGTGGAACCGAGTGTAACTTAAAAGGATATTACTTGATCCGTGGTCCCGGGGGGTAACAGGACAGAATCATTCGCGATTCTTCTTGATCCGTGGTCCCGGGGGGTAACGGGACAGAACCATTCTTGGTTCACATATTCCTGATCCGTGGTCCCGGAGGGTAACGGGACATATTCTTTGAGTTACATGAGTAGTACATCAATTGATTTCGAATAAACTTAGGATAGAAAACCCAGTAGCACAGTTTAGATTATTTACCCTACTTCACCCGCACTTATACACTTCACTGTTCATACCGTGTTACTCTATACACTCATTACTGTTACTACCCATGCCCATAGTCACATAATTCGCGAATTATTCGCCGAATTCGCGAATAATTCTCGAATTTTTTATCAGCCGAATTAATCGGCGAGCCGAATTATTCGTGAATTATTCCCGAAATATGTGAAAAAACAACGAATAATTCAAAAAACGGCAAATAATTCACAAAATCAAAACCTAACATCTCATATATTAATTTCTTGCTCGAAATCCTTCCCGAACATTTCCCGAACACTTACCGAATCTTTCCCGAATACTTGCCGATTTTTTCCGAATAGTTCTCTGAATCCGAATTTTCGATCTCGCTGAATTATACCCGAACGACGAATTTGTGATTATGCTCATGCCTGCATATCTTGTTACCTCCTGATTATATTTTATTGTTTGATATTGTGATGCACTGACGTCTGGGTTTTGCATGGCCCAGATCCTCTATCTCTGTCGCAGGCCGTTCAGGAGTATTTCAGCCAACAGACCGAGCAGTGAGGATCCTGTTAGTAGCTAGTTAGTTTAGTTTTATTTTCGTACTTTCATTCCTGATGTGAGCCCGTATTTGGGACGTACTTTCCAGATGTTTTGCTTCTTGGATTTATTGCTTCCGCACATTTATATTTCTTGACTCGTTCATTCTTGCATATGGACATGTACTAGATAGTTTATTTTATTTTTACTGTTCTTGATATCTTATAGACAGACGTAATGTGACTGTGGAGGGATGTTTCCTAGCCACAGGTAGCATGGTTGGCTCTGTCACGTGACGATCTTAGCGCATTCTGAGAAGCGGGGCGTGACAGTGATGGTGCCTCATGGTAATCATTAGTAATTGTGAAAGTGTTCTAATAAGTGTGTTCGCACCAGCATAGCAAGGGAAATAAAACATGGTAATGTAAACTGAGTATATGAAACATAAATTATGATAAATAAGAATTGTTCATCAGAATGTAGTTGTCGGGGTGATATACGCCATCCACCCGATTTCCCCACTTGTAGATATTAAATCTACTCACAGAAATGCGTCTCGAGATAATCGAAGCCTACGACCGCCTTGCCCTTCCTCATCGACTCGGGAGTCTTCGCAGTCGATCCTATACACGTAGAGGTGCAATATAAATATTGATATCGAAGCTACTAATATAACAAAACGTGTACCTAGCTTAAACATATGTTAAACGCACCTAAACCACTTAGGATTTCTCCCTAAATCGATGTACACTCAAGTAGAGATTGGTCGAGAAGGGTAGAGAGCAAAACACCAAATAGAAAAGCAAAATGGCAGATAAAATGAACTTCAGACGTCTAAAGAACAATGTTCAGATGTCTGACCACAAAACATTAAGATCCTAAAGAACGGGCAAACGTCTGATGAAGGGTTTACAGACGTCTGACCCAAAATACAAGGAAATCCATATAACGCCCAGACGTTTGATGCTCTAAGATTAAACATATGAAAATCATCCCGAGCTTATACAGAGCACACACAGACATCTGAAGCTCTGAGCTCAGACGTCTGAAGAAAAAAAACCACTGTTCAAAAATCTGGAATTTTGAAAAACACTTTAAAACCATAACTTTGCATAAAACTACCCTCTACTATTCGAAACGAGTTGTAAAAATCAAGAAAACTACACTAACACCTTACAACTACAAGTAATCGTTTAAAAATCTTTTTTACAAGATTTTAAATCATAGAAACATTGTTTTTAAATAGGAGGTACAGTTTTTTCATGGCGATATTAAAAACTTATTAAAGATGGGATTTTTACCTTTTAAAAATGAAAAGAAAGAGGAAATCCAAGCTTTGAAAGAGACCGTCAAGAATTTAATGATGACTTCTAGAGGATGAAACTTGAGAGAAGAGATGGTTAGAATGGAGAAGAGTTTGGGGTTTTGGGTTGGGATTTGGGAGAGAAAGACTTGGTGAAGAATGAAGAAAGAGAAAATGAAGGGGTGTAGCGATTCCATGCTTCTCCATGCCTCTCCCAATATATTAAGTCTCCCATGCCTCCCTCCCTTTCTCTCTCCCATGCCTCTCTCTCTCCTATGGTTTTTGATTTAAAGAAAATAATAAAGACAAATAAATAAAAGTATGGTTGCCATGCTAAATGAGTATCAATTAGATAAAGAAAATTATTGGTTTTATTATTACAAATGGTGTAGATATATGTTTAATACCAATTTATGAAAACCCAATTCGATAAATGATATAATTTTAATAAAACTCATTATATCATTAATTAAATTCTAAGATAAATATAATAATATTTTGAAATGTTACACGGTTACGCTTACACCCACGTATGTTAAGTTATAGAGTTTGACGCAAGCCTTACACAAACCCATGAATACGTTTGGGTATTGCGAGTTCATATCAAGTTCATGTCAATACGTATTCATAGATCGAGTCAAGTTCATATCATGCATGCAATATATCTAATCATGTAGCGCATGTAGATACAAATATAATGAGGAAGCTGCATGGCATGAAATGAAACAAGTGCAATATTCAAAAATAAACTAGAAACAGTAACGTATAGGAGTGCTGGAAACTACCGATTATTCAAATCATATGAATTCAGAAATAAAACAATATACATAGTCGTAGGTGTTATGCAGACATATGTTCAAGTCTCGCCTAATTTCGATTACTAGTTTAGGAGATAGAAACGTTTTCGTATCACTACGCAGAATATATTAGAATCCGTCTAGCATTGACACATATTTTAAAAAATGCAGTTTGCGATATTTTCTGTCGGTTTTCAGGTCTCGGGTTAAACTAGGAAAAGGTGGTTCTTTCAGTTTATTTATCTAAACCACTTGAGTTTGCGAGATTTGGATCTCTGAAACTCTAATTACATTTATTAAACATAAGGGTTTTAAAACAGATTTCATTTTCTAAACAGCAGTGAGGGGTGACCTGCAGGCCGTATATCGTGTTGATATACTCAGTTCTGAGTCACGGGTTATATAGAAAAGTTATAGGAGCGTCAATTTGGCATCCATACATCCAAGGTTTGCCAAACTCTGAGTTCTGTAAATCGAGTTATGTTCTATTTACAAACAGCGCTAACATGATTTAAAAAGATAGAATTATATTAGTTCTGTCATTTTGCAGAGATGGGAATAAATTAAGAAAATCCAGGTCTTTCAATCTAGTTGTCAAAAAAATTTGGGTTCACTCAGTTTGGATCTTGGAAGATTAATTTTCGAAGACAGGCGTTCAAAACAGTTTTCCAGATTTCAAAACAGCGACTAAAAATGCGAAACCTAATTTTCCTAAAATATCATATCACAAAAAAATTAATTTATAACTCTAAGTTAACCGTCATCGCAAGATTCGGCAAGACATGGTTTAAGACGGATTTAAGATTCAAAAGATACGAAGGATGAGGATCAATTAGAGGAACAAGGGAGGAGAATTTACAAGTTGTGTGAGTCGGTATAACAACCGACTCACCGAATGGATCTCTTGCTTACTAGGAAGCTCTTCGATGATCACTGGCTCCGGAAGGCAAGGAAAAGAAGAGAGAGCTTTTGCATTGATTGTGTGAGGGTTTAGGGAGAATGTAAGAGGAAGGCGAGAACATATAAAGAGTGGAAATGAAGAAGAAGAAGAAAAAAAGAGGATTAACATATAACAAGTGATTTATGGTCATCATAATTCCACTTAATTATATATTCATTGTGGGAGTTAAAAAAGAAATGTGAAAGGTTATTTGTAGGTTATAAGAGAATTTAAAAAAAATATTTAATAAAGATAATTGCAAGATCCAAAGTTCGAACATGTAGCCTATGGAACAACAATGCAATGCCTTAACCACTTAATTATATATTCATTGTGGGAGTTAAAAAAGAAATGTGAAAGGTTATTTGTAGGTTATGAGAGAATTTAAAAAAAGATTTAATAAAGATAATTGCAAGATCCAAAGTTCGAACATGTAGCCTATGGAACAACAATGCAATGCCTTAACCACTGAGCCACAAGCTTAATCTTGCACATATTTAACAAGTATTAAATATATGCCAGTGTTCTAAAGGAAAGCGGTATTTTTATTAAAGAAAGAAGGTACAAAGGTATAGAGATTTTGGGGTCGTTACAGTTGTTCCCCGACCTTTGAAATGAGCTCTAGGGCTTTTGATTTCGCGATGAAGATAAATAATAGCTATAGGGCTCTATTTATAGTATATGGGGTCAAGTAACTGAAAAACTGGCTGTTTCAGGTTGTTTCAGCCGTATAGGTCTCCATGCGTTGGGTCCCAACACGCATGGAGAAAAAGCACGAAGTTCTCGTCGAAAATTGTTGAAAATTGTTAAGAAAAAGCTGAACATGGGGTAACGGTTCTTTATGCGTGTGGTTACAACACGCACAGTGCACTACCGATTTTGAAAATTAGTTTTTAAAACGAGAAAACCTTTAAATCGTTTGGATTTATTGCTATAGTTCTCCATGCGTATTGTCACCAAACGCATGGTGAACCACAGCTTTTAAAATTCATTTAAAAATCGATAAAACCATTTTATTGTTCATATTTATTGTTGTAGTTCTCCATGTGCCCAGCGCATGGTGAATTACAGCTTTTAAAATTTTGTTTTTATCGAATTTCAACAATTTTATTGTTTTAAAAACAGTAAAATATTGTTCCAACTCACCATGCGTTTAGTAGGGACAAGCATGGTGAACTATACAAAAAAATTGCTTCTAGAAATATTTTAAATTGTTTAAAATCTTATTTAGGGTTTTAAAATTGCAACAATTCTCCATGCGTGTTGTCACCAAATGCATAGTGAACTGTTACTTGGATTTTTCATAAAAACACCCTAAAATATTTGATAAAATTCCTGAAAAAATATCTAAAATGGGTTTTTCGCTCGTTTTCTCTGAAATTGGATTTTTGGGACTCAAAACAATTTAAAAGCCAGAAATCACCCAGTTTTCCATACTACTGTATAGTATGAAAAACAGCCCGATTTGGTCGAATTTGGCATATCAACTGACATTCCCACAAACCTTAAAATGGTATAAGGAGATCATTTGTTTTAGGGTTTTATCCCCTTAACTAAAATCCTATATGTTTTTGGCAAGATTGTAAAAAAAAATTAGGCAGCATATGCCTTGTATTTTGCTAATTTTGTAAATATATTGAAGTAATTGGGGAAACCCCCAATTCTTTAAAGAATCATAGGCAAAGGCCCGGATTCATAAAGGGAAATGGTTTTCCATTTCCTAATTCGGCCGAATGAACCCTAATCA
Source organism: Agapanthus africanus (assembly GCA_030015575.1). Classification (NCBI taxonomy): domain Eukaryota; kingdom Viridiplantae; phylum Streptophyta; class Magnoliopsida; order Asparagales; family Amaryllidaceae; genus Agapanthus; species Agapanthus africanus. The sequence goes on from CM057337.1 coordinate 978,492,818, forward strand.
AGCAAGGTTACCGAGGAGCGAAGAGACTCCTCCATGATCTTGTTCAAGGCCCACCTACGATATGCTAATCTGTAAAGAAAAAAGAGTCAAGGATTTTCGATGGAGGAAAAGTTCTTCTTCTTCCTATGGCTGCTGCTGCAAAAGGAAATTCGAAATTTGAATAGGTTCTTGAAAACCCTAGAGTCTTTTTATAGATGAAGAAGATGAAGAGGCAACCTACGAACGGTTAGATGGCCAATACATATCCGTCGGCTGTTAGACCTCATGTCCCCCTTTCTTTGGCAAGCGGAGATCTTGGGCTAAGGCCCATTAAGATATCCATCTGGTCATATATATACCCCATGCAGATATTGTGCTTGCCGGTACCTCATATTTGGCCTATTGCCGATATCTCATCTTTAGCCTATTGCGGATATCTAAAATAACTAGAACAATGCGATGCACATGATAGATGTACATGCACATTGTTGAGAGGCATTTTTTTAGTCCAACTTATCAAATCTCCTATGTAAAACACACCAACCTTAATTGTGGGAACCTCAATTGTGGATATCTCTGTTGACTAAGTCAAGAGAGATACCCGTTTATATGGACAATGGCTACGGATATCTCCAAAGAGATATCCGCATAGGAGGTTTTTTTAGCCCTTTAGTGTGCTGCTAAGAACGTGGGTGGTGATTTGTTAACCGTCTCATCCCCAAAGAAAGCTATAAATACCCCTTCAAGAGAGAAAAAAAACACAACACGCATGAGATTGCAAATTTTCACAGGTTTGAAGAACTTACGATTCTCGGCAAAAAAAGAAAGGAGAAGAAAAGGAAAGAGAAGGTGAATGATCGATGAAAACTTTTTCTTTTCTTTAAGGATTCTTCTCTTCTTTCAAATTTGACAGGGACTACAGAAGGATGAAGGGATTGAAAGAATTCCCTATGGATTCTCATGAACAAAAACTTCTCGAAGAGCTTAAGAACATAATCAAATTCATGATTCTGACAAAAATGAGAATACAAAAGTATTTCTCTTTAGAAAATGGAGGAAATTCTATTTTCCTCCACATATACAAGAACATAGACCCTAAATAGTCCATGTTTCTTCATAACAAATCCAAATATACAAGGGGAAATGATGTCCATTTGTATTTTGAACAATAACTAAAAGACCCCTTTCAAAAAGAACACCCACATATCATTCCCTAAAAGAGTTACCCCTTTAAAGGACATTTGAACATGATGTGAACGGTGATGAAGGGTATATCTCTGTTTGCGGATATCTTATAATATTTCCGTCACGCCCCGCTTCCCAGTAGATGAAAATGGTGACGTGGCAAGCCCGCAATGTATTTACTATGAAATAAATACGTTAAACGTAATTAAGCAATATAACAATGAACAAGAATGACAAGAGTAATAAAATGAAACAACTTTATTTACATTCAACTTTACATACAACTGTCTGAAATAAAAGATACAATAAACAAAGCAATGCCTAAACAATGGCATACAGAAAGTAAGTGCAGGAAGAACTAGTAGTCAGGCTGAGCTGTAAGCTGGTCCAAGTCCTCCTGCCTCAGCTCTATCTCCTCATAATTTGGTCCTCCTGATGAATATTCCAAAGGAAGAAAACAGAGAGAAATGTCATCAGTGAACTAGAGCTCGGTAAGTCCCAAAAGAAGAAAGAGAAAATAGTATATAATGTGAAATGAACAGGTAAGGTTGTATATAATCTTTCACTGGTATAAGATAGTTATTCTAACGTAGTTATTTGTAGTTTGATAAGAAAGGTATTCATGTATACGAGAGGAGTCCATATTATCTCGTGGACTATGGTAATATGTAGTACAAAGCCCCGTCATAACCCACAGGACAACGTCATGTGAATTCATGTAGGTGTCTTTTAAGTGACCTCTCGTGCCACGATATACGTTTCATACCAATCTACCCCTGTATCCCCGCGTAATGTATTGTATCGATTAAGATATAGATCCTGGCCGAATCCATGGATATAAAATGTTCAGGTTCATGTTCAGGATGTAATCATGTGTTCAAGTTGTCATGTCACGTTATAACCATGGATCGGTCAAGTCGAGTCAAATATACAAGTTTGAGTTTAATATTGATTTTGAGTGTTCATGTTCATGATCAAGTATTCAAGTTCGTGTTTGAATTTTTGGATTCTGGTTTGAGTTTGGATTCATATTGGAGTTAGAATCTTATGAAAGGACTTTGTTCTTATAATATCTTAAGTTCGGAAGTAATCAACAACTGTTGCGCATAGACGGCAGAATTTATGTCTTTTTCCAAGACAATTACCATTAATAACTCCGTTAAGTTGTCTAACCTGAATAGGCAAGCACCCACTTTCTCCGACTCTCTGGGGCTCAAGAGAATTGATCCCGCTTAAACCTATTTTAACTAGAGTCCGTAAAATATTGTTTTGTATATCCGAGGGGGTTTTATGAAAAATATTTTAATATAGTTTAAAAATAAACCTCAAGGGTGATTTATAACATTTAGGGTTTTCATGAGCACTGTTTTAATTATTGGGTATTTTAGTGATAAAAACTTAGCTTTTAAATGTTTATGGTATTTTATTGAAAACCAGCCCTTTTTAGTAACTTGATGGTATTTTATTAACATTTTAATTTTTCATTTAAAATATAGTTTCATAATATATTGAAAATACGGATTTATAATTTTTATATAATTTTAAAAATTAGTTTTATTTAGAAAAGTTGCATTTCTTAAAAACCGTATTTTATTTCCTTTCGAGATCGAATACTCCATGAGGAGTTCTGCATCTCGCTCTATTATCTCAAGAATGTGCAATAATCAGCATCATCCATTAACGGGTCCCCTAACGAGAGTTGTAGAGATGTATTTGCCAAGGATTATAAAAAACCGCTTTTAAAAGAAACCTGTTTTTGAAAAGATGTGGTATTTTATTGTAAATGTTATTCTTTGAACCAACTATATATATAAGTAGATATCATGCTATGAACCTAAAGTGTGCGTGTGGGGTAGGTCGTTACCCCGTGAAGTTTTCCTAAAGGTATTTTTTAACAATTATCGAAAATAGGTGATAATAAAGTTCAAGGTATTTTAATGGAAAAGCTCATTATTTGCGTATTGAACATGAAATTTTGGTTACATTAAAAGACAATAGATGTGAATTTTGTTTTAAAAAGATATTAGGGTGATTATGTGACATTTAGACCTATCAAGCATGATAAAATGTTTAGAAACGAAGGTTGTTACGTGTTAACTCCATTTTTGTCGATGTTTTTAAAAAATACGAATTGAGATGAAAGAAAAAGAGAGAAGAGGGACTTATAGTTTGGAAATATCAAGAAAAGGATAAGGAAGAAGGGAGGGGGCTTTGTGGCATTGCGGGAGCTCCGGAAACGATTTCGATCTTCGACGGAACAAGCTTGGTCGCTAACTCCCCTTGACTCCATTTGCACTTAGGAACTTTTTGAGAGAATTTTTGTTAGGATTTTAGAATGGTGAAGAGCTAAGACATGGGGTGGTATTTATAGTGAAGAATTATGGTTTGGGAATTAAAATTTTGGATTAAAAATATTAAAAAGATGTTAAATGGTGAAATAAAGGGTCTCTGTTTGATTGCAGGAAAATCAAACAGTGCAGGGGAGTTGAAGGGGTGTGTGTGCAAAGCACGGAGGCAAACATGACTCATCTGACCGTCGGCGCCGGCCCATAAGGAAGAATGGACGATCGGATCTCGAGCTCTTGCCTCGAGATTCATGCCACGTGGGTATTTGGGTGTGTACACCTCATTGTGCCTATTTGATTTTTCTGAAACTTTTCATTTCCACGTGTATTGCACGTGCAACTCTCGGACTTCTAAAAATTAAAAAAGAAAAATTTGAAAAAATAATTGTGTCTGATGGGAATCAAACACACAGGCTATGTCACAGCAGTGTAGAGGCTTTACCAGTGAGCTACAAGTTGAGTCTTGCTTTTATTTAACAAAAATAACTTTTGATTCTTACACAGGCTGTGTTTATCATAGAAAACTGCATTTCAATACCACTCATTCATTATCTGTTTTGTTATATATCGGTACTATTAACCGGTGTCTGCTCGGTAAATACAGATTACAGGTATCTGTGATACAATACTGAAAACACACTTAAAATCACGGATATAACGTTTGTGAGCCGACACTGCAACCGGAACTGCAAAACGATCGATATCCAAAGAGTTCTTTTGCAACAAATAAATGTGTACACAATTTTGGTCCAACACAATACAAGTGTGCACATAACTCTTTGGCACATGGACCATAGTGGAGCTGCCCATGGCACATGGTGGGCACAAGCGAGGTGATGTGTTTTAAATGCTAAAAAGTTATGATGTGATATAAAGCTACATGTTCCCTCCAAATCCCTGAATACAGACCATGTGCATATAGACAAATCAAACTGCACCAGTGGAATTGTCGAGAGAACACATCATCACAGAACTAATACGAGCCCCAAACTCCTCAAGAAAACCGGCGAGATGCGTAATAAGCCCGGCACCGCCAGTTTTATTAAACTCAATGAGCCCCATTTTTCTTCTGTCCATCTCTCGTTGTCACATCATCCTTATTATATTGTTTGTTTAATCTTATTTTGTGTCTATAAATACAGATCAGTGAGCAAGGGAATGTGAGCTCATACTTGGATACACAACTCTTTTTCATTTTCCTTTTTGTTTTAGTTTTTGTACATAGCTAGTTCATCTTGAGTTCTTTACCTTCTCTTGATCTTGCAATCTCTTCATTGAGCTTGCAAAGTTAAGTTTTGGTTATTGAACTCATGGTTTGTATCATCATTTGAATTTAATAAAGCTTCCTTTTTTGCACTTGGGTTCTTAGTATTTATTTCTTGCCATTTACTTATTTGCTATTTTATTCCTTACCATTTACTTACTTGCAGTGTTGTTCTATTCTTTTCTTTTATCATTTCATTTGCTCTCTTTTTTTGTTGTTTTGATGGTTTGTGAATAATGGTGTTGTTAGGAAAAATAATGGAATTGTAAGTTAAGGTTTTCTTTTCTCATTTCCTTTGTCCGATATTTTCCAATTGAACTCCGTTCAAACCTTACGCAAGCGCTCTGTTAGGCACCCCACCCTACCAAAGTATCAGTGATCCTTAACCATGATCGGTTGCGTTCGGTTTGGCCGGAGGCGAAAGCCAAGAGACAAGAACGGACGTACAAGGGTCAATAAGCCGGATTTCACTAATTCCGTGCTTAAACACCTTAATCCACATTGTTGCCGATTGCTCTAGTTTCAATAGTCAAGCTCGACACAAAGGATTGAGTACGGACTTACCTAACTTACACTAACCTATCTATTCCTAACAAACTTATACTTTGCATATACAAACACTTAGGTTAGAAACGAACCATTCCGAACCTTGTATTAACTCGTCATAACAAGAACGCAAAACGTATTGTTTCCCTACGGACGACCCGTACTCATCACGGCTAGCTCTACGCGACGCCGTCTTTGATTGCGGTTAACTTTAGAACTTAAAACGACGCGCGCAAGCATGCTTTAATCAGGCTGTAATACTTTTTTCTGTACAATAACAAGAAAATTCTGTACAATGATTTCAGAGTCGTTACAATTCCTAAAGAGTCCTTCATTAAATATCTCAAGAGATATCCATTTAAAATACTTTTCGAATCTTGCCCTTGGCGGATATCTCTATACAAGAAATGTTCATAAGTCATTAAAATGGGGTGGATATCCCCACTGAAGATACACGCAAATGTTACAGCAATGCAGATATCCATCTAGAGGATATCCGTAGAAGGATGCGGATCTCTATCTAGAAGATATCCGCAAATGTTAAACCTATACGAATATCTACTCAAGAGATATCTGCAAGGAGCACTCTAATACGGATATCTATACAAGAGATATCCGCACCCAATGTAAAAGGGTATCCAACAAGAGATATCCGCATCTCCTCTGCAGAGGGTTTAAACTCCATTATAATCAATAGAGAATCTCGCTTTGCTTTTGTTTGGCTATGTGTGGATCCTACATGTGGAAATATCCATCAAAGTCTCAAGCATATTATCAAATTCTGGCATTGAGGATATCCTCATCGTTGTTGAAATACACTTGTATCTCCTCTCTCATTATTTTGAGTATGAAATGTAAAAAGATAAATATACACCTATGTTGTGGTAAACAATGCGAATGAAATATCTTTTTGATGATTGCGTTATATTGTCTTTCTTTTGCAAGTACATGTATCTATGATGTGATTTTTATTTAAAATGATATGTTTTAGAAATGATCTAATAAAGTATCCCGTCTAGATAATTCCTACGACCACATGATATAATTAACGGTAAGTGATTGCGCTAGTCTCGAACCGTAGGACCTTCTGGTCAAACTTGTTTTGTTTAAACTATACATTTTCTTAATGATGTAATTGTTAGAGGTCATAAAAAGGGTAAACTGTAGGAATTAGATTTACGAGCAGATGCTTAGATATTACAAGCAACTAGCTAGATATTACATGCATCTGCTTTGATGGTACATGAAAACAGAAAGATATTTTAAAGACTTTTGGTGGGAAAGAAGTCTATTTGATGAGAAATTAATTTTTTTGTGGGGAAAAATGAAAACATATTAGATGTTACATGCAAGTATCTAGATATCACAAAAAAGTTGTTTGTACGGTGACTGCCATGTATAGGCTGTCAAAGTACATGGACGTGGGCATTATTGAGATATACGAAATTTCAAGCGGTTAAAGATACAGCAAGGGTTTTTTAACCGGGGCCAATGTTTTTTAACAAGAGCGAAAGGACCATGGATTTTTTTACAGCATGGAAATTGGCCGGGACTTTTTGACAATTTACCCAATCAACCATCAAGAAAAGATACCAACTGCATAAAAAAAACTATCAAGAAAAGATAACTCAATATATTTTGTTGCATGTGCTGAGCACGTATGAATAAACCCAGTAATTACACTAATACACCTGCCTAACGTTTGATTAGGAATTTTTATGCCCTCACCGTTTTCGCAGGCTTTCCCCACTTCTGTCCCTTCTCTTTTCCAATCCCCTTCACTGTAACCCATCTAAACCCTAGGAACCCTAACCCCCATTCTCTTCCCTCGACCTTCCAAAATTAGGGTTTCAAAACCCTAATTTCCTCAAAGCTGGAGCGGTTCTAGAGATCCTCCCTCGCTCCGATCGCAATGGAGGCTGCCGCCGGCCGCGGCGGATCTCTTCCGGCGCTTTCGTCTTCTTCTTCTTCTTCTTCCTCCTCCTCTCACCCTCCGAGAAAAGAATGGCGCGTCGTCGCAAAAGAGGTAAAGGTCATATAGGCGATTCTCTGCTCTTGTTACATTCCCCAGTTGTAAACCCTAGATTTCTTTGTACCAAGGTTCAGGACGAGTTGCTTCAGGGGAGGCTCGAGGAGATCTCGAAGCAGAGGAAGGAGCTGCAGAATGTGGAGATTGAGCTGATGGCGCAGGCCATTGCGAGGTCGGAGATCTCGGAGGTGCAGAATAGCTTGCAGCTGAAGCTTGAAGAGCATGTGGATGCGGCTTGCAAACTCAAGGTTTTTTTTTAGCCGATGATTTATGTTGAATTTTTTTGTTTACATGCAATGTTGGTTAGTGTGAGATTTTGGTGATGCACATTGTGCTGGTGTGTGCAAGAGTGGTGGTGCACTGCTGTTTTCGTAGACTATCTTCTAATGTTTGAGTGTTATGATGAAAATAACTAATAGAAATGGAGTTTTAGCCCTGTTTCGGTATAGAGTTAGGATAGCCGGAGTTTATTTTTAAGTGGAGGCGGAGGGGTTTGCAAGGTCCTACCTCCACTTTAAATTTTAACTTTAATGAGGTGTTTGGCAATGGAGTTATCTAAACTCCAAAGTTTTGTTTTCTAAACTCCAAAATGGGTGTTTTTCTCTCATTCTTTTGGAGTTTAAAAAACTCTAGTTGGATTGGAGTTTAGAGAACTCTGGATATCTCAATTTTGTAGTTAGATAACTGGAGTTTTCTAAACTCCAAAACGAGAGCTAAACATGGCATAGTTAGGATTTTGGAGTTAAGTTTAGATAAATTTATGAAACTCCGGTTATCTAAACTCAACTCCATTTCCAAACAGGGGTTTTTGCGGATGTGCAATTGCTTGTTATCTGATCACTGTAATCATCTAATAATACATTTAGTATATCATGGTCGATATATATGAATAATTCAAGTCTTAGCACATATGCGTCTATTACCATAGTGCCTTTGCTCTATGTTATTTTGAAAGTTGTTTTATATGGAAAAATCTTCAATGGTGTCTGGCCTATGTGATTGCTTCAAGGATACAAATGCAGACTATACGTTCTATACAGACTATAAGATCGGTGTACATAATCCCCCCCTATTCTGAGCCTTTATATATCTTCAGTTTTCTTGATATGATTCTAATTTACATTCATCTTGTTTGACTTTGATGCCATCATTTTCAAGCCTGGCATCGTGGTCCGTGGATACTGTGTTTGTTCTTTAAGAATGGACCAGCAGTTTGCAATTTTATTTACTGGTTGAAGTGATATTGAATCAATGGATCATATGGTGCCATTTTCTTTGATTCTTTGAGTTGTTTTACTTGTCTAATATCCATTCTTCTCATCATTGAAGACTCAGATATGTACATGAGGGTATTGACTTACATATTTCTTCAATTATTGTATCTTATTTCATATACCTCCTCCAACTTTTCTGTTTGGAGTTGGAAAACATACCATATGATCCTTATACTTTCTTCTTTGTGCAATTGACAATGTTTGTTAAAACTCTATTGCATTAACTATGTGTGCCATTATGCTTATGCATACTTGTCATTGCAAAAATATACCATAGGCTCTTCCATTTCCACCTTTCATAATCTTTGTCTTTCTCACCCAGTCCATTTCCTGTCTTGGTCGTGCAGGAGCAGCTAGAGGAAAAAGCACAGCATGTACATGAGTTGGACATGAAACTGCAAGAGAAGGATAGGGAGCTTTGTGCTATCAAACTTGACAATGAAGTGGTCTGTTTATTTCTTTTTTATTGTATTTGTAAGAGAGCAAGATTGATAATACTAAAGAGTTATATTTCTTGTGTAGGCTTGGGCGAAAGATGACCTTCTTAGGGAACAAAATAATGAGTTAGCCACCTTTAGGTATGTAGGTTGATGGGTGGGGTTCATTGCGTTTCAATATTCTTCGATCTTTGTTTTCTTTTATGTACCATACGGAATGGTTCTTGCCAAATTATTTGCTTGATGCATCTCAAGTAGTACTGTTCTCTACACTATGTTAGTTACTTTTAAGCATTTTCTGTTTGTATAGGGTGTATAGATGATCCTCACTGCCTACATAGTGGGCTTTCTTGTGTTTTTTATGACATCAAGCAAATATTATTTCAATTGTTAGTTTGGAATCACGTCCATAGTGACTACTTGCTTTACTTATTTTGATTGACATGTCCTTTCATCTTGAATCCTGACAATTGCAGTTGAGACATTTCTATCTTAGTCAACCTATTCTGTTTTATGTCCTCAGTTATCATTGTCTCATAAATTATACCAAGTGTTGAATCCATCAGACCCTTACTCAGTAACCAATTACGAGTTTTAAATAAAGTCTTACATGTTTCAACTAGACTCTTAGTGCATCAAACAATGTGATCGGTGTCCAGCTATGATATTGCATTTCACATCTGACTGAAGTGTAGAAAACAGCTTATATATATGGTGGACTTTTAATCCTCTTTGTTTGTCACTGCAGAAGCCATTTGATGATTTTATTAAATGTAGATTTGAATTAATTAGATTCACCACTGAAATCAAGCATTCATCTATTAAAATATGACTACATGGTGTACAAAATCCGCTTTAATTTTTTGAAAAAATAATGATCGGATGTAAACCTAAAATCTAACATTTGGACTTGACTTTTATTCATTGCCAGCAAAGATATGGACATGAATGTTGCTTACCAATAACCATAAATCTGAAGTTAGAGAACCATCCACCTATTACAAATTCATGCATTAAGCATCTTTTCCATCATTTGATTGATGTACATTATGTAGCTACTGTAGACTCCCCAGCGAAGTAGCCATTTGTGAATCTACCGTCTTAACCCCAACATCATTTGTGCATCATTACGTTGCATGTTCATCATATCATTGCATCTGTATCATACCATTCATGTCATTTTTGCATAAAAATAAGCATTTAGTGTACATCAAATGACTTAATTATATGGTTCAAAATTCGTTCAAAACGACCAAAATACCCTTTTTGAGAATGTTCAAAATTCATATCCGGTGAAATCTTCGAAGGGTTGTCATGAAATTTTTTGTAGAGGTTCTTCATGATTTATCGTGAATTATCGAAGCAAAAATTTTTAATTGACATGTCGATTTAACTAATATTTGCATTAAACCCCCTCGATCTTTAAAAAATTGCCCAAAAATCACTTTCACCTAATCAATAAGCATTTTCCATGATATAATCATTATATTTGATCATGCTATATCAGTTGGAGTCTTTTCAAATGGGTAATTTCATCCGAAACCCGTTAATTTTACTTTATCGCACGCCAATTGTCATTAACGATTACCATTTTTTATCCCATAATCCATTGATCCAAACAATGCCAAACTTTTCAAATTGTTTTGGTAATTTATGAGTACGCCATAAAAATTTCAACAAAAATCGACAATGTTTACCCAATGAACTAAAGCTCACAAATTATTTTATTATTAAAATGATACGGTTGGTCTATGCTGGTAAAATCGCCAAGTTTTCTTAACAGGCCCTTTTATTTTACTAAGATCTTTCATTAAAAATTTCACATCAATTGGACATCATTTGATGGGTGCTTCGCCCGTATCACATCCCATGTCGCATTTTGTCAAGCACCTCCATTGGGCCCTTTTGGAAATGGGTTTAAAATTACCGAAAATTCTAAAAATTAATCTTTCATCATTTTAAGAGAGCCTGCAAAATTTGAGGTCATTTGTGTGTCGTTTCCAATAGATTTGAATAAGTGTGATTAAGAGGTCGTTAAGCCAGTCAATTAATCAAATAGTTGGTTTGCATTTATTAACGACTGCTTGATTTTGTCAAATCTACAGCATATGATACTCTCTCTACTTTACCATTTAATTAAATTGCACCTTATGAACACCACACCATGGAATCCTACTCAATTAAATATGCAATCATCCAAATCATACCTAAATTTCATTCATTTTTGTTTTATTATGGATTACATGATACTCAAACGTTTCATTATAAAATAAACCGAGGTAAAAATTAAGATAAATTATCTGTACATCATCTTAACCATTTAAACTATTTACATCAATCACAATTCTAACCACTTATTATTTCTATAAATAAAACTTCTCTAGAGAGGAGAGAAAGACTCTCCTTGATTCTTTTCTTCGTCCATAAGATTCAAGCCTTATTCTCTCATTCTTCTCTTATAAGTTGTAATAAGCCATTTGTTAGCTTAGAAAAATCCCAAAATGCTCCAAAATTTTCCAAAAATCATGAGCTAGAGAAAGAAAAACCCGCGTTTTCTCATTTAGTTTTAGGATTAGGATTTACGAGCGAAGACCTTATTTTTCTAGTTCTAAATTGTCGAGCTTCAATTTCAACTTTTAAAACAACCACCTTGAAAGTTTAGGGATCCAAGATCCTTTCTTTTCATGCGACCTTAGTATAATTTCTTTGTTTATGCAAGTACAATAGACTCTTTTTTAGATTTTCTTGATTTACTTTTGAGATTGTGATATATTTGATAAAGAGAATGATTTTATCCATGGATGCTCTTCATAGATCAAAATCTCAAAAAAACCAAAATATTTAGAAAAATTGTGTAGTATTTGGATTCTTCTCATTTTATTCCTTTATGGATTTTTATTGAAAATGTGAATAGTATAGGATCATCTTTACAAAATTCCAAAGTTGGTGACGGTTGTTTTGTTGGAAAGTAAACTTAATAAGGTTTCCAATGGTACAAATTGCATCAAATTTGGAGCTCTAGATTGAGAGATACAGGTGTTTCAATCCGCAAAGAAATTGTGTTAGTCTAGTTAGACGATCGAAAGCCACAAACAAACATGTGTTAGTCTAGTTCGGAGTCGCCACCTACGTTATATAGAAAAAATGTAGGAAAAGGAAATTAATAAAGGGAAAGCAAGTAACGAGGGAGGAAGATCAGAGAAGACTCAGGGTGAGGAATTGCGATATCTCTGTGGAAACCCGACGTGAAACGGCTACCCAAGGAGATAACCCAATCGGGCATAAAAAGCAACTCGAAGTTGTTTTATTTTGAAAGAATTGAAAATGTTTTTGGAACTAAAACACGTTCACAACATGCGGGAATGCATGAATGAAGATGTTAGAAGCATAGAAATAAAGGGGGAGACCAAAGGAAACCAAATCCGATGGAACCGGGAACCGATACCGATACTCAGCAATTGGGGCTGTTTTGATATCTAGAATACACTGATAGGATCGTAAAACCTGCTCATGTACCTAATACAAAAAACAGCTTGGACTGTGCAGATTGGTCGACTCAATCCGTTGGATTGAAACGTCCGTTTCTCTCAATCCATACCTTCAAATTTGATGAAATTTATACCGTTGGAAAGCTTATTGAATCTACTTTCTAACAAAACAAACTTCACTGACTTTAGAGTAATGTAGAGGGAGCTATGGACGAAACAAGACAAACTTCTGAAAAAACCACGTATCGGTTTTTTCCTCAATGCACTTTTTTCGATTTATCTTTGGCTTTTTACTTGGATTTGAATTGAAAAGGCTTTGTAATTGAGGATCCTTGGATGTGATCATGTCATCTTGGCATTCTCAATAAAAACCTACAAAGAAATAAATAAAAGGAGAGGAAAATCGAGATACTATACAAATTTTCTGGGTTTTTTAAAAAGATTTTGATCTATAAAAAGTGTCCTAGGATAAAATCCTCTTCTCTTTATCAAATAGATCACAATCTCAAGGGTAAAACAAGAGAATCAAGAAAAAACCATAAAGAAAGGTTATCCTATTTACATGAACAAAGAAATTATACTAAAATTGCATGAAAAGAAAGGAAAATGAAAAGTGGGGATCTTGGATTCCTAATTTTTCAAGGTCTTTCCTGTTTGAAGGATTGAATTGAAGCTACACAATCTAAAAATAGAAAAATAGGGCATTCGCTCGTATATTCTAATTCTGAGAGGGTAAAATCGTGTTTTTCTTTCTTTAGCCCATAATTTTGGGAATTTTTTGGATTTTTGGGTTTTTCAAGCCTAACTAATGGCTTATTACAGAAGAAGGAGAGAGTGAGCTTTGAGTTTTTGAGGATAAAAAAAGATAAAGTAGAGTATCCTCTCTCATGCGAGAAGGCTTATTTATTGCAAGAGTAAATGATTAGGGTTTTGATTGATGTAAATGGATTGAATGGTTGAGATGATGCAGAGACAATCAATCCTAATTTTTATCTCAGTTTATTTTATAATGAAATACTTTAGCATCAAGTAATCTATAATAAAACAAAAATGAGTGAAATTTGGGTGAATATATGTTTAATTAAATAGGATTCCATGTTGTGATGTTCATAGGGTGCAACTTAATTAAATGATTCAGTTGAGAGAGCAACCTATACTGTAGATTAAACAAAGTCAAGCAGTCATTAATTAATCATATCCATTTGTTTGATTAATTGATTAGATTAACAATCTCTTAATCACACTTGTTCAAACATATAAGAAACAGCGCTCAAGTGACCTTAAATTTTGTGGGCTCTCTTGAAATGACGTAAGATGAGTTCAGAGAATTTTTCAGCAATTTTTGACCCATTTTCAAAAGTGCTTGATGGGTGCTCGACAAAATGCAGTACGGGATGTGACACAGTATAAACACCCATCAAACAATGTCTAATTGACATGAAATTTTGCATGAAGGATCATCTTAGTAAAATATGAGGGCTCATAAAAATAGTTAGCAATTTTACCAATGTGGGCCCACCATATCATTTTAATAATAAAATAATCGGCGAGCTTCATCTTATCAGCTAAACGTTGTCGATTGTTTGATGAAATTTTTATGGTGTACTTATAAAGAAATACCAAAATGTTCTGAAAAAGTTTGGTATCATTTAGATCAACGGATTGTGAGATAAAAAATTGAAACCGTTAACGACGGCTAGAGCGCAATTAAGGAAATTAACGGGTTTTGGGTGAAATTGCCCATTTGGAAAGATTCCAACTGATATGGCATGATCAATTATGATTTATATCATGAAAATGCTCATCGATCAGGTGAGTGACTTTTGGGCAATTTTTGAAAGTTTGAGGGGGTTTAATGTTAATCTTAGTGACATCAACATGTCAATTAAAACCTTTTTCTTTGATAAATCATGATGAATCTCTACAAAAAGTTTCATGACAGGTCTTCGAAGATTTCACGAGATATGAATTTTTGAGCGTTCTTGAAAAGGGTATTCTGGTCATTTTGAGCGGGTTTTGAACTATATAATTAAGTCGTTTCCATGTACACCAAACACTTATTAAAACGGTAAATTCACAAATGGCTTCGTTGGGGGTGTCTATAGGTACATATACACATGATGACGACAAATGCGACAACAACAAGCTTTTCCCCCCTTATTATTATAAAAAAAACTAAGTTTCTTAAATAGTAATTACAACTATTGAGATAATAACAAAGACAATTATAAACCTTGGCACATTTGTTTGATCAATGTAGTTTCTTTTCAAATGGGATATTGTATAATAGCTAGTGCAACAATGGTACTATGTGATGGTGTGATAATACACTGGATTACAAAATCTGCCTTCCATAACTATTTTAAAATATATGTTCATGTTCTTGTTACTGGATAATGAATACAAATTAATATATACTTTCCATTAACAAGAATCAATATACTAACAATTGTTATGTTATTGTGTTTTCACATTGAAAAGCAAGAACAATAAATACATAAAAAAGAACACAAAAACGCGGTTTATTTTAGTATGTACCTGGTCGTATTCTCCCCCATAGATTACTGATTCATAGGATGTAGCACTTGAAACACCCCATATATCAGGTTGGACAAAATAATGTAGCCGGTGTTTTGGCTTGGCATTTGAATTTCAAATTATGAAGGTTGTTAGTTGTTACCTATTGGTTGCACACAATGTATGGATGCGGTGAAAAATATCTAACCATGTTAATTGCATCCAAAAGGGGAGAAAATGAGCCATTTTCCATCACAAAGCATTTTCTTAACTTTGTCCCAAAATCAAGGACAGTTTATTTGATATAAATTTAATGCTTTTAGCTTGTGTAGGTCTCATTTTATTTTTCAGAAACATATGGGTCAATGTTATAGAACTGGACGGAAAATCAGTAGACTTTACTTTTAAAGAGCTTGATTAATGAAAGAGAACACATGAGTGTAAGAAGATAATAAGTTAGTTGCATGCTGACTGAGGTTGTTTGTGTATGCTATTAATTTCTAGCTTTTGATAACATGCATAGATTACACTATGTTGAGGTTTGTTATGGCAATCCCTTCTAATGTGATTTGACACGCCTAAGATTTCTTTTGTTGCAGAAGAGAACGCGATAACTCAGAAGCAGAAAGAGCCCAACGTTTGAAACAAATCCATGATCTCCAAGAACATATTCAAGAGAAAGAAACCCAGTTTCTTGCGTTGGAGGAACAGGTGAACCCTCAACCCCCACCTCAGCTTCACCCAAGCCTCCCCACTCTACCCTACACTCAGCGCTCCCGCTGTAAGGCACATACATGTTTTATCTTGTTGTTTTGAAGATCATTAAAATTTAGTTAGTACACTGCATGTTAATGCTTTGTACTTCCGTAAATCTGATTGGTTGAAGCCTCTATCAAAATGATAGGTGCGCGACTTAAATATTTTTTTGGGTTTCTATCTGCTTAATGCATGCATGCATTAAACAATGCATGCATTAAACAGATAGAAACCCAAAAAAATATTTAAGTCGCACACCTACATAGGACCTTATTCCCTAATTGTCTCACACCTTGCTTACCTTTAAAAAAATGTAAAGTTGATCTTCAGTATCACTTCCAAGTGAACAATTGATCATGTGTTAACCTGCATTGGAGCACAATGGAGCTTAGTTTTTTGAAGGAAAAAATTAGTATTGAAATCAATGAAATAAGTTACTCTAACTGTATTAGCTTTTTATTATTGTTACCTGAGAGTTAATGGCCATTGGAGTTTATATTGATGTGCAGTTTGTTTTATTTTGTTAATTTTTTTTAGTTTGTGATATTTTACTAAAGCCTGAAAAAAGTCGGGACTGATTATAATAGGAATTCAGGATAGTTTGCTATTGAACATTGCTGGCGAGTTTTTTCCAACTTGTTGCTTATCATCTATATGTTGATTTTCTTGGCTCTGACGTTTGTGCATTTCTGCCTTTTTTTGCTTTTTGATTGATCTGTCCTGCCAAATTCCATCATGATTATTAGGTCCTATTGCTAACTAATGAATTGAACAACGCAGGAGATGACATCCCTAATAATTTTCTGTCTTTCAGCATAGAGTTGCACAGGAAACCATCCTTTTGAAAGATGAACAATTGAGGGAGGCACAAGCTTGGATTGCTCGTGCTCAGCAAATGGAGGTCTTGCAATCAACTTCCCTGCAAGCCGAGCTACGAGAACGTACTGAACAGTTCAACCAATGTTGGATTGGTATTCACCAACAGGTTGCTTGATTCTACCAACATCATTCTTCCTTCTTTTCTTTGTTATGTTTATATGAGTATATTGAGCTATAATAAGCATCTGAATTTGATTTAGTATATGATTTGTCGTGATGTTTAGTTTGCGGAAGTAGATCGTCATCATCTGCAAGTAATACAACAGCTTCAGCTAGAGTTAGCCGAAGCAAGGGAACGAAATGGAACATATAAAGAGGGTGCAAAAGTTTCATCTCAAAACTCTGGAGATTCGACTTCAAACGTTGGAAACAAGGGAAGCCAAATCAATGCGAAGGATGTTGGTGCAGAGAATGGTTACCTCAGCTTCATGTCTAATGGAAATCTTGATGGTCATCCTTATGCCTCATCTTCCAGTGTATCCTCAGAGGTGAAAATTTTAATAAAAATTTTGAAAATTTTCATTAGCTTTAGGATGTTACTTATTTTCCTTCTGATTTTTTTAGAAGCAATCTGTTTACCTTTCCCATTTTTTATGGGTTCAGATGGATATGGGAAAATAGACAAGAATGTATTTTTTTCTCTTAATTTAATTCAGCAAGATTAAGGCATTTTCACTTTTACTTAGTTGAGTCAGTTGAAAATTATTGACTTCATGATGTCTAATGGAAATCTTGATGGTCATCCTTTTGCCTCATCTCCCATTGTATCCTCAGAGGTGACAAATTTAATCAAAAATTTGAAAAATTTTATTAGCTTTGGGTTACTTATTTTCCTTTTGATTTTCTAGAAGCAATCTTTACACCTTTCCCATTTTTGATGGGTTCAGAAGGATATGGAAAAATAGACAAGAATGCATTATTTTTCTTAATTTAATCCAAGCAAGATTTAGGCGATTAGTTTTTACTTCGAGTCAGTTGAAAAATATAGACTTCATGATGCACAAATATGGGATGCAAATATATTGCGTGCGCTTTCGGCTTTTGAAAAGCTTGGACATTATTCTAGGGCCTGATTAAACTGACATAGACATGGGTTATAGTTACACCAGGCTAGTCATGATGAGATGTCAAACAATAACTGAATAGGATATAGAAAGACTAACAGAGATGAAAATGCTTGGATAGAGATCTTGCAAAGAAAATAAAAAAGAAAGGGCTCACGGAGAATATTATTCCAGACATCAACACTCGAACATTCCATGGGCACTGTGTTAGCCTATTCTCAAATACGTCACCAATAATCTAATTTATTATTTCACACACTTATAAACGCTTGTTCAGATTTTGTAAACTTCCAAACATTACATCTAGATACGCATTTACTTCCATTTATATATCAAGATCATATTTGATGGGAAAAGAATGCCAACATTGGGTCTTGTGTAAAAGTTCAACAATTTTGGCATATCATGTGCTTTAAGAAGGAAAATAAATTAGGTAGTTCATAAAAGGTTGACTGCTCAGGAGATATTCCTTATACAACTCTATAAAATTGATTATAGGTTAAATTTAGTGCATTCAAAAACATCATATGTAGTGCATTTGCATGCGAGCCCATGTCTACATGATTGTGTTTGTGTGCTCTATATTATTTTTATTATTAATTTATTATATATTCTTAACATTATCATAAGATAAATTAGCATGCATGCTTATGTGTCCCTGTTCCTTCTTTGTCCTTTAAAGAATTGGCTATTTAAAGAATTGGCATGACGGCGACATGCTAATATAGTGTTGTGTTGGTGACCCATATCTGATTTGTGTCTTTGCATGTGCTTTCTATCTACCATCTTTACTCTTATAACCTTTTCTTTCTAGAGACTTGGAGGATGCCAATTGGTCTTTTAGGATGACAGCAAGTCTCTATTGTCCATGCTTTTGCTTTGCAAGGAATTTTGTTGTAATCGAGGGATGCGGGTAAATTGGTGGTTGTAGAACTTTGTCAAATCTTTCAAGATTGTCTAGACATGGAATACAACACAGACATGGACCGAAACACAACAAATTTGTAAAAATGCGTGGCATGGCGACGTGTACGTGGATATACTTGAACGTACGCTCATTGGTTAAGAGACATCCGTATCATTTTATTGTTCACATATAGCGGTTCCAACTTCTAAGGAATGGAGAAATTGCTGGACGATGTGAGACGTGGGTAAAAATTTCCCTTTTTTAAAAATGAGAGTGGGTTTGCTATCGAACAACTTCGTGTCGAGTCAAGTAACTAAACAAATTTAGAACATATAATTATGATTCATGAAACATTTTAAAATTGAACCAAATCGATTGATCGGAACTACATGGTTACTTGATGTGTAAACAGCTAGTATAGTATAATTTGATAATGACCACAGAATAGGAATATATAGAATGATATAGAGGCAATGATGAAGTCTGGAGTTCCATGCAACTTATGTAAATACTTAGTAAGTAGTTACATCTGACACCATTTACAATCTCTTGGATCTAATTTGAATCATGTTCATCCTGCGTCAAAATCCTGAAAAATACAAGCGTTATCTTTGGCATGATTATGTTGATTCCTACATGGTGTCCTGGCCATGGCTATGTAGTATCGGTGTTTGACATGTGCATGACACATTTGGGAGCTTTAAATAAATTTGTGCTATAAAGATGGGTGTACTGTCTCCATTCTCTCTGTTGCATTCATCTTGCATTTTCTGCCAATCTCAGTGCTTATATAGCATTACATACTACAACCGACGTTTTTAAGACCTTAAATTTGTGTTGGTTCATTCTGTTTTAGAACGAACAAGCTGCCGGCGTCACAGTTGTTACATCTCCCATATTTGGAATGGGTGTGTTTATTCCTCCCAACCAGATAACGGCAATGCATCCATTTGGTATGCATCCTCAGGCCGCTCCACAATCTGTATCATCATCCAATTCACATATTCCTCAGCCTCTTGTTGGACGTTTTGAGCCTACATTTACACTTCCACCTCATCAACATTGGCAGCAGGTAACACTAGAGTTTTATGTTATGAAGCCATCATGGCTGAAGGCCTTTTTGGACGTTGTTTGGATAACCGGAATTTAATTTTAAGTGGTGTATAGGTTATGCAAACTCTAGTTTGCAAGACCCTACCTCCATTTAAATTAACTTTAATGCGTTGTTTGGCTCTGGAGTAATAATCTAAACCCCTAAAGAGTTGTTTTGGTGTTATCTAACCTCAAGAATGAGTGCTTTCTTCTCAGTTTTTGGAGTTTAGAAATAAGAGGTTGGATTGGATATTAGATAACTCCGGTCATATCAATTTTGAAGCTAAAATAACTTGATTTAACTAAACTTGAAAATGAAAGCCAAACGGTGTATAGTTGGGACATTAGACTGAAATTTAGATAACTCTACAAATTTCTGTTATCCTGACTTAATTCCAAACCCAAACAGGCCCTTAGATGGAGTAACAATTATTCTTTGAAGATAAACATGAACTGTTGTTTACCTGTAGGAAGTAACAGACGCCTCACAGAATCCAGTTCAGAATAACTATCAGCCATCTTTAATGGTGCAGAACCTCTCAAGCTCAGAGACTTGTTATGTTTATGAATATCCTGCTGAGAGACAGGTACCCCATTCAGATAATCCAAACGTTCATATTGACCACAACCAGCAGCAGACATCTTCTGCGGCAATCAATGGATCAAGCAATGAAGGAAAGGGGGTAAACAAGAGCATGTTGTTGTTTTTAACTTAATCTTTACCGATATTTATGTACTAAACTTTTCATGTTTATGAGCTTTTTAATTTCAGGTGCTCGAGTCAAACAATAAACAGTATCAAGCATCTCAGGAGTCACAAAAAGCATCAATTGCACCATCTCATCCGACACTGCTATTTACCTCAGCAGAACAGGAAAATGAGATTACTGTATGGTTTATTGTATAATTTATTATTCTTACTACTTTCTCCATAGTGTAAGAAACAACAAATTTATTTGCTTTTCTGATGTAGAAGTGTGGTTACGTAGGTAAAATACATAGTTGTTGATCGAGGATTGTGGATTTGTAAATGAGAGTCTCTAAGAAGTTAATGGTAGCTCCCGCAGAGGCAAACTGAGTATAAACTATTTAGATGGTTTGGGAATTCCCCAAGTGCGCCAACTAGGAAGAGCGATGACATTTTGATTGCTAGAGGTAGGCTCAAAACTAACATAGATGGAGGCAGTTAAAAGGATAGAATTGTTGTTAAATCGAGAAGATGGTCCTGAAAGAGGTTCATGTATATGTTGCTGACATGAAAAGTTTGGATAGAAGGTTGGTTATTGTTATCCATAGAAGAATCAACCAGTCAACTAGCTGTTTTGTGTTTAATTGAAGAATATCTCATTTTTGTGAAGGTTTGTATAAGTTTCCTAAAACTGCGTTGAGATCTGAAGTATTGGCTTGCATCCGTATCGCTTTCAACCTTGCAGGTGCAGGATCAGAGTACAGTCTCTGCTATCAACCAATCACAAGAGAAACTTTTAGCAGAAACACAACAGCGGTCAGCTTCCTTTGCTAATATATCTGCTGCTCCAAACCACTCAATTGATTCCAATAATGTTACAGACAGCATTGAAAGATTGTCTATATTTCCTGAATCGGCCTCAGTACAGGCATCAATGCCAACCATATCTACTCTTTTAGATGAAAGATCACTTTTGGCTTGCATTGTTCGTGCTATTCCAGCTGGAGCTGATGGCCAAATCAGGATCAGTACCACTGTAAGTCGGTTAAAAATTTACATCAAGAGTTTAGCACGAGGGGTGAGCATTTCTTCTTATCGAGGTATACCAACTGAATTTTATAATCTCTGTGTACATTCAGCTACCAAACAGGCTTGCTAAAATGCTTGCACCTCTTCACTGGCATGATTACAAGAAACAGTATGGGAAGCTTGATGATTTTGTGGCTCATCACCCTGAAGTAGGTTTTTAAATCTTCCTGAACAAACCATTTATTTATGGGGTTTTCATATATATATATATATATATATATATATATATATATATATATATATATTTCTAAAACATAGCTATTTTCATATAGCAACCCCAAAACTTGATATTTTATGTATCACCTTCAGAATTGCTATTTTCAATAACCGTATGTTAGTATGTTACCATTCACATGTTATCAATTTAATATCATGTCATGACTAAACTAACCAAGGTTAGTTTAATTATTCAAATATGAACCGCCTTTTGGAAACCGAGAACCCTAGCTGTAATGCTGTTCTCCATTTCTTCTAAGAGATATAGTTATAATGTATTGAAGTCTGTTTGACCATCCAAAAGAAGGAAAAAAATGATCATTTGTCATACCCCGTGCAATTCTTAATAGGTATAATGCAATTATTATAGAATATTCTCAAATGTTGTTGGTTTGTAAATCCAGATTGAGAATTTTGAATAATTGATATAGATTTTAAGTCTGATATATGAAAATATGAAGTTTATTTGGTGATATATGGAAATGGCAATATTTTAGGGGTAATATATATAACAAAATCCCGTTATTTATTTGAACCGTTTTTCGACCATGCATTTCCAGTTATTCATAATTGAAGGGGATTTCATACAATTGCGTGAAGGCGCTCAGGAGATTATATCAGCAACTACAGCTTTCGCCAAAGTCATGGCTGCTGCAGCATCATCTGTTCCTCATTCCTCAATCTTCCCCTCTGTTGCTCTAACTCCTGTTGCACAAAGCCATCACCCACAGTATTTAAAACACACTCAACAGCCAAATGGTGCCAGCTTTAACATTGCTAAAGGGCTATCTGATACGAACATTTCAGTTAAATCGAAAAACCTGCAGGAGGCTAATGGCTTAGCACCAGAAGTTAGACCTGCTCTTTCATCTGTACAAAATGTAGCCGTGAATGGTGCCAACAAGGGAAACAAGGGATCAAGTAATGGGAGGTTCAAATCTGGAGGGAAACAAGCAAGGTACCAAATTCCTTAAGGGTTAATCGTGCAAAACACCAGTCTAGTAAGGTTTTCCCTCGAGTGATTTATTTGCACAAACCCCCACTTCTCATCAACAAAAACTCTTTAAAACACTCAAAATCAACTCTAATTTAACACTACAACTTGTTTGAATTGTTTTAGAGTAGAATTTGAGGGTTTTGGTTAATAAACAGAGGGGTTTTGGTGCTAATAAATCACTTTTTTGGGTGGTGGGTGGGTTTCAAAGTGCTATATAAGATAAACTACAGGACCGGTTAGTGTTGTTAACCATTTCTTTACCAGCTAGGCATCGTGACAAGCACAAGCAAACTATTTTTCACCTTATTAATCAACTAATGTATTACTCTTTCTTTTCCAGGTCAGGAGCTGGTGTTGTTTCCAGGAGATAGTAAGTATATATTATGACCTTGGTACACATTATCATGTTAGTTCATAAATTCACACACTCACACACTCATATTGTCTGATTTACGCCGCTTTCAAAAGTTTTAGGCATAGGGTTTGTTTTGTTGTTATTGTTGTTTAATTTGTACTAACTGTGACCTTTAGACAATATATCTTCTGAATTGCTCAGAAAATACAGACCATTTATGCCACCATACTTGAATCTTCACTTAGGGCTGTGCTCATGGTTATCTTAATCCTTTTTAGTTGTGTCTAACTTTTCTAGTTTATGTCTAGTAGTGACACTGACACCTTCGAATGGCTATTTAATCTTAGGTTTACGAGGAGATGACAATAGAAATGGGTTATTGCAGATTTGAGATTTGGCGAATTAATGGATGGTTGAAGTGTTAGGGTTTATTGTTTAACTTTAGATGATGGGAGCGATTGTGGGTGAAGAAATAATGGTTTGATTCTATTTTGGATTCAGCCCAAACTTGGGTTAATCATGATCCATCATTGTTCATTAGCAAAAATTAGATCTCACATAACTGTTATTCGATATTTGAAGAGGGAATCAGAGATTGCATAACTAGTATTTTTAATTAGGTTAGCTGTCAACCTTTATCGATTATAATATTTATAGGCATGAATTAGTTTGCATCATTTATTTAGTTATATCCTTAAAATGATAAGGTAATCTAGCCAACAATTTCCTACTGAGGCGATTTCGGCATTCAGATGACTGCTTTCTACTGACACAAAGAGAGTCAGCTATCCGTTAAAATACCTGTAATTTAGTCAACAATTTCCTACTGAGGCAAATACAAATAGATGTTATTCGTTTTAAGCCACAATACGAGGGCTGTTTGAAATTTACAAAAATAAATAAATAGATGGATGCTTAGAAGAGCATCTTGATCTAGAAACTTTTCTTGCTCGCATTTCTTCCAATAGACAATTGGGCCAGACACATGACAAATTATCGAAGGGTACTATGAAGGCTATGAAGGCTAGTAAGAAATGTATTGCTCATCCATTTAACTACTAGGCTTTGCCTTCTAATTTTTTAATTATTACTTATATAGTTATATTTATCATTTGTTACTTGTGTAGCGAACTACCAATCATGACCCATGACGCATACACGGTTGATATGTACTTGGTCTTTGAACCCAGTTAGATTGTCCTTGTTTCACTGTTGATTTATTGGTATATCATTACAATTTTATTAACTACTTAAACAATCAAGCCTTTTTCCAGTTATATTTATAAGTGAGCTATTCTAGCGCAAGCATGTTGGTTATGAGCTGATGGTATTTCTGTAATTTTTATTGCAATTACAGGTGTTGTATGGGATCATCCTCAACATTAAAGGGCACATGAGTGAAAATGACTTGTTCTTTTTTAAATTTCTCCTTTTTGTTACAATTATTGGAGAGTTAATTGACGATGTCGAATAACTCGATATTGGTAAACAATTTTCAATTGAAAACTTTCAATTTACATTATGTGGAGTTTTTCGTCTACAGTTGTGAAGACAAGAAGTGAAAATATAGAATTTGCTGTCTTTGTTTCTTCTATTATCGTAGTCTTGGAAAAAGGCAAGGATATGCAACAGCTAACTCATTAAGTCATCAACTCATTCTAATGCAGCTGGCTTACCGACTTCGTTGATTAGCTTGAACTTAGAAAACAAAAAGGCAAGCTGTACTTATATTTTTCGATGAAATGTGACGTGCTTGGAGAAATTTGTATTCTATTGCTGTTATTGTCTGCAATGTGTATTTGTTAGATTTCGAAATTAACCTGGGTATTTGTGTGGAGATTTGCCATTTTGGTATGAAATTTTACGTGCACGTATTATTGTATCTGAACTTTGGCTTCCTGAATTCGATGTTTAATGTAGAAAGTATGTTCTTTAAATTATCAGTTAAATCTAATTTACTATATCGATGTTTACTGAACCTTGTGACTTAGAGAAATGTCAAAGTTTCCTTTTTATAAGGCTAAATTTCACTGAACCCTGTATTATCACAAGACCTTTTACGTTTTGATTTCGAAATTTATGACTTCCACTATGCCCGCAAATGTTTTTTTAGTACGTGAGACTGCTATACTCAACATGAATCTAGTATAATGACCAAATAACCCTAGATATATATCTTTGTATTCAGACAAGACTTCTTTCATTTTTACTTTTGAAAATCATTTCCTTTCTTTTCATTATTTATTTTTCTTCTTCCTTGATATATTGCTTTTTATTCATTCCACAGTTTATATCCTCTTATGTTGAAATTATACTCTTTCTTTAATTTTACTTGTGTTTTTTTATATTTCCATTTTTAGTTGTATTAATTTGATCTGTCAATTACATTTTTCCTTTTATGAAATTAGATTATCATTTCTTATCTAATTTTTTATAACCTAAATTTTTCATCAACCGGTAACAGATTTGAAACAAAATGCATGAAAAAGAAAATGACGAGAACAAAGTTAGATTCTAAAAGTAAAAATTAGTATTTTGCATGTGTGATATACGTATCAAAATAAAGGTTAAAGGTTTGATATGGATATTTTCGTCATCAACACTAAAAGTTTCTAAATGAACTATAATCTTAGATAAAATTTATTAATTTTTTTTCCGGATCTTATAATTTTTTATTGATTTGGAGTTTTATCAAATCTTTAAAAATCGGTTTTTAATATTTTTTGTTATCTTAATTCAAAGTTTCTTAAAATCTTTATTATCTTAACTTAAAGTATTTAAGTTATTTCTCAAATTTCTCTCTCTATGTTGTTAACTTTATACCTACATGTATTGCATACATGTCATGATAAGTTGACACTTGTTTAGATGACTGCAAATTAGATGATTGTCTTTTCAAGTGCTTCTTACATCTTGCTTTGCCATTAGTATAGCAGAGATAAGAGAGGGAGGACTTAGTATAGAAGAGAAAAAGAAGAAAAAGCCGCAGTAAGTCAAATAATTCAATATATCCTTTATTGTTTAATTTTTTCACTTAACATTGGATAAAAGTAGTTTTTCTATCTGACTTGAAAGTTCTAGTCTTGAAAGAATTAATGAACATAGGGCGGTTTTTGTAGCAGTGTGATATACACTATAAATATAGGGAGATCGTCTTGTCTCATTTTGTATGAGAGTCATGTGATATACCACTAAACTCAGAACGTTTTAATAATTCTAATTTGATTGATGTTTTCGGTTTGCGAATATTATTTTTATCTGAAGATTCTAATTTGATTGATTATATTTCATTTCATTTAATTTATTATTTTGAAGTCAACTTCCTTCGGAGATCGAATTTGCAACTTCTCGTATTTGAGAGGGAATCGGTACCAATTGAGCTAAGCCATGAATAGTGCATTTTTTCCATTTAATTTGTTGCTGAGGTATGCAAATGTTCATTTTATTATTTCTTTTAATAGTAATTAAACTATGTCTATTTACTCACACTAGAATCTTGCATGTGAGGTAATGTGTACGTATAAATTAGAAGATCTAAGATCGATTAAGGTTGGTCTTTTCGTTATCATGTATTGGTTGCGTATTTACATTTATAATATTTTAATTTTAATAATTAGTGGTTAAAATAAAATAGACATAAGAAAATTACAAAAAATGTATAAATAATAAGATATTTGGGGCCTATATGTAAGTTCCACTTTTTGCCCTTTTATTTTCTTAAAAAGTGAGAAAGATGGGTAGATTTTGGGTCATTATTTTCTCCAGCATGGTTCAGGGGAGGCGGAAGGACGGATATATATATACACTATCATCGTTAAGGGTATTAGTGATCAAAGTGATAATCCAAAACTCGGGGTAATCATTTGGCCGAAAATGAATTTTAGATATGTATCTACTAAAGGCCTAATTAGTTCCTTAAGTCCCAAAAAATGGAATTTGAGCTGACTGCTCTGTAATGGCTGCTATTTTGGTGCTATCTTTGCATCCTGATCATATATATTTCATCAAAAAAAACCACACAAACTATGGACCCCCAGTTTTACCCATTTCCGGTCGTTGGATGCAATAGCAGTGGCTAAATCAGAGCAACCACCCCGAATCCCAAAAGAACGTGTCTAAAAATTGTCATAAGTCAAGAAAGTGTTCGTTTCTTTGGCTTTTAAGTTTTGTGTTGGTTTGCTTAAATTTTGCCCTCTGACTTGAAAAACCAACTTGAAAGTTAAGTAGAATTCAACCTTTTTGTTTGTTTTGCTTCTGTGTAAAAGTTACAGCATTCTCTATGGATGCACTTACCATCTAAGTTTATTTCAATAAAAAAAATTAATAGAAGAGAGAGAAAAATTGCGGTGATCAAAGCCCATGACCAAAAAATTATGATGATATGATAAGAGTCAAGAACCAAGTCCGGCCCCAAAAATCATGAATTTAATTCTTGCAAAAGTAACCCAAAAGATGATGTGTGCTAATGTAAAATGCACTTAACTCATATTTTTAAATCAAGAAAACAAACACAAACTCTACACTGAAAGGAACAAAAACCCACTAAAGACCTGATTCCATGAAACAAACCGCCGACCTGATTCCATGAAACAAACCGCCCCTAAGATGATCAAAGTTTGGAAAAATTATTCACTATGCTAGCCGTATCCGTCGGGCAAAATAAAAATGCCGGCTCACACGGCATCGGGTGCACCACGGATAAACCCCTGTTGGAGATTCCGGATCACCGGTGGATCCGGTAATTATTTTTACGGACAATTCTGTTAGTAGTTAAGAAGAAGAAATGGGGAGATAGAATGAGAGAAGAGAGGCGATTTATTGAACACGAAAAGCTCTCTCTCTAGATTTCCTCTCTCTGTCTTTCTCTCTCTAGAATGAGACAGTGAGAGATAGAAGAAGAGATCTACTGCATTGATCAGAGCTCAATGGAGGCGAAGGCGGGAATGGTGGCGGGATCTCACAAGAGGAGCGAGTTCGTCATGATTCGCCACGAAGGAGAAACTGGGGTAATTTTTTCTTTTCTCGGATTTCTTTTCTATTTTTAGTGATCTGGGCCTGTTTCCTTTTTGTGTATTTGTTTGTTTTTGATGAAAAGGCTGGATCTTTTGGCGGTATGTATGCTGATTTTGATGTTTGGATCTGTGATTGGACTCAATTCGACTTGGGGTTTGGATGATTTAAGAAGAATTTGAGTAACGGATCTGTGGATGGATTCAATCTGAGTGGGGGTTGACTTGAGATTTTCAAGATCAGAAAACTGGGTGAATTGAGTGTATTGTAGTTGAATGCTGTATTTATTCAGTGTTTTTAGTATTTACTTTGTGTTTCCAAATGCAATTGGGTAGTGGGAATAGATTATGGGTTCCTTTCTTCTGATATTATTATAAATTTGTTATTTTGATGCTTAGATCTGTGGATGAACTCGGTTATGGTTTGGGTTTCACCTGATGTTTATGTTCTGTAACACAATTAAGCAATGGATATCGATAAGAGTGGTTGATATGTGAGGTCAGCTTTTAAATGGCAGCTTGAATTAGCTCAAGTTTAGTGTTTTGCTGGATTGAAGATTTCCATTCTTCGGTAATTTGTTTGGCAAATTCGAATGTGTACACTTGGATTTTCAAGAAAAGGTCAAAAGATTGCATTAGTTTTATATGCTTCTAGTCTACCACTAATCCACAGAGCTACATGAATGCAGTCGTGTAAATCTTATACCATATATTAATACAGTTATACCTTGACAACATCAGTTTAGTAGATCTGGGAAAACTTGGGGTTCCTTCCTTGTCTGCATATTCCATATCTAAATAGTGTGCATGGTAAAGACCAACATGCTAACTTTGGGTATAACGCTTTAATTGTCTTTTTCTTCTCTTGTTTTATCTTTATGGTTGTTATTTTCTCCATTATATGTTTTCTTACAGCTATAAATGGTGTCTAGTCCTAACTTTAAATTCTTCTCTTATAGTTGTCTTATTTTCCCCCGGTAAGTACTATCATCTTTTAACAAATTGATTTGTGTTGCTCTATATCGATCAATAATGCAGCCTAGGCCCCTGAACAATATGAACGGCCAAGTGTGCCAGATCTGCGGCGAGACAGTTGGGCTTACGGTGACGGGAGAGGTTTTTGTTGCTTGCAATGAGTGCGCCTTTCCAGTTTGCCGGCCTTGTTATGAGTACGAGAGGAAAGATGGGAACCAGTCATGCCCTCAATGCAAGACTAGGTACAAAAGACAAAAAGGTCAGCTTATCTTTGTAGCGGCTGCTTTTTCTGAACTTACCATGTTGGGGTAGAGTAATTGATCAATCGATATAAAAAATACATGCCAAATTTAGTTGGCACATTATGTTACTCGGAGATCTTAAGCAGATGGTCTAAGGTTTGCTTGATATGAGGTTTCCTGAAGGGGAAAAATTGGTTCGAGGTGTACAATTCAGTATACAAGGAAATTTAGCATACTCTTCAAATTTCTATTACCTTGTTATGGAGTGAAAATAATTAATTATAAATAAGAACCAAGATGGTAGAGTCCTTTTTTAATATATATTTTAAATAAACGAGAACAAGCGCCAGAATGTATTAGTAGCAGAAAATACCAGTATTTGTTTATGTTGCTGCATAAACCGTATTTAAGACACCAAGCAACATCTTCATAATTAACTAGCAAAATACAAGGTTACATGAATGAGTTACATTATTTGGAATTTAATAAACATCAATAAGTTTCATTAGAATTTTTATTTTTAATTTTTAATTCATGGTTTTTTTAAAGCACCACATGATTAATTATTGCTTTAAATATTTCAAATCATTTGGCCAGCTAAAAGGAATGACTAGTATTCCAAATCTTATTTCTAACGATCTGGATGCTAGCATTTGAATTACTATTTATGTGCATGCTTGGACGCTATTTTTCCACAAATAAATATGTTAAGATTTACGATATGAGAACTATCTTACAATTTGTATCATGCATGGAACTTCAGGCAGCCTGCGAGTTCCAGGAGATGATGAAGAGGACGGAGTTGATGACCTGGACTATGAGTTCAATTATACTCAAGGCAATGGCAAGGCAAGGCATTGGCAGCAAGGTCTAGAAGAGGATATTGATTTATCTTCATCATCTCGACACGACTCGCCGCACCGCATCCCCCGCCGAACCAGTGGGCAGCAGGTAATTATGGCAATGTTTGAACTTTATTTAATTATTCAAAACTCCCAACACATCCTGTTTCAATATTGTGATATTAGAAGTTCATATATTTCCAATATCCATATACCGCGTTTTTTTATTCTCTTGGGCACCATATGCTAATTGTAATATATTACATATGCACACATAAATTTACATTGGTATGTGTCGGGACCCGGTTCTTGCTCACGGAGCAAAGTGCCACACGGAACAAAGTGCCACGCCAAGTGTCGTGTTAAGTGGGCGGGGGCCACCTCTTGAATCCATGGGGGCCACCTCTTGAGTCCGTGGGACCCACTGTAGAACAATGGGGACTCTTCGGAATACATTCCGAAAGGGGGGCAGATCTGTACTATAAATGGAATGATACCACTCTTCAATACAGAGGCGCCTTTTAAGTGAACCGGAACTACAGGAGCTTGAGAACTCCGTAGTTAAGCGTGCTCGGGTCAGGGAAGTCTTGGGATGGATGACCTCCTGGGAAGTGGCCCCTGGTCGGGTCCGGTTCGCTCTAAAGGGAAAAACCGTGCGGTTTCGGCCAAAGCGGATAATACTCTCTGTATTGGAGGTGGGGCGTGACAGAATGGTATCAGAGCCGGTCCCTCAATAG
This sequence comes from Agapanthus africanus, assembly GCA_030015575.1. Classification (NCBI taxonomy): domain Eukaryota; kingdom Viridiplantae; phylum Streptophyta; class Magnoliopsida; order Asparagales; family Amaryllidaceae; genus Agapanthus; species Agapanthus africanus. The sequence goes on from CM057337.1 coordinate 978,523,730, forward strand.
TAGGTCTGTGGTTCGAGGACGAACCATTGTTCAAAGGTGGGGAGAATGTCGGGACCCGGTTCTTGCTCACGGAGCAAAGTGCCACACGGAACAAAGTGCCACGCCAAGTGTCGTGTTAAATGGGCGGGGGCCACCTCTTGAATCCGTGGGGGCCACCTCTTGAGTCCGTGGGACCCACTGTAGAACAATGGGGACTCTTCGGAATACATTCCGAAAGGGGCAGATCTGTACTATAAATGGAATGATACTACTCTTCAATACAGGGACGCCTTTTAAGTGAACCGGAACTACAGGAGCTTGAGAACTCCGTAGTTAAGCGTGCTCGGGTTCCACCACCTCCTGGGAAGTGGCCCCTGGTCGGGTCCGGTTCGATCTAAAGGGAAAAACCGTGCGGTTTCGGCCAAAGCGGACAATACTCTCTGTATTGGGGGTGGGGCGTGACAGTATGCACACATAAATTTACATTGGATTTGTAAGACATAAACTGCTGTGGATAATTAAAATAACATGCAGTTGAAAAATTAGAAAAAGAAGCTAGTCTTACTTGGGAAGAACCTATTTATTATTTTCTTAAAAATAGTTCTAATTTAATGTTTGGGCATAGTTTTTATTGAAGAAGGGAAGAACATCTTTGTTTCACCTCATTAATGATGGCCTCCATAACCTATAAGAACATAACAACATTTGTTTACACTCCAAGATATCATGTAATTTCATTGGGAACTTTTTGCATCCATAAATTCAATATTTTCAGGTTTCTGGTGAAATACCTGATGCATCACCGGATCATCAGTCTATCAGATCATCTGGTCCATTGGGATATGGAGAAAAACGCACTCACTTAATTTCGAGTGTTGATCCTAGCCTGCCAGGTGACCTGAATTCCTGGCGCCTTCAACATTATATATGCTGGATATCAATCCATAAGAATTTACCTTAATTTGTTTTGGGCATTATCATATGGTTGCAGTTCCTGTCAGAACCGTGGACCCTTCAAAGGACTTGAACTCATATGGGCTTGGAAGTGTGGACTGGAAGGAAAGAGTTGAAGGCTGGAAGTTCAAACAGGAGAAAAATATAGTGCAAATGACCAATAAATACCCTGACGGAAAAGGAGACATTGAAGGAACCAGTTCTAATGGTGATGATTTGCAAATGTATGTCCAAACCCTGATAGCTTTAGTTTCTTGTGTCCAATCCCCCCCCCCCTTCAGATACATACTTTCTTTGTTTCCATTTAGATGCTATTGTTTTCTGTTTGCTTGGGCCTATAACCTTGCTTGACCTGCCACCCTTTCTCAGTTTCTTGTGCTTTAAGCTAATGGCCGGCCGTGAATCATCTTTAATAGTTCAATATTACGGATATAATCTTGTCGATTCTAATATACGGTATAACAAACATAATAACCCTTTGTTGCAAGGTCTAGAAGAGTTTAGCCGTATTAAACATTATGTGAATTATATAAGTATGCCTTCAGTCAAATAATCTTATAGGACTAAGCTTGTCCAGACATGAGCAATGTACTTGGGTTCTTCTCACACATTCCCCCTTCTTTTTCATTTTGTCTTTTGTGAAAATGGTTTCCCCTCCTTATCAACACGAGCAGTTCAAGTTATTATTTTAATGTTCTAAATATTACCGATATGAATCGGATATCAGCCGATATATTAGAAATGAACGATACGATTTATTGATTCAATATCTTTTTGTAGTTTTTGAAGAATATCGGCCGGTATATCTTAATATTTGTCAGTAGTTTTTGAAGAATATCGGCCGGTATATCTTAATATTTGTCGGTATATCTGCTGTTAAATATCGGTTAAAATATCATGGTTTTTCCTCAAAACTTTATTTGGGCTTTCAGGTAATATCGGAACATGCACTAATTAAAGTAAAAAAATGCTGTAATAAAGCCTAGATTAAAACTTTTCTTATCTTTGTATCCAAAAAGACTCTTCATATAAAGCCTAAATCCGCGTTTTCCAACTGCGAAGCACTGTCTTTGAAGCTCGCTGAAGTTGGACGAAGTCTGAAGTTTTCCTCTCGCATCTTCAAAGGCCTCTCGCCGATGGCGAATTTTTCAGTAATATGTCTTAATTGCTCAGAATTCAACCTGAATTTCTAAGATATTCAGCCATAATTTTCTGAGAGATTTTCTATCCAGAGAAAGAGAGTTACTTTCGAAGACGAGAGTGAAGGGGAAACCCCATATAAGAACCTAAGACCAGTCGTTTAATATGAGCGCTTTACCATCGAGCTATTAAGCAAAAACTCATTTAAGAAAGCCAACCATTTATATTGAGTTACATTTATGATTTTAAAATACAAAAAAAATACAGTCCGGTTTTTAGAAAATATCTCCCAATATATGATGCCCAATATAATTTTGTTCAGACCAATACGATACCGATATCCGCTATTTAGAACATTGCTCATGGATTTGAAATATGTAGGAGACAGACCAATACGATACCGATATCCGCTATTTAGAACATTGTTCATGGATTTGAAATATGTAGGAGACAGATGCATTTGGTTTAACAGAAATATTTGACCTAAAGGCAAATACTCATAAGCATGAAATAATGCTACTGTATTCTTATGCTATTATATCCTTCAGTGCAATATAAGCCCCATTTTGGATGCATATTTGTTTAATAGGGTTTTAAGGTACGGTAAATTTGAAAGATGGATCCTCTCACATGAATATGAAGGTCCTCTTCAGTGTCTTCACATTGCAGACAACCACACAAACATATTGCTTATGTTGGAAGATGACTCTCATTTTCCTTATAGGGGAGACAAGGGAGTATCAGCATACCTAATACTAATCTTTAGAGCATATTGTTTGACTATTTATACTATTTCAAATTGGGCAAGTTCTTGTATTCTTCGAACACACTGGTGTGACATCTTCAGTTTAAATTTCTAGAATTTTGATACCTCCATAACTTTATATAGCTCATACTTTTTTTTTCCTGCGAACAGGGCTGATGATACTGGCTTACCTATGAGCCGCACAATGTCGATTCCTTCTAATCAACTAAATCTTTACCGCATAGTGATCATACTACGTCTCATCATCTTGTGTTTCTTTTTCCAGTACCGTATAACTCATCCGGTGCCTGATGCTTACCCATTGTGGTTAACATCTGTTATTTGCGAGGTTTGGTTTGCTTTGTCTTGGCTTTTAGATCAATTCCCAAAGTGGTACCCAGTAAACCGAGAAACATATCTTGACAGGCTCGCATTTAGGTTAGTGACATCGTCATTAAGCTTATCCCTTTCCATGACTTTAAAGCTATAAATCATCCATAATTAATCTAATTAACAATTTGATAAATATTACTCGACAGATTCGATAGGGAAGGGGAGCCTTCACAGTTGGCTCCGATTGATATCTTTGTCAGTACTGTGGATCCTCTGAAAGAACCTCCTCTTGTTACGGCCAATACTGTGTTGTCAATTCTTGCGGTGGACTACCCAGTTGACAAAGTTTCGTGCTATGTTTCTGATGACGGATCAGCGATGTTGACATTTGAAGCCCTATCAGAAACTTCAGAATTTGCAAGGAAGTGGGTTCCCTTCTGCAAGAAGCACAACATTGAACCCAGGGCTCCGGAGTTTTACTTTGCTCAAAAGATAGATTACTTGAAGGACAAAATCCAACCTTCTTTTGTTAAAGAGCGCCGTGCAATGAAGGTGTGTGGGCTCATGTGTATTTGCTAGAAGTCAACCATCTGATGTTTTTAAAAAAAAATTTATGAACTTATTTTAAACAAATTTTGCAGAGGGAGTACGAAGAGTTCAAAGTAGGAATAAATGCTCTTGTTGCCAAAGCACAAAAAACCCCAGAGGAAGGTTGGACAATGCAAGATGGCACTCCCTGGCCTGGAAATAATCCGAGAGATCACCCAGGCATGATTCAGGTGCTCTCACCCTTGCCATAAATCTTATATTATTTCATTTTAATTTCACATTCTTTATTTTTTCGTCAAATTTCATCATCTTGTATTTTGGGAAATACAGGTCTTTTTGGGGCACAGCGGAGGGCTTGACACCGATGGTAATGAGCTGCCTCGCCTTGTTTATGTTTCTCGTGAAAAGAGACCTGGCTTCCAACATCACAAAAAAGCTGGTGCAATGAATGCTTTGGTTTGTACCTTCCTTTTCTGTTCCTCTTGGGCTCATGTCCTATATATTGGAAATAAATTCTTTGCGTACGCACTCATAAACAAGTAGACACACTCTAGTTTGCTGTATCTGAAATATTGCTTGTCTCGTATTTATCAGATTCGGGTATCTGCTGTCCTAACCAACGGAGCGTATCTTCTGAATGTGGACTGTGATCATTACTTCAATAACAGTAAAGCTCTTCGAGAAGCAATGTGTTTCATGATGGATCCTGCTTATGGAAAGAAGACTTGTTACATACAGTTTCCTCAAAGATTTGACGGCATTGACTTGCACGATCGATATGCCAATCGTAACATTGTCTTTTTCGATGCAAGTATTTGCCTAAATACTATATTATTTTGTATTATACATTGAACTTGAATGTCTTATCAATATTATATTTTGCAGATCAACTTGAAAGGCTTAGATGGAATCCAGGGCCCTGTTTATGTGGGAACTGGATGTTGTTTCAACAGGCAGGCCTTGTATGGTTATGATCCGGTCTTGACAGAAGCTGACTTGGAGCCTAACATAATTTTTAAAAGCTGCTGTGGCTCAAGAAAGAAAGGAAAGAATAAGAACAAAGATTACATTGATAAAAAGCTTGCTGTCAGGAGAACTGAATCCACAGCTCCCATTTTCAACATGGAGGACATTGAAGAGGGTGTAGACGGTAAGGATTATTGTTGCATAAACTCTTCGATTTATTTATTTATTATTTTTTTGTGAATTCTTGCTTAAACATTATTCATGTTAAAGATTTGCTTAAATTCTTTTGCTCCTGCATGGTGTATACACAAAAATCCCTACATACAAACTAACAAGCATGCATAAAACTTTATTAAGCAACAAAACAATTTTGTTCCGACATGCCATGGCAAAACAAATGTTTATGGCTTTATGCACATCTATTTTTGCTTGCATGCATGTTTGTTTTGATCATGCACATATTCACATGTGTCCACACTTGTCTCATTATCAAAGCCCACATCATCTTCATTATTTTTTTCCAAAAACGTTTTATTATGCTAGGATCTTATTGACCCTAATCATTTCCTTAAAAAACCTTTTTAAAATGTAGGTTTCTCTCGTTTATTATGTTAGTTTGTGCATCATGATTTGCAGCTGCGTTGTGTTTTAAGTATTTTTTCTTTTTCAATATATGCCAATGATTCAATAATCTTGAAATCTTCTCTATAAGATCCAACCCCTTCCAACCCCCTAACCATTTAATTGTGTATATGCATCTTTCAGGTTATGAAGATGAGAGAACACTGCTAATGTCTCAGAAGAGGTTAGAGAAGCGCTTTGGCCAGTCACCGATATTCATTGCAGCTACCTTCATGGAGCAAGGGGGCATACCACCATCTACCAATCCAGCTTCGCTTCTAAAAGAAGCTATCCATGTTATTAGCTGTGGCTACGAGGATAAATCTGAATGGGGGAAAGAGGTTAGATAATATATCTCAAAATCTAGTTTCAGTGTGTCGAAAACGATGACGCCCACGTTGTTGTGTTGTGGATTAACGTCCCCTCTTATGTGGGCCTTTGCGCCACATGGAAAAAACCTCAGGCGGAAATATCAAACGCTTAGAAAGGCAGAATAAGTGAGGATAATTTTTTTTTTAATTGCCAATTATGAGGTCTGAACCGATGACCTCTTGAAACCTGATGCTTTAATACCATACCAAAAAACAGTTTTTGCAATACCTTATGGTGTTAGGGTGTAGATTAACAAATTATATCGAGGCAATTTATTTATTCATAATATGAAACTTTACTAAGTTTGTGCACTATATTTCCAGATTGGATGGATTTATGGATCGGTTACAGAGGATATTTTGACTGGATTTAAAATGCATGCTCGGGGATGGATATCGATTTATTGCATGCCTCCTCGTGCTGCATTCAAGGGTTCAGCTCCTATCAATCTTTCTGATCGTCTAAATCAAGTGCTTCGGTGGGCTTTGGGATCTATAGAGATTTTGCTCAGCAGGCATTGTCCTATTTGGTATGGTTACAGTGGGAGATTGAAGCTTCTGGAGAGGCTAGCATATATCAACACCATTGTTTATCCTCTTACATCGCTCCCGCTGATTGCGTATTGTGTGCTTCCGGCTATTTGTCTCCTCACTGGAAAATTCATTATACCAGAGGTCAGTTACATTCCTATATGCTAGCCATCGGTTCATATTCAACTAGAACATTAATATATTGACCACTGTACCCATCGGCTAGTATTATTAGGATGGATGTTAACGCAGAAAGAATATCTGCATGACTTGGCCTTTATGTATGGGAACCAAATTACAACTCATCCTTTCTCCATCAAGAGGGACATTTGGACAATTACAGGTTACCTTGAACAAGGATGTAGGTTTTGACCATATAATCTGCTATGATGCTATCTTCATCTCATCTCGGCACCATTTTTTTTCAGGAACATGTCCAATTAAGCGAGTGCAAGGGGGTGATAGCTTTCTCGCTAACTGATTTTAACTTTCATATGTGCACAGCACCACACATTTGCCCGAAAATATTACTTTTCCAAAATTTTGAGGCATGCTTTTATATGAAAAGAGTGTCCTTTTTATTTTACATGCTTTGCTAAAGCACAATCTCCCGTTGGCGTGTCTATTGAAGTGAGTATTTTATTGCTTAGATACATGCTGATGATGCCCTATATTGGCGACCCTCCAGCGCCTATCAGGACACGTGGTAGATGACGTGTCCCAGAACTCAGAAGAGAGGGTCCACATGGGCCGATCAGGCCACCCCTGTAGCCGACTTACAAGCACAAAGCTGGCTCACCTCAGGGCCCCCTGCAAATTGGCCTCCTCGGCTTCTCAGCGGATGCGACCATACCAGCACTAAAGCACCGGATCCCATCAGAACTCCGCAGTTAAGCGTGCTTGGACGAGAGTAGTACTAGGATGGGTGACCTCCTGGGAAGTCCTCGTGTTGCATCCCAGATGACGTGTCCCAGAACTCAGAAGAGAGGGCCCACAGGGGTCGATCAGGCCACTCCTGTATCCGACCTACAAGCACAAAGTTGGCTCACCTCAGGGCCCCCTGCAAATTGGCCTCCTCGGCTTCTCAGCTCGCCTCCGAGCTACCGCAGACCAAGATACCTCGGCCTTCTCGCTCGTTCCCGAGCTCTCCCGCCGAGACTATCTTCCTCGGCTCCTCCGACCGACCAACTCCACCACTCACAGGCGTAACCGCCGCTCCGTAAATCTCATCATGCGCAGATTCTCCGCCAGCAACATCCCACGTTCCACGCCATCACGATCCCCATTAATGGGCGATCCGCTCTTTACGCGGGTATGACGTCGGGAGTGTAACTGCCGGCGAGATTCTCGCGCTTGCTGCTGCATGCCACCACCGCTATATAAACTCCCATCACAGAGGGGTCAAGTAAGCCCTTTTTTACACTTTTATGCCGTTACTCTGCTCGGATCTCATCACTAACTTGAGCGTCGGAGGGTCCTCGGTGGTACCAAACCATCCTGGGGTTTCTTTGCAGGTACTCGGCAACAGCTTCCTCACCTCATCTCTTTCTCCAAAAACCCATTGAGACCCACACGCAACGAAGGATAAACAGCTAAGTTCACCGTGAGATCAACGGAAGATAACATCTGACGGAGGCCCGAAAAGGAGCTCCATCAGTTGGCGCCGTCTGTGGGAAGCGAAACTCCACAAAAAAACAAAGTTGGCCTTCGGATCTCCATCCCCATGGCAAGCGATCACCCTGAAATCCAGATACCAGCCGCCGCCTCCCCCTCACCGGAGGCGCGGATGAACCTCCTCCGGCGACTGTCATCAACGTCCTCGCCGGCCGAATAGACCGACACCCCCTCCCTTGACGGGATCGCACATAGGGGGCTCGCCACGGCGGCTCGAGGGCCACCTCGCCCAAGAATCTAAGCATCACTGAGAGGCAGCCCAGCAGCTACCGGGGAGCTTTTCCCTACCGCAACGCCAGGGATCAAAAAGTCCTCCCAGAGGCAGTCGAGCCCGAGGATCCCTCGCTCGGCTATCCTTGGCGGGTAGCTTCCCTACCGCAACGCCAGGGATCAGAAAGTCCTCCCAGAGGCAGTCGAGCCTGAGGATCCCTCGCTCGGCTATCCCTGGCGGGTAGCTTCCCTACCGCAACGCCAGGGATCAGAAAGCTCTCCCAGAGGCAGTCGAGCCCGAGGATCCCCCGCTCGGCTATCCTTCAAGACAAAAGCCCTCGCCAAGAGGCACCGGGCAGTAACCCTGCCCGGCCAAGGGTCCTTGGTAGGCTTTTTACAGCCCTATAGCTCTTCCCGCGCCAAGAACCAAAGTCCTCCCAGAGGCAGTCGGGTTCTTGCTCGGCTATCCCCGGCTGGTAGCTTCTTACCACAACCGACAGGGATCAAAGTCCTCGCCAAGAGGCACTGGGCAGTAACCCTGCTCGGTCCCTGTCCTGAAAGATCAAAAGTCCTCCCAGAGGCAGTCGAGCCCGAGGATCCCTCGCTCGGCTATCCCTGACAGGTAGCATCCCTACCGCAACGCCAGGGATCAGAAAGTCCTCCCAGAAGCAGTCGAGCCCGAGGATCCCTCGCCCGGCTATCCCTGGCGGGTAGCTTCCCTACCGCAACGCCAGGGATCAGAAAGCCCTCGCCAAGAGGCACCGAGCAACTACCATGCTCGGCCATCCTTCGCAGGCCTCTCAGGGACCCTCCAGCGTCAAGGATCAAAGCCCTCGCCAAGAGGCACCGAGCAGCTACCCTGCTCGGCCATCCTTCGCAGGCCTCTCAGTGTCCCTCCAGCATCAAGGATCAATGCCCTCGCCAAGAGGCACCGAGCAGCTACCCTGCTCGGCCATCCTTCACAGGCCTCTCAGGGACCCTCCAGCGTCAAGGATCAAAGCCCTCGCCAAGAGGCACCGAGCAGCTACCCTGCTCGGCCATCCTTCGCAGGCCTCTCAGGGGCCTTCCAGCGTCAAGGACCTCATCGCGAGGCCGCCGAGTTCCTTCTGCTCGGCGCATCCCCAGCGGGCATCCTCCTGTCCATCAGACGCTGATGGTCTGAAGCCCTCATCGCGAGGCCGCCGAGTTCCTTCCTGCTCGGAGCATCCCAGCGGGCATCCTTCTGCCCATCAGATGCTGAGGATCTCAAGCCCTCATCGTGAGTCCGCCGAGTTTCTTCCTGCTCGGCGCATCCCAGCGGGCATCCTCCTGCCCATCAGACGCTGATGGTCTGAACCCCTCATCGCGAGGCCACCGAGTTCCTTCCTGGTCGGCGCATCCTCAGCGGGCGTCCTCCTGCCCATCAAACGCTGAGGGTCTGAAGCCCTCTTCGCGAGGCCACCGAGCCCCTTCCCACTCGACGCATCCCGGCGGGTAGCTTCCTACCCAACAAAGACAAGGATCAAAGTCCTTCCAGACTCGACTATCCTTGGCCGGTAGCTTCCCTACTCGCAACGCCAGGGGTCAAGACCCTCGCCAAGATCAACCGAGCAGTTTCCCTACTCGGCCATCCCCAGCAGGCATCCTCCTGCCCAACAGACACTGCGGGTTTGTAGCCCTCATAACGAGGCCACTGAGCCCATCACATGCAGCGGATCCGAATCCCCAACGAGAGACATCATGTCTATCCAAGTCTGAGTAATCCCCTCTCGACTTCGGGGCCATGGAGATGCCTCCTTCTCAGCAGCGCTTGACACACTCAGTAAGTGATCGAAATCAACTCGACGACCGATCGCTCCACATGTCACGCCCACACTGGGCTGCGCCCCATCAGTCCACAGGTCTGCACACGTCGTGTCGGCCAACCGACACTTGACACCCAGACAGTCGCTTCAGTGACATGATGCATAAACCGGCGCACTTTCCTTAAATGCAGATATTTCGCCCTGATTCACTGGCAGAAAAGGCAGCTGACAGCCCGGGGACGCGTCCTGACGAAATCTTAGGAGGGAGCTCTCCCCGGGCGGCCCGGCAGTCCACTCTTGGCCCGACCCGCCAGGTGGTCGGGACAAGAGGGGGGGGCTAATGATGATGCTCTATATTGGCGACCCTTCAGCGCCTATCAGGACACATGGCAGATGACGTGTCCCAGAACTCAGAAGAGAGGGCCCACAGGGACCGATCAGGCCACCCCTGTACCCGACTTACAAGCACAAAACTGGCCCACCTTAAGCCCCCCTGCAAATTGGCCTCCTCGACTTCTCAGCTCGCCTCCGAGCTACCGCAGGACCAAGATACCTCGGCCCTCTCGCTCGTTCCCGAGCTCTCCCGCCGAGACCATCTTCCTCGGTCTCTCCGACCGACCAACTCCACCACTCACAGACATAACCGCCACTCCGAAAATCTCGTCATGCGCAGATTCTCCGTCAGCAACATCCCACGTTCCACGCCATCACGATCCTCATTAATGGGCGATCCACTCTTTACGCGGGCGTGACGTCGGGAGCGTAACTGCCGGCGAGATTCTCGTGCCTGCTGCTGCATGCCACCACCGCTATATAAACCCCCATCACGGAGGGGTCAAGTAAGCCCTTTTTTATACTTTTATGCCGTTACTCTGCTCGGATCTCATCACTAACTTGAGCGTCGGAGGGTCCTCGGTGGTACCAAACCACCCCGGGACTTCTTTGCAGGTACTCGGCAACAGCTTCCTCACCCCACCTCTTCCTCCAAAAATCCATTGAGACCCACACGCAACGAAGGATAAACAGCTAAGTTCACCGTGAGATCAACGGAAGACGGAGGCCCGAAAAGGAGCTCCATCACATGCAATTGAGGCGCCCACTAAAGAAAATAACTGTGAATTACTCTAATTCAACTCTTTATTTTTTTCAAACTTAACAACCTTAAAGTTGTTTTTATGCAATCTCCCTTAAAAAGCTACAATTGGTGGAGTTTTAGTGAAAAAACTTTTAAAACCGAAGCTTAAGGGAGTTTACTGTAATACAGCTATATTCAAGGGTAGTTTACGGTTATTTGACCGTAAATATTCACATTTACATGATTTTTGTAATACGTCATATTTCCTCATCGACGTATTCATCTAATCTCAGCATAAATGCCTTCTCCCCAAACAATCTTAAAATTTCAAGACATTTACCATGAAAAAAAACACGTATATGCAGATAAGCAACTACGCCGGCATGTGGTTCATCTTGCTCTTCATCTCCATCTTCGCCACGGGCATCCTCGAGCTCCGATGGAGCGGCGTCGGGATCGAAGATTGGTGGAGGAACGAACAGTTCTGGGTCATCGGTGGCACCTCCGCCCATCTCTTCGCCGTCTTCCAAGGCCTCCTCAAAGTCCTCGCTGGCATTGACACAAATTTCACGGTCACTTCCAAAGCCTCAGACGAGGATGGGGATTTTGCAGAATTATATGTCTTCAAATGGACCACCCTTCTAATACCCCCAACTACTGTTCTAGTCGTTAATATGGTTGGGATTGTCGCCGGAGTTTCTTATGCCATTAATAGCGGGTATCAGTCATGGGGGCCACTATTTGGGAAATTGTTCTTCTCGATTTGGGTGATTGTTCATCTGTATCCATTCCTTAAGGGTTTGCTCGGGCGACAGAACAGGACTCCGACAATCGTTATTGTGTGGTCGATTCTGCTTGCATCGATCTTTTCTTTGCTGTGGGTCCGAATCGATCCGTTCACTTCTCCGAGCCAGAAGGCTGCGGCGATTGGACAATGTGGCGTCAACTGCTAGATTCCGTTTCGGAGCAAGATATATATCATTGTCAGAAGCAAAACTGGATTTTCTTCCTCGGATCTTTTGTTCAGCAATTTGTTTTGAGAAGTGTGAATTAGAATAGTGTGTTATATTTTAATCATTTATTTAAGTTGTCTTGTTGTGCAGTATGAAGAACAGTATAAAACAATTTTCTTGTATTAACATGAATCAATGTAAATTATTTTGGAGTGAACCGACGTAAAATTTGCGGCCATGTGCTTTATATGGGTGGCTCAATGTCATCACTTAAACTTCAAAAATCATTATATATGCACACACGCACGCTGTTTGTATTCTTCAATAATTGCAGTAAAACTTAATAATAAAATCCTACTAATCAAATACTAAACCTAATATAACATTTATAAAACATCTTATCAAAACTCGTTAAGACATTTTTTGGATCGAAAGATAAGAAAACAGATAAATTCTGGTAACAATAAAATCATATCGACCTTAAACAAAGTTAATTTTCATGCAACAAATAAAGATTACATAACATCCTGCATCTCTCTCAGCATATTAAAACACTTTAAAAAAGCAAAAACAAAGAAGAAAATCAAATCAAATCACTCCTCAGCTAAAAAAATGAAAGGAGCGCATCTCCAAGAGTACTGCTCCTCTCCATCGTCGCCATCTTCTCTGTCCTCGGCTTGGTCGTAGGCGTCGGTATCGGCATGCTCTTCTGTTTCCTCACCAAAACCATTACCAACGCCACGAAAATCCGTTCAAGATCCGTCGACGTCGTTGCCGCCGCTACACGATCTCCTGCGTTTCCGGTCCCCCACCACCAAGTCAAAGATTTGATCATCAAAAACATGTACAACAACACCAACCCCTACACAAACTTTCCTTCTCATCATACCTCATCTCTCCTCTTGCGTGGGGGCCGCCCTGTCGGCTGGCCCCCCGTGGCCAGGTGTTTGCCGACCTCATCGAGTCAGACCGTCCCTGACCGTTATCAAGCTCAGGTCGTTTCTGCTATACATATGTCGTCTGTCGCGTAACCTCTCACTTCCATCGACTCTTATTCTTTGCCTTGACGATTTTCGAGGTTGGCCTGGTTTCAGTCAAAACTGCCGCGCCGGTAATATTTTCCAACTGATCTTATTTTTTCTGCAGATATAAGATTTTCTTTTCTTAAAGAAAATGTATCACATATATAATATCTTCTAACTAGTCGTGTCTGTAGCTAGGTGTTACTCCATGAGTGATTAATTAATAAAGAAGTCTTTTATATGGTAAAGATATAAATATAATTGTCAAATGATTTTAATGATGCCAGGAAATTTTATTCAAAACCTATCAATTTTTTTAAGACATAAATATAAGACCAAAAGATGGTAGGCTTACCGCTTACCTCTCTAAGATTTAAAAAGTTGAGCAAAATTTACTAGCACATAATTTATATATAATTTTTCATGTTCTCACTTCCCTAACCTATTTTCTAAACAGATTTATTAAAAATCCATTATGCTTTATCTACCCATGTTCACATGTGCATGTGAGGTCATGTGATCGAAGAGTCAACCGGCCATTTTCAAACTAGTACACATAGATGTTAGATGTTACCATATCATGTACCAATTGAGCTTAGCTCAGTTGGTACTCATTTCCTCTCCAATGTGAGAGGTCGCAAGTTTGATCCTGAAGGGTATTGATTTCAAAAGAAAAAGAAAAAAAATACTATCATAGCATGTTAGCTACTACATATAGCTATTAACTGCTACTTATAGCTGTTAACTACCCAATATAGCTATTAACCGCGACCTACACATACTCATAGCTGTTGACTTTAACTTGGCGTGGGCGGATATTTTTTTCCTCTTAGCTATGCAGGAGTATTACATGTTCATTTGGTTGCATGCAGTTGGAGATCCATATACTTCCAACTATATCAAATCCTAAAAATGAGCTTTTCTGTTTACAAAACTGATCGGCTAAACATGTAGTTGGAATAATAATTTGAGTTTGTTTACTGTAGTTGGAAATTTGCTAAAATTAAGCTATTTTCTAGCTACAATATTTTGATGAAAAAACAGAAAGATATTTAGTTAACGCGCTGCAACTACATCTAACTAAATATATATTTTGTGGTACATATTGTTGGAATTCATTTAAACCAAACAAATGAATATAGTTTCAATTGCAGTAGTTGGATTTCTATATATGTAGTTCCAAATACACTAAATCATGAACCCTAGATGAAGTATTTAGTCATCTCTATACTTTTCGGCCATTTCTACTCATGGTTGAAACTAAATTTGATGATGCACCTTGTTATCATACATACAAGTAATACTTTACCTACCAAGCTTACCAGGCCTCCAATAGGAGACCATGTACTTAACCTACCAGTCAACAGGTTAGGTATTAATCTAGCATAGGCTACTAAACTCGGAAGCTCATGGGAGGCAAAGCATCTCGCACTCAGGTGCACGGGATGTAACTGCAGGAGAAGAGCGAGCAAGGCAAAGCATCTCGCGTTCAGCTGCACGATATTTATAGAGGATGGAGCAAGAGTTCCCAGCAGGTTTCCGTCGAACACGTAACTATCGTATTTGATATTAATATGTTTAAAAATATCTTAAAAATTTATATATGAACTTTCTAAATGTAATATGCAGTAAGAAAACTATGGTGGAGAGCCTCTTGATTGGATCAAAATCTACCGGGCTTAATTTGTATGAGACGAAGGTGCGCCTGCATCGATTGAGGCACATGAGATATATATATGTAAGAATCCACTTATGTCGTACTTCTTAATTTTTTCAGAATAATTATTGTGTAGATTTTAGAACGATAATAATACATTTCTTCTACAAACATGCGACGATGACGGCTGAGAGAGATCGGTTGATCCAGACGATGGAGGCGGGACAGGGACACCCGGTTGATGACACGCGGAGAACATTCATCGTAGATACGGCTTTCACGGCGTATAGGCCGAATCGTCACGGAAGAGTACAGTGCGTGTCCTTCAAGATCTTTCTGCGTCAGTGTATCGCTCCATTCCAGCCGACCAGGCATCTATCTCTTAGGTTTCAACCGGCAGACGACTCGGCATCGGAGACGTCGCGACAGACCTCCCCTAAGATTAGGACCCCTGTGTTTCATGGATCTTCCCAAGATCAAACGTCGGAATACAGCGGTTCCTCACGCCGATTGACCCACACGTCCGCTCCCGCTCCTGCTGCCGATCTATTTGCTGGCTGGACTCGCCAGAAGATGCTCTAGCTTATTGCCATGTACGTCCAAGATAGAATGCCAATACCTCCGGCAGGTTTTATAACCCTTACACACACAAGCATACAAACACGCGCGCATACACACACAAGCATATCACATACATACACACATACACACACATACACACATATCACATACACACACAACCATACATACACATACACACGCACAAGCACACATAAGTACACGCGCGCGCGCATACACAATAGCATATCACATACTATCACTTCCCGCTTCCTAAAATACGAAAATTTCGAGACGTAACAAAACCAGCCATGCTACCTATGGTAAGGAAATATCCTCACATAATCACATTACGGCTGTCTATCAGTAATCAAGAAAAATAATATAACTGTTTATCTCTAAACATGTCCAAATAGTCACAAACGACAACAGGAAATAGTAGCGAAAGTAATAAAGATTCAAGAAATAACTAACCATCAGTAAGAGCTATATCAATGAGATGGTTCTTACTGATCGGTGATCCTGTCGAAATACTCACATGCTAAGTCAAGTATCTAGGTCATGCAAAACCCAGACGTCAGTGCGTCATAAATATCATAATAATCAATTGAGCAATGTAATATCAGGTGTTATGTGCAAAAATGATGCATAATTATAAACAAGCACTCACAGGTGATATATCGGCAGGCTATAAGTATCTCACGTGTATCCTAAAGCCTATATTTCTAGATTATCTATCTTAACGGTATTTGAAATCAATTAATTGAATTCTCGATGTAACTCAATAGTATCTCGTGCGTGCCCGGGACCACGGTCATGACTCTCGGGGCTGAATCCAAGACGTGCCGCTAGACAGTAAAAACAATATCATGTATAGACGAATGATGTCAGCATCATCATTCCGGGGCCCGAAGCCCGTATCGACTGATCGGCCTCTGGAAAGTAGTGAACTGTTGAGTTACAAGTAGGGTTTCAATATTGATTGCCCTTTTTCTCCTAGGTTTCGTGTTCAAATCAGGTATCACTAGAATGTCTACCTAATACCAACACAAGAATAATCGTGAGCATGTCTTGTCTAGTAAGACAACAAGTCAGGTCAATCAGGATAACATGTCAATATTGTTGGCATCGGTAAATATTACAGGCAACAGATATTAACATGATAACAAAAATAGTACAATCTGCCATGTTACAAGCATATCAAGGATAACATAATCATATCATATACAAGACCATGATAAAAGCATTAACAGAGATAGTATATTCAATCCGATTAGTAACTATAAAAATGGTGTTGATTAACCATACATAAGAAAGTTCCGTTCATAAATTCAGTGTCACCCTAATTTGTAAAATAACTTAAAAATAACAAACGTCCTCCAAAAGTGACGTGTCATATACCAAAATAAAGCTAATTCAATAAGATTTTCATTTTTATAAGTTAAAATATTTGAGATTGTTCATACAAAATGTTATGAACGTTCGAAATTAAAAGTTTGTTGCTGGAATTTCCCTGGACAGCAGTTCAGAGGTATTTTCATTTACAGTTTATGTTATTTAAACAATTTATTTTGCAAGTAAATATTTCACAGGGTTATATTATTCTGAGTTAGCTTTGTAACGAACTAAAAAACATGTGATAATAATTTTTCTATGATTTATAATAAATTTTATAAGGTAAAATGTACAGTAAATTCCAGATTTGTCGTATCCGCTTGCCAACGACGTTTCATGTGTAAATTATAATATTTTCAAACTATATTTTGCATAGCATTATAATATCTTTACTAAACAATTATTTGTTGATAAAGTATATTGTTGACTATATAACGACAAATGATGATGAAATAATTATATATTATTCTAATATAACAATTGTTGGGAAGAAACTGTAGTATAGTGAACTTAAATTAAACAACCACTAATTAAAAATATAATCAATATGCATACATATATCAACCAAACTATCAATCATAATAGTAAATATTAATTTAACTATATTTGTATTAAACTCATGTCGATCTAGTTTGTAAAAATACCAATTTATCAAATAGAAAATAATAATATTACGAAACCAATAATAATATTGTTACGCCATATATGATTCGACCGTAACTTGCATGCAACAAGTATTTAGAAATACTTGTCTCGGTTATGAACACACGAACGAAATGATATCACGACGGTGTATAATACGACCGGAACTTGATCGAGAAAAATCCGATGATCTCGACGACGATAGATGTGATGTGGCAGTGAGACAGCAGTAACGGCGGTTAAGTCGGGGTTGAGGTAAGCCGAGAGTCTCAGTTTGACGGCGAAGGGAGTTGGAAAAGAGAAAAAGAGAGAGAGGTTTATCTTATTTTAAACTATATGAATTATGTGTGTGTGTGTGTGTGTATAGTATTGTTTATTAGGTTATATATACTATATTATAGGTTTTAAGGTATATAGATAATATCAAATTGCAACCAATCTCCACCAAAATCTCATCAAATATATATTTTGGAAAACAATTCATATACGTAAAGTTTTAAACCATAATGTAAAAATATAATTTAAATAAATTATACCTCCTAACATAAAATTAAAAAGGATTTTAAATATATATCTAGATTTAACAAATATTTGGTATTAAATATCTTGAGATTTAAACCTAATAGATAAAAGCAAAAAATAAAATATGGAAAGATTAACCATATTATGGCAGTTAGGAAAATATAAATTATCCTTAATTTGTGGCTACTAAAAGATATATAATGATTTAGATATATGATATATATATATATATATATATATATATATATATATATATATATATATTATACTAGATTCAAATAAATTTAGTTTACTGATAAATATCAGATATAATCTAGCACCATACTGGATTTCACACATGCGGATCGGGTTGAATAACTACTACTACTATTCGAATCACTTGCAACCTAAAAGAATAAAATAGAAGAAAAGTAAGTGTTAAAATACCAATTAATGTCGTATAACTGTATTAGGTGTTACATTATACCTAACTACAAATGAATTTTGACCTCGAAATTCACGAAACAAGAAAAATAAGAAGATACGGATCTAAAGAAAGAGATGTGAAAACTTTTGTCGAATCTCGTCTTCACGTTCTTAAGTAGATTCTCCATGCGAACGATTTCCCTACGAAACGAGTACTAAAGAGATTACTTTATTCTTAATAGCCATTTCTCGTCGATCCACAATAGCCATTGGTTGCTCGTCATAAGTTAAATATTCTCTCACTGTCAGTTCCGAGTGATCAAGGACGTGCATCTCATCTCGAACATACTTACGGAGTTGAGAGACATGAAATACGTCATGAACACCCGCCAAGGATGGTGGTAAAGCCAATCAATACGCTACCTCTCCAACACGCTCAATGATATCGAAAGGCCCCATGAATCAAGAACTAAACTCGTCTCGACTACCAAATCGGATTACTCCTCTAGTCGGTGATTTCTTCAAGAACACAAGATCACCAACAACAAACTCCAAAGGTCTTCTTTCAGTATCAGCCCAAATTTTCTGTCAATTGTGCCACCTTCATATGATCACGAATTAAGTTAATTTTCTCCACAGTTTGCACAATGAGTTCCGGTCCCAACAATCTTCTTACTCCAATATCGTCCCAACAAACAGGCGAGCGAAACTTACGACCGTATAATATTTCGAATGGAGCCATCTGTATAGTTACCTGAAAATTGTTATCATATGAAAACTCCATTAAATGTAAATGATCCTCCCACGAACCCTTGAAGTCTAACATGCAATCTCTCAATATATCTTCAAGAGTTTGGATCATTCTCTCAGACTGTCCATCAATCTTAGGATGATAGGTCGTATTAAACTTCAAGCGAATTCACAAATTTTCCTGTAGACTCCTCTAAAAGTGTGATAGGATCCGAGTGTCACGATCAGAGACGATATTTACTGGTACTTCATGCAATCTCACAATCTCCTGCATGTACCTCTCTGCTAAAGCCTCCGTTGACTGACCAACTTGAAATGGTATGAAATGAGCTACCTTGGTCAGTCGATAGACAATCACTCAAACTGCGTTATTGCCCTTTGAACTCCGTGGTAATGTTGTCACAAAATCCATGGTTATTTGTTCCCACCTCCATTGAGGAATCGGAAGTGGTTGCAACAAACTAGCTACCCTTTGACGTTCAGTCTTGACTTGCTGACACACCAAACACCTCGATACGTAACGAGCAATCTTTCTTTTTCATGCCTTCCCACCAAAAGTGTTGTCATAAATCTCTATGCATTTTCTTGTCTTCCGGATGTACTGAATATACACAACTATGAGCCTCCTTCATGACTTCTTCACGAACTCCACCTTCAGGTACACAACAACTTCCATATCTTAAAGAACCATCTTCATGAATCAATAAATCCGTTCGAAATCTCGCTTCCACTTGTCCTCAAAATTTCTGCAATCTAGAATCGTACAATTGTGCTGCCTTAATACTACTTGCAGCTGCATCAACTATCCCGAAGAATCTGGTAGTATAAGCTCTAACCCGAATCTCTGAACATTTTTTATAATTTCCTTCTGTGCAGTCAACATCCGTATTGCAAGCAACCGACTTAGAGCATCCGGCACTACATTAATTTTCACCAGATGGTATTTTAGATCAAGATCATAGTCGGCCATCAGTTCCAACCATCTACACTGCCTCATGTTGAGCTTTTTCTGTGTGAACACGTACCTTAGGCTTTTGTAATCAGTAAACACCTCGACCCTTTTCGCTCAATAAGTAGTGTCTCCAGATCTTTAGCGCAAAAATAACTGCTGCTAGTTCCAAGTCGTGAGTTGGGTTGTTCTTCTCATGGGTCTTTAACTGTCTTGACGCATAAGTTACATCATTTCCATACTGTATCAAAACACATCCCAAGCCTTTCCCAGATGCGTCGCTGTGAATAACTAATCCTCCAGAACCATCTGGCACTGTTAAAATAGGAGCGGTTGTTAATTTTTGCTTCAGCGCTTCAAAAGCTGATGCACACTTCTCGGTCCAAACAAACGGTTTCTCCTTTCGTATTAGCTTGGTCAAGGGTTCTGCTAATCGAGCGAAGTTCTCCATAAATCTTCTATAGTATCCAGCAAGCCCAAGGAAACTTCTGATGTCTCCTATATTTTTTGGAATTGGCCAATCATGAACAACTGCAATCTTTTTGAGAGCAACTGCAATTCCATCTTCGGATACAACATGACCCAAGAACTTCACTTTTTCGAATCAAAACTTGCACTTGCTCATCTTAGCATATAATTCTCCTTGTCTCAACATCTGCGGTGCGACTCTCAAGTGTTCTTCATGCTCTTCTTTGCTTTTCGAATAGACCAAAATATCCTTAATGATACCACCACGAACTGATTTAGAAATGGTGAAAAGATTTGGTTCATCAAATCTATAAATATCGCCGGTGCGTTAGTAACTCCAAATGGCATAACTAAATACTTGTAATGCCCATATCGAGTTCGGAACACTGTCTTGCAAATGTCTTTTGCTTTCACCCGAACTTAATGATACCATGATCACAAATCTAGCATCGAGAATACTCTCGTGCCACTCAGGTGATCGAATAATTCGCCTATATGAGGAATTTGGTACTTATTCTTAATAGTCACCCGATTTAACTCTTGATAGTCGATGCATACCCTCCGCGTGCCATCTTTCTTCTTGACTAGAAGAACTGGAGCTCCACATGGTGAACCACTGTTGCGATTCCAACCCTTCTCTAATAACTCAAAAACTTATTTTTTTACCTCTTCTAGTTCCACCGGTGACATCGGATAAAAGCCTTCGAATTGGCGCTGCTACAGGAATAAGATCAATCGCGAACTCCACATCTCGGTTTGACGGTAAACTCAAGATGTTCTTGAACACGTCCATGAAATCCCGAACTGCTATCAGTGCTTTAGCTGCAACTTGTTTACGAATTTCATCTTCCGTCTCACACACAAACATTTCCCTTCACCATGAATTTACAGGTCTGTTCTACGACTCGTGGGTTAACAGCCAACCACACTTCCGCTGCACTACTCTAATAAACTGAGGCGGGTTCGTCAAAACTTCTTTAATCAAAACATCTTACATCTGATCGGTCTTGAAGCGGTCTGTATTACTGCAATCATCATATGCTCTCCTGTGTTTCTTCTTGTTCTTCGAAACGCGGACGGACTGGTCACTACGGGACAAGGGAAAAGATGAAAGATATATCGTGGTCGTTGGATTCAAAATCACGATAAGATATAAACTCGTAAGTAATGAAACTGAGAGAAGACGAGATAATACCACGAATATAAGTCAAGAAAATGAATCAAATAGGACTCCAAGTTATCTAAATAGAGTACCGCATTGTAACCATACCGCGGTATATAGTTACAATCATATAACTCCATTCAATTCGCTCAAAGCCTAGTATCAGAATTGAAGGAATAGGAGGGAAGAAACAATAAGGAATCGGGAGAATTCCAAGCTGAGATGTAAAGTCATTTTCAAAACGTCAAGATAAAAGAGTTTAATGGAAGGATAAGCTTCAAGAATTAGAATGACAAGATAATATTGTGGCAGGACATGTTCCTAAAATTCCGAGTCTTGGAAACAATGTATTGGGTATCATACCCAACTACAAATTGAACCAAGCCCAGCTAACTTAGAATCTATGCTATGATACCAACAAAACCTTGTTACGCCCCGCTTCCCAAAATACAGAAATTTCGGGACGTAACAAAACCAGCCATGTTACCTACGGTAAGGAAATATCCTCTTATGGTCATATTATGGCTGTCTATCAGTAATCAAGAACAATAATATAACCATCTATTACTAAACATGTCCAAACAGCCACAAATGACACAATAATATAACCATCTATTACTAAACATGTCCAAACAGCCACAAATGCAACAAGAAATAGTAGCAAAAGTAATATAGATTTAAGGAATAACTAGCCATCAGTAAGAGTTATGTCAGTGAGATGGTCCTCACTGATCGGTGATCCTGTCGAAATACTCACGTACTAAGTCAAGTATCTGGACCATGAAAAACTCAGACGTCAGTGCATCATAAATATCATAATAGTAAACTGAGCAATGTACTATAAGGTGTTATGTGCAAAAATGAAGTATAATTATAAACGAACACTCACAGGTGCTATATCAGTAGACTATAGGTATCTCACATGTATCCTAAACTCTGTGTTTCTAGGTTATCTATCTTAACGGTATTTGAAACC
Source organism: Agapanthus africanus (assembly GCA_030015575.1). NCBI lineage: Eukaryota > Viridiplantae > Streptophyta > Magnoliopsida > Asparagales > Amaryllidaceae > Agapanthus > Agapanthus africanus. The sequence continues at coordinate 978,546,121 of CM057337.1, forward strand.
AATTAATATAATTCTCGATATAACTCAGTAGTATCTCGTATGTCACGCCCCGCTTCTCGGTATACGGCGAAGGGGACGCGACTGGTCCGCTACGTATATACTCAGAAGTACATACGCCAAGCGTATCTAAGCAATATAAAAATAAATACACAAGAGACAAGATATAATAAAAACATCATCTTTTATTTATTAACATTCTTTTGTACAATACATGAAAAGGAAATACAACTGAAATAAAACGATGCCTAAACAATGGTGTTCCCCTCCGAAAGGAGGCCCGGACTTCGCGTCCGTGGCCTGAGGTTCGGGGCAGATGCTATTTGGTTTGATTCGTCCACCTCTCCGAAGATGCCAAGTTGATTTATGGCACCTTGTATCGGAGGTTTAGACGGATGCGGCCGATGTAGCAGACTTCGTCAGATTCCCCCTCAGGGTGAGGGGTTTTTGATTGTGGGGACGCTCTTCCCTGCAGGCGCAAGCCCCTGCAGTTAATTACGCTACCGCGTTGCGGTAACAACTTTCTCCTTCTCCAGAATTTCACTTCGTGTCGTGTGTGTTTGTTTTGTTTGTGATTGCCCGTGGATTGTATACGGAGACTGAGTAATGCCGTCGCCCGTAGGGCGTGGATTAGTCCAAATCCGCATTTACTTAGATTTGGGTTTGGTGTTTTTTGGTTTAAGGATGCATTAGTCGCGTTGCGTCTAAGATCGACTTAAACGTTCGTTAAGGATACGTTAGTCCTGTTTTAGACTAAGATCAACTTAACGTAGTGATTGATTTAATTATCTGGCCGTCGGGACTCGTCACCTCTCTGATGTCGTTGAGGGATTACAACGACAGGCGTCAGAGGAGTTCAGAGATGTACCCTTGCACCAAAGTTGATTCGGAGTTTTATCGTTTATTTAAAGATCTAAGGACACATTAACCGTATTTGGGGCTAAGATCAACTTAGACGGGACCGTTTAGATCCGAAAAAAGAGCGTTCGGGATCGATTGCGTTAGTTTAAGGACGTGGCGGTCCATCGCCAGTTTTAAGGACGTGGTGGTCCATTATTAGTTTAGGGACGTTTCGGTCCGTCGCCAGTTTAAGGACGTAGTGGTCCATATTCCAGTTTAGGGACGTGGTGGTCCGATATTAGTTTAGGGACGTTTCGGTCCATCGCCAGTTTAGGGACGTGGTGGTCCATATTCCAGTTTAGGGACGTGGTGGTCCGATATTAGTTTAGGGACGTTTCGGTCCATCGCCAGTTTAGGGACGTGGTGGTCCAATATTAGTTTAAGGACGTTTCGGTCCATCGCCAGTTTAGGGACGTGGTGGTCCGATATTAGTTTAGGGACGTCTCGGTCCGATATTAGTTTAGGGATGTCTCGGTCCGATGTTAGTTTAAGGACGTCTCGGTCCGATGTTAGTTTAGGGACGTCTCGGTCCAATATTAGTTTAAGGACGTTTCGGTCCAATATTAGTTTAGGGACGTTTCGGTCCAATATTAGTTTAAGGACGTTTCGGTCCACGAGTTTAAGGACCCCGCAGTCCATATCGATGTGTGGTCGTTGGGACCCGTCACCTCTTTGACGTCGTTGAGGAATTACAACGACGGATGTCAAAGGAGTTCGGAGATGTACCCTCGAACCGGATGTAAATTGATTTAGAAGAGCAATTTTGCTCAGTCAATTTAATTTAAGGACTTATGGCCAAAATTGGGCTAAGTCCAGTTGAAATGTTCAACATTTTATTTGCTTTTGCATTGCATTTCTTTTTATTTTTATTTGGGCTTTACCCAGAAAGGATGCAAAGCATCAATTTGTTTTGGGCTCTGCCCCTTTTTATTGTATTGCAATTTAATTTGGCCTACTAGGCCCCTCTGATTTGGGCCTGGCCCTTCAGTAAAATGCATTGCATTTGTCAGGCGCTTTGCGCCAATCACTGAGCGCAAGCGCTTGTGGTGAGGACACGTGCCATGCTCTGGTGAGCGCAAGCGCAACAGCGTAGTGCGCTGCGCTAGTGCGCTGTGCTGTTGTGTTGCTGACACGTGGCGCGCTCTGGTGAGGTGCGCCCGTTCTAGAGAGCGAAGCTCTATTTCAAGGCGCGTAGCGCAAGTTGTTCTGCAGCTGACACGTGGCGCGCTCTGGTGAGTTGCGCCAGTTCCAGAGAGCAAAGCTCTATTTCAAGGCGCGTAGCGCAAGTTGTTCTGTAGCTGACACGTGGCGCGCTCTGGTGAGTTGCGCCAGTTCCAGAGAGCAAAGCTCTATTTCAAGGCGCGTAGCGCAAGTTGTTCTGCAGCTGACACGTGGCGCGCTCTGGTGAGTTGCGCCAGTTCCAGAGAGCAAAGCTCTATTTCAAGGCGCGTAGCGCAAGTTGTTCTGCAGCTAACACGTGGCGTTCTCTCAGGAGCGCAACAGCGCAGTTTGGAAGTGCAAAACACTAAGAATCTTTTTAGATTCCAGAACAGAAATGCAAAGCACTATTTGTTTTCTTTGATCTAATTAGGATCAAAGAAAAATGAGTTTTTCTCTTTATTTCAAGAACCAGAGGTTCATAAAAGTGCAAAGCACTATTTTTTTTATTTTTTTTATTTATTTTTTGTTTTAAAGAACCAGTGGTTCATACGAGTGCAAAGCACTATTTTTATTTATTTTTATTTTCTTTTTTGTTTTAAAGAACCAGTGGTTCATATGAGTGCAAAGCACTATTCATTATGTGAAGATCATTGATCAATGATTTATCAAAAGAGATTTCTTTTCTCTCGTGAAGGTTTTTACCTTCTTCTTTAAATTTTTTTCAGAGTTCTCTCTGTTTGAAGCTCTTGATTTTTATTTTTCAAGAAATGTTGATCTCTTCTCTTCTCTTCTTGGCTCCTATTTATAGGAGAAGGAAAAGAATCAATTTGTTTAGAAAATCTCTCCTTGAAAGATTTGATTTGATTTCATGAGAGATTTGATTTACTTTCATCATTAATATGATCCTTTAGATCATTCAGTGAATTTTATTCACCGTTGGATTTTAAATCCAAAAGATATTCTGTTTGTTATTTCGGTGAGATTTGGGGAGATCTTTCCTTGTCTAGGATTTTTCCATAAATTGATGATTTTTAATCATCTTTGGATCTTTAATCCAACGGTTCCCATAATCCTTTTCCATTTGGAAAGATTTAGAAGCTTTTAGAATTTTAATTCTATTTCGAAAGATTTTTAGAGAAATTTAGAATTTTAATTCTACTAATCTGTAAGGTTTTCAAAGCCTGTCACGTGCTGGCACGTGACCCTTGGTCACGTGTGAGCACGTAACCCCGAAATTGGTTCCTTTAACAGTCGCTTGTTTATATTGTTGTTTTAACCATCACGTGTCAACACGTGACCATTGGTCACGTGTGAGCACGTGATATTTCATTGAGATAACTTCTGATTTTTAATCAGGGAACAGATTTTAGAATTTAATTCTATTCATTATTTTAGAGGCCTTAAGAGCCCATCACGTGTCTGCACGTGGCCCATGGTCACGTGTGAGCACGTGATGCCCCGTTGGGGTCTTTTCTAAGTTTTTATTATATCTTCTAACTCCTCCAGCGGATTCTTAAAAGCCCATCACGTGTGAACACATAATGCCTCATAACTTTTGATCCCGGATGAATTATGAAGCCCATAATATATCAAATCGAAGGGTTTTTCGAGACGCTTTCAATACAATCAAAATTTATCCGTTTCTCCTTCGGGAGTTTGTCAAAAAACAGTCCGGAAGATACCGGTTCGTATTTCCTTAAGCGCATCGCTGCCATTTCATACCTTGGACTCTTTTGCGCAGAAATTTTTGGCGGGAACAAATGGCATTACATGAAATGAAAAATATTGAATGGAAAATGTACAATGAAACCAGAGCTTTGGTTCTTCAGCAAACTGATCCAAGTCTTCTGTAGATGGCTCGATCTTTGCCGGGTCCAAACCACCTGACGACATTCAAAGAAGAAAGAAATAGAATGTCGTTAGCGAACAGGTAGCTCGGTAAGTCCCAAAAATAAGAGGAAAGTAGAATAGACAGAATAAGAAAGTATCTTTTAAAGTTGTATAATATTGTTGTAATGTTGTGTTAACGCTGTTGTTTGTAGCTTGGTACAGAAGGATGCCAGTGTATACGAGAGAGGTCTCTATATGTTAGAGACCAGGGCAAACGGAATGTACAAGGAACCGTTAAGCCACTGTACAATATCAACGGAATATAGGTTAGGTGTCTTAATCTTACCACATCGTGCCACTTTTAACACCTTTCGTACCAATCTACTCCTTAAACCCCGTGGTGTTTTATTTGTATTGGTTTGTAATGTAAATTGAATTGAGTGTATAATTGAAAGACTGGCCGAAACTATGATATCAGTAAGCAGATGTAACCGCAGAATCATGTAAGTGGAATAACTGGAGAACCATGTAAGTGGAATGTATATCCATGGTTCGGTTCAGTTAAGTCGTATAGATTGATAATTGGATTCATGTTGAAAATTGTAGATTGTAAATTGACTTGAATCATATTCAAGTCAGATTAATCAGACTCAAACCCGAGTTAGACAATCAGAAATGTAAATCGAAGTCTTGATTATTTCTTAAACCTATAATTGCTAGGGTCCTTAGGATAATTTATAAAACTTGAGGGGGTTTTATGTAAAAATACTTTTATATACTTTTCAAAATACACCTCAACTATTCATTATTCTTCCTTAGAGTTATAATGAAAGTGGATTTTATATTGTGATATTTCTAGTGAAAATATCCTAATTTCATAAATAAAGGTATTTATTTGTAATATTGATTTATGTGCAATTTATGGTATTTTAGTGTAAAATTTGTTCTTGTGAGTTTTAGAAAAGGTGAAATATTTATATCATAACAAAATAGATATTTTAATGATAAATATACATATATTTATACAAAAAATAATTTTAATAATATTTTATATTCTAAAAAATCTCATTTTCTTAAGATGTCGTATTTTAAATCTTTCGAGACTGAATGCTCCTTGTGGAGGTCTGAATCTCGCACTACTAAGCCCGAGGATGTGCGATAATCCGCACCGTCCCAAACGGATTCCCCAAAATGGGTTGTAGCGGCGCTTTGCAAAGATTGTAAAATACTAAATCCTTTAGAAAACGGTTTTATGAAGTAAATGGTATTTATTTGTAAAGGTGTATATTTTCCGTATTATATGTTCTAGATTCTCCTAAGTCAACTAGTCTATTCCTAACTGGTCCAGACGACAAGTTGTGAGATGCCTCAAATCGTCTCCTCACCGCCAATTATGGCCAGATAAGTACAAGTGAAGAAAGGAGAGATCCGCTCACAAATCACCGTGAGACGGGCCTTTTAAAGTTATCTTTCCCACTTGCCTAGTCTAGACACCATAAAGTCAGGTTTAGATAAACGACCGATGTTCACAACTTATCGTATTTTCATAATAAGTGGTACTTCTTTAAAAATGTATCAAAACTAAATCTTTTTAGAAATAGTTTTATTAAGTATATGGTATTTAAATGCAATGTTTTTTTCGTATTCTAGGTTCTCGGGGGTGTTGCATATGAGTGTGTGAGGAGGTAGGTCGTTATCTCGTGATCTACTTTAAATGTGTAGCAAGTTTGATGGGGTTAAATGAAGAATTGAAACAATATGGTATTTAAGTGAAAAATATGATAAATTGAAATAGCTATCATTTCATGTGATGAAACTTGTTCAAATTGTTTGATTAGTGTTTAATAGTCAACATGAGGAAGTTTAAGTATGATTGTATTAGTGAGAAGTGGAATTTTATAGAAAACCAAATCGGAAATCGGTTTTGTTCCGATTCCGTCGGGTTTTGTAATTTCGTATTTTGAGAATTGAAAAGAGAGATAGAAAAGGGACTTACGGGTTTTAGATTACACTAGAGAGTGAGAGGGAACTAGAGGAATTGTCGATGTGTAGCGTCGTCGCCGGTAGTTCCTAAAATGATCGCCGGAAATTCCGCCGGGAAATCGTCGGAGCTTCGCCTCGAGCTTGTTTTCAAAGTACACGATTCTTGAAAATTGAGAGAGTGGGCTCAGGATTTTGGGGTGAGAGGGTAGAGGGTAGGGGTGTATTTATAGGGTAGGCTAGGGTTAGGGTAGATGAAGGGGTTTTAATAAAAAAAATGTAAAAATATAGAAAATTCATTAAAAATTGGAGTAATTAGGTGTTAATGGGCATTCTTGAACCTATCCATTTAATTAGAGTGTACAGGGGGTTAGAGAAGCTGAAAAGATACATTTTCTGTGTTGACGACTCGGTCGGCGGCGCCGGCTCGAATCGGCCGGTCCGCCGGCCGACTCGGCCGAGTCGGGGTGCCAGGGGGTGGCGGGTCGTCAGGTGTGGCTTCTGGTATTTTTTGATTTTCAGGTTTAGTTCAAGTTTTGGGAGTTGTGGTGTGTGGACTGTTGGGCTTCCAAAGGGTTTAAAATAAAATAATATAAAAAATAATGTGGGGCAGGGGATTTGAACTCTGGTAGCTTGGTTCAGCAGTGCAAGGTATTACCAATGAGCTACAAGCTCTTTCTTGTAATTATTGTGTGAAATAATTACTTAAATAGATATCAGTAATATTAAATACTCCAAGTATACTTTGAATTTAAATCAATTCTTTGTACATTAAAAATGGAGTTGTTACAGTCTACCCTCCTTACAAAAATTTCGTCCTCGAAATTTACAACTTTTATTTGAGGACTAGTTTACAAAGAGGTGAGGATATCTTGCACGCATATCATCTTCCCTTTCCTAAGTGGACTCTCCTGGAGTGTCTTTCCGCCACATTACTCGGACTAAGTTAACTTCCTTGTTCCGAAGTGTCTTACCTTCCTGTCCAGGATCTCCACAGGCTGTTGCTCACAAGACAAGTCGGGCTGTATAATGAGCTCGGAATGATCAAGAACATGGCTGGGGTCACTCATATATTATCTGAGTTGGGATATGTGGAACACATTATGCACTCCTTCCAATGAGGGTGGAAGCGCTAAGCGGTATGCCACTTCACCGACTCGTTCGAGTATGTCGAACGGTCCAATGTATCTCGTACTTAATTTACTCTGTCTTCCAAATCGGATCACTCCACGGTTCGGAGATATCTTCAAGAATACGTGATCTCTTGGTTGGAACTCTAAGTGTCGTCTCTTCGCATCAGCCCAGTGTTTCTGTCGATCTTGGGCTATGCGCATCCTTTCCCTGATAGTACGAACCACATCAACGGTCGCTACTATCATCTCTGGTCCAATAAGTTCCATATCTCCGATGTCCCAACTTAATGGTGATCGACACTTCCTTCCATACAATGCTGCAAAAGGTGCCATTCCTATGCTTGCTTGGTAGCTATTATTGTACGCGAACTCCACAAGATGCAGGTGATCTTCTCACGATCCTTTGAAGTCTAGCATACACGCTCTGAGCATATCCTCCAAGATCTGAATAGTTCGTTCCGACTTACCATCTGTTTGTGGATGATAAGCCGTGCTGAAGTTCAGACTTGTTCCCAAGCTTGCTTGCAGACTCTGCCAAAATTGCGATCGGAACCTGGTGTCACGATCGGAGACAATGCAGACCGGTACTCCATGCAGTCTCACAATTTCCTGTATGAGTTCATGGGTATCAGAGATAGTACATTATGAAGACTTTAAATCTTAAATAGATTATTACCTCCATGTACTTCTTTGCTAGTGTCTTAGTTGATTGGCCAACTCGAAATGGGATGAAGTGAGCCGACTTTGTAAGTCGATCCACAATGACCCATATAGTATCGTTACCCTTTGTGCTGCGAGGAAGAGCAGTCACAAAATCCATCATGATGTGTTGCCACTTCCATTCTGGGATTGGTAACGGTTGAAGTGGTCCAGCTGTCCTGTGATGTTCAGCCTTTACTTGCTGACACACCAAGCATTTTGCGACACTTCTGGCTACTTCATGCTTCATTCCATGCCACCAATAATTCTGACGTAGATCTTTGTGCATTCTGGTACCTCCAGGGTGTACTGAATAGGGAGAGCTGTGAGCTTCTTTCATTAACTCTTCCCGAACAGGACCTTTTGGTACACACAATCTGCTGCCGTATCTCAAAAATCCGTCTTCATCGATGATGAAGTCTGTTCTGAGTCCATTCTCCACTTGTTCTCTGATCTTTTGCAACTTAGCATCACTTGCTTGAGCTGCTTTGATCTGATTGACAATGGTTGATTGAACTTGTAAATTCATCAAACTTGAAGCATTACCAGGCATGACTACTTCAATCTCCATCTGATGCAAGTCTTGTTGAAGCTTTCACTGAGCGGTGAGATTCATTGCTAATAGTTGGCGACTAAGTGCATCAGGTACTACATTCACCTTCCTTGGGTGATATTGCAAGTTGATGTCAAAGTCTGTCATTAGTTCTAACCATCTTCTTTGCCGCATATTCAACTCCTTCTGAGTAAACACATACTTCAGACTTTTATGATCTGTGTAAATGTTCACTCGTTCACCAAGTAGATAATGGCGCCAAATCTTGAGAGCGAAGATGACGGCTGCCAACTCCAGGTCATGCGTCAGATAATTGCGCTCATGAGTCTTCAGTTGTCTTGAAGCATAAGTCGCAACCTTACCGTGATGATATAGAACACATCCTAGTCCCTTACCGGATGCATCACATTGCACTTCGAATCCTCCAGATTGATCCGGTATTACGAGAATAGGTGTTGATGTCAACCTTGACTTGAGTTCTACGAAAGCTTGTTCGCATGCTTCTGACCACACAAATTCTTCATCTTTACGTGTGAGCTTGGTCAGGGGTGTTGCTATCTTCGAAAATCTTTCAATGAACCTTCTGTAATATTCAGCTAAACCCAAGAAACTTCGAATGTCCTTCACTGACTTTGGTGTAGGCCATTCGCTAACTGCTGCAACTTTCGCTGGATCCACAGAGATTCATTCTCCTGATACGATATGTCTAAGAAAACCAACTTGCTTTAGCCAAAACTCATACTTGCTGTACTTGGCATAGAGCTTATGTTGTCGAAGAGTTTCCAGGACAATTCGTAGGTGCTCTGCATGCTCTTTCCGACTCTTAGAATACACCAGGATGTCGTCGATGAAGATGACAACAAACCTGTCTAAGTACTCTCGGAAAACTTGATTCATTAGGTTCATGAATATTGCTGGTGCATTGGTCACTCTAAATGGCATCACCAGAAACTCGTAATGTCCATAGCGAGTTCTGAAAGCTGTTTTGTGAATATAAGCTTCCTTGACCTTCACCTGATGATAACCTGAACGAAGATCCAATTTAGAGAAAACACAAGATCCACATAGCTGATCGAATAAATCATCGATGTGCGGGAGTGGATACTTGTTCTTTATAGTGACTTCGTTCAAGGCTCTATAATCGATACACATTCTATATGAACCTTATTTCTTCTTCACAAGTAGTACGGGTACTCCCCAACTTGAAGTGCTGGGACGAATCTTTCCTTTCGCCAATAATTCGTCCAACTGTGTTCGAACTTCCTTCAAACCTTCCGGACTTAATCTATAAGGTGCTTTGATCACCGGTTGTGCTCCTGGTACTAAATCAATACTGAATTCAAGAGCTCGATCGGGAGGCAAATGATCAGTCGAAAATACTGCATTTTTAACACGGCAATTTCCCTATCATTTGCACTCATCTAGAAGTGTTCGGTATTCATATTGCACATATTAGCAAAATGTCTCTGAAATACCAGATTGCATGTGTTAGACTTTTAAACCGGCACTTTAAGGGAAATTGACTGTGTTTCATGGCATCGTATCATCCTTGTATTGCGCAACTCTTGTCTTGGGGTCTAATGCAGGAAATTCCAGAAGCAAAGACCAAAATTGGGAAAAGAGCTGATAAAAGATACGCCAACTCCAAGATGTAAGATCTGGTAATGTTACAGGAATCCAAATAAAATCCACACATCAGAAACAGGCCCAAATGTCATCCCAAGCATTTAACAGAAAAATCATGCACCAAGGCCCAGAGAGGACCGCGGATCCGCGGCCCAAACCCCCTTGGCGCCGCGGATCCGCGGTGGTATAATGTTATCAAAGCTCCAGATTTCCTCCACGTGTCTCCTCTAACGGCCCAAGCTTCCAGAAGACCCCAGAAGCTCCACGTGGCGCATCTAGAAGGCTCGGCTTAACAAACTATTTCTAGAAGGCTCTCTTAACAAACTTTTGGAGGGAAATTCAAATCTTTTGCTAACAAACTTGTGGAGGGAAAATTCAAATTTGAAATCCTAGATCTAGGGTTTTGAGGTCTATAAAAGAGAGCCTAGATCTAGGGTTGTGGTTGTTCAATTCTTCATCTCTCCCTCTTCCACCCACAAGTTGAGTGACACGACTTGTGCCAAACTTCAATTCAAAATCAAGATCAAGATCCCGAGTACCATTCAAGCAAGAGAGCCTTCAACCTTTAGCAAGCGAAGCCGGAATCCATCGGAGCAAGAGATCCAGGCCGATCCGCGACTCAAGGAGCCGAGCGAAGCCGAAATCGACGATCTAGTTCCTACCTTTTGTAAATTTCAAGAGAGTTGTAACGAAATTTGTCGATAAATAAAGGTGAAATTTCTATATCTTGCTTATCTTTGATTCAACATTATGATTCGATCTCAATTTGTGATTGCGTTTGATATTATGATGTTTGAGTAAACTCCGCTCGTGTAGGAGTTGTGACGATCAATAGAATGATGATGATTTAGATCATTTTACAATTCTTAAATCTTATAACGATTGTAAATTCTTGTGAATCAAATGATCGATGACCTAGTCTTGGGATGATCCTCTCTTGATTATGTTCACTCGAAACTAGGGAACAACGATTGATCATTTGATTGACTAGGAGCTAGAATTTGAATGAGATTCATTGAAAGGTCAAAGGATAAGATGAGGAAACCCTAGCTTCTTCACAAAATCCTTAACCTTGATGAATTATCATTGTTCCCCTCCGAATGGCGGCCCAGACGGGCTGTCTTGCCTGAGATTCGGGGCAGATGCTAATAGGTGCTATCCGTCCACCTCTCCGAAGATGCCAAGTTGATTTATGGCACCATGTATCGAAGGTTTAAACGGATGCGGCCGATGTAGCAGACTTCGTCAGATTCCCCCTCGTTTGAGGGGTTTTTGATTGTGGGGACGCTCTTCCCTGCAGGCGCAAGCCCCTGCAGTTAATTACGCTACCGCATCGCAGTAACAACTTTATCCTTCTCCAGATGGTCACTTCGTGTCGTGGGTGTTTGTTTTATGTTTGGTTGCCCGTGGATTGTATACGGAGACTGATTTATGTCGTCGCCCGTAGGACGTGGATTAGTCCAAATCCGTATTTTCTTAGATTTGGGTTTGGGGTTTCGGTTTAAGGATACGTTAGCCATATTTGAGGCTAAGATCAACTTAAACGTTTGTTAAGAATACGTTAGTCCAATTTGAGACTAAGATCAACTTAACGGGATCGTTTAGATCCGACAAAAGAGCATTTGGGCTCTATTGTTCCAGTTTAGGGACATAGTGGTCCATTTAATGTATGGCCATCGGGACCCATCACCTCTCTGACGACGTTGAAGGATTACAACGACAAATGTCAGAGGAGTTCAGAGATGTACCCTTGAACCAAAATTGATTGGGGGATTTACAGTCCAATTTGGGACTAAAGTCTGTTTGAAGGTTTAAGGATACGTTAGCCGTATTTGAGGCTAAGATCAACTTAAACGGGATCGTTTAGATCCGACAAAAGAGCATTTGGGGGCTCTATTGTTCCAGTTTAGGGACATGGTGGTCCATTTCCAGTTTAGGGACATGGTGGTCCATTTCCAGTTTAGGGACATAGTGGTCCAATGCTAGTTTAAGGACATAGTGGTCCAACTCCAGTTTAGGGACATGGTGGTCCAATGGTAGTTTAAGGACGCATAAGTCCATGGGTTTAAGGACCCCACAGTCCATATGGGTGTGTTTAAGGACGCATTAGTCCGTTAGTTTAAGGACGCATAAGTCCGCGGGTTTAAGGACCCCACAGTCCGTATCTTGGTTTAAGGACGCATAAGTCCATAAGTTTAAGGACCCCACAGTCCGTGTTGATGTGTGGTTGTCGGGACCCGTCACCTCTCTGAAGACGTTGAAGGATTACAACGACAAATATCAGAGGAGTTCCGAGATGTACCCTTGAACCAATGAGTTGGTTGAAAGAGCAGATGTGCTCAGTTCAAGATGAGTTGAGGACTTATGGCCAGTTTGGGCTAAATCCAATTATGTTTGAAATATTGGCCCTCTGTTGGTCCATTGAAAGAGAGGCTTTTCCTCTAGAAACTTAGCCAATTAGGCTAAAGCTAGTGTTAAACACTAAAGACCAACAGTGTTGAACACTGGGAATAAGATTAGCAAGTTAGTGTTAAACACTAAAAGATAATCAGTGTTAAACACTGGGAACAGAGTTTTCAAATTAGTGTTAAACACTAAGCAAATCAGTGTTAAACACTGCAAATAGATTTTTCCAAATTAGTGTTAAACACTAAGAAAATCAGTGTTAAACACTGAGGACAAAGTCTTCAGATTAGTGTTAAACACTAAGGAGAGAGGGGTCACGTGTGGACACGTGAGAGCGTCCTGATTCCCCTTATTTTATTCTGCAGGTAAGTGTTTAACACTTTAGTTCTGACGGCCATCACGTGCGAGCACGTGATGAAAGCCCATGCTCTGGTCTGTTAGAATGCTCATTAGGGGTCACGTGGTGACACGCGTGGGCGCCCTAAATGTGGAGCCAGATCTCCTTTTGGTTTATCCTCAAATCTGCGAATAAGTGTTAAACACTTTTATTTTTATTTTAGAGCATCACGTGTTGGCACGTGATGGGGATCTGTGCGCCAATTGTTGAAGCATTTGCTGAGGGGTCACGTGAGAGCGCCCAAAGCTTTCACTTCCTTTGCTTTTTCTTTCTGTGTTTTGGGAATCACGTGGGAACACGTGAGGTGATGCTTCAAAGTTCTTTATAGGGGATCTTTTCAAGGGTCACGTGGGGGCACGTGACCCTAGTTCTTTTCATGAACAGAGATCTTTTAAGAATTGAATTCTTTATAGGGTTAAACCCTAATTATGATTTTGGAGGAATTAAATTCCTATCGTGAAAGAATTAAATTCTTATTTAGGATAAAACCCTGATTTCTTTTCAAAGGAATTAAATTCCCAGATATGTAAAAGAATTAAATTCTTGATTAGGGTTAAACCCCAGTTTCATTTTAGGAGGAATTAAACTCCTGTGAGTTTGGGAGAATTAAATTCTCAAAACTCAATTCCCCTTCTAAGTTTAGGATCTGCAAGGCAGGATCTCGACCCGATGAGAATTAAATTCTCATCCTATGGGGAGATGTGCTCTGTGCAGATCTTCAACCAGAAGAAGAACTAAGTTCTTTTCTTTAAATAAGAGTTAAACTCTTTTGAGAATTAAATTCTCTTTTGAAGTCTCTTTTTTCTTACCTAGGGTTTTTCTTTTGCAGAGAATTAAATTCTCCTCTCTTTCATTTTTTTTCTCTTGAGAATTAAATTCTCCTCCCTCTGTTTTTCTCTCAAAAAAGTAGATCCCCCTTCTCTTCTCTTCTTGGCTCCTATTTATAGGAGAATGAAGAGAATCAATTTGTTTAGCAAATCTCTCGTTGAAAGATTTGATTTGTATTCGTTAGAGATTTGATTTGCATTCATCATTCATCTGGACCTTTGGATTATTAGGTGAATTTTATTCACCATTGGATTTTAAATCCAAAGATATTCCTTTGTTATTTCGGTTAGATTTTAAGGGGAAATCTTTCCAAGTTCAAGATTTTTCCATAAATTGGTGATATTTAATCACCCTTGGATCTTTAATCCAACGGTCCCCATAATCCTTTTCCATTTGGAAAGATTTGAAAGCTTTTAGAATTTAATTCTATTAACTGTAAGGCTTTCGAAGCCAGTCACGTGCTGACAAGTGACCCTTGGTCACGTGTGAGCACGTGACCCCCAAATTGGTTCCTTTAATAGCCGCTTGTTTATGTTGTTGTTTTAACCATCACGTGTCAACACGTGACCATTGGTCACGTGTAAGCACGTGATACCTCGTTGAGGTATTTTCTGACTTTTAGAATTAAATTCTATTCATTATTTTAGAGGCTTTAAAAGCCCATCACGTGTCTGCACGTGACCCATGGTCACGTGTGAGCACGTGATGCCCATTGGGGTCTTTTCTGAGTTTTTCTTACATCTTCTAACTCCTCCAGCGGGTTCTTAAAAGTCCATCACGTGTGGACACGTGATGCCTCATAACTTTTGATCCCGGATGAATTATGAGGCCCATAATATATCAAATCGAAGGGTTTTTCTAGATGCTTCCAATACCATCAGAATTTAATAGTTCCTCCTTCGGGAACTTATCAAAATACAGGCCGGAAGATATTGGTTCGCATTTCCTTAAGCGTATCGCTTCCATTTGATATCTTGGACTCTTCTGCGCAGAAATTTTTGGCGGGAACAAATGCCCCCCACTACTTTGCCCACGTAAGTATATACGTGGGTGAAGTAGTGCAAAGTAATGCATAGCGTATGACCAGTTTCGAGTTGGTATATTACTTTCAGAATCTTGATCTGAGAAGATAACGAGCGGACACAAGCGTCATCATTTATCATTGACTCAAATCTCGACTCTTAAGAGATATAGTTCCAAACCCTTAACTCCATGAGCCGCACCCTTCTATCTCGTTATATCTTACTCTGGCGTGAAGTAGTTTATATGCTCATGAGTAGCTTTTCCATTTCAGTGGCATGTAGCTTTGGCGAGTGTGGCTCATAGATGGTCCATCTTGACCTCTTTGCAGGGCGGTGATGGCTTAGGAGACAGGGTTAGGATCTGCCACCTAAGACTTTTCAACTTTATGAGCCGTGAGGGTCTCATAAAGACTTTTCTCTCTACGAGTCGAGAGGATCCCGCGGGTGTATTTTCTCCTTAGGGGTCGTGAGGACTCCTAAGTGTGTTTTCTCTTGAAAGTCGTAAGGATCTCACAAGAGAATTTTCCCTCTTACGAGTCGAGAGGACCCGTAAGCGGTTGTTTCCCTCCTTGTCGAAATTCGACTTCGGAGAGTGAGACCCGTGGATAGTATGCAAGAGACCATTTTGGGCCGACTTGCAGGATCCTAGTGCTTAGGAAACAGGTTTATTAATCCCTACTGCCTAAGGCTTTATCTCACGAGTCGAGACGAATCGAGAAGTTCTCGCAAAGACATCAATTTCCTCACGAGTCGAAACGGATCGAGCAGATCTCGCAAGAATATCCTAACATCACAGTTAATCTCTGCTCTTTACGACAGAAGTCCGTTAGAGTCTGTGGTACTTAGGGTTTTGGCCGTCGTACCATCGCATGAGCTGATGTATTCCTCGATAGGCAATCGTGCTGTTCGAGTAGCCCTGCGACTGCCGTGTCTCTGATCCCTTCGGGGGCTGGACAAGACGTCTTCAAGCAATCCTCCTTGGCAGTTTAACCGTCGGAAGAGCAAGCGCTAGGAATTTTCCATGCCGCTTTTTACTTGAGGTTAGGCTCATTTTGGAGAGCCCCGATGAGTCATAACCACTCCGCGCTGGTGTGGGATGATCTGCGATAGTCTTTCAGGTTTTATATGACTTGCCGTTAAGACCCTGAAGCTAGGAATTTGGCCTTTGCTTCGTTTGCTGGCATCACGTCCTCTGTATCGAGACGAATGTCATGGTTTTCTCTAGGTTGCTGGTGAACTGTCGAGGTTTGGAACTAGGGGTTTTGCCGTGGCTTCTTTTGGGTGATGTTGCGTCTGCTGTATCGAGACGAACGTCGAGGTGGTGACCACTCCATGTGGGATGATCTCCGGTGGTCTTTCAGGCTTTATATGACTTGCCGTTAAGACCTTGAAGCTAGGAATTTGGCCTTCGCTTCGTTTTCTGGCATTGCGTCCTCTGTATCGAGACGAATGTCGCGGTGGTGATCACTCCATGTTGATGCGAGGACCAGGATCCGCTCTGGACGTTTCCCACGGGGTCGAAGAGTGACGTTATCTGCGTTCCACGTGACCATGAATTTTGCTCTAGATGCTTCACACGGGTTCACTGCCGCGTTAGGCGAGGACTAGGCTCCGCTCTGGATGCTTCGCACGGGTTCACTGCCGTGCTCTGCGAGGACCAGGATCCGCTCTGGACATTTTCCACGGGGTCAAAGAGTGACATTATCCGCGTTCCACGTGACCAGGAATTTTGCACTAGATGCTTCACACGGGTTCACTGCCGCGTTAGGCGAGGACTAGGCTCCGCTCTGGATGCTTCACACGGATTCACTGTCGTGCTCTGCGAGGACCAGGATCCACTCTGTACGTTTTCCACGGGGTCAAAGAGTGACGTTATCCGCGTTCCACGTGACCAGGAATTTTGCACTAGATGCTTCACATGGGTTCACTGCCGTATTAGGCGAGGACTAGGCTCCGCTCTGGATGCTTCGCACGGGTTCACTGCCGTGCTCTGCGAGGACCATGATCCGCTTTGGACGTTTTCCACGGGGTCAAAGAGTGACGTTATCCGCGTTCCACGTGACCAGGAATTTTGCACTAGATGCTTCACACGGGTTCACTGCCGTGTTTGGCGAGGACTAGGCTCCGCTCTGGATGCTTCACACGGGTTCACCGCCGTACTCTGCGAGGACCAGGATCCGCTCTGGACGTTTTCCACGGGGTCAAAGAGTGACGTTATCCGCGTTCCACGTAACCAGGAATTTTGCTGATTGTACCCGCATTTCACGGAATGGAGGTTTGACTGTTGGTGATATGTATATCGCCGAGCCATGGAACTGGGAGTTGCCGCTGTTCCGCTTCGCTTGAAGTTGTGTCCGTTGTTACGAGACGAGTGTTGAGACGATCTCCAGGTTGTCTTTCAGGCTTTATATGAGTTGCCGTTAAGACGCATGAAGCTAGGAATTTGGCCTTCGCTTCTTTTGCTTTGGCGCGTCCGAATCCTGCTGGGGGAAGAACGCTGGGGTGACATTTCATCTGCTGTATCGAGACGATCGTCGAGGTGGTGACCACTCCGCGCTAGTGCGAGATGATCTCCGAATGTCTTTCAAGCTTTTATATGACTTGCCGTTAAGACCCTGAAGCTAGGAATTTGGCCTTTGCTTCGTTTGCTTTGTCACGTCCGAATCCTGTTGGAGGAAGAACGCTGGGGTGACATCACGTCTGCTGTATTGAGACGAACGTCAAGATGGTGACCACTCGGCACTGGTGTGAGATGATCTCCGATTGTCTTTCAGGCTTTATATGACTTGCCATCAAGACCCTGAAGCTAGGAATTTGGCCTTTTGCTTCATTTGCTTTGGCGCGTCTGAATCCTGCTGGGGGAAGAACGCTGGGGTGACCTTTCATCTGCTGTATCGAGACGATCATCAAGGTGGTGACCACTCCGCGCTGGTGTGAGATGATCTCCGATTGTCTTTCAGGCTTTATATGAGTTACCGTCAAGACGTTGAAGCTAGGAACTTGGCCTTTGCTTCGTCTGCTTTGACCGTAAGGTTTTTTGTTGACGCTGCGTCCGCATCCTGCTGGACCGCGAAGGAACGCTGCTGTTGACAATGCATCTGTTGTAACGAGACGAATGCTGAGGTGGAGCTAGAATTTTGCCGTCACTCCGCTTTGCTGACCATGGGGTCTTTCGTCGATGTTGCATCTGCATCCTGCTGGACTGCGGAGGAACACCGTCGTTGACATCTCGTCTGCTGTAAAGAGACGAATGCTGAGGTGGAGCTGGGATTTTGCCGTCACTCCGCTTTGTTTCGACCATGAGGTCTTTTGTTGACGTTATATCTGCGTCCTGCTGGACTACGAAGGAACGCTGTTGTTGACATCTCGTCTGCTGTAACGAGACAATGCTGAGGTGGAGCTGGGATTTCGCCGTCACTCCGTTTGATGGTGTAACATCTGTGTCCTGCTGGAATGAGGAGGCACACCGTTGTTGGTCTCCAGGCTGCAGATGTGGCCATTGAGATTTGGAACTAGGGCCTTTGCCATGGCTCCGTTTCGTTGCGACTCTGAGGTCGGTTGTTGACGTCATGTCTGCATTAGGTTGGAGGGACAAAGCATGCCGGTGTTGATCTCTAAGTTGTCGATGTTGACGTCGAGACCCTGAAGCTAGGGATCTTCCTTTGCTTCATTTGCTGACATTGTGTCTGCAATATTGCGACAAATGTCGAGGTTGTCTCTAGGTTGTCTATGAACCGTCGAGATTTGGCTTCGCTTTTTGATGGAGCCTGTTGGGAAGGTATGGTTCCCTCTTTGTTTGTGCCCCTGGATTGTATACAGGGATTGATGTGATCTCACCTGCAGGGCAAAAAGTTTCATTCTTTCATTTTTTTTATTCTTTCCGCGATGCTCTATCATTTCAGCTTTTTATATCGCGAAAATCGCGATTGCCCAATCATTTCGGCTATTTTTCTTTTTACTCGTTGCTTTTTATTGCGAGTTGCCCAATCATTTCGGCTATTTTGCACGCATACATTTTTACTTGCTGATTTTGTTTGCAAGTTGCCCCATCATTTCGGCTATTTCGTATGCATTTTTTTTTGGCTCGCTGATTTTTTCTCGCGAGTAGGGGATTTGGGATCTGATACCAATCTTGTCATCAGCATCGCTGCGACTGGAATATTTCCAGGAGCGAATCATCATTTTCCGTGAAAGGACTTGGAATTTGATACCGGTTTAGGCATCAGCATCGCTGCAACTGAGATATTGCCAGGAGCGAATCATCATTTGCCTTGAAAGGGCTTGGAATTTGATACCGGTTTAGGCATCAGCATCGCTGCAACTGGGATATTGCCAGGAGCGAATCATCATTTGCCTCTGTCGATGTTGAACAAAGGTGGCTTAGTAGACAGGGTTAAGGGTCCTGTCGGCTAAGGCTTTTGACTTCATGAGCCGTAAGGGTCTCACAAATGTATTTATCCCTACAAGTCGTGAGGATCTTGTAGGTGTGTTTTCTCCTTGGGAATCGTGAGGATTCCTAAGTGCATGTTCTCTTGTAAGTCGTAAGGATCTTACAAAAGGGTTTTCTCCTTATAAGTCGAGAGGACTTACAAGTGTTGTTTGCTGTACAAGCATATCCCTAGTCACGGATGGGACTTTGTTAGGGAAATATTTTTTCGTGCCCGCGGATTGTATACAAGGGTCAATATGAGCCGCTTGTAGGGCAATATCGAAGGTTGTGGAGGTTGCTTAAGAACAGGTTAAGGTTTCTGTAACTTAAGACTTTCAAATCTTATGAGCCGTGAGGGTCCCATAAGAGAGTTCTCCTTACGAGTCGTGAGGATCTCGCAAGTGTAATTTCTCCTTAGGAATCGTGAGGATCCCTAAGTGTGTTTCTCCCTTGTGAGTCGTAAGGATCTCACACGGGTGGTTTCTCCTTACAAGGTCGAGAGGACCCTGTAAGTGTTTTAACGAGGTTGCGCCCTTTCGGGTTTTCACAAACACTCGCCGGTTGCCCTGCTGTTTTTACTCACGGAGCCCTTTCGGGTTTTCATCTGTGCCCATTTTGCTTATGGACATACCGTTTTCCTTTTTTTTAATTCTTTTTATTCTTTTTTTTAACGAGGTTGCGCCCTTTCGGGTTTTCACAAATACTCGCCGGTAGCCTTGCTGTTTTTACTCATGGAGCCCTTTCGGGTTTTCATCCGTGCCCATCTCGCTTGTGGACGTACCGTTTTTTTTTTTACCACGTCAGCCTGAAGATGCCGCGGGTTGGGAGTAGTTTAACGACGTTTCGGTCATTTGCAAGTTTTAGGACATTGCGGTCCATCGTTAGTTTATGGACGTTTCGGTCCGATGCCAGTTTTAGGACATAGTGGTCCACCGTCGCCGTATTTGAGGCGAATCTCTAGTTTACTGACTTTTCGGTCTACAGCCAGTTTTAGGACATAGTGGTCCATCGTTAGTTTAACGACATTTCGGTCTACAGCCAGTTTTAGGACATAGTGGTCCATCGTTAGTTTAACGACGTTTCGGTCTATCGTTGCCATATTTGAGGCGGATTCTTAGTTCCCGGACTTTTTGGTCCAGGAGGCCTTCCCTATGAATGAGCATGATGCCCCCGGCATATCCATCTTTTTTGGAGCATGTGGTTGTGGCGGGCTCACCTTCCAGTTTTCGGACAGCGCGAGTTTGCCTTGTTGGTATTGGTCTTCAACCCAGTTTTTGAACATGTAGCAATTTTCGATCGGATGGCCCAATACTTGGTGGTAAGGGCAGTAATTAGGATTGTTGATCTCATTCAATTGCAGCTGGCATTTCGGCTCCGGTAGAGTGATAAGCCCGTCGCGCACTGCTAGTTCGAACAGCCTCCTTGTTTCATCCCGGGGAAATGAGTAAGGACGTTTCAACTTTTCATAGAGGGGTTGCCGCTTGTTACTTTGGCGAACAACCGGTCTAGAGCCACTCGATTGTTGTTGAGCGTTGGCGACGAAGGCCGTTTTTTTCCTTCCCTTTATCCTTTTTGTTTGATCCCTTATTTGCGGGTCCGAGATTCTTTCCGGGTAGTGTGCGATTGCACGGCTGAATGTTCTCGCAACTCCTCAACTCTTTCGTTTTAGAGATGGATTCCTTGAAGAGAAGGCCGAGGGCTACTTTTTCATCGGAATCGCTCCCGAATGTGAGAACTCGAGGTCCCTCGGGATCAACCCTATGACAATTGTCGGCAATTCTTTTACGCTCATCTGTCGCATTTTTCTGCTGTCTACGAGCTTCACGCTTTGTCCTGTTGAAGTGTTGCCTGTGAGCGACATATTCTTGCCACCAACACTTAAAGGAGTTGCAGTCTTCAGTAGGATGTGCGATCTTCTGATGATATAAGCAGAAGTTAGGATGTACGTCCGCTTCATCAAGATGTATACCACCGCGAGAATTTTCTCTGAAAGAGGGCAGTCTCATCCCCATCGATATGGCTTTGGCGAATCGTTTCCTTATCTTGATCCTGCTTTCATTCGCGGCGGATGTACTTTGATCTGGTGGGAGTGTTTCGTCCCTTTTATTTAGTCGCCGGCGTTTGGCCTTTTCAAATATGGCCATCTCACGCTCTTGATTGGCTTTAACTTTCAGACGAATCTCATTCACGAAGGCATCGATCATCTCGTCTGATGGCCACAGAAGTTCCGGTTTAGAATCCGCCCCCGATTTCTCGGTGCAAGGAGCCTCTTTATCATCTATCAATGAGTGAGAGATCACATGACAACTTGCTATGTAGTCCTTAGATTCATCTGATGAGTCTTCTCCGTCGTTTGCGTCCTCGAGGACGTGGCTGAGAAACTCTTGGAGCGTGATGGGAGTCCGTGCTTTCTGATTATACTCCTCCAGCGCGTCGATCTGTTTTTGCAGGTCCGTGCGCTTGTCGCCAGGCTTCACGGGCTTCTTGGATTTCTTCTTGTTTTTCTTTGAAGATTTTGACGGCTGGGTGTGAGTGCTGGGGCCTTCACCATCGATCTTTGGAGTTGGGCGCGGCTTCAGCATCCATTCGACGATCTGGGGTTCTAGCAAGTTCTTCCACCCAATCGCCGGGCATGTCTGGAGATCATTCAGCATCTTTTTGGTTTTGGCTGACAGCACGACCTCCCACGGAGCTTCTTCAACAAAAGAACAAGTTGCCCCCGGTGTGTCCGTCTTCTTTGGAGTGTGCGGTTGTGGTGGGTTTATTTTCCACTTCTCGGATAGCGCAAACTTGCCTTATAGGTACTGATCTTCGATCCATCCTTTAAAGACGAAGCAATCCTCGATCGGGTGACTTACCGTTTGGTGGTAAGGGCAATAATTGGGATCGTTGACATCGCCTGGCTGCAACGGACGCTTTGGACTCGGCAGATTGATGAGTTTGTTGCGCACTGCCAGTTCGAACAGTTTTCTCGTTTTATCCTGGGGAAACGAGTAAGGACGTCCGAGTCTTTCCTCAAGGGATGGGCGTGGACGCATATTGTTTTGACGGACAACCGGCTTCAAGTTGCTCGGCTGTTGTTGAGCATTGGCAACGAAGGTTGCTTTCCCTTTGCCCTTTCCATTCCAAGGCTCTGTCTTTGAAGAGGAAGGCCTATGGACCATCTGGTCCATTTGGGCCAGCTTGTCAATCAAGGCCTGGAAGGTGGTCGGCTTGAAGAACATCATGAATTGGGAGATGGTTGCTTGAGGGTCGAGAGTACCCACGAACATGCCCACGACAGGAGCTTCTTCTATGCGTTGTTCGCATCTCGACCATAGGTTCCGCCACCGGATTGCATATTGCACCCACGTTTCTCCCGGCTTCACTCTGGCGTTGATCAATGCCATGATCGGGGTGCGCTCGCTAGCGCTTGCAAATCTCTATGTAAACAGCAGCTCCATTTCTGCAAATGTTTTGACAAAGTCGTTGGGAAGCTCCGAATACCACTCGAAGGCCGTTTCTTCTAAGCTGCCGACGAATTGGCGAAGCAACAATTTGTCATCGCCTCCTGTGTTGCCGCATAAGGCCCTGAATTGAGCGACATGCTGATGTGGATTCCCTGTCCCTTTATATACATGGAACTTAGGGATCGTATATCCTGGCGGGTAACTGATTTGGTCATACCAGCCTGGATAGGGTCGTCCGGTTCTAGCAATTTGCCCAGCCGCTTCATTTGCCTGGTGAGCTCGTATTTGCTGAGCTATATGGTCATCCAGTGCGGTCTTGTAAATGGTTTCTTCCTTGGCTGCTGAAAGAGCCGGAGGAGGATTCGATGTCTCTCCTTTGTCATCTTCAAGGACAATCGGAGTATCTTCAGCAGGAGGATCTTGCTGGATCATCATCCCTACCATATCTTAGAAGAGGAGCGCCATTTGTTTTATATTGGCCGCTTGTTCCGCGGCCTCTTTGTCCTTCTTTTCGAGGATTCTACGTAGGAAGTCAGCGTCAGTTTCTTGTTCGTGACGCTGTTCTGATGATGCCTCCGGGCTTTCTTTTGGCTCAGTAAGTGCGGCCATTGCAATTATCATCTCCTGAAGCTTCTGTTGCTGCTCCTGGGTTTTCATCACGGATCGGGTGAGCGGTCGGTGACCCGTCGAAGCACGGCTTTCCTCCTTTCCAGAAGCCATGTATACGGTGTGCACCACCATGCCCCCAGACTTGGGGCGTTTGAGCTCAGCGTCTTTGTGGTCTGCCACGTTTATTGGGGCTTTCTCTGGCCTCCTTCTTTTCTGAGTGGTTGACGTTGAGGGGGCCGCTGTCGTGAGCACCCAAGTAGTCGTCATCTTTTGTGGCTTAACAGGACGGTTTTCTTCCTGCCGGACCTTCAACTTCTTCTGCTGGCGGGAGAAATTTCGATCAATCACCGAGTCTTGGACTTGGCGCCACACCTTGTAGATTTTAGAGGACAGCCGCTGAGAGGACTGTTCTGGCTTGGCTTCCGCAACATTTCCCACCGGAGGAGGGGATCTTTTTAGTACGGCGGTAGGAGAGTTTCTGCGCACCATGTTCAGCAATTCAAAGCTGTTCCCGGTTGGAACAGCAGCATCGATCCCCACCGTTGGAGCTGGCGGAGTTATCTCAGAGGGGGAGTTACCCCCAGCCTTCCTCACTCGGCGCCAGTGGCGACGTCGAGCATGTCGTGCGGATGAGATCACCTCCGTTGTTGGATAAGCTTCTTCATGCCCCCTGCTTTGAGGAGAGACTGTTATTGGTGCTAGCCTATCGAAGACTGACGCCCGTTGAGAAGCAATGTCTAATCTGTCGAAGATAGACCTCTGGGCAGAGGAAGCGGCTTTGAGGACCTCGCCTGGAGCAGAAGCCGGAATGGCCATCCTTGTAAAAACTGACTTTTTGGAAGGAGAAGCCTTTCTAATGATTTCGTCCGCTTGAGCCGGGATAGCTATCCGCTTTGGGATGGCAGCTTCGGGTATCGCGGGTTTGCAGACGTTCTGGCCCAGTCTGTTGAAAACTGAGGTATTGAAGCTGGGTGACCCGTTGAGAGGGGTCGCGGCAGTGGTAAGACGATCAAAGACCGACTTCTTTGGGGCTTCTTGCAACGTCATTGTGGCATTGAAGCTCAACGGTGGGAGCATGGTCCCGAAGAATAATCCAGTAGTGGCCTGAGTTACCTGCTCCACTGGCATCTTGAAAAGGGAGGCCGCTTGGGGCCCATAAGTCACTCCTCCAGCAAGGACCGAGCGAGGGTTGCAGTTGCAGGCAGTGCAGTTTGAAGCCATTGATCTTCTGTTTTCTGCACGGAGCAAGACACCAAATCTTAGTACCTCGAATCCACAGGCAACCACAGTAAACCGCGATTCGTTCGCGAACACGACACACGAAGTGTGGAGTGGAAAGAGGAAAAGGTCCACCGGGCGTGCCAGAATCTGTTCCCCTCCGAATGGCAGCCCAGACGGGCTGTCTTGCCTGAGATTCGGGGCAGATGCTAATAGGTTCTATCCGTCCACCTCTCCGAAGATGCCAAGTTGATTTATGGCATCATGTATCGAAGGTTTAAACGGATGCGGCCGATGTAGCAGACTTCGTCAGATTCCCCCTCATTTGAGGGGTTTTTGATTGTGGGGACGCTCTTCCCTGCAGGCGCAAGCCCCTGCAGTTAATTACGCTACCGCATCGCAGTAACAACTTTCTCCTTCTCCAGATGGTCACTTCGTGTCGTGGGTGTTTGTTTTATGTTTGGTTGCCCGTGGATTGTATACGGAGACTGATTTATGTCGTCGCCCGTAGGACGTGGATTAGTCCAAATCCGTATTTTCGTAGATTTGGGTTTGGGGTTTCGGTTTAAGGATACGTTAGCCATATTTGAGGCTAAGATCAACTTAAACGTTTGTTAAGGATACGTTAGTCCAATTTGAGACTAAGATCAACTTAACGGGATCGTTTAGATCCGACAAAAGAGCATTTGGGCTCTATTGTTCCAGTTTAGGGACATAGTGGTCCATTTAATGTATGGCCATCGGGACCCATCACCTCTCTGACGACGTTGAAGGATTACAACGATAAATGTCAGAGGAGTTCAGAGATGTACCCTTGAACCAAAATTGATTGGGGGATTTACAGTCCAATTTGGGACTAAAGTCTGTTTGAAGGTTTAAGGATACGTTAGCCGTATTTGAGGCTAAGATCAACTTAAACGGGATCGTTTAGATCCGACAAAAGAGCATTTGGGGGCTCTATTGTTCCAGTTTAGGGACATGGTGGTCCATTTCCAGTTTAGGGACATGGTGGTCCATTTCCAGTTTAGGGACATGGTGGTCCAACTCCAGTTTAGGGACATGGTGGTCCAATGGTAGTTTAAGGACGCATAAGTCCATGGGTTTAAGGACCCCACAGTCCATATGGGTGTGTTTAAGGACGCATTAGTCCGTTAGTTTAAGGACGCATAAGTCCGCGGGTTTAAGGACCCCACAGTCCGTATCTTGGTTTAAGGACGCATAAGTCCATGAGTTTAAGGACCCCACAGTCCGTGTTGATGTGTGGTTGTCGGGACCCGTCACCTCTCTGAAGACGTTGAAAGATTACAACGACAAATATCAGAGGAGTTCCGAGATGTACCCTTGAACCAATGAGTTGGTTGAAGGAGCAGATGTGCTCAGTTCAAGATGAGTTGAGGACTTATGGCCAGTTTGGGCTAAATCCAATTATGTTTGAAATATTGGCCCTCTGTTGGTCCATTGAAAGAGAGGCTTTGCCTCTAGAAACTTAGCCAATTAGGCTAAAGCTAGTGTTAAACACTAAAGACCAACAGTGTTGAACACTGGGAATAAGATTAGCAAGTTAGTGTTAAACACTAAAAGATAATCAGTGTTAAACACTGGGAACAGAGTTTTCAAATTAGTGTTAAACACTAAGCAAATCAGTGTTAAACATTGCAAATAGATTTTTCCAAATTAGTGTTAAACACTAAGAAAATCAGTGTTAAACACTGAGGACAAAGTCTTCAGATTAGTGTTAAACACTAAGGAGAGAGGGGTCACGTGTGGACACGTGAGAGCGTCCTGATTCCCCTTATTTTATTCTGCAGGTAAGTGTTTAACACTTTAGTTCTGACGGCCATCACGTGCGAGCACGTGATGAAAGCGCATGCTCTGGTCTGTTAGAATGCTCATTAGGGGTCACGTGGTGACACGCGAGGGCGCCCTAAATGTGGAGCCAGATCTCCTTTTGGTTTATCCTCAAATCTGCGAATAAGTGTTAAACACTTTTATTTTTATTTTAGAGCATCACGTGTTGGCACGTGATGGGGATCTGTGCGCCAATTGTTGAAGCATTTGCTGAGGGGTCACGTGAGAGCGCCCAAAGCTTTCACTTCCTTTGCTTTTTCTTTCTGCGTTTTGGGAATCACGTGGGAACACGTGAGGTGATGCTTCAAAGTTCTTTATAGGGGATCTTTCCACGTGACCCTAGTTCTTTTCATGAACAGAGATCTTTTAAGAATTGAATTCTTTATAGGGTTAAACCCTAATTATGATTTTGGAGGAATTAAATTCCTATCGTGAAAGAATTAAATTCTTATTTAGGATAAAACCCTGATTTCTTTTCAAAGGAATTAAATTCCCAGATATGTAAAAGAATTAAATTCTTGATTAGGGTTAAACCCCAGTTTCATTTTAGGAGGAATTAAACTCCTGTGAGTTTGGGAGAATTAAATTCTCAAAACTTAATTCCCCTTCTAAGTTTAGGATCTGCAAGGCAGGATCTCGACCCGATGAGAATTAAATTCTCATCCTATTGGGAGATGTGCTCTGTGCAGATCTTCAACCAGAAGAAGAACTAAGTTCTTTTCTTTAAATAAGAGTTAAACTCTTTTGAGAATTAAATTCTCTTTTGAAGTCTCTCTTTTCTTACCTAGGGTTTTTCTTTTGCAGAGAATTAAATTCTCCTCTCTTTCATTTTTTTTCTCTTGAGAATTAAATTCTCCTCCCTCTGTTTTTCTCTCAAAAAAGTAGATCCCCCTTCTCTTCTCTTCTTGACTCCTATTTATAGGAGAAGGAAGAGAATCAATTTGTTTAGCAAATCTCTCGTTGAAAGATTTGATTTGTATTCGTTAGAGATTTGATTTGCATTCATCATTCATCTGGACCTTTGGATTATTAGGTGAATTTTATTCACCATTGGATTTTAAATCCAAAGATATTCCTTTGTTATTTCGGTTAGATTTTAAGGGGAAATCTTTCCAAGTTCAAGATTTTTCCATAAATTGGTGATATTTAATCACCCTTGGATCTTTAATCCAACGGTCCCCATAATCCTTTTCCATTTGGAAAGATTTGAAAGCTTTTAGAATTTAATTCTATTAACTGTAAGGCTTTCGAAGCCAGTCACGTGCTGACAAGTGACCCTTGGTCACGTGTGAGCACGTGACCCCCAAATTGGTTCCTTTAATAGCCGCTTGTTTATGTTGTTGTTTTAACCATCACGTGTCAACACGTGACCATTGGTCACGTGTAAGCACGTGATACCTCGTTGAGGTATTTTCTGACTTTTAGAATTAAATTCTATTCATTATTTTAGAGGCTTTAAAAGCCCATCACGTGTCTGCACGTGACCCATGGTCACGTGTGAGCACGTGATGCCCATTGGGGTCTTTTCTGAGTTTTTCTTACATCTTCTAACTCCTCCAGCGGGTTCTTAAAAGTCCATCACGTGTGGACACGTGATGCCTCATAACTTTTGATCCCGGATGAATTATGAGGCCCATAATATATCAAATCGAAGGGTTTTTCAAGATGCTTCCAATACCATCAGAATTTAATAGTTCCTCCTTCGGGAACTTATCAAAATACAGGCCGGAAGATATTGGTTCGCATTTCCTTAAGCGTATCGCTTCCATTTGATACCTTGGACTCTTCTGCGCAGAAATTTTTGGCGGGAACAATCATCGATCTAGTATCAATTCGTTAATGGATAAGAATATGAAATCATTAGATCTCATCACATCTATAGATCCAATCTACTCCTACGAGCTACACTTTGAATCTTGATTGTTGGTTGGAAATCATCACAAATTACCACTTCTTGATTTTAATGCTTTCCTAGATCTAGATATTTTCTCTTTCTTGAAATGCAATTTTAAATCATGAATTGTTTTCTTTTCTTTTCCTTAAAGTTTCTGTTCATCTAATTCGAAACACGAACAATTACACTTTCCCTGTGGACGATCCGCACTTACTAACGCGCTACATCCGACACCGTTATTGATTGCGGTCAAATAATTCTTTGATTGTGATTTCTTTACAATTTCTCAATTACTACACATCAAGAATTCATTCAATCAGCAAACCTGATTTATCGTCAGGAAATATATCGTCGAACTCTCGAACTACCTCTGGTCTTGATTCTTCCTCCGCTTGAGCTGCTGCAACTACTGCTTCTCTTGGCTTTGCTTTCTTGGTACTTGGCTCTAGGGTACGGTCTCCGCTTTTGAAATAGAAGACCGGATGGTCTGGAATCTCGAATACTACCCTTCTTTGACGACAGTCGGTGATAGCATAAAAGTTCCAAGCCAATCCATTCCTAGAACCACATCGAAGTTCGGTATGTCCAGTACTTTGAAATCAGCATAAAACTCTCTGCTGCAAATGATGACTGGACACAAGCTGTATCCCATAGTTGCCTTTAGAACGCCATTTCCTGAACTGATATTCCAGCTGGATACAAGCGGAGAGACTGGAATCGTATGGGTTCGGACGAACCGTTGCGACATAAAGCAGTAAGATGCTCCAGTATCAAACAGTGCTAGTGCAGGTAGTGAGGCTACTAAGATTGTACCTAAGGTATGTGGGGTATGTTTTAGGTATAGGGAAAGTGTGTAGATAAACAAGACTAAAAGAAAAGTTTACCAGTGATGACTTGGCCAGTGGCCTCAGCTTCTTCCACTGACATAGCGAAAGCCTGACGCCTTGGTACATTCCTCCTGGCCTGAGGAGCATTCCTCGGAATGTTCCTTTGAGCTTGATGGAACTGACGAGGAGGTGGTGCAGTTTGTGGTTCTCTGGGTGGTGCAGGTAGTGCAAATCTTGGAGCAGGGGCTTGGATGGCTGGGCGCTGTGGGTAATTGTTTGCTGGCCTGGGTGCAACAACTGGATTTTGCCTTTGGGGACAAGACCCAACATGAGTAGCTGAGCCGCAGACTAAGAAAATACGGTTGGCTCGCCGGCAGTCTTTCATCATATGTCCGGCTCTCTTGCAGTTGGTACAAAAGGCTGGGCTGGGACGATGGTTCAGTACTCCGGGTCGCCTTGGCACAAAAGGTGGCCTGGACGAGGGTCCTCCAGCTATCTGGTTGGCAGGGCGCTTAACTCCTGCAGACTGAGGTCTGCCCCTTGCTTTTATCACTTCCTCATAACTGCGGGCAGCTTCCAGAGCTTGTTAGAAATTTCCCTGTGGCTAGTGCAGCCTGAATTTTCGTGTCCAAACCTTGTTGAAAGCGACGGGCTCTGATCTCGTCCGTCGGTATCAAGTGTGCCGCGAATCTGTTTAAAGGATTGTGTTAGTTGTGTATTATGTGATATTTTAGAAATTTGAAATACCGTGACATATCTTACCGACTTAGCATGGTGAATTCAGCGCCATATTCATCCACTGACTTGTCTCACATCGAACCTGATTGTAGATGAATGAACTGCTGCTCCATGGAAAACCTGGCAGTCATAGGGAAGTACTTCGCGTCGAACTTCTCGCGAAAAGTCTTCCATTCAATAGGTGTTCCCGCCAAAAATTTCTGCGCAGAAGAGTCAAAGGTATCAAATGGCAGCGATACGCTTAAGGACATGCGAACCAATATCTTCCGGCCTGTATTTTGATAAGTTCCCGAAGGAGAAACTATTAAATTCTGATGGTATTGGAAGCATCTCGAAAAACCCTTCGATTTGATATATTATGGGCCTCATAATTCATCCGGGATCAAAAGTTATGAGGCATCACGTGTCCACACGTGATGGACCTTTAAGAACCCGCTGGAGGAGTTAAAAGATATAATAAAAACTCAGAAAAGACCCCAATGGGGCATCACGTGCTCACACGTGACCATGGGTCACGTGCAGACACGTGATGGGCTTTTAAGGCCTCTAAAATAATGAATAGAATTAAATTCTAAAATCTGTTCCCTGATTAAAAATCAGGAAGTACCTCAACGAGGAATCACGTGCTCACACGTGACCAATGGTCACGTGTTGACACGTGATGGTTAAAACAACAACATAAACAAGCGGCTGTTAAAGGAACCAATTTGGGGGTCACGTGCTCACACGTGACCAAGGGTCACATGCCAGCACGTGACAGGCTTTGAAAGCCTTACAGTTTAATAGAATTAAAATTCTAAATTTCTCTAAAATCTTTCGAAATAGAATTAAAATTCTAAATTTCTCTAAATCTTTCCAAATGGAAAAGGATTATGGGGACCGTTGGATTAAAGATCCAAGGGTGATTAAATATCACCAATTTATAGAAAAATCCTAGACAAGGAAAGATTTCCCCAAATCTCACCGAAATAACAAACAGAATATCTTTTGGATCTAAAATCCAACGGTGAATAAAATTCACTGAATGATCTAAAGAATCATATTAATGATGAAAGTAAATCAAATTGATTCTTTTCCTTCTCCTATAAATATGAGCCAAGAAAAGAAGAGAAGGGGATCTACCTTTTTGGAGAGAAAAACAGAGAGAGGAGAATTTAATTCTCAAGAGGGAAGAAAAGAAAGGAGAATTTAATTCTCAACAAAGAAAACCCTAGGTGAGAAAAGGGAAAAAGATCAACTTCAAAAAGAGAATTTAATTCTCAAAATTTAAGAGTTTAACTCTTCTGCAAATAAAGAACTTAGTTCTTCTTCTGGTTGAAGATCTGTACAGAGCACATCTCCCCATAGGATGAGAATTTAATTCTCATCGGGTCGAGATCCTGCTATGCAGATCCTAAACTTAAAAGGGGAATTGAGTTTTGAGAATTTAATTCTCCCAAACTCACAGGAATTTAATTCCTCCTAAAATGAAACTGGGGTTTAACCCTAATCAAGAATTTAATTCTTTTACATATCTGGGAATTTAATTCCTTTAAAAAGAAATCAGGGTTTTATCCTAAATAAGAATTTAATTCTTTCACAATAGGAATTTAATTCCTCCAAAATCATAATTAGGGTTTAACCCTACAGAGAATTTAATTCTTAAAAAAAAGAGACTTGAAATATCTCTATGCATGCAAAAGACCAGGGTCACGTGTCCCTACGTGACCCCTGAAAAGATCCCCAGAAATGAGAAGGAGGAAAGCTTTGAGGCAATGCCTCACGTGCTCCCACGTGACTCCCAAAACACAGAAAGAAAAAGCAAAGGAAATGAAAGCTTTGAGCGCTCTCACGTGACCCCTCAGCAAATGCTTTAACAATTGGCGCATAGATCCCCATCACGTGCCAACACGTGATGCTCTAAAACAAAAATAAAAGTGTTTAACACTTATCCGCAGATTTGAGGATAAAACAAAAGGAGATCTGGCTCCACATTTAGGGCGCCCTCACGTGTCCCCACGTGACCCCTAACAAATCCCTTTAATATCCAATGGATGGATGCCTATCACGTGCCTACACGTGATGGCCAGGAAATGAAAAGTGTTTAACACTTAATTGCAGAACGAAGAAAAGGGATCTGGTCCCTCCTTTGGGCGCTCTCACGTGTCCACACGTGACCCCTCCGTCTTTAGTGTTTAACACTAATTTGGGGATTATATTTTCAGTGTTTAACACTGATTGTTTCTAGTGTTTAACACTAAATTAAAGATTATATTTCCAGTGTTTAACACTGATTGTCTTTTAGTGTTTAACACTAATTTGAGAGTTCTATCTCCAGTGTTTAACACTGTTGTTCTCTAAGTGTTTAACACTACTTTGAGACAAATTGGCTAATTTTCCAGAGGCAAAGTCCCTCCTCCAGATGAATATCAAAATTGAGGAAATCAAAGACAAAATGTTGTCAGAGCGCCCAAACCTTTGTTTAACACTGCTGAATGATGAAGGGCTGAACCCAGACAAATGTCTAATGGCCCAAAGGACCAATATTTCAAACATAATTGGACTTAGCCCAAACTGGCCATAAGTCCTCAAATCATCTTGAACTGAGCAAATCTGCTCTTTCAACCAACTCATTGGTTCAAGGGTACATCTCTGAACTCCTCTGATATTTGTCGTTGTAATCCTTCTACGTCTTCAGAGAGGTGATGGGTCCCGACAACCACACATTAATACGGACTGTGGGGTCCTTAAACTCATGGACTAATGCGTCCTTAAACTAACATTTTTCCCCAAGACGGGAATGATGGACCGCCATGTCCCTAAACTGGAACATGGACCACTATGTCCTTAAACTGGTATTGGACCACCATGTCCCTAAACTGGAGCATGGACCACCATGCCCTTAAACCGGTATTGGACCACCATGTCCCTAAACTGGAACATGGACCTCCATGTCCCTAAACTGGCAATGGACCACTATGTCCCTAAATTGGAACAATAGAGCCCAAACGCTCTTTTGTCGGATCTAAACGATCCTGTTAAGTTGATCTTAGTCTCAAACTGGACTAACGTATCCTTAACAAACGTTTAAGTTGATCTTAGTCTCAAATACGGCTAACGTATCCTTAAACCCTCAAACAGACTTTAGTCCCAAATTGGACTACAGGTCTCCCAACCAACTTTTGTTTAAGGGTACATCTCTGAACTCCTCTGATATCTGTCGTTGTAATCCTTCAACGTCGTCAGAGAGGTGACGGGTCCCGACGACCATACGTTCAATGGACCACTATGTCCCTAAACTGGAACAATAGAGCCCAAATGATCTTTTGTCGGATCTAAACGATCCTGTTAAGTTGATCTTGGTCTCAAATTAGACTAACGTATCTTTAACAAACGTTTGAGTTGATCTTAGTTTCAAATATGGCTAACGTATCCTCAAACCAAAACCCCAAACCCAAACCTAAGAAAATACGGATTTGGACTAATCCACGTCCTACGGGAGACGACATAAATTTGTCTCCGTATACAATCCACGGGCAACCACAAACAAAACAAACACCCACGACACGAAGTGAAATTCTGGAGAAGGAGAAAGTTGTTACCGCGATGCGGTAGCGTAATTAACTGCAGGGGCTTGCGCCTGCAGGGAAGAGCGTCCCCAAAATCAAAACCCCTCAATCGAGGGGGAATTTGACGAAGTCTGCTACATTGGACGCATCCGTCTAAGCCTCCGATACACGGTGCCATAAATCAACTTGTCATCTTCGGAGAGGTGGACGGATAGCACCAATTAGCATCTGCCCCGAATTTCAGGCGAGACGTCCCTGTCTTGGCCGTCATTCGGAGGGGAACAGATTCTGGCACGCCCGGTGGGACCTTTTCCTCTTTCCACTCCGCACTTCGTGTGTCGTGTTCGCGAACGAATCGCGGTTTGCTAATGGTTGCCCGTGGGTTTCGAGGTACTAAGATTTGGCATTTTGCTTGGTGCAGAAGTCAAGCATCAATGGCATCCAACTGCTCGAGCTGCTCAAAATGCAAGTGCAACCGACGCTCCGCCTCACCTGGAGGTGTAGCCTATGGGCCTCAAGCGGCCTCCATCCTTGCCATGCCGGTGGAACAAGTGACTCAGACCACCACTGGTCTGTTTTTTGGGACCATGCTCCCGCCTGCAAGCTTCACCATTCCAGTGCCCGCACCGGAAGCGCAAAAGAAGTCGGTCTTCGATCGGCTCACTGCTACAACGGCCCCTCTCAACGGCTCGTCCAATGTCAAGCCGGCAGCCTCGATCTTTACCAGGCTGAACCTGAACTCTAATGGGCCTGCCAAAACGTCCATGACTCCTGACGTGGCCATCGCAAGGAAGACAGCCATCTCCATTCCTGAAGTCGTCAAGACAGCTTCTCCTGCTAAAAAGTCGGTCTTTTCAAGGCTGACTATTCCGGCACCTGCTCCTGCTCGAGGCTCTGTTTTTGACAAATTGAACATCGCCACTCAAAAGACATCAACCTTCAAGAGGCTGGCACCAGAGGCGCCTCGTCCGGATAGGGGACAAGACGAAACCATCCCCATCACCGGACCGGCCCCAACAGCTCGACACGCTCGACGTCGTCACTGGCGCCGAGTAAGGAAGGCCGGGGGCAACTCTCCCTCAGGGCTAACTCCACCGGCTCCAATGGTGGAAGTTAATGTTGCTGTTCCAACAGGGAACAGCTTTGAACCGCTAAGGAGGGTACGCAAGAACTCTCCGATTGCCACGTTGAAAAGATCTCCTCCACCTGCGGAGAGTGTTACAGAAGAGAAGCCGGAGCAGCCTCCTCAACGGCTGTCCTCCAAAATTTAGAAGGACTGGCGACGGGTTCAGGACTCGGTAATCATTCAAGATCACTCTCACCGGCAAAAGAAGGTGAAAGTTCAGGAAGGAAAGAACCGTCCTGTCAAATCACAAAGGACGACAACCACTTGGGTGCCTGCTGCAACCTATGGTCGAGATGCGAACAACGCATAGAAGAAGCTCCTGCTGTGGGCATGTTCGTGGGTACTCTCGACCCTCAAGCGACCATCTCCCAATTCATGATGTTCTTCAAGCCGACCACCTTCCAGGCCTTGATTGAAAAGCTGGCCCAAATGGACCAGGTGGGCCATAGGCCTTCCTCTTCAAAGACAGAGCCTTAGAATGAAAAGGGCAAAGGGAAAGCAACCTTCGTTGCCAATACTCAGCAACGGCCGAGCAACTTAAAG
Source organism: Agapanthus africanus (assembly GCA_030015575.1). NCBI lineage: Eukaryota > Viridiplantae > Streptophyta > Magnoliopsida > Asparagales > Amaryllidaceae > Agapanthus > Agapanthus africanus. The sequence goes on from CM057337.1 coordinate 978,580,882, forward strand.
CCGGTTGTTCGCCAAAACAACGTGCGTCCACACCCATCCCTCGAGGAGAGACTAGGACGTCCTTACTCGTTTCCTCAGAATAAAACGAGAAGATTGTTCGAGCTGGCAGAGCGCAACAGACTCATCAACCTGCCGAGTCCGAAACGTCCGTTGCAGCCAGGCGATGTCAACGATCCAAATTACCGCCCTTACCACCAAGCGGTAAGCCATCCAATCGAAGATTTCTTCGTCTTTAAGGGATGGATCGAGGATCAGTACCAACAAGGCAAGTTCGTGTTATCTGAAAACTGGAAGGTGAACCCGCCACAGCCTCACACTCCTAAGAAGACAAACACACCGGGGGCATCGTGCTTATTCATAAGGGAAGCCCCATGGGAGGACGTTCTTTCAGCCAAGACGAAAAGAAAGCTGAAGGATCACCAAACATGCCCGGCAATCAGGTGGAAAAATCCACTGGAACCCGAGATCATCGAGGGAATGCTGAAACCGTGCCCAACTCAAAAAACGGGTGGTGATGGTCAGAGCGCTCACACCCAGCCGTCAAAGTCTTCGAAGAAGAAGAAGAAGACCAAAAAGCCCGTGCAGCCCGGTGACAAGCGCACGGACCTGCAAAAACAGATTGACGCGTTGGAAGAATATAATCAGAAGGCGCGGACCCCAGTCACACTCCAAGAATTTCTCAGCCACGTCCTTGAGGATGGAGATGATGACAATGGAAAAGACTCGTCGGATGAATCTGAAGATTATGTGGTAAGCTGCCATGTGATCTCTCACTCATCAATAAATGACGAAGAAGCTCCTTACACAGAGAAGCTGGGGGCAGATCCTGAACCAGAACTTTTGTGGCCATCAGACAAGATGATCGATGCCTTCCTGAACGAAGCCCGTCTTAAAAGCAAAGCCGATCGAGAGCGCGAGATGGCCATATTCGAGAAAGCTAAATGCCGGCGACTGGACAAAAGAGTCGAAACACTCCCACCAGATCAAAGTACATCCGCCGCAAATGAAAGCAGGATTAAGACAAGGAAACGATTCGCCAAAACCATATCAATGGGAATGAAGCTGCCACCCTCTGAAGGAAACACTCCTGATGAAGCGGATGTACATCCTAGCTACTGCTTATATCATCAAAAGATTGCGCACCCAACCGAAGAGTGCAATGCCTTTAAAAACTGGTGGCAGGGATACGTTGCTCACCGGCAGCACGTTCAGCGATTGAAGCGCAAAGCTCATCGGAAACAGAGAAGCACGACAAATGAGCATATGAAAACTGCCGGCAACGGTCACATGGTTGACGGAAGAAGATCGCAAGCTCTCACATTCGGGAGCAATTCTGAAGAAGAAATGACTCTTAGCCCTCTCTTCAAAGAATCCACCTCAGGAAAAGAGAAAGAAAAGAAGAGCTGCGAGAACATTCAGTTGCGCAATCGCACGCTACCCGAAAAGAATCTCGGACCCGCAAATAAGGGATCGAATAAAAGGGATAAGGGGAATAGAAAAGCGACCTTCGCCGCCAACGCTCAACAACAGCCGAGTAACCCGAGACCGTTTTGTCGTCAAAACAACAAGCCGCGATACCTCAATGAGAAGTTGAAATGTCCTTACTCGTTTCCCAAAGATAAAATAAAGAGATTGTTCGAGCTAGCAGTGCGCAGCGGGCTCATCACTCTGACAGTTCCAAAACGTCCGTTGCAGCCAGGTGACGTTAACAATCCTAACTATTGTCCCTACCACAGAGTAATGGGTCACCCACTCGAAAATTGCTACGTCTTCAAAAACTGGGTTGAAGACCAATACCAACAAGGCAAACTCGCGCTGTCCGAAAACTGGAAGGTGAGCCCGCCACAACCACATGCCTCGAGAAAGATGGATATGCCGGGGGCATCATGCTCATTCATAGGGAAAGCCCTATAGACCGAAAAGTCAGTAAACTAGAGATTCGCCTCAAATACGGCGACGCTAGACCGAAAAGTCAGTAAACTAGAGATTCGCCTCAAATACGGCGACGACGGACCGCAATGTCCTAAAACTTGAAAATGACCGAAACGTCGTTAAACTACTATCAACCCGTGGCATCCTCAGGCTGGCGTGGTAAAAAAAAAACAAACAAAAAAAAAACGGTATGTCCACAAGCAAAATAGGCACGGATGAAAACCCGAAAGGGCTCCGTGAGTTAAAACAGCAGGGCTACCGGCGAGTCTTGTGAAAACTCGAAAGGGCGCAACCTCGTTAGAATAAAAAAAAGAGAAAGAATAAAAAAAAACGGTATGTCCATAAGCAAAATGGGCACGGATGAAAACCCGAAAGGGCTCCGTGAGTAAAAACAGCAGGGCTACCGGCGAGTGTTTGTGAAAACCCGAAAGGGCGCAACCTCGTTAAAAGACACTTACAGGGTCCTCTCGACCTTATAAGGAGAAACCACCCGCGTGAGATCCTTACGACTCACAAGGGAGCAACACACTTAGGGATCCTCACGATTCCTAAGGAGAAAATACACTTGCGAGATCCTCACGACTCGTAAGGAGAACTCTCTTATGGGACCCTCACGGCTCATAAGATTTGAAAGTCTTAAGTTACAGAAACCTTAACATGTTCTTAAGAAACCCCCACAACCTTCGATATTGCCCTACAAGCGGCTTATATTGACCCTTGTATACAATCCACGGGCACGAATAAACATTTCCATAACAAAGTCCCATCCGTGACTAGGGAGATGCTTGTACAGCAAAAAACACTTGTAAGTCCTCTCGACTTATAAGGAGAAAACCCTTTTGTAAGATCCTTACGACTTACAAGAGAACATGCACTTAGGAATCCTCACGATTCCCAAGGAGAAAACACACCTACAAGATCCTCACGACTTGTAGGGAGAAATACCTTTGTGAGACCCTTACGGCTCATGAAGTCAAAAGCCTTAGCCGACAGGACCCTTAACCCTGTTTACTAAGACACCTTTGTTCAACATCGACAGAGGCAAATGATGATTCTCTCCTGGCAATATCCCAGTTGTAGCAATGCTGATGCCTAAACCGGTATCAAATTCCAAGCCCTTTCAAGGCAAATGATGATTCGCTCCTGGCAATATCCCAGTTGCAGCGATACTGATGCCTAAACCGGTATCAAATTCCAAGTCCTTTCATGGCAAATGATGATTCGCTCCTGGCAATATTCCAGTCGTAGCGATGCTGATGCTAAGATTGGCATCAGATTCCAAGTTTCACACTCACGATAAAAAAATCAGCAAGCTAAAAATGCATACAAAAATAGCCGAAATGATTGGGCAACTCGCAATAAAAAGCAGCGAGTAAAAAGAAAAATAGCTGAAATGATTGGGCACCGTGAAAAATAGCCGAAATGATTGGGCAATCGCGATTTTCGCGATATAAAAAGCTGAAATGATAGAGCATCGCGGAAAGAATAAAAAAAATGATGAAAGAATGAATTTTTTTTGCCCTACAGGTGAGATCACATCGATCCCTGTATACAATCCATGGGCACAGATAAAGTGGGAACCATACCTTCCCAACAGGCTCCATCAGAAAGCGAGGCCAAATCTCGACGGTTCGTAGACAACCTAGAGACAACCTCGACATTTGTCGCAATATTACAGACACAATGTCAGCAAATGAAGCAAAGGAAGATCCCTAGCTTCAGTGTCTCGACGTCCACATCAAAAACTTAGAGATCACCAATGGCGTTTCTCCTCACTCCAACCAGATGCAGACGTGACATCAACAACCGACCCCAGAGTCGCAACGAAATGGAACCATGGCAAAGTCCCTAGTTCCAAATCTCAATGGCCATATCTACAGCCTGGAGACCAACAACGGTGTGCCTCCTCATTCCAACAGGACACAGATGTTACACCATCAAGCGGAGCGATGGCAAAATCCCAGCTCCATCTCAGCATTCGTCTCGTTACAGCAGACGAGATGTCAACGACGGCGTTCCTCCGCAGTCCAGCAGGATGCAGATGCAACGTCAACGAAAGACCCCATGGTCGAAACAAAGCGGAGTGACGACAAAATCCCATCTCCACCTCAGCATTCGTCTCGATACAGCAGACGCAATGTCAACAATGGCGTTCCTTCGTGGTTCATCAGGATGCAGATGCAACGTCAACAGAAGACCTCATGGTCGAAACAAAGCGGAGTGACGGCGAAATCCCAGCTCCACCTCAGCATTCGTCTCGTTACAGCAGACGCAATGCCAACAACGGCGTTCCTTTGCAGTCCAACAGGATGCAGAAGCAACATCAACAAAAGACCCCATGGTCGAAACAAAGCGGAATGATGGCAAAATCCCAGCTCCACCTTGATATTCGTTTCGATACAGCAGACGCGATGTCACTGCATCGTCCTTCCTCCAGCAGGGTTCAGACGCGACAAAAACAAACGAAGCAAAGGCCAAATTCCTAGCTTAAGGGTCTTGACGGCAACTCATATAAAGCCTGAAAGACAATCGGAGATCATCTCGCACCAGCGCGGAGTGGTCACCACCTCGACGATCGTCTCGATACAGCAGATGAAATGTCACTACGGCGTCCTTCCTCCAACAGAATTCGGACACGCCAAAGCAAATGAAGCAAAAGGCTAAATTCCTAGCTTCAGGGTCTTGATGGCAAGTCATATAAAGCCTGAAAGACATTCAGAGATCATCTCGGACCAATGCGGAGTGGTCACCACCTCGACGTTCGTCTCGATACAGTAGACGCGATGTCACCCCAGCGTTCTTCCTCCGACAGGATTCGGACGTGACAAAGCAAATGAAGCAAAGGCAAAATTCCTAGCTTCAGGATCTTGACGGCAAGTCATATAAAGCCTGAAAGACAATCGGAGATCATCTCGCACCAGCATGGAATAGTCACCACCTCGACGTTCGTCTCGATACAGTAGACGAGATGTCAACCCAGCGTTCTTCCTCCGACGGGATTCGGACGTGACAAAGCAAATGAAGCAAAGGCAAAATTCCTAGCTTCAGGATCTTGACGGCAAGTCATATAAATCCTGAAAGACAATCGGAGATCATCTCGCACCAGCACGGAATGGTCACCACCTCGACGTTCGTCTCGATACAGTAGACGAGATGTCAACACAGCGTTCTTTCTCCGACAGGAATCGGACGTGACAAAGCAAATGAAGCAAAGGCAAAATTCCTAGCTTCAGGATCTTAACGGCAAGTCATATAAAGCCTGAAAGACAATCGGAGATCATCTCGCACCAGCACGGAATGGTCACCACCTCGACGTTCGTCTCGATACAGCAGACGAGATGTCACCACAGCGTTCTTCCCCAGCAGGATTCAGACGCAACATCAACAAACGGAGCCACGGCAAAATCCCTAGTTCCAAACCTCGACGGTTCACCAGCAACCTAAAGACAATCGCGACATTCGTCTCGATACAGCAGACGCAATGCCAGCAAACGAAGCGAAGGCCAAATTCCTAGCTTCAGGGTCTTAACGGCAAGTCATATAAAGCCTGAAAGACCATCGGAGATCATCTCACACCAGCATGGAGTGGTCACCACCTCAACGTTCGTCTCGATACAGCAGACGCAACATCACCAAAGGAGCCACGGCAAAATCCCCAGTTCCAAAGCTCGACGGTTCACCAGCAACCTAGAGATAACCACGACATTCGTCTCGATACAGAAGACGCAATGCCAGCAAACGAAGCAAAGGCCAAATTCCTAGCTTTAGGGTCTTAACGGCAAGTCATATAAGGCCTGAAAGACTATCGGAGATCATCCCACACCAGCGCGGAGTGGTTATGACTCATCGGGGCTCTCCAAAATGAGCCTAACCTCAAGTAAAAAGCGGCATGGCAAATTCCTAACGCTTGCTCTTCCGACGGTCAAACTGCAAAGGAGGATTGCTTGAAGACGTCTTGTCCAGCCCCCGAAGGGATCGGAGACACGGCAGTCGCAGGGCTACTCGAACAGCACGATTGCCTATCGAGGAATATATCAGCTCATGCGACGGTACGACGGCCAAAACCCTAAGTACCACAGACCCTAACGGACTTCTGTCGTAAAGAGCAGAGGTTAACTGTGACGTTAGGATATTCTTGCGAGATCTGCTCGATCCGTTTCGACTAGTGAGAAAATTGATGTCTTTGCGAGAACTTCTCGATTCGTCTCGACTCGTGAGATAAAGCCTTAGGCAGTAGGGATTAAAAAACCTGTTTCCTAAGCACTGGGACCCTGCAAGTCGGCCCAAAACGGTCTCTTGCATACTATCCACGGGTCACACTCTCCAAAGTCGAATCTCGACAAGGAGGGAAACAACCGCTTACGGGTCCTCTCGACTCGTAAGAGGGAAAACTCTCTTATAGGATCCTTACGACTTATAAGAGAAAACACACTTAGGAATCCTCACGATTCTCAAGGAGAAAATACACCTACGATATCCTCACGACTCGTAGGGAGAAAAGTCTTTATGAGACCCCCACGGCTCATAAAGCTGAAAAGTCTTAGGTGGCAGATCCTACCCATGTCTCCTAAGCCATCACTGCCCTGCAAAGAAGTCAAGATAGACCATCTATGAGCCACACTTGCCAAAGCTACATGCCACTGAAATGGAGAACTTACTCATGAGCATATAAACTACTTCACGCCAGAGTAAGACATAAAGAGATAGAAGGGTGCGGCTCATGGAGTTAAGAGTTTGGAACTATATCTCTTAAGAGTCGAGATTTGAGTCAATGGTAAATGACGACGCTTGTGTCCGCTCGTTATCTTCTCAGATTAAGATTCTGAAAGTAATATACCAACCCGAAACTGGTCATACGTTATGCATTACTTTGCACTACTTCACCCACGTATATACTTACGTGGGCAAAGTAGTGGGGGGCATTTGTTCCCGCCAAAAATTTCTGCGCAGAAGAGTCAAAGGTATCAAATAGCAGCGATACGCTTAAGGACATGCGAACCAATATCTTCCGGCCTGTATTTTGATAAGTTCCCAAAGGAGAAACTATTAAATTCTAATGGTATTTGAAGCATCTTGAAAAACCCTTCGATTTGATATATTATGGGCCTCATAATTCATCCGGGATCAAAAGTTATGAGGCATCACGTGTCCACACGTGATGGACCTTTAAGAACCCGCTGGAGGAGTTAAAAGATATAATAAAAACTCAGAAAAGACCCCAATGGGGCATCACGTGCTCACACGTGACCATGGGTCACGTACAGACACGTGATGGGCTTTTAAGGCCTCTAAAATAATGAATACAATTAAATTCTAAAATCTGTTCCCTGATTAAAAATCAGGAAGTATCTCAACGAGGAATCACGTGCTCACACGTGACCAATGGTCACGTGTTGACACGTGATGGTTAAAACAACAACATAAACAAACGGCTGTTAAAGGAACCAATTTGGGGGTCACGTGCCCACACGTGACCAAGGGTCACATGCCAGCACGTGACAGGCTTTGAAAGCCTTACAGTTTAATAGAATTAAAATTCTAAATTTCTCTAAAATCTTTCGAAATAGAATTAAAATTCTAAATTTCTCTAAATCTTTCCAAATGGAAAAGGATTATGGGGACCGTTGGATTAAAGATCCAAGGGTGATTAAATATCACCAATTTATGGAAAAATCCTAGACAAGGAAAGATTTCCCCAAATCTCACCGAAATAACAAACAGAATATCTTTTGGATCTAAAATCCAACGGTGAATAAAATTCACTGAATGATCTAAAGGATCATATTAATGATGAAAGTAAATCAAATATCTCAATAAATAAATCAAATCTTTCAATGAGAGATTTTCTGAACAAATTGATTCTTTTCCTTCTCCTATAAATAGGAGCCAAGAAAAGAAGAGAAGGGGATCTACCTTTTTGGAGAGAAAAACAGAGAGAGGAGAATTTAATTCTCAAGAGGGAAGAAAAGAAAGGAGAATTTAATTCTCAACAAAGAAAACCCTAGGTGAGAAAAGGGAAAAGGATCAACTTCAAAAAGAGAATTTAATTCTCAAAATTTAAGAGTTTAACTCTTCTGCAAATAAAAAACTTAGTTCTTCTTCTGGTTGAAGATCTGTACAGAGCACATCTCCCCATAGGATGAGAATTTAATTCTCATTGGGTCGAGATCCTGCCATGCAGATCCTAAACTTAAAAGGGGAATTGAGTTTTGAGAATTTAATTCTCCCAAACTCATTTGAATTTAATTCCTCCTAAAATGAAACTGGGGTTTAACCCTAATCAAGAATTTAATTCTTTTACATATCTGGGAATTTAATTCCTTTAAAAAGAAATCAGGGTTTTATCCTAAATAAGAATTTAATTCTTTCACAATAGGAATTTAATTCCTCCAAAATCATAATTAGGGTTTAACCCTACAGAGAATTTAATTCTTAAAAAAAAAGACTTGAAAGATCTCCATGCATGCAAAAGACCAGGGTCACGTGTCCCCACGTGACCCCTGAAAAGATCCCCAGAAATGAGAAGGAGGAAAGCTTTGAGGCAATGCCTCACGTGCTCCCACGTGACTCCCAAAACTCAGAAAGAAAAAGCAGAGGAAATGAAAGCTTTGGGCGCTCTCACGTGTTATCACGTGACCCCTCAGCAAATACTTTAACAATTGGCGCATAGATCCCCATCACGTGCCAACACGTGATGCTCTAAAATAAAAATAAAAGTGTTTAACACTTATCCGCAGATTTGATGATAAAACAAAAGGAGATCTGGCTCCACATTTAGGGCGCCCTGACGTGTCCCCACGTGACCCCTAACAAATCCCTTTAATATCCAACGGATGGATGCCTATCACGTGCCCACACGTGATGGCCAGGAAATGAAAAGTGTTTAACACTTAATTGCAGAACGAAGAAAAGGGATCTGGTCCCTCCTTTGGGTGCTCTCACGTGTCCACACGTGACCCCTCCGTCTTTAGTGTTTAACACTAATTTGGTGATTATATTTCCAGTGTTTAACACTGATTGTTTCTAGTGTTTAACACTAAATTAAAGATTATATTTTCAGTGTTTAACACTGATTGTCTTTTAGTGTTTAACACTAATTTGAGAGTTCTATCTCCAGTGTTTAACACTGTTGTTCTCTAAGTGTTTAACACTACTTTTAGACAAATTGGCTAATTTTCCAGAGGCAAAGTCCCTCCTCCAGATGAATCTCAAAATTGAGGAAATCAAAGATAAAATGTTGTCAGAGCCCCCAAAACTTTGTTTAACACTGCTGAATGACGAGGGGTTGAACCCAAACAAATGTCTAATGGCCCAAAGGGCCAATATTTCAAACATAATTGGACTTAGCCCAAACTGGCCATAAGTCCTCAAATCATCTTGAACTGAGCACATCTGCTCTTTCAACCAACTCATTGGTTCCAGGGTACATCTCTGAACTCCTCTGATATTTGTCATTGTAATCCTTCAACGTCTTCAGAGAGGTGACGGATCCCGACAACCACACATTAATACGGACTGTGGGGTTCTTAAACTCATGGACTAATGCGTCCTTAAACTAACATTTGTCCCCAAAACGGGAATGATGGACCACCATGTCCTTAAACTGGTATTGGACCACCATGTCCCTAAACTGGTATTGGACCACCATGTCTCTAAACTGGAACATAGACCCCCCATGTCCCTAAGCTGGCAATGGACCACTATGTCCCTAAACTGGAACAATAGAGCCCAAACTCTCTTTTGTCAGATCTAAACGATCCCGTTAAGTTGATCTTAGTCTCAAACTGGACTAACGTATCCTTAACAAACGTTTAAGTTGATCTTAGCCTAAAATACGGCTAACGTATCCTTAAACCCTCAAACAGACTTTAGTCCCAAATTGGACTACAGGTCTCCCAACCAACTTTGGTTTAAGGGTACATCTCTGAAATCCTCTGATATCTGTCGTTGTAATCCTTCAACGTCGTCAGAGAGGTGACGGGTCCCGACGGCCATACGTTCAATGGACCACTATGTCCCTAAACTGGAACAATAGAGCCCAAATGCTCTTTTGTCGGATCTAAACGATCCTGTTAAGTTGATCTTGGTCTCAAATTAGACTAACGTATCTTTAACAAACGTTTGAGTTGATCTTAGTCTCAAATATGGCTAACGTATTCTCAAACCAAAACCCCAAACCCAAATCTAAGAAAATACGGATTTGGATTAATCCACGTCCTACGGGCGACGGCATAAATTTGTCTCCGTATACAATCCACGGGCAACCACAAACAAAACAAACACCCACGACACGAAGTGAAATTTTGGAGAAGGAGAAAGTTGTTACCGCGATGCGGTAGCGTAATTAACTGCAGGGGCTTGCGCCTGCAGGGAAGAGCGTCCCCACAATCAAAAACCCCTCAATCGAGGGGGAATCTGACGAAGTCTGCTACATCGGACGCATCCGTCTAAGCCTCCGATACACGATGACATAAATCAACTTGGCATCTTCGGAGAGGTGGACGGATAGCACCAATTAGCATCTGCCCCGAATTTCAGGCGAGACGTCCCTGTCTTGGCCGTCATTCGAGGGGAACAATAGGCTGTACAAGACGGCTTTCTTCCGCCTTCCACCAGTTGCGAGCATTGTCCGTGAGCTGTAGTTTCGCCACACGGACCTAAGCTATGTCTGGCACTTGTGCTGCCGCAAAATCATCCTCTATGCTTTGTGTCCATTCCTCAGCTTGAAGTGGGCTTCACTTTCCGGAGAACTGCTTGGGATGTAAGGCCCTGAATTGCTTTACCCCAGGTGCGTCAGTCTCGGGACGGTTCAGGATTTGTTGCTGTCCCTCAAGAAGGCTGCGGATCACCTTAAGTAGCACTGTCTGCTCGGTGGGTGGCGTAGGAACAGCAGGAACGATTGGTAGTGGAGGTGGAGGTGTGTTGTTGACGTTGGTGCTGGTGTTGTTCGGGGAATTCATAACCTTGAAGAAAAATTTGGGTTAGGACAGATTCAAGTACATGAAATGATAAGATTCAAGGAATATGAAATTGTAAAATTCAAGGAACATGAATTGTAAAGAATGTTTTAGTTGCTGGTTCTTGTGTTATATTGCTTAGGTTGTTCACACAGAACAGAACTGCGTGATAGGATTTCATACAGCTCTGACCTGCATGGGCCACCAACAAAATCTGTCACGCCCTGCTTCCCGGTATACGGCGAAGGGGGCGCGACTGGTCCGCTACGTATATACTCAGAAGTACATACGCTAAGCGTATCTAAGCAATATAAAAATAATACACAAGAGACAATATATAATAAAAACAACAACTTTTATTTATTAACATTATTTTGTACAATGCATGAAAAGGAAATACAACTGAAATAAAACGATGCCTAAACAATGGCATTACAGGAAATGAAAAATACTGAATGAAAAATGTACAATGAAACTAGAGCTCTGTTTCTTCAGCGAACTGATCCAAGTCTTCTGTAGATGGCTCGATATCTGCCGGGTCCAAACCACCTGACGACATTCAAAAAAGAAAGAAATAGAATGTCGTCAGCGAACATGTCGCTCGGTAAGTTCCAAAAATAAGAGGAAAGTAGAATAGACAAAATAAGAAATTATCTTTTAAAGTTGTATAATATTGTTGTAATGTTGTGTTAACGCTATTGTTTGTAGCTTGGTACAGAAGGATGCCAGTGTATACGAGAGGGGTCTCTATATGCTAGAGACCAGGGCAAACGAAATGTACAAGGAACCGTTAAGCCACGGTACAACAGCAACGGAATATAGGTTAGGTGTCTTAATCTTACCGCATCGTGCCACTTTTAACACCTTCCGTACCAATCTACCCCTTAAACCCCGTAGTGTTTTATTTGTATTGTTTTGTAATGTAAATTGAATTGAGTGTATAATTGAAAAACTGACCGAAACCATGATATCAGTAAGCGGATGTAACCGCAGAATCATGTAAGTGGAATAACTGGAGAACCATATAAATGGAATGTATATCCATGGTTCGGTTCGGTCAAGTCGTATAGATTGATAATTGGATTCATGGATTCATGTTGAAGATTGTAGATTGTAGATTGACTTAATCAGACTCAAACCCGAGTCAGACAATCAGAAATGTAAATCGAAGTCTTGATTATTTCTTGAACCTATAATTGCTAGGGTCCTTAGGGTAATTTATAAAACTTGAAGGGGTTTTATGTAAAAATACTTTTATATACTTTTCAAAATACACCTCAACTATTCATTATTCGTCCTTAGAGTTGTAATGAAAGTGGATTTTATATTGTGATATTTCTAGTGAAAATATCCTAATTTCATAAATAAAGGTATTTATTTGTAATATTGATTTATGTGCAATTTATGGTATTCTAGTCTAAAATTTGTTCTTGTGAGTTTTAGAAAAGGTGGAATATTTATATCATAATAAAATAGATATTTTAATGATAAATATACATATATTTATACAAAAAATAATTTTAATAATATTTTATATTCTAAAAAATCTCATTTTCTTAAGATGTCGTATTTTAAATCTTTCGAGACCGAATGCTCCTTGCGGAGGTCTGAATCTCGCACTACTCAGCCCGATGATGTGCGATAATCCGCACCATCTCGAACGGGTTCCCCAAAATGGGTTGTAGCGACGCTTTGCAAAGATTGTAAAATACTAAATCTTTTAGAAAACGGTTTTATGAAGTAAATGGTATTTATTTGTAAAGGTGTATATTTTCCGTATTGTATGTTCTAGATTCTCCTAAGTCAACTAGTCTATTCCTAATTGGTCCAGACGACAAGTTGTGAGATGCCTCAAATCGTCTCTTCACCGCCAATTGTGGCCAGGTAAGTACAAGTGAAGAAAGGAGGGATCCGCTCACGAATCATCATGAGACGGGCCTTTTAAAGTCACCTTTCCCACTTGCCTAGCCTAGACACCACAAAGTCAGGTTTAGATAAACGACCGATGTCCACAACTTATCGTATTTTCATAATAAGTGGTACTTCTTTAAAAATGTATCAAAACTAAATCTTTTTAGAAATGGTTTTATTAAGTATATGGTATTTAAATGCAAAGTTTTTTTTTCGTATTCTAGGTTCTCGGGGGTGTTGCATATGAGTGTGTGAGGAGGTAGGTCGTTATCTCGTGATCTACTTTAAATGTGTAGCAAGTTTGATGGGGTTAAATGAAGGTTTGAAACAATGTGGTATTTAAGTGAAAAGTACGATAAATTGAAATAGCTATCATTTCATGTGATGAAACTTGTTCAAATTGTTTGATTAGTCTTTAATAGTCAACATAAGGAAGTTTATTTATGATTGTATTAGTGAGAAGTGGAATTTTATAGAAAACCGAATTGGAAATCGGTTTTGTTCCGATTCCGTCGGGTTTTGTAATTTCGTATTTTGAGAATTGAAAAGAAAGATAGAAAAGGGACTTACGGGTTTTAGATTATACTAGAGAGTGAGAAGGAACTAGAGAAATCGTCGATGTGTAGCGTCGTCGCCGGTAGTTCCTAAAATGATCGCCGGAAATTCCGCCGGGAAATCGTCGGAGTTTCGCCTCGAGCTTGTTTTCAAAGTACACGATTCTTTGAAATTTTTGAGAGAGTGGGCTCAAGATTTTAGGATGAGAGGGTAGAAGGTAGGGGGTGTATTTATAGGGTAGGCTAGGGTCAGGATAGATGAAGGGGTTTTAATAAAAAAAAATGTAAAAATATAGAAAAATTCATTAAAATTGGAATAATTAGGTGTTAATGGGCATTCTGGAACCGATCCATTTAATTAGAGTGTACAGGGGTTTAGAGAAGCTGAAAAGACATATTTTCTGTGTTGACGACTCGGCCGTCTGGCCGAGTCCGGCCGGCGGCGCCGGCCCAAGTCGGGTGCCAGGGGGTGGGGGGTCGTTAGGTGTGGCTTCTGGTATTTTTAGATTTTCAGATTTAGTTCAAGTTTTGGGAGTTATGGTGTGTGGACTGTTGGGCTTCCAAAGGGTTTAAAACAAAATAATATAAAAAATAATGTGAGGCAAGGGATTTGAACTCCGGTGGCTTGGTTCAGCAGTGCAAGGTATTACCAATGAGCTACAGGCTCCTTCTTGTTATTATTGTATGAAATAATTACTTAAATAGATATCGGCAACATTAAATACTCCATGTATATTTTGAATTTAAATCAATTCTTTGTACATTAAAAATGGAGTTGTTACATCGTTTGTGCCCGGGACCACGATCATGACTCTCGGGACTGAATCCGGGATGTGCTGCTAGGCAGTAAAAACAATATCATGTACAGACGAATGATATCAGCATCATCATTCCGGGGCCTGATGCCCGTATCGACTGATCAGTCTCTGGAAAGTAGTGAACTGTTGAGTTACAAGTTAGATTTCATTATTGATTTCCCCTTTTCTCCTAGGTTTCGTGTTCAAATCAGGTATCACTAGAATGCCTACCAATATTAATACAGGAATAGTCGTGAGCATGTCTTGTCTAGTAAGACAACAAGTCAGGTCAATCAGGATAACATGTCAATATTGTTGGAATCAGCAAATATTATAGGCAACATATATTAACATGATAACAAAAATAGTACAGTTTGCCAGCTTACAAGCATATCAAGGATAACATAATCATATCATGTACAAGACCATGATAAAAGCATTAACAGGGATAGCATATTCAATCCGATTAATAACTATAAAAGTGGTGTTGATTAACCATGCATAAGAAAGTTCCGTTCAGAAATGCAGCGTCACCATAATTTGTAAAATAACTTAAAAACAACAAACGTCCTCCAAAAGGGACGTGTCATATACCAAAATAAAGCTAATTCAATAAAATTTTCATTTTTATAAGTTGAAATATCTTAGATTGTTCCTACAAAAAGTTATGAACGTTCGAAATTAAAAGTTTGCTGCTGGAATTTTCCCGCACAGCAGTTCAGTGGTATTTTCATTTACAGTTTACGTTATCTAAACAATTTATTTTGTAAGTAAATATTTCACATGATTATAGTATTCCAAGTTAGTTTCGTAACGAACTAAAGAACATGTGCTAATAATTTTTCTATAATTTATAATGAATTTTATAAGGTAAGGTGTATAGTAAATTCCAGATTTGTCATATTCGCTTGGCGACGACGTTTCATGTGTAAACTATAATATTTTCAAACTATATTTTGCATAACATTATAATATCTTTACTAAACAATTATTTGTTGATAAAGTATATTGTTGACTATATAATGACAAATGATGGTGAAACAATAATGCATTATTCTAACATAACAATTGTTGTAAAAAAAACTGTTGTATAGTGAACTCAAATTAAACAACCACTAACTCAAAATATAATCAATATGCATACATATATCAACCAAACTATCAATCATAATAATAAATATTAATTTAACCATATTTGTATTAAACTTATGTTGATCTAGTTTGTAAAAATACCAATCTATCAAATAGAAAATAATAATATTACGAAACCAATAATAATATTGTTACACCATATATATGATCCGGCCGTAACTAGTATGCAACAAGTATTTAGAAATACTTGTCTCGGTTATGAACACGAACGAAACGATATCATGACGGTGCATAATACGATCGGAACTTGCTCGAGACAAATCCGATGATCTCGACGACGATGGATGTGATGTGGCGGAAAAACAGCAGTAACGTCGGTCAAGTCGGGGTTGAGGTGAGCCGAGAGTCTCGGTTTGACGGCGAAGAGAGTTGGAAAAAAGAAAAAGAGAGA
Source organism: Agapanthus africanus (assembly GCA_030015575.1). Taxonomy (NCBI): domain Eukaryota; kingdom Viridiplantae; phylum Streptophyta; class Magnoliopsida; order Asparagales; family Amaryllidaceae; genus Agapanthus; species Agapanthus africanus. The sequence goes on from CM057337.1 coordinate 978,596,576, forward strand.
AAGAAAGAAAGAACAGATAGAGAGAGGTTTATCTTATTTTAAAATGTATGAATTATATATGTGTGTGTGTGTGTAATGGTTTATATATATATGTGTGTAATGGTTTTTAGGTTATATATATATATATATATTATATTATAGGTTTAAGGTATATAGATAATATCAAATTACAATCAATATCCACCAAAATCTCATCAAATATATATTTTGGAAAACAATTCACATACGTAAACTTTTAAACCATAATGTAATAATATAATTTAAATAAATTATACTCCCTAACATAAGATTAAAAAGGATTTTAAATGTATATCTAGATTTAACAAATATTTGGTATTAGTTATCTTGAAATTTAAACGTAATAGATAAAAGCCAAAAATAAGATATGGGAAAATTAACCATGTGATGGCAGTTAGCAAAATATAACTTATTCTTAACTTGTGGCTATATATATATATATATATACTAGATTCATATAGATTCAGTTTACTGATAAATATCAGATATAATCTAGCACCATACTAGATTTCACATATGCGGATCGGGTCGAATAACTACTACTATTATTCGAATTACTCACAACCCAAAAGAATAAAATTGAAGAAATATAAAGAAAGTGTTGTGATACCAATTAATGTCGTATAATTGTATATTAGGGTGTTACACATACACATATATACACACATGCACACAAATCACATACAAACACACTATCATACGTACACACACAAACAAGCACGCGCGCACACACGCTTACTTAATTACTATAAAATATCCATACCGAATCATGTATTTTTAACTTTTAATCGCAGGGGCTTTACCCCGGAGATCCATGAGCGCCTCCTTCGTGATCGACTCTCCCTCCCCTTGTGATTTCATTTTCCGTTTTTATAAATTTATGATGTTAGGATTGTAATGGAACGTGTAATATTTATTGTAATCGTATTTGGATAATTTATATTTGAATGGAAGGGATTTTGGATTAGAATTGATAATTGTATGGAATGGATTTTGGATTAGAGTCTATATTTGAATGGAATGGAATCGATATTTGAATGAAATACATTGGACGAATTGGATTTTAGCTTTTCCGGTTTGATTTAATTTCTTTGGATAATTTATATTTGATTAGAATGGAATAGATATTTGAATGGAATGAATTGGATGTAATTGATATTTGAATGGAATGAATTGGATGTAATTGGATTTAAAATTTTGTGTTTTGTTTTAATTTTTATTTTATAATTTAAACTTATTTTGACGTGCCAGCCCCGTCGAAATAAGCTATATATATTTCGACGTGCCTGGCCCGTCGAAATAGGTTTTAATTTTTTTAAAAATATATTCAGTAAACATTTTATATATGTAAAATATTGTTTATTGTAACAGCGTATATCTGTCGAAATAACATTTATTTCGACAGTATTTGACCGTTGAAATAAGTGATTTTTATTGCGACCGCTATTTCCCGTCGAAATTAACTATTGCGACGCCATATATTGCGATGAGTGTTATATGTGGCTTTTTAGGATGGCAGTAGCAGTGGAAATAAACCGTAGTTTTCCTGTAGTGTCAATGGAGTCAAGTTCTTGCTCTTTAAATCAGTTTGACTTGATTTAAGGAAATGTATATTTAAGTATTTCTTGAACGAAAAAAGGAAAAAAATGAAATCTAGAAATGCAAACAACTTCATATTATTTACCTATGATCGTGATCGTGGGGATGTTGTGATCCATGCTACGTATTTCATATATTCCTTCTGTAATATTTTGTGACGGCAGATGAACCAGATTTGATAGACTGTATTGGGTTGTAATTGATGATCATTAAAACTTTTAATGGTATTGTGTGGCATAATATACCTACCTCTATCTCAACAAAAAAAAATCCATATAGGAATGAACGTTTTACCATGTGTGAAAATCTGCACTATATACGGTCGATTACTTTCTGAAAAAAATTCATTACGTGAGTCATATATGTCTGTCCTGAGAGACAAAAAGATTGGGTACATACTGTTGATTTTGATTTAAATTAGCCAAGATTTGACCCAAGAGTTGAATCCCAGATCGAGCAGAAGTCGATGATTAAGATTTAAACCAGTCCGTAATTTTAAAACTTAAGCTTATCTCTTTGAAATCCTAGTTTAAATATAAGTTTTATCTTTAAATTGATACATGATATAAATATAAAACCAATTAGCCTAGGGTTTTAAGAAGAGGGTTGCCAATATTTTTCTACAATTAAAAGGAGGCAGCCGTAAAAGCAAGAGAGCAAGAGCGGGGGGGGAGGGGGGGGAGGGGGAGAGGGTAGAGGTTTTTTATGAGGGTTAGAAATTCTTTGTATTGGATGTTGATCGCAGAAGGCAGTTCTTGTGTAATCTTTTTTTGATAGTGGAGGCTTCGTCGTCGGATTGCAGAATTATGTGCAGTTGAGCCGAACCTGGGTAAAATCTTGTGTTTGTGTTATTTGGTGTGTGCATCTAATAACTTGCGGTGTTTTGATAGTTGCTCGGTTAGTCTTTTTCAAGAAGATTCAATTCATGTGATCATGATAGATTTCCAGCTGCGATTCTACTTTGTGATTCCTTCGAGGATATAATGAGTTAGAAATTACAACACATACATGGACTCCCATCAAACTATCGGAAGGATGCCCCCAAAAACTTCATCTATTTCTTGCTCATGTCCGGTGTATTGCACACAGAATAATTTCTCCTATTCCCCTCTCTCTCTTTCTCTCCCTCCATTGTTAACATTTCTGGTCAAGACTCTAAATATTCCAATAGGTGTATATCCGAATCTAGATTCATTTCTTGTCTGTTCAAATACTTTTGTGCTATTCAGAGTCTAGAGATAGACTCCAAAGTGACCAACGCCTCTGATATTTCCACCCATCAAACTTGTATTTTTCAGTACAAATTTGTTTATATATTACTCAATTCATCAATTAGGTTTATCACACATATGTCAAGGACTAATGCATTCAACCTTGTATAAATACGTACGCTTAAAATCTATATATACAAAGCTAGAGCAAACAAGACAATAACAATAATAATATAGAAGGGGAGAAAATGCTGCAGGCTCGATTCAGGCATGCGCTAAACTGTGCCGTGAGCTTCGCAGTATTCTTTCTGCTTGATATTTCAGATGCGTTTCTCTGCGGGTTATACAAAATCCTCGATCATGCGATCGAGTTGGAGTATAAGCCTTGCTACTGCTTCTCCGCACTGAAGATAGACGAAGTCTCGGATACGCTCTAATTGTTGAAAATTGATGCAAATTAAAGTCTAGGGTTAGGTGCCACCTTTTGACATGCATGATATTGTTAGGTAGTAATAATGTTAGGTGGTGACTTTGTTAGGTGCTACTTTGACATGCATGATATTTTTAGGTGGTGAAAATGATAGGTGGTGACTTTATTAGGTGCTACTTTAGACGTGCATGATATTGTTAGGTGGTAACAATGAAAAGTGGTGACTTTGTTAGGTGCTACTTTTGACATGCATGACATTGTTAGGTGGTGAAAATGAAAGGTGGTGATTTTGTTAGATAGTGACATTGTCCTAGGTGCTATAAAAGCACATCTTATGAGTGAGGCATTTTGTATCCATCACAAGTATCATCACAAGAGATAAACGCCAAGAGAGATTTATATAGAGAGATTTGAGAGAAATCTCTTAGGGTTGTTCTTGTTTGCAAACTTGATTCAAGTATAGTAGACGTTTGCAGATTCCGCTCTGCCGGGGACTGGCCATACGGTGGGTGAACCTCGTTAATAAATCTATCTTGTTTGTGATTGATTACTTTCTTATTCCTGCATATTTAATTTATATTGTCTTTCGTCGTTTAATTGCGTGATTTGAATTTTGTCGCGAGCACTGTTCCGTGGATCGACTCTCCCTCCCAACAACTGGTATCAGAGCAAGGTTAGGAGAACCTAGGGTTCTTCGATTCTACAATCTAGGTCAACGGTGAGTAACGACGCTTGTGTCCTCTTCCCCACTTTCTTAGATTGTAGCTTTGAAGGCGTTGGTTCAGATTTAGGGGAAAGTCGAGTTTGCTGCGATATAGACGAAAGATGGCGGAGGATAAGATAAGAATCGAGAAATTCAATGGTCACAATTTTGGTTGGTGGCGCATGCAGTTGGAAGACTGTCTATGCCAAAATGATCTATATCTTTCGTTGCTAGGAGAAAAACCCGAGAAGATGACCGGTGAGGAATGGAACCTTTTGGATAGGAAAGCCCTGGCGACGATCAGATTGTCGTTGACTCCGCAGGTGGCCTTTAATATCTCAAAGGAGAAAACAACTAAGACGCTAATGACGACTGTCATAAAATACGGAATACGAGGGGTTGATAAGGCCAGCCATGCTCCTACGGCCGAGAAAATATCCTACCGTAGTCACACTTCGGCTTTTAGCTTTACGTGGTAATCAGTAATCAATACACAGGTAAAGAGAAATGCAGTCACTAAATCAAAACATATACAAAAACTAACCAGATAGAGATCAAGGAAAGATGGCGCTGAAGTCGCTGATCTAGATATCCGCAATATCCTCGAGGTACAACAGGTCCTTATCCGGGCTCAGTCCACTTCTCACTCTGAGCATTCATACTCAGGTCGTTAGAGCGACATAATAGCAATATATGTAAATACAAATATAAACACGTGCAATGATGATGAACATGAAACAGTGAGCATGGAGTAATGACATGAGCGTAAAGTAGCCAGTACAGGTAAACAATAAAGCAGGTAAACAGTATGGCAGGTATATCGAATCGGTAATCAATGCATGTCACTAAACCCATCAGTCTCTAAGTCTCACTGTCCAGGTCACTAAACCTATCATCAGTCCAAGTGTGAGAGTCAACCACTCGTGAGTATCCCCCACCCAAGGGTAAGGCCCAGGGGCAAGGGAACACGGGCCCGAGTCGCTAATAATCAGTAATATCACCCATATGACTCCCAGAATCGCTTTGTATTCCGGCAACGGGACTCCCGAGATTCTGTTGAACTCGCACTCAAACTACCCTACACCCCGTGGTCTACATCAAACACCAACCATAAACTCAAATACTAGTCGCTCCATGACAAGTCTACGCAAGAACTGAAGACAGGATCCCTATCAAGCATGTCTCGACTGGTACCCAAGATAAATGGATAGTGTTTGGTTCCTTACCTATGACACCCATATAAGTGCTTCCATAATCGTCCCATACCAATTATAGTTATACTTATACATGTCCCATATACGTCGACAATGCAATAAATTAACTGGGTCCGTTGATTGTGTATAAGTACGTGTCACTTTCACTTATTCATTCACGCTTTAACACTAACGTACTTGCCACAATCAAACACTAATATCTACCACTGGGTAATGTAAACGATCACTAGGTTATCAATGTATATGAGCTCTACATGATATGATGAGAATGCAATAATTACGATATGAATAAAATAACAGCAATCAGTGTCCTGCCACTTGCAAAATTTACTATCAATCATACGTGCAGAATTAAGCAGAACAATACAGAAGGGGCAAGCAGACTGTTTAATTATCTATCAATAAAAATTGGTTTTACGTCAATCGGGTTTCAGGTTTGCTAGTTATGGCCATTTCATTTTACGTGTTCACTGCTGGAAATCCAATTTCTGAACTGTAAGTCCGTTTCGTAATACATTTTACTCCCAGTTGAGAGCAAAATTAGGCGATGCTACAGTTAAACTAATTGTATATTTTACTGTTATGTTTCCAACGCATTAAACGGATTGTCAATAGGATTCCTGTGTTAGAAGTTAGGCTATGTACAAAGTGCTGGTGTAAGAGAGCTCACTGCAGAAACTGCAGAACACCACGGTATTCTAAAATACAAGGTAAATATCAAATGACGGTGAAACGACACGGGACCAGATTTATGGGTTAGATAATTAAATTATCTACGTGATCATATGGGTTTACACGCATTTTCAGTTTAATAAAGGGGTATACAGGTGGTCCAAAGTCTAGTATCCAAAACGAAACGCTGCCCGGACTGCAGTTCAGGGTCGCGAATTGCCTCAGTATTCATTATTACAACTTATCAAAATGCAAAGGTAAACTATGGAGGGATGTAGGTTTATATGTTGGATTCAATACGAGCCATAGCACTCTGAAATCCGATATGTAGATAATTTATTATGATTTTAACCGTTCAGCTTGTCCGAGGAAAATCAACTTTCATACGGGTTATTGGGTTGTCGGTTTAGGGGAGGTAACCAACTTTATTTTATAATCAAATTTATATACAATGTTCGTTAACCATGCAGGGTTTCATCGATCATGAGTTCCGCCATGTTTGATTAGGTGTACATATCGGATTCTGTATTGAACACATAGGTTTAGCAACCGATTAACGATCAAAAGGTCGATTCAATTTATTTGGCCAAAACGAAAATTTATACGCGGGTTTCAATATGCCGTTAGTCATAACATAATAAGCTCAATTGTGTCACAAACATTATTGTCAGATTCATCAAGACTTATTATTAAAATTGCTATTGTATTATTCGATATTCCGTATAATTATCAATATGAATAGAGTAGCATGTAAAGCAAGTATGAACTTGCCTGAAGATGGCCGGAGAAACAACTGTGATGATGGCGATGACAGCAGCGGCACGATCACGGCGCAACGAACACAACGCCAGCAGCAACAGCAACAACAATCTTGGGCTCGGCTATGGCCCGAGCTCGTGGCGTGGCCTCGGCTATGGGCTTGAGTTTGGCCTTGATGAATTGTGACAGAGTGGCCGCGGTTATGATAGAGATAACGGTGGCTAGTTGGAGCTTGTTGGCAGCGACGATGGCGATGGCATAGGCATATCTTTTATATCAGAATGGTCCTGGACTTTAATATCTTATCCAATTCTGCGTCTTTTGCGGGCTTCGCGATAGAAGCTTCTCCAGGAATTCTATTCTTGGGAACCAGCGGTATCTTGACTGAGCATACTTCAGAAAGGTCTTTACACAGAAAATTCACCAATTTATCAAGAGAAGGCCGGTGTTTATATACATATTCAGCAACATCTGTATCAGAGTATCCCATGATCTCTTGGCAAGCACGCTCAATGGTTTTACATTCAGAGTTGCACATCCCTTTAGTACCCTGATCGACGGGCTCCAATTTATCCCCATTCTCGACGATATCAATCTGCAGGATCCAATCGGCCTCCCTTTCTTCAAATTACAAACATCCTCAGCGATCTCGATGATCTGATAATCCGAAACCTTTTTGGGAGAGATCTCAGATTCTTTCTTCTTGACTTGGCTGTGGATCTGCTCCGCGATCTTCTCGCAGACTTGTCATCTGATGAAGGGGATGTCCTCTCTCCGAGCAACCGCCGCCGGCGGCTTCTTAGCTGATACGAGAGAGATCTCGACGATTGAGAAGAGGAGGAGAAGCAGCAAAGCAGCGAGCTTCGCCAATGATGCGAGCTTCGCTGATCTCTAGAGAGAGAAAGAGATCTTTAGAGAGAGAGAGAGACTCGAGTCGTGACTCGACTCTAAGTGAGAGAAAATCTCAATATGGAAGAAGCGACTGGAGAAATGACGTGGGTTCTCGTCGGGGTTGAGAGATGTGATGATCGAGAGGAGGTGGGGGTTGAGGGTGCGATGGTGGCAGCGATGGAGGCTCCGGTGGTGCAAAGTGGCGATTTCGATGAGGCGTGGATGAGGGTGAGGTCGACGAGAGAGAGAGAGAGTGGACGAGAGTGAACGAGAGATGAAGAGAGGGAGAAAGAGTTCGGGTGTGTAGAGAGAGGGGAAACGGTTGAAGAGACGTGGGATTTGTTGGTGTGGGGTTGTTGGCTGGGAAGGAGGAACGACGAGGTGGGAAGCTCGGGGGAAACACGAGAGAGGGGAAGTGGGCGCGTGTCTCAAGGAACGCGAGGGTGAGCTCGACACGAGGGAAGTTAGGACGGGGACGAGGTCACGGGGGAAGCGGATTGAGCGGAGGAAGTTGCGAGGGAGGTTCCAGTCGTGCGGGGGAAGGGGCGCGAGTCGTGGGGGGAGCAGGGGAAATAGCGGGAAAGAAAAGTGCGGAGAAAAAGAAGAAGGGAGTAGGAAGCGGGTCGGGTAGGATGTGTTGGGCCGGGTTTGGGGTGAAGAGTGAGGGAAGGGAAATGGGTTGGGCTGTGGGTTGGGGTTTATGTAAAATAAAATGAAATAAAAGGATTTAAGATTTAGATTAGGTGTTAAGGGTTTAGAGAAATTAGAATAAATAATTTAAAGGTTAGGGTTTGGGTAGTGTTAGGAAAAATAGAATATTTAAATAGGGAAAAATATAAGAAATATTTAAATAGGGAAAAGTATAAGAAATGTTTATTTATAAATACGAAAATTACTTTTAAAGGAAATGGGTATTATATCATACCCCACTTATATAAAATTTCGTCCTCGAAATTTAAAATAAACGATAAGCTATAAAATACTACGCGAAAAGTAACAAAAATCAGGTATTCTATAATGATAAAAGCAACTAGATGAAAATCAAAGGTCTATATATGTATAAGAAATAACGCAACTAAAAAAATATGTATAAGCAAGCATAAGGCATAACCATTTGGAATGATAAACTATATATGCAAAAAAAAAAATTAAAATAACAATAATAAACAATAGTGAAGGATTGGCTGATAAGCCTTAAGAATTGAAACTATTTTGGTGAAACTACAATTTAAACAAGTGCAAAAAAAAAAAAACTTTAGAATACGTATAAGATAAAAGTGTCGAAAAATAAGACGAAGAATAAGCGAGCTAGTAATGAAAACAACGGAAGTGATATGTAAACTGAAAACATTGGTACAAAAAATTCACTAGAAAAATAAAATATGTAATGTAAATCAAAACGATTTAAAAGCTTGGAAATAGTATAGAACTTCGGGACAGTAAGTAAAACTAAAATTACTTATTGGCACATAATGAAAATCTAACTTACCATGAATATGCAAAACTCTAAAAATTTAGAATCGTAATTTTACTAATTATAATTATATCAACGGAAAATAATACTGGTAATATACAATATACTAGTCGGAGAATGGATTGCGATATATATATTGAAGAGCAACGCCGTGAGCAAGCACCCGAAATTGAAGAAATGTGATGAGGGATTTGGGTTGTCCAGAATGATATGAAGATAAAGGATGAAATCGAATTCAAAATCAGGGGGAATATAAGTTAACAAGGAGTATAGGATCGACGATTTTAGATAGAGGTATGTGGCAAAATACAACCTAATCGAAAAGAGAGTCAGGGGGTGCGATGATGAACCATGATGTCGACCAAGTTTAGGGTCTAAATATAGTGAATCAAACAAAAGTAGTCAGTCACAATCCACAACTTGATTGTATTCAACTAAGAAGTTCAACGGGTACAAGATTTTTAGACAAAATGACACATACACTAAATAGAGCAACAATATCTTTATTGGAAGCAGGAAGGGTGAATCTGAATCTGAATCTTGTATTGGGTTCGTGCCGTCTTCGAAATTAAAGTACCTGAACCACCAAGTCGCTCAAGCAGATTTGGAGAGCATTGCCGAATCTCCACCTTGCAGCTCCTTTCTTTTAGGGCAACCGTTGACGAGGTGTTCGTCGGATCTACAAATCAAACACTGCCCTTTGGCTTGGCGACAGCCCCTCTGAAGGGGTCTTGGTCTCTTGCAATAACCACAACGTTGGTCTCCCCGCTGCTTCTGTTGCTGAGAACCAAATGGGCGCTTCATCTGCATGCCACCCCTTCGTCTAACAGAGATTCCCTTACAATTGGGGCTCCCGCTGGTGTTCGAGCCGTTTGCCTTCTTAGTCCTTCAGCGAAGAGATCGTTTGTTCGCTCCTGTGCTTCCATCAAGCCTTGCAGTACAATCAAAATCTCAACGGTCTGACTCTGGGGAGTGGAGATAGAAGAAGAGTCGTTGGAAGATATGGTCCTGAAACAACAAATTTTTTATTTTTTTTGGAGGACATAAGGTACAAGATATAAGATCCAAAATAAGATATAGAATGGACAATGAAACAAGAATATCGGGTGTGGTGAAACTCAAACGAGTGGAAATCAAATGTAGAACTCCAAGTCACTCAAGCAGAGTGCTACATTATAACCATACTGCAGTTCACAGTTACAATCACATAACTCTAGTAAGTCACCCAAAACTCTAGCGGATGAATCAAAATATGTAACAGAACACACTATATGAATCAAGGTCAAGGATAGCATGTTTTCAATCTAAACCAAAAGGGTGGCTTAAATTGTTAAGCCCTACTCAGAAACTGCAATCCCAATCATAGCAAAACCTGGCTCTGATACCAACAAAACCATGTCACGCCCCGCTTCCCAAAGTACGGAATACGAGGGGTTGAAAAGGCTAGCCATGCTCCTACGGTCGAGGAAACATCCTGCCGTAGTCACACTTCGGCTTCTAACTTTACGTGGTAATCAGTAATCAATGCACAGGTAAAGAGAAATGCAGTCACTAAATCAAAACAGATACAAAAACTAACCAGATAGAGATCAAGGAAATATGGCGCTGACGTCGCTGATCTAGATGTCCGCAATATCTTCGAGGTACAACAGGTCCTTATCCGGGCTCAGTCCACTTCTCACTCTGAGCATGCATATTCAGGTCGTCAGAGCGACACAATAGCAATATATGTAAATACAAATATAAACACGTGCAATGATGATGAACATGAAACAGTGAGCATGGAGTAATGACATGAGCATGAAGTAGCTAGTACAGGTAAACAATAGAGCAGGTAAACAGTATGGCAGGTATATCGAATCGGTAATCAATGCATGTCACTAAACCTATCAGTCTCTAAGTCTCACTGTCCAGGTCGCTAAACCTATCGTCAGCCCAAGTGTTAGAGTCAACCGCTTGTGAGTATCCCCCACCCAAGGGTAGGGCCCCAGGGGCAAGGAAACACGGGCCCGAGTCGCTAATAATCAGTAATATTACCCATATGACTCCCATAATCACTGTGTATGCCGCAATGGGACTCCCGAGATTCCGTTGAACTCATACTCAAACTACTCCACACCCCATGGTCTACATCAAACACCAACCATAAACTCAAATACTAGTCGCTCCATGACAGGTCTACGCAAGAACTGGAGACATGATCCCCATCAAGCATGTCTCGACTGGTATCCAAGATAAATGGATAGTGTTTGGTGCCTTACCTATGACACCCATATAAGTGCTTCCATAATCGTCCCATACCAATTATAGTTACACTTATACATGTCCCATAGACGTCGACAATACAATAAATTAACTGGGTCTGTTGATTGTGTACAAGTACGCGTCACTTTCACTTATTCATTCACGCTTTAACACTAAAGTACTTGTCACAATCAAATACTAATATCTACCACTAGGTAATGTACATGATCACTAGGTTATCAATGTATATGAGCTCTACATGATATGATAAGAATGCAATAATTACGATATGAATAAAATAACAGCAATCAGTGTCCTGCCAATTGCAAAATTTAATATCATTCATACGTGCAGAATTAAGCAAAACAATACAAAAGGGGTAAGCGGCCTGTTTAATTATCTATCAATAAAAATTAGTTTCACGTCAATCGGGTTTCAGGTTTGCAAGTTATGGCCATTTTATTTTACGTGTTCACTGCTGGAAATCCAATTTCTGAACTAGAAGTCCGTTTCGTAACACATTTTACTCCCAGTTGAGAGCAAAATTAGGCGACGCTACAGTTAAACTAATTGTAGATTTTACTGTTATGTTTCCAACGCATAAAACGGATTGTCAATAGTATTTCTGTGTTAGAAGTTAGGTTACGTACAAAGTGCTGGTGTAAGATAGCTCACTGCAGAAACTGCAGAACACCACGGTATTCTAAAATACAAGGTAAATATCAAACGACGGTGAAACGACACGGGACTAGATTCAGGGGTTAACTAATTAAATTATCTACGTTATCATATGGGGTTCCATGCATTTTTAGTTTAAGAAATGGGTATACAGGTGGTCCAAAGTCTAGTATCTAAAACGAAACGCTGCCCGGACCGCAGTTCAGGGTCGCGAATCGCCTTAGTATTCATTGTTACAACTTATCAAAATGCAAAGGTAAACTATGGGGGGTTGTAGGCTTGTATTTTGGATTCGATACGAGCCATAGCACTCTGAAATCCGATATGTAGATAATTTATTATGATTTTAACCGTTCGGCTTGTCCGAGGAAAATCAGCTTTCATACGGGTTATTGGGTTGTCGTTTTAGGGGAGGTAACCAACTTTATTTTACAATCAAATTTATATACAATGTTCGTTAACCACGCAGGGTTTCATCGATCATGAGTTTTGCCATGTTTGATTAGGTGTACATATCGGATTCCGTATTGAACATATAGGTTTAGCAACCGATTAACGGTCAAAAGGTCGATTCAATTTATTTGGCCTAAACGAAAATTTATCCGCGGGTTTCAATATGCCATTAGTCATAACATAATAAGCTCAATTGTGTCACAAACATTATTGTCGGATTCATCAAGACTTATTATTAAAATTGCTATTGTATTATTCGATATTCCGTATAATTATCAATATGAATAGAGTAGCATGTAAAGCAAGTATGAACTTGCCTGAAGATGGCCGGAGACACAACTGTGATGATGGAGACGACAACAGCGGCACAATCATGGTGCAACGAACACAACGCCAGCAGCAACAGCAACAACAATCTTGGACTCGGCTATGGCCCGAGCTCGTGGCGAGGCCTCGGCTATAGGCTTGAGTTTGGTCTTGATGAATTGTGACGGAGTGGCTGCGGTTATGATAGAGATAACGGTGGCTAGTTGGAGCTTGTTGGCGGCGGCGATGGCGATGGCATATCTTTTATATCAGAATGGTCCTGGACTTTAATATCTTATCCAAATCTGCGTCTTTTGCGGGCTTCGCGATAGAAGCTTCTCCAGAAATTCTATTCTTGGGAACTAGCAGTATCTTGACTGAGCATGCTTCAGAAAGGTCTTTACACAGGAAATTCACCAATTTATCAAGAGAAGGCCGGTGTTTATATACATATTCAGCAACATCTGTATCAGAGTATCCCATGATCTCTTGGCAAGCACGCTCAATAGTTTTGCATTCAGAGTTCATGTTAGAGACGGGATTTGTGCGTGGTGAGTCAGATCACTGTGTCTATATTCAGACTTTTGAGGATGGAGACTATATCATTCTATCACTCTATGTAGATGATATGTTGGTAGTGGGTCCGAAATTCGAGAAAATTCAAAGTCTGAAGAAGATGATGGCTGAAAAGTTTTCATGAAAGATTTGGGAGCGGCCAAACAAATTTTGGGCATGAAGATCGTTCGAGATAGGAAGCAGCGGAAGCTGTGGTTATCGCAAAAGGACAATATCGAGAAGGTTTTGAAGCGGTTCAACATGGATGTCCCCCGCTGAAAATGGAGACGAGACCGCGTAGGTTCGTCTTGCCTGAATTTCGAGGGCAGATGCTATTTGGTGCTATCCGTCCACCTCTCCGAAGATGCCAAGTTGATTTATGACACCATGTATCGAAGGTTTAGACGGATGCGGCCGTTGTAGCAGACTTCGTCAGATTCCCCCTCATTTGAGGGGTTTTTAATTGTGGGGACGCTCTTCCCTGCAGGCGCAAGCCCCTGCAGTTAATTACGCTACCGCATTGCGGTAACAACTTTCTCCTTCTCTAGATGGTCACTTCATGTCGTGTGTGTTTTTTTTTTTTTTTTTTGGTTGCCCGTGGATTGTATACGGAGACTAATTTATGTTGTCGCACGTAGGGCGTGGATTACTCCAAATCCGTATCTTCTTAGATTTGGGTTTGGGGTTGGGTTTAAGGATACGTTAGTCTCATTTGAGACTAAGATCAACTTAAACGTTAGTTAAGAATACGTTAGTTTAATTTTAGACTAAGATCAACTTAACAGGATCGTTTAGATCCAACAAGAGAGCAATTGGACTCTATTGTTTAATTTAAAGACTTTGCGGTCCATTAGTTTAGGGAGATTACGGTCTGAGGTTAAGGACAGCATAGTCCATGGGTTTAAAGACCCCACAGTCCAAGGTTAAGGATATCATAGTCCATGGGTTTAAGGACCCCACAGTCCGAGATTAAGGACATCATAGTCCATGGGTTTAAGGACCCCACAGTCCAAGGTTAAGGACATCATAGTTTGTGAGTTTAAGGACCCCACAGTCCAAGGTTAAGGACATCATAGTCCATGGGTTTAAGGACCCCACAGTCCAAGGTTAAGGACATCATAGTCCATGGGTTTAAGGACCCCACAGTCTGGTTTAAAGACGTCATAGTCTATGAAATGTATAGTTGTCGGGACCCGTCACCTCTCTGAAGACGTTGAAAGATTACAACGACAAATATCAGAGGAGTAAGGAGATGTACCCTTGAACCAATTTTGGTTGAGAGACTCTGTAGTCCAATTTGAGACTAAGATCAAAAGATTTGTGAGCATATGGGCTCAGTTAATCTGAATTAAGAACTTATGGCCAATCTTGGGCTAAGTCCAATCAAGTTAAAATGTTTAATATTTATTTTGGGCTGTTGAGTATTTATTTGGGCTTGGCCCTTTTAACAATGCTGAGCATTGATTTGAATCCTGACAGTATTTCTGTCTTTTGTTGAATGCTGAGCATTCCTCATAGCTCTGTGGCTTATTAAAGAACAATTTATGTTCTATCAGCGCACACGTGAGGGGCACGTGGTGCGCTTGGCGCTTTGCTCCAGTCAAAGAGCACAGTGCGCTTCTTCCGAGTAGCGCACACGTGAGGGACACGTGGTGCGCTTGGCGCTGAGCGCCAGTCTATGAGCACATTGCGCTGATTTATGAGCGCAAAGCGCTATTAGTTCAGTGGCGCACAGGTGAGGAACACGTGGTGCGCTTGGCGCTGAGCGCCATTCCATGAGCGCAAAGCGCTATTCCAAGAGCGCAGTGCGCGAACTGTTAAGTGGCGCACACGTGAGGAGCACGTGGTGCGCTTGGCGCTGAGCTCCATTCCATGAGTCCAAAGCGCTAGTCCAAGAGCGCAGAGCGCTAATTTATGAGTGTAAAGCGCTATCTGATCAACTTTATGACCTGAGAAATAAATTCTCGTTTATAAGAGACTTTGTCTCAAGATTCCAAGAACAAAGTTCTTATTTTGTAGGAGATGTTTCAATCTCTTATTTTGGTGAAAGGCTTTGCCTTTATGGATCTGTGATCTTCAGAGAATTGAAGT
The DNA here is from genome assembly GCA_030015575.1 of Agapanthus africanus. NCBI lineage: Eukaryota > Viridiplantae > Streptophyta > Magnoliopsida > Asparagales > Amaryllidaceae > Agapanthus > Agapanthus africanus. The sequence continues at coordinate 978,611,874 of CM057337.1, forward strand.
ATTCTCCCCCCTTTTTATAATGAGATACTATGATCTCTTTGTATAAAAGACCTTAGTCTTATAGATCTCTGATCTGTAAGAAGAATTGTGTTCTTCTTCTTGTTTTATGATGAGATCTTTTGATCTCTTTGTGAAATACTTTTGGTCTTGTAGATCTATGATCTTAAAGAAGTGAATTCTTCTTTTTAATATGAGATGATTTCATCTCTCTGTTCTTTTACCTTGAAGAAAAGTTGTTCTTCTATCGAGAGCTTGGCTCTTCTTTCTGAGATTTTCTCAAAGCTTATGAGGGGGTTCCTCTATTTGTTTTCTGTATATTTAAGACTTGAAGTCTTGGGGCCTTTATATAGGGCAAGCTGATTTGTTCAATCAGTTAAGAAGATCTTTTCTCCAATTGATCTGGGAATTTCCCCACCGTTGGATCTTTGATCCAAGGGCTTCTGATTTACAGAAGGCAATTTTTTTGTTTTTAATAAGATAGGGAAATCTTTTCTATACAGAATTTATTCTGTATTTTGGTGAATTTTAATCACCATTGGATCATTGATCCAACGTGCTCTGATTTACAGAGCACAATCTTCTTGTTTGGAAAGATTTTAAGGAATCTTTCCTTAACAGAATTTAATTCTGGTTAATTAATGATTTATCATTATTATTGGATTTTTGATCTGACGGTGGGGAGCTTTTAGTTCCAGCACTCACGCACCCGTGCTTTGCACGTGATGCGCTGCTCAGAGTGCAGCGCACTTAGCGCTAGCGCATCCGTGCTTTGTACGTGGTGCGCTGCTTGCGCTAGCGCACACGTGCTTTGCATGTGGTGCGCTGCTTAGGGCACAGCGCACTTGGCGCTGCTTATGAAACGTTGCTTCATTTCAAAATTTGAATTTTAAACAAAGCTTTGCTCTGATTGGGGGAAATAAATGCTCCCCACCATTGCGCTCACGTGGCCCACATGTGAGTGCAGCGGTGGCAACATCTACGCCCTTTGATTAACTCAGAAGTTAAAACGGCATCTTAGTGCCTGTAAATAGGACCCTTGGCCCTTGAGATAATTTCTGTTCATCTTCTTCCTTCTGAGAATTATTATTCTCTTGCAGAGCATAGCTCTTTGGCTTAAGAACTTTCTTAAGGACATAACTCTGTCAAAATCTTAGGTAAAGATTAAATCTTTGAGTAGATCATTTAATAATCTAGGGTCTCACCCATTAACAGTGATTTGCTCTTCATAGATCTTCGATCTAAAGAAAGCCTTTTTTATGGTTTCATTAATAGAGCTTTGCTCTCTTGGAATCATAGATCTAAAGAGATCTTTCTTGGGGTTTCTTAACCCATTAATGGAGCTTTGCTCTCTTCAAATCATGTGGATTTATTAATCTCTTATGAAGAACTCTTAGAGTTTGTTCGTGGATCTTGAAGATCATGGAATTTTTAATTCATTAAAACTTTACTTTAAGTTTTCTGATGGGTTATCCCATCACTTTTTCAGAGTAAGGCTCTTAGAATTCCCGGAGAATTTTTTTAATTCCCCTCATAATTGACTTTGACAGGTGTCACTCCCGTCTGCAGAGTATTGCTCTCGAGGAGTTTAACTCCTTGGCTCAAAGAACCTTTTTATTAAATGCGAAATCCTTTTTAAGATTCCTTTCTTAATTGCACAGAATTAAATTCATTGGGGGATTTAATTAGCACTTATTTCCTCCTTGGGGATATCAAAAGTTATTTAAACCGTGTCTATTTCAATAAGCTTTTTGTTAATCAGTTTGTCCACTAATTTTCACTGATTTTCCTTTTCAGACGTTATGGACGCTCATATGTATGATCTCGACGAGATTATTTCTTATGGAGACATTTGCTCACTTGGCCGTTCTCAAAACCAAGAATTCACAAACGCCCAGTGTGCTGAAATTATGGGTCGCTTTGATGCATACAATGGTCGACTGCTTCTTCGTCGTTCCTCTCTCTCTTGAAGATTATTGTGGGGGCGATCTGGGGAGCACTTCCTCTATTTTATGCCGGCATGCCCCTTAAGGCATTGGACGACGCCGAAGACAAGGTGCACTCAGTGTATCTAATGAGCTTAATCTCAAAGAAAAGACGAGACAACCTTGTTGATATCCTGCATCAAGCTTTTCAGCAGGCGGCGATACTCGTTGCCTACCGAAGGGTGGAGGACATCAGTGGAGATCCTGACACTTGTGATCGTGAAAGGATGCACACGAAAATGGTCCGAGAGGCCCGAAATTTTTTGGATGGCCTCACTTTTGAATTTCTCAATCCATGTCCTGGATTTGATGTTTTGCCTTTGTAAACATTTTAATGATGCTTTTGTTTACTATTTCCATCAATGTATCCATTTTCTAAAGTATGAATAGCAAGCTTTTTCATTTCCATGTGTTTATTTTATGCATCAAACTTTTTCGCACATGCATGAATGGGTATGCCTTGAACACTTAACTGAATGTGAATCAAATGTACTCCTTACTGTCGCTTTCCTCTCTTTGTTGTGTCTTTGCCATGTGATTTTAGCAAGTGTAGCCTGTAGATAATAAGTGACGGTCCATCTTGGACTCTTTGCAGGGTAACAATGGCTTAGGAAACAGGTTCAGGTCTGTTTGCCTAAGACTTTTCAACTTTATGAGCCGCGAGGGTCTCATAAAGGCATATCTCCCTACGAGTCGAGAGGATCTCGTAGGTGTGTTTTCTTCTTAGGAATCGTGAGAATTCCTAAGTGTGTTTTCTCTTGAGAGTCGTAAGGATCTCCCAAGAGAATTTTCTCCTTACAAGTCGAGAGGACTCGTAAGTGATTGTTTCTTTTCTTATCGGATATTGTGGCCTGTAGAAAATCTACCTTGGCCTTTCTGCAAGGCAATGATGGCTTGGAAGACAGGGTTAGGATCCGTCACCTAAGACTTTTCAACTTTATGAGCCGTGAGGGTCTCATAAAGAATTTTCTCCCTGCAGGTCAAGAGGATCCCGTTGTAGGGTGTTTTTCGTCACTCCATTGAGATGGGAATACGCGCGCGCTTGTCAGGCGCACTACAGATTCCCCCTGCCTAGGATAGGCCGGGGTTTATTGATTGTGGGATCCGAATCTCCGGCATCCGCGGACTAAGCTGCCGTTAATTACCCCTCGCCTTTGGGGCGAGGGAACCTCCGATTAACGGGTTAAACTGGTCATGCAAACTCAATGTACAGTGTACGTGTGTGTTGTTTTGTAAGGGGGGTTTGGATATATCGGGAGCCACGCAGAGTTTTTACGGGGGTCCCGCTACCCGGATAGCGGGCTGGGGTCAAGGGGGCTAGCAGCCCCCTTGCGGGGTGCGGGGCAGCGCCCCGTTAGAAATTTTTTTCTAACAAGGACAGTGTCGTGGAGTATGTGTGTGTGTGTGTACATATGTATACATATGTATATATATATATATATATATATGTATATATATAAGGAAAAAAGGGAAGAAAAGGCATCCAAAGGATGCGTGGGGGCAGCGCCTTGGGCGCTGTGCGCCCAGGTGCTATGCGCTCAGGCGCTAGAGTGCCACGTGTCGGCACGTGGACGCTCTGCGCTTGAGCGCTGGGCGCTTGAGCGCAAGCGCGCCACGTGTCGGCACGTGGGTGCTTTGCGCTTCAGCGCCCGACGCTCGAGCGCAAGTGCGCCACGTGTCGGCACGGGGGCGACTTACGCTTGAGCGCTGGGCGCTTGAGAGCAAGTGCGCCACGTGTCGGCACAGGGGCGACTTGCGCCTGAGCGCTTGCACTTGAGCGCAAGCACGCCACGTGTCGGCACCGGGGCGACTTGCGCTCGAGCGCTTGCGCTTGAGCGCAAGCGCACCACGTGTCAGCACCTGGGCGACTTGCACTCGAACGTTGAGCGCTTGAGCGCAAGCGCGCCACGTGTCGGCACGCGGGCGCTCTGCCCTTAACCGCCGGCGAGAAAAAGAGGCTTTTAGCCTAAAAAAAATTTCTCGGAAGAGAAATCAGAGAGGAGTTGAACTCCTGAGTGTGTTTTCTTTTTTTTTTCTTGGGTTTAGTGAAAGGGGTTCTTCTTCTTCCTTCTCTGTTAGCTGGATCTTGAAGATCAAGAGATGTGAGATCTCAAAATCTCTCCTTTTGGGGATCTAAAGACAGATCCAAGTTCCCCTTTGTGGGTTTGATGGTGAAAAACTATTTTGTTTTTGAAAAGGAAGAGTAAGACTCTTGATTTAATTCAGAAGAAAGAAGAAGGTTTGAGGCCTTCAGAAAAGGGAAAGAAATACAAACCCTAGGTTTTTGAGAGAATGAAAGTATATCCTTTTTTTATTCATCATGTTGCCTTTTATAGGCTTACATATTTGCATATAGCCCCTTGGGCTTCACAAAAATGGTATTTTGCATATCCCATGGCTCATGTGCCATTTCATTTTTGCACATAAGCCATGGGCTTACAAAATATTGGCTTTATGCCCATTTTGCATACATTCATGTATAAAAAATTACATAAAAATTATTTATTACATGATTTTGTTGTTGGCATGGGAAGGCTGGCCGCGGGCTCGACTTGGGCATGGGCCCGCTTGACCTGGGTTTGGGCCCACCTAGCTTGGGGGTTGACCCTGACTTTGACTCGGTCAACCGGGGTGCAAATTTTTACCCCAACAAATTGCCCCCCCTCAATAAATGCACACCGCACATTTGAGTTGTGTGCATGAAATTGATGGATCTTGAAGCTGGACTTCGAGGTGGAACATCATTCCAGGAGTGGAGCATCATCCCGGGGAGCATAATTCCCGGGGATCGGAGCATCATTCTGATTCGCGGAGCATAATTCCAGAGATCGGAGCATCATTCCAATGAGCGGAGCATGATTCCAAGGATCGGAGCATCATTCCAATTTGCGGAGCATGATTCCAAGGATCGGAGCATCATTCCGAAGCGCGGAGCATAATTCCAAGATCGGAGCATCATTCCGAAGGGCGGAGCATGATTCCAAGGATCGGAGTATCCCTCGGGGAGCATGATTCCCGGGGGTCGGAGCATCATTCCGATTTGCGGAGCATAATTCCAAGGATTGGAGTATCTCTCAGGGAGCATGATTCCCGGGGGTCGGAGCATCATTCCGATTTGCGGAGCATAATTCCAAGGATCGGAGCATAATTCCGAAGGGCGGAGCGTGATTCCAGGATTCGGAGCATCATTCTGAAGAGCAGAGCATGATTCCAGGGGTTCGGAGCATCATTCCGAAGAGCGGAGCATGATTCCAGGGGTTCGGAGCATCATTCCGAAGAGTGGAGCATGATTCCAAGGGTCGGAGCATCATTCCGAAGAGCGGAGCATCATTCCAGGGGTTCGGAGCATCATTCCGAAGAGCAGAGCATGATTCCAGGGGTTCGGAGTATCATTCCGAAGGGTGGAGCATGATTCCAAGGGTCGGAGCATCATTCCGAAGAGCGGAGCATGATTCCAAGGATCAGAGCATCATTCCGATGAGCGGAGCATAATTCCAGGATTCAGAGCATCATTCCGAAGGGTGACGGACATTCTAACCGAAGCATAATTTTGATGCGGAGGTTGATTCCCAGGCGAAGCATAATTCCGACAGAGAAGGAAAATACTCCTAGGCGAAGCATGATTTCGACACGGGGTACATTCTGAGATGGAGCATGATTCCGGCGCAGAGCTTGTTGGTTGACTTGATTCCGAGGCGAAGCATAATTTCGACAGGGAAGGAAGGTACACCGAGGTGAAGCATCATTTCGACACGGGGTGCACATTCTGAGACGAAGCTTGATTCCGACACAGAGCTGGTTGATTGATTTGATTCTGAGGCGGAGCATAATTCCGACAGGGAAGGTAGATATCCCGAGGCGAAGCATGATTTCGACACGGGGTAAATTCTGGGATGAAGCATGATTCCGCCGTAGAGGTTGTTGGTTTGATTTGATTTGGGTTGACATCAGCATCGCTATAATGGAATATGGTACCAGGAGCGAATCATCATTTGTCATGACAGGATTTGGGAATTGTTTTTTTTCGTTTGGCATCAGCATCGCTACACTGAAATATGGTACCAGGAGCGAATCATCATTTGCGTTTGCTTATTAGGAAACGATGGCTTAGGAGACAGATTTAGATCCCTATCACCTAAGACTTTTCAATTTTGTGAGCCGTAAGGGTCTCACAAAGCATTTTCTCCTTACGGGTCGTAAGGATCCCGTAAGTGTATTTTCTCCTTAGGAGTCGTGGGGACTCCCAAGTGTGTTGCTCCTTTGTGAGTCGTAAGGATCTCACGCGGGAATTTTCTCCTCATAAAGTCGAGAGGACTTTGTGAGTGCATTTCATCTCTTTCTCACGAGTTTGTGCCCTTTCGGGTTTTCACAAACTCGCCGGCAGTCCTGCTGTTTTTACTCACGGAGCCCTTTCGGGTTTTCATCTATGCCCATTTTGCTTGTGGACATACCTTTTATTTTTATTTTTTTTTTATTATTTTTTTTGGAGAGATTGGGATTGTTTTACGCCCGTGGATTGTATACGGTTTTGCAGGATGTATGATCCAGACCGTAGGGCCATAAAAAATTTTGGGACTTTATTGGCCTCTGCATCGCTGCACTGGAATATGGTACCAGGAGCGACTCATCATTCGCCGTTGGGGTATAGGATTTGGAATTTGGTTGGCGTCTGCATCGCTGCACTGGAATATGGTACCAGGAGCGACTCATCATTCGCCGTTGGGGTATGGGATTTGGAATTTGGTTGGCGTCTGCATCGCTGCACTGGAATATGGTACCAGGAGCGACTCATCATTCGCCGTTGGGGTATGGGATTTGGAATTTGGTTAGCGTCTGCATCGCTGCACTGGAATATGGTACCAGGAGCGACTCATCATTCGCCGTTGGGGTATGGGATTTGGAATTTGGTTGGCGTCTGCATCGCTGCACTGGAATATGGTACCAGGAGCGATTCATCATTCGCCGCTTGGGGATTGGGGAACGATGGCTTAGGAGACAGGTTTAGATCCCTATCACTTAAGACTTTTCAATTTTATGGGTCGTGAGGGTCCCATAAAATCATTTTCTCCCTACGAGTCGTAAGGATCCCGCAGGTCTATTTTCTCCTTAAGAGTCGTGAGGACTCCTAAGTGTGTTTTTCCTTGGTGAGTCGTAAGGATCTCACGAAGGTTTGTTCTCCTCATGCATCGTGAGGACACATGAGTGCGTCTTTCCAATGAAGCATAATTCCAAAGGCGGAGACCAGCCACGTAACTGGTAGTTGCGGTGGGGCATGGGTATGCTGAGAATTATTTGAGCCCATGGATTGTATACGGCTGTCAATTTGAGGACTAACCGTAGGGCCAGAAGAATTTTGGGAAACTGGATTTTGGTTGTCGTCTGCATCGCTGCACTGGAATATGGTACGAGGAGCGATTCATCATTCGCCTTTGTTTTGTTTGTTTTTTGTTTTGTTTTATTTTTTTTTTACCGCGATTGCTCTATCATTTCAGCTTTTCTTATCGCGAAGATCGCGATTGCCCTATCATTTCGGCTATTTATTCACGGTTGCCCCATCATTTCGGCTTTATTTTCATTTTTATTTTCACTCGCTGATTTTTATTGCGAGTTGCCCCATCATTTCGGCTTTTCTTTATTTTTCTTTTATTTACACATTTTTTTTACATTCCCAGTTTTACGACTTAGATGTCGATTGTTACCAGTTTAATGACGTGGTGGTCGATTGTTTTTAGAGAAAGGCAGATGTCTGAGAGAATCAGTTTCACGAAGAACTTCGGTCTCCGTTTATATGAAATTGGTGGTCGCATCTTGACTGTTTACTAGCACGCCTTTAGACAGTTCTATCTCTCCTGCCTTGTATTGCTTTTCGACCCAATCTTTGAAGACGAAGCAGTCCTCAATGGCATGACCTATCACTCTGTGATAGGGGCAGTATTTGGGGTCGTCGGTCCTATTCGCTTCCTGCGGTCTTTTTGACTCTGGCAGTTGTAGACCGTTCTTTAGGGCGTCTTTGAACATTTTACGGATTTTGTCCCTTCTGAAGGAATAGACCTTATCTAGCTTCTCTTTCAGTGGAGATTCTCCTCCCTCTCCAAACATTGGCTTCCGAGGCTGGTTGGCGCTAGGCCCGCTCATCCCTTGCTTATTTCGGTTAGCCGAAGTGTTGAAAGATTCAGAATCATCGGAGTTTCCGCCTTTGCGATTATCGTCCTTTCGGTTTCTCCAGGACCTATTGTTATCTTGGGAATCCGAGGAGGACTCCTGTTTTGAGCGCTCCAGCATCTGAACTTTCCTGGTCAGCTCTTGGAATGTTTTGAGACCCGCGGTACATAGAACGGGGCCATCCAGTTGTTGAGATTTCTGACAAGGAGACTGACAGATTGGTCATGCTCTATCGGCGGTTCACATTTGACGGAGAGATTGCGCCATCGGGTTATAAAATCCGTGCTGCTTTCGTTGTTCTTGGGCTTGGTCCTTACGAGCTCAGCAATGGTGATCTTATCGCTGACGCTCATGAACCTTTGTCGAAACAAAGATTCCATTTGGACGAAAGTAGTAACGGAGCCATCCGGTATGCTCGCGTACCAGTCGAAAGCAACATTGGTCAAGCTATTAACGAACTGGCGGAGGAGAAGCGCATCGTTGCCTCCAGTATTCCCGCATGAGGCTTTGAAGTGGGCGATGTGCCGATTCGCATTTCCTGTCCCATCGAATCTTCCGAATTTGGGGATGACATAGCTGCTAGAAAATTCTACCAGATCATACTGAGCAGGATATGGTCTCCCACTACTGCTGATATCTTTTTGCGCTTCGGCTTTGGCCACCAATGTTTTGACTTTGCTGGCAACTGTTCCCGCCAAAAATTTCTGCGCAAAAGAGCCCAAGGTATCAAATGGCGGCGATACGCTTAAGAAAATGGGAACCAGTATCTTCCGGGCTATTTTTTAACAAACTCCCGAATGAGAAACAGATAAATTCTGATGGTATCGAAAGCGGCTCGAAAAACCCTTCGATTTGATATATTATGGGCCTCGTAATTCATCCGGGATCAAAAGTTATGAGGAATTACGTGTCCACACGTGATGGGCTTTTAAGAACCCGCTGGAGGAGTTAAAAGATACAATAAAAACTCAGAAAAGACCTCAATGGGGCATCACGTGCTCACACGTGACCATGGGTCACGTGCAGACACGTGATGGGCTTTTAAAGCCTCTAAAATAATGAATAGAATTTAATTCTAAAAGTCAGAAAATACCTCAACGAGGTATCACGTGTTGACACGTGATGGTTAAAACTGAAACATAAATAAGCGGCTGAGAAAGGAACCCAATTGGGGGTCACGTGCTCACACGTGACCAAAGGTCACGTGCCAGCACGTGACTGGCTTTAAAAGCATTATAATTTAATAGAATTAAATTCTAAAAGTTTCTGAATCTTTCCAAATGGAAAAGTGTCATGGGGAACCGTTGGATTAAAAATCCAAGAGTGATTAAAAATCACCAATTTATGGAAAAACCTTGGACAAGGAAAGATTTCCTTGAAAATCACACCAGGATAACAAATAGAATATCTTTTGGATTTAAAATCCACGGTGAATAAAATTCACTGAATGATCTAAAGGCCCAGATTAATGATAAATATAAATCAAATCTCTCAACATACAAATCAAATCTCGCAATGAGAGATTTGCTAAACAAATTGATTCTCTTCCTTCTCCTATAAATAGGAGCCAAGAAAAGAAGAGAGGGGATCTACTTTTTTGAGAGAAAAACAGAGGGTGGAGAATTTAATTCTCAAGAGAAAAAAAAAGCAAAGAGAGGAGAATTTAATTCTCTGCAAAAGAAAAATCCTAGGTAAGGAAAGAGAGGCTTCAAAAGAGAATTTAATTCTCAAAAGAGTTTTTCTCTTATACAAAAAAGAACTTAGTTCTTCTTCTAGTTGAAGATCTGTACAGAGCACATCTCCCCATAGGATGAGAATTTAATTCTCATCGGGTCGAGATCCTGCCATGCAGATCCTAAACTTAGAAGGGGAATTGAGTTTTAAGAATTTAATTCTCCCAAACTCACAGGAATTTAATTCCTCCTGAAATGAAACTGGGGTTTAACCCTAATCAAGAATTTAATTCTTTTACATATCTGGGGATTTAATTCCTTTGAAAAGAAATCAGGGTTTCATCCTAAATAAGAATTTAATTCTTTCACGATAGGAATTTAATTCCTCCAAAATCATAATTAGGGTTTAACCCTACGAAGAATTCAATTCTTGAAAGATCTCTGTTCATGAAAAGAACTAGGGTCACGTGCCCCCACGTGCCCCTTGAAAAGATCGCCTGCAAAGAACTTTGAAGCATCACCTCACGTGCTCCCACGTGACTCTCAAAACGCAGAAAGAAAAAGCAAAGGAAATGAAAGCTTTGGGCGCTCTCACGTGTTATCACGTGACCCCTCAGCAAATGCTTTAACAATTGGCGCACAGATCCCCATCACGTGCCAACACGTGATGCTCTAAAATAAAAACAAAAGTGTTTAACACTTATTCGCAGATTTGAGGATAAACCAAAAAGAGATCTGGCTCCACATTTAGGGCGCCCTCACGTGTCACCACGTGACCCCTAATGAGCATTCTAACAGACCAGAACGGGGGGCCTCCATCACGTGCTCACACGTGATGGCCGTCAGAATTAAAAGAGTTAAACACAGATCTGCAGAATAAAATAAGGGAAATCAGGGCGCTCTCACGTGTCCACACGTGACCTCTCTCTCCTTAGTGTTTAACACTAATCTGAAGACTTTGTTCCCAGTGTTTAACACTGATTTGCTTTAGTGTGTAACACTAATTTGAAATCTCTGATTACCAGTGTTTAACACTGATTTGCGTTAATGTTTAACACTAATTTGAAAGCCCTGTTGCTAGTGTTTAACACTAGTTATCTTTTAGTGTTTAACACTAACTTGCTAATCTTATTCCCAGTGTTCAACACTGTTGGTCTTTAGTGTTTAACACTAGCTTTAGCCCAATCGGCTAAGTTTCTAGAGGCAAAGCCTCTCCTTCAATGGACCAACAGAGGGCCAATATTTCAAACATAATTGGACTTAGCCCAAACTGGCCATAAGTCCTCAAATCATCTTGAACTGAGCACATCTGCTCTTTCAACCAACTCATTGGTTCAAGGGTACATCTCTGAACTCCTCTGATATTTGTCGTTGTAATCCTTCAACGTCTTCAGAGAGGTGATGGGTCCCGACAACCACACATCAACACGGACAGTGGGGTCCTTAAACTCATGGACTTATGCGTCCTTAAACCAAGATACGGACTGTGGGGTCCTTAAACCCGCGGACTTATGCGTCCTTAAACTAACGGACTAATGCGTCCTTAAACACACCCATATGGACTGTGGGGTCCTTAAACCTATGGACTTATGCGTCCTTAAACTACCTATGGACCACCATGTCCCTAAACTGGAGTTGGACCACCATGTCCCTAAACTGGAGTTGGACCACTATGTCCTTAAATTGGTATTGGACCACCATGTCCCTAAACTGGCAATGGACCACTATGTCCCTAAACTGGAACAATAGAGCCCAAACGCTCTTTTGTCGGATCTAAACGATCCCGTTAAGTCGATCTTAGTCCCAAACTGGACTAACGTATCCTTAACAACCGTTTAAGTTGATCTTAGCCTCAAATATGGCTAACGTATCCTTAAACGTTCAAACAGACTTTAGTCCCAAATTGGACTATGAATCCCCCCAATCAACTCATTGGTTCAAGGGTACATCTCTGAACTCCTCTGACACCTGTCGTTGTAATCCTTCAACATCGTCAGAGAGGTGACGGGTCCCGACAGCCATACATGTAATGGACCACTATGTCCCTAAACTGGAACAATAGAGTCCAAATGCTCTTTTGTCGGATCTAAACGATCCCGTTAAGTTGATCTTAGTCTCAAATTGGACTAACGTATCCTTAACAAACGTTTAAGTTGATCTTAGCCTAAAAAATGGCTAACGTATCCTTAAACCAAAACCCCAAACCCAAATCTAAGAAAATACGGATTTGGAATAATCCACGTCCTACGGGCGACTACATAAATTAGTCTCCGTATACAATCCACGGGCAACCACAAACAAAACAAACACCCACGACACGAAGTGACCAGCTGGAGAAGGAGAAAGTTGTTACCGCGATACGGTAGCGTAATTAACTGCAGGGGCTTGCGCCTGCAGGGAAGAGCGTCCCCACAATCAAAAACCCCTCAACGAGGGGGAATCTGACGAAGTCTGCTACATCGGTCGCATCCGCTTAAACCTTCGATACACGGTGCCATAAATCAACTTGGCATCTTCGGAGAGGTGGACGGATAGCACCAATTAGCATCTGCCCCGAATCTCAAGCAAGGCATTCCATGTCTTGGCCGACATTCGGAGGGGAATAGATTCTGGCACGCCCGGTGGGACCTTTTCCTCTTTCCACTCCACACTTCGTGTGTCGTGTTCGCGAACGAATCGCGGTTTGCTAATGGTTGCCCGTGGGTTTCGAGGTACTAAGATTTGGTGTCTTGCTCCGTGCAGAAAACAGAAGATCAATGGCTTCAAACTGCGCTGCCTGCAACTGCAACTCTCGCTCCGTCCTTGCTGGAGGAGTGACTTATGGGCCCCAAGTGGCCTCCCTTTTCAAGATGCCAGTGGAGCAGGTAATTCAGGCCACCACTGGATTATTCTTCGGGACCATGCTCCCACCGTTGTGCTTCAATGCCACAATGACGTTGCAAGAAGCCCCAAAGAAGTCGGTCTTTGATCGGCTTACCACTGCCGCGACCCCTCTCAACGGGTCGCCCAGCTTCAATACCTCAGTTTTCAACAGACTGGGCCAGAACGTCTGCAAACCCGCGATACCCGAAGCTGCCATCCCAAAGCTGATAGCTATCCCGGCTCAAGCAGACGAAATCATTGGAAAGGCTCCTCCTTCTGAGAAGTCAGTTTTTACAAGGCTGGCTATTCCGGTTGCTGCTCCAGGCGAGGTCCTCAAAGCTGCTTCCCCTACCCAGGGCAGGGGGCAGGAAGAAGCTTATCCAACAACGGAGGTGACTCCATCCGCAAGACACGCCCGACGTCGCCACTGGCGTCGAGTAAGAGATGCTGGGGGCAACTCCCCCTCTGGATTTACGCCACCAGCCCCAACGGTGGGGATCGATGCTGCTGTTCCAACCGGGAACAGCTTTGAATTGCTGAACACGGTGCGCAGAAACTCTCCTACCGCCGTACTAATAATTTCCCCTCCTCCGGTAGGAAATGTTGAGGAAGCCAAGCCAGAACAGTCCTCTCAGCGGCTGTCCTCTAAAATCTACAAGGTCTGGCGCCAAGTCCAAGACTCGGTGATTGATCGAAATTTCTCCCGTCAGCAGAAGAAGCTGAAGGTCCGGCAGGAAGAAAACCGTCCTGTTAAGCCACAAAAAGCAACGGCTACTTGGGCGCCCACTACAACGACCCCCTCAACTTCAACCACTCAAAAGAAAAGGAGTCCGCAAAAATCCCCTGTGAACATGGTGAACCGTAAACACGCCGAGCACAAACACCCCAAGTCTGGGGGCATGGTGGTGCACACTGTTTATATGGCTTCTGGAAAAGAGGAAAGCCGTGCATCGACGGGTCACCGACCGCTCACCCGATCTGTAACGAAAGCCCAGGAACAACAACAAAAGCTTCAGGAAATGATGACTACAATGGCTGCACTCACTGAGCCAAAAGAAAGCTCTGAAACATCTTCGGATGAGCGTCAAGAACAAGAAACCGACGCTGACTTTTTACGCAGAGTCCTCGAAAAGAAGGACAAAGAAGCTGCAGAGCAAGCGGCTAACATAAAACAGATGGCGCTCCTCTTCCAAGATATGGTAGGGATGATGTTACAGCCGGACCCTCCTGCTGAAGATCCCCCGATCGTCCTTGAAGACGACAGGGGAGAAACGTCAAATCCTCCGCCGGCTCTATCAACAACCAAGGAGGAGGCAATCTCCAAAGTTGACCTAGACGAATATATAGCTCAGCAGATCCGGGTTCATCAGGCAAATGAAGCGGTTGGGCAAATTGTTAGAACCGGACGACCGTATCCGAGCTGGTATGACCGAATCAGTTACCCGCCAGGATATACGATCCCTAAATTCCACGTATATAAAGGGACAGGGAATCCGCATCAGCATGTCGCTCAATTCAGGGCCTTATGCGGCAATACTGGAGGCGATGACAAATTGTTGCTACGTCAATTCATCGGCAGCTTAGCAGAAACAGCCTTTGAATGGTATTCGGAGCTACCTAACGACTCTGTTAAAACATTTGCGGAGATGGAGCTGCTGTTTACACAAAGATTTGTAAGCGCTAGCGAGCGCATCCCGATCACGGCACTGATCAACGCCAGAGTGAAGCCGGGAGAGACGTGGGTGCAATATGCAATCCGGTGGCGGAACCTATGGTCGAGATGCGAACAACGCATAGAAGAAGCTCCTGCCGTAGGCATGTTCGTGGGTACTCTCGACCCTCAAGCGACCATATCCCAATTCATGAGGTTCTTCAAGCCGACCACTTTTCAGGCCTTGATTGACAAGCTGGCCCAAATGGACCAGATGGGCCATAGGCCTTCCTCTTTAAAGACGGAGCCTTGGAATGAAAAGGGCAAAGGGAAAGCAACCTTCGTCGCCAACGCTCAACAACAACCGAGCAACTTAAAGCCGGTTGTTCGCCAAAACAACGTGCGTCCACGCCCATCCCTCGAGGAGAGACTGGGACGTCCTTACTCATTTCCTCAGGATAAAACGAGAAAACTGTTCAAGCTGGCAGTGCGCAACAGACTCATCAATCTGCCGAGTCCAAAACGTCCGTTGCAACCAGGTGATGTCAACGATCCCAATCATTGCCCTTACCACCAAGCGGTAAGCCATCCAATCGAAGATTGCTTCGTCTTTAAGGGATGGATCGAGGATCAGTAGCTACAAGACAAGTTTGCGCTGTCTGAAAAGTGGAAGGTAAACCCACCACAGCCGCACACTCCAAAGAAGACGGACACACCGGGGGCAAGTTGCCACATGATCTCTCACTCATTGATAGATGATAAGGAGGCTCCTTGCACCGAGAAACCAAGGGCGGGGCCTGAACCAGAACTTCTGTGGCCATCAGACGAGATGATCGATGCCTTCCTGAACGAAGCCCGTCTTAAAAGCAAAGCTGATCGAGAGCGCGAGACGGCCATATTCGAGAAAGCCAAACGCCGGCGACTAGATGAAAGGGTCGAAACACTCCCACCGGATGAAAGTACATCCGCCGCAAATAAAAGCAGGATCAAGACAAGGAAACGATTCGCCAAAGCCATAGCAATGGGGATGAGGCCGCCCTCTTTCAGAAAAAATTCTCCTGGTGGTATACATTTTGATGAAACGGACGTATACCCTAACTTCTGCTTATATCATCAGAAGATCGTACATCCCACTGAAGACTGCAACTCTTTTAAGTGTTGGTGGAAAGGGTATGTCGCTCATAGGCAACACTTCAACAAGACAAAGCGTAAAGCTCGTAGACAGTGAAAAAATACGACAGATGAGCATAAAAGAGTTGCCGGCAATTGTCATAGGGACGAGCCCGGGGGATCACGAGTTCTCATCTTTGGAAGCGATTCTGATGAAGAAGCCGCTCTTAACCCTCTCTTCAAGGAATTCATTTCTAAAACAAAAGAATTGGAGAGTTGCGGGAATGTTCAGCCGTACAATCTCATGCTACCCGGAAAGAATCTCGGACCCGCAAACGACGGAGCAAACGAAATGAGAAAGGAAAAGGAAAAAACGGCCTTTGTTGCCAACACTCAACAACAGCGGAGTAACCCGAGACCGTTTTGTCGTCAAAACAACAAGCCGCGATACCTCAATGAGAAGTTGAAACGTCCTTACTCATTTCCCAAAGATAAAACAAAGAGATTGTTCGAGCTAGCAGTGCGCAGCGGGCTTATCACTCTGCCAGATCCAAAACGTCCATTGCAACCAGGTGATGTTAACAATCCTAACTATTGTCCCTACCACAGATTAGTGGGTCACCCACTCGACAATTGCTACGTCTTCAAAAACTGGGTTGAAGACCAATACCAACAGGGCAAGTTCGCGTTACCCGAAAAGTGGAAAGTAAACCCGCCACAACAACATGCGTCGAAAAAGGTGGATATGCCGGGGGCATCATGCTCATTCATAGGGAAGGCCTCCTAGACCGAAAAGTCAGTAAACTAGAAATTCGCCTCAAATACGGCGACGGTAGACCGAAATGTCGTTAAACTAACGATGGACCACTATGTCCTAAAACTGGCGTCGGACCGAAACGTCCTTAAACTAACAGCGGACCGCAATGTCCTAAAACTTGCAAATGACCGAAACGTCGTTAAACTACTATCAACCCGCGGCATCCTCAGGCTGGCGTGGTTAAAAGAAAAAAGAAAAAAAAAAGAAAAAAAAACGGTATGTCCATAAGCAAAATGGGCACGGATGAAAACCCGAAAGGGCTCCGTGAGTAAAAACAGCAGGGCTACCGGCGAGTGTTCGTGAAAACCCGAAAGGGCGCGACCTCGTTTAAAAAAAAAAAGAATAAAAAAATACGGTATGTCCACAAGCAAAATGGGCACGGATGAAAACCCGAAAGGGCTCCGTGAGTAAAAACAGCAGGGCTACTGGCGAGTGTTTGTGAAAACCCGAAAGGGCGCAAACTCGTTAAAAGACACTTACAGGATCCTCTCGACCTTGTAAGGAGAAACCACCCGCGTGAGATCCTTACGACTCACAAGGGAACAACACACTTAGGGATCCTCACGATTCCTAAGGAGAAAATACACTTGCGAGATCCTCACGACTCGTAAGGAGAACTCTCTTATGGGACCCTCACGGCTCATAAGATTTGAAAGTCTTAAGTTACAGAGACCTGAACCTGTTCTTAAGCAAACCCCCCCAACCTTCGATATTGCCCTACAAGCGGCTCAATACTGGCCCTTGTATACAATCTACGGGCACGAATAAATATTTCCCTAACAAAGTCCCATCCATGACTAGGGATATGCTTGTACAGCAAACAACACTTGTAAGTCCTCTCGACTTATAAGGAGAAAACCTTTTTGTAAGATCCTTACGACTTACAAGAGAACATGCACTTAGGAATTCTCACGTTTCCCAAGGAGAAAACACACCTACAAGATCCTCACGACTTGTAGGGAGAAATACCTTTGTGAGACCCTTACGGCTCATGAAGTCAAAAGCCTTAGCCGACAGGACCCTTAACCCTGTTTACTAAGCCACCTTTGTTCAACATCGACAGAGGCAAATGATGATTCACTCCTGGCAATATTCCAGTCGCAGCGATGCTGATGCCTAAACCGGTATCAAATTCCAAGCCCTTTTAAAACAAATGATGATTCGCTCCTGGCAATATCCCAGTTGCAGCGATGCTGATGCCTAAACCGGTATCAAATTCCAAGTCCTTTCACGGCAAATGATGATTCGCTCCTGGCAGTATTCCAGTCGCAGCGATGCTGATGCCAAGATTGGTATCAGATCCCAAATCCCCTACTCGCGAGAAAAAATCAGCGAACCCCCTAAAAAAATGCATATGAAATAGCCGAAATGAAGGGGCAACTTGCAACAAAATCAGCAAGTAAAAATGTATGCATGAAAAATAGCCGAAATGATTGGGCAACTCGCAATAAAAAGCAGCGAATAAAAAGAAAAATAGCCGAAATGATTGGGCACCGCGAAAAATAGCCGAAATGATTGGGCAATCGCGATTTTCGCGATATAAAAAGCTGAAATGATAGAGCATCGCGGAAAGAATAAAAAAATGAAAGAATGAAACTTTTTGCCCTACAGGTGAAATCACATCGATCCCTGTATACAATCCAGGGGCACAGATAAAAAGGGAACCATACCTTCCCAACAGGCTCCATCAGAAAGCGGAGCCAAATCTCGACGGTTAATAGACAACCTAGAGACAATCTCGACATTTATCGCAATATTGCAGACATAATGTCAACAAACGAAGCAAAAAGAAGATCCCGAGCTTCAGGGTCTCGACATCAACATCGACAACTTAGAGATCACCAACGGCGTTTCTCCTCACTCCAGCCAGATGCAGACGTGATGTCAACAATCGACCTCAGAGTCGCAACGAAACGGAACCATGGCAAAGTCCTTAGTTCCAAATCTCAATGGCCACATCTACAGCCTGGAGACCAACAACGGCGTGCCTCCTCATTCCAGCAGGACACAGATGTTACACCATCAAGCGGAGCGATGTCAAAATCCCAACTCCGCCTTAGCATTCGTCTCATTACAGCAGACGCAATGTTAACAACGGCGTTCCTTCGCAGTCCAGCAGGATGTACATGCAAAGCTAATAAAAGACCCCATGGTCAGCAAAGCGGAGTGATGGCAAAATCCCAGCTCCACCTCAGCACTCGTCTCGTCACAGTGGACACATCATCAAGCAAAGCGGAACAGCGGCAACTCCCAATTCCATGACTCGACGATGTACTCCCACAGAGAGTCAAATCCCAACTCCGTGAAATGCGGATATAATCAACAAAATTCCTGGTCACGTGGAACACGGATAACGTCACTCTTTGACCCCGTGAAAAACGTCCAGAACGGATCCTGGTCCTCGCAGAACACGGCAGTGAACCCGTGCGAAGCATCCATAGCGGAGCCTAGTCCTCGCCTAACGCGGCAGTGAACCCGTGTGAAGCATCTAGTGCAAAATTCCTGGTCACGTAGAACGCGGATAACGTCACTCTTTGACCCCGTGGAAAACGTCCAGAGCGGATCCTGGTCCTCGCAGAACACGACAGTGAACCCGTGCGAAGCATCCAGAGCGGAGCCTAGTCCTCGCCTAACGCGGCAGTGAACCCGTGTGAAGCATCTAGTGCAAAATTCCTGGTCACATGGAACGCGGATAACGTCACTCTTTGACCCCATGGAAAACGTCCAGAGCGGATCCTGGTCCTCGCAGAGCACGGCAGTGAACCCGTGCGAAGCATCCAGAGCGGAGCCTAGTCCCCGCCTAACGCGGCAGTGAACCCGTGTGAAGCATCTAGTGCAAAATTCCTGGTCACGTGGAACGCGGATAACGTCACTCTTTGACACCGTGGAAAACATCCAGAGCGGATCCTGGTCCTCGCAGAGCACAGCAGTGAACCCGTGTGAAGCATCCAGAGCGGAGCCTAGTCCTCGCCTAACACGGCAGTGAACCCGTGTGAAGCATCTAGTGCAAAATTCCTGGTCACGTGGAACGCGGATAACGTCACTCTTTGACCCCGTGGAAAACTTCCAGAGCGGATCCTGGTCCTCGCAGAACACGGCAGTGAACCCGTGCGAAGCATCCAGAGCGGAGCCTAGTCCTCGCCTTACGCGGCAGTGAACCCGTGTGAAGCATCTAGTGCAAAATTCCTGGTCACGTGGAATGCGGATAACGTCACTCTTTGACCCCGTGGAAAACGTCCAGAGCGGATCCTGGTCCTCGCAAAGCACGGCAGTGAACCCGTGTGAAGCATCCAGAGCGGAGCCTAGTCCTCGCCTAATGCGGCAGTGAAACCGTGTGAAACATCTAGTACAAAATTCCTGGTCACGTGGAACGCGGATAACGTCACTCTTCGACCCCGTGGAAAACGTCCAGAGCGGATCCTGGTCCTCACACCAACATGGAGTGATCACCACCGCAACATTCGTCTCGATACAGCAGACGCGACACCAGCAAACAAAGCGAAGGCCAAATTCCTAGCTTCATACGTCTTGATGGTAAGTCATATAAAACCGGAAAGACATTCAGAGATCATCTCATACCAACATGGAGTGATCACCACCTCGACGTTCGTCTCGACACAGCAGACGCGACATCACCGAAAGGAGCCACGGCAAAATCCCTAGCTCCAAACCTCGACGGTTCACCAGCAACCTAGAGACAACCATGACATTCGTCTCGATACAGAGGACGCGATGCCAGCAAACAAAGCGAAGGCCAAATTCCTAGCTTCATGCGTCTTAACGGCAAGTCATATAAAGCCTGAAAGACAATTGGAGATCATCTCACACCAGCACGGAATGGTCACCACCTCGACGTTCGTCTCGACACAGCAGACGCAACACTACCAAAAGGAGTCACGGCAAAATCCCTGGTTCCAAACCTCGACGGTTCACTAGCAACCTAGAAACAACCATGACATTCGTCTCGATACAGAGGACGCGATGCCAGTAAATGAAGCAAAAGGCCAAATTCCTAGCTTCAAGGTCTTGACGGCAAGTCATATAAAGCCTGAAAGACAATCGGAGGTCATCTCACACCAGCGCGGAGTGGTCACCACCTCGACGATCATCTCGATACAGCAGATGAAATGTCGCCCCGGCGTTCTTCCCCCAGCAGGATTCGGACGCGACAAAGAAAACGAAGCGAAGGCTAAATTCCTAGCTTCAACGTCTTAACGGCAAGTCATATAAAGCCTGAGAGACAATCGGAGATTATCTCGAACCAATGCGGAGTAGTCACCATCTCGACGTTTGTCTCGATACAGCAGACGCAACATCACCAAAAGGAGCCACGGCAAAATCCCTAGTTCCAAATCTCGACGGTTCATCAGCAACCTAGAGACAACCATGACATTCGTCTCGATACAGCAGACGCGATGCCAGCAAACGAAGCAAAGGCTAAATTCCTAGCTTCAATGTCTTAACGGCAAGTCATATAAAGCCTGAAAGACAATCGGAGATCATCTCGAACCAATGCGGAGTAGTCACCACCTCGACGTTCGTCTCGATACAGCAGACGCAACATCACCAAAAGGAGCCACGGCAAAATCCCTAGTTCCAAATCTCGACGGTCCACCAGCAACCTAGAGACAACCACGACATTCGTCGATACAGAGGACACAATGCCAGCAAATGAAGCAAAGGCCAAATTCCTAGCTTCAGGGTCTTAACGGCAAGTCATATAAAGCCTGAAAGACTATCGGAGATCATCCCACACCAGCGCGGAGTGGTTATGACTCATCGGGGCTCTCCAAAATGAGCCTAACCTCAAGTAAAAAGCGGCATGGCAAATTCCTAGCGCTTGCTCTTCCGACGGTCAAACTGCCAAGGAGGATTGCTTGAAGACGTCTTGTCCAGCCCCCGAAGGGATCAGAGACACGGCAGTCACAGGGCTACTCGAACAGCACGATTGCCTATCGAGGAATACATCAGCTCAAGCGACGGTACGACGGCCAAAACCCTAAGTACCACAGACCCTAACGGACTTCTGTCGTAAAGAGCAGAGGTTAACTGTAACGGTAGGATATTCTTGCGAGATCTGCTCGATTCGTTTCGACTCGTGAGGAAAATGATGTCTTTACGAGAACTTCTCGATTCGTCTCGACTCGTGAGATAAAGCCTTAGGCAGTAGGGATTAAAAAACCTGTTTCCTAAGCACTGGGATCCTGCAAGTCGGCCCAAAATGGTCTCTTGCATACTATCCACGGGTCTCACTCTCCGAAGTCGAATTTCGACAAGGAGGGGAACAACCGCTTACGGGTCCTCTCGACTCGTAAGAGGGAAAAATTCTCTCATAAGATCCTTACGACTTATAAGAGAAAACACACTTAGGAATCCTCACGACTCCTAAGGAGAAAATACAGCTACGAGATCCTCTCGATCCGTAGGGAGAAAAGTCTTTATGAGACCCTCACGGCTCATAAAGTTGAAAAGTCTTAGGTGGCAGATCCTAACCCTGTCTCCTAAGCCATCACTGCCCTGCAAAGAGGTCAAGAGGGACCATCTATGAGCCACAATCGCCAAAGCTACATGCCACTGAAATGGAAAAGCTACTCATGAGCATATAAACTACTTCACTCCAGAGTAAGATATAAAGAGATAGAAGGGTGCAGCTCATAGAGTTAAGGGTTTGGAACTATATCTCTTAAGAGTCGAGATTTGAGTCAATGATAAATGACGACGCTTGTGTCCGCTCGTTATCTTCTCAGATCAAGATTCTGAAAGTAATATACCAACCCGAAACTGGTCATACGCTATGCATTACTTTGCACTACTTCACCCACGTAAATACTTACGTGGGCAAAGTAGTGGGGGGCATTTGTTCCCGCCAAAAATTTCTGCGCAAAAGAGCCCAAGGTATCAAATGGCGGCGATACGCTTAAGAAAATGGGAACCAGTATCTTCCGGGCTATTTTTTGACAAACTCCCGAATGAGAAACAGATAAATTCTGATGGTATCGAAAGCGGCTCGAAAAACCCTTCGATTTGATATATTATGGGCCTCGTAATTCATCCGGGATCAAAAGTTATGAGGAATTACGTGTCCACACGTGATGGGCTTTTAAGAACCCGCTGGAGGAGTTAAAAGATACAATAAAAACTCAGAAAAGACCCTAATGGGGCATCACGTGCTCACACGTGACCATGGGTCACGTGCAGACACGTGATGGGCTTTTAAAGCCTCTAAAATAATGAATAGAATTTAATTCTAAAAGTCAGAAAATACCTCAACGAGGTATCACGTGCTTACACGTGACCAATGGTCACGTGTTGACACGTGATGGTTAAAACTGAAACATAAATAAGTGGCTGAGAAAGAAACCCAATTGGGGGTCACGTGCTCACACGTGACCAAAGGTCACGTGCCAGCACGTGACTGGCTTTAAAAGCATTATAATTTAATAGAATTAAATTCTAAAAGTTTCTGAATCTTTCCAAATGGAAAAGGGTCATGGGGAACCGTTGGATTAAAAATCCAAGAGTGATTAAAAATCACCAATTTATGGAAAAACCTTGGACAAGGAAAGATTTCCCTGAAAATCTCACCAGGATAACAAATAGAATATCTTTTGGATTTAAAATCCACGGTGAATAAAATTCACTGAATGATCTAAAGGCCCAGATTAATGATAAATATAAATCAAATCTCTCAACATACAAATCAAATCTCTCAATGAGAGATTTGCTAAACAAATTGATTCTCTTCCTTCTCCTATAAATAGGAGCCAAGAAAAGAAGAGAGGGGATCTACTTTTTTGAGAGAAAAACAGAGGGAGGAGAATTTAATTCTCAAGAGAGAAAAAAAGCAAAGAGAGGAGAATTTAATTCTCTGCAAAAGAAAAATCCTAGGTAAGGAAAGAGAGGCTTCAAAAGAGAATTTAATTCTCAAAAGAGTTTTACTCTTATACAAAAAAGAACTTAGTTCTTCTTCTAGTTGAAGATCTGTACAGAGCACATCTCCCCATAGGATGAGAATTTAATTCTCATCGGGTCGAGATCCTGCCATGCAGATCCTAAACTTAGAAGGGGAATTGAGTTTTAAGAATTTAATTCTTCCAAACTCACAGAAATTTAATTCCTCCTAAAATGAAACTGGGGTTTAACCCTAATCAAGAATTTAATTCTTTTACATATCTGGGGATTTAATTCCTTTGAAAAGAAATCAGGGTTTCATCCTAAATAAGAATTTAATTCTTTCACGATAGGAATTTAATTCCTCCAAAATCATAATTAGGGTTTAACCCTACGAAGAATTCAATTCTTGAAAGATCTCTGTTCATGAAAAGAACTAGGGTCACGTGCCCCCACGTGCCCCTTGAAAAGATCGCCTGCAAAGAACTTTGAAGCATCACCTCACGTGCTCCCACGTGACTCTCAAAACGCAGAAAGAAAAAGCAAAGGAAATGAAAGCTTTGGGCGCTCTCACGTGTTATCACGTGACCCCTCAGCAAATGCTTTAACAATTGGCGCACAGATCCCCATCACGTGCCAACACGTGATGCTCTAAAATAAAAACAAAAGTGTTTAACACTTATTCGCAGATTTGAGGATAAACCAAAAAGAGATCTGGCTCCACATTTAGGGCGCCCTCACGTGTCACCACGTGACCCCTAATGAGCATTCTAACAGACCAGAACGGGGGGCCTCCATCACGTGCTCACACGTGATGGCCGTTAGAATTAAAAGAGTTAAACACTGATCTGCAGAATAAAATAAGGGAAATCAGGGCGCTCTCACGTGTCCACACGTGACCCCTCTCTCCTTAGTGTTTAACACTAATCTGAAGACTTTGTTCCCAGTGTTTAACACTGATTTGCTTTAGTGTGTAACACTAATTTGAAATCTCTGATTACCAGTGTTTAACACTGATTTGCGTTAATGTTTAACACTAATTTGAAAGCCCTGTTGCTAGTGTTTAACACTAGTTATCTTTTAGTGTTTAACACTAACTTGCTAATCTTATTCCCAGTGTTCAACACTGTTGGTCTTTAGTGTTTAACACTAGCTTTAGCCCAATCGGCTAAGTTTCTAGAGGCAAAACCTCTCCTTCAATGGACCAACAGAGGGCCAATATTTCAAACATAATTGGACTTAGCCCAAACTGGCCATAAGTCCTCAAATCATCTTGAACTGAGCACATCTGCTCTTTCAACCAACTCATTGGTTCAAGGGTACATCTCTGAACTCCTCTGATATTTGTCGTTGTAATCCTTCAACGTCTTCAGAGAGGTGATGGGTCCCGACAACCACACATCAACACGGACTGTGGGGTCCTTAAACTCATGGACTTATGCGTCCTTAAACCAAGATACGGACTGTGGGGTCCTTAAACCCGCGGACTTATGCGTCCTTAAACTAACGGACTGATGCGTCCTTAAACACACCCATATGGACTGTGGGGTCCTTAAACCCATGGACTTATGCGTCCTTAAACTACCTATGGACCACCATGTCCCTAAACTGGAGTTGGACCACCATGTCCCTAAACTGGAGTTGGACCACTATGTCCTTAAATTGGTATTGGACCACCATGTCCCTAAACTGGCAATGGACCACTATGTCCCTAAACTGGAACAATAGCGCCCAAACGCTCTTTTGTCGGATCTAAACGATCCCGTTAAGTCGATCTTAGTCCCAAACTGGACTAACGTATCCTTAACAACCGTTTAAGTTGATCTTAGCCTCAAATATGGCTAACGTATCCTTAAACGTTCAAACAGACTTTAGTCCCAAATTGGACTATGAATCCCCCCAATCAACTCATTGGTTCAAGGGTACATCTCTGAACTCCTCTGACACCTGTCGTTGTAATCCTTCAACGTCGTCAGAGAGGTGACGGGTCCCGACAGCCATACATGTAATGGACCACTATGTCCCTAAACTGGAACAATAGAGTCCAAATGCTCTTTTGTCGGATCTAAACGATCCCGTTAAGTTGATCTTAGTCTCAAATTGGACTAACGTATCCTTAACAAACGTTTAAGTTGATCTTAGCCTAAAAAATGGCTAACGTATCCTTAAACCAAAACCCCAAACCCAAATCTAAGAAAATACGGATTTGGAATAATCCACGTCCTACGGGCGACTACATAAATTAGTCTCCGTATACAATCCACGGACAACCACAAACAAAACAAACACCCACGACACGAAGTGACCAGCTGGAGAAGGAGAAAGTTGTTACCGCGATCCGGTAGCGTAATTAACTGCAAGGGCTTGCGCCTGCAGGGAAGAGCGTCCCCACAATCAAAAACCCCTCAACGAGGGGGAATCTGACGAAGTCTGCTACATCGGTCGCATCCGCTTAAACCTTCGATACACGGTGCCATAAATCAACTTGGCATCTTCGGAGAGGTGGACGGATAGCACCAATTAGCATCTGCCCCGAATCTCAGGCAAGGCATTCCATGTCTTGGCCGACATTCGGAGGGGAACAACAACCAAATCCATGATTTGATCCTGAGTTAGCGGGCTACTGTCATCGGTAGCCAAGACATTTCCTGAGATAGGATGCGACTGATTTTCATGCGGTACGCCCATTTTTGCATTTGAGGGAACGGGCGTCGGCTGTTTCGGGACATCGTTCCCCGGTTCATGAGAGCCTTGCGCCTGATTGGGCGGCTGAGGGGCAAGTTGGGCCGTGAGCTGCATCACGACATTCGTCAAGTCGTCGATCTTTGAGTAGAGCTTGGCCATCTCCTTGTCTTTGCTTCTGAGCTGCCTTCGGAGCTCTTGGAGGAATTGCTGCTTTGCGGTCTTAGGACGGAAAGTTGGCTCATCTTCGCTTTCCGAGCCTGACTCCTCATGGAACGAAGGGTCTTTCCGCCTATCATCCTCATCGAGAGGGTTTTCATCATCCAGCGGAGGCGGCTGTTCTTGGGAAGCGGCGACCACATTCAAGCCAGATTGGATTTGAGATGCGGTGGCCCCATCCTTCCTCTTGCTGCGCGTGCCCACCATGTAGACAGTGTGGACCACATACCCAGCCATTTTTTTTATCTTTGGCAGCTGATTTCGCGGAGCGGTCCGGGCTTTGGAAATTCATAAATTTTAACATGGACAGAGCCCTAGCCCTTTTGTTGGCTCTGTATCTGAGCCTTTTCTCCCTCAGCTTCTCGATTTTGAAGGCTTGGCGGGCATCCGCTTTCTGGGAATCCATTGTGAGTTGATCAGAGGGGAGCTTAGAGAAGACACCCGATCGAGCAGTGGTCAAGGGCACCGCTGGAGCTTGCTCGGGACGCGTTGTAGTTTTGTTGGTGTTGATGGCCTTGCCCCCAGCTGGGGCCATGGAGAGTCGTTCAGAAACGAACTTGCGCTTGGGCTGAGGTGCCCTCGCGACCACCACATTTGGTCTCCTGCCTTTCGAGATCGGTTTGTCCGCCACTGGGGCTTGAGGAGCCGGGATGGCGCCAACAGGCATGAACATAATAGAGCCGAATGGTAGCAGCGGCTCCTCCCATTGTTGCCCGAGACTGGCCAGAAGGACCGTCCTGGAGTCTATCTTCATCGTGTAGGAGACGAGAGCTGAGTTCATCATCGAAGACATCGTCGGAAGGTGATTGTTTGAAAATCTGCATGAAAGAGCATTATTTTAGTATAAATACAGGTATGTATAATGATCGAGTTCGCATGAATGCTTAACCCGAAATATGGGAGGAGAGATTGGTCCCACCAGGCGTGCCAGAATCTGTAGGGTGTTTTTCATCACCCCATTGAGATGGGAATACGCGCGCGCTTGTCAGGCACACTACAGATTCCCCCTGCCTAGGATAGGCCGGGGTTTATTGATTGTGGGGATCCGAATCTCCGGCAGCCGCGGACTAAGCTGCCGTTAATTACCCCTCGCCTTTGGGGCGAGGGAACCTCCGATTAACGGGTTAAACTGGTCATGCGATCTCAATGTACAGTGTACGTGTGTATTGTTTTGTAAGGGGGGTTTGGATATATCGGGAGCCACGCAGAGTTTTTACGGGGGTCCCGCTACCCGGATAGCGGGCTGGGGGTCAAGGGGGCTAGCAGCCCCCTTGCGGGGTGCGGGGCAGCGCCCCATTAGAAATTTTTTTCTAACAGGGACAGTGTCGTGGAGTATGTGTGTGTGTGTACATATGTATGCATATGTGTGTATATATATATATGTATATATATAAGGAAAAAAAGGGAAGAAAAGGCATCCAAAGGATGCGTGGGGGCAGCACCTTGGGCGATGTGCGCCCAGGTGCTGTGCGCTCAGGCGCTAGAGTGCCACGTGTCGGCACGTGGGCGCTCTGCGCTTGAGAGCTAGGCACTTGAATTCAAGCGCGCCACGTGTCGGCACGTGGGTGCCTTCCGCTTCATCGCCCGACGCTCGAGCGTAAGTGCGCCACGTGTCGGCACGTGGGCGACTTGTGCTTGAGCGCTGGGCGCTTGAGCGCAAGTGCGCCACGTGTCGGCACAGGGGTGACTTGCGCCTGAGCGCTTGCGCTTGAGCGCAAGCGTGCCACGTGTCGGCACCTGGGCGACTTGCGCTCGAACGTTGAGCGCTTGAGCGCAAGCGCGCCACGTGTCGGCACGCGGGCGCTCTGCGCTTAAGCGCCGACGAGAAAAAGAGGCTTTTAGCCTAAAAAAATTTCTCGGAAGAGAAATCAGAGAGGAGTTGAACTCCTGAGTGTGTTTTCTTTTTTTTTTCTTGGGTTTAGTGAAAGGGGTTCTTCTTCTTCCTCCTCTGTTAGCTGGATCTTGAAGATCAAGAGATGTGAGATCTCAAAATCTCTCCTTTTGGGGATCTAAAGACGGATCCAAGTTCCCCTTTGTGGGTTTGATGGTGAAAAACTATTTTGTTTTTGAAAAGGAAGAGTAAGACTCTTGATTTAATTCATAAGAAAGAAGAAGGTTTGAGACCTTCAGAAAAGGGAAAGAAACATAAACCCTAGGTTTTTGAGAGAATGAAAGTATATCCTTTTTTTATTCGTCATGTTGCCTTTTATAGGCTTACATATTTGTATATAGCCCCTTGAGCTTCACAAAAATGGTATTTTGCCTATCCCATGGCTCATGTGCCATTTCATTTTTGCACATAAGCCATGTACTTACAAAATATTGGCTTTATGCCCATTTTGCATACATTCATGTATAAAAAATTACATAAAAATTATTTATTACATGATTTTGTTGTTGGCATGGGAAGGCTGGCCGCGGGCTCGACTTGGGCATGGGCCCGGTTGACCTGGGCTTAGGCCCACCCAGCTTAGGGGTTGATCCTGACTTTGACTCGGTCAACCGGGGTGCAAATTTTTATCCCAACACCCGTAGGTGTATTTTCTCCTTAGGAATCGTGAGGATTTCTAAGTGCGTTTTCTCTTGAGAGCCGTAAGAAGCTCACAAGAGAATTTTCTTCCTTATAAGTCAAGAGGACTTGTAAGTGGTTGATGAGTTGATTTGCTCCCGAATCAAAGAATTGTTTTGACGGGGAAGTCGAGGGTTGGTTTTATCCGCATTTCACGGAGTCAGGAGTTGCTCTGGGCGTTTCCCACGGGGTCAGGATTGACTTTAGCCGTGTTCCACGGAACTAGAATTCACTCTGGCTGTTTCCCACGGGGTAAGGATTGACTTTAGCCGTGTTCCACAAGGGCAGGATTTGCTCTGGTTGCTTCCCACGGGGTCAGGATTGACATTAGCTGTGTTCCATAAGGACCATGATCCGCTCTGGACGCTTCCCACGGGGTTAGGGTTGACATTAGCCGTGTTCCACTAGACCAGGATTTGCTCAGGATGCTTCCCACGGGGTCAGGATTGATATTAGCCGTGTTCCACAGGACTGGGATCCGTTCTGGACGCTTCCCATGGGCTCAGGATTCACTTAGCCGTGTTCCACAAGGACCAGGATCCGCTCTGGACGCTTCCCACGGGGTCAGGATTGACATTAGCCGTGTTCCACTAGACCAAGATTTGCTGTGGACGGTTCCCACGGGGTCAGGATTGACATTAGCCGTGTTCCACAAGGCCAAGATTTGCTCTGGATGCTTCCCACGGGGTCAGGATTGACATTAGCCGTGTTCCACAAGGACAGGATCTGCTCTGGACGCTTCCCACGGGGTCAGGATTGACATTAGCCGTGTTCCACAAGGCCAGGATTTGCTCTGGATGCTTCCCACGGGGTCAGGATTTACATTAGCCGTGTTCTCCAAGGACCAAGATTTGCTCTGGACGCTTCCCACGGGGTCAGGATTGACATTAGCCATGTTCCACGAGACCAGGATTTGCTCTGGACGCTCCCTACGGGGTCAGGATTGACATTAGCCGTGTTCCACAAGGACCAGAATCCGCTCTGGATGCTTTCCACGGAGTCAGGATTGACATTAGCCGTGTTCCACTAGACCAGGATTTGCTCTGGACGCTTCCCACGGGGTCAGGATTGACATTAGCCGTGTTCCACGAGACCATGATTTGCTCTGGACGCTTCCCACTGGGTCACGGTTGATATTAGCCGTGTTCCACAAGGACCAGGATCTGCTCTGGACGCTTCCCACGGGGTCAGGATTGACATTAGCCGTGTTCCACTAGACCAGGATTTGCTCTGGACGCTTCCCACGGGGTCAGGATTTACATTAGCCGTGTTCCACATGGACTAGGATTTGCTCTAGATGCTTCCCACTGTTTACCGCCGGAAACCGGGAAGACGTGGCGAACGTCTTGCCTAAATCTGGGGCCAGATTCTAATTGGTGCTATCCGTCCAACTCTCCGAAGATGCCAAGTTGATTTATGGCACCATGCATCGAAGGTTTAAACGGATGCGGCCGATATAGCAGACTTCGTCAGATTCCCCCTCGTTTGAGGGGTTTTTGATTGCGGGGACGCTCTTTTCTGCAGGCGCAAGCCCCTGCAATTAATTACGCTACCGCATCACGGTAACAACTTTCTCCTTCTCCAGATGGTTACTTCGTGTCGTGTGTGTTTGTTTTGTTTGTGGTTGCCCGTGGATTGTATACGGAGACTAATTTATGTTGTCGCCCGTAGGGCATGGATTAGTCCAAATCTGTATCTTCTTAGATTTGGGTTTGGGGTTTGGGTTTAAGGATACGTTAGCCTCATTTGAGACTAAGATCAACTTAAACGTATGTTAAGGATACGTTAGTCTAATTTTTAGACTAAGATCAACTTAACAGGATCATTTAGATCCGACAAGAGAGCAATTAGGCTCTATTGTTTAGTTTAGGGACATTGCGGTCGATTACCAGTTTAAGGACATGGTGATCCAATGTTAGTTTAAGGACATCTCGGTCTAACGGTAGTTTAAGGACATCTCGGTCCAGGTTAAGGACATCGTAGTCCGTGGGTTTAAAGGGACCCCACAGTCCAAGTTAAGGACATCGTAGTCCATGGGCTTAAGGACCCCATAGTCCGGTTTAAAGACATCGTAGTCTATAAAGTTTAAAGACATCGTAGTCCATGAGTTTAAGGAACCCACAGTCCGTAGTTTAAAGACATCGTAGTCTATGAGTTTAAGGACATCGTAGTCCGTAGTTTAAAGACATCGTAGTCTATGAGTTTAAGGACATCGTAGTCCATGAGTTTAAGGACCCCACAGTCCATAGAAATGTGTGGTCATCGGGACCCGTCACCTCTCTGAAGACGTTGAAGGATTACAACGATAAATATCAGAGGAGTAACGAGATGTACCCTCGAACCGGTGTGAATTGTTTGAAAGATCTATAGCCCAGTTTGAGACTAAGATCTGTTGAATACTTGTGAGCAGATGTGCTCAGTTCAATATAAGTTGAGGACTTATGTCCAGAATTGGGCTAAGTCCAATTAAAATGTTTAACATTTTGTTGTTCTGGCTATTGAGCCTTTACTTGGGCTCGGCCCTTTTAGTAATGCTAAGCATTAGATCCTAACATCTTTTGTCTTGTATTGAATGCATAGCATTCATCGGGACAAAGTGTGTTCTGACAATGCGCCACGTGGCGCGCAAGGCGCTTTGCGCCAATTAGAGAGCGCATTGCGCTTCTGTCGAGTAGCGCACACGAAAATGACACGTGTCGCGCTTAGCGCTAAGCGCCAGCTTATGAGTGCATTGCGCTTTCAATATATGAGCACTTTGCGCTAGTTTGGTGGTGCACCAGTGAGTGACACGTGGCGCGCTTGGCGCTGAGCGCCAGCCCATGAGCGCAGTGCGCTATTTCAGAAGCGCAAAGTACAAGTTGCATATGTGGTTGACACGTGGCACGTTTTGGCACTGAGCGCCGATCCAAGGAGCGCAAAAGCGCAGTTCATGAGTGCAAGGCACTTTTCAGTAGCGCAAAGCGCATTTGATCAAATTTATGATCAGAGAACATGTTTATGTTCTCTTTTTAAAGGAGACCTTGCCTCAAGGTTTAAGAATAGAAGTTCTTACTTATAAAAAGGCACTACCTCTGTAGATCGATGATCTGTGAATGAAGTAAATACTTCTTTTTTGTTTTTATGATTAGATCTTTTGATCTTTTTATGACAGGCCTTGGTCTGTTGTAGATCTATGATCTTTTAAGAAGATAGTTCTTCTTTTATGAGATGATTTCATCTCTGTGTTCAAGAATCATGTTCTTTACCTTGAATAAAATGATCTTCTTTCGCTAAAGGCTTGCCTTTCTTTCTCTTTGAGTTTTTTCTCAAAATTTTCAGGGGGGTTTCTCTATTTATGACTTGAAGTCTTGGGGCCTTTATATAGGGCCAATTGATTTGTTAAATCAGTTTTAAGAGATCTTTCTCTGATTGATTTGGGAATATTTCCCACCGTTGGATCTTTGATCCTAAGGCTTCTACTTTGCAGAAGATAATTTTCTTGTTTTAATAAGATTGAAAAGATCTTTTCGCAAATTTTTTTTAATTCTAATTAATTAATAATTTATTATTATTAGATCTTTTGATCTAACGGTGGGGAATTTTTAATTCCAGCGCTGGCGCCCCTTGCGCTAGCGCACCTACGTTCGACACGGGGCGCAGAGCGCAGCGCAACTACGCTAGCGCACCTGTGTTTGACACATAGCGCGCAACGAAGAGCACTGGATCTGAAGCGTTGCTTCGATTTTTGAATTTTGAAATTTTAAAACAGAGCTTTGCTCTGATTGGGGGTGCGCTGCCTAGGGCGTAGCGCACCTGGCACTAGCGCATCCGTGTTTGACACGTGGCACGCAGCGCACCTAGTGCTGGATCTGAAGCGTTGCTTTGATTTTTTTGAATTTTGAATTTCAAAACAGAGCTTTGCTCTTATTGGGGGAAACAAATGCCCTCTCACCGTTGCGCTCACGTGGCGCACACTTGAGTGCAGCGGTGGCAACATCTGAGCCCTTGGATCAACTCAGAAGTTGAAGAAGCGGTTCAATGCCTATAAATAGGACCTTTGGTCCCTTAGATGATTTTCATCTTCTTCTTGAGAATTATCTCTTCGTCAGAGCATTGCTCTCCTGTTAATAAAAATCTTTTAAGAGTCAGAACTCTGTTAAAATTTAAGTCAAGTTTAAAACTTTCACTAGATTAGGGTTTTACCCATTAACAGAGCTTTGCTCTTGATAGATCTTTGATCTAAAGAAAACCCTTTTTAGGGTTTCATTAATAGAGCTTTGCTCTCTTGAACCCATAGATCTAAAGAGATCTTTTCTTGGTGTTCCTTAACCCAAGAATCAGAGCTCTGCTTTTTAGATTTCTTAATCTTCGATGAAGAACCCTTAAGAGTTTTTCATGGACCTTGAAGATCATAGAATTTTTAATTTATAAAAATTAATTTTAATTAATTCTTAATGGATTCCAGCATCATTACAGAGCCAGGCTCTTAGCATTCCCGGGGAACCTCTTTAAATTCCTTTCATAATTGACTTTGACAGGTGCCATTCCTGTCTGCAGAGCCTTGCTCTCGGGGAATTTAAATCCTTGACCCAAAGGGTTTCTTATTAAATGAGATTCCCTTTTTAGGATTTCTCACAGATTCGAATTTATTAGGTGTCATAATTAGAATTCGTTGCCTGTTTTTAATAAGAATTTGCCTAATCATTCTGTCCGCTAATTCTTGTTAATTTTCTTTTCCAGGAGTTATGGACGCTCATATGTATGACCTTGATGAGACCATCTCTTACGGAGACATTCGCTCACTCGGTCGTTCTCAAAATCGAGAATTCACAAACGCCCAGTGTGCCGAAATCATGAGTTGCTTTGACGCATACGATGATCGACTGCTTCATCGACGTTCCTCTCTCCTGAAGCTTATCGTGGGAGCGATCTGGGAAGCGCTTCCTTTATTCTGTACTAGCGTGCCACTTAATGCATTAGATGCTGCCGAGGATAAGGTGCACTCGGTGTATCTGATGGGCCTAATCTCAAAGAGAAGGCGAGACAACCTTATCGATCTTCTGCATTGGGCTTTTCAACAGGCGGCAATACTTGCTGCCTATCGGAGGGTGGAGGACATCCGTGAGGATCCCAATGCTTGTGATCGCGAAAGAAAGCATACTAGGATAGTTCGAAAGGTCTGGAAGATTCTGGACGTCACTTTCGAATTCCTCAATCCATGTCCTAGATCTGAGGTTTTGCCATTGTAATCATAATGTTTTTATTTACTGCTTTCATAATTGTAAGAACTTTTTTCGCAGTATGAATGGCAAATTCTTCATTTCAGCTTGTTTTGTTTTATGTACTAAATCTTTTGCACATGCATGAACGGGTATGCCTCGAACGCTTAATTAAATGTGAATTAAATGTTCTCCTTGTCGCTTTCTTCTCTTTGCTGTGTTGTTGCCATGTGATTTTAGCAAGTGTGGCTTGCAGATGGTATATAGCTGTCCATCTTGGACTCTTTGTAAGGCAGTGATGGCTTAGGAAACAGGATTAGGATCTGTCACCTAAGATTTTTCAATTTTACGAGCCGTGAGGGTCTCATAAAGACTTTTCTCCCTACGAGTCGAGAGGATCTCGTAGGTGTATTTTCTCCTTAGGAATCGTGAGGATTCCTAAGTGTGTTTTCCTTTATAAGTCGTAAGGATCTTATAAGAGAGTTTTCTTCCTTACGAATCAAGAGGACCCGTAAGTGTTTAGTGGGATAGACATGTAGATGACGTATTTCCGAAACGGGGTCATATGGATGACGTATTTCCGTGACGGGGTCATATGGATGATGTATTTCCGAACGGGGTCATGTGGATGACGTATTTCCGAACGGGGTCATGTGGATGACGTATTTCCGAACGGGGTCATGTGGATGACGTATTTCCGAGCGGGGTCATGTGGATGACGTATTTCTGAACGGGGTCATGTGGATGACGTATTTCCGAACAGGGTCATGTGGATGACGTATTTCCGAGCGGGGTCATGTGGATGACGTATTTCCGAGCGGGGTGGATGACGTATTTCCGAACGGGGTCATGTGGATGACGTATTTCCGAGCGGGGTCATGTGGATGACGTATTTCCGAACGGGGTCATGTGGATGACGTATTTCCAAAGGGGGTCATGTGGATGACGTATTTCCGAGCGGGGTCATGTGGACGACGTATTTTCGAACGGGGTCATGTGGACGACGTATTTCCGAACGGGGTCATGTGGACGACGTATTTCCGAACGGGGTCATGTGGATGACGTGTCGTCTGTTGTAATGAGACGAATATCGGAGTGGTCTCCAGGTTGTCTGTGAACCATTGAGATTTGGCTTCTTCTTCTGATGGAGCCTGGGGAGGGAAGGTGTGGTTCCTTCTTTGTTTGCGCCCCTGAATTGTATACAAGGATTGATGTGATATCACCTGTAGGGCATAAATTTCATTTTTATTTATTTCTTTCCGCGACGCTCTATCATTTCAGCTTTTATATCGCGAAGGTCGCAATTGCCCAATCATTTCGGCTATTTTTCGCGGCGCCCAATCGTTTTGGCTATTTATTTAATTTTTACTCGCTGCTTTTTATTGCGAGTTGCCCAATCATTTCGGCTATTTTGTATGCATACATTTTTACTTGCTGATTTTGTTGCAAGTTGCCCCATCATTTCGGCTGTTTCATATGCATGTGTGGCTCGCTAGCTTCTTTGCTGCAAGCTTGGAGTTAGACACCGACTTCGGCATCAGCACCGCTACAACTGGAATATTGCCAGGAGCGAATCATCATTTGCCTCTGTCGATGTCGAACAAAGGCGGCTTAGCAAATAGGGTTAAGATCCCGTCGACTAAGGCTTTTGACTTCATCAGCCGTAAGGGTCTCATAAAGGTATTTCTCCCTGCGAGTCATGAGGATCTCGTAGGTGCGTTTTCTCCTTAGGAATCGTGAGGATTCCTAAGTGCATGGTCTCTTATAAGTTGTAAGGATCTTACAAGAGTGCTTTCTCCTTATAAGTCGAGATGACTTACAAGGGCTGTTCACTATGCAAACATATCCCTAGTCAAGGATGGGACTTTGTTAGGGAAATGTTTAATCGCGCCCATGGATTGTATACAAGGGTCAATATTGAGCCGCTTGTAGGGAAAAATTGGAGATTGTGTTGGCCGCTTAAGAACAGGTTCAGATCCCTATAGCTTAAGACTTTTGAATCTTATGAGCCATCAGGGTCTCATAAGAGGGTTCTCCTTACGAGTCATGAGGATCTCATAAGTGTGTTTTCTTCTTAGGGATCGTGAGGATTCCTAAGTGTGTTGCTCCCTTATGAGTCGTAAGGATCTCACGCAGGTGATTTCTCCTTACAGGGTCGAGAGGACCTTGCAAGTGTCTTTTAACGAGATTGTGCCCTTTCGGGTTTTCACAAAACCCACCGGTAGCCCTGCTATTTTTACTCACGGAGCCCTCTCGGGTTTTCATCCGTGCCCTTTTCGCTTATGAACATACCATTTTTTTTCTTTTTCTTTCTTCTTCTTTTTTTTGTTCTTTTCTCTTTTTTTGTGTCAGCCTTGGGATGCTGCAGTCTACAGTAGTTTATCGACGTCTCGGTCAACAGCTAATTTTAGGACATAATGGTCCATCGTTAGTTTAAGGACGTTTCGGTCCGTTGTTAGTTTAAGGACGTTTCGGTCCATCGTTAGTTTAAGGACGTTTCGGTCCGTTGTTAGTTTAAGGACGTTTCGGTCCATTGTTAGTTTAAGGACGTTTCGGTCCGTTAGCCGGCTACTACTTATAGAGTTTGGGCTCAGGAAGATAGCGAGCAGACATAGTCGTCGTCATCTATCATTGACCTAGGCCGTGACTCGTCAAGCGTAGTGCTTTTTCTGGAAGCGACCATTTATTAGCCTGAAGGGCCTTTCGCCATGCATGTCCATGAGTAGATAGGCCCTACCCCGGGAGACCTTGTCTATGATTGTCACGCCCCGCTTCCCAGAGTACGCAAGATTGGGCACGTGACATAGCCAACCATGCTACCTGTGGGTAGGAAATATCCATCCACAGTCACATTACGGTTGTAGAGATATCAAGAAATTAGATAATAACTAATCTAATACATGTCCAAATCCATAATAACAAGAATCAATAAACCATAAGTGCGGAAGCAAATGATCCAATACAATAAATAAACAGTACGTCCCATAATGCGGGCTCACATCTGGAAATGAAATGAAATAAATAAACTAAACCCTAAGGAACTCACAGTTCAGCCTGCTGGCTGAAGTACTCCTGCTCGGTCAACTGCAGTGGTAAGGAATCTGGGCCATGCAAAACCCAGACGTCAGCGCGTCATGTCAACCAAATAATATAATCTAAACATGGTAAAAAGCAATGCGGTATGAACATGAATAAAGCAGTACTAAGAAATAACAGAGCAGGGTAATGTGCAGTGGTGACTAAACTGTCCTATCAGGTTTCTACTCTATAGTCTTTGAAATCAATTGATGAATCGTCGATGTAACTCAATAGTATCCCGTGCGTGCCCGGGACCACGGGCAAGGTTCTCGGGGCTGAATCCGAGACGTGCCGCTAAGCAGTAATAGGTAGCTGGATGGATGAGTGATGTCAGCATCATCACTCCGGGGCAGGCCAAGCCCGTAAGACTGATCAGAACCGGTATCGAACTGTTGAGTTACAAGTCGGTTTCACCTTTGATTTCCCCATACCCCCAAGTTATGTATGTCAGGTCAGGTATTCAATAATCAAGGATTAATGTCAACACAGAATCAGGTAAAAGCAGGTATGTCTGGTTAGACAGCAGGAATGGTCCATGAGGACCCCAAGTCAGGTTTATTGGCATTAGGCATGAGATCATGTAATAAGTCAGGTTGTAGTCCAATAGGTTGAGTCAGTATGTATAGGGTGTCATGTCCGGTGTATCAGTACATGTGTCAGGTGTATCAAGATCGGTCAATATGTAATGCAATCAAATGTATGTTGATAACAGGTATAGTAACGAATAAGGAATAACAGCAGGAACAGCAAATAACAATATTATTCCATATAAACACAGTGATGCTTTGTATTCTCTTATTAACAGGTTCAAGCACCCTTGGGGTGCAATAATCACAGTGTAGCGCAATATTAATAACAGCAGGCAATAAAAATATAAGTGTGCGACTATTATCCTCTAAATAGTAAAATGATTAGCAGGTAGTTGTTATTAAGGTTACGGTGGCAAAATACGATTTAGGTGGCAGTATTATAATGTACATCATATTTCGTCCAATGAGACAAGTAGCAATACTTAGTTAATATAGCAAGTTTGTGAGTCAAACATTTAATTAGTTTAACGTAGCATGTAGCAAGAAATCTTGCCTCGACGGTTCCGCAAACCGGAAAACACGAATGCCACGTCGGCGGAAAACACGAGACGGATGCACGGGCCACGGATCGAGTCCTAACAGCGAACAGCGGGACCACACGGACCAGGGTACTTCGCTGGAGCGTCGGGTCCAACGACGGCACGGCCGGAATCCGGCAAAAGTCAACGGCAACGAAGTTAGCAAACACGATATACGTAAATTAAAGATCAGCGGGGGAAAATGAGCACAAAGGGAAAGATAAGGGATGCTTACAGGGAATAACCCGGGGCAACCACGACAGGTTTGCCGACGAGAGGGCGCCGGCGAGGAACAGGGAACGCGACAGCTCCGGCCAAAGGTTGCTGGACCCGGTGGTGCTGCGACGAGGGGATGCAATGGTCTGGTCTGGGTTGCAGGAGGGAGAGGAGGTGGTCGGCGGTGCGCTGGCGACGACGACGATGATCGACGGCAAGTTTCCCGGTGGCCTGGGGTTGTGTGATGGGGTTAGGCTCGGGTGCAATGCAACGCAGGCGAGGGAAAGGAAGAAGAAGATCGGGGCTGATGCGCAGGAGATGAGGAGGACGAGCGGAGGCCGACGAGGAAGTGGGGTCGCCGGCGGTGGGCGGTGCAAGTGACGGTGGCGCTGGCCGAGCGCTGGAAAGAGAATGGAGGAAGGAGGGCAGAGGAGGACGGGTTGCGGCGTAGGCAAGGGTGCTGGTGGTGGTCTCGTCGGCGCGGGGACTGCGGCGGCGACGGCGACGAGCGGCTAGGGTTTGATGGGGTTCGAGGGTTTTCTTTCTCGCGATGGGGAGAGAGGAGGAGGCTGCGTAAATATAAAGGAAGAGAGAGAGAGAGAGATTGTAGAGAAAGATTTGAGAGAGAGAGAGAGATAGAGAGAGACGGAGAGAGAGAGGGAAAGGGGGGCCCACGAGGGTAAAGCCCCTCGTGATGATTGGCTGGGAATTTAACAGAAGAAATTTTAAGAGATTTAGGAATATATGTTAACAGTAAAATATATGAAATTTTATAAGGTTTGAATATTTTATTAATTTTGGGATTTTGGCGCTAAAATGAAACATTTCCAAATCGCGCCCGGGTTGCGCCCAAAAATTTGAAATTTAAATAATAGGATTTTAAGCGGGTTCCAAATTTTGAAAAGAGGTGTTTTGTGATTAAAATGCATGCCCCCAAGTCGGACACTTGCACGCGCGCGTAGCCGTCCAAACTTGCCCATTTAGCCGAACGGGAAGAAATCTCGACACGCGGACGCTACCACGCGACTAGTGGTGACGAGTAGGCCAACATGGATATTTTTAATTTCATTTTCGGTATTAAAATTTGTTATGTGCCAAAATGACTTAACCGGTTAAAATTTAGCATTAAGCACCAAACCATCAGGAAAATTGGAATGAGCAATATACATCACTCAACTAGCAAAGGAAATAGTATTATTGGGCTCGGGTGTTACATCATACCCAACTACAAAAAGAATTTCGTCCTCGAAATTCCAAGATTACAAGATAGCTAACTACAGGAAAAGGTGAGGAAATTTCTGTCGGATCTCGTCTTCTCGCTCCCAAGTGGATTCTCCATGGGATCGGTTACCCCAAGAAACTAGCACAAGAGGGATAACCTTGTTCTTAAGAACCTTTTCTCTTCGATCCTTGATTTCAACTGGTCGCTCCTCAAAAGTTAGGTCCTCCCGTACAGTCAACTCCGAATGATCCAAGACGTGGGTTTCATCACGAACATACCTCCGTAGTTGAGACACATGAAACACATCGTGCACTCCTGCCAAGGACTGTGGTAACGCCAAACGGTACGCTACCTCTCCAACACGCTCCAATATCTCGAAGGGTCCAACGAATCGAGGGCTAAGCTTTCCCCGACTTCCAAAGCGAATCACCCCTCTAGTCGGTGATATCTTCAGGAATACCAAATCACCCACGGCGAACTCTAGAGGTCTTCTTGACATGTCGGCCCAACTTTTCTGTCTGTCTTGAGCTGCCTTCATATGCTTCCTGATTGTATTCACCTTCTCGACTGTCTGTACCACCAAATCTGGTCCTAGTAGTCTGCGTTCACCAACGTCATCCCAACAAACGGGTGAACGGCACTTACGACCATACAACGCTTCAAACGGAGCCATCTGAATAGTCGCTTGGAAGCTGTTATTGTATGAAAACTCCACCAGGTGTAGATGATCTTCTCAAGAACCTTTGAAGTCCAACATGCATGCTCTCAACATATCTTCAAGGGTCTGGATCGTTCTCTCCGACTGCCCATCAGTCTGAGGATGATAAGCTGTGCTAAACTTCAATCGAGTCCCCAAACTTTCTTGTAAACTCTTCCAGAAATGCGACAAGAACCGAGTGTCCCGATCGGACACGATGCTTACCGGCACTCCATGCAACCCGACAATCTCCTGCATGTATCGCTCTGCCAAAGTCTCCGTCGATTGACCAACCCGGAAAGGAATAAAGTGAGCCGCCTTTGTCAACCGATCGACAATCACCCATACTGCATTGTTGCCCTTTGGACTCCGCGGTAAAGCCGTCACGAAATCCATGGTTATATGTTCCCACTTCCACTGAGGAATCGGAAGTGGTTGCAACAAACCAGCAACCCTTTGGTGTTCAGGCTTGACTTGCTGACACACCAAGCACTTAGCCACGAAGCGAGCAATTTCCCATTTCATACCTTCCCACCAGAAGTGCTGTCGAATATCTCGGTACATCTTTGTCCCTCCTGGATGTACAGAATAAGCTGAACTGTGTGCCTCCTTCATAAGCTCTTCACGCACATCTCCTTTTGGCACACACACACGGCTACCATATCTCAACGAACCGTCTTCATGGATCAGTAAATCGGTTCGTAGTCCGGCTTCAACCTGCTCTCGAAACTTTTGTAGCCTAGGATCCTGCGATTGCGCCACTTTAATCTTCTCAACTAAGGACGATTGTACTTGCAATTGCATCAACTGCCCCATAGCATGTGGTAGCATAACCTCCAAGTCAAATCTCCGAAAATCCGCAATGATCTCCCTCTGTGCAGTCAAAACCTGAATTGCTGGTAACCGACTTAGCGCATCCGGCACGACGTTAACTTTTCCCGGATGGTACTTAAGATCAAGGTCGTAGTCGGCCATCAGCTCCAACCATCTGCGTTGCCTCATGTTCAGCTCCTTCTGAGTGAACACATATTTCAAACTCTTGTGATCTGTAAAGACTTCGACTCTCTCGCCCCAAAAGGTAGTGTCTCCAAATTTTCAAGGCGAAGATCACGGCCGCAAGCTCCAAGTCATGAGTCGGGTAATTCTTCTCATGAGTCTTCAGTTGTCTTGATGCGTAAGCTACGACCTTCCCATTCTGCATTAAAACACATCCCAATCCCTTTCCAGATGCGTCGCTGTGAATCACCAGTCCTCCTGAATTATCTGGTACGGTCAGGATCGGGGCGGTTACCAACTTCTGCTTCAACGCCTAGAAGGCCAATGCACATCCATCCGTCCAAACAAACGGTACCTCCTTTCGCGTAAGCTTGATTAACGGCTCTGCCAAACGAGCGAAGTTCTCCACAAATCTTCTGTAGTATCCGGCGAGTCCAAGGAAACTTCTTATCTCCGCAACATTCTTTGGAGCTGGCCAATCTCGAACTGCTGCAATCTTCTCGGGATCAACGGCGATTCCATCGCCCGACACAACATGCCCCAGAAACTTCACTTCTTCCAGCCAGAATTCGCACTTACTCATCTTCGCGAATAATTTCTCCTGTCTCAGCGTCTGCAGTGCGATCCTTAAATGCTCAGCATACTCCTCCGGACTCTTCGAGTATACCAGAATATCGTCAATGAAAACCACCATAAACTGGTCCAGGTATGGTGAAAAGACCCTGTTCATCAAATCCATGAATACTGCCGGCGCATTCGTTACTCCGAAGGGCATCACTAGATACTCGAAATGTCCATATCGAGTTAGAAACGCCGTCTTGCAAATGCCTTCTGCTTTCACTCGGACCTGATGATATCCTGATCGCAAATCCAGTTTCGAGAATACCCTCGCGCCACTAAACTGCTCAAAAGTTCTCCAATGCGAGGGATCGAGTACTTGTTTTAATAGTCACCCGGTTCAATTCTCGATAATTCATGCACATCCTTCTCGTGCCATCCTTCTTCTTTACTAAAGAACTGGAGCTCCCCAAGGCGAGTTGTGCTTCGAATCCAACCCTTCTCGAGTAATTCACCAACTTGTTTCTTAACTTCTTCCAATTCCACCGGTGCCATCGGATAATAAGATTTTGATACTGGCGCTGCACCAGGAATAAGTCAATCGCAAACTCTACTTCTCGCTTCGGCGATAAGCCTGATATATCTTCAAACACATCCATAAAGTCGCGAACAACTGCCGGCTCTTCCTTACTATCAACTTCCATAGTCGCAAGAACACTGTTTGTCGGCCTAGCCCTAAACTCGACTGGCCCGACAGAGCTGCTTCCTCCAGTGAAAGTAAACTCAGGGTGTCCGG
The DNA here is from genome assembly GCA_030015575.1 of Agapanthus africanus. NCBI lineage: Eukaryota > Viridiplantae > Streptophyta > Magnoliopsida > Asparagales > Amaryllidaceae > Agapanthus > Agapanthus africanus. The sequence goes on from CM057337.1 coordinate 978,654,361, forward strand.
GAATCTGGAAAATTACTTTCCTTGCCCTACAATCAATGTGTGCGTGGAAAGTGCCAAAATACATTCCCAAGACTACTTCATAACTGCCCGTATCTATCACCAAGAAATCTGCAAAGAGCTCCCGTCCGCAAACAACAACTGTACAATCTCTACACTCCTTACTAGTTATGATTGTCCCATTCCCAGTGTGTATGTCCCAAAAACTAGACAGGGTCGTGCAGGTAATCGAGTGTATAGTTATAAATTTGGGTGACATAAGACAGTGAGATGCTCCGAAATTAAATAATGCCAATGCGGGAAAACCATGAACGAGTAAATTACCTGAAACCCCTTCTCTTGATGCCTTAGCTTCTTCAACTGTCAACGTGAAAGCTCGAGCCTGAATAGATCCTTGAGTCAACTGTCTCTGCCCTTGGAACGGTCTCTGCGGAGGCTTCTGAATATCATCCCTTGTACGAAGCTTCGACGGACAAGCACTAACGGCGTGATCTGCCGCTCCACATCTAAAACAGAGTCCCAGCCTCTTACGACACTCCTTTCGCACATGTCCGGGTACATGGCAGTAGTTACAAATCACGCTCCCTTTCCGATCACCCACACTTGTTTTCTTCATTGGTGCTACGCTGCGCCTGTTCACCGGAATACTTCTACGTACAGACGTTTGTTTCAGTGCAGATGCTGGTTCCAGCTCGGTCTGTTCCTTTAGATTCTCCAGCAATCCCCTTATCACTCTACGCCTGGCGGCTATGACCGCACGTCTTTGGTCCATCTTCAAATTCGTACCGGCCATATTCCTTGAAATCAAAGTACCCAACATTAGCATGATGATAGATTCTGGGTATAGATCAAGGCTAGAACTCCAAGATACTTAAATAGAGTACTGCATTGTAGCTATGCCGCGGTATCATAGCCCCAATTACTTAACTCCACCCAAGTCGCCTAAGTCCTAGAGATAACAAGAAATTAGGTTTTCGAGTGGACAATGCAAAGTAAGTTTGCATGTCGACATGATCCGGAAGAATGATTCAAGGATGGTAAAACGGTCAAGGTGGCAGGACATGTTTCCTAATCACGGGTATTCTGATTCGTGTATCGGGCACCATACCCAACTACAAAAAAAAGAATCCACCCAACTAACCTATGGCTCTGATACCAAAAAAACCATGTCACGCCCCGCTTCCCAGAGTACGCAAGATTGGGCACGTGACATAGCCAACCATGCTACCTGTGGGTAGGAAATATCCATCCACAGTCACATTACGGTTGTAGAGATATCAAGAAATTAGATAATAACTAATCTAATACATGTCCAAATCCATAATAACAAGAATCAATAAACCATAAGTGCGGAAGCAAATGATCCAATACAATAAATAAACAGTATGTCCCATAATGCGGGCTCACATCTGGAAATGAAATGAAATAAATAAACTAAACCCTAAGGAACTCACAGTTCAGCCTGCTGGCTGAAGTACTCCTGCTCGGTCAACTGCAGTGGTAAGGAATCTGGGCCATGCAAAACCCAGACGTCAGCGCGTCATGTCAACCAAATAATATAATCTAAACATGGTAAAAAGCAATGCGGTATGAACATGAATAAAGCAGTACTAAGAAATAACAGAGCAGGGTAATGTGCAGTGGTGACTAAACTGTCCTATCAGGTTTCTACTCTATAGTCTTTGAAATCAATTGATGAATCGTCGATGTAACTCAATAGTATCCCGTGCGTGCCCGGGACCACGGTCAAGGTTCTCAGGGCTGAATCCGAGACGTGCCGCTAAGCAGTAATAGATAGCCGGATGGATGAGTGATGTCAGCATCATCACTCCGGGGCAGGCCAAGCCCGTAAGACTGATCAGAACCGGTATCGAACTGTTGAGTTACAAGTCGGTTTCACCTTTGATTTCCCCATACCCCCAAGTTATGTATGTCAGGTCAGGTATTCAATAATCAAGGATTAATGTCAACACAGAATCAGGTAAAAGCAGGTATGTCTGGTTAGACAGCAGGAATGGTCCGTGAGGACCCCAAGTCAGGTTTATTGGCATTAGGCATGAGATCATGTAATAAGTCAGGTTGTAGTCCAATAGGTTGAGTCAGTATGTATAGGGTGTCATGTCCGGTGTATCAGTACATGTGTCAGGTGTATCAAGATCGGTCAATATGTAATGCAATCAAATGTATGCTGATAACAGGTATAGTAACGAATAAGGAACAACAGCAGGAACAGCAAATAACAATATTATTCCATGTAAACACAGTGATGCTTTGTATTCTCTTATTAACAGGTTCAAGCACCCTTGGGGTGCAATAATCACAGTGTAGCGCAATATTAATAACAGCAGGCAATAAAAATATAAGTGTGCGACTATTATCCTCTAAATAGTAAAATGATTAGCAGGTAGTTGTTATTAAGGTTACGGTGGCAAAATACGATTTAGGTGGCAGTATTATAATGTACATCATATTTCGTCCAATGAGACAAGTAGCAATACTTAGTTAATATAGCAAGTTTGTGAGTCAAACATTTAATTAGTTTAACGTAGCATGTAGCAAGAAATCTTGCCTCGACGGTTCCGCAAACCGGAAAACACGAATGCCACGTCGGCGGAAAACACGAGACGGATGCACGGGCCACGGATCGAGTCCTAACAGCGAACAGCGGGACCACACGGACCAGGGTACTTCGCTGGAGCGTCGGGTCCAACGTCGGCACGGCCGGAATCCGGCAAAAGTCAACGGCAACGAAGTTAGCAAACACGATATACGTAAATTAAAGATCAGCGGGGGAAAATGAGCACAAAGGGAAAGATAAGGGATGCTTACAGGGAATAACCCGGGGCAACCACGACAGGTTTGCCGACGAGAGGGCGCCGGCGAGGAACAGGGAACGCGACAGCTCCGGCCAAAGGTTGCTGGACCCGGTGGTGCTGCGACGAGGGGATGCAATGGTCTGGTCTGGGTTGCAGGAGGGAGAGGAGGTGGTCGGCGGTGTGCTGGCGACGACGACAATCGACGGCAAGTTTCCCGGCGGTCTGGGGTTGTGTGATGGGGTTAGGCTCGGGTGCAGTGCAATGCAGGCGAGGGAAAGGAAGAAGAAGATCGGGGCTGATGCGCAGGAGATGAGGAGGACGAGCGGAGGCCGACGAGGAAGTGGGGTCGCCGGCGGTGGGCGGTGCAAGTGACGGTGGCGCTGGCCGAGCGCTGGAAAGAGAACGGAGGAAGGAGGGCAGAGGAGGACGGGTTGCGGCGTAGGCAAGGGTGCTGGTGGTGGTCTCGTCGGCGCGGGGACTGCGGCGGCGACGGCGACGAGCGGCTAGGGTTTGATGGGGTTCGAGGGTTTTCTTTCTCGCGATGGGGAGAGAGGAGGAGGCTGCGTAAATATAAAGGAAGAGAGAGAGAGATTGTAGAGAAAGATTTTAGAGAGAGAGAGAGAAAGAGAATAGAGAAAGATAGAGAGAGACGGAGAGAGAGAGAGGGAAAGGGGGGCCCACGAGGGTAAAGCCCCTCGTGATGATTGGCTGGGAATTTAACAGAAGAAATTTTAAGAGATTTAGGAATATATGTTAACAGTAAAATATATGAAATTTTATAAGGTTTGAATATTTTATTAATTTTGGGATTTTGGCGCTAAAATGAAACATTTCCAAATCGCGCCCGGGTTGCGCCCAAAAATTTGAAATTTAAATAATAGGATTTTAAGCGGGTTCCAAATTTTGAAAAGAGGTGTTTTGTGATTAAAATGCATGCCCCCAAGTCGGACACTTGCACGCGCGCGTAGCCGTCCAAACTTGCCCGTTTAGCCGAACGGGAAGAAATCTCGACACGCGGACGCTACCACACGACTAGTGGAGACGAGTAGGCCAACATGGATATTTTTAATTTCATTTTCGGTATTAAAATTTGTTATGTGCCAAAATGACTTAACCGGTTAAAATTTAGCATTAAGCACCAAACCATCAGGAAAATTGGAATGAACAATATACATCACTCAACTAGCAAAGGAAATAGTATTATTGGGCTCGGGTGTTACAATGATATACGAGCCTTCATAGTTTGGCTCGAATTTCCCCCGTTTGGCACGATTGGGGATCATAGGTCTTTTGACCACTAGCACGAGTTCGCCTTGGCGGAATGTCCTTGGCCTAGTTAATCTTTCGTATGAGCGCATCATCTTTGCTTTGTAAGCCTCCAGGTTTTGTTGCGCCATGAGCCGGGTTTCACAAGGGCATCGAGCTCCTCAAGCCGAAGGTGAGCATTCTCTTCGTCCGTTAGCTCGTAGTGAACTGCCACTCGTAGAGAGGGTAACTCTATCTCGAGGGGAGTACCGCTTCCGTACCGAATACCAACGCGTACGACGTTGTGTTCGTGGCTGTTTTGAACGTAGTTCGATACGCCCAGAGAGCTTCATGCAGTCTCTCATGCCAGTCCTTCTTATTTCGCGACACCGTCTTTTTTACGATCTTCGTCAAGGTCTTGTTAAAAGCCTCAGCTAGACCGTTAGCTCGAGGATTATAGACTGAAGAGTATCTCCAGTCTATGTTATGTTGTTGTGCGAAGCGGCTGATCTTATGGCTTCTATAGGCTGGCCCGTTATCGGAGATAATCCGTCATGGAGTTCCAAACCGATAAATGACGTGCGTCTTGAAGAAATGGAGGATATTCTCCGTCTTCACTTCCCTCAGCGGTACTGCTGCTGCCCATTTGGAGAAGTAATCAGTTGTCGCCAAAATGAATCGATGTCCTCTGGACGATGCTGGTTCGATGGGGCCGATTATGTCAGTCCCCCACATTTCGAACGGCCAGCTAGCCACTGTTGGATGGATTCTGGTTCGATGGGGCCGATTATGTCAGTCCCCCACATTTCGAACGGCCAGCTAGCCACTGTTGGATGTAGTGGATTTGGATGCTGATGGATAAAGTCTCCGTGAATCTGGCACACGTAGCACTGCTTCGTGTATTCGAGGCAGTCTTGGATTATCGTGGGCCACTAATAACCAATCTGTTTGATCTTTAGCTTCATCTTCGGCCCGGCTTGGTGAGAACCGCAGAGTCCGTCATGAGTTTCTTGGAAGACTCATTTTGCCTCTTCAGGTCCCAGGCATCTTAGCCATAAAGAGTCAAATGATCTCTTATACAGGGTATAATTGACGAAAGAAAAAGTCAGAGCTCGTTTCATAAGCCGATATCTTGAGGACGCATCTTCAGGTGTTCGACGGGATTTGACGTAGTCTATAAAGACTTCTCTCCAATCCCCAACCTTTTCCTGGTCTTTTACTTGCAGAGCCACTTGCTCGGTCGCTCCCTTTTCTTCGGACGACTCCGGAGACATTTCTGCCGGTGCAAGAACCTGACGGCTTTGTACCACGATTCTTACGTCATCGAGGTTTTCGTCGGCCAATTCTTTAGCGAGCTTGGCTAATGCATCCGCCTTGCTATTTTCTGCACGCGGTATGCTTTCCAGGGCGTAGGAAAGAATTTGAGTCAGTAGTTGTTGCACTCTCTCGCCGTACTTTACCAGCTCTGGTTTGCACGTTTGCTAGTCGCCGTTTACTTGACTAACGAGTAGTTGGGAGTCTCCGTATATGATGAGGTTTTCAATTCCCATGTCGATAGCGATCTCGAGACCTGCTATCAAAGCTTCATATTCGGCTTCGTTGTTCGTCCTCGGCTCTGTTAAGGAGAATGCAAAGTGCATTATCCCTCCTTGTGGAGTCACGAAGATGTGGCCTACCCCTGATTTGATTATGGGGGTGCTTTGTTTGCGCTTCTTCATGGAAGACGCTCCATCAAAATAGAGTTCCCACCAAGTATCATTCTCTCTTCTTTCCCCGTCGATCGTGTCAAACGCGTGTTCGTCTGGCAATTCGCAGTTCAAGGGAGAGTTGGCAGGTATCGGATGCTCAGCGAGGAAGTCAGCGATGGCCTGGCCTTTCACTGCCTTAAGAGGCCGATAAGTTATCGAGAACTCCATTAAGAGTAGGGCCCATTTAGCAAGTCGTCCCGTTAATATGGCCTTCGACATCAAATATTTGAGAGGATCCACCTTTGATATGAGATGGACCTCATATGCCAACGCGTAGTGTCTGAGCTTCGTTATTGCGAAGATCAACGCTAGGCAGTGTTTTTCGATGGTGGAATAGTTGTTTTCTGTCCCCAGGAGAACTCGACTCAGATAGTAAAGAGCTCTTTCTTTCCCTTGGTCGTTCTCTTGTGCCCACAGCGCGCCTAAAGAACCTTCGAGGGCTGTTGTGTACAGGACGAGAGGTTTTCCTTTAACGGGAGCGGCTAGCAATGGCGGATTCTGCAGGTATTGCTTGATTTCGTCCAGTGCCCTTTGGCATTTGTGATCCCAGACGAACGGGGTTCCTTTTTTCATCAAGTGATTGTAGGGGCGGCACTTGCCGGAGAGATTGGCTATGAATCGCCGGATATACGCGAGCTTTCCTTGGAGAGACCGCAGTTGCTTGAGAGTTCCTGGCGGGGGCATTTCCATGATCGCCTTGATCTTCGACGGGTCTATCTCGATGCCTCGATGTCGTACGATGAATCCTAGGAATTTGCCCGAGGAAACTCCGAACGTGCATTTGAGAGGGTTCATCTTCAGGTTGTATTTCCGAAGGCATTGAAACACAATATTTAGATGCTCTAAATGTTCCTCGTATGATTTGTTTTTAACTACGAGGTCGTCGATATAACATTCGACGATTTCATGTATGAGGTCGTCGAAAATTTTTGTTATGGCCCTCTGATAGGTGGCGCCGGCGTTCTTTTGACCGAAGGGCATCACCTTGTAGCAGAATATGCCCAAAGGGGTCCGGAAAGCGGTGTGCTTCTGGTCCTCGGGATGCATTTTTATCTAATTATATCCTGATGATCCATCCATGAAGGAGAATACTTTGTGAGTGGATGTGTTATCTATCATCAGCTCAGTGACTGGTACTGGAAAGTTGTCCTTTGGGCAGGCTTTATTGAGATCCCAAAAGTCCACACATATGCGCACCGTCCCATTCTTCTTCATCACCGGGACGATGTTGGTGATCCAATCAGGATATTGAACTTCTTGGATAAAACCGAAGTCAATTAGTTTCTTGACCTCGGCATTGATGCTCATCTCAAGCTCGAGCCGCATTCTTCTCGGCACTTGTTTGATCGGCTTGATGTCCGGAGATATCGCCAATTTGTGCACAGCAATCTCTGGATCTAATCCTGGCATCTTGGAATAATTCCATGCGAAGTAATCTTTATACTGCACGAGCACGTTTTTTAGCGTAGCCACCCTTTCTTCAGACAACAGCTCACTGACGAACGTCGGTCGCGGGTCACTTGCCGTCCCCAAATCAATTTTCTTGAGGTTATCTGCAATAGTATGTATTCCGTATTCCAGCTCTTTTGGTGCCAGTGGAAATTCTGAGATTACCTCGTCATCATCGTTTTCGAAGCACCAGGGGAGTTCATCCGTATTCTCGGGCTCTTCTTCTGACAACATTATCATATGACAAGTACGAGATTGCTTCCAAGACCGATGTTGATCTGGTTCTACTCTCGCGGCTTTGGGTTCATGCTTCTGCGGCGGGGTTACCCTCCAGCTGCTGGATAGAGCGAACCTGCCTTGCTGATACTGGTCTTCTACCCAGTCTTTAAATATGAAGCAGTCTTCGAGAGGATGTCCTATTACCCTGTGATAGGAGCAATAGTCCGGGTGAGAGACTTCGCCTGCTTGCTCAGGGTGCTTGGACTCCGGGAGTGTCATCATTTGATGTTTTATGAAAAGATCGAATATCTTCCTTATCTTGTCTTGGGGAAAAGAATATGCTCGACCCATCTTTTTTATAAGAGACGAATCCGGACTGCTCGATTCCTGATCGCGTGGCTTTTTGGACCCGCTTTGTCGCTGTCGAACGCCTTTCCCGTTCTTTGGTTTCTTTCTGCCTCTGTGTCGGGCCTTTGTACAACGGGTTGACAAGGAGGAGCATTTTCATTTTTCACAGCCTGTTGAAAGAGGCGTTGTGTCTTGCCTTTCTCGTAGATGGACATTTCGCGATTATGGTCGTCTCGAACCTTTTGACCTGCTTCCCTTATAAGCTTGTCCATCTGTTCTTCGAACGACGGACTTGGCATTTTCACGGCTGGAGCTCGTTCTGGTTCAGGGTTAGCGTCTTCCTACAGAGCATCTCCTTTTTCATCAAGGTCATATATGACGTAGCAGTCGCGGAATAGCTCCCGTTTCTTGGATTGAACATACCCAAGCCCAGTCGTTTCCATTCTCCCGTTGGGCAACTTTCGTTGAGTTCGGGGAACGTTCCAGATCCTGTTATAGAACCGTGCTTGTCACACAGTTTGTTTAAGGGGTACACCTTGGCGTCTCAAGAGTCTCTTTAGCCCATCTGTGTAATATCTGGGCAAACGGATGGGTTGGAGCCTATCAAGTGTAGAATCCGCGCCATGCAAGATTTCTTTCTCCACTTTGGTTTCCCCGGATCGGTAGAATAGGATTGCCTTTTCACCTTTTCGCATGGGAGGGACGTAGAATGTCTGCAGTTCTTCCACACTATAGGTATCAAGCGCGTCTAGTTCTTTATGATGTTTGGGCGGAACCATGGTAACTTGCAAACTTTGATCTTCATCAGCGAAGGTTTGTACTGATGGCCGAGCAGAGAATACGACATTGGCCCCATCTTCCGAGTTGCTGCCGAAGATCAACATAGGAGCGGACAGTCCCGGCTTATTGCACTAGGGCGGACCTGAGTAAACTATCTCTTCTTCCTCCTCGGTATCACTCCCGATGATCGGAATAGTAGTGATAGCTTTGTTCTTCGGTTTGTGAAATCTTTCCGTGTCCTCAAAATCTGGTAAGAAGTATTTTGCATCCTCATACTTTCGGACTTCGTTCACGGAGAATGGGTTCAGCTCCCCTGTTACGGTATTGATCGCACACTTTTGGCGTGTCGGATGTTCAAAGTTCTAAAGTTATAACCGCGATCAGGACGGTGTCGCTTTGCAGCTAGCCGGTTGAGCACGGGTCGATCCACAGGGAGATGGTTGTATTTCCGTTCTTGTCTTAGACGAGTCAATAAAGAATGTGTATATGTTTGTTCGATTCTAACCTATGTATTTTATTTGCAAGTATAAAGTTGTTAAGAAAAAGATACGAGATTGTAAGCTAAAGAAATCCGTACTCAAAATCTTTGAGCCGAGTCTTGACCAATTGAAGCTAGAGCAATCGGCAACAACGTGGATTAGGGGATTTAAGCGCGGTATTCGTGGAACCGGCTTATTTACCCTTGTCCTTCCGTTCTTGTCTCTTGCTTTCGCCTCCGGCCAAACCGAACGCAATCGGTCGCGGTTAGAAATCACCGTTACCTTGTTAGGGTAGGGTGCCTAACGGAGCGCTTGCGTATCGTTTGGGCGGAGTTCAATGGAAAATAACGGGAAAAGGAAATGAGCAAAGAAACGTTAAGTTACAATATCGTATTGATTCTTAACAGCAACAATAATTACAACCATTCACAAAAAGAACAAAAAAGAGCAAAAGAAAAGAAACGATTACAAGTAAGTAAGGGCAAGGAATTTAAGTGCATGAAAGTAAAGCAAGGTAATAAAAAGCAAGAAATAAATAGGCAAGAAAAAGAACTAGAAACTAGAACTCAAGACAAGCATGGGATCAATAGACAACCCTTAAACTTGCAAGCTCAATCAAGAGGTTGCAAGATTAAGAGAAGGGTAAAGAACTCATGTGAAATGAAGCACTAATTCCATAAGAAGATACAACCCTTGAAATCAATAACAAACCCTTAAACTTTCAAGCTCAATGAAGAGGTTGAAAGATCAAGAGAAAGCAAGGATCTCAAGGGGAAGCTAAAACAAAAGAATGATACAAAAACCCTCATCTTCATTTCATCATCCACTCAAAAAGCTCTCACTACAATTTTCATGGAGGAAAGAATGAAGAAGAAGAAGAAGAAGAAGACTAAACTACACTAAAAGAGGCTAAAGAACTTAACTAAGAATGGACCCTTTGCTTGGCTCAGATCCGGGGTATTTATAGGAAGGGAACTGGAAACCTAAGGCAAGAATATGGCTCCATATAAAAGTACCAAACTGCCCCTAAAAGTTGACAGAGAGAGAGGCCAGTACGGCCGCGGTTCCACGGCCTAGACCCCCTATTGGCCGCGGAACCGCGACCATCTTGATGAGTTGGGTCATGGGGTTTTGGTCGATTCCCTGGTTTTACATTTCCTTGTGTTTGCCAACTTTAAACTGCACAAAATCTTCCAGAATATCTTCAGATTTCTTAGTCCAAGATTGCTTTATTTTCTTCACTTTTGACTTCTATCTCCCTCGAGCTCCGCGCACCCATTGATTCTTGTGCAGCCCCCCTCGTGCTCTGTGCTTGTCCGAGACACGAATGACCACTGTCATATGTCTTGTCTCTGGAACTGGTACTCAGCACTGGACGGATATGGATGACCGGAACCCGGCTTTTATCTGCTGTCAACAGATGTTCTGCTTTTGGCGTAACTGTGGAGATTTTGTCTTGATTTGCAATATTTGTACTGGAAACCTGTAATTTGTAAATATGTAACAAACACGGATTAAAAGCACCTACCTATAAACACACGAGCGTAAGAATGGGCAGTATAAAATGCAATATTCTGTTATGAACAAATACCCCCAAACTTAACTTTTGCTCGTCCCGAGCAAAACCAATTATTCAGAAAAATAAAATCCTAACCGCACTTTTGCAGGGAACGCGATTGCACTGAGCACGTGCAACAAGCCGTTAAACCTCTAGGTGTCCCTAGTAGGAGGAGTGTTGTCTCCTGAGGGTTTTCAGCGGATACTACCTACAAAATCCGATCAAGCTAGTTTTGCGAAATAACTATGATTTAAACCCTAAAGTTTTGTTTCAGAAAATAACAATTCTATGATCCTAAGTCTAGACTATCGAACCCTTATTTTTCACACTTCGCTTCTTATTTAACTAAAGATTTTATATGTTTTTACGTGCAGTGCAAATAGTGTCGTTAAGTTCCAGAAGGATCGATTAAAATCATCATGTCACACAATAAAGCCCAGATAAAAATTTTAAAAGGTCACATAAGTTTTATAAAGAGTTAAGTATTTTTCAAGTTTCGTTTTCCAGTAAAGTTTCAACTTCAGAATTTCTATCTTCCCTAACAGGAAACTAGGTCTTATTTTTCACTCCACATTTTTCTTGTTTTCATTTCATACACACCTCTGTGAACGTGAAATAGTCTTTATCATAGAATAAAACCTTCATATCTCCGCTAGAAATATTTTTTATAAAACCTGTCTTTTGTCAAGATTATTCTCACACAAAGAACCGTTAGGAATTTTAACTCGGAGAGAACACTTGCTTGACTTTGTTTTCAACTAGACTTTCTAGGCTTCTTAACGAGTTTTGGGCCAATGCATCCAAACCAGTTGGTTTTAGGGCATTAGGTGTAGAAACACCCCAGCGGACTTAATTCCTCAAGTTACCTAGGTCCAAAAACAAAAGACAATTTGGCGTGAAAATCATGATGATTCAATACGAACGGAGATATAATCGGCAGTTCAATTATTTTTTTGGATAAAAGACGTGTTTAGTGGGTTCGGTGTGTAATCATTCCAATCAAATTCCAGATGGGTTATTTTTCAGAATTAGTTCCAATTAAGGCATCAATAATATCCCTTCATATTCACTTCACTTCAAAAACTATTCTTGATATTACTTATTTCAGAACAAACCTATTTGATCCTCAGAAAATCATTTATCCATTTAAAAGTTTTTAGACATAAAAGACTTGTCATCTAATTTCCAAAACTCACGACACGTGTAGTGTGATGTAAAGACGTATATCAGTTATAGTTAACTTCAAAGGAGAGTTATCTTTCAGGTTTTCAAAATCTAAAAATAAGATTTAGTTATTCTTATCTTATCAAACAAAACCGTCGAAATGTTGAATCTGAGTTCTCCCACTAGCTAACTTGACAAAGTTTTTATATTTTTTGGAAAATTTTCAATTTTTGTGGGTTTTTAATAAGGTATGCAAATGCAAAATATACAAATGAATGCGAAGGATGAAAGCTTACCGAACACACCCCCAAACTTAAACTTGACAGTGCCCTCACTGTCAGGCTACACCAAGAGGGTCAAAATTGTCGGCGCTCCCTAGAAACAAATTATATACAAAACAAAAAAAAGAAAAGAAAAAATATATACAAAAAGGTTCCCCCCAAACTTAAGTAAAACAGTGTTTCCACTGTTAAGCGTTGAAGTTCAGGAATAGGGGAAAAGAACAGTATCAAGCTATACAAGGCCTTACACAGGCCAAAAGAGAGCACCAACCATTCAAAGATCTTATCGTGATAAAGCAGTGGTTGGTGAAAGAAGGCGTAGAGAAAAGAAATGGAGAATACGCGAGACCGTATGGGGAGAGAAGTGGAATGCGGTCTCGGTATATAAGAAGAAGAATGGCGGAAGGGAAAAAGAAGTGGAGTACGAATTTGAGGGTGAAAATGGAGTGAATAGATTAGCACAATTTGTGATGACCGATGTGTAAAAAGCGATTGTGCTAATCTATTAACTCATCGAGAAATGGGGTCAAATCCCTCAAGATTCGTGAGAAACCATGGGTACGCCGAACTTGGTAAACCAGACATAGTAAATGAAATTGAAACGGTTTCTTGCGATGCCGGAACGATGGAAAGGATGGAGGGAAGTGGTTGAGGAAGGTTATTGGTTAAAGGTTCAGGAGGGTGTACATAGTCAATGAAAGGAACATGATGAATTGGAAAATCCGACTCATCATTTAAAACTGGTTCATCCTCAAAACTATCCTCAATATTCTCCTCAAAATTTAGTTCATCCATGCATTTATCATCAATATCAAGACGCATATGAAGTTCGGGAAAAACATTTAATGATTCGGGATGATGAATTGAAAAGAAAAACTCAGCCAAATCTGCGGGTTCATCATCCAAAATATTCCCAGCTTCAATATCCTCAATCAAGTGAAAGTCAATTTTCTCAGACACCTCATTAAAAGTATGGATTTCAATCGATTCTGGTTCTAATATGGAGGTGTAGAGGTCAAAAGGTTTAGGATTGGGTTCACTTGGATGGGACCCTTCACAATCAGGTAAATCAAACACTACAAAGTCGTACAACTCATTCATCATTCTATCTTCAATTGATAAATCATGTAGAACACTTGATAGACTTTCAACACAGGAATTGTGGGATTCAATTTGAAACGAGTAGGTTTGATTTGGAAGGGTATACAGCTCACTCTCTCCATTCAAATTCTCAGCCCGTCCTACCGCCTCTTCATACATTGGAAAATTTGGAGCTAGCTGGAAACTAGCTACCGGGTCAGTAGGTTGTATGAGAGCGGCGATGGACGCATTCAAATTCATCATCTGTTGGCTTGACGCTACCCTAAAGTCTTCCAACGACTGTTCCAGACTAGACATGGGTTGTGAAGGGGTTTCAATAAAAGAGTCAAAGTTGTTTGGATACTGAAAACTCCCAAATGACGTTTCAGAAGCAATGTCTAGGGAAGGTGTAAAAGTCGGGTAGGACTGGTAGGAATTGAATGGCTGGACATGGGTAGGATCAACATTTGGATACGAAGGTGAATGGAATTGTTGATCCCAAGAATTTGAAGTGGTGAAATGAGTGAAAGATCGGCTATGAGATTGTTCAATATGTTCAGTGATGGACAAAGGATGACTTGCAAAAGGAGTATCAACATAAGCGGGCGCGGGAGGTTGAAAAGGTTGATACAAAGTGGAGTGCAAGTGTTTGTCCTAGACGCTTCTATCCGATCTTTCAAAAAGATTTTAGGCATGGAGGGATCGTTCGACGTTCGGCCAAATCAAGAACCGTAAGAAGTAATGTCTGGTTGTGGGTACCAAAGTTCGGTAAGAGTTTTGCGAGGTAGGGTACTCATGATATGAGGAGAGAAAGAAAGAAAGGAAGAGAAAAGGAGGGGAAAAAGAATGCGATTTTTTTTAGATATTAACAAAAGAATGAAATATACACACAAAAAGAATCTGGGCCAAAAACAATCACGACACAAAAATACCACACACCTAATCATTTTAGGGTTCACCTAGGTCAATTAGACCTGCTCCAGAACTTGATTGTCGAAGTAAAACTTTGTCAAGAAATGGACTTAAGATACACTGATCACGAGGCCAGGTAAGTGCAGAGATAAGGGGAGGTTTTCCAACGCTTTCGCGAAGTTCCTTAATTAAATAACCCTTTCTCTTTTGGTGGTTTCGCCGTTAACACTTTCCTAGACATCCCGTAAACAATGTACCGTTAAGTGAGGTTCTAAACACGGTTAATTTCTCCTAATGAGCGCGAAGTCCTTAAGGCTTAAAGTCTAATTTCTTTTAAAGTTTGTGCGGGTAAACGTTATGCTCAAGTTCGTGATTTGTGGGCCACGGAAAAGGTGATGAAATCCTTTACCGTATGTTGTGGGGTTCGCTTGCCCTTAAGTCCGTATTAATGTATACAATGCGCAATTCAATAAAAATTCTATAAAGAATCAAACAATCATTTTTTTTAGTTTAAGCGCGGCACTGCAACAAATACGAGTTAGTCAATTTTTAGCGTTTGCTAGCGAACTTGCAAAGAATCCTGCAAAGAATAGTATATTGGATGCGTCGGATTTGAGAAGAAGGTGTTAGTAAAGTACGTACCGTTAAGTTTTTGGGTTAGGAAACCCCCGTTGAATCAAATCCGGTAAGCTTGAAAAGTTCGCTTGCGCGGGTCAAACTACCCGGATCTTTGGCACTGTATTTTGCAATCACCTTAGCCTTGAACGTACACTTTGCGCCCCACAATCGCCGTTTGCAACTCCGCAAAAATCTGCAGACTTGCTCACAAAAATTATCAAAAAAAAAAACAAAAAGATTTTTTTTATAAATATATACAAAAAGAATATTAACCTGAATAACAAGAAAGAAAATACGCTACCGTCTCCCCGGCAACGGTGCCATTTGATCGCACGCTTTTGGCGTGTCGGATGTTCAAAGTTCTAAAGTTATAACCGCGATCAGGACGGTGTCGCTTTGCAGCTAGCCGGTTGAGCACGGGTCGATCCACCGGGAGATGGTTGTATTTCCGTTCTTGTCTTAGACGAGTCAATAAAGAATATGTATATGTTTGTTCGATTCTAACCTATGTGTTTTATTTGCAAGTATAAAGTTGTTAAGAAAGAGATACGAAATTGTAAGCTAAAGAAATCCGTACTCAAAACCTTTGAGCCGAGTCTTGACCAATTGAAGCTAGAGCAATCGGCAACAACGTGGATTAGGGGATTTAAGCGCGGTATTCGTAGAATCCGGCTTATTTACCCTTGTCCTTCCGTTCTTGTCTCTTGCTTTCGCCTCCGGCCAAACCGAACGCAATCGGTCGCAGTTAGGAATCACCGTTACCTTGTTAGGGTAGGGTGCCTAACGGAGCGCTTGCGTATCGTTTGGGCGGAGTTCAACGGAAAATAACGGGAAACGGAAATGAGCAAAGAAACGTTAACTTACAATATCGTATTGATTCTTAACAACAACAATAATTACAACCATTCACAAAAAGAACAAAAAAGAGCAAAAGAAAAGAAAAGATTACAAGTAAGTAAGGGCAAGGAATTTAAGTGCATGAAAGTAAAGTAAGGTAATAAAAAGCAAGAAATAAATAGGCAAGAAAAAGAACTAGAAACTAGAAATCAAGACAAGCATGAGATCAATAGCCAACCCTTAAACTTGCAAGCTCAATCAAGAGGTTGCAAGATCAAGAGAAGGGTAAAGAACTCATGTGAAATGAAGCACTAATTCCATAAGAAGATACAACCCTTGAAATCAATAACAAACCCTTAAACTTTCAAGCTCAATGAAGAGGTTGAAAGATCAAGAGAAAGCAAGGATCTCAAGGGGAAGCTAAAACAAAAGAATGATACAAAAACCCCCATCTTCATTTCATCATCCACTTAAAAAGCTCTCACTACAATTTTCATGAAGGAAAGAATGAAGAAGAAGAAGAAGAAAACTAAACTACACTAAAAGAGGCTAAAGAACTTAACTAAGAATGGACCCTTTGCTTGGCTCAGATCCAGGGTATTTATAGGAAGGGAACTGGAAACCTAGGGCAAGAATATGGCTCCATATAAAAGTACCAAACTGCCCCTAAAAGTTGACAGAGAGAGAGGCCAGTACGGCCGCGGTTCCGCGGCCTAGACCCCCTATTGGCCGCGGAACCGCGGCCATCTTGATGAGTTGGGTCATGGGGTTTTGGTCGATTCCCTGGTTTTACATTTCCTTGTGTTTGCCAACTTTAAACTGCACAAAATCTTCCAGAATATCTTCAGATTTCTTAGTCCAAGATTGCTTTATTTTCTTCACTTTTGACTTCTATCTCCCTCGAGCTCCGCGCACCCATTGATTCTTGTGCAGCCCCCCTCGTGCTCTGTGCTTGTCCGAGACACGAATGACCACTGTCATATGTCTTGTCTCTGGAACTGGTACTCGACACTAGACGGATATGGATGACCGGAACCCGGCTTTTATCTGCTGTCAACAGATGTTCTGCTTTTGGCGTAACTGTGGAGATTTTGTCTTGATTTGCAATATTTGGACTGGAAACCTGTAATTTGTAAATATGTAACAAACACGGATTAAAAGCACCTACCTATAAACACACGAGCGTAAGAATGGGCGGTATAAAATGCAATATTCTGTTATGAACAGGTATACTCGAGACCATCCTTGAAATACTTCATACAGTGATGTTGTGTAGAAGGGATGATGTTGTACTTGTGTAACCAAGGTCGGCTGAGCAAAGCGTTATAGCTGGTCTTAGCATCAATGAGGTGAAATTTAATGTCTGTGACGAGCAACCCAAAGTGCAGCTTCAGTATTACAGACCCGAGCATTCGCGATGACTGGGAGTCAAATCCGGAGATGGTGATTTTATCACGAGCGAGGTATTGGACGCTCATGCAGATTTCCTTCAACACTCTCACATTGAGGAGATTGACGGAGGAACCATTGTCAACCAGGATTTTGCCTATCTTGATATCATGACAGTATCCGGAGACATATAGGGGACGGTTGTGCTCGCATGTCCCAAGGAGAAGATCTTCATCGCCGAAGGTGATATCGGCTGTGTGTACTTCTTCCAGCTCGTCCTTCATCTTTTCTTCGGCGAGGAAAGCTTGGAATTGCTCGGGCTCTTGTAATGCCTTGATCAAAGAATCTCTTGCTTCTTTGGATAACAGAAGGGCGTCGAGAATGCTTAACTGAGAAGGTAGCTTTCTTAAGTGTGCCAGAACGTTGTAGTCCACCTTACTTTTCTTTGGCGGGTCCTTGGCTGTCAGCTTTTCGACGGCTTGGTCATCAAGGATGATATCCTCAGGGACTTTTTCTTTTCCCTTATCTTTTCTATTTGACCCACTTTCGATGGCCCAAGATTCTTTTCGGGAAGCGTACGATTGCGCAGCTGAATATTTTCACAGGTCTTCTGTTCTTCCTCTTTTCCCAATGTGGACTTTTTAAAGAGAGGGCCAAGAGTCATTTCTTCGTCAGAGTCGCTCCCGAAGGTGAGAACTTGCGATCCCCCGGCGTTGACCATGCGACAGTTTTCGGTAGTTCTTTTACGCTCCTCGGTCGTATTTCTTTGCTCCCGACGAGTTTTGCGTTTCATCCGCTTGAAATGTTGCCGGTGAGCAACATATCCCTGCCACCATCTTTTAAAAGCGTTGCACTCTTCGGTGGGGTGCGCAATCTTTTGATGATATAAACTGTAGTTAGGATGCATTTCCGCTTCACCAAGAACGTTTCCTTCGGAGGGTGGCAGCTTCATTCCCATTGATATGGCTTTGGCGAACCTCTTCCTCATTTTGAACATGCTTTTGTTTATGGCGGATGTACTTTGTTCCGGCGGGAGTGTCTCGACTCTTTTGTCCAGTCGCCGGCGTTTGGCCTTTTCAAATATGACCATCTCACGCTCCAGATCATCTTTGCTTTTAAGAAGAGCTGTGTTTAGGAATGCATCAATTATTTCATTTGATGGCCCCAGGAGTTCTGGCTCAGGACTTGCCCCCAGTTTCTTTGTGCAAGGAGCCTCTTCATTGTCTAGCGACGAACGAGAGATCACATGGCAACTTGCCACGTAATCTTCAGATTCATCAGATGGGTCTTGTCCATCATTTCTGTCCTCAAGAACGTGGCTGAGGAACTCCTGGAGCGTGATTGGAGTCCGCGCCTTCTGGTTATACTCTTCCAACGCGTCAATCTGCTTTTGCAGGTCCGTGAGCTTATTGCCAAGCTTCACGGGCTTCTTGGATTTCTTCTTCTTTTTCGAAGATTTCGACGGCTGGGCGTGCGTGCTTTGGCTATCACCACCGATCTTTGGAGTTGGGCGCGGCTTCAGCATCCCCTCGATGACCTCAGGTTCCAGTGGATTTTTCCACCTAATTGCCGGACATGTGTAAAGATCCTTCAGCATTCTTTTCGTCTTGGCTGAAAGAGCGACCTCCCATGGAGCTTCTTCTACAAAAGAGCATGATGCCCCCGGTGTATCTGTTTTCTTGGGAGTGTGTGGCCGAGGCGGGTTCACCTTCCAATTCTCAGATAATACGAACTTGCCCTGCTGGTATTGATCTTCTATCCAGCTTTTGAAGATGTAACAATCCTCGATCGGATGGCCCAACATTCGGTGAAAAGGGCAGTAGTTAGGATTGCTAATGTCGCCAGGTTGCGATGGGCATCGTGGCTCCGGCAAATTGATGAGCCTGTTGCACAGTGCAAGCTCGAATAAGCTCTTTGTCTTGTCTCTAGGAAACGAGTAAGGGCGACTCATTTTATCTTCAAGAGATCGAGTTATATTATTTTGGCGATCAACTGGTCTTGGGCCACCGAGCTGCTGTTGAGCATTAGCGACGACGGTCGCCTTCCCCTTTTCCTTCTCGTTCCGTGGCTCTGGCTTTGGAGGAGACGGTCTATGATCCATCTGGTCCATTTGGGCCAGCTTATTAATCAAGGCCTGGAAAGTAGTCGGCTCGGAAAACATCATGAATTGGGAAATGGTTGCAAAAGGGTCCAGAGTGCCCACGAACATGCCCACCGCCAGTGCTTCTTCGATGCGTTGTTCGCATTTCGACTACAGATTCCGCCATCGTATTTCATATTGAACCCACGTTTCACCTGGCTTCACCCTGGCATTGATCAATGCCGTTATTGGGGTGCGTTCACTAGATCTCGCGAATGGCTAGGTGAATAATAGCTCCATTTCTGCGAAAGTCTTGACAGAGTCGTTTGGAAGTTCAGAATACCACTCGAATGCCGTCTCCGACAAGCTGCCGACGAATTGGCGAAGTAGCAATTTATCATCACCTCCGGTGTTGCCACATAGAGCCCTGAACTGGAAAACATGCTGGTGGGGATTGCCCGTCCCCTTGTATACATGAAATTTGGGGATTGTGTATCCCGGCGGGTATTTTATTTGGTCATACCAGCTTGGATACGGTCACCCAGTTTTAACAACTTGACCGGCCGCTTCGTTCACCTGGTGAGCTCGTATTTGTTGAGCAATATAGTCATCCAGAGCGGCCTTGGAAACGGTTTCCTCTTTGGCTGCTGAAAGAGCCGGAGGAGGGTTAGATGTTTCCCCTGTGTCGTCTTCAATAATGATCGAAGGGTCTTCAGCCGGAGGATCCGGCTGTAACATCATCCCTACCATGTCTTGGAAGAGAAGTGCCATTCGTTTTATGTTGACAGCTTGTTCAGCTGCTTCTCTGTCCTTCTTTTCGAGGACTCTACGTAGGAAGTCAGCATCGGTTTCTTGTTCGTGACGCTGCTCTGATGACGCCTCCAGGATTTCTTTTGGCCTGGTGAGTGTGGCCATTTGCTTTAGCATTTCTTGAAGCTTATGTTGCTGCTCCTGAGCTTTTGTCACGGATGAGGTGAGCGGTCGGTGGTCCGTTGAAGCGCGGCTTTCCTCTTTTCCGGAAGCCATGTAAACAGTATGCACTGTTATGCCCCAGACTTGGGGCATTTGGGCTCGGCGTTTTTGTGGTCTGCCACGTTCACAAGGGCTTTCTCTAGCCTCCTCTTCTTTTGAGACATCGAGGGGACCATCGCGGGCACCCAGGTGGTTGTCGTCCTTTGTGGCTTGCTAGGACGGTTCTCTTCCTGCTGAACCTTCAGCTTCTTCTGTCGGCGGAGATAGTCCTGATCGATCACTGACTCCTGGACCCGTCGCCAGACTTTGTAAACCTTGGAGGACAGACGCTGAGAGGGCTTCTCCGGCTTTATTTCTGTAACACTCTCCACGGGTGGAGGAGATCTTTTCAGTATGGCGGTCGGAGAGTTCCTGCGCACCTTGTTTAGCAATTCAAAGCTGTTCCCGGTTGGAACAGCAGCATTGACTTCCACCGTTGGGGCTGGTGGAGTTAGCCCAGAGGGGGAGTTGCCTCCAGCCTTCCTCACCCGGTGCCAGTGGCGACGTCGAGCGTGTCGATCCGATGGTGTTGGTTCGGTGATGGGGATGGCTTTGTCTTGCCCCCTGTTCAGGTGAGGCATTGCTGGTACCAGCCTCTTGAAGACTGATGTCCGTTGAGAAGCGGTATCCAACCGGTCAAAAACATATTTTTGAGTGGGGACGGGAACCGTAGTGGGAGTCGGAACAGTCAGTCTTGTAAAAACCGACCCTTTGGCAGGAGAAGCCGCCTTGACGAATTTAGGAGCAGGGATGGCTATCCTCTTCGGAACAACCTTTTCTGAGATTGCAGGCTTCATCATGGGCCCACAAGAATTTTGGCCCAGTCTGGCGAAGACTGAGGCGCTGGAGCTGGACGACCCGTTGAGAGGGGCTGCGGTAGTATCAAGCCGATCAAAGATTGACTTCTTAGGAGCTTCTGGTGTTGGTACGGGGGAACTGAAGCTCATCGGTGGGAGCATGGTCCCAAAGAATAATCCGGTGGTGGCCTGAGTCACCTGATCTACCGACATCGTGAACAAGGAGGCCACTTGAGGCCCGTGAGCTATGCCTCCAGATGAGGCGGAGCGCAAGTTGCAGTTGCAGTTGGAACAGTTCACGTAAGTAGATGCCATTGCTGTTTCACTT
This sequence comes from Agapanthus africanus, assembly GCA_030015575.1. Classification (NCBI taxonomy): domain Eukaryota; kingdom Viridiplantae; phylum Streptophyta; class Magnoliopsida; order Asparagales; family Amaryllidaceae; genus Agapanthus; species Agapanthus africanus. Next base: position 978,675,497 of record CM057337.1, read on the forward strand.
TCTGCGCCAAGCAAGAAACCAAATCTTAGTACCTCGAACCCAAGGGCAACCATATCAAACTGTGATTTGTTCGCGAACACGACACACGAAGTGTGGAGTGGATAGAGGAAAAGGTCCCACCGGGCATGCCAGAATCTGTTTACCGCCGGAAACTGGGAAGACACGGCGAACGTCTTGCCTGAATCTGGGGGCAGATGCTAATTGGTGCTATCCGTCCACCTCTCCGAAGATGCCAAGTTGATTTATGGCACCATGCATCGAAGGTTTAAACGGATGCGGCCGATGTAGCAGACTTCATCAGATTCTCCCTCGTTTGAGGGGTTTTTGATTGTGGGGACGCTCTTTCCTGCAGGCGCAAGCCCCTGCAGTTAATTACGCTACCGCATCGCGGTAACAACTTTCTCCTTCTCCAGATGGTTACTTTGTGTCGTGGGTGTTTATTTTGTTTGTGGTTGCCCGTGGATTGTATACGGAGACTAATTTATGTTGTCGCCCGTAGGGCGTGGGTTAGTCCAAATCCGTATCTTCTTAGATTTGGGTTTGGGGTTTGGGTTTAGGCATACGTTAGCCCCATTTGAGACTAAGATCAACTTAAACATATGTTAAGGATACGTTAGTCTAATTTTTAGACTAAGATCAACTTAACAGGATCATTTAGATCCGACAAGAGAGCAATTGGGCTCTATTGTTTAGTTTAGGGACATTGCGGTCGATTACCAGTTTAAGGACATGGTGGTCCAATGTTAGTTTAAGGACATCTCGGTCCAACGGTAGTTTAAGGACATCTCGGTCCAGGTTAAGGACATCGTAGTCCGTGGGTTTAAAGGGGCCCCACAGTCCAGGTTAAGGACATCGTAGTCCATGGGCTTAAGGACCCCACAGTCCAGTTTAAAGATATCGTAGTCTATAAAGTTTAAGGACATCGTAGTCCATGAGTTTAAGGACCCCACGGTCCGTAGTTTAAAGACATCGTAGTCTATGAGTTTAAGGACATCGTAGTCCGTAGTTTAAAGACATCGTAGTCTATGAGTTTAAGGACATCGTAGTCCATGAGTTTAAGGACCTCACAGTCTTTAGAAATGTGTGGTCATTGAGACCCGTCACCTCTCTGAAGACGTTGAAGGATTACAACGACAAATATCAGAGGAGTAACGAGATGTACCATCGAACTGGTGTGAATTGTTTGAAAGATCTATAGCCCAGTTTGAGACTAAGATCTGTTGAATACTTGTGAGCAGATGTGCTCAGTTTAATATAAGTTGAGGACTTATGTCCAGAATTGGGCTAAATCCAATTAAAATGTTTAACATTTTGTTGTTCTGGCTATTGAGCCTTTACTTGGGCTCGGCCCTTTTAGTAATGCTAAGCATTAGATCCTGACATCTTTTGTCTTGTATTGAATGCATAGCATTCATCGGAACAAAGTGTGCTCTGACAATGCGCCACGTGACACGCCATGCGCTTTGCGCCAATTAGAGAGCGCATTGCGCTTCTGTCGAGTAGCGCACACGAAAAGGACACGTGTCGCGCTTAACGCTAAGCGCCAGCTTATGAGCGCAATGCGCTTTCAATTTATGAGCGCTTTGCGCTAGTTTGGTGGTGCACCAGTGAGTGACACGTGGCGCGCTTGGCGCTGAGCGCCAGCCCATGAACACAGTGCGCTATTTCAGAAGCGCAAAGCGCAAGTTGCATATGTGGTTGACACGTGGCACGTTTTGGTGCTGAGCGCCGATCCAATGAGAGCAAAAGCGCAGTTCATGAGTGCAAAAAGCTTTTCAGTAGCGCAAAGCGCATTTGATTAAATTTATGATCAGAGAACAAGTTTATGTTCTCCCTTTAAAGGAGGCATTGCCTCAAGGTTCAAGAATAGAAGTTCTTACTTATAAAAAGGCACTGCCTCTGTAGATCGATGATCTGTGAATGAAGTAAATACTTCTTTTTTGTTTTTATGATTAGATCTTTTGATCTTTTTATGAGAGGCCTTGGTCTGTTTTAGATCTATGATCTTTTAAGAAGATAGTTCTTCTTTTATGAGATGATTTCATCTCCGTGTTCAAGAATCATGTTCTTTACCTTGAAGAAAATGATCTTCTTTCGCTAAAGGCTTGCCTTTCTTTCTCTTTGAGTTTTTTCTCAAAGTTTGCAAGAGGGTTTCTCTATTTATGACTTGAAGTCTTGGGGCCTTTATATAGGGCCAATTGATTTGTTAAATCAGTTTTAAGAGATCTTTCTCTGATTGATTTGGGAATATTTCCCACCGTTGGATCTTTGATCCTAAAGCTTCTACTTTGCAGAAGATAATTTTCTTGTTTTAATAAGATTGAAAAGATCTTTTCGTAACAGAATTTTAATTCTAATTAATTAATAATTTATTATTATTAGATCTTTTGATCTAACAATGGGGAATTTTTAATTCCAGCGCCGGCGCCCCTTGCGCCAGCGCACCTATGTTCGACACGTGGCACGCAGAGCGTAGCGCAACTGCGCTAGCGCACCTGTGTTCGATACGTGGCGCGCAGCGCAGAGTGCTGGATCTGAATCGTTGCTTCGATTTTTGAATTTTGAAATTTTAAAACTGAGCTTTGCTCTGATTGGGGGTGCGCTGCCTAGGGCGCAGCACACCTAGCGCTAGCGCATCCGTGTTTGACACGTGGCGCGCAGCGCACCTAGCGCTGGATCTGAAGCGTTGCTTAAATTTTTTTTGAATTTCAAAACAGAGCTTTGCTCTGATTGGGGGAAACACCCACGGGGTCAGGATTGACATTAGCCGTATTCCACAAGGACAAGGATCCGCCCTGGACGCTTCCCACGGGGTCAGGATTGACATTAGCCGTGTTCCACTAGACCAGGATTTGCTCTAGACGCTTCCCACGGGGTCAGGATTGACATTAGCCGTGTTCCACAAGGCCAGAATTTGCTCTGGATGCTTCCCACGGGGTCATGATTGACATTAGCCGTGTTCCGCAAGGACCAGGATCCGCTCTGGATGCTTCCCACGGGGTCAGGGTTGACATTAGCTGTTTTCCACGAAACCAGGATTTGCTCTGGACGCTTCCCACGGGGTCAGGATTGACATTAGCCGTGTTCCACAAGGACCAGGATCCGCTCTGGACGCTTCCCACGGGGTCAGGAATAAAATTAGCCGTGTTCCACAGGGACCAGGATCCGCTCTGGATGCTTCTCACAGGGTCAGGATTGACATTAGCCGTGTTCCGCAAGGACCAGGATTTGCTCTGGACGCTTCCCACGAGGTCAGGATTGACATTAGCCGTGTTGTACGAGACCAGGATTTGCTCTGGATCCTTCCCACGGGGTCAGGATTGACATAAGCCGTGTTCCACAGGACCAGGATCCGCTCTGGACGCTTCCCACGGGGTCAGGATTGACATTAGCCGTGTTCCACGAGACCAGGATTTATTAACTTTATCCGCATTTCATGGAGTCGGGGGTTGACTCTCGGTTGTCTGTGCACCGCCGAGTCATGGAACTGGGAATTGCCGCAATTCCAATTTGCTGATGTTGCGTTTGGTGTGTGGAGACGAATGTTGAGATGATCTCCGGGCTGTCTGTGAACCATCGAGATTTGGCTTCTTTTTCTGATGGAGCCTGGTGGGAAGGTATGGTTCCCTTTTCGTTTGTGCCCCTGGATTGTATACAGGGATCAATGTGATCTCACCTGTAGGGCAAAAGGTTTCATTTTATATATGTTTCTTTCCGCGATGCTCTATCATTTCAGCTTTTATATCGCGAAAATCGCGATGGCCTAATCATTTCGGATATTTTTCGCGGTGCCCAATCATTTCGGATATTTATTTTATTTAAGCGCTGCTTTTTATTCCGAGTTACCCAACCATTTCGGCTATTTTGTATGCATACATTTTTACTTGCTGATTTTGTTGCAAGTTGCCCCATCATTTCGGCTATTTCATATGCATTTGTGGATTGCTGGCTTTTCGCTGTGAATTTGGGATTTGATACCAATTTAGGCCTCAGCATTGCTAGGTTTCCTGATTTAAAATCAGGAAAGCCTACGGAAGAGGCTTCAGAAAAGAGTCACGTGCTCACACGTGACCAGCAGTCACGTATTGGCACGTGACATTTAAAAGCAGCGGCAAAGGCAGATTCAGTTTCCTGACTACATCAAAGAAAAGGGCTTCAGAAAGGGTCACGTGCTCCCACGTGACCAGGGTCACGTGTTGGCACGTGACGGTTGAATAGCTGCTAGAAGACAGAGCGCAGAAATGAATGAGAGGCTTGTTTCAGGGGGTCACGTGCTTACACGTGACCAAGAGTCACGTGGCCACACGTGACCGGCTTTCAAAGCCTATCTGTTAACAGAATTAAATTCTGAGAAAAGATCTCTCAAGTCTTTCCAAAGAGGAAAAGAATTATCTGGAACCGTTAGATTAAAGATCCAAGGGTGATTAAATATTACCAATTTATGGAAAAATCTTGGACTTGGAAAGATTTCCCCTCCTAAATCTAACCGAGATAACAAATGGATATCTTTGGATTTAAAATCCAATGGTGAATAAAATTCACCAAATAATCCAAAGGTCCAGATGAATGATGAATGCAAATCAAATCTCTAACGAATACAAATCAAATATTTCAATGAGAGATTTTCTAAACAAATTGATTCTCTTCCTTCTCCTATAAATAGGAGCCAAGAATAGAAGAGAAGGGGGATCTACTTTTTTGGAGAGAAAAACAGAGAGAGGAGAATTTAATTCTCTGCAAAAGAAAAACCCTAGGTAAGAAAAAAGAGGCTTCAAAAGAGAATTTAATTTTCAAAAGAGTTTAACTCTTACATAAAGAAAAAAACTTAGTTCTTCCTTCGGTGGAGGATCTGCAAAGTGCACATCTCCCCATGAATTGAGAATTTAATTCTCATTGGGTTGAGATCCTGCCATGCAGATCTAAAACACATAGGAGGAATTGAGTTTTGAGAATTTAATTCTCCCAAACTTTCAGGAATTTAATTCCTCCTAAAACAAAACTAGGGTTTAACCCTAATCAAGAATTTAATTCTTTTACATATCTAGGAATTTAATTCCTTTGAAAAGAAATCAGGGTTTTATCCTAAATAAGAATTTAATTCTTTCACGATAGGAATTTAATTCCTCCAAAATCATAATTAGGGTTTAACACTACAGAGAATTCAATTCTTAAAAGATCTCTATTCATGAAAAGAACTAGGGTCACGTGCCCCCACGTGACCCTTGAAAAGATCCCCTGCAAAGAACTTTGAAGCATCACCTCACGTGCTCCCACGTGACTCCCAAAACGCAGAAAGAAAAAGCAAAGGAAATGAAAGCTTTGGCGCTCTCACGTGTTATCATGTGACCCCTCAGCAAATGCTTTAACAATTGGCGCACAGATCCCCATCATGTGCCAACACGTGATGCTCTAAAATAAAAGTGTTTAACACTTATTCGCAGATTTGAGGATAAACCAAAAGGAGATCTGGCTCCACATTTAGGGCGCCCTCACGTGTCACCACGTGACCCCTAATGAGCATTCTAACAGACCAGAGCGGGGGCCTCCATCACGTGCCCACACGTGATGGCCAGGAAATTAAAAGTGTTAAACACTGATCTGCAGAATAAAATAAGGGAAATCAGGGCGCTCTCACGTGTCCGCACGTGACCCCTCCCTCCTTAGTGTTTAACACTAATTGGAAAACTCTATTTGCAGTGTTTAACACTGATTTTCTTAGTGTTTAACAGTAATTTGGAAGACTCTATTTGCAGTGTTTAACACTGATTTTCTTAGTGATTAACACTAATTGGAAAACTCTGTTCCCGGTGTTTATCACTGATTTGCTTTAGTGTTTAACACTAGTTTGAAATCTCTGCTACCAGTGTTTAACACTGATTTGCTTTTGTGTTAACACTAATTTGAAAGCCCTGTTGCTAACACTGATTATCTTTTAGTGTTTAACACTAATTTGCTAATCTTATTCCCAGTGTTCAACACTGTTGGTCTTTAGTGTTTAACACTAGCTTTAGCCCAATTGGCAAAGTTTTTTAGAGGCAAAGCCTCTCCTTCAATGGACCAACAGAGGGCCAATATTTCAAACATAATTATACTTAGCCCAAATTGGCCATAAGTCCTCAAATCATCTTGAACTGAGCACATCTGCTCTTTCAACCAACTCATTGGTTCAAGGGTACATCTCTGAACTCCTCTGATATTTGTCGTTGTAATCCTTCAACGTCTTCAGAGAGGTGACGGGTCCCGACAACCACACATCAACACGGACTGTGGGGTCCTTAAACCCACGGACTCATGCGTCCTTAAACCAAGATACGGACTGTGGGGTCCTTAAACCCGCGGACTTATGCATCCTTAAACTAACGGACTAATGCGTCCTTAAATACACCCATATGGACTGTGGGGTCCTTAAACCCATGAACTTATGCGTCCTTAAACTACCAATAGACCGCAATGTCCCTAAACTACCAATGGACCACTACGTCCCTAAACTGGCAATGGACCACTATGTCCCTAAACTGGAACAATAGAGCCCAAATGCTCTTTTGTCGGATCTAAACGATCCCGTTAAGTTGATCTTAGTCCCAAACTGGAACGTATCCTTAACAACCGTTTAAGTCGATCTTAGTCCCAAACTGGACTAACGTATCCTTAACAACCGTTTAAGTTGATCTTAGCCTCAAATATGGCTAACGTATCCTTAAACCTTCAAATAGACTTTAGTCCCAAATTGGACTATGAATCCCCCCAATCAACTTTGGTTCAAGGGTACATCTCTGAACTCTTCTGACACCTGTCGTTGTAATCCTTCAACGTCGTCAGAGAGGTGATGGGTCCCGACGGCCATACATGCAACGGACCACCATGTCCCTAAACTGGAATAATAGAGCCCCAACGCTCTTTTGTCGGATCTAAACGATCCCATTAAGTTGATCTTAGTCTCAAACCAGACTAACGTATCCTTAACAAACGTTTGAGTTGATCTTAGCCTCAAATATGGCTAACGTATCCTCAAACCAAAACCCCAAAACCAAATCTAAGAAAATACGGATTTGGATTAATCCACGTCCTACGGGCGACTACAGAAATTAGTCTCCGTATACAATCCACGGGCAAGCACAAACAAAACAAACACCCACGACACGAAGTGACCAGCTGGAGAAGGAGAAAGTTGTTACCGCGATGCGGTAGCGTAATTAACTGCAGGGGCTTGCGCCTGCAGGGAAGAGCGTCCCCACAATCAAAAAACCCCTCAAGCTAGGGGGAATCTGACGAAGTCTGCTACATCGGCCGCATCCGTCTAAACCTCCGATACACGGTTCCATAAATCAACTTGGCATCTTCGGAGAGGTGGACGGATAGCACCAATTAGCATCTGCCCCGAATCTCAGGCGAGACGTCCATGTCTCGGTCGCCGTTCGGAGGGGAACAGATTCTTGCACGCCCGGTGGGACCTTTTCCTCTTTCCACTCCACACTTCGTGTGTCGTATTCGAGAACGAATCGCGGTTTGTTAATGGTTGCCCTTGGGTTTCGAGGTACTAAAATTTGGCATTTCGCTTGGTGCAGAAAGCAAAGGATCAATGGCGTTCACCTGCTCAAAGTGTTCTATATGCAACTGCAACCCGCGTCCTGCCTCAACTGGGGGCATAGCCTATGGGCCCCGAGCTGCTTCCCTGTTCATGATGCCCGTGGAACAGGTCACTCAAGCCACCACAGGATTATTTTTCGGGACCATGCTCCCGCCAATGAGCTTCACCGCTCCTGTGCCAACACCGGAAGCTCCTAAGAAGTCGGTCTTCGATCGGCTTACAGCTACTGCGGCCCCTCTCAACGGGTCGTCCAACTCCAGCTCCTCGGTCTTCGCCAGACTGGGCCAAAATTCCTGTGGGCCCACAATGAAGCTTGCAATCCCAGAGAAGGTTATTCCGAAGAGGATAGCCATCCCTGCTCCTGGAGTCGTCAAGGCGGCTTCTCCTACCAAAGGGTCGGTCTTTACAAGATTGACTGTTCCGGCTCCCGCTACGGTTCCTGTCCCTGCTCAGAAGACTGTTTTCAACCGATTGGATACTGCTTCTCAAAGGACATCAGTATTCAACAGGCTGACGCCCGCAGCAACCCCTCACCTGGACAGGGGGCAAGATAAAGCCATACCCATCACCGAACCAACTCCATCAGCTCGACACGCTCGACGTCGCCACTGGCGCCGAGTAAGGAAGGCCGGGGGAAACTCCCCCTCTGGGCTAACGTCACCAGCTCCAACGGTGAAAGTTAGTGCTGCTGTCCCAACCGGGAACAGTTTTGAGCTGCTGAACAGAATACGCAGGAATTCGCCCACTGCTGTACTAAAAAGATCTCCGCCACCGGTGGAGACTGTCACGGAAATAAAGCCGAAGCAGTCCCCTCAACGGCTGTCTTCCAAAGTTTACAAAATCTGGCGACAAGTCCGAGAGTCAGTGATCGATCCAAATTTCTCCCTCCAGCACAAGAAACTGAAGGTCCAAAAGGAAGTCAGCCATCCTGATAAGCTACGAAAAGCTGTCTGGATGCCCACCTTGACGGCTCCCTCAACTTCGACCGCTCTTGAGAAAAGAAGGCCGGAGAAAATCCCTGTGCCGGCGACAAAAGTCAAAGGCACTGAACCCAAACGCCCTAAGTCTGGGGGCATGGTGGTGCATACAGTCTACATGGCGTCCGGGAAAGAGGACAGTCGTACATCTACAGGTCATAGACCGCTTACGCGATCGGTGACTAAAGCTCAGGAGCAGCAGCAGAAGCTCCAAGAAATGATGACTGCAATGGCTGCACTTACTGAGCCAAAAGAAAGCTTGGAATCGTCATCAGAACAGCGTCACGAACAAGAAACTGACGCTGACTTCCTACGTAGAGTCCTCGAAAAGAAGAACAAAGAAGCAGCAGAACAAGCTGCCAACATAAAACAAATGGCGATCCTCTTCCAAGATATAGTAGGGATGATGTTACAGCCGGACCCTCCTGTTGAAGATCCTCCGATTGTCCTTGAAGATGACAAAGGAGAGACATCGAATCCTCCTCCGGCTCTTTCAGCAGCCAAGGAAGAAACCATTTCCAAGGCCGCACTGGATGACCATATAGCTCAGCAAATATGAGCTCACCAGGCAAATGAAGCGGCTGGGCAAATTGCTAGATCCGGACGACCTTACCCGGGCTGGTATGACCAAATTAGTTACCCGCCGGGATATACGATCCCTAAGTTCCACGTATATAAGGGGACGGGAAATCCGCATCAGCACGTCGCTCAATTTAGAGCCATGTGCGGCAACACTGGAGGTGATGATAAATTGCTGCTCCGCCAGTTTGTTGGCAGCCTGTCGGAAACGGCATTTGAGTGGTACTCTGAACTCCCAAATGACTCTATCAAGACATTTACGGAGATGGAGCTGCTGTTTACCCAGCATTTCGCAAGCGCCAGCGAGCGTACTCCAATAACAGCTTTGATCAATGCAAGAGTAAAGCCAGGCGAAACTTGGGTTCAATATGCAATCCGATGGCGGAACTTGTAGTCAAAATGCGAACAACGCATTGAAGAAGCGCCAGCGGTGGGCATGTTCGTGGGCAATCTCGACCCTCAAGCGACCATCTCCCAATTTATGATGTTCTTCAAGCCGACCACCTTCCAGGCCTTGATTGACAAGCTGGCCTAAATAGACCAGATGGGCCATAGGCCTTCCTCTTCAAAGACAGAGCCTTGGAATGAAAAGGGCAAAGGGAAAGCAACCTTCGTTGCCAATACTCAGCAACGGCCGAGCAACTTAAAGCCAGTTGTTCGCCAAAACAACGTGCGTCCACGCCCATCCCTCGAGGAGAGACTGGGACTCCTTACTCATTCCCTCATAATAAAACGAGGAGATTGTTCGAGCTGGCAGTGCGCAACAGACTCATCAACCTGCCGAGTCTGAAACGTCCGTTATAGCCAGGCGATGTCAACGATCCAAATTACTGCCCTTACCACCATGCGGTAAGCCATCCAATCGAAGATTGGTTCGTCTTTAAAGGATGGATCGAAGATCAGTACCTACAAGGCAAGTTTGCACTGTCCGAGAAGTGGAAAATAAACCCACCACAACCGCACCCTCCAAAGAAGACGGACACACCGAGGGCAACTTGTTCTTTTGTTGAAGAAGCTCCGTGGGAGGTCGCGCTGTCAGCCAAAACCAAAAAGATGCTGAATGATCTCCAAACGTGCCTGGCAATCAGGTGGAAAAATCCACTGGAACCCGATATCATCAAGGGAATGCTGAAACCGCGCCCAATTCCAAAAACTGGCGGTGATAGTCAAAGCGCTCACACCCAGCTGTCAAAATCTTCGAAGAAGAAGAAGAACAAAAAGCCCGTGCAGCCTGGCGACAAGCGCACGGACCTGCAAAAACAGATTGACGCGTTGGAAGAATATAATCAGAAGCCGCGGACCCCAGTCACACTCCAAGAATTTCTCAGCCACGTCCTTGAGGACGGAGATGATGACAATGGAGAAGACTCGTCGGATGAATATGAAGATTATGTGGCAAGCTGCCATATGATCTGTCACTCGTCAATAAATGACGAAGAAGCTCTTTACACAGAGAAGCTGGGGGCAGATCCTGAGCCAGAACTTCTAGGACCGTCAGACGAGATGATCGATGCCTTCCTGAATGAGATTCGTCTGAAAGGTAAGGCCGACCGGGAGCGTGAGATGGCCATATTTGAAAAGGTCATACGCCGGCGACTGGACAAAAGGGTCGAAACACTCCCACCAGATCAAAGTACATCCGCCGCAAATGAAAGCAGGATCAAGACAAGGAAACGATTCGCCAAAGCCATATCAATGGGGATGAGGCCGCCCTCTTTCAGAAAAAATTCTCTTGGTAGTATACATTTTGATGAAACGGACGTACACCCTAACTTCTGCTTATACCATCAGAGGATCGCACGTCCTACTGAAGACTGCAACTCCTTTAAGTGTTGGTGGCAAGGATATGTCGCTCATAGATAACACGTCAATAGAATAAAGTGGGAAGCTCGTAGACAGCGAAAAAATACGACAGATGAGCATAAAAGAGTTGCCGGCAATTGTCATATGGACGAGCTCGGGGGATCACGAGTTCTCACCTTTGGAAGCGATTCTGACGAAGAAGCCGCCCTAAACCCTCTCTTCAAGGAATTCATTTCTAAAACAAAAGAATTGGAGAGTTGCGAGAATGTTCAGTCGTACAATCTTACGCTACCCGGAAAGAATCTCGGACCCGCAAACGACGGAGCAAACGAAATGAGAAAGGAAAAGGAAGAAACGGCCTTTGTTGCCAACACTCAACAACAGCCGAGTAACCCGAGACCGTTTTGTCGTCAAAAAAAAAAGCCGCGATACCTCAATGAGAAGTTGAAACGTCCTTACTCGTTTCCCAAAGATAAAACAAAGAGATTGTTCGAGCTAGCAGTGCGCAGCGGGCTCATCACTCTGCCAGATCCAAAACGTCCATTGCAACCAGGTGACGTTAACAATCCTAACTATTGTCCCTACCACGGAATAATGGGTCACCCACTCGAAAATTGCTACGTCTTCAAAAACTGGGTTGAAGACCAATACCAACAGGGTAAGTTCGCGCTGCCTGAAAAGTGGAAAGTAAACCCGCCACAACAACATGCTCCGAAAAAGGTGAATATGCCGGGGGCATCATGCTCATTCATAGGGAAAGCACCATAGACCGAAAAGTCAGTAAACTAGAGATTCGCCTCAAATATGACGATGCTAGACCGAAAAGTCAGTAAACTAGAGATTCGCCTTAAATACGGCGACGACGGACCGCAATGTCTTAAAACTTGCAAATGACCGAAACGTCGTTAAACTACTATCAACCCGCGGCATCCTCAGGCTGGCGTGGTAAAAAAAAGAAAGAAAGAAAAAAAAAACAATAAAAAACGGTATGTCCATAAGCAAAATGGGCATGGATGAAAACCCGAAAGGGCTCCGTGAGTAAAAACAGCAGGGCTGCCGGCGAGTGTTTGTGAAAACCCGAAAGGGCGCAACCTCGTTAAAGGACACTTGCAAGGTCCTCTCGACCTTGTAAGGAGAAACCACCCGCGTGAGATCCTTACGACTCACAAAGGAAGCAACACACTTAGGGATCCCCACGATTCCTAAAGAGAAATTACACTTGCGGGATCCTCACGACTCGTAAGGAGAACTCTCTTATGGGATCCTCATGGCTCATAAGATTTGAAAGTCTTAAGTTACAAAGACCTGAACCTGTTCTTAAGCCACCCCCACAACCTCCGATATCGTCCTACAAGTGGCTCAATACTGACCCTTGTATACAATCCACGGGCGCGAATAAACATTTCCCTAACTAAGTCCCACCCGTGACTGGGGATATGTCCATATAGTGAACAACCCTTGTAAGTCCTCTCGACTTATAAGGAGAAAACCCTTTTGTAAGATCCTTACGACTTACAGGGGAATATACACTTAGGAATCCTTACGATTCCTAAAGAGAAAACACACCTACGGGATCCTCACGACTCGCAGGGAGAAATACCTTTGTGAGACCCTTACGGCTCATGAAGTCAAAAGCCTTAGCCGACAGGACCCTTAACCCTGTTTACTAAGCCACCTTTGTTCAACATCGACAGAGGCAAATGATGATTCGCTCCTGGCAATATCCCAGTTGCAGCGATGCTGATGCCTAAACCGGTATCAAATTCCAAGCCCTTTCAAGGCAAATGATGATTCGCTCCTGGCAATATCTCAGTTGCAGCGATGCTGATGCCTAAACCGGTATCAAATTCCAAGTCCTTTCACGGCAAATGATGATTTGCTCCTGGCAATATTCCAGTCGCAGCGATGCCGATGCCACGATTGGTATCAGATCCCAAATCCCCTACTCGCAAAAAAAAAAACCAGCGAGCCAAAAAAAACATGTATACAAAATAACCGAAATGATGGGGCAACTTGCAAACAAAGTCAGCAAGTAAAAATGTATGCATGCAAAATAGCGGAAATGATTGGGCAACTCGCAATAAAAAGCAGCGAGTAAAAATAAAAATAGCCGAAATGATTGGGCACCGCGAAAAATAGCCAAAATGATTGGGCAATCGCGATTTTCGCGATATAAAAAGCTGAAATGATAGAGCATCGCGGAAAGAATAAAAAAAATGAAAGAATGAAACTTTTTGCCCTACAGGTGAGATCACATCAATCCCTGTATACAATCCAGGGGCACAAACAAAGAGGGAACTATACTTTCCCAATAGGCTCCATCAGAAAGCGAAGCCAAATCTCGACGGTTCATAGACAACCTAGAGACAACCTAGACGTTTGTCACAATATTGCAGACACAATGTCAACAAATGAAGCGAAGGAAGATCCCTAGTTTCAGGGTCTCGACGTCAATATCGACAACTTCGAGATCACCAACGGCGTTTCTCCTCACTCCAACCAGATGCAGACGTGATGTCAACAATCGACCTCAGAGTCGCAACGAAACGGAACCATGGCAAACTCCCTAGTTCCAAATCTCAATGGCCACATCTACAGCCTGGAGACCAACAACGGTGGGCCTCCTCATTCCAGCATGACACAGAGGTTACACCATCAAACGGAGTGTCACGCCCCGCTTCCCAGAGTACGCAAGATTTGGGCACGTGACATAGCCAACCATGCTACCTGTGGGTAGGAAGTATCCATCCACAGTCACATTACGGTTGTAAAGATATCAAGAACAGTAAAAATAAACTAAACTAATACATGTCCAAATCCATAATAACAGGAATCAATAAACAATAAGTGCGGAAGCTAATGATCCAATACAATGAATAAACAGTATGTCCCATAATGTGGGCTCACATCTGGAAATGAAATGACATAAATGAACTAAACTCTAAAGAACTCACAGTTCAGCCTGCTGGCTGAAGTACTCCTGCTCGGTCGACAACAAAGGTACGGAATCTGGGCCATGCAAAACCCAGACGTCAGCGCGTCATGATATCAAGTATATAGCATAAACATGGTAATAAACAATGCAAGCATGAACATGAATAAAGCAGTAATAAGAGGTAACAAGCAGGGTAAGGTGCAGTGGTGACTAAACTGTCCTATCAGGTTTTCTACTCTATAGTCTTTGAAACCAATTGATGAATCGTCGATGTAACTCAATAGTATCCCGTGCGTGCCCGGGACCACGGTCATGATCCTCGGGGCTGAATCCGAGACGTGCCGCTAAGCAGTAAAAGGTAGTAGGATAGATGAGTGATGTCAGCATCAACACTCCGGAGCTGGCCAAGCCCGTAAGACTGATCAGAACAATGTATCGAACTGTTGAGTTACAAGTCGGTTTCACCTTTGATTTCCCCATACCCCCAAACTATGTATGTCAGTCAGGTATTCAGTAGTCAAGGACTAATGCCAACACAAGTCAAGTAAAGGTAGGTCTGTCTGGATCGACAGCAGGAACGGTTAGGTTTGTTGGCATTAGACACGAGATCAGGAACAAGTAATGTCCTGGTACAACGGGATGAGTCGGTAAGTATGTATATGTCAGGTGTAGCAGGGTCAGGCCAATATGTCGTGCAATCGGTAAGTGCTCACAACAGGTACACAATCAATATTGAACAGTAGCAAGAAACAGTAAATAACAATATTAATCTATGTAAACACAGTGATGTTTCGTATTCTCTTATTAATCCGGTTCACGCACCTTTGAGGTGCAACAGCCACAAGACGAACAATATCGATAATATACGTAATGGAGTTACATGAATTTGAACTAAGCACAATAATTGTCTCACGAGTGATTTTAACAAATGAAGTGGGGATGATCTACTTGGTTTGATTAGTTAAGTATGAATTAATAGCAGACCGGTTAAAGCGAGCAATGATCTCATTGATTTAAAGTTACGGATAATCGTGGCTAGCAATTCTAAGTTATAAAAGGTATCGATGTTATATTAGTTGTGTGGTTATAATATGATGATTAAGTTGTAGCATGTTAAAGCAAGTATTCGGATACTTGCCTCGGCGGTTCCGCAAACCGAAACACGGATGCGGTGTCGGCAGAAACTGCGATATGAAAGCACGGGCCATGGATCGAGTCCCAACAGAGGTCAATGGGATCACACGGACCAGGGGGCTTCGCTGGAGCGTCGGGTTCGTCAGACGGCACGGTCGGATTCCGGCAAAATGTCATCGGTAACAAGTTAGCAGCAAGATACGCTACACGCAAAAAATAACGACCAGCGGGGGGTTGTACCAAAAGGAAGGAGAAGGAAACTTACAGGGAGACACCAGGGGGTGACCACGGCGGGTTCGACAGCACTGGAACGCCGGCGAGGCCGCGACGGTGGCTGTGAAGGCTGGAACAGCCGCTGGCTTGCTGGGGAGGGGTGCGACGAGTGGAGGAGGGTGGTGGTCGGCTCAGGTGATCGAGGGGGGAAAGGAGGTGGCGCGGGAGACGTCGACGAGGGTCGTCGGCGCGATTTCCGGCGACCTGGAGATGGTGCAGGTGTTAGGCTCGGGTCTGAAGGTGGTCCGGCGAGGAGAGGAGGGGGTGATGTCGAGGTCTCGACGAGGAGAGTGAGAGGGAGTCGTGGGGTCGTCGACGACGATGGGTGGCGTCGACGGCGAGGTTTGCGCGGGTGGAGGCGAGGTCGGGAATGGATTGCAGGCGCGGGGAGGAGCGGGAGTCGTCGGAAGAACGGGAGGAAGGAGGTATGGCTGGGGTCGCGGTGGTGTCGACGATGGCGAGGTCGTGCGGAGGTCGGCGGCGCAGTCACAAGTTGGCTAGGGTTAGGGTTTCGTGATCGCGATGGAGTAGAGGAGGCGGCGGCTGCTGCATGGGATTAATATATATATGGGAAGAGAGAGAGAGAGTTGTTGAGAGAAGGAGAGAGAAGGAGAGATTATGATAGATAGAGAGAGAGAGAATGAGTAGAGAGAGACAAAGATGAGGAAAGGGAGGCGGGGCCCACGAGCTCGATTGTGAGCTCGTGATTGGCTGCAGGGAGATAGGGGAAATATTTAAGAGGGATTTGAGGAATTAAACTGTTAGAAAATATACGTAGGTATATTTTAGTTATATATATTGTTTTAGTATATTAAATTAAATCGGGCCCCTTTTGGCGCGAAATGAAACATTTCCAAATCGCGCCCGGGTTGCGCCCAAATGTTCCAAATTCAAATCATATGATTTTAAGCGGGTTCCAAATTTTGAAAATAGGTGTTAAATGATTAAAATGCATGCCCCCAAGTCGGACACTTGCACGCGCGCGTAGTCGTCCAAACTTGCATGTTTAGCCAAACGGAACGGAATCTCGACACGCGGACGCTACCACGCGACTAGTGGCGACGAGTAGGCCAAGATGGACATCTTAAATTTCATTTTCGGAGTTAAAATTTGTTATGTGCCAAAATGACTTAACCGGGTAAAATTTAGCAATAAACACCAGAAAATCAGGAAAATTGGAAATGAGCAAACCACAACCCTCAACTAGTAATATACATAGCATTATTGGGCTCGGGTGTTACACGGAGCAATGGCAAAATCCCAGTTCCATCTCAGCATTCGTCTCGATACTGCAGACGAGATGTCAACAACGGCGTTCCTTCGCAGTCCAGCGGGATGCAGATGCAACGTCAACAAAAGACCTCCCAGTCAAAACAAAGCGGAGTGACGGCAAAATCCTAGCTTCACCTCAGCATTCGTCTCGATACAGCAGACGAGATGTCAACAACGACGTTCCTTCGCAGCCCAGCAGGATGTAGATACAACGTCAACAAAAGACCTCAAGGTCAAAACAAAGCAGAGCGACGGCAAAATCCCAGCTCCACCTCAGCATTCGTCTCGATACAGCAGACACAATGTCAACGACGACGTTCCTCCACGGTCCAGCAGGATACGGATACAACGCCGACAAAAGACCTCACGGTCAAAACAAAGCAGAGCGGCGGCAAAATCCCAGCTCCACCTTGACGTTCATCTCGATACAACAGATGAAATGTCACCCCAGCGTTCTTCCCCTAGCAGGATTCGGACGCGCCAAAGCAAACGAAGCGAAGGCCAAATTCCTAGCTTCATACGTCTTGACGGCAAGTCATATAAAGCCTGAAAGACATTCGGAGATCATCTCGCACCAGCGCGAAGTGGTCACCACCTCAACGATCGTCTCGATACAACAGATGAAATGTCACCCCAGCGTTCTTCCCCCAGCAGGATTCGGATGCGCCAAAGCAAAAGAAGCGAAGGCCAAATTCCTAGCTTCATGCGTCTTAACGGCAAGTCATATAAAGCCTGAAAGACAATCGGAGATCATCTCGCACCAGCGTGGAGTGGTCACCACCTTGACATTCGTCTCAATACAGCAGATGAAATGGCACTCCAGCGTTCTTCCCCCAGCAGGATTCAGACACGCCAAAGCAAACGAAGCGAAGGCCAAATTCCTAGCTTCATACGTCTTGACGGCAACTCATATAAAGCCTGAAAGACAATCGGAGATCACCTCACAACAGAGCGGAGTGGTCACCACCTCGACGATCGTCTCGATACAGCAGATGAAATGTAGCCCCAGCGTTCTTCCCCCAGCAGGATTCGGATGCGCCAAAGCAAATGAAGCGAAGGCCAAATTCCTAGCTTCATGTGTCTTAACGGCAAGTCATATAAAGCCTGAAAGACAATCAGGGATTATCTCGCACCAGTGCGGAGTGGTCACCACCTCGACGTTCGTTTCGATACAGCAGATGCAACATCACCAAAAGGAGCCACGGCAAAATCCCTAGTTCCAAACCTCGACAGTTCACCAGCAACCTAGAGACAACCATGACATTCATCTCAATACAAAGGACGCGCTGCCAGCAAACGAAGCGAAGGCCAAATTCCTAGCTTCGGGTCTTAACGGCAAGTCATATAAAGCCTGAAAGACCACCGGAGATCATCCCATATGGAGCGGTCACCACCTCGACGTTCGTCTCGATACAGCGGACGCAACATCACCAAAAGGAGCCACGGCAAAATCCCTAGTTCCAAACCTCGACGGTTCACCAGCAACCTAGAGACAACCACGACATTCGTCTCGATACAGAGGATGCAATGCCAGCAAACGAAGCAAAGGCCAAATTCCTAGCTTCAGGGTCTTAACGGCAAGTCATATAAAGCCTGAAAGACTATCGGAGATCATCCCACACCAGCGCGGAGTGGTTATGACTCATCGGGGCTCTCCAAAATGAGCCTAACCTTAAGTAAAAAGCGGCATGGCAAATTCCTAACGCTTGCTCTTCCAACGGTCAAACTGCCAAGGAGGATTGCTTGAAGACGTCTTTTCCAGCCCCCGAAGGGATCAGAGACACGGCAGTCGCAGGGCTACTCGAACAGCACGATTGCCTATCGAGGAATATATCAGCTCATGCGACGGTACGACGGCCAAAACCCTAAGTACCACAGACCCTAACGGACTTCTGTCGTAAAGAGCAGAGGTTAACTGTGACGTTAGGATATTCTTGCGAGATCTGCTCGATCCGTTTCGACTCGTGAGGAAATTGATGTCTTTGCGAGAACTTCTCGATTCGTCTCGTCTCGTGAGATAAAGCCTTAGGCAGTAGGGATTAAAAAACCTGTTTCCTAAGCACTGGGGCCCTGCAAGGTGATCCAAAACGGTCTCTTGCATACTATCCACGGGTCACACTCTCCAAAGTCGAATCTCGACAAGGAGGGAAACAACCGCTTACGGGTCCTCTCGACTCGTAAGAGGGAAAATTCTCTTGTGAGATCCTTACGACTTTCAAGAGAAAACACACTTAGGAGTCCTCACGACCCCTAAGGAGAAAATACACCTGCGGGATCCTCTCGACTCGTAGGGAGAAAAGTCTTTATGAGACCCTCACGGCTCATAAAGTTGAAAAGTCTTAGGTGACAGATCCT
The DNA here is from genome assembly GCA_030015575.1 of Agapanthus africanus. NCBI lineage: Eukaryota > Viridiplantae > Streptophyta > Magnoliopsida > Asparagales > Amaryllidaceae > Agapanthus > Agapanthus africanus. Next base: position 978,694,413 of record CM057337.1, read on the forward strand.
AACCCTGTCTCCTAAGCCATCACCGCCCTGCAGAGAGGCCAAGATAAATTGTCCGCAAAACACATTCAATGAAAAAAGACATACCATTGAGAAGAAAATTGTATCTTTTATTCATAAACCAAAATGGATACAAATTACAATCCATGAAAGAACAAAAAGAAAATACTCTTGCTCAAGAGTATGTACAAAAAGAAAGGAAAAGATACAAGTCTTCAAGTCAGCGGGTGATAGAGCAATTTTACCAGCTCATCTTTCTGTTGCTGAGTCACAGCTTCATGATTCAGGATCGCCAGAAGACGGGCCTCCGCCTGAGCCTGCTGGGCCTGATACGAAGCGAACCGGCCTTCAAGCTCTTTCTCGGTGGCCTTATGAGCCTCGACCCTCTCACGAGTGAACATAGCAGCTTTATCAAGAGTCACTACCTCCCTGATAGACTCTTGAAGCACCCGCCAGAGTTTATACGCTTTGTTGGCCTTGGCAGTAAGACTCGCCTGAAGCTCGCTCAGCGCTTTAGAAGCCAGCTCCCTCTCCGAGAATTTGCGGCTAAGCCTCCTCTCGCACGATGTCATGTTTGCCGCGCACCGTGCTATCAGCCCCCGCATGTCCGCCTTTGCAGCCACGACCTCCGAGGAAAGACGGGAACATTCAAGTGCATGCAAGCGAGCCTCCACCTGCCGACAGAACTCCACCCAGACTCGCACCACCTCTTCGCTATGGTAGGTGGCAAGAAAAGGAAGAGAACCGTTAGCCTCGGCAGCAAATGCTTCAGCTGTGGTTGCACTACCAGCACGAAGCTCCTCGATCAAAGACGACAGGGAGACAAGGCTCAATTGGGCCAAGCGTTCTAAAGCTCGCAAAGCATAAGGGTCGGGCGGCATGACGATACGCGATTCCAACGCTATTGGAGCTGGCAAGGCTGTTCAGAGTTGAAAAATATTAGTAAGACTCTTAAGCAAAGGAACAAGTGAGGCTATACCGGAATGTCACTTACCTACGGTCATGCAAGTAGGAGCTGAGGGTTCCCCTGGCCCTTCGAGAACCTCGACCTCATCATCGGCCTCCAAAACTGTAGAGAACATCAGTGTCAATACGCCAAATAACAATGATGCTATGATAAGTGATGAACAACAATCACCTTGTCCAGATGAGAGGACGATGCGTTGAGGAGATATCGCCTGCGGAGCGGCCATTTCCAAAAGACGCTGGAAGGACTGCCGAGGAGATAGATCGACAATGGAGGCAGCCAGTCCATGAAATTCTGAAAAGACAAAAGAGTTCAGCTAACAGAAAGATTACTAGCTCAAAACGTGGAAGGTTACCTTCGACACTCCTCCCATTCTGAGCCGGGGGGATAGCAGCTTCAGCGGCCTCTGTCGTAACTTCAGGCTCCAATAAAGGGAGGGTAGTCCCGACTACCTCTATCTCAGCCTGTGGGCCGCCTTCAGGAAGAGTCGTTGGAGCAGCAACCTCCAAAGGAGCCTCCCCCAAAGGGGCAAGCACTCCCTGATCAAGAACCGCCGCTGGAGGCTCTACCATGAGAGGAGCAGCCTCATCAGCCCCCTCCACATCAAGCGAGGCTTCATCGAGAATTTCGGCGGGCTTTAGCTTTAATGAGCCTGTAGGGAGCTCCCCCAGCGTCGAAGATTCTACACGATTCAAATAAGAATAAGGATACATATGCACAGGCATAAATAATCTGAAAGACCACAAAAAGAACCACAACGTACCGATGCGCAAAGAAGCCCTCAATATGGCTTTTTCAAGCCGCTGCTCCTTCTCAAGGAGGTGGGCTCGCCGGGGTTCAAGGGTAGACTCATGGCCGCCGGTCCATAAAGAAAGTGCATCCGCTGCATCTTCTGAAGCGGCCTGCTTCAGAGCCCTTTCCCCCCATTCCTCCAAAGGACCGATAAATCGCCACCGAATCCACGAAGGGTCTTCGTAAAAAATTACAGCAGGATAGGACTTCTTCGGAACCCTGGCGTTATGAGACACGTCTTTGGAACGCCGTATGGCCTCAGCCAACTGTGCGGCCTCCTCATCGGCCGAACTCGGGAAGAGAAGTCCAGCGTCTGACTCTTGCAGGGTCAATGGTTCGTCTTCAAGAATAGGCTCAGACTCCGCCAAAGAATCGAGCAGATTGGTGGCCACTTTCCTCCGCCGCTTAGACCCAGAGCCGGTCACCGAGGATGACCGCTTCCTCCCCCGCGAAGCCTTAGGGTGGCGCCGACCCACATCGCCCTCGACACCCTCAACCCATTACTCTCGCTCGATGCCACGACCGAGGATGTCACCGCCATTGTCGACGCCACGAGGGGCGGTGCTACCACTGGCGGTGGTGCTACTACTGGGGCCCGTCTACCCCGCGATCGGGAACCCAGAGGCATACCAGCTGTCGGAGTAAGGTCTACCCCTGACTCCCCCGAAATGAGCGTGGTGCCAATCTCCCTCAGAGGGAAGAGGACCGGAACCCTCGGTCGCAACTTAGCCCCCGGAACCTGAGGAGGGGCATCATGACCAAGAAGCACCCTTCTTTCTTCAAGAATAATTGGGTTGATCCGATGAAGATACCAACCCGTAAACGCGCCCATGCACCGGGGCATGTACTCGGCTTCAGGGACCATGAAGCGGGAGCCGGTGTTTAGCCTCATGAAATGATGAGCGGCATCGCGAACGGCATCGAGCGAAGGGATCGGGGCGACTACAAAAGCCACGAAAGGAACACCCTGGTCGTATCCAAGCTGTCGGGCGAATCGATGCGGATTGTACCGCATGAAAAGAGCTGCACTATCCTGGCGAAACACCAAGTAGCCCGGTCTAATTATATACAAGTGCGCGGCCTCCCGGGGCTTCAAAGAAGGTGCGTTGTCCTTCGACTGGTCCCAGAGTTTTTGAACTGGACCTGAGGGAGTAGACAAGACCCGATCATTAAAAACCAGCCCGCCAGCGGCGGCGTGAGGAGAAATCAGCACCCGAATAGCCCCGAATTGAGTCGGGTCGGCGGCAGAAGCACCCACCAATCGCATAAGTCGCGGGAAGGGATAGGCGTCGTAAAACGCAGGCCTCTGATGCATAGCGAAAGCCCCCAGCACATGCATTTCGATCCAGGACGTGAAATAATGAAGCGAAAAGTTTACTACATCCACGCCGGGAGTAGAGGTATTAGCTGCGGTGCCCAACCTATGATAAAGATGCGCCAGCGCCGGGATGCCGATAGCCAATCGCGTCCCCTCAGCAATACGATGAGCCGGGTAGATAACCGAAGCTCTCATAAAGCGACGATGCATGGGAATGACAAACCAACTGAGCCAGAAACTAACAAACCCCACGAAGAACGTCTCCTCGTCCATGCCGGGAGCAGCAATGGACTCAAAAGATGTCGGCGACATAATAGGGATGTAGTACTGGGGTAGATCCGATTCAGTGGTCGGCAGCTTCTTCGGACCAAACCCAAAGGGGTCTCCGATGTTTGTAAACTTCGGGGCTGTCTTCGATAAAGCATCCTCGCGAAGGAAACGAGCAATGAAGCTCTTGAAAGTAACACCCTGCTCTTCGGATTCGGTGAATAATCGGTCGAAGATACCTAGCGCTTTGATTAAACTGGGACGCTTGTGGCGGACGGCATTCTCAACAGACAGGCCGTCAACCGGGGCGGGCTCGGGTTCAAAAATGTACTCGTCAGAAGGCAGCAACTCCTCATACAGACTACTCCTGATTGGCAACCCCGAGATGTCATAGAATTCTGCCAGAGAGATCGAGACCTCGCGATCTCCTAGAATGAAAGTGTTGGTGGGAAGATTCCATTGGTTCAAAAACTCCTTAACCCACCAGACATGCGGGGACTTATAATGGAAGAGTGACGCGTATATTGCCTGATAAAGCCCAACTTTCTACAGCCGCGCACGATGGGCAGAAAGGATGTAGCGAGCCCAGAGAGGGTAGCCCGTAGGGTGTCGAGGAGTGAGCCCTATCTTATAAATTTGCCCCCACGGGTGGGCCTCACCCTGGCAAATACGCCGCCCCAAGATATCTATGGCCGGGATCGGATGGTTCGGAATACCGGTCATCGAAGGCTCGAGCCTCCCCGTTGGAGTCCAGTTGGGCATTTCCACAGCAAAAACCGTTCTCGGAGGGTCCATCGGTAAGAATGGGAAAGTGGGCTCTGTCGGTACCGCGCAAAGGAAACTCCGGCGACCCTGAATAATATGACTATACCAAGATCCCCATTGAAGTAGGTTGGTGCAGTTCGGGTCATGGGCCCGGAACATCGCCATCGCTTCCTCATCAGATGGTGACTGAGGAAAAGCAGCCTCTGAGCGAGAAAAGGGAAAGCATGGAACAGAAGCCATCGCACCTGAAATCCAATAAAAGAATACCGTTAAAAGCAAAGTCAGCGATATATATCCATGCATGAACATGAAGACTAGCTAAAGAATGCAACAGTAGATTTTTCTGGGACCATTGGCTACAAAACACATGGGCCCCACAGAATCAAGATGACGGCTCATAAATAATGAAACCAAGCAGTTATAATAAAACAGAGGGAATATCCTCATTAAATAAAGAATGAGATTCAAGTAACCCTACACATTCCCCCTAGAGGACAAATCTGTCTCGGGCTCTACAACAGATCCAACAGGATCAAAGGAATTAAATTCCCACAGAAGACATCATTACAAAGCTCCTGTTTCATTAATTGCAGAAGGACAACCTCGGGTCAAGAGACCCCAAGAAGCCTCCATGTGAAGAAATTGAGTTCTTCGTAGGAATTAAATTCCTTATTAAGAAAAAGGGAATTGAATTCCCAAAAACTCTTTTGGATAGGATTAAATTCCATAGATCTTAACCGTCACCATTATCTCCCTAAAGATCATATGAACCCTAAAAGGATCTACCGTTGAAAGTTCTATTCCATACTCCAGTGGAAAAAACTTAAGGGAAAATGTGTTCATATTGAAAAGGGTAGAAACCCCTGTTTTGGATTTAAAATCCAGAGGAATGTGAGAGTTCTTCGTTCATATGAGAGCATTACCTAAAGAGAAAAGTCTCTTCGAACAGAGTTAAGCTCTGGAAGATTTTCAAGGCAGAGAACTAAGCTCTAGGAAAAGAGATTTAAATTCTTAAGAAAAGAAAGTTTGCAAGGAAGAAGATGAGCAAAGTGGAGGCGTCTCTGAAAAGACCCCAATATTTATAGGAGGTGATGGAAACGTTTGATCTCCCCAAATCCCTAGAAGAATCCAACGGTCACAAAAGATGACAGCGTTGCACTCACGTGCAGACACGTGAGAACAACGCTGTGGGGGCATTTGTTTCCTGATTTAAAATCAGGAAAGCCTACGGAAGAGACTTCAGAAAAGGGTCACGTGCTCACGCGTGACCAGCAGTCACGTGTTGGCACGTAACATTTAAAAGCAGCGGCAAAGGCAGATTCAGTTTCCTGACTACATCAAAGAAAAGGGCTTCAGAAAGGGTCAAGTGCTCCCACGTGACCAGGGTCAAGTGTTGGCACGTGACGGTTGAATAGCTGCTAGAAGACAGAGCGCAGAAATGAAAGAGAGGCTTGTTTCAGGGGGTCACGTGCTTACACGAGACCAAGGGTCACGTGGTCACACGTGACCGGCTTTCAAAGCCTATCTGTTAACAGAATTAAATTCTGAGAAAAGATCTCTCAAGTCTTTCCAAAGAGGAAATGAATTATCTGGAACCGTTGGATTAAAGATTCAAGGGTGATTAAATATTACCAATTTATGGAAAAATCCTGGAATTGGAAAGATTTCCCCCCTAAATCTAACCGAGATAACAAATGGATATTTTTGGATTTAAAATCCAATGGTGAATAAAATTCACCTAATAATCCAAAGGTCCAGATGAATGATGAATGCAAATCAAATCTCTAACGAATACAAATCAAATCTTTCAATGAGAGATTTGCTAAACAAATTGATTCTCTTCCTTCTCCTATAAATAGGAGCCAATAATAGAAGAGAAGGGGGGTCTACTTTTTTGGAGAGAAAAACAGAGAGATGAGAATTTAATTCTCTGCAAAAGAAAAACCCTAGGTAAGAAAAAAGAGGCTTCAAAAGAGAATTTAATTCTCAAAAGAGTTTAACTCTTACATAAAGAAAAAAACTTAGTTCTTCCTCCGGTGGAGGATCTGCAAAGTGCACATCTCCACATGAATTGAGAATTTAATTCTCATTGGGTTGAGATCCTGCCATGCAGATCTAAAACACAGAGGAGGAATTGAGTTTTGAGAATTTAATTCTCCCAAACTTTCAGGAATTTAATTCCTCCTAAAACAAAACTAGGGTTTAACCCTAATCAAGAATTTAATTCTTTTACATATCTGGGAATATAATTCCTTTGAAAAGAAATCAGGGTTTTATCCTAAATAAGAATTTAATTCTTTCACGATAGGAATTTAATTCCTCCAAAATCATAATTAGGGTTTAACCCTACAGAGAATTCAATTCTTAAAAGATCTCTGTTCATGAAAAGAACTAGGGTCACGTGCCCCCACGTGACCCTTGAAAAGATCCCCTACAAAGAAGTTTGAAGCATCACCTCACGTGCTCCCACGTGACTCCCAAAACGCAGAAAGAAAAAGCAAAGGAAATGAAAGCTTTGGGCGCTCTCACGTGTTATCACGTGACCCCTCAGCAAATGCTTTAACAATTGGCGCACAGATCCCCATCACGTGCCAACACGTGATGCTCTAAAATAAAAGTGGTTAACACTTATTCGCAGATTTGAGGATAAACCAAAAGGAGATCTGGCTCCACATTTAGGGCGCCCTCACGTGTCACCACGTGACCCCTAATGAGCATTCTAACAGACCAGAGCGGGGGCCTCCATCACGTGCCCACACGTGATGGTCAGGAAATTAAAAGTGTTAAACACTGATCTGCAGAATAAAATAAGGGAAATCAGGGCGCTCTCACGTGTCCGCACGTGACCCCTCCCTCCTTAGTGTTTAACACTAATTGGAAAACTCTATTTGCAGTGTTTAACACTGATTTTCTTAGTGTTTAACACTAATTTGGAAGACTCTATTTGCAGTGTTTAACACTGATTTTCTTAGTGATTAACACTAATTGGAAAACTCTGTTCCCGGTGTTTAACACTGATTTGCTTTAGTGTTTAACACTAGTTTGAAATCTCTGCTACCAGTGTTTAACACTGATTTGCTTTTATGTTAACACTAATTTGAAAGCCCTGTTGCTAACACTGATTATCTTTTAGTGTTTAACACTAATTTGCTAATCTTATTCCTAGTGTTCAACACTGTTGGTCTTTAGTGTTTAACACTAGCTTTAGCCCAATTGGCTAAGTTTTTTAGAGGCAAAGCCTCTCCTTCAATGGACCAACAGAGGGCCAATATTTCAAACATAATTGGACTTAGCCCAAACTGGCCATAAGTCCTCAAATCATCTTGAACTGAGCACATCTGCTCTTTCAACCAACTCATTGGTTCAAGGGTACATCTCTGAACTCCTCTGATATTTGTCGTTGTAATCCTTCAACGTCTTCAGAGAGGTGACGGATCCCGACAACCACACATCAACACGGACTGTGGGGTCCTTAAACCCACAGACTCATGCGTCCTTAAACCAAGATACGGACTGTGGGGTCCTTAAACCCGCGGACTTATGTGTCCTTAAACTAACGGACTAATGCGTCCTTAAATACACCCATATAGACTGTGGGGTCCTTAAACCCATGGACTTATGCGTCCTTAAACTACCAATAGACCGCAATGTCCCTAAACTACCAATGGACCACTACGTCCCTAAACTGGCAATGGACCACTATGTCCCTAAACTGGAACAATAGAGCCCAAATGCTCTTTTGTCGGATCTAAACGATCCCGTTAAGTTGATCTTAGTCCCAAACTGGAACGTATCCTTAACAACCGTTTAAGTCGATCTTAGTCCCAAACTGGACTAACGTATCCTTAACAACCGTTTAAGTTGATCTTAGCCTCAAATATGGCTAATGTATTCTTAAACCTTCAAACAGACTTTAGTCCCAAATTAGACTATGAATCCCCCCAATCAACTTTGGTTCAAGGGTACATCTCTGAACTCCTCTGACACCTGTCGTTGTAATCCTTCAACGTCGTCAGAGAGGTGATGGGTCCCGACGGCCATACATGCAACGGACCACCATGTCCCTAAACTGGAATAATAGAGCCCCAACGCTCTTTTGTCGGATCTAAACAATCCCGTTAAGTTGATCTTAGTCTCAAACCAGACTAACGTATCCTTAACAAACGTTTGAGTTGATCTTAGCCTCAAATATGGCTAACGTGTCCTCAAACCAAAACCCCAAAACCAAATCTAAGAAAATACGGATTTGGATTAATCCACGTCCTACGGGCGACTACAGAAATTAGTCTCCGTATACAATCCACGGGCAAGCACAAACAAAACAAACACCCACGACACGAAGTGACCAGCTGGAGAAGAAGAAAGTTGTTACCGCGATGCGGTAGCGTAATTAACTGCAGGGGCTTGCGCCTGCAGGGAAGAGCGTCCCCACAATCAAAAAAACCCTCAAGCGAGGGGGAATCTGACGAAGTCTGCTACATCGGCCGCATCCGTCTAAACCTCCGATACACGATGCCATAAATCAACTTGGCATCTTCGGAGAGGTGGACGGATAGCACCAATTAGCATTTGCCCCGAATCTCAGGCGAGACGTCCATGTCTCGGCCGCCGTTCGGAGGGGAACACGCTACAACTAGGATATTGCCAGGAGCGAATCATCATTTGCCTCTGTCGATGTCGAACAAAAGTGGCTTAGCGAACAGGGTTAGGATCCTGTCAACTAAGGCTTTTAACTTCATGAGCCGTAAGGTTCTCATGAAGGTATTTCTCTCTACGAGTCGTGAGGATCTCGTAAGTGCGTTTTCTCCTTAGGGATCGTGGGGATTCCTAAGTGTATGGTCTCTTATATGTCGTAAGGATCTTACTAGAGTGTTTTCTCCTTATAAGTCGAAAGGACTTACAAGGGATATCCATTGTGTGAACATATCCCTAGTCGCGGGTGGGGTTTGTTAGGGAAATGTTTATTCGTGCCCGTGGATTGTATACAAAGGTCAGCATCGAACCGCTTGTAGGGCAGCATTGGAGATTGTGATGGTTTAAGAACAGGTTCAGATCCCTGTAGCTTAAGGCTTTTGAACCCTGTGAGTCGTGAAGGTCTCAGAGGGGAATTCTCCTTACGAGTCGTGAGGATCTCGTAAGTGTAATTTCTCCTTAGGAATCATGGGGATCCCTAAGTTTGTTGCTCCCTTGTATGTCGTAAGGATCTCATGCAGGTATTTTCTCCTCACAAGGTCGAGAGGACCTTGCAAGTGTCTTTTAACGAGATTGCGCCCTTTCGGGTTTTCACAAAACTCGCCGGCAGTCCTACTGTTTTTACTCACGGAGCCCTTTCGGGTTTTCATCCGTGCCCATTTCGCTTATGGACGTACCCTTTTTTTTGTCAGTCTTGGGATGCTGCGGTCCGTAGTAGTTTATAGACGTCTCGGTCGACAACCAGTTTTAGGACATAGTGGTCCATCGTTAGTTTAAGAACGTTTCGGTCCGTTTGCCGGCTACTACTTATAGAGTTTGGGCTTAGGAAGATAGCGAGCGGACATAGGCGTCGTCATCTATCGTTGACCTAGGCCGTGACTCGTCAGGCGTGGTATTTTTTCAGGGATCGACCGTTTATTAGCCGGAAAGGTCTTTCACCATGCATGTCCATGAGTAGATAGGCTCCACCCTGGTAAACTTTGTCTATGATATACGGGCCTTCATAGTTCGGCTCGAATTTTCCCCGTTTGGCACGATTGGGGATCATAGGTCTCTTGACCACTAGCACGAGATTGCTTTGGCGGAATGTTCTCGTCCTAGTCAATCTCTCGTATGAGAGCGTCATCTTTGCTTTGTAAGCCTCCAGGTTTTGTTGCGCCATGAGCTGGGTTTCATCAAGGGCGTCGAGCTCCTCAAGCCGAAGGTGAGCATTCTCTTCGTCCGTTAGCTCGTAATGAACTGCCACTCGTAGAGAGGGTAACTCTATCTCGAGGGGAAGTACCGCTTCTGTGCCGAATACCAATGCATACGGCGTTGTGTTTTTGGCCGTTTTGAACGTAGTTCGATACGCCCAAAGAACTTCATGCAGTCTCTCGTGCCAGTCCTTCTTATTTCGAGACACCGTCTTTTTCACGATCTTTGTTAAGGTCTTGTTGAAAGTCTTAGCTAGAACGTTAGCTCGGGGATTATAGACCGAAGAGCATCTCCAGTCTATGTTATGTTGTTGTGCGAAGTGGCTGATCTTGCGGCTTCTATAGGCTGGCCCGTTATCGGAGATAATCCGTCGCGGAGTGCCGAACCGGTAAATGACGTGTGTCTTGAAGAAATGGAGAATATTCTCCGTCTTCACTTCCCTCAGCGATACTGCTTCTGCCCATTTGGAGAAGTAATCAATTTTCGCCAAAATGAACCGATGTCCTCTGGATGATGCCGGTTCGATGGGCCCGATTATGTCAGTTCCCCACATTTCGAATGGCCAGCTAGCCACCATTGGGTGTAGCGAATTTGGATGCCAGTGGATAAAGTACCCATGAATCTGGCACGAGTGGCACTGCTTCGCGTATTCGAGGCAGTCTTGGAACATCGTGGGCCAATAGTAGCCCATCCTTTTGATCTTCAGCTTCATCTTTAGCCCGGCTTGGTGAGAACCGCAGAGCCCGTCGTGAGTTTCTTGGATGACTCGCTTTGCCTCTTCAGGTATCAGGCATCTTAGCCACAGGGAGTCAAACGATCTCTTATACAGAGTATCATTGACAAAGGCGAAGGATAGAGCTCGTTTCATAAGCTGATGTCTTGAGGACGCGTCTTCAGGCGTTCGACAAGATTTGAAGTAGTCTATAAAGACTTCTCTCCAATACATAGCCTTCTCCTGGTTTTTTACTTATAGGGTCACTTGCTCGGTCGCTCTTTTTTCTTCGGACGACTCTGGAAACGTTTTTGCCGGTGCAAGAACCCGACGGCTTTGCATAACGATCCTCACGTCATCGAGGTTCTCGTCGACCAGTTCTTTAGCGAGTTTGGCTAATGCATCTGCTTTGCTATTTTCCGCACGCAGTATGCTTTACAGGGTGTAGGCAGGAATTTGAATCAGCTGTTGCTGTACTCTCTCGCCGTACTTCACCAACTCTGGCTTGCACGTCTGATAGTCGCCGTTTACTTGACTAACGACCAGTTGGGAGTCTCCGTATATGAGGAGGTTTTCAATTCCCATGTCGACAACGATCTCAAGACCTGCTATTAAAGCTTCATATTCGGCTTCATTGTTCGTCCTCGGCTCTGTTAAGGAGAAGGCAAAGCGCATTATCCCTCCTTGTGGAGTCACGAAGATGAGGCCCACCCCAGATTTGATTATGGGGGTGCTTTGTTTGCACTTCTTCATGGAAGATGCTCCATCGAAGTAGAGTTCCCATCGGGTGTCACTCTTTCTTCTCTCACCGTCGATTGTGTCAAACGCGTGCTCGTTGGGCAATTCGCAGTTCAAAGGAGAATCGGCATGTATCGGATGTTCAGCGAAGAAGTCAGCGATGGCTTGGCCTTTCACTGCCTTGAGGGGACGATAAGTTATCGAGAACTCCATCAAGAATATGGCCTATTTAGCGAGCCGTCCCGTTAATATGGCCTTTGACATTAAATATTTGAGAGGATCCACCTTTGATATGAGATGGACCTCATGTGCCAACGCGTAGTGTCTGAGCTTCGTTATTGCGAAGATCAACGCTAGACAGTGTTTTTCGATAGGGGAGTAATTGCTTTCTGCCCCCAGTAGAACTCGACTCAAGTAGTAGAGGGCTCTCTCTTTCTCTTGGTCGTTTTCTTGTGCCCAAAGCGCGCCTAAAGAACCTTCGAGGGCAATTGTGTACAGGACGAGAGGTTTTCCTTTAACGGGAGCGGCCAGTACTGGCGGATTCTGCAGGTATTGCTTGATTTCGTCTAGCGTGCTTTAGCATTTGCGATCCCAGACGAAAGGAGTCCCTTTCTTCATTAGGTGACTGTAAGGATGGCATTTGCCGGAGAGATTGGCTATGAATCGCCGGATATACACAAGCTTTCCTTGGAGAGACCGCAGGTGCTTGAGAGTTCTTGGCTGTGGCATTTCCATGATCGCCTTGATCTTCGACGGGTCTATCTCTATGCCTCGGTGTCGGACGACAAATCCTAGGAAATTGCCCAAGAAAACTCCGAACGCGCATTTGAGAGGGTTCATCTTCAAGTTGTATTTCCGAAAGCTTTGAAACACAATTTTCGGATGCGCTAAATGTTCCTCGTATGATTTGCTTTTAACTACGAGGTCATCAATATAGCATTCGACGAATTTCATGTATGAGGTCATCAAAAATCTTCGTCGTGGCCCTCTGAGAGGTGGCGCTGGTGTTCTTCAGACCAAAGGGCATTACCTTGTAGCAGAATATGCCCAAAGGGGTCCGGAAAGCGGTATGCTTTTGATTTTCGGGATGCATCTTTATTTGATTGTACCCTGATGAGCCGTCCATGAAGGAGAAGACTTCGTGAGTGGATGTGTTGTCTATCATCAGCTCAGTGATCGGTACTGGAAAGTCGTCCTTCGGGCAAGCTTTGTTGAGATCCCGAAAGTCCACACATATGCGCATCGTCCCATTTTTCTTCATCACCGGGATGATGTTGGCGATCCAGTCAGGATATTGAACCTTTTGGATGAAGCCGGAGTCGATTAGCTTCTTGACTTCGACGTTGATTCTCATCTCAAGTTCAAGCCGCATTCTTCTCGGTGCTTGTTTGATCGGCTTGACGTCCGGAGACATCGTCAATTTGTGCACAGCTACTTCTGGATCTAGCCCCGGCATCTCGGAGTAGTTCCATGCAAAGAAGTCTTTATACTACAGCAGCACGTCTCTGAGCATAGCCACCTTTTCTTCAGACAACAACTCACCGACGAACGTCGGCCGTGGGTCGTTTGCCGTCCCCAAGTCAATTTTTCTGAAGTCATTTGCAGTAGTATGAATCCCATCTTCCAGCTCTTTTGGCGCCGGTGGAAATTCTGAGATCAACTCATCTTCATCGTTTTCAAAGCACCAAGAGAGGTCATCCATATTCTCGGGTTCTTCTTCTGATGGCGTTATCGCGTGACAGGTACGAGATCGTTTCCAAGACCGATGTTGATCTGGTTCTACCTCGCTATACGCATCGCTTTCGGTTCATGCTTCTGTGGCGGGCTTACCTTCCACCTGTTGGATAGAGCGAACCTGCCTTGTTGATATTTGTCTTCGACCCAGTTCTTGAAGGTGAAGCAGTCTTCGAGAGGATGTCCTACTGCTCGGTGATAGGAGCAATAGTCTGGGTGAGAGGCCTCGTCTGCTTCCTCGGGATGCTTGGACTCCGGGAGTGTCATCATCTGATATTTTATGACAAGATTGAATATTTTCTTTGTCTTGTCTTGGGGAAAAGAATATTCTCGACCCATCTTCTTTATAAGAGACGGATCCCGGCTGCTCGATTCTTGATCGCGTGGCTTCTTAGACCCGTTTTGCCGCTGTCGAACGTTTTTTCCGTTCTTTGGTTTATTTTTGCCTCTACGCCGGATCTTTTGTATGACGGGTTGGTGACGATGAGCATTGTCATTCTCCGCGGCCTTCTGAATGAGGCGCTGCGTCCTGGCTTTCTCATAAATGGCTATTTCGCGGCTAAGGTCATCCCGAACCTTTTGACCCGCTTCCCTTATAAGCTTGTCCATTTGTTCTGCGAACGACGGGCTTGGCATTTTCATGATGGGAGCTCATTTTGGTTCAGGGTTAGCATCTTCCCATAGAGCATCTCCTTCTTCATCGAAGTCATGTATAACGTAGCAGCCGTGGAATCGCTCCCGTTTCTTGGATTGAACATGTCCAAGTCCGATCGTTTCCATTCTCCTGTTGGGAAACTTTCGTTGAGTTCCTGGTACGTTCCAGATCCTGTTATAGAACTGGGCTTGTCGAGCAGTCTGTTTGAGGGGTGCGCCTGGGCGCCTCAATAGTCTTTTTAATCCGTCTGTGTAGTATCTGGGCAAACGGATGGGCTGGTGCTTGTCAAGTGTAGAATCCGCACCATGCCAAATTTCTTTCTCCACTTTGGTTTCCCCGGATCGGTAGAATAGGATCGCCTTTTCACCCTTTCGCCGGAGGGGACATAGAATATCTGCAGTTTCTTACACACTATAAGTTTCAAGTGCATCGAGCTCTTTGTAATGCTCTTGCAGAACCATGGCAACTTGCAAACTTTGATCTTCATCGGCGAAGGCTTGTATCGATGGCCGAGCAGAGAATACGGCATTGACCTCATCTTCCGAATCGCTGCCGAAGACCAGAATAGGGGTGGATGGTCCTGGCTTATTGCATTGGGGCAGCCCTGAATAAACTATTTCTTCTTCCTCCTCGGTATCACTCCCGAAGACCGGAATAGTAGTGATAGCTTTGTTCTTATCCTCCGGTTTGCGACATCTTTCTGTGTCTTCGAAACCTGGCAGGAAGTACTTGGCATCCTCATATTTGCGGACTTCGTTCATGGAGAATGGGCTTAGTTCCCCTGTCACGGTGTACTCGAGACCATCTTTGAAGTACTTCATACACTGATGTTGTGTAGAAGGGATAATGTTGTACTCGTGTAACTAAGGCCGGCCGAGCAAAGCGTTATAGCAGGTCTTAGCGTCAAATGACGTGAAACTTGATGTCAGTGACTAGCAGCCCAAAGTGCAGCGTCAGTATCACAGACCCGAGCGTCTGTGATGACTGGGAGTCAAACCCGGAGATAGTGATCTTATCCCGAGCGAGGTGTTGAACGCTCATGCAGATTTCCTTCAACACTCTTACATTGAGGAGGTTAACGGAGGACCCATTGTCAACCAGGATTTTGCCTATCTTGATATCTTGACAGTATTCGGAGACATTAAGGGGACGGTTATGCTCACACGTCCTGAGGAGGAGGTCTTCATCGCCGAAGGTGATATCGGCCGTGTGTACTTCCTCCAGCTCGTCCTTCATCTTTTCTTCGGCGAGGAAAGCTTGGAACTGCTCGGGCTCTTGTAGTGCCTTGATCAAAGAATCTCTCACCTCTTTAGATAGCAGAAGGGCGTCGAGAATGCTTAGCTGTGAAGGTATCTTTCTCAGGTGTGCCAGAACGTTGTAATCCACTTTGTTTTTCTTGGGTGGATCCTTGGCTGTCAGCTCTTCGACGACTTGGTCATCGAGTGTGATATCCTCAGGGACCTTTTCTTTTCCCTTATCCTTTTTGTTCGATCCCTTGTTTATGGGTCCGATATTCTTTTCAGGAAATGTGCGATTGCGCAGCTGAATGTTCTCACACCTCTTCGGTTCTTCCTCCTTTCCTGAGGTGGATTCTTTGAAGAGAGGGCCGAGGGCTATTTCTTCGTCAGAGTCGCTCCCGAAGGTGAGAACTTGCGATCCCCCGGAGTCAATCATATGACAGTTTTTGGCAGTTCTTCCACGTCCGTCTATCGTATTTTTCCGCTGTCGACGAGCTTCATGCTTCATACTTTTGAACTGTTGCATGTGAGCGACATACCCTTGCCACCAATTTTTAAAGGCGTTGCACTCTTCAGTAGGGTGCGCAATCCTTCGATAATAT
This sequence comes from Agapanthus africanus, assembly GCA_030015575.1. Lineage (NCBI taxonomy): Eukaryota > Viridiplantae > Streptophyta > Magnoliopsida > Asparagales > Amaryllidaceae > Agapanthus > Agapanthus africanus. The sequence goes on from CM057337.1 coordinate 978,710,084, forward strand.
AAACATTAATTAGAATGCACATCCTCTTCATTAAGGTTTATCTCATCAGAAATATTTCCTTCGGAGGGTGGCAGCTTCATTCCTATCGATATGGCTTTGGAGAACCTCTTCCTTGTCTTGAACCTGCTTTTATTTGCGGTGGATGTACCTTGATCTGGTGGGAGTGTTTTAACCCTTTCATCCAGTCACCGGGGTTTGGCCTTTTCAAATATGGCCATCTCGTGCTCTCGATCAGCTTTGCTTTTCAGAAGAGCTTCATTCAGGAATGCGTCAATCATTTCGTCTGATGGTCCTAGAGGTTTCGGCTCAGGACCTGCCCCCAGTTTCTCTGTGTCCAGAGCTTCTTCACCATTTATTAACGAGTGAGAGATCACATGGCAGCTTGCCACACAATCCTCAAGTTCATCTGAAGAGTCTTCTCCATTGTCATCATCTCCGTCCTCAAGGACGTGGCAGAGAAACTCCTGAAGTGTGACCGGGGTTCGCGCCTTCTGATTATATTCTTCCAACGCGTCAATATGCTTTTGCAAGTCCATGCGCTTGTCATCAAGCTTCACGGGCTTTTTGGTCTTTTTCTTCTTCTTCGAAGACTTTGACGACTGGGTGTGAGCACTTTGACTATCACCACCAATTTTTGGAGTTGGGAACGGTTTCAGCATTCCCTCGATGATCTCGGGTTCCAGTGAATTCTTCCACCAGATTGCCGGGCATGTTCGGAGATCCTTCAGCATTCTTTTCGTCTTGGCTGAAAGAACGACCTCCCATGGAGCTTCTTCTATAAAAGAGCATGATGCCCCCGGTGTGTGTTCCCTGCCGAAAGACGGGAAGACGCGGTAGACGTCTTGCCTGAGTTTCAGGGCAGATGCTAAATAGTGCTATCCGTCCACCTCTCCGAAGATGCCAAGTTGATTTATGGCGTCGTATATCGAAGGTTTAAACGGATGCGGCCGATATAACAGACTTCGTCAGATTCCCCCTCATTTGAGGGGGTTTTTGATTATGGGGATGCTCTTCTCTGCAGGCGCAAGCCCCTGCAGTTAATTACGCTACCGCATCGCGGTAACCACTTTCTTCTTCTCCAGATGGTCACTTCGTGTCGTGGGTGTTTGTTTTGTGTTTGGTTGCCCATGGATTGTATACGGAGACTAATTTATGTTGTCGTCCGTAGGGCGTGGATTAGTCCAAATCCGTATCTTCTTAGATTTGGGTTTGGGGGTTGGGTTTAAGGATACGTTAGTCTCATTTGAGACTAAGATCAACTTAAACGTTTGTTAAGGATACGTTAATCTAATTTTAGACTAAGATCAACTTAACGGGATCGTTTAGATCCAACAAAAGAGCATTTGGGCTCTATTGTTTAGTTTAGGGACATTGCGGTCCATTACCAGTTTAAGGACATGGTGGTCCAATGTTAGTTTAAGGACATCTCGGTCCAATGTTAGTTTAAAGACATCGCGGTCGAGGTTAAGGACATCATAGTCTGTGAGTTTAAAGACCTCACAGTCAAGGTTAAGGACATCATAGTCCGTGAGTTTATAGACCTCACAGTCAAGGTTAAGGACATCATAGTCCATGAAATATGTGGTTGTTGGGACCCGTCACCTCTCTGAAGATGTTTAAGGATTACAACGACAAATATCAAAGGAATGAAGAGATGTACCCTTAAACCAAAGTTGATTTGGGGATCTGTAGTCCAATTTGGAACTAAGATCAATTAATTAGATCATGAGCACATTGGCTCAGTTAAATTTGAATTGAGGACTTATGGCCAACTTGGGCTAAGTCCAATTAGATTTGAAGTGTTGGCCCTTTATTGGACCATTAGACATTTGTCTGGGTTCAGCCCCTCATCACTTAGCAATGCTAAACAAGAGTTTGAGGGCTTTGATAACATTTCTGTCTTTGACTGAGCATTAAACATTGTAGCTCTGAGTTTTACTCAATTTTGAGATTCAGTTGAGGGGGAGGTTTTTTTTGCCTCTGGAAAACTTAGCCAATTTGGCTAAGATTGGCTTTAAAATAGTGTTAAACACTAGAGGATATCCGGTGGTCACGTGTCCTCACGTGATGTATTTAAAATATTGTTAAACACTGGAAATGAAATGTTCAAAATAGTGTTAAACACTAGAGAGGAAGGGGTCACGTGGGGGCACGTGAGGGCACCCAGAGGTGGGGCCAGACCTCTTTCATTTTGTTCTCAGAACTGCAAATAAGTGTTAAACACTTTTTAATCTTCTGGCCACCACGTGTTGACACGTGATGTGTATTCATGTATTGATTATTAAAGTGTTTGTTATGGGTCACGTGAGGACACGTGAGAGCGCCCAAAGCCAGCATTGCCTTTGCTTTTGTTTTCTTTATTTTGGAAGTCACGTGGGAGCACGTGAGGCATTGCCTCTATGCTTTTCCCTTTTCATTTTGGGGGATTTGTTCAGGGCTCACGTGGGGGCACGTGACCTAGTTTTATTCTTCCTTTTCTGATCACTGCGGATTGGGGTCACGTGTTATCACGTGACCAAGTTCTTTTACGTGCATGGAGATCTTTCAAGTCTCTTTATTTCAAGAATTAAATTCTCTGTAGGGTTAAACCCTAATTATGTTTTGGAGGAATTAAATTCCTATGAATGTGGAAGAATTAAATTCTCATATAGGGTTAAACCCTAGTTCTGTCTTGGAGGAATTAAATTCCTATGAATTTGGGAGAATTGAATTCTCAAGCAGGGTTGAACCCTAATTTTATCTTGGAGGAATTAAATTCCTATGAATTTGGGAGAATTAAATTCTCAAGCAGGATTGGACCCTAATTTTATCTTGGAGGAATTAAATTCCTGTGAATTTGGGAGAATTAAATTCTCATATAGGGTTAAACCCTAGTTTTATCTTTGGGAGAATTAAATTCTCTAAACTCAATTATCCCTCTAAGCTTTGGATCTGCATGGCAGAATCTCCCCGATAAGAATTAAATTCTTAACTTGTGGGGAGATTTGCTTCTGCAGATCTTCAACCAGAGGAAGAACTAAGTTCTTGTGCAGAAGAGTTAAACTCTTAGATTGAGAATTAAATTCTTTTTTTTGTTTTATGAAGCTTTTATCCATTTCCCCTTTCTCACCTAGGGTTTATTTTCTTGAGAATTGAATTCTCCTTTCTTTTCTCTCTGCTATTTTCTTTCAGAAAATTCCAAGATCCAAAATTCTATCTCTTTCTCATCTTCTCGGCTCCTATTTATAGGAGAAGGAAAAGAATCAATTTGTTTAGTGAATCTTTCATTGAAAGATTTTGTTTGTTTTTCGTAACTTATATGATCTTTTAGATCACTCAGTGAATTTTATTCACCATTGGATTTTTAATCCAAAAGATATTTTGTTTGTTATTTTTGGAGAAATTTAGGGAAATCTTTCCTTGTATAAAATATTTCCATAAATTGGTGATTTTTTAATCACCATTGGATTTTTATCCAACGGTGCTCCACTTTACAGAGCATAGTCCTCTTTTGTTTGGAAAGATTTAAAGAAATACTTTCCCAGTTAGAGTCTTTGATTTCCCTTAATTAGAATTTAATTCTATTAACTCATAAGGCTTTCAAAGCCCATCACGTGTTGGCACGTGATCCCAACGTTTGACCTTTGAAATAGAATTTAATTCTATTAGTTAAAGAGCTGAGAGACCTGTCACGTGTTGGCATGTGTTCATATCAGATTTTTTCATTTTCATACCGCCCAATTTTTATCACATTGCATATCGGTAGGTACTCTTGAGCCGTGTTTGCTAGTCAATTGCAGGATACAGGTTCTCGGCTCTAAACGGTGAAATCCATGGAAAAACACGACAAAACCCGGGTTCCTGCCAACCACAGATAAAACACGGGTCTCCGCTCTCTATCCGTATGTTGCCACACACCAGTTTAAGAGACAAAATGGCAAATCGATTGTCATTTTCATACACAAGGCTCAATGGAAACACAAGATCCAAGAAATCTATGCGGAGCTCGAGAAAATCATGACAAAAAGATCCACATCAAATCACCTATTGCTCAACAAAAATTCTGGAAAAATCGTGAAGCAAATCTGAGAAAAATCATATGCCAGAATAAAGGACATGAAAGACCAGGGAAGCACAAAAAAATAGAAGGTCCAACTCATCTATAAGGCCGCGGATCCGCGGCCAATAGGGGGTCTAGGCCGCGGTTCCGCGGCCATATAGGCGCCGCACTTGAAGACTTTTTGGGGGTTGTTTGGTCTTTTTACATGGGTGCAGAATTTTGCCCTAGATTTCCAGTTCCCTGCCTATAAATAGCCCAGAACCTTGTGAAGCCAAGGTGTGCTTAAAATCTTGTATTTTTCTAGGTTTTAGAATACTTGTTCTTCTTCCTCTTCTCATCTCTTCTCCATTGAAAAACTTGTAGTGAGCTTTTGTGAGTGAAGAATGATGAATAAAGAAGTTCATTTTATTATTATACTTGTCTTGCTCTTATGTTAATTGCTTGTAATTTTCATTTGTTAACTTAGTTGTTGTTATTTCTTGTTGTTTCTTTCTTTTCTCTTTTCCTTTATCCTTAAACAACTGTGATGCTTACGCTTGATCCTTGCCAAGATGAGGTCGCAAATAGCTAGTTGTTATCTTCTAATCTCTTTCTTTCTATCTTCCTCTTTTGTTTTCTTTTCTTTTCGTTATGATGTGTGAGTAGTTTCCATACTTGTTAGGGTAGGATAAGAGAAGTTTGAGAGAAGGAAATCTCTCTCACTCTTTCCTTGCCCAACATCTTAAATCAACTCCCGTTAATTGAACCACAATCCGCTCCCTTCGGCACCCTATCCTACATGTTAGCGGTGATTCCGTAGTGAGACCGGTTGTGGTTGAATTAACCGGAGGTTATGGCTAAGAGCCAAGAACGGACGAACAAGCACCAAAAGGAAGAACTTAAGCGTTGGAAAGCCTAGCTTATACTCGCAAGTTCCTTCCTAGTCGTGCTAATCCCCGTTGTTGCCGATTACCGTAACACCAATATTAAGAGTGGCAACGAAAGAAGTGAGCGACTCCTAACTCAAACTAACCTAATCCTAACCCTAACAAGCTCTCTTTACATATCATTTTAACACTTAGCTAATCACAAACAAATCTGGAAAATTGGACTTAACTCGTTAAAGCACATAGAAAAAGATTCCCATCTCCCTGCGGACGCCCCGTACTCAACGGCTAGCTACAAGCGAAACCGTTTTGATTGCGGTAATTAACTAAACTTGAACATGCAGAATCCCTAACAATCAAATGGCGCCGTTGCCGGGGAGACGGTAGTTTATTTCTTTGTGTAATTTCGGGTTAATTTGTGAATATAAAGCTAACCGAAAACAAAACAAAAAAAAAATATACTTTGTAAAAAATCATCATGTTATTTTTTATTAGTTTTTGTGCAAGCGTGCAGGATAATACGGAGTTCGAGTTCAGTGCCAAAGATGTGGGAAGATAGACCCACATTTCGCGGCTACACCGCGACGGATCAAAACGAAGCAAACGGTCTACTGTAAAAATCTGGAGCAGATACAGTAAGCAAGTCAAAATTCAGCACATCCAGACAAGCAGAGGACACCCAACAGAGCACACCCAAAAATTTCAGAAGCCCAACTCCACCCTACTGCCGCGGAACCGCGGCATAAGCTGGCTTAGGCCGCGGAACCGCGGCCGTTTGGCTCCTTCAGGGTGCCAAATTCTCTGTAAGTCCTCCTTTCATCCTCCCCACTCCTCTGGACTCCAATAAACTGTATTTTCTGCAGCATTCTTTGCGCAAATTCTCTTCCCCCTTCCAATAAACTGTTCTTGTGCAGGGTTCTTTGCGCCGCGCTAAAAATAAAAATTGTTTGCAGTTGATTTGTTACTGCTTTGCATTCATTAATACGAACTTAAGGGGCTTGAAACCAATTCAGATTGGGTGGGGATTTCATCACCCTTCCCAGGACCCCAGAAATCACAAAAAGCATATGCATTCACCATTGTTAAATTAAAAAATACTAGACTCAGCCCTAAGGACTTCACGCTCAATAGGACAGAGGACTAGTTACAGGCATCGGCCGTTTATCCTATCTGACTTTTGCGGTGTCTAGGCAAGTGTGTCGAAGGCAAGTGATTTATAATTAAGGAACTTCGCGAAAGCGTTGGACAACCTCCCACTTACCTGGCACTTATCTGGCCGCATTTGACGGAGAAGAGGCGGTTTGAGGTCCTATTTCTAGCCCTCTGGAACAGTTAGGAGCTGTCTAGCAGACCTAGGTGACCCTAGATCTAGGTGAGATTGTGCATATCTTGTTTGTGATTGCTTAAAGCCATAAGTCCGTACATATTTCTGTAAAGCTCTTTCTAAAAAAAAAACAAAAAAAGGGAAAAAAAATCAAAAACTTTTATAAAAACTTGCCCTTTGTCGCCAAATCCATTTTTCACCCACCACCCATCGTATTTCTCCATTGACGTTTTCTTACCCTCACCTTCTCCGCTTTGACTATACTAAACTCGTTTAGTGTATGTCCGCTTGGATTCGGGACACTAGCGCCCGCCTAGTCCGCGTTACGTTAGTCGCTACCGACTACGCGATCGACTCAGACGTCGAAACTCCGTCCACTCCTCTTTCACCTTTACCTTTGCCGGCCAACTCCGACGTTGACCGGAATTCTGTTCATACATCTTCACCTTCACCATCACCAACCTCTTCTTCCGTGATGTCAGGATTTAATCCGAACATCTCTTTGACTACCCCTGGATTGGCTCCACCTCCTACGGAGACCAATAACCCACCACCACCGCCTGTTGTAGCGCCGCAGCGAATCGCGTTCCAGGATCGTTTCTATCCCACCCGTTCTGAACTTCCCACCTGTCTTTCTCTTCCACCGGCCAATGGGGATAATTTTGAAATTAAGCCCCACTTCATCAACATGCTTCCGCGATTTCATGGGCTTGAATCTGAAGATGCCTATATCTTCATCAATAAATTTCAAAACGTTTATGCCATGATGAAAACTACCCAACTGTCGGACGATACTATACGTCTACGGGTCATTCCGTTCACTTTATGCGATCTTACTGGAAAATGGCTGTATAGCACCGCTTCCCACTCCATAACCAGTTGGGACGAGTTTGTAAAAGCGTTTCTAAAGAAATTTTATCCGAATCATAAAACCGCAAGGATCCGTAATGAAATCAACCAATTCTCTCAGCTTCCTTCTGAACCCTTCTGGAAGTGCTTTGACCGGTACAAAGACCTTCTTGTTTAGTGTCCTCACCACGGTATAGAGAAATGGCAACTTTGCCAAACCTTATACGAGGGCCTGAACCCAGCAACGAAGCAGTTGTTGGAAACCATCTGTCAGGGCCACTTCCTATCGAAATTTGACGAGGAAGCGTGGCAATTCTTCGACGACCTTGCGGAGCAAACGCTACAATGGGAGAGCACCAGACCGGCTTCTTCTTCTTCTACCTCCACTTCTACCGGTCAGTCTAGGGTAGGAATTCACCAACTTGATGTCTCTATTGCGATGAAAGCTGAAATGGCTGCAATAACGAGAAAGCTTGAAGCAATAGAGAGCAAATTTTCTTCTCCTGCTCCAACCCCTGTTCTTCCCCTTCGTATCATTTGCGCTTGTTGTTCCGATCCTTCTCACTTAACCGAAGAGTGTCCTTACAATCCACCATCGCAAGGACAGGATCAGGTTAATACTGCATTTCAGCAAAGACCGAGAAATGATCCATACTCTTCCACCTACAACCCCGGTTGGAGGAACCACCCCAATTTCGTCTGGAATCAGAATCAGAATCAATTCCAAGGCAACAATTTCCAAAGGCCCCCTCCGCCGCAACAACAAGCGCAACAACAAACTCAACATCAATTTCAGCAGCCCTTCCAACCCCAACCTTTTCAAAATCAGACGAACAACTTTGCACCCAACAATTCTTTTCCACCAAACAACTTTGTTCCGTCAAACAACGATAAGGTTTCCTCGCTCGAACGAAGTCTGGAGGCGTTCGTTAAACAATCGACACAATCCACCGCCAATATCCAGTCTTCCATTCAGTCGTTAGTGCAACACACTGCCGCTCACAGGCAAAGCATCAAGGCCATCGAGGCCCAGATTGCACAGCTGAATGCGGCCTTAAGCGAGCGAGAGAAGGGGAAGCTCCCGTCCCAGCCACTCCCAAATCCCGGTCACCCACATAATGTATGTTGCTCTTGAACAACAGAACCATAATGTGAGTGCCATGACCACATTGAGATCGGGAAGGATGCTGTAAAACAACATTGGCACACGGATCAACGATGACACCCCGGCCGCTGCTTCTTCTTCTTCTCCTGCTTCTTCGTCTTCTGAGCCTATTCTCCGTTCTTCACAAGGCTCTCCTTTCTCTTCTTCTGCACTGAACGGACCCACTTCTCACTCTACGAAAACACCTGTTCTGGGATCCGTTCCAACTCCACAATCTCCTCCTCCAGCATTGGACTCAACCAATTTTAAAAACGTTCCATTTCCAAACCGGTTGAAGTCCAATAAACAAAATCCACAAATTGAGAAGATTCTGGAGTTATTTAAGCAGGTTAACATTAACATTCCTCTTTTAGATGCCGTCCAATAAGTCCCGTCCTACGCGAAAATCTTAAAGGACTTGTGCACGAAAAAGATGAAGTCTCAGGTACCCAAGAAAGTTTTCTTGGCTAGTGCTGTGAGTGATGCCCTTACCCAATCTTTACCACAAAAACGGAAGGACCCTGGCTGTCCTACGATTTCTATTACCATTAGGGATAAGAACATCAACCGCGCACTATTAGATCTTGGTGCCAGTGTTAACCTGCTTCCGTACTCAGTATACGAGCAATTAGGCATAGGAGAGCTGAAACCCACGCACTACACTCTCCAAATGGCCGACCGATCAATCACCCATCCTAGGGGTGAGCTAGAAGATGTGTTAATCAAAGTCGGAGACTTCATATTCCCCGTTGACTTCATTGTATTAGACACACACCCTATAGCTAACCCCCGGAATCAAATTCCGGTGATACTCGGTCGCCCATTTCTTGCAACCTCAAATGCTGTGATCAATTGTCGCAATGGTTCGATGAACCTCTCTTTTGGAAACATGACAATTGAACTCAACATTTTTAGGTTGGGGAATCAGCCCTCCGAACCTAATGCTCATATATTGGACATCTGCTCGATCCAGGAGATCACCCCTGAAGAGTGTGAATTCGAGGAGTTTCTGTTTGATCATAATAATCTTGACGCCACTAGTGCGTTCCTCTTCGAACCTGCTGCTGTTTTTGCGCCCGACAACGACTACGAGTGTTTCACGTTCTCGAATGATCTTAGCCGCTCACAACCCGAGTTTCAATCCTTCAAATTTCCGGATGAGTTACCTGAACCATCCAACTCGGTCGCTTACACTCGTTTTGAACCTTTGCTGGAGTCCTTTGAGTTCGAGACCTCTGCACCAATCTTGCCTTCAATCGTTTCACCTCCATCACTCGAACTTAAGCCTTTTCCGTCTCACCTTAAGTATGCTTACTTAGGTGAAAACGAGACCCTCCCTGGCATCATCTCGGCTTCTCTAGCTCCAGAGCAAGAGAAAGCCCTTCTCACAGTCTTGCACAGCAACAGGAAAGCTTTTGGCTGGTCCATGGCGGACATCAAGGGGATTAGTCCCCTGATCGTTGAACATCACATTCATCTGATGGATGATGCCAAACCAGCCCGGGATCCACAAAGACGTTTCAATCCAGTCATGAAAGAGGTTGTGAAGAAGGAGATCGTAAAATGTCTGGATAGTGGTATCATTTACCCTATCTCTGATAGCCAGTGGGTTAGCCCCATTCACGTTGTCCCCAAGAAATCAGGTATAACGGTCATCACTAATGAGGCGAACGAGTTAATCCCTACTCGCACCCAAACTGGGTGGCGAGTATGCATTGATTACAGAAAACTCAACGCCGCAACGCGGAAGGACCACTTTCCGCTACCTTTCATTGACCAAATGCTTGAACGATTGGCCGGACACGAGTACTACTGCTTTCTTGATGGCTACTCCGGCTATAATCAGATTCCCATCGCCGAAAAAGACCAGGACAAGACCACATTCACTTGTCCTTTCGGCACGTTTGTATATCATCGCATGCCCTTTGGGTTATGCAATGCGCCCGCTACCTTCCAGCGGTGTATGATGGGAATCTTCTCAGACATGGTGGAAAAATTTCTGGAGATTTTCATGGATGACTTCTCCATCTTCGGCGATTCCTTCAACGAGTGTTTGCTGCATCTTGACGCTGTCCTTACCCGATGTAAGGACAAGAATCTCACTTTAAATTGGGAGAAGTGCCACTTCATGGTGCGCGAAGGTATTGTCTTAGGACATATCATCTCGCAAAATGGCATAGAGGTTGACAAAGCGAAGATTGAGGTCATTTCCAATCTCCCTCCTCCCCGATGCGTCAGAGATATCCGAGCCTTCCTTGGCCATGCCGGTTTCTATAGACGGTTCATCAAGGACTTTAGCAAGATTGCTAGGCCCTTGACTTTTTTGCTGGCCAAGGATACGCCATTCGACTTCAACTCGAGCTGTGTGACTGCATTCGAGTCATTGAAAAGCTTACTCACTTCTGCTCCCGTTCTTTCTTCACCTGACTGGACGCACCCATTTGAGATAATGTGCGATGCATCCGACTTTGCCATTGGTGCTGTCCTTGGACAACACATCAACAAGATGCCGCACGTAATCTATTATGCGAGCCGAACCCTGAACGACGCCCAACTCAATTATAAAACAACTGAGAAGGAATTCTTGGCTGTTGTATTTGCTTTAGAAAAGTTCAGGCCCTACCTCATCGGCTCTCCAGTCATTGTCTACACTGACCATTTTGCTCTGCGCCATCTTTTTGCGAAGAAAGATGCAAAATCTCGGCTAATACGTTGGATCCTCTTGCTTAAAGAGTTTGACCTTGTCATTAAGGACAAACGAGGATGTGAAAACGTAGTTGCCAACCATCTCTCACGACTTCCTTCTTCGCCTTCGCTTCCAATTCCGATCAACGACGTTTTCCCGGATGAACAGCTCTTGACAGTATCTTGCGAACCCTGGTTCGCAGATATTGTGAACTATTTGGCCACAGGATTACTACCGACTGAATGGTCAAGTCAGGACAGACTTCGCTTCTTATCCCAAGTAAAACACTTTTACTGGGACGAACCCTATCTGTTCAAGTACTGTCCCGACCAGATTATTCGTCGGTGTGTCCCTGACGAGGAATTCAAGAGTGTGCTGTCATTTTGCCACGATCAAGCGTGTGGCGGGCACTTTGGCCCTAAGAAGACAGCTGAGAAGATCTTGCAATGTGGTTTCTACTGGCCACAACTCTTCAAAGACGCTCATGACTATTGCAAGACTTGCTCCCGGTGCCAACACTTGGGCCGGATATCTCGGAGGAACGAGATGCCGCTCCAACCGATCTTGGTTGTGGAGATTTTCGATGTTTGGGGGATAGATTTCATGGTGCGTTTCCCAGCTCTTTCGGGAACTTGTACATCCTTCTCGCTGTTGATTACGTCTCTAAATGGGTCGAGGCTGTGCCCAGCCGGACTAACGACAACAAGGTTGTCGTTAGGTTTCTTAAAGAAAACATTTTCTCCCGTTTTGGGCACCCCCGAGCGATCATTAGCGACAATGGAAGTCATTTCTGCAATAAGACTTTCGAGGCCTTGATGCAGAAATATTCCATTAATCATAAGCTCTCTACGCCCTACCACCCCCAAACCTGCGGGCAGGCCGAAGTATCAAATCGGCAAATCAAGCAGATACTGGAGAAGACGGTTTTCAAGAACCGAAAAGATTGGTCGCTAAAACTCACTGATGCCCTTTGGGCATTTCGAACCGCTTATAAGACCGACCTTGGCATGTCTCCCTATCGGCTTGTGTACGGAAAAGCTTGCCACCTACCTATCGAAATAGAGCATCGTGCATTTTGGACGATCAAGGAGCTGAATCTGTCTCTCGAAGATGCGGGCAGCCATCGGAAGCTGCAGTTGAACGAACTGAGTGAGCTTAGGGATGAGGCTTACGATAACGCGGTTGTCGTTAAGAATCGAACGAAGGTGTTTCATGATAAACACCTTTTGCGCAAAACTTTCGTACCTGGTCAGCAGGTACTGCTTTACGACACCCGACTTCACTTCCATCCAGGAAAGCTCAGATCTCGCTGGAAAGGGCCGTATTTTGTGCGGAATGTGTATCCGCAGGGCGCTGTGGATTTGGATAATCCAAAGGACGGTTCATTTTTCAAAGTGAACGGACACCGACTAAAACCGTACCTTAGCGCCGAACCAACAGAGGAGCTCCTGGTCTTACAGGAGCCAGTTTATCCTGCATAATCTTCCTCTGCCTACCACAAAACTTCGGTTATCCAGCCAAGAACAGTGGACACTGTTCCAAATAAGTTTGGGGGTATGTATATACCACTTTGTATATATTTGTGGATATTCTTGTCCATTCTTTTTCTTTAAAAACAAAAAAAAATTGTGTATCGCTAACCGACAATTTTGACCCTTCAAATGATCTCTTCTTGCAATGACAGTGAGGACACTGTCCAGTTTAAGTTTGGAGGTACGCTCGGTACGCATTTCTAACCTTCGCATTCATATGTATATTTTGCATCTGCATACTAAAATCCATAAAATCCATAAAAATCAGAAAATTTTCTAAAAACATAAAAACTTTTTATCAAGTTAGCTAGTGGGAGGACTCTGATTCAACATTTCGACAGTTTTGTTTGAGAAAATAAGAATAACTAAATCTTATTTTTAGATTTTGAAAACCTGAAAGATAACTCTCCTTTGAAGTTAACTATAGCTGATATGCGTCTTTACATCACACTACACGTGCCGTGAGTTTTTGGGAATTAGATGACAAGTCTTTTATGTCGAAAAACTTTTAAATGGATAAATGATTTTCTGAGGATCAAATAGGTTTGTTCTGAAATAAGTAATATCAAAAATAGTTTATGAAGTGAGTGAATATGAAGGAATGTTATTGATGCCTTAATTGGAACTAAGTCTGAAAAATAACCCATCTGAAACTTGATTGGAATGATTACACACCGAACCCACTAAACACATCTTTTATCCAAAAAAATAATTGAATTGCCGGTTATATCTCCGTTCGTATTAAATCATCATGATTTTCACGCCAAACTGTCTTTTGTTTTTGGACCTAGGTAACTTGAGTAATTAAGTCCGCTGGGGTGTTTCTACACCTAATGCCCTAAAACCAACTGGTTTGGGTGCATTGGCCCAAATCTCGCTAAGAAGCCTAGAAAGTCCAGATTAAAACAAAGTCAAGCAAGTGTTCTCTCCGACTTAAAATTCCTAACGGTTCTTTGTGTGAGAATAATCTTGATAAAAGAAAGGATTTTATAAAAAAAATTTAGCGGAGATATGAAGGTTTTACTCTATGATAAAGACTATTGCACGTTCACAGAGGTGTGTATGAAATGAAGACAAGAAAAAGGTGGAGTGAAAAATAAGACCTAATTTCCTGTTAGGGAAGATAGAAATTCTGAAGTTGAAACTTTACTGGAAAACGAAACTTGAAAAATGCTTAACTCTTTATAAAACTTATGTGATCCTTTCAAAATTTTTATCTGGGCTTTATTGTGTAACATGATAACTTAAATCGATCCTTCTGGAAACTTAACGACACTATTTGCACTGCACGTAAAGACATATAAAATCTGTAGTTAAATAAGAAGCGAGATGTGAAAAATAAGGGTTTGATAGTCTAGACTTGGGATCATAGAATTGTTATTTTCTGAAAACAAAACTTTAGGGGTTTGAATCATAGTAATTTCGCAAAGCTAGCTTGACCGGATTTTGTGGGTAGTATCCGCTGAAAACCCTCAGGAGACAACACTCCTCCTACTAGGGACACCTAGAGGTTTAACGGCTTGTTGCACATGCTCGGTGCAATCGCGTTCCCTGCGAAAGTGAGGTTAGGAAATTTTTTGTGAATAAATTGGCTTTGCTCAGGACGAGCAAATGATAAGTTTGGGGGTATTTGTTCATATCAGATTTTTGCATTTTCATACCGCCCAATTTTTATCACATTGCATATCGGTAGGTACTCTTGAGCCGTGTTTGCTAGTCAATTGCAGGATACAGGTTCTCGGCTCTAAACGGTGAAATCCATGGAAAAACACGACAAAACCCGGGTTCCTGCCAACCACAGATAAAACACGGGTCTCCGCTCTCTATCCGTATGTTGCCACACACCAGTTTAAGAGACAAAATGGCAAATCGGTTGTCATTTTCATACACAAGACTCAATGGCAACACAAGATCCAAAAAATCTACGCGGAGCTCGAGGAAATCATGACAAAAAGATCCACATCAAATCACCTATTGCTCAACAGAAATTCTGGAAAAATCGTGAAGCAAATCTGAGAAAAATCATATGCCAGAATAAAGGACATGAAAGACCAGGGAAGCACAAAAAAATAGAAGGTCCAACTCATCTATAAGGCCGCGGAACCGCGGCCAATAGGGGGTCTAGGCCGCGGTTCCGCGGCCATATAGGCGCCGCACTTGAAGACTTTTTGGGGGTTGTTTGGTCTTTTTACATGGGTGCAGAATTTTGCCCTAGATTTCTAGTTCCCTGCCTATAAATAGCCCAGAACCTTGTGAAGCCAAGGTGTGCTTAAAATCTTGTATTTTTCTAGGTTTTAGAATACTTGTTCTTCTTCCTCTTCTCATCTCTTCTCCATTGAAAAACTTGTAGTGAGCTTTTGTGAGTGAAGAATGATGAATAAAGAAGTTCATTTTATTATTATACTTGTCTTGCTCTTATGTTAATTGCTTGTAATTTTCATTTGTTAACTTAGTTGTTGTTATTTCTTGTTGTTTCTTTCTTTTCTCTTTTCCTTTATCCTTAAACAGCCGTGATGCTTACGCTTGATCCTTGCCAAGGTGAGGTCGCAAATAGCTAGTTGTTATCTTCTAATCTCTTTCTTTCTATCTTCCTCTTTTGTTTTCTTTTCTTTTCGTTATGATGTGTGAGTAGTTTCCATACTTGTTAGGGTAGGATAAGGGAAGTTTGAGAGAAGGAAATCTCTCTCACTCTTTCCTTGCCCAACATCTTAAATCAACTCCCGTTAATTGAACCACAATCCGCTCCCTTCGGCACCCTATCCTACATGATAGCGGTGATTCCGTAGTAAGACCGGTTGTGGTTGAATTAACCGGAGGTTATGGCTAAGAGCCAAGAACGGACGGACAAGCACCAAAAGGAAGAACTTAAGCGTTGGAAAGCCTAGCTTATACTCGCAAGTTCCTTCCTAGTCGTGCTAATCCCCGTTGTTGCCGATTACCGTAACACCGATATTAAGAGTGGCAACGAAAGAAGTGAGCGACTCCTAACTCAAACTAACCTAATCCTAACCCTAACAAGCTCTCTTTACATATCATTTTAACACTTAGTTAATCACAAACAAATCTGGAAAATTGGACTTAACTCGTTAAAGCACATAGAAAAAGATTCCCATCTCCCTGCGGACGACCCGTACTCAACCGGCTAGCTACAAGTGAAACCGTTTTGATTGCAGTAATTAACTAAACTTGAACATGCAGAATCCCTAACAATCAGCATGTGACCCTCTTTTATTCAGAATTTAATTCTGCCTTTTAACAGAGCTAAAGGACCGTCACGTGTCAGCACGTGACCCTTGGTCACGTGTGAACACGTGATGCCTCATTGGGGTCTTTCCTTAGCTTTTGTGTTACATTTTGTTTGATTAGAATTTAATTCTATAAAGAGATCACAGGAAACAATCACGTGTCAACACGTGACCTTTGGTCACGTGTGAACACGTGACCTTTGGTCACGTATGAACACGTGATACCTCATTGAGGTGTTTCCTGATTTTTATCAGGGAACAAATGCCCCCACAGCGTTGTTCTCACGTGTCTGCACGTGAGTGCAACGCTGTCACCTTTGTGATCATTGGATCTGTCTAGGGAATAGG
The DNA here is from genome assembly GCA_030015575.1 of Agapanthus africanus. Lineage (NCBI taxonomy): Eukaryota > Viridiplantae > Streptophyta > Magnoliopsida > Asparagales > Amaryllidaceae > Agapanthus > Agapanthus africanus. Next base: position 978,726,117 of record CM057337.1, read on the forward strand.
GGAGATGAAACGTTTCCCATCACATCCTATAAATGCCAGCGTCCCTTCAGAAGCGCCTCCACTTTGCTCATCTTCTTCCTTGCTTACTTTTTCCCTTTTAAGAATTTAATTCTCTTTCCCAGAGCTTAGTTCTCTATTTCAAAAATTTCCAGAGTTTAACTCTGTTGAGAGATTCCCTTTTCTCAGGTAATGATCTTGAACGACTGAAGAACTTTTGCAGAAATCTTCGTTGGATTTTAAATCCATACCAAGGGTTTTTCCCTTTAACAAGAACCCATTTTTTCTTAAGTTCTTTAAAAAGAAAACCACTTAATCTTTAAACAGCAGACTTTTTAAGGTTTCTCTGATCTTCAGGGATTGATAACGATGTTTGTCTTTTCTCTGGAATTTAATTCCATTTCAAAGAGCTTCGGCTCTGAAAAAGTATTTCTGGGAATTTAATTCCCCTATTCAAAAAGGAATTTAATTCCTCTGAAGAACTTAGTTCTTCCCAGAGAACTTCTTGGGGTTTTCTTGCCCTAAGTTGTTTCTTTGCAACAAAAGAAAGGATTTGCAGTAGGGTCTTTCTGGGAATTTAAGTCCCTTGTTCTGCTTGATTTTTGCAGAGTCCAAGATGGATTTCTTTTTTTTTGGAGGGGGAATGTGTAAGGTCACTTGAAATCCACTGTTCATTTATTGAGAATCTTCCTTTTGTTCTCATATTAATTGCTTTGCCTCATCATTGGTAAGACACTATCTTGATTTTGTGGGACCCATATGTTTTGTAACCAATGGTCCCATAAAATGAGTCCTCTGTTGCTTTCTTCCTCTGTCTTTTCATATATGCCTTTATAAACATATATATATATATACACGTGTTGGCTTCGCTTAACAGTTTCCCCTTCTTTTATTTCAAGCACAATGACTTTCGTTCCGTACTTCCATTTCACTCGCTCAGAGGCTGCATTTCCTCAGTCACCGTCTGATGAGGAAGTGATGGCGATGATCGGGGCTCATGACCCGAATCGCACCAATTTTCTTTTATGGGGGACCTGGTATGGTCACATCATCAGCGGTCGCCGCAGTTTTCTTTGCGAGATACCGACGGAGCCTACCCGTTCGTTTCTGCCGATGGATCCTCCGCGCACCGCCTTTGCTATGGAGATGCTGGACTAGACCCCCATGGGACGGCTTGAGCCTTTAACAACTGGTATTCCGAACCATCCGGTGCCGGCTATAGGTATTTTAAGGCACCGCATCTGCCAGGGCGAAGCCCAGCCATGGGGACATATTTACAAGATAGGGCTTACCCCTCGATACCCCCACGGGCTACCTTCTCTGGGCCCGTTACATCCTGTCCGCCCATCGCGCGCGGCTGCAGAGGGTCGGACTCTATCAGGCGATATATGCATCCCTTTTCCATTACCAATCTCCCCATGTCTGGTGGGTTAAGGCTTTCCTAAACCAATGGAATCTTCCCACCAACACCTTCCTTCTAGGGGACCGCGAAGTTTCAATTTCTCTAGAAGAATTTTGCGAGATCTCAGGGCTGCCGGTCAGGGGGACACTTTATGAAGAATTACTACCTCCCGATGAGTATGTCTTCGAAACCGAGCCTGCCATGCTTGACGGCGTGTCGACCGAGAACGCCGTCCGCCACAAGCGCCCAAGTTTGATCAAGACCCTAAGTATTTTTGACAAACTGTTCACAGAGTCAGAGGAGCAGGGCGTCACTTTTAAAAGTTTTATCGCTTGCTTCCTTCGCGAGATGTCCTATCAAAGACGGCTCCGAAGTTTGCGAACATTAACGACCCCTTTGGGTTTGGTTTAAACAAGCGGCCAACTAAAGAAGAGGACCTGCCGCAGTATTACATTCTCATCATGTCGGCGGTATCTTTCGAGTCGATTGCAGCTCCTGGTGTGGATGAGGAGACTTTCTTTGTGGGCTTTATCAGTGTTTGGCTTAGCTGGTTCGTCATTCCCATGCATCGTCGTTTCATGAGAGTCTCGGTTATCTACCCTGCTCATCGCATTGCTGAGGGAACGCGACTAGCTGTGGGCATTCCAGGGCTAGCGCATCTATATCATGGGTTAGGCGCCGCGGCCAATACCTCAACTCCAGGCGTAGATGTAGTAAATTTCTCTCTTCATTACTTTACGTCCTGGATTGAGATGCACGTGCTGGGGGCCTTTGCTGCGCACCAAAGACCCAAATTTTATGACGCCTGCACTTTTCCGCGACTTATGCGGCTGGTGGACGCTTCTGCTCCTGATCCGACTCAGTCTGGGGCTATTCGCGTGCTGATCACTCCCTATGCCAATACAGGTGGGATGGTATTTAATGGCCGAGTTCTCTCTGCTCCCTCAGGACCGGTCCAACAGCTCCACGACTTGTCAAAAGAGGAAGCACCTTCTCTAAGGCCCATGGAAGCCTTGCACCTGTATTCGATCAGACCAGGTTACCTGGTATTTCGTCAGAATGGTGCGGCCCTTTTTATGCGGTACAACCCACACCGCTTTGCTCGGCAGCTTGGATATGACCAAAGCGTCCCCTTCGAGGCATTTACGGTGGCGCCTAGCCCATCGCTAGAAGCTGTTCGTGACGCCGCTCATCACTTCATGCGGCTGAACACTGGCTCCCGCTTCATGATTCCTGAAGCTAATCATATTCCTCGATGTGTGGGGTCATTCACGGGCTGGTACCTCCATCGAGTCAGTCCAATTATCGCTGAGGAGAGGAGGGTGCTTCTTGGATATAGGGCTCCCACTCCAATTCACGCCACGGGAGTTCCGCCGCAATCACGTGCAACGGTTCACCCTCCCTTGAGGGATACCAGCGCTATGCTTATTCCGGAGGCGGCGGAAGTGGACTTAACTCCCACAGCTGGTATGCCACTGCATACTAGGGCTCAATCAAGGGCTAATAGAGCACCAGTGGCAGTGTCATCGGCCGCGGCGTCAACAATGGCCGTGTCGTCATCGGTAGCACCGCCGAGCGAGGACATCGAAGGCGAAGTGGGTCAACGCCGTACCAAAGCTCCACGGGGAAGGAAATGATCTTCTTCGGCGGTTAGTTCTGGGCCCAAGAGGCGGAGGAAGACGGTCACCAATCTGCTTGACTCTTTAATAGAGTCTGAGCCTATTCTTCAAGATGAACCACTAACCGTGCAAGAATAGGATGGTGGTCTACTTTTCCCGGGTTCATCTGCCGAGGAGGCCGCACAATTGGCCGAGGCTATAAGACGTTCGCAAGATGAATACTAGAACGTAAGGATCCCAAAGAGGCCTTACCCTGCCGTTATCTTTTATGAAGACCCTCCATCGATACGGCGGCGATTCATAGGCCCTTTGGAAGAATGGGGTGAGAAGGCCCTTAAACAGGCTGTTTCGGCCAATGCCGAGGACGCGCTGTAACAACTCCAATTTTGTATACCAAAAATTTGCTTTAAATATAGTGTACACTTGGAGTATTGATGTTGCTGGAAACAATTTAAATATCTAATTCCTTACAATAATTACAAGAAGGAGCTTGTAGCTCATTGGTAATACCTTGCACTACTGAACCAAGCCACCAGAGTGTAAGTCCACGTTGCGACCCCCGGTTCTTACGGGGAGGCGGAAACGGTATAAAAATCAAATTTTTAGCGCAAGGGGCAACATGGACTAACATTAGTCGGGATCTTTTCTAAACTAAACTAGCAAACATGCAAAGGAGAGTTAACTACTCGGCAAAGTGGTTATACCTAACTTGAACTCCTTCTTCTTCAAACTTTTGTGGAGGTTGATGGTTCTCTCCTCGTCGCCTTCTTCCGTCGAAGATGGATCCACCTGAGGGTTCAACCTTCGGGCTCTTTCTCGAAGTTTGAGTGAACTAGAATCTCCGGCTTGCTAAACCCTTGATCCTAGAGTGAGTAGAGATTGTCTAAGGGGTGTTTTCTTTTCAAGGAGAGGGATTCTCAACACATGAGAAGGATTCTCCTTGAGCTTGAGGAAGAAGAAGATGAAGAGAGGAGAGAGAAGCAAAATGATAGAATGAGCTCTTTTTCTTTTACAACCATCACATAAAGCAAAAGCATTATCAAATTAATAATAATAATGAAAATGAAAAAGGTTGATGGAAGGTTTAGGAATGACCATTATCATTACAAGCATTAAATGAATTTGCTAGAATCAAAGAGCATCTTGCTTTTGTAATGATGATGGTCAAATCTACAACCATGGTCAACAAGTCAACCATGGTCAACAAGTCAACAAAAAAACCAACCATGACACAATTTCATTTTATTAATATTATTAATTGATATAACATAAATCCATTAGGGTTTGGAAAAAGACGACTGTCAACTGTGCATACGCACCCGTCCCGAAACCCTAATGAAAGTCCTCTTCCTCCTCCTCAAATAACTGTGCATACACACCTGCATTCTTGTTCCGAGGAACATGAATACTGAGAGATAAAAGCAACCCCAAAACATATACCAGTATCTGACTCAAACCAGAGCCAGCCAGTAATATCCGTCTGGACTCCAAACGTGCACAAGTGCGCGGATGAGAACGAACCCTGTCGCAAAACCATGCGACCTCTACTCTGTTTTGCCCAGAGGCGAATACCCTCTGTGTGGGACTCTAAAGACTCGACACTACGCTGGTAGTGGGTTTAACCACAGACCGCAAGCGGCACTAGCTGTGCGTAACGGTCCCCAGGTAGATGCCGACAAGAAGGCTGACGAGGTGAAACCCCATCTGAAATCCTACTGAGTCTGAATGTGACAGTCTCCGTACAGTCCGGTTTGTTCGTCTAATACATCGCATGTCGGGCCTAGGGGGCGGTAAAACGTCAGTCCCCTAATAGCGGTACAAGTCGTGTCGGAGTGAAGCCCAAAACACCCTGAGATAACACTGGAAGCCTACCAGTATATCTCGCTTGCCCTGGCCAGGGACTACTCGTGTAATGGCTCTCCTAGACACAGCGCGATGTCAACCCCCAATACCGGGAGAGACGAATCCTGTCTAACCGTCACTGCCTCCAAATGCTTCGGGACTACACCCAACCACCACCTGTTTGCACGACTCCTTTGAGCCGTGGTAGGGTAGTGATCAAAGTGCAGTGGGAACACACTCGAGGCGAAGTGCCAGTGTCAAGTCAGTGGACTAAGCTGTACTCATGTCACCTGGGAACTGATGACTGACGATAGGTATAATACCAACCTGTCAGTTCCCGACGAGTCCTGTCCAGTGTACTCGTAACCCAACGAGCACCCGTATACTATCTCCAGTACGACGTACTGATGGCTGTGGGACAGACCATCTCCCACACTGGGATGAGAAGTGCATACGCTAGTCTACTCCGGAGTATCGATGCCCTGTCTCGATAGTCCTGCGACTAGGGACCTGTATAAGGATGTGCTTATAGATTACCCAGCCCCCACTAGTGTGACTGCCATCACAACGCTGGTAATCAAGCAAAGATCCTAAGGGCTCCACTAATGCGTATAAGTGATATACTAAAATAAACACAAGTACACATTGAAGTAGAAACAAACCAAGTAGCATACTACTATATTGAGCAAGATTGTTTATACAAGGTGAATATCCCAAGCTTCCATTAAGTAATATATAATCTAGTATGATACAGTAATGGCCTCTAGGGCATATACACTAACACAGAGTTCGAATCCCATGCCCCACATAATTTTTATATCTTTTTGTTTTAATTTTTTTTTAGAAGTCAAACGGTCAAACAGCCATAACTCACGATTTATTGCGATTTAAGAAAATTAAAGTATGCCAAATTTCCCCCCATACCGAGCCCGTCCCAACGAGACCCGACTCGGCCGCGACTCGGCCGGTCGGCCGAGTCGTCAACACGAAAAAAATTCGTGTTGACCTAATCTCTTCACCTGCATACTCTAAATATTTTCTACTGTTACGAAATTTCCAATAAATCTCTTTTAAGACCAAATTCAATGAATTTTTAATGTTTTTTATATTTTTTAAATATTTTTTTAACCCTAACCCTAGCCTAGCCCTCTATAAAGACCCCTATACTCTACCTTTTCCCTTCATAACTCTAAGTCCACTCTCCCAAATTCTCGAGAACTCGGTACGAAGAGCGAGAAGCGAAGCGCTGCCGAAATCGACGACGGATTCCGGTGACCGGATCAGGACCTTCGCGACGTTTTCAACGAATCGACAACCATCACGACCTCTAGCTTCCTTAGCTTGTCCAAATCGTAAGTCTCACCTTCTTCTATCTCTCTTTCCTTTTAAAATAAAAATACGAATTTTTGGAACCCGACGGAAATCGGACAAACCGATTTCCGATTCGGTTTTTCTCTAAATTTCCACTTGTCACCTAATACATAATACCTACCCATATGCTTGTTGACTATTAATCACCCATAAACCAATTTAATCAAACTTTTTCACATGAAATGATAAGTTCTTTGTAAAACCGTACTCCTTTCATAAAAATACCATGAAGTTTATTTTTCTTAGTTTAATTAACTCCCTCACTCCTAATTAGGTTTATCTTGATCACTAAACTTGTAGAATCCAATTTGAATGAAATTTCACACATAAAATGATAACGTTTTTAAATATCGTATTCTTGCACTTTAATACCTTCAACTTTAACTTGTCATGTTTTACCTTTAAACTTCACCAAAACTTAAAATAAGTCACGGGGTAATGACCTACCCCTACACACACTCAATATAACCCTAATTGATAAATATCAAAATACAGAATACGGAATTACAGGACTTTTCACTAAAATACCCTAATCTTTATTTAAAGCTTTAAGTTGTAAATTTTTCTAGATAAAATCTATTAATAAAATGAAAACACGATTGGTCATGGACATCGATCGTTTATCTAAACTGTCTTGTGGTGCCTAGGCAAGTGTGTCTAAGGCTAATGGTTTTTAATTAGGCCCACGACTGTAGTTCCTTCCCACTTACCTGGCACTTACCTGGCCGCAATTGACGGTGAAGAGGCGATTTGAGGCTTCTAATGACTCATCGTTTAGACTTAGAAGTAGGCTAGTTGGCTTAGGAAACCCTAATAACTAAAATACGGAAAACTATACTCTTTTGCAAATAAATACCCCATATTTATAAAACCGTTTTCCCAAATGAAAAGTATTTATAAACCGAAGCAAAGCGCCGCTACAACCCACTTTTGGGGAACCTGTTAGGGATGGTACGGTTCATCGTGCACCCGCAGGCTAGTAGTGCGAGATTCAGACATCCGCAAGGAGCATTCGGTCTCGAAAGATTTAAAATACGATATTTAAGGAAAATGAGATTTTTGAAAATAAAATATTCATTTAAAAATTATTCATGTGTTAATATATATATAATTATCATTTAAACATCTATTTTATCCTAATAAAAATTTTCCACATTTTTCTAAAAATTACAAGATTAAAAGTTACACTAAAATACCATGAATTTCAGATAAGATAATTAACACTTTTATTTGGATATATTCACTAGAATAACACAAATAAAATTCACATTCATTATAACAATAAAGACGATTATTAAATACTTGAGGTGTATTTTGAAAACTATACGAAAGTATTTTTACATAAAACCCCCTCAAGTTTTACAAATTACTAAAAGGCCCCTAGCTAATATTGAACTTCAAATTATCTTCTTTTAGTCTGACTCGGGTTAGAGTCTGACTATTTCTGACTTGAATATGATTCAAGTCAATCTATATTCTTTTATATTCCAACACACTTTGAATACATGAACCCATGAACCCAGTTAACAATATATCCTTTTTGACTGAATCAAACCATGGATATTCATCCATTATCCTGATATTCCATTTACCTGATTATACAGTTGCAACATGTTTACTGATATCATGGTTTTGGTCAGTCATCCAACTTACATATCCCAATACCACATTACTGTTAAAACACCACGGGGTTTAAGGGGTAGATTGGTACGGAAGGTGTTAAAGGTGGCATGAGGTGGTCAGATTAAGACACCTAACCTGAATCCTGTTGTTGTTGTACCGTGGCATAACGGTTCCTTGTACTTTCCTTTTGCCCTGATCTCTAGCATATAGAGATCCCCCTCGTATACACTGGCATCCTTCTGTACCAAGCTACAAACAACAGCGTTACACAATGTTCCATAATATTCACAATAATATACTTTAGAAAATACTGTTACTCTGTCATTCTCATTCTTCTTATCTTTGGGACTTACCGAGCGACCTGTTCGCTGACGACATTCTATCTCTTTCTTCTTTGAATGTCGTCAAGTGCGTTGGACCAAGCTGAGATTGAGCCCACCGGTGAAGATTTGGAGCAGTTCCAGGCAGACCCAGAGCTCTAGATAATTATACTTTGTTCTTTCCAGTTTATTTCATTTCATGTTATGCCACTGTTTAGGCATTGCTTTTCATTCCAGTTGTATTTTCTTTTCCTGCGTTGTAAAAAGAATGTTATTAATAAAAGCTGCTGTTATTTTTATATTTTCGTCTCTTGTGATTTACTTTATATTTCTTAGTTACGCTTAGCGTATATACTTCTGAGTATATACGTAGCGGGCCTCGTCGCGTCCACTTCGCCGTACACTAGGAAGCGGGGCGTGACAGGTTTTGTTGGTGGCCCATGCAGGTCAGAGCTGTATGAATCCCTGTCATGCAGTTTTGGTCTGCGTGAACAACCTAAGCAATATAACACAAGAACCAGCAACTAAAACATTCTTTACAATTCATGTTCTTTGAAACTTGCAAATCTTTATTCCATGAATCTTATCATTTCATGTATTTGATTCTGTCCTAATCCAAATTTTTCTTCAGGATTATGGATTCCCGAACAACACCAGCACCAACGTTAACAACACCCCACCAGCACTACCTCTCACACCAGCTGTTCCCGCACCACCCACTGAGCAGACGATGTTATTTGATGCGATCCGTAGTCTTCTCGAGGGACAGCAACAACTTCTGAGCCGTCCTGATAACGATGCACCTGGAGTAAAGCAATTCCGGGCTTTGCACCCAAAGCAGTTCTCTGGTAAAGGAAGCCCTCTCGAAGCAGAAGAATGGGCACAAAGCATCGAAGACGATCTGGCAGCAGCTCAAGTGCCAGATAACGCTTGGGTCCGTGTAGCGAAGCTACAACTCACGGATAATGCTCGCAATTGGTGGAAGGCGGAAGAAACCTGTCTAGCACAGCCGATTGAATGGAAGACATTTCGCGGGAAGTTTGACGCGAAATATTTCCCTGTGACTGCCAGGTTCGCTATGGAGCAGCAGTTTATTCATCTACAGCAAGGATCAATGTGGGAGAAATCGGTAGATGAATATGATGCTGAGTTCACTATGTTGAGCCGGTAAGATATGTCACAATAGTTCAATTTTTAAATGCCACATATTACACAGCTAACACAATCTTTAAACAGATTCGCGGCACACCTGATACCGACGGACGAGATCAGAGCCCGTCGTTTTCAGCAAGGTTTGGACACAGAGATCAAGGCTGCTCTAGCCACAGGAAAGTTTTTGACTCATGAGGAAGCCCTAGAAGCTGCCCGCAGTTATAAGGCAGTCATAAAAGAGAGGGGCAGACCTCAGTCTGCAGGAGTCAAGCGCCCTGCCAACCAGATGGCAGGTGGAGCCACGTCCAGACCATCTTTCGTGCCGAGGCGACCCGGAGTACCAACTCATCGTCCTAGCCCAGCCTTTTGAACCTACTGCAAGAGAACTGGACATATGATGAAGGACTGCCGTCGAGCCAACCGCCTCTGCTTAATCTGCGGTTCAGCCACTCATGATATTGGATCTTGTCCCCAAAGGCAAAACTCAGTTGCTGCAACCAGGCCAGCAAATACTTATCAGCAGCGACCAGCTCTTCCGGCACCTGCTCCCAGACTTGCACTGCCTGCACCACCTAGGGGACCACAGGCTGCACCACCTCCTCGACAGTTCCATCAAGCTAAAAGGAACGTTCAGAGGAATGCTCCTCAGGCCAGGAGGAATGTGCCAAAGCGCCAGGCTCTCATGATGTCTGTGGAAGAAGCTGAGGCCACTGGCCAAGTCATTACTGGTAACTTTCCTCCCAAACTTATCTTTTAGTCTTGTTTATCTACACACTTTCCCTATACCTAAAACCTATCCCATATACCTTAGGTACAATCCTAGTAGCTTCACTACCTGCACTTGCACTGTTTGATACTGGAGCATCCCACTGCTTTATGTCGCAACGGTTTGTCCGAACCCATGCGATTCCAGTCTCACCGCTTGTATCCAGCTGGAACATCAGTTCTGGAAATGGTGTTCTAAAGGCAACTATGGGATACAGCATGTGTCCAGTCATCGTCTGCAGTCGAGAGTTTTACGCTGACTTCAAAGTACTGGACATACCAAACTTCGATGTGGTTCTAAGAATGGACTGGCTTGGAACCTTTTATGCTACCATCGACTGTCGTCAAAGGAGGGTAGTATTTGAGATTCCAGATCATCCGGTCTTCTATTTCAAGAGTGGAGATCGTACATTGGAGCCAAGTACTTACAAAGAGAAACCAAGGGAAGCAGTAGTTGCAGCAGCTCATGCAGAGGAAGAATCAAGACCGGAGGTAGTTCGAGAGTTCGATGATGTATTCCCTGACGATATATCAGGTTTGCCTCCCGATCGAGCTCTTGAATTCAGTATTGACTTAGTACCAGGAGCACAACCAGTGATCAAAGCACCGTATAGACTAAGTCCGGAAGGTTTGAAAGAAGTTCGAACACAGTTGGACGAATTACTGGCGAAAGGATGGATTCGTCCCAGCACTTCAAGTTGGGGAGCACCTGTACTATTGGTGAAGAAGAAGGAAGGTTCATACAGAATGTGCATCGATTATAGGGCCTTGAACAAAGTTACTATAAAGAACAAGTATCCACTCCCGCGCATCGATGATTTGTTCGATCAGCTAAGTGGATCTTGTGTCTTCTCTAAACTAGATCTTCGTTCAGGATATCATCAAGTGAAGGTCAATGAGGCTGATATTCACAAAACAGCTTTCAGAACTCGTTATGGACATTACGAATTTCTAGTAATGCCATTTGGAGTGACCAATGCACCAGCAATCTTCATGAACCTTATGAACCAAGTTTTCCGGGAGTATTTAGACAGGTTCGTTGTCATCTTCATCGACGACATCCTGGTATATTCTAAGAATCGGAAAGAGCATGCGGAGCACTTACGAATTGTCCTGGAAACACTTCGACAACATAAGCTTTATGCCAAGTACAGCAAGTGCGAGTTTTGGCTAAAACAAGTTGGTTTTCTTTGACACATCGTATCAGGAGAAGGGATTTCTGTAGATCCGGCAAAGGTTTCAGCAGTTAGCGAATGTCGTACACCAAAATCAGTGAAGGATATTCGGAGTTTCTTGGGCTTAGCTGGATATTACAGAAGATTCATTGAAGGCTTTTCGAAGATAGCAACACCCCTGACCAAGCTCACACGAAAAGATGAAGAATTTGTGTGGTCAGAAGCATGCGAGCAAGCTTTCGTAGAACTCAAGTCAAGACTGACATCTGCACCTATTCTCGTCATACCGGATCAAACTGGAGGATTCGAAGTACATTGTGATGCATCCGGTAAGGGACTAGGATGTTTTCTACATCAGCGCGGTAAGGTTGTGGCTTATGCTTCAAGACAACTGAAAATTCATGAGCGCAATTATCTGACGCATGATCTAGAGTTGGCAGCCGTTATTTTTGCTCTCAAGATTTGGCGCCACTACTTACTTGGTGAACGAGTGAACATCTACACAGATCATAAAAGTCTGAAATACGTGTTTACTCAGAAGGAGTTGAATATGCGGCAGAGAAGATGGTTAGAACTTATGGCAGACTTTGACATCAACTTGCAGTATCATCCACGGAAGGTGAACGTAGTGCCTGATGCTCTCAATCGCCAACCATTAGCAACGAATCTCACCGCCCAGTGGAAGCTTCAGCAGGATCTACATCAGATGGAGATTGAACTAGTCATGCCAGGTGATGTTTCAAATTTGATGAATCTACAAGTCCAATCAACTATTGTCAACCAGATCAAGGCAGTTCAAGCCAGCGATGCTAAGTTGCAAAAGATCAGAGAACAAGTGGAGAATGGACTCCGAACAGATTTCATCATCCATGAAGACGGATCTTTGAGATACGGCAGCAGATTGTGTGTACCAAAGGGTCCTGTTCGGGAAGAGTTAATGAAAGAAGCTCACAGCTCTCCCTATTCAGTACATCCTGGAGGTACCAAAATGTACAAAGATCTACGTCAGAATTATTGGTGGCATGGAATGAAGCGTGAAGTAGCCAGAAGCGTCGCAAAATGCTTGGTGTGTCAGCAAGTAAAGGCTGAACATCACAGGACAGCTGGACTACTTCAACCGTTACCAATCCCAGAATGGAAGTGGCAGCACATCACGATGGACTTTGTAACTGCTCTTCCTCGCAGCACAAAGGGTAACGATGCGATTTGGGTCATTGTGGATCGACTCACAAAGTCGGCTCACGTCATCCCATTTCGAGTTGGCCAATCAACTGAGACATTAGCGAAGAAGTATATGGAGGTAATAATCTAATTTAAGATTTAAACTCTTCATACTGTACTATCTCTGATACCCATGAACTCATACAGGAAATTGTGAGACTTCATGGAGTACCGGTCTGCATTGTCTCCGATCATGACACCAGGTTTCGATCGCAATTTTGGCAGAGTCTGCAAGCTAGCTTGGGAACAAGTCTGAATTTCAGCACGGCTTATCATCCACAAACAGATGGTCAGTCGGAACGAACTATTCAGATCTTGGAGGATATGCTCAGAGCATGTATGCTCGACTTCAAAGGATCGTGGGAAGATCACCTACATCTTGTAGAGTTTGCGTACAACAACAGCTACCAAGCAAGCATAGGAATGGCACCTTTTGCAACATTGTATGGAAGGAAGTGTCGATCACCATTAAGTTGGGACGACATCGGAGATAGGGAACTCCTTGGACCAGAGATGATAGTAGCGACCGTTGATGTGGTTCGTACTATCAGGGAAAGAATGCGCATAGCCCAAGATAGACAGAAACACTGGGCCGATGCGAAGAGACGACACTTGGAGTTTCAGCCAGGAGATCATGTATTCCTGAAAATCTCTCCGAACCGCGGAGTGATCAGATTTGGAAGACGGGGAAAGTTGAGTCCGAGATACATTGGACCGTTCGATATACTTGAACGAGTCGGTGAGGTGGCATATCGTTTAGCGCTTCCACCCTCATTGGAAGGAGTGCATAACGTGTTTCACATATCTCAACTCAGAAGGTATGTGAGTGACCCCAGCCATGTACTTGATCATTCCGAGCTCACGATACAGCCCGACTTGTCTTGTGAGCAACAACCTGTGGAGATCCTGGACAGGAAAGTGAAGACATTTCGGAACAAAGAAGTTAATTCGGTCCGGGTAATGTGGAGGAAAGACACTCCAGGAGAATCCACGTGGGAAAGGGAGGATGAGATGCGTGCAAGATATCCGCACCTTTTTGTAATTTAGTCCTTAAATAAAAGTTGTAAATTTCGAGGACGAAATTTTTGTAAGGAGGGTAGATTGTAACAACTCCAATTTTGTATACAAAAATTTGCTTTAAATATAGTGTACACTTGGAGTATTGATGTTGCTGGAAACAATTTAAATATCTAATTCCTTACAATAATTACAAGAAGGAGCTTGTAGCTCATTGGTAATACCTTGCACTGCTGAACCAAGCCACCAGGGTTCGAATCCCATGCCCCACATAATTTTTATATCTTTTTGTTTTAATTTTTTTTAGAAGTCAAACGGTCAAATAGCCATAACTCACGATTTATTGCGATTTAAGAAAATTAAAGTATGCCAAATTTCCCCCCAGACCGAGCCCGTCCCAACGAGACCCGACTCGGCCGCGACTCGGCCGAATCGGCCGGTCGGCCGAGTCGTCAACACGAAAAAAATTCGTGTTGACCTAGTCTCTTCACCTGCATACTCTAAATATTTTCTACTGTTACGAAATTTCCAATAAATCTCTTTTAAGACCAAATTCAATGAATTTTTAATGTTTTTTATATTTTTTAAATATTTTTTTAACCCTAACCCTAACCCTAACCCTAGCCTAGCCCTATATAAAGACCCCTATACTCTACCTTTTCCCTTCACAACTCTAAGTCCACTCTCCCAAATTCCCGAGAACTCGGTACGAGGAGCGAGAAGCGAAGCGCTGCCGAAATCGACGACGGATTCCGGCGACCGGATCAGGACCTTCGCGACGTTTTCAACGAATCGACAACCATCACGACCTCTAGCTTCCTTAGCTTGTCCAAATCGTAAGTCCCACCTTCTTCTATCTCTCTTTTCTTTAAAATAAAAATACGACTTTTTGGAACCCGACGGAAATCGGACAAACCGATTTCCGATTCGGTTTTTATCTAAATTTCCACTTGTCACCTAATACATAATACCTACCCATATGCTTGTTGACTATTAATCACCCATAAACCAATTTAATCAAACTTTTTTCACATGAAATGATAAATTCTTTGTAAAACCGAACTCCTTTCATAAAAATACCATGAAATTCATTTTTCTTAGTTTAATTAACTCCCTCACTCCTAATTAGGTTTATCTTGATCACTAAACTTGTAGAATCCAATTTGAATAAAATTTCACACATAAAATGATAACGTTTTTAAATACCGCATTCTTGCACTTTAATACCTTCAACTTTAACATGTCATGTTTTACCTTTAAACTTCACCAAAACTTAAAATAAGTCATGGGGTAATGACCTACCCCTACACACACTCAATATAACCCTAATTGATAAATATCAAAATACAGAATACGGAATTACATGACTTTTCACTAAAATACCCTAATCTTTATTTAAAGCTTTAAGTTGTAAACTTTTCTAGATAAAATCTATTAATAAAATGAAAACACGATTGGTCATGGACATCGATCGTTTATCTAAACTGTCTTGTGGTGCCTAGGCAAGTGTGTCTAAGGCTAGTGGTTTTTAATTAGGCCCACGACTGTGGTTCCTTCCCACTTACCTGGCACTTACCTGGCCGCAATTGACGGTGAAGAGGCGATTTGAGGCTTCTAATGACTCATCGTTTAGACTTAGAAGTAGGCTAGTTGGCTTAGAAAACCCTAATAACTAAAATACGGAAAACTGTACTCTTTTGCAAATAAATACCCCATATTTATAAAACCGTTTTCCCAAATGAAAAGTATTTATAAACCTAAGCAAAGCGCCGCTACAACCCACTTTTGGGGAACCTGTTAGGGATGGTACGGTTCATCATGCACCCGCAGGCTAGTAGTGTGAGATTCAAACATCCGCAAGGAGCATTCGGTCTCGAAAGGTTTAAAATACGATATTTAAGGAAAATGAGATTTTTGAAAATAAAATATTCATTTAAAAATTATTCATGTGTTAATATATATATAATTATCATTTAAACATCTATTTTATCCTAATAAAAAGTTTCCACATTTTTCTAAAAATTACAAAATTAAAAGTTAAACTAAAATACCATGAATTTCAGATAAGATAATTAACACTTTTATTAGGATATATTCACTAGAATAACACAAATAAAATTCACATTCATTATAACAATAAAGACAATTATTAAATACTTAAGGTGTATTTTGAAAACTATACGAAAGTATTTTTACATAAAACCCCCTCAAGTTTAACAAATTACTAAAAGGCCCCTAGCTAATATTGAACTTCAAATTATCTTCTTTTAGTCTGACTCGGGTTAGAGTCTGACTATTTCTGACTTGAATATGATTCAAGTCAATCTATATTCTTTTATATTCCAACACACTTTGAATACATGAACCCATGAACCCAGTTAACAATATATCCTTTTTGACTGAATCAAACCATGAATATTCATCCATTATCCTGATATTCCATTTACCTGATTATACAGTTACAACATGTTTACTGATATCATGGTTTTGGTCAGTCATCCAACTTACATATCCCAATACCACATTACTGTTAAAACACCACGGGGTTTAAGGGGTGGATTGGTACGGAAGGTGTTAAAGGTGGCACGAGGTAGTCAGATTAAGACACCTAACCTGAATCATGTTGCTGTTGTACCGTGGCATAACGGTTCCTTGTACTTTCCTTCTGCTCTAATCTCTAGCATATAGAGATCCCCCTCGTATACACTGGCATCCTTCTGTACCAAGCTACTAACAATAGCGTTACACAATGTTCCATAATAATCACAATAATATACTTTAGAAAATACTGTTACTCTGTCATTCTCATTCTTCTTATCTTTAGGACTTACCGAGCGACCTGTTCGCTGACGACATTCTATCTCTTTTTTCTTTGAATGTCGTCGGGTGCGTTGGACCAAGCTGAGATTGAGCCCACCGGTGAAGATTTGGAGCAGTTCCAGGCAGACCCAGAGCTCTAGATAATTGTACTTTGTTCTTTCCAGTTTATTTCATTTCCTGTTATGCCACTGTTTAGGCATTGCTTTTCATTCCAGTTGTATTTTCTTTTCCTGCGTTGTAAAAAGAATGTTATTAATAAAAGTTGTTGTTATTTTTATATTTTCGTCTCTTGTGATTTACTTTATATTGCTTAGTTACGCTTAGCGTATATACTTCTGAGTATATACGTAGCGGGCCTCGTCGCGTCCACTTCGCCGTACACTGGGAAGCGGGGCGTGACACGCGCTTTCATTGTGGACCGGTGGCCACGAGTCTACCCTCGGACCTCGGCGAGCACATCTCCTCAGGAAGGAGCGTCGGCTTGAGCAAGCCATATTAGAGGCTCCCTTGCGCATCGGTATGTTCATTTATCTCCTTGTAATCTTTTGTATTGCTCGTGTGCCCCCCCCCCACACACACACACATATATATATATATGTATATATATATATATATATATATATCTTTATCTTCGTACAAACCTTGCAGGGACTTCGGCGATGGCGGAGGATCTGAATTCAAGTCTCGCTTTGGCTATAGACTCCGCTAATATCACCAATGACACACAAATCAGTGTGGAGGGGGTTGATGCAACTGTCGCTCCTGCAATGGGGGCTCCCTCGGTGACTCCCGCTCCCCAAGCACTTGCTCCCCCAGAAAAGGCATCTTTGTTGGTCGCTGATCCGATGGATCTTTCTGGGGGCGGCCCGGCGACTAGGGGATAGGTAGTCGAGGTTGCCGTCCTTCCACTGGAGCTTGCATTGGCGGCTACTGCCCCTTGCTCGAAAGTCATTACACTGGCCCACGTCCCTGATGATGTGCCTGGGGGCACGGAGGAGACCGCCGAAGATGCTATCCCTCCAGCCCATAATGGGAGAAGCATTGAAGGTAACCCTTTATATTTTTACATTAATGATCTCTCCATTATCTGAACCCTTCTGTCTTTTCAGAATTGCGTGGATTGGTGGCATCTATTTCCAATCTATCCCCCAGGAAGTCCTTTCAGCGCCTGGTGGAGCTGGCCGCTCCGCAGGCGATATCTCCTCAACGCAGCGTCCTCTCTTCTGGGCAAGGTCTGTGTCTTTTGCCCTTTCTTCACTGCGTTATTATTATTTCATATACTAACATTGATGTCTTCTACAGTTCTGGAAGCTGATGACGAGGTTGAAATTCTTGATGGGCCTGGGGAGCATTCGGACCCCTCTTGCATGACTGTGGGTAAGTAAAGTCTCAACGTCGCTTCATTTGTTCTTTGCTTACAAGATTCGCTGACTGTTTATAAATCTGAACAGCTCTGTCTGTTCTCACCACGTTGTAGTCTCACATCGCCATGCCACCCAGCCCCTATGCTCTGCACGCCTTAGAACGGATGGCAAAGCTAACCCTCCACTCCTTTTCAGCCCTAATTGAGGATCTCCATGCTGGCAGTCTGATCACGGCTGAAGCGTTTGCCGCTGAAGCCAACGACTCTTCCTTTTCTTGCCACCTACCATAGTGAAACATTGGTGCAAGTCTGGGTTGAGTTTTGTCGGCAGGTGGAGGCTTGCTTGAATGTACACGTCTTCCTTCAGAGGTTGTGGCCGCAAAGGCGAGCTTGCGGGGTCTAATTAAGCGGTGTGCTGCGAACATGATATCATGTGAGAAAAGGCTCAGCCGCAAGTTTTCGGAGAGGGAGCTGGCTTCTAAAGCGCTGGGGGAGCTTCAAGCCAGCCTTACGGCCAAGACCACTAAAGCATATGAACTTTGGCGAGTGCTTCAAGAGGCTATCAACGAGGTGGTAGCTATTGATAAGGCCGCCGTGTTTACTCGTGAAATAGTCGAAGCCCATAAAGTCACTGAAAAAGAGCTTGAAGGCCGGCTTGCCTCCTGCCATGCCCAACAGGCTCAAGCGGAGGCCTGTCTTTTGACGATACTAAATCATGAAGCCGAAGCCCAGCGAAAAAGGGGTGAACTGGTAAACCTGCTGAATCGCCCACCGACCTGAAGAATTGTATATATATTTTTTTCATTCTTCCTTTGTACATACTCCTGAATGAGAGTATATTTTTTTTGTTCTTTTACGAATTGTACTTTTTATTCATTTTGATTCATGAATAAAAGACATATTTTTCTTCACGATGTTGTGTCCCTTTTAGTAAATGTATTCTGTGGATAGTCTATCTTGATTTCTTTGTAGGACAACGATGGCTTAGGATTCAGGGTTAAGATCTGCCTCCTAATACTTTTCAACTTTATGAGCCGTGAGGGTCTCATAAAGAATTTTCTCCCTACAGGTCGGGAGGATCCCGTAGGTGTAATTTCTCCTTAAGGATCGTGAGGATTCCAAAGTGTGTTTTCTCTTGAAAGTCGTAAGGATCTCACAAGAGAGTTTGCTCCCTTACGAGTCATGAGGACTCGCAAGTGATGGGTGAGGTTACCATTATCCGCATTTCACGGAGTCAGGAGTTGCTCTGGATGCTTCTCACGGGGCCATAGCCGTGTTCTGCAAGGACCAGGCTCCGCTCTGGACGTTTCCCACAGGGTCAGGATTGACATAAGCCGCGTTCCACGTGACCAGAAATTTGCTCTGGATGCTTCCCACGGGGTTATAGCCGTGTTCTGCGAGGACCAGGCTCCGCTCTGGATGCTTCCCATGGGGTCATAGCCGTGTTCTGTGAGGACCAGGATCCGCTCTGGACGTTTCCCACGGAGTCATAGCCGTGTTCCACGTGACCAGGAATTTTGCTCTGGATGCTTCCCACGGGGTCATTGCCGTGTTCTGCGAGGACCAGGCTCCGCTCTGGATGCTTCCCACGGGGTCATTACCGTGTTCTGCGAGGACCAAGATCCGCTGTGGACGTTTCCCACGGGATCATAGCCGTGTTCCACGTGACCAGGAATTTTGCTCTGGATGCTTCTCACGGGGTCATTGCCGTGTTCCACGTGACCAGGAATTTTGCTCTGGATGCTTCCCACGGGGTCATTGCCGTGTTCTGCGAGGACCAGGCTCCGCTCTGGATGCTTCCCACGGGGTCATTGCCGTGTTCTGTGAGGACCAGGATCCACTCTGGATGTTTCCCACGGGGTCAGGATTGACATAAGCCGCGTTCCACGTAACCAGGAATTTGCTCTGGATGCTTCCCACGGGGTCATTGTCGTGTTCTGCGAGGACCAGGCTCCGCTCTGGATGCTTCACACGGGGTCATTTCCGTGCTCTGCGAGGACCAGGATCCACTCTGGACGTTTCCCACGGGGTCAGGATTGACATAAGCCGCGTTCCACGTAACCAGGAATTTGCTCTGGATGCTTCCCACGGGGTCATAGCCGTGTTCTGCGAGGACCAGGCTCCGCTCTGGATGCTTCCCACGGGGTCATTGCCGTGTTCTGCGAGGACCAGGATCCGCTCTGGACGTTTCCCACGGGGTCATAGCGATGTTCCACATGACCAGGAAGGGTTGACTTTATCCGCATTTCACGGAGTCAGGGTTTGACTCTCGGTCATCTGTGCACCGCCGAGCCACGGAATTGGGAGTTGCCGCTGTTCCACTTTGCTTGATGTTGTGTCTGTTGTAATGAGACGAATGTTGAGATGATCTCCAGGCTATCTGTGAACCGTTGAGATTTGGCTTCTTCTTCTGATGAAGCCTAGGGAGGAAAGGTGTGATTCCCTCTTTGTTTGCGCCTATGGATTGTATACAGGGATTGATATGATATCACCTGTAGGGCAAAAATTTCATCATTCATTTTTTTTATTTCTTTCCGCGATGCTCTATCATTTCAGCTTTTATATCGCGAAGGTCGCGATTGCCCAATCATTTCGGCTATTTTTCACGATGCCCAATCATTTTGGCTATTTTGCATGCATATATTTTTACTTTCTGCTTTTTATTTGCAAGTTGCCCCATCATTTCGGCTATTTCGTATGCATGTGTGGCTTGCTAGCTTTTTTGCTGAAAGCTTGGAATTAGACACTGATTTCGGCATCAGCACCGCTACAACTGGGACATTGCCAGGAACGAATCATCATTTGCCTCTGTTGATATCGAACAAAGGTGGCTTAGCGAACAGGGTTAGGATCCTGTCGACTAAGGCTTTTAGCTTCATGAGTCGTAAGGGTCCCATAAAGGTATTTCTCCCTATAAGTCGTGAGGATCTCGTAGGTGCATTTTCTCCTTAGGAATCGTGAGGATTCCCAAGTGTATGGCTTCTGGTAAGTCGTAAGGATCTTATAAGAGGGTTTTCTCCTTATAAGTCGAGAGGACTTACAAGGGCTGTTCACTGTGCAAACATATCCCTAGTCACGGATGAGACTTTGTTAGGGAAACGTTTATTCGCGCCCGTGGATTGTATACAAGGGTCAATACTGAGCCGCTTGTAGGGCAGCATTGGAGGTTGTGGTGGCTGCTTAAGAACAGGTTCAGATCCCTGTAACTTAAGACTTTTGAATCTTATGAGCCGTGAGTGCTAATAAGAGGGTTCTCCTTACGAGTCGTGAGGATCTCGCAAGTGTAATTTCTCCTCAGGAATCGTGGGGATCCCTAAGTGTGTTGCTCTCTTATGAGTCGTAAGGATCTCACGCAGGTGGTTTCTCCTCACAAGGTCGAGAGGACCTTGCAAGTGTCTTTTAACGAGGTTGCGCCCTTTCGGGTTTTCACAAAACTCGTCGGTAGCCCTGCTGTTTTTACTCACGGAGCCCTTTCGGGTTTTCATCCGTGCCCATTTTTCTTATGGACATACCGTTTTCTTTTTCTTCTTTCCTTTTTTTTTCTTTTTTTTATTCCTTTTTTTTGTATCAGCCCTAGGATACTGCAATCCACAGTAGTTTATCGACGTCTCGGTCAACAGCTAGTTTTAGGACATAGTGGTCCATCGTTAGTTTAAGGACGTTTCGGTCCGTCGTTAGTTTAAGGACGTTTCGGTCCGTGGTTAGTTTAAGGACGTTTCGGTCCGTGGTCGGTTACTACTTATAGAGTTTGGGCCCTCTTGGTTAAAGCCAGAGTCGATTAGCTTTTTGACCTCGGCGTTGATGCTCATCTCAAGCTCGAGTCGCATTCTTCTCGGTGCTTGTTTGATCGGCTTGACGTCCGGGGAAATCGCCAACCTGTAGACAGCAATCTTTGGATCTAGTCCTGGTATCTCGGAATAGTTCCATACGAAGCAATTTTTATGCTGCATGAGCACGTCCTTTAGCATAGCCACCCTTTCTTCAGACAATAGCTCACTGACGAATGTCTGTCATGGGTCACTTGCTATCCCCAAATCAATTTTCTTAAGGTTATCTGCAGTAGTATGTATTCCATCTTACAGCTCCTTCGGCGCCGGTGGAAACTCTGAGATCACCTCATCATCATTGTTTTCGAAGCACCAAAGGAGGTCATCCATATTCTCGGGCTCTTCTTTTAACAATGTTATCGCGTGACAGGTATGAGATCGTTTCCAAGATCGATATGGATCTGGTTCTTCTTTTGTCATACGCGTCGCTTTTGGTTCATGCTTCTGTGGCGGGCTTACCCTCCAACTGCTGGATAGAGCGAACCTGCCCTGTTGATATTGGTCTTCGACCCGGTTCTTGAAAGTGAAGCAGTCTTCGAGAGGATGTCCTACTGCTCGGTGATAGGAGCAATAGTCTGGGTGGGAGATCTCATTCGCTTGCTCGGGGTGCTTGGACTCCGGCTATGTCATTATCTGATGTTTTATGACGAGATCGAATATCTTCTTTTTCTTATCTTGGGGAAAAGAATATTCCCGGCCCATCTTCTTTATAAAGGACGGATCCCGGCTGCTCGACCCTTGCTTGCGTGGCTTCTCAGACCCGCTGGGCTGCTGTCGAACGTTTCTTCCATTCTTTGGCTTATTTTTGCCTCTGTGCCGGGTCTTCTGTATGACGGGCTGGCGACGAGGAGCATTGCCATTCTCCGCAGCCTGTTGAAGGAGGCGCTGCGTCCTGGCTTTCTCGTAAATGGCCATCTCTCGGTTATGGTCATCCCGGATCTTTTGACCCGCTTCCCTTACTAGCTTGTCCATCCGTTCTTCAAACGACGGACTCGGCGTTTTGATGACAGGACCTTGTTTTGGTTCAGGATCAGCGTCTTTTAACAGAATGTCTCCTTCTTCATCGAAGTCAGGTATGACATAGCTGCCATGGACTCGCTCTCGTTTTTTGGATTGAACATATCCAAGCACGATTGTCTCCATCCTCCCGTTGGGCAACTTGCGCTGAGTTCCGGGGACGTCCCAAATCCTGTTGTAGAACCAAGCTTGTCGAGTGGTCTGTTTGAAGGGTACACCTTGGTGCCTCAACAGCCTTTTTAAGCCTTCTGTGTAATATCAAGGCAGACGGATGGGCTGGAGCCTATAAAGTGTAGAATCCGCGCCATGCCAAATTTCTTTTTCCACTTTGGTTTCCCCGGATCGGTAGAATAGGATCGCCTTTTCACCTTTTCTCTTGGAAGGGACGTAGAATGTGTGCAGTTCTTGCACACTATAAGTTTCAAGTGCATCTAGCTCTTTGTAATGCTCTTATGGAATCATAGCAACTTGTAAACTTTGATCTTTGTCGGCGGAGATTTGTATCAACGGCCGAGCAGAGAACACAGCATTGACCTCATCTTTCGAGTCGCTGCCGAAGATCAACATAGGGATGGACGGTCCCGGCTTGTTGTATTGGGGTGGACCTGAATAAGCTATTTCTTATCCTCCTCGGTATCACTCCCGAAGACTGGAATAGTAGTGATGGCTTTGTTCTTCGGTTTGTGACATCTTTCCGTGTCCTCAAAGTCTAGTAAGAAGTATTTTGCATCTTCGTACTTCCGGACTTCATTCACGGAGAATGGGTTCAACTCTCTCGTTACGGTATACTCGAGACCGTCCTTGAAATACTTCATACACTGGTGTTATATAGAAGGGATAATGTTGTACTCATGTAACCAAGGCCTGCCAAGCAAAGTATTGTAGCATGTCTTGGCATCGATGACATGAAACTTAATGTCCGTGACAAGCAGTCCGAAGCGTAGTGTCAATATTACAGACCCACGCGTTCATGATGACTGAGAGTCAAACCCGGAGATGGTGATTTTATCACGAGCGAGGTGCTGAACGCTCATGTAAATTTCCTTCAATACTCTCACATTGAGGAGATTGACGGAGGACCCATTGTCGACCAGGATTTTGCCTATCTTGATATCATGACAGTATCCGGAGACATAGAGGGGACGGTTATGCTCGCACGTCCCGAGGAGGAGATCTTCATCGCCGAAGGTGATATCGGCCGTGTGTACTTCTTCCCGCTCGTCCTTCATCTTTTCTTCGGTGAGGAAAGCTTGGAATTGTTCAGGCTCCTGCAACGCCTTGATCAAAGAATCTCTTGCTTCTTTTGATAACAAGAGGGCATCGAGAATACTTAGCTGCAAAGGTAACTTTCTCAAGTGTGCCAGAACGTTGTAGTCCACCTTACTTTTCTTCGGCGGGTCCTTGGCGGTCAGCTCTTTGATGACTTGGTCATTTAGGGCGATATCCTCAGGGACTTTTTCTTTTCCCTTATCTTTTCTATTCGTGGGTCCGAGATTCTTTTCGGGCAGCGTACAATTGCGCAGCTGAATATTTTCACAGGTCTTCGGTTCTTCCTCTTTTCCCGAGGTGGACTCTTTAAAGAGAGGGCCAAGAGTCATTTCTTCGTCAGAGTCGCTCCCGAAGGTAAGAACTTGCGATCCCCCAGCGTCGACCATGTGACAGTTGCCGGTAGTTCTTTTACACTCCTCGGTCGTATTTCTTTACTCCCGACGAGTTTTGCGTTTCATCCGCTTGAAGTTTTGTCGGTGAGTAACATATCCCTGCCACCATCTTTTAAAAGCGTTGCACTCTTCGGTAGGGTGCGCAATCTTTCGATGATATAAGCAGTAGCTAGGAAGCATTTCCGCTTCACCAAGAATGTTTCCTTCGGAGGGTGGCAGCTTCATTCCCATTGATACGGCTTTGGTGAACCTCTTCCTCATTTTGAACCTGCTTTTATCTGCGAGGGATGTACTTTGATTCGGCGGGTGCGTTTCAACCCTTTCGTTCAGTCGCCGGTGCTTGGCTTTTTCAAATATGACCATCTCCCGCTCTCGAGCAGCTTTGCTTTTAAGAAAAACTTCACTCAGGAATGCATCAATCATTTCGTCTGACGGCCCTAGAAGTTCTGGCTCAGGATTTGCCCACAGTTTCTCTATGTAAGGAGCTTCTTCATCGTTTATCGACGAGTGAGAGATCACATGACAACTTGCTACGTAATCTTCAGATTCATCCGACGAGCCTTCTCCATTGTCTCCATCCTCAAGGACGTGACTAAGAAATTCTTGGAGTTTGATCGGGGTCCGCACCTTCTGGTTACATTCTTCTAGCTCGTCGATATATTTTTGTAGGTTCGTGCGCTTATCACCAGGCTTCACGGGCTTCTTGGCTTTCTTCTTCTTCTTCGAATACTTTGACGGCTGGGTGTGAGTGCTTTGACTATCACCACCAATCTTTGGAGTTGGGCGCAGTTTCAGCATTCCCTTGATGACCTCAGGTTCCAGTGGATTCTTCCACCTGATCGCCGGGCATGCTTGGAGATCGTTCAGCACTCTTTTAGTTTTGGCCGAAAGAGCGACCTCCCATGGAGCTTCTTCTATGAATGAGCATGATGCCCCCGGGGTGTCTGTCTTCTTCAGAGCGTGCGGCTGTGGTGGGTTCACCTTTCAATTCTTGGGCAGCGCAAACTTGCCTTGTTAGTATTGGTCCTCGATCCATCCCTTAAAGACGAAGCAATTTTCAATTAGATGGTTTACCGTTTGATGGTAAGGGAGATAATTGGGACTATTAGCCTCGCCGGGTTGCAATGGTCGTTTCGGATTCGGCAGATTGATGAGCCTGTTGCGCACCGCTAATTCGAACAGTCTCTTCGTTTTGTCCCGAGGGAACGAATAAGGACGCTTCATTTTCTGATTATAGTATCGCCGTCTCCCTTCCAGTTGATCTGTTAGTTTTGGAGTACTGGGCTGTTGTTGAGTATTCGCAACGAATGCCGCCTTCCCTTTACCCTTTTCGTTCCGCGGCTCCGGCTTCCGAGGAGACGGTTTATGACCCATCTGGTCCATTTGGACCAGTTTATCGATCAAGGCTTGGAACGTGGTCGGTTTGAAGAACATCATGAATTGGGAAATAGTTGCTTGAGGGTCCAGAGTGCCCACGAACATGCCCACTGCCGGCGCTTCCTCGATGCGTTGCTCACATTTTGACCACAAATTTCGCCACCGTATTACGTATTGTACCCAAGTTTCACCTGGTTTTACCCCGGCGTTAATTAATGAGGTAATCGGGATACGCTCGCTAGCGCTCGCGAATCTCTGCGTAAACAACAGTTCCATCTCCGCAAACGTCTTGACGGAGTCGTTTGGAAGTTCAGAATACCACTCGAATGCTGTCTCCGACAAGTTGCCGACGAACTGGTGAAGTAACAGTTTATCATCACCTCCGGTGTTGCCACACAAGGCTATGAATTGAGCGACGTGCTGATGCGGATTTCCCGTCCCTTTATACACATGAAATTTAGGGATCGTATATCCTGGCGGGTACTTTATTTGGTCATACCAGCCTGGATATGGTCGCCCAGTTTTAACAACTTAGCCGACCGATTCATTCGCCTAGTGAGCTCGTATTTGCTGAGCAATGTAGTCATCCAGAGCGGCCTTGGAAATGGTTTCCTCTTTGGCTGCTGAAAGAGCCAGAGGAGGGTTCGATGTCTCCCCTCTGTCGTCTTCAATGATGATAGGAGATCTTCAGCTGGAGGTTCCGGCCGTAACATCATCCCAGCCATGTCCTGAAATAAAAGAGCCATCCGTTTTATATTGGCTGCCTGTTCCGCAGCCTCTTTTTCTTTCCACTCGAGCATTCTTCGGAGGAACTCGGTGTCAGTTTCTTGTTCCCGACACTGCTCCGAGGTTTCTGGATTTTTTTTTGGCCCAGTGAGTGCAGCCATTGCAGTCAGCATCTCCTGAAGCTTCTGCTGCTGTTGTTCCTGAGCCTTCATTATTGATCGAGTAAGAGGTCGATGGCCCGTAGAAGCAAGGCTTTCCTCTTTTCCGGAAGCTATATAAACAGTATGCACCATCATGCCCCCAGACTTGGGGCATTTGGGCTCAGCGTCTTTGTGGTTTGCTGCATTCACAGGGGCTTTCTCCGGCCTCCTTCTCTTGTGAGCGGTTGACGTTGAGGGAGCCGTTGCAGCGGGAACCCAGGTAGCTGTCGCCTTTTGTGGCTTGACAAGATGGTCCTTTTCTTGCCGAACTTTTATCTTTTTCTGTCGGCGAGAGTAATCTTGATCAATCACCGACTCCTGGACCTGTCGCCAGACTTTGTAAATTTTGGAGGACAGCCGCTGAGGGGGCTGCTTCGGCTTCTTCTCTGGAGCATTCTCCACGGGTGGAGGAGATCTTTTCAGTACGGCGGTGGGTGAATTCCTGCGCACCCTGTTAAGCAGCTCAAAGCTGTTTCTAGTTGGAACAACAGCATTGACTTCCACCGTTGGGGCTGGTAGAGTTAGCCCAGAGGGGGGGCTGCCTCCAGCCTTCCTTACTCGGCGCCAGTGGCGACGTCGAGCGTGTCGAGCCGTTGGGTTGTTTCAGCTTTAGAGGTGACTTCGTCATGCCCCCTGTTCTGGTGAGGCGCTGCTGGTACCAGCCTCTTGAAGACCGACGTCCGTTGAGCAGCAGTATCCAATCTGTCAAAAACAGACCTTTGAGCAGGAACGGGAGCCGGAATGGCCAGCCTCGTAAAGACTGATCCTTTGACGGGAGAATCTTCTTTAGTGACCTCGAGAGCAGGAATGGCTATCCGCTTTGGGATGGTCGCTTCAGGTATCATGGGCTTCTTGACAGGCCCATTGGAGTTCAGGCTCAGCCTGTCGAAGACTGATGCTGTTGGCTTGACATCGGACGACCCGTTGAGAGGGGCCGTGGTAGTAGTGAGCCGATCAAAGACCGACTTCTTTTGCGCTTCTTGTGGCAGCGGGATTGTTTCCCCCAATCAGAGCAAAGCTCTGTTTGAATTTAAAAAATTCAAAATTTGAAGCAACGCTTCAAATTCCTTGCGCTGCGCGCAACGCGCCACTTGTCAAAAGCTGATACGTCAGCGCAGCGCCCAAGGTAGCGCGCCCAATCAGAGCAAGGCTCTATTTAAAACAAAAATTAAAGGAAGCAACGCTTCAGTTGTGTAAGCGCTGCGCTGCGCGACACGTGTCAGCGCAGTTGCGGAAGCGCTGCGCTGTGCGACACGTGTTAGCGCAAACGCAGTTGCGCTGCGCGACACGTGTCAGCGTAGTTGCGCTGCGCTGTGCGCTGCGTGACATGTGTCATGTGCTGGGGCGTTTGCGCCAAACAGAATTAAAATTCTAGTAAGATCCTTCTGTTCTTGTTAAAACAAAAAGATTGTTTTCTGTAAAACAGAAGCCCTTGGATCAAAGATCCAACGGTGGGGAAAATTCCCCAAATCACTCAGAGAATGATCTCTTTAACAAACTTAACAAATCTATGGGCACTATATAAAGACCCCTAGACCCCAACTCAAAACATCATCAACATTGTGAGAGATCAAGAACTTCAAAAAATATAGAGAACTCTGAAGAAAATTCAAGAAAAGGGTAAAAAAACCTTTATAAAATAGAAGAATTTCTTCTGAATAGATCATTGATCTAAGAACAAGATCAATGATCTTCAATAAAAAACAAATAATAATAGTGCCTTGCACTTTTTATGAACCATTGGTTCTGGAATCTTAAAGATTCTTTTCTTGAATCCAAAATTGGATCAAGTTATTGAAACAGTGCCTTGTACTTGCAAAACTGCACTGTTGCGCTCCTGGGTTGGCGCAAGCCACTAGAGAGCGCCACGTGTCAGCACCAGAACCACTTGCACTATGCGCTTTTAAGATAGAGCATTGCTCTCTGAAATTGGCGCAACTCACCAGAGCGCACCACGTGTCAGCAGCGCAACAGCGCAGCGCACTGGCGCAGCGCACTGCGCTTGCGTGACACGTGTCACCACCACAAGCGCTTGCGCTCAATGATTGGCGCAAAGCGCCTGACAAATGCACTGCATTGTTTACTGAAGAGCCAGGCCCAAATCAAAAAGGCCTAGCAGGCCAAAATAAAACGCAATGCATTAAAAGGGCAGAGCCCAAACAAAATAAAAATGCAATGCATTAAAAGGGCAGAGCCCAAACAAAATAGATGCTCTGCATCATTTATAAAAGGGCAGAGCCTAAACAAAACAAAAAAATGCAGTGCATTATTAAAAAGGGGCAAAGCCCTAGCACAGGCCTAATAGGCCAAAGACAAATAAAAATGTTGAACATTTTTTTTAACTGGACTTAGCCCAATCATGGTCGTAAGTCCTCAAATTAAATTGACTAAGCATGGCTGCTCTCCTAAATCAATTTACATCCGGTTCGAGGGTACATCTCCGAACTCCTCTGACTCCTATCGTTGTAATTCTTCAACGACGTCAGAGAGGTGACGGGTCCCGACAACCACACATCAACACGGACTGTGGGGTCCTTAAACTCATGGACTTATGCGTCCTTAAACCAAAACACGGACTGTGGGGTCCTTAAACCCACGGACTTATGCGTCCTTAAACCAAGATACGGACTGTGGGGTCCTTAAACCCACGGACTTATGCGTTCTTAAACTAATGGACCGCAATGTCCTTAAACTACCAATGGACCGAAACGTCCTTAAACTACCTATGTACCACTACGTCCCTAAACTGGAGCAATAGAACCCCCAAATTCTCTTTTGTCGGATCCAAACGATCTCGTTAAGTTGATCTTAGTCTCAAATCAGACTAATGTATCCTTAACAAACGTTTAAGTTGTTCTTAACCTCAATGTGGCTAACGTATCCTTAAACTAAAACACCAAACCCAAATCTAAGTAAATACGGATTTGGACTAATCCACGTCCTACGGGCGACGGCATCACTTAGTCTCCGTATACAATCCACGGGCATCCACAAACAAAACAAACCACACACGACACGAAGTGAAATTATGGAGAAGGAGAAAGTGGCTACCGCGATGCGGTGGTGTAATTAACTGCAGGGGCTTGCGCCTGCAGGGAAGAACGTCCCCACAATCAAAAACCCCTCAAACGAGGGAGAATCTGACGAAGTTTGCTACATCGGCCGCATCCGTCTAAACCTCCGATACACGGTGCCATAAATCAACTTGGCATCTTCGGAGAGGTAGAAGGATAAAACCATATAGCATCTTCCCCGAATCTCAGGCAAGACGTTTTCACGTCGCCACCATTCGGAGGGGAACAGGGATGTTAATGCTCACTGGTAGGAGCATGGTCCCGAAAAACAAATCGGTGGTATCCTGCGTCACCTGCTCTATCGGCATTGTGAACAGGGAGGCCGCCTGGGGCCCGTAAGCTATACCTCCAAATGAGGCGGAACGTGAGTTGCAGTTGCAGCTGGAACACTTCGTGCAAGTAGACGCTATTGATCTTTCGTTTTCTACACCAAGTAAGACACCAAATTTTGTTACCTCGAACCCAAGGGCAACCATATCAAACCGCGATTCGTTCGCGAACACGACACACGAAGTGTGGAGTGGAAAGAGGAAAAGGTCCCACCGGTCGTGCCAGAATCTGTTCCCTGCCGAAAGACGGGAAGACGCGGTAGACGTCTTGCCTGAGTTTCAGGGAAGATGCTAATTGGTGCTATCCGTCCACCTCTCCGAAGATGCCAAGTTGATTTATGGCATCGCATATCGAAGGTTTAAACGGATGCGGCCGATGTAGCAGACTTCGTCAGATTCCCCCTCATTTGAGGGGTTTTTTGATTGTGCGCCTGCAGTTAATTACGCTACTGCATCGCGGTAACCACTTTCTCCTTCTCCAGATGGTCACTTCGTGTCGTGGGTGTTTGTTTTGTGTTTGGTTGCCCGTGGATTGTATACGGAGATTGATTTATGTTGTCGCCCGTAGGGCGTGGATTAGTCCAAATCTGTATTTTCTTAGATTTGGATTTGGAGGTTGGGTTTAAGGATATGTTAGTCTCATTTGAGACTAAGATCAACTTAAACGTTTGTTAAGGATACGTTAATCTAATTTTAGACTAAGATCAACTTAACGGGATCATTTAGATCCAACAAAAGAGCATTTGGGCTCTACTGTTTAGTTTAGGGACATTGCGGTCCATTACCAGTTTAAGGACATGGTGGTCCAATGTTAGTTTAAGGACATCTCGGTCCAATGTTAGTTTAAAGACATCGCGGTCGAGGTTAAGGACATCATAGTCCATGAGTCTAAAGACTTCACAGTCAAGGTTAAGGACATCATAGTCCGTGAGTTTAAATACCTCACAATCAAGGTTAAGGACATCATAGTCCGTGAAATATGTGGTTGTTGGGACCCGTCACCACTCTGAAGACGTTGAAGGATTACAACGACAAATATCAAAGGAATGAAGAGATGTACCCTTAAACCAAAGTTGATTTGGGGATCTGTAGTCCAATTTAGAACTAAGATCAATTAATTAGATTATGAGCACATTGGCTCAGTTAAATTTGAATTGAGGACTTATGGCCAACTTGGGCTAAGTCCAATTAGATTTGAAGTGTTGGCCCTTTATTGGACCATTAGACATTTATCTGGGTTCAGCCCCTCATCACTTAGCAATGATAAACAAGAGTTTGAGGGCTTTGATAACATTTCTGTCTTTGACTGAGTATTAAATGTAAGTCTACGCTAGCGCCCCGGCAGTCTACAGACGCCAAATGCGGAACAAAAACTTTTAACTTGGCGCTATCGTATACTTTAACCCGGATCTGCCATTATTGCTAAACTAACAAACTGTAAAGAGTGTAGAATGGTTATACCGAACGATCCGAGTCCTTCGTTCTTCAACCATCATCCCACGCTCCATTGCGGCTGCTCCGATCTCGTCGATCTCCGATGTCCTTCGTCGAGGTGGCACCACATGATCGATTCTTTAAACGGGCTCCCGCCTCTGACTTGAGGCAACTCGATCGTCAAGTTTGCTAAAAGAGACGACCAAGATTGATGTAGAGAATGAGTAGATGACTTTGTCTCACTTCGTCCAAATCCGTGGACGATCGGTTAATGAAGTTGCCGTGGAAATCGGGTGATGGAATGAAATGAACTGTGAATTCCATACACCCCAAAACTATCATATCTTTTCTAACCGAAATGAAACCTCAAGTGAAAAATGAGATCGATCAAGAGAGAGAGAGAGGGGCCGGCCACCTTATAAGGAAGAGGGAGGTGACCGTAGGAGGAGGGAGGTGACCATAAACCAAAAGCTTCTCACTTAAATATCTTTAGCCAAAACAAAATGCATTAACTACAAAGCATGAGTCATTAAGCATAGTCACCACTTAATAAATGCAACCAATGAAAACCCTACACCAATAAGCCTAGTCACCTCATCTAGAATATTCTAGAACACTAACTCACCTTATCTGTAGAAAAGATAAATCCGTCTTTAACCAAATGTTAAAAGACGGCTGATAGAAAACTGGAAACTGGCAACTTCCAAAAGTGATCCTGAAACGAATTTCAGGACAACCCCGAAACTGTATAAATATACCCGCATTTGTATTACGACCGAATACAAATGCAACTGAGACAAAGATATTATACCTACTCAATATAATACTCGGATGCGGCTTAAACCAAAGCCGACCAGTATCATCTGTCCGAAAATCGACACGTGCGTAAACGCACGTGCATTTTCCGAACCCTGCCATAAAACCATACGGCCTCTACAACGTTTCGCCCGAACTAGGGAAACTGTCTGTGGGGAACTCTAATGACTCGTCAGTACCCTGGCAGTAGGTTTAACCACAAACCGTCAGCGGCACTAGCTATGCATAACGGCTGCCCATGGACTGACCTCAAGGGTGGCCGAGGAGCGAACTCAAGGGAGACCGATGAGCGAACTCCTCCGAAAACCCTACTGAGCCTAACAGTGACAATGTATATACAGTCCGGTCCGTTCGTCAATGAGTATCGCATATCTGCCTAGGGGGCTAGTAACGTCAGACCCCCAATAGCAGTATAAGTCGTGTCGGAGTATAGCCAAATAACACCCTGAGATACTACTGGAGTACCTACCAGTAAATCTCCTGCCATGGCCATGGACTTTGTGTAATGGCTCTCCTAGACACAGCACGACCTCGCCCCCAATATCGGGAGAGACGAATCCCCTGCCGATCCGCTCACGTGCCTCCATATGGCTCGGGACTGTACCCAAAAGCTACCTGTTTGCACGACTCCTTTGAGCCGTGGTAGGGTAGAAATCAAAGCACAGTGGGAACTCATACGAGACAAATGACGACCTCAGGTCGATGAACTAACCTGTACACATGTCACCAGGGAACTGCTATCTGACGGTAGATATAATACTAACTAGCAGATTCCCGGCGAGTCCTGTCCGGTGTACTCATAACCCAATGAGCACCTGTATACATCTTAGGTGATCCAACATACACCAGTGGCTTGTGAGACCGGCCACCGCCCCTCGTCGGGGTCTCGACTGTACACACTAGTCTACTCCGGAGTATCGATGCCCTGTCTCGAAACTCCCACGACTAGGGACCACAATTAAGGATATGCATATAAACTACCCAACTCTCACGTATATGATCGCCATCATACTGTTGGTAGTAAAGCAAGATCCTAAGGGCTCTATCAAAGTGTAACATGCAATCAGTCACCTGAACATGTACACGACTGATAAAGGCAAACCAGATAGCATACTATCATTTCGAGTAAGACTGTCCTACCGGGATAGGTCCTCCGCAATCATTGCAATCACGTACCTGCGATCCAATAATTGACTATGAGGGCACTATCTCCAACAATCTCCCACTTGCACTCAAGGCTAATATTGCGATGTCGACTACTCACAGCCCGTGTGAAACCGAACATCCAACTCCTCTACTAATCAGCTTCACAAAGCCCGTTTGTAAAACTATTGTGTTCGAGAAATAGTCTCGGTGAGTGGATCCGCCTAGAAGCTTCTTTCTGTATCTCTCATAATCTCAAGTTCGCGGAGAAAACCATCTCCCGAATTGAGTAGTACCTGTCTTAGAATATGTCTGGATATCTGATGGGACCTTAGTTCATAAATGAACTTCATATCCAAACTTCTTAGACTGTATGGATCACTGAACCTAATCAGTATCCGGCACCATGCCACCCACAGTATCCTCTGGAACCACCTGTCCATAATACTGTCCCTCGTCAGAGGGAAAACTAAAACTCTGACAATCACTCTGTCATCGATGTCACCTTTGAAGCCTGGAATGATAACCGTCTCCCGAAAAAGGCTGCCGTTATCAAATCCGTAGAACATGTACTAATGTTCTAAAACTGCTTCCTTATGTTTCTCCAGAATTGGATTAATACAAACTTATTGCATCTAGTGCAAAAACAACATCTGGTGTGGTACTTGATATCTCATGATTGACTCAATTGCCTAAGCAAGTGATCTGCCAATCATGCACATCCCTCTCCCCTTTAGTCTATACGACACCTTTAGAGAGGGTGACTCCATCACCTGCAGGTACACTACCATACTAGGAGTCAACTATTCTAAAAACCATTAGAATATTTGTCAAAGTACCCACATTGGGAAACTACCCAAATCCAGATCTAAAACCATAGATCCAGAAACCAGAATGTCAAATATTATATCCATGTCCTGTCTGGAGAAACAACTGTGTGACGACCACAGTTCAACCGATCGTAGTATAGGAATTTTACTTCCCACTCCGTGTATGTCATCCAGATACTATGACATCACACCCTACTACCTCCTTAACTGATCCATCCCCTATTCTGATTGAAGTCAAACCCATGACTGTCACATCAAAATTAGATGATCTATCTCCGCTATAACTGCTCAAGTCTATAAATAGATATAAGCATCTTGCCCACTATGCTTCCGTTGCTCCCACTGACTACGACAACCCTCCTACAGGGTCTCATAACCTGGAACAACAGTAGTGTCAAGTCTTGGTAGATAAGAACCTCCATGTCACCGTCTTTGAGGCTACCGAAGTACCTCTTGGGTGTCTGAGGTTACTTACCATATCTGCGGAGTGGCTATTGGAATGTCAAACCTGATTGAATATATAGGTCCTATTAAATTTTCCGTAATCGTTCGCGGTTCTGGAATCTCTTCCAGTTCTACCATACTCCCACTACTGTTTTCTGAAAAAGATCCATTTTACTAAAACTGTGGCGAGTCAAGAACAATATCACTATTGATCTTTCAAATGGTAGAATATCAACCCTCGTCATAGCCAGGGTCAACCCACAAACAGCCATTACAGAAACGTGCCCTGAGTTATCCAGAGTCTGGTTTTAAGCATAAGCTGGATAACTCCCCGTACTTTAGTTTCTTTTAAGGTACGATCCATTCTTTATCCAATACAGAAACTTTGGCACTTATTTAATTGGAACCATATTCAAACCATGCATCTGTCTCCAGTGCATATCAACATAATGGAAAGAGGCTGATCAGCATTACTCAACTTAGGAATCCATCCAATTATGAGTAACCTGAAAGAGAAACACGTTTCTCAAAACCATCACTATCATCTGAATACCAATCACAAGAATCTACATCTTCGATCTCTTTGAAGAATCCCGATACTTGTGATACCTGGTTCTCTACTTTATTCTTATACCCACAACTTCTCAAAACTTAGACCTTGTATTTCTACGAAACACTTGTCTAAATACTAGAGAAGTTATAAGTAAACAGAACATAGTACGAGGACCTACCCCTTTGTCCTAATGGACACTTGGACAACATACAATACTCTGTATAAGTCCACTGAGTTAAACAACTCAAAACCTGTGCATCGTAGGTAGAAAACTGTACCCTGGCGATTTCCTCAAATATCACCAATTACAACGAATTCCGATATAATGAGGATGATCACCTAATTCCCAATATCTTACTCCCACTCATCATCTGTAAAACCATACAGATATGAGAATGAAACCTGGTAAATACATACCCTTGGAGTAAGTGTCTAATCGGGAAAACAGTTTTTCTTTAACAATGCACTGAAACATGAAAATGTTTCGTAGGGGTATCCTGGTATTCATAGCAATGCCTCTTCCATAATCCAATTCATGACTTCAACCGTATATTTTATTGCCATCTCTCCAAATCCCTTTATTTGTCTTTAGTCGTTACCTTCTGTACACCATCGTTAGGCTAACTGGTTTTCTTCCTTCCCTACCGTTCGGCACCAGCCTATGGTTTGGAAGAAGACTATCCAGTAAGCATAATAGGTGTACCCTCCTAAACCAAGGAGTACTCGCATCTCGAGAGAAGGTGACGATAAAGGACAACTGAATAATACCTTATTCTTTTAAAGGTGAAATAGGAGCGGCGATGAAGTACGCGGTTTTGGTCGTGAATGATATCAGTCGCAATTTACTTTGCCCTCTTTCTAATCCCTTTATTTTGTCTTTACATATTACCTTCTGCACACCCTACTTAGGCTAATTGGTTTTCTTCATTCCCTACCTTTCGGCACCAGCCTATGGTTTGGAATAAGACTATCCAATAGGCGTAATAGGTGTACTCTCCTAAACCAAGGAGCTCTCGCAACCTGAGAGAAGGTGATAATAAAAGACAACTGAATAAACCAATTCTATTTCTCCTGAACCTGGATCCATCCCCGAAGAAGTCCCTTCGAGTTCGTATATAACCATACGATGGATCTATCCAATGGAAGTGGATATCCGTAGTAATACGGGTGTTGTGAGAAATTCAAAGGGTAAAAGAAGGAGTGGTAATGACTTATGCAACTCAGACAATCCAAAAGTCAGTATCTTAAGAAGGTTCGGTCAACCTGGTTACTGAGTCATAGTCTAGGGTCGGTCAAAGGTCGCTGCCAAAGAGAGAGAGAGAGAAAAGAAACACTCTGCGTGCACTCTAACCTAGATCAGAATGGTCATCACTTTATCTAATCCGGAAACCTCCCACTGTCCTGTCAAATTCTCCTCCAAACCTTAAGAAGAATCAATCGGGATTACCCGAAGGGTAAACCAACTCATCAGTGGGAATCAGGATCCAACTCTCATCGCATGATAACGTGATGGAATGCATCCACGTTACTCATACTCCAGAAGGTATGCACATACTCGGCAAGTTTCAGTTTCTTTAGAAACTCCTGATATAGTTTTTGCCCCATGCTCTTATAACCTTGGCGTTAGGTCAAAATGTCATAAGTCACATGCCAAGTTCTACCCATCACTATCTCGTTAATTTGAACCCACCCGCACATGCCCTTGGCGTTAGGTCAAAATGGCAGAACGGCTGTCCCAAACTAACTCATCTATCTATGCAACAATTGAATACCCAGCAGCTACCAAACACTATGCCTTGGCGTTAGGTCAAAATACATAGCTTGAATACTACTGAATACCCAAAAGAAGTGACGGAGGGCTACGGCTGGTTTTTGGCGAAAAACCTTTAGCGTAGTGAACTTGATATCGCTGAAGGAACCTGATAGCTTTTTAAAATATAGTGGCGAAAACCTTTTGCTAAAGAGGTCACTCCCGGTAAAGGGATCTCGGCTCTTTCCTCGTGGAATGAGGTGCAGGATATTCCACTGAATACCGCTATGCATAGCAACATGTAATCGACTATAGTGAAGCTATTACTCTGACGCAAACTTCTGTCCAAGGGGTCAGTCCCGGTGAAGGGATATCGGCCCTTGCCCCGTCGAATGAGGTGCAGGATATTCCACTGAATACCGCTATGCATAACAAAAGGAAACGTCTTTGCAATAACACTTTTTAAATTGTTCCAACAACTGTATACAGGTTTGTTTTTACTTTGCATTGATCAGAATCAACGCAGTCCCATCAATCAATCACACCAGAAAAGAACGAAAATAAAATGTACGTATATGCCATCCGCATTCGTCACTGGGTCCCGTCATCACCCGTTAGGTTACTTAACTAACGACAGAGCGGGGACTGGACTAGCGCGGGTGTAAAACATATACAACATCTAATAGTATATAAACCAATATACAATAATCGCTCCAGGCGTGATAATATGCAACATTACAGAAAAGTAATAAGCATCACAGAACAATACAGATAATCTGGGATCCCCGGGTTTCACAGAGCCGCTGCTGAAACCCGACGTTCCCCTGTCGTGTGGATAGCCTGTGCAATGAAACCTAGACCCCTACGGGCGCGGCAAGTTACCCGCCAAAACCTGAAGCGAGGCAGTCCCCACAGCATAGTGAATGGAACACCCGGCACTTCACGGAATCCGGTAAATTGAGCACCCCTCCTTGGGTCAACCTGTACCCCCTACGAGTGCGGCGAATAGTCTGCCAATTCTGAAGTGGGGTCCCTCTGCCTCTCAAAGCCATGAGATGCGGACCCGTTGCTTTCCTGAACCCGGCTATCCGTGCACTCCGTCGCGGGGTAAAACCTAGTACAGTAATGAAAAATAGTACAATAGGTACATCGACCGCAACCTGGTCGTGCCCCAAAAGAATATTATACAACAGGCAGTGACGGCAGTCCACAAGTTGGACGCTCGCCCCGCAATATCAAATGTACAAATAAACTCAAACTGTACTACCATTGCACACTGCTATCCACCACGACAAATCCGCAACATCACAGCACAACACAGAACATCAACGCGAATGTCACGTTCGCAAACCCGTCTAAAAGAACTATAGCAATCAGACGCAGTTTACCGATCAAATGACATTCCCGGTCGGAGATATAATGTAAGCACTGTAAACTAACGTGTTTAAATTTCGATCGACCAAAGACCAAATATCAAAAAGTGGGCCCCACTGCTTACTGGTGAACAGTAACAAAATCTGGGCCAAAACTTTATATACCAAAAACCACAAAATCAATCAAAGAACCCACTGTCCAAATTTGGGAGCACGTGCTCCCCACGTGGCCGCGGTTGCGCGGCCAAACCATGGGTTTGGCCGCCCTTCCGCGGCAGTATGGAGGGATCACGATCCCAAATTTGGTCGTGGTTCTTAGAATTCCCTGCACGGATTTTTAAGACATCCAGAAATAAATTTCGACACCGTTTAAAATCAACAGAAACTGTCGTGCAAGGATTTTGTCGTTTTTGATTTTCGGTCGGATCGATATTTTGAACGCGTTAGCACAAGTTAGTATAGCAAAATGGTGAGGCTCTGATACCACTGTAAGTCTACGCTAGCGCCCCGGCAGTCTACAGACGCCAAATGCGGAACAAAAACTTTTAACTTGGCGCTATCGTATACTTTAACCCGGATCTGCCATTATTGCTAAACTAACAAACTGTAAAGAGTGTAGAATGGTTATACCGAACGATCCGAGTCCTTCGTTCTTCAACCATCATCCCACGCTCCGTTGCGGCTGCTCCGATCTCGTCGATCTCCGATGTCCTTCGTCGAGGTGGCACCACATGATCGATTCTTTAAACGGGCTCCCGCCTCTGACTTGAGGCAACTCGATCGTCAAGTTTGCTAAAAGAGACGACCAAGATTGATGTAGAGAATGAGTAGATGACTTTGTCTCACTTTGTCCAAATCCATGGACGATCGGTTAATGAAGTTGCCGTGGAAATCGGGTGATGGAATGAAATGAACTGTGAATTCCATACACCCCAAAACTATCATATCTTTTCTAACCGAAATGAAACCTCAAGTGAAAAATGAGATCGATCAAGAGAGAGAGAGAGGGGCCGGCCACCTTATAAGGAAGAGGGAGGTGACCGTAGGAGGAGGGAGGTGACCATAAACCAAAAGCTTCTCACTTAAATATCTTTAGCCAAAACAAAATGCATTAACTACAAAGCATGAGTCATTAAGCATAGTCACCACTTAATAAATGCAACCAATGAAAACCCTACACCAATAAGCCTAGTCACCTCATCTAGAATATTCTAGAACACTGACTCACCTTATCTGTAGAAAAGATAAATCCGTCTTTAACCAAATGTTAAAAGACGGCTGATAGAAAACTGGAAACTGGCAACTTCCAAAAGTGATCCTGAAACGAATTTCAGGACAACCCCGAAACTGTATAAATATACCCGCATTTGTATTACGACCGAATACAAATGCAACTGAGACAAAGATATTATACCTACTCAATATAATACTCGGATGCGGCTTAAACCAAAGCCGACCAGTATCATCTGTCCGAAAATCGACACGTGCGTAAACGCACGTGCATTTTCCGAACCCTGCCATAAAACCATACGGCCTCTACAACGTTTCGCCCGAACTAGGGAAACTGTCTGTGGGGAACTCTAATGACTCGTCAGTACCCTGGCAGTGGGTTTAACCACAAACCGTCAGCGGCACTAGCTATGCATAACGGCTGCCCATGGACTGACCTCAAGGGTGGCCGAGGAGCGAACTCAAGGGAGACCGATGAGCGAACTCCTCCGAAAACCCTACTGAGCCTAACAGTGACAATGTATATACAGTCCGGTCCGTTCGTCAATGAGTATCGCATATCTGCCTAGGGGGCTAGTAACGTCAGACCCCCAATAGCAGTATAAGTCGTGTCGGAGTATAGCCAAATAACACCCTGAGATACTACTGGAGTACCTACCAGTAAATCTCCTGCCATGGCCATGGACTTTGTGTAATGGCTCTCCTAGACACAGCACGACCTCGCCCCCAATATCGGGAGAGACGAATCCCCTGCCGATCCGCTCACGTGCCTCCATATGGCTCGGGACTGTACCCAAAAGCTACCTGTTTGCACGACTCCTTTGAGCCGTGGTAGGGTAGAAATCAAAGCACAGTGGGAACTCATACGAGACAAATGACGACCTCAGGTCGATGAACTAACCTGTACACATGTCACCAGGGAACTGCTATCTGACGGTAGATATAATACTAACTAGCAGATTCCCGGCGAGTCCTGTCCGGTGTACTCATAACCCAATGAGCACCTGTATACATCTTAGGTGATCCAACATACACCAGTGGCTTGTGAGACCGGCCACCGCCCCTCGTCGGGGTCTCGACTGTACACACTAGTCTACTCCGGAGTATCGATGCCCTGTCTCGAAACTCCCACGACTAGGGACCACAATTAAGGATATGCATATAAACTACCCAACTCTCACGTATATGATCGCCATCATACTGTTGGTAGTAAAGCAAGATCCTAAGGGCTCTATCAAAGTGTAACATGCAATCAGTCACCTGAACATGTACACGACTGATAAAGGCAAACCAGATAGCATACTATCATTTCGAGTAAGACTGTCCTACCGGGATAGGTCCTCCGCAATCATTGCAATCACGTACCTGCGATCCAATAATTGACTATGAGGGCACTATCTCCAACATTAAATATTGTAGCTCTGAGTTTTACTCAATTTTGAGATTCAGTTGAAGGGGAGGTTTTTTTTGCCTCTGGAAAACTTAGCCAATTTGGCTAAGATTGGCTTTAAAATAGTGTTAAACACTAGAGGATATTCGGTGGTCACGTGTCCTCATGTGATGTATTTAAAACAGTGTTAAACACTGGAAATGAAATGTTCAAAATAGTGTTAAACACTAGAGAGGAAGGGGTCACGTGGGGGCACGTGAGGGCACCCAGAGGTGGGGCCAGACCTATTTCATTTTGTTCTCAGAACTGCAAATAAGTGTTAAACACTTTTTAATCTTCTGGCCACCACGTGTTGACACGTGATGTGTATTCATGTATTGATTATTAAAGTGTTTGTTAGGGGTCACGTGAGGACACGTGAGAGCGCCCAAATCCAACATTGCTTTTGCTTTTATTTTCTTTATTTTGGAAGTCACGTGGGAGCACATGAGGCATTGCCTCTATGCTTTTCCCTTTTCATTTTGGGGGATCTGTTTAGGGGTCACGTGGGGGCACGTGACCCAGTTTTATTCTTTCTTTTCTGATCACTTCGGATTGGGGTCACGTTTCATCACGTGACCAAGTTCTTTTACGTGCATGGAGATCTTTCAAGTCTCTTTATTTCAAGAATTAAATTCTCTGTAGGGTTAAATCCTAATTATGTTTTGGAGGAATTAAATTCTCATATAGAGTTAAACCCTAGTTCTGTCTTGGAGGAATTAAATTCCTATGAATTTGGGAGAATTGAATTCTCAAGCAGGGTTGAACCCTAATTTTATCTTGAAGGAATTAAATTCCTATGAATTTGGGAGAATTAAATTCTCAAGCAGGGTTGAACCCTAATTTTATCTTGGAGGAATTAAATTCCTATGAATTTGGGAGAATTAAATTCTCATATAGGGTTAAACCCTAGTTTTATCTTTGGGAGAATTAAATTCTCTAAACTCAATTCTTCCTCTAAGCTTTGGATCTGCATGGCAGAATCTCTCCGATGAGAATTAAATTCTCAACTTGTGGGGAGATTTGCTTCTGCAGATTTTTAACCAGAGGAAGAACTAAGTTCTTGTGCAGAAGAGTTAAACTCTTAGATTGAGAATTAAATTCTCTTTTTTGTTTTATGAAGCTTTTATCCCTTTCCCCTTTCTCACCTAGGGTTTCTTTTCTTGAGAATTGAATTCTTCTTTCTTTTCTCTCTGCTATTTTCTTTCAGAAAATTCCAAGATCCAAAATTCTATCTCTTTCTCCTCTTCTCGGCTCCTATTTATAGGAGAAGGAAAAGAATCAATTTGTTTAGTGAATCTTTCGTTGAAAGATTTTGTTTGTTTTTCGTAACTAATATGATCTTTTAGATCACTCAATGAATTTTATAAACTATTGGATTTTTAATCCAAAAGATATTCTGTTTGTTATTTTTGGTGAAATTTAGGGAAATCTTTCCTTGTATAAAACCTTTCCATAAATTGGTGATTTTTTAATCACCATTGGATTTTTAATCCAACGGTGCTCCACTTTACAGAGCATAGTCCTCTTTTGTTTGGAAAGATTTAAAGAAATACTTTCCCAGTTAGGATCTTTGATTTCCCTTAATTAGAATTTAATTCTATTACCTCATAAGGCTTTCAAAGCTCATCACGTGTTGGCACGTGATCCCAGCGTTTGACCATTGAAATAGAATTTAATTCTATCAGTTAAAGAGTTGATGGACCTATCACGTGTTGGCACGTGACCCTCTTTTATTCAGAATTTAATTCTGCTTTTTAACAGAGCTAAAGGACCGTCAAGTGTCAGCACGTGACCCTTGGTCACGTGTGAACACGTGATGCCCCATTGGGATCTTTCCTTAGCTGTTTTGTTACATTTTGTTTGATTAAAATTTAATTCTATAAAGAGATCACAGGAAACAATCACGTGTCAACACATGACCCTTGGTCACGTGTGAACACGTGATACCTCATTGAGGTGTTTCCTGATTTTTATCAGGGAACAATGTGTCCCCCCTTTTAAGAGTGTGCGACTGCGGCGGGCTTACTTTCCAATTCTCGGGCAGTGCGAACTTACCCTGTTAGTATTGGTCTTCGATCCAGCCTTTAAAGACGAAGCAATCTTCAATTGGTTGGCCTATCGTTTGGTGATAGGGACAATAATTAGAATTATTAGCCTCACCGGGTTGTAATGGGCATTTTGGATTCGGCAAATTAATGAGCCTGTTGCGCACCGCCAGTTCGAACAATCTCCTCGTTTTGTCCCGGGGAAACGAATAAGGACGCTTCATTTTCTCATTAAAGAACCGTCGTCTTTCGTCTAGGCGATCAGTTAGTTTCGGGCCATTGGGCTGCTATTGGGCATTGGCGATGAAGGTCGCTTTCCCTTTCCCTTTTTCATTCCGTGACTCCGGCTTCGAAGAGGAAGGCATGTGGCCCATCTGGTCCATTTGGGCCAGCTTGTCAATCAAGGCCTGGAAAGTGGTCGGCTTGAAAAACATCATGAATTGTGAAATGGTCGCCTGAGAATCAAGAGTACCCACGAACATGCCCGCTGCTGGCGCATCTTCGATGCGCTGCTCACATTTCGACCACAGATTTCGCCATCGTATTACGTATTGAACCCATGTCTCACCCGGCTTCACCCTGGCGTTAATTAGTGCGGTATTCAGAGTACGCTCGCTAGCGCTTGCGAATCTTTGTGTGAACAGCAGCTCCATTTCTGCAAATGTCTTGACAGAGTCGTTCGGGAGTTCAGAGTACCATTCGAACGCTGTCTCCGACAAGCTGCCGACGAACTGGCGAAGTAGCAGTTTATCGTCACCTCCAGTGTTGCCACATAGAGCCCTGAACTGGGCGACATGTTGATGCAGATTTCCAGTCCCTTTATATACGTGGAATTTGGGGATCGCATATCCCGGCGGGTACTTTATTTGGTCATACCAACCCGGATAAGGTCGTCCAGTTTTAACAATTTGCCCAGCCGCTTCTTTCGCCTAATGAGCTCGTATCTGCTGAGCGATGTAATCATCCAGGGCAGTTTTGGAGATCGTTTCCTCCTTGGTTATTGACAGAGCCGGCAGAGGATTTGATGTCTCTCCTCTATCATCTTCAATTATTATTGGAGGATCTTCAGCGGGAGATTCCGGCTGTAACATCATCCCGGCCATGTCTTGGAACAAAAGAGCCATTCGTTTTATGTCGGCGGCATGTTCCGCGGCCTCTTTTTCTTTCCTCTTGAGCATTCTTCGGAGGAATTCAGCATCAGTTTCTTGTTCCTGACGCTGCTCTGATGACGTTTTCGGGCTAGCTTTCGGTCCCGTAAGTGCGGCCATAGCTGTTATAATTTCTTGGAGCTTTTGTTGTTGTTGCTCCTGAGCCCTAGTCGCTGATCGCGTAAGCGGTCGATGACTTGTGGAGATATGGCTATCCTCTTTTCCGGATGCCATATAGATGGTGTGTACCACCATGCT
Source organism: Agapanthus africanus (assembly GCA_030015575.1). Classification (NCBI taxonomy): domain Eukaryota; kingdom Viridiplantae; phylum Streptophyta; class Magnoliopsida; order Asparagales; family Amaryllidaceae; genus Agapanthus; species Agapanthus africanus. Next base: position 978,770,471 of record CM057337.1, read on the forward strand.
CCCAGCCTTGGGACGTTTGGGTTCAGTGGTCTTGCGATTCGTCGCAGACGCAAGGATTTTCTCCAGCCTTCTCCTCTTGTGGGCGGTCGAAGTTGAGGGGGCCATTGCAGTGGGCACCCAAGTAGCTGTCACCTTCTATGGCTTGACAGGGTGGTCCTCTTCTTGCCGAACCTTCATCTTTTTCTGTCGGCGGGGATAGTTTTTGATCTACTACAGAGTCCTGGACCTGTCACCAAACTTTATAAATTTTAGAGGACAGACGCTGAGGGGGCCGCTCCAGTTTCGTCTTTGTAGCGTTCTCCATTGGTGGAGGAGATTTTTTCAGCACAGCAGTTGGCGAATTCCTGCGCACCCTGTTAAGTAGTTCAAAGTTGTTCCCAGTTGGAACAGCAGTATCAACTTCCACCATTAGAGCTAGCGGAATCAGTCCGGAAAGGGAATTGCCTCCAACTTTCCTCACTCGGCGCCAGTGGCGACGTCGAGCATGTCGAGCCGACGGTACTGTTTCAGCTATAGGGGTGGCTTGATCGTGCCTCCTGTTCTGGTCAGGTGCTGTTACTGGCGCCAACCTATTGAAAACGGACGTCTGCTGAGCGGGGATAGCCAAGCTGTCGAAGGCAGACTTTCGAACAGGAGCAGTCTTGGCGACTTTGTTTGGAGCGATAGCCGAAACAGTCAGTCTTGCAAAGACCGACTCTTTAACAGGGGAAGCCGCCTTGGGGACTTCAAGAGTAGGAATAGCTATCCGTTTTGGAATAACCTCTTCAGGAATTATGGGCTTCTTCACGGGCTCATTGGAGTTTCGGCCCAATCTGTTAAAGACTGAGGTGCTGGAGTTGGACGACCCGCTGAGAGGGGCCGTATTGGTTGCAAGTCGATCAAAGAACGACTTCTTTGAAGCCTCCTGCAACGGCATTGGGGCATTGAAGTTCATGGGTGGGAGCATGGTCCCGAAGAATAGCCCAGTCGTCGCCTTAGTCACTTGTTCCACCGGCATTGTAAAGAGGGAGGCCGCTTGGGGCCCATAGGTCACTCCTCCGGACGGGACGGAGCGATAGTTGCAGTTGCAGTTAGTGCAGTTTGAAGCCATTGATTTTCTGTTTTCTGCACGGAGCAGGACACCAAATCTTAGTATCCGAATCCAAGGGCAAGCATATCAAACCGCGATTCGTTCGCGAACACGACACACGAAGTGTGGAGTGGAAAGAGGAAAAGGTCCCACCGGGCGTACCAGATCTGTTCCCCGCCGAAAACGGAGATGAGACCGCGTAGGTTCATCTTGCCTGAATTTTGAGGGCAGATGCCATTTGGTGCTATCCGTCCACCTCTCCGAAAATGCCAAGTTGATTTATGACACCATGTATCGAAGGTTTAGACGGATGCGGCTGTTGTAGCAGACTTCGTCAGATTCCCCCTCATTTGAGGGGTTTTTGATTGTGGGGACGCTCTTCCCTACAGGCGCAAGACCCTGCAGTTAATTACGTTACCGCATCACGGTAACAACTTTCTCCTTCTTCAGATGGTCACTTCATGTCGTGTGTGTTTGTTTTTTGTTTTTTTTTTGGTTGCCTGTGGATTGTATACGGAGACTAATTTATGTTGTCACCCGTAGGGCGTGGATTAGTCCAAATCCATTTCTTCTTAGATTTGGGGTTGGGGTTGGGTTTAAGGATACGTTTGTCACGCCCCGCTTCCCGGTAAACGGCGAAGGGGACGGGACTGGTCCACTACGTATATACTCAGAAGTACATACGCTAAGCGTATCTAAGCAATATAAAAATAAATATACAAGAGACAAGATATAATAAAAACAGCAACTTTTATTTATTAACATTCTTTTGTACAATACATGAAAAGGAAATACAACTGAAATAAAACGATGCCTAAACAATGGCATAACAGGAAATGAAAAGTACTGAATGGAAAATGTACAATGAAACTAGAGCTCTGGTTCTTCAGCAAACTGCTCCAAGTCTTCTGCAGATGGCTCGATCTCTGCCGGGTCCAAACCACCTGACGACATTCAAAGAAGAAAGAATAGAATGTCGTCAGCAAACAGGTCGCTCGGTAAGTCCCAAAGATAAGAGGAAAGTAGAATAGACAGAATAAGAGGGTATCTTTTAAAGTTGTATTATCTTATTGCATTATTGTGTTACCGCTGTTGTTTGTAGCTTGGTACAGAAGGATACCAGTGTATACGAGAGGGGTCTCTATATGCTAGAGATCAGGGCAAACAGAATGTACAAGGAACCGTTAAGCCACGGTACAACAGCAACGGAATATAGGTTAGGTGTCTTAATCTTACCGCCTCGTGCCACTTTTAACACCTTCCATACCAATCTACCCCTTAAACCCCGTAGTGTTTTATTTGTATTGTTTTGTACTGTAAATTGAATTGAGTGTATAATTGAAAGACTGACCGGAACCATGATATCAGTAAACAGATGTAACCGTATAATCATGTAAGTGGAATAACTGGAGAACCATGTAAATAGAATGTATATCCATGGTTCGGTTCAGTCAAGTCGTAGAGATCGATAGTTGGATTCATGGATTCATGTTGAAGATTGTAAATTATAGATTGACTTGAATCATATTCAAGTCAGATTAATCAGACTCAAACCCGAGTCAGACAATTAGAAATGTAAATCGAAGTCTTGATTATTTCTTAAATCTATAATTGCTAGGGTCCTTAGGGTAATTTATAAAACTTGAGAGGGTTTTATGTAAAAATACTTATATATACTTTTCAAAATACACCTTAAGTATTCGTTATTTGTCTTTAGAGTTGTAATAAAAGTGGATTTTATATTGTGATATTTCTAGTGAAAATATCATAGTTTCAGAAAATAAAGGTATTTATTTGTAATATTGATTTATATGGAATTCGTGGTATTTTAGTGTAAAATTGATTCTTGTGATTTTTAGAAAAAGGTGGAATATTTATATCATAACAAAATAGATATTTTAATGATAAATATACATATATTTATACAAAAATAATTTTAATAAATATTTTATATTCTAAAAATCTCATTTTCTTAAGATGTCGTATTTTAAATCTTTCGAGACCGAATACTCCTTGCGGAGGTCTGAATCTCGCACTACTAAGCCCGAGGATGTGTGATAAACCACACCATCCCGAACGGGTTCCCCAAAGTGGGTTGTAGCGGCGCTTTGAAAAGATTTTAAAATACTAAATCCTTTAGAAAACGGTTTTATGAAGTAAATGGTATTTATTTGTAAAGGTGTATATTTTCCGTATTGTATGTTCTAGATTCTCCTAAGTTAACTAGTCTATTCCTAACTGGTCCAGACGACAAGTTGTGAGATGCCTCAAATCGCCTCTTCACCGCCAATTGTGGCCATGTAAGTACAAGTGAAGAAAGGAGGGATCCGCTCACGAATCATCGTGAGACGGGCCTTTTAAAGTTACCTTTCTCACTTGCCTAGCCTAGACACCACAAAGTCAGGTTTAGATAAACGATCGATGTCCACAACTTATCGTATTTTCATAATAAGTGGTACTTCTTTAAAAGTGTATCAAAACTAAATCTTTTAGAAATGGTTTTATTAAGTATATGGTATTTAAATGAAAATGTTTGTTTTCTCGTATTCTAGGTTCTCGGGGGTGTTGCATATGAGTGTGTGATGAGGTAGGTCGTTACCTCGTGATCTACTTTAAATGTATAGCAAGTTTGATGGAGTTAAATGAAGGATTGGAACAATGTGGTATTTAAGCGAAAAATACGATAAATTGAAATAGCTATCATTTCATGTGATGAAACTTGTTCAAATTGTTTGATTAGTGTTTAATAGTCAACATGAGGAAGTTTAAGTATAGTTGTATTAGTGAGAAGTGGAATTTTATAAAAAACCGAATCGGAAATCGGATTTGTTCCGATTCCGTCGAGTTTTGTAAATCCGTATTTTGAGAATGGAAAAGAGAGATAGAAAGGGACTTACGGGTTTTAAATTAAACAAGGGAGTGAGAGGGAACTAGAGGGATCACCGATGTATTGCTTCGTCGCCGGTAGTTCCCAAAACGTTCGCCGGAAGTTCCGCCGGAATTTCGTCAGAGTTTCGCCTCGAGCTTGTTTTCAAAGTACATGATTCTTGGAAAAATTTTGAGAGAGTGGGCTCAGGATTTTGGGGTGAGAGGGTAGAGGGTAGGGGGCGTATTTATAGGGTAGACTAGGGTTAGGATAGATGAAAGGTTAAAATGAAAAATGTGATAAAATGTATTAAAAAATATATTAAAAGTGGAGTAATTGGGGTTTTAAAAGAGCCCTGGAAGTGGTCTGAGGCTAAAATTTTGCAGGTGCTTAAGGAATATGAAAAGACTCGGCCGTGACTCGGTCTAAGGACGGAGTTAGACCGAGTCAAGGCCGATTCCCGACCGAGTCAGGCGGCCGGGATCCCCCCCGACGGTTCATCTAACTCCTGAAAATGTTACATCTTTGGGTGTAGTGGGGTTTTTGTGAGATATGCACGTGTAAACTCTTAGTATTCTAAAGGTTTTAAAAAATCAATATTAAAAATAATGTGGGGTATGGGATTTGAACTCTGGTGACTTGGTTCAGCAGTGCAAGATATTACCAATGAGCCACAAGCTCCTTCTTGTAATTATGGAGCTAATTAATTACTTAAAGTAATAACAGTAAATGTAAATACCCCAAGTATACATTAATTTGAAAGCAAATTTTTGTACACTAAAAATGGAGTTGTTACATTCTTTTAACTTGTAATTAAAAAGCAAAATAATTACTTATATCTTGTGCTCAGGCTAAAATACCCCTTTATGGATTTTGAAAAAATTTGTATAGGAAATTTAGGGTTGTTACATTCTACCCTCCTTATAAAAATGTAAGGCCCCACGCCCCGGTACAGATGGTATTGTCCGCTCTAGCCGAAACCGCACGGTTTTTCCCTTTAGAGCGAACCGGACCCGACCAGGGGCCACTTCCCAGAAGGTCACCTTGTGCTCAGGCTAAAATACCCCTTTATGGATTTTGAAAAAATTTGTATAGAAAATTTAGGGTTGTTACATTCTACCCTCCTTATAAAAATGTAAGGCCCCACTCCCCGGTACAGATGGTATTGTCCGCTCTAGCCGAAACCGCACGGTTTTTCCCTTTAGAGCGAACCGGACCCGACCAGGGGCCACTTCCCAGAAGGTCACCCATCCCAAGACTTCCCTGGCCCAAGCACGCTTAACTACGGAGTTCTCAAGCTCCTGTAGTTCCGGTTCACTTAAAAGGCGTCTCTGTAATTGAGGGTGGTATCGTTACATTTATAATGCAGTTCGGTCCTCTTTCGGCATGTGTTCCGAAAATTCCCCATTGTTCTACAGTGGGTCCCACGGACTCTAGAGGTGGCCCCCACAGATTCAAGAGGTGGCCTCCGCCCTCTCGGTATGACAATTGGCATGGCACTTTGTTCTGTGTGGCACTTTGCTCCGTGAACAAGAACCGGGTCCCGACATTCTCCCCACCTTTGAACAATGGTTCGTCCTCGAACCACAGACCTACTACTGAGGGACCTGCATGGGCCACCATAAATGTAACGCCCTACGCCCCGGTACAGATGGTATTGTCCGCTCTGGCCGAAACCGTACAGTTTTTCCCTTTAGAGCGAACCGGACCCAACCAGGGGCCACTTCCCAGGAGGTCACCCATCCCAAGACTTCCCTGGCCCGAGCACGCTTAACTACGGAGTTCTCAAGCTCCTGTAGTTCCGGTTCACTTAAAAGGCGCCTCTGTAATTGAGGGTGGTATCGTTACATTTATAATGCAGTTCGGTCCTCTTTCGGAATGTGTTCCAAAAATTCCCCATTATTCTACAGTGAGTCCCACGGACTCTAGAGGTGGCCCCCACAGATTCAAGAGGTGGCCCCGCCCTCTCGGTATGACAATTGGCGTGGCACTTTATTCTGTGTGGCACTTTGCTCCGTGAACAAGAACCGGGTCCCGACAAAAAATTTCGTCCTCGAAATTTGTAAAAGGAAAGTGTAACAAATTCAAGGAAAGTTTGGTGACTGGAGTATAGATAGTGTTTAACAAGATGGTGCAAGGGTTTAAAAATATGAAAAATACTTACCGGTGTTACCTAGGTTCACAGTCTCAGGGTCTATGGCTGCTAAGGTGAATGTCTGACGCCGTGGTACATTCCTTCTAGCTGGAGGCACATTCTGTCCTTGAGGCCTGTTTCTCTGCCCTCGAGACATGTCCCTCATTGCCTGTTGGAATTGGCGAGTAGGTTGTGCACGAGTTCTATGTGGAGGTGGTGCTAGGAATGCGGGACGAGTTGCAGGAGCCTGGATAGCTGGCCGCTGCGGGTAATTGGTAGGTGTGTGAGTCGAGTTGTATCTATATGGACAGGTCTCAATTCTATGATTGGACACGCTACAAACTAGGCACAGACCTTTTGCGCGCCTACAGTCCTTTATCAAATGTCCATCTCTCTTACAATGGAAACAGAAATGTGGTCTTGGCTGGTTATTGGGTTCTTCAGTTCTCCTGGGTTCGAACGTTGGCCTGGAAGAGGCTCCTCCTGCCATTTGAGTGGCAGAGCGTTTCAAACCGGCAGATTGGGGTCTGCCCTTCGTCTTTATCACTGCCTCATAACTGCGGGCAGCTTCCAAAGCATCTTCATGAGTCGGAAATTTCACTGTGGCTAGTGCAGCCTGGATTTCCCTGTCCAAACCTCGGGCTCTGATCTCATCTGTCGGTATCAGGTGTGCCGCAAATCGACCGAGCATAGTGAACTCAGCGTCATACTCATCTACTGACTTGTCCTACATCGAACCTTGTTGTAGATGAATGAACTGCTGTTCCATGGCAAACCTGGCAGTCATAGGGAAGTACTTCGCATCGAACTTATTGCGGAAAGTCTTCCATTCAATGGGCTGTTCAAGACGGCTTTCTTCCGCCTTCCACCAGTTTCGTGCATTGTCCGTGAGCTGCAGCTTTGCAACTCGGACCCAAGCTATTTCTGGCACTTATGCTGCTGCCAGATCATCCTCGATACTTTGTGCCCATTCCCCAGCTTCCAGTGGGCTCCCTTTTCCTGAGAACTGTTTGGGATGTAAAGCTCTGAATTGCTTCACCCCAGGTGCTTCAGCCTCAGGACGGTTCAAGAGCTGCTGCTGTCTCTCTAGGAGGCTGCGGATTGCTTCAAGCAGAACCGTTTGCTCGTTGAGTGGAGCAGGAACGTCAGGTGTGAGTGGTAGTGGTGGAGGTGTGTTGTTGACATTGGTGCTAGTGTTGTTTGGTGAATCCATAACCTTAAATGAAAAAAAAATTAGGTTAGGACAGATTCAAGTACATGAAATGATAAGATCCAAGGAATATATAAGATTCAAGGAACATGAATTGTAAAGAATGTTTTAGTTGCCGGTTCTTGTGTTATATTGCTTAGGTTGTTCACGCAGAACAGAACTGTATGATAGAGTTTCATACAGCTCTGACCTGCATGGGCCACCAACAAAACCTGTCACGCCCCGCTTCCCGGTATACGGCGAAGGGGACGGGACTGGTCCGCTACGTATATACTCAGAAGTACATACGCTAAACGTATCTAAGCAATATAAAAATAAATACACAAGAGACAAGATATAATAAAAACAGCAACTTTTATTTATTAACATTCTTTTGTACAATACATGAAAAGGAAATACAACTGAAATAAAACGATGTCTAAACAATGGCATAACAGAAAATGAAAAGTACTGAATGGAAAATGTACAATGAAACTAGAGCTCTGGTTCTTCAGCAAACTGCTCCAAGTCTTCTGCAGATGGCTCGATCTCTGCCGGGTCCAAACCACCTGTCGACATTCAAAGAAGAAAGAATAGAATGTTAAATACGGAAAACGAGGGATGACTAGGCCAGCCATGCTCCTACGGTCAAGGAATAATCCCGCCGTAGTCACACTTCGGTTTCTAGCATTACATGGTAATCAGTAAACAAAGCACAGAAGTAAAGCAAATACATCACTAAATTATTACATCAACTTTCATGTTTACAATTTACAAATAAACAAGAAAAGAACTACTAACCAAGTTCGAATACAATGTCTCTTTTAGGGAAAGCAGAAAAGAAGAAAAAGTACTCCAGACTAGATCTCCGCTAGCTCGAAAGGTAAATCCGACTCCTGCGCTGGTTCTTCCTCGAGGTCTGAGCATGCATACTCAGGTCGTCAGAGCGACGTAATAGCAATATTATAATAATGACATGAAACAGGCAAATAAGATAATAGCAGTGGAAGTAAAATGCAGATAATCACTATGTCACTAAATGATGCAAAGTATGATCTGTGTCCCTATCAGTCTCTAAGTCATGTTTGAAATTGAGTTGTGGAAAGGAGGATCATGTTTAACGGGAGTCTCGTACATACCCGAGACAACGGCCCACACGCTCGGGACATAACCCTGTCAGCCGGATCGCTAGATCCTACCTAATATATATAAGAGTCGCTGTTCGAATGATCATCCTCTAAAATACGGTCCTCGCTAAATACGATGCTCTTTCCACTTCGATTTCCCCTTTTCCCCCAGGTTTACACTATTGACGAGTATGGTTTAGTCGTGTACAAGTATGCACCAATAACACGGTTTTGTCACTGTTCACTGCATTATTCACTGTCACGAATCATTCACTTTTCTATTGGCATGCTTGACACTCCTAAACCAATATCCGATAATGCATTGTACACTGAATAATAACGCGCACTATCACTATGTGTATGGCAGTTGGGTAATGCATGTATATTTATGCAGTTAACAAGTCATGCGTAATATGAACTAGTATGCACCTCATGAGCTTATAAAAATTGCAGTAAATCATACATTCAGAATTCAATGAAATGATACAAATACGGTAACAAGTATACTCTGTCGGTAATTCATCAAAATTTGTTTCAGTGAAATCGGATTTTGGGTATTCAAGTTACAGCCATTTCAATTTAAGTGTTCGCTGCAGGAAATTCAGTTTCTGAACTGAACGTCTATTTCGCGACACGATTTTCACCCAGTTGGGATCAGAATTTAGTGATACTACAGTAGAATGAAATTTAGTATTTTCAATAGGGTTTCTAACGCACCAGACGGATTCTCAATCGCGTCTTTACGTCAGAAGTTATGTACTGTTCAATCATAGGGTGTCAATTCTATCCCTGTTTGGGACTGCTATACGTCCTGTTCTTTTAAATTGCAGTTTAAATAGTAAACGACAATAAAAATAGGTGAAATTACTTGAGTTATTTATCTAACAGTTTCATATTCAATAAAGTATAGGGTTCTGCAACATACAAGTTCAGGCAGCAAAGTAGTAAGCACTACGGGATAGAAATCAACAGCCGGAGCTGCTCTGGACTGCAGTCCAGAGCCGCTCTCCGAACCAGTTCTCGCCATATTTTCAGTACAGAAACAATTAAAAACTTATATAGGGTTCTAGGTCATCGAGTTGGCTTCGATTTGAGCTATCGAACGCATCATTTCAATGTATACACAATTAATTATGATTTTAACAAGTTTCAGACACGGGAAATATTCAGTTTTAACGGGTGTAATTGGGTTGATCGTTCAAGTAACGATTATATTTTCCAGTAAAATTTCCCCACAATGTTCATTGACACACGGGCCAGCATATGTAATCAGGTTCCGTCAATTTAATGGAAGGTTTTCGTTCAGATTCTACATCGAACACATACACTATTTTAAGTCGCACTAAGTGTTTATGTGGAATTTAACGGTATTTCAAGTTTTAGTAAAACAAATAGCATAAAGCAAGTAGGTAACTTGCCTGGAGACGCTTTGGCGACGCACGGCAGCGGCAACGGCACGAGCGCGCGACGAATGGCACAGTTTGGATTCACAGCCCCGGCTCGCGTTTCGGGTTCGTCGTCGGAGATGCCCGGGGATGGTTCGCGATCGCTGGAAGCGGAGTAGGGGGTTCTGTGGATCTCCTGGGGCGTGCTGGGGTCGACGATGGTCGGCGGTGGTCGCTCCGGCGATGGGCACAGCGGGGGGCGTGTGTAGGTTTCGGAGCTTGGTAGCGAGGAGTTTGGTGTGGGTTTGGAGGAGGTGAGGGTGATGCATAGGATGCAAAGGGTCGACGAGGTGGTTCAGGGCAGTGGGGAGCTCGCCGGCGAGGAGGGTGCGGGTGGTGGCCGAGGTGGTGCAGTGAGGGCTCGGTTGTGGGTTGAGAATGGTGAGGAGGGGTTAGGCAGTGTAAGGGGATTGAGTTCTGGAGAGGGAAGCGAGGGAGTCGCCGAGGTGACAGTCGTCGTCGGTGGCATCATTGTCGTCGGGGGTGCAGTGGGTCGAAGCTTGAAGTTTTGGAGAGAGGTGAAGTGGAGACTCGATTCTTGCTAGGTGAGAGGGTTAGGGGGACGAGGGTGAGTTTGAGGAGGGTGCGCGGTCGTGGTCGGGGTCGTGGGGCACGCAGTCGGGGAACGCTGGCGAAGAGGCGGGGACATGGCGACGTGGGTTGCTCGGGGGGAAACGAGCGGGAAAATTTAGAACGAGGGGGGAAGAAGGTTAGAGCGGGTCGGGTTTAGTTTGGAGAAGGCGGGCAGGGAAAACGGGCTGGGCTGGCTTTATATTTCTTTTGCTTAATTCCTATTATTTTCTTTGGGCTTGGAGAGGGAAATTATTTATTTGGATTTAATTCATTTTGTTTTCATTTTTCTTCAGGTGGGCTAAGGGGGTGTTGGGCTTGGGAGCTTATTATTTATTAAATTGAATTTTAATGTTGGGCTGGCCTTATTTAATTATAAAATTTGTTTTGGAAAGAATTTTAAATACTACGACCTAAGCAATTAATTCCACACAAAATTACGAGGAAAAGAAAAAGGGAAATATTCGGGGAATTTGGAAAATATAGGAAGATTTTATTAAAGGAAACGGGGATTTACAAATGTCGTCAGCGAACAGGTCGCTCGGTAAGTCCCAAAGATAAGAGGAAAGTAGAATAGACAGAATAAGAGGGTATCTTTTAAAGTTGTATTATCTTGTTGTATTGTTGTGTTACCGCTGTTGTTTGTAGCTTGGTACAAAAGGATACCAGTGTATACGAGAGGACCAGGGCAAACGGAATGTACAAGGAACCGTTAAGCCATATTACAACAGCAACGGAATATAGGTTAGGTGTCTTAATCTTACCGCCTCGTGCCACTTTTAACACCTTCCGTACCAATCTACCCCTTAAACCCCGTAGTGTTTTATTTGTATTGTTTTGTACTGTAAATTGAATTGAGTGTATAATTGAAAGACTGACCGGAACCATGATATCAGTAAACGGATGTAACCGTAGAATTATGTAAGTGGAATAACTGGAGAACCATGTAAATGGAATGTATATCCATGGTTCGGTTCAGTCAAGCCGTATAGATCGATAATTGGATTCATGGATTCATGTTGAAGATTGTAAATTGTAGATTGACTTGAATCATATTCAAGTCAGATTAATCAGATTCAAACGCGAGTCAGACAATTAGAAATGTAAATCTAAGTCTTGATTATTTCTTAAACCTATAATTGCTAGGGTCCTTAGGGTAATTTGTAAAACTTAAGGGGTTTTATGTAAAAATACTTATATATACTTTTCAAAATACACCTCAAGTATTCGTTATTCGTCTTTAGAGTTGTAATGAAGGTGGATTTTATATTGTGGTATTTCTAGTGAAAACATCCTAGTTTCAGAAAATAAAGGTATTTATTTGTAATATTGATTTATATGGAATTCGTGGTATTTTAGTGTAAAATTGATTCTTGTGATTTTTATAAAAAGGTGGAATATTTATATCATAACAAAATTGATATTTTAATGATAAATATACATATATTTATACAAAAATAATTTTAATAAATATTTTATATTCTAAAAATCCCATTTTCTTAAGATGTCGTATTTTAAATCTTTCGAGACCGAATGCTCCTTGCGGAGGTCTGAATCTCGCACTACTAAGCCCGAGGATGTGCGATAAACCGCACCATCCCGAACGGGTTCCCCAAAATGGGTTGTAGCGGCGCTTTGCAAAGATTGTAAAATACTAAATCATTTAGAAAACGGTTTTATGAAGTAAATGGTATTTATTTGTAAATGTGTATATTTTCCGTATTATATGTTCTAGATTCTCCTAAATTAACTAGTCTATTCCTAACTGGTCCAGACGACAAGTTGTGAGATGCCTCAAATCGCCTCTTCACCGCCAATTGTGGCCATGTAAGTACAAGTGAAGAAAGGAGGGATCCGCTCACGAATCATCGTGAGACGGGCCTTTTAAAGTTACCTTTCTCACTTGCCTAGTCTAGACACCACAAAGTCAGGTTTAGATAAACGATCGATGTTCACAACTTATCGTATTTTCATAATAAGTGGTACTTCTTTAAAAGTGTATCAAAACTAAATCTTTTAGAAATGGTTTTATTAAGTATATGGTATTTAAATAAAAATGTTTGTTTTCTCGTATTCTAGGTTCTCGGGGGTGTTGCATATGAGTGTGTGAGGAGGTAGTTCGTTACCTCGTGATCTACTTTAAATGTATAGCAAGTTTGATGGAGTTAAATGAAGGATTGGAACAATGTGATATTTAAGCGAAAAATACGATAAATTGAAATAGCTATCATTTCATGTGATGAAACTTGTTCAAATTGTTTGATTGGTGTTTAATAGTCAACATGAGGAAGTTTAAGTATGGTTGTATTAGTGAGAAGTGGAATTTTATAGAAAACCGAATCGGAAATCGGATTTGTTCCGATTCTGTCGGGTTTTGTAAATCCGTATTTTGAGAATGGAAAAGAGAGATAGAAAGGGACTTACGGGTTTTAGATTAAGCAAGAGAGTGAGAGGGAACTAAAGGGATCGCGATGTATTGCTTCGTCGCCGGTAGTTCCCAAAACGTTCGCCGGAAGTTCCGCCGGAATTTCGTCGGAGCTTCGCCTCGAGCTTGTTTTCAAAGTACACGATTCTTGGAAAAAATTTGAGAGAGTGGGCTCAGGATTTTGGGGTGAGAGGGTAGGGGGTGTATTTATAGGGTAGACTAGGGTTAGGGTAGATGAAAGGTTAAAATGAAAAATGTGATAAAATGTATAAAAAAATGTATTAAAAGTGGAGTAATTTGGGTTTTAAAAGAGCTCTGCAAGTGTTCTGAGGCTGAAATTTTGCAGGTGTATAGGGAATATGAAAAGACACAACTTTCATGTTGGGGCCATCGCCGGAATCGGCCGACTCGGCCGTGACTCGGTCTGAGGACGGAGTCAAGCCGAGTCAAGGCCGATTTGGCCGATTCCCGGCCGAGTCAGGCGGCCGGGATCCCCACGACGGTTCATCTAACTCCTGAAAATATTACATATTTGGGTGTAGTGGGGGTTTTTATGAGATATGCACGTGTAAGCTCTTGGTATTCTAAAGGTTTTAAAAACATCAATATTAAAATTAATGTGGGGTATGGGATTTAAACTCTGGTGGCTTGGTTCAGCAGTGCAAGGTATTACCAATGAGCCACAAGCTCCTTCTTGTAATTATGGAGCTAATTAATTACTTAAAATAATAACAGTAAATGTAAATACCCCAAGTATATATTAATTTTAAAGCAAATTTTTGTACACTAAAAATAGAGTTGTTACATTCTTTTAACTTGTAATTAAAAAGCAAAATAATTACTTATATCTTGTGCTCAGGCTAAAATACCGCTTTATGGATTTTGAAAAAAATATTTTGAAAAAATTTGTATAGGAAATTTAGGGTTGTTACAACGTTAGTCTCATTTGAGATTAAAATCAAGTTAAACGTTAGTTAAGAATACGTTAGTCTAATTTTAGACGAAGATCAACTTAATGGCATCGTTTAGATCCAACAAGAGAGCAATCGGGCTCTATTGTTTAGTTTAAGGACTTTGCGGTCCATTAGTTTAGGAACATTACGGTCCGAGATTAAGGACATTATAGTCCATAGGTTTAAGGACCCCACAGTCCAAGGTTAAGAAAATCATAGTCCATGGGTTTAAGGACCCCACAGTCCGAGGTTAAGGACATCATAGTCCATAGGTTTAAGGACCCCACAGTCCAAGGTTAAGGACATCATAGTCCGTGAGTTTAAGACAGTCCAAGGTTAAGGACATCATAGTCCGTGAGTTTAAGAACCCCACAGTCCAAGGTTAAGGACATCATAGTCCATGGGTTTAAGGACCCCACAGTTCGGTTTAAAGACGTCATAGTCTATGAAATGTATGGTTGTCGGGACCCGTCACATCTCTGAAGACATTGAAAGATTACAATGATAAATATTAGAGGAGTAAAGAGATGCACCCTTGAACCAATTTTGGTTGTGAGATCTATAGTCCAATTTGAGACTAAGATCAAAAGATTTGTGAGCATATGGGCTCAGTTAATCTGAATTAAGGACCTATGGCCAATATTGGGCTAAGTCCAATCAAGTTAAAATGTTAAAAAATATTTTGGGCTGTTGAGCATTTATTTGGGCTTGGCCCTTTTAACAATGCTGAGCATTGATTTGGATCCTGACAGTATTTCTGTCTTTTGTTGAATGCTGAGCATTCCTCATAGCTCTATGGCTTATTAAAGAACAATTTATGTTCTATCAGCGCACACGTGAGGGGCACGTGGTGCGCTTGGCGCCAGTCAAAGAGCGCAGTGCGCTTCTGCCGAGTAGCGCACACGTGGGGACACGTGGTGCGCTTGGCGCTGAGCGCCAGTCTATGAGCGCATTGCGCTGATTTATGAGCGCAAAGCGCTATTAGTTCAGTGACGCACACGTGAGGAACACGTGGTGCGCTTGGCGCTGAGCGCCATTCCATGAGCGCAAAGCGCTAGTCCAAGAGCGCAGAGCGCTAACTATTAAGTGGCGCACACGTGAGGAGCACGTGGTGCGCTTGGCGCTGAGCGCCATTCTATGAGCGCAAAGCGCTAGTCCAAGAGCGCAGAGCGCTAATTTATGAGCGCAAAGCGCTATCTGATCAACTTTATGATCTGAGAAATAAATTCTCGTTTATAAGAGACTTTGTCTCAAGGTTCCAAGAACAAAGTTATTATTTTGTAGGAGATGTTTCAATCTCTTATTTTGGTGAAAGGCTTTGCCTTTATGGATCTTTGATCTTCAGAGAATTGAAGTATTCTCCCCTCTTTTTATAATGGGATATTATGATCTCTTTGTATAAAAGACCTTAGTCTTATAGATCTCTGATCTGTGAGAAGAATTGTGTTCTTCTTCTTATTTTATGATGAGATCTTTTGATCTCTTTGTGAAAGGCTTTTGGTCTTGTAGATCTATGATCTTAAAGAAGTGAATTCTTCTTTTTAATATGAGATGATTTCATCTCTGTTCTTTTACCTTGAAGAAAAGTTGTTCTTCTATCGAGAGCTTGGCTCTTCTTTCTGAGATTTTCTCAAAGCTTATGAGGGGGTTCCTCTATTTGTTTTCTGTATATTTGAGACTTGAAGTCTTGGGGCCTTCATATAGGGCAAGCTGATTTGTTCAATCAGTTAAGGAGATCTTTTCTCCAATTGATCTAGGGATTTCCCCACCGTTGGAACTTTGATCTAAGGGCTTCTGATTTACAGAAGGCAATTTTCTTGTTTTTAACAAGATTGAGAAACCTTTTCCATACAGAATTTATTCTGTATTTTGGTGATTTTTAATCACCATTGGATCATTGATCCAACGGTGCTCTGATTTACAGAGCACAATGTTCTTGTTTGGAAAGATTTTAAGGAATCTTTCCTTAACAGAATTTTATTCTGGTTAATTAATGATTTATCATTATTATTGGATCTTTGATCTGACGGTGGGGAGCTTTTAGTTCCAACGCTAGCGCACCCGTGCTTTGCATGTGGTGCGCTGCTTAGAGCGCAGCGCACTTAGCGCTAGCGCACATGTGCTTTGCACGTAGTGTGCTGCTTAGGGTGCAGCGCACTTGGCGCTGCTTCTGAAGCGTTGCTTCATTTCAAAATTTGAATTTTAAACAGAGCTTTGCTCTAATTAGGGGAAACAATGGACAAGTCAAAGCCGGTGAGTACGCCTTTATCAAAACATTTCAAACTCATGAAGGAGTTTTGCCCGACAACTCAAGAGCAGAAAGAAGAGATGGCAAGAGTGCCTTATGCTTCTGCGGTGGGGAGTTTAATGTATGCAATGGTGAGTACAAGACCAGATATTGCACATGCAGTGGGAGTTGTGAGCCGGTATATGCAAAACCCGGGGAAGGAGCATTGGAATGCGGTGAAGTGGATTTTGAGGTATCTTAGGGGTACGTCTAGTCACTGCTTATGTTTCGGGAGTGACTCTCTAAAGGTGCAAGGTTACGTTGATGCGGACTACTCGGGTGATCGAGATAGTGGGAAGAGCACAACAGGATACGTATTTACAGTTGGAGGAACAGCGGTGAGTTAGGTATCTCAACTGCAAAAAGTGGTAGTATTATCAACTACGGAGGCTGAGTACGTGGCAATCACGGAAGCCAGCAAAAAGATGATATGGTTACAAGGGTTACTCGAAGAGTTGAGTAAGAAGCAAGACTTCAATATCTTGTGGAGTGACAGCCAAAGTGCAATACAGTTGGCGAAGAATGCAGTATATCATTCTCGAACGAAGCATATGAAGGTGCGGTACCACTTCATACGCATGGCGTTAGAAGATGGTGAGTTGACACTGCAGAAGATCGCGGGAGAAAAGAATCCAGCGGATATGTTCACCAAAATTGTAGACAGAGATAAGCTGAATCTCTGTTGCAGAATGGTGAATCTCTCCATGAAAATTTGATGAGGAGAGAGCAGCAGCGGAATCGTGTGAAGTTTACTAGTATTCAGAATCAAGCCAAAAAATACTCCAAGTGGGACAATGTCGAGATTGTGATGAATTTGCATCAAGGTGGAGTTTGTTGAAAATTGATGCAAATTAAAGTTTAGGGTTAGGTGTCACCTTTTGACATGCATGTCATTGTTAGGTGGTAATAATGTTAGGTAATGACTGTGTTAGGTGCTACTTTGACATGCATGATATTTTTAGGTGGCGACAATGATAGGTGGTGACTTTGTTAGGTGCTACTTTTGACATGCATGACATTTGTTAGGTGGTGATAATGAAAAGTTGTGACTTTGTTAGGTGCTACTTTTGACATGCATGGCATTGTTAGGTGGTGACAAAGAAAGGTGGTGACTTTGTTAGACAGTGACATTGTCTTAGGTGCTATAAAAGCACATCTTATAAGTGAGGCATTTCGTATCCATCACAAGAGGCAAAGACCAAGAGAGATTTGTATAGAGAGATTTGAGAGAAATCTCTTAGGGTTGTTCTTATTTGCAAACTTGATTCAAGTATAGTAGACGTTTGCAAATTCCACTCTGCCGGGGACTAGCCATACGGTAGGTGAACCTCGTTAACAAATCTATCTTGTTTGTGATTGATTACTTTCTTATTCCTGCATTTTAAATTTATATTGTCTTTCGTCGATTAATTGCGTGATTGTATTTTTGCGTGATTTGGGTTTTGTCGCGAGCACTGTTCCGTGGATCGACTCTCCCTCCCAACACTATTCACGGCAATCGGTTGTGAGTAAGTTGATCGCCAGGAAGCTAGACAATAATGCTATGATTCTTGCGATTTTAGGTGTATTGAAGAGTCAGATTAACCGTAAGTGGCCCCGCACGGCACCTGGATGGTCTGATTGCAATTGCAAGACTTGTAATTCGTGGAGCTCTTCGTCCGATGGTCGATCTCTTTTTGTGCATGTTGAGGGCGCTAAAGGTATACGGGAACATCCTATAATTTGATCTTGCTTATAATTATGTGAGCAACTATATATTCATCGATCTGCAATAAATTTTTCACATTCGCTTGACTTTCCAACGTGGTGTTCATACATGGGTTTGCATCATCCTCTGCATTCTGGACAAAAACGATATTCCCCGAATTCATGGAGAAAACAAGAAGAAGGTACCGATTGTTTGCAATCGACCTCTTAGGGTTTGGTCGAAGCCCAAAGCCATCAGAATCTTTATATACACTTGAAGAACACATAGCAATGATCGAACAATCGCTAGAAACATACAAAGTGGGATCCTTTCATATTATAGCTCATTCTCTTGGATCTATACTTGCGCTCTTTGATAGTGCTCGATATTGGCGATCCCCAAGATCGTGACACGTGGCAGGTGACGTGTCCCAGAACTCAGAAGAAAGGGCCCGCGGGGGCCAATCAGGCCACCCCGTGCCCGACCAGCAAGCACATGCTGGCCCCCCTTGGGGCCCCTGCAAATTGGCCTCCTCGGCCTCTCAGCTCGCCTCCGAGCTACCACAAGACCAAGACTCCTCGGCCTCCTTGCTCGACCCCGAGCTCCCGCCGAGGACGTCTTCCTCGGCCCTCCGACCTACTCCCAGGCGTAACCGCCGCTCCGCGAATCTCGCCATGCGCTGATTTTGCGCCAGCAACGTCCCACGTTCCACGCCATCACGATCCCCATTAATGGGCGATCCGCTCTCCACGCGGGCGTGACGTCGGGAACGTAACTGCCGGCGAGATCCTCACGCCCGCTGCTGCGTCCTCCACCACTATATAAACCCCCATCACAGAGGGGTCAAGTAAGCCATTTTTTACACTTTTATGCCGTTACTCTGCTCGGATTTCCCCTCTAACTTGAGCGTCGGAGGGTCCTCGGTGGTACCAAACCACCCCGGGACTTCCTTGCAGGTACTCGGCAACAGCTTCCTTACCACACCTCTTCCTCCAAAAACCCATTGAGACCCACACGCAACGAGGGATAATCAGTCAAGTTCACCGCGAGATCAACGGAAGGCAACATCTGACGGAGGCCCGAAAAGGAGCTCCATCAGTTGGCACCGTCTATGGAAACATAACTCCACAAAATACAAAGTTGGCCTTCCTATCTCCACCCTCATGGCAGGCGACCATCCTGGGGATCCCGGTACCAGCCGCCGTCCTCCACTCACTGAAGGCGGGGATGAACCTCCTCTCATGACGGTCATCAACGCCCTCGCAGACCGGATAGATCACCTGCGATCCCTCGTGGAGGCCATCGTCCGTACCCAAACGGCCGCGCCCGGGCCCCAGATCGCCGTTCCACCGCCTCCAGAAGGCTTTGTCCCTGTTTGGACGACCGATCACCAACAGGCCGCGTCCCCTGTCCGCCGGTCTCTCGAACCGGTGCTGCCTGGGGCCCGTTGGGCGCCCCAGGGCTCGACACCGAGATCCGCCGCCAGGGCGCCTCGCCTCGAGCCTCCTCGTGACCCCTATCCCCCTGAGGAGATGTCAGTCACCTCGCCTGTCCACGGGCGTGGTTGACCCCACCACCATCGGCGGGGCCGCACAGAAGAGGTCCGCCCAGGCGGCTCAAGAGCCACCTCACCCCGGGACCTGAGGCACCTCATTGAGAAGAACCGGGGACGCTCCTAGACGCACGTCACCCACAGCGGGGGCCAGAGATCCCGAGGAGCCGACTCCCCGGGGTACCACGGTCGGCTCGACGCCCTCGAGAAGAAGATCGAGGGCATGCGCTGAGAAGCTCACCTCTCGAGCGACGGAGCTAAGTACGCCTTCGACTCGCTCACGAAGCCGTTCACCGAGGAACTGCTCGTCGTCCACGTCTCCTCGTGCAACAAGCCCCCAAAGGTTTCTCTGTTTGACGGGAAAACCGACCCGAAGGACCACTTAGACGCTTTCACCGTGGGAAAGAGCTTCCAGGATCACTCTGACGCCGCCCAGTGCAGAACCTTCCCGGCCACCCTCATCCGCGCAGGTCGGGATTGGTTCCGGGGGCTCGAACCCCGCTCGATTTCGACCTTCGACGAGCTGGCTGCTCAGCTCCTCGGCCATTTCGTGGGGAACCGTCGACAGAAGCGCACGGTCGACTACCTCTTCACGGTTAAGAGTGGGGACAAGGAAACGTTCAAGGCATACATTACCCGTTTCTACAATGCCCTTCTCGAGGTGCCCGAGCACCGAGACGAAACCGTTATAACGGCACTCAGATCTGGTCTGAGGCACAAGGAATGGTTGCGCTCCTTCACGTTGGCGCAACCTAAGACCATGGCCGAGGTCGAAGCGTGGACCGAGCGCGAGGTCCAGCTGGAATCCGAGGTGAATGCTAACCTTCCCCGGGCAGACAGGCCCGACCAGAAGAAG
Source organism: Agapanthus africanus (assembly GCA_030015575.1). Taxonomy (NCBI): domain Eukaryota; kingdom Viridiplantae; phylum Streptophyta; class Magnoliopsida; order Asparagales; family Amaryllidaceae; genus Agapanthus; species Agapanthus africanus. Next base: position 978,790,631 of record CM057337.1, read on the forward strand.
AGGGCTCGGGAGAAGAGGCCGGAGCGTCAGCAGCCCTACCACCCGAAGTTCCAGGAGTATACCCCCCTCAACGTCTCCCTCGCGGTGTTGCTGGAGGAGGCCCAGAACGAGGGGTTCTTCAAGTTCCCTCCGGTCCCGCGTCAGGCCGCGAAGCGAACTCGGGGCCCCTACTGCGCTTTCCACCGGGTACTGGGCCACGCCATGGAGGAATGCAAACAACTGAGGGACTACATCGAAGAGCTCATCCGGTCTGGGCATCTCGCCGCCTACCTGAGGGACAAACGGCAGGCCGACCGCAAGTAGGAGCAGCATCACCCTCCCGCCGACCTGACCATCGGTCAGATCATGCTTGCTTCAGCGGACGGCCAGCTCGGAGCTCAGGGAGCCCCATGCCCTATACCAAGCGCGGGGGCAGACAGCCCTTCAGGGAGCTCGGCCTCAGCCAATAAAGTCATCTTCTAGCCTGTACCTTTCCCCTACTTTCGATAGTCTAGCTACGCGCGCCGTTGCCCCGACCGTTCCCATTCCCCATACCTGCAGCTGAACGGTCGGGAAACACCACGGCAAGATTCAACCCAGCAGCTTCCCTGCTGGGTCTTCCCCGATGGGCAGCTTCCCTGCCGCGACGCCGGGGACCAAAAAGCCCTCCCAGAGGCAGTCGGGCCCGAGGTCCCCTCGCTCGGCTATCCCCAGCGGGCAGCTTCCCTGCCACAACGCCGGGAATCATAAAGCCCTCTCAGAGGCAGTCGAGCCCGAGGTTCCCTCTCTCGGCTATCCCCAGCGGGCAGATTCCTTGCCACAACGCCGGGGATCAAAAAGCCCTCTCAGAGGCAGTCGAGCCCGAGGTTCCCTCGCCTGGCTATCTTTCAGGACAAAAGCCCTCGCCAAGAGGCACCGGGTGGCAACCCTACCCGGCCAAGGGTCCTTGGTAGGCTTCTTAGAGCCTTATAGCTCTTCTCGCGCAACGGACCAAAGTCCTCCCAGAGGCAGTCGAGCCCTCGCTTGGCTATCCCCGGCTGGTAGCTTCCTACCACAACCGACAGGGATCAAAGTCCTTGCCAAGAGGCACTGGGCAGTAACCCTGCTTGGTCCCCGTCCTGAAGGATCAAAGCCCTCACAAGAGGCAACCGAGCAGCTACCTTGCTCGGTAAAAACTCCGGCTGGTAGCTCCCCACCCGCTACGCCGGGACAGAAGCGGCTGCCCCGCCCATTCGCCCCAGGCCAGTGGTTGCCTACCTACGACGCCAGAGGCCAAAGCCTTCGCTAAGAGGCAGCCGCGCGGCTTCGCTGCCCGGACATCCCTAGTGGGCTTCTTACAGCCCCTCAAACGCTAAAGACCCAAGCCCTCGCAAGAGGCAACCGAGCAGCTACCCTGCTCGGCCATCCCTGGCGGAAGACTCCCCTGCCACCATGCCAGGAAGCTTAAAGCCTTTGCAGGGGGTGACGGTATAGCTGCCCTGCCCAGTCACCCCCGGATGGTGACCAATGCTCTGAATCGGAGATGCTCTGTGGCCCGCGGAGCAACCGAGACCCCAGTGAGGGGCGTCGACTCTATCCAGGTCGAAACGATCTCCCCTCGACTCCGGGGCCCAGGGAGATACCTCCTCGGAAACGCTCGTCAGTCGGTAAGTGATTGCAGTCAACTCGACTGGCGATCGTTAGACAGATGGCCGACCTGATGAAAAAGCACAACGGTACAAGCAAAAAATATCTCACGAACATTCTTCAACAGATGGCAGAGCGCAATTCTATGGAGCTGAAGAAAAACTTTATTACTACTGCCAAAGACAAAAGTTTTTCTTTACAAAGGGTATTTTTTGGGCTCCCCAGCCTTACAAAATTCAAAAGAAAAACAAATTGAAGAGGAGAGAACGGGGGCTCTACACCTCGGGGCCGGGCGCGACCCCGAGGTCCTCGACTTCCACTACTTGGACCCCCACCACTTGGGGCGCTGGGTCCTCGGCCGCCTCCTCGCCGGGAACTTCTTCCCCTTGCTCGATGGCGTCCACGAAGGGGAACTCAGCCCGGAGATCCGCGTCGTCGAACCCGGGCATCCGGGACTTAACGGCGTCGAGGGCATCGTGCCAAATGCGGGTCGTAGCTACGGCCAAGTCGTTATAAAAATCCTTCGACCCCTTATAGCTCGCCACGGCCCTCGATCCAGCCGACTTAAACGCCTCTGCCGCTGCCCCCAGCTACTTTCGGAGGGCCTTCACCGTCCTCTTCAGGTTGCCGGCAAGCACCTGGGAGTCCTCGAGCTTGCCCTCGGCGATCACGGCGGCCTCGTGATGCCGGGCGACCTCCTTTTTCCCGGCGACCACCTCGCCTTCCAGGACGGCGATCTTCGCCGACATCGCCTCCTGCTCTCGCCTAGAGCTCTCTTGCAGCGAGGCGAGCTGACCCGCGGCCTCCAACGCCGGGGATACCACCTCGGTCTCCACGCGGAGGGCGAGGGCCACGTGCTGGAGAACCTGGGAAGACACAAAAAGGTCAAAAAATAGGAAAGGGCACCAAACCTCACGATGAACTGGGGCCTTACCTGCACGGACTCCTGGGCGATCGATGCCAGCTGGGCCCTGAGGGTCCATCCAGGAACTCGACCCCCGGCCGAGGTCTCTATTTCGTGCAGGAGGTTATCCGTGACCGACAGCCCCGACAACACCGCGAACCGGAGCCCCCTTCCTCCACTACGGTCGGCGAGGACCGGCCCCGGGAGGATTTCCGGGAACTCTTCTTAAGCGGCTCCGAGGGAGAGCCGATCTCTTCTTCCAAAGCCGTGTCCTCCAGAATTAGGGCCCGCTTCTGACCCGATGCTCTGCTGGGGCCCGGGGCGGGATCCGCCACCGAGCGTCCTCGAGGCGCCGCCTCCGGGGCAGTAAGAGCCGGAGTGGGCTGCGCCCGAGAAGAGCTGGCGCCCCCGGTCCTAGTAGGCTGCCTCGGCTGGCGCATAGCATCTTGGAAAGAGCCGAAGTCCATGGATCCTGCATGAAACGAACACCTAACAGATCAGCAACACGAGTAAAATGTAAACCCAAAAAGCAAGCCTAACTTACCGATGAACTCGATGGGGCTAAGCCAGGCCCAGCTCAAAACCCTCTCGGACAGCAGCACGTCATGTCGAGGGACGGGCTCCCATGACGCCACCCTCACCGCGGCGGGGTCATCAGACAAGTTCCCCGGCAGACACTTCTCCCTCGACCACTTGGTAGGCACCGGCCAGTCCTCGCCCTCGGGAGGGGAGACGAAGAAAAATTTCTTTTTCCAATCATGGATGGAGGAGGGCAAGGCCACGACCCCGGTCCCGGCAGCAATCTTGGGCTACTTCCTAAAAGTAAAGTAAACCCATCTCGGGTCGCCGGTTCGACTGCCAGGGTGACTCTTAAAAACGAGGGAGGAATCAAGAAGGGAAAGACTGAAAGGAACCGCCTGCAGCCTCAGGCGGATCAAGAACCCAAGGAGAATCCTCCATGCGTTCGGCACTAACTGGCCGGGGGCTAAACCGAAGAAAATCAGGGCGGCGACGACCTCAGGAGAGAAGGGCAGGCACATTCCGTCCCAAAAAGCTTCCAAATACAGGGCAATCTCCCTGCCCCGTACCTGGTCTGCCCTCTCTCCCTCTTCGGCCGGACGAAGCGTGTAGAGCGGGGGAATGCGGAAGCGAGCCCGAGCGTTAGCGAGCTCACCCTCATACCTCACCCAACACGAGGTGCTGGGGGCTGCATCTGCCTCCTCCTCCCTGGAGGCGGGCCCCGCCCCACGGTCCCGGGGAGAGGGCCCAGCCCCTGATCCCCGAGGAGACTCAGACACATCTAAAAGAACCCTAGCATCTACTCCTACAGCATCTACTGATTCTACAAAGGAAGACATCTAACCTGGAAAAGAAACTCTTCAAAGGTTGGAAACGAAAGAGGGAAGACGAGTGCCGAGCAGCTGGGGCTTGAGAGAGGAAAATATGAAAGAGTAAGGGCCCTAGGGCGGACCCCACCCGTATTTATTGCCGCATCCAACGACGCCCATCGTCTTCCGCCGAAAGGGCTCCTCGCGCCCAGCGGCTCCGATCGTTCCACGTGGCGGCCCAGCGCTGGACCGAGTCCCATCAGACGCCATAGACCTGCACACATCGTATCGGCTAATCGACGCTCGACACGTGGGCCGTCGCTTCGACTGCAGAGTGCACGAACCGGCACACCTTCTTTAAATGCAAAGATCTCACCCTGATTCGCTAGCGGAAAAGACAACCGACGGCCCGAGGACCCGTCCCGACGAAACCATAGAAGGGATCTCACCTCGAGAGGCCCAGCAGTCCACTCCTGACCCGACCACTAACTGGTCGGGACAAGAGTGGGGGGCTAATGATAGTGCTCGATATTGGCGATCCCCAAGATCGTGACACGTGGCAGGAGACGTGTCCCAGAACTCAGAAGAAAGGACCCGCGGGGGCCAATCAGGCCATCCCGTGCCCGACCAGCAAGCACAAGCTGGCCCCCCTTTGGTCCCCTGCAAATTGGTCTCCTCGGCCTCTTAGCTCGCCTACGAGCTACCACAGGACCAAGACTCCTCGGCCTCCTTGCTCGACCCCGAGCTCCCGCCGAGGACGTCTTCTTCGGCCCTCCGACCTACTCTCAGACGTAACCGCCGCTCCGCGAATCTCACCATGCGCGGATTTTGCGCCAGCAACGTCCCACGCCATCACGATCCCCATTAATGGGCAATCCGCTCTCCACGCGGGCGTGACGTCGGGAGCGTAACTACCGGCGAGATCCTCGCGCCCGCTGCTGTGTGCTCCACCACTATATAAACCCCCATCACAGAGGGGTCAAGTAAGCTATTTTTTATACTTTTATGCCGTTACTCTGCTCGGATTTCCCCTCTAACTTGAGCGTCGGAAGGCCCTCGGTGGTACCAAACCCCGCCGGGACTTCCTTGCAGGTACCCGGCAACAGCTTCCTTACCACACCTCTTCCTCCAAAAACCCATTGAGACCCACACACAACGAAGGATAATCAGTCAAGTTCACTGCGAGATCAACGGAAGGCAACATCTGACGGAGGCCCGAAAAGGAGCTCCATCACTCTTGCTGCCAGGCATCCGGAGGCGGTCAAGTCGCTAACGTTGGTTGCCCCGGTAAAGATGAATTTAAGATTTTACATTTTATCAAATTCAAAAAATATCCATATCACATAGAATCCCTTTGAGCTAGCCTATTTTCATATCATACCTCTTAAGAATAGTTTCTTTTTCTTTTGATAGCTGTATTTTCCAGCTGAAATAGGGAAGACAGGATCGAAGCAGTAATGCGACAACTCGTGCCAAGGCGGGTGTGGCCTCTCTTTATGTTTGGGGTGTCACTGGGAGTTCAGTATGAGCACATTAGTAGGACAATTTGCTTGCTAATTTGCAAGAATCATCGGCTTTGGGAGCTCATTTTTAAGAAGCTAACTCTTAATAGGTATGATTTTTTCACAATATCTATGCATGTTGTTCATATAATGTCATGCATGATTGAATTAGGGAAAGATTGAATATGTATGAATTTTTGAAATTAAGTAGTTTTTCATATGCGGCTTTCTATTTCAATATTGGAGCAAATTCGTTTACAGGCATGAAAATGCAACATTTATTACATACTGCATGAATTGCTATGCAGGAAATGCATTTTTTATAGGGCTTTGCATAGTCCATGGAGAAGACATGGGATCGAGCCCGGGTTCCTCCCATTAATGAGAGGGGGCTAATTTATCCCATCTATTATCTCAAAATAAAAAAGGCATTTTCCCTTTCATAATGAACATTTAGAAGTCATGAAATCATGCATTTATAGATCATATAATCATTTCGCTCCGGATGGCAGGATGCGGACATTCTTGATAGAGAGCTTTTCCTGCCATACTCATAATGTTTCATGGCACGCCCTCCACAATATCATCTGCGGCCGTGGGAGCAAGATGGACCATGATCTTGATGTACACCGAAAGAAGGTTAAATGCAACTTGCACTTGTTCCATGGTCGTGAGGACATGCTCATCCTGATGAATTATAGCTATGCAATTGGGTCTAAGGTACCGAGGGCTAGTGTCAATACCGTCGATGATAAGGATTATTTGAGCATTGCCGTTAATCGATCGGTAGATTTTGCTATACAATTAAAAGAGATATGGGAGAATGCAAGGTAAGAAAAAAAGATGAGTTTGAAGAACGCTGTCCGATACGTACGTTTGAATTATTATTGATTCAATCATGAAAGAGATCTCTAAGGTTTTACAATATGGAGACTCCTGAAAATATATGTTTGTTGACCTACAAAGCTACAAGTCATCTGAGTAGTTCAACGAAGGACACTTGATGATGCTCGATATTGGCAACCTCTAAGATCGGGACACGTGGTGGACGACACGTCCCAGAACTCAGAAGAAAGGGCCCGCAAAGGCCGACCATGCCTCCCCCATACCCGACTGGCCAGCACGAGCTAGCCCTCCTCAGGGCTCCCTGAAGATTGGCCTCCTCGGCCCCTCAGCTCGCCCCGAGCTGCCACAAGACCAAGTCTTCCTCGGTCATCCGTCCAGTTCACCGCTCACCGGCATAACCACAGCTCCGCGAATCTCGCCATGCACGGATTCTCCGCCAGCAACATCCCACGTTCCACGCCTTCACGATCCCCCTTCATGGGCGATCCGCTCCTTACGCAGGCGTGACGTCGGGAGCGTAACTGCAGGCGAGATTCTCACGCCGGCTGCTGTGTGCCTCCGCCACTATATAAACCCCCACCACAGAGAGGTCAAGTAAGCCATTCTTTACACTTTACGCCGTTACTCTGCTCGGATCTCTTCGCTAACTTGAGCGTCGGAGGGTCCTCGGTGGTACCAAACCATCCCGGGACTTCTTTGCAGGTACTCGGCAGTGGCCTCCTCACTCAACCTTCTCCTCTCAAAACCCATTGAGACCCACACGCAATGAAGGACCATCAACCAAGTTCACCTCGAGATCAACGGAAGACAACATCTGACGGAGGCCTGAAAAGGAGCTCCATCAGTTGGCGCCGTCTGTGGGAACTTAAGTTCCATCAAGTACAAAGTTTACCTTCCTATCTCCCCTCTCATGGCAGACGACCATCATGGGGATCCCAGTACCAGCCGCCGCCTCCCGCTCACTGAAGGCGGGGATGAACCTCCCCCCATGACCATCATCAACACCCTCGCAAGCCGGATAGATCGCCTGCAATCCCTCGTGGAGGCCCTCGTCCGCGTCCAAACGACCGCGTCCGGGCCCCAGATCGCTGCTCCTCCGCCTCCAGAAGACTCTGTCCCTATCTGGACAGCCAACCACCAGCGGGCTGCATCCCCTCGCCACCGGTCCCTCGAACCGGCGCTCCCCGAGGCCCGCTGGGCGCCCCAGGGCTCCACGCCGAGATCCGCTGTCAGGGAGCCTCTCCCCGAGCCTCCACGCGACCCTTACCCCCCTGAGAAATTGTCGGTCACCTCCCCTATACACGGGCGTGGCCGACCCCACCATGGTCGGCGGGAACGCACAGAAGGGGTCCACCCCGGCGACTCAAGAGCTACCCCATCCCGGGATCTGAGGCACCTTATCGAGAGAAACCGAGGCCGCTCCCAAACGCAGTCCACTCGCAGCGGGGCCCGGGATACCCGAGGCGCCGATTACTCGAGATACCACGGTCGGCTCGACGCCCTCGGGAAGAAGATCGAGGGCATGCGCCGAGAAGCTCACCTCTCGAGCGACGGGGCTAAGTACGCCTCCGACTCGCTCATGAAGCCATTCACCGAGGAACTGCTCGCCGTGCGCGTCTCCTCGTGTAATAAGCCCCTGAAGGTCTCTCTGTTCGACGGGAAAACCGACCCGAAGGACCACTTGGATGCTTTCACCGCAGGAATGAGCTTCCAAGATCACTCCGATGCCGCCTAGTGCAGGGCCTTCCCAGCCACCCTCATCCGCGCGGGTCGGGACTTGTTCCGGGGGCTCGAGCCCCGCTCAATTTCAACCTTCGACGAGCTGACCACCCAGTTCCTTGGTCATTTCGTGGGGAACCGTCGACAGAAGCGCACGGTCGACTACCTCTTCACGGTTAAAAGCGGGGACAAGGAAACGTTCAAGGCCTACATTACCCGCTTCTACAACGCCCTCCTCGAGGTGCCCGAGCACCGGGATTAGACCATCATAACGGCACTCAGATTTGGTTTGAGGCATAAAGAATGGTTGCGTTCCTTCGCGCTGGCTCAACCTAAGACCATGGCCGAAGTCAAGGCGTGGACCGAGCGCGAGGTCCAGCTGGAATCCGAAGTGAACGCCAACCTTCCCCGGGCGGATCGGCCCGACCAGAAGAAAAGGACTCGGGAGGACGAGCCGGAGCGTCAGCAGCCCTACCACCCGAAGTTCCAAGAGTATATCCCCCTCAACGTCTCCCTCGTGGTGTTGCTGGAGGAGGCCCAGAATGAGGGGTTCTTCAAGTTCCCCCGGTCCCGCGTCAGGCCGCTAAGCGAACCCGGGGCCCCTACTGCGCTTTCCACCGGGTACTAGGCCACGCCACGGAGGGCTGCAAACAATTGAGGGACTGTGTCGAGGAGCTCATCTGGTCTGGGCACCTCGCCACCTACCTAAGGGACAAACGGCAGGCCGACCGCGAGTAAGAGCAGACTCGCCCTCCCACCGACCTGGCCATCGGCCAGATCATGCTTGTTTCAGCAGACAGCTGGCCCGGGGCTCAGGGAGCCCCATGCCCTATGCTGACCATGGGGGCCGACAGCCCTTCAGGGAGCTCGGTCCAAGCCGACCAAGTCATCCTTTAACCTGTACATGTCATTTTTCTTTCTTTTTTCTAAAAGCAATGTAAATTCCTCCTAGGATCTACTGTTGACTAAATAAAGATCAATGGAACATTGCGAAAAGGAAGGAAAATCTTTGTTCATTCAAAGGGTATTATCGGCTCCTCATCCATACATAAAAAAATGGGTTACAGTAGAGGGGGTAGGGGGTGCACCGAGCACTGCTCGTGGTAATCGGTGAAGATCTCCGCCAACCGGGGCCGCGCGAGTTCCAGCCTCCGTTCCCGGTTCCCCCCACGGGCGTCAACCCCGATCCTTAGCTCGTAGCATTCCCAGATGAGCGCCTCCGAGCGCGCCAGCCGGCTCGCGGAGATCAAGCCGAAGCGCCTCAAGGTCCGCAGCTTGCCCACGGCCTCGTCGAATAGCTGCTCTGACAGGGGGTTGTAAAGCCCCGGCGATGCCCTCCAGATGGAGTACATCAATAGCTGCAGCAGGGAGGAGCGCCTAGGGAGCAGCTGACCGAAGTGCTCCTCAATGCGAGCAACCACCAACTGCACCGTGCCCTCGGTGTGGTCGCGGTCATACAGGTACACATCTGCAGAGCTGATGATCTCGGCGATAGTGAATGGGAAATCCTCCATCTTTGATGACCTATCTGCGAAGGGGGAAGAACCAGAGCCCCTAATATAGCCCACTGCGCAACCCAACAGTCGCCCATTTCCACCCAGGAGGACGCCGCCACGCGGCAGCCGTCGAGCCTTCTACGGAGGAGTCGAAGCGGCGCGCCCTTAGCGCTTCGCCTCCCCTGGCATTCAATGCACTGACTACGATCGTCCCCATTCCCTGCGCCTGCTCGGTCAAAGATTCAACCCAGCAGCTACCCTGCTCGGTCGTCATCAGCGGGTAATTTCCCTGCCACAACGCTTGGGACCAAAAAGCCCTCCAGAAGGTAGTCGAGCCCGAGCTTCCCTCGCTCGACTATCCCCGGCGGGCGGCTTCCCTGCCACAACGCTGGGGATCGAAAAGACCTCTCAGAGGCAGTCGAGCCCGAGGTTCCCTCGTCCGGCTATCCCCAGCGGGCAGCTTCCCTGCCACAACGTTGGGGATCAAAAAGCCCTCTCAGAGGCAGTCGAGCCCGAGGTTCCCTCGCTCGGCTATCCCCTGCGGGCAGCTTCACTGCTACAATGCCGGGGATCAAAGAAGCCCCCACAAAGGCAGTCAAGGCCCGAGGTTCCCTTACTCGGCTATCCTTCAGGACAAAAGCCCTCGCCAAGAGGCACCGGGCAGCAACCCTACCCGGCCAAGGGTCCTTGGTAGGCTTCTTACAACCCTATAGCTTTTTCTCGCGCCAGGGACCGAAGTCCTCCCAGAGGCAGTCGGGTCTTTGCCCGGCTATCCCCGGCTGGTAGCTTCCTACCACAACCGACAGGGATCAAAGTCCTCGCCAAGAGGCACCGGACGGTAACCCCGTTCGGTCCCCGTCCTGAAGGATCAAAAGCCCTCGCAAGAGGCAAACCAACCAGCTACCCTGCTCGGTCATAGATAAAAGCCCTCACCAAGAGGCGACCGCGCAGCTTCACTGCCCGGTCATCCTTTGCAGTCCCCTCACGGCTCCTCCGGCATCAAGGATCAAGGCCCTCGCCAAAAGGCACCAAGCAGCTACCCTGCTCGGCCATCCTTCGCAGGCCACTCCCGACCCGCGCAGCTTCACTGCCCGGTCATCCTTTGCACTCCCCTCACGGCTCCTCTGGCGTCAAGGATCAAGGCCCTCGCCAGGAGGCACCAAGCAACTACCCTGCTCGGCCATCCTTCGCAGGCCTCTCCCGACCCTTCCAGCTCTGAAAGTCAGAGTCCTCGTCACGAAGCCGCTGAGTCACTTCCTACCCGGCGCATCCCGGCAAGTAGCTTCCTGCCCAACATGAGACATCAGGTCTGTCCAAGCCTAAACGATCTCCCCCCGACTCCGGGGCCCAGTGAGTACCTCCTCGAAAATGCTCGTCGGCAAACGATTGCAGTCAACTCGACGAGCAATCGTTAAACAGAGGGCCAACCTAACATTAAAACACAAACACAACGGTGCGGGCAAGAAAAATAACATTCTTTACAGACAGGAAAAACGTGGGAGCTAAGGAAAAACTTTATCACTACCAGCAAAAAACAGTTTTTGTTTACAAAGGTATTCTCTGGCTCCCCAGCCTTACAAAAATTCAAAAGAAAAAAAAAATGAAGATAGGGGAGCAGAGGCTCTACACCTCGGGCCCGGGCACGACCTCGAGGTCCTCAACCTCCACCATTGGGGGCGCTGGGTCCTCGGCCCCCACCTTGCCGGGAACCTCTCCCCCTTGCTCGTCGGCGCCCATGAGGGGGAACTCGGCCCGGAGATCTGCGTCGTCGAATTCCGGCATCTTGGACTTCACGGAATCAAGGGCGTCGTGCCAGATGCGGGTCGTGGCCACAGCCAGGTCGTTGTAAAAATCCCTCGACCTCTTATAGCTCGCCACGACCCTCGGTCCAGCCGACTCTAAGGCCTCGGCCGACGCCCCCAGCTCCTTCTGGAGGGTCTTCACCGTCTTCTTCAGGTTGCCGGCGAGCACCTGGGAGTCCCCGAGCTTACCCTCGGCGATCGCGGCAACCTCGTGATGCTGGGCGGCCTCCCTTTTCCTGGCTGCCACCTCGCCCTCCAGGGCGGCGATCCTCGCTGACATCGCCTCCTGCTCCCGCCTGGAGCTTTCTTGCAACACGGCGAGCTGGCCCGTGGCCTCCACCGCTCGGGCTACCACCTCGGTCTCCATGCGGAGGGCGAGGGCCATGTGCTGGAGAGTCTGGAAAGGAGCAAAAAGAAGAAAGATCAGAAACACGAAGGAAAACACTAAATCTCGCAGCGCACTGTGGGCTTACCTGCACGGCTTCCTGGGCGATCGATGCCAGTTGAGCCTTGAGGGTTCCCCCGGGAACCCGACCCCCGGCCGAGGTCTCTATCTCGTGGAGCAGACTGTCCGCGACCGACAGCCCGGACGGCACCGCGAACCGGAGCCCACCTTCCTCCACCACGGTCGGCGAAGACCAGCCCCGAGAAGGTCTCCAGGAACTTCTCTTGAGTGTCTCCGAGAGGGAGCCGATCTCCTCCTCCGAGGCCGTGTCCTCCACAATCAGGGCCCGCTTCCGACCCGACACTCTGCTGGGACCCGGGGCAGGGTCCACTGCCGGGTGTCCTCGGGGCACCACCACTGGGGCGGTAGGAGTGAGGGCAGCCTGCGCCCGGGAAGAGCAGGCGCCCCCAGCCCTAACAGGTTGCCTCGGTTGGCGCATAGCATCTCGGAGAACGCCGAAGTCCATGGATCCTGCACAAAACAAACACCCCATTTATCAGCAATGTGAGTAAAACATAAACCCAGAAAGCAAGCCTAACTTACCAACGAACTCGACGGGGCTAAGCCCGGCCCAGCTCAAAACCCTCTCGGACAGCAGCACGTCGTATCGAGGGATGGGTTCCCACGACGCCACTCTCACCGTGGTGGGGTCGTCGGACAGATTCCCCGGCAGGCTCTTCTCCCTCGACCACTTGGTGGGCACCGACCAGTCCTCGCCCTCGGGAGGGGAGACGAAGAAAAACTTCTTCTTCCAGTGGTGGATGGAGGAGAGCAAGGCCACGACCCCCGCCCCGGCGGCGACCCCGGGCCGCTTCCTAAAAGAAAGATAAACCCACCTCGGGTAGCCAGCCCGACCGCCGGGGTGACTCTTAAAAGCAAGGGAGGAATCGAGAAGGGAAAGGCTGAAAGGAATCGCCTGCAGCTTCAGGCGGATCAAGAACCCGAGGAGGATCCTCCACGCGTTCGGCACCAGCTGGCCAGGAGCCAAGCCGAAGAAATTCAGAGCGGCGATGACCTCAGGAGAGAGGGGCAAGCGCATTCCACCCCAAAAAGCTTCCAGATACGGGGCGATCTCCCTGCCCCGGACCTGGTCCGCTCTCTCTCCTTCCTCGGCCAGACGAAAAGTGTAGCGCGGGGGAATGTGGAAGCAAGCTCGAGCATTAGCGAGCTTGTCCTCATGCCTCACCCAGCACGAGGTGCTGGGGGCTACATCCACCGCCTCCTCCACGGAGGCGGCCCCCGCCTCACGGCCGTGGAGAGAGGGTCCAGCCCCTGCTCCCCGAGGAGACTCGGACACATCTAAAAGAACCCTATCATCTACTCCTACGACGTGAACTGATTCTACAGGGGAAGACATCTAACCTGGGAAGGAAACTCTTCAAGGGTTAGGAACAAGAGAAGGGGGACGAGCGCCGAGCAGCTGGGGCTTCAGAGTGAGGAATATGAAAGAGTAAGGGCCCTAGGGCAGGCCCCACCCGTATTTATTTCCGCTAGAGGCCTCATCCAATGGCGCCCATCGTCTCCCACCAAAACGGCTCCTCGCGGCCAGCAGCTTCAATCGCTCCACGTGGCATCCCAGCGATTGGCTGTGTCCCGACAGACGCCGCAGACCTGCGCACGTCACATCAGCCATTAGGCGCTCGACACGTGGACCGTCGCCTCAACTGCAGAGTGCACGAACTGGCGCACCCTCCTTAAATGCAAAGACCTCGCCTCGATTCGCTAGCGGAAAAGACAACCGATGGCTCGAGGACCCAACCCTGAGGAGGAGCTCACTTCGGGGGGAGGACAACGATCCATTCCTGACCCGACCGTTAGCTGGTCGGGGCAAGAGTGGGGGGCTAATGATGATGCTCGATATCGGCAACCTCTAAGATCGGGACACGTGGCAAACGACACGTCCCAGAACTCAGAAGAAAGAGCCCGCAAAGGTCGACCATGCCACCCCCATACCTGACTGGCCAGCACGAGATAGCCCTCCTCAGGGCTCCCCGAAGATTGGCCTCCTCGGCCCCTCAGCTCGCCCCAAGCTGCCACAAGACCAAGTCTTCCTCGGTCATCCGTCCAGTTCGCCGCACACCGGCGTAACCACAGCTCCGCGAATCTCGCTATGCAAGGATTCTCCGTCAGCAACATCCCATGTTCCACACCTTCACGATCCCCTTTCATGGGCGATCCGCTCCCTACGCAGGCGTGACGTCGGGAGCGTAACTGCCGGCGAGATTCTCGTGCATGCTGCTGCGTGCCTCCGCCACCATATAAACCCCCACCATAGAGGGGTCAAGTAAGCCATTCTTTACACTTTACGCCGTTACTCTGCTCGAATCTCATCGCTAACTTGAGCGTCGGAGGGTCCTCGGTGGTACCAAACTACTCCGGGACTTCTTTGCAGATACTCGGCGGTGGGCTCCTCACTCAACCTTCTCCTCTCAAAACCCATTGAGACCCACACGCAACGAAGGACCATCAACCAAGTTCACCTCGAGATCAACGGAAGACAACATCTGACGGAGGCCTGAAAAGGAGCTCCATCAACACTGATAGAAAAAACTTCAACAGCGAGGAAGCATTTACGAGGGACAAACTTTCCTGGGCAATGTGTAACACTACCATGGTAATTTTCTCTTGCTAATATTCCCTCGACAATGATCTATTCTTAGAGGGAAATAATACATTGCCCCGGAAATGTATAACATAAGTTGTAACTTTAACTGGGCCGAAACATATGAGGGGCCTAATTTAAATTTTCCAACATTTGGGAACAAAATGTCTGCACCCTAGCTGCTAGTCACAAATTCACTATTCGCGATTAATTCGGCGAGATCGAAAATTCGTATTCGGAAATAATCGGCAGGTATACGAGAAACAATCGGTAGGTATTCGGGAAATGTTCGATAAGGATTTCGAGAAAGAAATTAATATATGAGGCGTTGGGTTTTGATATTACTAATTGTTCGCTGTTTTGTGAATTATTTACTGATTTTTTGAATTATTTATGAATAATTCGTGAATTATTCAGAGGGCGATTAAATCGGAGAAGTAATCTGCCGAACAAAAATTCGCGAATTAGTGACGGCGAATAATTCACGAATTATGTAGTTGTGCACCCCAGACCATCTCTGTTTTTCTCCTCTCGCTTGCTCTGCGACCTCGCTTTGACTCGCTTCCTTTCTCGACCCTCGCTCCTCGATCCTGGCAGGTGAGGGAAGTCTTTCTCCTAACGTCTACTTGAAATTTGAAATTAGGGTTTCACTAAAAATAGAACAAATTTTTTAGCTTCCGTCACTGTCTACTTGCAATTGAAAGGATTTTCTTCGATTATTTCTTAGTGCTTTGATTTGGTTAGAATTTTGGAGAAATAAGAATAAGATTTGACTTCAATTTGAAATTTTTAATTAAACCATCAAATGATTGCATTTTTCATGTACCTGAAAGCTGTTAATTTTTAGTCCATTTGATGGATGTGTTAAAAGTCTTCAAATCTCGTGGTTTTTTGATACATAACCAATCTACCAGGTGTAAATCACAATGGCTAGTATGCGTCGCTGAAATACATGAGGAAATGGTGTTTGAGGAGTTGGGCTTCAAGGTCTAGCCTCAATGCATTGGACCAATTGGCTCCCTCACCAGTAAAAAATAGGGTATTTCCAAGGGAATATTGCCAAGGGGCTATTTTCCCTTGGTAATAGTTCCATTCCCTAGGGATATCAGTCACATGACAATGTTCCTTTGGCGAAGAACTTATTCCCAAGGGATGGAACACCATTTGCAAGGGATTTTCCCAAGTATAAGTTATCCTTGTAAGAGAATCTTAAAAATTTGTATGCTGATGATTTTTTCCAATTTTAAAATAAATAACATATAATAAATATAATTTTTTTTGATTTTTTTGATTTTTTCCTTGGACAACCATAAAGGATTTTCCTCAATTTTAACTCTCTTAGGAGAAAATCTAAAAATTATTTGACAGACGGTTTCCCTCCATTTAAAAATAAAAAAATATTTTTGTTTTTCGTTTTATTTTCTCAAGCATTGACAAGGGATTTTTCCCAAGTGCAGCTTCTTCTTGGTAGAGAATCTAGAAAATATTTGCCACATAATTCCCTCTATGTAGAAAAAGAAAAAATATAATAAATATAAATATTGAGAAGGAAAATTCTCTTGGCAGTGTGAAATTATTTTGTTCACACAAAAAAAAAAAATTTGCCGCACCATTTTTTGTTTCCAAAATTTTAACAGAGAATAACTTTAGCTTTCCCTAAGGAAAATACCCTAGGCAGTATATATATTTTAAAGCAAATTATGGTAATAAATTATTTCTTAAGAAGCAGATATAAAAAAAACTAAATAACAAAATCTTAAAAAACCTAACATCCCAATTCTTTCTTCTCAATTTTCTCTTGGCCTCCACTGTTTAAACCTAGAAGAAAAAAATCCTCTCAGCCGTTTTGGAGCTCAAAGGTGAGAACTCTCTCTTTCGATCTCTCGATTTCTCTTACGCCTTCGCTTTCGCCGCTTCTCTCTCTTGCCTTTTCGCTTTCACCGCTTCTCTCTTTCCCCCGCACTCGCCCGCTGGATCTCTCTCGCTTCCTCACTGGTTCCCACCCGTTCGATCTTGCTCTGTTCTTGTTGTCGCGCACTCTTGCTCTCTTTGGCTCTCTAGGTTTCCTAATCGAACTCTTACCCCTTATGTGGATATAGAATTTTATTCTCTATGTAATGCACTTTCATATTTTGATATGTATCTTTGAACTTTCGCAGGTATGTTGGCTTTCCATCGATTTTTTTTGTGATTGCTAACGCGGCAATTGTAAGTTTCCTTTCCCCTTTGCATTCGACTCTTCCCCAAATAGAAATATATGTAAAAAGTCAATTTTTTTTTATATAATGTAAGTCCAATTCTTCTCACACAGAAGTACATGTACCAATATTATTTTTATTTAATTTGAGCTACATTCAATTAGCTTTAGAATCTCATAGAGGATCAAGCTAGCTACACTAATTTATCAATAAAGTATATGCCCATTATAGTTTGATGAACCTGACATATTTATAATCTATCTCCATTAGTTTAACAAGCTTCTTAGATGCATAACAAACACTTAAAAATCAAATACAAGAAGTTGTCATATGCTTTAGTACAATATTCTATTGTCTTGATGTATTACAAGTTAATAGAATAATGGTGGAATTTAAGATATATTTCAAGCTCAACATGCATCACATAGCATATGAGTTTGGTCCAATCGATAGCAAGGATCGCACCGATGAGCAAATTTTTTTCCAATTTATTCAGTCCATCGATCGAGTATATGAGCTCTATCTCTCTAGATTAGATACTCATTGGCATGGTTTCTAACCAAGAAACCAAAGTTCGACGTTGATTAAAGATTTATAATGAACGGAAGTCCTCAACGGTTGCATCATGAAATAAAGAGGCAGAAATTAAGAGGAGAAATATACATGCACATGCAGTATTTAGTGACCTCATATAATCCTAGCTAGGGCCTTCTTGTTATTGTATATCCTTTACTCCCTTGCTCTATATTCAATTTCTTGTAAGCATCCATCTATTTTCTTCCACACATGCAATATGTGCATGCAGTAGATTAGTGATGATTAAAATCTAAGATAAACGATGACAAGATTTATTGGGAGTGGATACGATGTAGTTTAAAGATGAGAAAGTGAAAAAGAAATGACATATGATGAGAGGATTGATCAGGGTTGATTAAAATATTCACCGGTTCTAGAAATTGTATGCCTATATTATTGTGCATTATTTACTTACAATTTATTAAGTTGCATCGTATCATTTTCTTGTTTGGCCAAAGCAATGGAGGTTCTCATATATAATTGGATAAGAAAATCATATATGCATATAGCATGATAGCAACAAATCTAATCTTTAGATATTTAGTGACCAAGTTCTCAATAAATTGGTTTGTGGAAGATGGTCTATATATGTAGTGATCAGCATTTTGTTTTAAAATGTATGGTGTAACCTGTTATAGAGAAAAGAGAATAAGGACACCTCTGAATAAAGGGAAAAATCACTTACAGATTAGATAAAATAAATTCTAAAATAGAGAATTTTTTGTGACAAACTTAGGATCTATCTTAGACGAAATATGCAAGGTATTCAGGTACGTATAATGTGTATATTAGATTTATTTGCATTTTGATAGATGTTTGGATATTTAATTAAATTATTTATAAGTTATTAAGCCATATTGTTTTAATTTGAAAACATTTAAATGGTAGCCAGAAAAAAAATAATTGTAAGAAAGACTTCATAGCCTGAAAAAATCCTATACAACCCCGTCTAGGGTTCCCAATTGCAGTAACAACTATGTTATGTAATTATAAGTGGTATTAAGATCATAATACAACAAAATGTGGTACTAAGATCATAATACAACAAAATTTGGTAGTTATATTTTATATGCTAATAAAAATTCATAGCAGGGGGAAGTGTATGTCAAAGAACGAAAACCACACTACAAGTTTGTAACTCAGTTGAAAAAAGACAGGATCAAGTGTTTCTTCACAGTCAGAGAAGTTATCCTAACTTGAATCCAAGAATCAGAAAAAGTAGAATTAAGTATGCGTAACATATAAAAGGTCTAAATGAAAATTTATGGAAGAAATAACCATATCAAATTATAATAATCTCAAACACTGAGGGTAAAGATACTATGATATTTAAATTTAATGAGGAGTAACTAACCATACTCCATGATGAACATCACAATGATTTTGATGCCTCGAAACACCAGATTTAAATGTTACTAGCTGAAAGAAAATAAATTGTGATTTAAGACACAAGTAGAGGAATTTACTTTAAATAAAAACCTAGATACATGCATGCTTGAGCCATCCTAGAATGTGCACATGCACGCAGCATACATGCAAGTTGAGGCACTAAAAATCTAATAGAGTTCATAAACATGAGAAAATTAAGGCGTTATAAAGCTATACGAACATGCATGAGAAACATATCACAATATCTGAATCAGAAAGCCGACTCCAATTTGAATAGATCTTACCGAGTCAATACCGTGTGTTCTGACTTCATCTTCAACGATTGTTGCTATTAATTGATGGCTCCATGAATGACCAAATCCACATCCTAGAACGTGCAAAGGAATAATGAAAAATAATAACAAGCAAATCTTCAGCTGTATAAATAATTTTAAAGTTTCCATATGTACCTGTAAATTTGGGTGGTCTAAGATTGACTTTTTGTAGAGAAATCTGCAGAGAAATGCCTCACATTACAGAATTGCTAAAGATCAGGGTGAAAAATATGGTTTTCTAGAATTTATATAGATATATAATAATCACCTTAAGGATGGCACATGCCCGATAAAAGCTCTTACGGACATTTCCTTTGCCGTCAGCGTTACCTACAATGCGTAAATTAGCTAGGCATTCGGAATTAGTTATAAGGAAACTGTGGTAAATACAGATGCAACAAACACCCCTAAGTTTATGGCATGAATCAATGTTCTAAATATGGGATGTCCACGTCGTGCTAACACCAAAATTTTCGTGTTGGATGGTGGATGTCGAGATATATTGGTGACATCTTCTAAGTGTCGGATGGTAACTTTTTGCGTTCTAATTTAGTGTAACGCCCCAATTTCCGGAATACAGAAATATGGACCGAAACCGTCAGTGCTCCTAGACAAAAGGGGAAATCGCTTTGTCATAGTCACACCTAAGGTTCCAGCTAAACCTGTACGATAATATCCAAGATATAATACTAATATCGTGCTGCATAAATAACAAATAATATTGATGAATCCACTAGATATAGATAGTGTCAATAAAAGATCCAAATATCAAAGAGTTCCGAATAAATGAAGTACAAGATCGAAAAAGAAAGATACATTACTCCTATCATCCTACGAGGCGCGCACATGCTAAATGCTAACTGAAAAATAAACCTATGGACTACTGGTCCTCTGCAAACTCCTGATAATCGCTCTGATGCTGCTCGGTCTGAAAATCCGTCTCTAAACCTGAGATGACAAATCTTAGGGATGTCAGAACATCCTAAGAAGTGGTTAATCGCAATAATGTGTGTATGTGTGTGATAGCATGAATATGTGAGTGTAGTGAAGCCCGCGTGCACAAGTAGGTATAGATATGGCAGCAATATGAAGTAAGCATGCAAACAGGTCAAGTTGTCAAGTCATATCCTATCGTGAGTTTGAGTGTGTCAACCTCCGCAGAAGTATTCTTAACCCAAGGGCAAGGTCACAGGGGCAAGGAAACATGGGCCCAACTGTGGAAATAACACTGACTGTATAAACTCGGTACCGACTGCATAAACAATTACCGATATAGCCCGGTACGGGCTGCATGAACATTGACCGTATAAAGCCCGGTACTGGCTGATGAACAATGACCGATATAGCCCGGTACGAGCTGCCGGCAATAGGACTTCTGAGATCCTGTCGAACGACCCACACTCAAACTATCCCAACACCCCGCGTAAGTAAAACTAATATGGTAAAGAACTCAATCACAAACTAGGAATTCTGAATGGTCAGGTAATCATGACAAGTCATGATCGGTACGATAATGTAAACATGCAAGCACGAGTAATTGCTTCCAGGCATATAATTCAGCATTCCAATTAGTGATTTAGTTTAAAGTAATGCTACAGTAATCGTGAACAGGTCTAGCATGTCAAGCAGGGTATTTTTCGCATGTAATTTGACAGTAATCTTAAATATGTATAAGGAATGAGAAAGGGGTCTTGTGCATTAAATCATGACATCTATATTAAACAAGATTAATTATGCAACACCATTTTAAAAGAGTTCGATTCCATTTTACACAATTCTGGAAGTTGTAATATTTAAACGAACATGCAATAAAATATGATATTTAGTTCCAATTAACGGATGTGCTAATATCTAGGGTTACCATCATGTATACAAGAAAATAATAATATGATTATAAGATGAATATAATATGTACATAGCAGACACGTGTTATATGAAAAAGGTACATGTGTTAGTATGTATGGCAAGGAATAATGTGATAATAAGCATAAAAGTGGTGAAAATAAAATAAGTGATCATGAGTGATATAAGTAGAATACAATAAGATTCTTATTATAGAGTTGTAAAGTTAAACGGTGTACAGAGTTGTGGGTGTATAATAATTGTATGATGAATATTATATGAATAGATATCAGGGTATATGTATTGGTACAGTAAAAAGTACAGGTTAGAATGAAGTTTATAATGTATAAACTGAGTATGTAGCGGTATCATCGTAATGATCCTAGTAAAAGAATAGCAAGCAAATACTAATTATAAATATATGAAAAGATATGAAATGAAAATATATAAAGTGTAATTACATATAGTGTATGGTAATTATAGTTTATTGTCATAATATAATTATATAATAGTTATATTTATAGCAATAATGACTGCACATTGCAATAGCGAATTAGTACAAATGAAGTATCAGTACAGTTATGATAATACGTGTAGCTACCTATAATCCTATTACATAATATGTTGTATCATTAATATTGAATATTATGGCTTATATCAGTATAGGTCCAAAACACATGTTGCATCGACCAAAAATAAAATAAAGAGCAGTACTTGCCTTGGAGACGAACGATACAAATATGTGAAACGGTGGAAGATCGACACGTTGATCTCGGTAAAGTGCTCGGCTTGAAGTTGTGCTCGGGTATGGGTTTTGAAGCCAAGGGGCTCTTAGTGCTGGGTAGTAGACGCGGCTGGAGGCTGTTGACAATGGTGGTGGTGGAGATGACCGGAGTTGATGGGTTTTGGGTTGAGGTTGGTGATGGAGTTGCAGTCGAGGGTGCAAGCGTTGGGGTTCGGTGTGGGTTTGTCTACCTGATTTTGGAGATGGGTTCTCGAAGAAGGTGATGGTGGAGACGGTGAGAGGTGCTCCGGCGAGGGCTAGGAGGAGGGCGCGGGTTCTGGGTTGGCCGAGGTTGTGAGAAAACGAGGGAAGGGGTGGTGGCTGCGGTGGTGATGCTTGCCGGCGGTCGAAGGAGGCGGCGATGGAGGTGGTCGGTGGATGTGTAGGATCAGGGATGAAAGGGGCTCGGGTATTTTTTGAAGAGGAGAGAGATGATGGTGTTGAGGGAATAGGGTTATGTTTAATATTGTATATATAGGATGGAGAGAAGATTCTGATTGTTTTAGAGAGGAGTGAAAAGATTGGAGAGAGAAAGATGATTTTTTCTTAAGGGATGTGTGTGCGTGCAAATTTAAATATATGTATAAGTTTAGTTATATTAGTAGATTAGTTAGAATATAGGAGATAGAAATATATATGATTGTGTGTATATATATATTAGTGAGGAGAGGGATTAGTATAAGAAAATATATATAGATTTAGGAAAATAATTCCCAACCTCCAACAGTTTAATTTAGAAGATTTAAATATGGTTTAAAAATCTCTAATATATTTTGTTATCACCAAAATATATATCGTAACCTATTTTAAAACTATCATACCCACATATACAAATATAAATATACATATATTGTTACATATCTAATAATAGACTAAAATATCATATGCATACTACTAAATATCTTTTGATAAAACAACCATACTAGTATTATCTATTTAATTACAAAACTAACATTAGACAATAAAATATATACATATAAATAAGATATTAATAGATTAACAAAACAAATAATAAACTCTAATTATTATATACATAACAAACTGGATAGCCATTTAAAATATTCTATCTTAAAATATTAGACTCCAAAAATATAAAAATTAATAATTTTATTTGAGAAAAATTTAAATTGATATTATTATTATACTGTACCGAAATTCTAGGATGTGACATTTAGATCTTAATAAGGTTGACATTCACTAAATTTTATATTTATTATTGATATAACTCAATGTAATTCCTAATGATAGATTGCCTAAATAAAAAGTATAGAATAATAAATTAGAAAAAAATTTAAATCATAAATTTACCTGATTTATCGATCGAAGAAATTATAAAAAAACGTAAAACTAACTTTCTGCTGCGTCGAAGAAGAGAGACGAGCCTGCAAGAGTCGAAGGATTAGTCGAAGGCGTTGGAACGAGGTTTTCTCGAGGATTCGTTAAAAACGACACGAGAGACGTTCAGATCTAGGGATTTGTTGAGAATTTATCTGATTTGAGAATAATTCAGGGGTTTTCTTAACTATTGGATTTGGTAAATTTTGGATCATGTTTCAAGTAGTACCATGGTGTTTCTTCCTTATTTCTGATTAATTGACTGACAACCGACATATGTTGCCAACATTTAGAACACTGGCATGACTAGACTAGCATTCATTCATTTCGAATTTATCCAAGTGGCAAGATTCTTAACAAATATTGCATATTTTGTTAATAAAATAAATAACATGGTATATTTCCGTAGTGAAAAAAAGGCATACTTGGAATGGCTCATGTATCTATAATCCATGGCAATCTAGTTTGTAGATCAATGAGCTTATTTTCTCTTAAAATTACAGCTGTGATATTCACGGCCGCATTAAAAATAAATGAGGTAATCAATTGTTTACTCACTAGATCATCAAACAATATATGAACATTATGTATGCTAAATATTTAAATGAGAATGCTAGGTATAACCAGTCCAAGAATATTAAATTGAGTGTAAAGTGTGTACCAAGCTCAAATGCGCTCATGCCTGTTTATGTACATTGTTCTATTAATAGATAAAAATAAAGATTAATGAATAAAAAGAAGCATAAACAATGTCCTAATTAATAAACTACTGCTAATGCCACATAAAAACCATAGCTGATAGCCATAAAATATATATTGTGCACTAAGCCAGTACTGTTCGCGTAATTGGAATGTGGCTAAGTATGAATCTAGTGCAAATGTTTGATTTACCCATAGACAGGCATAAAACGTGAAGATTATGCTCTTCTGAAGCCAAGAAAAGAAAAGTTGGAGAAAATAACCTAAATCAATAGAAGAAATACTTCAGCAATGCATAGTGCAATGTTTCATTTATCGAAAAAGGTTGGTTATATTACTTGCTACAAAAATTTGATCATTGCAGCCACATGCAGTTTATCACAAAGGCTGGGGAGAAAAGGGTACACATAGGGTGAAACAGGAAAATTGAGAAGCGTTATATTAATATCTTGATAAACATTAAAAATTAACATATTTAGGTTCAAAGATATCGACTGGTATTTTGACCTCAAGTGCATCCATATTCTAACTCAAAGTCACTCTGAAACTTCAAGTAACGTGTTTCACTTATTCTATTATGATTATGATAACTAGCAGAGGAGGTTGAAGGGAAAGTCCTTACATAGTAACAACGCAGGTATGGAGATGACATGTAATATACTTTAAGTTCCCGTATGGAAATGGCATGCAATATTTTTTAAATTTAGATATGGAGATGACATTTAATGTATATAATTCCCTGGATAATAATAAAATATGGATACATTCGTATGAGTGGAATAGTAAGTTGCTGCTGGGGACTGAAATTGGAAAAAAAATGCCGGATGATGGTGATATTAGGCCAAGAAGGGTATTAGCTGAAATGTTGAATGATGCAATAAAGTCTATACAGGAAATAAGAGCATTTCTAATAAATAATTATTATATCGATTCAATCTATACAGTAGAAAATGGTCTTCAACAAGACGCTTGCATGCTCAGCTTAACCAACAAAATTCACAAACCTAATTCGATGGAACATGAACTCATTTATTAAGAAAATCTTATATCGATTCATCGTCGGGACGTGCAATGACTAGTAATACATTTATTTTCTTGCCACTCTTGCTTGATGATCCCGTCAAAACCAATTTAAGTCCTGTGAGTCCAAGAAAAACTTCAAACGGTTTTTTTGGATAGGAGGATACCAGAAGAAAGGAATGAAGAATTCGAAGGAACCGAGAAGATGAGAAGACCTTGTAGATGGATACTGTCCATAGAGTAATGGTTGCAATAACGATCAACATCCATGCCATTTGGTAGTTTTTACGTCAATCGGAGAATTTTCAGATATAGGACGAGTTTGAGATAGGGGATCAGAATCAAAAAATCTGAAATGGGCGGTGTAAAGATGTTTGAGACGAAAAAATGAAGACATATATGAAGAAAATAGTCCGATGGTGTTTGCTTTGTTTAAGATATATACCCGTTAATTTATTTTCATGTTGATTTTTAAAACCATCCTGCCACACTTGTCAAAAGCCATCCTGCAATTTTTCTATTAGTTAAAAACAATTCTATAATTTATGCGTACAATCTCGAACTACAAACTATTTGATACTCGTAGCTGTCATCTTGCATTAAGTATTATACTTGTCGTAGGGAAAGAAATAATAAAATAATAAACGTTATTATTCTGATTATAAATCCATGATTAAGGTTAGGGTTAGATTTGATCATGTTCTTCATTAATGAAATTGCAATTGACAAATATATTTCGTTTAATTTCGCATTTACAAAAGAAAAGGAAAACAAACTAGATAATAACAAATTCTGCATACACTCAATTTCCAGGGTATTTATAAATCAAACTCTAAAATTTCTTCGGTTCTTGCAAATAATCCATAAATAATAACCACAAAAATCTAAACCAAAAACTAATTCATTCAAAATTTCGTAAGACAAATAATAGCAAATCAAATTTTACATAAAGCCAATTTCTAAGGTATATTCAAATAAAAAACAATTTAATATAACCATAAATTCTCATTTCTTTCAGAATCCCAATTTCTAAGTTTTTTGTAAACCATCTATGAACCCTAACCACAAAATTGTGAAACTAATCCCGATTTCTACGTTTTTTTGCATATTAAACCCTAAATCTTAACCACATTTTTAGGGTTTGGAAAATCAAAGCCTAAATCAGAAATCAAATAACAAATTTATCTCAAATTGCAGATTGGCAGCACCAGCTGTCGCTAGCAAGCCTCAATTCTCGAAGTTGAAGACTCTAAGTTGAGAAAGACGAGAGAAATGAGTGGAATTAGGGAGCGAGGGTTAAGATCATTTTGGGATTTAGATCCTAGAGTGCTTATTGAGTAAAATTGGGTTTTTTCTTTTCCCTCTTTTTGATTAGGCTTGTTTACTGAAAACTCACAACAGATTTGAGTCATTTTAACAAAACATTCATTACCTTTGAAACTACAGAAATACATTTCATACCCACTTGAAAACCTATAAAAAATCTACCTAAGAGACAAAATGCTAGGACCCATACCTATGTAATCGTGTCAAACGGGCGAGCCCATGGCTTGTCTTTTGGCAGATTTTTGGCAGGTTTTTTAGTAGGTAGGAGAAGTATTTCTCTTAGAACTATCAAGAAACTACCGAACTCAACGGTTACACGTTATCACCTTTTGTGACACGTCAGCGCCATGTTAACTAAGTTGCCACGTCAGCAACTTAAAAAAATCCAAAATACTCCTCATTTAACCCTAAGCCTAATTTATTATTTTTTAAAAAAAATCCTTACCTCTTCTTCACCGGCGCCATCCCTCCTCGTCACTCCACATGCACAAGCGAAAGCGCAGACATATAACATATATTTTAAAATGTAATACACCAATAGGTGCAACCAATATTCTTTTGTTATTTTAAAGATAGTTTAGTGGTGGCAGGATGTCAACCTGACTCGAAATTAGCGCACCCGAACCCAATTCGAGCTAGCTATGATTTTAATCTGGTCAACTTGACTCAAAGTGTAACTAATGGCCGGTCTAATCAATTATTTCAATAAAAATTGAATTAAAAAGGTTTTTTAAAAACTTGACACCACCCAAAACTTTGCAAATTTCCAAACTCTTTCCAGACGTGTCCTCGAAATATTTAAGTTACTTCCCGACTCTCCAAAAAGAATCTTTTTAGAATATTTCTCTAACTTCGTTTCGATTTAATGATGATAATATTATGAAAGTATTATTTATGTATTTTTTTCTTAAACTCGGTTTAAGTGATAATTAAGATGTACTCTTAAAAACAACCAAATGGTTCTCTTATTGTTCGTCATCTTATTCTAGCTCTGGTTAGACTTTGAGCAAATGATGAAGATGATGATATGATGGAAAATAAGGCTTTAATTGGGACGAAGGAGAAAGGGGGCGAAGACTTGTTGGTTCTAAGAAGAACGGATAAAGGATTGATTAAGGCCGAGGAAGATGGATGATACTCGATTAAGGCCGAGGAGCACGAAGAAGCAAGGTTGCGGCTTAAATAAGGCTGCAAAGGATTGAGGCGATTTGATTGGGGCTAGAGGCCTGAAGTGGGAGATAAGGATTTGACTGGATGGAGAAGAGATAAAGGGCAAAGTGGACATGGGGACAAGAATGGAAGAGGAGAAGTTAGAGATTAGGGGTAGTTTTAGTATTGGCTTTCCTTGGAAAGAAGGAGAAAGCTGGTGGAGGTGGTCGCTGGAGATGAGGTGGGAGGTGCAGGTGCCGAAGATGGATGAGGAGTTTGGGCTACCGGTTAGAGAATAAGAAAGATGGATAATGAATAATGATTAAATTTTTTGTTAAGAATATGAAGACAACGAAAATAAGTTTGATGGATGGAAACTTGTACTTTAATGACAACTTATCTATATATACCGAGGTTTGGGGGTTTCGGTAATCAGTCAGAGGACAATAAGGCTCTGTTTGGATATTGAGTTAGGATAGCTGCAGTTTATTTTTAAATGGAGGCAGGAGGTATGCAAAATGTAGTTTGCAAGCCCTAAACTAAAAAAATGGAGTTTAGATGACTTAGAGCATATTAGAGTTATGATAATTGCAGTTACATCAACTTATCGCCGAGATAACTAACAACTCCAAAATAATTGCCAAGCAGGGTAAAAAGGTTATCGAGTTGGGTTCAGGATGGAGAGACCACTTGTATTTATCTTACCATCCATTGTTGATTGGATGGTGAGATACAAAATCCATCACACCATCCATTCATGGATATGACTCTTAACTATTTTTTTTAGTAGAGAGACCCAAAACCCGAGTTTAAGTTAATCTGACTTTATGAAACACTAGTTAGATATCTTAACTGTTCCCAAACAGGTGTTTTAAGCAATAAAAATGCTTATTTACTGAAAACTCCTAACATATTTGGACCATTTTAACAAAACTCCTATTACCTTTAACAGGGAGGGGCAAAAAACACGTACAATCTATTTTTTTCCAATTCCAAATAGAATAAGAAAACAAATTGAGTTCTTAAATTTAGCCGAAGATGAGGGGTATTTTGATTACTTACGGATGCCGTGAATACCATAACATAGCTTTTATAACCTTGCTTTAGTTTTAGTTCTATATGGCTTTAACTTGTTACAACAATTTGGTAAACAAATCTCTATTGAAATCAAAATGGGGAATTAATAAAGATACTACACCGTTTATTTTCGACTTGAGAGGCTAACAACTATGGCATTTTTAGTTGTAAACATAAGGAGAATATGTAGAAGAATTTAAATAGACGGTAATACAAATACTAAGCAATAACATACAATATTAAAGAATAATGTGCAAAGTTGTTTTGTGAGGTTAGAGATTATGATATTCAAAACAGAAAACTGAAGAGTTTAAAACGCAGACAAATAAAAAGTCTCAAAACAAAGAAAGAATTGTGTTATGAAAAAAAGAAATGCTTGAAAAAATATTATCGCGGTTATATTGGTTAAGAGTACGAAATGCTAGAGTCATAATATTCGTAACTACATGGAAACAATTCTTATTAAGCTAATTTGTTCACATGCCAATTTAATTGAAAGAATTAATCAAGTAGAAATTTTGGCCTAAAACCAAGGGATGCAATTATTTTGATAAGTTTTGAAAAGATAATGATTTTGTGGGGAGAGAAATTAACTGGAAAGTCAAAGCAATATAGGAAACGGTGTTCCAATTGTTAGCCACTGTCCATTTAAATTGAGAATTAGTGGGCTGTTAGAGATTTTCTTGGCAAGGGCTAAAATATAGCTATAATGCATATATTTAGAAAGTTTCACCGCCCCTAACTTTCCTATTTGCTTTCGTCCCTAATCTTTAAAACTATTAAGAAACTACCATGACTTGACGGTCAACGTAAACTACCATGACTTGACAGTCAACGTTGCTTAACATTACTGTTTATGTCAAATGATCATTTTACCCTTCTCATAATATAATTGGTTAATTATAAATTGCATTTAAATAATTATTAAATATTAATTAAAAACAATTAACATCATAATTAATATTTTTTAAAGGGGGCCGGTGGTGATGGGAGAGAGGTGAGGTTGGGGGAGGCATGGGTCATCGGTAGAGGAAGGGGTCGAGGTCCTCCCCGGCCATCACCATTGGCGATGGCGGCCATCATCATCAACAACACTGCCGCCGCCGCTAACACCGCCACTACCTCCTTCCTCTTCCCACTGGCGCCGCCATCGCCGCCACCATTGTCAACACCACCTTCGCTACCACCACCATCAACACCACCATCATTGTATTCCTGCTCTTCTTCAACCCACCACCACCACCATCTCTCCTGTCGACATCCTCCTTGTCCCCCTCTAGCCATTTCTCTGCCTCTAGCCCGTACCTTCCATCCGGCCTTCAAAATTCGCCACCACCATAAATTTTCACCACAATCATCACCGCCGCCGCCGCCACCACTAGCTCGCCCCTGACCCAGTCTCGTCCCTCCCAGCACCACAAACTGCCACCTCCCGTGCTTATGATGGTGGTGGTGATAGAAGAGGAAGATGTTGAGGATGATGATAAATTGATGATGGTAGAGGGGCAAGGAGAGGATGGCACCGGTGAGGAAGAGGTTATGATTTTTTTAAGAATAAATAAATTAGGTTTAGGGTTAGATTAGGTATTTTTTTTTTTGAAGTTGCCGACATGGCAATTTAGTTGACGTAGCATAGATGTGTCACAAAAGGTGATAACGTGTCACCGTTGAGTTTGGTAGTTTATTGATAGCTTTAAGAGATACTTTTCCTGCCCACGTGAAAACCTACCAAAAATCTACCAAGAGACAAACCATGGGCCCACCTGCTTGACACTATTACCTAGGTGTTGTGAGTTGTACCATTCTCTATTAGGTAGATTTTTGGTAGGTTTTCAAGCGGGTAGGAAAAATATTTCTCTAGTTTTAAAGACGATGAGAGTTTTGTTGAAATGACTCAAATTTGTTGTGAGTTTTAAGTAAGTAAAGCTTGATCAAAAAGAAGGAAAGAAAACCCCATTTTTACTCAATAAGCTCACTCGAGAATCTAAACCCCAAAATAATCTTAACCCCCGTTTCCTAATTTCACTCGTCTCTCTCAACTTGGAGTCTGACTTCGAGAATCGAGGCTTGCTGGCTGCGATTGGTGCTGCAAATCTGCGATTCGAGCTAAATTTGTTATTTGATTTCTGATTTAGGCTTTGATTTTCCAAATCCTAAAAATGTGATTAGGAGTTGGGGTTTAATATACAAAAAAACGTAGAAATCGGGATCAGGTTCGCAATTTTGTGGTTAGGATTCAAGGTTAGTTTACAAAAAGCCTAGAAATTGAGGTTCTTAAAAAATAGGAATTTATGGTTATATTTGGTTGTTTTTGATTCGCATAATACCTTAGAAATTGGCTTTATGTAAATTTTATTTGCTATTATTTATGTTTTTATTTGTGATACGGAATTTTGAATGAATTAGGTTCTGGTTTAGATTTTTGTAGTTATTATTTATAGATTATTTGCAAGAACCGTAGAAATTTTAGGGATTGATTTATAAATACCCTTGAAATTGAGTGTATATTGATTTTGTTATTATCTAGGTTATTTTTCTTTTATTTTGTGAATATGCATTTAAACGAGATATGTTTGTCATTTGCAATTTCATTAATGAAGAACTTGATCAAATTTTAACCCTAACCTTAATCATGGATCTATAACCAAAATAATGTTTATTATTTTTTTCTCTAACACAAATATTATACTTAATGTAAGGTGTCAGTTATGAGTATCAAATAGTTTGTAGATCGAGATTGTACGCATAAATTATAGAATTGTTTTTAACTAGTAGAAAAATTGCAGGATGGCTTTTGAGAAAAGAGTTGCAGGATGGTTTTAAAAATCATACATGAAAAAAAATTGACAGGTTATAGATCTTTAAACAAAGCAGACACCATCTGACTATTTTCTTCATATACGTCTTCATTTTTTTTGTCTCAAGCATCTTAACACCGTACATATTTCAGATTTTTTGATTATGATCCCCCGTCTCAAACTCGCCTCTATATCTAAAAATTCTCCGATTGACGTAAAAACTACCAAATGGCATGGATGTTGATCGTTATTGCAAGCTTTACTCTATGGGCGGTATCCCTCTACAAGGTCTTCTCATCTTCATCTTCGGTTCCTTCGAATCCTTCATTCCTTTCTTATGGTGAGCTTTATTCTCCCAGCAAAAAAAATGTTCGAAGTTTTTCTTGCAATCACAGGACTTAAATTGGTTTTGGCAGGATCATCAAGCAAGAGTTGCAAGAAAAGAAATGTATTACTGGTAATTGCACATCCTGACGATGAATCGATGTAAGATTTCCTTAATAAATGAATTCAGGTTCCATTGAATTAGGTTTGTGAATTTTGTTGGCTAAACTGAGCATGCAAGTGTGGTGTTGAAGACCATCTTCTACTGCAATATACTTATTTATTAGAAATGCTCTTATTTCCTGTATAGACTATATTGCCTCATTCAATATTTCAGCTAATACCCTTCTTGACCTAATATCACCATCATCCGGCATTCTTTTTTCAATTTTAGTTCCCGGCAACAACTTGCTATCATACGGATGTATCCATATTTTATTATTATCCAGAGAATTATATTACATTAAATGTCATCTCCATATCTAAATTTAAAATATGTTGCATGCCATTTCCATACGGGAACTTAAAGTATATTATATGCCATCTCCATACTTGCGTTACTATGTGAGGACTTTCCCTTCAACCTTCTCTGCTAGTTATCATAATCATAATAGAATCAGTAAGTGAAATACATTACTTGAAGTTTCAGAGTGACTTCGAGTTAGAATATGGATGCACTAGAGGTTAAAATACTAGCAGATATCTATGAACCTAAATATTTTTATTTTTAATGTTTATCAATATATTAATATAATGTTTCTCAATTTTCCTGTCTCTCCCTATGTGTACCCTTTCCTCCCCTGTCGTTCTGATAAACTGCATGTGGCTGCAATAATCAAATTTTGTAGCATGTAATATAACCAATTTTTTTCGTTAAATGAAACATTGCATTATAGTTCATAATGTTTTCATGTTTTAATAGAAACAAATTAGAACGTTTCTACGCATTGCTGAAGTATTTCTTTTATTGATTTAGGTTCTTTTCTCCAACTCTTCTTTTCTTGGCTGCAGAAGGGCATAATGTTCACATTTTATGCTTGTCTACGGGTAAATCAAACATTTGCACTAGATTCATACTTAGCCACATTCCATTTACGCGAACTGGCTTAGTGCACAATATATATTTTATGGCTATCAGTTATGGTTTTTGATGCGGCATTAGCAGTAGTTTATTAATTAAAACATTGTTTATGCTTCTTTTTTAATCATTAATCTTCATTTTTATTTATTAATAGAACAATGTACATACACAGAGGCCTGAGCGCAACTGAGCCTGGTACACACTTTACACTAAATTTAACATTCATGGACTGCTTATACCGAGCATTCTCATTTAAATATTTAGCTTACATACCATTTATATATTGTTTGATGATCATGAGTAAACAATTGATTACCTCATTCATTTTTAATGCGACAAGGTGAATTATCACAATTGTAATTGTTTAGAGGAATTAAGCTTATTGATCTACAAACTAAATTGCCGTGAATTATAGATACATGAGCCATTCCAAGTATGTTGTTTTTTCACTACGTTATAACCGGAAATATACCATGTTATTTATTTTATTAACAAGCATGCAATATTTGTTAAGAATCTTGCCACTTGGATAAATTCACAATGAATGGATACAAGTCTAGTCATGCCGGTGTTCTAAATGTTGGCAATGTATGTCGGTAGTCGGTCAATTAATCGGAAATAGAGAGGAAACACACGGTACTAGAAACACGATCCAAACTTTACCAAATCCAATAGTTAAGAAAACCCCTGAATTATTCTCAAATCATCAATAAATTCTTAACAAATTCCTAGATCTGAATGTCTCTTATGTCGTTTTTGACAAATCCTCGGGAAATTTTGTTCCAACGCTTTCGATTCTTGCAGGCTCGTCTCTCTTTTTCGACGCAGCATAAAGTTAGTTTATCTTGCGGGTTTTTGTAATTTCTTCGATAAAAAGTAAATTTATGATTTTTTCTAATTTATTATTTTATACTTGTTATTTAGATGATCTATCATTAGGAATTACATTGAGTTATATCAATGATATTTATAAAATTTAGTGAATGTCAACCTTATTAAGGTCTAAATTAGAACACAAAAAGTTACCATCCGACACTTAGAAGATGCCACCAATATATCTCGATATCCACCATTCAACATGAAAATTTTGGTGCTGACAGGACATCCCTTATTTAGAAACATTGATTCATGCCATAAACTTAGGGGTGTTGAGTTGTTTGTTGCATCTATATTTACCACAGTTTCCATATAACTTGTTTCGAATGCCTAGCTAATTTACGCATGGTAGGTAATGCTGACGGCAAAGGAAATGTCCGTAAGGAAGAGCTTTATCGGGCATGTGCCATCCTTAAGGTGATTATTAGATATCTATATAAATTCTAGAAAACCATATTTTTCACTGTAATCTTTATCAGTTCTGTAATGCGAGGCATTTCTTTGCAGATTTCTCCACGGGAAGTCAAAATCTTAGACCACCCAAATTTACAGGTACATATGGAAACTTTAAAACTATTCATATTGCTGAAGATTTGATTGTTATTGTTTTTCATTATTCCTTTGCACGTTCTAGGATGGATTTGGTCATTCATGGGGCCATCAATTAATAGCAACACTCGTTGAAGAGGAAGTCAGAACACATGGTATTGACTCGGTAAGATCTATTCAAATTGGAGGCGGTTTTATGATTCAGATATTGTGATATGTTTCCCATGCATGTTCTTATAGCTTTATAACACCCTAATTTTCTCATGTTTATGAACTCTATAAGATTTTTAGTGCCTCAGCTTGTGTGTATGCTGCGTGCATGTGCACATTCTAGGATGGCTCAAGCATGCATGTATCTAGGTTTTTATTTAAAGTAAATTCTTCTACTAGTTTCTTATATCACAACTTATTTTCTTTCAGCTCGTAACGTTTGATAAATCTGGTGTTTCGGGGCATCAAAATCATTGTGATGTTCATCATGGAGTATGGTTAGTTACTCCCCATTAAATTTAAACATCATAGTATCTTTGCCCTCTATGCTGTAGATTTGTTATAATTTGCTGAGGTTGTTTCTCCCATAAAGTTTCATTTAGACCTTTTGTATGTTGCGCATACTTAATTCTACTTTTCCTGATTCTTGGATTCCAGTTAGGATAACTTCTTTGACTGCGAAGAAACACTTGATCCTGTCTTTTTTTCAACCGAGTTACAGACTTATAGCGTGGTTTTCGTTCTTTGACATACACTTTCTCCTGCTATGAATTTTTATTAGCATGTAAAATATAACTACCAAATTTTGTTGTATTATGATCTTAGTACCACTTGTAATTACATAACATAGCCGTTGCTGCAATTGGGAACCCTATAGACGGGGTTGTATAGGATTTTAAAAATAAAATAATGCACCGAAAGAACTACGAGATAACTAAACTAAGTTAATTATGTTATCGCTGAAAATTTAGTGTACAAATGTAAGCAAGAACAGTGAATCAGAGACTTTTGAGTATGAGTTTTCAAACGACTCATGGATTTTGTCCCATTTAATACTCTATATACTTCCCTAGGAAATTTTGGCATGGAGATTTGTTTTTATACAAATTTCTTTTGTGGGAGTGATCTAATCATCTTTTTTGGCGGAGATTACTATTTTTCCTCACATGATCTAGGGAAGCAAACTAGTGCTTGATATGATATTTTTGGGGAAAACCTCTTAAGCTACACCTCTTATCACGAGGCCCCCGCAGAATACAAAAGATTGATCTACTTCTTGAAGATGATTTGCCATCTACCATAGATTTCGCTTCGGATACGGGATACGATACGATTCGGATTCACGATTCTCAATGTTCCAAAAGCTTAGGATATTGGATACATTTTATATTGTTTTTTACTTATTTAAATATGTATTAATATATACATATACATAAATAAATAACAAAAACACTTTTGAACAATTCTAAGGCTAATTATAGTGTGTATACATATAGGTACCCGCGCATGCGCACATAATGTGTGTAGTGTGCGCGCGCGTGCGTATAGAGAAGGGGAGAGATTTTTTTTGGAGATGGTTTTTATTGGGATTGCTGATTAGATATATTAATAGAGGATGTGGTCTAGTGTGTTGATTTCATCCTTCAAATCCTAACCCAAGCTTGTAAAACCTAATTTAAATGTTCAATTTCAATTCGCGAACCCGATTCACGAATCGGATGAATCATGAAGTATCTGAATTACTTTTTTATTTATTTAATTACAAAATTCATGACCCGCGACTCCGATACTTGAGTCCGAGCAAACCCACTCCGATTCCCAAAACCGAGTTGATTAATGAGGGTTTTTAACGAACCCTTGCTTGATAGATGAGTTGCACTTTGAAGATGTTTAATACAATATGGATGAGAAAAGCTTTTTTATAATGATAATTATTTTTAAGGCTTTAAGGTCTTACGATATTATTCTTGGGGATTGTATGAACTAATGTTCTTTGATTTGGTGTACAAAGACTTGGTCGGTAATTTAACTAAAACTTAGCAAAAGGTTGGTCAGCTCTAGTTCTATTGGACAGAAGAAAATTGACCGGTGGTCAACACATCTTTTGGCGATGATCAATTATCCGCCAGACACAAATATAATTTTGCTGTTATAAACCAAACCTACAAGTGCACCGGTCAAAAGTTCATTGAACTAAGAACGACTCTTTATATATATGTATGTGTATATATATGGGGCTACAAATCTTATCCATGTTTCAGCCATTGGATATACTTTGGGATGTGTGCTAGCAATTATGAAAAAGATGTTTCATTTTTCTAAATGAGAAAGTGAATGAACTTGGGGATAAAATGTGATGGATAGTAAACCCTATCTCATCATCTCTTTATATAGCCATATTACTAATTACAAATATACCACTACATCCAAACCGTCCATTACATCATCTAATCTAACACCCCCTTCAAGTTGAAGCATATACTTCACACATGCCCAGTTTGTTACAAATAAAATGCACACAAGATTTCCTAAGAGATTTAGTGAACAAATTAGCAAGTTGGTTCTTCGATCTTACATGAATCGCATCAGTAACTCTATCCTCGACCTTTTCACCAACAAAGTGACAATCAACCTCAATATGTTTCATCCGTTCATGGAAAACGAGGGATCGCAGCTTTGTTGTCACAGTAGAGCCTAATAGGTGCAACAAAACCATAAACAAGCTCTGTAAGTAAAACTAATCCACACCAACTCACTTGTGGTGTTTGCCATAATTGTATATTCGGACTCTGCGCTAGATCTAGAGACCGCACTTTGTTTCTTGCTTTTCTAAGAAACTTGGTTTCCTCCAACAAACACAGAAACAAGTGGTCGACCTCCTGTGATCAGGAGACCTTGGTCAATCTACATCTGTGAAACCTGGGGACTTGGAATGCCTATAGTCTTTAAAGGCGATACTTTTCCTAGGGGCACCCTTTAGGTACCGTGAAATACAGAGAGATGCATCAACGTGAGCCTTGCAAGGATCAGACATAAACTGGCTCACCACACTAACTGTGAAGGCTATATCGGGACAAGTAACGGTCGGGTAGTTAAGTTTGCCAACTACCTCACGAACAAGCTCCCCTGGCCTATAAAGAGTTTCACATTTGGATCCATATGAGAGTCAATAGGCCCACAACCAGTCATGCCGTCCTCTAAGAGCATATCAAGCACATACTTTCGCCGAGTGGCAAAAATCCCGTTAGTGACCTCGATACCTTAATGCCTATAAAGTATTTCAACTTCCCTTGCAGAACTGTTTCTCAAGGGGAGCCTTCAAGTCAGCAGTCCCTTTCTCATCTTCTATAATAACAATTTCATCCATATACGACCACAAGGACCCTCTTTCCACCGCAATACCGATAGAAAACAGAGTTATCACTATCGGACTTTCGTAAACCAAAGGTCCTAACATCTGTCAGTCCCAAACCATTCATGTGGAGACTGTTTGAGGCCATACGATCTCTTGAGCTTGCAAACAAGCCCAGACTCTGCCTGATTAACAAAGTCAGGCGGCTGCTCCATATATACTTCCTCCCGCAAGGAGCCATGTAGAAATGCATTCTTCATGTCAAGCTGATATAAAGGCCCATAATACGTGGCAGCTAACGATAAAAATACGCGAATCGAGATCATCTTGGCCACAGGAGAAAAAGTCTCGTCATAATCAATCTCATAAGTCTACGGGTATCTTTTGGACACTAAGCGAGCTTTGAGCCGAGTAAGGGAGCCTTCAGGATTCAACTTCACAGTATATATCTATTGGCAACCGACCGCTCTTTTCTCAACTTGAAGACGAGTAAGATCTTATGTGCCATTAAAGCGTAAGGCTAGCATTTTCTTGTTCATAGCTCTTTTCCAACCAGGATGAATCAGGGTATCAGATACTGAACTGGGAAGAGGTAGAGAATCCAAGGATGAAATGAATGCACAATAGGAAATGCACAATAGGATCAGACATAAACTGAATCACAACACTGAATGGGAACGATATATCGGGACGGGTGGCTGTCAGGTAGTTAAGTTTGCCAACTAACTTGTATCATCCATGATCGTGAACAAGCTCCCCCTGGCTCATAAAGAGTTTCACATTTGGATCCATTGAGGAGTCAACAGGCCTACAAGCAGACATACCGGCCTCTGAGAGCATATCAAGCACGTGGTTTCGTCGAGTGGCAAAAATCCCTTCTTTTGTTGACCTCGATATTTCAATACCTAGAAAGTATTTCAACTCTAGATCTTTGGTGCAGAATTACTTCTGAAAATGAGCTTTCAAGTTAGCAATCCATTTCTCATCATCTCCTGTAATAACAATGTTGTCCACATAGAAGACCTTAAGGATCCTCTTCTCACCGCAATGCCGATAGAAAATAGAGTGATCACTAGCGGACCTTCGTAAACCAAAGGTCCCAACATCTTTTAGTCTTCCAAATCATGCACATGGAGACTGTTTGAGGCCATTCGACCTCTTGAGCTTGCAAACAATCCCAGACTCCCCCTGAGCACCAAAGTCAAGCGGTTGCTCCATATATACTTCCTCAAGGAGCCATGTAGAAATGCATTCCTCATATCAAGCTGATGTAAAGCCAATGATATATGGTAGCCAACGAGAAAAATACGCGAATCGAGATCATCTTAGCCATAGGAGAGTCATCATAATCAGTCCTTTAAGTCTGCGAGTATCCTTTGGCCACTAAGCGAGTTTTAAGCCGAGAAAGAGAAAGCCTTCAGGATTCAACTTCACAGTGTATACCCATGGGCAACCGACCGCTCATTTCCCAACTTGAAGGCGAGTAAGTTCCCATGTGCCATTAAGGCGTAAAGCTAGCATTTCCCCATCCATAGCTCTCTTTCAACCAGGATGAATCATGGCATCAGATACTGAACTGGGAAGAGTGAGAATCCAAGGATGAAATGAATGCACAATAAGAAAAGGATAACCGTGCATAGGTGACATAATCACAGGTGAGATATCGAGGAACAATAGTACGAGCCCCTTTCCTGGAGGTGATAGGAACATCTAACTTGGAGGGATCCGGATCATGAACCGGAGGGATGACCGGCGGCTTTAGAGCAAGAGGTGGTTGTACCCGTCTGGTGTATACATGAGTGACATGTTCTCACATTAAGTCCTTGGTTTAATCTACAGAGAATTCAATTGGAACATGAATAGGCGGAGTAGCCAAAACATCAAGCTCATCGATAGGAAAATCCCCTCGAACGGGAGTGGAATAGGTGGATGAAAAATATGGAGTATTCTCATGAAAAGTAACATCTGTAGATATGAACTCTATCTAACACTCGATCATAGCACTTATAACCTCCTTAGAATATCTTAGAAAGGCACAATAAATAGATCTTGGTTCAAGTTTGGATACCCTGGGACAGTGTTCATAAACAAAGCAGGTCAACCAAACACTCTAGGGGTAGAGGAAAGAAGGATTTAGAAGGAAACAGAATAGAATACGGTATCTGTCCTCTCGAAGTAGAACTTGGTGTGCGATTGATCAAGTGACGCAGTAAGAACATCGTCCCAAAAATGTTTTGGAACTTGCATATGAATCAACAATGTGCGTGTGATTTTTAACAAATGTCTATTCTTTCGCTCGTATACCCCATTCTGTTGAAGTGTGTAAGGACAAGACGATTGATGGACAATACCAAAAGAGTAAGAATTGCCGAAA
This sequence comes from Agapanthus africanus, assembly GCA_030015575.1. Classification (NCBI taxonomy): domain Eukaryota; kingdom Viridiplantae; phylum Streptophyta; class Magnoliopsida; order Asparagales; family Amaryllidaceae; genus Agapanthus; species Agapanthus africanus. The sequence goes on from CM057337.1 coordinate 978,829,934, forward strand.
ATCTGAACTGATGTATTCTTAGGCATTGTCAGTTCACAAAATTTTAGTAGTTGTATTAAATTGATTTTTAACCTCCGTATAAAAAGATTTAAACATAGTAAATACTTTAGCTCTAAATGTCAGCAAATACAACCATGTCACTCAAGAAAATCATCGATAAAAGTCATAAAATAACGATATCCACGATTTGATACAATAGAATGCGGACCCCAAACATCATAATGAACAATCTCAAACAAACTAATGGCCTTATTGTTAACTCTAGGAGGATAGGAAACACAATGTTGCTTTTCCATCTCACAAGATGCACACTCAAGAGAAGATAAATGGCTAAGAAAAGATACAAGTATTTTAAGATTCTCTAAATATGGGTGACCTAACCTACTGCGAACCTCAGAAGGAGCGGTGGACTTAGAACAAGTTGTTGGTGTACTCCCATCAAGGTAATATAAGTCTCTACACTCATATCTTGAACCAATCACTTCCCTCGTCTCCAGGTTCTGCATGATACAACCAAAAGGAGAAAATGTTACCGAACATTTTAAAGAGTGCACAAGCTGACCAACAGATAATAAAATGAATGGAAATGTCGATTCATATAGAACTGAAGATACAGATAGAGATGGAGTGAGACGAGTGGAGCCAACACCTTCCACTTTAGAGGTGGAACCATTATCTACCATGATGGGACTACTATATGAAGTGGAGGACAATGAAGTGAGTATGCTTGACTTCCCAGTCATATGATCTGATACTCCTGAATCGATGATCCAGGATGTAGTGGGAGATGCTACAGAGATAAAGCAGCCATTATCTTTACCTTTAGCCATAACGAATGCAGCATGTGATGATGATGATGTAGAGCCCCTGAGAGAAGATGTTTTAGCTGTGATAACTCCTCCTTGGTAAGACCCCGGGTGAAGACATAAAACCATATGTAGATGCAGAGACCGAGAAAACCGAATCAGAAGCAGCGACTCTCGTAGCAGGTCGAAACTCAGAGTGGCGAGTGTAGTAACTATCTCAAGTGACCAATTATCTCACAATGTGTACAAAAGTACTCAAAACGATCACTTCCCCCCTTCCGACAACTCATCTACCTCCTCGACCTCCACGGCCCCGAGGGCCGCGTCATCTACCTCCAACAAACAGTACATGAGAAGCGACAGCAGATACGTCATCATTGGCCTTCGTCGAGGGTTCAAAAACCCTATCAGTCATGGTAGAGGGGAACACAGTCAGGATGGCTTTACAGGTATTTGCAAAGGTCAGAACAAGATAGCCACCTAAGATCCATGGTCGAATGGTAAAAAACTCTGGGCCAATGTCCCAGAGAAATGCCATCACCATCATCTGCTCATGTTGCCTCCTCTCATTGACATCAACTATAACTCAGTCTCTAGACTCTTGAGCTCACCTCACCATACACTGCGGAGATAGATCGACCATTGCGCTGCAACCCATGAAGGGATCCAACAATCTCGAAGGCTTGATTAGCACTCTCGTTTCCTTCATATGATCCCTTCAAATACGCCCAAATAGAATAGACGTTATCATATCTGTACACTACTTCAGCAATCTCATCCTCCATCGCCTCAATCTTCAATCGATGCTTCATCAACATTCTCATGAACATTTCAACAGATTGCATCCATCGAGAGTAATTTGTTCCATTTAACCGAGTACGGGTGATATGAGTAGGAACCATGTGAGAATTCTAGACTTCCTTCTCCTTCGAGGTAGCGAACTTGTCCATTAAGAAACAACCACTTCACTGACTACCCCCACAAACTATCACAATCTCCAACACAAACAACCCGCGATCACAACCACAAACACCTTGAATCACTCGAATCGAAGGGTGATAGCAAAAACAACCACAAATCAAATCGTGATCCATCTCAAAAGACTCGAATCAACAATCTATAACCCACCACCCTCCTTAAAACGCAAAATCAGGACCTAACACAAGATCGACACTGATAATGGTCTCCATAGCACAAACTCCTCACAAACGCACGCTACACGAGAAATCTTCATAAAGACATCGCCAAAACAAAACATCTTGTAATCAAAACTTGTATCACCATAAAATATTCTTTTAGAAACTTATATCACCAAAAAAAATATCTGGGTGAAGATGGTTGCTCGGTGATGATGGTGAAGATCCGACAAGTGAGGATGCAGCAGGTCTCAAGTGATGGCGGCGAGATCTGGTGGCTCGAGTGATGGTGGGCAGGATCTCGAGTGATTGCTCGGGTGCTTGGTTCAGAACTCGGTGGGTGGTCGAGAATGGTGGTGAGTGGAAGCGAGGTGGGTGCTTGGCAGCGAGTGGCAGCGAGGTGGGTTCTCAGGTGCTTGGTTCAGATCTGAGGAAATCTCGGTGGGTGGTCGAGGATGGTGGCAAGTGGCAGTGAGGTGGGTGGTCGGGTGCTTGGCAGCGACTTTGTTTCTTGGAAAGGAAGAAGGGAAGAAGAAGAGAGAAGAGAAGGGCTCGATTTGAAGTGGAGGTGGTCGCGGTCGTGGGGATGGTGGTTTAGGTGACGGCGGAGAGCTGGCTCTGATACCATGAGAAAGTAAGAGAATGAATTTGGGGATAAAATGTGATGGATATAGTAAACCTTATATTATCATCTCTTTATATAGGCATATTACTAATTACAAATATACCGGTACATGACAACCGTCCATTACATCATCTAATCTAACACTAAGTATTTGCATGGTTGCATGCACACATCCCAAAGCATATCCAATGGTTAAAATATGGGTATAATTTGTTTCCAAATCCTACCGATAGGATTGTAATCTCTCTCTCTCTATATATATATGTGTGTGTGTGTGTGTATAAAATGTGAGTGGTCCTATCTTATAATTAAGTACCAACATAATTAATGAAGGCCCATGCATTTATGAGCTAAATATATTCATGAAGTACAAAACGGGTGACTCCTTAGGTTGTACCCTAAGTCACCTTCGGGCCACTTGATCCACGTGCACGCCCACACACACACACACAGCAAAAAGTTGACGGGCTCTCCTTAGTGGATACTTGATGATTTGCTGGTATATGCCCATACAATGTTAGTCTGTTCTCCATCACCATGTTTCATCACTCCACCTTTTCCAACCTTGCATTTTCCATTTACTGTTAATTGATAGTATATTTAAAAGAAAAGCACCAGTTATTTTTTTTAACGTTTTCAGTCACATTGTTTTAGGAGTATTGTTAATGGGAAATAGGTTTCAAAACTGAATAGCCGCAATGCTGTCATATACATTATTAAGAGGGTGGGATGATATCAAATACAACATTATGAATGGTAGCATGGTGTTTAGAGGCATATCACGCTATACTTTTAGAAGTTGGAAGGAAGAAGATTCACTTGCTGCCTTGAAATTAAGAGAACTTGGGACAGCAGATATGGTGCATCAAGTTAATTATATTGGTCATTCAATAAATAAGAGAACTTGGCAACTTGGAACAATAGATATGCTGCATCAAGGTAATTCTATTGATTAAAATTGCTTTAGAGCAATAGATATGTTTGATCTACTTGTGCAAGAAAATGATGCCTGACCAATTTTCCCATTTCATATTTAATTTAGCATTTATCGTCTTATTAAATACTAATGGAGCTGCAATACTGAGCCAACAACCAAAAAGTATTCCGATGGTTACTGGCTACATTACTTCATTTTTCTTCCTTTAACACAGGAGAACCTAATGAAATAGATTAAAGTTACCTGCTATACTTTATATTTTAAATTGATTAAACACGAAAACCTGGCATCATGTTAGTTGATCTGATCAACAAGTCATGGTAATGAACTTCTTAAGTTCCAGAACACATGTTTCTATATATCTAGTGATTTATATTGAGTTGCTTAAAAGTCAGATTACAATACCTTAAAATTTTCTTATGATGTTTGTTCTATTTCTTTTTTTTTATATAAAAAATTTATGTACAGCAAGCTGTTGCGAGAAAACCCACAACGAGTCGAAGCTTGGGAACTTGTATGATTCTTCTCCCTCAAATTTCCATTAGTATATATATGTTGTCTATATGATGTTCCCGATAAGTTATTGTTGGTAAGCTTCACAATTCTTAATTTTTTGGGCATAAATTCCCTTTTGTTAATCTGTGTTTTTTTTATAAACTACCTTAATTTCATTTAATTACAGAGTAAAATCTAAATTTGAATAAAGCGCCCTTAACCATGAGTTGTTTAAGTTAACTACCTTAATTTTTTAAATTACTTTATCCTCCTTTAACGTTTTACATCTAAGGGTATTTTAGAGACAAAAGCTTCCTTTAAACCCGAAGTTTAAGGGAGTTCGCCATGATAGAAATCTGAGGTAGTTTAGTGAAAATCACGATAAGTAAGAGCAGTTTAGAGATATTTAACCAATCTGAAATTAAAACCTTCTTGTTGTGGTTTTTTTTCCTGTCCAATTTTGATCTGAATATCCAATTAACAGAGCTAATCACTTCCCTTTTTCTTGTCATTTTCAGATCAGTACAAGTATCCTTCGCAAGTATAGTGGTCCTGTGGATATTTGGTTATCCACATGCTTTCAATCTTGCCCGGGAGAAAGAGTGTATTGTTTGATAAATAGCCATCCTAGCAAAAGCTATCTCGCCATGGCTCAACATTACAGCCAGTGGATTTGGTATGTGCCATTGAGACTTCCCAATGATGTTGCATTCAGAATTTTCCTTTGAATTCTTATTTGTTGTACAATTATACAGGATTTTATTTCTTTGGTTATAAATCTGATCCAAGGCCCATGTATTTGATTATCAAGTAATCTTGTGCCCCGAAAGAAATCTTTAGTTCCAGCAAATACTAGTATTTGGTTTCCTATACTTAGCTTGTGGCAACATTGAGCTTGTATATCTTAAGTTCACTAAACCCCCTTCAACGTTTGCCCAAATCCCAAATCCCAGAAAACTACCAAAAAAGAAAACGACAAGAAACTACCATATCTAACGAATAGACTTTGCATTTAGCTTGATGACTAATAGAACTTTGCATTGTTTTTTCTTCAAAAATGGATATCTCAATGTAACTATTGCAATCTTGGCTCCTACCGAGTATTCATTGCATGTGTTAATGAGAGAATCCTTTGAATTCATGCATTACTTTTGACTGATTTTTCTTTTCTTTACTTGCCCCTTCCTCCTCCCTTCCGTCCTCTTCTCTCATCTTGCAATTCTGTAATCCTGGTGTATATGACACCATAGTTTCCTTTTATGAAAATCGTTGCCACCAATACTTACTGCTACTGGTTCTGTATGTGCAGGTTCCGCAAACTATTTGTGCTGTTCTCTAGTTATACATACATGAACACACTTCGGAGGATCAGCTTGTAAATGGGTGATTACTTGTTTTTCCAAGAATTGATATCAATTATTATCAGCTTCATATAGATTACATTTATCACCACAAATTTATTTGCTCACTTGTATATTTTCTTTTTCCTCTTTTATTTTGGTTCCAGGGATGCTGAAGGAACAGCAGGAGAATTTGATATTCAAAAAGGCAAGGCCTCATCTCCAGAGCCATTAAACTTTAAATTATGTGGACTCTTTACAAGCCCATGCATCTCTTAGGCTATTCTGCCATAATACAAAGTCAAAAGCACGGGTTTTATTCTTGATGTGAGGAACCAAACTAGTGAGAAAATTCTTATTTTGTGTCCCATTTATGGAATGTTTTTAGATGTAAAAAACTTTGCGTGCATTTTTATGTGGAGCCCAGTAACATTTGTTGGTGTTTGAGTTGAAGCACTTGGTGGTTTTTAACCGTTGGAGCCAACATCAAATTTATGTTTTTTTTTTTAGTTTCAGTCTGTTGAGTTTATATTTGGAACAGAAAAAGGGAGATGCTTCTTTGATTTTGTTTGCTTTGTAGCTTCTGTTCTCTTGTGTTTTGAATTGAAGGGTCAGGATGGAGGCCAAGAAGACACATGTTTTTAGAAAAAAGGTCTTTTAAATTACCAGCAAGGTGTTAATCTATTTTTTTTTCCAAGAAAACAAAACAGAAGTTAGTTCTTTGTCTAAATTCGTGAGAAATTTTTGGAACCTCTCAATAGCCCCGTTAGTAGGAAGCCAGGCAGTTTTCCATCAGAACACGTAACTTACCGAATCAGTTGTGACATGGATGGGAATGCATGCTATGAAAGATAGGGTCAGGTCTGATACATCAAGGGGGCGTGCGTTCACTAGAAAGCTCACGCCTGTCCATTCTTTGAAAGCTTGATCTCGTCCACGGCTAATGCCTCATTAAAAGCAAAATTTTGTTCGAAGAGAATGAAAGAAAGTAAGCGCTAACGTACCGTTAAAATAAATATTGTCCTAACACTCATCCATTACTTGTTGGAAGAGAATAAATGGAGTGAGACGTCTGATCGGATAATGTAAACAACTGCCTCTTGTTTAGCGACTCTAACTCGAGCAACCTGGCCCATCTTTTAAATTGAAGAACCATTTTCTTTTTCCGATATAAATTATTATGTTAATATAACTGTCATTGTTTCTAGCGCTGTTTTAGTAATTTTATCAACTGGTGCCTCTTTACCGACAGAGAAGTTATAACTGAAATGTAAAATTTAATGGTTATTCTTAAAAGCAAGGAGGGTTTTATGTAGCTTAGCCTTTATATCTCAACCATTATAACTTTATTAAGGGGCTGATGGCATGTTTTTTATTTTTAAAAATAATTCGAAAAAGTCAGAAACTTGTATCGTCATTTTTCTTACTTTTGGAGATGGCATCTCAATCCGGAAAAAGGGGCATTGTCATGTGGCATTTTATCATTTTTATAAGAAGAAATTCAAAAGGCTAATAGAGTTCTTATAATTTTTCTAAATTCCAAAGTTGTTCCCCCACCCTCCAAAAAAAAAACTGAAAATTTTGATGAAGACAAGCCATGTACCTTGAAATTTGAAGTAGAAATTTAAACATAACCCCTTCAATAGTTATTGATTTGTATATATTCTCTCTAATAATTTAAGTATCCCTATATTTCACACGTGCATCACACTTGTGCATAAATTCTAGTTCATCAGACAACCGCATGCAGCTTGAAGATAAGGAAGTTATACATAAACCACTTGAATCTTCTATTTCTCACACCTTGTAAATTTTTCATAGCTATTCCATATATTGTAAGAGAGGAGGTTTTAAATTGAAATTTCAATTTAGTTGTTTACACTTTACATGACACATAGGAACTAATATTTTCACAATCGTTGAGAAAAAAAATAACATTAAATCCATTGATATTTACTCAAATGATCTCAAATCTTTATGAATATTATTACAAACCTTCAAAATATTATCATTTCAACCAAAAACCATTTTTTAAAAGATTTTGATGCAAAATTTTAGTAAAGTGTAATTAGCATAAAGACTCCCAACATTAATCTATAAATAGACCTCCTCGAAAGCCGAGTAGAAAAAGGGAAGGCCCCCCTCTTTCCATTTTTAAAATAAAATACGAAGAGCATCAACCGACGACTCCAAGTCTCAAAGTTAGACCTCATGCTCCCACTACAACCTCAAGGCACTCTGCCGCCTTCATAGACCAAAAATAAATGGATACATGTTTATGGGGAAAAAATTTAATCTTCTTCCATGGAGCAACCAAGAGTGGAGGCTACCATCCTAAAATGGGCCATTGCTGGCTTGTTCTTGACCGCGAGCGCCTCAGGGGGAGCTCCGCTGGTGTATTGGGCATCGAATTTCATTGGCATAACACGTGGTGATGTAGAGTATCCTAGCTCTGATACCACTTGCAGAATATCACGACTTTGATACTATTTGTAGAGAATGAGCAAGTGGAATAAAGGCAACACTTAATTAACAATCTTTTATTATTACAAAGAGACACTCATACTCTTACACTTACACAACTCGTTATAACTCTCACAAGCATACTCTATCTCTCTTAACACTTGTGTGCTTTCTCACTTGCTTTCTCGTTTCTTTGGTTCCTGCATGAAGGACTACCCCTTTATTTATAGGCATCCAAACAAAGTTCCAGTTATAAAGCTTTCTAGTCTTTTATTCTAAATGTTTCTCATACAAGAAACTTCATGACTTTCCTTTGTCTAGATCTTGAATCTTCTTAGCTTCTATTTATTTCTAATAGCTTTTCTAGGATATCTAGATATTTCACATATTCCATGAGGTTAATCCTAGAATATTCTGAAGAATATTTAAGTTGTTGTTGATTTTCAACACCCCTCCTCAACAAAAACTATCTCGTAGTGTTATCCTGCTGATTATATCAAGTTGTTGTTGATCTCCAACACTCCCCCTCAACAACTTTTTTGATCGTGCGCCCGCTGCATTTTCTTTTTCTTCCACTTGTATCTCCATTTTGAGTCTTCAAATTACCACGTAACTCCTCGAGCCACTGGTCGCATATTGTATGTCTTCATTGATGTATTTGATTGATCCTGCATTCTCAAATTAGGCTTTTCCGGTTTGAGATCCCTTCGAAAATGTTTATCGTCGTCTTCTACTTTAGTTGTATAACCTGCTCCCAACTTTGTGTCGTGATAAACAATGCGTCTTCCTGCCTTATCTTCTAATGATATGTGACAAATTTGCTCCGCTGGTAGTAGATACTCATCATCTTTCTTTGGCTCCCCATCTTCTCTTACAGTTTTGCTTTCATATCCTTAGAGTTTGGAAGAACGTCTTCTTGTGACGGGAACTTTATAGATTCTTCATTGAACACATTTCCTAACGAGACATGCTCTTCAGCCTTTACATAGACTTTCATGAAGAAACTGCATACGTGCTCGACCGTTCTCGATTTCTTATACTCTTTGCTTTCTGTTGATTCTTGATCATCAAATAATTCAAAGGCTTTTTCGAAGATAGTCTTCATCTTTTCCTCGTAGTTTGAATCGATCACTTCTAAGATATTTGTCTTGTCTTCGATGATCAAGACTTCATTGTCATTATCTCCTTTGAGATTAGAATTGGACGTAGATACTTCATCTGTATCAACCAAGATTGCGGTCAAAACTGCATCACCGATCTCCTCTTCGTTAGGGCATGCATCCTCCTCGAGATAGAAGAATTCTTCAATATTCCAATCATCGTTGTAGTTGACTGTCTCCTGATTTGATATGGCTACAAGTGCGGATTCTAACTCCACCATGATAGAGGTCAAAGCTACTTCATCGATCTAGTCTTCGTTAGAGTATGGTTCCTCTTTGACTGCGAAGGATGCCAAAATATCCCACTCTTCTTCGCTATCACTTCGATAATATGTTGTTGCATTTCCTTCTACTATTCTATTCCTCTGATGGTAATCTCTTGCAAAGTGCCATTTCTTTCCACAATTGTAGCATGCTCCATTATGTCGTCTTTCAGCCTTATCATCATTTCGACCGTCACTTTGCCAGTTCTCCTATTGTATGTGTTTATCTCTGGCCGCCTTTATGGCTCCCCTCTTTTAAATTGTCTGTGTGACTGACTCCTCGAATAGCTACCTCCTTTATTACTAAAAAGTGCTTTGTCTTTATTGTTTAGTGAAACACTAGCCATTTGTTTGGCTAATGTTTCTTGAGTGGCCAATGGAATTTCCAACTCTTAGAGAATTGGTTGCATGGGCCAACCACGAATGGCAGCAATAAACCCGCTATATTCGGGTTTAAGATCATGAATAATAATTCTCCTTATTCTAGCATCTGAAATGCTAGAATCCGGATCTAATTCAGAAATATCTCGGCAAAGTGATTTTACCTTGGTAAAGTAATCTCGAATCGTCATCTCCCCTTGAATGGTCGTCATTAACTGATTTTCAAGCAGCTGGAGCTGTGCATCATTTGTTCTAGAGAAGAGTGCCTCAAGCGTGTCCCATGCCTCTTTTGGTGTATTCAGCTTTTTGATATTATCTAAAATATCTTTTTGTATTGTTGTCTTAAGTATGTACATGGTCTTACCTGTCTTTATCTTCCACTTCCGTAAGGCCTCATCTTCTTCATTTGGAGCAGCAGTCTCGCTTCCTCCAACGACCTTCCAGAGGTCTTGCACTTACAAGTATGACTCCATGCATGTCTGTCAAGAGCTATAGTTGTTACCATTCAGTTTCTCAAGTGTGCTGGTGATATTAGCCAAATCCGTCATCGTGACGTGATATGGCTCCTTAGGCCTCTGCACGTAAGCCTGATCCTCGACCAACCAACTTCACAACCCCTGGCTGTGCACGAACTTTGGCTGCCATGAACAATATTGCTAAAGCACTAATGCGCAATGAGCCGAACCCCGACCGTCCACTCTGATACCAATTGTAAAGTATTCTAGCTATGATACCACTTGTAGAGTATCGCAGCTCTGATACCACTTGTAGAGAATGGACAATTGGAATAAAGGCAACACTTAATTAACAAACTTTTATTATTACAAAGAGACTGTACTCTTACACTCACACAACTCTTCATAAATCTCACAAACACACTCTATCTCTCTTAGCACTTGTGTGCTTTCTCACTTGCTTTCTCGCTTGTTTGGTTCCTACATGAGGGACTATCCCTTTATTTATAGGCATTCTAAGAAAGTTCTAGCTATGGAGCTTTCTAGTATTTTATTTTAGAAGTTTCTCATACAAGAAACTTTATGACTTTCCTTTGTCTAAATCTAGAAGCTTCTTAGCTTCTATTTATTTCTAATAGCTTTTCTAGAATATCTAGATATTTCTCATATTCTATGAGGTTAATCTTAAAATATTCTAGAGAATATTTAAGTTGTTGATGTTCAACACTCCCTCTCAACAGCAACTATCTCGTAGAGTTATCCTGCTGGTCATACCAAATTGTTGTTGATTTCCAACAGGCTATGGATGGTTCCTCATGGTTTGATCTTTGGTTGGTACTCCAATTGTTGTTTGGTTCTCTGTTTCCGCTTCCGAGCATTCAGTTGTTCATGAAGTGAGGAATGAGGTTGAGATTCTTGATCTCGAGAAGGGGTTTGAAAAAGAGATCCCTTCTTCTTGCTAATTAATTGCGTGTTGGGCTTTCTTTGTTTCTTAGATAATACATTGTTGATTAATATGTATGTTTTTTCCCATGATACCGTGATATTATTGTCATAATTCTCATACTCCGTTAACTTTCACTATGGCCAACTTTAAAGATATGTTTGATAAGCAAATTTAGTGTTTTTTCATCGTTCACTAAATCTTTCTTTCTTTCTTTCCTTTGGTTGACATGCATTATGTTGAAATTAGTTACAAATTCGGAACGCAAGATCAAAGGTCCAGAAGAAGCCCATTAGTTGAGCACGTGCGGTGTACGTGGGTTCACTTATAATGACCATAAGAATTAATCTCAAGGCCAAATTAAATAAATCTACAGAGTCTAAATTGAAAGGAGTTGGTGGCCTCTCACGAACCGTCCCTACCTCAAACAGAGATTGTATACCTTGAAGATGAAGAAAGGGACTTCCATCAAAATCCACATCGACTAGCTCAATCAGATTGTGATGGACTTATGAAATATGAAAGTGAAGATCGACGATGAAGATCAGGTGATAATTTTATTGTGCTCTTTGACCACCGAGTTCGGCCAGTTTGTCAAATCTATGGTTGTTGGGGTCAAAATTTGCACCCCGGTTGACCGAGTCAAAGTCAAGGTCAACCCCAAGCCAGGTGGGCCCAAGCCCAGGTCAAGCGGGCCCATGCCCAAGTCGAGCCCGCGGCTAGCCTCCCCATGCCAACAACAAAATTATGTAATAAATATTTTTTTATGTAATTTTTTTATACAAAATGGGCATAAAGCCAAATTCTTGTAAGCCCGTGGCTTATGTGCAAAAATGAAATGGCACATGAGCCATGGGATAGGCAAAATATCATTTTGTGAAGGCCAAGGGGCTATATGTAAATATGTAAGCCTATATAAGGCAACATGATGATGAATAAAACATAGACTTTTCATTCACTCAAAAACCTAGGGATTGTACCTCTTTCCCCTTTCTGAAGGTTTCAAACCTTCTTCTTTATTTTGAATTAAATCAAGAGTTTTACTTTTCATTTTCCAAAACTAAATAGTTTTTCACCACAAAACCCACAAAGGGGAACTTGGATCTGTCATTAGATCTCAAAAAGAAGAGATTTTTAAAATCTCACATCTCTTGATCTTCAAGATCCGGCCAACAAGGGAAGAAGAAGGAAACCCATCTCCAGAAACCCCACTTTGGGGAAGAACTAGGGCCCAAGGGGAGAAGCCCTTCATCAGCTTCAAAACATCCTTGGAGTTTAACTCCTCACACACACACACACACACACACACACACACACACATATATATATATAAGTGCTCCTTTCTGGGAGAACTTCTCCCATTGCAGGGACCAAGTCCCTTTTGCTGCTCGAGCGCCCACGTGCTGACATGTGGTGCGCTAGCGCTCTTGTGCTCGGAGCGCTAGCGCCCGAGCGCCCACGTGCTGACACGTGGCGCGCTAGCGCTCTTGCGCCCAAAGCGCTAGCGCCCACGTGTTGACACGTGGCGCGCTAGCGCTCTTGCGCTCAGAGCGCTAGCGGCCAAAGCACTAGAGCCCGAGCGCCCACGTGCTGACACGTGGCGCGCTAGCACTCGGTGCGCTAGCGCTCTTGCGCTCAGAGCGCTAGCGCCCGAGCGTCCACGTGCTGACACGTGGCGCTCTTGCGCTCAAAGCGCTGGCGCTGGCCCCACGCATCCTTTGGATGCCTTTTCCCCCTTATATATATATATATATACACATATGTATACATATGTACACACACACATACTCCACGACACTGTCCCTGTTAGAAAAAAATTCTAACGGGGCGCTGCCCCGCACCCCGCAAGGGGGCTGTAGCCCCCTTGACCCCGGCCCGCTATCCGGGTAGCGGGACCCCCGTAAAAAACACTGCGGGGCCCTCGATATATCCAAAACCCCTTCAAAACACAACACTGCACATTGAGTTCGCATGACCAGTTTAACTCGTCAATCGGAGGTTCCCTCGCTCCAAAGGCGAGGGGTAATTAACGGAAGCTTAGTCCGCGGCTGCCGGAGATTCGGATCCCCACAATCATTAAACCCCGGCCTACCCTAGGCAGGGGGAATCTGTAATGCGCCTGACAAGCGCGCGCGTATTCCCATCTCAATGGGGTGACGAAAAACACCCTACAAATTCTGGCACGCCCGGTGGGACCTATTTCTCCTCCCATATTTTGGGTTAAGCATTCATGGGAACTCAATAAATATATATATCGATATTTATACTAAAATAATGCCCTTTCATGCAGGTTTCAAGCAATCACTTTTCAACAATGTCTCCAAAGATGAACTCAGCTCTCAGCACGGCTCCCGTCTCCTACACGATGAAGATAGACTCCAGGACGGTCCTTCTGGGCAGTCTCGGGCGACAATGGGAGGAGCCGCCGCTACCATTTGGCTCTATTCTGTTCGTGTCAGCTAACGCCATCCCAGCTCCTCAAGTCCCGGTGATAGACAAACCGGTCTCGAAAGGCAAGAGGCCAAATGTGGTGGTCTCGAAGGTGCCCCAACTCAAACGCAAGTCGGTGTTTGGGTGACTTTCCTTGGCCCTAGCTGGGGGCAAGGACATCAACACCAACAAAGCAGCAAGGCATCTTGGGCAAGCTCCAGCGGCGCCTCCGACAACTGCTCGATTGGGTGTCTTCTCAAGCCTCCCCATCACTCAGCCTATGGCGGCTTCCCGAAGAGCAGAAGCCTACCAAGCGCTTAAGGCAGAGAAGCTGAGGCAGAAGCGGCTCAGATACAGGCCAACAAACGGGCTAGGGCTCCGGCCATGTTAAAATTTATGAATTTACAAATCCCGGACCGCTTCGTGAGACCAGCTGCCAGTGATGAAAGGAAGGCTGAATGTGTTATCCACACCGTCTACATGGTGGGCACGCGTCCCAGCGACAACCTTCGCAGCAAAAGCAAGGATGGGGCCACCACATCTCAAGTCCAACCTGGTGTGAATATAGCTGTCACTTCTTAAGACCAGCATCCTCCGGAGGGTGATGAAAATCCTCCCAGTGAAGCTGATAGGCAGAGAGAGCCCTCAGTTCATGAGGAGCCGGGCTCGGAAAGCGAAGATGAGCCAACTTTCCGTCCCAAGAACGCAGAGCAGCAACTTCTCCAAGAGCTCCGAAAGCAGCTCAGAAACAAAGACAGGGAGATGGCCAAGCTCTACTAAAAAATTGACGACTTGACAAACGTCGTCTTACAGCTCACGGCCCAACTCGCCTCTCAACCGCCCAATCAGGCGCAAGGCTCTCATGAACCGGGAAACGGTGTCCCGAAACAGCCGATGCCCGTTCCCTCAAATCCAAAAGTGGGCACACCGCATGAAAATCAGTCGCATCCTATCTCGGGAAATGTCTTGGTTGCCGATGACATTAGCCCGCCAACTCAAGATCAAATCATGGATTTGGTTGCCAACAAAGTAAAAACATTGGTGGCCGAAGCCGAAGCGCAAAAAAATATCAGCAGTAGTGGGAGACCATATCCTGCTCAGTATGATCTGGTAGAATTTCCTAGCAGCTATGTCATCCCCAAATTCGGAAGATTCGATGGGACGGGAAATGCGAATCAGCACATCGACCACTTTAAAGCCTCATGCGGGAATACTGGGGGCAATGATGCGCTTCTCCTCCGCCAGTTCGTTAATAGCTTGGCCGATGTTACTTTCAACTGGTACGCGAGCATACCGGATGACTCCGTCACAACTTTCGTCCAAATGGAGTCTCTGTTTCGGCAGAGCTTCATGAGCGTCAGCGATAAGATTACCATTGCCGAGCTCGTAAGGACCAAGCCAAAGAACAACGAAAGCAGCACGGATTTTATAACCCGATGGCGCAATCACTCCGTCAAATGTGAACAGCCGATAGAGCAGGACCAATCTGTCAGTCTCCTCGTCGGAAATCTCAACAATTGGATGGCCTCATTTCTATGCACCGCAGGTCTCAAAACATTCCAAGAGCTGACCAGGAAAGTTCAGATGCTGGAGCGCTCAAAGCAGGAGTCTTTCTCTGACTCCCAAAATAATAATAGGTCCTGGAGAAACCGAAAGGACGATAATCGCAAAGGCGGAAATCCCGACGATTCTGAGTCTTTCAACACTTCGGCTAACCGAAATAAGCGAGGGATAAGCGGGCCTAGTGCCTGTTGGGGTAAAAATTTACACCCCGGTTGACCGAGTCAAAGTCAAGATCAACCCCCAAGCTAGGTGGGCCTAAGCCCAGGTCAAGCGGGCCTATGCCCAAGTCGAGCCAGCGGCCAGCCTCCTCCATGCCAAAATATAGATCATGTAATAAATAATTTTTATGTAATTTTTTATACATGAATGCATGCAAAATGGGCATAAAGCCAATATTTTGTAAGCCCATGGCTTATGTGCAAAAAGAAATGACACATGAGCCATGGGATGGCTAAAATGCCATTTTGTGAAGCCCAAGGGGCTATATGTAAATATGTAAGCCTATAAAAGGCAACATGATGATGAATAATGTAACACTTTTTCCATTTTCTCAAAAAACCTAGGGTTTGTACATCTTTCCCTTTTCTGAAGGTTTCAAACCTTTTTCTTTCTTTGAATTAAATCAAGAGTTTTACTCTTCCTTTTCCAAAACTAAATAGTTTTTCACCATAAAACCTACCAAGGGGAGCTTGGATCTGTCATTAGATCTCAAAAGAAGAGATCTTTAGATCTTACATCTCTTGATCTTCAAGATCCGGCCAAACCACAGGAGGAAGAAGAAGAACCCCCTTAATCAGCTTCAACACATCCTAGGAGTTTAACTCCATAAATATATATATATATATATAATAATAATAATAATAAATATTTCCTTTCTGAAGCATAGCTTCTGGTTTCTGGGGCTAAAAGCCATCTTTTCCTCGCCGGCGCCCAAGCGCTCAAGCGCCGAGCATCCACGTGGCGCGCTAAAGCTCGAGCGCAAAGCGCCCACGTGCCGACACGTGGCGCGTTTGCGCTCAAGCGCACTGCGCCCGCGCACGGCGCCCGCGCAAGGCGCCCGCGTGCCGACACGTGGCGCGCTTGCGCTCCGGCACTCTGCGCCCGAGCGCAAGGCGCCCGCGTGCCGACACGTGGCGCGCTTGCGCTCGAGCTCCCAGCGCTCATGCGCAAAACGCCCACGTGTCGACACGTGGCATGCTTGCGCCTGAGCGTACAGCACCTAAGCGCACAACGCTCAAGGCACTGGCCCCACGTATCCCTTGGATGCCTTTCCCCCCTCTTTTTATGTACATACATATACATATACATATGTATACATATTTGCACACACACGTGCTCCATGACACTGTCCCTGTTAAAAAAAAATTCTAACGGGGCGCTGCCCCGTAAAAACTCTGCGTGGCTCCCGATATATCCAAAACCCCTTTTCAAAACACAACACACGCACACCGCACATTGAGTTCGCATGACCAGTTTAACCTGTTAATCAGAGGTTCCCTCGCCCCAAAGGCGAGGGGTAATTAACGGCAGCTTAGTCCGCGGCTGTCGGAGATTCGGATCCCCACAATCAATAAACCCCGGCCTACCCCAGGCAGGGGGAATCTGTAGTACGCCTAACAAGCGCGAGTGTATTCCCATCTCAATGTGGTGACGAAAAACACCCTACAGTGCCAACCAACCTCGGAAGCCAGTGTTCGGAGAGGGAGGAGAATCTCCACTGAAAGAGAAGCTGGACAAGGTCTATTCCTTCAGAAGGGACAAAATCTGTAAAATATTCAAAGACGCCCTGAGGAACGGTCTACAACCGCCAGAGTCAAAAAGACCGCAGGAAGCGAATATGACCGACGACCCCAAATACTGCCCCTATCACAGAGTGATAGGTCATGCCATTGAGGACTGCTTCGTCTTCAAAGATTGGGTCGAAAAGCAATACAAGGCAGGAGAGATAGAACTGTCCAAAGGCGTGTTAATAAACAGTCAAGTCGCAACCGTCAATTTTATACAAACGGAAACCAAAGATCTTCGTGAAACCGATTCTCTCAGACATCTGCCTTTCACTGAAAACAATCGACCACTGATTGAATGATTTAGCGTGCTTGCGCTTTCTAAAAGATAGATCAAAAATATTTGTAACCGCAATCAAGAACGGCGTCGCTTTGCAGCTAGCCGGTGAATACGGGTCGGTCCACAGGGATTTTGTGAATTTCCTAGTCGCGCTTACGAGTTAATTCCGAAGGGTGTTCGGATTGATTATTAAATCTAAAAACTAAATTAATCTATATCTAAGTCTTGCTAGGGTTAGGTCTAGGTTAAGTTTGGAAAGTCAATAAATCTCACCGCTTTCTATACCCATATGAAGATCTAATTAGGTGTTATGGTAATTATTAATAAAATGGATTAGAATCATCGGGAAGATGTTTTCTTCATTTAGTTTCTTGTCCTTCCTTTATCAATCCTTACCCTAACCTCCATGGAAAACATCACAACCGGGCCTTTATACTACGGTATCACCGCTACCTCGAGGGATAGGGTGCCGTAGGAAGCGGTATGTGCATGTATGCATAAAGTCCTATGAAAATATATGATGGGCAAGAAAGGGGATGAGAGATCTTCGTCTCTCAAACCTTTCCCAGATCTAACCCTAACAAGCGAGGAGACTACTCACTCATTAGGGAATTTAAGAACATTTATCTAGGGCAGAGAATAAAAGATTAACTAGGGCAAGGAATTAAATTTATCTAGGGCAAGAATAGAAAATTAACTTAGGGCAGAAAATAAAGAACTTACAAAAATAATGCTCTCCAAAAGAATGATGAAATTTATTAATGAAAGGAGGCATGAAAAATTACAATGAGTAGAGTTCCTATTTATAGAGAATAGGAAACCCTAGGTTACAATTGATTTGCATGTCTACATTTACCAAAATATCCTTAGGAAGACCTAGTCAAAGTAGACTTCAAGCTTTGGTAAAATTTTATGTCTCTGTCTCTTTAAAAGAAAGTATTGGACCTTGGATCTTTGGGCTTCCTTATTATTTGGTTTTTTATTAAAATAGCTTCTATGTTTCTTCCAGATCTCCAGTGAATAATTGTGGTGGACTTTTAACCGTTCGCTTTGTAATCTTGGACCTTACATTGCCTTGTACTTTGTGAATTTTATCTTTGATGTAGGCTTGATCAAGAGTCTTCTGTTTGTTGGTCAAAGTCCACTTTTGCATCGTCTTTTCATCGTTTTCACTGTTTTTTGTCCAAGAACCTGTAACCTGTAATATGTAGCAGACATGCGTCAAAAGCACCTGTTTATTTATAAAAAGAATAAGAATGGGGAATATAATAATACAATATTATGGTGTGAACAAATACCCCCAAACTTATCTTTTGCTCGTCCTCGAGCAAACTTATTTTTATTCACTAAAATCCTAACCGCACTTTCGCAGGGAAACGCGATTGCACTGAGCACGTGCAACAAGCCGTTAAACCTCTAGGTGTCCCTAGTAGGAGGAGTGTTGTCTCCTGAGGGTTTTCAGCGGATACTACCCATAAAATCCTATCAATTCAGCCCATTAACTTTTGTTCTCCAATTAGGTCTTCTAACAAGGAATTCTATTATCTTCTACTTGTAAATTATCCACCCACATTCTTCACACTTCCTCGTTATTTAACTTAAGATTATATATGTTATGTAGACCTACTTAGCTTTCGGCATTTCTTAAGTTTTCCTTCTAGAGTTCCATCTCGACTTAGGAATTTCTATCAACCCTTACTAAAGATACAAGTTCTATTCTTCACTCCTTTCTCTTATCTAAACTCCAATCACATATCCCTACGTGTGTGTATAGATCACCCTTACACTTGGAAATTCAAATCAAGCAATCATACTCTCGTCCGTTGTCCAAAGCACTTCTTAGTTGGTGAATTTTTTAATTGAATTTTGCTTACACATCCTTCATGCGACCGTTAATACTTCTTGAGGTACCAACGACCGATTACAAGATATGTTTGCACTTTAAAGCGCACTTCCTAGTCTTGCAACACCCAAGGCTTTAGCAGTGACTCCCAAACCAGTTGGTCTAAGGCACTAGGTGATGAAGCACCCTCGCTAAATATTTTTCTATTTTTGCAGCCTTAAGTAATCACAAAACCAGTGTCCATTTTTTTTTATTCTTTATTCACACTTATATATTTTATTTTCTTCGTACTAAGGACTTCAGACAAGAGCATTTCAAGGTCTCTTCTACTATTCCAAGTTTCAAGGTGCGTGATTGTGCAAATTGTAAGGTATACATTTTCAGAATCTAGACTTAAGGTAGGAACTATTTTTCAAACTTATACTCTAATAAGAACATCAATACTCTTCCCTCATTTTGACTTAGCCCAAGAAGTGAACCCAAAATTTGCCTATTTCTAAATAAACTACAAGGCATATACTTTCTACCGTTAAACTTTAAGGAATGTTATCTTTAGGGTTTTTAATTTACTAAGTCTAAGATCTAGTTATTCCTAGCCAGTTAACCTATTTGTCAAACTCAAGTCAATTAGCCAAAATTGAATACATTAATTTTTTTATAATTTTTGAATTTTTTTTTCAATTTTTATGGGTTTTTCAAATAAGTATGCAAATGCAAAAATATATACAAATGAATGCGAAGGAAGAAGACGTATCGAGCATACCCCCAAACTTGAACTTGACAGTGTCCTCACTGTCATGCTGAACCAAGAGGGTCAAAATGTCGGCACTCCCCTGTTTATTTATTTACATTTTTAAAATATATTTTTAATGTTTTGAAATTTTTTATTTATTTATTTATTTAGAAAAAGAAAACAAAAATATATGTACATATATACAAAGGTCCCCCCCAAACTTAAGCTTGGCCTTACACAAGCCAAAGGTTAGCACCAACCATTCAAAAATCTTATCGTGGAAATGGTATAGTTGGTGCAAGAAAATGAGAAGCACGCGAGACCGTGTGGAAAGAAGAATGGTAGAATATGGTCTCGGTGGGGGAGAAGAATGGCGAAAAGAAGAAGGAAGTGGAATACGATCTTGAGGGTGTAAATCGAGTGAATAAATTAGCGCAATATGTGATGACCGATGTATTAAAAGCGATTGCGCTAACCTATCAACTCGTCGAGAAATGGGATCAAATCCCTCAAGATTCGCAAGAAAATATGGGTGCACCGAACTTGGTATAGGAGATGAAAGCGTAACGGTCATTTGCCCGGTCGGAACAATGGGAAAGACGAAAGGAGGTGAATTAGGGATAGTATCTTTCTCACCGTAGTAAACTGTTTCGAACTTGAAAGATTCCATTAATGGTTTGAAACTACTATAATCAACCGAGTCTGATGGCTCATCTGAAAATGTAAAGGACTCAAACTCGGGCGGTGAGTCATCAACATCGTCCGAAAAAGTGAAACACTCGTAAGTGTTATCATCTGTGAGAACAGTATCGGATTCAAAGGAAAATCTTTCAAGCTCACAGTCTTCAAGTATGGTCGGAACGATGGGAAGGAGGGATGGTGATATAACAGTCAAAGGTTCAGGAGGATGAATTGGAAAATCAGACACATCAAACAAAAATGATTCAACCTCAATATTATCCTCAAGACTCTCCTCAATACTATCCTCAATATTTAACTCATCCATGCCATTATCATCAAAATCTAGACGCATATGAGATTCGGGAGAAACATTTAATAACTCAGGATGATGATTTGAACATAAAATTTCAATTAAATCGACAGGTTCATCATCCGAAATATTCCCGGCGTCTATATCCTCAATCAAGTGAAAATCAATTTCTTTAGACATCTCATCAAAAGCATGGATATCTAT
The DNA here is from genome assembly GCA_030015575.1 of Agapanthus africanus. Classification (NCBI taxonomy): domain Eukaryota; kingdom Viridiplantae; phylum Streptophyta; class Magnoliopsida; order Asparagales; family Amaryllidaceae; genus Agapanthus; species Agapanthus africanus. Next base: position 978,850,766 of record CM057337.1, read on the forward strand.
CGATTTAGGTTCTAGAGTGGAGGTGTAAAGATCGAAAGGATTAGGTGCGGTTTCACTCGAAAGGGGTTCTTCACAATTTGGCAAATCAAACACTATAAAGTCGCACAACTCGTTTTTATTTTGAACTTGTGAACTATTTAGGGCAATCGATGGAAAACAGGAGTTGTGGGCTTCAATTGGGTAAGGGTAGGTTTGATTTGAAAATCCTCTCTCATTCTCACTCTGTCCAACTGCCGCCTCATACATTGAAAAATTTGGAGCTAGCGGGACACTAGCTACCGGTTCACTAGGTTGCATAAGGGCGGTCATGGACGCTTCCACATTCCTCATCATTTTATTTGTTGCTGCAATGTACGCTTCCAACGACTCTTCCAAACTAGACTTAGGTGGTGAGGGGGTTTCAGTAAAAGATTCAAAATTGGTTGGATATGTGAAACTCCCTAATGGCTGTGTCGAAACAGTGTCTAGTGAAGGTAGGAAGGACGGGTATGACTTGTAGGAAGTGGGTGGTTGGGCAGGGGTAGGGTCAACAGATGGATAAAAAGGTGAATAATCGTGCGGATCCCTAGAACTAGATGAGTGGAGAGGGGTGAAAGATCTACTGCGAGATTGAGCAATATGCTCAGCAATGGACATCGGCCTAGGAGTGACAGAAGGACTTGAAGAAGTGGTATCAACATATATAGGTGGTAAAGGTTGACTCGGTTGACACAAATTGGATTGAAAAGTCAAACTATTTCTCCTAAACGCCTCTATTTGATCTTTCAACGAAATTTTTGGCAAGGAAGGATCGTTTTTAAATTGACCGAACAAATTAACATACGACGCAAAATTAGATTCAGGATACCAAAGTTCGGCTAATGATTTATTATGTGGGGTACCCATGTTGTAAGAAAAGGGGGAAAGAAGGAAAGTTTATTGTGGTGCAAGGATTTATTTGGGGCTAAAAAATTTTGCAAGTTCTATAAAATATTTGTTCTTTTTATTTTCATTCTTCATTTTTTTTTCTCTTTATTTGGAAAAATTTTGTTGCAAAAAGATTTTAGAGAAAAGATATGCAACAGCAAAATATTTTATAGAAAAGATATGCAACAGTAAAATATTACTTGCAATCTATTTTATTTCAAGCGGGGCCCAAAAATCCTGCACAAGACTGTTATATGGAAGGGAATATATTTTTAAAGCGCACATAATCCTGCAGAAATTTTTCAGAAGATATATTGAAATTTTTGCAGAAGAGAGAGACAGGAAACTTACAGTGCAAATTTCGCATGAAGAGGCACCAGGCCCACCGCGTTTCCGCCGCAATATGGTCCTTCAGACCGCGTTTCCGCGGTTATTTCAGAGGCTCGGTTCCCCAAAAATTTTCCAGTGCGATGATTCGTCAAGACGGCCGTGTTTCCGCGGCCTAAGGTGGGTTTTGGCCGCGGAATCGCGGCGGTATGGGGGGTTTACTGCTCCAAAATTTTTGCACTGTTCTGTTGTTTAATATCCCTTCTGTTCCGATATCCCGTTTTCTGTTTTGCTTTCTGGAAATCTCCAGATCCGAATTTGTATCCTGCAAAAATTCAACCACAAAGTATCCCTTCCAAAAATAACAAATTATATATATTTTTATATTTTTTTGATTTTTTCAGATTTTTATGATTTTTTAAATTTTATGATTAACCCGAAATCGCGAAAAGGAAAGTTCTACGCCATCCCCGGCAACGGCGCCATTTGATTTGTATGATTTAGCGTGCTTGCGCTTTCTGAAAGATAGATCAAAAATATTTGTAACCGCAATCAACAACGGCGTCGCATGAAGCTAGCCGGTGAGTACGGGTCGGTCCACAGGGATTTTGTGAATTTCCTAGTCGCGCTTACGAGTTAATTCCGAAGGGTGTTCGGTTTGATTATTAAATCTAAAAACTAAATTAATCTATATCTAAGTCTTGCTAGGGTTAGGTCTAGGTTAAGTTTGGAAAGTCAATAAATCTCACCGCTTTCTATACCCATATGAAGATCTAATTAGGTGTTATGGTAATTATTAATAAAAGGGATTAGAATCATCGGGAAAATGTTTTCTTCCTCTAGTTTCTTGTCCTTCCTTTATCAATCCTTACCCTAACCTCCATGGAAAACATCACAACCGGGCATTTATACTACGGTATCACCGCTACCTCTAGGAATAGGGTGCCGTAGGGAGCGGTATGTGCATGTATGCATAAAGTCCTATGAAAATATATGATGGGCAAGAAAGGGGATGAGAGATCTTCGTCTCTCAAACCTTTCCCAGATCTAACCCTAACAAGCGAGGAGACTACTCACTCATTAGGGAATTTAAGAACATTTATCTAGGGCAGAGAATAAAAGATTAACTAGGGCAAGGAATTAAATTTATCTAGGGCAAGAATAGAAAATTAACCTAGGGCAGAAAATAAAGAACTTACAAAAATGATGCTCTCCAAAAGAATGATGAAATTTATTAATGAAGGGAGGCATGAAAAATTACAATGAGTAGAGTTCCTATTTATAGAGAATAGGAAACCCTAGGTTACAATTGATTTGCATGTCTACATTTACCAAAATATCCTTAGGAAGACCTAGTCAAAGTAGACTTCAAGCTTTGGTAAAATTTTATGTCTCTGTCTCTTTAAAAGAAAGTATTGGGCCTTGGATCTTTGGGCTTCCTTATTATTTGGTTTTTTATTAAAATAGCTTCTATGTTTCTTCCAGATCTCCAGTGAATAATTGCGGTGGACTTTTAACCGTTCGCTTTGTAATCTTGGACCTTACATTGTCTTGTACTTTGTGAATTTTATCTTTGATGTAGGCTTGATCAAGAGTCTTCTGTTTGTTGGTCAAAGTCCACTTTTGCATCGTCTTTTCATCGTTTTCACTGTTTTCTGTCCAAGAACCTGTAACCTGTAATATGTAGCAGACATGCGTCAAAAGCACCTGTTTATTTATAAAAAGAATAAGAATGGGGAATATAATAATACAATATTATGGTGTGAACAACCACCACGTCATTAAACTGGGAACAGTCGACCTCTAAGTCGTTAAACTGGAAATGTAAAAAAATTGTAAATAAACCAAAAATGTGTAAATAAAAGAAAAATAAAGAAAATCCGAAATGATGGCGCAACTCGCAATAAAAATCAGCGAGTGAAAATAAAAATGAAAATAAAGCCGAAATGATGGGGCAACAGCGAATAAATAGCCGAAATGATAGGGCAATCGCGATCTTCGCGATAAGAAAAGCTGAAATGATAGAGCAATAGCGGTAAAACAAAAATAAGACAAAACAAAAAACAAACAAAACAAAAGCGAATGATGAGTCGCTCCTGGTACCATATTCCAGGGCAGCGATGCAGACGCCAACAAAAATTCAAATTTCCAAAATTCTCCCAGCCCTACGGCCAGTCCCCAAATTGACTGCCGTATACAATCCACGGGCTCAAATAATTCTCATCACGTCCATGCCCCACCGCAACCACCAGTTACGCGGCTGGTCTCCGCCTTTGGAATTATGCTCCATTGAGAAGACCCACTCATGTGTCCTCACGATACATGAGGAGAACAAAACTTTGTGGGATCCTTACGACTCACAAAGGAAAAACACACTTAGGAGTCCTCACGACTCCTAAGGAAAAAATGCACCTACGAGATCCTTACGACTCGTAGGGAGAAAATGCTTTTATGGGACCCTCACGGCCCATAAAATTGAAAAGCCTTAGGTGATAGGGATCTACACCTGTCTCCTAAGCCATCGCTTCCCAACCCCCAAATGGCGAATGATGAGTCGCTTCTGGTACCATATTTCAGTGCAGCGATGCAGACGCCAACCAAATTCCAAATCCCATACCCAAATGGCGAATGATGAGTCGCTCCTGGTACCATATTCCAGTGCAGCGATGCAGACGCCAACAAAATCTCGAAATTTTTCCGGCCCTACGGTCTGGATCATACATCCTGCAAAACCGTATACAATCAACGGGCGTAAAACAATCCCAATATCTCCCAAGTCCTACCGGTGAGACCACATTCAAAGTCCCACCAAAAATAAAAAAAAATTAAAAAAAATGGTATGTCCACAAGCAAGATGGGCACGGATGAAAACCCGAAAGGGCTCCATGAGTAAAAACAGCAAGACTGCCGGCGAGTTTGTGAAAACCCGAAAGGGCGCACACTCGTAAAAAAGAGATGAAATGCACTCGCAAAGTCCTCTCGACTTTGTGAGGAGAAAATTCCCGCGTGAGATCCTTACGACTCACAAAGGAGCAACACACTTAGGAGTCCCCACGACTCCTAAGGAGAAAATACACCTACGGGATCCTTATGACCTGTAGGGAGAAAATGCTTTGTGAGACCTTTACGGCTCACAAAATTGAAAAGTCTTAGGTGATAGGGACCTAAAATCTGTCTCCTAAGCCATCGCTTCCTGATAAGCAAGCGCAAATGATGATTCGCTCCTGGTACCATATTCTAGTGTAGCGATACTGATGCCAAGCAAAAACCAATTTCCAAGCCCTCCCGGGGCAAATGATGAGTTGCTCCTGGCATTATTCCAGTGCAGCAATGCAGATGCCAAACCAAAACCGAAATCCTCAAATCCACTCATAGCAAATGATGATTCGCTCTATTCCCCTCCGAATGACGCGGCGCGACGTAGAGACGTCTAGGCCTGAGATTCGGGGCAGATGCTATTTGATTTTATCCGTCCACCTCTCCGAAGATGCCAAGTTGATTTATGGCACCGTGTATTGGAGGTTTAGACGGATGCGGCCGATTTAGCAGACTTCGTCAGATTCCCCCTCGCTTGAGAGGTTTTTGATTGTGGGGACGCTCTTCCCTGCAGGCGCAAGCCCCTCCAGTTAATTACGCTACCGTATCGCGGTAACAACTTTCTCCTTCTCCAGAATTTCACTTCGTGTCGTAGGTGTTTGTTTTGTTTGTGGTTGCCCGTGAATTGTATACGGAGACTAATTTATGTCGTCGCCCGTAGGACGTGGATTAGTCCAAATCCGTATTTTCTTAGATTTGGGTTTGGGGTTTTGGTTTAAGGATACGTTAGCCGTATTTGAGGCTAAGATCAACTTAAACGTTTGTTAAGGATACGTTAGTCCAGTTTGAGACTAAGATCAACTTAACGGGATCGTTTAGATCCGACAAAAGAGCATTTGAGGGCTCTATTGTTCCAGTTTAGGGACATGGTGGTCCATTTAATATATGGCCGTCGAGACCCGTCACCTCTCTGACGACGTTGAAGGATTGCAACGATAGGTGTCAGAGGAGTTCGGAGATGTACCCTTGAACCAAAGTTGATTAGGGGTCTTATAATCCAATTTGGGACTGAAGTCTGTTTGAATGTTTAAGGATACGTTATCCATATTTGAGGCTAAGATCAACTTAAATGGAACCGTTTAGATCCGACAAAAGAGCATTTGAGGGCTCTATTGTTCCAGTTTAGGGACTTAGTGGTCCATTGCCAGTTTAGGGACATGGTGATCCATTGCCAGTTTAGGGACATGGTGGTCGATTGCATATATGGTCGTCGGGACCCATCACCTCTCTGACGTCGTTGAAGGATTACAACGATAGGTGCCAGAGGAGTTCAGAGATGTACCCTTGGACCAAGTGTAAATTGGTTTTAAGAGAGCAGCCGTGCTCAGTCAATTTAATTTGAGGACTTACGGCCATGATTGGGCTAAGTCCAGTTGAGAATATTCAACGTTTTATTTGTATTTGGCCTGTTAGGCCTTTACTAGGGCTCTTCCCCTGTTTAATAATGCACTGCATTTTATTTTGGCATGTAAGGCCTATTTGATTTGGGCTCTGTCCCTTTATTTTTATAATGCAGGGCATCTGTTTTGTTTGGGCTCTGCCCTTTTTAAAGTAATGCATGGCATTTTATTAGGCCTGTTAGGCCTTTTTAATTGGGCTCTGCTGCATTAATGAGTCTGACAGAGTGCCACGTGGCTTGTCGGGCGCTTTGCGCAAATTGAGGAGCGCAAGGCGCAAGTCCATGAGGAGGTGGCACGTGTCACGCTCAGGAGAGCGCAAGCGCAGTGCGCTGCGTCAATGCGCTGCGCTATTGCGCTGCTGACACGTGGCACGCTCTGGTGAGTTGCGCCAATTCATGAGAGCAGTGCTCTGTTTTTAGAAGCGCATAGCGCAGATCATTATGGGGCTGACACGTGGCACTCTCTGGTGGCTTGTGCCAACCCGAGAGCGCAACAGTGTAGACTTTGCAAGTGCAGGGCACTGTTTTATTATTTTGATCAATTTTAGACCCAAAAAAACAAATTTCCTTGTTTTTTAAAGAACCAGTGGTTCATCAAAAGGCAGTGCCTTTATTATTATTATATTTTAATTGAAGATCTTTGATCTTGTTCTTAGATCAATGATCTCTTTAGAAGAAATCCTTCTTTTATTCAAGGTTTTTACCTTTCCTTTCTTTGAGCTCTTCTCAAAATTTTCTTTTTAAAGGAGTTCTCTCTTTTTCTCTCTGTGTTCATGTCCTTTTGAGTTGGGGTCTAGGGGCCTTTTTATAGTGGCAATGATTTGTTGAATTTGGTTAGAGAGATCTTTCTCTGAGTGATTTGGGGATTTTCCCCACCGTTGGATCTTTGATCCAAGGGCTTCTGTTTTACAGAAGGCAATCTTCTTGTTTTAACAAGAACAGAAGGATCTTACTGAATTTTAATTCTGTTTGGCACAAACGCACCTGCCCCTGACACGTGTCGCGCAGCGCAACTGCGCTGCCACGTGTCGCGCAGCGCAGAGCGCAGCTGTTTATCCCAATCAGAGCAAAGCTCTGTTTAAATTCCAAAGTGGAAAAAGAAGCAATGCTTCTGTTCTTTCTCCAATCAGAGAAAAGCTAAAAAAAAAAATGTGTGCGCAACTGCGCAGTTGCGCGACACGTGTCACGCAGCTGCGCAGTGCGCAACTGCGCAGTTGCGCGACACGTGTCACGCAGCTGCGCAGTGCGCAACTGCGCAGTGCGCGACACGTGTCAGCGCGCAGTTGCGCAAGCAAAAAAAAAAAAATCAGTTGCGCGACACGTGTCTGCGCAGTTGCGCAAGCACAGCTGCGCGACACGTGTCACGCGCTGGGGGAGTTGCGCAAAACATAATAAATCTTTTCTGTTCTTATTAAAACAAGAAGATTTTCTTCTGTAAAGCAGGGGCCTTTGGATCAAAAATCCAACGGTGGGGAAAATTACCCAAATCTCTCAGAAAAAGATTTATGTAACAAATTTAACTAATTTATGGGCACTATAAAAAGGACCCCAGACCTCAATTAAAAGGCATGAACATCTTGCTAAAAAAAAGGAGAAGAGAACTCTTGAGAACTCTTGAAGAAAAAAAAGGTAAAAACCTTTAAAAGAAGAGAAAATTCTCTTATGAACAAGATCATAGATCTTCAACGATAAATAAATAAATAAATAAAATAGTGCCTTGCACTTGTTTTATGAACCATCGGTTCTTGAACCTAAAAGGTTATTAAATTAATAGTGCTTTGCACTTTCATGAACCTTTGGTTCTCTGAGATAAGAAAAAACAAGAAAAAAACTTGTTTCTAAATCAAATAGTGCTTTGCACTTATTTTATGAACCATCGGTTCTTGAATCTAAAAGATTCTCAAATTAACAGTGCTTTGCACAAATGCAATGCATTACTAAATGGGCCAGGCCCAAATCAAAATGACCTGACAGGTCAAAATAAATTGCAAGGCAATAAATGGGCAGAGCCCAAATAAATTGATGCTTTGCATCCTTTATACAAGGGCAGAGCCCAAATAAAATTGATGCCTTGCATCATTCCTAAAAGGGCAGAGCCCAAAACAAATTGATGCTCTGCATCCTTTCTGGGCAAGGCCCAAATAAAAATAAAAAAAGAAATGCAATGCAAAAGCAAATAAAATGTTGAACATTTCAACTGGACTTAGCCCAATTTTGGCCATAAGTCCTTAAATTAAATTGACTGAGCAAAATTGCTCTTCTAAATCAATTTACATCCGGTTCGAGGGTACATCTCCGAACTCCTTTGACATCCGTCGTTGTAATTCCTCAACGACGTCAAAGAGGTGACGGGTCCCAACGACCACACATCGATATGGACTGCGGGGTCCTTAAACTCGTGGACCGAAACGTCCTTAAACTCGTGGACCGAAACGTCCTTAAACTAATATCGGACCGAAACGTCCCTAAACTAATATCGGACCACCACGTCCTTAAACTGGCACATAGAGCCCAAATGCTCTTTTGTCGGATCTAAACGGTCCCGTTAAGTTGATCTTAGTCTCAAACTGGACTAACGTGTCCTTAACAAACGTTTGAATCGATCTTAGCCTCAAAAATGGCTAACGTATCCTCCAAACGGACTTTAGTCCCAAATTGGACTATGAATCTCCCAAACTGGAACAATAGAGCCCAAACGCTCTTTTGTCGGATCTAAACGATCACGTTAAGTTGATCTTAGTCTCAAACAGGACTATCGTATCCTTAACGAACGTTTAAGTTGATCTTAGCCGCAACGCGACTAATGCATCCTTAAACTAAAAACACCAAACCCAAATCTAAGTAAATACGGATTTGGACTAATCCACGTCCTACGGACGGCGGCATTACTCAGTCTCCGTATACAATCCACGGGCAACCACAAACAAAACAAACACACACGACACGAAGTGAAATTCTGGAGAAGGAGAAAGTTGTTACCGCGATGCGGTAGTGTAATTAACTGCAGGGGCTTGCGCCTGCAGGGAAGAGCGTCCCCACAATCAAAAACCCCTCACCCTGAGGGGGAATCTGATGAAGTCTGCTACATCGGCCGCATCCATCTAAACCTCCGATGCAAGATGTCATAAATCAACTTGGCATTTTCGGAGAGGTAGACGGATAAAACCAAATAGCATCTGCCCCGAATCTCAGTGTCAGGACTATCGCGGTCCTGTGCGCCGCCTTTCGGAGGGGAACAGATTCTGGCACGCCCGGTGGGACCTCTTCCTCTTTTCACTCCACACTTCGTGTGTCGTGTTCGCGAACAAATCGCGGTTTGCTGTGATTGCCTGTGGATTCAAGGTACTAAGATTTGGTGTCTTGCTCCGTGCAGAAAACAGAAGATCAATGGCTTCGAACTGCATCGCCTGCAGCAACAACTCTCGCTCCGTCATTGCTGGAGGAGTAACTTATGGGCCCCAAGCGGCCTCCCTTTTCAAAATGCCGGTGGAGCAGGTGGCTCAAGCCACGACTGGACTATTTTTTGGGACTATGCTCCCACCAATGAGTTTCGACGCCCCAATGACACTGCAAGAAGTTTCAAAGAAGTCGGTCTTCGATCGACTTACCACTGCCGCGACCCCTCTCAACGGGTCGTCCAACTCCACTGCTTCAGTTTTTAACGGACTAGGCCAGAGCTCTAACAGGCTCATGAAGAAGCCTGCCATACCAGAAGGCGTTATCCCGAAGCGGATAGCCATTCCAACTCACGTTCCTGGAAAAATCACCAAGGTTGCTTTCCATGTTCAGAAGTCCGCTTCTGACAAGTTGGCCGTCCCCGTTCAACGGACGTCGATCTTTAAAAAGCCGGTACCAGTATATTCTGACCAACACAGGGGGCATGAGGAGGTCACCCCTATAGCTGAAACAACTCCATCAGCACGACACGCTCAACGTCGCCACTGGCGTCGAGTAAGGAAGGCTGGGGGCAACTCCCCCTCTGGGATAACTCCGTCAGCTCCGATGGTGAGGATCGATACTGCTGTTCCAATCGGGAACAGCTTTAAATTGCTGAATACGGTGCGCAGAAACTCTCCTACTGCGATGTTGAAACGAACTCCTTCACCTGTGGAGAATACTCCAGAGAAGAAGTTAGAGCAGCCCCCTCAACGGCTGTCCTCTAAAATTTACAAAGTATGGCGACAGGTCCAAGAGTCGGTGATCGATCAAGACTGCCTCCGACGACAGAAAAAGATGAAGGTTCGGCAGGGGAAGGATTACTCTGTCAGACCACAAAAGGCAAAAGCTACTTGGGTGCCCACTACAACGGCTCCCTTAACTCCAATCACTCAAAAAAGGAGGCCACAAAAAGCCCCTGTGAACATGGCGAAGCATAAAAGCGCTGAACACAAGCGCCCCAAATTTGGGGGCATGGTGGTGCACACTGTTTATATGGCTTCTGGAAAGGAGGAAAGCCGCACTTCTACGGGCCACCGACCGCTCACCCGATCCGTGATGAAAGCCCCGGAGCAACAACAAAAGCTTCAGGAAATGATGACTACAATGGCTGCACTCACTGAGCCAAAAGAAAGCTCTGAAACGTCTTCGGATGAGCGTCAAGAACAAGAAACTGACGCTGACTTTTTACGCAGAGTCCTCGAAAAGAGGGACAAAGAAGCTGCAGAGCAAGCGGCTAACATAAAACAGATGGCGCTCCTCTTCCAAGATATGGTAGGGATGATGTTACAGCCGGACCCTCCTGCTGAAGATCCTCCGATCGTCCTTGAAGACGACAGGGGAGAAACGTCAAATCCTCCGCCGGCTCTATCAACAGCCAAGGAGGAGGCAATCTCCAAAGTTGACCTAGACGAATATATGGCTCAGCAGATCCGGGTTCATCAGGCGAATGAAGCGACTGGGCAAATTGTTAGAACTGGACGACCGTATCCGAGCTGGTACGACCAAATCAGTTACCCGCCGGGATATACGATCCCTAAATTCCACATATATAAAGGGACAGGGAATCCGCATCAGCATGTCGCTCAATTCAGGGCCTTATGCGGCAATACTGGAGGCGATGACAAATTGTTGCTACGTCAATTCGTCGGCAGCTTAGCAGAAACAGCCTTTGAATGGTATTCGGAGCTACCTAACGACTCTGTCAAAACATTTGCAGAGATGGAACTGCTGTTTACACAAAGATTCGCGAGTGCTAGTGAACGCACCCCGATAACAGCACTGATAAATGCCAGGATAAGGCCAGGCGAAACGTGGGTCCAATACGCAACACGATGGCGAAACCTATGGTCGAAATGCGAACAACGCATAGAAGAGGCACCTGCGGTAGGCATGTTTGTGGGCACTCTCGATCCGCAGGCGACCATCTCGCAATTCATGATGTTCTTCAGGCCGACCACCTTCCAGGCCTTGATCGACAAATTAGCCCAAATGGACCAGATGGGCCATAGACCGTCTCCTCCAAGACCCGATCCCCGAAATGAGAAAGGAAAACCGATCATCGTTGCCAACGCTCAGCAACAGTCGAGCAACTCAAAGCCGGTCGCTCGCCAAAACAACGTGCGTCCACGCCCATCCCTCGAAGAGAGGCTAGGACGTCCTTACTCGTTTCCTCAGAATAAAACGAGAAGACTGTTTGAGCTGGCAGTGCGTAACAGACTCATCAATCTGCCGAGTCCAAAGCGTCTGTCGCAGCCAGGCGATCTTAATAATCCCAATTATTGCCCTTACCACCAAACGGTAAGTCACCCGATTGAGGATTGTTTCGTCTTTAAGGGATGGATCGAAGATCAATACCTGCAAGGCAAGTTCACGCTGTCTGAAAGCTGGAAGGTAAACCCCCCACAGCCGCACTCTCCAAAGAAGACGGACACGCCGGGGGCAACCTGTTCTTTCGTCGAGGATGAAAACGATGGAGAAAACTTATCGGATGAATCCGAAGACTACGTAGCGACTTGTCATGTGATTTCTCATTCACTGACGGATGATGAGGAGGATCCTTGCGCTGAGAAATCAACGGCGGACCCTGAAACAGAAATTCCGCGGCCGTCAGACAAGTTGATCGATGCTTTCCTAAATGAAATTCGTCTGAAAGCAAAAGCCAATCAAGAGCATGAAATGGCCATACTGGAAAGAACCAAGGTATTCCTGTCAAATCAAAAGCCATACACTGCGGGTAAAAACAAATTCAAGACGAGGAAACGGTTCGCCAAAGCTCTATCAGTAGGAATGAAGCTACCGCCCTCCGAAGAAAATCCTTTCTCTGAGGTAGAGATGCACCCTAACTTCTGTTTATATCATCAGAAGATCATACATCCTACCGAAGACTGCGAATCCTTTAACTGTTGGTGGCAAGGGTATGTCGCTCAAAAGCGACACTTCGACAGGACAAAGTGTGAAGCTTGTGGACATCGGAAAAATGCGATAGATGAGCGCAAAAGAGCCACCGCCGACTGTCATATAGCCGACTTCAAGGGATCACAAATTATCACCTTTGGAAGCGACTCTGACGAAGAAGCTACCCCCAACTCTTCCCTCGGGGAATCTATCTCAAAAATAAAGGAATTGAGAAACTGCGAGAACGTTCAGCCGTGCAATCGCATGCTACTCGAAAAAAATCTCGGCCCCGTAAACAAAGGATCGAACAAAAAGGATAAAAGAAAAGGAAAAAAGGCCCTCGTCGCCAGCGCTCACCAACAATCAGGTGACCCTAGACCAGTTGCTTGCCAAAGCAACAAGCGGCAATCCCTCCAGGAAAAGTTGAAACGTCCTTACTCGTTTCCGCAAGATAAAACGAGGGGAACAGATTCTGGCACGCCCGGTTGGAAACGGACCGAAACGTCCTTAAACTAACAACGGACCGAGATGTCCTTAAACTAATGATGGACCGCAATGTCCTAAAACTTGCAAATGACCGAAATGTTTTTAAACTACTACCGCAGCATTCTCAGGCTGACGAGATAAAAAAAATAATAAATAAAAAAATATAAAATTAAAAAAAAAACGGTATGTTCATAAGCAAAAAGGGCACGGATGAAAACCCGAAAGGGCTCCGTGAGTAAAAACAGCAGGACTACCGGCGAGTGTTCGTGAAAACCCGAAAGGGCGCGACCTCGTAAAAAAAAAGAAGAAGAAGAAAATAAAAAGAATAAAAAAAAACGGTATGTCCATAAGCAAAACGGGCACGGATGAAAACCCGAGAGGGCTCTGTGAGTAAAAACAGCAGGACTACCGGCGAGTGTTTGTGAAAACCCGAAAGGGCGCAACCTCGTTAAGAAACACTTATAGGGTCCTCTCGACCCTGTAAGGAGAAACCACCGGCGTGAGATCCTTACGACTCACAAAGGAACAACACACTTAGGGATCCCCACGATTCCTAAGGAGAAAATACACTTGCGAGATCCTCACGACTCGTAAGAAGAACTCTCTTGTGGGACCCTTACGGCTCATAAGATTTGAAAGTCTTAAGTTACAGAAACCTTAACCTGTTCTTAAGCAGCCTCCACAACCTTCGATATTGCCCTACAAGCGGCTCATAATGACCCTTGTATACAATCCACGGGCACGAATAAATATTTCCCTAACAAAGTCCCATCTGCGACTAGGGATATGCTTGTCCAGCAAACAACACTTGTAAGTCCTCTCGACTTATAAGGAGAAAATCCTTTTGTAAGATCCTTACGACTTACAGGGGAACATACACTTAGGAATCCTCACGATCCCTAAGGAGAAAACACACCTACAAGATCCTCACGACTTGTAGGGAGAAATACCTTTGTGAGACCCTTACGGCTCATGAAGCCAAAAGCCTTAGCCGACAGGACCCTTAACCCTGTTTACTAAGCCACCTTTGTTCGGCATCGACAAAGGCAAATGATGATTCGCTCCTGGCAATATTCCAGTTGTAGCGATGCTGATGCCTAAATCGGTATCAAATTCTAAGTCCTTTCATGGCAGATGATGATTCGCTCATGGCAATATCCCAGTTGCAGCGATGCTGATGCCTAGACCGGTATTAAATTCCAAGTCCTTTCAAGGCAAATGATGATTCGCTCCTGGCAATATCCCAGTTGCAGCGATACTGATGCCAAGATTGGTATCAGACCCCAAATTCCCTACTCGCAAAAAACAAAAAATCAGCGAGCCCAAGAAAAAAATGCATACGAAATAGCCGAAACGATGGGGCAACTTGCAAACAAAATCAACAAGTAAAAATGTATGCACGAGCAAAAAGAAAAATAGCCGAAATGATTGGACAACTCGCAATAAAAAAACAGCGAGTAAAAATAAAATAAACAGTCGAAATGATTGGGCAACTCGCAATAAAAAGTAGCGAGTAAAAATAAAGTAAATAGCCGAAATGATTGGGCACCGCGAAAAATAGCCGAAATGATTGGGCAATCACGACCTTCGCGATATAAAAGCTGAAATGATAGAGCATCGCGGAAAGAATAAAAAAAAATGAAAGAATGAAACTTTTTGCCCTACAGGTGAAATCACATCGATCCCTGTATACAATTCAGGGGCACAGATAAAAAGGGAACAATACCTTCCCAACAGGCTCCACCAGAAAGCGAAGCCAAATCTCGACGGTTCATAGATAACCTAGAGACCATCTCGACATTTGTCGCAATATTACAGACACGATGTCAACAAATGAAGCAAAGGAAGGTCCCTAACTTCAGGGTCTCGACGTCAATATCGACAACTTAAAGATCACCAACGGCGTTTCTCCTCACTCCAACTAGATGCAGACATGACGTCAACAACTGACCTCGGAATCGCAACGAAACGGAACCATGACAAAGTCCATAGTTCCAAATCTCAATGGCCACGTCTACAGCCTGGAGACCAACAACGGTGTGCCTCCTCATTCCAACAGGACACAGATGTTACACCATCAAGCGGAGCGATGGCAAAATCCCAGCTTCACCTCAGCATTCGTCTCGATACAGTAGACGAAATGTCAACCTCAGCGTTCTTCCTCCAGCAGGGATTCAGACATGACAAAGCAAATGAACCGAATGCCACATTCCTAGCTTCAACGTCTTTACGGTAACTCACATAAAACCGGAAAGACAATCGGAGATCATCTCACATGAAGTGGTCACCTCCATGACGTTTGTTCCCCTCCGAACGGCGGCCGCACAGGACTGCTGAGGTCCTGGCGCTGAGGTTCGGGGCAGATGCTATTTGGTTTTATCCGTCTATCTCTCCGAAGATACCAAGTTGATTTATGGCACCTTGTATCGGAGGTTTAGACGGATGCGGCCGATGTAGCAGACTTCGTCAGATTCCCCCTCAAGGTGAGGGGTTTTTGATTGTGGGGACGCTCTTCCCTGCAGGCGCAAGCCCCTGCAGTTAATTACGCTACCGCATCGCGGTAACAACTTTCTCCTACTTCAGAATTTCACTTCGTGTCGTGTGTGTTTGTTTTGTTTGTGATTGACCGTGGATTGTATACGGAGACTGAGTGATGTCGTCACCCGTAGGACGTGGATTAGTCCAAATCCGTATTTACTTAGATTTGGGTTTGGTGTTTTTAGTTTAAGGATACATTAGTCGCCTTACGACTAAGATCGACTTAAACGTTCGTTAAGGATACGATAGTCTTGTTTGAGACTAAGATCAACTTAACGTCATGATTGATTTAATTATCCGGCCGTCGGGACTCGTCACCTCTCTGACGTCGTTGAGGGATTACAACGACAGGCGTCTGAGGAGTTCAGAGATGTACCCTTGAACCAAAGTTAATTTGGAGTTTTATCGTTTATTTAAATGTCTAAGGACACGTTAACCGTATTTGGGGTTAAGATCAACTTAGACGGGACCGTTTAGATCCAACAAAAGAGCGTTTGGGCCCTATTGTGCCAGTTCAGGGTCATGGCGGTCCATCGCCAGTTTTAGGGACGTGGGGATCCATTATTAGTTTAGGGACGTTTCGGTCCGTCGCCAGTTTAAAGACGTAGTGGTCCATATTCCAGTTTAGAGACGTGGTGGTCCGTCGCCAGTTTAGGGACGTAGTGGTCCATTATTAGTTTAGGGACGTTTCGGTCCGATATTAGTTTAGGGACGTTTCGGTCCGATATTAGTTTAAGGACGTTTCAGTCCGATATTATTTTAGGGACGTTTCGGTCCGATATTAGTTTAGGGACGTTTCGGTCCGATATTAGTTTAAGGACGTTTCGGTCCGATATTAGTTTAGTGGTCGTTGGGACCCGTCGCCTCTTTGACGTCGTTGAGGAATTACAACGACAGGTGTCAAAGGAGTTCGGAGATGTACCCTCGGACCGGTCGTGACTTGGTTTATGAGAGGCATTTAATTTAAGGACTTACAGCCAGGATTGGGTTAAGTCCAAATTTTATTTTAGGCTCTGCCCGATTAAAAGAATCAACCTAAATAGGGCTCTGCCCCTTCATTATTTTGCAATCTGATTTGGGCCAGGCCCTTTTAGATAATGAGTTACAAAAAACTCAGGAATTTTCTGAACAGGGCTTTGCCCTTTTATTTTTTTGCAATTGGGCTAGGCCCTCTTAAGTAATGAGTTACAGAAACTCAAGAGTTTTCCAAACAGGGCTTTGCCCTTTTATTATTCTGCAATTGGGCCAGGCCCCTTTAAATAATGAGTTGCAGAAACTCAATTTTTTTTGAGTTGGGCCAGGCCCTTTTGAATGATGAGTTGCACTTATGCAGAGATTCAAGAATTTTCTTGATTTGAGAACAAAAAGTGCATAGCACTCTTGATCTAAATTTAGATCAAAGGAAAACAAGTTCTTCTTGTTTTCCTTGATTTTACAGAACCAAAGGTTCATATCAAGTGCAAGGCACTATTTATTTTTTTATTCTTCAGAACCAGGGGTTCATATCAAGTGCAAGGCACTATTTATTATTTTTTTATTATTCCCTTTAATCTTCTGTTCTTCAGAAATTTTACCTTCTTTTTGTTCTTGATTAATCTTCAAGAGCTCTTTTTTTCAGAAGTTTATCCTTCTCTCCTTGATGATTGATTCTCTGCCTTTTGAATGAGGCTTGGGGTCTTATTTATAGTGCCCACAAATTTGTTGGATTTGTTAACAAAATCTTTCCTGAATAATTTTGGGAATTTTCCCACCATTGGATCTTTGATCCAAGGGTTTCTGTTTTACAGGAGAACAGAAAAGATTTATCTAAATCTTTATTCAGTTGCTGCGCAACTCACCAGCGCGTGACACGTGTCGCGCATCCGAGCGCTTGCGCAGTTGCGCAAGCGCAACTGCGCGGACACGTGTCGCGCGTCCGAGCGCTTGCGCAGTTGCGACTGCGCAACTGCGCAGACACGTGTCGCGCGTCCGTGCGCTTGCGCAGTTGCGACTGCGCAACTGCGCAGACACGTGTCAAGCATCTGTGTGCTTGCGCAGACACGTGTCGCGCATCGGTGCGCTTGCGCAGATGCGACTGCGCAACTGCGCAGACACGTGTCAAGCATCTGTGCGATTGCGCAGACACGTGTCGCGCATCGGTGCGTTTGCGCAGCTGCGATTGCGCAACTGCGCAGACACGTGTCCCGCATCGGTGCGCTTGCGCAGACACGTGTCGCGCATCCGTGCGCTTGCGCAGTTGCGATTGCGCAACTGCGCAGACACGTGTCGTGCATCCATGCGCTTGCGCAGACACGTGTCGCGCTGCCATGCATTTGCGCAGTTAAGTCTTTAATTACGTTTTCTGAAGAGCCTTGCTCTGATGGGACGCACCGTCTTGGGCGTTACGCTGCCGAATCAGCTTCTGCCATGTGGCAAATTGCGCGCTGCGCACGGAAACCGAAGCGTTGCTTCGAATTTTGAATTTTCAAAATTCAGTAGAGCCTTGCTCTGATTGGGGGAAACAGATGCCCCCCACCGTTGCGCTCACGTGGCGCGCACGTGAGTGTAACGGTGGCAAGATCCTGACCGTCGGATTGACGGGTCAAGTGAACAGGCGCAGGCGCCTATAAATAGGACCCTTGGTCCTTGGTAATTTTTACCATTCTCAAGAAATTAAATTTCAGAGCCTTGCTCTTACTTGAGAACTTCCAGAGCCTTGCTCTTACGATTCCTTAAGAACTTCCAAGTTTTATCCTTAGAACCACTCTAGGTAAATTAAATTAATTTAATTTGAATCAAATTTAAATAATCAGAGCCTTGCTCTTATAGATCTTTGATCTAAAGGAAACCCCTTTGGGGTTTCTTCAACAGAGCCTTGCTCTCAGAATCTGCAGAGACCCTGTTCTTAGGTTTTAACCCATGAACAGAGCCCTGCTCACAGATCAATTAGAAAACTTTTTTAAAGGTTTCCATGGATCTTTAAGGTCCCAAAATTTTAATTCTTAGGAGTTATAAATTTTTATTACTGCTACAGAGCTAGGCTCTTTTTTTTTTCTTTTTAGAAGTTTTATTCTTTTGAAACAGGAGTTTGACAAATGTCACTCTGTGACAGAGCTTTGCTCTGAAAAGAGGAGATCTTCTCCTTGTCTCTAAGGGTCCCCCCTCAATGAGGATACTCTCTTGGGGGTCTTCTCTTTTTTATTGACTGATAGTCCCATTCAATGGTGGGATTGTCTCATCAAATGATGCGCCGTCATCTTGATTTTGTGGGTCCCCCTTTTGTCCCCTACCCACTGCATCACAGTGTGGAGCCAACTTTTTTATTTATTATTATTATTATTATTATTATTATTATATATATATATTTTTTATTTTTTTTATTGAATGTTAAGTGCCAAGCCACTAATGATATATATATATTTTACGCAGGAAGGATGTCTGACGACTTGTCTTTTCCCTTCGTTCGCTCAGAAGGAGGGTTCCCACACGCACCAGTGGACCGGGTAGTGTTTGTCTTGATTAAAGATCGTGATCCTGAGTGCAAACATCTCCACCTATGGGGAAGGTGGTATAGCCAAATCATCCAGGGTCGTCGCAGTTTTAGTTCCGCCTTGCCCTCCGAACCTATAGTTACGATCCCCTATGCGGACAAACCCCCGGTGGAGTATGCCGTGGAGGTTAAAAATTGGAATTCGGACGATCTTCTCCAGCCTGCAATCGGCGCTATTCCGGTACAGCCGCCGCCGGCCATAGATATCTTAGGAAGGCGAATCTGTCAGGGTGAAGCACGCCCTTGGGGACAGGCCTACAATATTGGATTGAATCCGCGACCGCTTGCTGGATACCTGCCATGGGCCCGGTACATCTTAGCGGCGAAAAGAGCTCATCTGACGAAGATCGGTTTATACTCCGCCGTCTATGTCTCGCTTTTCGAATATCCTACTCCTCCAACGTGGTGGACAAGGGCTTTCATTGAACAATGGAATATCCCCACGCATACTTTCCTGACGGCGGATAGGGAAGTTTCCATTTCTCTAGAGGAGTTCGTTGAGCTTTCGGGTTTACCGGCGAGGGGGGAGCATTATGAGGAGCTGCTTCCTCCTGACGAGTACGTCTTTGCCACCAAGCAGGTGGTACTCGACTTAACTCCGGAAAATGCCATCCAGCATCAGCATCCGGGCCTGGTGAGGGTGTTGGAGATTTACGAGGAGCTTCATTTGGAATTGGGCGACCGAGGCGTTAGTTTCGCGGACTTCATTGCTCGCTTTATTCGCCCGGAATTTTTATCAGAGCGAGGTGATAAGTTCGCCCAACTTGCTGACCCTTTTGGTTTCGGCCTGGACCGCCGGCCTTCATCAGAAATTGATCAGCGGAGTTTCTACCTTCCCGGCACTGCTAGCGTTCCTTTCTCAGAGATCGCCGTCCCTGGCATGGATGAGGAGACCTTCTTCATAGGGTTCTTAGGTCTGTGGCTGTGCAGCTTCGCGCTTCCCATGCACCCACGCCTCATGCGGTCTTCTGTATTTTACCCGGCGCATCGAATGGTGGCCGGTCTGCAGTTATCAGTGGGGATCGCCGGGTTGGCTTACCTCTACAACGGACTTAGCATAGCGGCGGACGCTAATGAACCTGGGGTACAGCCTGCTAACTTCCCGATGCACTACTTCACTTCTTGGATGGAGCTGCATGTTCGAGGAGTGTTCGGTGCCCATAAAACTCCTCAGTTCTTTGAGAGATTCAAACTTCCAAGAATCATGCGATTGGTCGGGGCTTCCATCGTGTATGCACCTCCGCGGGAGTCCAGGGGACTGCTTCTGCGTTCGCATTTAGTCGGGGCGAAGACCTCTTTTGTGGATAAGGTCATCACCATGGGTTCCGAGACCACTAAGTCAGTGGTGTCGCTGCGTGATGACTTTAAAGGCGGTGTTTCCGTGTTGAAGGCTCGGGAAATTCTTCACCTTTATTCCATTCGGCCAGGCTACTTGGTATTTAGGCAGAATGAAACGGCCCTCTTCATGAGGTATAACCCGCATCGATTTGCCCGGCAATCGAGTTATAACCAAGGGGTCCCATTGGAAGCCTTCTTGGGAACACCTGCAGTCGGTCCAGAGGGGGTACGGAATGCGATGCATCACTTCATCCGGCTAAATACAGGCTCTTACTTTTTCATCAGTGAGCCCAGCTGTACCCCCAAGATACTCAATTCGTATGTGGCCTGGTACGCGCACTCGATGGGACCAATCATCTTGATGGAGAAACGTCTATTGGTCGATCGTAGGGCTGCGCCTCCCGGCGGCAATCGCAAGGCTCCATTGCAGCCCAGGGTTCAGGTTATCCCTCCGACGAAAGAGGCTGGAGCCGATCGACCACGCGTGTTGGCCCCTCCGCGTGGACTGCCACTGCCCACTGCGGTGGATGCCCCAACGGTACCCCGTGCTCCGACAAAGATGGCTAAAGCGGTCTCGCCGGAGTCGGGTGTAGGAGCGGACATCAGGACTCGCCGCCCGAAAGTGACTGCCAAAACTAGCAAGCGCAAAGATGCTCCGAGTGGTTCCAAGGCTGGTGAAAAGAAGAAGAAGAAGTCCACCTTGTCCCTCGACGCGATTCTTAACTTAGAGCCCGCGGCTCATCCTGTCGAGACTATATGTGAGTACGGCAGCAACGAGGGTTTCGTGGTGGACCCTGAGGACACCAATCTAGCCGCTGCCATTGCAGCTTCGGAGCGATCAGCGAGGCTCGAAGCAATGTTAAGCAGACTCGCTGAGTCAGGTAATCATCAGCCTCCTTATTTGTCATTTTATCCCACTTCTTATTACTATCTTTAGCTAATATTTGCCTCATTTTCAGCAGGTGGATCTACTGAAAAGGCCATCGATGCCTCTCTGAAGACCTTCCATGAGGAGGAGAAGAAGCGTGCCCTAGAAAGCGTCGGTATGTTTTACCCCGTTCTCTTTTATAAGGAAAGTTTGTTGTCTTTTTATGATAGTCGACCTGACCTTCTCTTGTTTCTTTACAGGGGTTGTATTAATCGGCGCAAGAACCCTTCCTAAGCCCGTCATCGAAGTCCCAGCTCCGTCGAAGCTGCCGCAAGAGCCTCGGCTCGATGCAACGACGAGGGATGCTCTGAAAAATCTGGAGGCATCCCTCTACACGGATGAGGAGGCTTCACTCAAGGAAGCTCTGATGGCATCTGTCTCATCGGCTCAAGAGGAGCGGAAGCGGTCTAGACGCGAAGCTAAGGCGCGCAGAGCTGCTCTGGCCGCAGGAGCGGGCCCTAGCACTGTTCCTCACGCTAGTACTCCTTCTGAAGAGCCCCCTGTGGCCCTGTCTACTGCTCGTCGGCAAGTGGCGCGCGCGGTTCGGAGCGCCAATGATAAATCTGCTTCAGGTAGTACTTCTTTCAGAGCCTTGTTGTATGACTTGTAAAACTATTGGCTTATACATATCTCATCTCGTAGGGTCAAGTCCGACTGAGGGGGAGGGGGAAACGACCGTCGAACCCAAGGGAGCGGAGGACGCGGTACTCGCCGAACCCGAACCGACAGTGGACAACTTTGTCGAGGTCATGGGGCCTGGAGCCGAGATTGAGGAACCTACCGCGGAGCAGGTCATTGATGCCGTACCCGAAGTGGCGGCAGATGAGATGATTGTCTCAACCGAGCCGAAGGCGGTAGAGGGCGAGGTACTTGAGGCTGGGGACCTCGTGGTGCCGATGGACGGGACAGCTGTAATCGCTGATCCTGAGGTAACAGCAGGTGATGCGGCCATGATTCCTGAAGACGAGCTAGGCGCTCCTTCTCAGGAATCGGGCAATGTTCCTATCTTGGCCCTCCCTGCCTATGGTCCCCCGCCGCCTGCAGAGCTTGAGAGCGTAACAACGGTTCCCCTTGAGTCGGGTGACGAAGCTACAGGCGGTGGTCTTCCGTCAGTGGAGGAAGGGACTACCTCAGTTTCTGCTGGCAGCTCGTCAGGTATATTTTCGAGTCACCAACGTTTCCATCTTTTTTTTATATATCTTGTGATCTCTTCTAACAAGCTTGTTCTTGCAGGTGTGGCCAGTACCGATGCTCCATTGCTCGAGGGGGCACCATCAACTACTGCTTTGGCAGTAGTTACCTCCCCGTCTTCCCTTGTACCGTCATGGATGTTGGAAGGTATGGATTCACGACTCATGCGTTAATCTTTCAAAATTGCGGCTTTTGTGCTAACGTTACACTATTGTGCCTTTGTAGGAGTGCTTTTTGATCACTTATATCAAGTGTTGCTCCCGCACTTCTCTTTCCCATCCGACCTCACTTCTCCTTCCAGTGGCGCCGGTGAGTATACTTTTACCATAATGTCTTTATTTACCCCCTTCTTTTTTTTTTAGCAGTGGGATAGTTTCTGATCTTTCCTTTTCTTTATTGCAGTGCCACAAATCGAAGGAGGGGATGCAAGACCTGCCGTGCTACCGGCCCTTCCGGCTCCGCCATCCGTTGCTGCTGGTATAGTAGATTTCCTTTTTGGTAACCCCTTAACATCTTTTGAACCATCGTTTAACCCTGTTTTGTTTCGCAGCTATTGTTCCGGCTCCAGTTCCCTTCGAGGCTCGCGTCTTTTCACCGGCAGGCCCCTTTTTGAGACGTCCGTCTTCAAAGGGTGCCGTGATGAGTCTAGGCATGCTGAGCGGGTATATCGAAGAGCTCAGCATGGACGCTCTCCCTTCCGCTGCAGATTTCGCTGTGGATGTTAACCCCATGTTAGCGGCGCTCGTAACTTTTCACAGCGAAGGCGTCGTTGAATCTTGGGTTAATCACTGCAGGGAGATCGAGGCCTGCTTGTACCGGCTGGAGTTGACGCGCCCTGCTCCCGAAGTTTTAGCTCTGAGCGCCCAACGCACAGCTTGGCTCGAGCAAAGCACTTCGCACTCCCACCACTTGGAGCAAGAAGTAGCTCAAAGATTAAGGGAATGCCAAAAGACCTCAAACGAAACGGCCCATCTGCGCGCTGAGGTTGAGGCAAATGCTGCCCAAGTGAAGATTATCTTTGAGGGTCTTTTGGAGCGCATTTCTCACGGGCTAGACTTAAAGAGGAAGCTTGACGTGGCTGAGCGCCATATCCCAAGTCGGGAGGCCGCTTATCAAGGCGCGAGGGAGCAGCTCGCCTTGGTCTTGCGGCAACGAGACCAAGTGGAGTCAGAGCTGACGGCGGTAGTCGAGCAGGAGAAGGCGTGGAAGGAGATATGCGAGCGATTGCTACATCTGTGCAAGACGCTTCCCTCTCAATAATTCTCCTTGTATCATTTGTTTTTTTGTAAAGTATATGTATACGGTTTTTTTTTTTTTTTAGCACAATGTATCCTGTACTCAACCAATTTTTATGAATAAAAGATACACATTTTGTAATGTCTTGTGTCATTTCTCTGTCTTTCTTTTCTTTTATAATCAGTACGCCACCTTAATAACCATAATTTACGGACGATTGGGACGAGCATCCCGACCTTCTTAAGAAATAACGATGGCTTAGGCCGCAGGTTCAGATCTGCTGCCTAAGACTTTTCAACTCTATAAGCCGTGAGGGTCTCATAGAGACTTTTCTCCCTACGGATCGAGAGGATCTCGCAGGTGAATTTTCTCCTTAAGAATCATGAGGATTCCCAAGTGTGGTTTCCTCTCATAAGTCGGAAGGATCCTATAAGAGAATTTCTCCCTCTTACGAGTCGAGAGGGCTCGTAAGCGGTTGTTTCCCTCTTTGTCGAGAATCGACTTCAGAGAGTGAGACCCGTGGATAGTATGCAAGAGACCATTTAGGATTGACTTGCAGGATCCTATTGCCCCTCTTACGAGTCGAAAAGGCTCGTAAGCGGTTGTTTCCCTCTTTGTCGAGAATCGACTTCAGAGAGTGAGGCCCGTGGATAGTATGCAAGAAACCATTTAGGATTGACTTGCAGGGTCCCATTGCCCCTCTTACGAGTCGAAAAGGCTCGTAAGCGGTTGTTTCCCTCTTTGTCGAGAATCGACTTCAGAGAGTGAGGCCCGTGGATAGTATGCAAGAGACCATTTAGGATTGACTTGCAGGGTCCCATTGTTCAGGAAGCAAGTTTTGAATACTTACTGCCCAAGATGTGAGTTAAAGAAGCTCTGGTCACGGAGTGTTTGTATCCGTGAGTTGAGAAGTTTTGCGAGGGATTATTTGTTTCCCGAGCGCCAAGGATTATTTGTGTCCTTGGGGTTTGAAACGAGTCGAGGGTTCCTACGGAGGCATTGGTGGCTCTGCGGGTCGACGCGGATCAGAAGGCTCTCGTCAAGGAGTGTTTGTATCCGTGAGTTGAGAAGTTTTGCGAGGGATTATTTGTTTCCCAAGCGCCAAGGATTATTTGTGTCCTTGGGGTTTGAAACGAGTCGAGGGTTCCTACGGAGGCACTGGTGGCTCTGCGGGTCGACGCGGATCAGGAGGCTCTCGTCAAGGAGTGTTTGTATCCGTGAGTTGAGAAGTTTGCCGGGATTATTTGTTTCCCAAGCGCCAAGGATTATTTGTGTCCTTGGGGTTTGAAACGAGTCGAGGGTTCCTACGGAGGCATTGGTGGCTCTGCGGGTCGACGCGGATCAGAAGGCTCTCGTCAAGGAGTGTTTGTATCCGTGAGTTGAGAAGTTTGCCGGGATTATTTGTTTCCCAAGCGCCAAGGATTATTTGTGTCCTTGGGGTTTGAAACGAGTCGAGTGTTCCTACGGAGGCACTGGTGGCTCTGCGGGTCGACGCGGATCAGAAGGCTCTCGTCAAGGAGTGTTTGTATCCGTGAGTCGAGGAATTTTCGTGAGGGATTATTTGTTTCCCAAGCGCCAAGGATTATTTGTGTCCTTGGGGTTTGAAACGAGTCGAGGGTTCCTACGGAGGCACTGGTGGCTCTGCGGGTCGACGCGGATCAGAAGGCTCTCGTCAAGGAGTGTTTGTATCCGTGAGTCGAGGAATTTTCGTTGAAGTCACTGGCTTCTTCGGTTGAAATGAACCGTTGAGGCCTGGTTTCGTCGTTTGACGAAATCCGCTGGGGAGGTATGGTTCCTTCTTTGTTTACGCCCTTGGATTGTATACAGGGATCGATGTGATCTTAACTGTAGGGCCGAAGTTTTATCATTTCTTATTTTTTTTATTTTATTTTATTTCCGCGATGCTCTATCATTTCAGCTTTTATATCGCGAAGGTTGCGATTGCCCAAACATTTCGGCTATTTTTCGCGGTGCCCAATCATTTCGGCTTTTCATTATTTTGTTTTTTACTCGTTGCTCTTTATTACGAGTTGCCCGATCATTTCGGCTATTTTACATGCATACATTTTACTTGCTGCTTTTTATTGCAAGTTGCCCTATCATTTCGGCTATTTCGTATGCATGAGCGGTTTACCGGCTTTCGCCGTCAACCTGAAATTGGACATCGATTTCGGCATCAGCACCGCTGCGACTGGGATATTACCAGGAGCGAATCATCATTTGCTTCTATCGTTGTTGGACAAAGGGGGCTTAGCGACCGGGGTTAGGATCCCGTCGGCTAAGGCTTTTGACTTCATGAGCCGTAAGGGTCTCGTGAAGGTATTTCTCCCTACAAGTCGTGGGGATCTTGTAAGTGTATTCTCTCCTTAGGAACCGTGAGGGTTCCTAAGTGTTTTGTTCTTCTGTAAGTCGTAAGGATCCTACAGGAAGGTTTTCTCCTCATAAATCGAGGGGATTTATAAGGGTTGTTTACCATACGAACGTATTCCCAGTCATGGATGGACCTTGGTTAGGGGA
Organism: Agapanthus africanus; assembly: GCA_030015575.1. Lineage (NCBI taxonomy): Eukaryota > Viridiplantae > Streptophyta > Magnoliopsida > Asparagales > Amaryllidaceae > Agapanthus > Agapanthus africanus. The sequence goes on from CM057337.1 coordinate 978,876,590, forward strand.
AACGTTTATTCGCGCCCGTGGATTGTATACAAGGGTCAGTATTGAGCCACTTGTAGGGCAATATTGGAAGTTTGTGGGGGTTTGCTTAAGCACAGGTTTAGGTCTCTGTGACTTAAGACTTTCAAATCCTATGAGCCGTGAGGGTCCCATAAGAGAGTTCTCCTTACGAGTCGTGAGGATCTCGCAAGCGTATTTTCTCCCTAGGGATCGTGGGGATTCCTAAGTGTGTTGTTCCCTTGTAAGTCGTAAGGATCTCACGCCGGTGGTTTCTCCTTACAGGGTCGAGAGGACTCCATAAGGGTTCTTTAACGAAGTTGCGCGCTTTCGGGTTTTCACAACATCCGCCGGTAGTCCTGCTGTTTTTACTCACGGAGCCCTTTCGGGTTTTCATCCGTGCCCATTTTGCTTATGGACTTACTGCTTTTTTTTATTATTTTTTTATTATTTTTATTATATTTTTTTTTATTTTTGTTCATCTCGTCAGCCCAAGGATGCCGCAGTATTAGTTTAAAGACGTTTTCGGTCTGCTATTAGTTTAAGGACATTTCGGTCCACCGTTGAGAGGGTTGGCTACTACTTATAAAGCTTGAGCTTAAGAAGATAGCGAGCGGACATAGTCGTCGTCATCTACCATTGACCTAGGCTGTGGCTCATTAAGCGTAGTATTTCTTTAGGAAGCGTCCGTTTATTGGCCTGAAAGGCCTTTCACCGTGCATGTCCATGAGTAGATAGGCCCCACCTTGGTAGACCCTATCAATGATATACGGTCCTTCATAGTTTGGCTCAAATTTTCCCCGCTTGGCGCGATTGGGGATCATGGGCCTTTTGACCACTAGCACAAGTTCGCCTTGGTGGAATGTCCTCGGGCGGCTCAATCTTTCATACGAGCGCGTCATCTTTGTTTTATAGGCTTCCAGATTTTGTTGTGCTAGAAGCCGGATTTCATCAAGGGCGTCAAGCTCTTCAAACCGAAGGTGAGCATTTTCTTCGTCTGTCAGTTCGTAGTGGACTGCCACTCGTAGAGAAGGTAATTCTATCTCGAGAGGGAGTACTGCTTCCGTCCTAAATACCAATGCGTATGGCGTTGTGTTTGTGGCCGTTTTAAATGTAGTTCGATACGCCCAAAGAGCCTCTTGCAATCTTTCGTGCCAATCTCTCTTATTTCGTGACACTGTTTTCTTTATGATCTTCGTCAAGGTCTTGTTGAAGGCTTCAGCTAGACCGTTAGCTCGCGGGTTATAAACTGAGGAATATCTCCAGTCTATATTGTGCTGCTGTGCGAAACGGCTAATTTTATGACTTCGATAGGCTGGCCCATTATCAGAGATGATTCTTCTCGTGGTTCCGAACCGGTAGATGACATGCGTTTTGAAGAAATGGAGGATGTTCTCCGTCTTCACTTCCCTCAACGGTACTGCCTCTGCCCATTTGGAGAAGTAATCCGTCGTCGCCAAGATGAAACGATGTCCCTTTGACGATGCTGGTTCGATGGGACCGACTATGTCAGTTCCCCACATTTCGAATGGCCAACTAGCCATTGTTGGATGTAGTGGATTGGGGTGCTGATGGATGAAGTCCCCATGAATTTGGCATGGATGACATTGTCTCGCGTATTCCAGGCAATCCTGCATCATCGTGGGCCAGTAGTAGCCCATCCGCTTTATCTTCAACTTCATCTTAGGGCCTGCTTGGTGGGAACCGCAGAGTCCGTCGTGAACTTCTTGGACGACCTTTTTCGCTTCGTCGGGTCCTAAGCATCTCAGCCACAGAGAGTCGAATGACCTCTTGTACAGAGTATCATTGACGAAAGCGAAAGACAGAGCTCGTTTCGTGAGCTGATGTCTTGTGGACACCTCTTCAGGTATTCGGTGGAACTTGAAGTAATCTATGAAGACTTCTCTCCAGTCCTCGGTATTTTCCCTGTCTTTTATTTGCAGGGTTGTCTCCTCTTTCGCTCCTTTTTCTTCAGACGATTTCGGAGATATTTCTGTTGGGGCGAGCACTCGACGGCTTTGTATCACGATTCTAACGTCATCGAGGTTCTCGTCAGCCAATTCTTTAGCAAGTTTAGCCAGTGCGTCCGCTTTGCTGTTTTCCGCGCGCGGTATACTTTCCAAAGTGTAAGAGGGAATTTGGGTTAGCAGTTGCTGCACTTTTTCACCGTATTTTACCAATTCCGGTTTGCACGTTTGGTAGTCGCCGTTTACTTGACTAACGACCAGTTGGGAATCGCCGTATATGAGGAGATCTTCAATTCCCATGTCAATGGCGATCTCGAGGCCTGCTATCAGGGCTTCGTATTCGGCTTCATTGTTTGTTCTCGGCTCCGTTAGGGAGAAGGCGTAGCGCATTATCCCTCCTTGTGGAGTTACAAAGATGAGTCCTACCCCTGATTTAATTATAGGGGTACTTTGTTTACGTTTCTTCATGGAAGATGCTCCATCGAAATAAAGCTCCCATCGGATATTATCACCGTCGATCGCATCGAACGCATGTTCGTCTGGAAGATCGCAATTCAGAGGAGAATCGGCGGGTATCGGATGCTCAGCGAGGAAGTCGGCGATGGCCTGGCCTTTCACTGCCTTGAGAGGTTGATACGTTATCGAGAATTCCATCAAGAGCAGGGCCCATTTAGCGAGTCTTCCCGTCAATATGGCCTTTGACATTAAATATTTAAGAGGGTCCACTTTTGAAATCAGACGGACCTCGTGCGCCAACGCATAGTGCCTAAGCTTTGTTATTGCGAAGATCAACGCCAGGCAGTGTTTTTCAATGGGAGAGTAATTGCTTTCTGCCCCCAGCAGAACTCGACTTAAGTAGTAGAGCGCTCTTTCTTTCCCCTGATCGTTCTCTTGTGCCCATAATGCGCCTAAAGAACCTTCGAGGGCGGTTGTATAGAGAATAAGAGGCTTCCCCTTAACCGGAGCAGCCAACACCGGCGGGTTCTGCAGATATTGCTTGATCTCATCCAGCGCGCCTTGGCATTTTTGATCCCAAACGAATGGGGTTCCCTTCTTCATCAGGTGGCTGTAAGGACGGCACTTTCCTGAAAGGTTGGCTATAAATCGCCGTATATACGCGAGTTTCCCTTGGAGAGACCGCAGCTGTTTGAGAGTCCTCGGCGGAGGCATTTCCATGATCGCTTTGATCTTTGACGGATCTATTTCAATACCTCGGTGCCGAACGGCGAATCCCAGGAATTTGCCCGAGGAAACCCCGAACGCACATTTAAGAGGATTCATCTTCAAGTTGTATTGCCGAAGGCGTTGAAATACAGTCTTCAGATGCTCGAGATGTTCCTCGTATGATTTGCTCTTGACCACGAGATCGTCGATATAGCATTCGACGATTTCGTGTATAAGGTCGTCGAAGATCTTCGTCATGGCCCTCTGATAAGTAGCACCGGCGTTCTTCAAACCGAAAGGCATCACTTTATAACAAAATATACCAAGCGGAGTCCTGAAGGCTGTGTGCTTCTGATCTTCAGGGTGCATTTTTATTTGATTATACCCCGATGAGCCATCCATGAAGGAGAAAACCTCATGAGTGGATGTGTTGTCTATCATCAGTTCGGTGACTGGCACTGGAAAATCATCTTTTGGGCAGGCTTTATTGAAATCCCGGAAGTCTACGCATATGCGCACTGTCCCATTTTTCTTCATCACTGGGACAATGTTGGCAATCCATTCAGGGTATTGGACTTCTTGGATGAAGCCTGAATCTATCAGCTTTTTGACTTCGGCGTTGATGCTCATCTCAAGCTCGAGTCGCATTCTTCTCGGCGCTTGTTTGACTGGCTTGATGTCCGGGGATATCGCCAATTTGTGCACAGCGATTTCTGGATCTAGTCCCGGCATTTCGGAATAGTTCCACGCGAAGCAATCTTTGTGCTGTAGAAGCACATCTTTTAACGCAGCCACCCTTTCCCCAGATAGCAGTTCGCTGATGAATGTCGGTCGCGGGTCATTTTCCGTCCCCAATTCAATTTTCTTGAGATTATCTGCAGTGGTATAGATTCCATCTTCCAGTTCTTTCGGAGCTGGAGGAAATTCTGAGATTGCCTCATCGCTGCCGCTTTCAAAACACCAAGGGAGGTTGTTCATGTCCTCGGACCCTTCTTTTAATATTGTTATCACATGGCAGGTGCAAATTTTCTGCCAATCCCAATGCGGAGTTGGTTTTATTCTTGTGTTTTCGGGTTCGTGCTTTTGCGGCTGCGCTACCTTCCAACTGTCAGACAACGCGAATTTGCCAAGCTGATATTGGTCCTCAACCCAATTCTTAAAGGTGAAGCAATCTTCAAGCGGATGCCCTACTACTCGATGGTAAAAGCAATACTTTGGGTTGGAGACTTCGCCTGCTTGTTCAGGGTGTTTAGACTCTGGCAACGTAAGTATTTGATGTTTTAGAGCGAGATCGAATATTTTCCTTGTTTTGTTCCGAGGAAAAGAGTATGCTCGACCCATTTTCTTCCCGAGGGCTAAGTCAATAACGCTCGATTCTCGGATGCGCGGCTTCTTAGCTCTGCTTTGTAGTTGTCGAGCGCCTCTCTTGCCTTTCGACTTGTTTTCGTTCTCGCGTCGAACCTTTTTTGTAGCAGGTTGACAAGGAGCGGCATCTTCGTTCTTTACTGCCTGTTGGAGGAGGCGCTGTGTCTTAGCTTTCTCATAGATTGCCATTTCACGATCGTGATCATCTCGGGCTTTTTGACTCGCATCCCTTATAAGTTTGCTCATCTGGTCTTCGGACGACGGACTGGGCGGTTTTGTATCAGGAACTTTTGCTGATTCAGGATTAGCATCCTCCCATTGAGCGTCCGCCTCTCCGTCGAAGTCATACATGGCATAACAGCTGTTTACTAGCTCCTGCTTCTTTGGCCGGATGTACCCAAGCCCTTTGGTTTCTACTCTCCCGTTAGGTAGCTTGTGTTGAGTTCCGGGGACGTTCCAAACCCTATCATAGAATCTGGCCTTCCTAACAGTCTGTGTGAAGGACATCCCCTGGCGTTTTAGCAGTTTCTTCAAACCTTCGGTATAATACCGGGGAAGACGGATAGGCTGAAGCTTGTCGAGCGTGGGATCCGCGCCATGCCAAACTTCTTTTTCTACTTTGTTTTCTTCAGAACGGTAGAATAAGATTGCCTTCTCGCCTCTTCGTCCGGGAGGGATATAGAATGTCTGCAATTCTTCTACGCTGTTGGTGTCGAGTACATCCAGTTCTTTGTAATGTTCAAGTGGCACCATAGTTATCTGCAGACTTCGCTCTTCATCATCGGAAATCCGTATCGAAGGCCGAGCAGGGAATATAGCATGAACTTCATCCTCTGAATCACTACCAAAGATCAACGAAGGAACGGATGGTCCTGGCCTGGTAGATTGGGATGGACCTGAATAAATTATATCCTCCTCCTCGGTGTCACTGCCGAAGACAGGGATGGTGGCATTAGTTTTGTTCTCCGGTTTGTGACACCTTTCCGTGTCTTCGAAGCTCGGCAAGAAGTATTTGGCATCTTCATACTTGCGAACCTCGTTCATGGAAAACGGATTCAACTCTCCGGCCACAGTGTACTCGAGGCCATCCGTGGAATACTTCATGCACTGATGCTGTGTAGAAGGGATGATATTGTACTCGTGTAGCCATGGTCGGCCGAGCAGAGCATTGTAGCACGTCTTGGCATCTATAACATGGAATTTGATGTCTGTGACGAGCAACCCGAAGCGTAGCGTCAATATCACAGATCCAAGAGTCTTTGAGGATTGAGAGTCGAAACCGGAGATAGTGATCTTGTCTCGGGCGAGGTGTTGGACACTCATGCAAACCTCCTTTAACACTCGGACATTGAGTAAATTGACAGACGATCCGTTATCAACCAAGATTTTACCTATCTTTATGTCATGGCAGTATCCTGAGACATAAAGAGGGCGATTGTGTTCACACGTCCCGAGAAGAAGGTCTTCATCACCAAAAGCAACGTCGGCTGTGTGCACTTCTTCCAATTCGTCTTTCATCTTTTCTTCGGCCAAGAAGGCTTGGAACTGGTCCGGATCTTGTAGCGCCTTAATCAAAGAGTCTCTCGCCTCCTTTGATAGTAACAAGGCATCGAGGATGCTGAGTTGTGAGGGTAGCTTCCTCAGATGCGCTAAGACATTGTAATCCACCTTACTCCTCTTTGGCGGGTTTTTGGCGGTTAACTCTTCCGCGACTTGGTCATCTAAAGTGATGTCTTCAGAGACCTTCTCTTTCCCTCTATCTTTTCTATTCGAGGGTCCGAGGTTCTTTTCAGGCAGTGTCCGATTCCGCAGCTGTATATTTTCGCAAGACTTCGGTTCTTCTTCCTTTCCCGAAGTTGATTCTTTAAAGAGAGGGGCAATCTCTAGTTCCTCATCAGAGTCGCTCCCAAATGTGGGCACTTGTGACCTGGTAGTGTTAACCATGTGACAGTTGCCGGCAGTTCTTTCAAGCACTTTGGTCGTGTTTCTTTGCTCCCGACGAACCTTGCGCTTTTCCCGTTTAAAGCGTTGTTGATTAGCGACGTATCCTTGCCACCATTTATCGAACGCTTTGCACTCTTGGGTAGAATGTGAGACTTTCTGATGATATAAGCAATAAGAGGGATGCATTTCTACCACGCTAGTAACTTTTTCTTCTGAGGGTGGTAGCTTCATGCCCATCGATATGGCCTTAGCGAACTTCTTTTTTATCTTAAATTGGCTTTTGTCAGCGGTGGAGGCATTTTGCTCCAGTGGGATCATCTCAGCTCCTCCCTCAAGTCGCTGGCGCTTGGCCGTTTCGAATATCGCCGTCTCGCGTTCTTGATCAGCTTTACTTTTCAATCGAGCTTCACTAAGAAACGCGTCAATCATTTCTATTGATAATTCCGAAACCCTTGACTCAGTATTTGCCCCCGGCGTTTTGGTGCCAGAAGTCCCTTCATCGTTCGAGGTCGAGTGAGAGATCATATGACAGCTTGCCACATATCCGTCGGATTCATCCGATGAAGTTTCTTCCTCATCTTCTTTTTGAAAGACGTGGTCAAGGAAATCTTGGAGCGTAATGGGAGTCCGCGCCTTTTGGTTATACTCATCCAGTGCATCGATCTGCTTCTGTAAGTCCGTCCGCTTGTCGCTAGGCTTCACGGGCTTCTTAGATTTCTTCTTCTTCTTTTTCGAAGATTTTGACGGCTGGTTATGAACGCTTGAACTACCACCATCGGCCTTCGGAGTCGGACGTGGTTTCAACATCCCCTCAATAACCTGCGGCTCCAAGGGGTTCTTCCACTTGACCGCTGGACAGGTCTGAAGATCATTTAGCATTCTCCTCGTTTTGGCTGATAATACAACCTCCCAGGGAGCTTCTTCAATGACGGAGCATGTTGCCCCCGGCGTATTCGTTCCCTTATAGGTGTGGGGCTGCGGAGGATTCACCTTCCATTTGTCAGATAGCGCAAACTTGCCCTGACGGTACTGGTTTTCGAGCCAATTTTTGAACACGTAACAGTCTTCGATTGGATGTCCTAGCACTCGATGGTAAGGGCAATAATTAGGCTCGTTAACGTCACTTGGTTGTGACGGACGTTTTGGATCCGGCAGATTTATGAGCCTATTGCGCAATGCCAGCTCAAATAACCTCCTTGTTTTATCACGGGGGAAGGAGTAAGCACGTCCCATCCTGTCCTCAAGGGGTACGTATGGGCGCGTGTTATTTGGACGAGCAACCGGCTTCGAGTCGTTCGGTTGCTGTTGGGCATTAGCGACGATGATTGCTTTTCCCTTTCCTTTATCGTTTCGAGAGTCCGGCTTCGGGAGAGGGGGTTTATGGCCCATTTGGTCCATCTGCGCCAATTTGTCGATCAAAGCCTGGAAAGAAGTCGGCTTGAAGAACATCATAAACTGCGAAATGGTTGCTTGTGGATCAAGGGTTCCAACAAACATTCCCACCGCAGGGGCTTCTTCTATACGCTGTTCACATTTAGACCATAAATTACGCCACCGTATAGCGTACTGAACCCACGTCTCGCCGGGCTTTACCCTGGCGTTAATCAGCGCCGTCATCGGAGTACGTTCGCTGGCACTTGCAAAGCGTTGGGTGAAGAGCAGCTCCATCTCTGCGAAGGTTTTAATGGAGTCGTTAGGGAGCTCGGAATACCACTCGAAAGCCGTATCTGATAAGCTTCCAACAAACTGGCGCAGCAAGAGCTTGTCGTCGCCTCCAGTGTTACCACAAAGCGCCCTGAATTGGGCAACATGTTGATGGGGATTGCCGGTCCCCTTGTAGACATGAAACTTAGGAATTGTGTAACCTGGCGGGTACTTGATTTGGTCATACCAGCCCGGATATGGCCGCCCCGTTTTTACAACGTGGCCGGCTGCTTCGGCCGCGTGATGAACTTTTATCTGCTGGGCTATATATTCGTCCAGATCTGTCTTAGAGATTGTGTCTTCTTTAGCCGTCGATAGAACGGGCTGAGGGTTTGATGTTTCTCCCCTATCATCCCCAAGGACGATCGGGGGTTCTTCAGTCGGGGATTCTGGTTGTATCATCATCCCTATCATATCCTGGAAGAGAAGGCCCATGCGCTGTATATTGGCTGCTTGTTCAGCAGCCTCTTGGTCTCTCTTTTCGAGCATTCGGCGAAGGAACTCGGCGTCGGTCTCTTCTTCTTGACGTTCATCTAAGGACGTCTCAGGATTCTCTTTTGGCCCCGTGAGTGCAGCCATTGTAGTCATCATCTCCTGGAGCTTTTGTTGCTGCTCCTGAGACTTGGTCACTGACCGGGTAAGCGGTCGGTGACCCATAGAAGTACGACTTTCTTCTTTCCCCGAAGCCATATAGACCGTATGAACTGTGATGCCCCCTGACTTGGGGCGTTTAGGTTCACCGTTCTTAGACTTTGTCAGCGTCATGGGAGCTTTTTCTGGCCTCTTCCTTTTATGGGCCTTTGAGGTTGAAGGAGCCGTTGAAGCGGGCATCCTAGCATTTGTTGCCCCCTGCCGTTTAGCGGGGCGGTTTTTGTCTTTTTCCACCCTTGCCCTGTTCTGGCGACGGAAGTGGTCTGAGTCAATCACGGAGTCTTGAACCCTCCGCCAAATTTTATAAACTTTCGCTGACAGCCGTTGAGGGGGCTGTTCCTGTTTCATCTCCGGAGCTTTTTCCATGGGTGGAGGAGACCTTTTCAACGTAGCCACCGGGGAGTTCTTTCTCACCTTCCTCAGCATTTCAAAGCTGTTCCCAGTTGGAACAGCAGCATCGACTTCCACCGTCGGAGCAGGTGGGGTTAGCCCTGAGGGGGAGTTGCCCCCTGCTTTCCTTACTCGCTGCCAATGGCGACGTCGCGCACGACGAGCCGCCGGGATTGGCTCGGAGATTGAGATGGTTTCTTGCTGCCCCCTGTTTGAGCATGGGGTAACTGCTGATGTCAGCCTGTCGAAGACTGATGCCTTCTGACCAGCTGGGGGAGGAGTAGGAACCGTCAATCTTGTGAAGACTGACTCTCTGATAGGAGAAGCCGCTTTAACGACTTCCAAAGCAGCGGCCGTTGCCCTCTTTGGGACAGCCATCTTATAGTTCTGACCCAGCCTGGTGAAAACGGAGGCTGTTGGTTCAGTAGCAGGCGACCCGTTGACAGGGGTCGTGGTAACAGTGAGCCGGTCGAACACCGACTTCTTGTTCGCTTCTGGCATGGGTATCGGCGCCGAGAAGCTTGTAGGTGGGACCATGGTCCCGAAGAACAAGCCGGTGGTGGCCTGAGTCACCTGGCCTACCGGCAAAGTCAGGAAGGAAGCCGCCTGGGGCCCATATACTACACCTCTCGGTGAGGTGGAACGTCCGTTGCATTGGCATTTCGAGCAGTTGGTGCAGTTGGTGGCCATTGAATGCTTGAGTTCTGTACCAAACAAAAGACCAAATCTTAGCAACTTGAAATCCGAAGGCAATCATTTAACAAACCGCGATTGGTTCGCGAAGACGACACACGAAGTGTGGAGTGGAAAGAGGAAGAGGTCCCACCGGGCGTGCCAGAATCTGTTCCCCTCTGAACGGCGGCCGCACAGGACTGCTGAGGTCCTGGCGCTGAGGTTCGGGGCAGATGCTATTTGGTTTTATCCGTCTATCTCTCCGAAGATACCAAGTTGATTTATGGCACCTTGTATCGGAGGTTTAGACGGATGCGGCCGATGTAGCAAACTTCGTCAGATTCCCCCTCAAGGTGAGGGGTTTTTGATTGTGGGGACGCTCTTCCCTGCAGGCGCAAGCCCCTGCAGTTAATTACGCTACCGCATCGCGGTAACAACTTTCTCCTACTCCAGAATTTCACTTCGTGTCGTGTGTGTTTGTTTTGTTTGTGATTGCCCGTGGATTGTATACGGAGACTGAGTGATGTCGTCACCCGTAGGACGTAGATTAGTCCAAATCCGTATTTACTTAGATTTGGGTTTGGTGTTTTTAGTTTAAGGATACATTAGTCGCCTTACGACTAAGATCGACTTAAACGTTCGTTAAGGATACGATAGTCTTGTTTGAGACTAAGATCAACTTAACGTCATGATTGATTTAATTATCCGGCCGTCGGGACTCGTCACCTCTCTGACGTCGTTGAGGGATTACAACGACAGGCGTCTGAGGAGTTCAGAGATGTACCCTTGAACCAAAGTTAATTTGGAGTTTTATCGTTTATTTAAATGTCTAAGGACACGTTAACCGTATTTGGGGTTAAGATCAACTTAGACGGGACCGTTTAGATCCAACAAAAGAGCGTTTGGGCCCTATTGTGCCAGTTCAGGGACATGGCGGTCCATCGCCAGTTTTAGGGACGTGGGGGTCCATTATTAGTTTAGGGACGTTTCGGTCCGTCGCCAGTTTAAAGACGTAGTGGTCCATATTCCAGTTTAGAGACGTGGTGGTCCGTCGCCAGTTTAGGGACGTAGTGGTCCATTATTAGTTTAGGGACGTTTCGGTCCGATATTAGTTTAGGGACGTTTCGGTCCGATATTAGTTTAGTGGTCGTTGGGACCCGTCGCCTCTTTGACGTCGTTGAGGAATTACAACGACAGGTGTCAAAGGAGTTCGGAGATGTACCCTCGGACCGGTCGTGACTTGGTTTATGAGAGGCATTTAATTTAAGGACTTACAGCCAGGATTGGGTTAAGTCCAAATTTTATTTTAGGCTCTGCCCGATTAAAAGAATCAACCTAAATAGGGCTCTGCCCCTTCATTATTTTGCAATCTGATTTGGGCCAGGCCCTTTTAGATAATGAGTTACAAAAAACTCAGGAATTTTCTGAACAGGGCTTTGCCCTTTTATTTTTTTGCAATTGGGCTAGGCCCTCTTAAGTAATGAGTTACAGAAACTCAAGAGTTTTCCAAACAGGGCTTTGCCCTTTTATTATTCTGCAATTGGGCCAGGCCCCTTTAAATAATGAGTTGCAGAAACTCAATTTTTTTTGAGTTGGGCCAGGCCCTTTTGAATGATGAGTTGCACTTATGCAGAGATTCAAGAATTTTCTTGATTTGAGAACAAAAAGTGCATAGCACTCTTGATCTAAATTTAGATCAAAGGAAAACAAGTTCTTCTTGTTTTCCTTGATTTTACAGAACCAAGGGTTCATATCAAGTGCAAGGCACTATTTATTTTTTTATTCTTCAGAACCAGGGGTTAATATCAAGTGCAAGGCACTATTTATTATTTTTTTATTATTCCCTTTAATCTTCTGTTCTTCAGAAATTTTACCTTCTTTTTGTTCTTGATTAATCTTCAAGAGCTCTTTTTTTCAGAAGTTTATCCTTCTCTCCTTGATGATTGATTCTCTGCCTTTTGAATGAGGCTTGGGGTCTTATTTATAGTGCCCACAAATTTGTTGGATTTGTTAACAAAATCTTTCCTGAATAATTTTGGGAATTTTCCCACCATTGGATCTTTGATCCAAGGGTTCCTGTTTTACAGGAGAACAGAAAAGATTTATCTAAATCTTTATTCAGTTGCTGCGCAACTCACCAGCGCGTGACACGTGTCGCGCATCCGAGCGCTTGCGCAGTTGCGACTGCGCGGACACGTGTCGCGCGTCCGAGCGCTTGCGCAGTTGCGACTGCGCAACTGCGCAGACACGTGTCGCGCGTCCGTGCGCTTGCGCAGTTGCGACTGCGCAACTGCGCAGACACGTGTCAAGCATCTGTGTGCTTGCGCAGACACGTGTCGCGCATCGGTGCGCTTGCGCAGATGCGACTGCGCAACTGCGCAGACACGTGTCAAGCATCTGTGCGATTGCGCAGACACGTGTCGCGCATCGGTGCGTTTGCGCAGCTGCGATTGCGCAACTGCGCAGACACGTATCCCGCATCGGTGCGCTTGCGCAGACACGTGTCGCGCATCCGTGCGCTTGCGCAGTTGCGATTGCGCAACTGCGCAGACACGTGTCGTGCATCCATGCGCTTGCGCAGACACGTGTCGCGCTGCCATGCATTTGCGCAGTTAAGTCTTTAATTACGTTTTCTGAAGAGCCTTGCTCTGATGGGACGCACCGTCTTGGGCGTTACGCTGCCGAATCAGCTTCTGCCATGTGGCAAATTGCGCACTGCGCACGGAAACCGAAGCGTTGCTTCGAATTTTGAATTTTCAAAATTCAGTAGAGCCTTGCTCTGATTGGGGGAAACAACGTTCGTCTCGATACAGCAGACGAAATGTTAACCCCAGCGTTCGTCCTCCAACAGGATTTGGACACACCAAAGCAAACGAAGCGAAGGCCACATTCCTAGCTTCGACGTCTTGACGGTAACTCATATAAAACCGGAAAGACAACCGGAGATCATCTCGCACCAGCACAGAGTGGTCACCACCTTGACGTTCGTCTCGATACAGCAGACGAAATGTTAACCCTAGCGTTCGTCCTCCAACAGAATTTGGACACACCAAAGCAAACGAAGCGAAGGCCACATTCCTAGCTTCGACGTCTTGACGGTAACTCATATAAAACCGGAAAGACAACCGGAGATCATCTCGCACCAGCACAGAGTGGTCACCACCTCGACGTCCGTCTTGATACAGCAGACGAGATGTCACCCCAATGTTCGTCTCGACACAGCAGACGCAACGTCATTAAACAAATGGAGCCACGGCAAAATCCCTAGTTCCAAACCTCGGCAGTTCACCAGCAACCTAGAGACAACCTCGACGTCCGTCTCGATACAGCAGACGAGATGTCACCCTAACGTTCGTCTCGACACAGCAGACGCAACGTCATCAAGCAAACGGAGCCACGGCAAAATCCCTAGTTCCCACCGCAACATTTGTCTCGATACAGCAGACGCAATGCCAGCAAACGAAGCAAAGGCCAAATTCCTAGCTTCAGGGTCTTAACGGCAAGTCATATAAAGCCTGAAAGACTATCGGAGATCATCCCACACCAGCGCGGAGTGGTTATGACTCATCGGGGCTCTCCAAAATGAGCCTAACCTCAAGTAAAAAGCGGCATGGCAAATTCCTAGCGCTTGCTCTTCGGACGGTCAAACTGCCAAGGAGGATTGCTTAAAGACGTCTTGTCCAGCCCCCGAAGGGATCAGAGACACGGCAGTCGCAGGGCTACTCGAACAGCACGATTGCCTATCGAGGACTATATCAGCTTATGCGACGGTACGATGGCCAAAACCCTAAGTACCACCAACCTTAACGGGCTTCTGTCGTAAAGAGCAGAGGTTAAATGCGACGTTAAGATGTTCTTGCGAGAAACGTTCGATTCGTCTCGACTTGTGAAAAATTGTCGAGGCGGCTCGACTCGTGAGATAAAGCCTTAGGCAGTGGGCATAAAAGAAGCCTGTTTCCTAAGCATTGGGACCCTGCAAGTTGGCCCAAAACGGTCTCTTGCATACCATCCACGGGTCTCACTCTCCAACATCGAACTTCGACAAGGGGGGAAACAACCGCTTACAGGTCCTCTCGACTCGTAAGAGGGAAAAATTCTCTTGTAGGATCCTTACGACTTACAAGAGAAAACCACACTTAGGAATCCTCACGATTCCTAAGGAGAAAAACCCACCTACGAGATCCTCTCGATCCGTAGGGAGAAAAGTCTCTATAAGACCCTCACGGCTCATAGAGTTGAAAAGTCTTAAGCAGCAGATCTGAACCTGCGGCCTAAGCCCTCGCTATCTCGTGAAGAAATCAAGAAGCTTACTCTATTACCTGCTAATTGTGACGACATGCTGAGAAAGAGGAAAAGCAACAGAAAGAGCACCCGATTTACGTTTGATCAAGCGTCCAAGACGTATTCATTCATGCATGGGCAAAAAGACTCAGGACAAAGATATATAATAAAGACAAGCTGGGATAAAAAAATTTCCATTAATATTGCCCGAAGTTCTTACAGTCATAAAAACAATAAATGAAAGTTACAATGGAATAACCTCAGATCCAGGGCATGGATTGAGGAATTCAAAAGCGACCCTATCTATGACTTTCCAAGCCTCGCGGACCATCCTAGTGTGCTTCCTTTTGCGAGCACAAGCGTCAGGGTCCCTTCCGATGTCTTCCACCCTCCGATAAGCAGCGAGTATGGCAGACTGTTGAAAGACCTTGTGCAAGAGGTCGATAAGACTATCTCGCCGTCTCTTCGAGATAATGTTCAATAGGCATCCAACGCCCTAAGCGGCACGCCGGAATAGAATAGGGGAAGCGCTTCCCAGATAGCTCCCACGATAAGTTTAAGAAGAAAGGAACGTCGGGGATGCAGTGGACCGTTGTATGCGTCGAAGCGACTCATTATTTCAGCACACTCCTCGTTTGTGAACTCCCGATTTTAAGAGCGGCCAAATCGGCGGATGCCCTCATGAGAGATGATCTCGTTAAGAGCATACATGTGGGTGTTCATTGTTCCTGTGAAAGAGGATCAACAGAATTGTCAGAAAGACTGATTAAGCAAAACAATATAATGCACTGAGGAATAAAATGCCATCTTTAAGTTCCAAGATCCATGAAGAATTCTTAAGAGTTCTTCTATATGATTTGGGAGGAGCAAAGCTCCATTAATGAAATGAGAAAATACAGGGAAAATCTTTTAGAGAGCAAAGCTCTATTAATGGAACTCTAATAGGGCTCTCCTTAGTCTTCTGTAGACCCCCTTAGAGCAAAGCTCTACTAAGTGAAACCCTAAATGGGTCTTCTTTAGATCTGGGATCTATTGAGAGCAATGCTCTTAAAATTGATTTAATTTAATTAAAATTAATATTTTTACCTAAAATTCTCTAAAAGTTTGAACTTTTAAAAGTGTTTAAATAAGAGAGCAGGGCTCTGAGTTCTGAAAATAAAATTTTAGAGATGAGAATCATCTAAGGGACCAAAAGTCCTATTTATAGGCATCAAGTGCCCTTTCAGCTTCCAAGAGATGGCGCGACGGTTCGGAGTCTGCCACCGCTGCGCTCACATTAGGAAGCCACGTAAGCGCAACGGTGAGGGGGCATTTGTTTATCCCAATCAGAGCAAAGCTCTGTTTAAATTCCAAAGTGGAAAAAGAAGCAATGCTTCTGTTCTTTCTCCAATCAGAGCAAAGATAAAAAATAAAAAATAAAAAAATAAAAAAGTGTGCGCAACTGCGCAGTTGCGCGACACGTGTCACGCAGCTGCGCAGTGCGCGACACGTGTCAGCGCGCAGTTGCGCAAGCAAAAAAAAAAAATCAGTTGCGCGACACGTGTCTGCGCAGTTGCGCAAGCACAGCTACGCGACACGTGTCACGCGCTGGGGGAGTTGCGCAAAACATAATAAATCTTTTCTGTTCTTGTTAAAACAAGAAGATTTTCTTCTGTAAAGCAGGGGCCTTTGGATCAAAAATCCAACGGTGGGGAAAATTACCCAAATCACTCAGAAAAAGATTTATGTAACAAATTTAACTAATTTATGGGCACTATAAAAAGGACCCCAGACCTCAATTAAAAGGCATGAACATCTTGCTAAATAAAAGGAGAAGAGAACTCTTGAAGAAAAAAAAAGGTAAAAACCTTTAAAAGAAGAGAAAATTCTCTTATGAACAAGATCATAGATCTTCAACGATAAATAAATAAATAAATAAAATAGTGTCTTGCACTTGTTTTATGAACCATCGGTTCTTGAACCTAAAAGGTTATTAAATTAATAGTGCTTTGCACTTTCATGAACCTTTGGTTCTCTGAGATAAGAAAAAACAAGAAAAAAACTTGTTTCTAAATCAAATAGTGCTTTGCACTTATTTTATGAACCATCGGTTCTTGAATCTAAAAGATTCTCAAATTAACAGTGCTTTGCACAAATGCAATGCATTACTAAATGGGCCAGGCCCAAATCAAAATGACCTGACAGGTCAAAATAAATTGCAAGGCAATAAATGGGCAGAGCCCAAATAAATTGATGCTTTGCATCCTTTATACAAGGGCAGAGCCCAAATAAAATTGATGCCTTGCATCATTCCTAAAAGGGCAGAGCCCAAAACAAATTGATGCTCTGCATCCTTTCTGGGCAAGGCCCAAATAAAAATAAAAAAAGAAATGCAATGCAAAAGCAAATAAAATGTTGAACATTTCAACTGGACTTAGCCCAATTTTGGCCATAAGTCCTTAAATTAAATTGACTGAGCAAAATTGCTCTTCTAAATCAATTTACATCCGGTTCGAGGGTACATCTCCGAACTCCTTTGACATCCGTCGTTGTAATTCCTCAACGACGTCAAAGAGGTGACGGGTCCCAACGACCACACATCGATATGGACTGCGGGGCCCTTAAACTCGTGGACCGAAACGTCCTTAAACTCGTGGACCGAAACGTCCTTAAACTAATATCGGACCGAAACGTCCTTAAACTAATATCGGACCGAAACGTCCCTAAACTAATATCGGACCACCACGTCCTTAAACTGGCACAATAGAGCCCAAATGCTCTTTTGTCGGATCTAAACGGTCCCGTTAAGTCGATCTTAGTCTCAAACTGGACTAACGTGTCCTTAACAAATGTTTGAATCGATCTTAGCCTCAAAAATGGCTAACGTATCCTCCAAACAGACTTTAGTCCCAAATTGGACAATGAATCTCCCAAACTGGAACAATAGAGCCCAAACGCTCTTTTGTCGGATCTAAACGATCACGTTAAGTTGATCTTAGTCTCAAACAGGACTATCGTATCCTTAACGAACGTTTAAGTTGATCTTAGCCGCAACGCGACTAATGCATCCTTAAACTAAAAACACCAAACCCAAATCTAAGTAAATACGGATTTGGACTAATCCACGTCCTACGGACGACGGCATTACTCAGTCTCTGTATACAATCCACGGGCAACCACAAACAAAACAAACACACACGACACGAAGTGAAATTCTGGAGAAGGAGAAAGTTGTTACCGCGATGCGGTAGTGTAATTAACTGCAGGGGCTTGCGCCTGCAGGGAAGAGCGTCCCCACAATCAAAAACCCCTCACCCTGAAGGGGAATCTGATGAAGTCTGCTACATCGGCCGCATCCATCTAAACCTCCGATGCAAGATGTCATAAATTAACTTGGCATTTTCGGAGAGGTAGACGGATAAAACCAAATAGCATCTGCCCCGAATCTCAGTGTCAGGACTATCGCGGTCCTGTGCGCCGCCTTTCGGAGGGGAACAGCAGCGCGACTGCGCTGCCACGTGTCGCGCAGCGTAGAGCGCAGATCATCTGAAGCGTTGCTTCCTTTAATTTTGTTTTAAATAGATCCTTGCTCTGATTGGACGCGCTGCCTTGGGCGCTGCGCCTGGCGTATCAACTTCTGACACGTGGCACTTTGCGCGCAGCGCACGGGATTTGAAGCGTTGCTTCAATTTTTGAATTTTGAAATTCAAACAGAGCCTTGCTATGATTGGGGGAAACAAATGCCCCCCCCACCGTTGCGCTCACGTGGCGCGCACGTGAGTGCAGCGGTGGCAAGATCCCAACCATAGATCAACTCAGGAGTTGAAGGGGCGCAAGCGCCTATAAATAGGACCCCTGGCCCTTAGTAGATGATTACCATCTTTTAAGAAATTTGATTTTCCAGAGCCTTGCTCTTGTTTTCAATAACTCCAGAGCTTTGCTCTCATTTCCAAAGTTAGAAAAACTTTAGGTAAAATTAATCTTAAATTGAATTAATTTTAATTAATCTTAACCAACAGAGCCTTGTTCTCATAGATCTTCTGATCTAAAGAAAACCCCTTTGGGGTTTCACCAACAGAGCTTTGCTCTCAAGAATCCATAGATCTACAGAGATCTTGTTCATGGGTTCTAACCCATGGACAGAGATTTACTCATGGATCAAAATGTAAATCTCTTTGATCTAAAAATGAAGAACTCCTAAGAGTCTTCATGGATCTTTTAGGATCCCAAAAAATTTAATCTTTTAGGAGTTTAAAGAAAACTTTTTTTTATAGATTTTATCATCATTATCACAAAGCTGGGCTTTTAAGGAATCTTATTCCCCTGAGACCAGAGTTTGACAAGTGTCACTCTGTGACAGAGCTTTGCTCTGAAAGAGGAGATTTTCTCCTTGTCTCTAGGGATTTTTATTATTAATGAGAATGTTCTCTTGGGGATTAACTGACAATCTCATCCAATGATGGGGTTGTCTTATTAACTGATGCATTGTCATCCAGATTTTGTGGGTCCCCCTTTGGTCTCCTACCCACTGCACTGCAGTGTGGTGTAATTAATTTTAATTAATTTTTAATTTAATTAATTAATTAATTAAAAAAATTTAAACGCCAAGCGTTGGAATTACAACACTAACGGCTAATTTTGTTCCCTTGCAGTGAACATGTCTTTCGATACTTCATTCCCATTTGCTCGTTCGGAGGAAGGATTTCCCGAAGCGCCCGTGGACCGCGAAGTCCTAGCTATGATCAGGGACCATGACCCGGAATATAAGAATCTTCACCTTTGGGTGTCGTGGTACAACCAAATTATCATGGGTCGACGGAGCTTTTCTTGCGCAGTACCGTCAGAGCCTATTACGGCGATCCACTATGCCAGCCCACCCCCGGTGCAGTATGCCGTGGAGATGGTCGATTGGACTTCAAAGGGCTTTCTTCATCATGATATAGATGCAATACCGGTTCAGCGTCCTATGGTTTTGGATATCCTGGGACGCCGTATTTATCAAGGCGAGGCGCGACCTTAGAGGCAATCATATAACATAGGTCTAATCCCCCGCCATCCGATCGGCTATCTGCCATGGGCTCGCTACATTCTGTCGGCGAAGAAGTCGCAGTTGATAAGGCTAGGGTTGTACACTGCAGTTTACGTTTCCCTCTTCCAATATCCCACGCTTCCTACCTGGTGGTTTAAGGCCTTTTTGGAGCAGTGGAACATTCCTACTCACACTTTCCTCGCAATGGACCGAGAAGTGTCGATTTTTTTGGAGGAATTCATAGAGGTCTCCGGCTTACCGGTTATAGGGGAGCACTATGAGGAGTTGCTTCCTACAGATGAGTATGTCTTTGGTGCTAAGCCGGCAGTAAGGGGCCTCACTCCGGAGAATACTGTTCAACATCAATTTCCAAGTTTGATCAAAGTGTTGAACATTTATGAGGCCCTTTTTATCAAACGTGGGAGCCGCGGAGTTAGCTTCGAGGATTTCATCGCTCGATTCCTTCACCCAAACATCCTCTCGGCAGAAGCTGCTAAGTTTGCCACACTTGATGACCCTTTCGGTCTAGGTTTGGATAACCTGTCGGCGAAGGAAATAGGCCAAAAGGGTTTTTTCCTTCCTAACTCCCCAACTGTGTCTTTTGCGGAAGGTGCAGCCCCCGGGATGGACGAGGAGGCCTTCTTCTTAGGATTTCTTGGGCTATGGCTGAGTTGGTTTGCACTCCCGATGCATTCTCGCCACATGCGGCCCTCTGTCTTTTACCCAGCTCGCCGGATGACCATTGGGGTAAAAGTTGTTGTTGGGATCGCCGGCTTGGCACACCTGTATCACGGCCTCAGTCAAGCGGCGGATGCTAATGAGCCTGGGGTACTGCACGTGATCTTCCCGATGCACTACTTCGTATCGTGGCTCGAGCTATATACATTGGGCGTCTTCGGTATGCATAAAAGGCCCTCGTTCTATGACAGGTGCAGCTTCCCTCGAATCATACGACTGATTGGCGCCTCAATTGTGACTCCATCGCCACGAAATGCCAGGGGTTTGCTTCTTCGTCCCCACACCGTTGGAGACGGGGTGTCTTTCATTGACAAAGTATTGACTATTGGAAAGGCATCCACCACCACAGTGCGGCCATTGCAAGACACTTTCAAAGATGGGACCTCAGTTTTGACGGCCCGGGAGACCCTCCATCTATATTCTATCAGACCGGGCTTCCTGGTGTTTAGGCAGAACGGTGCGGCGATTTTCATGAGATACAACCCGCATCGTTTCGCCCAACAACTGAGCTACAATCAAGGGGTACTATTGGAGGCTTTCCTATCGGAACCTGCTGCTACTGAAGAAGGGATGGAGAACGCGCTGCATCACTTCATGCGTCTGAACACGGGTTCTCATTTTTTTATCAGCGAGCCGGCTTGCGCCCCACGACTCCTCAATGTATATACAGAATGGTACAATCATTCGACAGGCGCCGTTATAAAGGAAGAAAAGCGATTGCTGGTCGACCGTAAGGATGTGCCTCCCGGTAGCGACCGCAAAGCTCCTCCGGTGCCAAGGACCACGGTAGTTCCTCCGCTGAAAGATGCTAGAGTCGGACCACCGCGTGTGCAGAGTCCTCCACACGGAGTGCCGCTTCCCGATACTGCAGATGTACTACCAGCGCCCCGTTCTCCAGTGGAGATAGTAGTTATGGCTTCGCCGGAGTCTGGTGTGGGCGCGGACATCGGGACCCGCCGCCCCAAGGTGCCTGGAAAGCGCAAGTCGATCCCGGGTGCACCTAGGGCTGGTGGGCAAAAGAAGAAAAAGAAGTCGCTCTTCGCAGCTGACGTTGCGTTCGGTCAGGAACCCCACGCTCCCTATAGCGAGGGCCTGGGTGAGTACGGGACGAACAGGGGATTAGTCATGCCGCCGGATGACACGGACTTAACGGCCGCCATCACAGCTTCAGAGCGATTGGCGAGGCGCGACGCGTGGCTAACTAAGCTTGCGCAATCGGGTAATCACTAGTCGCATTTTTTATTGCATCATATCTTTATTATTGCCTTTGACTAACGTTTTCCCCCCTCTTTTCTTCAAACAGGCATCTCCACTGAAGAAGCCATTGCTGCTTCCCTCAAAACTTTCCAAGAGGAGGAACGACTCAGAGCGTCCTTAGGCCTTGGTACATTTCGATTCATCAAGTCTTTATTCTCCTTTTGTTATGGTTGATCTAATCCCCCCCTTTTTTTATCGCAGGAACCACAATGCCGGTCCCGCCAGGTGACGCGGAGACTCTTCCCGGGCCAGCCGCTGATGTTTCTGCCTCCTCGGGTCTACCGTGAGAGACCCGACTTGAAGAGCCGATGAGAGATGCCTTGAAGGCTCTGGAGGCAACTCTAAACGAAGACGGCGACACCTTGATGAAGGAAGCGTCGAAGAGGTCCATCGCGACGGCCCGGGAGGAGAGGAAGCGGTTGAGGCGCGAAGCGAAGGCACACAGGGCTGCTTTGGCCATTGGAGCGGGCCCAAGCACCGTCCCTCGGGCTGATACTCCCTCAAAAGAGCCCCCGGTCGCCTTGTCTACAGCTCACAGACAGGCGGTGCGCGCCAATAGGGAGGCTAACGATAAATCCTCTTCAGGTAATGTATCTTTCGAGATTTGTTTATAAGAATTGTAAACTTGTCAGTTCTTATATATCTTGTCTTGCAAGGCCAAGTCCAACCGAGGGGGAGGCGGAGACCGTCGAACCCAAGGGGCCAGAGGAAGGAGCACCGGCCGAACCCGAGCCGACGGTGGGCAACGTCACTGGGGTTACCGAACCTGAGCTGGGTGCTGAGGGAGCTGTACCTGAGAAGGTCGTTGATGCCGAGCCTGATATGGCGGCAAATGAGACGACCGATATAATTGAGCTCGAGGCAGCGGCGGACAAGGCGCCTGAGACCGGCGACCCCATGGTGACGGTGGATGAGACAATAGCGACCGCCGAGCCCGAAGAAGTAGCGGGTGAGACGGGTACGACTATTGGGGAGAAGCCAGCCGCTCTTTCTCAAGAGTCCGGCAATGTTCCAATCATTGCTCTCCCTGTCTACGGTCTTCCTCCATCTCCTGGCTGGGCGAGTACGACGACAGCCCCTGTCGAGTCTGGTGATGAGGCCACGATAGGTGGACTCGTATCGATGGAGGAGGGAAACGCTTCCGTTTCGGCCGGCGGCTCATCGGGTAAATTTCGGATTACTGTCCTTTCTTCTTTATCTTGCAATCTTTCCTGACAGGTTTATCCTTGTTTTTAACGCAGGTGCGGCCAGTGCCGATGCTCCATTGCTCGAGGGAGCACCGTCAACTACTGCTTTGGCGGTGGTCACCTCTCAGCCCTACCTTATACCATCAAAGATGTTAGAAGGTATGGGTTTGCAACTTATTAGTTTTATCTTTCAGATGCATAATTTATGTACTAAAGTCGTACTGTTATGTCTTTTCAGGAGTGCTTTTTGACCATCTGTATCAGGTGTTGCTCCCACACTTCTCCTTCCCATCTGAGCTCGCTTCTTCCTCTAGTGGTGCGGGTGAGTATAGTTTCCGACTGATATCTTTCTTCTCTTTTTTTAGTGATGGAATTATTTCTAACTTTTTCTCGTCCTGATTACAGTGCTACAAATCGAAGGAGGGGATGAAAGATCGGCCGCGCCACCGGCCCTTCCGGCCTTGCCACCTGCTGCAGCTGGTATAGCAAACTATCGCATTGATGACCCCCCTTTTTTTATTTCTTGAACTGTCATCTAATCGTATCTTGTTTTTTTTAGCTGTCGTTCCGATCTCGGCGCCCTTCGAGTCTCGTGTTACAATGCCGGCAGGCCCTTTCTTGAGACGTCCGTCCTCAAAAGGCGCCGCGAATAGCTTGCGCATGTTGAGCGACTACATCGAGGAACTCGACGTCGAGACTCCTACGTCTGCCGCAGATTTTGCTACGGCGGTTAACCCAATGCTGGTGATACTCGTAAACTTCCATAGCGAGGGCACCGTCGCATCTTGGGTTAATCACTGCAGGGAGATCGAGGCTCGCCTGCATCAACTGGAGTTCATGCGCCCTGCTCCCGAGACCTTAGCCGCAAGCCATCAAAGAGCAGCGTGGATTGAGCAAAGCGCTTCTTACTTCCGCTATCTCGAACAAGAAGTTACTTCAAGGCGTAAAGAGCGCGGCAAGACTTCGAGCAAATCTGCCCAACTGCATGCTCGGGTGGAGGCAAACGCTGCACGGCTGAAGGTTATCTTTGAAGGCCTCCTGCGATGCCTTTCCGAAGGGTTAACACTGAGGAAGCAGCTTGACGTCGTCGAGCGGGAGCACCTAATTAGGAGACAACCCAGCAGGCAGCTGAGGAGCAACTTTCATCCTACTTGCAGCAGCGGGCCCAGGTGGAAGTGGAAGTAGCCACGGCAGCCACTCAGGAGGAGGCGCTGAAGGAAGTGCGAGAGCAGCTCGCGGATTTGTTAAAGACACTTCCTTCTCAGTAACTACTTTTTGTGTTATTTGTACTTGTAAATAAAGATGTATATTTTTTTATTCTTTAACACAATATATCTTGTACTCAATCAAGTTTATGAATAAAAGATATACATTCTTTGTAATGTCTTGTGTCATTTCTCCGCATTTTTCTTTCTTTTATTATCAGCATGCTACCTTAGTAAACATGGTTGACAGGTGATAGAGCCAGCATCCTGTATTGGCTTCTTCAAAAAGCAGCGATGGCTTAGGCCGCAGGTTCAGATCTGCTGCCTATGACTTTTCAACTTTATGAGCCGTGAGGGTCTCATAAAGACTTTTCTCCCTACGGATCGAGAGGATCTCATAGGTGTATTTTCTCCTTAGGAATCATGAGGATTCCTAAGTGCGTTTTCTCTTATAAGTCGTAAGGATCCTATAAGAGAATTTTCCCTCTTACGAGTCGAGAGGACCCGTAAGCGGTTGTTTCCCTCCTTGTCGAGATTCGAGTTTGGAGAGTGAGACCCGTGGATAGTATGCAAGAGACCGTTTTGGGCCAACTTGTAGGGTCCCAGTGCTTAGGGAATAAGTTTTTTAATCCTTACTGCCTAAGGCTTTATCTTACGAGTCGAGCCGCATCGAGACGTTCTCGCAAAGACATCAATTTCTTCACAAGTCGAGACGAATCGAGAATTTCTCGCAAGAATATCCTAACGTCACAGTTAACATCTGCTCTTTACGACAGGAGTCCGTTAGGGTCTATGGTACTTAGGGTTTTGGCCGTCATACCATTGCATCAGCTGATATATTCCTCGATAGGCAATCGTGTTGTTCGAGTAGCCCTGCGACTGCCGTGTCTCTGATCCCTTCGGGGGCAGGACAAGACGTCTTCAAGCAATCCTCCTTGGTAGTTTGACCGTCGGAAGAGAAAGCGTTAGGAATTTGCCATGCCGCTTTTTACTTGAGGTTAGGCTCATTTTGGTGAGCCCCGATGAGTCATATCCACTCCGCGCTGGTGTGGGATGATCTCCGATAGTCTTTCAGGTTTTACGTGAGTTGCCGTCAAGACCCTGAAGCTAGGAATTTGGCCTTTGCTTCGTTTGCTGGCATCGCGTCTGCTGTATCGAGACGAATGTCGCGGTGGAAACTAGGGATTTTGCCGTGGCTCCATTTGTTTGATTGTCGCGTCTGAACCGTGCTGGAGGAAGAACGCTGGGGTAACATCTCGTCTGCTGTATCGAGACGAACGTCGCGGTTGTCTCCAGGTTGCTGGTGAACCGTCGAGGTTTGGAACTAGGGATTTTTCCGTGGCTCCATTTGTTTGATGATGTTGTGTCTGCTGTGTCGAGACGAACGTCGAAGTGGTGACCGTTCCGCACTGGTGTGAGACGATCTCCAGTTGTCTTTCAGGCTTTATATGACTCGCCGTTAAGACCTTGAAGCTAGGAATTTGGCCTTCGCTTCGTTTGCTTTTGTTACGTCCGAACCCTGTTGGGGGAAGAACGCTGTCGTGACATCTCGTTTGCTGTATCGAGACGAATGCCGAGGTGGAGCTGGGATTTTGCCGTTACTCCGCTTGTTTGACCATGGGGTCTTCCGTCGGCGTCGTATCCGTATTCTGCTGGACTGC
Source organism: Agapanthus africanus (assembly GCA_030015575.1). Classification (NCBI taxonomy): domain Eukaryota; kingdom Viridiplantae; phylum Streptophyta; class Magnoliopsida; order Asparagales; family Amaryllidaceae; genus Agapanthus; species Agapanthus africanus. Next base: position 978,901,778 of record CM057337.1, read on the forward strand.
GAAGGAACGCCGTTGTTGACATTGCGTCTGCTGTAACGAGACGCTGAGGTGGAGCTGAGATTTTGCCGTCACTCCGCTTTGTTTCGACTATGGGGCCTTTCGTTGACGTCATGTCTGCATCTGGTTGGAGTGAGGAGAAACGCCGTTGGCGATCTCTAAGTTGTCGATATCGACGTCGAGACCCTGAAGCTAGGGATCTTCTTTTGCTTCGTTTGTTGACATCGTGTCTACAATATTGCGGGAAATGTCGAGTTTGTCTCTAGGTTGTCTATGAACCATCGAGATTTAGCTTCGCTTTCTGGTGGAGCCTGGTGAGAAGGTATGGTTCCCCCCCTTTTTTTTGTGCCCCTGGATTGTATACAGGGATCGATGTGATCTCACCTGTAGGGCAGAAGTTTCATTCATTTTTTCATATTATCATTTTATTTCCGCGATACTCTATCATTTCAGCTTTTATATCGCGAAGGTCGCGATTGCCCAATCATTTCGGCTATTTTTCGCGGTGCCCAATCATTTCGACTATTTAGTTTATTTTCACTCGCTGCTTTTTATTGCGAGTTGCCCAATCATTTCAGCTATTTATTTTATTTTTACTCGCTGCTTTTTATTGCGAGTTGCCCCATCATTTCGGCTATTTCGCATGCATACATTTTCACTTGCTGCCTTTTATTGCAAGTTGCCCCATCATTTCGGCTATTTTGCATGCATACATTTTCACTTGCTGCCTTTTATTGCAAGTTGCCCCATCATTTCGGCTATTTTGCATGCATGTATGGCTCGCTGATTTTTTTTATCGCGAGTGTGGAACTTGGAATCTGACACCAATCTTAGCATCAGCATCGCTACAACTGGAATATTGCCAGGAGCGAATCATCATCTGCCTTTGTCGATGTGGAACAAAGGTGGCTCAATAAACAGGGTTAGGATCCTGCCGACTGAGGCTTTTGACTTCATGAGCCGTAAGGGTCTCACAAAGGTACTTCTCCCTACAAGTCGTGAGGATCTTGTAAGTGTGTTTTCTCCTTAGGAATCGTGGGGATTCCTAAGTGTGTGTTCTCTTATAATTCGTAAGGATCTTACAAGAGGGTTTTCTCCTTGCAAGTCGAGAAGACTTACAAGGGTTGTCCACCGTATGGACATATCTCCAGTCACGAGTGGGACTTGGTTAGGGAAATGTTTATTCGCGCCCGTGGATTGTATACAAGGGTCGGTATTGAGCCACTTGTAGGGCCATATCGAAGGTTGTGGGAGTTTCTTAAGAACAGGTTCAGGCCTCTGTAACTTAAGACTTTCAAATCTTATGAGCCGTGAGGGTCCCATAAGAGAGTTCTCCTTACGAGTCGTGAGGATCTCGCATGTGTAATTTCTCCTTGGGGATCGTGAGGATCCCTAAGTGTGTTGCTCCCTTGTGAGTCATAAGGATCTCACGCGGGCAATTTCTCCTTACAAGGTCGAGAGGACCTTGTAAGTGTCCTTTAACGAGATTGCGCCCTTTCGGGTTTTCATAAACACTCGTCGGCATTCCTGCTGTTTTTACTCACGGAGCCCTTTCGGGTTTTCATCTGTAACACCCGAGTTCATTTATACCAATTCCAGTTTCAGTATTTTACTTATCTATGGTCTATTCCTGATTTAGCGTGTTTGGGTGCGAGTAATACTTTACATGTTACTGGGCATTCGACCCGAACCGCTTGCTTGAACCTGTTTGACTCTTATTATATATTGCCTTGATTTGTTACATGGGCTAGTGCATTTCATAATTTAGTTTATACTGGTACCTGTCTTGTATCGCAACTTTTGCATATAACAATTTAAATCACGTAAAATGAATTAAAATAATTGTCTTGGCCTGCTTGATACCCCTAATCCCGTGGTAGCGTCCTTGCATCGTGTCCTTGTCTAGTTCAGAGAAACGGACGTGTTTGGATGGCTACGCGCGCGTGCGTGCGTCCGTTCTTGGGGGTATGCTCTTTTATTACAAAATCCTTCATTTTAATTTTTGGAACCCGCCAATAATTTTCGTATTTGGAATTCAATTTTTTTGACCCAACCCGGGCGCAATTCTGAATTATTTTGTATTCCGCCAAATTTTAATTATTTAATATTTTAATTTTACTTAACCTATTTATTAGCGTAGGAAAATAATTGGTTAAGTTGCAAATCTTTTCTGCATGTGAAATCTCCTTTAAATTTTAGCTATCTTCTCATATTTCCTTAGCCAATCTTTAACCCCCAGAAATCTTTCTGAGCCAATCACAACCCTTTTCACCCCGGGCCCCACAATTCTTGGTTTCTCTCCCACCAATCAGAGAATCTCTTTTCTTCTCCTTCTTATTTTCTTGTGACTCACCACGAGCCAATCGCGAGCCTCCTTCCTGCGACCCCACTTTCTGTTTCTCTCTCTCTCTTCTCTTTCTCCTTCTCTCTCCTCCCTACGAGATCTCTTTCTCTCTCCCTCTCTTTCTCTCTCCTCTCGCGCCCTCTCTCTCTCTTCTCGCGATTACTGTGCGCTCCTCGAGTCGCGTCACCGCCGTGGGTATCCCGTCACCTCCCTCTTTCTAATTCTTCTTCTCTTCTTCTTTATTAACAGCACGGCCACGAGAAACCCATGAAGAAACCCTAACCCTACTTTTCCCTCGTCCCTTCTCTCCTCGTCTACACCTCCAGCATCCTCCTCGTCACCCTCAACTCCATCACCTCTTCTCTTTCATCCTTCCTCTAGCGGACCTACTAAACCCAGAAACCCACTGCGACCAGGAACCCAGCATTGCCTTCCATCGCCGCCGACTCCCCCTTCTCGTCGTCACCATCTCCCTCTCCCTTTGTTCTTGCCCTCTGATCTTTCCCCGAGCACCTAACCATGCAACCCTAGCCCGAGTCATCCCTGCAACGAGGACCTTGTCACCTTGCCTTTGACCTCGCCGGCGATCCCTTACCGACGACTTCCCACCTTGGCATCCACAGACGTCTCCCAAACCCCCAGTAAGCGTTCATTCTCCCTCTCATCCTTTCTTCTTCTTCTGTGTTCTGGTATAAAGGTTTTCTGCTGTTTGAAGGACTCTCTGGGCGTAGTCGGAGTCCCGTCGTTCTCGCCGCGATTGATCTCACCACCACTACAGCACCTCCTCTGCAACCCTGTATGCCAGTGCCCTTAATCCTCCTTCTCTTCTTCCTTCTTAATCTTCTATTCTCTTTTATTTCATGCATTCCTGAATATTTTGATGTTTACTGTTTTGTGTTTGGCCGGAATCCGGCGATGTCGGCGACGATTCCAACAACCCAGCGAGGATACTTGACCCGTGTGTTTCCATCGTGCGTTGTTTGGACTCATTCCGTGTACCGTGCGCGCGTCGCGACGTCTTCCGCCGATGTGAGACGTTCCGTATTCATGTTCTTGATCCGTCCAGGCAAGTACACCTTGCTACATGCTAAATAATATATATACCTATACATTGATGGCACTCTAAACCCGTAGTTTAACTTTAGTACCATAATTTCCCCTTTTCATGTTCAATGTCGTGTTATATCATTTTAGCTTCCAAACTTGAAACCTACCGTTTGCATTTACTCTATTAAACCTAATAACCATATTTATATGTTTTAATCACATTTTCACTATTGACATAGCATATGGCATTTTCTCTCTGTAGTTTTACTCCATTCAGACACTCATGTGCATTTAACCTGTATTAGCTGTGATTTCATCCATTGAACCTATATATAAATCATTGCATCCCTAAAATTTCTTAATACTTGTTAACACGATTTAACGGCCATAATTGTCATATTGTATTCTTATAATATTGAAATTATCTCTGAAACACAACTGATAACTGTACTGCTAATTAATTGAATCTGCTTTATTGTTTAATTCATTGCTTAGATTATGTCGTTGATAACCATACTTGTTTACTTATAACCATGATTATGCTAGTCGATATGGAGTAGTCACATGTTATCTTGTATACCCTGACATGACTTGCTACACATATTACCTGACCCGACATGGTACCGTACACTACTTGACTCGACCTGATGTATCATAGCTTGACCCGTTACTTGATCTCATGCCTAATGCCAACAAACCTGACGTGTAGTCCTCACGGACCGTTCCTGTTGTCTATCTAGACAAACCTGCTCTTACCTGATCCTGTATTGGCATTAGTTCTTGATTACTGAATACCTGATTTGATATACACGTATAACTTGGGGGTATGGGGAAATCAATGGTGAAACCTGACTTGTAACTCAACAGTTTGATACTTGTTCTGATCAGTTTTAGAGGCTAGGCCAGCCTTGGGATGATGCTGCTGACATCATTCATCTGTACATATTCCTGTTTTAGTGCCTAGCGGCATGTCTCGGTTTCAGCCCGAGAATCTAGACCGTGGTCCCGGGTATGCACGGGATACTATTGAGTTACATCGATGATTTATCAATTTGATTTCAAGACTATAGAGTAGAAAAACCCAATAAAACAGTTTAGTTTACTCACTGCACACTACCCAGTGTTCATATCAGATTTTTGCATTTTCATACCGCCCAATTTTTATCACATTGCATATTGGTAGGAGAGCCGTGTTTGCTAGTCAATTGCAGGATACAGGTTCTCGGCTCTGAACGGTGAAATTCATGAAAAAACACGACAAAACCCGGGTTCCTTCCATTAACAGATAAAACACGGATCTCCGCTCTTTATCCGTCTGTTTCCACACACCAGTTTAAGAGACAAAATGGCAAATCAATGTCATTTTCATGCACAAGGCTCAAGGGAAACACAAGATCCAAGAAATCTACGCGGAGCTCGAGGGAGATAAAGTCAAAAGTAAAGAAAAGAGTGCAATCTTGGACTAAGAAATCTGAAAATATTCTGGAAGACTTTTTTGCAGTTTAAAGATTTCAAACACAAGGATAAATGTAAACAGGAAAACCCCCAAAAGATGACAGCCCAACTCCACTAAATGGTCGCGGAACCGCGGCCAATAGGGGGTCTAGGCCGCGGTTACGCGGCCATATAGTCACCTCTCTCTGTCGTTTTTCATGGGTAGTTTGGGTACTTCATATAGGGGCAGATTCTTGCCCTAGGTTTCCAGTTCCCTTCCTATAAATACCCCAGTTCTGAGCCAAGCCAAGGTGTTAAATTCTTTAGCCACTTTAGTGTAGTTTTAGTTCTTCTTCTTCTTCTTCTTCTTCATTCTTCCTCCATGGAAATGTAGTGAGAGCATTGAGTGGATGTGAATAAAGATGAGGGTTTTTGTATCATTCTTTTTGCTTAGCTTCCCCCTTGAGCTCTCTACCTTAACTTGATCTTGCAACCTCTTAAGTGAGCTTGCAAGTTTAAGCTTTGGTCATTGATCTCAAGGGGTTGTATCATTTTGTTCTCTCCTTAGTGCTTCATTTCACATGAGTTCTTTACCCTTCTCTTGATATTGCAACCTCTTGATTGAGCTTGCAAGTTTAAGGATTGGCTATTGATCCCATGCTTGTTTTGAGTTCTATGGTTCTTGTAATTACTTTCTTGCATTTTTCATTCTTGTCTTTAATTACTTGCAATTTATTACCATGCACTTTAATTACTTTCTTGTAATCTTTTCTTTTCTTTGTTCTTTTCTTTTGCTCTTTTTGGTTTGTTTTGTGAATGGTTGTAATTATCATTGTTAAGAATCAATACGGTATTGTAAGTTAACGTTTCTTTGCTCGTTTCCTTTTCCCGTTATTTTCCATTGAACTCCGCCCAAACGTTACGCAAGCGCTCCGTTAGGCACCCTACCGTAACAAGGTAATGGTGATTCCTAACCGCGACCGGTTGCGTTCGGTTTGGCCGGAGGCGAAAGCAAGAGACAAGAACGGAAGGACAAGGGTAAATAAGCCGGATTCCACGAATACCGCGCTTAAATCCCCTAATCCACGTTGTTGCCGATTGCTCTAGCTTCAATTGGTCAAGACTCGGCTCAAAGGTTTTGAGTACGGATATCGTTAGCTTACACTTTCGTATATCTCCTTAACAACTTTATACTTGCAAATAATACACATAGGTTAGTTTGAACAAAAACATACAAATTCTTCATTGACTCGTCTAAAACAAGAACGAACATACAACCATCTCCCTGCGGATCGACCCGTGCTCAACCGGCTAGCTGCAAAGCGACACCGTCCTGATCGCGGTAAACTTTAGAACTTTGAAAATCCGACATGCCAAAAGCGTGCGATCACCCTGCACTGCCTGATTTATATTACTGTTACACCTGCTTTTCATTCATGTTTATATTGGCATTGCCTGTTACGCTGTTCATATTTTATTACTTGATGACGTGACGCGCTGACGTCTGGGTTTTGCATGGCCCAGATCCTTCTACTTTGTTGCAGACTGATCCGGAGTATTGCCGCTGTTAAACGAGCGGTGAATTTCCTGTCGGTATGTAGGTTCACTTCCAGGTGTTTCATTTATTGTATCTTATGGCTTCCGCATCTCGTATTTCTTGACTCTTTTGCTCTGGCTTATGGACATGTACTAGATAGTTAGTTTACTTTCCTGTTCTTGATATCTCCACAGCCGTAATGTGACCGTGGAAGGATTTTTCCTATCCACAGGTAGCATGGTTGGCTATGTCACGTGCCCATCTTAGCGTACCCTGGGAAGCGGGGCGTGACATGGTTCTTTTGGTATCAGAGACATAGGTTAGTCGGGTTGATTCTTTTGTAGTTGGGTATTGTACCCAATACACGAATCAGAATACCCGTGTTTAGGAAACATGTCCTGCCACCTTACCGTTTTACCGTTTTTGAATCAAGTTCTTCCTGATTATATCTTGTACGATGTGCAAACTTCCTTTGTATATCGACTCGAGAACCTGATTCCTTGTTATCTCTAGGACTTGGGCGACTTGGGTAGAGTTATGTAATTGTGCACATGAACTGCAGCATGGTTACAATGCGGTACTCTATTTAAGTAACTTGGAGTCCTGGTCATGATTCACTTCCTTGTTCCATGATCGTTGTACTACCTTGTTCCTCTCGGTTTCATTGCTTACCAGTTATGGTTTCATCGCCAGTTTGAATCATGTTTACCGCGGTTAACCCTTTTCAGTATCTTGACTTCGGATAAAGTTATCTCGATATCTTACTTGTTCTTGTTTTCCCCGTATTAGGACTATTCAATCCTAGTGCGTTCCCTTGTTTGTTGTTGTCTTGGGAATAGATTTTTGCGGCACTTTCCATGCTCATATTGATTGTAAGGAAGGAAAGTGATTCTCCAGATTCCCGGACATTCGGAAGTTGTTTTGCTGGAGGAAGCAGTTCTGTCGGACCAGTCGAGTTAGGGCTAGGCCGACAAACAAGGTTCTTTCGTCAATGGCAGTGGATAAGGAAGAAGCACCGGCTATATTTGAGAGTTCCATGGACGTGTTTGAAGACATATCAGGTTCACCGCCGAAGCGAGACGTGGAGTCCGCAATTGAACTTGTTCCTGGTGCAGCGCCAATCTTAAAGGTGTATTACCGATGGCACCAGTGGAGTTGGAAGAAGTCAGGAAGCAGGTTGCGGAATTACTTGAGAAGGGTTAGTTTCGCCGCAGAAAATTAACTGGGAAAGCTCCAGTTCTTCTAGTAAAGAAGAAGGATGACACAGGGAAGGAGTGCATTGATTATCGAGAAGTAAACCGAGTGGTTGTTATGAGCAAGTACCCGATCCCTCTTATTGGCGAAGTGGTTGAGCAACTTAATGGCGCGAGGATATTTTCGAAGCTGGATTTGCAGTTCGGATATCATCAGGTCCGAGTTAAATCAGAAGATATTTGCAAGACTGCGTTCCGAACTCAGTATGGACATTACGAGTATTAGTGATGCCTTTCGGAGTAACGAATACACCGGCAATATTTTTGGACTTGACGAACGGAATCTTTTCACCATTATGGGACCAGTTTTAGTAATGGTCATGGGAGATATTCTGGTCTACTCAAGGAGCATTGAAGAGTATGCAGAACACTTGAAGATCGAACTGCAGAATTGGAGGCAAGAAAGATTGTATGCAAAAAATGAACAAGTGCGAGTTTTGGCTTGAAGAAGTGAAGTTTTGGGCATATCGTAACTGGAGATGAAATCGTCGTTTATCCAGGGAAGACTGCGGCAGTTCAAGATTGGCCAATTCAGAAGAACGTCGTAGAAATCAGAAGTTTTCTTGGACTTGCAAGATACTACGGAAGGTTCGTGGGGAATTTTGCTCGTTTGGCTGAGTCTTGACCAAGTTTACGCGCAAGGAAGTACCGTTTGTATGGACGGATAAGTGTGCGTCAGCTTTTGAGACGTTGAAGCAAAGATTGATAACTGCTCTTGTTTTAACCGTACCAGACAGTTCCGGAGGATTGGTGTTTCGCAGCAACGCATCGGGGAAAGGATTGGGATGTGTTTTGATGCAGCGTGGGAAGGTTGTAACTTACGCGTAGAGGCAGTTGAAGACCCATGAGAAGATTTACCCAACTCATGACTTGGAGTTAACAGCTGGAATTTTTTTCGTTTTGAAGTTTTGGAGACACTACTTATTGGGCGAAAGGGGTCGAAATATTCACCGATCATAAAAGCCTAAAGTACGTGTTCGCTCAGAGAGAGCTAATTGTGAGACAGCGAAGATGGTTAAAGCTGATGGCTGACTACGATCTTGATCTTGAGTACCACCCGGGAAATTAATGTTATGCCGGAAGCGCTTAGTCGGTTGCCAGAAATTCTGATGTTGACTACACCAAGGGAACTTATTGAAGACTTTCGGAGATTCGAGTTGGAGATCGTGTTACCGCGTTCTTTGGGTTAGATGATGCAACTGCAAGTACAGTCATCGTTGATCGAGGATATTGAAGCAGTGCAATTGCCGGACCTAAGATTTCAGAAATTTCGAGAACAGGTTGAAGCCAGACTACGAACAGATTTATTGATCCACGAAGATGGTTCGTTGAGGTTTGGCAACCGTTTGTGTGTGCCAAAGAGAGATGTTCGCGAAGAGCTTATGGAGGAGGCACACAGTTCAGCTTATTCCGGATATCCAGGAGGCACGAAGATGTACCGAGACTTACGACAGCAATTCTGGTGGGAAGGTTTGAAACGGGAGATTGCTCGCTTTGTAGCAAAGTGCTTGGTGTGTCAGCAAGTTAAGGCTGAACATCAGAGGGTTACTGGTTTATTGCAACCACTTCCAATTCCTCAATCGAAGTGGGAACATATAACCATGGATTTCGTGACAGCTTTACCGCGGAGTCCAAAAGGCAACAATGCAGTTTGGGTGATTGTTGATCGATTGACCAAGACAGCTCATTTCATACCATTTCGAGTTGGTCAATCAACGGAAGCGTTGGCAGAACGATACATGCAGGAGATTGTGAGATTGCATGGAGTACCTGGGAGCATCGTGTCCGACCGTGACACTCGTTTCTTAGCATACTTCTGGAGGAGCTTACAGAGAAGTTTGGGGACTCGATTGAAGTTTAGCACAGCTTATCACCCTCTAACAGATGGCTAGTCGGAGAAAGCGATCCACATTCTCGAAGACATGTTGAGATCTTGCATATTAGACTCCAAAGGGTTCATGGGAGGATCATCTATACTTGGTGGAGTTTTTCTTACAACAGCAGTTTTCTGGCAACTATTTAGATGGCTCCATTTGAAGCTTTGTATGGGCGAAAGTGTCGTTCATCTGTTTGTTGGGACGATGTCGGTGAACGAAGTTTGTTGGGACCAGATTTGATTGTGCAGACAGTTGAGAAGGTTTATACTATCCAGAATCATATGAAAGAGCAGCCAGACCGACAAAAGAGTTGGGCAGTTACATCGAGAAGACCTCTAGATTTTGTTGTTGGTGATTTAGTATTCTTGGAGATGTCGCCGACTAGAGGGGTGATTCGTTTTGGAAGCCGAGGAAAGTTTAGCCCTCGACTCGTTGGACCTTTGAGGATTTGGAGCGTATTGGAGAAGTGACGTACCGTTTGGAGTTACCGCAATCTTTGGAGAATGTTCATGACGTGTTCCTCGTACCTCGATTCCGTAAGTATGCTCGAAGTATAATACATGTGTTGGACCAGTCGGAACTGACTATACGGGAAGATTTGAATTTTGAAGAGCGACCGATGTCGAATTATGGATCGAAGAGAAAGGTTCTTAAGAACAAAGTTATCCCTCTTGTGCTTGTTTCTTGGAGTAATCACTTGCATGAAGAATCAACTTGAGAACGAGAAGATGAAATTTGGCAGAAGTTTCCACATCTATCTTTGGAGTTTCTTGATTAATTATCCTTTCTTGTTCTTGGAATTTCGAGGACGAAATTCTTTTGTAGTTGGGTATAATGTAACACCCGAGTTCATTTATACAAATTCCAGTTTCAGTATTTTACTTATCCATGGTCTATTCCTGATTTAGCGTGTTTGGGTGCGAGTAGTACTTTACATGTTACTGGGCATTCGACCCGAACCGCTTGCTTGAACCTGTTTGACTCTTATTATATATTGCCTTGATTTGTTACATGGACTAGTGCATTTCATAATTTAGTTTATACTGGTACCTGTCTTGTATCGCATCTTTTGCATATAACAATTTAAATCACGTAAAATGAATTAAAATAATTGTCTTGGCCTGCTTGATACCCCTAATCATGTGGTAGCGTCCTTGCATCGTGTCCTTGTCTAGTTCAGAGAAACGAACGTGTTTGGATGGCTACGCGCGCGTGCGTGCGTCCGTTCTTGGGGGTATGCTCTTTTATTACAAAATCCTTCATTTTAATTTTTGGAACCAACCAATAATGTCGTATTTCGAATTCAATTTTTTTGACCCAACCCGGGCTCAATTCAGAATTATTTTGTATTCCGCCAAATTTTAATTATTTAATATTTTAATTTTACTTAACCTATTTATTAGCGTAGGAAAATAATTGGTTAAGTTGCAAATCTTTTCTGCATGTGAAATCTCCTTTAAATTTTAGCTATCTTCTCATATTTCCTTAGCCAATCTTTAACCCCCAGAAATCTTTCTGAGCCAATCACAACCCTTTTCACCCCGGGCCCCACAATTCTTGGTTTCTCTCCCACCAATCAGAGAATCTCTTTTCTTCTCCTTCTTATTTTCTTGTGACTCACCACGAGCCAATCGCGAGCCTCCTTCCTGCGACCCCACCTTCTGTTTCTCTCTCTCTCTTCTCTTTCTCCTTCTCTCTCCTCCCTACGAGATCTCTTTCTCTCTCCCTCTCTTTCTCTTTCCTCTCGCGCCCTCTCTCTCTCTTCTCGCGATTACTGTGCGCTCCTCGAGTCGCGTCACCGCCGTGGGTATCCCGTCACCTCCCTCTTTCTAATTCTTCTTCTCTTCTTCTTTATTAACTGCACGGCCACGAGAAACCCATGAAGAAACCCTAACCCTACTTTTCCCTCGTCCCCTCTCTCCTCGTCTACACCTCCAGCATCCTCCTCGTCACCCTCAACTCCATCACCTCTTCTCTTTCATCCTTCCTCTAGCGGACCTACTAAACCCAGAAACCCACTGCGACCAGGAACCCAGCATTGCCTTCCATCGCCGCCGACTCCCCCTTCTTGTCGTCACCATCTCCCTCTCCCTTTGTTCTTGCCCTCTGATCTTTCCCCGAGCACCTAACCATGCAACCCTATCCCGAGTCATCCCTGCAACGTGGACCTTGTCACCTTGCCATTGACCTCGCCGGCGATCCCTTGCCGACGACTTCCCACCTTGGCATCCACAGATGTCTCCCAAACCCCCAGTAAGCGTTCATTCTCCCTCTCATCCTTTCTTCTTCTTCTGTGTTCTGGTATAAAGGTTTTCTGCTGTTTGAAGGACTCTCTGGGCGTAGTCGGAGTCCCGTCGTTCTCGCCGCGATTGATCTCACCGCCACTACAGCACCTCCTCTGCAACCCTGTATGCCAGTGCCCTTAATCCTCCTTCTCTTCTTCCTTCTTAATCTTCTATTCTCTTTTATTTCATGCATTCTTGAATATTTTGATGTTTACTGTTTTGTGTTTGGCCGGAATCCGGCGATGTCGGCGATGATTCCAACAACCCAGCGAGGATACCTGACCCGTGTGTTTCCATCGTGCGTTGTTTGGACTCATTCCGTGTACCGTGCACGCGTCGCGACGTCTTCCGCCGACGTGAGACGTTCCGTATTCATGTTCTTGATCCGTCCAGGCAAGTACACCTTGCTACATGCTAAATAATATATATACCTATACATTGATGGCACTCTAAACCCGTAGTTTAACTTTAGTACCATAATTTCCCCTTTTCATGTTCAATGTCGTGTTATATCATTTTAGCTTCCAAACTTGAAACCTACCGTTTGCATTTACTCTATTAAACCTAATAACCACATTTATATGTTTTAATCACATTTTCACTATTGATATAGCATATGGCATTTTCTCTCTGTAGTTTTACTCCATTCGGACACTCGTGTGTATTTAACCTGTATTAGCTGTGATTTCATCCATTGAACATATATATAAATCATCGCATCCCTAAAATTTCTTAATACTTGTTAACACGATTTAATGGCCATAATTGTCATACTGTATTCTTATAATGTTGAAATCATCTCTGAAACACAACTGATAACTGTACTGCTAATTAATTGAATCTGCTTTATTGTTTAATTCATTGCTTAGATTATGTCGTTGATAACCATGCTTGTTTACTTATAACCATGATTATGCTAGTCGATATGGAGTAGTCACATGTTATCTTGTATACCCTGACATGACTTGCTACACATATTACCTGACCCGACATGGTACTGTACACTACTTGACTCGACCTGATGTACCATGGCTTGACCCGTTACTTGATCTCATGCTTAATGCCAACAAACATAACGTGTAGTCCTCACGGACCGTTCCTGTTGTCTATCCAGACAAACCTGCTCTTACCTGATCATGTGTTGGCATTAGTTCTTGATTACTGAATACCTGATTTGACATACACGTATAACTTGGGGGTATGGGGAAATCATTGGTGAAACCTGACTTGTAACTCAACAGTTCGATACTTGTTCTGATCAGTTTTAGAGGCTAGGCCAGCCTTGGGATGATGCTGCTGACATCATTCATCTGTACATATTCTTGTTTTAGTGCCTAGCGGCATGTCTCGGTTTCAGCCCGAGAATCTAGACCGTGGTCCCGGGTATGCACAGGATACTATTGAGTTACATCGATGATTCATCAATTTGATTTCAAGACTATAGAGTAGAAAACCCAATAAAACAGTTTAGTTTACTCACTGCACACTACCCTGCACTGCCTGATTTATATTACTGTTACACCTGCTTTTCATTCATGTTTATATTGGCATTGCCTGTTACTCTGTTCATATTTTATTACTTGATGACATGACGCGCTGACGTCTGGGTTTTGCACGGCCCAGATCCTTCTACCTTGTTGCAGACTGATCAGGAGTATTGCCATTGTTAGACGAGCGGTGAAGTTCCTGTTGGTATGTAGGTTCACTTCCAGGTGTTTCATTTATTGTGTCTTATGGCTTCCGCATCTCGTATTTCTTGACTCTTTTGCTCTGGCTTATGGACATGTACTAGATAGTTAGTTTACTTTCCTGTTCTTGATATCTCTACAGTCGTAATGTGACTGTGGAAGGATTTTTCCTATCCACAGGTAGCATGGTTGGCTATGTCACGTGTCCATCTTAGCGTACTCTGGAAGGTGGGGCGTGACATCATCCGTGCCCATTTTACTTATGGACGTACCGTTTTTTTTTATTCTTTTTACTTTTTATTTTTTTATTTTTTTTACGAGGTTGTGCCCTTTCGGGTTTTCACAAGACTCGCCGTTAGCCCTGCTATTTTTACTCACGGAACCCTTTCGGGTTTTCATCCGTGCTCATTCTGCTTATGGACGTACCGTTTTTTTTTCATTTTTTTTTATTTTATTCTTTATTCTTTTTTTTATCTCGTCCGCTTGAGGATGCTGCGGTAGTAGTTTAAAGACGTTTCGGTCGTTTGCAAGTTTTAGGACATTGCGGTCCATCATTAGTTTAAGGACGTTTCGGTCCGTCATCGCCGTATTCGAGGCGAAGCTCTAGTTTACTGACTTTTCGGTCCATGGGGCTTTCTCTATGACTGAGCATGATGCCCCCGGCGTATCCATCTTTCTCAGAGCGTGCGGTTGTGGCGGGCTCACTTTCCAGTTCTCGGAGATGACGAACTTGCCCTGTTGGTATTGGTCTTCGACCCAGTTTTTGAAGACGTAACAGTTTTCGATCGGATGGCCCAATACTTGGTGATAAGAGAAATAATTAGAACTGTTGACATCATCCAGTTGTAGTTGGTGTTTCGCCTCCGGTAGAGTGATAAGCCTGTTATGCACTGCCACTTCAAAGAGCCTCCTTGTTTCATCCTGGGGAAATGAGTAAGGACGTCTTAGCCTCTCCTCAAGGGATATGCGTGGACGCATATTGTTTTGGCGAACAACCGGTCTAAGGCCACTCGACTGTTGTTGAGTGTTGGCGACGAAGGTCATCTTCCCCTTTCCTTTATCCTTTTTGCTCGATCCTTTGTTTGCGGGGCCGAGATTTTTTCCAAGTAGCGGGCGACTGCACGGCTGAATGTTCTCGCAACTCCTCAATTCTTTCATTTTTGAAATGGATTCCTTGAGGAGAGGGTTGAGGGCAACTCCTTCGTCAGAGTCACTTTCGAAGGTGATAATTTGCGATCCCTTGGAGTCGGCCATGTGACAGTCGGCGGCGGCTCTTTTGCACTCATCTATCGCATTTTTCTGATGTCTATGAGCTCCACGCTTTGTCCTGTTGAAGTGTTGCTTTTGAGTGACATACCATCGCCACCAACACTTAAAGAAGTCACAGTCTTCGGTAGGATGTATGATTGTTTGATGATATAAGCAGAAGTTAGGATGCATCTCTACTCCACCGAGAGTATTTTCTTCAGAGGGTGGTAGCTTCATTCCCACTGATAGGGCTTTGGCGAACATTTTCCTCGTCTTGAATTTGTTTTTATCCGCAGCGGATGACTTTTGATTTGACGGGAGTGCCTCGACTCTTTGGTCCAGTCGTCGGTGTTTGGCTCCTTCCAGTATGGCCATCTCACGCTCTTGATTGGCTTTAACTTTCAAACGAATCTCATTCAGGAAGGCATCGACCAACTCGTCTGATGGCCGCGGGATTTCTGGTTCAGGGTCCGCCCTCGATTTCTCGGCGCAAGGAGCTTCTTCATCATCTGCCAATGAGTGAGAGATCATATGACAACTCGCTACGTAGTCTTCGGATTCATCTGATGAGTCTTCTCCATCGTTTTCGTCCTCAACAAAAGAGCAAGCTGCCCCCATCGTGTCCGTCTTCTTTGGAGTGTGCGGCTGCGGCGGGTTTACCTTCTAGTTTTCAGACAGCGCAAACTTTCCTTGTAGGTACTGATCCTCGATCCATCCCTTAAAGACGAAACAATCCTCGATCGGGTGACTTACCGTTTGGTGGTAAGGGCAGTAATCGGGATTATTGAGATCGCCTGGCTGCAACGGATGTTTTGGATTCGGCAAATTGATGAGTCTGTTGCGTACTGCCAGCTCGAACAGTCTTCTCGTTTTATTCTAAAGAAACGAGTAAGGACGTCTTAGTCTCTCCTCGAGGGATGGGCGTGGACGCGCGTTATTTTGGCGAACGACCGGCTTTGAGTTGCTCGGCTGTTGTTGAGCATTGGCAACGACATTCGCTTTCCCTTTTCCTTTTTCATTTTGAGAGTCTGGTTTTGGAGGAGACAGTCCGTGGTCCATCTGGTCCATTTGGGCTAATTTTTCGATCAATGCCTGGAAGGTGGTCGGCCTGAAGAACATCATGAATTGCGAGATGGTCGCTTGCGGATCAAGAGTGCCCACGAACATGCCTACCGTAGGTGCCTCTTCTATGCGTTGTTCGCATTTTGACCATAGGTTCCGCCATCGTGTTGCGTATTGGACCTACGTTTCGCCAGGCCTTATCCTGGCATTTATCATTGCTGTTATCGGGGTGCGTTCACTAGCACTCGCGAATCTTTGTGTAAACAGTAACTCCATCTCCGCAAATGTTTTGACAGAGTCGTTAGGTAGCTCCGAATACCATTCAAAGGCTGTTTTTGCTAAGCTGCCGACGAATTGGCGAAGCAACAATTTGTCATCGCCTCCAGTATTGCCGCATAAGGCCCTGAACTGAGCGATATGCTGATGCGGATTCCCTATCCCTTTATATACGTGGAACTTAGGGATCGTATATCTCGACGGGTAACTGATTTGGTCATACCAGCCCGGATAGGGTCGTCCAGTTCTAACAGTTTGCCCAGCCACTTCACTCGCCTGATGAGCTCGTATTTGCTGAGCTATACAGTCATCCAGTGAGGCCTTGGAAATGGTTTCTTCCTGGGCCGCTGAAAGAGCCGGAGGAGGATTAGGTGTCTCCCCTCTGTCGTCTCCGGCAATGATCGGAGGGTCTTCAGCTGGAGGGTCCGGGTGTAACATCATCCCTACTATATCTTGGAAGAGGAGCGCCATTTGCTTTATGTTGGCAGCTTGTTCGGCTGCCTCTTTGTCCTTCTTTTCAAGGACTCTGCGTAGATAGTCAGCGTCAGTTTCTTGTTCATGGCGCTGCTCTGATGATACTTCCGAACTTTCTTTCGGTTCGGTAAGTGCAGCCATCACAGTCATCATCTCCTGAAGCTTCTGTTGCTGCTCCTGGGGTTTTGTCACGGATCGGGTGAGCGGTCGGTGACCCGTCAAAGCACGGCTTTTCTCCTTCCCGGAAGCCATATAAACCGTGTGCACTACCATGCCCCCTGACTTAGGGCGTCTGTGTTCAGCGCTTTTACGCTTCGCCATGTTCACAGGGGCTTTTTGCGGCCTCCTTTTCTTCTGAGTGATTGACGTTGAGGGAGCCGTTGCAGTGAGCACCCATCCAGCTGTTGCTTTCCTCGACTTGACAGAGTAGCCCTTCTCCTGCTGAACCTTCATCTTTTTCTGTCGGCGGAGGTAGTCTTGATTGTTACTGACTTTTGGACTTGACGCCAGACCTTGTAGATTTTAGAGGACAACCGTTGAGGGGGCTGCTTTAGCTTTCTCTCTGGAGCATTCTCCACAGGTGAAGGAGTTCGTTTCAACACCGCAGTAGGAGAGTTTCTGCGCACCGTGTTCAGCAATTCAAAGCCGTTCCCGGTTGGAACAGCAGCATCGATCCTCACCGTTGGAGCTGGCGGAGTTATCCCAGAGGGGGAGTTGCCCCCAGACTTCCTTACTCGGCGCCAGTGGCGACGTCGAGCGTGTCGTGCGGATGGAGTTATTCTAACCATAGGGGTGACCTCCTTATGCCCCCTGTGTTGGTCAGAATCTGCTGGTATCAACCTTTTAAAGACCGACGTCCGTTGAATGGGGACGGCCAACCTGTCAAAAGAAGACTTCCGAGCAGGGGAAGCAACCTTGGTGATCTCGCCTGAAACTAGAGTAGGGATAGCTATCCGCTTCGGGATAACATCTTCTGGTATTGCTGGCTTTTTCATGGGCCCGTTGGAGCTCTGACCTAGCCTGTTAAAAACTGAGGCAGTGGAGTTGGGCGACCCATTGAGAAGGGACGCGGCAGTGGTAAGTCGATCAAAGACTGATTTCTTTGGGGCTTCTTGCAACGTCATTAGGGCATTGAAGCTCATCAGTGGGAGCATGGTCCCGAAGAATAGTCCAGTAGTGGCTTGAGTTACCTGCTCCACTGGTATCTTGAAAAGGGAGGCCGCTTGGGGCCCGTAAGTCACTCCTCCAGCAGAGACCGAGCGAGAGTTGCAGTTGCAAGCAGTGTGGTTTGAAGCCATTGATCTTCTATTTTCTTCACGGAGCAAGACACCAAATCTTAGTACCTCGAATCCACAGGCAACCACAGCAAACCGTGATTCGTTCGCGAATACGACACACGAAGTGTGGAGTGGAAAGAGGAAAAGGTCCCACCGGGAGTGCCAGAATCTGTTCACCTCCGAATGACGCGGCGCGACGTAGAGACGTCTAGGTCTGAGATTCGGGGCAGATGCTATTTGGTTTTATCCGTCCACCTCTCCGAAGATGCCAAGTTGATTTATGGCACCGTGTATCGGAGGTTTAGACGGATGCGGCCGATTTAGCAGACTTCGTCAGATTCCCCCTCGCTTGAGGGGGTTTTGATTGTGGGGACGCTCTTCCCTGCAGGCGCAAGCCCCTGCAGTTAATTACGCTACCGCATCGCGGTAACAACTTTCTCCTTCTCCAGAATTTCACTTCGTGTCGTGGGTGTTTGTTTTGTTTGTGGTTGCCCTTGAATTGTATACGGAGACTAATTTATGTCGTCGCCCGTAGGACGTGGATTAGTCCAAATCCGTATTTTCTTAGATTTGGGTTTGGGGTTTTGGTTTAAAGATACGTTAGCCGTATTTGAGGCTAAGATCAACTTAAACGTTTGTTAAGGATACGTTAGTCCAGTTTGAGACTAAGATCAACTTAACGGGATCGTTTAGATCCGACAAAAGAGCATTTGAGGGCTCTATTATTCCAGTTTAGGGACATGGTGGTCCATTTAATATATGGCCGTCGAGACCCGTCACCTCTCTGACGACGTTGAAGGATTACAACGACAGGTGTCATAGGAGTTCGGAGATGTACCCTTGAACCAAAATTGATTAGGGGTCTTATAATCCAACTTGGGACTAAAGTCTGTTTGAATGTTTAAGGATACGTTAGCCATATTTGAGGCTAAGATCAACTTAAACGGGACCGTTTAGATCCGACAAAAGGGCATTTGAGGGCTCTATTGTTCCAGTTTAGGGACGTAGTGGTCCATTGCCATTTTAGAGACATAGTGGTCCATTGCCAGTTTAGGGACATGGTGGTCCATTGCATATATGGCCGTCGGGACCCGTCACCTCTCTGACGTCGTTGAAGGATTACAACGATAGGTGTCAGAGGAGTTCAGAGATGTACCCTTGGACCAAGTGTAAATTGGTTTTAAGAGAGCAGCCGTGCTCAGTCAATTTAATTTGAGGACTTACGGCCGTGATTGGGCTAAGTCCAGTTGAGAATATTCAACGTTTTATTTGCATTTGGCCTGTTAGGCCTTTATTAGGGCTCTGCCCCTGTTTAATAATGCACTGCATTTTATTTTGGCCTGTAAGGCCTATTTGATTTGGGCTCTGTCCCTTTATTTTTATGATGCAGGGCATCTGTTTTTGTTTGGGCTCTGCCCTTTTTAAAGTAATGCATGGCATTTTATTAGGCCTGTTAGGCCTTTTTAATTGGGCTCTGCTGCATTAATGAGTCTGACAGAGTGCCAAGTGGCTTGTCAGGCGCTTTGCGCCAATTGAGGAGCGCAAGGCGCAAGTCCATGAGGAGGTGACACGTGTCACGCTCAGGAGAGCGCAAGCGCAGTGCGCTGCGCCAATGTGTTGCGCTATTGCGCTGCTGACACGTGGCGCGCTCTGGTGAGTTGCGCCAATTCATGAGAGCAGTGCTCTGTTTTTAGAAGCGCATAGCGCAGATCATTATGGGGCTGACACGTGGCACTCTCTGGTGGCTTGCGCCAACCCGAGAGCGCAACAGTGTAGACTTTGCAAGTGCAGGGCACTGTTTTATTATTTTGATCAATTTTAGACCAAAGAAAACAAATTTCCTTGTTTTTTAAAGAACCAGTGGTTCATCAAAAGGCAATGCCTTTATTATTATTATATTTTTATTGAAGATCTTTGATCTTGTTCTTAGATTAATGATCTCTTTATAAGAAATCCTTCTTTTATTCAAGGTTTTTACCTTTCCTTTCTTTGAGCTCTTCTCAAAATTTTCTTTTTAAAGGAGTTCTCTCTTTTTCTCTCTGTGTTCATGTCCTTTTGAGTTGGGGTCTAGGGGCCTTTTTATAGTGCCAATGATTTGTTGAATTTGGTTAGAGAGATCTTTCACTGAGTGATTTGGGGATTTTTCCCTACCGTTGGATCTTTGATCCAAGGGCTTCTGTTTTACAGAAGGCAATCTTCTTGTTTTAAAAAGAACAGAAGGATCTTACTGAATTTTAATTCTGTTTGGCGCAAACGCACCTGCGCCTGACACGTGTCGCGCAGCGCAGAGCGCAGCGCGACTGTGCTGCCACGTGTTGTGCAGCGCAGCGCGACTGCGCTGCCACGTATCGCGCAGCGCGACTGCGCTGCCACGTGTCGCGCAGCGCAGAGCACAGCGCGACGCGCTAGCGCGACTGCGCGCTGCGCTGCCACGTGTCGCGCAGCGCAGAGCGCAGATCATCTGAAGCGTTGCTTCCTTTAATTTTGTTTTAAATAGAGCCTTGCTCTGATTGGGCGTGCTGCCTTGGGCGCTGCGCCTGGCGTATCAACTTCTGACACGTGGCACTTTGCGCGCAGCGCACGGGATTTGAAGCGTTGCTTCAATTTTTGAATTTTGAAATTCAAACAGAGCCTTGCTCTGATTGGGGGAAACACGCTCCTGGTACCATATTCCAGTGTAGCGATACTGATATCAACCCAAATCAAATCAAACCAACAACCTCTGCGGCGGAATCATGCTCCGTCCCAGAATTTACCCCGTGTCGAAATCATGCTTCGCCTCGGGATATCTACCTTCCCTGCCGGAATTATGCTCCGCCTCGGAATCAAATCAACCAACCAGTTCTGCGCCGGAATCATGCTTCGTCTCAGAGTGTACCCTGAGTCGAAATCATGTTTCGCCTCAGTGTTCCTGTCTTCCCTGTCGAAATTATGCCTCGTCTCGGAACCAAGTCAACCAGCAAGCTCTGCGCCGGAATCATGCTTCGTCTCAGAGTGTACCCCGTGTCGAAATCATGTTTCGCCTCAGTGTACCTGCCTTCCCTGTCGAAATTATGCTTCATCTCGGAACCAAGTCAACCAGCAAGCTCTGCGTCGGAATCATGCTTCGTCTCAGAATGTGCACCCCGTGACGAAATCAAGCTTCGCCTCGGATTATCTGCTTTCCCCATAGAAATTATGCTTCGCCTGGGAATCAACCTCTGCATCGAAATTATGCTTCGGTCAAAATGTCTGCCGCCCTTCGGAATGATGCTCCGAATCCTGGAATGATGCTCCGCTCTTCGGAATGATACTCCGAACCCTGGAATGATGCTCCGCTCTTCAGAATGAGGCTCCGATCCCCGGAATGATGCTCCGATCTTCGGAATGATGCTCCGATCTTCGGAATGATGCTCCGATCCCTGGAATCATGTTTCGCCCTTCGGAATGATGCTCTGAACCCTGGAAAGATGCTCTGCTCTTCAGAATGATGCTCCGCTCTTCGGAATGATGCTCCGATCCCTGGAATCATGCTCCGCTCTTCGGAATGATGCTCCAAACCCTGGAATCATGCTCCGCCTTTCGGAATGATGCTCCGAACCCTGGAATGATACTCCGCTCTTCAAAATGATGCTCTGATCCCCGGAATAATGCTCCAATCTCGGAATTATGCTCCAATCCTCGGAATTATGCTCCGATCCCCGGAATTATGCTCCCGGGATGATTCTCCGCCTCTGGAATGATGTTCCACCTCGAAGTCCAACTTCAAGATCCATCAATTTCATGCACACAACTCATGCATGCGGTGTGCATTTATTGATGGGGGCACTTTGTTGGGGTCAAAATTTGCACCCCGGTTGACCGAGTCAAAGTCAAGGTCAACCCCAAGCCAGGTGGGCCCAAGCCCAGGTCAAGCGGGCCCATGCCCAAGTCAAGCCCGCGGTTAGGCTCCCCATGCCAACAATAAAATTATGTAATAAATATTTTTTTATGTAATTTTTTTATACAAAATGGGCATAAAGCCAAATTTTTGTAAGCCCATGGCTTATGTGCAAAAATGAAATGGCACATGAGCCATGGGATGGGCAAAATGCCATTTTGTGAAGCCCAAGGGGTTATATGTAAATATGTAAGCCTATATAAGGCAACATGATGATGAATAAAACATAGACTTTTCATTCTCTCAAAAACCTAGGGTTTGTGCCTCTTTCCCCTTTCTGAAGGTTTCAAACCTTCTTTTTTCTTTTGAATTAAATCAAGAGTTTTACTCTTTATTTTCCAAAACTAAATAGTTTTTCACTACAAAACCCACAAAGGGGAACTTGGATCTATCATTAGATCTCAATAAGAAGAGATTTTTAAAATCTCACATCTCTTGATCTTCAAGATCCGGCCAACAAGGGAAGAAGAAGGAGACCCGTCTCCAGAAACCCCACTTTGGGGAAGAACTAGGGCCCAAGAGGAGAAGCCCTTCATCAGCTTCAAAATATCCTTGGAGTTTAACTCCTCATACACACACACACACACACACACACACACACACACACACACAGAATAATAAGTGCTCCTTTCTGGGAGTACTTCTCCCATTGCAGGGACCAAGTCCCTTTTGCTGCTGGAGCGCCCACGTGCTGACACGTGGTGCGCTAGCGCTCTTGCGCCCAGAGCGCTAGCGCTCGAGCGCCCACGTGCTGACACGTGGCTGTTCCCCTCCGAATGGCGGCCAAGACATGGACTGTCTTTCCTGAGATTCGGGGCAGATGCTAATTGGTGCTATCCGTCCACCTCTCCGAAGATGCCAAGTTGATTTATGACACCATGTATCGAAGGTTTAAACGGATGCGTCCGATGTAGCAGACTTCGTCAGATTCCCCCTCGCTTGAGGGGTTTTTGATTGTGGGGATGCTCTTCCCTGCAGGCGCAAGCCCCTGCAGTTAATTACGCTACCGCATTGCGGTAACAACTTTCTCCTTCTCCAGATGATCACTTCGTGTCGTGTGTGTTTGTTTTATGTTTGGTTGCCCGTGGATTGTATACGGAGACTGAGTTATGTCGTCGCCCGTAGGGCGTGAACTAGTCCAAATCCGTATCTTTCTTAGATTTGGGTTCGGGGGTTGTGTTTAAGGATACATTAGCCTCGTTTGAGACTAAGATCGACTTAAACATTTGTTAAGGATACGTTAGTATAGTTTTAGACTAAGATCAACTTAACGGGATCGTTTAGATCCGACAAGAGAGCGATTAGGGGAGCCCTGTTGTTTAGTTTAGTGACGTTGCGGTCAATAGGTAGTTTAAGGACATTGCGGTCCAACGTTAGTTTTAAGACGTTGCGGTCAAGGTTAAGGACGTCGTAGTCCGTGGATTTAAGGACTCCACAGTCCGATGTTAGTTTTAAGACATCACGGTCGAGGTTAAGGACGTCATAGTCCGTTGTTAGCTTTAAGACATTCCGGTCAAGGTTAAGGACCTCGTAGTCCGTGGGTTTAAGGACCCCACAGTCCGGCGTTTAGTTTTAAGACATTACGGTCAAGGTTAAGGACCTCATAGTCCATGAGTTTAAGGACCCCACAGTCCGTATCAATGTGTGGTCATCGGGACCCGTCACCTCTTTGAAGACGTTGAGGAATTACAACGCCAAGTATCAAAGGAGTGAAGGGATGTACCCTTAAACCAAGGTAGATTAAGTGATCTGTAGTCCAATTTGGAAACTAAGATCAATTATTATATTATGAGCTCATTGGCCCAGTTGAGTTTGAATTGAGGACTTATGGCCAGCTTGGGCTAAGTCCAACCATGTTTGGGATATTGGCCCTCTGTTGGTTCATTGAAGGGGAGGCTTTGCCTCTGGAAACTTAGCCAATTGGGCTAAAGCTAGTGTTAAACACTAGATACCAACAGTGTTGAACACTGGGAATAAGATTGACAAGTCAGTGTTAAACACTAAAAGATAATCAGTGTGGAGCAGAGTTTTCAAATTAGTGTTAAACACTAAGCAAATCAGCGTTAAACACTGGAAATAGAGATTCCAAATTAGTGTTTAACACTAAGGCAAATCGGCATTAAACACTGGATACAGAAGTTTCAATTTAGTGTTAAACACTAAGGCAAGAGGGGTCACGTGGTAACACGTGAGAGCGCCCTTTATTTTGTTCTACAGATAAGTGTTTAACACTTTTAGTTCTGAAAGCCATCACGTGTGGGCACATGATGGGGGCTTGCGCTTTGATCTGTTAGAATGTTCATTAGGGGTCACGTGTCAACACGTGAGGGCGCCCTAGAGCTCTTTTCTGTTTCTTTTTCTTTTGTGTACTTTAGAGATCACGTGGGGCACGTGGCGCATTGCCTCAAAGTTCTCTTTTATAGATCTTCGCAGGAGTCACGTGGTAACACGTGAGGTGTTTGCTTCAGAGTTCTTTTCTGTGGATCTTTGCATGGGGTCACATGGTAGCACGTGACTCTGCATGTTTTAAAAATCTGTTCATCTTTTTAAGAATTAATTTCTTCATAGGGTTAAACCCTAAACCTTAGAGGAATTAAATTCATGTCTTCTTCTGAAGAATTATATTCTTAAATAGGGTTAAACCCTAATTTCTTTTCTTAAGGGAATTAAATTCCTGTGAGTTTGAGAGAATTATGTTCTCGATTAGGGTTACACCCTAGTTCTGTTCATTTTGAAGGAATTGAATTCCTATAACATAGGGTTAAACCCTAACTTTATCTCAAAGGAATTGAATTCCTATCATTTTTGTGAGAATTAAATTCTTTAAACTCAGTTCCTCCTCTGTGTTTCAGATCTGCATGGCAGGATCTCAACACAATGAGAATTAAATTCTCAATTCATTGGGAGATGTGCACTTTGCAGATCCTCAGCCAGAGAAAGAACTAAGTTCTTTTCTTTATATAAGAGTTAAACTCTTTTGAGAATTTAATTCTCCTTTGAAGCCTCTCTTTTCTTTTCTTACCTAAGGTTTTCCTTTTTGCAGAGAATCAAAGGCTCCATCTCTCTCTCTCTATGTATCAAAAGAAAAGATCCAAAGGTCGCCCTCTTCTTTTCTTGGCTCCTATTTATAGGAGAAGGAAGAGAATCAATCTGCTTAGTAAATCTCTCATTGAGAGATTTGATTTGTATGTTGAGAGATTTGATTTATATTTATCATTAATCCGGGCCTTTAGATTGTTAAGTGAATTTTATTCACCATTGGATTTTAAATCCAAATATATCTCTTTGTTATTTCGGTTAGATTTAAGGGGAAATCTTTCCAAGTCCAAGATTTTTCCATAAATTGGTGATATTTAATCACCTGTAGATTTTCAATCCAAAGGTTCTAGATAATTCTTCTCCATTTTGGAAAGATTTGAAGGATCTTCCCTCAGAATTTAATTCTGTTAAAGAATAAGGCTTTTAAAGCCGGTCATGTGTGGCCACGTGACCCCTGGTCACGTGTGGCCACATGACCCTGTTCCCCTCCGAACGGCGGCCAAGACATGGACTGTCTTGCCTGAGATTCGGGGCAGATGCTATTTGGTGCTATCCGTCCACCTCTCCGAAGATACCAAGTTGATTTATGGCACCGTGTATCGGAGGTTTAGACGGATGCGGCCGATGTAGCAGACTTCGTCAGATTCCCCCTCATTGAGGGGTTTTTGATTGTGGGGACGCTCTTCCCTGCAGGCGCAAGCCCCTACAGTTAATTACGCTACCGCATCGCGGTAACAACTTTCTCCTTCTCCAGCTGGTCACTTCGTGTCGGGGGTGTTTGTTTTGTTTGCGGTTGCCCGTGGATTGTATACGGAGACTAATTTATGTAGTCGCCCGTAGGACGTGGATTAATCCAAATCCGTGTTTACTTAGATTTGGGTTTGTGGTTTTGGTTTGAGGATACGTTAGCCATATTTGAGACTAAGATCGACTCAAACGTTTGTTAAGGATACGTTAGTCCGATTTGAGACTAAGATCAACTTAACGGGATCGTTTAGATTCGACAAAAGAGCGTTTGGGCTCTATTGTTCCAGTTTAGGGACATAGTGGTCCATTGCATGTATGGATGTCGGGACCCATCACCTCTCTGACGACGTTGAAGGATTACAACGACATATATCAGAGGAGTTCAGAGATGTACCCTTGAACCAAAGTCGATTGGGGGACCTGTAGTCCAATTTGGGACTAAAGTCTGTTTGGAGGTTTTGGTTTAAGGATGCGTTAGCCATATTTGAGGCTAAGATCAACTTAAATGGTTGTTAAGGATACGTTAGTCCAGTTTGGGACTAAGATCGACTTAACGGGATCATTTAGATCCGACAAAAGAGCATTTGGGGGCTCTATTGTTCCAGTTTAGGGACATAGTGGTCCATTGCCAGTTTAGGGACATGGTGGTCCAATACCAGTTTAAGGACATAGTGGTCCAATACCAGTTTAAGGACATAGTGGTCCATTGGTAGTTTAAGGACGCATAAGTCCATGGGTTTAAGGACCCCACAGTCCATATGGGTGTGTTTAAGGACGCATTAGTCCGTTAGATTAAGGACGCATAAGTCCGCGGGTTTAAGGACTCCACAGTCCGTATCTTGGTTTAAGGACGCATGAGTCCATGAGTTTAAGGACCCCACAGTCCGTGTTGATGTGTGGTTGTCGGGACCCGTCACCTCTCTGACGTCGTTGAAGGATTACAACGACAAATATCAAAGGAGTTCAGAGATGTACCCTTGAACCAATGAGTTGGTTGAAAGAGCAGATGTGCTCAGTTCAAGATGATTTGAGGACTTATGGCCAGTTTGGGCTAAGTCCAATTATGTTTGAAATATTGGCCCTTTGTTGGCTCATTGAAGGAGAGGCTTTGCCTCTAGAAACTTAACCAATTGGGCTAAAGCTAGTGTTAAACACTAAAGACCAACAGTGTTGAACACTAGAATTAAGATTAGCAAGTTAGTGTTTAACACTAAAAGATAATCAGTGTTAAACACTAGCAACGGGGCTTTCAAATTAGTGTTAAACACTAAAGCAAATCAGTGTTAAACACTGGTAGCAGAGATTTCAAATTAGTGTTAAACACTAAAGCAAATCAGTGTTAAACACCGGGAACAGAGTTTTCACATTAGTGTTAATCACTAAGAAAATCAGTGTTAAACACTGCAAATAGAGTTTTCCAAATTAGTGTTAAACACTAAGAAAATCAGTGTTAAATACTGCAGATAGAGTTTTCCAATTAGTGTTAAACGCTAAGGAGGGAGGGGTCACGTGCGGACACGTGAGAGCGCCCTGATTTCCCTTATTTTATTCTGCAGGTAAGTGTTTAACACTTTTAATTCTGACGGCCATCACGTGTGAGCACGTGATGGAGGCCCCCGCTCTGGTCTGTTAGAATGCTCATTAGGGGTCACGTGGTGACACGTGAGGGCGCCCTAAATGTGAAGCCAGATCTCCTTTGTTTTATCCTCAAATCTGCGAATAAGTGTTAAACACTTTTCATCTTTATTTTAGAGCATCACGTGTTGACACGTGATGGGGGTTTGTGCATCGAATATTACAGCACTTGCTGAGGGGTCACGTGGGGACACGTGAGAGCGCCCAAAGCTTCTTTTCTTTTGTTTTGCCATTAAGTGTTAAACACTTTCATTTTATTTTAGAGCATCACGTGTTGGCACGTGATGGGGATCTGTGCGCCAATTATTAAAGCATTTGCTGAGGGGTCACGTGATAACACGTGAGAGCGCCCAAAGCTTTCATTTCCTTTGCTTTTTCTTTCTGCGTTTTGGGAGTCACGTGGGAGCACGTGAGGTGATGCTTCAAAGTTCTTTGCAGGGGATCTTTTCAAGGGTCACGTGGGGGCACGTGACCCTAGTTCTTTTCATGAACAGAGATCTTTAAGAATTGAATTCTTTATAGGGTTAAATCCTAATTATGATTTTGGAAGAATTAAATTCCTATCGTGAAAGAATTAAATTCTTATTTATGATGAAACCCTGATTTCTTTTCAAAGGAATTAAATTCCCAGATATGTGAAAGAATTAAATTCTTGATTAGGGTTAAACCCTAGTTTCATTTTAGGAGGAATTAAATTCCTGTGAGTTTGGGAGAATTAAATTCTCAAAACTCAATTCCTCCTCTGTGTTTTAGATCTGCATAGCAGGATCTCAACCCAATGAGAATTAAATTCTCAATTCATGGGGAGATGTGCACTTTGCAGATCCTCAACCAGAGAAAGAACTAAGTTCTTTTCTTTAAATAAGAGTTAAACTCTTTTGAGAATTAAATTCTCTTTTGAAGCCTCTCTTTTCTTACCTAGGGTTTTTCTTTTGCAGAGAATTAAATTCTCCTCTCTTTGCTTTTTCTTCTCTTGAGAATTAAATTCTCCTCCCTCTGTTTCTCTCTCAAAAAAGTAGATCCCCTCTATTCTTTTCGTGGCTCCTATTTATAGTAGAAAGAAAGAGAATCAATTTGTTTAGCAAATCTCTCATTGAAAGATTTGATTTGTATTCGTTAGAGATTTGATTTGCATTCATCATTCATCTGGACCTTTGGATTATTAGGTGAATTTTATTCACCATTGGATTTTAAATCCAAAGATATTCCTTTGTTATTTCGGTTAGATTTTAAGGGGAAATCTTTCCAAGTTCAAGACTTTTCCATAGATAGGTGATATTTAATCACCTTTGGATCTTTAATCCAACGGTCCCCATAATCCTTTTCCATTTGGAAAGATTTAGAAGCTTTTAGAATTTAATTCTATTTCGAAAGATTTTTTGAGAAATTTAGAATTTTAATTCTATTAAACTGTAAGGCTTTCAAAGCCTGTCACGTGCTGGCACGTGACCCTTGATCACGTGTGAGCACGAGACCCCCAAATTGGTTCCTTTAACAGCCGCTTGTTCATGTTATTGTTTTAACCATCACGTGTCAACACGTGACCATTGGTCACGTGTGAGCACGTGATACCTCGTTGAGGTACTTCCTGATTTTTAATCAGGGAACAGATTTTAGAATTTAATTCTATTCATTATTTTAGAGGCCTTAAGAGCCCATCACGTGTCTGCACGTGACCCATGGTCACGTGTGAGCACGTGATGCCCCATTGGGGTCTTTTCTGAGTTTTTATTACATCTTCTAACTCCTCCAGCGGGTTCTTAAAGGTCCATCACGTGTGGACACGTGATACCTCATAACTTTTGATCCCGGATGAATTATGAGGCCCATAATATATCAAATCGAAGGGTTTTTCGAGATGCTTCCAATACCATCAGAATTTAATAGTTTCTCCTTCGGGAACTTATCAAAATACAGGCCGGAAGATATTGGTTCGCATTTCCTTAAGCGTATCGCTGCCATTTGATACCTTGGACTCTTCTGCGCAGAAATTTTTGGCGGGAACAGACCCCTGGTCACGTGTAGGCACGTGACCCCTGGAATGGTCTTCTCTTCTTCTGCACTCTGTTCTCTGGTCGTTGCTTAATCATCACGTGCCAACACGTGACCATTGGTCACGTGTGAGCACGTGATGCCTCTTCTGGAGCTTTTCCTTGATTGTTAATCAGGGGATGAATGTGCTTTTTGCCGCTGCTTTGAGTGTCACGTGCCAACACGTGACAACTGGTCACGTGTGAACACGTGATGCCTCTTCTGAAGCTTCTCCTGATTTTTAATCAGGGAACAAATGCCCCCACAGCGTTGTTCTCACGTGTCTGCACGTGAGTGCAACGCTGTCACTTTTATGACCGTAGGATCTGCTTTGGAGGTAGGGTAGATGAAACGTTTTCCATCCCATCCTATAAATGCCTATGTCCTTTCAGAAGAGCCTCCACTTTTGCTCATCTTCTTCCTTTGAGAACTTTTCTCTTGAGAATTTAATTCACTTTCTCAGAGCTTAGTTCTCTGTTGTGTATGTGCAGTGCTGCTTTATCTTCTAATCAAGGCTGGTACTCACGTGTTGCGCATGCAGGGCTCTGCTTGATGGGGACGTTTCATTTCCTTGATCTGATTCCAATGCGTCGTTGGATTTCATTTCCAACGCTCTCCCCTTCTTTCCGGGCTTTGAGAATAGTCCCACCATGCACAACATTTTTTGTGCATAGCATTAAATGCTCCCCTTTATAACCTGAACCCATGCCTTACCTCTTTTCCTCACAGAGAAACCCATTTATACCTTAAGGTGATCATCTTTGAGAACCCGGTCAATCGCCATGGCTTGCAATCGTCCCCATACTCGTCGGCAACCATGGGAGGTGCCCATTTAGGAGATAATCCCTCGCTTCGCTGCGCGGCTGGCAAATCCCCTTCTCACCGACGCTCAATGTGACACGGTGATGTACGAGCTACTGACTCGTCGGGGCTCTCCTCTTCCCATGGGCTCCATTTGGCTCCGGATGATCCTCCTGTCTGTTCTCGCCGATATACCCCCTCATCCGGCAGAGATGACTTCGGCGATCCTTGACGCGGCGGAGGACAAGCTTGAGTGCTTTCACGAGGCTTCTCTAATCACTCAAGCTCTGAAGGATCACTCAGTTCATATACTGAGTCAGATGAGAGCCCGTCGGGCCGTCATGTCTGCTTTCGCTAATGAGCATGGCTCCAACCGATGGGGAGCGACTCCTCGCGAAAATTGTCGTTTTGACGTGCTGGAGAAGGCGGAGAGGGAGCTGGAGAATTTTGTGTTTTGCTTTGTTAACCCTTGTATTTCTGATCCCTTGTTTGGTGATATTTTCCCACCAGTGTAGTATGTTTGAATCAATGTACTCCTTTAGTCATTGGCGGTTTGCATGCTTTCTGTTGAATTTTCATGTTTGTCAGATAGTCGTACGTGTGTCTTGCTTGCGTAAATGAGCTGCCTGTTTTTCTAATGGGAATTTTCTATAATTGCGAGCACCGTTGTTACGTTGCATGAACATCAGTGCCTCGGGTAACATTTCCTTTTTAAACATTCGTACAGTTGCAGATGCGCGCCTGATAGGATACAGATCAGAAACTTTCCTTGTTATCTCCCGTATTGGGTGATTTGTGCTGGCTTTAGATCGAGTATTGTTGTCGAACGGAGGTTTATGAATGAAGACATATTTTTCTTTTCAATGGTGTGTTTCTTTTTATTGAATGTATTCTGCGGACAATTTATCTTGGTCTCCTTGCAGGGCAGCGATGGCTTAGGATTCAGGGTTAAGATCTGCCTCCTAAGACTTTTGAACTTTATGAGCCGTGAGGGTCTCATAAAGAGTTTTTCTCCCTACAGGTCAAGAGGATCCCGTAGGTGTAAGTTCTTCTTAAGAATCGTGAGGATTCTTAAGCGGGTTTTCCTTTGGGAGTGGTAAGGATCTCACAAGAGAGTTTTCTTCCTTGCAGGTCGTGAGGGCCACAAGTGCTTAGTGCGGTCGCCCTTATCCGTATTTCACGGGGTCAGGGGTTGCTGTGGGATGTTCTCCAGGGTACCGTAGTTTAAAGACATCGCGATCAAGGTTAAGGACCTCATAGTCCGTGGGTTTAAGGACTCCACAGTCTAATGTTAGTTTTAAGACGTCACGGTCAAGGTTAAGGACCTCATAGTCCGTAGATTTAAGGACTCCACAGTCCAATGTTAGTTTTAAGACATCACGGTCAAGGTTAAGGACCTCATAGTCCGTGGATTTAAGGACCCCACTGTCCAATGTTAGTTTTAAGACATCACGGTCAAGATTAAGGACCTCATAGTCCGTGGATTTAAGAACTCCACAGTCCACGAAATGTGTGGTTACCGGGACCCGTCACCTCTTTGAAGACGTTGGGGAATTACAATGCCAAATATCAAAGGAGTGAAGAGATGTACCCTTTAACCAAGGTAAAATCAGTCTGGAATCATCATGGTTGATCGTTAGTTTTAAGACATTACGGTCGAGGTTAAGGACTTCATAGTCCGTAGATTTTAAGGACTCCACAGTCCGATGCTTGCTCTGGATGCTTTACACGGGTTCACTGCCGTGTTTGGCGAGGACCAGGCTCCACTCTGGACGTTTTCCGCGGGGTCAAAGAGTGACGTTATCCGCGTTCCACGTGACCAGGAATTTTGCACTAGATGCTTCCCACGGGTTCACTGCCGTGTTCGGCGAGGACTAGGCTCCGCTCTGGATGCTTCACACGGGTTCACTGTCGTGCTCTGCGAGGACCAGGATCCGCTCTGGACGTTTTCCACGGGGTCAAAGAGTGACGTTATCCGCGTTCCACGTGACCGGGAATTTTGCTCTGGATGCTTCCCACGGGTTCACTGCCGTGTTCTGCGAGGACCAGGCTCCGCTCTGGACGTTTTCCATGGGGTCAAAGAGTGACGTTATCCGCGTTCCACGTGACCAGGAATTTTGCTCTGGATGCTTCCCACGGGTTCACTGCCGTGTTCTGTGAGGACCAGGCTCCGCTGTGGACGTTTCCCACGGGGTCAAAGAGTGACGTTATCCGCGTTCCACGTGACTAGGAATTTTGCTCTAGATGCTTCCCACGGGTTCACTGTCGTGTTTGGTGAGGACTAGGCTCCGCTCTGGACGTTTTCCATGGGGTCAAAGAGTGGCGTTATCCGCGTTCCACGTGATCAGGAATTTTGCTCTGGATGCTTCCCACGGGTTCACTGCCGTGTTCTGCGAGGACCAGGCTCCGCTCTGGACGTTTTCCACGAGATCAAAGAGTGACGTTATCCGCGTTCCACATAACCAGGAATTTTGCTGATTATATCCGTATTTCACGGAGTTGGGATTTGACTCTCAGTGATCTGTACACCGCCGAGTCATGGAACTGGGAGTGGCCGCTGTTCCGCTTTGCTCGAGGTTGTATTTGCCGCAATGAGACGAATGTTGAGAAGATCTCTAGGTTATTTGTGGCCCGTCGAGATTTGGCTTCTTCCTCTGATGAAACCTGGGGGGAGGAGTATGATCCCTTCTTTATTTGCGCCGCTGAATTGTATACAGGGATTGATGTAATATCACCTGTAGGGCGAGAATTTCATTTTTCATTTTATTTCTTTTTCCGCGATGCTCTATCATTTCAGCTTTATATCGCGAAGGTCGCGATTGCCCAATCATTTCGGTTATTTTTTCGCGGTGCCCAATCATTTCGGCTATTTATTTTATTTTTACTCGCTGCTTTTTATTGCGAGTTGCCCAATCACTTCGGCTATTTTTCATGCATACACTTTTACTTGCTGCTTTTTATTGCAAGGTGCCCCATCATTTCGGCTATTTCGTATGCATGTGTGGCTCGCTAGCCTTTTCACTGCAAGCTTGGATTTTAGACACCGATTTCGGCATCAGCACCGCTACAACTGGGATGTTGCCAGGAGCGAATCATCATTTGCCTCTGTCGATATTGAACAAAGGTGGCTTAGTAAACAGGGTTAAGGGTCCTGTCGACTAAGGCTTTTGACTTCATGAGTCGTAAGGG
Source organism: Agapanthus africanus (assembly GCA_030015575.1). NCBI lineage: Eukaryota > Viridiplantae > Streptophyta > Magnoliopsida > Asparagales > Amaryllidaceae > Agapanthus > Agapanthus africanus. The sequence continues at coordinate 978,934,938 of CM057337.1, forward strand.
TCTCATAAAGGTATTTCTCCCTGCGAGTCGTGGGGATCTCGTAGGTGTAATTTCTCCTTAGGAATCGTAAGGATTCCTAAGTGCATGTTCCCCTGTAAGTCGTAAGGATCTTACCAAAGGGTTTCTCCTTATAAGTCGAGAGGACTCACAAGGGTTGTTCACCGTGCGAACATATCCCTAGTCACGGATAGGACTTGGTTAGGGGAATGTTTATTCGCGCCCGTGGATTGTATACAAGGTTCAGTATTGAACCACTTGTAGGGCAATATCGAAGGTTGTGGAGGTTGCTTAAGCACAGGTTTAGGTCTCTGTACCTTAAGACTTTTCAAATCTTATGAGCCGTGATGGTCCCATAAGAGAGTTCTCCTTACGAGTCGTGAGGATCTCGCAAGTGTATTTTCTCCTTAGGAATCGTGAGGATCCCTAAGTGTGTTGCTCCTTTGTGAGTCGTAAGGATCTCACGCGGGTGGTTTCTCCTTACAAGGTCGTGAGGACCCTGCAAGTGCCCTTTAACGAGGTTGCGCCCTTTCGGGTTTTCACAAACACTTGCCGGTAGCCCCTGCTGTTTTTACTCACGGATCCCTTTCGGGTTTTCATCCGTGCCCGTTTTGCTTATGGACATACCGTTTTTATTTTTTTTTATTTTTTTTATATCGGCTTTGAGATACTGCAATCCACCGTAGTTTATCGACATCTCGGTCAACAACCAGTTTTAGGACATAGTGGTCCATTGTTAGTTTAAGGACGTTTCGGTCCACCGTTAGTTTAAGGACGCTTCGGTCCGCCGTTAGTTTAAGGACGTTTCGGTCTGCCGTTAGTTTAAGGATGTTTCGGTCCGCCGTTAGTTTAAGGACGTTTCGGTCCGCTGTTAAGGATGTTGGTTACTACCTAGAGTTCGGGCATAGGAAGATAGCGAGCGGACATAGTCGTCGTCATCTATCATTGACCTAGACCTTGACCCGTTAAGCGTAGTATTTCTTCAGGAAGCGACCGTTCACTGGCCTGAAAGGTCTTTCACCGTGCATATCCATGAGTAGATACGATCCACCCTGGTAGACCTTGTCTATGATGTACGGGCCTTCATAGTTTGGCTCGAATTTTCCCCGTTTGGCACGATTGGGGATCATAGGTCTTTTGACCATAAGCACGAGTTCGCCTTGGCGGAACGTCCTCGGCCTGGTCAATCTTTCGTATGAGCGCGTCATCTTTACTTTGTAAGCCTCCAGATTTTGTTGCGCTATGAGCCGGGTCTCATCAAGGGCATCAAGCTCCTCAATCCGAAGGTGAGCATTTTCTTCGTCCGTCAGCTCGTAGTGGACCGCCACTCGTAGAGAGGGTAACTCTATCTCGAGGGAGAGTACTGCTTCTGTACCGAATACTAACACGTATGGCGTTGTGTTCGTGGCCGTTTTGAACGTAGTTCGATATGCCCAGAGAGCTTCTTGCAGTCTCTCGTGCCAGTCCTTTTTGTTTCGGGACACTGTCTTCTTCATGATCTTTGTCAAGGTTTTGTTGAAAGCCTAAGCTAGACCGTTAGCTCGGGGATTATAAACTGAGGAATATCTCCAGTCTATGTTGTGTTGTTGCGCGAAGCGGCTAATCTTGTGGCTTCTGTAGGCTGGCCCGTTATCGGAAATGATACGTCGCGGAGTTCCAAACCGATAAATGACGTGTATCTTGAAGAAATGGAGAATATTCTCCGTCTTCACTTCCCTCAGCGGTATTGCTTCTGCCCATTTGGAGAAATAATCTGTCGTCGCCAGGATGAAATGATGTCCCCTAGATGATGCTGGTTCGATGGGGCCGATTACGTCAGTCCCCCACATTTTGAACGGACAGCTAGCCACCGTTGGATGTAGTGGATTTGGATGCTGATGGATAAAGTCCCCATGGATTTGGCACGAGTGGCATTGTTTCGAAAACTCGAGGCAGTCCTGGATCATCGTTGGCCAATAATAGCCCATCCGTTTAATCTTCAACTTCATCTTCGGGCCGGCTTGGTGAGAACCGCAGAGCCCGTCGTGAACTTCCTGAACGACTCTTTTCGCTTCGTCAGGTCCCAGGCATCTCAACCACAGAGAATCGAATAACCTCTTGTACAGAGTATCATTGATGAAGGCGAAAGACAGAGCTCGTTTCATGAGCTGATGCCTTGAGGACTCATCTTCAGGCGTTCGACGGGATTTGAAGTAGTCTATGAAGACTTCTCTCCAATCTTCAGCCTTTTCCCGGACTTTTATTTGCAGGGTTGTCCGCTCAGTCACTCCCTTTTCTTCGGATGATTCCGGAGATATTCCTGCTGGGGCAAGCACCCGACGGCTTTGTACCACGATTCTGACGTCATCGAGGTTCTCGTCAGCCAATTCTTTAGCGAGCTTGGCCAACGCATCCGCCTTGCTATTTTCTACGCGCGGTACGTTTTCCAAAGTGTAGGAAGGGATTTGAGTCAGAAGTTGCTCTACTCTCTCTCCATACTTCACCAGCTCTGGCTTGCATGTCTGGTAGTCGCCGTTTACTTGACTAACGACCAGTTGGGAATCTCTGTATATGAGGAGGTTTTCAATTCCCATGTCGATGGCGATCTCGAGGCCTGCTATCAAAGCTTCGTATTCGGCCTCATTGTTTGTCCTCGGCTTTGTTAAGGAAAAAGAGAAGCGCATTATCCCTCCTTGTGGAGTTACGAAGATGAGGCCTACCCCCGATTTGATTATAGGGATGCTTTGTTTGCGCTTCTTCATGGAGGATGCTCCATCGAAATAAAGCTCCCAGCGGGTATCACTATCGTCGATCGCATCAAACGTATGTTCGTCTGGAAGCTCGCAATTCAGAGGAGAATCGGCAGGTATCGGATGCTCAGCGAGGAAGTCGGCGATGGCCTGGCCTTTCACCGCCTTAAGAGGCTGATAAGTTATCGAAAACTCCATTAGGAGCAGGGCCCATTTAGCGAGTCTCCCTGTCAATATGGCCTTCGACATTAAATATTTAAGGGGGTCCACCTTCGAAATGAGACGGACTTCATGCGCCAACGCATACTGCCTGGGCTTTGTTATCGCAAAGATCAATGCCAGGCAGTGTTTTTCGATGGGGGAGTAATTGTTTTCTGCCCCCAGTAGAACTCGACTCAGATAGTAGAGTGCTCTCTCCTTCCCTTGGTCGTTCTCATGTGCCCACAATGCGCCTAAGGAACCTTCAAGGGCGGTTGTATAAAGAATGATGGGCTTTCCCTTGACCGGGGCAGCCAGCACTGGCGGGTTCTGCAGGTATTGCTTGATTTCGTCTAGCGCGCTTTGGCATTTTTGGTCCCAGACGAACGGGGTTCCCTTCTTCATCAGGTGACTGTAAAGGCGACACTTGCCTGAAAGATTGGCTATAAATCGCCGGATATACGCGAGCTTCCCTTGGAGAGACTGCAATTGTTTGAGAGTCTTTGGCGGTGGCATTTCCATGATCGCCTTGATCTTCGACGGATCTATCTCGATACCCCGATGCCGGACGATGAACCCTAGGAACTTGCCTGAGGATACCCCGAATGCGCATTTGAGAGGGTTCATCTTCAAGTTGTATTGCCGAAGGCGTTGAAATACGGTCTTCAGATGCTCGAGATGTTCCTCGTATGATTTGCTTTTCACAACGAGGTCGTCGATATAGCATTCGACGATTTCATGTATAAGGTCCTCAAAGATCTTCGTCATGGCCCTTTGATAGGTGGCACCGGCGTTCTTTAGACCGAAGGGCATCACCTTGTAGCAGAATATTCCCAGAGGGGTCCGAAAAGCGGTATGCTTCTGGTCTTCGGGATGCATCTTTATCTGATTGTACCCTGACGAGTCGTCCATGAAGAAGAAAACCTCGTGAGTGGACGTGTTATCTATCATCAGCTCTGTGACTGGTACTGGGAAATCATCCTTCGGGCAGGCTTTATTGAGATCCCGGAAGTCCACGCATATGCGCACTGTCCCACTTTTCTTCATTACCGGGATGATGTTGGCGATCCAGTCAGGATATTGAACTTCTTGGATAAACCCAGAGTCGATCAGCTTCTTGACTTCGGCGTTGATGCTTATCTCAAGCTCGAGCCGCATTCTTCTCGGCGCCTGTTTGACCGGCTTGACGTCCGGGGATATTGCCAATTTATGCACAGCAATTTCTGGATCTAGTCCTGGCATTTCAGAATAGTTCCATGCGAAGCAATCTCTATGCTGCATAAGCACGTCTTTTAACGCAGCCACCCTTTCTTCAGATAGCAGCTCGCTGACGAATGTCGGTCGTGGGTCGTTCACCGTCCCCAACTCAATCTTCTTGAGGTTATCTGCAGTAGTATGTATGCCATCTTCCAGCTCTTTCGGCGCTGGTGGAAATTCTGAGATTACCTCGTCGTCATTGTTTTCGAAGCACCAGGGAAAGTCATCCATATTCTCGGGCTCTTCTTTTGATATCGTTATCACACGACAGGTACGAGCTCACTTCCAAGACCGATATGGATCTGGTTCTGCTCTTGTGGCTTTGGGTTCGTGCTTTTGTGGCGGCGTTACCCTCCAGCTGTCGGATAGAGCAAATCTGCCTTGCTGGTATTGGTCTTCGACCCAGTTCTTGAAGGTGAAGCAGTCTTCGATAGGGTGTCCTATGGCTCGGTGATAAGAGCAATAGCCCGGATGAGAGACTTCATTAGCTTGCTCATGGTGTTTAGACTTCGGAAGTGTAATCATTTGATGTTTTAAAGCGAGGTCAAGTATCTTCCGTGTTTTATTCTGAGGAAAAGAGTATGCCTGACTCATCTTTTTCATAAGGGACAAATCTGGACCGCTCAATTTCCGATCGCGTGACTTCTCGGTCCTGCTTTGTCGCTGTCAAACGTCTTTTCTGCTTTTTGACTTGTTTCTACCTCTGCATCAGGCCTTTTGCACAAGAGGTTGACAGGGGGGAGTATTTTTGTCTTCTGCAGCCTGTTGAAGAAGACGTTGCGTCCTGGCTCTCTCGTAGATGGTCATCTCGCGATTATGGTCATCTCGAGCTTTTTGACCCGCTTTCCTGATAAGCTTGTTCATTCGTTCTTCAAACGACGGACTCGGCACTTAGATCGCGGGATCTAGTTCTGATGAGGGGTTGACATTTCCTGACAGGGCGCCCTCTTCTTCATCGAAGTTATATATGGCGTAGCTACCGTAGACCCGTTCCCATTTCCCGGCTCTCACGTATCCAAGCCCAAGTGTTTTCATTCTCCCGTTGGGCAGTTTGCGCTGAGTCCCAGGGACATCCCAAATCCTGTTATAGAATCGAGCTTGTCGAGTAGTCTGTTTTAAGGGTACCCCTTGGCGCTTCAATAGCCTTTTCAATCCGTTTGTGTAATATCTTGGCAAACGGATGGGTTGAAGCTTGTCAAGTGTAGAATCCGCGCCATGCCAGATCTCTTTCTCCACTATTGTTTCCGAGGATCGATAAAATAGGATCGCCTTTTCGCTTGGGAGGGACGTAAAACGTCTGCGGGTCTTGCACGTTGTGAGCTCCAAGCGCGTCAAGATCTTTGTAGTGCTCCGGCGGGATCATGGTGATTTGCAAACTCTGATCATCACCAAGGAATTCTTGTATTGGCGGCCGACTGGAGAACACGACATTAACCTCATCTTCCGAGTCACTTCCGAAGATCAATATGGGGGCGGACGGCCCCGGGTCGTTGCGTCAAGACGGCCCAGAGTAAACTATCTCTTCTTCTTCTTCGGTATCACTCCCGAAAACCGGGATGGTGGTAGTGGTTTTGTTCTCCGGTTTATGACACCTCTCTGTGTCCTCGAAATCTGGCAAAAAGTACTTTGCATCTTCGTATTTGCGGACTTCGTTTACGGAGAACGGGTTCAGCTCTCCTGTTACGGTATACTCGAGACCATCCTTGAAATACTTCATACACTGATGCTGCGTAGAAGGGATGATGTTGTACTCATGTAACCAAGGTCGGCCGAACAGAGCATTATAGCATGTCTTGGCATCTATGTCGTGAAACTTAATGTCTGTGATGAGTAGCCCAAAGCGTAGCGTCAATATCACAGATCCAAGAGTTCGTGATGACTGGGAGTCGAAACCGGAGATGGTAATTTTGTCCCGAGCGAGGTGCTGAACGCTCATGCAGATTTCCTTCAACACCCGAACATTAAGGAAATTGACGGAGGATCCATTATCAACCAGGATTTTGCCTATCTTGATATCGTGGCAATATCCAGAGACGTATAGGGGACGGTTGTGGTCACACGTCCCAAGGAGCAGGTCTTCGTCACCGAAAGTGATATCGGTCGTGTGCACTTCTTCCAGTTCATCCTTCATCCTTTCTTCGGCGAGGAAGGCTTGGAATTGTTCGGGCTCTTGTAGCGCCTTGACTAACGAATCTCTCGCTTCCTTCGATAATAGGAAGGCGTCGAGAATGCTGAGCTGCGAGGGCAGCTTCCTCAGGTGCGCTAGGATGTTGTAGTCCATCCTACTCTTTTTAGGCGGATCCTTGGCAGTCTGCTCTTTCATAACTTGGTCATCTAAGGTGATATCCTCAGCGACCTTTTCCTTTCCCTTATCTTTTCTAGTTGCGGGTCCGAGATTTTTTTCCGGAAGCGTGCGATTGCGCAGCTGAATGTTTTCGCAGGCCTCTGGTTCTTCCTCTTTTCCCGAGGTGGACTCTTTAAAGAGGGGGCTAAGAGCCAGCTCTTCGTCAGAATCGCTCCCGAATGTGAGCACCTGCGGTCCCCCGGCATTGACCGTGTAACAGTTACCGATAGTTCTTTTGTGTCCTTCGGTCGTACTTCTCTGCTCCCGACGAGTTCTGCGTTTCATTCGCTTAAAATGCTGCCGATGAGCAACGTATCCCTGCCACCATGTCTTAAAAGCGTCGCACTCCTCAGTGGGGTGTGAAATCTTTCGATGATATGAGTAGTAATTATGGTGTCTCTCCGCCCCATCGAGTGTGTTTTCTTCCGAGGGTGGTAGTTTCATTCCCATTGACATGGCTTTGGCAAACCTTTTCCTCGTCTTAAATATGTTTTTATCCGCGTCGGGTGTCTTTCGATCTGGCGGGAGCGCTTCGACTCTTTCGTTTAGTCGCCTGCGTTTGGCTCCTTCTGATGCGGCTATCTCACGCTCCTGGTCGGCTTTACTTTCCAAACGAATTTCGTCTAGAAAGGCGTCGATCATTTCATCTGTCGGCCACATAAGCTCCGGTTCAGGCTCTGCCCCCAGTTTCTTAGTGCCAGGAGTTTTTTCATTGTCAGTAAACGAGTAGGAGATCACATTACAACTCGCCACGTATCCCTCGGATTCATCCGACGAACTCTCCCCCTCATCTTCCTCTTGAAAGACGTGGTTGAGAAACTCTTGGAGTGTAATGGGAGTCCGTGCCTTTTGATTGTACTCTTCCAGCGTGTCGATCTGTTTCTGCAAGTCCGTACGCTTGTTGCCGGGCTTCACGGGCTTCTTAGATTTCTTCTTCTTTTTCTTTTAAGATTTCGACGGCTGGTTGTGAGTGCTCGGGCCATCACCACTGATCTTCGGAGTTGGGCGCGGCTTCAGCATCCCTTCAATGATCTGGGGTTCCAGCGGGTTCTTCCACCTGATCGACGGGCATGTCTGAAGATCGTTCAGCATCCTCTTTGTTCTTGCTGAAAGCACGATTTCCCATGGAGCTTCTTCAATGAAAGAACAAGTTGCCCCCGGTGTGTCCGTCTTCTTAGCAGTGTGAGGTTGTGGCGGGTTCACCTTCCACTTCTCGGACAGCGCAAACTTGCCCTGTAGATATTGATCTTCAATCTATCCTTTGAAGACGAAGCAATCCTCGATCGGATGGCTTACCGTTTGATGGTAAGGACAGTAGTTGGGGCTATTCACCTCACTGGGTTGCGGCAGACGCCTAGGATTTGGTAAGTTGATAAGCCTGTTGCGTATCGCCAGCTCGAATAGCCTCTTCATTTTATCCCGCGGGAATTAGTAGGGGCGCTTCATTTTCTCATTGTAATACCGCCGTCTTTCTTCCATCTGATCCGCCAGCTTTGGGGCACTGGGTTGCTGCTGAGCGTTCGCAACGAAGGTTGCCTTCCCTTTACCCTTGTCATTCCAAGGTTCTGGCTTCGGGGGAGACGGTCTGTGACCCATCTGGGCCATCTGGGCCAACTTGTCGATCAAAGCCTGGAACGTGGTTGGCTTAAAAAACATCATGAACTGTGAGATAGTTGCATGAGGATCTAGGGTACCCACGAACATGCCCACCGCGGGAGCTTCCTCAATGCGTTGTTCGCATTTCGACCACAAGTTTCGCCAGCGTATAGCGTACTGGACCCACGTCTCACCTGGTTTCATCCTGGCATTAATTAATGTCGTTATCGCGGTGCGTTCGCTGGCGCTCGCGAATCGCTGAGTGAATAGCAACTCCATTTCAGCGAACGTCTTGACGGAATCGTTCGGGAGCTCAGAGTACCATTCGAAAGCTGTTTCTGACAAGCTGCCGACGAATTGGCGAAGCAAGAGCTTATCATCGCCGCCAGTGTTGCCACAAAGCGCCCTGAACTGGGCCACATGTTGATGGGGATTGCATGTCCCCTTATAGACATGGAATTTCGGTATTGTGTAGCCCGGCGGGTACTTGATCTGGTCATACCAGCTCGGATATGGTCTCCCTGTTCTGACAACTTGACCGGCTGCCTCAGTCGCCTGGTAAACTCGTATCTGTTGGGCTATGTATTCGTCCAGGTCAGCCTTGGAGATTGTTTCTTCTTTAGCTGTTGAAAGAGCCGGAGGTAGATTTGACGTTTCCCCTCTGTCATCTTCAAGAACGATTGGAGGATCTTCAGCAGGAGAATCTTGTTGGATTATCATCCCTACCATGTCCTGGAACAGGAGGGCCATTCGTTGTATATTGGCTGCTTGTTCGGCAGCCTCTTTATCCTTCTTCTCCAATATCCTACGAAGGAATTCAGCATCATTTTCTTGCTCCTGGCGTTGATCAGATGACGCTTCGGGGCTTTCTTTCGGCCCAGTGAGTGCGGCCATCGCGTTCATCATTTCCTGGAGCTTCTGCTGTTGCTCCTAAGCTTTGGTCACTGACCGTGTAAGCGGTCTATGACCCGTGGATGCACGGCTGTCTTCTTTTCCTGACACCATGTAGACCGTATGCACCATCATGACCCCAGACTTAGGGCGTTTAGGCTTATCGTCCTTGACCTTTGCTGCAGGATTGGGGCCTTTCTCCGGCCTTCTTCTCTTTTGAGTAGTCGACGTGGAGGGAGCCGTTGCAGCGGGCACCCAAGCGTTTGTCGTCCTTTGTTGTTTAATAGGACGGTCCTCTTCCCGCTGAACTTTCACCTTTTTCTGTCGGCGGGGATAATCTTGATCAATTCCCGAGTCTTGAACCTTCCGCCAGACTTTATAAATTTTGGAGGACAGCCGTTGAGGAGGATGCTTCGGCTTTGTTTCTATAACATTCTCCGCAGGCGGATGGGATCTTTTGAGAACCGCGGTTGGCGAATTTCTGCGTATCCTGTTCAGCAGCTCGAAGCTGTTCCCGGTTAGAACAGCAGCCTCAATTTCCACCGTTGGAGCTGGTGGAGTTAGTCCGGAGGGGGAGTTGCCCCCAGTCTTCCTTATCCGGCGCCAGTGGCGACGTCGGGCATGACGGGTTGTTGGGATTGGTTCAGCGACGGCTTCGTCTTGCCCCCTGTTCTGGGGAGGGGCTGCTGCCGGTGTCAGCCTCTTGAAGACTGACGTCTTTTGAGTGGCGGTATCCAATCTGTCAAAGACAGACCTTCGAACTGGAGCGGGAACGGGGGTAGTCAATCTCGCGAAGACCGATCCCCTGGGAGGAGAAGTCGCCTTGACGACTTCGGGAGCAGTTGTCTTCTTTGGGATGGCCACCTCAGGTATCATGGGCTTTTTGGCGGGCCCTTTGGAGTTCAGGCTCAGTCTGGTGAAGACCGAGGAGTTGGACGACCCGCTGAGAGGGGTCGTGGGAGTAGCAAGTCGATCAAAGACCGACTTCTTTGACACTTCTGGTACGGGCATTGGGATGTTAATGTTCACCGGCGGGAGCATGGTCCCAAAGAATAGACCGGTGGTAGCTTGAGTCACTTGCTCCACAAGCATAGTGAATAGGGAAGCAGCCTGCGGTCCATATGCTATACCTCCAGGTGAGGCGGAGCGTCGGTTGCATTTGCAGTTGGAGCAGTTCGAGTAGTTGTCAGCCATTGATCCTTTTGCTTTCTGCAGCAAATGAAACACTAAGTCTTAGTACTTCGAAACCCAAGGGCAACCATTAGCAAACCGCGATTGGTTCGCGAAACATGACACACGAAGTGTGGAGTGGAAAGAGGAAAAGGTCCTACCGGGCGTGCCAGAATCTGTTCCCCTCCGAATGGCGGCCAAGACATGGACTGTCTTGCCTGAGATTCAGGACAGATGCTAATCGGTGTTATCCGTCCACCTCTCCGAAGACACCAAGTTGATTTATGACACCATGTATCGAAGGTTTAAACGGATGCGTCCGATGTAGCAGACTTCGTCAGATTCCCCCTCGCTTGAGGGGTTTTTGATTGTGGGGACGCTCTTCCCTGCAGGCGCAAGCCCCTGCAGTTAATTACGCTACCGTATTGCGGTAACAACTTTCTCCTTCTGTAGATGATCACTTCGTGTCGTGTGTGTTTGTTTTATGTTTGGTTGCCCGTGGATTGTATACGGAGACTGAGTTATGTCGTCGTCCGTAGGGCGTGGACTAGTCCAAATCCGTATCTTTCTTAGATTTGGGTTCGGGGGTTGTGTTTAAGGATACATTAGCCTCGTTTGAGACTAAGATCGACTTAAACGTTTGTTAAGGATACGTTAGTCTAGTTTTAGACTAAGATCAACTTAACGGGATCGTTTAGATCCGACAAGAGAGCGATTAGGGGAGCCCTGTTGTTTAGTTTAGTGACGTTGCGGTCAATAGGTAGTTTAAGGACATTGCGGTCCAACGTTAGTGTCATGCCCCATCCCCAATACAGAGAGTATTGTCCGCTCTGGCCGAAGCCGCACGGTTTTGTCCTTCGAAGTAAACCGGACCCGGCCAGGGGCCACTTCCCAGGAGGTCACCCATCCCAGAACTTCCCTGGCTCGAGCACGCTTAACTACGGAGTTCTCAAGCTCCTGTAGTGCCAGTTCACTTAAAAGGCGCCTCTGTATTGAAGAGTGGTGTCATTCCATTTATAGTACAGATCTGCCCCCTTTCGGAATGTATTCCGAAGAGTCCCCATTGTTCTACAGTGGGTCCTACGGACTCAAGAGGTGGCCCCCACGGATTCAAGAGGTGGCCCCCGCCCACTTAACACGACACTTGGCGTGGCACTTTGTTCCGTGTGGCACTTTGCTCCGTGAGCAAGAACCGGGTCCCGACATTCTCCCCACCTTTGAACAATGGTTCGTCCTCGAACCACAGACCTACTATTGAGAGACCAGCTCTGATACCATTCTGTCATGCCCCACCCCCAATACAGAGAGTATTGTCCGCTCTGGCCGAAGCCGCACGGTTTTGTCCTTCGGAGTAAACCGGACCCGGCCAGGGGCCACTTCCCAGGAGGTCACCCATCCCAGAACTTCCCTGGCTCGAGCACGCTTAACTACAGAGTTCTCAAGCTCCTGTAGTGCCAGTTCACTTAAAAGGCGCATCTGTATTGAAGAGTGGTGTCATTCTATTTATAGTACAGATCTGCCCCCTTTCGGAATGTATTCCGAAGAGTCCCCATTGTTCTACAGTGGGTCCCACGGACTCAAGAGGTGGCCCCCACGGATTCAAGAGGTGGCCCCCGCCCACTTAACACGACACTTGGCGTGGCGCTTTGTTCCGTGTGGCACTTTGCTCCGTGAGCAAGAACCGGGTCCCGACAGTTAGTTTTAAGACGTTGCGGTCAAGGTTAAGGACGTCGTAGTCCGTGGATTTAAGGACTCCACAGTCCGATGTTAGTTTTAAGATATCACGGTCGAGGTTAAGGACGTCATAGTCCGTTGTTAGTTTTAAGACATTCCGGTCAAGGTTAAGGACCTCGTAGTCCATGGGTTTAAGGACCCCACAGTCCGGCGTTTAGTTTTAAGACATTACGGTCAAGGTTAAGGACCTCATAGTCCATGAGTTTAAGGACCCCACAGTCCGTATCAATGTGTGGTCATCGGGACCCGTCATCTCTTTGACGACGTTGAGGAATTACAACGCCAAGTATCAAAGGAGTGAAGGGATGTACCCTTAAACCAAGGTAGATTAAGTGATCTGTAGTCCAATTTGGAAACTAAGATCAATTATTATATTATGAGCCCATTGGCCCAGTTGAGTTTGAATTGAGGACTTATGGCCAGCTTGGGCTAAGTCCAATCATGTTTGGGATATTGGTCCTCTGTTGGTTCATTGAAGGGGAGGCTTTACCTCTGGAAACTTAGCCAATTGGGCTAAAGCTAGTGTTAAACACTAGAGACCAACAGTGTTGAACACTGGGAATAAGATTGACAAGTTAGTGTTAAACACTAAAAGATAATCAGTGTGGAACAGAGTTTTCAAATTAGTGTTAAACACTAAGCAAATCAGCGTTAAACACTGGAAATAGAGATTCCAAATTAGTGTTTAACACTAAGGCAAATCGGCATTAAACACTGGATGCAGAAGTTTCAATTTAGTGTTAAACACTAAGGCAAGAGGGGTCACGTGGTAACACGTGAGAGCGCCCTTTATTTTGTTCTACAGATAAGTGTTTAACACTTTTAGTTCTAAAAGCCATCACGTGTGGGCACGTGATGGGAGCTTGCGCTTTGATCTGTTAGAATGTTCATTAGGGGTCACGTGTCAACACGTGAGGGCGCCCTAGAGCTCTTTTCTGTTTCTTTTTCTTTTGTGTGCTTTAGAGATCACGTGGGGCACGTGGCGCATTGCCTCAAAGTTCTCTTTTATAGATCTTCGCAGGAGTCATGTGGTAACACGTGAGGTGTTTGCTTCATAGTTCTTTTCTGTGGATCTTTGCAGGGGTCACGTGGTAGCACGTGACTCTGCATATTTTAAAGATCTGTTCATCTTTTTAAGAATTAATTTCTTCATAGGGTTAAACCCTAAACCTTAGAGGAATTAACTTCATGTCTTCTTCTGAAAAATTATATTCTTAAATAGGGTTAAACCCTAATTTCTTTTCTTAAGGGAATTAAATTCCTGTGAGTTTGAGAGAATTATGTTCTCGATTAGGGTTACACCCTAGTTCTTTTCATTTTGAAGGAATTGAATTCCTATAACATAGGGTTAAACCCTAACTTTATCTCAAAGGAATTGAATTCCTATCATTTTTGTGAGAATTAAATTCTCTAAACTCAGTTCATCCTCTGTGTTTCAGATCTGCATGGCAGGATCTCAACACAATGAGAATTAAATTCTCAATTCATTGGGAGATGTGCACTTTGCAGATCCTCAGCCAGGGAAAGAACTAAGTTCTTTTCTTTATATAAGAGTTAAACTCTTTTGAGAATTTAATTCTCCTTTGAAGCCTCTCTTTTCTTTTCTTACCTAAGGTTTTCCTTTTTGCAGAGAATCAAAGGCTCTCTCTCTCTCTCTCTCTATGTATCAAAAGAAAAGATCCAAAGGTTCCAAAGGTCGCCCTCTTCTTTTCTTGGCTCCTGTTTATAGGAGAAGGAAGAGAATCAATCTGCTTAGTAAATCTCTCTTTAAGATATTTGATTTGTATGTTGAGAGATTTGATTTATATTTATCATTAATCCGGGCCTTTAGATTGTTAAGTGAATTTTATTCACCATTGGATTTTAAATCCAAAGATATCTCTTTATTATTTCAGTTAGATTTAGGGGGAAATCTTTCCAAGTCCAAGATTTTTCCATAAATTGGTGATATTTAATCACCTGTAGATTTTCAATCCAACGGTTCTAGATAATTCTTTTCCATTTTGAAAAGATTTGAAGGATCTTCCCTCAGAATTTAATTCTGTTAAAGAATAAGGCTTTTAAAGCCGGTCACGTGTGGCCACATGATCCATGGTCACGTGTGGCCACGTGACCCCTGGAATGGTCTTCTCTTCTTCTGCGCTCTGTTCTCTGGTCGCTGCTTAATCATCACGTGCCAACACGTGACCATTGGTCACGTGTGAGCACGTGATGCCTCTTCTGGAGCTTTTCCTTGATTGTTAATCAGGGGATGAATATGCTTTTTGCCGCTGCTTTGAGCGTCACGTGCCAACACGTGCCAACTGGTCACGTGTGAACACGTGATGGCTCTTCTGAAGCTTCTCCTGATTTTTAATCAGGGAACAGTGGCGTGCTAGCGCTCATAACGCTAGCGCGCTTGCGCTCAGAGCGCTAGCGCCCAGAGCGCTGGATCTCGAGCGCCCACGTGCTGATACGTGGCGCGCTAGCGCTCTTACGCGCAGAGCGCTAGCGCCCAAAGCGCTAGCGCCCGAGCGCCCACGTGCTGACACGTGGCGCGCTAGCACTCAGTGCGCTAGCGCTTTTGCGCTCAGAGCGCTAGCACCCAAAGCGCTAGCGCCCGAGCGCCCACGTGCTGACACGTGGCGCGCTAGCGCTCTTGCGCTGGCCCCACGCATCTTTTGGATGCCTTTTCCCCCCTTTTTATATATATATATACATATATATATACATATGTATACATATGTACACACACACATACTCCACGACACTGTCCCTGTTAGAAAAAAAATTCTAACGGGGCACTGCCCCGCATCCTGCAAGGGGGCTGCTAGCCCCCTTGACCCCCAGCCCGCTATCCGGGTAGCGGGACCCCCGTAAAAACTCTGCGGGGCCTCGATATATCCAAAACCCTTTCAAAACACAACACTGCACATTGAGTTCGCATGACCAGTTTAACCCGTCAATCGGAGGTTCCCTCGCTCCAAAGGCGAAGGGTAATTAACAGCAGCTTAGTCCGCGGCTGCCGGAGATTCGGATCCCCACAATCATTAAACCCCGGCCTACTCTAGGCAGGGGGAATCTGTAATGGGCCTGACAAGCGCGCGCGTATTCCCATCTCAATGGGGTGACGAAAAACACCCTACAATGGTGTATAGCCGAGACAAGTTATCTTTGGAAGATGTCAAGGCAGGTTTGCACAGTGAGACATTGAGGGATAAGGTGGTCGGTGATGGAAGAAGTTAGGGTGATGTGATATTCGCTAGAGGCTGCTTGGTGAAGAGGGCGGATGATGGTTTTAAGAAGTCAAGAAGCCGGGTGAATGACAAGTGTAGACATTGTAAAGAAAGAGGACACTGGAAGATAGATTGCCCGAAATTAAAAGAGAAAGACAAGAAGATTTCTTCCTGCACTGCAGTCGCAGAGGAGGATTCAGATCAAGGCAGTGATGATTTGGTTCTATCGGTATGTGCGATTTCAGACGTATATGATTCTTGGATGGTGGATTCAGGGAGCTCGTTCTATGTGACTCCGCATCGGAGTTGGTTTGCTAGATATCGTTCAGTTGTTGGAGGCTCGGTCTTCATGGGGAACGATGCGTCGAGCAAAATTGTTGGGGTAGGCACGGTCTAGATTCAAATGCTTGATGGGATAGTTCGGACGTTGACAGGTGTTAGACACATGCCATATTTGAAAAGAAGCTTAATCTCTTTGGGAATTTTGGTCGGGATCGGATACAAGTGCGTGGCTGACAGAGATTCCATGAAAATTTCCAAATGGTGCTCTGATTGTCATGAAAGCAAAGAAGATGGGGAATCTATATTTTCTTCAGGGATAGACAGTTGTAGAATATGTTGTCGAAGTTTCTACCAGTTCAGGCGATTCAGATTCGGTCAGGATGTAGTGTCCACGATTGGCTCATATCAGTTAGACGAGTTTGGAGGTATCTCAAAACAGGCAGATACTTGAAGGTGAAGAGTTTGACATGACAGATTTCTGTGAGGATTGTGAGAAGAAGATACATATGGGTCCGACACCGGATTGTTCTCGAGGTGGAGCCGGGCATTATGTTTCTTTCATGGACAACTTCTCGAGGAAGTTATGGGTGTACGTTCTCAAACCGGAGAGCGAGAATTTTCAGAAGTTCAAAATGGCCGTGTTGAATTTGCAGCTCGGGAAGTGCGTAAAGGTTTTTCAGTCCGATTTAGGCGATGGGTTCGCTTCACAGGGATTCGCAGGATTGTACAGGCCGGAGAGGATTGTGCATCAGTACACCATGTTGGGAAATCCTAGGTCGGACGGTATTGCAGGGCAAATGGTTTGGACAGTTAGGAAGAACAGGAATTTACGGCTTAGGCCGATTTTCCGAAGGAATTTCGGGCTGGAGCCCAATCTACTATCGAGTACCTCATCGATCAGTCACCATCGATGGTGGTAGATATGAGAATTCCCGAGGAGTTATGGACTGGAGGGGCTGGAGATTACTCAGGGCTTCGCGATATTAGGTGCACTGAGGATCAAGAGGCGTTCTCTTGTCGGCTTAGGAGGCAGAGCAAAAGGCTACAGATCGTGGTGTTTTGAGACCCGGAATGGAGTAATCAGCCATGTGACATTCGTTGAGTTTGCGATATTTCGTAGAAGACAAACTCCGTCAGATGGTGAATGGAGAACAGGTATCCAGTCAAGTGAGGTGGAGTTCGAAGTTCCAGTACAGGTTATACAAGATGAGGTGGTCGGTACTCCGATTCAGGTGGAGTGTTCAGTACAGTCAGTGGGGCAGAGGCCGAGGACAGTTTGACGCACAGGAGTGGTTAAGGACGAGTTTCAAAGACAAGAGGATTGGGAGTTCGGTAGAAATTCTGCACATTTGATTCGTGGCTTAATGAGTGTCATGAATGGGGAGTTGCGTCGGTTGCAGCAGTGTATCGAGTAGGTTCTAGCTCGGTATGGGATGAAGGAGATTCGGCCCGTGTCTTCCCGCTTAGAGGCGCACTTCAGGATTACGGCGATATTATCACCAAGGTCAGATGCAGATCATGTGTCTTTAGTGTCATATACGAGTGCATAGGTTGGTGTGGGATGCACGCGATCGAGTATTGCACAGGCAGCTAGAGCAGTCAATATGTACTTAACTATTCGGAGCGGAGAGCATTAGCAGGTTATGGGGTGCATCCTGAAATACTTGAGAGATAGTGAAGGTTTGGCTTGTTATTTAGCAGAGGCGGTGTTGATGGAAGTATCGTGACAGGGTATGGTGATATGGGCAGATGGAGGTCGACGATGGGTGTCATGTTGGGCACAAGTGCAGTGCCAGGTAGATCGACGCTTCAGCCAAGTATCGCACAATCAACAGCAAAGGCGAATTTGGTAACCATCTTAGAGGCGGTTATGGGGACTATATATTTGTGGAGGGTGTTCGGTTTGAGAGTTCCACAAGAGGCGAGGGTGTTCTTTTTGAAGGCCGAGAAGAAGGTAATGTATCTTACTAAAGTTGGTATTCTAGAGAATCCGGCATATGTATTTCTGAGATGGTTCCGGTCTAAGTTCAAGTTGTGCCTATTTGATTGTTAAGGACAAATCGCGACGAGAACATAGTTTCAAGGATTGAGAAAGTGTCTAGATTGTGATGAATTTGATTCAAGGTGGAGATTGTTGAAATTGATTGCAAATTTGGAGCCTGAGATCAAAGGCCCAGAAGAAGCCCACTAGTTGAGCCCATGCAATATACATGGGTTCAATTCTAATGACTATAGGAATTAATTTCAAGGCAAAATTAAATAAATCTAAAAAGTCTAGATTGAAAGAAGGAGTCTGTGGCCTCTCAAATTCTATCTCCAAGGCCAAACACACACACACACACACACACACAGAGAGAGAAGGGGGTTTGAGAGAGAGAGAGAGAGAGAGTGATTTTTGTATAGAGGAGATTGTGCTTTGTATTTGGGTGAGATCGAGAAGGCACAAATTATCTCGTGTAATTCTTACACTGGTGGAAAGTTCTCGTTGTGAAAGCAAGATTAGATGCTAGTTATGCCGAACCTGGGTATATCGTTGTGTTATTTTTGTTGTTGGTGTGCTTTTCTATTTGTTTGGTATGCAGCGATAGTCGTCGGATATATCTTCTTCATTGTCTTTGTTTGCACGTGATTATATTTATTTCCGCTGTGCCGTACTGCTTGTCTGCGTGATAGGCTTGTGTGATCCCTTCATGGTTGTCACGCCCCGCTTCCCAAAATACGGAATACGAGGGGTTGACAAGGCCATCCATGCTCCTACGGTCGAGGAAATATCTCTCCGTAGTCACACTTCGGTTTCTAGCTTTACGTGGTAATCAGTAATCAATGCACAGGTAATGAGAAATGCAGTAACTAAATCAAAAGAACTAACCAGGTGGAGATCAAGGAAGTATAGCTCTGGGTCGCTGATCAAGATGTCCGCGATGTTCTCGAGGTACGTCAGGTCCTGGTCCAAGCTAGATCCATTTCTCACTCCGAGCATGCATACTCAGGTCATCAGAGCGACACGATAGCAATATATATAAATAGATACAACTGTGAACTCGTGCAATTATATTGAATAAGAAACAGTAATCACGGAATAATGACGTGAACATGAAGTAGCCAATGCAGGTAGCTAATAGAGCAGGTAAACAGTAAAGCAGTAACCAGTATGGGAGGTATGTTGAATCAGTAAGCAATGCATGTCAATGTCACTAACCTTATTAGTCTCTAAGTCTCACTGTACAGGTCACTAAGCCTATCGTCAGTCCAAGTATGAGAGTCAACCACTCGTGAGTATCCCCCACCCAAGGGTAGGACCCAAGGGCAAGGGAACACGGGCCCGAGTCGCTCGCTAATAATCAGTAATATCCCCATATATCTCCAGAATCGATGTATGTGCCGGCATGGGACTCCCGAGGTTCTGTTGAACTCACACTGAAACTACTCCACACCCCTTGGTCTACATCAAACGCCAACCATAAACTCAAATACCAGTCGGTCCATGACAAGTCTACACGAGAACTGAAGACAGGGTCTCCATCAAGCATGTCTCAACTGATACCCAAGATAAATGGACAGTGTTTGGTACCTTATCTGTGACACCCATACAAGTGCTTCCATAATCGTCCCATACCAATTATAGTCACACTTATACACGTCCCGCAGACGTCGGCAATGCAATAAATCAATAGGGTCCACTGATTGTGTACAAGTACGAGTCACTTTCACTTATCCATTCATGCTTGAACACTAACGTACTTGCCACAATCAAACACTAATACCTAACACTGGGTAATGCATATGATCACTAGGTTGCCAATGCTATGACATTTATATAATGTGATGAGAATACAGTAATTAAGGCATGATTAAGATATCATCGGTCGGTGTCCTACCACTTGCATAATTTATCATAAATCATACATGCAAAATTTAGCGAAACAATAAAAAGGGGGTAAGCAGTATGTTTAATTATCTATCCATCAAAATTGGTTTCACGTCAATCGGGTTTCAGGATCGCTAGATATGGCCATTTCATTTTAAGTGTTCGCTGCTGGAAATCCGGTTTCAGAATCGAAAGTCCGTTTCGTAATACGTTTTAATCCCAGTTGGGATCGCAATTAGGCGACTCTATAGTTGAACAATATTTAGGATTATCAGTTAGGTTTTCACCTCAATTGGAGGATCAGTAATATGCTATGTCGACAGGGAGTTATGGACAGATTATGTTCGATGTGTAAAATCTGCCTCTGCAGAATTCAGCAAGACGTATCTACATTGTAAAATGAATTAAAAATATCAAACGGTTGAGGAATACAGTGAGACCAGTTGAGTAAGAAAGATAATTCAATTTCCTACGTAACGATAAAGGTTTCTGCGCATTCTCATATTTGAACAGGAATATACAGGGGTTTAGAGACAGGGGTTAACTGGGATTTCCGTTCTGGACTGCAGTCCAGAATCGTAATCCACCGCAGTTTTCTCTATCATAATTAGTTAGAATTCAGTGACCAACTATAGAATACTGTAGTTTGAACAGTTAGATTCGATACGAGCCATCGAATGCTAAAATCCGGTTTGTCCATAATTTATTATAAATTTTACGGTTTAGCGTGTCCGCAAGTTTTCAGGTTTTACGACAGAAATCGGGACATCATTTCACATGAGTAAACGACATTGTATTGGAACCAAAGTCTCAAGGGCATTCATTATAACCCGGGAAATCACATGGTATTTGTAGTCGTCAATTTAACGGGGTCTTCTACTCGGGTTTTGCAATCGAACATTTGAATTATAATGATTAACATAAAAGTGTATGCGGAAATGATTGGTAACATGAATTGTAATATATAAAAGTAGCATGAAGCAAGTATTAAACTTGCCTGAAGACGTATTGACGACGGTACGGCAGCGGCGATGATGCAATCGCGGCACGTGCGCGGCACGGCCACCCGACTTGGCTCGGGCTCGAGTTCTTCGGCAGCGACGGCTCGCACAAGCACGGCAACACAACGGCACGGGCGTAATCACGACACGGTGCGGCTACACGTGGCTAGGGTTCGGACTTGGTCTTGGCGATGGAGCTCGATATTGTGCTTGATGGCTCGGTGGGTGCAAGTAGTGCTCGGCCAAAAGTGGTTCTTGGCGGTAGCGGCTCGGCGATGCACGAGGGTCTCGTCGTGGTGGTGTGGCGTTCGTCGGCAGTGGGGGGAAAACTCCGGCGCGGGAGTAAGCAGACGATGGTGCTCGGTGCTGAGGTGGTCGGGAGTCTGGTGGTGGGTCTATGGTGCTTGATGCAGGCGAGAAGGAGAAGTCGACGGTGAGGCGAGCTCCAGCGTCGACGAGACGCAGGCAAGGTTGATGGATCGGTTCTCGCCGGGTGTGCAGGGAAGTGAGTCGGGGAGGTGGGTGGAGGGTGACAGGACAAGAAGAGAAGGAAGGCGAGGAGGTGGAGACGAGGGTGTGGGTACGGTCGACGACGAAGAGGTGAACGTCGGTGACGAGGACAGGCGAGGGGCGGTGACAGAGGAGGTGGGTGCGTGAGTGGAGAAGAGTCTCGGCTCGTGGTGCGAGGGATGAAGGGAGAGAGGGGGACGAGGTCAATGGAGGCTTCGCGAGCGAGCGCGCGAACGTGGGTCGGGGTCGTGGTTCGCGACGAAGATGAGGCGTCGTGGGCGGCGACGTGAGGAGCGCAGCGAACTGAAGAAAAAGGAGCGGGAAATCTGAACGAAGTGGGGAAGAAAGGATTGCTAACGGGTCGGGTCAGGTTTCCTGGGAGTTGGGCGCGGGCTTGGACCGGTGAGGGAATTAAGATTAATTGGGAAGGGAGAAAGAGATGGGCCGGGAATTATAAGAAGGAAAAAGGGAGTTAGGATTTGGGCTGGGTTGGGTTTAAAAAGGGAAAAATATGAACTGGAAAAATAAAAGGATTAGGAGTTTAGTAAATTAGTTTAACTAAAAAATTATACACTTATATTTTTAGATCGGAATAAATCTGGATTAAATTTTGGAAAATATACGGGAAATTTGTAGGAAATTTGGGAAGGTATTTGAAGACGTTATTTATAACATATGCTAATTATATATAGGGACTGGGTATTACAATAGTTCTCCGTGCCGCGTTAGAGTGGATCGGGATACAACACATTATCCACTTTCAATCGAACACATTATCCACTTTAAATCTATATAAGCATTGTGAATTAATATTCTATTATCGATGGAAATAACAGGTTGGTTACAGGATATTTAACCGGAGATGTGATTGCTCCTATTCGATGAAAATGATCCGGTTCGACACATCTCAACATCTGACTAAGCAGATTGTTAATCATACATATTTCCTAGCAGGATTTTACAAAAATTGATGTGTCAAATTCCAATCAATATTCATAGGCTCCATAGGCTAGTAATGCAAAGGGGGATAACTTGCAATGGTCTCCTCTGGCTTTTTCGATTGGGATGCGTTAGACATTTTTATGGCACAAGAATCTTTATCGCACAAGAATCGAACTGTAAAAAGAAATTCTTACCACATAAACTGATTAGAATCCTCTGCTTGTCTTTTTTTGGTAAGAATCCTGCTCTGGGGTCTCTCAGCGTTGATCCCTTCCTGACCCCACACAAACCATGGCCCTTCCTGCTATTCCCCATTCGAGGCCATCCCATCCGCAAGTACCCTGCTCTGCGAGTAGAGGATCCATATCCAGTTGGTCCAGTTGATGGATGCGTTGGGGCTGATGATGGAAGATTGAGATTTTGATCACTATAACAATTTTATTCCATTTCTTTTTTTAACTTTTTTTTGGCAATTGTTTTTACGGCAAAAAGCAGGGCTATTTAGATTAGTGGTTAATGAGAATTTAAAATGTCAACTCAAAGGATCTAGCATATGAACAAAGTAGATTCTTCCAAGTCTTGTTAATGAATCATGAGAAAAGGTGAGTGGAAATATAAGTCACTTGCATGTTGAGGAACCATATTATGAAAAAATCATAGTTATGTAAATTAGAATATCAAGTTCAGAGTTTGAGGGTATTGTGATATAAGATATAGGGGGTTGCAACCCATCGTTTTGTCAGATAAGATGGTAGTATAAAACATAATTAAAGGGTTTGAGATGTGTACGATACACTTTCCTAAATACGATATTGCTCTTATTTGTGGAGTATAGCAGTAGGTAATCATCCTAAGATACTAAAATTTCTTTAGAAAATAGTGGGAAGAATATGCAAAATTGTGCGAAGTAACTATCTCTTTTATTGAGTTGAAAAGACGGTTGTTTCGGAAGCGATGACGGTTTGAGAAAATTGTACCTAGCCGTTTTCAAATAACCTTTGAATTCGAATTTCACAAAAAGAAGAAGAACAAGAAGAAGAAGAAGAAAAAGAAATCAAAAGAGAGGATTTCGAAATTCAAAGGTCAGCTTTGTTTTCAGCCAAAGCCTACTACAAATAAGACTCGGTATTTTTGTAGCCCATTTTATTCAAGGTTTTTGGATATCTATTATATAGACTATAAGTTTCTTCTTTACAACGAATGTAGGTCTGTTAACCACATGCAGAAACACCAACAATATATACAAAATACTAACAAGTTTAAGTTGGGATGACACGCAATCTCTATCGCAATAAATCCTTGATGAATGCAAACAAAGAACAAGTAGTGGGCTATTTGACCTCAATAAACACAAGAGACACGGCAAGCAACTAATTCATATTTCTCTAAATTAAGATGGTTTCCTGGGTTTCTCCTCAAAACTTATCTGAGGCAGGAGAAGAATTTTTTTTTAGTGTAAATTGTCAAAAAGTCACCGGTCTGCTTCAAACTTGTGTAAAAACAAAAAACCCCGGGCCTAATCAAAACCCCATGGCTGTATATCAATTGCTTGTAATATCTAAGAGGTACAGTTGCATGTAATATCTAAGAAGCTGCCTGTAATATTCAAATGGTTGAGAAAATACAAATTCTAGATGAAATACAACCCAGAGGTTTTTTAACAAAGATTTTGAATGATAGACCCTTCCCAACAATTTCGAAAACTACAGGGTTTTTTAGACAACTCCTGAATGGGCCGGGGCTTTTTGACAATTTATCTTTCTTTTTTTAACGTAAATAAAAATGCTAAATTGAACCAAAACCTTGTCAATTTTTAGCTAGATTGCAGGAAAATACACTCTATTTACAAACCTGCACTTTAAATCGTAAAGTATGTTAGCAATTTTATTTTATATCAATTTTCTTTCCAAAGATTTTAATGAGACGGATGACCGCAAAAGCAAAAAGCTTCTATGTGGGAAAGCCCCTTACGATTTGACCCCAAAAGCAAAAAGCTATAAAAAAAAGGGCACTCTCCCCCCTCTCTTTTCTTCCTGTTAATTTTTTATCATTAATTTTCGTGACCGGATGTAAATACTCTGAGTTAAGTGAAGGTTTTTAAATGTTAGTGGAGTTTTCTACTTTTGGACTAAATGTGAGGGGGGTATCCTGCATTTAAGCCATTTTCTAAATGGTAAATTGCAAAAAAGCATCTAGTCCACTTCAAACTTGTGACCCCTCATCCGGGCCCAATTAAAACCCCTTTTAATACCATGCAATATCTAAGCAGTTGCAATTGTCCATAATATCCAACCAGTTGAGTGAATACAAGCCCTAAATGAAATAAAACCTAAGGAATTTTCCATAGATTTTGCAAAGTAGGCCCTTCCTAACAATTTCGAAAATTACCGGGGGTTTTAGACAACTCCAGAGCAGATTGGAGGCTTTTTGATAATTTTCACAATTCAAAAATAATTACTACATCATAGAAAACAAAGCCCACAAAGCTCAATGAAAACGTTGTTGAGGCCCATCTCAACACACCCACTTCCATTGTGGCATTGTCCGCTCGCATCGCAGGCGCTCGAGTGGAACACGACCAAGGATCGAACCCTAGCTCTCGATCAGATCAAAAGCAAAGGAAGCATCATTATCATCATCAGGCGATGGGGTTCATGTTTAGGGTTAGGCTATCGTCGTTTTTCGCCGGCGCCGCCGCGGCTTCGGTCGGTGGGTTTTACTACCTCTACAAGGATTACATGGCCGCTCATCAGACCATCTCCCAGCAGGTCCCCTCTCTTTCTTTCTTTTGATTGATTCGTTGTTGTTTGCGAGATTTTGGCTTAAAATTTAGGGCACTGATGATTCGATTTGCTGTGAATGGGTTGCGTGAGAAGGAATTGGGAAACGGGAGATTTGTTTGGGATTTTGAGGATTTTAGTTGTGGATTTGGATTTGCATTGAAACGTTAGTTAGTTTCATTTTGTACATCGTTTGGCATTTAGAATGGAGGTATTAGGGGGTGCTTTCTTTCAAGTTTCAGCTCGTATTCTCTGGGGAACGTTGAGAATAATAGGTGATAGTGAGATCGACCCGGGGCAGTGCTTTACTGCTTTTCAAGGAAGTCTCTCTCTTTTCTAGCTTTCACTAAGATAAGAATCTGAGATGTTTGGGTGATGATGCTCTGAAAAGATAGGATAGGAAATTAGCGCACATGTCCGACGGAGGATAAATCTAGGAAAATCTATTTGAGATGGTATGGACATGTCTGACGGAGGTAAATAAATGTGCAAGAGGGACAAAATTATAGTTAATGATGCATAGGGATCTAGAGTTATACGTAACAGATGATGAAGAGAGTCTGTGAGAAACATACGTTGCCTGTTCATTCGAGGAGATGACCCTTTAGAATGCAAGAAAAATGTTCATGTAGCCAATCCCAAAGGTTCTATATGAAGGCTTCTCGTTGTTGCACTATTTTTTTTTCTATCACAAAGTATTTTGTATTTAGCTTAAACGACTATGGTGAGAAGTCTTGCAAAATTACATAATGTTAAAAGGCGAAAAGGATCACTATGTTTTCTTAGGACACCATTTCTATGTTTATCTTATATGTTCTTTTTTATTCTTTTGCTAAATATTTTTCATTAGAGGCTATTTCTACTACTTAACAACTGAAACTTCTTTAGACTTTACACCTTTCAAGATAAATAAAATGGCTAGCTAAGGAAAGCAGATAAGGTTAGGTTAATGCTCTTATGAAAAATTCGGTTTCATATCTCATTTGTACTTTTCCCATTGTCTTGTCTACGCCTGCAGCTGGTACTACTCTCGGGTTGGGTTAGGATCTATGAAGCACGGATTGCCTCACGTGTCGTCTCGAATTCACAAATCCGAGTGGGTTCTCTCTAATTAGTTGCGAGTCATGAATCCCAATTTTCGTAATTAAATAAATAAAAAATAATTCAAATACTTCATGATTCGACCCGATTTGTGTGTCGGGTTTGTTCATTTAAATTGGTTTGTAGGTTTGGTTTGGGTTGATCGTTTAGATCTGTTCTTAGATGTGGTTTGGATTTGATCATTTAAATTAGATCTCACTTGGAAAAATTTAGGCTTCTCTCACAAACTATTGTGGTTAACCTTGAGGTATTGTGGCTGCCCAGAGATCCATTTTTACCGTTCACACATGTAATCTGATGATTTATTCGAATTGTTTAAGATCATTGTTCTTTATATATTTATATGCATATATATTAGATATTAATTTAAAAATTCGATATAAAAACATGTCTTGTATCCTAGACTTTTAGAAAATTGTGAATTTGCTAATCCGAATCATATCATATTCTCCAATTCTGTGCTGCATAGGTTAGGATGCTAGACTCCACACTATCTTAGTGGTCATAGGCTTTTTACTGTGGACAAGGACCATTAATAGTTTAGTCCCATCTGGTCAACAAGCCAGGATTATAATATAAAGATCATATGTAATTGTCATCAGTCATCACTGGGTTCAGCCTGAGTTTAGGTAGGATCCATGTAAGTTTAGTGCTTAATTTTAAAACAGAAAATCACAGAATGTATAGACGTGACAAGCCTGTAAGGTGAGAATATGGCACTGCCTCTATGCCTGTAGTTGTCTTTCTTTCTTTCTTTCTTTCTTATCCATTTTATGTCGTTATTGGGTATTGGGCGGTGGAGAGAGTGTGTGCGGGTGTTTTTTTGGGTCTTTTTCCCTTCCTTTTTTTCCTTTTTGTGTTTTTGTCGGGGTGGGGGTGGGGGTGGGGGGGGAGGAGGAGGAGGAGGAGGAGGGCAGGTTTATAGTTTCTCATGATTGTCCTGTTCTTCTGATGTTGGCTAGTTGACCTGTTATTGGAGATCAGAATGCTTGTAGATGGATTAACTATATATTTTGACCATTATCGAGCTTAGCCTTTTTAGTACTCACTCCTCACATCATCATATAAGATCTTTAATGATGTATAAAGCTGAACATCGGTAGAGGTTCAAGTATTTGCCAAGTGGAGACGCCTATCTCCAACAAATCCAATTGAATATGCTTCTGAACAATAATAAGTTTGTATAGCGGCATGTGGCATTCAGTATGTGTTAGATTTTTCCTTGCTAGGATGGAGATAGGTTCTTAAGCATATCTGTAGCGAAGTTGTGTGCATTGTTTTAAATGCCAGTTGACACCTGCACACATGTTTGAACACTGGTTTCCATGACACAAGGAAATGAGCTTATAGCATATTCGGTCAGTATCTGCAATACGTTGGTTTTGACATGTCATTAACATAGTAGCATGGCATTTTGCACACGAATTATAACAGTTTCGTTATTGTTTATTTGATTATTTGTTGTCCATTTTTTTGTTTGAAGTATTATATAGTTTGTTGCTAATCCATGTAGTGATATTTTCAATTTGGAGAAGTGGCTGTATTGGTCTCTAATTATAATAATACCCTTTCTAGTTCATAGTTTGCTTGTTCAGGATTTGGCACTGATTATGAAGGGATTGGCCTTAGACTAAAGAATTTCATGGACTTTTTAAAACCATGAAACCTTTAGTGGACTTTGTTCAGGATTCAGCGCTAATTATCAAAGGATTAGCTTTCGGCCTTTGGCACTAATTATAAACTTTGTAAACCTTTAATGGATCCTTGTGCTCCATATAGACTGCGTTGTGATATAAAATGCTTCTACAACAATGATGATGGATATCTATGACTATGAGATTTTTCGTCCACCATGATGCCCTAAATTTACATCACTAAGGTTAAAAAAAAAGGGAATATCAGGACGGATATCCGGATTCGCCCGCAAACCGAACGGAAAACCGATTATCCGGTCAAGCCGGATGTCTGCCAAATAAACCGGTTATTCGGCCGAACAACGGTTAACCGGACATATTGGTTTGTGGATGTTAGATTGTTTGTTTCTTTATCTTATTTCATTATTATGTGTAATCTATTTATGCTATATTGCTATATACAAGTTTCATAAAACATAATTTACATCGGTTACCTAGTGTTTGTGAAAATGTCTCATTGAACATATGAATTATATATTAACACACGCACACGTGCGCGCGCGCGCACGCACACACACACTACATATATATTAAGGGCTGAATAATCCGGATAAACCAAATAACCACCGAATAATCCGGTTCGTCTTTATCCGTTGGCCGACCGAACGGATACCAAATACATATTTTACAACCTTGTACATCACAATTTATTTCAGTACTTTGACATGGAAATCCCTGACTGCCATACAACTCAACAACTGCCATTTATTGCATCGGTTTAGGATTTTGGAGTTGTGTATTCTTCTGTTCTTAGAATTAAAAGCATATTTGTGAAATTATTTGTTCATTTAGTAAAAGAAAGTCACTGTTATTTTGAAAACAAGATATGAGGCTCATGTTCATGTTTTTAAATCACCTTCCTCCTTGGTTTCGACCCTGACCACTTGAACAACAATAACAAGATGAAGGAAAAAGGCCTTTATCTCAGACTACATAGTCGGGTTTATGAATTAATTTCTTCCATTCAACTCTGTCAAGGGTTTATCTCCTTGATTAGATTAGCTAACATAGTTTTTAAGTGCCTTTATCCATCGTTGTTTAGGGTTACCTTTAATCCCTATTACTCTGTTGACTATAATCTTTTTTTTTGGGGTAAAACTGGGATGGACCCAATTAGAATATTATTAAGGAGCAAGTAATTGGGCATAGCGCGATACAAAAAAACCCATCCAATGGGTATATAACCAAAACTTAAAACTAGGGTTAGGGTTATCTAACACATTCAGCGCAGCCACACAAAAAACTCCTCATTTCTTCGCCTCTTCGTTCTCTCAATTTTCTGAGCTCCTAACCACTTCCTTTTCCAATAAAAATTTCCAAAATAAACCATTTTCCACCATGATTCTTCATTGTAAGCACGGCTCTGGTTGAAAGATCTCCTCTTTTGCTACTTTTGCAGAATTTGTTCTCTGAAATCATCAGATCTGGGTACTTTTCCTCATATATCTAAGTGTTCTCTGCATAAATCTTCTCATTAACAAGAAAGATTCAGGTAATATTAATAGAAACTCCTTAGCTCTTCATTTCTTCGCGCTTAAATTTTTGAGCTCCAAAAATCACTTATGTTGACTATAATCTTGTTACTTCTAATTGTTGCACCTATCGGCCTACGTTTTACATGCCCAAACCATCTCAATGATATATCTTATGCTTATTGGAGCTACCTCCATTTTTTTAAACAGATACTCTCGTCTTTAATCCTATCTCTTAGAGTATTGCCGCTCATCAATTCCAACAACTTTATTTCAAAGGTTACCTTTTTGGTCATGTTTTATAATTAAACAACATTTTAACCTATAAAATCATTTTTAATGCCTTCCAGTAGAATTTCCCCTTTAAATCTTTCATGAGCATTATATGTTCACATCACATCGTTAGAGCCAAATGGTTCGAAAATGCAGATGTTCTTGTTGAGTGAGTGGCTATAGTCGTTAGTAGCTGAGCGGATACCAAGCTTGTCGTGACCTAGGAATTTGAGAGGAACTATGATTTAAAGATATGGATATTATCTCTATTTGGACCTTCAAAGGATATGATATGTTGGGAATGAAGCTATTCTGATGGTTAAGTACAATGTTGGGATGACAAGACTTCAACCTCCTGTTGGCAAGCTTCAGTGGCGGTGATCCCAAATCTTTGTTTGCTGGAGATAAATACTCCACTACTCTGTCTTCCCCTTTTCTTGTCTCTTCCTTTGTCATTCACACACCTGATACTCCCAAGTTCTCGTGATTTTTATTTTTCCTCATAATTTTCTTTTACCTTTCAACGTCACCTACAGAACTTGTATGCATGACTCATTAAGCTCTTTCTGCAATTTTCCTTCTCTCCCTCGCTATATTGCATTGCACATGATTCTTTGATTTCATCTTTTCTAGTGTCCTTTTCTTTTTTCCCCGTTTTTTTCTCCCTCTTTTTCTTTTTTGCCGTCTTTATTGTATTTAGATGAGGCTTGCGTTGTCATTCTCTTATTTGCTAACTGGCCATTGGGGTTTAATGTCACAGATTAATTTGTAACTTTCTAAGATACGGGTGGGACGAGATATGAACGAGTTCTTAATTTGGCGCAACATTATAGTATCTGATTCTCACTCTTGTTTCTCAAACTGATGGAAAATTTATGTGATGGAAGTACATAAATTAAAACGTTGGCAAAATTTCACTGAAACTACCATTAACTTTCACCACTTTCACACTAAATCACCTTTCTCCGGAATAAACCCTTATCACACTATCTTTCTTTACATCATCATCTGCGAGCATGTCAAGTGTTGTGACTTAATAGAATCAGGTTTGAAAATCTCCTCGATGTAAGAACATGGTATACATATGAGGCTATCATTTTATGATCTCCTTCGCTGTTAGAAAATGTACTTTACGCAGCACCCCATTTCCGACATCATTCTTCTGATTCATAATTCTAAACTTTGTCTCTGAACCAACCAAGGTTTCCCCCAAATTTAACCTTTAGAGCATATGCGTTGTGCGTCCTCATGATGTATAACATTGAGCCGCATGGCCCATTATTCGGGCAAAGTTCATTTTAAGTTAAGAAAAGCCTATGTGGATATTGTTTTATCCAATTGGTGTTGAAACATCGTATGGGTTGAACACTAGTATAGCTAACCTACTACGCAACCGGTCAAAGTTAGATGAACCATTCTTATAACTCCTCTTCCTTTACTTTTCTTCGAAGGTTTACTTCTCTTCTTAAAAAGGTAAGTTTTGTGAATGTGTCTCAGACCCTCAATATCTATTACTATAGACGATAAAATTTAAAACTTTTTTGTTATCAAAATTCTTCTAATTTTTCATCAACTTATTTTTTTTTATCCCATTTCTTTTCTTCCCTCCCTTTTTTCCCTTCGAGTAGTCATACTGCAAGTGCAACCACATATGTGATATCGCCACTCAGCCGCGTACCATGTCCATAAACTTAATCTTCTTAATTAATGTCATCAGGATGATCAAATTTAAGTGGAATAGTTATATAGTTTAATGTAATTTTTTTATATAAAAAATATCATGCTGTTTTTCTGTTAAAAATTGTGAAACTTGTGAAATTTGACCGAAACATTATTCTATGTTATGAACCATTATCGCTAGTCCTTGAAGTTGTAATATAATGAGTGTATCATCAATCGTGGAGAGTCTAAGAAGTATGGATACGGTCCATACGGATACTTGGCACAATTCTATATGCGCATGATGGTAATTTGTTAGAAAATAGGACATGAAGATAAGATAGACTAAATTTCAAGGATGATGATGATGATGATGATAACATGCGGGCAAATTGTATAAACCTCCTGAAATGCGCAAATAACACAAACTTGTTTGCATAATTTTTTGAGTCTAATATACAAGAGCTTGTTTCTTTGGACTATCAGGCTTGTTATAATAGGCATTTTTGCCTTGTTATCTTAGCAAGTGAAAGAGATTTACCTTTTTCTTTTTTTCAGGTTAAAGATAACTATGAATCTCTTGAGAGCCGCTATGAAGCTTTGAATGCACGCGTCACAGCTTTAGAAAACTCGAAGAATGTAGAAACTGCAACACCACCTGTGGAGGGAATTGAATAGATGTGATATTTCTTTAATGATGATGAGGTTTTGATCCTCTCTAATGTTTGTTTTGATGAGTTCATGTTGTTTTTCTTAACACCAAGTTGCAATCTGATGGACCTCCATATGAGTTGCATTGAGATATCAAATGATTTCATAATACATACTCTGGGCACCAGTGCTCTAAAATCTGCATTTGTTTTCGTTCCCTAACAATTGTAGCTTTTTTGTACAAGCAAGAGCCCATTAAGAGGGCAGTTATAATCAGACTGTTTCATTGAATTTAAGAGCTTGTTAGTGCTTACAAGATGACAATTTTATGTCCAGTTCACTGAAAGTTTATTATGGGGGTGAAGCCGTTAAAACCTTTGGTGATATTGTCTTTCTGTTAATGAAGTCTGCGGGTAGTGCTATTCCTATTTTTATACAGAAGTCTCTCTTCCAGCAAGTGACTTTTCGTGATGTTTTTATTTGAATGCCATCCGTTCTGGAATTGAATCGGCATCCGAGGGGAAATGCTTAGTGCATAAGCTATATGCTGAATTGGTGTCTTTCTTTCTTTCTTTGTGTGATTGTGTGTTTACGGGATTCATACACAGGCTTTGGTCATAGTAAGGCATACTGAGTGTAAGAAAGAATTAAATGATAATAACGGAATAAGTGGTTGATTGCCACGATTTTAGATGTTGGGTTTTGTACGATTTGATTTTCATTATATGAAATGTAGGTTCAAGAATAGGTCATGTGATTTTCTTACCTTTTGCCCTTGCATCTAGCAAGTATAAAATTATTGGTTTTCTGATTGCATCACTAGATCGATTGAGTATCAAATGTTATGTGATAGTATCATTCTTCTTGGTACTCTCGAGAGCAGACACGACTAGTAAAACAGAACTTGATTAGTAGGTTTAAGAATAGGTCATGTGATTTTCTTACCTTTCGCCCTTGCATCTAGCAAGTGTAAAATTATGCAAGTGTAAAATTATTGGTTTTCTGATTGCATCACTAGATCAATCAATGGATGATAAGTATCAAATGATATATGATAATATCATTCTTCTTGGTACTCTCGAGAGCAGACACGACTGGTAAAACAGAACTCGAGTTGAGTAACTGATTTTGAGGAGCTAACATGATACCCCGACTATGAGAGAGAGAGAGCACTATAGTCAGAGAATGTTATTTTGATGGTTTTTGCTCTTGTAGTGAATGGTTGCAAAAATCAACAATTTTTCAACTATACAGCATTTTACTTTTTCTGATAAACAAGTAAAATGTATGCAAAGCACGTGAAAGTTGATGTATCCATGTATTAGGCATTGAAGAACAAGATGAATGGTGTTGATTATCTGAATATCATGTGGTTATCACTGTATGACTCTTCCAAAAAAAAATTGTTATCCTTCTTGCCAAGCCGAATTTATCTGGCCACCCAGCGTAGCCCAACCTGTTAGAGCCCACGCACTTCTCCAAGCTAAACACACGGAGAAGTCAGGTGCGTTGCGAGTCATCCCCTCCAAAATCCGATCCAAACGCCAAAAAGAATCATCGCAGCGCCACCACGATGCCTTCCGCTGCCCTCATCTCTCAACCTCCACCACCACCACATCCTCTCTTCACCCGCCGCAAAACCACCACAGCCACCTCCGTCGTCTCCTTCTCCAACCTCCCTCAAAACCCTGACCCTGACCCTAACCTTAACCCTAGTCCCTCACCTCTCAAGCTCAACCTCCCTCAACAACTCACTTCGATCGCTTCGAAAGGGGACGAATCTTCTCTCAGCGGCTCCGACGTGCTTCAGGCGCTGCAGAGAGCCGCCGCAATCAACAAGAAGAAGAAGATGAAGAAAAATTCAACGAGACGAAACAAAGGAGGAGGAGATGCGATCGCTGCTCGAGGCGAAGGTTTCGATTCCGGAAACGTGCGGCCAATCAATGTTCGGAGAGAGTGGAAGGAGCGGATCGATGAGCTTGAGAGGAAAGTCGAAGAATTGAAGTCTCAGTATCACTATTGAATCCAAATCGATTCTATCGTTTGAATATATTTATAAAAAAAAGTGTCATTTTTTTAATAAAAATTTTGGGTTCTGAATTCTTAGCAAAATAGCAACTTTTGAAGAATAGCAGCTTCCATTTGGGTTTGAGTTGGAGATGAAGTTTGATTGTTGCTGGAGGAGAAATTTTTTTTGGGCAATGTAACCGGGCAGAAGAGAGAACGATATAGGAATTTTCGGCCCCTGTAGATGCATGCACCCGATACTTCTATTTCTTTCTCTCCGGTGACCGGATGCATGTGCCCATACATAGAAGAATTTTTCTTGAATGATCTTTTGCATCAAAAAATAGAGATTAAAAGTGAAGATGATAACATGCAAATAA
Source organism: Agapanthus africanus (assembly GCA_030015575.1). Classification (NCBI taxonomy): domain Eukaryota; kingdom Viridiplantae; phylum Streptophyta; class Magnoliopsida; order Asparagales; family Amaryllidaceae; genus Agapanthus; species Agapanthus africanus. The sequence continues at coordinate 978,968,689 of CM057337.1, forward strand.
TTACCACAATTTTTTACTTCCTCTGATGAATGGCTTCAATTTTTTCCTACAAATATAGCTTGCAGAATCTCCAGTTTTATCCTCTTAATTTGCAACCAAAATTGTGGTCCCTGATTCTCTTCAAGTATAAAGGAAGGGAAATGGAGACTTACTTATGCCAACAAAGCTACACAGATTTGATAATGAAAGCTGTAAGGTTTCCAACCACCTGTTTATATGGAAAAGTTTTTTGTCACCTCAATCTCTCTGCCTTCTAAAATTTCTGGTGAGGCTTCGGCTACTGTGTCCATTCATTAGCCTCATATCACTCAGAGTTCGGCCGTTAGCTAGATGATTCCATGATATCTAGAGGAACACACTCCCAGATTTTAGTTACAGGTAAACTATGGAGCTCTTGTTTGTGCCTACATGTAAATTTCCGCCTCATCGCCCGCTCAAGGCCGGTGTCATCAAATGTGCCGGAATAGCTGGGCCAACTGGAGTTCCGGCGCCAATGGGTCAGAAGACCGAGTACAGAGACGGGGTTTTAGAGAAGGTTTTCATGGGTTTGTTTGCTCGTAAGATGGGGAAGTTTGCTTCACCTGGAGGAAAGAAGAGCGAGGAGAAGAGTTTGTGGGATTGGGATTATGAGAGCTTTGTTGATGTTTCGAAGAGAGTGATGATGGGGAGATCGAGAAGTCAGCAGCAGGAGGTAGTGAGGGAGGTGCTTCTCTCTATGCTTCCCCCTGGTGCACCTGCTCAGGTAATTTTTTTTGCCCGATGGTCGAGTTCTTTTAAGGATATAATTGCGGCTGGTACTTTTTGCTCGTATAGAAGGAAACCTCTCTAGTCTCTATTTAGTAAAAGCTTGCACTTGACTGGTATAATTCTGCTTTGTTCCCCCCTATGTTGACAAGTGCATATATAATTCTTTCACCAAGGAGTGATTTGTTGGCAAGAGAAAAAAAATTATTATAGATGGAAAAGGTTAAAACTAACCCTTTTTATAGTTAGACTGTGAAGTGCAAGTTCTTAAAGGTTAGGATGGTTTACGACCAAAAGTAAGCGATTTTCTTGAAGGATATATCCCCCAAGACTTTTGGTTATATAGGTTTATTAAATGCTTTCATATTACCCAAATTTTTATTCTGCTATTTTAGCCCAAGCTTACTTGTATTTTTTCTGTTGCTTTTTATGATCATTGCATATTTAATTCTTTCACCAAGGAGTAACTTTTTTTTTGGTTGTTTGGGGGGCGGGGCGGGGGGGGGGGGTGACTAACAACAATTATGAAAGTTCGAAGGGTGAAATGCAAGTTGTTAAAAGTTTTGGGAAAAAGCAAGGGAGTTTCCTTCAATCTATCCAATTATATAAGGCTAAACCGCAGGAACAGCTTCCAGATCTAATTTTTAACTATTTTGCCATTGGAATTAACATCATTTGATGCTCCAAAGGTTTTGTGATGAATTTCTTTTGATTGCATTAGATACTAACTAAAATAGTTACCACTATTGAATTGTAATTCCATAAAGTTCATAATGGAAAGTAAAGGAAAGGATTTATGTTTGTGGTTATAAATTAGAGTAAAATATGGTAAATATGCACTTATCTGAAATTATGTGGAATGAGACGATTGTCTGTAATTCAGCTATTTTGTAAATAAGACATGTGATATAATTTTTATCCTTTGAGTAAAATAGTTATTTGTCTATGTGGTTGCAGTTTCGGAAGTTGTTCCCTCCAACTAAATGGGGTTGTGAGTTTAATGCTGCGTTGACAGTGCCCTTCTTCAATTGGTTAGTCGGACCCTCTGAGGTATTTCTAGCCTTGCAGAATCCTCTTGATTTGGCACTCCCATTTCTACATGTCCTTTATAAATCTTCTTCAATTGGTATGTTGGAATGATGCCATATTTGAAAGCCATTTTACCAAAAGCTTAAGCTTATGCGATGTGAGGTTGTATGCCTACCAAATGCTCTTCTTGTTGATATCTATCCAGTTTCAGTTGTGTGATATGAAAGAAACATCAATATGCATCAGTCGATATTTATGTGTTGTGGAAGTTTTAGTTACATAGTGCACAATTTTTTTTATCATGATTGTTTATCGCTGAACATTAATTAGGTTGTGGAAGTAGAAATAAACGGGGTGACACAACGAAGTGGAGTACATATCAAGAAATGCAGGTATGCCATATTCCCAAGTGTAATTATCTTTTGTTTATATGATTTCCTAGACTTTCATATGACATCATAGATGTTATTAAAGTTTTTGTTCATCAAGATATTGATTATATTCACATTTTTTCCATATCCATATACTGACTTCTATTTTTTTCCCCTTCATTTTTCCTTTGTAGATATTTGGAGAACAGTGGATGTGTTGGGATGTGTGTGAATATGTGCAAAATTCCAACACAAGATTTCTTCACCAATGAATTTGGACTTCCCTTAACCATGAACCCAAGTAAGTAAGCCCTTGATAATAGATCTCTGTTGATGTGCATAGAACTCTTGGCGAGCTTCGGTAAACTTCATTATTAAGGAATATCTGCACATAATATCCTTCTGCAAATTGTTTTAGCTCATGCTCGGCATTTCTTATTGAAGCTATTGCGAAATTGCAAATTATATGCACATACATAAACATCTGTTATTGCCGTAAAATTATATGGACACTTAGGTAATATATGTCAACACATGAAGAGCCCAATTTCATACATTTTTGATAAGTTTATATTCATGCATACTTCATTTTAAATTTGTGCGTAAGGTCACTACATCCTGCTTCTTATAGTTTTCCCAAGTTGATTTGATTAAAATATTTGATGATGTTTAATTTGTTTGACACCAGCGTAGAAGAATAAAACAATCAATGCATTTTTTTCAAAGTAAATCCAAATTCCTTGATTTCAATAGGATGGCTGTATTCTGATATAAACAGACCTTCCTTCTGTGTAATTTAGGTCCTTAGCTATAGTCGACTAGTATGAAGAAAGAATACCTTATGAAACACAGTTTAATTTTGTGCTTAACAAATACCAAATTTATGCAAGAACAACAACATGCTTTTAGTTTCTCATGTTTTTGCAAGCGCATGCGTTCTGAATGTATCTAATTATATCTGGTCTCATAGCTTTTGAACTTTCACTTTACTTATGATCGTCTAGACGCAACATTGCTGTCAGCTACCATCGAAAGTTATGAAGTATGTGTTGCACCATAACAAAAATTGCAGCACAATTTTATAATAAGAGAGAGAAAACAGAACTAAGGTGGATGCTATACCAAAATCATTGTTTTCTGTCATCTGTGCCATCCTCGTTGTTTCTTTTTCAGATTTATTTCTAGTTCAAAATCTAAATATGAGAGATTGTATGACGAAATCATGAATAATTAGCTACCTTAATCAGTCTTTTTATATTCTCTATTAGGCTTCTATGGCTACATGTTTAGAAAAAAAATCTTTACTTTATCATTATCAATTTTTGACTTATCCTCTTGATTATGTAGATGATTTATATTACACCCTTGTAACGTAGCGCTAGTGTCTCTTTGTATTAATAAAATCATCGAGTTCTTTGTTCTTACAATTTCTAATGCGGTAGTGCCCATCATCTTTTCTCCTTCAATTCGCTTCATGGTTCTTCTAATCTGCAGTTGAATGCTTTGATGATCAATTCTTATTAAAGGCTAAATTGCAAGAAAATACCCCTCTTTTTGACTGTATAATAGGAAATATTCCTCACTTTTCAAAACCTGCACTGTGCCCCCTATTTAAAGGGTTGTTAAAATTTTGCATTAAACTCAAATCTTATACCTAAAATACCCTTAGAAAAAATATTAATTACGAGCAGTTAAGCAAACAACTAAAGAAAAATAATAAAGGTTAAAAGACACTTTTGGAATAAAAATTTGATTTAATGGAAATACTAACACCGTAAATCTAGGTAGCTGTAAATTGAAGGTTTTGAAAAGAGGGGGTATTTCATGCTATATTGCCAAAAGGGAGGGGTATTTCCTGTAATGTAGATTTCATTAATATAGACGCTTTATCCCTTAATAAGGCATAATTTTTTTTTAAAAAATATTTCGGTATTTATGTAGATTTTGAAGATATGAGTTGTGAAATGATATACGGCCAAGTTCCTCCACCTTTTGAAGAGGATCCTGTCTCTAACCAGCCTTGCTATGCCAACCTCTGTAAGTTCGAGTAGTTGCACTATATTGATAAGTTTCGACTAATTTGAACCTTTGAATTTGACCTCGAATTTCAGGGGAGAAAAATTTGACCTCAAATTTGTAAACTTTAAATTGCAGGTTCTTTGGCCAATCCAAACACCAAAGTTTGTCATAAACTACAAAACTGAAGATCTTTTGCTTTCCCGAAGAACATTAAATTCGCAGCCAATGCATCTTATGATGCAATCTTAGGTTCGTCCCTTGTTAATCATTGTTCTTTATCATCTTGGAACCCTCCTATATCGATCTTCAGAGTTAATTCAGCAAACTAATCACTTGATGCGTATGCATGTTGTTTCATAAATCATATACCCAATCTTCCATATTTTTTACTTAGTAATATTTGCTTATGAAACTAAATCGGTCGCTGAGATAGAATCAGTAATTTGAGTGGGGATAGATCACACAGATCTAACACACTTACTTTTCAATGTTTTGGTCAGGTGCCAGTGGAAACATTTCTGAGCTAGGAGCTTGCGGCTATGGAGAAATTTGATTGAAGTTAAGCATGTGTGTATTACTAAAAGCATGCATATTGTCCCAATATCATACTACACCAAAGCAATCAACTCTAAGTTGATATCTTTAGAATATGTTAAAAGTTTAAAAATTATTAGTCTTTTTTCATAATTTCTACGTGTTGATGTGAGTTTTGCTCGTTGGAAATAAATATTGTCAGCCATTGTGCTAAGAGAATTTTTTTTTTGAATTGTTAGATTTTTTTTTGTGATGTAGTTCTTAGAATAGGATTGTTTTCTTTTTTCATGTTATGCGTGGGTGAACGAGCGAAAATGGGAGACATAATGCTTTGAATTTGAAAATGTAGAGCTGGACAAAGAGGCGATTGATGTTTTATCTATTATATATCTTTTATTATTTCAATTTCTAAGCATCCATTTAGTCCTGTATGTATATGATACACTAGCAAGAGGGCCAAATGCATGGGTTCATGAAAAATGTTGGAAAGATTATGTTTTGATATTTTGTATGATCTACGGCTACGATGAAATGTAAATAAATCATAGAAAAGTAAATAAATCAGATGAAATGTAAATAAATCATATAAAAGTAAATAAATCATATAAAATATAAAAGTAAATAAATCATATAAAATAATCTTGGATGATGTAAAAAATTTATGACAATTAAACTATAGAATAATTTATGACAGTTAAGAGAAGATGGTATGCAACAATTTATATTGAAACCGTGCTTGAATAAAATTTATCAACATGAAAATGAATTTAAAACAATAATTAAGTCATCTATATATTTATCGGTAGTAATTCATGTGTTTGAGAGGTTGATTTTTAGTAAAACAAAGTTGTAAAGTGAGCCGATTCCATCGTGTTTGTTTAATTCAAATGCCACACAAAATATTGGCAAAACTGGTTGCGAGGTTCACTTCAGTCTCATGGTTATGATCGCATGATTTATTCTGAACGATGAGCACCATCTTAATAAGCCATAAAGACACATTGTTCAGCTGACTTCTTTTTTTGAGACGTCTGTTAACTATTGTTGATCGGAACTTCATATAACTTGAAATTAAATATCAGTTATAAAATGGCTCTAAACAATTAATCAATTTTAAGCAGGGAGAAAAAACAAAAACTGAAATGAAAATTTCAGTCTTTAACTCCGTTTAGTTAAACTTAAAAAGATCAAAACATACATCCTAAAGGGTATGAATGAATATTTCAACTAAAAAGAAGGGACAGAAAATAATTTTCCAATCCATAAGCCACCATGGACAAATATAGAAGGGGTCAACTGAAAATTTCCTTAAAACATAGGGCGGAGTTAAATTTCAACATCGCATAAATTTTGGTTGATAAACTTGCAAGGGGCTAAATAAAATTTTCTTAAAATACAAGGAGCCGAAGATAATTTTTCGGACAAAAATGAGCAGGATCTGGTTCGTGCGTACAGCTTTCTTAATAATATAATAATATATAATAATTGCAAAATTTGGTGCTTTGAGCTTATTTAATATGAATGTCTTGGAGCCTTGGAGGTGCACTTTGAGCTAATTCAATATGGATATTCTTCACTAATTAGCAATACCTCAGTAGATATATGCAGAACCCCATGAAACCTAAGATGGAAATTGGCCATAAATTTACGCTCTCGGGGTGAATTCATCGGTCCCACATATGTGTTGTGTGCTTGTATGTGATATGCGTGGGTGTGTTGTATGCTTTAGGCTATGGTTTATGGCATGTGCAATGTACATGATTGAACTAGTAGTATATATAAAATACATAAATTTTTACATGATTTAAACATATATGTTTTATTAATTTAATTTGCTTAGTAATTTAGGTTAGTGCTTACAGCAGGTGCGATGCACATGACTGAACTGGTAGTATATATAAAATAATTAAATTTTTACATGATCTAAATATGTGTTTTATTAATTTAATTTGCTTAGTAATTTATCATCTTATCATAGATTTAAATTGTTAGAAACAATTAGTAATGATTTTATAAAAATATTTGTTCAAAAGCAAAAAAAATGTACATCTCAAAAGAATAAAAATTTTGTTTGTCACATGTCATTTTGAGCATTAGTTTAAAATACATAATATGATTTGCTATTGATAAACTTATTATTCTTTCTTTAAAAAAACTTATTATTCTCAGAAAATGAATATGCTATTTTTTATTTTTAGAAGAAGTTTGTTTTAGCTCTTAGATTTCCAAAACCGTGAAGTTTTGTTGATCATAATCATCTCCATAAATATTTTAATTGTTTAAATCTATGTTTTATTGTTTTATTTGTTGGGGTGCGGTTCCGGTGAAAGATGTCTTTGAAGCTTTTTGATAAAAAAAAATGGATATCCACTGCTCATCACCATATCAAATCAAGGGGATCAATAGATGAGATTATTCACTTTCTATTTTTAAGAGATATACAAAATCAGTGAAGAATTTGCAAATGTAAATAAATAATCATGATGATGCTCGATATCAGTGATCTCCCAGATCATAACACGTGGCAGATGACTTGTCCCGGAGCTCACAAGAAAGGACCTACAGTGGCCAACCAGACCACACATATGCTCGTCCAACCGAGCAAACGCTGGCTCACCTCCGAGCCCCCTGCATAACCGACCTCCTCGGCCTCACAACTCATCTCCGGGCTACCGCAGAACCAAGATACCTCGGCTCTCCCGCTCGTCCACGAGCTCCCCCGCCGAGGTCATCTTCTTCGGTCTTCTTGACCGACCGACGACACCGCTCACAGGCACAACTGCCATCCCGCAAATCTCGCCATGCGCGAGATATCCGCCGGCCACATCCCACGTTCCACGCCATCACGACCCCGCATTAACGAGCCTGTCTCGCCATTAATGGGAGATCCCGCTCATCACGCGGGCGTGACGTCGGGAGCGTAACGACCATCGTGATTCTCGCGCCTGCCCTGCCTGCTGCAACCGCTATATAAACCCCTTCTTCAGACGGTTCAAGTAAGCCATTTTTTTACTCCACTAAGTCGTTACTCTACTCGGATCTCTAGACTAATTTGATCGTCGGAGGGTCCTCGGTGGTACAACCACCCCGGGACTTCCATGTAGGTAACTCGGCAACCACAACCTCAACCCATTGAGATCCACACGCTTCAGGAGCGACAGCCTCCAGATCCAATCTTAGCCACCCATCGCAACCATCAGCAGATCAACGGGAAGCAACATCTAAAGGAGATTACCGCCTCCATCAGCTGGCGCCGTCTGTGGGAATCGTTGATTCCACAAAAACAAAAGTTCGCCTCCCGATCTCAATCCAATGGCGAGCGATCATCACGACGATCTAAGCACCAGCCGCCGCCTCCCCCTCAACGGAGGCGCGGACGGACCTCCTCCGCCGAATGCCATCAACGTCCTCGCCGGCATGATAGACAGACTCGCATCCTTCGTGGAGGCGCTCGTCCGCGTCCAAACGGCGGGGAAAAATCCCCAGGTCGCAGCTCCCCCGCCTCGGGATCGGGACCCCTACAGGGGGAGAGAAGACTCAGCCCGCGTCGGCACGGCTGACCACCGCCTCGCTGCCTCCCACGGCCGCGAATCCCCTGGGTCAGTACGTTTTGCGACCCGCTGGGCACCCAACAGCTTGACACCGAGGTCCGTCGCTAGAGTGCCCCGCCCCGAGGTCTTTCGCGCACCTTTCCCTCCCGAGGAAATGTCGGTCAGCTCACCTGTCACCAGGCATGACCGACACCCCCTCCCCGACGGGGCCGTGCAGACGGGGCTCGTCACGACAGCTCAAGGACTACCTCACCCGGGGATTTGAGGAACCTCATTGAGAGAAACCGCTGCCGAGGCCAGACGCAGGCCTCCAACAGCAGAGGCCTGGGATCAGAATGCGCCGAGTCGTCGGGATACCATGGCCGACTTGACGCCCTCGAGAAGAAGATCGAGAGCCTGCATCGGGAAGGTCACCGTTCGAGCGACGGGGCTAAGTATGCCGCCGACTCGCTCACAAAACCGTTCACCGAGGAGCTGCTCGCCGTCCACGTCTCCTCCCGCATCAAGCCCCCAAAGGTCTCCCTCTTCGACGGCAAATCTGACCCGAATGACCACTTGGATGCATTCACCGCGGGAATGAGCTTCCAAGACCATTCTGATGCCGCCCACTGCCGAGCTTTCCCGGCCACTCTCATCCGCTCCGCGCGAGACTGGATCTGAGGACTCGAGCCACGCTCGATCTCAACCTTTGACGAGCTGGCCACACAATTTCTCGGCCACTTCGTCGGGAACAGGCGGCAGAAGCGCACAGTCGACCACCTTTTCACGATCAAGAGCGGGGACAGAGAGACGTTCAAAGCCTACGTCACCCGCATCTACAACGCCCTTCTCGAGGTCCCAGAGCACCAGTACGAAACGGTCATCACGACTCTGAGGTCTGGTCTTAGGCACAAGGAGTGGTTACACTCTTTTGCACTGGCGCAACCTAAGACCATGGCCGGGGTAAAGGCCTGGACCGAGCGCGAGGTCCAGCTCGAATCCGAGGTGAACGCAAACCTCCCCCGGGCAGAGCAAACCGACCAGAAGAAGAGGGCAAGGGACGAGAGAAGGGGACCGGAATGGCAAAAGCCCTATTCCCCAAAGTTCCAGGAGTACATGCCGCTTAACGTCTCCCAAACAGTGCTACTTGAGGAGGCCAAGGGTGAAGGGTTCTTCAAGTTCCCCCCGATCCCACGCGCGGCCTCAAAGCGAACCCGGGGCCCGTACTGCGGTTTCCATAGGTCGCTAGGCCACTCTACGGAGAGCTGCAAGCAACTCCGGGACTACATCGAGGAGCTCATCCGTTCGGGGCACCTCGCGGCGTACCTGAGGGACAAGCGGCAAGCTGACCGTGAGCAGGAGCAGCGCCCCCTCCCGCCGAGCTGACCATCGGCCAGATCATGGTAGTGTCAGCGGAGGATACGTCTGGTACCCCCGAAGCTCGGTACCTGTTCACACCATAATATTGCATTATTATATTCCTCATCCTTATTCGTTTTATAAATAAACAGGTGCTTTTGACGCATGTCTGCTACATATTACAGGTTACAGGTTCTTGGACAGAAAACAGTGAAAACGATGAAAAGGCGATGCAAAAGTGGACTTTGACCAACAAACAGAAGACTCTTGATCAAGCCTACATCAAAGATAAAATTCACAAAGTACAAGGCAATGCAAGGTCCAAGATTACAAAGAGAACGGTTAAAAGTCCACCGCAATTATTCACTGGAGATCTGGAAGAAACATAGAAGCTATTTTAATAAAAGAACCAAATAATAAGGAAGCCCAAAGACAGAAGAGCCAACAAAGGAAATTTCAAGGCCCAATACTTCCTTTTAAAGAGACAGAGACATAAAATTTTACCAAAGCTTGGAGTCTACTTTGACTAGGTCTTCCTAAGGATATTTTGGTAAATGTAAACGTGCGAATCAATTGTAACCTAGGGTTTCCTATCCTCTATAAATAGGAACTCTAAATCATTGTAAAGGCTATGCCTCCCTATGCCTCTTTTTATGAATAAAATTCAGAATTCTTTTGGAGAGCATCGATACCTCTTTTCATATCATCTATTCAGATCTGACAACCCTGTGTAAATGTTTGGAGAGAGCCATCTGTAAAGTAAGTAGGTAATTTCAATTCTTGCCCTAGGTAATTTTTCATTCTCTGCCCTAGATAAATGTTTTTAAATTCCCTAATGAGCGAGTAGTCTCCTCGCTTGTTAGGGTTAGCTTTGGGGAAGGCTTTTGAGAGATGAGATCTCTCATCCCTTTCTTGCCCGTTATATATTTTCAATAGGACTCCATGCATACACGCACATACCGCTCCCTACGGCACCCTATCCATCGAGGTAGCGGTGATACCGTAGTATAAAGGCCCGGTTGTGATGGTTTTCCATGGAGATTAAGGTAAGGATTGATAAAGGAAGGATAAGAAACTAGAGGAAGAAAACATCTTCCCGATGATTCTAATCCCTTTTGTTAATAATTACCATAACTCCTACTAGATCCTAATATGGGTATAGAAAGCGTTGAGATTTATTTACATTTTCAAACCTATCCTAAACCTAACCCTAGCAAGATTTAGATCTAGATAATCTTAGTATAGATAGATTTAGTTTTTAGATTTAATAAATCAATCCGACTCCCATCGGAATTAACTCGTTTAAGCGATTAGGAAATTCATAACATCCCTGTGGACCAACCCGTACTCACCGGCTAGCTACCAAGCGACGCCGTTCTTGATTGCGGTTAATAGATAGTTTTTTAGACGAATCAAATAGCGCCGTTGCCGGAGATGGCGTGTTATTTCCTTTTTGCAATTTCGGGTTAATACAAAATTAAAAAAATCTGAAAAATCTGAAAAATCAAAAAAATATATAAAAATAAATCATCTGTTATTTTTGGAAAAGGTACTTTGTTGTTTGAATTTTGCAGGATCTACAAACAATTTCGAATCTGGAAAAGTCTGGAGAGAGAAACGGAAAACAAAATATCACAATAGAAGGGGACTTCAAAATCAGAGCAGCAGAATTTTTTTCAAAGATCCGAGTCCTCCATCGCGCCGCGCTTCCGCCGCGCAATACCCACCTCAGACCGCGGAAACTCGGCCGTCTGGTCAAATCAGAAGTTCAGAAAATTTCTTGGGACCCGCGCCAACTGCCTAACCGCGGAACCACGGTGGGACCCCACTTAAGCCGCGGAAACGCGGCAATCTCAAGGCATCATCTGGTGAAAAACTTTCTGTAAGCTCCTCTGTTTCTTCTCTGTAAATCTTGATATATCTTTTCTGAAAATTCCTGCAGGATTCCGTGCGCTATAAAAATCTTTTCCCTTCCAAATAACAAATCTTGTGCAGGATTTTTGCGCCTCGCTTAAAATAGAAATTGATTGCAAGTAATATTTTTTGTTTTGCATATCTTTTATCGAAAATATTTTTGCAAAATTTCCAAATAAAGAGCAAGCGGAAAAAGGAAAATTTTAATTAGAAAACTTGCAAACTTTGAAATTCACAAAAAAGATTTGATTGCAAGTGATTTACTGTTTTGCATATCTTTAATCGGACTTTAAGAGGCTTTTGACCAATTCAAATTGGGTGGGGATTTCATCACCCTTCCCAAGACCCCAGAAATCACATAAGGCATTTGCATTGACCATTCTTAATTAAAAAATAATAGACTCAGCCCTAAGGACTTCGAGCTCAATAGGACAGAGGATTAATTATAGGCATCGACCATTTATCCTAACCTGACTTTGCGGTGTCTAGACAAGTATGTCTAAGGCAAGTGGTTACTTAATTAGGACCGCTACTTGTAGCGGGGAGCCTCCCACTTACCTGGCGCTTACCTGGCCGCAATTGGCGGTGAAGAGACAGTTTGAGGTCCTATTTCTAGCCCTTTGGAACAGTTAGGAGCTGTCTAGCTGACCTAGGTGACCCTAAATCTAGGCCTGATTGTGCATTTTTGGTTGATCGAAAGTGTGTCTTAGCTCTTTTCTCGAAAATCTTTTTGCAAACAGTTCTAAATAAAGAGAAAAAGGAAAAAGGATTTTTTTTAACAACTTGCAAATTTTTGCCGCTAAGAAATCCTTGCACCACCTACCTTCTTTCTCTTCTCTTTCTTCTATCATGGGTACCCCACATCATAAATCTCTTGCCGAACTTTGGTATTCCGAACCTAACTTTGCCTCGTTCGTCAATTGTTTCGGTCGATTTAAGGAAGATCCCTCCGTGCCCAAAATTTCTTTGAAAGATCAAATAGAAGCATCTAGGAGAAACAGTTCGACGTTGCAACCCACTTTGTGTCAACCATGTCAACCTCCACCACCTTCGTACGTTGATACCACTTTTTCGAGTCCTGCCGTAACTCCTAAACCGATGTTCATTGCTGAGCATATTGCTCAATCTCGTATCCGATCTTTCACCCATCTCCACTCATCTAGTTCTAGGGATCCACATGACTATTCACCTTTTTATCCATATGTTGACCCTACCCCTGTCCAACCATCCACTTCCTACCAGTCCTACCCGACTTTCCCACCTTCACTAGACACTGTTTCTACACAGCCTTTTGGGAGTTTCACGTCTCCAAACACTTTCGAATCTTTTACCGAAACCCCTTCACAACCCATGTCTAGTGTGGAACAATCGTTGGAGGCTTATATCTTAACAACAAACAAAATGGTTAGGAATGTGGATGCGTCCATTGCCGCACTTATGCAACCTACTGAACCGGTAGCTAGTTTCCAACTAGCTCCAAATTTTTCAATGTATGAGGAGGCGGTTGGACAGAGTGAGAATTTGAGAGGAGCGAGTGAGTTCTACACAATTCCAAATCAAACCTACCCCTATCCAATTGAAACCCACAACTCCGGTTTTCCATCGATTGTCCCAAATAGTTCACCAGTTGAAAATAAAAACGAGTTGTGTGACTTTGTAGTACTTGATTTGCCAGATTGTGAAGAACCCCTTTCGAGTGAAACCACACTTAACCCTTTCGATCTTTACATCTCCAATCTAGAACCTAAATCGATAAATATCCATGCTTTTGATGAGGTGTCAGAAAAAATTGATTTTCACTTGATTAAGGATATAGACGCCGGGAATATTTTGGATGATGAACCCGTAGATTTGATTGAAATGTTATGTCCAATTCATCATCCCGAGTCATTAGATGTTTCTCCCGAACTTCATATGCGTCTTGATTTTGATGATAATGGCATGGATGAGTTAACTATTGAGGAGACTTATGAGGATAGTATTGAGGAGAGTCTTGAGGATAATATTGAGGTTGAACCATTTTTGTTTGATATGTCGGATTTTCCAATTCAGCCTCCTGAACCTTTAACTGTTATATCACCCTCCCTCCTTTCCATCGTTCCGACCACACACAAGATCACGCTTGACGACTGTGAGCTTGAAAACTTTTCCTTTGAATCTGACACAGTTCTCACAGCCGATGACACTTACGAGTGTTTCACTTTTTCGGACGATGTTGAAGTCTCACTGCCCGAGTTTGAGTCCTTTGAATTTTCAGATGAGTTAGTTGAACCATCAGACTCGATTGCTTACAGTCGTTTCGAACCATTGATGGAATCTTTCAAATTCGAGACCGTTTACTACGGTGAGAATGAGCCTATCCCTAATTCACTCCCTTTCGTCTGTCCTATCTTTCCGACCGTGCAAGAGACTGTTACGCATTCATTTCCGCTACCGAGTTCGATGTACCCATGTTTTCTTTCGAATCTTGAGGGATTTGACCCTATTTCTCGACGGGTTGATCGATTAGCACAGTCACTTTTAACACATCGGTCATCACAAATTGTGCTAATTTATTCACTTGATTTACACCCTCAAGATCGTACTCCACTTCTTTCTCTTTTCCGTCATTCTTCTCCTCCACCGAGACCATATTCCACTCTTCTTCCCATATGGTCTCGTGTGCTTCTCATTTCTCTTCTTTCCACTCCCTTCTTTCACCAACTCTATCATTACCATGATAAGATTTTTGAATGGTTGGTGCTAACCTTTGGCTTGTGTAAGGCCTTGTTTAGTTTGGGGAGGACCTTGTTGTATATATGTATATATATTTTTTGTTTTCTTTTTCTATAAAAAAAAATTCAAAACATTAAAAAATATAAAAATATATTTTGTAAATAAATAAACAGGGGAGTGCCGACAATTTTGACCATCTTGGTGTGGCATGACAGTGAGGACACTGTCAAGTTTAAGTTTGGGGGTATGCTCGGTAAGTCTTCTTCCTTCGCATTCATTTGTACATATTTTTTGCATTTGCATAATTATTTTAAAATCCATAAAAATTGAAAATTTTCAAAAATTATAAAAATTAATGTATTCAATTTTGGCTTATTTGACTTGAGTTTGACAAATAGGTTAACTGGCTAGGAACAACTAGATCTTAGACTTAGTAAATTAAAAACCCTAAAAATAACCTTTCTTAAAGTTTAGCGGTAGAAAGTATATGTCTTTGTAGTTTATTTAGAAATAGGCAAATTTTGGGTTCACTTCTTGGGCTAAGTCGAAACAAAGGAAAAGTATTGATGTTCTTATTAGAGTATAAGTTTGAAAAATAGTTCCTAGCTTAAGTCTAGATTCTGAAAATGTATACCCTACAATTTGCACAATCACGCACCTTGAAACTTGGAATAGTAGAGGAGACCTTGAAATGCTCTTGTCTGAAGTCCTTAGTACGAAGAAAATGAAATAAAAAAATACAAGTGTGAATAAAGAATAAAAAAAAATGAACACTGGTTTTTGTGATTACTTAAGGCTGCAAAAAAATAGAAAAATATTTAGCGAGGGTGCTTCATCACCTAGTGCCTTAGACCAACTGGTTTGGGAGTCACTGCTAAAGCCTTAGGTGTTGCAAGACTAGGAATTACGCTTTAAAGTGCAAACGCATTTTGTAATCGGTCGTTGGTACCTCAAGAAGTATTAACGGTCGCATGAAGGATGTGTAAGCAAAATTCAATTAAAAATTCACCAAT
This sequence comes from Agapanthus africanus, assembly GCA_030015575.1. Classification (NCBI taxonomy): domain Eukaryota; kingdom Viridiplantae; phylum Streptophyta; class Magnoliopsida; order Asparagales; family Amaryllidaceae; genus Agapanthus; species Agapanthus africanus. Next base: position 978,983,917 of record CM057337.1, read on the forward strand.
TAATAAGTACTTTGGACAACGGACAAGGGTATGATTGCTTGATTTGAATTTCCAAGTGTATGGGTGATTTATACACACACGTGGGGATATGTGATTGGGATTTAGATAAGAGAGAGGAATGAAGAATAGAACTTGTATCTTTAGTAGAGATGATAAAAATTCCTAAGTGGAGAAGGAAAACTTAAGAGATGCCGAAAGCTAAGTAGGTCTGCATAACATATATAATCTTAAGTTAAATGATGAGGAAGTGTGAAGAATATGAGTGGATAATTTACGAGTCGACGATAATAGAATTCCTTGTTAGAAAACCTAATTGGAGAATGAAAGTCGAAAAGCCAAATTAATAGGATTTTGTAGGTAGTATCCGCTGAAAACCCTCAGGAGACAACACTCCTCCTACTAGGGACACCTAGAGGTTTAACGGCTTGTTGCACGTGCTCAGTGCAATCGCGTTTCCCTGCGAAAGTGCGGTTAGGTTTTTTGTCGAGAATAAAAAAATAAGTTTGCTCGAGACGAGCAAAAGATAAGTTTGGGGGTATTTGTTCACACCATAATATTGCATTATTATATTCCCCATCCTTATTCGTTTTATAAATAAACAGGTGCTTTTGACGCATGTCTGCTACATATTACAGGTTAGAGGTTCTTGGACAGAAAACAGTGAAAACGATGAAAAGACGATGCAAAAGTGGACTTTGACCAACAAACAGAAAACTCTTGATCAAGCCTACTGTTTTCCCCAATCAGAGCAAAGCTCTGTTTGAGTTTCAAAAATTCAAAATTAGAAGCAACGCTTCAAATTCCTTGCGCTGCGCGCAACACGCCACGTGTCAAAAGCTGATACGTCAGCGCAGCGTCCAAGGCAGCGCGCCCAATCAGAGCAAGGCTCTATTTAAAACAAAAATTAAAGGAAGCAACGCTTCAGTTGCGCAAGCGCTGCGCGACACGTGTCAGCGCAGTTGCGCTGCGCTGTGAGCTATGCGACACGTGTCAGCGCAGTTGCGCAAGCGCAGTTGCGCTGCGCTCTGCGCTGCGTGACACGTGTCACGCGCTGGGGCGTTTGCGCCAAACAGAATTAAAATTCTAGTAAGATCCTTCTGTTCTTGTTAAAATAAGAAGATTGTCTTCTGTAAAACAGAAGCTCTTGGATCAAAGATCCAACGGTGGGGAAAATTCCCCAAATCACTCAGAGAATGATCTCTTTAACAAACTTAACAAATCTATGGGCACTATATAAAGACCCCTAGACCCCAACTCAAAAGATCATCAACATTGTGAGAGATCAAGAACTTCAAAACAGAGAGAACTCTGAAGAAAATTCAAGAAAAAGGTAAAAACCTTTATAAAATCGAAGAATTTCTTCTGAATAGATCATTGATCTAAGAACAAGATCAATTATCTTCAATAAAAAATAAATAAACAATAACAGTGCCTTGCACTTTTTTATGAACCATTGGTTCTGGAATTTCAGAAAAATTCTTTTCTTGAATCCAAAATTGGATCAAGTTATTGAAACAGTGCCTTGCACTTGCAAAACTGCACTGTTGCGCTCCTGGGTTGGCGCAACCCACCAGAAAGCGCCACGTGTCAGCACCAGAACCACTTGCACTATGCGCTTTTAAGATAGAGCATTGCTCTCTGAAATTGGCGCAACTCACAAGAGCGCGCCACGTGTCAGCAGCGCAACAGCGCAGCGTACTGACGCAGCGCACTGCGCTTGCGTGACACGTGTCACCACCACAAGCGCTTGCGCTCAATGATTGGCGCAAAGCGCCTGACGAATGCACTGCATTGTTTACTGAAGGGCCAGGTGATCTCACGCCGATGGCGTGTCGGATGTTCAAAGAATTAAAGTGTAACCGCGATCAGGACGGTGTCGCTATGCAGCTAGCCGGTTGAGCACGGGTCGGTCCACAGGGAGATGGTGTTATTTTACCTTCTTGTCTTAGACGAGTCAATAAAGAATTTGTGTATGTTTTGTTCAGACTAACCTATGTGTTCGTATTTATGTTCAAGTTAGCTTGTTAAGGTTAAGGTCGGTTAGTAGAGTTAGGATTAGTCTTGTGCTTGTCTTTTGCCATTCTTAAGACGGTGTTGGGATAATCGAAAGTAGCGGGGATTAGGAGGACATAGGAATGTGATTTGCGAGTTTAAGCAAGCTTTCCAACACTAAATCCATTCCTAGTGCCCCTTGTCCGTCCGCTAAATACGCTTATTTCCAACCCTCGGCCAAACACCCGCAACCATGTATCCAAATAAGTCACAACTACATGTCACGTTGTAGCGCGCTTAAAGGACTTCTCGACTTAGGTCACGACTATATGTCACTTATAGCGCGCCTAAGTGAGGGGGTTGCGTTTGTTCGGTCGGGGTTCGTTTCAAGATGTTTGGCGAAGAGAAGCACAAGGGATTTCTCCGTCCCTCATACCACCTTCCTTAGCCTTAACAAGAGCGGAATTATTCACACATGATAAAAGAAAAGAAAACAAAACAAGAAGGAGAAAATACGGTTTTACAAGTGAAGCAAGCTAACTCTTGGGTCCTCACCTTAGCAAGGAACTCCGACAAGTATCATCGCTTGAAAATACGGATAAGAGAAGAAAAGAAAAGAGAACAAACAAGGAAGTAACAACAACTAGTTAACAACAAGAATTAAAATTACAATACAAGATAATAAAATTACAATACAAGAATTAAAAGAGACAAGATAATAAAAACCCTCATCTTCATTGATCTTCCACTCAAAAAGCTCTCACAACAATTTTAATGGAGGAACTATGAAGAAGAAGAAGCTAAACTATGAAAACAAGAAAAATAACACTAACTTCTATCCTATTCCCTCTATATCTGTTCTGGTTCTAATCCGGGGTATTTATAGGAGGAGTTCTGAAGCCCTAGGCCAATATTGTGTGCCCAAATACCATGTGCCACCTTCCCTGAAAATTCCACCAATTGCGGAGCTTGAATGGGCGCGGATCTGCGGCCAATACCCCTATTGGCCGCGGATCCGCGGCCATGTGGTGGGTTTGGGTGGTCGTTTTTCTCTGGTGGCTTGGTGTTGCTGTTTTCTTCTGGTAAACTTATACAGATTTGCATAATTCTTCCTTGATTGCTTCAGGTCCCAATAGTCAACAATGTTGGCTACACTTTTCAACACTTTTGCAATTCAACTCCCTCGGGTCCCACACATCTTTGAATATCTTCATTGGGCCCCACGCATCTTTGAATATCTTCAGTGGGCCCCACGCTTGACCAGAAATGACGACTGTTTTTGTCCTGCACTTTTGAACTGGTAAGCGGTACTAGACGGATGCGGATGACAGAAACCCGGCTTTTATCTGCTGTGACAGATGTTCTGTATTTTGACGTAACTATGGAGATTTAGTGTTGATTTGCAATATTTGGACTGGAAACCTGTAATCTGTAAATATGTAGCAAACACGGATTAAAAGCACCTACCTATAAACAAACGAGCATAAGAATGGACGGTATAAAATGCAATATTCTGGTATGAACACCAAGCCCAAATCAAAAAGGCCTAGCAGGCCAAAATAAAATACAATGCATTAAAAGGGCAGAGCCCAAACAAAATAAAAATGCAATGCATTAAAAGGGCAGAGCCTAAACAAGATAGATGCTCTGCATCATTTATAAAAAGGGCAGAGCCCAAACAAAATAGATGCTCTGCATCATTTATAAAAGGGCAGAGCCCAAACAAAACAGAAAATGCAGTGCATTATTAAAAAGGGGCAAAACCCTAGCACATGCCTAATAGGCCAAAGACAAATACAAATGTTGAACATTTTTCAACTGGACTTAGCCCAATCATGGCCGTAAGTCCTCAAATTAAATCGACTGAGCACGGCTGCTCTCCTAAATCAATTTACATCCGGTTCGAGGGTACATCTCCGAACTCCTCTGATTCCCATCGTTGTAATCCTTCAACGACGTCAGAGAGGTGACTGGTCCCGACAACCACACATCAACACGGACTGTGGGGTCCTTAAACTCATGGACTTATGCGTCCTTAAACCAAAACACGGACTGTGGGGTCCTTAAACCCACGGACTTATGCGTCCTTAAACCAAGATATAGACTGTGGGGTCCTTAAACCCACGGACTTATGCGTCCTTAAACCATGGACCGTAATGTCCTTAAACTATCAATGGACCGTAATGTCCTTAAACTACCAATGGACCACCATGTCCCTAAACTGGCAATGGACCACTACGTCCCTAAACTGGAACAATAGAGCTCCCAAATGCTCTTTTGTCGGATCTAAACGATCCTGTTTAAGTTGATCTTAGCCTCAAATATGGCTAACGTATCCTTAAACATTCAAACAGATTTTAGTCCCAAATTGGACTATAAGACCTCCAATCAACTTTGGTTCAAGGGTACATCTCCGAACTCCTCTGACACCTATCGTTGTAATCCTTCAACGACGTCAGAGAGGTGACGGGTCCCGATGGCCATGCATGCAATGGACCACTATGTCCCTAAACTGGAACAATAGAGCCCCCAAATGCTCTTTTGTCGGATCCAAAAGATCCCGTTAAGTTGATCTTAGTCTCAAATCAGACTAACGTATCCTTAACGAACGTTTAAGTTGATCTTAGCCTAAATATGGCTAACGTATCCTTAAACTAAAACACCAAACCCAAATCTAAGTAAATACGGATTTGGACTACTCCACGTCCTACGGGCGACGGCATAACTTAGTCTCCGTATACAATCCACGGGCATCCACAAACAAAACAAACACACACGACACGAAGTGAAATTCTGGAGAAGGAGAAAGTGGCTACCGCGATGCGGTAGCGTAATTAACGGCAGGGGCTTGCGCCTGCAGGGAAGAGCGTCCCCACAATGAAAAACCCCTCAAACGAGGGGGAATCTGATGAAGTCTGCTACATCGGCCGCATCCGTTTAAACCTCCGATACACGGCGCCATAAATCAACTTGGCATCTTCGGAGAGGTGGACGGATAAAACCAAATAGCATCTGCCCCGAATCTCAGGCAAGACGTTCAGTCTCGGCCGTCATTCGGAGGGGAACAGATTCTGGCACTCCCGGTAGGACCTTTTCCTCTTTCCACTCCACACTTCGTGTGTCGTCTTCGCGAACGAATCGCGGTTTGTTAATGGTTGCCTTTGGATTTCAAGTTACTAAGATTTGGTCTTTTGCCTGGCGCAGAAATCAAGCATCAATGGCCTCAAATTGCTCGAACTGCTCGAAGTGCCAATGCAACCGACGCTCCGCCTCACCTGGAGGCGTAGCATATGGGCCTCAAGCGGCCTCCGTCCTTACTATGCCTGTGGAGCAAGTGACTCAGGCTACCACTGGCCTGTTCTTCGGAACCATGCTCCTGCCAGCAAGCTTCACCATCCATGTGCCCGTACCGGAAGCTTCAAAGAAGTCGGTCTTCGATCGACTTGCTACTCCCACGGCCCCTCTCAACGGGTCGTCCAACCCCTCGGTCTTCTCCAGACTGAGCCTGAACTCCAAAGGGCCTGCCAAAAAGCCCATGATACATGAGAAGGCCATCCCAAAGAAGACGGCTGCTCCCGAAGTCGCCAAGGCGGCTTCTCCTGTCAAAGAGTCAGTCTTTGCAAGGCTGACTATTCCCACTCCTGCCCCTGCTCGAGGATCTGTCTTTGACAGATTGAATACCGCTACTCAAAGGACGACCTCAGTCTTTAAGAGGCTGGCACCAGCAGCGCCTCATTCGGACAGGGGGCAAGAAGAAGCTGTCTCTGTCGCTGAACCAATACCGACGACGCCACTGGCCCCGGATAAGGAAGACTGGGGGCAACTCCCCCTCTGGGATAACTCCGCCAGCTCCAACGGTGGAAGTTAATGTTGCTTTTCCAACTGGGAACAGCTTTGAGCTGCTGAACAGGGTACGCAGAAATTCGCCAACTGCGGTGCTCAAAAGATCTCCTCCACCGGTAGAGACCGCCGTGGAAGCAGAACCAGAAAAGCCGGAGCAGTCTCCTCAACGGCTGTCCTCCAGGATCTACAAGACTTGGCGACGAGTCCGAGAATCGGTGATTGATCCGAATTTCTTTCACCAGCACAAGAAGTCGAAAGGTCGGCAGGAAGAAAATCCCCCTGTCAAGCAACGAAAGACGACGACCACTTGGGTGCCCAAAGCAACGGCCCCTTCAACTTCGACGGCCTACAAGAGAAGAAGGCCGGAGAAAGTCCCCACGCCGACGGCGAATATCAAAGGTGGTGAACCCAAACGCCCTAAGTCCGGGGGCATCGTAGTTCATACCGTCTACATGGCGTCTGGTAAAGAGGACAGCCGCATATCCACAGGTCATAGACCGCTTACGCGATCGGTGACCAAAGCGCAGGAGCAGCAGCAGAAGCTCCAAGAAATGATGACCGCGATGGTTGCACTCACTGGGCCAAAAGAAAGCCCTGAAGTGTCCTCGGATGAACGCCAGGAGCAAGAAACTGACGCTGAATTCCTTCGTCGGATATTGGAGAAGAAGGATAAAGAGGCTGCTGAACAAGCAGCCAACATAAAGCGTATGGCCCTCCTGTTTCAAGACATGGTGGGGATGATGATCCAACAAGATCCTCCAGCCGAAGATCCCCCGATCGTCCTTGAAAACGATAGGGGAGAAACGTCAAATCCTCCACCAGCCCTGTCAACAGCCAAGGAGGAAACAATCTCCAAAGCTGACTTGGACGAGTATATAGCCCAACAAATACGGGTTCATCATGCGACTGAAGCAGCCGGTCAGGTCATAAAAACAGGACGACCATATCCGAGCTGGTACGATCAGATAAAGTACCCGCCGGGCTATACAATACCCAAATTCCATGTCTATAAGGGGACGGGCAATCCTCACCAACATGTTGCCCAGTTCAGGGCGCTCTACGGCAACACCGGCGGTGATGATAAGTTGTTGTTTCGCCAGTTCGTGGGCAGCTTGTCAGATACAGCGTTCGAGTGGTACTCTGAGCTCCCAAACGACTCTATCAAAACCTTCGCGGAGATGGAGCTGCTGTTTACCCAGCGTTTTGCAAGCGCCAGCGAACGCACCCCGATGACGGCATTGATTAATGCCAGGGTGAATCCAGGCGAGACATGGGTCCAATATGCTATACGGTGGCGGAACTTATGGTCAAAATGCGAGCAACGCATTGAAGAAGCTCCTGAAGTGGGTATGTTTGTAAGAACCCTTGATCCGCAAGCAACCATCTCGCAATTTATGATATTCTTCAAGCCGACTACCTTCCAGGCCCTGATCGACAAGCTAGCGCAAATGGATCAGATGGGCCATAGACCTCCTCTTCCAAAGCCGGACTCCCGAAATGAAAAGGGGAAGGGGAAAGCGATCGTTGTCGCTAATGCTCAACAACAGCCGAGTAATTCGAAGCCAGTTGTTCGTCAAAATAATATGCGTCCGCACGTACCCCTTGAGGAGAGGCTAGGACGTCCTTACTCGTTTCCTCGAGATAAAACGAGAAGATTATTCGAGTTGGCGTTGCGCAACCGACTCATAAGTCTACCGGATCCAAAACGTCCGTCGCAACCAAATGATGTCAATGAGCCCAACTACTGTCCCTATCACCGAGTACTGGGTCATCCGATCGAAGATTGCTACGTCTTCTATAACAACCCTAATTTTCTTATACACTTTTTCCTATAAAAAAAATTTCAAATGTTTTTTCAAAAATCCATAAAGGAGTATTTATTGCCTGAGCACAAGATTTAAGTAATTAATTAGCAATTTAATTATAAGAAGGAGCTTGTAGCTCATTGGTAATACCTTGCATTGCTGAACCAAGCCACCAAAGTTCAAATCCCATGCCCCACATTATTTTTAATATTTATTTTATTTTAAATTTTTCTTCAATATTGTGTCTCTTTATCTTCTAAACCCCCATGTACACTTCAAATTCCTAGATCGGTTTCAGAGACCTTTGAAATCCACATTTACTCCATTTTAATGATTTTTTAATATATTTTTACATTAAAACCTTTCATATGCCCTATTTACTCCAATTTTTAATGATTTTATACATTTTTACATTAAAACCTTTCATATACCCTATTTACTCCAACTTTTAATGATTTTATACATTTTTACATTTTTATTTAAAAACCCTTCACCTACCCTACCCCTAGCCTACCCTATAAATACACCCCCTCCCCTCTACCCTCTCATCCCAAAAATCCTAAGCTCACTCTTTCAAAATTTTCCAAGAGTTGTGTACTTTGAAAACAAGTTCGCGGCGAAGCTCCGACGAGATTCCGGCGGGAATTCCGGCGACGTTTTTAGAAACAACCGGCGACGAAGCAACGCCTCGGCGACTACTTTAGTCCCTCCTCACTCCTTAGTATAGATCAAAACCCGTAAGTCCCATTCTTTCCTTCTTTCTACTTCTCAAAAATACGAAATTACGAAACCCGACGGAAATCGGAACAAACCGATTTCCGATTCGGTTTTCTATAAAATATCACTTATCACCAATTTCATAATGCTTCAACTTATTCATGTTGACTATTAATCACATAACAACTAATTTGGATAAAGTTTCTCACATGAAATGATAGCTTTTGCAATATCGTATTCTTTTTCACTTTAATACCATAATGTTTATTTTTCTTCTTCTAATCAATTCAATCATGTCTAAACATCTTTATCATGATTATTAAACTTGTAAAAAATCAATTTGAATAAGTTCCACACATGAAATGATAACCTTTTCAATTTACCGTATTTTTTTCACCTTAATACCATCATGTTTCAATTTCACATTTAACCCTTAAACATTGCTATACCTTAAAATAGATCACGAGGTAATGACCTACCTTCTCATACACACATATGAAACCATAATACGCTATCTTGAAAACTACTAATACGATAAAACAAGATTTTACATTAAAATACATTTTCCTTAATAAAACCTTTATAAAAGTTTAGGTTTGTTACATTTGTTTAAACAATATCTTTAATAGGAAAAATACGATAAGTTGTGGACATCGGTCGTTTATCTAAACCTGACTTTGTGGTGTCTAGGCAAGTGTGTCTAAGGCAAGTGGTTACTTAATCAGGGCTACTACTTGTAGTGGAGAGCCTCCCATTTACCTGGCACTTACCTGGCCGCAATTGGCGGTGAAGAGGCGATTTGAGGGTTCTAATGACTTGTCGTTTAGACTTTTAGAAATAGGCTAGTTGGCTTAGGAAACCCTAGAATCTAAAATACGGAAAATTACACTTTGCAAATAAATACATTTTACCTTATAAAACCGTTTTCTAAAGGATTATTATTTTACAATCTTTGCAAAGCGCTGCTACAACCCATCTTTGGGAAACCCGTTCGGGATCGTGCGGTTTATCGTGCACCCTCGGGCTAGTAGTGCGAGATTCAGACCTCCGCAAGGAGCATTCGGTCTCGAAAGGTTTAAAATACGACATCTTAAGAAAATGAGAATTTTGGAATATAAAATATTTATTAAAATTATTTTTGTATAAACATAGGTATATTTATCATTTAAATATCTATTTTATTATAAGATAAATTTTCCACCTTTTCCTAAAAATCATAATAATAAATTTTACACTAAAACACCATGAACTTCAAATAAATCAATATTACAGATAAATACCTAAAACTAGGATATGCTCACTAGAAATGTCACAATATAAAATCCACCCTCATTACAACTCTAAAGACGAAAAATAAATACTTGAGATGTATTTTGAAAAGTATATAAAAGTATTTTTACATAAAACCCCCTCAAGTTTATAAATTACCCTAAGGACCCTAGCAATTATAAGACTTCGTTTCGCAATTCTGATTGTCTGACTCGGGTTTGAGTCTGATTAATCTGACTTGAATATGATTCAAGTCAATCTATAAACTACAAGATTCCAATTCAAAATGAACACATGAATCCATGAATACAATTATCAATTTATACGACTTGACTGAACCGAACCATGGATATATATTCCTTTTACATGATTCTCAATATTCCATTTACATGACTCTACGGTTATAACCGTTTCCTGATATCATGGTTTCGGTCAGTCAGTCAATCAATCATACAACCAACACAATTTACATGATAACAATACAAACAAGACATCGCAGGGTTTAAGGGGTAGATTAGTACGGAAGGTGTTAAAGGTGACACGAGGTGGTCAGACTTAACACACCTAACATGAATCCAGTTGCTGTTGTACCGTGACATAAACGGTACCTTGTACTATACGTGCCCTTAGTCTCTGGCATATAGAGACTCCCCTCGTATACACTGGCATCCTTCTATACCAAGCTACAAACAACAGCGTTGACATAACATTACAACAATAGTTTACATTTTAAAGTGTATCTTCTTATTCTGTCTTTTTCTACTTCCCTCTTACCTTTGGGACTTACCGAGCGATTTGTTCGCTGACGACATTCTGTTTCTCTCTTCTTTGAATGTCGTCAGGTGATTTGGACCCGGCAGAAGTTGAGCCATCGCAAGAAGACTTGGAGCAGTTTACTGAAGACCCTGCACTGTAGTTTCATTGTACACTTTTCTTTTCAGTACTTTTCATTTCCTGTTATGCCACTGTTTAGGCATCTTTTTATTTCAGTTGTATTTCCTTTCATGCATTGTACAAAGAATATTAATAAATAAAAGTTGCTGTTCTTTTTATTTCTTATCTCTTGTGTATTTATTTTATATTGCTTAGATACGCTTAGCGTATGTACTTCTGAGTATATACGTAGCGGACCTCGTCGCGTCCCCTTCGCCATACACTGGGAAGCGGGGCGTGACATCTTCAAAAATTAGCTTGAAGACCAGTACCAACAGGGCAAGTTCGCGTTATCCGACAGATGGAAGGTGAATCCGCCGCAACCTCACGCCTCTAAAAGGATGAATACGTCGGGGGCAACGTGCTCTCTCGTCGAAGAAGCCCCATGGGAGGTCGTGCTGTCAGCCAAGACAAAGAGGATGTTGAACGATCTTCAAACATGCCCAGCGATCAGGTAGAAGAACCCGTTGAAACCGCAGATCATTGAGGGGATGTTGAAGCCGCGTCCAACTCCAAAGACTGATGGTGGTGGCCCAAGCGCTCACAACCAGCCGTCAAAATCTTCGAAGAAGAAGAAGAAGAAATCCAAGAAGCCTGTGAAGCCTGGCGACAAGCGCACGGACTTACAAAAACAAATTGACGCGATGGAAGAATACAACCAGAAAGCCCGGACTCCCATCACACTCCAAGAGTTCCTCAACTATGTCTTTCAAGAAGAAGATGAGGAAGAAAGTTCGTCGGATGAATCTGAAGAATACGTAGAGAGCTGTCATGTGATTTCCCATTCGTTCACGGACGATGAGGAGACTCCTTGCACTGAAAAGCTGGGGGCAGATCCTGAACCAAAAATTCTGGGGACATCAGATGAAGTAATTGACGCATTCCTCAACGAAGCTCTGTTGAAAAGTAAAGCTGATCGGGAACGCGAGACGGCTATATTTGAAAGGGCCAAGCACCAGCGACTTGACGAAAGAGTTGAGACACTCCCGCTGGAGCAAAATACATCCACCGCAGATAAAAGCAAATTCAAGATGAGGAAAAGGTTTGCTAAGGCCATATCAATGGGCATGAAGCTACCATCCTCTGAAGGAAGCATTACTGGTGAAGTGGAAATGCACCCCTCCTACTGCTTATATCATCGGAAGATTTCGCACCCCACTGAAGAGTGCAAAGCTTTCAATAGATGGTGGCAAGGATATGTTGCTCCTCGATAGCATTTTAAGCGGGAGAAGCGCAAAACTCGTCGGGAGCGGAAAAATACGACCGAAGGGCTTAGCAGAACTAGCGGCAATTGTCTCATGGTTAACGCCGGGGGATCACAAGTGCTTACATTCGGGAGCGATTCCGACGAGGAGCTGGCTCTTAGCCCCCTCTTTAAAGAGTCCACCTCGGAAAAAGAAGAAGAACCGAGGGCCTGTGAAAATATCCAGTTGCGTAATCGCACGCTACCCGAAAAAAATCTCGGACCCTCAAATAAAAAGGATAAAGGGAAAGAAAAGGACTCTGAGGATATCGCCCTAGATGACCAAGTCATGGAAGAGCTAGCCGCCAATGACCCGCCGAAGAGAAATAAGGTGGATTACAACGTTTTAGCGCATCTGAGGAAGCTACCCTCATAGCTCAGCATTCTTGACGCCCTTTTACTATCAAAAGAGGCAAGAGATTCATTAATCAAGGCACTTTAGGAGCCGGAACAATTCCAAGCTTTCCTGGCCGAAGAAAAGATGAAGGATGAATTGGAGGAAGTACACACGGCCGATGTCACTTTTGGCGATGAGGACCTTCTCCTTGGGACGTGCGAACACAATCTCCCCCTCTATGTCTCAGGATACTGCCACGATATAAAGATAGGCAAAATCCTGGTCGACAATGGATCCTCCGTTAATCTCCTCAATGTGCGGGTGTTAAAAGAAATCTGCATGAGCGTCCAGCACCTTGCTCGGGACAAGATCACCATCTCCGGGTTCGACTCCCAATCATCAAGAACTCTTGGGTCTGTGATACTGACGCTACGCTTTGGGCTACTTGTCACGGACATTAAGTTCTATGTCATAGACGCCAAGACATGCTACAATGCTCTGCTCGGCCGACCATGGTTATATGAGTACAACATCATCCCTTCTACACAACATCATTGTATGAAGTATTTTAAGGATGGTCTCGAGTATACCGTGATGGGAGAATTGAACCCGTTCTCTGTGAACGAAGTCCGCAAATATGAAGATGCCAAATACTTTTTACCGGATTTCGAAGACACGGAGAGGTATCACAAGCCGGAGAATAAAGCTAATGCCACCATCCCTGTCTTCGGCAGTGATACCGAGGAGGAAGAGGAGATGATTTATTCGGGTCCACCCCAACACAACAAGCCGGGACCATCTGCTCCTACGTTGATCTTTAGTAGCAACTCGGAAGATGAGGTCCATGCTGTATTCTCTGCTCGACCTTCAATACAAACGTCCGCTGACGAAGAGCAAAGTCTGCAAGTCCCCATGGTGCCGCTTAAACACCATAAAGAACTGGATGCACTTGATATCTACAGTGTAGAGGAGCTGCGGACGTTCTATGTCCCTCCCAGGCGAGAAGGCGAAAAGGCAATTCTATTCTACCGCTCTGAAGAAACCAAAGCGGAGAAAGAAATATGGCACGGCGCGGATCCTACGCTTGACAGGCTTCAGCCCATCCGTCTCCCCAGATATTATACAGAAGGCTTGAAAAGGCTATTGAAGCACCAGGGGATATCCTTCAAACAGACCGCTCGAAAAGCCAAGTTCTATGACAAGATCTGGAACGTTCCCGGGACTCAGCATAAGTTGCCTAATGGGAGAATAGAAACAATCAGGCTTGGATACATCCGGTCCAAGAAACGAGAGCTACTCCACGGTTGCTACGTCGTGCGTGACTTCGATGAAGAAGCGGATGCTCAATAGGAGAACGTTGATCCTAAACCAGTAAAAGTTCCTGATGCAAAAGTGCCCAGTCCGTCGTTCGAAGAACAAATGGACAAGCTTATAAGGGAAGCTGGTCAAAAAGTCCGAGACGATCATAACCGCGAAATGGCCATCTACGAGAAAGCCAAAACGCAACGCCTCCTCCAATAGGCTGTGAAAGATGAAAATGCCGCTCCCTGTCGACCTGTTATAAAAAAGGCTCGACGCAGAGGCAGAAATAAGTCGAGAGGCGAAAAAGGCGCTCAACAACAACAAAGCGGGACTAATAAGCCACGCAAGCGGGAATCGAGCGGTCCTGATCTATCCCTCATGAAGAAAATGGGTCGAGCATACTCTTTTCCTCGGGACAAGACGAAGAAAATACTCGACCTCGCTCTAAAACATCAGATGCTTACGCTGTCGGAGTCTAAACACCCCGAACAAGCAGGCGAAGTCTCACACCCAAATTATTGCTCTTATCACCGAGTGATAGGGCATCCTCTCGAAGACTGCTTCACCTTCAAGAATTGGGTCGAAGATCAGTATCAGCTTGGCAAGTTCGCTCTGTCTGACAACTGGAGGGTAACGCCGCTGCAGAAGCACGAACCCGAAGCCACGAGAGCAGAACCATCTCCACATTAGGCTTGGAAGCGAATTCGTACTTGTCACATGATAACAATATCAAAAGAAGAGCCCGAGAACATGGATGACCTTCCCTGGTGCTTCGAAAACAGCAACGACGAGGTGATCTCAGAATTCCGACTAGCGCCAAAAGAGCTGGAGGATGGAATACATATTACCGCAGATAACCTCAAGAAGATTGATTTAGGGACGGCGAATTACCCGCGACCGACATTCATTAGTGAACTGTTGTCTGAAGAGAGGGTGGCTTCGTTAAAAGACCTGCTTATGCAGCATAAAGATTGCTTCGCATGGAACTATTCCGAAATGCCGGGACTAGATCCAGAAATTGCTGTGCACAAATTGGCAATATCCCCGGACGTCAATCCAGTCAAACAGGCACCAAGAAGAATGCGGCTTGAGCTTGAGATGAGCATCAACGCCAAGGTCAAGAAGCTGATCGACTCTGGTTTTATCTAGGAGGTCCAGTATCCCGAGTGGATCGCCAACATCGTCCCCGTGATGAAGAAAAATGGGACAGTGCGCATATGCGTGGATTTCCGGGATCTCAATAAAGCCTGCCCGAAGGATGATTTCCCAGTGCCAGTCACCGAACTGATGATAGACAATACGTCCACTCATGAGGTTTTCTCCTTCATGGACGGCTCATCAGGGTATAATCAGATAAAGATGCATCCCGAAAACCAGAAGCACACCGCCTTCAGGACCCCTTTGGGTATATTCTGCTACAAGGTGATGCCCTTCGGTCTAAAGAACGCCGGTGCCACCTATCAGAGGTGTAAATCCCCGTTTCCAATTCAATAAAAGTTTCCGATTCTCTGAATTCCAGCAGTTTCTTTTCTTTTTCCCTCACATTTTGAATTTGGTTGTTAGGCTAAATAATTGCATTTTTCCAAAACCTAAAAGTTAAGACCCAAGAGTTAAAACCAAAGCCAATTAAACTAAAACCTAAACTAAAACCCAAAATAAAATCAAGATTTTATTTAAACTCAGCCACACCTTTAAAATTCCTACAGCCCATTCAAAAACCTTTTTAATAAACTCTATATAACCCTCAGCCCAATCAAATTTCCCTCAGCCCACCTCAAATTTTTGATTTTTATTTTGTTTTAAAAAAAACCAGCCCGCTCCCACCATGCAGCCCACTTCATATTGGGAAAATTTTTGTTTTTAAACATGCCGTTTTTCTCCTACAGCCCATGATGTAATTAAAAAGGAAATTGTTTTGAAAATTTAAAACGAGCCCAGCCCATGATTTTTAAAGGGAATCATTTAAAACTCACGCAGCCCAACTCTCTCCCTTTTCCTCAACTCTCCCCTACACTGTTCATCTTCCATTCAAAAAGAAATCCCCAACGGCTACTCCATTAACTCGCGCGCGATCCCCGCTCCTCGCCGCGCTTCACGCCCACGCCCACGCACCCGTCGTGCGACGTTACCCTTACACTCCTCTCTCTAACCCGTCGCCCTCATCTCTCTCGTACTCACCAACTCCATCACCGAAAATTCCTTACCCCTCTCACTACACCCATCGACCCCCAAACCTCGAACAGCCAACCTCCACCTCCGACGACGACGACGACAATCCCTCGGCAACCTTCGATCACTCCTCTTCCACCAGCCTCCCCCTCCACGACTTCACCATTCTTCAAACCGAGCCCTCTCAATTATTCCCTGCACACAACCATTTCAGCCGAGCTATCACCTTATACCCTCGACGCCGGCGAACTCCCCACCACATCGCCGACCTTCCCACAACATCCACACCCTCAGCATCACCCTCACCTCTCCAGACCCGACCCCCACTGCTCCCCATCTCTCCAAATCTCAAAACCCATCTTTATTTTTCCCCCACTGTGATACTGCCCTATGCACGCCGCCGGAGCGACGCCGTCGACCGTCGGCAACTCCAATACACTCGCTGTGGATCATCAAACATCCATCAACGTCTAGTGGCTGTGCAAACGACTCCGGACAACCCCGACGCGAGATCCACATCGAGATCGAGGCTCGCGGGAATCCGATACGTGGCGTATATCGCGCGTTCGCGACGACACGGTGGCCGTACGACCCTGAGGCGTTCCTCAGGCAAGTGTTTACTTGCTTCATGCTATTATAGTCGTGTTACACACCTAGATCACATAGTTTACGAACTTAATGATTATCTATATATATATATATATATATATATATATTGACCAAGGTGTTCGATGCTAGTCTCTCATGGATATGGCTGTTTAATTTGACGGAAACCGATACCTTCTGTTGGCCCATGTAATGTTGAATATAGTGTATGAATCTCGCTGGAAAATACGAATGTTTGTAACGAAAACTGTTACCCCCAAATATGCCGTTAAAACTGGAATTTTCTCGTGCCTGAAAACGAATAAAATCACCATAAATCATATGTATACTGGATTGAGACGTTCGAGGGCTTAAATCGAAGCCGACTGGATGAACTTTAACCCTATAGAAAATCCTAATGATTCCTGTTCTGTAATCATGATGATAACTGGGTCGGAACACGACTCTGGACTGCAGTCCAGAGCGTTTCTGATTGGTGTGTTCTGTCTAAAATCCTGCGTCCCCGTATTTCCTGAAATCGCATGGTACGGAACTTTACAGTAGTTATAAGATATTCCTGTTAGTGAAAGAAAACAAGTGGTTTCATTCCGATTCATCGCCGTTTGTTATTTTAAACTTATTTTAAAAGGGCAGAACGTAAAGCTGTTCGAAACACTTTCTGAAATGACATTTGAGATTGAACTGTGTATAACTTTCAACGTACAGATGCGATTGAGAATCCGTCTATTGCGTTGAATACTTTATCGAAAACCCTAAATTTCATCTAACTGTGACATCGCTAAATTCTGAGCCCAACTGGGCGCAATTCGTGTCGCGAAACAGACGTTCAGTTCTGAAATTGAAATTCCAGCTGCGAACACTTAAACTGAAACAGTTATATCTTGAAAACCGAAACTCCGATTGAACTGAAACAAATTTTGATGAATCACTGACTGATTGTTCTATATATCTTACCTACATCATTTTCGCTGAATTCGTAACATATTATCTGTGCAATTTATTTTAGTTCATGACATCATGCTAATTCGTAACATACAAAGTTTATTGGTAGCATATAGTACATATATCATACCCTTGTCATTTACACAGTGTTAGTGCGTGTGGACATTGCATCATCGTGCGTGATAGATGTTGGTTTAGGAGTGACGAGTACACCAATGGAAAGTGAATATTCGTGATAGTGATTGATACAGTGGATAGTGATGAAACCGTGTCATTGGTATACTCGTACACAACTAGACCAATATCATAAATAGTGTAACTTGGGGGAAAAAGGGGAAATCAAAGTGGAAAGAGTATCGTATTTAGCGGGACCGTGATTAGAGGATGATCATTCGAACTGTGATACTTATACGTGTAGGACAGGATCTAGCGATCCGGCTGACAGGGTTATGTCCCGGGCATGTGGGCCGTTGTCTCGGGTATGTACGAGACTCCTGTTAAACATGATCCTCCTTCCACTATGTGATTTCAAACATGACCTAGAGACCGATAGGGACACATAACATATTCTGCATCATAGTGTGACATAGTGATTACTTGCATTATTCTCATACCAGTATTACCTCATTTACCTGTTGCATCTGATTATAATGATATTATTATTTGTGTCGCTCTGACGACCTGAGTATGCATGCTCAGAGTCCGCGGGAGGACCAGCACAGGAGACGGATCTATCCTTTGAGTTCACGGAGATATAGTTTGGTGTACCTTCTTCATTTACTGCTTTCCATAAGAGAGATTGTGAGATTGAACTTGGTTAGTTATCTTTCTTATTATCTGTGATCTGTGAACAATGAAATTTTAATGTAATAAATTAGTGATGTGATTCCTTTAATACTGTGCTTTATTTACTGATTACCATGTAGTGCTAGAAGCCGAAGTGTGACTACGGCGGGATGATTCCTTGACCGTAGGAGCATGGCTGGCCTAGTCATCCCTCGTTTTCCGTATTTTGGGAAGCGGGGCGTGACATGGTTTAGTTGGTATCAGAGACTGTGTTTAGCATCAAGGGATAACATTCACTAGGCGATATTACGTTATTCTTGTTTCACTATTCTTGATTTCTATCCTTGAATCTGAACCTATTCTTTTGAATCTTCTAGTGATATGACGTCCCCGAACGACCCCTCCTCGGACTCCAGCTCTCAGGACCGCACGGAAAGAATACTCAGTGCACTGACCACTCTCGCGGAAGCTCAGGAGAGGAAGACAGATTTGCTTACTGAGGGACTCAGGGCGATTACCGCTGCAGGAGGACCCTCCGCACTTATTACCGCCCCCGAGGGCGCTACTCCACCAGCTTATCAGGCTAGGGCTGGTACTGTGTCAGACTTCCGACGGTTACACCCAGCGGCGTTCACAGGGCTAGCTGAACCACTTGAAGCTGAGCAATGGCTGGTAAACATGGAGAATTTACTGGCAGCCGCCAGGGTTCCAGAGGAAGACAGAGTGAATGTGATAAAGATACAATTAGAAGACGAGGCTCGTACATGGTGGTCGGTAGAAGAAAGCAGACTTGAAGAGCCGATTGAATGGAACAAGTTTAAGGAGTGCTTCTTAGATCACTATTTTCCTCCCACAGCCAAGGCAGAAATGGAGGAAAGGTTTATTCTTCTGAAGCAGAATGGACGCCCAGTGGACGTTTATGCGGCAGAGTTCAACCGTCTGAGCCGCTTTGCTCCATACATGGTCAAATCAGAAGTCACCAGGGCTAGGCGTTTCCTTCAGGGGTTAGATTTTGAGTTGCAGCAGCTGATTGCATCGTTAGATCTACAGACTTTCGCACAGGTACTCAACGCGGCGAGAGTTCAGGAGCAATTGATTAACAAGTTCAGAAGACCCCCAGTTGTTCCAGCACGTAACCACGCGCCTTCTCGAGGAGCCATACCGGTTCACAGAGCAGGGACGACGCAAATGAAGCGCCCTTTTGTACCACAGCATCGCCTCCAGAGACAGGGCGTAACTTGCGGCTATTGCGGTAGAGGAGGACATACTCAGAACGCCGTGCCAAGGGACAGTGCCTGATTTGCGGTTCCAGTCAACACAGGATTAACAGTTGTCCTGAGCGAGCAGAAATACAGGGAGGTTCTGGACCGTCACAGCAGAGGCCGCAGGAGCAGAGGCAACCATTTACTGGTCGCGGTCAGGGACGGGCTTTCACCTTGACCGCCGAGCAGGCAGAGGCGTCAGGAGATGTAGTTACAGGTACTCTACTCGTACATTCCTTGCCAGCTGGAGTACTTTTTGATTCAGGAGTATCGCATTGTTTCTTGTCTGAGCATTTCACCAATACACACTCAATACCACATGAACCACTAACCAAGGGATGGGAAATTCATACGGGTAATGGCATTATTATATCTAGTCGGGAATGTAGATTATGCCCGGTTGTAGTGTGTGGTAGGGAATTCTATGCGAATTTCCTCCTAATTGGGACAGGCAGTTACGACGCAATTCTCGGGATGGATTGGATGAGCACTTTCCATGCAGTTATCGACTGTCGGGCAAGGAAGGTGATCTTCCGCATCCCCAATCACCCGGAGTTTATTTTCGAGGGCGGAAGCGAATCTTTGGAGCCAGCTAAGTATAGAGCAAAGCCTAAGGAATTGACAGCCATGGAGATTGATAAGAGCCCAGTTCCAGAAATTGTTCGGGACTTCCTAGACGTATTTCCTGAAGATCTACCGGGTCTACCACCTCCTCGAATTTTGGAGTTCTCGATCGATTTGATTCTAGGTACCGCCCCAGTATCCAGGGCCCCCTACAGGATGGCACCAGTGGAGTTGGCGGAATTGAAGAAACAAGTTGAAGAACTGTTGGAGAAGGGATTTATTCGGCCAAGCGCTTCACCGTGGGGTGCTCCAGTCCTATTAGTAAAGAAGAAGGATGGATCGTTGCGAATGTGTATAGATTATCGGGAGCTGAACAAGGTCACAATAAAGAACAAGTACCCAATCCCGCGTATCGATGACCTATTTGATCAGCTAAGTGGAGCCAAGGTTTTCTCGAAGTTGGATCTCCGTTCTGGATATCATCAAATCAGAGTAGCAACCGAGGATGTATGCAAGACGGCTTTCAGGACCCGATACGGACATTACGAGTTCCTTGTGATACCGTTCGGTGTTACCAATGCCCCAGCAATATTCATGGATTTAATGAACAGGGTGTTCGCAAAATACTTAGACACGTTCGTCGTTGTGTTTATCGACGACATACTTGTCTACTCGAAGACCTGGGAAGAGCATGCGGAACATTTGCGCACGGTTCTACAAATTCTTCGGGAAGAGAAGCTGTATGCGAAGCTGAGCAAGTGTGAATTTTTGCTCGACAAGGTACAGTTTTTGGGACATATTGTTTTGGGCGAAGGCATCTCGGTGGACCCGGCAAAGATAGAATCTGTCAGAGATTGGCCGACGCCGAAGTCTGTAGCAGAGATCAGGAGTTTTCTGGGATTGGCAGGTTATTATCGGAGGTTCGTCCAAGATTTCTCAAGGATCGCGGAACCATTGACGAGGCTGACACGGAAGGACGTGCCGTTTACATGGACAGAGGAATGCACTCAAGCATTTGACACACTAAAGCAGAAGTTAACCACAGCACCTATACTTACAGTACCAGATAATACCGGTGGTATGGTGATACACAGTGATGCCTCGGGGAAGGGTTTAGGCTGTGTTTTGATGCAGCACGGCCGAGTGGTTGCTTACGCCTCTCGACAACTGAGAAACCACGAGAAGAACTACCCTACGCACGACTTGGAGTTAGCTGCGGTAGTTTTTGCATTGAAGATTTGGAGGCACTATCTTTTGGGTGAGAAAGTGGAGGTTTACACGGATCATAAAAGTTTGAAGTATGTTTTCACTCAGAAGGAACTGAACATGAGGCAGCGCCGATGGCTAGAGCTGATGGCAGATTATGACTTGGACCTTCAGTATCACCCGGGGAAGGTCAATGTTGTACCAGACGCACTCAGTCGCAAACCAGCGGTCATGATGTTGACCGATCAGAGGAGTATTATTGAGGATTTCCAGAGACTTGAACTTGAGGTCATTACTCCGAACGCACTAAGTCAATTTTGGCAACTACAGGTGCAATCTTCCCTAGTGGATCGTATCAAGATTGCACAAGCGGATGATCCCCGATTGCAAAAATTCAGAGAACAAGTGGAAGCTGGATTGAGAACGGATTTGATTATACACGAAGATGGCTCTTTGAGATTCGGTAGCAGACTCTGCGTACCTAAAGGAGACGTACGAGAAGAAGTGTTCGCTGAAGCACACAGTTCAGCTTATTCTGTGCATCCAGGACGTACAAAAATGTATCAGGACCTAAAGCAGCACTTTTGGTGGAACGGAATGAAGCGGGAAATTGCGAGGTTCGTATCCAGATGCTTGGTATGTCAGCAGGTGAAGGCGGAACATCAGAGAACAGCAGGATTATTACAACCATTGCCGATACCTGAATGGAAGTGGGAGCACATTACTATGGATTTTGTGACGGCCTTACCGCGGAGCCCTAGAGGCAATAATGCTATTTGGGTTATCGTCGATCGCCTCACAAAAGTTGCACACTTCCTACCTTTCCGAGTGGGACAGTCGACAGAATCACTGGCAGAAAGGTATATGCAGGAGATTGTGCGACTTCACGGTGTTCCAGTCAGCATTGTGTCAGACCGGGACACGAGATTCTTGTCGCACTTTTGGAAGAGCTTACAGGAGAGTTTGGGAACCCGCCTTAAATTCAGCACAGCTTATCACCCCCAGACGGATGGACAATCCGAGCGTACCATTCAAACACTCGAGGATATGTTGAGAGCCTGTATGTTGGACTTTCAGGGTTCCTGGGAGGACCATCTGCACCTAGTCGAGTTCTCTTACAACAACAGTTATCAGGCTAGTATTCAGATGGCTCCTTATGAAGCACTATACGGTCGGAAGTGTCGATCCCCAGTATGTTGGGATGATGTGGGAGAACGAAGATTACTAGGCCCCGAACTCATTGTTCAGACAGTTGACAAGGTTCAAATGATCAGGCAGCGTATTAAGACGGCTCAGGATCGACAGAAGAGCTGGGCAGATACCAACAGAAGGGCACTTGAGTTCGAAGTCGGAGATCATGTGTTCTTAAAGATTTCACCTACTCGTGGAGTTATCAGGTTCGGAAGTCGGGGAAAGCTTAGTCCCCGTTTTATCGGACCTTTTGAGGTGCTAGAGCGAGTAGGAGAGGTGGCCTATCGACTTGCCTTGCCTCCATCGCTAGCTGGTGTGCACAATACCTTCCACGTGTCACAGTTGCGGCGTTACGTCCGAGATGAGAGCCATGTTCTGGACCATTCAGAGTTAGTTTTGGGGACTGATCTGTCATACGAGGAGCAACCTACCACCATTCTCGACCGCAGAGAGAAAGTGCTGAAGAATAAGGTCATTCCGTTAGTCCGAGTGTCTTGGGGCGGTCGTTCCCCAGGAGAATCCACCTGGGAGCGGGAGGAAGATATACGTGATCGTCATCCACATCTCTTTGTTTAGTACATTTTCATGTATCTTTGTTAAATTTCGAGGACGAAATTTTTGTTAAGGGGGGGTATGATGTAAATCCCCGTTTCCAATTCAATAAAAGTTTCCGATTCTCTGAATTCCAGCAGTTTCTTTTCTTTTTCCCTCACATTTTGAATTTGGTTGTTAGGCTAAATAATTGCATTTTTCCAAAACCTAAAAGTTAAGACCCAAGAGTTAAAACCAAAGCCAATTAAACTAAAACCTAAACTAAAACCCAAAATAAAATCAAGATTTTATTTAAACTCAGCCACACCTTTAAAATTCCTACAGCCCATTCAAAAACCTTTTTAATAAACTCTATATAACCCTCAGCCCAATCAAATTTCCCTCAGCCCACCTCAAATTTTTGATTTTTATTTTGTTTTAAAAAAAACCAGCCCGCTCCCACCATGCAGCCCACTTCATATTGGGAAAATTTTTGTTTTTAAACATGCCGTTTTTCTCCTACAGCCCATGATGTAATTAAAAAGGAAATTGTTTTGAAAATTTAAAACGAGCCCAGCCCATGATTTTTAAAGGGAATCATTTAAAACTCACGCAGCCCAACTCTCTCCCTTTTCCTCAACTCTCCCCTACACTGTTCATCTTCCATTCAAAAAGAAATCCCCAACGGCTACTCCATTAACTCGCGCGCGATCCCCGCTCCTCGCCGCGCTTCACGCCCACGCCCACGCACCCGTCGTGCGACGTTACCCTTACACTCCTCTCTCTAACCCGTCGCCCTCATCTCTCTCGTACTCACCAACTCCATCACCGAAAATTCCTTACCCCTCTCACTACACCCATCGACCCCCAAACCTCGAACAGCCAACCTCCACCTCCGACGACGACGACGACAATCCCTCGGCAACCTTCGATCACTCCTCTTCCACCAGCCTCCCCCTCCACGACTTCACCATTCTTCAAACCGAGCCCTCTCAATTATTCCCTGCACACAACCATTTCAGCCGAGCTATCACCTTATACCCTCGACGCCGGCGAACTCCCCACCACATCGCCGACCTTCCCACAACATCCACACCCTCAGCATCACCCTCACCTCTCCAGACCCGACCCCCACTGCTCCCCATCTCTCCAAATCTCAAAACCCATCTTTATTTTTCCCCCACTGTGATACTGCCCTATGCACGCCGCCGGAGCGACGCCGTCGACCGTCGGCAACTCCAATACACTCGCTGTGGATCATCAAACATCCATCAACGTCTAGTGGCTGTGCAAACGACTCCGGACAACCCCGACGCGAGATCCACATCGAGATCGAGGCTCGCGGGAATCCGATACGTGGCGTATATCGCGCGTTCGCGACGACACGGTGGCCGTACGACCCTGAGGCGTTCCTCAGGCAAGTGTTTACTTGCTTCATGCTATTATAGTCGTGTTACACACCTAGATCACATAGTTTACGAACTTAATGATTATCTATATATATATATATATATATATATATTGACCAAGGTGTTCGATGCTAGTCTCTCATGGATATGGCTGTTTAATTTGACGGAAACCGATACCTTCTGTTGGCCCATGTAATGTTGAATATAGTGTATGAATCTCGCTGGAAAATACGAATGTTTGTAACGAAAACTGTTACCCCCAAATATGCCGTTAAAACTGGAATTTTCTCGTGCCTGAAAACGAATAAAATCACCATAAATCATATGTATACTGGATTGAGACGTTCGAGGGCTTAAATCGAAGCCGACTGGATGAACTTTAACCCTATAGAAAATCCTAATGATTCCTGTTCTGTAATCATGATGATAACTGGGTCGGAACACGACTCTGGACTGCAGTCCAGAGCGTTTCTGATTGGTGTGTTCTGTCTAAAATCCTGCGTCCCCGTATTTCCTGAAATCGCATGGTACGGAACTTTACAGTAGTTATAAGATATTCCTGTTAGTGAAAGAAAACAAGTGGTTTCATTCCGATTCATCGCCGTTTGTTATTTTAAACTTATTTTAAAAGGGCAGAACGTAAAGCTGTTCGAAACACTTTCTGAAATGACATTTGAGATTGAACTGTGTATAACTTTCAACGTACAGATGCGATTGAGAATCCGTCTATTGCGTTGAATACTTTATCGAAAACCCTAAATTTCATCTAACTGTGACATCGCTAAATTCTGAGCCCAACTGGGCGCAATTCGTGTCGCGAAACAGACGTTCAGTTCTGAAATTGAAATTCCAGCTGCGAACACTTAAACTGAAACAGTTATATCTTGAAAACCGAAACTCCGATTGAACTGAAACAAATTTTGATGAATCACTGACTGATTGTTCTATATATCTTACCTACATCATTTTCGCTGAATTCGTAACATATTATCTGTGCAATTTATTTTAGTTCATGACATCATGCTAATTCGTAACATACAAAGTTTATTGGTAGCATATAGTACATATATCATACCCTTGTCATTTACACAGTGTTAGTGCGTGTGGACATTGCATCATCGTGCGTGATAGATGTTGGTTTAGGAGTGACGAGTACACCAATGGAAAGTGAATATTCGTGATAGTGATTGATACAGTGGATAGTGATGAAACCGTGTCATTGGTATACTCGTACACAACTAGACCAATATCATAAATAGTGTAACTTGGGGGAAAAAGGGGAAATCAAAGTGGAAAGAGTATCGTATTTAGCGGGACCGTGATTAGAGGATGATCATTCGAACTGTGATACTTATACGTGTAGGACAGGATCTAGCGATCCGGCTGACAGGGTTATGTCCCGGGCATGTGGGCCGTTGTCTCGGGTATGTACGAGACTCCTGTTAAACATGATCCTCCTTCCACTATGTGATTTCAAACATGACCTAGAGACCGATAGGGACACATAACATATTCTGCATCATAGTGTGACATAGTGATTACTTGCATTATTCTCATACCAGTATTACCTCATTTACCTGTTGCATCTGATTATAATGATATTATTATTTGTGTCGCTCTGACGACCTGAGTATGCATGCTCAGAGTCCGCGGGAGGACCAGCACAGGAGACGGATCTATCCTTTGAGTTCACGGAGATATAGTTTGGTGTACCTTCTTCATTTACTGCTTTCCATAAGAGAGATTGTGAGATTGAACTTGGTTAGTTATCTTTCTTATTATCTGTGATCTGTGAACAATGAAATTTTAATGTAATAAATTAGTGATGTGATTCCTTTAATACTGTGCTTTATTTACTGATTACCATGTAGTGCTAGAAGCCGAAGTGTGACTACGGCGGGATGATTCCTTGACCGTAGGAGCATGGCTGGCCTAGTCATCCCTCGTTTTCCGTATTTTGGGAAGCGGGGCGTGACAAGAGGTCCATGACGAAGATCTTCGATGACCTTATACACGAAATCGTCGAATGCTATATCGACGATCTCGTGGTTAAAAGCAAATCATACGAGGAACATCTCGAGCATCTGAAGACCGTATTTCAACGCCTTTGACAATACAACTTGAAGATGAACCCTCTCAAGTGTGCATTCGGAGTTTCTGTAACACCCAGCCTCTTTTATACTAAAATCCGTATTTTGTTATTTTAGAATTTTATTTATTTTGTTTATAATTTTATTTCTTCTAAGCACCATTTTTCTTTTATCAATAAAATTAAACTCCAATTTCTTTTATTAAAAACCCAAAACCTTTTCCTTCCAAAATTCCCTCAACCCAAATTCCTTTAACTAAATTTAATCCTCAAATTTCCCCACAGGCCCAACCCCGAGCCCAGAACTCTCTTCTATAAACCCCGGCCCAGCCCTTTTTCATTTTTTCTTTAATTCTTTTTATTTTTTCAGCCCACTCCCTCCGACTCTCTTCCCTAGCCCAGCAGATCCTCAGTCCACACAAATAATTGAAATTCATTTTTAATTTAACTCTCGGCCCGGCCCACTCTCCTCTAACCCGAGCCCGCTCCCGACCCGCTTCACAACCCGACCCGACACTTCATCTCCCCCAACGGTTACCCCTACTTTTCCCGCTCCCCTGCTTCCCACGATCCGCCTCCTCCGCCCTCGCTCGCGCCAACGTCACAGCGCCGTTACCCACGACGTGCCCCCTCACGATTCCCTCATCTTCCCTATCTCTCTCTCCCCCCTCACGTTCTCTCTCTTTCTTCCATTCTTCTCTTCCCCTCTCTTCATCTCGCAAACCCAACCTCAACCCACTGCCTCCAAGCTGCAGCCACTCTCCTCGACGACGACGACGACGAACTCCTTCATCGCCTCACCCTAACCTCCTCCTAAAAACCCTCACCTTCACCTTCTCCAACCACCACAGAACCGTCCCCTGCACAACGAACCCCCTGCACTCGAGCTCGGTGCCCCGGCGCCCTCTCGTCGGCGAGCCCAGTGCTTATCGTCGACCTCCCGTGCCCTCCTCGTCGTCAGCAGCATCACCATCACCACATACACCCCTCTCCCAAGCTCTCTCAACCTCCCTGCATCTCTCTCTCTCTCTCTCTCGTTCCCTCTGTGCCCTCTCTCTCTCCCTGCACTCTCTCCCCTTCCTCTGTTTCTCTCTCTCTAACTCTAATTCTCTCTCCCTCTAACCCTCTACCTCTGTCTCTCTCTTTCTCACTCAATCTCTCTCTCTGATCTCTTTCTCTCTGAGTTTCTCACTCTCTCTCTCTCACTGCTTCTCTCTCTCTCTTTGGCTCTCTCTTTGGCTCTCTCTTTCACTCCCTCTCTTTTCCCCTCTCAATCTCTCTCTCTACAACTACAATTCTTTCTCTCTCACTCTCCTATCAACCGAGCCTGTGCCACCCAATTCAAGCCGAGGTCAAATCTTGACGTTATTGCTCGCACGTGTGTCGTTGCCGTGCCGCACGTGTGTCGTTGCCGCTGCCGTGTTCCCCAACATCTCCAGGCAAGTTCCCCACTTGCTACATGCTACCTTTTGTTAATTACAAATTAAAATCGTATATATACCCCATGTTTTACCTTGTGTTAAATATTACAACGTAACTGTTCGATATGTGTTCTGAAAGGAAATCATCATTAAATTTGACGGAACTAAATGGTATAGTTTGGCCGTATGGCTGTAAACCTAGTGTGTGAATTTCGTTGGAATATATGACCGTTAACGACTAAAACGACTACCCTCAAGTTTAACCGTAAAACTGGAATTTTATTGTACCTGGAAACCGTTTAAATTACCATAAATTATATATACAATGGAATGATGCGTTCGAGGGCTCAAATCGAAGCCGACTCGACGAACTTTAACCCTATGCAAGTTTATAATAGTTTCTGTACTTAAACGGTGTCAATATTTGGATTGGAGTGCGACTCTGGACTGCAGTCCAGAGCGACTCAAATTGTTGCTTGCTGTTCCGTGATGGGTACCACAAGATTTCCTTAACCCGTAGGTTGCGGAACTCCGCTGTTTATTATAGGTAAATCTGTTAGCTAGAATAGGCAAGTGGTTTCATCCTATTTCCTTATCATTTGTTAATTAATCTGTAATTTAAAAGATGGGTACGTATAACAGTCTCAGCTGAATCAGAACTGACATATTGGTAGTGAATAGTGTATAACTCCTAACGTACAGACGCGATTGAGAAACCGTATGTTGCGTTGAAAACCTTACTGAAAACCCTAGAATTCATCCAACTGTAGCGTCGCTAAAATATGATCCCAACTGGGATTAAAATGTGTTGCGAAACGGACTTCTGATTCTGAAACCAGATTTCCAGCCGTGAACGTTTAAAATGAAATGGCGATAACTAACGATCCTGGAACCCGATTGGCGTGAAACTAAATTCGATGGATAGATAACTGAACATACTAATTAATTACCTGTTTATTGTTTCGCTAAACCGTACACATTTGATTTATGATAATTTATGCAAGTGGTAGATTGTTAAATCATGACATCCTAAACATGCTTTATATATTGTTTACGCATCATATCTTACACCTGTCATTGCATTGATAACCTAGTGATAACTTGCATTTACCCAGTGCTAGATTTTAGTGATGATTGTGGCAAGTACGTCAGTATTCGTGTATAAGTGATTAAGTGAAAGTGATACGTACTTGTACACAATCAGTGAACCTTATTATTCTATTGCATTGTCGACGTCTGTGGGATGCGTGTACGTGTGACTATAAGTGGTATGGGACACTTATGGAAGCTCTTGCACGGGTGTCACAGATAAGGCACCAGACACTTCCATTTATCTTAGGTATTAGTTGGGACGTGCTTGATGGAGGTCCTGCCTCCAGTTCTCGCGCAGACTTGTCACCGACCGATTGGTATTTAGGGTTATGGTTAGCGTTTGATGTAGACCACGGGGTGTGGGGTAGTTTGAGTGTGAGTTCAACAGAATCTCGGGAGTCCCATGCCGGCTTATATATTTAGGGAGATATATGGAGATATACAGGGTATGTGATTATCACCGTGATATACATGTTGGGCCCGTGGTCCCTTGCCCTTGGGTTCTACCCTTGGGTGGAGGACACTCGCGAGTGGTTGACTCTCACACTTGGACTGACGATAGGTTTAGTGACCTGTACAGTGAGACTTAGAGACTGATAGGGATTCTGACATTGATATACCTTACATACTGTGTTGACGTACGTGGCATATCATTCTACCGCTTTTACTGTTCCGCTGCATTGATTACTGCATGTTCATATTCATACTGCCATTGATCTACTGTTATATATACCTATTGTCACTGTAGAATTGTCATAAGATTTCATATATTATATTGCTATTGTGTCGCTCTGACGACCTGAGTATGCATGCTCAGTGTGAGGAGAAGATTTAGCCTGGACCAGAACTAGACGTCTATCACAGACATCTTGACTTGCTATTCAGAGTTATATTCGTTTGTTTCCCCCTCAGGTCAGTTCTTTACATTGTTTCATCCAGTTACTGTTTTTCTCATTACCTGTGCATCATTTACTGTTTACCATGAAAACTAGAAGCCGAAGTGTGACTACGGCAGGACTTTTCCTTGACCGTAGGAGCATGGCTGGCCTTGTCTACCCCCCGTATTCCGTATTTTGGGAAGCGGGGCGTGACAGTTTCCTCGGGCAAATTCCTGGGATTCATCGTCTGACACCGAGGTATTGAGATAGATCCGTCAAAGATCAAGGCGATC
Organism: Agapanthus africanus; assembly: GCA_030015575.1. NCBI lineage: Eukaryota > Viridiplantae > Streptophyta > Magnoliopsida > Asparagales > Amaryllidaceae > Agapanthus > Agapanthus africanus. The sequence continues at coordinate 979,013,797 of CM057337.1, forward strand.
ATGGAAATGCCTCGCCAAGGACTCTCAAACAGCTGCGGTCTCTCTAAGGGAAGCTCGCGTATATACGGCGATTTATAGCCAACCTTTCAGGTAAGTGCCGTCCTTACAGCCACCTAATGAAGAAGGGAACCCCGTTCGTCTGGGACCAAAGATGCCAAAGCGCGCTGGACGAGATCAAGCAATACCTGCAGAACCCGCCAGTGTTGGCTGCTCCGGTTAAGGGAAAGCCCATCATTCTTTATACAACCGCCCTCGAAGGTTCCTTAGGTGCATTATGGGCACAAGAGAACGATCAAGGGTAGGAGAGAGCTCTCCATTACTTAAGCCGAGTTCTACTGGGGGCAGAAAGCAATTACTCCCCCATTGAAAAACACTGCCTGGCGTTGATCTTTGCGATAACAAAGATCAGACACTATGCGTTGGCACATGAAGTCCGTCTCATTTTGAAGGTGGACCCCCTTAAATATTTAATGTCAAAGGCCATATTGACAGGACGACTCGCTAAATGGGCCCTGCTCTTGATGGAGTTCTCGATAACGTATCAACCTCTCAAGGCAGTGAAAGGACAGGCCATCGCCGACTTCCTCGCTGAGCATCCGATACCCGCCGATTCTCCTTTGAATTGCGATCTTCCAGACGAACATGCGTTTGATGCGATCGACGGTGGTGATACCCGATGGGAGCTTTATTTCGATGGAGCATCCTCCGTGAAGAAGCGCAAACAAAATACCCCTATAATCAAATCGGGGGTAGGACTCATCTTTGTAACTCCACAAGGAGGGATAATGAGCTTTGCTTTCTCCCTATCAGAGCCGAGGACAAACAATGAAGCCGAATACGAAGCTTTGATCGTGGGCCTCGAGATCGCCATCGACATAGAAATTGAAAACCTCCTCATATATGGAGATTCCCAACTGGTCGTTAGTCAAGTAAACGGCGACTACCAAACATGCAAACCAGAATTGGTGAAGTACGGCGAAAAGGTGCAACAATTGTTGACCCAAATTTCTTCCTACACTTTGGAGAACATACCGCGCGTAGAAAACAGCAAAGCAGACGCGTTGACCAAGCTCGCTAAAGAATTGGCTGACGAGAACCTCGATGACGTCAGAATTGTGGTACAAAGCCATCGGGTGCTCGCCCCAGCGGAAATATCTCCGGAATCACCCGAAGAGAAGGGAGTGACTGAGCGAATGGCTCTGCAAATAAAAGACCGGGAAAAGGCCGAGGATTGGAGGGAAGTCTTTATAGACTACTTCAAATACCGTTGAACGCCCGAAGATGCGTCCTCAAGACATCAGCTTATGAAACGAGCTCTGTATTTCGCCTTCGTCAATGATACTCTGTACAAGAGGTCGTTCGATTCTTTGTGGTTGAGATGTCTGAGACCTGACGAAGCGAAAAGAGTCGTTCAGGAAGTTCATGACGGACTCTGCGGTTCTCACCAAGCGGGCCCGAAGATGAAGCTGAAGATCAAACGGATGGGCTACTACTGGCCCACGATGATTCAGGACTGCCTCGAATATGCGAAGCAATGCCACTCATGCTAAATCCATGGGGACTTCATCCACCAGCATCCAAATCCGCTACACCCGACAGTGGCTAGCTGGCCATTTGAAATGTGGGGAACTGCCATAGTCGGCCCCATCGAACCAGAATCGTCCAGGGGACATCGTTTCATCCTGGCGATGAGTGACTACTTCTCCAAATGGGCAGAGGCAGTACCGCTGAGGGAAGTGAAGATGGAGAATATCCTCCACTTCTTCAAGACGCACGTCATATATCGGTTTGGAACTCCGCGACGGATCATCTCCGATAACGGGCCAGCTTACAGAAGCCACAAGATCAGTCGCTTCGCGCAACAACACAATATAGACTGGAGATATTTCTCGGTTTATAATCCGCGAGCTAACGGTCTAGCTGAAGCCTTCAATAAAACCTTGACAATGATCATGAAGAAAACGGTGTCTCGAAATAAGAAGGACTGTCACGAGAGACTGCAAGAAGCTCTCTGGGCGTATCGAACTACGTTCAAGACAGCCACGAACACAACGCCATATGTATTGGGGTAAAAATTTACACCCCGGTTGACCAAGTCAAAATCAAAGTCAACCCCAAGCCAAGTGGGCCCAAGCCCAGATCCAGTGGGCCCATGCCCGGGTCGAGCCCGAACATGAAGCGGCCGGCCTCCCCCCATGCCAAGATAAAAATTTTGTAATAAATAATTTTATTGTATTTCTTTTATTTTATTTTATGGATAAATGTAAGAAAAATAGGCATAAAGCCAAATTTTTGTAAAGCCCATGGCTTATGTGCAAAAAGAATGGCACATGAGCCATGGGATAGGCAAAATGCCATTTTGTGAAGCCCAAGGGGCTATGTGCAAAGTATATGGCCTATAAAGGCAAAGATAATGAAAAAAATTCCAACAACTTTTTTCTCTCTCTCAAAATTTTTCAGATCTGAAATCTTTTCTCCTTCTTCAAGGTTCCGAAACCTTCTTCTTTCTCTTGAATTAAATCAAGAGTTTTACTCTTGTTTTTATAAAACAAATTAGTTTTTCACCACAAAACCCATAAAGGGGAACTCAGATCTTCCATTAGATCTCAAAAAGAAGAGATTTTTAAAAATCCCATATATCTTGATCTTCAAGATCCAGCTAACAGAGGAGGAAGAAGAAGAACATCTTTCACTAAACCCCCCCAAAAAAAACACACACTCAGGAGTCCAACTCCTCTCTGATTTCTCTTCCGAGAAATTTTTTTAGGCTAAAAGCCTCTTTTTCTCGCCGGCGCTCAAGCGCAGAGCGCCCGCGTGCCGACACGTGGCGCGCTTGCGCTCCAGCGCAAGCGCTCGAGCGCAAGTCGCCTCCGTGCCGACACGTGGCGCGCTTTCGCTCCAGCGCAAGCGCTCCAGCGCAAGTCGCCCCCGTGCCGACACGTGGCGTGCTTGCGCTCAAGCGCCCAGCGCTCAAGCGCAAGTCGCCCCCGTGCCGACACGTGACGCACTTGCGCCCGAGCGTCAGGCGCTGAAGCGCAAAACGCTCACGTGCTGACACGTGGCGCGCTTGCGTTCAAGCGCAGAGCGCCCACGTGCCGACACGTGGCATTCTAGCGCCTGAGCGCACAGCACCTAGGCGCACAGCGCCCAAGGTGCCGCCCCCACGCGTCCTTTGGATGTCTTTTCCCCTTTTTATATATATACATGTATATCTATACATATGTACACATATGTACATACACACATACTCCACGACATATGTACATACACACATACAACCCGTAAAAACTCTGCGTGGCTCCCGATATATTTAAACTCCCCTCCAAAACAAAACACACGTACACTGCACATTGAGTTCGCATGACCAGTTTAACCCGTTAATCGGAGGTTCCCTCGCCCCAAAGGCGGGGGGTAATTAACGGCAGCTTAGTCCGCGGCTGCCGGAGATTCGGATCCCTATAATCATTATCCTACCCTAGGCAGGGGGAATCTGTAGTACGCCTGACAAGCGCGCGCGTATTCCCATCTCAATGGGGTGACGAAAAACACCCTACAGATTTTGGCACGCCCGCTGGGACGCTTCTCTCCTCCCATATTTCGGGTTAAACGTTCATGCGAACTCAATCAATATACATATCGATTGCCTATACTGAAATGATGTTTTCTTTTCGTGCAGCAATCAACTTTCAACGACAATGTCTCCCAAGACGAATTCAACTTCCAAAGCGACCCCGATTCCGTACGTGGTCAAGATCAACGCTCGTGTGGTTCTCCCCGCAAGCCTCAGTCGACAGTGGGAGGAACCGCCCCGCCAGTTTGGCTCTGTCATCATCTACCCTGCCGGAAGCGCTCATCTGGCGGAGATCCCGGCGGAACAGGTGGCCAAGCCGGTCTCAAGGGGAAAGAGGCCGAATGTTGTGATCACTAAGGCACCACAACCGAAGCTTAAGACGGTGTCTGCTGTATTCGTCTCAATACAGCAGACGCAGTGCCACCAAACGAAGCGAAGATCAAATTCCTAGCTTCACGGTTTTGACGGTAACTTATATAAAACCTGAAAGTCCACCACAGATCAGTTCAACCCCCAGGGAAACAAGTGTCCTTGGCAAACTCCTCGACTCGGGGAAACTAGCGTCCTTGATGAGAGCCTCCTGATTCGCATCGGCTCGCAGAGAAACCAGTGTCTCCGCGAGAAATTCCCGATTCTTCTCAACCCCGAAGAAACGACTGTCTTCGGCAAAATCCTTCGACTCAGGGAAACCAGTATCCTTGACGAAGAAAATCCAGATTCGCGTCGACCCGCAGAGAAACCAGCGTCTCCGCGAGAAATTCTCGATTCGTTTCAACCCCAGGGAAACAAGTGTCCTTGGCAAACTCCTCAACTCAGGGAAACTAGCGTCCTTGATGAGAACCTCCTGATTCGCATCGGCTCGCAGAGAAACCAGTGTCTCCGCGAGAAATTCCCGATTCGTCTCAACCCCGAAGAAACCAGTGTCTTCGGCAAAATCCTTCGACTCAGGGAAACCAGAGTCCTTGACGAAGAAAATCCTGATTCGCGTCGACCCGCAGAGAAACTAGCGTCTCCGCGAGAAATTCTCGATTCGTTTCAACCCCAGGGAAACAAGTGTCCTTGGCAAACTCCTCAACTCAGGAAAACTAGCGTCCTTGATGAGAGCCTCCTGATTCGCATCGGCTCGCAGAGAAACCAGTGTCTCCGCGAGAAATTCCCGATTCGTCTCAACCCCGAAGAAACCAGTGTCTTCGGCAAAATCCTTCGACTCAGGGAAACCAGTGTCCTTGACGAAGAAAATCCTGATTCGCGTCGACCCGCAGAGAAACTAGCGTCTCCGCGAGAAATTCTCGATTCGTTTCAACCCCAGGGAAACAAGTGTCCTTGGCAAACTCCTCAACTCAGGGAAACAAGTGTCCTAGGCAAACTCCTCAACTCAGGGAAACTAGCGTCCTCGATGAGAGCCTCCTGATTCACATCGGCTCGCAGAGAAACCAGTGTCTCCGCGAGAAATTCCCGATTCGTCTCAGCCCCGAAGAAACCAGTGTCTTCGGCAAAATCCTTCGACTCAGGGAAACCAGTGTCCTTGACGAGAAAATCCTGATTCGCGTCGACCCGCAGAGAAACTAGTGTCTCCGCGAGAAATTCTCGATTCGTTTCAACCCCAGGGAAACAAGTGTCCTTGGCAAATACCTCAATTCAGGGAAACTAGCGTCCTTGATGAGAGCCTTCTGATTCACGTCGGCCCGCAGAGAAACCAGTGTCTCCGCGAGAAATTCCCGATTCGTCTCAACTTACAAGATAAAGCCTCAGGCAGCAGGGATTAAAAAACTTGTTTCCTGAGCGATGGGACCCTGCAAGTCGGTCTAAAACGGTCTCTTGCATACTATTCACGGGTCTCACTCTCCAAAGTCGAATCTCGACAAGGAGGGAAACAACCGCTTACGGGTCCTCTCGACTCGTAAGAGGGAAATTCTCTTATAGGATCCTTACGACTTATAAGAGAAAACGCGCTTAGGAATCCTCACGATTCCTAAGAAGAAAATACACCTACGAGATCCTCTCGATCCGCAGGGAGAAAAGTCTCTATGAGACCCTCACGACTCATACAGTTGAAAAGTCTTAGGCGGCAGATCTGAACCTGCGGCCTAAGCCATCGCTATTTCTTAAAAAAAAAAACTAAGATGTTTACTCTATTATCTGTCAACCGTGTTTATTAAGACAGCACGCTGATAATAAGAGAAAGGGAGAAAACAAAAGAGCATACAAGACATTGCAAAGAAAAAGTGTGTATCTTTATTTATTAATTCAATCAAGTACAGGGTGAATCGTACAAAAGAATAAAGAATGGATACATATTATTTGAAAAAGAAAAATTTTACAAGTGTATTGATACAAAGGCAGCTACTGGGAAGGAAGCGTCTTAAATAGCCCTATCAGTTGTTCGCACACTTCCTTCCACGCCTTTTCCTGATCGGCCACCACCGCCAGTTCTGCCTCCACTTGAGCCCGTTGCTGCAAGAGGGATGCAAGTTGTTCCCCAACGGCCTGCTGAGCTGCTTCGCGGCCTTGGGCATTACGCTCGGCAGCGTCAAGTTTCTGCTTCAAGTTCAGCCCATTTGAGATGCGTTCCAGGAGACCCTCGAAGATAGCCTTCACCTGGGCAGCGTTCGCCTCAACTTCAGCACGTAGGCGAGCAGTCTCACTTGAAGACTCTTGACATTCCCTCAGCCTTAAAGCCGCTTCTTGTTCCAAGTGGTGGACGCAAGAAGCGCTTTGCTCAATCCATGCTGCTCTTTGATGGCTTGCGGCTAAGGTCTCGGGAGCAGGGCGCATGAACTCCAGCTGATGCAGGCGAGCCTCGATCTCCCTGCAGTGATTAACCCAAGACGCGACGATGCCCTCGTTATGGAAGTTTACGAGTATCACCAGCATTGGGTTAACCGCCGTAGCAAAATCTGCGGCAGACGTAGGAGTCTCGACGTCGAGTTCCTCAATGTAGTCGCTCAACATGCGCAGACTATTCACGGCGCCCTTCGAGGACGGACGTCTCAGGAAAGGGCATGCCGGCATTGTGACACGAGACTCGAAAGGCGCCGAGATCGGAACGACAGCTGAAAAAACAAGATACGATTAGATGACAGTTCAAGAAATACAAAAAAAGGGGGTCATCAATACGATAGTTTGCTATACCAGCTGCAGCAGGTTGCAAGGCCGGAAGGGCCGGTGGCGCGGCCGATCTTTCATCCCCTCCTTCAATCTGTAGCACTGCAATCAGGACAAGGGAAAGTTAGAAATAATTCCATTACTGAAAAAGAAAGATATCAGTTGGAAACTATACTCACCAGCATCACTAGAGGAAGAAGCGAGTTCAGATGGGAAGGAGAAGTGTGGGAGCAATACCTGATAGAGATGGTCAAAAAGCACTCCTGAAAAGACACAACAGTACGACTTTAGTACATAAATTATGCGTCTGAAAGATAAAACTAATAAGTTGCAAACCCATACCTTGCAACATCTTTGATGGTACAAGGGAGGGCTGAGAGGTGACCACCGCCAAGGCAGTAGTTGACGGCGCTGCCTCGAGCAATGGAGAATCGGCACTGGCCGCACCTGCGTTAAAAACAAGGATAAACCTGTCAGGAAAGATTGCAAGATAAATAAAAAAGGACAGTAATCCAAAATTTACCTGATGATCCTCCAGCCGAGACGGAGGCGTCTCCCTCCTCCATCGACATAAGTCCACCACCCGTGGCCTCATCCCCGGACTCTACGGGGGCCGTCGTCGTGCTCGCGAGGCCAGGAGACGGCGGAAGGCCGTAGGCGGGGAGAGCAATGATCGGAGCATTGCCAGACTCTTGAGAAAGAGCGGTCGGCTCGTCCTCAGGAATCATCCCCACCTCACCCGCTACGCCCTCGGGCTCAGCAGTCGCGGCCGTCTCGTCCACCGTTGCCACGGGGTCATCGGTCTCAGGCGCTCCGTCCGCTACTGCCTCGGGCTCGGCATCAGCCACCTTCTCAGGCATAGTGGACGTGATCATTTCATCAGCCACTAGCTCGGGCCCGGCAATCCCGGTTGTGTCGTCCGCCATCGGCTCGGGTTCGACCAATACCTCTTCCTCTGGCCCCTCAGGTTCGACGGTCTCCGCCTCCCCCTCGGTTGGACTTGGCCCTGCAGGACAGAATATATAAGAACTGATAGATTTATAATTCTTACAACAAAAGTTTGAAAGAAATATTACCTGAGGTGGACTTATCGTTAGCCTCCCTATTTGCGCGCACCGCCTGTCTGTGTGCTGTAGACAAGGCGACTGGGGGCTCTTCTGAGGGAGTATCAGCACGAGGGACGGTGCTTGGGCCCGCTCCAATGGCCAAAGCAGCCCTGCGTGCCTTCGCTTTGCGCCTCAACCGCTTCCTCTCCTCCCGGGTCGTCGCGATGGACCTCTTCGACGCTTCCTTCATCAAGGTGTCGTCGTCCTCGTATAGAGTTGCCTCCAGAGCCTTCAAGGCATCTCTCATCGGCTCTTCAAGTCGGGTTTCTCGCGGTAGCCCCGAAAAGGCCGAAACATCAGCGGCTGGCCCGGGAAGAGTCTTCGCGTCACCTGGCGGGACCGGCATTGTGGTTCCTGCGATAAAAAAAAGGGGGATTAGATCGACCATAACAAAAGGAGAATAAAGACTTGATGAATCGAAATGTACCAAGGCCTAAGGACGCTCTGAGTCGTTCCTCCTCTTGGAAAGTTTTGAGGGAAGCAGCAATGGCTTCTTCAGTGGTGATGCCTGTTTGAAGAAAAGGGGGGAAAACGTTAGTCAAAGGCAATAATAAAGCTATGATGCAATAAAAAATGCGACTAGTAATTACCCGATTGCGCAAGCTTAGCTAGCCACGCGTCACGCCTCGCCAATCGCTCTGAAGCTGCGATGGCGGCCGCCAGGTCTGTGTCATCCGGCGGCATAACTAATCCCCTGTTGGTCCCGTACTCACCCAGGCCGTCGCTATAGGGAGCGTGGGGTTCCTGACCGAACGCAACGTCAGCTGAGAAGAGCGACTTCTTTTTCCTCTTCTGCCCACCGGCCCTGGGTGCACCCGGGATCGACTTGCGCTTTGCGGGCACCTTGGGGCGGCGGGTCCCGATGTCCGCGCCTACACCAGACTCCGGCGAAGCCACAACTACTGTCTCCACTAGAGCGCAGGGCGCTGGTGGTGCATCCGCAGTATCGGGAAGCGGCAATCCGCGTGGAGGACTCTGCACACGCGGTGGTCCGGCTCTAGCATCTTTCAGCGGAGGAACTACCGGGGTCCTTGGCACCAGAGGAGCTTTGCGGTCGCTACCTGGAGGCGCACCTTTACGGTCGACCAGCAATCGCTTTTCTTCCTTTATAACGGCGCCCGTCGAATGATTGTACCATTCTGTATATGCATTGAGGAGTCGTGGGGCGCAAGCCGGCTCGCTGATAAAAAAATGAGAACCCGTATTCAGACGCATGAAGTGATGCAGCGCGTTCTCCATCCCTTCTTCAGTAGCAGCGGGTTCCAGTAGGAAAGCCTCCAATGGTACCCCTTGATTGTAGCTCAGTTGTTGGGCGAAACGATGCGGGTTGTATCTCATGAAAATCGCCGCACCGTTCTGCCTAAACACCAGGAAGCCCGGTCTGATAGAATATAGATGAAGGGTCTCCCGGGCCGTCAAAACTGAGGCCCCATCTTTGAAAGTGTCTTGCAATGGCCGCACTGTGGTGGTAGATGCCTTTCTAATAGTCAGCACTTTGTCAATGAAAGACACCCCGTCTCCAACAGTGTGGGGGCGAAGGAGCAAACCCCTGGCATTCCGTGGCGATGGAGTCACAATTGAGGCGCCAATCAGTCGTATGATCCGATGGAAGCTGCACCTGTCATAGAACGAGGGCTTTTTGTGCATACCGAAGACGCCCAATGTATGTAGCTTGAGCCATGATACGAAGTAGTGCATTGGGAAGATCACGTGCAGTACCCCAGGCTCATTAGCATCCGCCGCTTGACTAAGGCCGTGATATAGGTGTGTCAAGCCGGCGATCCCAGCAGCCACTTTTACCCCAATGGTCATTCGGTCAGCTGGGTAAAAGACAGAGGGCCGCATATGGCGAGAATGCGTTGGGAGCGCAAACCAACTCAGCCATAGCCCAAGAAATCCTAAGAAGAAAGCTTCCTCGTCCATCCCGGGGGCTGCAACTTCCGCAAAAGACACAATTGGGGAGTTAGGAAGGAAAAAACCCTTTTGGTCTATTTCCTTCGCCGGCAGGTTATCCAAACCTAGACCGAAAGGGTCATCAAGTGTGGCAAACTTAGCAGCTTCTGCCGAGAGGACGTTTGGGTGAAGGAATCGAGCGATGAAATCCTCGAAGCTAACTCCGCGGCTCCCACGTTCGATAAAAAGGGCCTCATAGATGTTCAACACTTTGATCAAACTTGGAAATTGATGTTGAACAGCATTCTCCGGAGTGAGGCCCCTTACTACCGGCTTAGCACCGAAGACATATTCGTCTGTAGGAAGAAACTCCTCATAGTGCTCCCCTATCACTGGTAAGCCGGAGACCTCTGTGAATTCCTCCAAAGAAATCGACACTTCCCGGTCCATTGCGAGGAAAGTGTGAGTAGGAATGTTCCACTACTCCAAAAAGGCCTTAAACCACCAGGTGGGAAGCGTGGGATATTGGAAGAGGGAAACGTAAACTGCAGTGTACAACCCTAGCCTTATCAATTGCGACTTCTTCGCCGACAGAATGTAGCGAGCCCATGGCAGATAACCGATCGGATGGCGGGGGATCAGACCTATGTTATATGATTGCCCCCAAGGTCGCGCCTCGCCTTGACAAATGCGGCGTCCCAGGATATCCAAAACCATAGGACGCTGAACCGGAATTGCATCTATAGCAGGATGAAGAAAGCCCTTTGAAGTCCAATCAACCATCTCCACGGCATACTGCATCGGGGGTGGGCTAGCATAGTGGATCGCCGTAATAGGCTCTGACGGTACTGCGCATGAGAAGCTCTGTCGACCCATGATAATTTGGTTGTACCACGACCCCCAAAGGTGAAGATTCTTATATTCCGGGTCGTGGTCCCTGATCATAGCTAGGACCTCACGGTCTACGGCTGCTTCGGGGAATCCTTCCTCCGAACGAACAAACGGGAATGAGGTATCGAAAGACATGTTTACTGCAAGGGGACAAAATTAGCCATTAGTGTTGTAATTCCAACGCTTGGCGTTTTAAAATAAAAATAAAAATAAAAAAATTAATAATAATAAAAAATTATTAATTAATTAATTAATTAAATTAAAAAATTAATTTAAATTAAATTAAAATTAATTACACCACATTGCAGTGCAGTGGGTAGGGGACCAAAGGGGGACCCATAAAATCTGGATGACAATGCATCAGTTAATAAGACAACCCCATCATTGGATGAGACTCTCAGTTAATCCCCAAGAGAATATTCTCATTAATAATAAAAATCCCTAGAGACAAGGAGAAAATCTTCTCTTTCAGAGCAAAGCTCTGTCACAGAGTGACACTTGTCAAACTCTGGTCTCAGGAGAATAAAATTCCTTAAAAGAGCCCAGCTCTATGATAATAATGAGAAAATCTATTAAAAGAAGAAAAAAATTTAAACTCCTAAAAATTAAAAAAAAAAATTGGGATCCTAAAGATCCATGAAAACTCTTAGGAGTTCTTCATTTTTTTGATTAAAGAGATCTACTTTTGGTCCATGAGCAAAGCTCTGTTCATGGGTTAAAAAACCCTGAAACAAGATCTTTTCAGATCTATGGATTCTTGATAGCAAAGCTCTGTTGGTGAAAAACCCCACAGGGGTTTTCTTTAGATCAAAGATCTATGATAGCAAAGCTCTGTTGATTAAAATTAATTTAATTTATTTAAGTTAAATTTTACCTAAAAATGTTCTAAGTTCTGAACTCTGAAGTTCTTGGGAAGAAACAAGAGAAAAGCTTTGAAAATCAAGTTCTTGGAAAATGGTAAAAATTTTCTAAGGACCCAGGGTCCTATTTATAGGCGCATGTGCCCTTTCACCTCACCGGTTGATCCAATGGCTAGGATCTTGCCACCGCTGTACTCACGTGCGCGCCACGTGAACGCAACGGTGGGGGGGGCATTTGTTTCCCCCAATCAGAGCAAATCTCTGTTTGAATTTCAAAAATTCAAAATTAGAAGCAACGCTTCAAATTCCTTGCGCTGCGCGCAACGCGCCACGTGTCAAAAGCTGATACGTCAGTGCAGCGCCCAATCAGAGCAAGGCTCTATTTAAAACAAAAATTAAAGGAAGCAACGCTTCAGTTGCGAAAGCGCTGCGCTGCGTGACACGTGTCAGCGCAGATGCGCAAGTGCTGCGCGACACGTGTCAGTGCAGACGCAGTTGCGCTGCGTTGCGTGCTGCGCGACACGTGTCAGCGCAGTTGCGTTGCGCGACACGTGTCAGCGCAGTTGCGCAAGCGCAGTTGCGCTGCGCTCTGCGCTGCGTGACACGTGTCACGCGCTGGGGCGTTTGCGCTAAACAGAATTAAAATTCTAGTAAGATCCTTCTGTTTTTGTTAAAACAAGAAAATTATCTTCTGTAAAACAGAAGCCCTTGGATCAAAGATCCAACGGTGGGAAAAATTCCCCAAATCACTCAGAGAATGATCTCTTTAACAAACTTAACAAATCTATGGGCACTATATAAAGACCCCTAGACCCCAACTCAAAAGATCATCAACGTTGTGAGAGATCAAGAACTTCAAAACAGAGAACTCTGAAGAAAATTCAAGAAAAAGGTAAAAATCTTTATAAAATAGAAGAATTTCTTCTGAATAGATCATTGATCTAAGAACAAGATCAATGATCTTCAATAAAAAAAATAAATAAATAATAACAGTGCCTTGCACTTTTTTATGAACCATTGGTTCTGGAATTTCAGAAAAATTCTTTTCTTGAATCCAAAATTGGATCAAGTTATTGAAAAAGTGCCTTGCACTTGTAAAACTGCACTGTTGCGCTCCTGGATTGGCGCAACCCACCAGAAAGCGCCACGTGTCAGCACCAGAACCACTTGCGCTATGCGCTTTTAAGATAGAGCATTGCTCTCTGAAATTGGCGCAACTCACCAGAGCGCGCCACGTGTCAGCAGCGCAACAGCGCAGCGCACTGCGCTTGCGTGACACGTGTCACCACCACAAGCGCTTGCGCTCAATGATTGGAGCAAAGCGCCTGACGAATGCACTGCATTGTTTACTGAAGGGCCAGGCCCAAATCAAAAAGGCCTAGCAGGCCAAAATAAAATGCAATGCATTAAAAGGGTAGAGCCCAAACAAAACAGATGCTCTGCATCATTTATAAAAGGGCAGAGCCCAAACAAAATAAAAATGCAATGCATTAAAAGGGCAGAGCCTAAACAAGATAGATGCTCTGCATCATTTATAAAAAGGGCAGAGCCCAAACAAAATAGATGCTCTGCATCATTTATAAAAGGGCAGAGCCCAAACAAAATAGAAAATGCAGTGCATTATTAAAAAGGGGCAAAGCCCTAGCACAGGCCTAATAGGCCAAAGACAAATAAAAATGTTGAACATTTTTGAACTGGACTTAGCCCAATCATGGCCGTAAGTCCTCAAATTAAATTGACTGAGCACGACTGCTCTCCTAAATCAATTTACATCCGGTTCGAGGGTACATCTCCGAACTCCTCTGATTCTTATCGTTGTAATCCTTCAACGACGTCAGAGAGGTGACTGGTCCCGACAACCACACATCAACACGGACTGTGGGGTCCTTAAACTCATGGACTTATGCGTCCTTAAACCAAAACACGGACTGTGGGGTCCTTAAACCCACGGACTGTGGGGTCCTTAAACCCACGGACTTATGCGTCCTTAAACCAAGATACGGACTGTGGGGTCCTTAAACCCACGGACTTATGCGTCCTTAAACCATGGACCATAATGTCCTTAAACTACCAATGGACCGTAATGTCCTTAAACTACCAATGGACCACCATCTCCCTAAACTGGCAATGCACTACTACGTTCCTAAACTGGAACAATAGAGCTCCCAAATGCTCTTTTGTCGGATCTAAACGATCCCGTTTAAGTTGATCTTAGCCTCAAATATGGCTAACGTATCCTTAAACATTCGAACAGATTTTAGTCCCAAATTGGACTATAAGACCCCCAATCAACTTTGGTTCAAGGATACATCTCCGAACTCCTCTGACACCTATCGTTGTAATCCTTCAACGACGTCAGAGAGGTGACGGGTCTTAATGGCCATGCATGCAATGGACCACTATGTCCCTAAACTGGAACAATAGAGCCCCCAAATGCTCTTTTGTCGGATCCAAACGATCCCGTTAAGTTGATCTTAGTCTCAAATCAGACTAACGTATCTTTAACGAACGTTTAAGTTGATCTTAGCCTAAATATGGCTAACGTATCCTTAAACTAAAACACCAAACCCAAATCTAAGTAAATACGGATTTGGACTACTCCACGTCCTACGGGCGACGGCATAACTTATTCTCCGTATACAATCCACGGGCATCCACAAACAAAACAAACACACACGACGCGAAGTGAAATTCTGGAGAAGGAGAAAGTGGCTACCGCGATGCGGTAGCGTAATTAACGGCAGGGGCTTGCGCCTGCAGGGAAGAGCGTTCCCACAATCAAAAACCCCTTAAACAAGGGGGAATCTGACGAAGTCTGCTACATCGGCCGCATTCGTTTAAACCTCCGATACACGGCGTCATAAATCAACTTGGCATCTTCGGAGAGGTGGACGGATAAAACCAAATAGCATCTGCCCCGAATCTCAGGCAAGACGTTCAGTCTCGGCCGTCATTCGGAGGGGAACACCTACATCAAAGATAAAATTCACAAAGTACAAGGCAATGCAAGGTCCAAGATTACAAAGAGAACGGTTAAAAGTCCACCGCAATTATTCACTGGAGATCTGGAAGAAACATATAAGCTATTTTAATAAAAGAACCAAATAATAAGGAAGCCCAAAGACAGAAGAGCCAACAAAGGAAATTTCAAGGCCCAATACTTCCTTTTAAAGAGACAGAGACATAAAATTTTACCAAAGTTGGAGTCTACTTTGACTAGGTCTTCCTAAGGATATTTTGGTAAATGTAGGCGTGCGAATCAATTGTAACCTAGGGTTTCCTATCCTCTATAAATAGGAACTCTAAATCATTGTAAAGGCTATGCCTCCCTATACCTCTTTTTATGAATAAAATTCAGAATTCTTTTGGAGAGCATCGATGCCTCTTTTCATATCATCTATTTAGATCTGACAACCCTGTGTAAATGTTTGGAGAGAGCCATATGTAAAATAAGTAGGTAATTTCAATTCTTGCCCTAGGTAATTTTTCATTCTCTGCCCTAGATAAATGTTTTTAAATTTCCTAATGAGCGAGTAGTCTCCTCGCTTGTTAGGGTTAGCTTTGGTGAAGGCTTTTGAGAGATGAGATCTCTCATCCCTCTCTTTCCCGTTATATATTTTCAATAGGACTCCATGCATACACGCACATACCGCTCCCTACGGCACCCTATCCATCGAGGTAGCGGTGATACCGTAGTATAAAGGCCCGGTTGTGATGGTTTTTGTAACGACCATGTTTTCTAATGCCTAATAAAATATATTTTTATTTATATTTCTACTATCAAATAATTATTTACATGTTTCTTTTATATAATAATAGTTTTTAAAGTAGTGTTAATAATTTTCAAAGCAGTAAATATGATTAAAGGAAATTTCTAAAATCTATTTATTATTTTTATAGGCTTAAAATGTTTTAGAAAGATTTTATAATACCTTAAAATAATCTACATATTTTTATTATCAATAAAAGTAATTAATTCGTATTTTAAAGATGAACTAGATATTATGTAATTATTATAACTAGTTAACAATTTAGAAATAGATATACTAATTGTTTTTAGCCCAAAACTATTTTTATATTAAAGATAATAATAAAATATATTTTCTGGAATTTTTCCATAATTTTCCCGTAATTTTTACTATTTTTAACAAATTTTTCAAAGCCAAATCAATATTTTAAATAATCTGCTATTTTATTTATTTTTATTTAAAATTTTTAAAACCTTTTTAACCTGGACCGTTGGATCCAAGATCCAACGACCCAGAGCTCTGCGGCGGCGCCCACGTGATGATCCGCACCCACGGCTGCGGACCAATCGCGTCGTGCCACGTGGCGACGAGGCAGCGCGCTGCGGGCCGTTGGATGCAGATCCAACGGCTGAAGATTTAGGCGGCGGCGGCTAATCATTGGAAATCAATTCTGAGATGATTAGCGGCGCAGATTTTTGGGATTTTTTGGATTTTCTTGTTATTTTTGACCTTCGAACCTCATTTTCTCACACCTCAGAACTCCAAAAATTCTGAAAAAAATACCGGTGCCTTCGTATCGACGACGCAGACGCTACGGCTCCATTCAATCACAGAGGAAAAATCGGGACACGGAGTTATTGAGGATTTAGTATGAGACTACGTTTTCAGCTCTTCGGCTTTCCGACTCAAATAAAAGGTAGGATCCGCCTCTCTCTCCTTTTCCTGTCACCTTTTTATATCTCAATAACCTAGTTCCAATTTCTAATTCTCAACCCCCATCTAAAATGGTGTTATAATATTTGTGCATACACTTTTTCCTTGTACGCTTAATCATGATAATGTTAACCCATATTTTAAAATGGTGTTTAAATTTCCTCTGTACATAGAAGTATATTGCACACCTATAATACCTGGAATCTGATGTAACCCATGAATTGTCATTTCACCTCTGACATACCCAAACTTTAAAAATGATCTCAAAATAGGTTACTTCCACAAGATACCCTCGTTTAAATATTATGTTTCAAAGATGTGTAAAATAAATATTTTAGATACAGCATACGTATATTTTACTTACAAATATTTTTAAAAACCCCTCAACTTTTTAAGAAAGAAAATATTATTTAATCTTTTCAAAAGGGAATATTTAGTATCTTTTAAAAGGTAATTTTTTAAAACCAATCTAAAATAAAGGAACGGTTGTAGGCATCGATCGTTTATCTAAACCAGACTTTGTGGTGCCTAGGCTAGACAAGTGAGAAATGTAACTTTAAAAGGCCCGTCTCACGGTGATTCGTGAGCGGATCCCTCCTTTCCTTACTTGTGCTTACCTGGCCACAATTGGCGGTGAAGAGGCGATTTGAGGACCTCATAACTTGTTCTTTTGGAATATTAGGAGCACTCTAGATTTTCAAATAAAAACCTTTTACAAAAGATTTTCAAATAAACACCGCAACCTGTTATCAAAAGGATATTTTCTGTAAAACCTTATTCTTTTCCAAACTAATAAATATCCCAAATATCATGGTTTTTCTTAGAAGTAATAAAAGATATTTAAACCTTATTATTTTAACTAAGCTTTCTCTGAAGGACACGAAGTACTTTACGAATTCTAGAAAATAAAACGAGTGGTTGTGGAAGGCCATATTAAACGAGATCAATACTCTTTCTAAAATTCCAGTTTATGACAACATGACATACACAAAACATGATACGGTTGGGGTTAGAATGCGCGGACCTAGGTATGGAATACTTACTGAAGATCCCGATATTCCGGGTGACCAGTCCAAAGTGTGGATGACTATACTGAAGATCCCGATATTCCGGGTGACCAGTCCAAAATGTGGACGACTATACTGAAGATCCCGATATTCCGGATGACCAGTCCAAAGTGTGGACGACTATACAATGTGGAAATTCCATGCCTAGAAGTATATGCACTAACTCTAATCCGTCCGAACCTTTATACTGAACCACGGGGATGGGTAGTTTGATTAGGCAAGGATAATTCGGAACTCGGATTCCCCTGCTACTTGATCATGATCCCGGGAAGTGAAACGGTACATTTCACTTCCCCAGCTGTTGTTCCGTGGCCACAACGGAATAATCTCGAGTATCCGGACCCTTGTTTAACAAACTAATACATACTATTACCTTCATCTCTATATAACTTACAACATATATAACCTACTCATATTCACATATCCAATTTGTACTTAACCTCATACCCTTATACTCATGTACATCTATTCATTATACCCACCTGTTCGTTTCTATACCTTTACTATCTTATGAGGCAATCCTACCCGAGTATAACTCGCTGACGGACCTTCCTTTTTCTTTCTCTATCTTTGGAATGTCCGTCAGATAAGAATGGGTATTACAGTGAAGATTAAGGTGTGAAGCCAACTTATGAAGTTTATGCAGACAGGACAATAGAATATTAGATAGTTTTAATTTTTGTTGTTGCCCACATGTTTAGGGCTTTTTGTTTCTCCTTTGATGTAAATAAACTACTTAGTTTATTTTACTATTTCCTTTGGGATGTAATAAAGTTTGGTTAATGGAAATAAAATGCCTTTCGCTTTTATTATTTTTGTTTTGGTACACATCCTGCATATTAATTATTTATACGCTTAACGTAACTGTATTGAATAGACCACCTTCAATACAGTTAGGTTGCGGACCTTGCCACGTCTTCCTTCTCCTTCTTTTGGGAAGCGGGGCGTGACAGTTTTCCATGGAGGTTAGGGTAAGGATTGATAAAGGAAGGACAAGAAACTAGAGGAAGAAAACATCTTCCCGATGATTCTAATCCCTTTTGTTAATAATTACCATAACTCCTACTAGATCCTAATATGGGTATAGAAAGCGTTGAGATTTATTTACATTTCCAAACCTACCCTAAACCTAACCCTAGTAAGATTTAGATCTAGATAATCTTAGTATAGATAGATTTAGTTTTTAGATTTAATAAATCAATCCGACTCCCATCGGAATTAACTCGTTTGAGCGATTAGGAAATTCACAACATCCCTGTGGACCGACCCGTACTCACCGGCTAGCTACCAAGCGACGCCGTTCTTGATTGCGGTTAATAGATAGTTTTTGAGACGAATCAGTACCCTATGCCGAGCATAGATACCAACAGACGTATGGGGGGCTCAAGCTGCATGAATAAAATCATCTACTAGCATGTACCATCTTCTTGAGATCTTTTGTTTATATAATAAAGGGATCAATAGAGCATTGCAAAAAAGAAAAAGAATCTTATTCATTCAAGAGGTACTATTGGCTCCTCATCCGTACAAAAAAAAATAAAAAAATAAAAAAATTTACAACAGCGGGGGAATGGGGTGCAGAGAGCACTGTCCGTGGTACTCTGAAGATATTTCCGCCAGCCGAGCCCTCGCAGAATCCAGCCTCTGCCTTCGATCCCCCCGCGAGCGTCGGCATCGTGCCTCAATTGATAGCACTCACGGACGAGCGCTTCCGAGCGGTCTAGCCGACTCGCAGAGATCAGGCCGAAGCGCCTCAGAGACCTTAGCTTGCCTATGGCCTCGTCGAACAGCATTTCGGGGGGTTGTAAAGCTCCGGCGACGCCCTCCAGATAGAGTACATCAGCAGCTGAAGAAGGGAGGACCGCCGAGGGAGCAATCGGCCGAAGTGGTCATCGATCCTGCCTATTATCAACTGCACCGTGTCCTTAGTGCAGTACAGGTCATAGAGGTAGACATCCTCAAAGTTTATGATATCTTCGATGGTGAAAGGGAAGTCCTGCATTTTTTCGTTTCGGGTGTGAGGAAGGGAGAAAAAAATTACCCCATCAGTCTTATAGCCTCCAACGCCCCCCGAAGTTCAACGGTCGCCCGTTTTCACCCACAACAGTGTCACCACATGGCAGAAGTCGTGCCGCTCGAAGAAAAACCGAAACGACACTCCGGCGCTTTACGTTCCTCACGCAATCATGATACGTGTCGCCAGCGACTGTACCTCTCCCCGGTGCGCCGAGTGGCTATCAAAGACAAAGCCCTCGCAAGAGGCAGCCGAGCGGCTACCCTGCTCGGCTATCCCTGGCCGGTAACTTAACTACCTCACAACGCCAGGGATCAAAGCCCTCGCCAAGAGGCACCGAGCAGCTACCCTGCTCGGCACCATCCTTAGTTGGCCAATTACGGCCCCTCCAATAGCTAAGGATCAAAGCCTTCGCAAGAGGCATCCCTGCAGCTACCCTGCTCGGCACCATCCTTAGTTGGCCAATTACGGCCCCTCCAACAGCCAAGGATCAAAGCCCTCGCAAGAGGCAGCCCTGCAACTATCCTGCTCGGCTATCCCTGTCTGGTAGCTTCCCTACCTCACAACGCTAGGGATCGAAGCCCTCACCAAGAGGTAGCCCTGCAGCTACCCTGCTCGGCTATCCCTAGCTGGTAGCTTCCTTACCCCACAACGCCAGGGATCAAAGCCCTCGCCTAGAGGCACCGGGCAGCAACCCTGCTCGGCCATCCTTAAGGACAAAAAGCTCTCGCCAAGAGGCACCGGGCAGTAACCCTTCTCGGCCATCCTTAGTAGGCCACTTACGGCCCCTTCCGAGCTAAGGATGAAAAGCCCTCGAAAGAGGCAACCGGACCCGCCCTTGCTCGGTTATCCCTGGCTGGTAGCTCGCTACCCCAACAAACCAGGGATCAAAGCCCTCGCCAAGGGGCAACCGGGCCCGCCCTTGCTCGGTTATCCCTGGCTGGTAGCTCCCTACCAAACTAGGGATCAAAGCCCTCGCCAAGAGGTACTGGGCAGTAACCCTGCTCAACCCGTCCTTAAGGATCAAAGCCCTCGCCAAGAGGCACCGAGCAGCTACCCTGCTCGGCCATCCTTAGTAGGCCACTCACGGCCCCTCCCGCGCTAAGGATCAAAGCCCTCGCTAAGAGGCACCGAGCAGCAACCCTGCTCGTCCGTCCTTAGTAGGCATCCCACGGCCCCTCTAGCGCCAAGGACCTAAGCCCTCACTAAGAGGCAGCCGAGCGGCTACCCCGCTCGGCTGCCCCTGGCTGGTAGCTTCCCTACCCCCACAACGCCAGGGATCAAAGCCCTCACCAAGAGGCAGCCGAGCGGCTACCCTGCTCGGCTACCCTAGCAGGCATCCTCCTGCCCATCAGACGCTGAGGATCTGAAGCCCTCATCGTGAGGCCGCCGAGTTCCTTCCTGCTCGGCGCATCCCCAGCGGGCATCCTCCTGCCTATCAGACGCTGAGGATCTTAAGCCCTCATCATGAGACCGTTGAGTTCTTCCTGCTCGGCGCATCCCCGGCGGGCAGCCTCCTGCCCATCAGACACTGAAGATCTGAAGCCCACCTTACGAGGCCGCCGAGTTTCTTCCTGCTCGGCGCATCCCCAGCGGGTATCCTCCTGCCCATCAGACGCTGAGGATCTGAAGCCCTCATCATGAGGCCGTCGAGTTTCTTCCTGCTCGGCGCATCCCCAGCGGGCATCCTCCTGCCCATCAGACGCTGAGGATCTCAAGCCCTCATCGTGTGGCCGCCGAGTTCCTTCCTGCTCGGCGCATCCCCAGCGGGCATCCTTCTGCCCATCAGACGCTGAGGAGCTGAAGCCCTCATCATGAGGCCGACGAGTTTCTTCCTGCACAGCGCATCCCCAGCGGGCATCCTCCTACCTATCAGATGCTGATGATCTCAAGCCCTGATCGTGAAGCCGCCGAGTTCCCTCCTGCTCGGCGCATCCCCAGCGGGCATCCTCTTGACCATCAGACGCTGAGGATCTGAAGCCCTCATCGTGAGGCCGCAGAGTTTCTTCTTGCTCGGCACATCCCCAACGGGCAGCCTCCTGCCCATCGGACGCTGAGGACCCGAAGCCCTCTTCGCGAGGCCGCCGAGTTTCTTTCGGCTCGGCGCATCCCCAGCGGGCAGCCTCCTGCCCATCAGACGCTGAGGATCTGAAGCCCTCTTCGCGAGGCCGCCGAGTCCCTTCCTGCTCGGCGCATCCCCAACGGGTAGCTTCCTACCCTACAAAAACACGGATCCAAGACCCACCAAATAAACTCATACTCAACGCGTGATCAACGCCTCAACTCCGGCAAAGGGAGGATATCGACATTCCCATACTCGTCCTTCGTTCGACTCATACTCGATGCACGACAACAAGAATGACGTGTCGTCCCCGGACAATCCACCACAAGGAGTTACCAGCGCCAAGCCGCATAGAGAGAACCAAGCAGTCCACTCTCAACCCGACCCACAAAATAGATCGGAACGAGAGTGGGGGGCTAATGATGATGCTCGATATCGGTGATCTCTCAGATCATGACACGTGGCAGATGACGTGTCCCGGGGCTCACAAGAAAGAACCGTGGCCGACCAGACCACACCTATGCTCGTCCAACCGAGAAAACGCTGGCTCACCTCCGAGCCCCCTGCATAACCGGCCTCCTCGTCCTCACAGCTCATCTCCGGGCTACCGCAGAACCAAGATACCTCGGCTCTCCCGCTCGTCCGCGAGCTCTCCCGCCGAGGTCATCTTCCTCGGTCTCCTCGACCGACCGACGACACCGCTCACAGGCGCAACCGCCATCTCGCGAATCTCGCCATGCGCGAGATATCCGCCGGCCACATCCCACGTTCCACGCCATCATGATCCCCCATTAACGAGCCTGTCTCGCCCTTAATGGGAGACCCCGCTCATCACGCGGGCGTGATGTCGGGAGCGTAATGGCCGTCGTGATTCTCGCGCCTACCCTGCCTGCTGCCACCGCTATATAAACCCCTTCTTCAGACGGTTCAAGTAAGCCATTTTTTTACTCCACTAAGTCGTTACTCAGCTCGGATCTCTAGACTAACTTGATCGTCGGAGGGTCCTCGGTGGTACAACCACCCCGGTACTTCCTTGCAGGTAACTCGGCAACCACAACCTCAACCCATTGAGATCCACACGCTTCAGGAGCGACAGCCTCCAGATCCAATCTTAGCCACCCATCGCAGCCATCAGCATATCAACGAGAAGCAACATCTGAAGGAGATTACCGCCTCCATCAAATCTCGACCATTGATTCTCTTGATTTGATATGGCGATGAATGGTGGATATCCATCACTGACCAAAAATCTTCAAAGTCGCCTATTACCGGAACCGCACCCTATTTGGAGACCATCTTAGAATAAAGGGTTTTTTTTTCTCATTTATAAAAATGAAATTCAAAAAATCTAAAGAACGCCACACGCCCCCCTCTTCCCTCCGCAACCAGCTTTGTCAATGGATAGGTCTAGACCCAGACCCACTACAAGAAATAGGATTTGGAACTGATTCTAGACTTGCTGATCCAGACACAATCCAAATCTATTAAAAGCTAAAGTTTTTAATTAATGGGTCAGGTCTGGATAAGCTCTATTGGAGCCGTTTGATCCGATACGTAATTAGGGTCGTTTAAGTAAAGATTGTATAAGAGAGTCTTTTAGTAATTAGTGAAATATAGAAGAGTTTTCTTTTAGTAAAAAGCCAAAATATTTTTAATAAACTAAATCATATTGAAAACATATGTTTAGTTGGATAAATCGTATCAACAAAATTAAATATTTAATTGACTGTAGATATGTTTAACAACAATTTTCCATTCTCTTTCTCTGTGTTGCAGCCATTGCTTCTCCCTTATAATTCAAGCTTTTAATATTGAAAACTAGTTAAACTATCAAATAAACAGGTTGGTACAATTATTAATGGAACCAGGATTTATTCAGTGTGAACCCATTGGATAAATGAAAAGATCTGAATCTATTAAATATAAATGGATTTGGATATGAAATTTGTCCATCTAGATCCGATCTGTCCTGGCCCATAGACATGCCTACCCCCAGCTTCTACAATAGAAGAGATTTAGAGTTCATGTACAGCAATTTTTTTCAAAGAATAAAAGATGCCTAATACACAATAATAGATAAGCTTAAATTAGAAAAAGTAACAAACCCATTTATTTTGTGATATTTTATTAATTTAATCTTGTATGGTCACACGTGTGAGAGATAAAAATATCCTATACACTAAACATGCTAACATGGGTTTGGGGTCTCTCCACTAAAAAAATAGCGGAGAGAATGGATGGTGTGATGGATTTTAATTTGTATCTCGCTATCCATTCAACAATGGATGGTGAGATTAATACAAGTGGTATCTCCACTATAAATAATTGTGAAGAAACCTCGAACCCTGTTAACATCATATTGAAAACTTTGAGAAATATATTCTTAGATAATAAAGATTTTTAAGAACTTTATGTTAAGATGATAAAGTGAGAGAGATATTTTTAAGAACTTTATGTTAAGATAATAAAGGGAGAGAAAGATTTTTAAGAACTTTAAATAAGTTTCCTATTTTAACAATATTTTAAATTTGATATTCTCTTAATAAATCTGGTAGGAAACTAATTTAAATCCTAAACTAACGTAGATCCTAGTCTAGTAAATGATCATCATATAAACGGCAAAAGGTTAATGTGGTATTGTGTGATTGCCTTTACTTTAACATTGTAGTTACAGGAAGAAACATCAATAATGAAAAGATTCAAAAGTTTTATTTCATTTCATTTCTCTTTAATAATTAACAATCACGGTACTTCAAATGTTCGCAAGCCTTTTGGCTCAGTGAAGAAATATATATGAGCTCGTACACGTGATAAGAAGAACCTTTCTTTTATCAGATTAATTTGCTTGAGTTTAAAACTTCCACTCTACTTCTCTGCTTAACATTATAGATGGATAAAAATTCTTGAGAATCTAAATGACCTTTATGTATTTATTAATCATGTTATATTAATTAAAACATAAAATATTATACGTACTCAGTTGATAAATTAACATTAATTAGTCTCCTCAAATTTATTAGAATTGCAAATTTATTAAAATTATAAGCGATCGCTCTAATTAAGCATGAAATAACTCATCGTAATATAAGAAGAACAAACATATTTTTATATAGATAGGGCTAGACGCTGATAAACATATATAATGCACATGAAGACAATGTTGCTTTGCCTTCGCCAATTTGATGAAAGCAAGAAATCATATTCCTTACAATAATCATGGGCCACCAAAAATGTTAAACTGCATTGTTCAAGAAACAAATTTAATCAACCTTGACAGATCACTAGGCGAAGAGGAATGGAATAATGATTTGTTCAGCATATTTCTTTCATTATTTCAAATTAAACCTAATTTAAAATTAAATCAAACTTGTTTAAACTTCATTTCTAAAATTAGTCCATCTACTTTGAATAGCCTCTTCATGGCCAAATCAATTATGGAATTTTAAAAAGGAATGTTGTTTGTCAAGAGAGATGAGTGTGTAATGAAGGAGATGAAGAGGAATAGAAATGGTGGAGATAGAAATAAAGGATCCTGCATCTAATAACTACGACATGAAAACCTGTATTCTCGATATTTTCATTAAGGTTACACGTGCGCGCACACTCGGCCCTCTGACTACCTAAGGGGATATAATTATGCAAACGTTTCAAATACCACACGTGAGTTATTGGACATGCAAGTTTCATGTAACCCATTTGATATCTTCGTATCCGAGAATCATCAAATTCCACCCCGCATTTGTCACAATTTGTATCAGGACCTCTTTTTCAGCTCCGATCACTCTTTAATTTCCATAAGCACAAATTCCACATTTTAATGCTACACATTTTCTTTTATTATTTTATTGGGCATTTGAAGTATCAAACAAATCTTGCTCCCAGCCATCCATGCGCCATCCTTGCTCCTGAACTACTACAAACATATCATATTGGAAAGTCTCGGGCCGTCCCAAGCATTTTAGGCATCGTTCTTAAAAGTGGTGTCCCCAAAAATTTTGGGACGGCTTGGGCCGTCCCAAAAAAAAATTTTAGGACGGCCCAAACCGTCCCAAAGCGTTGGGAATGATTGGGACGACCCGGACAGTCTCAAAAAACTATTAGGACGTCTTGTGACGTAATATTTGGGGTGACCCAACCCGTCCCAAAAATATTTGGTCTTTGTAGAAAAAAATTTGGGTCGGCTCAGGCCGTCCCAAAAATGGTTGGGATGCTCCAAGCCGTCCCAAAAAATGCGCAAAAATTTAAAAGACGCACGCACGCATACAATACAATTGCATAATAACACAATTCTCATCGTAATACAAATCACGCATGCCGAATAAATTAACTACAATAAAACAAATACAACATTCAACACAATCACATCAACAATATTATCAATATTAACATCATAACTAACCACAACAATATCAACCATAACTACATTCACTACAAACATAAATTAAAAGAGAGAATCATCATCGCCCGCGTAGTCATGAGTCCATCGATCTCAGGAATGGCGCACAACGCAGCCCCTTACTGTCCATACCTGAAATTTAGAAATGATTTGTATGTGAAATGATACAGTTGATAAGTTTGTAATATTGCAATAGAAACGAAAATGAATATTACAGCAAAATATACCTGAACTTCCTTCCTCAATGTTGGAAAGTATTTGAAATTAATTGACAAATATATTTCTTTGTCTTTTTTGGAAAATATTGTCTCTCATATATTTGTTAATATTTCAAATACTTTTCTTTTTTGTATTTTGTTATGTCGATAGTGTAGGATTTCTCATTGATTGGGTCTAGATATGTGCGTTGTAGCTTATATAATCTGGTGGTAAATCAGAGAAATCCCTATGAATGAAATTTACAATAATTTACCACCCGTGTATGTAGACTTTACCGAAGCATGTTAAATTCTCGTCTCACATTTTCTCTTATCTCAAACGTATTTTATTGCATAGTATCAGAGCGACTTTCGATCCTGTTCATTTGATTTCTTGATCAAGATCAACAATCCAACTTTCTACAAATCAAAGTTTTTGATCACAAAGGTTTTTATGGTGTCAAGTTTTGTCACACTATATTTTTATTTATTACCCACTTAAGATAAGATCGTTTTTTTTTTCCGATGAGCTTAAATACTCAAACGGCTAATAATTGCTTGCATGATAAGGACTCTCAAGATTTATTATCTATGCTAAATCAAGTTGTGCAACATTTTTTTAAAGAATATGGATCAATCAAGCAACACTCTCATTGGTCTCATATTTTATGTAAATCATATGCCTTTCAATCGAATTCAAATGATTCTTTTGTTTGGATAATAGATTCGGGGGCTACAAATCATATGACGGAAAATATTAAATGTTTATCTAATTTTCGAAAGGCCTATAATAATCGTTTTGCTTCAGTTGCAAATGGAACATCTGTCTCTATAAAAGGAATAGGTGAGACTAATTTTTTGAGCAACTCAAATAATTCTCAAGTATTATATGTACCTTATTTTATCTGTTAGTATACTTACTCAAACTTTAAATTGCAATATCACTTTTTCTGCTAACAATGTTATATTTCAAGACATCACTACAGGAAGAAAAGACCGGAGAAGGAAAATTCTCAAATGCTTTTTATCCTTTTCAGCAAAAAAATGAAGCATTCACCGCAAATTTGGATAACTCTAATTTGTCGCATTTGAGGATGGGGCATCCATCTGACAGATTTTGAAAAGTTTTGATACTTCAATAGATATAAATTCTCATGCATGTGATAGTTGCAAATTTTCAAAACAAACTTGATTACCATTTCAACTTTTTACTTATATTTCTGAAAATCCATTTGATTTGGTACATTCTGATGTTTGGGGCCCAACCCCTGTTGATTCATAAATCGGTTTTAAAAATTTGGAACCATTCATTGACGATAAATCTCGTACGACTTGGATTTTTTTATTGAAAATGAAAAACGAGGTTTTAAATATTTTCAAGGAATTCATAAATATGATATCAACTCAGTTCAATTCAAAATTAATGATTTTGAGAACCGACAACGGTAAAGAATACAACAACAACAACAACAACAACAACAACTGAGCCTTTTATCCCAAGCATATGGGGTAGGCTACATGAACCAACATGAGAATCACGCCGGGTCCAGCACATGAATCCTCTGTCTCCACTCACTTCTATCGAACAATATACTTTCATTGAGTCCTTTGGCAACCATATCGTTTCGTATCACCTCTATCCATGTTTTCTTCGGTCTCCCTTTTGCCCTTTTTCCATTGCCCATATCGAGAGTATCTATTCGTCGAACCGGTGCTTCCATAGGTCTGCGTCGCACATGACCAAACCATTTTGGTATTATTCATCAAACTACCTGTGTCGGTATACCACAACAAAATGGTATTACTGAAAGGAAAAATAGGCTTTCACTTAAAACTAGATCCATAATGTTTCAAATGAATGTGCCTAAAATATATTGGTCTGGTACTGTTTTGACTGCTTGCTTTCTTATTAATAGGTTTCCAAGTAAAATTTTGAAAAATAAATCTCCTCTTGAAATTTTAAAGAAAAGAATTATTAATTTATCAATTCTGAAAGTTTTTGGCTGTTCATGATATATATATGTTTCCGAAAATAATAGAGATAAACTTGATCGTCGTGCTATAAAATGTGTTTTTCTTAGATATTGCGCTAATATAAAAATATATAAATGTTATGATTCTAAACTAAAGAAATTATATATTTTAAGAGTGTTTATTTTGTTGAAAACGAGCCATATTTTTTAAACTCTTTCACAAGATAAATTTCATCATATTCATGGGGAGAATTCATCAAATTCTACCATTTTGCTTATAATTGATTTTGATGATTGGTCAGTTGAAATTGTAAGAAATGAACAGATTCATGACGATCCCAATGAGGGGGAGAATTTTCAAGTTGAAAATCAAGATAATTGCACAACAAGAAATTCTTATTGTAAGAACAAGAAAATTCTATAGTTCCGGTCGAACCAGATAATTCAATATTTCCGGTCGAACCAGATTTGCAGAGGTCTACTCGTACAATTTCTCCTTCTAGTAAGTTTGAAGATTTTCTCATATATAAGGATATATCTTTTCCTATTGAAAAATATGTCCTAAGCTTTCTCAAAATTATTTTGTATATTTGAGTTCAATATCGAATGAAATGAGCTTACTAATTTTAATGATGTTAACTCTCAACATGTGGAGGGAAGCTATGAAAGAAGAACATCGGGCTTTGCATAAAAATTATACATGAGATGTTGTTAAATTACCGGAAGGTAAAAATCCGTTGGATGTCGCTGGATATATAAAATTAAGCATGATAGTGATGGAACACTTAAAAGATATAAGGCTACATTAATAGCCAAAGGGTTTACCCAAACACTAATACAAAGACGGTTTGTCCGTATGGATAGGAAAAACCGTAGGGACAATTTTAGGTTGCTCCTATTGTTCTCACCGTAAGGACACTGTTTGCTCCTACGGTGATAAGCGTGGGATCAAGTTTAAAGAAAATATTAACTTTTGATTTTGCCCCGTGCCGGGCAAGAAATCCCTCCCCTGGCAGACGCAGGATCAATGTGTGTGTGTGGGTGGCGGCGGGGTGGGGTGGGGGGGCGCCGGGGAGGTTTGAAAAAAAAATAAAACATAAATTCTCGCGTTCCCGTCTTTTTCTCTCGATCGCAGATCCAAAAGGAACCCTAACCCTCGCTCGTCGCCGCTCGATCCTCCACGGCCTAACCCTCCAAGCTAAAGCCTCCGCCCCTCCGCCGCCTCCTCTTCCAAGCTCAGGCCTTCGCCTCCTCCAAAGTCCTCGTCCTCGTCTGCGCCAGCCTCCGTCTACGCCGCCACCTCCGCCCCCTGAGCCGCCTCCTCCAATCCAGAATCGTTGTAGCCGCCGCATTCTCCAATCCCGCAGTTATCGAATTTCATCGATTAAGGTGCTTTTTCAAATTTTGCCCTAGTTTTCAATTCTTCGATTTTAATTGATTTGTATGCGAATTCTACGTAATTCATGGTTGATAGGGGTTACATAGGTTGTGTTGGTTTTGTAGAAGTGATTGGGATAGGAATTTTGGAGGATTTCGGGTTTGGTGATGCATTTCGGGTATTTTGGGTTAATTTTGAGGAAGTTGGGGAAGAAAGTGATGATGTGATGGGTTTTGTTAGGATTTGGTGATTGTTTTGTACAAGTTGGTGATGGTGGTGTTGCAATTCAACCCTTTACTTTTGAGCTTGGGCCGATAGAAGCTGTAAATGGTTAAAAGGTAGGAATTAAAGGGGGAAAAACCTCTTTTTTGTAGGGTTTCTATCGGTAATTTTGTTTTCCCCCATCAAACTGCAGGTATGGAGTGTGTTGATGAGCAGGGAATATTTCGACAGAAAATAACATGTTGCGGTGCTTAGAACGGGTCAAGCATTTGTGTGCTGTTTTGTTCAAGTGCTGCGATCTTGATAAGCGGCCCAAGGGCCTCGAAGATCCTGAACTTCTCGCAAGAGAAACAGTGTGTATGTTATATTGCATTCTTTAGTTGTTAGTGTGTAGCCGCAACTGGGAGTTCTTTAAGTCGAAATAAGAGTTTGTTAGCATTATTAGTAATATATGGACTTTGTTGGCTAAAGCTCATTTCATATATATTTGTTTGATTTGCCGTTACCGTCAGTGAAATAGAAGCACTAAATGAGTTATTTAAAAAGATTAGCAGTGCAGTGATTGATGACGGTTTGATTAACAAGGTAAGAATCTCCTCTCCGTCTTTGTGAATAGTAATATTCATATGCAATCATACAGTATCAAATTTAGGAGTTTCCAATCGCCTTATAAATCATAAAAACATGTGCACACACATACTAATATCCCTTCTTAAGTTGCTTCTATAGAAGATTCAAGCATCTCACTGGATTTTGTCAAAGACCATGCTATCTTTCTCCGACGTTTTTCCTATATTTGCCAGATTTTATCACTTGTTGTTTCATGTATTAAGATGTAGGTTTTAGTAACCAAATTGTCCATTCCGTTTTTCGACGATTTTTCTTATTTCAACTGTCTAGTGGGTGATTATCCTTGTTTAGAGCTTATAGTTATCTTTAATAGTAAAATGGCCTTTCAAAGCAAGAGCAATTGACTGCATTAGAATCTTTGCAGCAAAACTGAGCTAAACTTTATAGGTCTTTGTCTGGTAGGGACGTCTCATGCGCTTGTGATCGTTTCACCTGGGTTTCATTTCCACCTGGGCTTCCATTGGCAGCAGTCTTATTGAACCCCATATCCTCTAGGACAACAGTAAACTCATTCTTCACTTGAGGTAAGGAACCTATTGTAAACAAACTATGTTCCCCGTGATACGCAAAACAATCCAGCCATGTTGATCTCTATCCTGGACGTCGTACACTGAAGGCATTACAGTGGCTATGAGAGAGGCCTAAGATTTGGTTGTATATTTTGGAAGAATAAGGTGGTGTAAATATTTGTATATTTTGGATATCGGTTGTTATATACCATGATTACGTTCATGATTTTAGAGTGATTTTGTATTGTGGTTAATTTGTGTTTTTACATTTCTGTATTTCGTTATATATTATGCGTGGGATGTTACTGATAAATATTTTTGTATTTAGGTATATAATATAGTGTGATATATTATTGTGTAAAGAGCTGATAAAATATAGCAGGCAATATTTTTTTAAAAAAAATTTAAAGTTTGTATGGTTGTCATGGTAGGGGTAGAGTATTCCCTACGGGTTCTCCCGTTGGGGCTAAGTTTGTCCTATATTAAAATAATTTTTTTAAAATGTATAAAATGATGCCTCTACGGTGAGACTCGTAGGGGTAATAATTTGCCCTTACGGTTCAAACCGTCGGGACAAGATATTATTATTTTTTTTTTAAAAATAATTGCCCCTACGGTGGAAACTGTAGGGGCAAAAGTTAGAACCGTAGGGGCAATTATCTGCCCTTACGGGTCAAAATTGTTCTTACGGTTGGAACTGTAGGGACAGTGATTTGCCCTTACGATTCCAACCGTGGGTGTTTACCGCCGAAAACCAAAGACGGACTGGGTTAGAACGTTTTACCTGAATTTGGGGACAGATGCATGGGTTGATCCATTCGCCTCGCTGAAGACACTAAGGGATTATAGCGCCGTATATCGAAGGTTTGAATAGATACGACCGATATACCTCAACTTCAGATTCGCTCAGAGCGGGAATGCATTTTTTCTACAGACGCAAACCCCTGTAGTTAATTACGATATCGTGAACAACTTTCTATACTCCATGTTGTTTCTTTGTCTCGTGTCTTTCTTAGTTGGTTTACCCTTGAATTGTATACGGAGACTAATTTCATCATCGCATGTAGGGCGCGGATTAGTCCTAATCCATATATATATATATTTCATATTTTGGTCAAGTATTGCTTGATTATGCCCATATTGGTATCTTAGTTTGCCAACATGATTACTTATGTTCAATTTTCACATTGTGTGGTCCATAAGTCCTTTTTATGCCGACTTTGAGGTCCATAAGCCCTTTTTATTCTGACTTAGCTTCCCATTTAGTCAAATATTGAGAACTTTGTTCTTTGTTGACCTTACGAACATCAGAGAAGCTTAGGTTTCAACACATAGCCATTTTTGCTAAATTTTTTGTTCTGTCTTAGCGCTCATATGCGCTTGGCGATGGTGCACGTGCGTTACATGTAGCGCTCATGCTTTGCACAACGCTCGGGAATTGTTGATGCTTGCACCCGTGCATTGCACGTAGCGCTCTTGGGCATATTGTGTGCTTGCGCCCAAGCATTGCATGTAACACTCCTTGCGCTCGCGCTCATTGATACGTGCATTGCACGTGGCTCATTTGTGCTTGAAACCAAATTGGCATTAGTCTGGATTTCACATAGGTTTAAGAGCTTTGGCTCGTTTTCTAGGTCCATGTTGAACAAAAAGGTTAGCTTCTGGAAGTTTTTAGACTTTATGAAGCCTTAGCTTCTGTAAAGATGATCTTTTGGTCATCAAATTCATAAAGATCAAATTTTTATGATCTTTAGAACTTGAGTTCTTATATGTACATATTTTTTGTGGGAACCTAGGTTCCATGAAGCCAAACCTTCTATCTTTTTGTTCTTGGTTTGTTTTCATATCTTTGATGGGGAAAATGCTCGGACTTTTTCTTCAAGATCTTGGATCTTGAGATCAACTCCTTCATGAGAGCTTAGGCTCTCGGCAGAGAGGAGATAAATTTCAAGATCTTTTGATCTCGAATAAAGAACCGAAGTTCTTATGAAGCCTAGGCTTCAGAGATTAGAAGAAGAAAAGAGATTTTTCTCTCTTTTTTACGCAGTTGGCTAGGGTTTTGAAGGAATTTTCTTCTTGGAGGCCGTGGTCTCCTTTTTCTTTTTGTGAATAATGAACCTCCCAGCTTTTTTCTTTGAATGGACGTGAATATCTCTCTTTGTGGGGCCTGATCCTCCCTCTATTCCTATTTATAGGAGGGGGTATTTAGGATAAATCTCTCATTGAGAGATTTGAATTGGTCTTTGATCAATTCGGAGTGCTTAAGCACCGTTGGATCTTTGACGCTATGATTCTTTATGTTTAGAATGATCATCCTTCTGTTTAGAAAGATAGTGGGAAAGATCTTTCCAAACAGAGCCTTTGCTCATTTTGAAGCATTTGCTTCACAGTAAAGGAGCGTTTGCGCCACGTGCATTGCATGTGCTTGCGCATGCGCTCGAGCTAGCGCTCAAAGGTTTACGCTTGCGTCCGTGCCTTACACGTGGCGTGCTTGCGCTTGCGTCCGTGCATTGCACGTTTGGCTCTAGCGTACATAAGGTCGGCGCTTGCGCCACGTGCTTTACATGTGCGCTTACGCCTTTGTTGAGCTTGGACTTCTGAGCACCCAAATTTGGGCAGGAACAGTAGGGGCAAGCCATATTCATAGTAGTGAAACTTATGGTATTGATTATAAAGAAGCATTTGCATCTGTTGTTAAAATGAATACTTTTTGTGTTTTATTATCTGTTGCTACCAACTGTTACTGGCTTTTATATCAATTAGATGTAAAGAATTCTTTTTTGAAAAAAAATCTTTCAAGAGGAGGTATATATGGAATTGCCTCCGGGTCATCCGTTGGAATATAAAAAAGAACTGTCTTGCAGACTTCATAAAACTATATATGGTTTGAAACAATCTCCCAGTACTTGGTACTTTAAAATCAATCATGCTCTTATAGGTATTGGTTTTAAAAGAAATTTTGCGGATTTTTCGCTATTTACAAATCAAGGAAAATTTGGAATTATTATTGTGTTAATATATGTAGACGATATTGTTATAACTGGTGACAATGAAAATGGTATAGCTAAGAATAAAAGTTTTCTTAAAAATAAGTTTGATATCAAAGATCTTAGAATATTTTTTAAGTATAGAAATTGTTCATTCAAAACAAGGTCTTTTTATGTCTCAAAGAAAATATGTTTTGGATTTTTTAGAAGAAACTAGAAAAATGAGAGTAAAATCAATTAACACTCTTGTTGATTACGATTGTAAACTTAATAATGTCGATAGTGAACCTCTTACTGATATAAGTCATTTTCAAAGACTGGTTGGCAAGTTAGTTTATTTAACTATTACAAGGCCTAACATTACTTATGTCATGAGCCGTGTGTGTCAGTTTATGCATACGCCAAGGACAAGTCATATGATCACAGTTGACAAAATTCTGAGATATCTTAAATCTTCGCCTAGAAGAGAAGTTTGGATGAAGAATAATGATTACACAAATATTGTTGGATATAGCGATGTAGATTGGGCTGGTGATCCAATCGATAGACGATCCACAATCGAATATTGCACTTTCGTTGGAGGAAATTTGGTCACATGGAAAAGCAAAAAGCAAAGCATGGTTGCAAGATCGAATGTTGATGCGGAATATCGTGCTATGACATCTACTACAAGTGAACTTGTGTGTTTGAAGGATCTTTTACGCGATATGGGTCGACAAGTATCGTTTCCAATGGATATGTTCTACAATAATCAAGTGGTGATACATGTAACACCTAATCCGGTTTTTCATGAAAGAACTAAACACATAGAAGTCGATTGCCATTTCGTTTGAGAAAAAGTGAAGGAAAAGATAGTGTGCACTCTATATGTTCGAAGTAAAGATCAACTTACAGATATTTTAACCAAAGGGGTTACAACATCAATATTCCAACAGATTTTGTCCAAATTGGAATCGATTGATATTTATTCCCCAACTTAAGAGGGATTGTCAGAAAGTACTTAAAATTAATTGACAAATATATTTCGTTGTTTTTCTTGGAAAATATTGTCTTTCTTATATTTGTTATTATTTCAAATACTTTTCTTTTTTGTATTTTGTCATGTGGATAGTGTGGGGTTTCTCATTGATTCTAGATGTGTGTGTTGTATTAAGTTATATAATTCGGTGGTAAATCGGAGAAATCCCTATGAATGAAACTTATAATGGTTTACCACCCGTGCATATAGGCTTTGTCGAAGCATGTTAAATCATCGTCTCACATTTTCTTTCATCTCAAACATATTTTCTTTCACTCAATGTGATCCCTCCTGACGAGGACTGATGTAATATGCTGAGAACGAGAAAAAACACACACACGCATATACCTGAACCATCTTCCTCAACGTGATCCTTAGTGACGGGGACTGATGTAACATGGCAAGAACACACACACGTGGTAAGATAATATAAATTAAAAGATTAGTGTATTTCATGGACATACCAAATTGAATGAGTATTACAAAAGCATATGCCTGATGAGCCATCAGGAATATGGCTCCTTCCGCAAGCAAAGGAATTACTACATCGTGGTCTAAGATCTAGAGATGAATATGATACAGTAGGTAAACATAATATATGGCATGGATATGAAATTTGGTAACTATCACATAATAGTATCCTATGAGTGGTCTTATCATCTGTCTCCGCATTTGAGTCCTCTGATATTTCTTTGGGACAAATCTATCGATTATAATGCGGCAAGCCTTCTCGTCGTATAAACTAGAAGATGATTGTAAACACTGAACTATTAAAATTCAATCCAGAAAACCCTTAAATGGTTTTTAATCTGTCACGCACCGCTTTCCAAAATACGCTAAAATGCGGAACACAATAAAGCCAACATTTGCTATCTACGATAAGAAATCATCCTTCCATGGTCACATTAAGACTGTCGTGCAGTAATCAAGCACAAATATATATACATATCACATGTCTAATACCACAATAATATAGAGTCAGAAGTGGGAACAATAATAAATGATCAAGTTTCAAAGATCTAAGGATAAATAAGGAACAATATTAACCATACTCGTCCTTTACGGGCTCACAGATAAATCCAAGAAAAGTTCCATACCTGAAAAGAAATCTAAACCATCAACAAGTAGATAAATTAAGTACTTCTTACTGCTCGACAATCTTCTCGAAATATTCCCTGTCCTGCGGTGCTAAATCCAAATGATATGGGCTATGCAAAACCCAGATGTCAGAGCGTCATAGATATCATAATCATAATAAATATAACCGGAATAGGATATAACATATCATTATCTAGAACGAGTGTCACGTGAGTAAATAGTATCAAGAGGAATATCTGTGATATAACAAGCAAAATAGAACAAGAATCATGTCATGTGGAACCTAAGTGTCTATATCTTTAAGTTATCTATCCTACAAATATTTGAAAAACAATCAATGTAATATGGTAACCAAGATATACAAGAAGAAATCATATTCAAGACAGATAAAGAATGTCATAAGTCAGATACATGCATGTAAATATACAAATGTCCTTGTGACCATATTACAGATGTTCTTTTGACCATAAGACAAATGTTTTACTTGACCATAATTGAGATGTCCCTTATTGACTCTAATTCAGATGCCTTTATTGACCAGAATATAGATGTTTCTATATTGACCATAATGCAGATGTCCTTGACCAGGGTTCATGTTTCAAGTCAGGTATCAATATAATCTTTACCTATGGCAATACTAAAACTAGCATGTACGAGTCGTGTCAATAAGACAATCAATCAGGTCAAGCGATATCAGGAAATAGTTGGCAATGGGTAAACATTACATAATAGGCAGGTTGACAGGATACAATAGCACAACACTATCGATAAAAGGATAACATGGGTACATGAATCAATCAATCTACACCAAAACCAGGAATAGCAATAGCAAGACAATATCATTTATCATGAATAGATATAATCATACTAGCATGTCAAGAATAGTGTAGTCAATCGGTAATATATCAAAACTATATCGTGAATGTGTCAGGTAACGTATCAGGTAAAATATATCGCATGCGAATCGATGTAACATGTCAGGTTGAAATCGGTTCAAG
Source organism: Agapanthus africanus (assembly GCA_030015575.1). Lineage (NCBI taxonomy): Eukaryota > Viridiplantae > Streptophyta > Magnoliopsida > Asparagales > Amaryllidaceae > Agapanthus > Agapanthus africanus. Next base: position 979,050,454 of record CM057337.1, read on the forward strand.
GTTAGGTTTTGAGACGGCTCATCAATGGATGAAACGGCTCAAGTGTGCTGGAGACGACTCATGTAAGGTTGAGACGTCTCAAGAGTTTTCATTATTATGTTTTCTTTTTCTGGTTGTGAGAGACGACTCAAAATAATGTCGAGACGGCTCAAAGCCTGTCTTGAGACGGCTCGACATATTTTAAGACGGCTCACAGTCACCTGGAACTTAAATATGTTCTCTGTTTACATGAGACGGCTCAGGTAATGTTGAGCCGGCCCATGGCCTATTTTCTAATATGATCAAATTCTAAATTAAGGTTTCAATCTAAATTCTGGGCATGCGATAACAATTACAATTTCATAGAATTGTCCAAGTTAAACTATAGCATTACAAACAACTTAAAGATGGTGTCTTTTAGCGATCAATATCGAGCAACCTACCTCAGTCAAGTTTTGTCGAAATATCGATATTCAGATCTCGATACATCATTAGTTTTATTTAATGACAGTAGATCAATAATAATAAATATACCATGATATCATACAATACGATACGTGTTGATATGACAAGATCTAATCTTTGCCATTAGCATGTAGCAAGATCTAAATACTTGCCTCGATACGATTCTTGTGATAATGTCGAACTTAGATGATGAAGACACGATCACGATATCCTTCGCAACTTTCATGCTTTGATGATGTAGTCGCGGCAATGAATCAAGTCGCAGCAACAACGGGAACAAGATGCTGGCCAAGAACAAGGTGATGATGATAACGCTGCTTGATCTCGAGATGATGAAGGGATCAACTCGGTTTGGAATTAGGGTTGGGGTTCGGTTGTAAGATGACAGGAGAAAGAACACGGCTAGGGTTTGAGAGGAAATAATGTGGATCTAGGGTTTGCATGGGAATCGCATGAGTTTAAATAATGTAGGCTAATAAGCATGGGCCGGATAAATCATGGATCTTAATTCAAATAGGAATGAGGATTAGAGATAAGGTAAAATTATATTATCATACATTTAAGTAATATCTCCCTGTTTATCAAAACCAATCAGTTACAAAAATACTTGAAACCCAATAACCAATACATCAGAATCATGTCAAGGAACGATATTAGGTCGCATGCAAGTTTGAGACGGCTCATAGATGCCTAAGCCGGCTCACAAGTCTATCCAAATAACCAATTATTCTTTGGTGCAAGAGATAGCTCATACAATCTTGAGCCGACTCATAATGCCCAAAGCCAAAATTCAATATAACCGGCATACTAATTAATTTAATTTATTCATTCAAATACGTACAATCGTTCTAAAGAGTTACATTATACCCAACTATAAAAGAATTTTGTCATCGAAATTCACGAGAACGAAAGGAACAAAGGCAAGGAAAAGAGCATGAATGAACAATCCCATATTCGCGGAACACGTGAAACGAACAATAACAAGAAAATGACAAGAACAAGGAAACTCAGATTCACGGAAACAAGTTCGGGAAGTCGTGTACGTAAATTAATGTGAAACACATGTTGTGAATGAATATGAATACCGAAAGGTAATCGTGCAGAAAGTAACAATGCGTATAAACAAGGTGTCAAGCTGGATGTCAATAATCAAGTCACAACCATGTCATTATGAAGGTCAATCTGGAGGCCAAGTCAAATTGAGGCAAACAAGGTGTGTACAGATGTAATTGACTGATGGACATACTCGTATCCCCGGGGTACCTCATGACTAGCTGGAAGCAATAATAACACGAATCAGGTCAGTAGCATGAACATCCCCGAAAGGTGTCCCATGACTACGATGGATGATGTCATAAATCAAATTCATACGGATGTTTCTCTCGACCATAATACAGATATCCCTTATTCGACCATAATTCAAATGTCTCAAACTATAAGTACATGTACGGGTCATGTCAATCAAGATAATTAAGTGTCAGGGTGTCCAATCAAGTCAAACGGATGTTCGGAGAGATATTCATGTATCAATTTATACGAGACTAATCAGGATACATTATATCAATTTAAACCATGCTAAAGAAATGAAACGAACAAACTAAATACAGTAACAAGCAGAATTAAATTATGGCAAGTCATTTGTCTTAGAAAATCGTGTGCCGTGAAATCTCACAATCTCCAGCATAAACCTCTCTGTTAATGCCTCCGTCGACTGACCAACTTGAAATGGTATAAAATGAGCTGCCTTGGTCAGACGATCAAACATAACCCACAGAACATATTTCCCTTTGGATTCTGCGGTAGAGCTGTCATGAAATCCATGGTAGTATGCTCCCACTTCCATTGAGGAATCGGAAATGGTTGCAACAAACCAGCAACTCTCTGATATTCAACCTTCACTTACTGACACATCAACCATCTAGACACGAAGCGAGCAATCTCTCTCTTCATGCCTTCCCATCAGAAATGTTGTCGCATATCCCTATACATCTTAGTACCTCCTGAATAGACCAAATATGCCGATTGTGGGCTTCCTTATGAATCTCTCCTTTCGGCACACACACACAAGCGACTCCCTTATCTTAAAGACCCATATTCATGAATTAGCAAATATGTTCTAAGACTTATGGGTTATGGGCCCACCAAGCTTCCACTGCGCCATTCTGATAAGTTGAGGCGGGTCTTCAAAACTCTTTCAATCGCGCATCTACGCTTGAGCGGCCTTGATGCGGTTTACCAAGATGACTGTACCTGAGTACTAGCTTCCACTCAAGTCAATCTCGAACTGCTGTAATCTACTCTGGGTCCACTACTATGCCATCTTATGATTTGATGTGGCCTACGAACTTCACTTCATCCATCCAAAACTAAGCTTGAACAAGTGCGGGTTCAGCATCCAAACTCTCTTACTCCAATGTTTGAAGTACAGTCCTTAAATGCTCTTCCTTCTTCAAAATTTGGAAGGATTCCATCGCTACTGGATGAGGTAGAGAAAAATGCGGTTGTCTGTATACGTAATGGTTGTTAGATTCGAGGTTCAAGATAGAACATTGGTTGGGAAGTAAATGAAAAATGGATAAGCAAAGTAGTATACGTAATCAAATCAGGGAAAATGAATCAAGAATAGGACTACAAGTTACCCAAGCAGAGTACTGTATTGTAATCATGCCGCGGTACATAGTTACAATCACGTAACTCCATCTAACTCGCCCAAATCCTACTATCATAATCAATGAAATAGGATTCTAGGAAACAACAAGGAACCAAGAAGATTACAAGATAAGGTCAACGAGGAAGAAGAGTTCGAGAATTCTGTTTCTTTTCGCCGAGATACGATCGCCAGAATAAGTAGGAAGGATTCAGGGACGAACCTGTGGCGTAATCGTTATAATCTAGCTCTACAGTCTATATAAAAGTTTTATCTAAATATTTAATTAACAAACTAGGGAAACAAAACAATGGGATGCTAAGGGAAAAAATAAAGTTAATGGTAGAAAACCACAATGAATAGGATACCTGAAACTGCATCCTCCAAAGCTTCTGCATCCTCGGCAGTCAGGGTGAAAGCTCGTCACTGATTTGGCCCTTGAGTAATCTGCCTCTGTTCGTAAGCCTGCTTCTGCGATATAAGCGGTGCTCTTAGAACATCACCTCTTAACTGATACCTTGATGGACAGACGTTGATCTAGTGATCAGTAGCTCCACAACCAAAACATTGTCCCTTCTCTTTCTGACAAGACCTCCGAGTATGGCCTGACCGCCGGCAATAGTTACAGACCACAACCTCCGTCTGAGCCGGAACTAGAACAAAAGTCCGCTTCGTGTGAACCCCTATATCCGGACCGGAATCCTCCATGCACCTAATCTCTAGTTGGTACTTGAACTGCCCGACGTGCTAGAACGATCTGCTGATGAGTACCTTTCTCTCCCTCTCTCTGTAAGCCTTTGCTGTTCTCTAGCCACCGTAAGAACTTGAGAAAAGATAGTCAATCCCAAGGAAGCAATATGCCGATGAATTTCCACATCAAGACTCCGTTGGAAACGTCTTGCACTATCTGCCTCATTAGCTACTAAAAGCCCAGTAAATCGACTGAGTCGATTCCACTCTGCTGCGTGCACATCTATTAGCCAACCATTCTGCTTTAAACCTATAAAATTCTCTTCAATCTTATCCTAAGCAGACTACGGAAAGAACTTCTCCAACAAATTCTGAGTAAAAGCCGTCCAGTGATCGGCTTCGTTAAACGAATATCTTCGACGAGCCACCATTCTCGAGCATAATCAACTAGCTGGATACGTACTACGTCCACTCTCTTCTCATCAGGAATCCGAGTAGTGATCAACAGGTTCTCGGTATCTATGAACCACTGGTCAGCCTGAAGCAGATCCTCTATTCCTATGAAAGTTGTTGGGTTAAGCTTTCGAAAATCAGCAACAGTACCCTTGCGCGGGCCCTGCCTGGGAACTGCTGCCCTCTTAATGGTCGTGGTAGCAGTCTGTTGGGCCGTTCTCAAGCCCTCCTAGAATACTTCGGCCTGTCGCTGGTTCAGGTCTATCCGGTGTTATTGATTCTCCAACATTCCGTGTATGGCTTTAAGGAGTGCAACATTGTCGGTCGGTGTAGCGGGTTGATATCTTCTTCTTACCATAATTATGAAGTCAAACACGAATGACGAGGATTAGTAGCGGAAACAGGATTCAATAAGTACAAGGATTCAAGAAATTGGATAACAAGATAAGAATGTGGCATGATATGTTCCTACAGTTCAGGCACTTAAGGTCGATGGATTGGGTACAATACCCCACTGCAGATTGAACCCAAGCCCGGCTAACCTAAACGTCGCTCTGATACCAAAATCCTTGTCACGCCCCACTTCTTAAAATAAGCTAAAATGCGGGACGCATTAAAACCAACCATACTATCTACTATAAGGAATCATCCTTCTATAGTCACATTAAGGCTATCATGCAGTAATCAAGCACAAAAAATATATATATCTAACTATCACATGTCCAATGCCACAATAGCAAATAATAGAATCAGAAGTGGGAACAATAATAAATGATCAAATCTTAAAGGTCCAAAGATAAATAAGGAACAATAATAACCATACTCATCCCTTACGGGCTCACAGATAAATCCAAGGAAAATTCCATACTAGAAAAGAATCCTAAACCATTAACAAGGCCCACCGGGCCCGCTAGCAACAGACGTTCATGATCCCCGACTCGGGAATCCCTCTAGATAAATCAAGTATTTCTCACTGCTCAGCAATCTTCTCGAAATATTCCCTGTCTTGTGGTGCTAAAACTAAATGATCCGGGCCATGTAAAACCCAGACGTCAGAGCGTCATAGATATCATAATCATAATAAGGATATAACCGGAATATGATAAAATATATATCATTACCTGGAATGAGTGTCACGTGAGTAAATAGTAACAATAGGAATATCCGTGATATAACAAGCAAAGTATAATAAGCAATCATGTCATATGGAACCTAAGTGTCCATGTCTCTAATTTATCGATCCTACAGGTATTTGAAAACCAATCAATGTAATGTGGTAACCAAGATATACAAGAAGAAATCATATTCAAGACGGATAAAGAATGTCATAAGTCAGATACATGCATGTCAATGTATGGATATCCTTGACCATATTACAGATGTCCTTTTGACCATAAAACAGATGTCTTAATTGACTATAATTTAGATATCCCTCATTGACCATAATGCAGATATCTCTATTGACCATAATACATATGTTTCTAGACCATAATGTAGATGTCCTTGATTAGGGTTCATGTTTCACATCAGGTATCAATATAATCTTTACCTACTAAAACTAGCATGTACGAGTCGTGTCAACAAGACAATCAATCGGGTCAAGTGATATTAAGAAATGGTTGGCAATGGGTAAACATTACATAACAAGCAGGTTGACATGATACAGTAGCACAACACTATCGATAACAGGATAACATGGGGGGTACACTAATCAATCAATCTATAACAAGAACCAGGAATAGCAATAGCAAGACAATATCAATTATCATGAATACATATAATCAAACGGTATACTAGCATGTCAAGAATAGCGTAGTCAATGGGTAATACATCAAAACTATATCATGAACATATCAGGTAAAATATATCGCATGTGAATCAATGTAGCATGTCATGTTGAATATCAGTTCAAGGTCGAGATGGCTCATCAATAGATGAGACGGCTCAAGTGTAGTGGAGACGGATCAAGTAAGGTCGATACGTCTCAAGAGTTTATGTTTCCCTTTTCTGGTTGTGAGAGACGGCTGAAAGCCTGTCTTAAGATTGCTCGACATATTTTAAGACGGCTCAGAAGTCGTCTGGAACTTAAATATGTTCTCTGTTAAAACGAGACAGCTCAAGTAATGTTGAGCCGGCTCATGGCCTATTTTCTGATACGATCAAATTCTTAATTAAGGCTTCAATTTAAAGTCTAGGCATGCGATAAAAGTTACAATTTCATGGTGTTAGTTATATGTATGCCCTAGAGGCCATTACTGTACATACGTTGTATATTGTAGTGGATACTTAGACATATATAGGGAGGAATTTCTTGCTCGACATGATAATATGCTATCTGGTTACTCTTTATCTTAACATGTACTCTGATTGTTTCTATGTCACATGTTGATAAAGCCCTTAAGATGAGTACTTGACTACCAGGACTATGATGCAGATCATACTGGTGAGGACAATGTAGTCGCCAAGTACATCCTTCAAATGTTCCTAGTCGTGCGAGTACCGAGACAGGGCATCGATACTCCAGAGTAGACTAGCGTATGCGCTTCTTGACCCATATGATGAGCGATGGATGATCTCATATCCATTGGTGTTTGACATCAGAGAAGGTATACGGGTGCTCAGTGGAGACTGGGTACACTGGACGGACTCGCCGAGAACTCCCAGATGGTATTATACCTCACGTCAGATGGCAATTCTCTGGTGACACTGGTACATGTTAGTCTGTAGACCCGAGATCGTCATAGAGTCTTATGTGATTCCCACTGTGCTTTGATTTCCATCATACCACGTCTAAGAGGGCGTGCAAAAAGGTGACTTTTGGGTACAGTCCCGAATCACATGGAGGCAATGAGCGATAAGAGGGGTTTCGTCTCTCCCGGTATAGAGAGTTGATGTTGCGCTGTGTTCGATTGGCTATAACTGGAAATCCCTGGCCAGGGTTGCTGAGATTTACTGGTAAGTGTTATCAGTAGTTTCTCGAACTGTTATGGGCCTCATATCGACACGACTTATCAAGCTATTGGGGTCTGACGTTTACCACTCCTATGCGAGATATGCGACATATCAGACGAAGAGACCGGACTGTACGGGAGTGTTACTGGTTGGATTCACGGGAGAAAGTACAGGCTTGCTTGTTGATCTTCTGATTGCTCAATACCTGGGTGGCTGTTACGTTTAGCTGACCGCTTGCAGCTTGTGGGTGTTTAATATGATCATCACCTACTGCCGGCGTATTGACGATTCTTTAGAGTCCTACACAGAGGTTTCGTGGCTCAGGAAAAATGGAGTAGGAGCACATATGTGATATGTGCGGGACCGAGAACAATACGTGTATGTGATACCGTACTAGATTCTCGCGATATGAGATGTCGGCCGGGTATATGTGATATAGCCGGGTCATCGGATCAAGTGTTGATTCGATGAACTGATACAGATTATATTACTCGGTCATTTGTGAAATAGCCGGATTATCGGATCAAGTGTTGATTCGATAATTTAATGTATAATTATATATTTGATATGTTAAATTACATTAACTAATATAAGCTCACTTAAAGATTCTTTTTCTCACTCGGGTAATACATTGATATATATGCGATATATGTTAATTGTATTATTTTATTTTGTTACAATAAATATTGTATATGTGATATATAATATTGTAACATGTTATGGTTACAAATGCAACATGTTTTGTGGAGTTTAAACATGGTTAGGGTTTGGATTAGGGTTAAACTTTCTTGAAGCTTCTAGAAGCTTTGCTTTTGTTTTAAGCAAAGATATTTTCATAGATATTTCTTAACCAAACCCAAACCCTTTACCATGGTTATTTCTCTACATGGGTTAAGTTATCATTCTTAATCCATGGTTGCATTTCTAACCTCACACACTTTTCATTATTCATCACAAATGGTTTTCATCTTCTTCTTCCTCTTGATAAAGCTTTCTAGCTTTTTGACTTGTGATGAAAATGAGTGAGAAATCGAAAACAAATGAGAGCTAAATTCCTACTTCATCATCCTCATCTATTCTAGCCACTTAGATTATGGTGTTTGCTTTGCTAATACTTGATTAGTGAAGCAAAAGCTTGGGCTTGAGTTTCTTCAAGGTAGATCATCTTTGTTATCGAAGATCGGAAGCAAGCTTGCATCTTTCTCTTCATGGAGCCTCTCTTGAGTCCGGGTACTCGATGATCGCAGCGAAGGGATCTCAACACGGAGCTTTAGAAGTGAAGGAACGGACTACAAAGGTTGTAATCTCTAACTCTTAGAAGTAAAGTTGTTTACTTGCTTTGTTTCGCCTAATCTCTAGTCTAAAATCTTGGTTAGGGTTGTTCGGCACGTCTAAATTTTAAATCGGGCATGGTTGATGCCTTATAGACCCTTGTGAGAGTGCCCAGTAACCCTACACATGGAACTGTCCAAGTTAAACTATAGCATTATAAACAACTCAAGGATGGTGTCTTTTAGCGATCAATATTGATCAACCTACCTAAGTCATGTTTTGTCGATATATTGATATTCAGGTCTCGATACATCGTTAGTTTTATTTAATGACAATAGATCAATAATAATAAATATGTTATGATACCATACAATACGATATGTGATAATACGACACGATCTGATCTTTCCATTAGCATGTAGAAAGTACGAAACTTGTCTCGATACGATTCTTGTGATAACGTCGAACTTAGATGATGAAGACACGATCACGATATCCTTGGCAACCTTCATGCTTGGATGATGTAGCCGCGACAATGAATCAAGTCGCAGCAACAACGAGAACAAGATGCCGGCCAAGAACAAGGCGACGATGATAACGCTGCTTGATCTCGAGATGATGAAGGGATCAACTCGGTTTGGAATTAAGGTTGTGGTTCGATTGTAAGATGACAGGAGGAAGAGCACGGCTAGGGTTTGAGAGGAAATAATATGGATTTAGGGTTTGCATGGGAATCACATGAGTTTAAATAATGTAGGCTAATAAGCATAGGCCGGATAAATCATGGATCTTAAATCAAATAGAAATAGGGATTAGAGATAAAGTGAAATTATATTATCATACGTCTAATTAATATCTCCCTATTTACCAAAACCAATCAGTTATCAAAATACTTGAAACCCAATAACCAATACATCAGAATCATGTCAAGGAACGATATCAGGTCGCATGCAAGTTTGAGACGGCTCATAGATGCCTGAGTTGGCTCACAAGTCTATCCAAACAACCAATTATTCTCTGGGTGCAAAAGACGGCTCACACAATCTTGAGCCGGCTCACAATACCCCAAAGCCAAAATTCAATATAACCAGCATACTAATTAATTTTATTTATTTATTCAAATACCGTACGATAGTTCTAGAGTGTTACACAATTGTTGCTCCATAATTTACACATACAAGCAAAGTTTGGTTGTAATTTTATTAGATTTTATTTTAGGGTTTCAATTTTGAGATTATGATTTATATTCGAAATTAAGGGTTTTCGTGCGTATCAAGTGTTCGAATATTAAATTTTCAATTTCTCTATTTTTGTTAATGCTTATTCTTAATCAAGTATTCAACCATATTCAAAAATTGACAAGTGTTCTCTGGGATGTCTGGGTTTTTTTTACTTTCAACCATGTCAAACATGTCGACTTTCACAAAATTTGTCCAAACATATCTAGCATCACAAAATTTGTTTGACTTTTGGCCAAATGTTCTTTTGGACATTTGAGTTTTTTAAAATTTCAAACAAATCAAGTCTCACAAAGTTTGTTCAACTGTTTACTATATTTCAAAATTAAGATTTTTATTCAAGTGTAAAGTTTGGACAATTGTTTAACCATATTCATGATAACTTAAATTAAACAAAATATAAATTAAAAGAGAGAGATATGAAGAGATCTAGATAGCTTAAGATATAGAAATCAAGCTATGATTTCAACGGACTTCAGAAACTTTACCGCCGCATTTCAGAGGCTACACGATCAATTGAAAAATTATAACATTAAAAACCTATGATTTAAAACCTATATATATATTACAATCTCATTTGCATTAGGTTAAAACCTATTATTTAAAAGATGCTAATTCATGTTACTTACAAAACCCTTTTTGTATAAGGTTTCAATATTATGCAAGGAAAATATCATCAAAAACTATCTTTTGACGATAAGCGCAATACTCTCTTGCACGAATTCATCAATGAGGAAATGTACCCACATTTCAAAATTTACTAGCGATAATTCAACAATACATATTCAAAATTTTGACCAAATGTTCAACCTTCCTTCTAAACTAGACTTTCAAAAATAAGATTTTTATTCAAGTGTTCAATTTTGACTAGTCTTCAACAATATTCATACTCATACAAAACATTAAATAAGAACTTAAATTAAAAAAGAAAGAGATGGAAGTTAGGTCAGAGAGAGGAGGAAGGGGGGAAAGAGAGATATCTACGATTTCTGCCGGATTTGAGAGATTTAGATGCTGGAATTGAGAGAGATCATCATCAAAAGACAGATTGTAACATTTTGGAATTTTTTTGGGATGATTTGGATGTGTTTTTTGGATATGAGGTTTTGGAAAATGGGGGAGGGATGAGCTTGGTGATGAGAAGAGAGAGAGATGGGGTGCGTAGGGGGGCTGCATGTCTTTATTTGATTTTTTTTTTAAGTTAAATCTTTTCGGCCGTCTCATGTTTCCATCTAAAACTTTGGGCCGTCGCAAAGTTTCAAAATGAAATTTTGGAACGGCTGAACCGTCCCAAACAGATTGGGACGGCTCCGGCCGTCCCAAAATCGTTTGGGATATCGGGAACCGTCCTAACCCCGAAGTCTCAATTTTAGCCTTTTGTAGTAGTGAGAAACTCCGGTAAGGGGTTTTTACCACTGGAAAGATTAATATCTCGGCTGCCTGCATGAGAGATGGAGTTTTTATTTCTATGACAGAGAGTAAAATCCCATCTAACCCCACAGATCGAAGATCAATTATGTTATTTATCTATTTCATAAATTATATGCATTTTATTGTTGTTGAACTAATCCAAAATCACTTTATATGTTGACTTTTTATACACGAGAAGGAAGGGGTTAGAATGCTAGCTCCAATTTTATAACACATAGACTTGGCCGATCCTTCAAAATATCACTTAACTATCATAATTAATTATTAAAGAAAAGAAAAAAGACTTCCCTATAGTTGGTGAACGAGATAAAATTGCAGATTTGAGTTGATTTTCGATAACAGTTTCAACACATTTTTTTACTTTTCGATGATTCAGTCATGTGCCAGCGGAAACATTTCTGAGCTAGAGCTTCTGTATAGGGAGAAAATTAGATTGATGTAGAAAGTTTAACATGTTCGTGTATGTGCAAAAAAGCATGCATAATGTCTCGATGATTTTACGACACCAAAGTAAGCATGCAACTCAAAGTGGAATAGCCGTCTTTTTTACCTTCACGATTTCGAGTTGCGGTATTAATGTAAATTTTGTTAGCTGGAAATAAATATTGTTAGCCATTCTGCTAAAAGAGAGTTCTTTCCATTCTCGCAGCAGCTTGTACTGTTGGTACATGTCCTAAAAGGGTATTATTACGTTGCTCTTCACTTTTTCTAGGGTAAAATTTGTCAAAAATCCTCCAGCCCTCTTGGTAGTTGTCTAAAAGCCCTTGGAATTTGCGAAATTGTTGGAAAGGACATACTGCTCAAAATCTTTCTAAAAAACACATGGGCCGTAATTCATTTAGTTTTGTATTCCCTCAACTGCCTCGACATAGCATGCAATTGTTTAGATATTGCAGCCAGCTGCAACTGCTTAGATATTACATGCAGCTGTTTAGATATTACATGCAACTGGCATAAGAGGGTTTTGATAGGGCCCAATGGTTCTTTTAACAAGAGCAAAAATTCAAGGGGGTTTTACACAAGTTTGAAGCGGACGGAGGCCTTTTGACAATTTACCCTTTTTTTCTATATTGCCTGTATATATCTTTATATATGACCTTATATTAATTGATACGATCTGCACTTTGATCAGCTAATTTAATATGCATGTCTTAGAGTTGCACTTTGAACTAATTCCGAGACGAATGTGGGTGAAGATTATGTTTATTTATATATATATATAGAAAGCTGTATGCGGATTGCGGAGCCACATCAAGCTTTTTTTGGGCATTTTGTGTGGAAATTTAGCCTCCTCCCCTTATTCTTCAAGGATTTTTGCATTTGGCTCCTTCTAGGATTATATGTGCACAGCTTAAAGAGTGGAAAATTAACTCTTGCTCCTTATTTTTTGCTACAATTTCATTCAAGCCTTTCATAGGGTATCTTTCACCCCTTTTAAGCTCATCTATACGGAGCTAAAATATTGAGCATTTCATTTTGGTTTCTCATGTTTTCTTCTTTTTGTATTGAAATTAAATTAAGTTTAGAGAGGCATTAGTTTAAATGATATATATTTTGGAGTTATATAAATTTGTGATCAATAGTAGTAAACTCTATGCGGTCCGATGTATCCCAAAGTGAATGACATTATTTGAACAATGTATCTTTATGGTTTATTGGACTGGTTAGATCATACAATCACGATGATGAGATTACAGTCAACTTAAGAACATTTTCCTCTATATTTTGAGTAGCTTCTAAATTAGAACATATACGACAGAATCAATTTATTTTACGATTTTGTTTTGCTAAAAAAAATCATCTCCAACATGTTAATTATTACCAATATATGCACTTGCTGGGATAAATAATGAGATTTGCATCGAGTATTCATTAGTTTGCATATAATTTGTTTTTATCATGTTCTGTCTTCATCTTTTTTGGTACATCTATTAGTATATACTTGGCATATAAAGTAACTGATGTGCCCTGACATTTTCTTCCAAGTAACAAATGGATTCATCAATAAAACGTTTGGGGAAGAACAAACATTATCAATAATATATATATATATATATATAAACCTTGGTTGAGGGATACAGCTTGATGCGATCAGCTTTGGGGTTGCTACTCCTTGAGTATTGATTAAAAAACATCATTTAAAATTACTGATAAAAAGATAAAGGTGGTATATTGTATTGTTGTTTATACCCAACATTGAAGTCAAAGATCCAAAATTTCATTTCATTTCATTCTTTTACTTTTTAATAATAATGTATGCTCCATTCAAAGATTCAATAACGATCACTAAAAAGTACGCTAAACATTAAAAAATGATGTATCAATTGGAGTTGATCGATAAATATTGATCGTTTGTTTGGAGACCAGATGCGAAAACCCCACAACGCATTTGTTTATAATGTAAAGCCAACTAACAGTGTTAGTGTTAGTGTCTTCATCCCCAGTCTCATATTTTATGTCATCATGTGTGTTTATAATTCTATGTTGAGCATTATAGCTTAATAAATTTGCTAGAAATTCAAGATAATGACCAATTATTAAATGATGATCAGGATGTTCCCAATTAAGATGGAGGTCATGCATAAAATCTTCTTTTAATTAGTTAGAACATGAAATGTTGCATATTGTATAAATCAACTAGTTTCTTCCAGCATCTCAAATTTATTGAAATTGCAATATATCTCTGGATCTTACTAATTAAGCATGAAATAACTCATCACAACATATAAGAGCAACTAACATACTTTTATATAGAGAGGACTGGATATGATGAACGTAACGCCTATCATTAAGATAATGTTGTTTTGTGTTTGTCAATTTGTTGCAGCTAAAAACCCATACTCATTACATGATCTATTGATTTGTATCACAATAATTATGGACCGCCAAATTTGTTCAAATGCATTGTTCAGACAACAAATTCAATCAACCTCAAAAATATATATCACTATGCGAAGAGGAATGGAGTCATTATGATTAGTTCCACATGGTTCTTTAATTATTTTTGTAATTAAATCAAATCAAACCATATCTTAATCTCAATATATGAAATGAGTTCATCTACTTTGATTAGCCTCTTCATGGCCAGATCAATATTGATGAAATTTTTAATAAGAGTGTAGGTAGTCTGTGAAGAGATGGATTTGTAAAGAAGGATGAAGGAGATGAAGAGGAATGGAAATCGTACATATATATAACATGAAACCCTAACTATTAAGTTTTATCGATCCATTGAAGGACGTTGGATTTAGAAAACCAAGTTTTAGAAATGCGAAGAAGAAAAGTAGAAAAATTAAGCTGCGTGCAATTGTGCATGCATGCTAACAGTTTTTTTTACACATATTAATTATGAAATATTTCATTTTTGTTCGTAGTTAAATTAACTTGGGAGTTTTTCAGGTTGACTTAAAAGTTTTGGAGAGATATATTGAAGTATATATGATTCATTATTAACAAGGGTTTTTCACGTGTGTGATGGATAGATGTATATATATAATAGAGATGCATGCATGTAAACAACAAACAGGGTTGATTTTTGCAATATTCCTAGGCTTCAAATTTCAAATTATGTAGGTTTTTCTTATATACAACAACTATAAATCTCATATTTTGAAAAACAAACTTTAAAAACAATATTTTTAAAAGCATCCACTAAATTTGTAACCTAATTAAATACAACCATCAGGTTAGCGTTTTAGGAAGATGATCTGGGAATTGAGAGGGAGAAGAGGGTATTTAGTACAATGACTCAATTATTTAACCATGGCAACCTCTTACAGTTCATACTAGGACAATTAATGAGCATAAAAGTAAAGTATTGGTCAAATAAATACATTGTCATATTAGACTCATTAGAGAATAACTAGTCAAAGTCATATAATAGAACAAATTTGGAGAATTTAGAAGGAATATATAAATACTAAGAATCAAAGGGGACGTATATAAATTTGTAGGTACTTGTATTGTTGTGTGTTCTTTTTTCTTTTTCTTATTTGGAAAAACGTATATAGCCGTGTAAACTTTTTATTTTTCGGGTGGGGGACACTTTTTTAAAAATGATGGTGAAGTGAGGTGGCAAGATGAGAGGAAATCATTTATTAAAGAAATTTTCTTAATTTCTTAATTTTTACCCCTAAAAAAAAAACCAAATGCCAACTCACATCCGCACGATTACTAGTTATAAACTTATAATAATAGAGATGAAGAACGCACGGAATAAAAAATCTCATAAATTTGAGGAAAAATCATTTCAAAATAAAGGATGTTAAAAGTCTATAAAATTCTTATGTCAACCGAAAAATACTTATATTAAAATCCCCCTTTACATCAAAATCCTAAATGTTCTATCTAATAATGATGTTATATACACGGGCCGAGTGCTTGTAATTCTTATCCAGAATTTTCAGAATACAGTCTACTGTTATAGGCCAAAAGAAAATGGATAAATTAATTTTGAAATTGATTAATGACATGGTTTCTTCTTTTATTCCGAAGAAATCAAACAAAAAAGACACAATTGTTTTATGTGGAATGCACATGATTAAATACCAGGTTTTAAAAGTACGGTGCGTAATTGAAGTGTCACGTCATTATTATTTTACAAATGTGATCGTAAAACTAATAAAGAAATTTATGAATAAATTTTTTATTACTACGATGCAACACACATGGCAAAAACACTTGTAGATATAGATTAGCGTACACACTAACAAACAGAGTAATGATTAACATTAATCGGTAAGCTTTTTAATTACATTAAATTGTCAAATTTTGGAAGGATTTATTTCTCATCCTGAGCATTCGGCGGAGCTTCGGGTAACTCTCACAATAACAAGAAAATATTTTTATTTTACTCAGAAATTATAGAAACTTTGACATTTATTTTAAGTTAATTGATGACGTTAAATTGTTATATTATCAGTCGACTTATGTTGGTTATAAAATGAAAAGAAAAGCTAACAGTTAAAATAAATCTGTTTAAAGGGTCACCCACTGGTCTTTTATTAATTATCTTGCCTTGTTGATTTCATATATGCTCATCCAACGGCCGAGATCACAGTGATGGACACAGATATAGCCATGGCACCAGATGGATTCGAGAATGCATCAAGTCCAGGGAAAAAGAGTTGGGGGCGATCATGCAAAAGGATTTATTCTTATTAGCACTCCTACAAACATCATGCAGACATGGTTCGCTCCCATTCGAAGGCCAAGTTCAATGTTGGCTATTTATTTTTATATAGTCATTATAAATAAATGTTGTCATGTTTTAATCTCAGTTTTTGGATTTTTATTAATTCAAGTATTATGTTTCTATTGACATCTAGTAATCTTTTCCATCAGAAAAGCATCTGCTAAAAAAATGGCAATAAATAACAAAATTATGAATTTTATAGACCACAAAGATACCAAATAAAAGTTAAGAAAATAAGGATAACACCCATCCGCCATTCATGAAACCAAACAAATTAGGAAGTAAATTTGATTGAAAAAACACAATAATTTTGTTCTGTAATTGGCTTTCCTACATTACTAACCATATAAACTGAGAGAATATATATATGTGCGAGTGCCTGTGTTGATGGAAAAGTTCCAAGCGGTTGAAGCCTTTTGTTTATAAGTGAAAATTATATCAAAATGTATTTTTCTAAAGAAGAGTTATAACAAGGAGCTGTGATTAACTTGCGTTTATTCCAACAGAAACACAAAGGATTAGTTATGAACTGCAGATTTAATTAATGATATTTGAAGTAACTAACCTTCAAAGTTGCAGACCTGTGGTGGTATGGGCATGGTTCTTGTACCACCTCTGCTCATCAACCAAAACCCCGGAAAAAAAAGACGCTCATATTTTACATATTCTACTCTAAATAACACGAGAATAACTTCTAAAGTTAAATTAGACAAGCATCTCCTTACAACATGAATTGCTCGAAGAGAAACAACAAACGACATTTTAGTTTCAAAAAGTCTGAGGGATATGTGGCGCAGTATAGGGACTATGGGTCTGGTTGAGTTTATAGATAGAAAGGCCTAAACGCTAGAAGTAAAAGTCTCTCCAGGTTCATATCACATATAGATCGATGTTTACATGTTTGCATCTAGTTCTAGGAATAAAACAACTTGTGACAAATGCCACATCTCCTCTATAACTGAGATCCATTTTTTTTGCTGAAGATCTACTGACGGAATAAAATGGCAAAGTTTAGTCACTATGAAAAGAAATTGAAGTATGGATACCCAAACTAATACGGGCGGTATCTGCGTCCATGACTTCTATCACCACCTCCACCTCCACCATCGTTTAAGCCGCCGGCACCACGGTCGATTCTTCTAGAAGGTGGTGGGCCCGGTGGAGCTTGTGCACGAGGTTGTTGTCTGCACAATTGCACATAGGTAAACAAATAACATAATGTTTCTGTAATTGAGCATATAATTTGCATAAAGGGTAAATTATGCCAAATATAACATGAGGATTCATCGTTCTTTATATAAGCACCGTAACCTTTTTATAAATCACAGTATAAATACTTTGATCCGCAGCTAGTTACACTAATATATCATACTTTCCAAAACCGTTGCTGGTAGTGGTCATGTGACAATCTGTGAAACATGAACCACATTTTCTTTTCTACTAATTTTCCGACTATATATTGATCTCTTCATGGTATAGGCATGAGCCAAATTATAAGTATAGAAACAGCGAGAATTGAGTTTTTCAAGAATCTAAAGGTTAAAATGGGAATATATTGATCACTTGACAGTCACAAAGTACGGCAAGGGATTGGAAAGGATAACTGCAGATGATATTCAGAAAAATTATTGTATAATACCTCAATGTTTTTTCCCCTTGTTGCACTTTAATACCTTAAGGTTTTCCCCTGCGCATAGATACCTTACAGTACAAATCGAACTTACTCCCAAGGGCATTAGAGGAAAAAAGCAAGTGACCCAACTGCCCTTGCGTATAACAGGGTTGGGGTAAGGTAAAAATCCCTCTCTGCCTTGTCTTCCCCTACTTTTTATCCTAGAATGTGCGGTAAAAACCCTCGAACCCAAAACCATTGAAGAATAGGCCGTGAAAGACAAGATTTAGTGGACATACTGCAAAGTATTTAAAGATTAGGGTTTGGTTTGGAAGGGTTAGAGATTGTTCTGGCTCATTGCGTATTCTTTGTAATTTAAAAGAATTAGGGTTTGGTATGAAATTCCTTTGAGCAAGTAATATATATGAAAAATTGGTTTCATTGTTTACTTGGTTCATAGATTTCTTTAAGTTTCAGCTTTTCCTCTTTTTTTTTGGTTGAAATTTGTTTTATAGTAGTTTTGGAAGAACGGTTGGGAAGAAATTGAAGAAGAAACCATGAGAGGAAAGGGTATAAAATTAGGGTAAATCAAGTGAAGAGGAAGAAGAACTGATTTTATATTTTCATGGGAAGTAGTAGAAGAAGAAAATATGATGATGAAGAGTGGTTAGGTGGGTAGCTACAAATTAATCTAAAATTATTTCCTTCAGGATTGGGGGTAATAAAAAGTCCAAAAGTACGCACATGTTTCTTACATGTGAATCTTTAAAGGTATATTCTGACTACTTAGAGAGTAGTTAAGTGTATTTTAAGGTATTTATACACAGGAAAAACATTAATGTATTAAAGTGCATCATGAGTTAAACAATGAGGTATTATACAGCAATTTACCCATGACACTTCACTGCAACAAGCAGAGAAGTTCATGGACTCTTCATGAAATTTATGAAGTACAAGTTATTTATCTTCAAGAATTTATTATCATTTGCACGCTGTAATAAACAGAAATCCAGAGAACGCTTACAGAACATAGCCAAGTCGACCATCAGGAAGAACCATCGGCACCATTTGCATCCCTGAAGGCATCGGACCTCTACCATATATCATAGGCTGCAAAAATTATCCACCAACCTTTTTAATTATGACATGAATACGTAGAAATTTTATATATATAAAAAGGAGGAAAATGTTACTAAAATAACCTGGCCATGTCCTCCTCTACCGTATCCGGCACCGTAAGCACCATATGGGTCTCCAGGGTAACCATGGGAAGGGTATTGAGGGTAAGTTGGTGTTTGCCCAGATTTGTATAAATTTGAATATTCAGACTTTTTATCAGTCTGGGGCTTAGCAAGGACAACTTCAATAACTTGTCCTGTGACCCACATAATACAAATCGTTCTTATCTAAAATATAATATAAAAACACAATATATCTTGTCAGGTGTTATATTATAGGTTTAAGTGCATAATGGATCCTTCAAATCTAATCTAACATCTATAACCTCTCTATTTGCTTGGACATCCCTTAGTTAAGCCTTAACCTGGATTTAAACACTTCGAACACTCAACTCACTCAACTGAGTGATTCAAGGGTTTTCAAATGCAGCCAGTTGAAAGATTGCAAGTGCTGAATGAGATATAGATAGGGTGTTATGCACAAAAACCCTACATAATATTGTTAGTTGAACCCCAGAACTTAATGTTATACAATATGCTGATAAAGGTATTGAAAATTAATTACCCTCATTTCCAAATTACCGGTCCTTTTGGTCTATTGAACACTAATTGCGAATGTCGCTTGAGGGTGATATAATTGTAAGAGTTCAGTATTACCCTCATATAAGGATTTGAGAATGGACAAAGAGCTTTCTTCTTCCAAAAGGTACAGGGCTAGTTTTGTTAGTCTACATCTAAGTTGCTTTAACTACGGTTTTAGATTCTCAAGCAATCTTCTTGATGATTTTTTAAGAGGACAAGTAATTTGAAACATTAAAAAACCAAGAGGTCAAATTAATTGAAACGGACGGTGTATATTGCAAGTTTGCAATACACTTGCCGGGCAGCATCAGCTGTATAAATTGGGAAAATGTAAAAGTATCTGAGAATTACCGTCAATTTCATATTTCTCTGCTCCTTTTACTGCCTTTAAAGCACTGCATCTCTCTGCAAAATGGATAAACCCGAAATCCCGCTTATTATGCCCAGATTTTGACGGTGGCAGAACAACTTTAGTGACCTCTCCATGACGCTCGAAAAGCGCTTTCAATTTTTCTGATGTAACTCCCTCAGGCAAATTCTTCACATAGATGGCCTTCACCTGTGAATAAAACAAGTTCGTATTATAATACAAAGTATCGTCTAGAGGTTACTCTATTCAAAGACAAGTTACTTCAGCATAACTTGGGTTCAAAGGTCGATAGGAGCAGGAAAGAAGACCAAACAATAAAAGAAAGGCAATATACAAGTGTGAAGTGTCAGCCTTTGTGATTTCAGAGCAAATAAACAGTTAACCACCCTAAACTTCAATGCTTATACTGATAGCATTAATACAACGAACCCAAAAACCTTCAAAGTGACATCACATCATAGCATGCTGACCATGCAAATTTCTTTTGCCGTCTTAAAGTATACTTTTTTTTCCAAATAACTATCATTTTGGTACAGTTTTCGTGAAAGTGGCTCGGGAAGTTATCAGCCGCATAACATATATGCTAACAAAGTCAAAAGGTAAATCATCAACCTACGAATCAATGTTACAGGCACTCGAACACAGATACAACACATTTCAACATACCACATAATAAAAATATAGCAGCTATGAAAATGGCAATGAAGAGCGAGAAGTGTTTCCCAAACACATATTTCAAGTAGTGATATTTGTACTACATAGCCAGCTAGAAATGGAGGCCATTTATCAAGGAAATTCTTTTCGCCTCATGAGAAGGGGCTAGATGATTAGTTCTGCAACAAAAAGCCGAAGAACATTTAATATTGAAGAAAAATAATATACAGTAACTGAACTAGGTAGTTCATACAACCAAATAAGGCATTGAGTCAGACTTGTAGCTTGGGGGACCACCATGGACAAGCCAGTTGATCGTGATGGCAAAAAAAAGTAAATAAAGTAAATAAATAGTTAAATTGGACACGATACTAGGTCCACTAGGATGCTATATAACCCTTAATGTTATATCAATCAATATTTACCTGAGCAAATGTAATCTTTTAACAAGAGTAGGAGAATGCATCAATAGTCAGGGTATGCATATCGAGAATCTAAATTCCTAATGCTCACAACATTTTACAACTTGTCCGCACATCTGCTTGGGATAAAGGCTCGGTGGTGGTGGTTGTTGTCATCCACACACACAGACACCGACTTTCAGGTTTGGAACTTCATGACCCTACAGCTAACCATCTCAATATTGAACCATGTCTATTTTTGAACATCTTAGGGCATCCAGCTAACAGATCATGATACAAACATTTTAAACCCCATAAAATTTCAAGACCCAATATCGGATCTACTTGGTATTGTTTACAATAACAATCTTGTGGCCATTTGAAGGGGAAAAATTAAGACTGAGATGCATTTAATTTACATTTGTTGCTACTTTAATGTAGACGAGACCATCAGAGAGGATGAATATCCCACATGAGCTGTACAGCACCTAATTGTGTAAGCTCGCATGCACAAGCTCGTGCCCATGAACACACATCTGCGCATGTGTGAGAGCAGATGCACACAAAATGTAATTTTACAATGGATATTTATAATTTACATATTGATATAATTACCACCAAGGTTCGAGGTTTCGGCCAAAATGTAACACCCTAATACGGTTATACGATATTAATTGGTATTTTAGCACTTACTTTATATTTTTTCTATTTTATTCTTTTGGGTTGCGAGTGATTCGAATAGTAATAGTAGTTATTCGACCCGACCAATATGTGTGAAACCCGGTATGGTGTTAGATTATATATGATATTTATCAGTAAACTGAATCTAGTATTATATATATATATATATATATATATATATATATATATATATATCTTTTAGTAGACACAAATTAATGATAAGTTATAATTTGCTAACTGCCATCACATCGTTAATCTTCCCATATCTTATTTTTTGCTTTTATCTATTACGTTTAAATCTTAAGATATCTAATACCAAATATTTGTTAAATCTAGATATATATTTAAAATCCTTTTTAATCTTATGTCAGAGGGTATAATTTATTTAAATTATATTCTTACATTATGGTTTAAAAGTTTATGTATGTGAATTGTTTTCCAAAATATATTTGAAGAGATTTTGGTGGAGATTGGTTGTAATTTGATATTATCTATATACCTTAAAATCTATAATATAATATATATAACCTAATAAACAATACTATATATATAATACATATAATTCATATAGTTTAAAATAAACCCCTCTCTCTCCACATAACATTTCTCTTTCTCTCTCTCCTCTAACTAAATCTCTCCCTCATCAATTTATATATTCTCCTTCGTTCTTCACGCTCACACCAATCTTCGCCGCTCCAGCCACATCTTAGAACCTTAACCGAGCTATCAAAACTTGGTGTTGATTTGTATAGCATTGTGTTACTTCCGTTCATCGTGTTTGTTTCGAAGCAAGTTTACAACTTGCTACATGCTATGGCTTACTCAATTTACTTATATATTGTCATACTATTATTATTATTATTATCATACAACTATAATTATATAATTTATACACCGTAATTATTTAACGTTAATCAGTTTTATAATATACAGTGTATGCAAATTTACAACTTATGACATGCTATAAATATGTATATCGTCGTACTATTTCTTATTATTATCATTATAACGGTTATATCTATATAATCCGTATATCGTTAATTAGTTTATAATCTGTATTTTATAACGTTATGCAAAATATAGTTTGGAAATATTATAATTTACACATGAAACCTAAGGGAAAAAGGAAAATTAATAATGAAAGCCGACTTGTAACTCAACAGTTCACTACTTTCCAGAGATCGATCAGTCGATACGGGCTTCGGGCCCCAGAATGATGAAGCTGACATCATTCGTTTATACATGATATCGTTTTTTCTGCTTAGCGGCACGTCTCGGATTCAGCCCCGAGGGTCTTGACCGTGGTTCCGAACACACACGGGATACTATTGAGTTATATCAAGAATTCTATTAATTGTTCCAAATACCATTAGGATAGATAACCTAGAAACACAAACTTTAGGATACACATGAGATACCTATAGCCTGCCGATATATCACCTGTAAGTGTTTTTTATAATTATATTTCTTTTTTGCACATAATACCTTATAGTATATTGCTCAGTTTATTATTATGATATTTATGACACACTGACGTCTGGGTTTTGTATGGCCCAGATACTTGACTTAACACGTGAATACTTCGACAGGATCACCGATCAGTGCGGATCATCTCACTCATATAGCTCTTATTGATGGTTAGTTATTTCTTGAATCTTTATCACTTTCGCTACTATTTCCTGTTGTTTGTGGTTATTTGGACATGTTTAGAGATAGACAGTTATATTATTGTTCTTAATTACTGATAGACAGCCGTAATGTGACTATAGAAGAATATTTCCTTACCGTAGGTAGCATGGCTGGTTTTGTTACGTCCCGAAATTTTCGTATTTTGGGCAGCGGGACGTGACATGAAACCACCGATACGTGGTGGTTTCGTATCGGTTTCGGTAGAGACCAATATGAAACCCGAAACTGAAACAAAACAAACCATACAATATTGTTTCTGATGAAACTTTTTTATACCATTTTTTTGTCATTGTGATCATTGGTAGGCCTTCGTTGTTAGAAAACCGCACAAAAGTGAACCAAACCCTATATTGATACTTATCTAAATACACTTTTCAATATATTTTGCATTATAGCTGGATTTTTAAACACTAGGATCATTATCTTGTAATATATAATCATAAATTTAAGTATTTAATATATCTACACTTATATATGTTGTATTACCATCGAAACCGAAAGCCGAACCAAGATTAACGAAACTAGCTGAAACCCAGCAAAACTAATAAAATTATGAGAGACCGAAACTAAAACCGAGATCTTGAACCTTGATTACCACTATTAATAATCATTCTATAGCATGGGTTAATTATTCAGAACTCCATGGAATAACACAATGCACGCTCTCTACATCATATATAAGGTGCAGAAACTTTGCATAGTAAAACATATTGTACTGAATTAAATAGGCAGCCAAGTGCAATCATTTCAGATGTTGTACCTGAGAGGCTGCAGAAGCTTCGGCTACATTTTTGGGGTCAGCCCAGCTAATTGCGGGGGTGCTTCCATCAATGTTAAAGTCACCACTTGACATCTTTTTCCTCGCATACTCAGCACAGTCATGGTTGTAATACTCAACAAAAAGAAAGCCGCGATTTCGGTTTGGATTTTGTGGATCCTGCAAGTATAATAAAAAAATAGGTAAGAACATTCAGTTGAAGTCCGATAGTGCACAAGCTAATCATTTGTCAAGAAAAAAAGACACCTTGATGCATTCAATATTTTCCATGCCAGGACCGGTCTCGTCAAGAATTTTCTTAAATTCGTCCTCTGTCAAGGTCTTTGGAACATTTCCAATAAACAGTCTATTTTTCACTTGAGATATTGAACATCTCAAGGTTTTCCCCTGAAACCAAAAGAATAAGAGGATATTGCAGTCACAGCTAGCAATACACAACTGGTGGAATAACATATTAACATGTACTTCTACTAATAAACAAGCTTACTACCATGTACTCCTTATCTTGTATCTCTTCAATGGCCGTCTGTGCTGCATCCTTTGTAGTGAATGTAATGAAAGCAAAACCCTTGCTTTCCCTCCTTTCCTTATCCTTCACCAACTTTACCTGTCACAGGTTAGCCATCATAAGCATTAAGATGTGCTTTTAAATAGGGTTGAATGCACAAAACCATTGTAACTTACCGCCTATTACACTTATATCCCCTCGAGTGATTTATTATCGTAAATAGCCCTCTGATCATCGATGAAAACCCTTGACAACACTAAACAAATTCTAGAGCTCGTTTGAGTTGCTTAAAGTTGAATGTTAAGTATTATCAAGGGTTTTGTTTGGTCAATAAGCATAGGGGGTGTATGCGCTAATAATAATCACTTGAGTGGATGAGTGAGTGCTATAAACGGAAAGCTATATAGGGGTTTTTAGTGTAATTAACCCTTTTAAATAAACAGAAGACTCCAATGTGATAATATATTTGTCACCTCAAAAATTTCACCAAATGGTTCACAAAGGTCCCTCACGTCCTCCTCTGTTGCATCACGAGGAAGTCCACCAATGAAAACTTCCGACCCATGAGGGGGAAGAGACAACAATTCAGCACGCTCCTCAAAGTCACCGTCATCTTTCTCCTCAACTGGCATTTCCTCAGGTTTCAAATCAGAAGCATCAACGGTCGCATCAGCAGGGTCAGAAACTTTGTCATCATGGACCTCATCTTCACAGCCATGGTCTTGCTCTTGCTCTCTGTGCTCTCTGCTGAAGCTATCATCGTTTTCAGGGTTTTTCTCTTCGTATTCATCTATGATTTCTCTATAGCCATCATCTCCTGTGGCTTCTTGCTCTCTGTATTCGTCTTCTACAGGTTCTTCATCATCCATCATGTCTTCAATGTCATTGTCTCCATCAAGATCGATTTGCTCCTCAGCTTCCACTGATGTATGTTGTTCAGCCATTTCTTTTTTTATATCAACTTATGAAGCTTCTTATCTTATGGAATCATGTTTCCAACCTTAAATGAAAATAACTGCAATTGTGAAATAAATAAAAAAGAATAATCTAACTTCCAATATTCAAATTAAACTATATTTAAAAAAAATGTTGTTGCTATGCGAAAAGGAGTAATTTGATCTTCAAGAAATACATTTTTCACACTAGGCATAAAGCTTGGTTCTGTTACCTAAAATAAAATATTGGCATTTTGATTTACAGCAAAACCACACATATAAACCAAGGTTGGTACGTTTATCGGGGCTTAACTCCGTCGCCCCCCCCCCCCCCCCCCCCCCCCCGAAGACTAACCCATCCTGAAAGGTGATACAATCGAGTTAATATCAAATTCTTTCAAGCCTCATTTCTCAAAACTAGAAAAAAAACGAAAAAAAAACGGTGACAAATAGCTATAAACCCTAAGCAAATCGAAGTGGTTTTTAGTGGAGTTACAGCGTTTCAAAATAGAGTGTTTGCATAACTTATGCCCTCATACCTCCATGTAAAAAAGCATGAGGCTGTTGTATCTCATGCTATTTTAATGCAAGTTCATTCCAATTCATCACACAACAAAAATGAACAAACCTAACCACATCTGATACACAAATTAACAAGATTCCATAATACTACTTCCTCAAACAATAAATAAATAAAAGAAGAACAGCAAAATTCTTGGAATTGGGGCATAAAAATGGGGCCTTTTTTCCTTTTTGACCTAACCTAAATGGGTCCAAACTCCTCCCAAAATCGGCAAGAAAAAAACTCATGGAATCATAAGAAATCCCCAAATGACAAACAGAGAGAGCAATAAATGCTGTGCAAAATGAATCATTCCATAAGAAGAGAAATCGAGTAAATCGTGAGCTTGTTAAATGAATGGAAATTTTGAGGGGATTTTAAGAACAAAACAATAAAAACTTACAAATAATTTTCAATCTCGATTCAGCGGCGGTGGTTCCGGCGGCGTTTAACCTACTGTCGCTCGCTCGCTCGTTTCGCTGAAGGCCTGAAGCGGTGTTTATTTATTCAGTGGAAGATACCTATGCTCGATTTTAATGGACTGGGCCCGATCTAGGGCCCCAAAAATACATAGCACTGCTTGTTTATGGGTTTACATTTTGGCCCCCATTTATGAGAGGGGCCTGTTTATTTAAAGAAGGAAAGACTTCGATCCAATTGCAGCGTTTGGTATAATTTGAAGATATAAAATTATAATGTTTATGGCAGGGCCTCTTGTTTTTGGTGTACCAAACATGTTCTTTTCAGGTTAACGTGATGAACTATATTGCCGTGCTGAAAAGGAGTCGAGGGCGGCAACGATGTCAATATTAAAACGGCAATACCGATCATAATGGTAAGGATGGTGGCGATGGTGATAGATGATGACGCCATGATGACTGGGATGACGCCATTGGTGATGATGCTGAAAGGAATGATGACCACCGAGATGTGCTGGCTCGTCGACAATGGACATTAAGATAGACATGATTTAGATGGCAAACATCCACGATCCATCCTTCTTAGGGGTAAGCACGGCTGGAACTCCGCAAGGGCTCATACTTCCGCGAATGAAACCCGAGTGAAACATGAGAGGCAATGATAAGGATAGCGAAGCGAAGGTTGAGGATTATGAAGATTGTGGTTCAGGTGGAAGTGATCGTGGATGGTGGAGGCAAATTAACAATGTAAGCGATTGTGGATATAAGAACGGTGCTGGAGGCAGGTACAGGAGGACGGTGATCAAGGGGAGATTGCATTGAATGTAAGAATAAGAAAAGAAAATGATGCTCGGAAGAGCAATAATATTCCAGAAAATGGCATTCTATGATTCTCGAAATTGTTCCGTATTTACTTGTTTTGATTTGATCGTATTGCCATAGTTTGAATGCATGCATCATGTTTAGAACGTTATGCCAAGTATAGAAGAAACATATAAAACTTAATATTTTTATAGAACCATTCTGATATGAAAAGATCCATGTGTTTGTGTTTCTATTCGTGACAGTGAGTTCACGGCTTCTCACTACTCATTTCTGATCAAGTCTAGCTCAATTTTGAAAAGCCACTCACAACATTATTGCTGATCAATTCAAGATAACAAATATTGCAAGTTTAAACCATTCAAACAAAGTAAAGGAGACTAAAACCAGCTGACGAGAGGAAACCACCTTTATAAGGAGCCAAACATTTTTCCAAAAGTCAAAGAAAAAATGAATAAAATAAATCAAATTTAATCGTAGTCTACGAAAGCAACGCGTCATCGGGCGTTCCTCCCTTCGCCTGCAAGTTGGCCCCGGATCCACAAGCGACAAAATCCAAGTTCAACTACCGCTACCCAAACCACCCCTCCCCTTCTCCGAAATTACCGAATCACCCTACCAACTCACAGCCTTTCTCAGTGGCACCCCTGGTAATTTCCCCGCTTCTCAGAGCCTACTTATCCCTCTCCCCCCAACAAAAAACCCTACGAAATCCCCAAAGCTCAATCGATCCGAAAACGAGAGAGCTCAGCCTCAGAGAGATCTCCAATGGCGATTTCAACGATCCTCTCCCTCATCTCTCTCCTCGCCCTTATCGGGTCCGGATCCGCCGAGATCCGCGTCATGGACATCCGATCCGACGCCCGATCCATCATCCCCTTCGACGAGTTCGGCTTCACCCACACCGGAACCCTAGAGCTCAACGTCTCCTCCCTCTCCCTCACCGACTCCAACCCTAGCCTCGACCTCTCGAAGCTAGGCTTCTTCCTTACCACCCGCGACGCCTGGATCCACGTCGTCGACCAGATCCAGCTGCTCGACATCGCCTGCGTCCTCGAATCCAAGCTCGTCAAGCTCGCCTTCACCTTCGATCGCCTCCCTAGATCGTCGTCGACGCCTTCGGTTCGAGCCGAGAGCTTCGGATCTGTCCATCACGTATCGGATCCTGGCCAATACACGCTGCTGTTCGCGAATTGCTTGCCTGAGGTCAAGGTCTCGATGTCGGTTCGATCCGCGATGTACAATCTCGAGCCAGGTTCGAATAAAAGAATCTACTTGTCTGCTGGTTCCGCGATTCTGCCCTCTGTTTACTTCTTCTTGTTCTTGGTGTATTGTGCGATGGCGGTGGCTTGGGTCTATGTGTTGATCAAAAAGCGGCAAACTTCGTTTTGGATTCATTACTTTATGCTGGCTGTTGTGATTTTGAAAGGGTTGAATCTTTTGTGTGAGGCCGAGGACAAATCTTATATCGAGCGAACCGGGAGCGCTCATGGATGGGATGTGTTGTTTTATATCTTCAGCTTCTTGAAAGGGATCTCTTTGTTTACTTTGATTGTGTTGATTGGGACTGGGTGGTCGTTTTTGAAGCCGTTTTTGCAAGATAAGGAGAAAAAGGTGCTGATGGTGGTGATTCCTTTGCAAGTCGTGGCGAATATCGCGCAGGTTGCGATCGATGAGTCAGGGCCTTATGCGAGAGATTGGGTCACTTGGAAGCAGGTTTTTCTACTCGTTGATGTGATTTGTTGCTGTGCGGTGCTGTTTCCTATTGTTTGGTCTATTAAGAATCTTAGAGAGGCGGCAAGGACCGATGGGAAAGCGGCGGTTAATCTGATGAAGTTGACACTTTTCCGGCAGTATTATATAGTGTTGATTTGCTACATATACTTCACCAGGGTGGTTGTTTATGCATTGCTTACGATTACTTCGTATAGGTATCTATGGACTAGTGTTGTTACTGGGGAGCTTGCTACGCTTGCTTTCTATGTGTTTACGGGGTACAAGTTTAAGCCGGAGGCGCATAACCCGTACTTTGTGATTGACGATGAAGAGGAGGAGGCGGCTGCTGAGGCTTTGAAGCTTGATGATGAGTTCGAATTATGAGGGGGGTGATTGGGAATTGGGCATTTTTTGGTCACAGAGGGATGCATTATACAACTTCTTGTTAGATGGAATCATGGAAGATCAAGGTGTGATTTAGGCTTTACTTTGTACTTTAATTACTGTGGTGATAGTTTGTACTTTCCATCATAGCCTGTGTTTTCTTTGTTTATAGTGGATTTTGATATGAATGGTTTACATGTTATTATTAATTAGGCTGTTGAAGTGTTGATACTTCGCATTATACCCTGGTAGTGCAGACAGTAGCATTATGTTAACTGGTTCTTACGGGTATCTTTTGTCCTTGCACATTTTGTTTCTACAAATATGTGCGATCCTAATAATCAACATGGTTGACAAACTTTGAGTTGAAATTTGCACATGAATATGTTCTATTCATGCTTATATACCCTGGAAATTTTGTTAACTGCTTTTTTATGTTGTTGCTATATATGCTAGGATGTATTATTTTTCTTCTTGTGATATATGTTCTAATCTAGCATTTTGGTCTTCAATCATTTTGGTCACCAACACTACAAGAAATATAGCTTTTGGCTATGTGCATTGTTGAGTACAATGAGGATTGTTGATGACACGGTCTAGCTTAATTTTGTTTCTTTTAAAATTTTGTTTATAGGGATAACGGTTTTGTGTATTTTTAGGCTTAGGCCATGGGTTGTTTCGACCTTGCACTTGTCTTTACCTTGCAAAAGCTCATCTCATATGAATGTTTGTACGTGTG
The DNA here is from genome assembly GCA_030015575.1 of Agapanthus africanus. Taxonomy (NCBI): domain Eukaryota; kingdom Viridiplantae; phylum Streptophyta; class Magnoliopsida; order Asparagales; family Amaryllidaceae; genus Agapanthus; species Agapanthus africanus. The sequence continues at coordinate 979,080,805 of CM057337.1, forward strand.
ATTTGATCATTTAATTAACAAATTGAAACATTGTTATGCTTTGCCCCTAACCGTTCTAATATGTAGATTGTTATGTACAATTAGAATTCATGTCATACCAAAGTAAAGAATGTTACTTTCTCGAAGAGTTCACTAAATATATGTGCAAGTTAATATGTATGCAATATAATTGTGTTTTATAACATTTGTGAGCTCTAGTTGTAGAATGTTTTTGCTTGAAAAAGTTAGGCAGCTTCTATATGATCAAAGACGACAATATTCGTCATCTTTATAAAGTATGCGATGTTTGGTAGTTGATCACTGACAACAATATTCGTCAAATGATTTATGTATACACTGCATTTCCAATGCTATTCCTGGTACTCATGTGGCATACTTTCCATCAATAATGTGCTAGGTCAATCTTTGTGATGCAACTGCCAACATAATGGCTACATCAACTCGGGGGACATGTTCGATTTGAACTATGATAATCCATCCTTGTCATTTAAAGTGAATCTTCTTTCCCCAGTGGAAGAATAAGAACCCTTAATTATATTTGTAGGCAGGCTTTTAGTGTAGATGCTCTTATTAATAATTATTAAGCTAGTAGTAATGCTTAGATTGTAATAGACTGCATTAGTAAGATCCCAATTTTATTTCTAGGTTGAAACCAGTTGTATGTTCATGAGATGGATAACTTTTTCCCTCCTTGTGCCTGCTCTTTGATATGAGTTCTCTAAAGTGATTATTGCATTCAGCCACTTATATCTGATGTTTAATTAGACGATTGACTGTTATTTTCATGCTCATCAGAAGTTATTTTTATCCTTTGTAACATATTAATGCTCAACTATCAACGCAAAGAAGGAAAGATAATTACTTTTAATGTTTGAGGGGTTAAGGTATATGATCACCTCTTATTTGTCAACAAAAATTGAGAAATTCTAACATGATCTATCTATGCACAATCATCTATGGAGTCAAAATTCATTCTGGAGGAAGAAACTATGAGTTGTTCATGAAGATATACTACAAGGGCCATTTAGTGGATAACCTTGAAGGTAGTAATATTTGAAAAAGTTGATGGCAATTTGTTCAGTATAAACTTTCTCCTTTATGAATTGAGGGTTTGCTTAAAACTTTGAGATGAAATCCTGACGGGTCTTTGTTAATTTTTTTGCAAACATTGTATACTTTCTGGACAGGTTGAACCAACAAACCTTCAACAAGTTATTGAACTTAGCTGAATGCTTGTCTACTTTAACAGGGGATGGATGTTTCAAAATTTCACGTACAGTCGGTAGATCAAGGTGGGGGTGCAATGCTATTTTCTTGTTCACCTTTTTTGTTCTTTACTTTCCTTTCGTTTATTCAGTGGTTTGAAAAGTACAATGGAGTATTATTTCGTAGTTTTTTCCCCCTCTTTGAGTGTGCTCTTCCTTCTGATGAAATTCGACACATGCTATTCATCTGTTATTTAATATGCAATTTGTTGCTGAATATATATGATATATCTAGATTACGTAGCGGATATCAGGCTACTTTGTGAAGATCTAATATTTCTGGTGGGTCTGCTAGCCTGAAGTAGACCTCTTTCCACAAATATAATAAGTGAATTTGAATATGTTGCATATATATACACTTGTATGTTTAGTAAAATATATGTGATTGTAGTGCGGATCAAATTCATTTTTCCTCCAAGAATTTTCATTTGATGCAACTAAAAGTAAAGCCGCATGAAGGTTTTCTTATGGATTTTCTGGTTTTCTTTCAGGTTTTTTACGGCATATATCAGCAAAATCAGGGTGAAGCTTAAAATATTCTTAATATGGCTTTTTCAGGATACACAGGTATGTTATTAAATTCTTCCTAATGGTATATACAAAGCTCTTAGTTCGTATGTAGTGGACTGCAATTAATCAGTTCGATGTTAATCTTGTCGATCAATGGTTGTTAATTTTTTGTGGATTCCTGTATTCTATAAACTATGATAATTAGCTGTGAAATGGTATCAATAAAATGAATCACTCGCCAAAGAGCATTTGGTTGAGTGGCAATGACCCCCCCTCACTTGGTGGGAGGACTTGGGTTCAAAACTTCCCACTTAGAGTTCAATTATATGGAGAAAGTTCTCATGGGCCTAGCCTGACCCCCCTCCCCCCAAAGCCTACAGGCTGTTGCCCAAAAAAAAAAATAAAAAATGAATCACTCACAGTTGAAAGTGGTCAGATTTGTTCCAGTTGTACCACCAGATGTATTGGGATGTATTTTGGCTGGCTCTAAGTTTGAGTTTTTGTAAAAATTTCTATACCAATTGTTGTAAAATTTTATCATATCTTTCAGGACATTTGAGGTCATAACCACCTAAATTTTAATGGGGAAAGGATTAGAAGATGAAGAATCTCATCATAGATGCAAACACTTGTTACCAAGGTTTTAAACTTTGATGGACTCCTACTGGAGCAAATTCTCATAAAGGCTGTGGTGATTTTTCTTATAGCTATTATATTTTATCTTGTTATTACATAAAATGCAATTTTAAATGGTAGAAAAATACAAAATGTGTCATGTCATTAATCGATATATACTGCTGTAATTATTAAAAAATATATTTCTGTTGCTCAAAGGCTACTTTGGGAATGTTTAGCAAGAGCTGTGTTGTCTTCCACAGCCACACCTCTCTTGATTGGCTCAATACTTTCTGTGACTTTGATAAACTTGCTTCTTCATACCTGCAGCCTATGAAGCACAGATACTTGCATATGCCTCACGTATCGTCCCCGATCGCCTATCGGAGTCCAAAACTCTTGGATTCGCTCGGACTTGTAAATGTCTCATCAACCTCTCTCGAATTGACGCATTTTATCTTTCTCTCAAAAATTAAGACGCACACAAGTTTGAAAGTGCATTGAATATCTAACATAATACAATTATTTATCTATATTATTATATATAGATATGTATACATTAAATATATTCGTATTTAATTAATTTAAAATCGATATAAAAACGTATCCCGTATTCTAGGTTTTTGGAAAATTGATAATCCGTGAATCCGTATCATCCCGTATCCATATCCGAACCCATGCTACATAGCCTGCAGCTATGTTCCTATGTTGCTTCAGTAGTTCTAGTTCTTTAAAGGCTTTGTAGTTGCTGAAGCTTCGTTCTACTCTTTCATGAAATTATATTTCTTCATGATTGTTGATTCATTGTACCTTTGCATCCTTGATAGACTGGATTTTGTTTCTCAAATTTTCCAACGATAGGACATGAGGGACCTTCCTTCTTCCGTGACCGTGATGCTAAAAGTAGTACGAATACATAGACTGATACAGGAATACATAGACTGATACAGGAGACCATAGGAGTTTGGTTTGCCAAACCCTAATTTTCCAAAAGTCTAGGATATGATTCTTTCGGATACACCAATTTTTTATTGTTTATACACATGCATGTAATAACAAAAGTATTCATTTAGCAAATCTAAGCAAAGAATACAAATAATTCCACTGGTCTATACATACAAACAAGAATAGATTGCAAGTGTCTTTAGTTATTGAGGCATGCTCAATATATTAAGAATAAAGTAATTTTAGGATGTGTCGAAAAGAGTCCTAGAAATATCCTTGACGAATCAAAACGATTCTACTAGGTGTACATATTTAATGCAGAATAGTCCTATAAATATCCTTGACGCATCAAAGCAATTCCGACAGGGGGTATGAAGCTGATACCAATGTGTCTGCTGACCATTAGTTTGGGAGTGCATTGCATAACAAAAGTATGCTTGCACACACGAAAGCACATACTGAAAAAATCCTTACCTGCTCTTGATGTATTGTGGCCTGGGCATTAGTTAGGATTTTTGCCTGGAAGAATATCATCAATCTGATTCAAATTCTTCTTTTTGCTATTTCCCCCGGAACTCTTCTTTGCGGCGCTCATACTATCGCGTTTGATCTAGTTGCCTCCTGATCTATGTGAGAACATACCAATTCCAAACAGCAATAGACGCATCTCATTACAGTTCCTTTTGCTAGGTCTACCAGATGAAATAAAGAAAGTGTACACTATATCATTCCTTAAACATGAAATAACATGATTATTTGTTTCTCATTTTCCTTTATTGGAAGAATAACTTAAACGTGGTGTTAATAAAGAGAAAAAGAGGAAATCAGTTAGGCTTGGGATGCAGCAAAAGCTCAAATCGATGCAATTTTCATAGGCTGGTGGGCAATGAAAGCGGAATGCCTCCGACCAACCCCATACATCATCTTTCCCTCTCAACCTTTCTAGAATCTCCTCTCTTTTCGTTCTCCTGATTCTGGTAGAGTATAAGATTATATCATTCAACCCTCAATCACACCTTCGAAGTAAATTTTAAAGATGGTTTCAGTATGATCCGCATTCAAATCTTAATGTATATGCTTGCATTTTAAAAATGGATTAAGAATACTGTTACACAATTATACCACTTTCGCACACAAAAAGCACACAAAAAGAACGCCAAGTCTGTACGAACGTGATAGAGTATAAAAAAAAATGAGCATCAGTGTTAACGGCCAATCCTGTGTGCCCCCAGGCTTTTGTTTTCATCCAACTGAGGAAGAGCTGTTGAGTTACTATCTGAGGAAGAAGGTAGCTTGTGAGAAGATTGATTTGGATGTCATTGGCGATGACGATCTCAATAAGCTTGAACCATGGGATATACAAGGTACCATTGCCTCTAACAACACCCTTAAATGTAGCGCCTGAAGGGAGCTTACTAAAACAAACTCTCATAGTCAATGGTAGTTTAGTAAAATTGAGCTCTTCTTTTATAAGAAATCTGATACATGACAAAGTTTACATTGATTCGTTCATATATATACCAATATGGTGATGTCATGCCTCTGCCAGTACTCTAAGAATGTCCTAGATTCCTGCAGTGCCGCTTTATATTATGTGTAATGTTTGTGAAAAAAATAATCTGAGTCATAGTCTTATCTATAGAGAAGTGCAAGATCGGATCCAGGCCACAAAACAAACGGTACTTCTTCTGCCACAATGACAAGAAATATCCAACTGGGATCAGCATGCGCATAACCCTAGTTTTCTACAAAGGCAGAGCCCCCCCCACGGGCAAAAAATATATTTCTTGTAAAATCAGATCCTTTTGCAGTTATATAAACAAAGAAAGAAAAGTCACGGTTCTTTACATTGAATACGGAGGAGTTGGATTCTTTACATTGAATATGGAGGAGTTGGATTCGGAAGGGTCGTGGAGTCTATGTTTTTTGCAATTTTACAAGAAATATATTTTATTCAAACTATATCAATGTTGGGGTCAAAAGTCATACCCTAATCGAACAAGTCAAATTCAATCAACCCTCAAGCCAAGTGGGTCCAAGCCCAAATCAGGACCAAGTAGGAAAGGGGCCGGCTTCATGTCAAGAATGAAGCAATAAATTAGTTTAATACAATTTTTTAAAAATAAAAGTATGAAAATGGGCAGAAAGCTAAAACTTTGTAAACCCCATGGCTTATGTAAAAAAAGAAATAAGCATATAAGACATGGGTGACACAAATGCCATTTGGCAAAGCCCAAAGGGCTATATGTCAGCCTATAAAGACAAATATAATGAAAAGATCAAGGAGAACTTTTTATTCTCACAAAAATTAGGGTTTTGTACCTCCTTCTCCTTTCTCAAGGTTCTTAACCCTTTTTCTTTATTTGAATTAAATTAAAAGTTTAACTTTTCTTCTTTTAAAAAGAAACAGTTTTTCATTATAAAACCCTTGAAGGGGAGCTCGGATTTTCTATCAAATCCCTAAAAGGGGAGAATTTTAAGTCTCATCCCTTTTTATCCCAGATCCAGACAACAGAGAGGAGGAGGAAGGAAACCCATCTCCCTAAAACCCTACTTCGGGAAGATCCAAGGCTCAAAACAAAATCCAGGGCTAAAGGGAAGAAGAAAGGGGCTCCTTTGATCATCTCTAAAGATTTCTGGGAGTTCAACTCCATTTTTCAAAAATCTTTTGGAGTTTAACTCCACTCAAAATCCTTTTAGGAGTATAACTCCATAAAAATAAAAATCCTTTCCTTTTCTAGGAGTTTCCAAAGTCCCTTAGGAGTTTAACTCCAATTTCAAATCTTTCAGGAGTTTTAACTCCAAATTTATAGCTAATTCCTGTTTAGGAGTTCAACTCCAAAACCCCTCAGGAGTTCAACTCCCAACCGAGGGGCTAAGCCCCTTTCTTTGCTGGTGTTTCCAGTGGCCACGTGCCGTGCACGTGATCCACGGGCGTCCAGCGGCCACGCGACCCGACACCCAGCGTCCACGCGCAGGCACGTGACCCGCGGGTGTCCAGTGCCCATGCATCACTCACGCGTCCTTAGGACGCTTCTCCCTTCTTTTATTCCATACACTCCACACTCAAAATACATCTCCCGTTAGAAAAATGCAAGGGGTAATTAACGACAGTTTAGTTCGCAGCTGCCGGAGATTCGAATCCCCACAATCAATAAATCTCGGCCTACCCTAGGCAGGGGGAATCTGTATACGCCTGACAAGCGACACGTATTCCCATTTCAAAGGTGTGACGAAAAACACCTTACAGATTCTAGCACGCCCGATGAGACCTTTTCTCTCCTCCCATATTTCGGGTTAAACGTTCATGCGAACTCAATCAACATATATATCGATTGCCTGTACTGAAGTCATTTTTTTTGTGTGTACAAGTTAACAAGTTTTCAATCACAATCTCGAACTCAGTAATCATGTCTCCCAAGACGAGCTTCGTTTTTGACGCGACTCCGATTCCCTACGTGGTCAAAATCAATGCTCACGTGGTTCTCCCTACAAGTCTCAGCCGACAATGGGAGGAGTCACCCCGCCAATTTGGTTCCGTCATCATCTATCCTGCCGGAAGCGCACATCTGACAGAAATCCCGGCAAACCAGGTGGCGAAGCCGGTCTCAAGGGGCAAGAGCCCGAACGTTGTGATCGCTAAGGCACCACAACCCAAACTTAAGACGGTGTTTGAACGACTTTCTGGTGCTCCAGCTGGGGGCAAGACTTTCGGTACAAAGGGCATCATCAAATGTTGCGGACGAGCTCAGGCGACGACTCCAACAAGTGCACAATCAGGCGTATCTCCAAAGCCCTCCATCGCCTGCTTTACGGCGGCTTCCCGAAGAACCGCAGCCAGCCAAGTGCTCAAAACAGAAAGGTTGAGACAGAAGCGGCTCAGGTATCGAGCCAACAAAAGGGCCAGGACTCCGGCCAAGTGGAATCTTGTGAGGTTCCTAGAGTAGGGTTGCCCCGTGACGACGGCTGAGTCAGCCGTAAAAGCCAGCAATTCCTTCGAACCTCTGAAGTGGGTTCTAAAAATGACATGACTGTCAGAATCAAGAAAACAACAGTCCGAATGATGCTACAAAGAGACGTGTCCCATCCCCAACAGAGAAAGCATGACACCGTCTTTTCAAGAGTCTATCAGGCGCTCTGTGCCATTCGAAAATAGCGGGGCAAAACCAAAAAGGAAGCGCCAGCACCATTCAAGAACCCGGTCAGGCCAGCCGCCTTCAGTCGATTGCCCGTTACCGAAAAAGAAGGGCCACGATATCAGTCCGCAAAATCAGCCGCCAATATTGAAAAGACGGCTGGATATGTTATCCATACAGTCTATATGGTGGGGGCGTGTCCCAGCGACAACTTGCGCAGCAAAAGTAAGGATTGGGCCACCACATCCCAAGCCCTATCTAGCTTGAATGTGGTTGCCGCTTCTCAAGATCAGCCGCCTCCTCTAGACAATGAAAACACTCTCGATGAGGCCGATAGGCAGAAAGACCCTTCAGTCCATGTGTAGTCAAGCTCGGACAGCGAGGAAGAGCCGACTTTCCGCCCCAGGACCATAGAGTAAGAGCTGCTTAAAGAGCTTCGAAAACAGCTCAAGAGAAAAAGATAGAGAGATGGCCAAGCTCTATTCAAAAATTGATGACCTGACGAATGTTGTGATGTAGCTCACGACTCAAATTGCTCGGGCGCTTTCCGATTAAGCACATGTCTCTACTCATGAGCCGGGTGATGACAACCCGAAGCAACCGATGCCTTCCCTTCGGGTCCCGAAACTCAGAAAGAAATTGGCAGTAGTGGACGACCATATCCCGCACAGTACGATCTGATCGAGTTCCCGAGCGGCTATGTCATTCTTAAGTTCGGAAAATTTGACGGGACGAGAAATGCAAATCATCATGTCCCCCACTTTAAAGCGTTGTGCGGAAATACATGGGGCAATGATGCGCTCCTTCTTCATCCGTTTGTCAACAGCCCTACTGGTGTCGCTTTTGACTGGTACGCAAGTATACCAGATGGGTCCGTCACTACTTTCGCCCAAATGGAGTTTTTGTTTTGGCAAAGATTCATGAGTGTTAGTGACAAAATCTCCATTGCTGATCTCGTGAGAACCAAGTCGGGGAAAAACAAAAGCAACACGGATTTTATTGCCTAATAGCGCAATCTCACTGTCAAGTGCGAACCGCCGTTAGAGCAGGACCAGTCCGTCAGCCTCCTTGTTGGGAACCTCAGCAATTGGATGGTCCCATTCTTATGTACATCAGGCTTCAAGACGTTTCAAGAGTTGACCAAAAGAGTACAAATGTTGGAACGCTCGAAATAAGAGTCTGCCTCGGACTCTCAGGATGATAAGTCTTGAAAGAGAAAAAAAGACGACAACCGTAAAAGTGGGAGCTCTAACAAGACCAACACCTTCAATGCGTCTGACAGTGAAGATAAGAGAAAGGCAGGCGGGTCAAAAACAGACCGGGCCCGAAAGCTGGTGCTAGGAGGAGAATGGCTTTCCCTATAAGAGAAAAAGAATAAAGTCTACTCTTTCAGGAGGGATAAGGTCCGCAAGATATTCTAAGATGCCCTGAACAACGGTCTACAATTGCCGGAGTCCAAGCGACCTTACGAAGAGAAAATGACCGACAATCCCTTGTATTGCCTGTACCACAGAGTAGTGAGTCATGCAATCGAGAATTTCTACATTTTCAAAGACTGGGTCGAAAAGCAATACATGACCAGAGAGATCGAGCTATCCAAGAGTATGTTGGTGAACAACCAAGCAGCAACCACCAACTTTATACAGACAAAAGCTGAAACCTTTTGAGAGTTGACAGCTGAATCCGCTGCTCCAAGAAATGAATTCGACTCGCCGCAACCTCCATGGAGTAAGCACATGTCCAAAAAGATGAAGAAGATGCTAAAACTACTTCAGAAAGAGCCCAGAACAGAATGGGAGGGGCAGAAGGAGCCTACCGTTCCAGCCACCTGTTCCTTCATATAAACAAAAGAAGAAAGAAAAGAGGGAAAATTCATCACTGTTCAAGTCTCACGTGTTAAACACGTGAGCGCCTGTATGCAAAGCATATGGACGCTGCATAAGCCCCACGTGTTAAACACGTGAGCGCCTGTATGCAAAGCATACAGGCGCTGCAATTTAAAAAATGGGCTAAAAGAGCCACACGTGTTAAACACGTGAGTGCCTATATGTAAAGCATATATGCGCTGCATTTAAATAATTGGCAGGCCAAATAGGCCTCACGTGTTAAATACGTGAGTTTTCTTGCTGCATTCTAATGCAAGATAGAATTAAATTCTATATGGGAAATATTTTCCCTGATCTTTCTAATATAGAAAGATTTTTTTTCTTATCGAGAATCTTGGATTTAAAATCCAATTGTGATAAAATATCACCAAATGAACTATCTTATAGAATTAAATTCTATGTGGAAATATTTTCTCGATCTTTCTCAAACTAGAAAGATTCTCTCTGTTAAATAGAGAACCCTTGGATCAACGATCCAATGGTGATTATAAAATCACCCATCGGCCATCTGATAGAATAAAATTCTATCCTAGGAAAAGTATTTCCTAAATCTTGTTAAACAAACAAGAAAACTTCTCTATTAAACGGAGAACCTTTGTATTAAAAATCCAACGGTGAATGAAATTCACCAATTGATCTAAAAGATCACTTTGGATTGATCATGATCTCTCAATCAGAGATTCTCCTAACAAATTGATCTTTTCTCTTCTCCTATAAATAGGAGTAAGGAGATTTAAAGAAAAAAAAAGAGAGGAGATGCACGAAAAGAATCCCACACAAGCTTCTGCAAAAAAAAAAGGGCACAGTGAGAACTTGAGAGAACAAGGGAATTTAATTCTCAAAGAAGAAGACTTTCCCAATTGAAACCAGAGGTTAAAAAAACAGAGATCATATTATCTATCCTTTACCTATCTAAGGGTTTAACCCTTCATTTAAGAAACTCAGTTCTTTCCCGGTTGAGATTTGCAGAAGAAAATCTTCCCACAAATTGAGAATTTAATTTTCATCGGGGAAATTTTGCTCTGCAGATTCAAAACCTGGGGGAAAAGAGTTAAATTATAAAAAAAGATGAGAGAAGAAGAACGAAAACATATAAGAATTTAATTCCTCCAAAAATTAGGGTTTAACCCTACATAAAGAACTTAGTTTTTCAATATAAAAAAAGAAACAAACAACAACAGTGATGATGGTCCAAGATCTTCAAAACCAAAATCATTGGTGCTTAGCACTATCTTGAAGCCTCACGTGTTTTCCCACGTGAGTGCTTCAAACGAATAAAGAGCACAACCAAAATCGCTTCACGTGTTTCCCACGTGAGTGTTAAAAAGCACCCCCATATAAAAAAAAGAGACAGCCATGTGCTTTGTACGAGAACTCTAACCAAGTGCTTAGCACTTATATATAAAATGGGAAGATAAAGCCATATGGGCAGCGCCCATATTTGTGGTGCTTCACGTGTTTCACACGTGAGCGCCACAAGAATTAAATGCTTAGCACTTATATAAAAAGAGAGGGAATAAAACCTAATGGGTGGCGCTCGTATTTGTGGTGCCTCATGTGTTTCACACGTGAGCACCACAAAGTTTTAGTGTTTAACATTAATCCAGTGCCCACGTGAAACACACTTGCTTAGCACTGTTGGGTAATTATGGAGACTTAATCTCGGCCCAAATTGGCTAAAGTTTCCTGAGAGATTCTAAAACAACTGAGCCCATATTGCTCAAGTTTTCCCAAACTGATCTTAGTCTCAAAAATGACTAGTGGTGTCCCATTGATGATATCCCAAATGATATTCATCTTATATCTCCTAAAAATAATTTTAGTCTTAAACATGGCTAACATTTCTTAGGTCTACAACAACCCCTTTCTCTCTCAAATACAGGATTTGGTTTAAGAGTACATCTCTTCACACCTCTGATATATGTCGTTGTAATTCTTCAACGTATTCAGAGAGGTGGCGGGTCCCGACAATCAATCACGTTGATGCATTTCCAAACTGACGCGCACGCCTCAAATCGGATCGTACCCCAAATTGGATGCATTCCATATCACCATTGTTCGTTTTGTCACATAACAAATACACGTGTGCGCAAGATGGAAAATGGACCGAAATGTCCCTAAACTAATATTCGCCTTCAAAATGGCAATAACGGACCGAAATGTCCCTAAACTAATATTCGCCTCCAAAATGGCGATAATGGACCGAAACGTTCTTAAACTAAAATAATAGAGCCCAAATGCTCTTTTGTTGGATCCTAAATAAAAATGATTCTGAAATCTCGTTAAATGGACCTTAGTCTCAAATTGGACTAATGTATTCTTAACAAAAACAAATCGAGCCCCAAATGCTCACTTACATTTAAATCGATTTTAATCTCAAAATAGATTAACGGTCCTTAAATAAAACCCCCAAATCTAAGATATACGGATTTGGACTAATCCACGCCCTACGGGCGACAACATAAATTGTTCTCCGTATACAATCCACAGGCAATCTAAAGAAACAAAAACACACAAGACACGAAGTGAACTTCCGGAGCAGAATAAAATGGTTATCGCGATGTGGTAATGTAATTAACTGCAGGAGCTTATGCCAGCAGGAAAGAGCGTCCCCACAATCAAAAAATCCCTCGCAAACGAAGGAGAATCTGATTAAGTCTGCTACAACGGTCGCGTCCGTCCAAACCTCCGATGAACAGTGCCATAAATCAACTTGGCATCTTCGGAGAGGTGGATGGATAAATCCAAATAGCATCTGCCCCCAGGATTTAGGCCAGACGTCCTGACGTCCCGATCCGTCTTTTGGCGGTGAACAGATTCTGGCACGTCTGGTGGGACCTTTTCCTTTTTCCACTCCACACTCCACACTTCGTGTGTTGTGTTTCGCGAACAAAATCACGGTTCGCTATGATTGCTCTTGGATTCGAGATACTAAGATTTGGTGTCGTGTTCCTGTGCAGAGAGAAGAAGAGAACATCAATGGCTTCCAGCTGCACAACTTGCAACAACAACTCCCGCTCCGTCCCAACTGGAGGAGTGATTTATGGGCCCAATGCGGCCTCCATCTTTTCAATGCCTGTGGGGCAAGTAACACAAACCACTACCGGATTGTTCTTCGGGACCATGATCCCACCACGAGTTTCAGCGCCCCAGCGCCGCAAGAAGAAGCTCCCAAGAATTCGGTCTTCGATCGACTTACAACCACAACGGCCCCTCTCAACAGGCCGTCCAAATCCGACGCCTCAGTCTTCAACAGGCTGGGTCGAAGCTCAGACGTTTCAGTCTTCAACAGACTGAGCAAGAACCAAAACGGGCCCGTAAAAAGACTCATGATATCTGAATGGCTGTCCCAAAACGGATAGCCCTCCCAACTCCTCCTGCAGGTGAAGCCGTCAAAGGTGCTTCCCCTACCAGAAAGTCGGCCTTTGAAAGATTGGTCGGCCATCCTCAAACCCTGCCAAGAACGTCAATCTTCAACCGGCTGACACTGGCAACTGTCCCTCATCAAAGCTAGGGACATGAAGAAGCCGCTTCCCAAATTGAGGCGGTCCTATCTGCAAGACACGCTCGACATCGCCACTGGCGCCAAGTGAGAAAAGCTGGGGGCAACTCCCCCTCTGGATTCACTTCGCCGGTTCTAATGGTGGAAGTTGATGTTGTTGTTCCAACCGGGAACAACTTTGATCTACTTAGGAGGGTGCGAAAGAACCTTCCAATCGCGGTTCTTAAGAAATCTCCCCCGTCTGCAGAAATCATAATGCAGACAAAGCCGGAGCGCCCCTATCAACGGCTCTCCTTCTAAATTCACAGAGTCTGGAGAAAAGTCCAGGACTCCGTGATTGACCAGAACTACTCTCGTCGACCGAAGAAAGTAAAGGCTCGGCAAGAGGAAGACCATCCCTCCACCATACAGCGAGAGACTTCTTCCACACGGGTGACTGTTACAATGACTCCTTCAACTTCGACCTCCCACAAAAGATGAGGACGGAGAAAATCCCACCGCCAGCGGCAAATTCCAAAGGCACTGGACCCAAACGCCCCAAGTCTGGGGGCAAGATCGTACACACGGTTTACATGGCTTCCGGGAAAGAGGAAAGTCGTGCTTCCGTGGGTTATCGGCCGCAAACTCGGTCGTTGACAAAAGCTCAGGAGCAACAACAAAAGCTCCAGGAAATGCTGATCAAAATGTCAGCACTTATCGGGCAGAAAGAAAGTCCGGAATCAGTATCTGAACAACGTCAAGAGCAGGAGACCCGATACAGAGTTCCTGCGAAGGGTGCTTGAAAGGAAGGATAAGGAGGTCGTGGAACAAACTGCTAACATAAAGCAGATGTTGCTTCTATTCCAGGACATGGTTGGAATGATGATCCAGCCAGAACCTCCAGCCGAAGATCCGCCGATAGTTATTGAGGATGATAGAGGGGAAACATCAAACCCTCTTCCGGCTTTATCAACTGCTAAGGAGGAAACGATCTCCAAGGCTGCTCTTGATGATTATATCGTTCAACAAATACGAGCTTATCAAGCAAATGAAGCGGCCGGTCAAACTGTCAAAACTGGGAGACCGTATCCAGGCTGGTATGATCAAATCAAGTACCCGCCGGGATATACGATCTCCATGTTCCATGTATATAAGGGGACGGGAAATAAACACCAGCACATCGCTCAGGAGCTTTGTGTAGCAACACTGGAGGCGACGACAAACTGCTACTTCGCCGGTTCGTTGGCGGCCTGTCAGAGACGGCTTTTGAATGGTACTCGGAGCTCCCAAATGACTCCATAAAGACATTCACAGAGATGGAGCTGTTGTTCACAGCGGTTCGCCAGCGCAAGCGAGCGCACCCCGAGCACGACTTTAATTAATGCCAGGGTAAAGTCAGGAGAAACCTGGGTCCAATACGCGATCCGGTGGCGGAACCAATGGTCAAAGTGCGAACAACGCATCAAAGAATTCCCTGCCATGGGACATGTTCATCGGGACTCTTGATCCTCAAACGACTGTGTCCCATTTCATGACGTTCTTCAAGACGACCATCTTCCAGGCTCTAATCGACAAACTGGCCCAAATGGACCAGATGGGCCACGGGCCTTCCTCCTAAAAAATGGACCCTCGAAATGCCAAGAGTAAAGGGAAAGCGGCCTTCGTTGCCAACACTCAACAGCAACTGAGTGACCCAAAACCGGTTGCTCGCCAAAACAACATGCGTCCACGCATATCCCTGGAAGAAAGGTTAGGACGCTCTTACTCGTTTCCCCATGACAAGACAAGGAGACTGTTCGAGCTGGCAGTGCGCAACAAACTCATTACATTGCCAGACCTGCGACGTCCACCACAACCCGGCGACGTCAACAATCCCAACTACTGCTCCTATCACAGAATGGTGAGCCACACAATTGAGGAGTGCTAGGTCTTCAAGAACTGGGTCGAGGACCAGTATCAACAGGGGAAGTTCCCGCTTTCTGATAACTGGAGGGTGAACCCGCCACAGAAGCACACTCCCAAAAAGGTGGATGCACGGGGGCATCATGCTCGCTCGTGGAAGAAGCTCCATGGGAAGTCCTTCTCTCAGCTAAAACAAAAAGAATGCTGAAGGATCTCCAGGCATGTCCGGCAGTCAGGTGGAGAAGCTCACTTGAACCGAAATCATTGAAGGGATGTTAAAACCATGTCCCATACCAAAAACCGTCGACAAAGGGCAAAATCCCTAAGTCGAGCCTTCAAAGTCTTTGAAGGAAAAAAGAAGACCAAGAAACCTGTGTGACCTGCCGAGTATGACGACGAACGCACAGACCTATAAAGGTACATTGACGCGCTAGAGGACTACAACCAGAAGGCGCGAACACCGGTCACCTTCGAAGTGTTCCTCAAGCATTTTCTTGAGAACGAAGATAGTGCTAACGATGTGGAAAATGACTCATCAGAAATCGAAGACTATGTAGCAAGTTGCTACATGGTTTCCCATTCGTCGTTAAATGACGAAGAAGCCCCCTCAGTGGTAGAAAAAAATGCAGGGGAACTGGGGGCAGAATCGGCTCCAAAATCCTCGAAACTGTCGGAAGACCCAATCGATAGGCTGTTAAACGAAACCTTTCGAAAAAGCAAAGCTGGCTGAGAACGCGAAACAGCCATATACGAAAAGGCTAAGCGTCAGGATGAACAAGCTGCGGCAAGGAGGAGTCGTAAAGTATTCCAACCAGACTAAAGCACACCTGCGGCAAACAAGAGCAGAATCAAGACAGAGAAGAGGTTCGCCAAAGCCCTGTCAGTGGGAATGAAGCTGCCACCTCTCAAAGGAAACACGCTCGGGGTTATAAGCTTCAACGGAGAGGACTCATATCCGAACTACTTCCTATATCATCGGAGGGTTACTTATCCTACCGAAGAATGCAGTGCCTTCAAGAAGTGGTGGTAAGGATACGTTGCCCATCAACAACACTTCAAGAGGATGAAGTATGAAGCTCGTCGACAGCAAAAAAGTGCGACGAATGCGCGTGAGAAAATGATTGGCAACTGTCATATGGTTGATACCAGTTCGGAAAACGAAAAACTCCAAGCTCTTACCTTCGGGATCAATTCCGAGGAAGAAATGACCCTCGGCCCTCTCTTTTGGGACTCCACCTCCGGAAAAGAAAAGGAGGAGAAGAACTGTGAGAATATTCAACTGCGTAACCGCACTCTGCCTGAAAAGAACCTCGGACCTACAAACGAAGGTTCGAACAAAAGAGACAAAAGGAAAGAGAAAATCCCTAAGGAAATTGCCCTCGATGATCGAGTTGTCAAAGAGCTCGCAGCCAAGGACCCACCCAAGAAAAATAAGATGGATTACAACGTCCTGGCACATCTGAGGAAAATACCCTCACAACTGAACATATTGGATGCTCTCCTCCTGTCCAAAGAGGCATGAGATTCTCCGATCAAGGCATTACAAGAGCCCGATCAGTTCCAAGTTTTCCTTGCAGAAGAGAAGATGAAGGACGAGCTGACAGAGGTTCACACAGCTGACATCACATTCGACGACAAGGATCACCTCCTCGGAACCTGCGAGCACAACCATCTTCTATACGTCACCGGGTATTGCCACGACATCAAGATAGGCAAAATCCTTATCGACAACGGGTCCTCCGTCAACCTCCTCAACATGAAGGTGCTGAAGGAGATTTGCATGAACATTCAGTACCTGGCTCGGGACAAAATTACCATCTTCGGGTTCGATTCACAGTCGTCGAGAACGCTTGGGTCTGTAATTCTGACGTTACGCTTTGGCTTGCTTGTCACTGACATCAAATTTCATGTCATTGACGCCAAGACTTGTTATAATGCTCTGCTCGGCAGGCCTTGGTTACACGAGTATAACGTCACCCCTTCTACACAACATCAGTGTATGCAGTATTTCAAAGATGGCTTGGAATACACCGTTACGGGGGAACTAAATATCTTCTCGGTAAACGAAGTCCGAAAATATGAAGACGCAAAGTACTTCCGACCAGACTTCGAGGATACGGAAATGTGTCATAGGCCGGAGGTTAAATAGAAGCCCGTCGCTACCATCCCGAATTTTAGGAGCGACACCGAGGAAGATGAAGAAATAGTCTACTCGGGCCAACCCCAAGGCAGCGAGCCCGGACCATATACTCTTATTTTGGTCTTTCGCAGTGACTCTGAGGACGAGGCCAACACCGTGTTCTCCGTCCGCCCGTCAGCACAAACTTTTACTGAGGCCGATCAGAGTTTACAAATCACCATGGTTCCGCTTCGGGATTATAAGGAACTCGATGCGCTCGATACATACAGCGTGCAAGAGCTACAGACTTTCTATATACCTCCCAGGCGAAGAGGCGAAAAAGCGATCCCCTTCTACCAATCTACGGAGACTAGAGTAGAAAAAGAAGTCTGGCACGGTGCCGATCTTGTACTCGACATGCTCCAACCAATCCGTCTGTCAAGATACTACGCGGAGGGACTGAAGAGGCTGTTAAGATATCAAGGTGTATCCCTCGAACAAACTGATCGACAATCCAAATTCTATAAGAAGATTTGGGATATCCCTGAGACCTAGCGAAAGATGCTCGATAGGAAGATGGAGACAACCAGGCTCGGATACGTTCGGTCTAAGAAACGGGAGCGATTCCACAGCTGCCTTGTCATAAACAACTCCGGTGAAGAAGGGAATGCTCTTCCAAATAACTGTGACGTTGAAACAGAGCAAAATCCCGCTCTAAGAATGTCAAATTCATCGTTCGAAGAACAAGTTGACAGGCTAATACAAGAAGCTTGTCAAAAGATCCGGGACGACTGCAGCCGCGAAATGGTTATCTATGAAATGGCCAGCACGCAACGTCTCAACCAACAGTCCGCGGAGAAAGAAGACTACAATACCTTTCATCCTCAGCCACCTGTACGTTCTCGCCTCGAAGGAAAATCCCGAAATAGAGGCAAAAACAAGGCAAAGAAAGCAAACATTGCCCGAAAACAGCAAAACGGATCCAAGAAGCCGTACACTCGAGGAATAGCCAGCTGGAACCCGTCCTTTATGAAGAAAATAGACCGGGAACACTCTTTCCCTCAAGACAAGACAAGGAAAATATTCAACCTTGTCATGAAGCACCAAATGATGACGCTTCCGGAGCATCGGTATCCCGATCAAATAAACGAGATCCATCATCCAGATTATTGTTCCTATCACCGAGCAATAGGCCATCCCATTGAAGTCTGCTTTACCTTCAAAGACTGGGTAGAAGACCAATACTGACAAGGCAGGTTCACTTTATCTGACAGCTGGAAGGTAACCCCGCCGTAAAAGCATGAACCAAAGAGGACCTACACTACGAGGATAGGACCAGTTCAACGTCAAGAATGGAAGCGAACTTGTACCTGCCATATGATAACACTCTCGAAGGAGGAAGGGCACGAGGCTATGGATGACCTTTTCAAGTGCTTTGCAAATGAAAACGAGGATGAAGTGATCTCAGAATTTCTGCCAGCACCAAAAGAGCTGGAAGATGGGATACACACTACGGCGGATAACCCAAGGAAAATTGACTTAGGGACGGAAAACGATCCGAGACCGACGTTTGTCAGTGAGCTGCTATCTAAAAAGCAAGTGTCCACTTTAAAAGATGTACTCATGCGGTATAAAGATTGCTTCACGTGGAACTATTCCGAAATGCCAGGTCTAGATCCAGAAGTAGCAGTACATAAACTGGCCATATCGCCGGACATAAAACCAGTCAAACAAGCGCCGATAAGGATGCGACTCGAATTCAAGATGAGCATCAATGCTGAAGTCAAGAAGCTAATCAACTCCGGCTTCATCAAAGAAGTTCAATACCCTAACTGGATCGCTAACATCGTTCCAGTGATGAAGAAAAATGGGACAGTGCGCATCTGCGTGGAGTTTTGGGACCTTAACAAAGCTTGCCCGAAAGATGACTTCCCAGTATCTGTTACCGACCTGATGATCGATAACACGTCTACCCACAAGATTTTCTTTTTCATGGATGGATCTTCAGGGTACAATCAAATAAAAATGCATCTTGAAGACCAAAAGTATACTGCCTTTCAGACTCCGCTGGCCATATTCTGCTATAAAATGATGCCTTTTGGTTTAAAGAACGCTGGTGCTACCTACCAGAGGGTCATGACGAAGATCTTCGATGACCTTATCTATGATATTGTTGAATGCTACATCAACGACTTGGTGGTGAAAAACAAGTCTTACGAGGAACATTGGGAAAATCTAGACATAGTGTTCCAACGTCTTCGGAAGTATAATCTGAAGATAAATTCTTTAAAATGCGCGTTTGGATTCTCCTCAGGTAAATTCCTAGAATTCATCATACGACACAGGGTATTGAAATCGGCCCTTCGAAGATCAAGGCGATTATAGAGATGCCCACACCAAAGACTCTCAAGTAGTTGCGATCCTTTCAAGGAAAACTCGTGTATATTTGACGATTCATAGCCAACCTCTCGGAAAAATGCCGTCCCTACAGTCATCTAATGAAGAAGGGGACCCCATTTGTCCGGGATCAAAAATGCCAGAATGCACTAGACGAGATTAAGCAGTACCTGCAAAATCCACCAATACTGACCGCCCCGGTTAGAGGAAGGCCCTTCATCCTATCCACAACGGCCCTTGAAGGTTCTCTGGGTAGGCTAAGGGCACAAGAGAACGACCAGGGAAATGAGAGAGCTCTGTACTATTTGAGTCTAGTTCTGCTGGGGGCAGAAAACACTACTTCCCCATCGGAAAGCATTTCCTGGCACTGATCTTCGCGATAACGAAGCTCAGACATTACGCCTTAGCATATGAGGTCTATCTCATATCAAAGGTAGATCCCCTCAAATATATGATATCAAGGGCCATTCTAACAGGAAGGCTTGCCAAATGGGCCCTCCTCTTAATGGAGTTCTCGATAACGTATCGACCCCTCAAAGCAGTGAAGGGTCAGGCCATCGCCGACTTTCTCGCCGAGCATTCGATACCAGCTGACTCCCCCTTAAATTGCGAGTTACCGGATGAACATGCATTCGACACAAATGAAGAAGAGAGTGATGTCCGCTGGGAACTCTACTTCGATGGAGCATCTTTCATGAAAAGGTGAAAGCACAACACCCTCATAATCAAAGCTGGGGTGGGCCTTATTTTCGTGACTCCGCAAGGAGGGATACTACGCTATGCCTTCTCTTTAATGGAACCAAGGACTAATAACGAAGCTGAATATGAAGTTTTGATAGCAGGTCTCGAGATCGCTGTTGACATGGGAATCAAAGACCTCCTCATATACGGAGACTCCCAGCTGATCGTTAGCCAAGTAAATGGCGACTATCAGACGTGCAAACCAGACTTGATAAAATATGGCAAAAGAGTGCAACAACTGCTGATGCAAATCCCCTCTTACACCTTAGATACCGCGTGCAGAAAATAGTACGGCGGATGCATTGGCCAAGCTGGCTAAGGAATTAGCCAATGAAGGCCTCGACGACGTAAGGATCACCGTGCAAACCCGTAGAGTTCTCGCGCCAGCAGAAATATCTTCGGAGAATTCAATAGGGCCATCCGAAGGAAAAGAAACGACCAAACAAGCAGCCATCCAAATAGAGGATGAAGAAAAGGTCAAGGATTGGAGGGAAGTCTTCATAGACTACTTCAAATCTCGACGAATGCCCGAAAACGCATTTTCTAGACATCAGTTCATGAAACGAGCTCTATATTTCGCCTTCATCGATAATATTCTATACAAGAGGTCGCTTGACTGTTTATGGTTAAGGTGCTTGGGTCCAGAAGAAGCAAAGAGAGTTGTCCAAGAAACTCACGACGGATTCTGCGGTTCTCATCAAGCCGGGTCAAAGATGAAACTGAAGATCAAAAGAATGGGTTACTATTGTCCCGCAATGATTCAGGACTGTCTCGAATATGCGAAGCAGTGTCACTCGTGCCAGATTCACGGGGGCTTCATCCACCAACATCCAAATCCGCTACACCCAACGGTGGCTAACTGGCCGTTCGAAATGTGGAGAACCGACATAATTGGCCCCATTGAACCGGCATCAATCAAAGGACATCGGTTCATTCTAGCAACGACTGATTACTTTTCTAAGTGGGCAGAAGCAGTACCACTAAGGGAAGTAAAGATGGAGAATATTCTCCATTTCTTCAAGACACATGTCATCTACCGGTTCGGCACTCCGTGACGGATAATGGACCAGTCTACAGGAGCCATAAAATCAGCCGCTTCGCAGAACAGCATAAAATAGACTGGAGATACTCTTCCGTCTATAATTCTCAAGCTAACGGTCTAGCTGAAGCTGTCAACAAGACCTTGACAAAGATTATAAAGAAAACGGTGTCGAGAAACAAAAAAGACTGGCACGAAAGGCTGCACGAAGCTCTCTGGGCGTACCAAACGACGTTCAAAACAGCCAATATGACCCCATACACGTCAGTATTTGGTACGGAAGCAGTGCTTCCTCTAGAAATAGAACTCCCTTCTCTTCGAGTAGCGGTTCGATACGAGCTGACAGATGAAGAAAACACTCATCTCCGGCTTGAGGAGCTCGACGCCTTCGACGAAATTCGCCTTATAGCACAGCAGAACCTAGAAGCTTATAAGGCAAGGATGACGCGGTCATATGAAAAACTGACCAAACCGAGAACATTCCGCCAAGACGAACTCATGCGAATAGTTAAAAGACCTATGATCCCCAACCGTGCAAAACGGGAGAAATTCGAGCCGAACTATGAAGGCCCGTACATCATAGACAAAGTCTACCAAGGTGGAGCCTACCTGCTCATGGATATGTATGGCGAAAGACCCTTCCGGCCAATAAACGGCTGATTCCTAAAAAAATACTACGCATAACGGGTTACGACCTGGATCAATGATAGATGACGATACTTGTGTCCGCTCGCGATCTTCCTGAGTCAAAAACTCTGAGAGTAGTATGTAAAGAATCTTTGTCACTTCAAACATGGCGATTACGGACCGAGATGTCCTTAAACTAAATGGCACCTCAAGCATGGAGATAACGGACTGAGATGTCCCTAAACTAGCACATCGCTTCCAAAACGATGATGTGCTCTCTTGAGATCTGTATTGCAATCAAAACTCCAACGGTGAAAACTGCAACTCAAGTCCCACTGACTACATAGCTACTCCAGCGGTGAAGTCATCCCTAAGTCCCATTGGCAAATAGATGGGTCGCAAAAAAAACAATATGTCCACAAGATCCTCTCGACTCGTAAGGAGAACTCCCCCTATGAGACCCTCACGGCTCATAGGATTCAAAAGCCTTAAGCTATAGGGATCCAAACCTGTTCTTAAGCTGACGTATCCCCTAAGTTGTCCTACATGTGGTCCAATATTGGTCCTTGTATACAATCTATGGGCACAAATAAATATAGACCTCACCTAGTTCCACCAATGGCGCGAAATGTCCCCATATGGTGAACAACACTTGTAAGCTCTCTCGACTTATAAGGAGAAAACACTCTTGCAAAATCTTTACAACTTGCAAGGGAGAACACACAATTAGGAATCCCCAAGATTCCTAAGGAGAAAATACACCTACGAGATCCTCACGACTCATAGGGAGAAATAACCTTATGAGACCCTTACGGCTTATAAAGTCGAAAAGTCTAAATCGACAGGATCCTAACCCTGTTTACTAAGCCATCTTTGTTCAAATCGACAAAAGCACATGATGATTCGCTCCTGGCAATCTTCCAGCGGTAGCGATGCTGATGCCTAAACAGGTGTCAAACTCCAAGTCCTTTCATGGCATATGATGATTCGCTCCTGGCTATATTCCAGTTGTAGCGATGCTGATGACAAAGTTGGTATCAGATTCCAAACTCGCAATAAAAAATCAGCGAGCAAAAAAAATGCATATGAAATAGCCGAAATGATGGGGCAACTCATAATAAAAATTAGCGAGCAAAATAATATATATGCATATGAAACAGCCGAAATGTTTGGGCAATTCGCAATAAAAAATAGCGAGCAAAAAAAACGATATAGCCGAAATGATTGGGCACCGCGGATAAAAGCCGAAATGATGGGGAGATCGCAAATTTTACGATATGAAAAGCTGAAAAGAGAGAGCGTCGCGGAAATCAAAAATAAAATAAAATAAAAAGAAATTTTATTTGCCCTGCAGGTGAGTATACACCGACCCCTGTATACAATCTATGAGCACAAATAAAAAAGGGAACCATGTTTTCCCACCAAGCTCCGTCAAAGAGAGAGCCAGATCTCGATGGTTCATATACAACTTAGAGACTATCCCGGCGTTCCTTCTCATTCCAGCAGGATGCAGGTACGACATCAACAAAGATCCAAGTGGTCGAACAAAAAACGGAGCCATGGAAAATTCCTAGCTCCAAGTCTTGACGGTTCATATACAATCTAAAGACTTCCACGACGTTCCTTCTCATTCCAGTAGGATGCAGGCACGACGTCAACAAAGACCCAAGCGGTCGAACAAAAAACGGAACCATGGCAAATTCCTAGCTCCAAGTCTTGACGGTTCATATACAACCTAAAGACTCCCATGACGTACCTTCTCATTCCATCAGGATGCAGACACGACGTCAACAAAGACCCAATGGTCAAATAAAAGACGGAGCCATGGCGAATTCCTAGCTCTAAGTCTTGACGGTTCATATACGACCTAAAGACTGCTTCGGCGTTCCTTCTCATTCCATCAGGATGCAGACGTGACGTCAACAAAAACTTCAACGAGCCAAATCAAGATGGAGCAACGGCTAACTCCTAGCTCCAAGTCTTGACGGTTCATATACGACCTAAAGACTACTTCAGCGTTCCCTCTCATTCCCTCAGGATGCAGACGTGACGTCAACAAAGCTCCAACGAGCCAAATCAAATTAGAGTAAAGGCATATTCCTAGCTCCGGACTTCAACTGCACTATGTACAGCATAGAGGTCCTACAAATATCTACCATACTTCAGCAAAGAAACGGCATGGCATCGTCAAACAAAAATGAAGCGATGGCGAATTCCTAGCTTCAGGGTCTCGACGACAACTTATATAAAACCTAAAAGACTATCGGGGATCATCCCACACCAGCGCGGAGTGGTCATGACTCATCGGGGATCCAAACTGAGCCTAATTTTAAGTAAAAAGCGACATGGAATATTCCTAACCCTTGCTCTTCAGATGGTCATATAGCCTAAGGAGATTACTTGAAGACGTCTTGTCCAGCCCCCAAAGGGATCAGAGACACGACAGTCGCGGGGCTACTCGAACAACGGCTTAAAGACCGCATATCGAGGAATACACCAGCCAACGCGACGGTACCACGGACCAAAACCCAAATACCATAAAATCTAACGGACCTCTGTCGCAAAGAATGGAGGTTATCTATATACAACGTTAGGACAAGTTTGCCTGTAAATCCAAGGGAGGTAAACTAAATAAACTTCGAAATGAGTACGTAAATTAGAGACTCCGAAATGAGCGTATAAACTACAAACTCCGAAATGAGTACATAAACTAGAGACTCCAAAATGAGTGAATAAACTATAAACTCCGAAACGAGTGAATAAACTAGAAACTTCGAAACGAGTGAATAAGCTACAAACTCCAAGATGGGTACATAAATTACTTTACGTCAAGTCAAGACAGAGAGGCGCAAGTATGAACTGAAATATGTCTTTTATTCATAAATCAAAATGAATACAAGATACAAAAGAACAAAAGAAGAAAATATACAGCGACAAAAATTTCTAAACTGGTGGGCGGTTCAATAAGCCGGCATGTTTGTCATTCTTCCGCCGGACTTCTGCTTCGAGCTCTATCAACGCCGCGAGCTGAGTCCCCGCCTGTGCCTGTTGATTCTGGTATGAAGAAAATCGACTCTTGAGCTCTTTCTCGGCAGCCTTGTGATCCTCGATCATCTCGCGTGTGAAAATAACGGATTTATCAAGAGCCACCACCTCCTTAATGGCCTCCTGAAGAACTCGCCAAATTTCATAAGCACGAGTAATTTTGGCGGTAAGTTGGGCTTGAAGTTCCCCTAAAGCTTTGGAATCCAGTTCCCTCGTCGAAAACTTTCGGTTAAGTCTCTTCTCACAAGACTAGAGATTGTCTGCGCATCGGTCGATCCATCCACACAGGCTATCCTTTATATACAAGATGTCAGAGGGAAGGCGTACGCATTCAATCCCATGTAGGCAGGCCTCCACTCGACGGCAATACTCGACCCAAGTACGCACTAGTGCCTCGTTATGATAAGTGGAAAGAACAAACAAAGAGGCGTTGGTTTCAACAGCGAATTCTTCGGCCATAACAGGATTACCAGCACGAAGATCTTTGATAAGAATCGCCCATGAATGAATGCTCTGTTTTACCATCCTCTCAGACACGCGCTGGGCGTAAGGGCCTGATGACATGGAGATTCGGGATTCCAAGGGGGTCAGGATTGGCAAAGCTGTAAGCATACATGGATGGTTAGTTGCCTTTCTAAACATAAAACAAGTAAAAGAACGCCAATGCTAAAGTGTCACTTACCCACGGAAGGCGGGTTTAAGAAATCCCCAGGTCCGTCAAGAATTTCGACTTCGTCATCAGCTTCAAGGACTGGGGTTTAAATAGAAGGCGTATCAACATCATTATGAAAATATAAAATGAAAAGGCAAAAGAATACCAATCCTGGCCAGAAGGACTATGCTTTGTGGAGGTATCGCTTGCGGGGCTGCCATGTCAAGTAAACGCTGGAAGGTTTTCCTTAGAGAAAGGTCCACAATAGAAGACGCCAACTCCCGCAATTCTGAAGGAATGAAAGGTTCAAATATATGGAGGGGTCATTAAACAAAATATAGATAAGATTACCTTCGATACTTCGCCCGCTCTGAATGGAGGGCTGACAGCTTCGGCAATCTCCTTTACACCCTCAGGTGCGTCACTGGAGATATGCGTGAAGTCTATGGCCGGCGTGACAGCCTCCAATAGAGGGACAAAAGCCATCGTTAGAGGCCTCGAGACAGGGACAACAGCTTCGAAAATCTCCTCTGCACCCTTCGGTGCATCACTAGAGATATCCATGGGATCTATCGCCGATGTGGCAATCTCTGATGGAGAAATAGAAGCACAGATATAGGATCATCGTGGAGGGGTTCAGTGGAGGGGCGCTTCTTCCTCTTTGGCGCTTTTGCACGGCGCTGTCCAACATTGCCTTCGGTATCTGCCTTTTAGGGCGCCACAGCTGGTGCTTTATCAGGAGTCGCTGTCTCGGCCCTTGCACGTACCGGCATACCAGCAGTACAGGGAGATGGTTCGGCTTGTGCAACCTTAGGAATGAGCACTGAGCCGCTGTCCCTTAGAAGAGGGAAAACAACCGACCGTGGCCGCAACGGGACACTGATGGCCTGAGCGGAAGCAGGGGCTTTACATTCAAAGAAGACCCTTCTCTCCTCTGCAATGATGGGACCAACCTGGTGACGATACCAGCCCTTGAAGGATCCTACGGGCCTCGGAAGATAGTCAGGCTTGGGAATCATGAAGAAGGAACCGGTACCCAATCGCATGAAGTGGTGGATGACGTCGTGAGTGACCTCCAGCGAGAGAGTGGGCTTGATTAAAAAGTCTTCGAGGGGGACCCCCTGGTTGTAACCCAGCTGCTGGGCGAAGCGATGCGGATTGTACCGCATGAAGAGAACAATATTATTTAAGCGGAACACTAAGTATCCCGGCCTGATTGAATATAAATGCATGATCTCTTTGGAATTCAAAGCCGGAGCTCCACTCTTCGACAAATCGAACAACTGTTGAATAGGCCCAGCCAGAGCAGAAAGGACTCTGTCACTGAAAACCATCCCGCCTTCGTTTGAATACGGATTGAGTAGTATGCGCAGAGCCCCTAACTGGGTTGGATCAGGAGCGGAAGCGTCGACCAGCCTTATGACCCGTGGGAAAGTGTACAACTCATAGAAATCAGGTCGTCGATGCGCAGCAAATGCGCCCGACACATGCATCTCGATCCACGACGTGAAATAGTGGAGGGAGAAATTCACGGTGTCCGCACCCGGATTGGAAATGTTGGCAGCAGTACTTAAACCATGGTATAAGTGTGATAGTCCTGCAATGCCTGTTGGATATAGTGCACTCAAGGCAATTATCATAGTCGCAGGCAGATGATTATGATGATTGAGGGATGACCTATATCGGTAGAACAGTCTTACTCAAGATGGTAATATGCTATCTGGTTTGTCTCTATCATCATGTACATGCTTTACGTGATATTACAGATCACTACTACATGTTGACGGAGCCCATAGAATTCTTGCTTGACTACCAGCATTATGATGGCGATCATATACGTGGGAGATATTTGGTCTATAAGCACATCCTTAAATGTCTCTAGTCGTGGGAGTTTCGAGACTAGGCATCGATACTCCAGAGTAGACCAGTGTATACTGATCGAGACCCCGACGAGGGGCGGTGGCCGGTCTCACAAGCCATTGGTGTCAGTTTGTTCATCTAAGATAGTATACAGATGCTCATTGGGTTATGAGTACACCGGACGGACTCGCTGGGAACATGCTAGTTGGTATTATACTTATTGTCAGATAGCAGTTCGCAGGCGACATGTGTACAGGTTAATCTGTCGACCTGAGATCGTCATTTGTCTCGTGCGAGTTCCCACCGTGCTTTGATTACTACCCTACTACGGCTCAAAGGAGTCGTGCTAACAGGTTTTAGTTGGGTACAGTCCCGTGTGGCCATCACTAGAAATCCTTGACCAAAGTAGTCGAGAATTACTGATTCGGATCAGTAGTTTCTCAGTGGGTGATGGGCTTTATGCCGACACTAAATGTCGCGTTATTAGGGGTCTGACTTTATCCACTCCCCTAGACACGATATGCGATACTCATAGATGAACGGACCGGATTGTACGGATATTGTCACTGTCAGGCTCAGTAGGGTTTCGGGATAAGTTTGCTCGTCGGTCTCCCTTTCGCTCAATACCTGGGCAGCCGTTACGTACAGCTAGTGCTCATGACGTGCTTGTGGTTAAACTCACTGCTAGCGTATTGACGAGTCTTTAGAATCCCACACAGAGGGTTTCCCTGCTTCGGGTGAAACGATGTAAAGGCCGTATAGTTTTACGGCAGGGTTCGATCATATACGTGCACTTGTGTACGTATCATGATTCAGACGGATAATACTAGTAGGTTGTGGTTTAAGGCGGATCCTAGTATTATATTGTTGGATTATTTTCGTCTCACTGTATTCGTATTTTTCGGAATACGGATGCGGGTATGTATATACGGGTGATGGGTATTCTTGTAATTTTTTACAAGATTACTTTTAGAAGATTATACCTCATTATGGTTTATAACTTTTTGGATTAAAAGGTTATTGAGGTGTAAGATGAGGTGTTTATTGCGTTTTTTGTGGCATGGCTTATTAGTGACCCATGGTTACTATTTAAGCATGCTTAAGATTTTTGTTTGTTGTGAGATTTTGTTGACTTGAGATATTTTTTGTTGACTTGAGATATTTTTTGTTGACTTAAGATATTTTGGAGACATGAGATATTTCTTTGTGATGGCTCCATTGTTTCTAGTGACACACACAACAAACAAAAGCAAGCCATTTTTTTCTTGAGTTGCTTTCACTCTCATCCTCATGGCATTTTCTTCTACCTCCATCCTAACCCTCTCATGTGTTGAGAATCCTAGGGTGTCTTGAGACAAATTAATCTTTCATCATGCTCTACTTCTCCTAGGATATCTAGTGTTGCAATCTAGGTACCCTAGTTACCTCGGCTATGAGATTGGAGCTCGATTCATAATCTCTCGGGTGGATCATCTTCAATGGAGGGAGACCGACGACCAAGCTTGATCGAGGTGGCTTCTAGGAGCTTGGGAAGGTGGTTGAAGACCGAAAGACACGGATCGATTCGGTATAACCATTCCTAACTCTTTCTTGTTTTCTAGTATAGGGTTAATGGTAGATTCAGGCATCGGGTTCCGTTAGCGCCAGTTTTTGTAAATTTTTGTTCCGCATTTGATCACGGTTTGATGACCAGGGAGCTGGAGAAACCCAACATGGTATCAGAGCCAACCCATAAACCCTAAACTAGTAGTAGATGATGCATTAGTTTCAAAACCGAAAAACTGCGATTTCAAAACCCACTCTCTGTTCTGGAATTTTTTTGATCTCTGAATTTTTTTAAAACAATTTCAGAGTCTTTAGTTATAACATGAGAATGATATAGAATGAAAACGAGGCATTTCCAAGAAATTTTCGCCGGCTACATTCCAAAAATTCCCGATCTCACCTGTTTTACTGTTCATTCAGAGCCTCATTTTCATCCAGTGTCTGGAGTTTTGTAAATTTGTGTTTTTGGTCTTGTTTGTTTTCCCCAGATTTCACTAAGTGTTGTCTTTGCTTTGGAGGGAACTTGGAAAGTTTCAAAACATGAAATTTTGCATCGTTTATTTCAGTACATACATTACAATCTGCGACCGTGAATGCCATTAGAGCGGTACAACCCGTCTAACTCCTATATGTTCTTTTAGACGAGTTTGCGAACGTGACATTTACGTTGATGTTCTGTGTTATGGTTGGATCGTCGTTGTTCCCCTCCGAACGGCGGCGTACAGGACCGCGATGTCCTGACGCTGGGATTCGGGGCAGATACTATTTGGTTTTATCCGTCCACCTCTCCGAAGATGTCAAGTTGATTTATGGCAATGTGTATCGGAGGTTTAGATGGATGCGGCCGATGTAGCAGATTTCATCAGATTCCCTCTCGCTTGAGGGGTTTTTGATTGTGGGGACGCTCTTCCCTGTAGGCGCAAGCCCTTGCAGTTAATTACGCTACCGCATCGCGGTAACAACTTTCTCCTTCTCCAGAATTTCATTTCGTGTCGTGTGTGTTTCTTTTGTTGGTGGTTGCCCGTGGATTGTATACGGAGACTGAGTAATGCCGTCGCCCGTAGGACGTGGATTGGTCCAAATCCGTATTTACTTAGATTTGGGTTTGGTGTTTTAGTTTAAGGATACGTTAGCCATGCTTAGGCTAAGATCGACTTAAACGTTCGTTAAGGATACATTAGTCTTGTTTGGGACTAAGATCGACTTAACGTAGTGATATATGGCCATCAGGACTCGTCACCTCTCTGACGTCGTTGAAGGATTACGACGACAGGTGTCAGAGGAGCTCAGAGATGTACCCTTGAACCAAAGTTGATTTGGAGTTTTATCATCCATTTAAATGTCTAAGGATATGTTAGCCGAATTTGGGGCTAAGATCAACTTAAAAGGGACCGTTTAGATCCGGCAAAAGAGCATTTGAAGGCTCTATTGTTTCAGTTTAGGGACGTAGTGGTCCATAGGTAGTTTAGGGACGTTGCGGTCCATGCTCCAGTTTAGGGACGTGGTGGTCCATATTCCAGTTTACGGACGTGGTGGTCCATATTCCAGTTTAAAGACGTGGTGGTCCGTTATTAGTTTAGGGACGTTTCGGTCCGATATTAGTTTAGGGACGTTTCGGTCCATCGCCAGTTTAGGGACGTGGTGGTCCAACATTAGTTTAAGGACGTTTCGGTCCAATATTAGTTTAGGGACGTTTCGGTCCGATATTAGTTTAAGAACGTTTCGGTCCATGTTCCAGTTTAGGGACGTGGGGGTCTATCGCCAGTTTAGGGACGTGGTGGTCTATCATTAGTTTAAGGACGTTTCGGTCCGACATTAGTTTAAGGACGTTTCGGTCCAACATTAGTTTAAGGACGTTTCGGTCCACGAGTTTAAGGACCCCGCAGTTCATATACATGTGGTCGTTGGGACCCGTCACCTCTCTGACGTCGTTGAAGGATTACAACGACAGGTGTCAGAGGAGTTCGGAGATGTACCCTCGAACCGGTAGTAAATTGATTTAAGAGAGCAATCTTGCTCAGTCAATTTAATTTAAGGACTTACGGCCAAAATTGGGCTAAGTCCAGTTGAAAATGTTCAACATTTTATTTGCTTTTGCATTGCATTTCTTTTTTATTTTTATTTAGGCTTTTCCCAGAAAGGATGCAGAGCATCAATTTGTTTTGGGCTCTGTTCTTTATAAATGACGCAGAGCATCAATTTTATTCGGGCTCTGCCCTTTTATTACTTTGCAATTTATTTTTGGCCTGCTTGGTCTTTTTGATTTGGGCTTGGCCCTTTTTGGAAATGCATTGCATTTATCAGGCGCTTTGCGCCAATCAGAGAGCGCAAGCGCTTGTGACGACGACACGTGTCATGCAAGCGCAGTGCGCTGCGCTAGTGCGCCGCACTTGCACTGCTGACACGTGGCGCCCTCTGGTGAGTTGCGCCAATCACAGAGAGCAAAGCTCTATTTCAAAAGCGCATAGCGCAATTGGTTCAGATGCTGACACATGGCGCTCTCTGGTGGCTTGCGCCAATCCAAGAGCGCAACAGCGCAGTATTGCAAGTGCAAGGCACTATGATTTAGGAATCATTTAGATTCAATGAACAGAGGTGCAAAGCACTGTTAGATTTTTCTGATCTAATTTAGATCAAAGAAAAAGA
Organism: Agapanthus africanus; assembly: GCA_030015575.1. NCBI lineage: Eukaryota > Viridiplantae > Streptophyta > Magnoliopsida > Asparagales > Amaryllidaceae > Agapanthus > Agapanthus africanus. Next base: position 979,112,216 of record CM057337.1, read on the forward strand.
TAAGTTTTTTTCTTATCTTAAAGAACCAAAGGTTCATAAGTGCAAAGCACTATTTTTACTTTTCCCTTTTATTTAGTTTTGTTTAAAGATCAATGATCTTGTTTTTAGATCACTGATTTGTTCATAAGAGAATTTTCTCTTCTCTCAAAGGTTTTTACCTTCTGTTGTTCTTGAGGAGTTCTCTTCTCTCTCTTTTTTTTAGAAAGATGTTCATCCTCTTTGAATTGAAGCCTGGGGTCCTTTTTATAGTGCTCATAAATTAGTTAAATTTGTTAAAGAGATCTCTTTCTGAGTGATTTGGGGAATTTTCCCCACCGTTGGATCTTTGATCTAAGTGCTTCTGTTTTACAGAAGAAAATCTTCTTGTTTTAACAAGAACAGAAAGATTTCTTTAAATCTCCATTCTGTTTTGCACAACTCTCCAGCGCTTGACACGTGTCGCGCAGCGCAGCGCTTGCGCAGCTGTGCTTGCGCAACTGCGCAGACACGTGTCGCGCAGTGCAGTGCTTGCGCTTGCGCAGTTGGCTTGCGCGACTGCGCAGACACGTGCCGCGCAGTGCAGCGCTTGCGCAACTGAAACGTTGCTTCCTTTACTTTTTTTTGTTTTAAATAGAGCTTTGCTCTGATTGGTTGCACTGCCTCGGGCGCTATGCTGATGCTTCTGCGCCAGACACGTGGCGCCTTGCGCTCAGCGTAGAGAATCTGAAGCGTTGCTTCATGATTTTGAATTTTTGAAATTCAAACAGAGCCTTGCTCTGATTGGGGGAAACAAATGCCCCCCCACCGTTGCGCTCACGTGGCGCGCATGTGAGTGCAGCGGTGGCAAGATCCCGGCCTTTGGATCAACTGATAAGTTGAAGGGGCGCAGGCGCCTATAAATATGACCCTTGGTCCTTAGAAAATTCTTACAACTTTCAAGAATTTTGATTCTCAGAGCCCTGCTCTTGCTTAAGAACTTCAAAGTTCAGAACTTAGAATCACTCTAGCTAATTTAAATTAAATTAAATTTAATTAACAGAGCCTTGCTCTTATAGATCTTTGATCTAAAGAAAACCCCTTTAGGGTTTCATCAACAGAGCCTTGCTCTCAAAAACTTACAGATCTACAGAGATCTTGTCCATGGGTTTTAACCCATGAACGGAGCTTTGCTCTTGGATCAAATGTAGATCTTTTTAGATCTGAAAAATGAAGAATTTTTCATAAGTTTTCATGGATTTTTCAAGATTCCAAAATTTTAATTCTTTTAAGTGTTAAAAAAAAATTTGATGGATCTTTCCATTATTACCATAGAGCTATGCTCTTTTGAGAAATCTTGTTCCCAAGAGACCAGAGTTTGACAAATGTCACTCTGTGACAGAGCTTTGCTCTAAAAGAGGAGATTTTCTCCTTATCTCCAGGGATTTCCCATCAATGAGGATATTCTCTTGGGGATCTTTTCATGAATTGACAGTCTCATCTAATGATGGGATTGTCTTATTAAATAATGCACCGTCATCCAGATTTTGTGGGTCCCCCTTTGGTCCTCTACCCACTGCATCCCAGTGTGGAGTAAGATTTTAAAATGCCAAGTGTTAGAACACTAACGGTTATTTTCGTCTTTCTACAGGAAACATGTCTAACGACTTGTCTTTCCCCTTCGTTCGCTCAGAAGGAGGGTTCCCCCATGTGCCAGTGGACCGGGTGGCATTCGCTCTTATTAAAGATCATGACCCCGAGCGCAAAAAACTCCACCTGTGGGGAAGGTGGTATAGCCAGATCATCCAGGGTCGCCGCAGTTTCAGTTTTGCCACGCCGTCTGAGCCCATAACTCCAATCCCCTATGCGGACGAACCCCCGGTGAAGTATGCCGTGGAGGTTAAAAATTGGAACTCGGATGACCTCCTCCAACCCGCAATTGGTGCTATTCCCGTGCAGCCGCCGCCGGCGATAGATATTTTAGGGAGGCGAATCTGTCAAGGTGAAGCACACCCTTGGGGCCAGGCTTACAATATTGGACTAAACCCACGACCGCCCGCCGGATATTTGCAGTGGACCCGATACATCTTATCGGCTAAAAGGACTCATTTGATGAAGATCGGTTTGTACTCGGCCATCTACGTTTCGCTCTTCGAATATCCTTCCCCTCAAATGTGGTGGATTAAAACTTTTATCGAGCAATGGAATATCCCCACCCACACTTTCTTGACGACGGATAGGGAGGTCTCTATTTCTTTGGAGGAGTTTGCCGAACTTTCGGGTCTGCCGGTGAGGGGGGAGCATTATGAGGAGTTGCTCCCTCCTGACGAATACGTCTTTGCTGCCAAGCTGCTGGTGTTCAACCTGACTCCGGAGAACGCCGTTCAGCATCAGTATCCAGGTTTGGTGAAGGTATTGGAGATCTATGAAGGACTCCATCTGGAATTGGGCGACCGGGGCGTCAGTTTTGCAGATTTTATTGCTCGCTTTGTTCGCCCGGAGTTCTTATCGGAGCAAGGCGAGAAGTTCGCCCTGCTCGACGACCCTTTTGGATTCGGTTTGGATCGCCGACCCACATAGGAGGATGACCACCAAGACTTTTATCTCCCCAATGCCGCTGTCGTCCCTTTTTCAGAAATTGCCGTCCCGGGCTTGGATGAGGAGACTTTTTTTATAGGATTCTTGGGCTTGTGGCTGTGCAGCTTTGCGCTCCCTATGCACCCGCGCCACATGCGGCCCTCCGTCTTTTACCCGGCGCATCGGATGGTGGCTGGTCTGCAGTTATCGGTAGGAATCGCTGGGCTGGCTCACCTTTATAATGGACTTAGCGTAGCGGCGGACGCTAGTGAGCCTGGGGTGCAGCCCGCTAACTTTCCGATGCACTATTTCACCTCCTGGATGGAGATGCACGTGCAAGGGGTGTTCGGCGCCCATAAGATCCCTCCGTTCTTTGAGAAATGCAGACTCCCGAGAGTCATGCGGTTGATTGGCGCTTCAATTGTGGCTGCGCCCCCACGGGAGTCTAGGGGGCTGCTCCTTCGTCCATATCTGGTGGGAGCGATGGTTTCCTTTGTGGATAAGGTCATAACAATAGGCTCAGAGACCGCCAAGTCAGTAGTGTCGCTACGCGATGATTTTAAAGATGGGGCTTCCATATTGAAGGCTCGGGAAATCCTCCATCTCTATTCCATTCGGCCAGGCTACTTGGTGTTCAGGCAGAGTGAGACTGCACTCTTTATGAGGTATAACCCGTACCGGTTTGCTCAGCAATCGAGCTACAACCAAGGGATCCCGATGGAAGCTTTCTAGGAAAAGCCCGTGGTCAGCAGAGAGGGGATAAAGAATGCAATGCACCATTTCACACGGGTTCCTATTTCTTTATCAGCGAACCCAGCTGTGTCCCTAGGATGCTCAACACGTACGTGGTTTGGTATGCACATGCGATGGACCCAGTTATCTTAACGGAAAAGCGCATGTTGGTTGACCGTAGGGGTGCGCCTCCTGGCAGTGATCGCAGGGCCTCCTTGAAGCCAAGGATTCCGGTCATTTTTCCACTAAAAGATGCCGGAATCGATCGACTACACGTGTTGAGCCCCCCGCGTGGATTGCCGCTGCCTGCTATGGTGAATGCACCACCGGCGCCCCATACCCCCACGAAGACGGTCAATGTGATATCGCCAGAGTCCGGCGTAGGAGCGGATATCGGGACCCGCCGCCCCAAGGTGACTGCCAAGCGCAAATCAATTCCAGGTGCATCTAGAACTGGCGGGCAAAAGAAGAAGAAGTCGATCCTTTCCCTCGACGCAATCCTCAATTTAGAGCCTGAAGCCCCTCTCACCGAAGGAATAAGTGAATATGGCAGCAATAAGGACTTCTTGGTAGACCCCGCAGACACCAATTTGGCAGCCGCTATTGCAGCTTCTGAGCGATCAGCAAGGCTCGAAGCGATGTTAAGCAAACTCGCCGAGTCAGGTAACCATTAGCTGTTTTCTTCGTCACTTTATCGTACTTTTTATCATTATTTTTAACTAATACTTTCCCCCATTTTCAACAGGTGTCTCTACCGAAGAAGCTATTGCTGCCTCTTTGAAAACCTTCCAAGAGGAGGAGGAGAAACGCGCTCTAGCAGGCGTTGGTACGTGATTAGTCGAAAATATTGCATATTTTAGCCGCCAATTTCCTCATCAATTGGATTCATATAGAAGTGTTCGGCATTCATATTTTACATATTAGCAAAACTGTCGCAAAATATCAGATTACATGTATTAGACTCTAAAACCGATACTATAAAGGAAATTGACTACATTTCATGGCATCGCATCATCCCTACATTTGCGCAACACTTGTTTTGAGATCTGTACAGGAAAATCCAGAAGTAAGGCCAAAAATGTACATGGTACCGATCAAACGTTACGCCAACTCAATGATTTCAGTTCTGGTATCAATCCAAAGGGACAAACAAAAATCAACATATCAGAAGAAGCCCCAATTATCATCAAAAGACCACACCAGAAGAACCAAGCCCCAAGCCAACAACATGGCCGCGGAACCGCGGCCGAAGCCGGCTTGAGCCGCGGTTCCGCGGCGACTTGATGACATCACCACTGCTTCTTTGTACCATAACTCCTGTGCAAGCTTAAAGACTTCAAAAAGATACAACAAGTTCCAGAAGACTCCAGATACTTCTGCCAGATCAGCAAGATTTGGGATCAACACTAAACTAGCCTATCATTCTAGAAACTTCTCCCTAAACCCTAGCTTAAACCCTAAGCTAAGCCTAACAAACTCTTTCTAGAAGTCTTTCAACAAACTTTTGGAGGGAACTCAAGAGGCTTAGGGTTTGGGTGATCTATAAATAAGACCCTAGGCTCATTGCAAAAGGAATGGAATCTTAGACTTGATCTTTGATCTTTTGATTTTAGTAGCCAATTTAGAGCCATTCTATCTCTCTCTTCATCTTCTTCTTCCACAAGTCTAGTGAGAGGACTTGTGTGAAACCCTAACCCTAAATTCCAATCAAAAGCCAAGATCCCGAGTACCCATTCAAGCAAGAAGCCTTGCAACCTTTTAGGAGCCGAGCCCGTCTTCAACAGAGCAAGTGGTCCAAGCCGATCCGCGACTCATAGAGCCGAGCGAAACCAAGTCGACAATTTAATTCTTCCTCTTGTAGTTCTTGAGCGACTGTAATCAAATTGTTGAGATAAATAAAAGGTGATATTCTTTTATCTTGTTTTCTTTAAATTCTTGCATCATGATTCAATCTAAATTTCTAGTTGTAATTCTTGTTGTGATGTTTGAGAAATACTCCGCTCATCGAGGAGTCGAGAAGATCAATAGAATGATGATGTAATATATCTGAAAACGATTCTTGATTCCTACGAGTTTTGTAAACCCTAGCAAGTTCAAGAACCGACGACCCATTTCGTTGCGATGTTTTCTTGATTGATATCGCTCGAAATTGGGAAGTTACGATCGTTTCTTGAAATTGTTAGAGGCTAGAATGTGAATGATATCGACGAAAGAACAAGGGTTAAATGATGAAACCCTAGTTTCACGAGAAAGCCCTAACTCTCGTCGATCATCATCGATCTAGTATCAATCCTTCGAAGGACAAGAACACGTTATCTTTAGATTACATCACGTCTATAGATCCGATCGATTCCTACGAGCCTCATTTAGATTCTTGACATTTGGTTGGAAATATTATCGAAACCCAATTCTTGATTGTTTATCAGTTTCTTGATTCTTGATTAAACATCGTGACACCTGAATCAATTGATAAATTCTTGAATCATGTTTTCTTTTCTTTTCGATTAACTTTTCGATTCAAACAAATCAAATATAAAAACGAATCGCACAATCCCTGTGGACGATCCGCACTCGCTTATGATCTACAATCGACACCGTAATTGATTGCGGTATAATATAATTCTTTGATTGTGATTCTATACATCTTCTTAAACCGACACACAAAGAAATGATCAATCAAATGGCGCCGTTGCCGGGGACTATTTGATTCGATTTACACATCCAAGAATTTCTTTACAATCAAATGGCGCCGTTGCCGGGGATCGCGCGCTAATTCGTTTTATATCAAAGTTTGAATTGAAAGATTTATTTCATTGTGATTTTTGAGATCAAAATTCGTGCAAACCCTAAACAATTTGTTGTGTTTCATTGTAAGGAGATCTGGAGCTTGCTGGAAATTGAGAAATTTTTTTGGAAAATACCAGAGAGCAGAGGGAGTCTACAGAAGCTCCCTGGTGAAGTTTTGTTCATTGATTCCATCTTTCAACCGCGGAAGCGCGGCATATAGGAGGATCTGCGGCGGAACCGCGGCCCCTTTGAGGGATCTCTGTGCAATTTTTTCTCTGTAAGTTTCTTATCTTCTCCTCTCTCCTCTTTTTAGCTCCAACTGACAATTTTCTGCAGGATTCTTTGCAAAGAATAGCAGCTCGCAAATTGCAAAAATTAAATTTGTGCGTGATTTTGATTCTTGGTTGTTTGCATTCTAAATACGGATATTAAGGGGCACGGCCAAATCCAAATTAGGTGGGGATTTCATTACCCTTCCTAGGCCTCGAAAACCACAAAACTTGCATCCGCATTGACCCACATTAACTAAAAGAAATCTAGAGATGACTCTAAGGACTGTCGCGCTCACTTAGGACAGAAGAAGGCCGTGGGTAATTCATTGCTTATCCGCGTTTTCTTGTGGTGCCTAGGAAAGTGTGTCGAAGGCTAGTGGTTATTAATTAGGCCCACCACTTACGTAGTGGAGTACCTTCCCACTTACCTGGCACTTACCTGGCCACAGGGGAACAAAGTGGCAGTGGAGGTTCTATCCTGCGACTTGTCTTTTGGCAGTTAGGAGCGGTCTAGAGCCGGACCTAGGTGACCACTAGATTCTAGGTTCGTGTGCTGCATTTGTTGTGTCGCATCATTTTTTTCAAAAATCTGTCCCTTTTTCAAAAGCAAACACCGCATTCATTCATTTACCCCTAATTATAAGCCAACGCTGCCACTTGTACTAACCCTTTTTAGTACAAGATAGGCTGGACACGGGATTCTAGTGCCCGTTTAGTCTGCGTACCCTTTATCGACTCCGAAGTCGATATTTCTCCATTTACCTTTTCTTTACCCACTACCACACCGATGGATCCACCTCCATCAAACTTCTTTAACCCTAATCTGCCGCCGTCCGTTGGTGCGCAGAATCCACCCCGCGTCTCTCTCCAGGAGAGGTGCTATCCACTTAGAGGTCCTCTTTCGACCTGCTTATCCACACCACCAGCCAATGGGGATAACTTTGAGATTAAACCCCAGTATATCAATCTTTTACCCAAATTCCACGGACTCGAGACTGAGGACGCTTACGTTTTCATTACCAAATTTGAAAACGTATGCGCAATGATGGGTACGTCACAACTTTCAGTGGATGCGATGCTTCTACGACTTTTTCCATTTACATTGTGCGATATGGCCGAGAAGTGGCTATATAACACTACCGCACATTCTATTATGAATTGGGAAGAATTCGTCGCTGCATTCCTTAAGAAATTTTACCCAATCCAAAAGACGGCTCGAATCCGTAGCTAACTGAATCAATTTGCCCAGCTCCCTACCGAACCATTTTCAAAATGCTTTGAACGTTTCAAGGATCTATTGGTTCAGTGTCCTCATCACGGCATCCCGAGATGGGAGCTTTGCCGAATCATTTATGAGGGCATTAACCCAAGCACTAAACAGAGCCTTGAAAACATGTGTCAAGGTACTTTTATGACCAAGGATGATGGGGAAGCTTGGAAGTACTTAGAAGAGTTCGCTGAAAAATCACTACAGTGGGAGAGTGGAACCCAACCATTGAATAGGGGTGGCGTACACCAAGTAGATGTGTCCATAGGTGTTCGAGCTGAGATGGCAGCAATGCAAAAGAAGCTCGACGCTATGGAACACAAATTTTCTGCAGCCTCCCTAAACCCAATGTCGCTCCCCAAAACTGTTTGTGGGTGCTCTTCTGATCCGTCTCATTTAACGGAAGAATGTCCATTAAACTCTGCGTTTCAAGGTCACGAGCATTCTAATGCCGCATTTCAACGACCTCGAAACGATCCATATTCTTCCACGTACAATCAGGGTTGGAGGAATCACCCGAATTTCGCTTGGAACCAAAACCAATCTCAAAACGGTTCCAAACATGAATAATTTTCAAAGGGCTCTTCCTCCACCACAACAACAACCCCTTCAACTCACTCAGCACCCCTACCAGTCACAAAATTTCCAAAACCAGGGCAACAATCCTGCACAGTCTAATCCTATGCAGTCCTGTTCTGACGAGTTCTCTCAATTCACTCAAACCATGAAATCACTTTTAACAAATTTCATAGAGGTTTCGACTGAGGTTAGATCTTCCGTCAGTGAGATAAAGAAAAACTCAGCGTCCCAAGCTGAGAGTATCAGATCGATGGAAGCTGAAATCGCACGCCTAAAAGCCGAAATGAGTGCGAGAGAAAAAGGGAAACTTCCCTCTCAACCCCTACAGAATCCTGGGCATTACAATGTAAATGCCATCACAACGTTGAGATCGGGAAAAGTGCTGAATAATCATGTCGGGGAAGGTATTGATGATACTGAAAATCATATCAACACCCCGGCTGAGACCTTTCCACACACACACTTCTCCTTCTGATCCTTCTTCTTCTACCACACCATCTTCTCGAGAGCCAATTCTCCATTTCCCATTAGGCTCGACACCTTCTCCCAACCCTTATAGTTCTCCACAGACGGTCCCCACACCTCTTTTGGGACCTCGTCTACCCCCTCTTCCTTCTCCTATGATGGACCTTGCGCTTATTGCGAAAGCTCCTTACCCGAACCGGTTAAGGGGTAATAGAACGAGTCCTCATATGGAGAAAATTTTGGAAATGTTCAAACAGGTTAACATCAATATCCCTCTCCTAGATGCGATTCAACAAGTCCCCGCTTATGCGAAAATTCTTAAGGACTTGTGCATTAGGAAGAGGAAGACTCAAGTGCCGAAGAAGGTCTTTATGTCTAATAATATCAGCACTGCTTTTATTCCCCAGCTACCAAAGAAACGAAAGGACCCAGGATGTCCTACAATATCGATTTCTATTGAGGGTAAAAACATAAATCGTGCTCTTTTAGACCTTGGCGCAAGTGTTAACCTGCTCCCTTATTCTGTCTATAAGTAACTAGGGGTTGGAGAGCTGAAACCTGCTCACTGCACTCTCCAGATGGTAGACCGATCTATCACCAAACCAAGGGGTGAATTAGAGAATGTGTTGATAAAGGTCAGGGAATTTGTTTTCCCTGTAGACTTCATTGTGCTCGACACACATCCTGTAGCAAACCCCCGGGGCCAAATTCCGGTGATTCTAGGTCGTCCTTCCTTGCCACTTCCAACGCTGTTATAAACTGTAGAAATGGTTCAATGAACTTATCATTTGGAAATATGACCATTGAACTAAACATCTACAAAGTTGGAAGTCAGCCATCAGAACCCTCTGCTCATATTTTAGATGTGTGCTCTGTCCATGAGATCGCTCCTGATAGTTGTGGAGCTGAGGAACTTTGCTTTACTGATCTCGATGACATTACCACATCTCTGTTTGACTTCACACAAGATCTTAGTGAGGACACTTTACCTACACTTGAGTCCTGCACTTCTGACTTTTCTCCACCCGAGTCTGTATCTTTCACAGGCTCTGAGCTTCTTTGTAAATCCAAAAATCACTCAATGATCCCCCTTCTATCATTTCTCCGCCTGAATTAGATCTCAAAATTTTACCGTCTCATCTGAAATATGCTTATTTATGTGAGAAGGAGACTTTACCGGTTATAATTTCCGCTTCTCTAGCATTAGAGCAAGAGAATGCACTTTTATCGGTTTTGAGATTTAACAAAGAGGCGTTTGGTTGGAGTATGGCGGACATCAAAGGGATTAGTCCCTTGATAGTTGAACATCATATACATGTGATGGATGATGCCAGACCAACCCGAGAACCACAGAGACGGTTGAATCCCGTCATGAAGGAAGCTGTCATGAAAGAGATCGTCAAATGCTTAGATAATGGTATTATATACCCCATCTCCGATAGCCAATGAGTGAGTCCTATACATATCGTTCCTAAGAAATCCGGCATCACAGTTATAACCAATGAGGCGAATGAGTTGATTCAAACACGCGCCCAAACTGGGTGGCGTGTATGTATGGATTATAGAAAACTCAACGCTGCTACGAGGAAAGACCATTTTCCTCTACCATTCATTGATCAAATGCTGGAACGCTTAGCGGGACGAGAGTATTATTATTTTATGGACGGATACTCAGGCTACAATCAGGTCCCTATCGCCAAAAAGGATCAAGATAAAACCACTTTTACTTGTCCTTTTGGTACTTTTGCTTACAGTCGCATGCCCTTTGGGCTATGCAATGCTCCCGCTACCTTTCAGCGGTGTATGATGGGGATATTCTCTGATATGGTAGAGAATTTTCTGGAGATCTTTATGGACGACTTCTCGATTTTTGGAGACTCTTTTTCCGATTGCCTAGCGAATCTTGACGCTGTTCTTATTCGTTGCAAAGAGAAAAACTTGACTTTGAACTGGGAAAAATGCCATTTTATGGTCCAAGAAGGAATTGTTCTTGGACATGTCATTTCACAGAAAGGCATTGAGGTTGACAGAGCTAAGATAGATTTCATTCAAAACCTCCCTCATCCCAAAAGCGTTAAAGATATTCGCTCTTTCCTTGGCCATGCGGGCTTTTATAGGAGATTCATTAAGGACTTTAGAAAAATTGCTAGACCTTTAACTCTTCTCCTGGCCAAGGATACGACCTTCCATTTTGACTCGGATTGCGAGACAGCTTTCGACTCACTTAAACACTCACTCACTTCAGCCCCCGTTTTATCATCACCAAACTGGGACTACCCCTTTGAGCTGATGTGTGACGCATATGATTTTGCAGTAGGTGCAGTCTTAGGACAACACATCGAAAAGATGCCACACGTGATATACTATGCAAGTAAGACCCTGAATGATGCTCAAATCAATTATACAACCACAGAAAAAGAACTCTTAGCGGTTGTATTTGCATTAGAAAAATTCAGGCCTTACTTAATTGGCTCACCTATAGTTGTGTATACTGACCATTCCGCTTTAAAACATCTTCTGGCGAAGAAAGATGCAAAAGGTCGACTAATACGTTGGATCCTTCTGTTACAAGAATTTGATCTTGTTATCAAAGATAAGAAAGGATGTGAAAACGTAGTAGCTGACCATCTTTCACGCATCATTTCTTCCCCTGTGACCCTGCCGATCAATGACTCGTTTCCTGACGAGCAACTCTTGAGCGTATCCAATGAACCATGGTTCAGGGATATTGTGAACTATCATGCCACGGGACTGATACCCAGCGATTGGTCAAAACAGGACAAATACCGCTTTCTATCCCAAGTAAAACACTTTTACTGGGATGAGCCATATCTGTTTAAATATTGTCCTGATCAGATCATTCGCCGTGTGTCCCGAATGATGAGTTCAAGAGTGTTCTTTCTTTTTGTCATGATCAGGCCTGTGGGGGTCACTTCGGTCCTAGAAAAACAGTGGAGAAAGTTTTGCAATGTGGATTTTATTGGCCGACCTTATTCAAGGACGCATTTGAGCATTGCAAAACCTGTACACAATGTCAGTATACGGGTAGAATATCCCGGAGGAATGAAATTCCTCAGCAACCCATTCTGGTTATTGAAATATTCGATGTTTGGGGCATAGATTTTATGGGTCCTTTTTCCAACTCCTTTGGGAATTTGTACATACTGCTGGCGGTTGATTATGTCTCAAAGTGGGTAGAAGCCATTCCATGTCGCACTAATGACAAGAAAGTTGTCATTAAGTTCTTGAAAGAGAATATCTTCTCGCGATTTGGACACCCACGCGCTATTATTAGCGATAATGGGACACACTTCTGCAACAGATCTTTCGAGACTCTGATGCGGAAATATTCAATCAACCACCGACTTTCTACACCCTATCACCCCCAAACAAGCGGGCAGGCTGAAATCTCAAACAGACAAATCAAACTTATCCTGGAGAAAACTGTTGCTAAAAATAGAAAAGACTGGTCGACCAAACTGACGGATGCTCTTTGGGCATTCCGAACTGCATATAAAACCGACATAGGGATGTCTCCATATAGGATAGTGTTTGGAAAAGCATGTCACTTACCTGTCGAGATAGAGCATAAAGCATTATGGGCCATTAAAGAAATAAATTTTGATCTAAACCTTGCTTGCAACTTTCGGAAGCTGCAACTTAATGAGCTAAGCGAACTCTGCGATGAAGCTTATGATAATGCTGTAATCACAAAGAATAGGACTAAGGTTTTTCACGATAAAAACATTTTGAGAAAAACATTTTCACCTGGTCAACAAGTCCTTCTTTATGATTCACGATTACACCTTCACGCGGGTAAGCTCCGATCTCGATGGAAGGGACCTTTTGTTGTGCGGTCTGTATACCCGCACGGGGCAGTAGAAGTAGAAAATGTTAAAAACGGCACCTTTTTCAAAGTGAATGGACATAGACTAAAGCCGTATTTTTCCACTGACCCCACGGAGGAGCTCTTGTTCTTACAAGAGCCAGTTTATTTGGATTAAAAATTCCTCCGTCTCACCTTCATATCCTGCATATCATTGCATCATCTTTTTTGAATGAAGGTGAGTGAAAAGAATAAGTTTGGGGGAAGTTCTTCGCTTATATATTTTTGCCCCCATTAATAATTCCTTCCAGACTTACAGGTTTTGTAGATATAGCTGTCGGCAACAGTGAGGACACTGTTGAAAACAAGTTTGGGGGAGGTTTGTGCTTATTTTTCGCATCATTTGCATATCATCTGCATAAGCACAAAACATTTCTTTTAAAAATCTATAAAAATTTAAAAATTTTCAAAACCCATAAAAATTTAAAAATTTTCAAGTATAAAAATAACTTTAATATTTACACTTTTTTGTATATAAATAAGATAATGAAAGTTTAGATAGTGAACAATTACATTCATGAGATTAGAAAAATTCTAGAAAACTAAGAAAATTAGAAGTTTTCTTATACGAACTAGTAATAAGTAGTTATGAGCCGTTGTCCCAAGGGTTAGTAAGATGAAGGACGTCACTAATCTGAGGATAAAAATAAGTCTGAAAAATAGTTTCTATTTTGGAAGCCAAACATTTTGAACGTTGATATCCTGCTATTCGCACTTACACACGTCTTAAAGCCTGGGATAGTAGAGGATACCTTGAAATGCTCTTGTCTTAAAGCCAAAAGTATGAAGGAAATAAAAAAAAAATGAAAATGAATAAAAAATATAAAGTGGTGAGAAAAATGGACACTGGTTTTGTTATCACCAAAGGCAATAAAAAAATATATAGCGAGGGTGCTTCTTCACCTAGTGCCCTAAGGCCAACTGGTCTGGGAGTCACTGCTATGCCTGAGTTGGTGCAAGACGAGGAAAATACACCAAGTAAGTAAGCACAGGAGTAATCGGTCAGTTAGTACCTCAAGAAGTATTAACGGTCGCATGAAAGTGTGTGAGCAATCCTAAATATTCATTAATTAAAAGTACTGAGGCTGATGGGCAAGAGTATGATAGCTTGAATTGAATTCTCCGGGTGTAGGGATGTCTTTACACACACGCAGGGTTATATGATCGATGTTTGGAATAAAGATAGAGATGAAGAATAAGACGATGTTTTATTGAGGGAGGACGTGATTTCTAACATTTTTTCATGACCATTAAGATAGGGCTCATGATAACCGAAAAGCTAGCTTAGTTGGAAACCCTAATTTTCAAAGTTTTTCTTTTACAATTCTTATTTTTAAATGTAATATTCATGATCTTTCTTTTATTATTGGATTTTGTGGGTGAAATCCGCTGAAAACCCTCAGGAGACAACACTCCTCCTACTAGGGACAACTAGAGGTTTAAAGGCTTGTTGCACATGCTCAGTGCAATCGTGTTGCCTACGAAAGTGTGCTAGTTAGTTTTTTCTCTTTCTTTATTTTCTCCTTCTCTTTTTAATAAACAGTTCGCTCAAGACGATCAAAATTAAGTTTGGGGGAATTTGATTAGTCGAAAATATTGCATATTTTAGCCGGCAATTTCCTCATCATTTGCATTCATATAGAAGTGTTCGGCATTCATATTTTACATATTAGCAAAACTGTCGCAAAATATCAGATTACATGTATTAGACTCTAAAACCGACACTATAAAGGAAATTGACTACATTTCATGGCATCGCATCATCCCTACATTTGCGCAACACTTGTTTTGAGATCTGTGCAGGAAAATCCAGAAGTAAGGCAAAAAATGTACATGGTACCGTTCAAACGTTACGCCAACTCAATGATTTCAGTTCTGGTATCAATCCAAAGGGACAAACAAAAATCAACATATCAGAAGAAGCCCCAATTATCATCAAAAGACCACACCAGAAGAACCAAGCCCCAAGCCAACAACATGGCCGCGGAACCGCGGCCGGAGCCGGCTTGAGCCGCGGTTCCGCGGCGACTTGATGACATCACCACTGCTTCTTTGTACCATAACTCCTGTGCAAGCTTAAAGACTTCAAAAAGATACAACAAGTTCCAGAAGACTCCAGATACTTCTGCCAGATCAACAAGCTTTGGGATCAACACTAAACTAGCCTATCATTCTAGAAACTTCTCCCTAAACCCTAGCTTAAACCCTAAGCTAAGCCTAACAAACTCTTTCTAGAAGTCTTTCAACAAACTTTTGGAGGGAACTCAAGAGGCTTAGGGTTTGGGTGATCTATAAATAAGACCCTAGGCTCATTGTAAAAGGAATGGAATCTTAGACTTGATCTTTGATCTTTTGATTTTAGTAGCCAATTTAGAGCCATTCTATCTCTCTCTTCATCTTCTTCTTCCACAAGTCTAGTGAGAGGACTTGTGTGAAACCTTAACCCTAAATTCCAATCAAAAGCCAAGATCCCGAGTACCTATTCAAGCAAGAAGCCTTGCATCCTTTTAGGAGCCGAGCCAGTCTTCAACAGAGCAAGTGGTCCAAGCCGATCCGCGACTCACGGAGCCGAGCGAAGCCAAGTCGACAATTTAATTCTTCCTCTTGTAGTTCTTGAGCGACTGTAATCAAATTGTTGAGATAAATAAAATGTGATATTCTTTTATCTTGTTTTCTTTAAATTCTTGCATCATGATTCAATCTAAATTTCTAGTTGTAATTCTTGTTGTGATGTTTGAGTAATACTCCGCTCGTCGAGGAGTCGAGAAGATCAATAGAATGATGATGTAATATATCTGAAAACGATTCTTGATTCCTACGAGTTTTGTAAACCCTAGCAAGTTCAAGAACCGACGACCCATTTCATTGCGATGTTTTCTTGATTGATATCGCTCGAAATTGGGAAGTTACGAGCGTTTCTTGAAATTGCTAGAGGCTAGAATGTGAATGATATCGACGAAAGAACAAGGGTTAAATGATGAAACCCTAGTTTCACGAGAAAGCCCTAACTCTCGTCGATCATCATCGATCTAGTATCAATCCTTCGAAGGATAAGAACACGTTATCTTTAGATTACATCACGTTTATAGATCCGATCGATTCCTACGAGCCTCATTTAGATTCTTGACATTTGGTTGGAAATATTATCGAAACCCAATTCTTGATTGTTTATCAGTTTCTTGATTCTTGATTAAACATCGTGACACCTGAATCAATTGATAAATTCTTGAATCATGTTTTCTTTTCTTTTCGATTAACTTTTCTATTCAAACAAATCAAATATAAAAACGAATCGCACAATCCCTGTGGACGATCCGCACTCGCTTACGATCTACAATTGACACCGTAATTGATTGCGGTCAAATATAATTCTTTGATTGTGATTCTATACATCTTCTTAAACCGACGCACAAAGAAATGATCAATCAAATGGCGCCGTTGCCGGGGACTATTTGATTCGATTTACACATCCAAGAATTTCTTTACAATCAGTACGTCCCACCCCCTTTTCTTTTATAAGAAAAATTTGTTATTCTTTTCGATGATCAACCTGACTTTCTTCCCTTGTTTCTTTCTAGGGGTTATACCAGTCGACGAAGAGATCCTTCCGGAACCCGTCACTGGAGTTCCGGTCTCGTCGGGGCTGCTGCAAGAGCCTCGACTTGACAAGTCGACGAGGGATGCCTTGAAAAATTTGGAGGCATCCCTATTTACGGACGTAGACGCCTCAATCAAAGAGGCTCTAGTGGCATCCGTCTCAACGGCTCGGGAGGAGAGGAAGCGGTTGAGACGTGAAGTAAAGGCGCGCCGAGCTGCTTTGGCCATGGGAGCGGGCCCTAGCATCATCCCTCGCGCTGATACTCCCTCCGAAGAGGCCTCTGTCGCTCTATGTACTGCTCGCAGGCGAGTAGCGCGCGCTGTTCGAAGTGCAAATGATTAATCCTCTTCAGGTAGCACTTCTTTCAGAACCTTTTTGTAAGAATTATAAAGCTATTGGTTCTTATGTATCCCATCTTGCAGGGACAAGTCCGACCGAGGGGGAGGCGGAGACCGTTGAACCCAGGGAAACAGAGGAGGCGGTGCCTGCCGAACCCGAGCTGACGGTGAGCAACGTCGTCGGGGCTACGGGGCCTGAAATAGAGGTTGGGGGATCTGCAACCGAGAGGGTCATTGATGCCGAACCTGAAGTGGCGACAGATGAAATGATTGTTATAACCGAGCTGAGGGCAGTGGTGGGCGAGGCGCTTGAGGCTGGCGACCTCGTGGTGACGGTGGACGAGACAACCGTGACCGCTGAACCCAAAGGAGTAGTGAGTGAGGTGGCCACGATTCCTGAGGACGAGCCAACTGCTCCTTCCCAGGAATCTGGCAATGCTTCAGTCATAGCCCTCCCCGCCTGTGGTCCCCCGCCGTCTCTAGGGCTTGCAAGCACGGCAATGGTTCCCATTGAGTCGGGTGATGAGGCTACAGGCGATGACCTTATGTCGATAGAGGAGGGGATTGCCTCAGTTTCGGCCGGCAGCTCGTCGGGTAAATTTCGGGTTATTATCATTCTCTTTTTATATCTTGCGACCTTTTCTAACAAGTTTGTCTTTATTTTTAACGCAGGTGCGGCCAACGCCGATGCTCCATTGCTCGAAGGAGCACCGTCAATTACTGCTTTGGCGGTGGTCACCTCCCAGCCTTCCCTTGTGCCATCGCGGATGTTGGAAGGTATGGATTTGCGACCCACTAGTTTATCTTTTAACCGCATAACTTATGTACTAACGCTGTACCACTGTATCTTTTCAGGAGTGCTCTTTGATCATCTATATCAAGTGTTGCTCCCACACTTCTCCTTCCCATCCGAACTCGCTTCTCCCTCTAGTGGTGCCGGTGAGTATAATTTCACTTTGATGTCTTTATTTTCCCCCTTTTTTTAGAAATGGGATGATTTCTGACTTTTCCTCTTCTTTATTGTAGTGCCACAAATCGAAGGAGGGGACGCAAGACCTACCACGCCACCGGCCCTTCCGGCTTTGCCATCTGTTGCAGCTGGTATAGTAAATTTCCTTTTTGACGACTCTTCAACATCTCTTGAACCATCGTTTAACTATGTTTTGTTTTGCAGCTATCGTTCCGGCTCCGGTCCCTTTTGAGTCTCGTGTCCTTTCTCTGACAGGCCCTTTCTTGAAACGTCCACCTTCAAAGGGTGCCGTGATGAGTTTGGGCATGCTGAGCGGGTATATTGAAGAGCTTAATACGGACGCTCTCCCCTCTGCCGCAGATTTCGCCGTGGAGGTTAATCCAATGTTGGCGGCGCTCGTAAACTTTCACAACGAAGGCGTCGTCGAATCTTAGGTTAACCACTGCAGGGAGATCGAGGCCTGCCTACATCGGCTGGAGTCGACGCGTCCTTCTCCTGAAGTTTTGGCCATAAGCATCCAACGGACAGCTTGGCTCGAGCAAAGCACTTCTTACTTCCGCCATTTGGAGCAAGAAGCAGCTTTACGGTTGAAGGAATGTCAAGAATCTTCAAGTGCAACTGCTCGCCTGCGCGCTGATGTTAGGACGAATGCTGCCGAGGTGAAAGCTGTCTTTGAAGGCCTTCTGGAGCGTATTTCTAATGGGCTAGCACTGAAGCGGAAGCTTGACGCCGCCGAGCATGATGCCCGAGGCCGTGAAGCAGCTCAGCAGGTCGTTGGGGAGCAGCTTGCCTCCTTTATGCAGCAGCGGGCTCAAGTAGAGGCCGAACTGACGGTGGCGGCTGATCAAGAGAAGGCGTGGGAGGAAGTACGCGAGCAATTGATAGAGCTATTCAAGAGGCTTCCTTCTCAATAACTCTCCTTGTATCGTTTGTACTTGTAAAAAAAAATGTATGTGTATATTTTTTTACTCTTTAGCACAATGTATCCCGTACTCAATCAAGTCTATGAATAAAAGATACACATTTTTTTTGTAACGTCTTGTGTCATTTCTCTGCCCTTTTCTTTCTTTTGTTATCATCATGCCATCTTAATAAACATGGTCGACGGATAATAGAGCACGCATCTTGACTTTCTTAAGAAATAGCGATGGCCTAGGCCGCAGGTTCAGATCTGTTGCCTAAGACTTTTCAACTCCATAAGCCGTGAGGGTCTCATAGAGACTTTTCTCCCTACGGATCGAGAAGATCTCGTAGGTGGGTTTTTCTCCATAGGAATCGTGAGGATTCCTAAGTGTGGTTTTCTCTTATAAGTCGTAAGGATCCTATAAGAGAATTTTCCCTCTTACGAGTCGAGAGGACTCGTAAGCGGTTGTTTCCGTCCTTGTCAAAACTCGACCTTGAAGAGTGAGACCCGAGAATAGTATGCAAGAGACCATTTTGGATTAACTTGCAGGGTCCCATTGTCCAGGAAGCAAGTTTTTTAGTCCCTGCTGCCTGAGGCTTTATTTGCAAGTTGAGACGAATCGGGAATTTCCCACGGAGACACTGCTTTCTCTACGAGCCGACGCGAATCAGGAGGCTCTCGTCAAGGAGTGTTTGTACCGTGAGTCGAGGAATTTGCTAGGGATTATTTGTTTCCCAAGTGCCAAGGATTATTTGTTTCCTTGGGGTTTGAAACGAGTCGAGAATTTCCCACGGGGGCACTGGTGGCTCCGCGAGTCGACGCGGATCAGGGGGCTCTCGTCAAGGAGTGTTTGTATCCGTGAGTCGAGAAATTTGCTAAGGATTATTTGTTTCCCTAGCGCCAAGGATTATTTTTTTCCTTGGGGTTTGAAACGAGTCGAGAATTTCCCACGGAGTCACTGGTGGCTCTGCGAGTCGACGCGGATCAGGAGGCTCTTGTCAAGAAGTGTTTGTATCCGTGAGTTGAGGAATTTGCTAAGAATTATTTGTTTCCCTAGCGCCAAGGATTATTTGTTTCCTTGGGGTTTGAAACGAGTCGAGAATTTCCCACGGAGGCACTGGTGGCTCTGCGAGTCGACGCGGATCAGGAGGCTCTCGTCAAGGAGTGTTTGTATCCGTGAGTCGAGGAATTTGCTAGGGATTATTTGTTTCCCTAGCGCCAAGGATTATTTGTTTCCTTGGGGTTTGAAACGAGTCGAGGATTTCCCACGGAGGCACTGTTGGCTCTGCGAGTCGACGCGGATCAGGAGGCTCTCGTCAAGGAGTGTTTGTATCCGTGAGTCGAGGAATTTGCTAGGGATTATTTGTTTCCCAAGCGCCAAGGATTATTTGTTTCCTTGGGGTTTGAAACGAGTCGAGAATTTCCCACGGAGGCACTGTTGGCTCTGCGAGTCGACGCGGATCAGGAGGCTCTCGTCAAGGAGTGTTTGTATCCGTGAGTCGAGGAATTTGCTAGGGATTATTTATTTCCCAAGCGCCAAGGATTATTTGTTTCCTTGGGGTTTGAAACGAGTCGAGAATTTCCCACGGAGGCACTGGTGGCTCTGCGAGTCGACGCGGATCAGGAGGCTCTCGTCAAGGAGTGTTTGTATCCGTGAGTCGAGGAATTTGCTGAAGATAATGGTTTCTTCGGAGTTGGACTGAACCGTCGAGATTTGGCTTCGTCTTCTGGTGGAGCCTGTTGGGAAAGTATGGTTCCCTCTTTGTTTACGCCCTTGGATTGTATACAGGGATCGATGTGATCTTAACTGTAGGGCCAAAGTTTTATCATCATTTTTTTTATCTCCGCGATGCTCTATCATTTCAGCTTTTATATCGCGAAGGTCGCGATTGCCCAATCATTTCGGCTATTTTTCGCGGTGCCCAATCATTTCGGCTATTTATTTTATTTTTACCCGCTGTTTTTTATTGCGAGTTGCCCAATCATTTCGGCTGTTTTATTTTTTTTATTTTTACTCGCTGATTTTTATTGTGAGTTGCCCAATCATTTCGGCTATTTTGCATGCACACATTTTTATTTGCTGCTTTTTATTGCAAGTTGCCCTATCATTTCGGCTATTTCGTATGCATGTGCGGCCTATTGGCTTTTTGCTGTAGACCAATTTCGGCATCAGCACCGCTACAACTGGGATATTACCAGGAGCGAATCATCATCTGTCTCTGTCAATGTCGAACAAAGGTGGCTTAGCGACCAGGGTTAGGGTCCTGTCGACTAAGGCTTTTGACTTCATGAGCCGTAAGGGTCTCACGAAGTTATTTCTCCCTACAAGTCGTGAGGATCTTGTAGGTGTATTTTCTCCTTAAGAATCGTGAGGATTCCTATGTGTATGTTCCTCTGTAAGTCGTAAGGATCCTACAGTAGGGTTTTCTCCTTGTAAGTCGAGAGGATTTACAAGGGTTGTGTACCATGCGAACATATCCTCAGTCTCGGATGAGACTTGGTTAGGGAAATGTTTATTCGCGCCCGTGGATTGTATACAAGGGTCAGTATTGAGCCACTCGTAGGGCAATATTAGAGGTTGTGGGGGCTGCTTAAGCACAGGTTTAGGTCTCCGTAACTTAAGACTTTCAAATCTTATGAGCCGTGAGGGTCCCATAAGAGAGTTCTCCTTACGAGTCGTGAGGATCTCGTAAGTGTATTTTCTCCCTAGGAATCGTGAGGATCCCTAAGTGTGTTGATCCCTTGTGAGTCGTAAGGATCTCACACGGGTGATTTCTCCTTACAAGGTCGAGAGGACCCTATAAGTGTCTTTAACGAGGTTGCGCCCTTTCAGGTTTTCACAAACACTCGCCGGTAGCCCTGCTGTTTTTACTCACGGAGCCCTTTCGGGTTTTCATCCGTGCCCATTTTGCTTATGGACATACCGTTTTTTTATTCCTTTTATTTTCTTTTTCTCTTTTTTTTTTACGAGGTCGCGCCCTTTCGGGTTTTCACGAACACTCGCCGGTAGCCCTGCTGTTTTTACTCACGGAGCCCTTTCGGGTTTTCATCCGTACCCTTTTGCTTATGGACATACCGTTTTTATTTATTATACTTTTTTTTATCTTGTCAGCCTAAGGATGCTGCGGTATTAGTTTAAAGACGTTTCGGTCTGTTGTTAGTTTAAGGACATTTCGGTCCGTCACTAGTTTAAGGACGTCTCGGTCCGTCATGGAGAAGGCCTGCTTAGAAAGCTTAAGCTTAAGAAGATAGCGAGCGGACATAGTCATCGTCATCTATCGTTGACCTAGGCTGTGGCTCATTAAGCGTAGTATTTTTTTAGGAAGCGACCGTTTATTGTCCTGAAAGGCCTCTCACCGTGCATATCCATGAGTAGATAGGCTCCACCATGGTAGACCTTGTCTATGATGTACAGGCCTTCATAGTTCGGCTCGAATTTTCCCCGCTTGGCGCGATTGGGGATCATAGGCCTTTTGACCACTAACACAAGTTCACCTTGGCGGAATGTCCTCGGCCGGATCATTCTTTCATATGAGCGCGTCATCTTTGCTTTATAAGTTTCCAGATTTTGTTGCGCTATGAGCCGGGTTTCATCAAGGGCGTCAAGCTCCTCAAGCCGAAGGTGAGCATTTTCCTCGTCCGTTAGCTCGTAGTGGACTGCCACTCGTAGAGAGGGTAACTCTATCTCGAGGGGGAGTACTGCTTCGGTACCGAACACCAACGCGTACGGCGTTGTGTTCGTGGCCGTCTTGAATGTAGTTCGATATGCCCAAAGAGCTTCTTGCAGTCTTTCATGCCAGTCTTTCTTATTTCGGGACACCGTTTTCTTTATGATCTTTGTCAAGGTCTTGTTGAAGGCTTTAGCTAGACCATTAGCTCGTGGATTGTAAACTGAAGAATATCTCCAGTCTATATTATGCTGTTGAGCAAAGCGACTGATCTTGTGGCTTCTGTAAGCTGGCCCGTTATCGGAGATGATCCGTCGCGGAGTTCCAAACCGATATATGACATGCGTCTTGAAGAAATGGAGGATATTCTCCGTCTTAACTTCTTTTAACGGTACTGCTTCTGCCCATTTGGAGAAGTAGTCAGTCGTCGCCAGGATGAAACGATGTCCTCTAGACGATGCTGGTTCGATGGGGCCGACTATATCAGTTCCCCACATTTCGAATGGCCAGCTAGCCACCGTTGGATGTAGTGGATTTGGATGCTGATGGATGAAATCCCCATGAATTTGACACGAGTGACACTGCTTCGCATATTCGAGGCAGTCTTGAATCATCGTAGGCCAGTGGTAGCCCATCCGTTTTATCTTCAACTTCATCTTTGGGCCCGCTTGGTGAGAACCGCAGAGTCCGTCGTGAACTTCCTGAACGACTCTTTTCGCTTCGTTAGGTCCGAGACACCTTAGCCATAGAGAATTAAACGACCTCTTGTACAGAGTGTCGTTGATGAAGGCGAAAGACAGAGCTCGTTTCATGAGCTGATGTCTTGTGGATGCTTCTTCAGGCTTTTGTGGCGGTGCTACCCTCCAGTTGTCGGACAGAGCGAACTTGCCAAGCTGATACTGATCTTCGACCCAATTCTTGAAGGTGAAGCAGTCCTCGAGAGGGTGCCCTACCACTTGGTGATAAAAGCAATAGTCCGGGTGTGATACCTTGCCCGCTTGTTCGGGGTGTTTAGACTCCGGCAGTGTAAGCATTTGATGCTTTAGAGCAAGATCAAGTATCATCTTCGTCTTGTCCCGAGGAAACGAGTATGCTCGACCCATTTTCTTCATGAGGGATAGATCAATGACGCTCGACTCCCGTTTGCGTGGCTTCTTAGCCCTGCTTTGTTGTTGTTGAGCGCCTTTTTGGCCTTTTGACTTATTTCTGCTTTTGCGCTGAGTCTTCTTTATAACAGGTTGACATGAAGCGGCCTTTTCATCCTTTACGGCCTGTTGGAGAAGGCGTTGCGTCTTGGCTTTCTCATAGATGACCATTTCGCGGTTATGGTCGTCTCGGACTTTTTGACCCGCTTCCTTCATAAGCTTGTCCATTTGTTCTTCGAACGACGGACTGGGCACTTTTGCATCCGGAACTTTCATTGTATCAGGATTAGCGTCCTCCCATTGAGTATCCGCTTCTTCATCGAAGTCATACATGACATAGCAGCTGTTTAGTAGCTCCCGTTTCTTTGACCGGACGTATCCAAGCCCAATTGTTTCCATTCTCCCATTAGGCAGTTTGCGTTGAGTCCCGGGAATGTTCCAGACTTTGTCATAGAATTTGGCTTTTTGAACGGTCTGCTTGAAGGATATCCCCTGGCGTTTCAGCAGCTTTTTCAAACCCTCTGTATAATATCTGGGAAGACGGATAGGCTGAAGCCTGTCGAGCGTAGGATCCGCGCCATGCTTGATTTCTTTTTCCACCTTGGTTTCTTCAGAGCGGTAGAACAAAATTGCTTTCTCGCTCTCTCGCCTGGGAGGGATGTAGAATGTTTGTAGCTTTTCTACATTGTAAATATTAAGTGCGTCCTGTTCTTTATGGTGTTTAAGCGGCACCATGGCGACTTGTAGACTTTGTTCTTCGTCAGTGGAATTTCGTATTGAAGGTCGAGCAGAGAATACAACACGGATCTCATCTTCCGAGTCGCTACCAAAGATCAACGCAGGAGTGGACGGTCCCGGCTTGTTGGGTTGGGGCGGACCCGAATACACTATCTCCTCTTCCTCCTCGGTATCACTACCGAAGACAGGGATGGTAGCGTTAGCTTTATTCTCTGGTTTATGACACTTCTCCGTATCTTCGAAATCCGGTAAGAAATATTTGGCATCTTCGTATTTGCGAACCTCGTTCACGGAGAACGGGTTCAGTTCTCCCGTCACGGTATACTCGAAACCATCTTTAAAATACTTCATACACTGATGTTGTGTAGAAGGGATGATGTTGTACTCGTGTAACCATGGCCGGCCGAGCAAAGCGTTGTAGCATGTCTTGGCGTCTATGACATGGAACTTAATGTCCGTGACGAGTAGCCTGAAACGTAGCGTCAGTATCACAGACCCAAGAGTTCTTGATGACTGGGAGTCGAACCCGGAGATGGTGATCTTGTCACGAGCAAGGTGTTGGACGCTCATGCAGATTTCTTTTAACACCCGCACGTTGAGGAGATTAACGGAGGATCCATTGTCGATCAGGATTTTGCCTATCTTAATATCGTGGCAGTATCCTGAGACATAGAGGGGGCGATTGTGTTCGCACGTCCCAAGGAGAAGGTCCTCGTCGCCGAAAGTGACATCGGCCGTATGCACTTCCTCCAATTCATCTTTCATCTTTTCCTCGGCCAGGCATGCTTGGAATTGTTCCGGATCTTGGAGCACCTTAATCAACGAATCTCTCGCCTCTTTTGATAGCAAAAGGGTGTCAAGAATGCTGAGCTGTGAGGGCAACTTTCTCAGATGTGCTAAGACGTTGTAATCCACCTTATTCTTCTTCGGCGGGTTGTTGGCGTTTAGCTTTTCCAGAACTTGGTCATCTAAGACGATATCTTCAGAGACCTTTTCTTTCCCTTTATCTTTTCTGCTTGAGGGTCCGAGGTTCTTTTCAGGTAGCGTCCGATTCCGTAGCCGAATATTTTCGCAGACCTTCGGTTCTTCTTCTTTTCCCGAAGTGGATTCTTTAAAGAGAGGGGCAAGTTCTAGCTCCTCATCAGAATCGCTTCCGAATGTAGGCACTGATGACCCGCCAGTGTTAACCATGCGACAATCGCCGGTAGTTCTTTCAAGCTCTCCGGTCGTATTTCTTTGCTCCCGACGAGTTTTACGCTTTTCCCGCTTAAAGCATTGTCGATGAGCAACGTATCCTTGCCACCATTTATCGAAAGCTTTGCACTCTTGGGTGGGGTGCGAAACTTTCCGATGATATATGCAATAGGACGGGTGCACTTCTATTTCATTGGTGATGCTTCCTTCAGAGGATGGTAGCTTCATGCCCATTGATATGGCCTTAGCAAACTTTTTCCTCATCTTGAATTGGCTTTTGTCAACGGTGGAGGCATTTTGCTCCTGCGGGATCATCTCAGCTCTTTCATCAAGTCGTTGGCGCTTGGCCCTTTCAAATATAGCCGTCTCGCGTTCTCGATCAGCTTTACTTTTCAATCGAGCTTCGTTAAGGAACGCGTCAATCATTTCAACTGATAGTTCCGGAAATTTTGGTTCAAGATCTGCCCCCAGCGCTTCGGTACAAGGAGTTTCCTTATCGTTCGTTATCGAATGGGAAATCATATGACAGCTCGCCACATATTCCTCGGATTCATCTGATGAACTTTCTCCCTCATCTTCTTCTTGAAAGACGTGATTGAGAAACTCTTGGAGCGTAGTGGGAGTCCGTACCTTTTGGTTGTATTCATCCAGCGCGTCAATCTGCTTTTGTAAGTCCGTGCGCTTGTCGCCAGGCTTCACGGGCTTCTTAGATTTCTTTTTCTTCTTTTTCGAAGATTTTGACGGCTGGTTGCGAGTGCTTGAGCCACCACCATCGGTCTTTGGAGTTGTACGTGGCTTCAGCATCCCTTCAATGACCTGCGGTTCCAACGGGTTCTCCCACTTGATTGCTGAGCACGCCTGAAGGTCGTTCAGCATTTTCTTTGTCTTAGCTGATAATACAACCTCCCAAGGAGCTTCCTCAACGACGGAGCATGTTGCCCCCGGCGTATTCGTCCCCTTAGAGGTGTGGGGCTGCGGGGGATTCACCTTCCATTTGTCAGATAACGCGAACTTGCCCAGTCGGTACTGGTTTTCAAGCCAATTCTTAAAAACGTAGCAATCTTCGATCGGATGGCCTAGTACTCGATGATAAGGACAGTAGTTAGGCTCGTTGATGTCACTTGGTTGCAACGGACGTTTTGGATCCGGCAGATTTATGAGTCTGTTGCGCAACGCCAGCTCGAATAACCTCCTCGTTTTATCGCGGGGAAAGGAATAAGGACGTCCCATCCTATCCTCAAGGAGTACGTATGGGCGCATATTATTTTGACGAGCAACCGGCTTCGGGTCGCTCGATTTTTGTTGAGCGTTAGCGACGACGATCGCTTTTCCCTTCCCCTTGTTATTTCGGGAGTCCGGCCTTGGAAGAGGGGGTTTATGGCCCATTTGATCCATTTGCGCTAGTTTGTCAATCAAGGCCTGGAAGGTAGTTGGCTTGAAAAACATCATAAATTGTGAGATGGTCGCTTGCGGATCAAGGTTTCCTACAAACATACCCACCGCAGGAGCTTCTTCAATGCGTTGCTCGCACTTCGACCATAAGTTCCGCCATCGTATAGCGTACTGAACCCACGTCTCGCCGGGTTTTACCCTGGCGTTAATCAGTGCCGTCATCGGGGTACGTTCACTGGCACTTGCAAAACGTTGAGTAAACAGCAACTTCATCTCCGTGAAGGTTTTAATAGAGTCATTCGGGAGCTCAGAGTACCATTCGAACGCCGTATCTGATAAACTTCCAACAAACTGGCGAAGCAACAGCTTGTCATCACCGCCGGTGTTACCGTAGAGTGCCCTGAACTGGGCAACATGCTGATGAGGATTGCCCGTTCCTTTGTAGACATGGAACTTGGGAATTGTGTAACCGGGTGGATACTTGATTTGATCGTACCAACTTGGATATGGCCGCCCCGTTTTTACGACTTGGCCAGCCGCTTCGGTCGCATGATGAACCCGTATTTGCTGGGCGATGTACTCATCCAAATCAGCTTTGGAGATTGTATCCTCTTTAGCTGTCGATAGAGCTGGTGGAGGATTTGATGTCTCTCCCCTATCGTCTCCAAGGACGATCGGGGGTTCTTCGGCTGGAGGATCTTGTTGTATCATCATCCCTATCATGTCTTCGAAGAGGAGGCCCATACGTTGTATGTTGGCTGCTTGTTCAGCAGCCTCTTTGTCATTCTTCTCCAATATCCAACGAAAGAATTCGGCGTCGGTTTCTTCCTCCTGGCGCTCATCTGAGGACGTTTCAGGATTTTCTTTTGGCCCTGTAAGTGCGGCCATAGCGTTCATCATCTCCTGGAGCTTCTGTTGCTGCTCCTGAGCCTTGGTCACTGACCATGTAAGCGGTCTATGACCCGTGGATGCACGGCTGTCTTCTTTTCCCGATTCCATGTAAACCGTATGAACTGTTATGTCCCCTGACTTGGGGCGTTTAGGTTCACCATTTTTAACTTTTGTTGCTGACGCGGGAGTTTTCTCTGGCCTCCTTCTTTTGTGGGCCGTTGAGGTTGAAGGGGCCGTTGCAGTGGGCACCCTAGCGATTGTTGTCCCTTGCTGTTTAATGGGACGGTCCTTGTCTTTTTCCACCTTCGCCTTTTTCTGGCGACGAGAGTGACCTGGGTCAATCACGGAGTCTTGAATCCTCCGCCAAACTTTATAAATTTTTGAAGACAGCCGTTGAGGGGGCTGTTCTTGCTTTGTTTCCAGATCTCTCTCCATAGGTGAGGAGATCTTTTCAGTATAGCGGTTGGAGAGTTCTTCCATACCCTCCTCAGCAGTTCAAAGCTGTTCCCAGTTGGAACAGCAGCGTTGACTTCCACCACTGGAGCCGGTGGAGTTAGCCCTGAGGGGGAGTTGCCCCCTGCCTTCTTCACTCGTTGCCAATGGCGACGTCGAGCATGACGAGCCGTTGGGACCGGCTCGGAGATTGAGATATCTTCTTTTTGCCCCCTGTCTGAATGGGGCGCCGCCGGTGTTAACCTCTTAAAGACTGAGGTTGTCTTTTGAGGGATGATATTCAACCTGTCGAAGACGGATCCTCGAGCAGGGACAGGAGCAGGAATCGCCAATCTTGAAGAGACTGACTCTTTGACAGGGGAAACCGCCTTGACGACTTCTAGAGCAGCAGTCATTGACTTCCTTGGGACAGCCAGTTTAGAGTTCTGATTTAGCCTGGTGAAAACAGAGGCTGTTGGTTTGGCAGTGGGCGACCCGTTGACAGGGGCCATCGTGGCAGTGATTCGGTCGAAGACCGACTTCTTGTTCACCTCCGGTACAGGTATCGGCATAGAGAAGCTTGTAGGTGGGATCATGGTCCCGAAGAACAGGCCAGTTGTGGCTTGGGTCACCTGGTCTACCGGCAGAGCGAGGAAGGAAGCCGCTTGGGGCTCATATGCTACACCTCCCGGTGAGGTGGAGCGTCCGTTGCAGTGGCACTTCGAGCAGGTGGTGCAGTTAGAGGCCATCGAATCTTGAGTTCTGCGCCAGGCAAGAGACCAAATCTTAGTAACTTGAAATCCGAAGGCAACCATTTAACAAACCGCGATTGGTTCGCGAAGACGACACACGAAGTGTGGAGTGGAAAGAGGAAAAGGTCCCACCAGGCGTGCCGGAATCTGTTCCCTTCCGAACGGCGGCACACAGGACCGCGATGTCCTGACGCTGGGATTCGGGGCAGATGCTATTTGGTTTTATCCGTCCACCTCTCCGAAGATGCCAAGTTGATTTATGGCAACGTGTATCGGAGGTTTAGACGGATGCGGCCGATGTAGCAGATTTCATCAGATTCCCCCTCGCTTGAGGGGTTTTTGATTGTGGGGACGCTCTTCCCTGCAGGCGCAAGCCCCTGCAGTTAATTACGCTACCGCATTGCGGTAACAACTTTCTCCTTCTCCAGAATTTCACTTCGTGTCGTGTATGTTTCTTTTGTTGGTGGTTGCCCGTGGATTGTATACGGAGACTGAGTAATGCCGTCGCCCGTAGGACGTGGATTGGTCCAAATCCGTATTTACTTAGATTTGGGTTTGGTGTTTTAGTTTAAGGATACGTTAGCCATGTTTAGGCTAAGATCGACTTAAACGTTCGTTAAGGATACATTAGTCTTGTTTGGGACTAAGATCGACTTAACGTAGTGATATATGGCCATCAGGACTCGTCACCTCTTTGACGTCGTTGAAGGATTACGACGACAGGTGTCAGAAGAGCTCAGAGATGTACCCTTGAACCAAAGTTGATTTGGAGTTTTATCATCCATTTAAATGTCTAAGGATACGTTAGCCGTATTTGGGGCTAAGATCAACTTAAACGGGACCGTTTAGATCCGCAAAAGAGCATTTGAAGGCTCTATTGTTCCAGTTTAGGGACGTAGTGGTCCATCGGTAGTTTAGGGACGTTGCGGTCCATACTCCGGTTTAGGAACGTGGTGGTCCATATTCCAGTTTACGGACGTGGTGGTCCATATTCCAGATTAAGGACGTGGTGGTCCATATTCCAGTTTAAAGACATGGTGGTCCGTTATTAGTTTAGGGACGTTTCGGTCCGATATTAGTTTAGGGACGTTTCGGTCCGATATTAGTTTAAGGACGTTTCGGTCCATCGCCAGTTTAGGGACGTGGTGGTCCAACATTAGTTTAGAGACGTTTCGGTCCGATATTAGTTTAAGGACGTTTTGGTCCATGTTCCAGTTTAGGGACGTGTGGGTCTATCGCCAGTTTAGGGACGTGGTGGTCTATCATTAGTTTAAGGACGTTTCGGTCCGACATTAGTTTAAGGACGTTTCGGTCCACGAGTTTAAGGACCCCGCAGTCCATATACGTATGGTCGTTGGGACCCGTCACCTCTCTGACGTCGTTGAAGGATTACAACGACATGTGTCAGAGGAGTTCGGAGATGTACCCTCAAACCGGTAGTAAATTGATTTAAGAGAGCAATCTTGCTCAGTCAATTTAATTTAAGGACTTACGGCCAAAATTGGGCTAAGTCCAGTTGAAAATATTCAACATTTTATTTGCTTTTGCATTGCATTTCTTTTTTATTTTTATTTAGGCTTTGCCCAGAAAGGATGCAGAGTATCAATTTGTTTTGGTATCTGTTCTTTATAAATGATGCAGAGCATCAATTTTATTTGGGCTCTGCCCTTTTATTACTTTGCAATTTATTTTTGGCCTGCTTGGTCTTTTTGATTTGGGCCTGGCCCTTTTTGGAAATGCATTGCATTTATCAGGCGCTTTGCGCCAATCAGAGAGCGCAAGCGCTTGTGACGACGACACGTGTCATGCAAGCGCAGTGCGCCGTGCTAGTGCGCTGCACTTGAGCTGCTGACACGTGGCGCCCTCTGGTGAGTTGCGCCAATCACAGAGAGCAAAGCTCTATTTCAAAAGCGCATAGCGCAATTGGTTCAGATGCTGACACGTGGCGCTCTCTGGTGGCTTGCGCCAATTCAAGAGCGCAACAGCGCAGTATTGCAAGTGCAAGGCACTATGATTTAGGAATCTTTTAGATTCAATGAACAGAGGTGCAAAGCACTGTTAGATTTTTCTGATCTAATTTAGATCAAAGAAAATGATAAGTTTTTTTCTTATCTTAAAGAACCAAAGGTTCATAAGTGCAAACACTATTTTTACTTTTCCCTTTTATTTAGTTCTGTTTAAAGATCAATGATCTTGTTTTTAGATCACTGATCTGTTCATAAGATAATTTTCTCTTCTCTCAAAGGTTTTTACCTTCTGTTGTTCTTGAGGAGTTCTCTTCTCTTTTTTTTTAGAAAGATGTTCATCCTCTTTGAATTGAAGTCTGGGGTCCTTTTTATAGTGCTCATAAATTAGTTAAATTTGTTAAAGAGATCTCTTTCTGAGTGATTTGGGGAATTTTCCCCACCGTTGGATCTTTGATCCAAGGGCTTCTGTTTTACAGAAGAAAATCTTCTTGTTTTAATAAGAACAGAAAGATTTCTTTAAATCTCCATTCTGTTTTGCGCAACTCCCCAGCGCTTGACACGTGTAGCGCAGCGCAGCGCTTGCGCAGCTGTGCTTGCGCAACTGCGCAGACACGTGTCGTGCAGTGCAGTGCTTGCGCAGTTGGCTTGCGCAACTGCGCAGACACGTGTCTCGCAGTGCAGTGCTTGCGCAACTGCGCAGACACGTGCCGCGCAGTGCAGCGCTTGCGCAACTGAAACGTTGCTTCCTTTACTTTTTTGTTTTAAACAGAGCTTTGCTCTGATTGGTTGCGTTGCCTTGGGCGCTGCGCTGATGCGTCTGCGCCAGACACGTGGCTCCTTGCGCTCAGCGCAGAGGATCTGAAACGTTGCTTCATGATTTTGAATTTTTGAAATTCAAACAGATCCTGAAGCGTCATTGATCTATCCCTCATGAAGAAAATGGGTCGAGCATACTCGTTTCCTCGGGACAAGACGAAGAAGATACTTGATCTTGCTCTAAAGCATCAAATGCTTACACTGCCGGAGTCTAAACACCCCGAACAAGCGGGCAAGGTATCACACCCGGACTATTGCTTTTATCACCAAGTGGTAGGGCACCCTCTTGAGGACTGCTTCACCTTCAAGAATTGGGTCGAAGATCAGTATCAGCTTGGCAAGTTCGCTCTGTCCGACAACTGGAGGGTAGCACCGCCACAAAAGCACGAGCCCAAGGCCACGAAAGAAGAACCGGTTCCGCATTGGGATTGGAAGTGAATTCGTACTTGTCATGCGATAATGATATCAAGGGAAGAGCCCGAGAACATGGATGACCTTCCCTGGTGCTTTGAAAACAGCAATGACGAGATAATCTCAGAATTCCCACCCGCGCCGAAAGAACTGGAGGATGGAGTACATACCACTGCAGATAACCTCAAGAAAATTGAGTTGGGGACGGCAAACGATCCACGACCGACATTCATCAGCGAGTTACCATCTGAAGAGAGGGTAGCTGCATTAAAGGACGTGCTTCTACAACATAGAGATTGCTTCGCGTGGAACTATTCCGAAATGCCGGGACTAGACCGAGAAATTGCTGTACACAAATTGGCAATATCCCCGGACATCAAGCCAATCAAACAAGCGCCGAGGAGAATGCGGCTCGAGCTCGAGATGAGTATCGACGCCGAGGTCAAGAAGCTGATCGACTCTGGCTTTATCCAGGAGGTTCAATATCCTGAATGGATCGCTAACATCGTCCCGGTGATGAAGAAAAATGGGACAGTACGCATATGCGTAGACTTTCGGGATCTCAATAAAGCTTGCCCGAAGGATGATTTCCCAGTGCCAGTCACCGAACTGATGATAGACAACACGTCCACTCATGAGGTTTTCTCCTTCATGGACGGCTCATCGGGGTATAATCAGATAAAAATGCATCATGAAGACCAGAAGCATACCGCTTTCCGGACCCCTTTGGGAATATTCTGCTATAAAGTGATGCCCTTCGGATTAAAGAACGCCGGTGCCACTTATCAAAGGGCCATGACGAAGATCTTCGATGACCTTATACACGAAATCGTCGAATGTTATATCGACGACCTCGTTGTTAAAAGCAAATCATACGAGGAACATCTCGAACATCTGAAGACCGTATTTCAACGCCTTTGGCAATACAACTTGAAGATGAACCCGCTCAAGTGTGCATTCGGAGTTTCCTCAGGCAAATTCCTGGGATTCATTGTTCGACACCGAGGTATTGAAATAGATCAGTCAAAGATCAAAGCGATCATGGAAATGCCTCCGCCGAGAACTCTCAAACAGTTGCGATCTCTCCAAGGGAAGCTCACGTATATACGGCGATTTATAGCCAACCTTTCAGGAAAGTGCCGTCCTTACAGTCACCTGATGAAGAAGGGAACCCCGTTCGTCTGGGATCAAAAATGCAAAAGCGCACTAGACGAGATCAAGCAATACCTGCGGAACCTGCCGGTGTTGGCTGCCCCGGTTAAGGGAAAACCTCTCATTCTCTACACGACCGCCCTCGAACGTTCCTTAGGCGCATTATGGGCACAAGAGAACTATCAAGGGAAAGAAGGAGCACTCTACTACTTAAGTCGAGTTCTGCTGGGGGCAGAAAGCAACTACTCCCCCATTGAGAAACACTGCCTGGCGTTGATCTTTGCGATAACAAAGCTCAGGTACTATGCGTTGGCGCATGAAGTCCGTCTTATTTCGAAGGTGGACCCTCTCAAATATCTAATGTCAAAGGCCATATTGACAGGTCGACTCGCCAAATGGGCTCTGCTCTTGATGGAGTTCTCGATAACATATCAACCTCTCAAGGCAGTGAAAGGCCAGGACATCGCCGATTTCCTCGCTGAGCATTCGATACCCGCCGATTCTCCTCTGAATTGTGATTTGCCATACGAACATGCGTTTGATGCGATCGACGGTGATAATACCCGATGGGAGCTTTATTTCGACGGAGCATCTTCCGTGAAGAAGCGCAAACAAAGTACCCCTATAATCAAATCGGGGGTAGGACTCATCTTTGTAACTCCACAAGGAGGGATAATGCGCTTTGCTTTCTCCCTGACGGAGCCGAGGACAAACAATGAAACCGAATACGAAGCTCTGATAGCAGGCCTCGAGATCGCCATCGACATGGGAATTGAAAATCTCCTCATATACGGAGACTCTCAACTGGTCGTTAGTCAAGTAAACGGCGATTACCAAACATGCAAACCGGAGTTGGTGAAGTACGGTGAAAAGGTGCAACAACTCTTGACCCAAATTCCCTCCTATACTTTGGAGAACATACCGCGTGCGGAAAACAGCAAAGCGGACGCACTGGCCAAACTTGCTAAAGAACTAGCTGACGAGAACCTCGATGACGTTAGAATCGTGGTACAAAGCCGTCGAGTGCTTGCCCCAGCAGAAATATCTCCGAAATCATCCGAAGAAAAAGGGGCGAACGAGCAGACAACCCTGCAAGTAAAAGATTGGGAAAATACCGAGGATTGGAGGGAAGTCTTCATAGATTACTTCAAGTCCCACCGGGTGTGCCAGAATCTGTTCCCCTCCGAACGGCGGCGCATAGGACCGCGATGTCCTGACGCTGGGATTCGGGGCAGATGCTATTTGGTTTTATCCGTCCACCTCTCCGAAGATGCCAAGTTGATTTATGGCAACGTGTATCGGAGGTTTAGACGGATGCGGCCGATGTAGCAGATTTCATCAGATTCCCCCTCGCTTGAGGGGTTTTTGATTGTGGGGACGCTCTTCCCTGCAGGCGCAAGCCCCTGCAGTTAATTACGCTACTGCATCGCGGTAACAAATTTCTCCTTCTCCAGAATTTCACTTCGTGTCGTGTGTGTTTCTTTTGTTGGTGGTTGCCCGTGG
The DNA here is from genome assembly GCA_030015575.1 of Agapanthus africanus. Taxonomy (NCBI): domain Eukaryota; kingdom Viridiplantae; phylum Streptophyta; class Magnoliopsida; order Asparagales; family Amaryllidaceae; genus Agapanthus; species Agapanthus africanus. The sequence continues at coordinate 979,146,607 of CM057337.1, forward strand.
ATTGTATACGGAGACTGAGTAATGCCGTCGCCCGTAGGACGTGGATTGGTCCAAATCCGTATTTACTTAGATTTAGGTTTGGTGTTTTAGTTTAAGGATACGTTAGCCATGTTTAGGCTAAGATCGACTTAAACGTTCGTTAAGGATACATTAGTCTTGTTTAGGACTAAGATCGACTTAACGTAGTGATATATGGCCATCAGGACTCGTCACCTCTCTGACGTCGTTGAAGGATTACGACGACAGGTGTCTTTGGAGTTCAGAGATGTACCCTTGAACCAAAGTTGATTTGGAGTTTTATCATCCATTTAAATGTCTAAGGATACGTTAGCCGTATTTGGGGCTAAGATCAACTTAAACGGGACCGTTTAGATCCGGCAAAAGAGCATTTGAAGGCTCTATTGTTCCAGTTTAGGGACGTAGTGGTCCATAGGTAGTTTAGGGACGTTGCGGTCCATGCTCCAGTTTAGGGACGTGGTGGTCCATATTCCAGTTTACGGACGTGGTGGTCCATATTCCAGATTAAGGACGTGGTGGTCCATATTCCATTTTAAAGACGTGGTGGTCCGTTATTAGTTTAGGGACGTTTCGGTCCGATATTAGTTTAGGGACGTTTCGGTCCATCGCCAGTTTAGGGACGTGGTGGTCCAACATTAGTTTAGGGACGTTTCGGTCCGATATTAGTTTAAGGACGTTTCGGTCCATGTTCCAGTTTAGGGACGTGGGGGTCTATCGCCAGTTTAGGGACGTGGTGGTCTATTATTAGTTTAAGGATGTTTCAGTCCGACATTAGTTTAAGGACGTTTCGGTCCGACATTAGTTTAAGGACGTTTCGGTCCACGAGTTTAAGGACCCCGCAGTCCATATACGTGTGGTCGTTATGACCCGTCACCTCTCTGATGTCGTTGAAGGATTACAACGACAGGTGTCAGAGGAGTTCGGAGATGTACCCTCGAACCGGTAGTAAATTGATTTAAGAGAGCAATCTTGCTCAGTCAATTTAATTTAAGGTCTTACGGTCAAAATTGGGCTAAGTCTAGTTGAAAATGTTCAACATTTTATTTGCTTTTGCATTGCATTTCTTTTTTATTTTTATTTAGGCTTTGCCCAGAAAGGATGCAGAGTATCAATTTGTTTTGGGCTCTGTTCTTTATAAATGATGCAGAGCATCAATTTTATTTGGGCTCTGCCCTTTTATTACTTTGCAATTTATTTTTGGCCTGCTTAGTCTTTTTGATTTGGGCCTGGCCCTTTTTGGAAATGCATTGCATTTATCAGGCGCTTTGCTCCAATCAGAGAGCGCAAGCGCTTGTGACAACGACACGTGTCATGCAAGCGCAGTGCGCTGCGCTAGTGCGCTGCGCTAGTGCGCTGCACTTGCGCTGCTGATACGTGGCGCCCTCTGGTGAGTTGCGCCAATCACAGAGAGCAAAGCTCTATTTCAAAAGCGCATAGCGCAATTGGTTCAGATGCTGACACGTAGCGCTCTCTGGTGGCTTGCGCCAATCCAAGAGCGCAACAGCGCAGTATTGCAAGTGCAAGGCACTATGATTTAGGAATCTTTTAGATTCAATGAACAGAGGTGCAAAACACTGTTAGATTTTTCTGATCTAATTTAGATCAAAGAAAAAGATAAGTTTTTTTCTTATCTTAAAGAACCAATGCTTCATAAGTGCAAAGCACTATTTTTACTTTTCCCTTTTATTTAGTTCTGTTTAAAGATCAATGATCTTGTTTTTAGATCACTGATCTGTTCATAAGAGAATTTTCTCTTCTCTCAAAGGTTTTTACCTTCTGTTGTTCTTGAGGAGTTCTCTTCTCTCTCTTTTTTTTAGAAAGATGTACATCCTCTTTGAATTGATGTCTGGGGTCCTTTTTATAGTGCTCATAAATTAGTTAAATTTGTTAAAGAGATCTCTTTCTGAGTGATTTGGGGAATTTTCCCCACCGTTGGATCTTTGATCCAAGGGCTTCTGTTTTAGAGAAGAAAATCTTCTTGTTTTAACAAGAACAGAAAGATTTCTTTAAATCTCCATTCTGTTTTGCGCAACTCCCCAGCGCTTGACATGTGTCGCGCAGCGCAGTGCTTGCGCAGCTGTGCTTGCGCAACTGCGTAGACACGTGTCGTGCAGTGCAGTGCTTGCGCAGTTGGCTTGCGCAACTGCGCAGACACGTGTCGCGCAGTGCAGTGCTTGCGCAACTGCGCAGACACGTGCCGCGCAGTGCAGCGCTTGCGCAACTGAAACGTTGCTTCCTTTACTTTTTTGTTTTAAACAGAGCTTTGCTCTGATTGGTTGCGCTGCCTCGGGCGCTGCGCTGATGCGTCTGCGCCAGACACGTGGCGCCTTGCGCTCAGCGCAGAGGATCTGAAGCGTTGCTTCATGATTTTGAATTTTTGAAATTCAAACAGAGCCTTGCTCTGATTGGGGGAAACAATTGTGATGGATAGTTTGAGTGCAATGCTAGTACAGTTTAGACTCATTTGTACATTTGATATTGCGGGGGAGCGTCCGACATGTGGACTGCTATCTCTGCCAGTTTGTATATTATTTGTTTGGGGCACAATCGGGTTGAGGTCGATGTCACCCTTGTACATATTTATTTTCTTTTTTGTACTAGGATTATCTCAAGACGGGATGCATGAATAGCCGGCTTCTAGATGGCAACGGGTCCACATCTCATAGTGTTGAGACGGAGGGGACCTTACTCTAGAATTGGCGGGCTATTCGCCACACTCGTAGGGGGTATAGGTTGACCCACGGAGGGGTGCCCAAGTTACCGGATTCCGTGAAGTGCTGGGTGGCCCATTCATGTTGTTGATTGGGGTTGTCTCGTTTCTGGGATTGGCGGGTAACTTGTCGCACTCGTAGGGGTTTAGGTTTCATTACATTGGCTATCCACACAACAAGGAACGTCGGGTCTCATTTGCGGCTCAAGTGAAACCCGAGGCTCTAGGATTATCCACCACTCTGTGTTGCTTGGCTGAGATTCTGTGATGTTGCTTTATATCATGCCTGGGATGATTGTTATATATATTTATATATATACTAGTAGATGTTGTATATGTTTTGCACCCGCGCTAGTCCAGCCCCCGCTCTGTCGTTAGTTAAGTAACCTAACAGGTGATGACGGTGCCCAGTGGCGAATGCGGATGACATATACGTACATTTTATTTTCGTTCCTTTCTGTTGTGTGATATGTTTAATAGATGGGACTACGTTGATTCTAATCAATGCAAGGAAAACAAATCTATTTGATGTTGTTGGAACTAATTTTTTTGAAAACAGACATTACAGACGTTTTCTTTTGTTTTGCACAGTGCTATTCAGTTTGGAATATCCTGCACCTCATTCGACGGGGCAAGGTCCAAGTTATCTTCATCGAGAGTGACCCCTTGGCAGAAGTTTGCGTCAATGTAATAACTTTTCTATAGTCGATTCTTTTGCTTTGCATCGTGGTATTCAGTTTGGAATATCCTACACCTCATTCGATGAGGAAAGAGCCGAGATCCCTTCACCGGGAGTGACCTCTTTAGCAAAAGTTTTCGCCACTATATATTTGTAAAACCACTTGGATTCCTTCAACGATATCAAGTTCATTACGTTAAAAGTTTTTCGCCAAAAACCAGCCGTAACCCTCCGTCATTTCAGATTAGTATTGCTTAGTATCCGTGCTACTTATGTCGTGCTTAACCGAGGCGTAGTGTTCGGTAGCTATGTAGTGTTTTTCCATTGTATGGATATGCGATTGGTTTGGACAGTCGTGCGGTCATTTTGGCTCAGTCAAGGACTCGTGCGGGTGGGTCTAATGCAATCAAGATAATGACGGGTTGAACTTGATTAGGATCCTTTGATATGTTGGCTCAGTCAAGGTCACTTGGGTCCTAGGGGTAAAAATCGCATCGGGGGTTTCAAACATTCAGGAAACTTTCCAGGTATGCGCATACCTTCTGGAGTGTGATAATTTGAGTGACTTCCATCAAGTTATCATGCGATGATAGTTGGATCCCGATTCCTACTGATGAGTAGGTTTACTCCTCGGGTGATTTTAGATGATCCCGACTAATTCTCCTTTGGGTTTGGAGGAGGATTTGAGGAAACAGTGGGGGACATCCTGGTTAGATAAAGTGATTAACCATTCTGATCTAGGTTAGAGTGTACGCTGTGTGTTTCTTTTCTCTCTCTCTCTCTCTTTGGCAGCGACCGTGGCCCGACCCTAGACTAAAACTCATGAACCAAGTTAACCGAACCTTCTTAAAACACATTGGCTTTTGGATTGTTATAGTTGCATATATCATTGTCATTCCTCTTTTTACCCTTTGCATTTCTCCAGAACATCCCGTATCACTACGAAGATCCACATTTATCGGATATGACCATCGTATAGTTATATACGAACTCGAAGAAACTTGTTCCAGTTCGAGAATGGATTCTGGTTCAGGAGAAATTGAATAGGATTATTCGTTTGTCTTTTCCCTTACCTTCTCTCAGGTTGCGAGGGCTCCTAGGATTAGGAGACTACACCTATTGTGCTCATTGGATAGTTTTCTTCCAAAGCTCAGACTGGTGCCGAAATGTAAGGAAGGAAGAAAACCAATTAGCCTAAGTATGGTGTACATAAGGTAATAAGTAAAGACAAATAAATGGATTAGAAAGAAGGCAAAGTAAAATGCGAATGCTATCATTCACGAAGAAACCGCGTATATCATCGCCACCACTACTTTACCTTTGCATTTGTCTGGAACATTTCGTATCACTACGAAGATCCACATTTATCGGATAAGCCATCGTATAGTTACATACGAACTCGAAGGAACTTGTTCCAGTTCGAGGATGGATTCCAGTTCAGGAGAAATCGAATAGGATTATTCGGGTTATCTTTTATTTTTACCTTCTCTCAGGTTGCGAGGGCTCCTAGGATTAGGAGGGTATACCTATGACGCTTATTGGATAGTCTTCTTCCAAACCATAGGCTGGTGCCGAAAGGTAGGGAAGGAAGAAAATCATTTCGCCTAAGGGTGGTGTACAGAAGGTAATAAGTAAATACAAATAAAGGGATTGGAGAGATGGCAAGGAAATATACGGTTACTGTCATGAATCTGGATAGTGCAAGAGGCATTCCTAGGAATACCCGGATACCCCTTCGAAACATTTTCATATTTCAGTCACTGTGCAGTGTTAATTGAAAAATGATTTCCCAATTAGATTCCGACTCCAGGGTATGTGTTTACCAGCTTTGATTCTCACATCTGTATAGTATTACAGATGATGAGTAGGAGTAGAATATTGGGAATTAGGTGATTATATCCTCATTATATCGGAATTCGTTGTAATTGGTGATATTTGAGGAAATCACCTGGGTTTTTCCTGACGAAATTTTTTTTGGTTTTGAATATCCGTAGTTATGCACCAGTTTCAAACTGATATATCTGTACGTTTATTTTATAAAGTGAGATATAACTTTTTGAAATTATGTCTATGACATTTATCTATCTCAGTTGATGGTTAGATAAGGAGTATTCAACAACAATGTTATTCTTCTTAACCATAGTGCAGTTTTCAACCTACGACGCACAGGGTATGAGTTATTTAACTCAGGGGACTTATACAATGCATTGTATGTTGTCCAGTGTCCATTAGGACAAAGGGGTTAGTACCCGTACTATATTCTGTTTACTTGTGACTTCTTTAGTTTTTAGATATGTGTTTCACTGAAATACAAGGTCCAAATTTTGAGAATTTATAGGTATATGAATAAAGTAGAGAACCACATGTTGCAAGTATCAGAATTCTTCAAGGTGATCGAAGATATAGATACTTGTGCTAGGTATTACGTTGATAGTAATGTCCTTGAGAACTTGCTTCTCTTTAAGGTTACTCAGATGAAGACTGCAGCAAACAACTGCACTCGTTACCTCTGTGGATGCACTTCTAGATGAGTAATGTTGCTTGGCCTCATTCCACTTAGTTGACATGCACTGGAGACAGCTGCATGATTTGAATATGGTTCCAATTAAATTAGTGTCTCTGTTTCCATATTGTATATAGAATGGTTCATATCTTAACGATATTAAGGTATATGGAGTTGTCCGGCTTATGCTTAAAACCAGACTCTGGATAAACTCAAGGTACGTTTCAGTAATGGTTGTTTGTGGGTTATCCCGGGCTATGTCGAGGGTTAACTTTCTACCATCTGGAAGATCAATAGATATATTGTTCTTCACTTGCCACACTTTTAGTTAAATGGATTCTTTTCAGAAAACATAAGTTGGAGTATGGTAGAACTGGAAGTGATTCCAGAACCACAAACGATTACTGAAAATTTAATAGAACTTAAAAATTCAATTGGTATTGACATTCCATTATCCACTCCGCAGATATGGTGGGTAACCTCAGGCACCCGAGAGGTACTTCGGTCTTCAGAGATAAGGTGACATGGAGGTTCTTGTTTACCCAGACTTGACATTGCTGCTGTTCTAGACTATGAGACCCGGCAGGAGGATGAATATAGTGTCGTTCTAAACTATCTTTAGAAATGCACGTGTATATGACTTTGCCAGAGGGTTGTAGTCAGTGGGAGCAGCGGAAGCATAGTGGACAAGTAGCTTATGTCTATTTATAGACTAAAGCAGATATAGCGGAGATAGATCATCTATTTTTGATGTGACAGTCATAGGTTTTGACTTCATCAGAATAGGAGATGGATATGGTAAGAAGATAGTAGAGTGTGATGTCCTGGTATTTGGATGACATGCACTTTATAGGAAGTGAAATTCCTATACTACGATCGGTTATACTGTGGTTGTCACAAAGTTGTTTCTCCATATAGGATATGGATATAATATCAGGTTTTCTGGTTACTACATCTATGGTTTTAGATATAGATTTGGGTAGTGTCCCAATCTGGGTACTTTGACATTATTCTAAAGGTATTTTAGAATGGTTGACTCCTGGCATGGTGGTGTACCTGCAGGTGATGGAGTCACCCTCTCTAAAAGATATCTTTCAGACTAAAGGTGAGAGAGATTTACATGATTGGCATATCACTTGCTTAGACAATTGAGTCAAATCATGTGATGTCAAGTACCACACCAGATGTTGTTTTTGCACTAGCTGCAATAAGTATATATATTAATTCAATCCTGGAGAAACATTAGGAAGCGGTTAAGAATATAAGTGGATGTTCTTGGGATATGGTAATGACAGGCTCCTTCAAGAAACGGTTATCATTTCAGGCTTCCAAGGTGACCTGGATGACAGAGTGACTGTCAAAGTTTTAGTTTTCCCTCTTTTGAGGGACGGTATGTTGGACAGATGGTCCAAGCGGATACTGAGGAAGGCATGGCGCAGGATACTGATTAAATGAGGCTATTTCTCAAACACAATAGTTTCACAAACAAGCTTTACGAGACTGATTAGTAGAAGAGTTGGGTGTTTGGTATCACACGGGCTGTGAGTATGCGACATCGCAATAATTAGCCTTAAGTGCAAGCGGGAGATTGTTGGTTATAGTTCCCTCAAGGCAATTATCATAGTTGCAGGAAGGTGATTATGACGATTGAGGGAGGACCTATACCGGTAAAACAGTCTTACTCAAGATGATAATATGCTATCTGGTTTGTCTCTATCATCATGTACATGTTTTACGTGGCATTACAGATCACTACTACATGATGACGGAGCCCATAGGATTCTTGCTTGACTACCAGTATTATGATGGCGGTCATATACGTGGGAGCTGGGTGGTCTATAAGCACATCCTTAAATGTCCCTAGTCGTGGGAGTTTCGAGATTGGGCATCGATACTCCAGAGTAGACTAGTGTATATTGATCGAGACCCCAACGAGGGGCGGTGGCCGGTCTCACAAGACATTGGTGTTAGTTTGTTCACCTAAGATAGTATATAGGTGCTCATTGGGTTATGAGTACACCAGACGGACTCGCCGGGAACATGCTAGATAGCAGTTCGCAGGTGACATGTATACAGGTTAGTCTGTCGACCTGAGATCATCATTTGTCTCGTGTGAGTTCCCACTGTGTTTTGATTACTACCCTACCACGGCTCAAAGGAGTCGTGCAAACAGGTTTTAGTTTGGTACAGTCCCGAGCTACATGGAGGCAGTGAGCGGATCGTCGGGAATTCGTCTCTCCTGGTATTGGGGGTTGATGCCGCGCTGTGCACGGATGACCATCACCAGAAATCCTTGGCCAAGGTAGTCGACAATTACCGATTTGGATCAGTAGTTTTTCAGTGGGTGATGGGTTTTATGCCGACACTAAATGTCACGTTATTTGGGGTCTGACTTTATTCACCCCTAGACACGATATACGATACTCATAGACGAACGGACCAGACTGTACGGATATTTTCACTGTCAGGCTCAGTAGGATTTCATGATGAGTTTGTTCGCCGGCCTCCCTTTCACTCAATATCTGGGTAGCCGTTACGTACAGCTAGTGCCGCTGACGTGCTTGTGGTTAAACCCACTACTAGAGTATTGACGAGTTTTTAGAGTCCCACACATAGCGTTTCCCTGCTTCGGGCAAAACGATATAGAGGCCGTATAGTTTTACGGCAGGGTTCGATCATATACGTGCACTTGTGCACGTATCATGATTCGCGGACGGATAATACTAGTGGGCTTTGGTTTAAGCCGGATCCTAGTAATATATTGTTGGATTATTTTCGTCACATTGTATTTGTATTTTTCGGAATACGGATGCGGGTATGTATATACGGATGATGGGTATTCTTAACTTGAATCTGCATAAAAAAATTCTCCCGATGAGAATTAAATTCTCAACTTGTGGAGAGACCTGCTTCTGCAGAGCTCAACCAGAAGAAGAACTAAGTTCTTTTTTTTAAGGGTTAAACCCTTTGTTTGAGAATTAAATTCTCTTTTTGTTTTTATGGAAGCTTTTTGGAAAGCTTTTGGAGTGGTCTCCTCCTTTTAGAGAATTAAATTTTCTCTGTATTTTTCTTCCCCTCTCTTTCTGTGTCCTTCTTTCCTCCTCTCCTTACTCATATTTATATGAGAAGAAAAAGAATTAATTTGTTAAAAAATTCCCACATTGAAAGATCATTGTCATGCCCCCCTTCCTAGTGTATGGGTAGAGGACGCGACGGGTAACGCGACACATTTACTCAGAAGTAAACACGCTAAGCGTATCTAAGCAATATAAGGTAAAATACACAAGAGACAAAATGTAAATGAACATCAACTTTATTTATTAAACATTCCTTTTTATAATACAGCTGAAATGTAAATACATGGAATGAAAGAAATACCTAAACAATAGCATAACAGAATGAAAATATGTACAAGTAATCTAGAGCTCTGGGTCGAAGGCTATCTGATCCAAGTTCTCGCTGCTGGGCTCTGTCTCTTGAAGGTCCGATCCACCTGACAATATTCCAAAGAAAGAAGAAAGTAATATCGTCAGCGAAAAATCGCTCTGTATGCCCCAACGAATAGGTATAGACAGAATAGACAGAAGGAGAATGTAACTTTTAAAGTTGTATTATATTGTTAACGCTGTTGTTTGTAGCTTGGTACAGAAAATGCCAGTGTATACGAAAGGAGTCCCACTATTCCGGAGACTAAGGTATACGGAGCACAAGGAACCGTTCAGCCACGGTACAACGACAATGGATATTTTGGTTAGGTGTATTATGGTTACAGTCTCGTGCCACTTTTAATACCTTCCGTATCAATCTACTCCTTATAAACCCCGTGATGTCTTGATTGTATTGTTTGTATTGTATTGTCTTATATTGTAAATTGTATATGGATGACTTTCCGGAACTATGATATCAGTAATGGAACGGATATAATGGATGTACATGTGGAGAATATCCATGGTTCGGTTCGGTCAATATAGATTGAATAGACGGATTCATGTTGAATTGTAGTTTATACTTGAATCACATTCAAGCCAGATTGATTAGATTGAGACTCAGTCTGAGTCAGACACGTTAAAAAGAACTTGAAATCCTGAATTAGTTTTGATGTTATCGGTAATTGCTACACATGGACGGTAGGAATTGTGTCTTTTTCCAAGACAATTACCGTGTTGATAACACCGATTGTTAAATTGTCTACCTTAAATAGGCAAGCATCCACATCTCCGCTCCCTGAGGCTCAAGAGACTGGTCCCGCTTAAACCTATGTTTAATAGGGTCCTTATTGTAATTTAGTATGACTTGAGGGGGTTTTATGTAAAAATAAATTGATATAATTTTCAAAATACACCTCAAGTATTTAATTATCATCTTTATGGTTTTCATAGATGTATATTTTATAAAAGTGAAATTTCTAATGAATAGAACCTAATTTTCATAGTATATGGTATTTTCTTGAAATATTGGAGTTGTTTTGTATTTGGATGGTATTTTCATGTAATGGTGATTCCTTTATTAAAACTTGGAATATTTACATAATATAATTAAAATAGATATTTTGATAATAGTTATATACATATATATATTTAATGAAAATAAATTTTTATTTATTTTCTTGTATAAATCTCATTTTCTAAAGAAAAATGCATTAAAATTCCATCGAGATCGAATGCTCTTTTCGGAGGTCTGCATCTCGCTCTACTAGGCCCGAGAATGTGCGATAACCCACACCATCCCAAACGGGGTCCCCAAAAGTGGGTTGTAGAGGCGCAATTGCACGGAAATGTTTAATATATGTTTTTATAGAAATGGTTTTATAAGTTGAAGGTATTTATTTGCAAAGTCGTTTTATCCCAAGAATAAACTCCCAAAACTATATCGTGATATGATAGAGATGTGTGTTGTAATGAGGTAGGTCATTACCTAGTAAACTCTCTAAAGGTAATATGTTGTTTATGTCGGAAACTAAAGTATGTGGTTATTTACTGTAAAATTGCAATAAAAATTACAATATAAATTCTTTTGATGTGAAACTTGATTAATATGTTTGTTAATGTTTATTGAACATGATATGAAAGTTTGGTATTTTCTTCTTTAAGAAAAATAGGATTTTTAAAGAAAAACCGAATCAGAAGTCGGATTAACTCCGCTTCCGTCGCATTTTAGTATTTAAGATTTTTAGAATAGAGAAAGAGAGAGGAAGAGGGGACTTACTGGCTTTTAAGGTAGAGGGGAGAAGAGGGAAGAGTAGGGAAGCGCCGGTGCGTCGTTTCGTCGCCGGAATCTCCTTGTATCGTTGCCGGAATTTCACTCTTTCGCTAACTCCACTTGTACACAAAAGAGGCTTGAAAGTTTTTGAGAGTTTTGGCAGGGAATTCTGAGTGAGGATGTGAGAAATGGGGTATGGTATTTATAGAAAAATTTAGGGTTTAAGGGGTGAAAGAAATGCATTAAAATTTGCATTAAAATTGGATTAAATAGGCATTTTATTGCACTCTGGATAAATTCAGAGTAAACAAGCAATATGGGGTTAGTGGGGTAGGCCAAACGTTGCAGAGATTTAAATATGGGGGCATTACCGTCGGGTATGACCGGCGGCGCCGGGCTTTAGCTTCATCTCGCCGGGTCTTTACCAACGGGGGGTGCTGGTCTTTGTGCCACGTGTCGTGTCGATTCTTATACCCTTGTGCACATGTTTAAATAGTAAGTGTCTTTTCAGTTTACGTATAGTGCACGTGTAGACTCTTGGGCTTCTAAAAAATTAAAAGAAATTTTAATTAAAAGATAATGTGGCTGATGGGATTTGAACTCAGGTGCTATGTCTCAGCAGTACAAGGCCTTACCAGTGAGCTACAAGCTCCTTCTCGCTGTTCTAAAGAAAATCAAATTCTTATAGTATTCATAGAAATTGTAAATACCCCAATTGTACATTAATTTTTAAACAATTTTATGTATATTGAAATTGGAGTTGTTACAGATTGATTCCATGATTTTTTAGATCAATCGGTGAATTTTATTCACCGTTGGAATTTTAATCCAAAGGCTCTCTGTGTAACAAAGAAGATCTTTTGTTTGTTTAACAAGATTATGAATATCTTGTTAGTTTTAACAATATTAGAATTTTATTTTATCATATCTTTTTAGTTTAACAAGGCCAGAAATATATTTTCTTAATATAGAATTTTATTCTATCATATGGATATCTCGTTAGTTTAACATAAAATTTTATTCTTATCATATCAATATCTTGTTGAATTAAAAAGATTAGGAAAATATTTTCCTATGATAAAATTTTATTCTACCAGATGATCGTCGTTGGATTTTTGATCCAAATGTCCTCGGTTTAATAGAAAAGATCTTTCTAATTTAGGAAGATCAGGGAAAATATTTCCCGAATAGGATTTAATTTTATCATATAGAATTTAATGGGAACATTTTAAATTGGGGCGCTCACATGCTTTGCATGTGAGAGGCAAGAGAACTCACGTGTTTAACACGTGACCCCGGCTGTGGGTTTTAGCCTGTTTATGTTCATGCTTTGCATATGAGCGCTCACATGTTTTACACGTGAGGCATGTTTGGCGATTAGTTGTTTTATTTAGTTTATTTTCAGCGCCCATATACTTTACATACGAGCGCTCACGTGTTTAGCACGTGAGGCTAATTTGGCAATTAGCTATTTATGTGCAGCGCTCATATGCTTTGTATATGAGCGCTCACGTGTTTTACACGTGAGGCATATTTGGCCATTAGTTGTTTTATTTAGTTTATTTTCAGCGTCCATATGATTTACATATGAGCGCTTGCGTGTTTAGCACGCGAGGCCTGTTTGTCCATTAGTTATTTATGTTCAGCGCTCATATGCTTTGCATATGAGCGCTCATGTGTTTAGCACGTGAGGCCTGTTTGGCTCTTAGTTGTTTGTTTTCAGCGCTCATATGCTTTGCATATGAGCATCCACGTGTTTAACACGTGAGGCCAAAATTTGAGAACTCCCCCCTTTTTTTTATAAGGGAACAAGTAGGTTTTAGCCAAAAATTTGGCGGGATCAAATGCCTCCCACTACTTTTCCCACGTAACTATGTACGTGGGTGAAATAGTGCAGAGTTATGCATGGCTATAGAATTGATAGCTTAGGAGATAAGTTTAGGGTCCTTGTAGCCTAAGAATTTTTCATCTTCATGAGCCGTAAGGGTCTCAAGAGAGTTTTTTCTCCCTATAAGTCGAGAGGATCTCATAAGTGCATATTCTCCCCTAGAAATCGTGAGTATTTCTAAGTGTTCATCATCTTCGTGAGTCGTAAGGATCTCACTCGGGTATTTTTCCTTACAAATGGTGAGGACCTGTAAGTAGCTTCTTCATTTCATTGGAGAATGTGGCCCGTGGAAAGTGTACAAAAGTCAGTTTGGTCCTTCTTGTAGGGCAGCGATGGCTTAGGAAACAGGTTTGGATCTGCCGTCTAAGACTTTTCAACTTTATGAGCCGTGAGAGTCTCATAAAGACTTTTCTCCCTACGAGTCGAGAGGATCCCGCAGGTGTATTTTCTCTTTAGAAGTCGTGAGGATCTCCTAAGTGCGTTTTCTCTTGAGAGTCGTAAAGATCTCACAAGAGAATTTTCCCCCTTACAAGTCGAGTGGACTCGTAAGTGGGTTTTTTTCCTCCTTGTCGACATTCGACTTTGGAGAATATGGCCCGTGGATAGTATACAAGATCAGTTTGCACCTGCTTGTAGGGCCACAGTGCTTAGGAAACAGGTTTATATCCCGTTGCCTAAGGCTTTTCACCTTCATAAGACGTGAGGGTTTCATGAAGATGTTTTTCCCTACGAGTCGAGACGAGTCGAGAAGTTCTCGCATAAACATTGTTTTCTCTACGAGTCGAGAAGTTCTCGCAAGAATATCCTAACGTTATAACCCCTGCTCTTTATGACAGAAGTCCGTCAGGTTTTGTGGTACTAGGGTTTTTGTCCGTGGTACCGTCGCGTTGGCTGATGCATTCCCCGATATGCAGTCTTGCTGTTCGAGTAACCCCGCGACTGTCGTGTCTCTGATCTCTTCAGGGGCTGGACAAGACGTCTTCAAGTAATCTCCCAAGTAATATTACCATCGAAAGAGCAAGCGTCGGGGATTTTCCATGCCGCTTTTTACTTGAGGTTAGGCTCAGGTTGGGAGCCTCGTTGAGTCATAATCACTCCGCGCTGGTATGGGATGATCTCCGATAGTTTTTCAGGTTTTATTTTATTTGTCATCAAGACCCTGAAATCAGGGATTTTCCTTTGCTTCGTTTGCTGGTATTGCGTCTGCTGTAACGAGACGAACGTCGAGCTTGTCTCTAGGTTGTTTGTGAACCATCGAGGCTTGGAACTAGGGACTTTACCATGGCTCTGAGGTAGTTTCTAGGTTGTTGGTGAACCGTCAAGGCTTGGAACTAGGGACTTTGCCGTGGCTCCGTTGTTTTAACCTTGGGGTTGGTTGCTGACGTCGCATCTGCATCTTGCTGGAGTTGAGAAGGAACGCCAGGGTGACATTGCGTCTGCTGTATTGAGAAGAACGTCGAGGTGGTCTCTAGGTTGTTCGTGAACCGTCGGGACCTGGAATTAGGGATTTTGCCATGGCTCCGAGGTAGTCTCTAGGTTTTCTGTGAACCGTCGAGATTTAGAACTAGGGACTTTGCCATGGCTCCGCTTTTTTGACCCTGGGGTCGCTTGTTGACGCCACGTCTGCATCCTGCTGGAGTGAGAAAAAATGTCGTTGTTAATATCTAGGCTGTCTGTGAACCGTCGAGATTTGGAACCAGGGACCATGCCATGCCTCCGTTTTGTTGACTCTGTGGTCGCTTGTTGACGTCGCGTCTGCATCCTGTTGGTGTGAGAAGACATGCCGTTGTTGATATCTAGGCTGTCTATGAACCGTCGAGATTTGGAACCAGGAACTATGCCATGGCTCCGTTTTGTTGACTCTGTGGTCGCTTGTTGACGTCGTGTCTGCATCCTGTTGGTGTGAGAAGACACGCCGTTGTTGATATCTAGGCTGTCTGTAAACCGTCGAGATTTGGAACCAGGGACTTTGCCATGGCTCCATTTTGTTGACTCTGTGGTCGCTTGTTGACGTCGCGTCTGCATCCTGTTGGAGTGAGAAGAAACGCCGTTGTTGATCTCTAGGCTGTATGTGAACCGTCGAGATTTGGAACTAGGGATTTTGCCATGGCTCCATTTTGTTGATCCTGGGGTCGCTTGTTGACGTCGCGTCTGCATCCTGTTGGAGTAAGAAGAAATGTCGTTGTTGATCTCTAGACTGTTTGTGAACCGTCGAGATTTGGAACTAGGGAATTTGCCATGCCTCCGTTTTGTTGACCCTAGGATCGCTTGTTGACGTTGCGTCTGCATCTTGTTGGAGTGAGAAGAAACGCCGTTGTCTATCTCTTGGCTGACTGTGAACCATCGAGATTTGGAACTAGAGACTTTGTCATGGCTCCGCTTTATTGACGTTGCGTCTGCAGCCTGTTGGAGTGAGAAGAAACGTCGTTATTGACACTGCGTCTGCTGTAACGAGATGAATGTCGAGGCGGTATCTAGGTTGTCTGTGAACCGTCGAGATCTGGCTCCCTTTCTGATGGCGCCTGGTGAGAAAATGTGGTTTCCTTTTCGTTTGTGCCCATGGATTGTATATAGGGGTCGATGTGGACTCACCTGCAGGGCAGAAGTTTCATCATTTTCTTTATTTCTTTTCACGATTCTCTATCATTTCAGCTTTTCATATCGCCAATATCGCTATTGCCCAATCATTTCGGCATTTTATCGCGGTGCCCAATCATTTCAGCTATTTTTCTTTGTACTCGCTGCTTTTAATTGCGAATTGCCCAAACGTTTTGGCTGTTTTTATATGCATTTTTTGCTTGCTAATTTTTATTACGAGTATGGAACTAGAGATCTGATACTAATCTCAGCATCAGCACCGCTGCGACTGGAATATTACCAGGAGCGAATCATCATTTGTCATGAAAGGACTTGAAAATTAACACCTATTCAGGCATCAGTATCGCTATGACTGGAATATTGCCAGGAGCGAATCATCATTAGCTTTGAAAGAACTTAGAATTTGATACCAATTTAGGCATCAGCATCGCTACGACCAGAATGTTGCCAGGAGCGAATCATCATTTGCCTTTACTGATTTGAATAAAGGCGGCTTAGCAAACAAGGTTAGGATCCCGCCGACTAAGGCTTTTTGACTTCATGAGCCGTAAGGGTCCCATAAAGGTATTTCTCCCTACGAGTCGCGAGGATCTCATAGGTGTATTTTATCCTTCGGAGTAGTGAGGATTCCTAAGTGTGTGTTCTCTTATAAGTCGTAAGGATCTCATAAGAGTATTTTCTCCTTGTAAGTCGAGAGGACCTACAAGTGGTGTTCATCATATGAAGACATTCTTCATGATTAGTGGAACTCGTTGAGGGAACGTTTATTTATGCCCGTGGATTGTATACAAGGATCAATATGGACCGCCTGTAAGGCAACTTGGGGAGTGTGATGCTGATTTGATCTCAAAAACTATCTATTACCGCAATCAAGAACGGCGTCGCTTTGCAGCTAGCCGGTGAGTACGGGTCGTTCCATAGGGATGTTGTGAATCTCCTAGTCGCGCTAACGAGTTAATTCCGAAGGGTGTTCGGATTTCTTATTAAATCTAAAAACCTAATTATTCTATACTACGATTATCTAGATCTAGTCTTACTAGGGTTAGGTTTAGGGATGGTTTGGAAATGCAAGTAAATCTCAACGCTTTCTATACCCAATTTAGGATCTAAGAGGAGTTATGGTAATTATCAATAAAGGGGATTGGATCCATTCGGGAAGGTGTTCCTTCCTCTAGGTTCTTGTCCTTCCTTTAGAGATCCTTACCCTAACCTCCATGGAAAACGCGCACAACCGGGCTTTTACACTACGGTATCACCGCTACCTTAAGGGATAGGGTGCCGTAGGGCGCGGTGTGTGCGTGTATGCATGGAGTCCTATTGTAAATATATAATGGGTAAGAAAGGGATGAGAGATCTCATCTCTCAAAAGCCTTCCCCAAAGCTAACTCTAAACAATTATCTACGATAATGAATTAAATCTACCTAGGGCAAAGAATTGAAATCTAAACTAAAGCACTTAAATAAATCTACCTACAGATGTCTCTCTCCAAACATCAACGCAGGTTGTCAGATCTGAATTTATGAATTGAAAAGAGACACCGATGCTCTCCATAAAGAATTCTGAAATTTATTATTAAAAGGAGGCATAGGGAGGCATAAGAAAATACAATCTTTAGAGTTCCTATTTATAGAGAATAGGAAACCCTAGGTTACATTTGTTTCGCATGTCTGAAATTACAAAAATAGCCCTTAGGTTGACTAGTCAGCGTCGCACCCGAATTACGGTAAAAACACTTTTTCCTTCGGGCTTCATGTGGCCGCGGAACCGCGGCAATGGCAAGCTTGGGCCGCGGTTCCGCGGCCCATTGGTCGAAGTGTGTGCTGAAAAGTCTTGGTATGCTTCTGGGTCTCCTGGGCTTCAATATTCTGTGGTTCTCTTATCAATTGGGCTTTTATATTGGATCCAGATTTCCAGTGAACAATTTGCCATGAATTTTTAACCGTTCGCTTTGTAATTTTGGACCTTGCGTTGCCTTGTTAATTGTGAACTGTCTTTCGATGTAGGCTTGATAAAGAGTCTTCTGTTTGTTGGTCAAAGTCCACTTTTTCATCGTCTTTACATCGTTTTCACTGTTTTCTGTCCAAGAACCTGTAACCTGTAACATGTAGCAGACATGCGTCAAAAGCACCTGTTTATTTATAAAAAGAATAAGAATGGGAAATATAATAATGCAATATTATGGTGTGAACAAATACCCCCAAACTTATCATTTGCTTGTCCTCGAGCAAACTTATTTTTATTCACTAAAATCCTAACCGCACTTTCGCAGGGAAACGCGATTGCACTGAGCTTGTGCAACAAGCCGTTAAATCTCTAGGTGTCCCTAGTAGGAGTGTTGTCTCCTGAGGGTTTTTAGCGGATACTACCCACAAAATCCTATCAACTCGGCCCATTGACTTTTGTTCTCCAATTAGGTTTTCTGACAAGGAATTCTATTATCGTCGACCTGTAAATTATCCACCCATATTCTTCACACTTCCTCATTATTTAACTTAAGATTATATATGTTCTATAGAATCACTCAGCTTTCGGCATTTCTTAAGTTTTCCTTCTAGGGTTCCATCTCCACTTAGGAATTTCTATCAACTCTACTAAAGATACAAGTTCTATTCTTCATCCCTTTCTTTCATCTAAACTCCAACTACATACCCCTACGTGTGTGTATAAATCACCCATACACTTGGAAATTCAAATCAAGCAATCATACTCTTGTCCGTTGTTCAAAGTACTTATTAGTAGGTGAATTTTTAATTGAATTTTTCTTACACATCCTTCATGCGACCGTTAATACTTCTTGAGGTACCAACAACTGATTACAAGATGTGTTTGCACATTAAAGCTACTTCCTAGTCTTGCAACACCCAAGGCTTTAGCAGTGACTCCCAAACCAGTTGGTCTAAGGCACTAGGTGATGAAACACCCTCGCTAAATATTTTTCTATTTTTACAGCCTTAAGTAATCACAAAAACCAGTGTTCATTTTTTTCTTTTCTTTATCCACTCTTTTTTTTCTTTTATTTTCTTCGTACTAAGGACTTTAGACAAGAGCATTTCAAGGTCTCCTCTACTATTCCAAGTTTCAAGGTGCGTGATTGTACAATTTGTAGGGTATATGTTTTCAGAATCTAGACTTAAGCTAGGAATTATTTTTCAAACTTATACTCTAATAAAAATATCAATACTTTTCCTTCGTTTCGACTTAGCCCAAGAAGTGAACCCAAAATTTGCCTATTTCTAAATAAACTACAAAGACATACTTTCCACCGTTAAACTTTAAAGAAGGTTATTTTTAGGGTTTTTAATTTGCTAAGTCTAAGATCTAGTTTTTCCTAGCCAGTTGACTTATTTATCAAACTCTAGTCAAATAAGCCAAAATTGAATACAATAATTTTTATAATTTTTCAAAAATTTTCAATTTTTATGGGTTTTCAAATAAATATGCAAATGCAAAAATATACACATGAATGCGAAAGAAGAAGACTTACCGAGCATACCCCCAAACTTAAACTTGACAGTGTCCTCACTGTCATGCCATACCAAGAGGGTCAAAATGTCGGCACTCCCCTGTTTATTTATTTATAAAAAAAAATTTATATTTTTTAATGTTTTGAATTTTTTTTTATTTTATAGAAAAAGAAAACAAAAATATATATACATATATGCAACAAGGTTCCCCCCAAACTTAAGCTTGGCCTTCCATAAGCCAAAGATGAACACCAACCATTCAAAAATCTTATCGTGGTAATGGTCGAGTTGATGAAAGAATGGAGTAGAAATAAAAGAAATTAGAAACGCACGAGACCGTGTGGAGGTAGAAATAGGATACGGTCTCGGTGGGGGAGAAGAATGGCGGAAAAGAGAAAGAAGTAGAGTACGATCTTGAGGGTGTAAATCGAGTGAATAAATTAGCACAATTTGTGATGACCGATGTGTTTAAAGCGATTGTGCTAACCTATCCCGTCGAGAAATGGGGTCAAATACCTCAAGATTCGCAAGAAAGCATGTGTACTCCGAACTCGGTATAGGAGATGAAAGCGTAACGGTCACTAGCACGGTCGGAACAATGGAAGGTAGGAAAGGGAGTGAATTAGGGATAGTCTCATTCTCACCGTAGTAAACTGTCTCGAATTGGAAAGATTCCATCAATGGTTCGAAACAAATTGTAAGCAACCGAGTCTGATGGTTCAACTAACTCATCTAAAAATGTAAAGGACTCAAACTTGGGCGGTGAGTCATCAACATCGTCCGGAAAAGTGAAACACTCGTACGTGTTATCGGCTGTGAGAACTGTGTCAGATTCAAAGGAAAAGTTTTCAAGCTCACAGTCGTCAAGCGTGATCTTGTGCGTGGTCGGGACGATGGAAAGGAGGGAGGGTGATTTAGTTAAAGGTTCAAGAGGATGAATTGGAAAATCCGACACATCAAACAAAAATGGTTCAACCTCAATACTCTCCTCAATACTATCCTCATAATTCTCCTCAATATTTAACCCATCCATGCCATTATCATCAAAATCAAGATGCATATGAAGTTCGGGAGAAACATTTAATGACTCGGGATGATGAATTAGACATAAAATATCAATCAAATCTACGGGTTCATCATCAAAAATATTCCCGGCGTCTATATCCTCAATCAAGTGAAAATCAATATTTTCTGACACCTCATCAAAAGCATGGATATTTATCGATTTAGGTTCTAGAGTGGAGGTGTAAAGATCGAAAGGATTAAGTGTGGTTTCACTCGAAAGGGGTTCTTCACAATCTGGCAAATCAAGAACTACAAAGTCGCACAACTCATCATTTTGGACACATGTTTGAAAATTGGAGTTGTTGGATTCAATTGGGTATGGGTAGGTTTGATTTGGAAATCCTCTCACATTCTCACTCTGTCCAACCGCCTCCTTATACATTGAAAAATTTGAAGCTAGTTGGAAACTAGCTGCCTGTTCACTAGGTTGCATAAGGGCGGCTACAGACGCTTCCACATTCCTAACCATTTTGTTTGTTGCTAAGATATAAGCCTCCAACGACTCTTCCAAACTAGACTTGGGTGGTAAGGGGGTTTCGGTAAAAGATTCGAAATTGTGTGGATATGTGAAACTCCCAAAAGGCTGTGTAGAAACAGGGTCTAGTGAAGGTGGGAAAGTCGGGTAGGACTGGTAGGAATTGGATGGTTGGACTGGAGTAGGGTCAACATGTGGATAAAAAGGTGAATGGACTTGTTGATCCCTAGAACTAGATGTGTGGAGAGGGGTGAAAGATCGGCTACGAGATTGAGCAATATGCTCAGCAATGGACATCGGTTTAGGAGTTATAGCTGGACTTGAAAAAGTGGCATCAACATACGAAGGTGGTGAAGGTTAACATGGTTGACACAAAGTGGGTTGCAAAGTCAAACCGTTTCTCCTAGACGCTTCTATTTGATCTTTTAAAGATATTTTTGGCATGGAGGGATCTTCTTTAAATCGACCGAAACAATTGATGTACGACGCAAAGTTAGGTTCGGGGTACCAAAGTTCGGCAAGAGATTTATGATGTGAGGTACCCATGATTGAAGAAGGAGAAGAGAAAGAAGATTGGAGTGCACGGATTTCTTAGCGACAAAAGTTGCAAGTCTTCTTATAAAAAAAATTTCCTCTTATTTTTTTTATTATTTGTTTTGCAAAAATTTTCGATAAGGGCTTAGACATAAATGCAATCAACCAGAAATGCACAATCAGGCCTAGATCTAGGGTCACCTAGTTCAGCTAGACAGCTCCTAACTGTTCCAAAGGGCTAGAAATAGGATCTCAAACCGCTTCTTCACCGTCAATTGCGGCCAGGTAAGTGTCAGGTAAGTGGGAGGCTCCCCGCTACAAGTAGCGGTCCTAATTAAGTAACCACTTGCCTTGACACACTTTCCTAGACACCGCAAAGTCAGGTTAGGATAAACGGCTGATGCCTTTAACTAGTCCTCTGTCCTATTGAGCTCGAAGTCCTTAGGGCTGAGTCTAGTATTTTTTTTTAATTAAGATATGGTCAATGCAAATACCTTATGTGATTTCTGGGGTCCTGGGAAGGGTGATGAAATCCCCACCCAATCTGAATTGGTCAAAAGCCCCTTAAAGTCCAATTAAAATATGCAAAGCAGTAAATCACTTGCAATCAAATCTTTTTTGTGAATTTCAAAATTTGCAAGTTTTCTAATTAAAATTTTCCTTTTTCCGCTTACTCTTTATTTAGAAATTTTGCAAAAAGATTTTCGATAAAAGATATGCAAAACAAAAAATATTACTTGTAATCAATTTCTATTTTAAGCGAGGCGCAAAAATCCTGCACAAGATTTGTTATTTGGAAAGGAAAATATTTTTAATCGCAAAGAATCCTGCAAGAGATTTCACAGAAGATATATCGAGATTTGCAGAGGAGGAGATCAGAAGACTTACAGAGTTTTTTTTTCAAGCCCTGAATCGACCAGGCCGCGGCGGTTCCGCTGCCAAAAGGGGGGTCGCGCGGCGGTTCCGCGGCCAAAAAAAGGTCGCGCGTTTTTGTTTTTTTGGACCAGATCACCGCGATTCTTCTTGTTTGACTCGGTCCTCCAAATTTCTTCTGTTCCTCGGTTGTTGTGATCTTCTGTTTGTTCGGATTTGATATTTGCTGTTTTGATCTCTGTAGATTTCCAGATCCGAATTTGTTCGTAGATCCTGCAAAATTCACACAAAAATACCCTTCCCAAAAATAACAGATGATATATTTTTATATTTTTTTGATTTTTCAGATTTTTTTAATTTTAGATTAACCCGAAATTGCAAAAACAAAATAACACGCGATCCCCGGCAACGACGCCATTTGATTTGATCTCAAAAACTATCTATTACCGCAATCAAGAATGGCGTCGCTTTGCAGCTAGCCGGTGAGTACGGGTCGGTCCACAGGGATGTTGTGAATCTCCTAATCGCGCTAACGAGTTAATTCCGAAGGGTGTTCGGATTTCTTATTAAATCTAAAAACCTAATTATTCTATACTAGGATTATCTAGATCTAGTCTTGCTAGGGTTAGGTTTAGGGATGGTTTAGAAATGCAAGTAAATCTCAACGCTTTCTATACCTAATTTAGGATCTAAGAGGAGTTATGGTAATTATCAATAAAGGGGATTGGATCCATTCGGGAAGGTGTTCCTTCCTCTAGGTTCTTGTCCTTCCTTTAGAGATCCTTACCCTAACCTCCATGGAAAACGCGCACAACCGGGCTTTTACACTACGGTATCACCGCTACCTCAAGGGATAGGGTGCCGTAGGACACGGTGTGTGCGTGTATGCATGGAGTCCTATTGTAAATATATAATGGGTAAGAAAGGGATGAGAGATCTCATCTCTCAAAAGCCTTCCCCAAAGCTAACTCTAAACAATTATCTACGGCAATGAATTAAATCTACCTAGGGCAAAGAATTGAAATCTAAACTAGAGCACTTAAATAAATCTACCTACAGATGGCTCTCTCCAAACATCAACGCAGGTTGTCAGATCTGAATTTATGAATTGAAAAGAGACACCGATGCTCTCCATAAAGAATTCTGAAATTTATTATTAAAAGGAGGCATATGGAGGTATAAGAAAATACAATCTTTAGAGTTCCTATTTATAGAGAATAGGAAACCCAAGGTTACATTTGTTTCGCATGTCTGAAATTACAAAAATAGCCCTTAGGTTGACTAGTCAGCGCCGCACCCGAATTGCGGTAAAAACACTTTTTCCTTCGGGCTTCATGTGGCCGCGGAACCGCGGCAATGGCAGGCTTGGGCCGTGGTTCCGCGGCCCATTGGTCGAAGTGTGTGCTGAAAAGTCTTGGTATGCTTCTGGGTCTCCTGGGCTTCAATATTCTGTGGTTCTCTTATCAATTGGGCTTTTATATTGGATCCAGATTTCCAGTGAACAATTTGCCATGGATTTTTAACCGTTCGCTTTGTAATTTTGGTCCTTGCGTTGCCTTGTTAATTGTGAACTGTCCTTCGATGTAGGCTTGATCAAGAGTCTTCTGTTTGTTGGTCAAAGTCCACTTTTTCATCGTCTTTACATCGTTTTCACTGTTTTCTGTCCAAGAACCTGTAACCTGTAACATGTAGCAGACATGCGTCAAAAGCACCTGTTTATTTATAAAAAGAATAAGAATGGGGAATATAATAATGCAATATTATGGTGTGAACAGATGCCTTAAGAACAGGTTTAGGTCCCTGTATCTTAAGGTTTTTAAATCCTATGAGCCGTGAGGGTCTCACAAGGGGGAATTCTCCTTACAAGTCATGAGGATCTCGTAAGTGTAATTTCTCCTTAGGAATCGTGGGAATCCCTAAGTGTGTTGCTCCCTTGTGAGTCGTAAGGATCTCACGCAGGTGTTTTCTCCTCACAAGGATGAGAGGACCTTGCATGTGTCTTTATTTTTACGAGATTGCGCCCTTTCGGGTTTTCACAAACTGGCCGGTTGCCCTGCTATTTTTACTCACGGTGCCCTTTCGGGTTTTCATCCGTGCCCATTTTGCTTGTGGACATACCTTTTTTTAACAACGAGATTGCGCCCTTTCAGGTTTTCACAAGCTCGCCGGTAGCCCTGCTGTTTTTACTCACGGTGCCCTTTCGGGTTTTCATCCGTGCCCATTTCGCTTGTGGAAGTACTGTTTTTTTAACAACGAGATTGCGCCCTTTCAGGTTTTCACAAGCTCGCCGGTAGCCCTGCTGTTTTTACTCACGGCGTCCTTTTGGGTTTTCATCCGTGCCCATTTCGCTTGTGGTCATACCGTTTTTTTACCCATCTGTTTGCCAATATCACTTAGGGGGACTTCGCCACCGGGGTAGTTGTGTAGCCAGCGGGATTTGTGTAGGGTTCTTAGGCACTCACAAGAGGTCTCACAAGGCATCAACCATGCCAATTTCAAAAATTACGGTGTCGAAAAACCCTAGACTAGATCGTTGGCTAGAAGTTTAGGCGATAAAGCGAGCTAGTTTACAACTAAACTATAAGTAAACAGAAATACAAACTTTGTAGATCCGGTGCTCCACCTCCATAGCTCCGCAATGAAGTCTCCTCGCTGTCCAAGTCGAACCCCGGGCTCTAGCGTCGGCTTCATCGGAGAATGGACGGGCTAGGTCATCGACGACGATACCGAAGATGATCTACGTCGAGGCATCACAAGATCAAGCTCCAACTTCACCAAGTCAAGAAACTTGTGAAGAAAACACACTCTACTACTTGGCAAGAGGTAGAGGATGAAGAAATAGGAAGTGGGTTCACTTTAGAATTGGATTTCTCACTCTTTTTCATCAATCACCATTGATGAAGAAAGGTTCTTCATCTTGAAGAAGAAGAAGATGAAGATGAAAGAATATCATAAGTATTATCCAAAATGAATAATAATATGAATACTTATCATATCCTAACCTTGGTTAGGTGTAGAGAATAGACTAGGGTTAAAAGGAGTGGTTAGGGTTAAGCATGAGACAAAATGGTCACTTTGGTCAAATGTTCAAGAAGCTTCAACTAGAAAACAAACAAAGCCACCATTTTCCTTTTATGCTTATCATTTTCAACTAAATAAGATAAATCAAAAAGAAAACAAAACCCTAACCATTCATATAACCATGGTTTAGTCTTTACACAAACCCAAGTTAGCATGCATCATCAAACATGATACAAACTTGTGTACAAAAGTATATCACATATACAATGTGCACAATCCAAGTGAGAAAATCCATTTAAAGTGAACCAATACTAGTTAATGCAAAGTAATATATCAAATATATAATTATACATTAAATCATTAAATCAACACTTGATTTAACGATCCGGTCATATCGCATATAACCGACTAGTATCTTATGTATCGTCTTATCGAATCAACGCTTGAATCGATAACTAGGTTATATCACATACAACCAATCGATACATTCATCGCGAGAATGGAATACAGTATCACATACACGCATTATTCTCGGTCCCGCACATATCTCATATGCGCTCCTATTTCGTTTCGCTTGAGCCAGGAAACCTCTGTGTAGGACTCTAAAGACTCGTCAATACGCCGGTAGCAGGTGATGATCATATCAAACACCCACAAGCCGCAAGCGGTCTGCTAAACGTAACGGCCACCCGGGTATTGAGCGATCAGAAGATCGACGAGCAAGCCCGCTCACTCTCCAGTGAATCCAACCAGTTCACTACCGTACAGTCCGGTCTGATCGTCTGATATGTCGCATATCTTGCCTAAGGGTGGTAAACGTCAGACCCCAATAGCTCGATAAGTCGTGTCGATATGAGGTCTATAACAGTTCGAGAAACTACTGGTAACACTTACCAGTAAATCTCAGCAACCCTGGCCAGGGATTTCCGGTTATAGCCAATCGAACACAGCGCAACATCAACTCCCTATACCGGGAGAGACGAATCCCGTCCTATCGCTCATTGCCTCCATGTGATTCGGGACTGTACCCAAAAACCACCGTTTTGCACGCCCTCTTGGACGTGGTAAGATGGAAATCAAAGCACAGTGGGAACCACACAAGACTCTATGATGATCTCGGGTCAACAGACTACTCTGTACCAGTGTCACCAGAGAACTGCCATCTGACGTAAGGTATAATACCATCTGGGAGTTCTCGGCGAGTCCGTCCAGTGTACCCAGTCTCTATTGAGCACCCGTATATCATCCCTGATGTCAAACACCAATGGATATGGGATCATCCATCGCCCATCTGTATGGGTCGAGAAGGTATACGCTAGTCTACTCTGGTATATCGATGCCCCATCTTGATATACCCACGACTAGGGACCTTAAAGGATGTACTTATAGACTACCATGTCCCCACTAGTATGATCCGCATCACAGTTGTTCATCACATATTTTTGTATATTTGTACCGCCCATTCTTAATCACATTGCATACAGACAGGTGCTTTTTATCCGTATTTGCTGCATGTTACAGATTACAGGTTTCCAGTCCAAAAGAGAGCAAAATCCGACAAAATCACCACATTTACGGCAAACTCCAGAACATCTGTCACAAACAGATAAAAGCCGGGTTCCAGCATCCGTCCCGTACCAGTTCAGAAGAGGGGGCGAAAAGAGTCGTCATTTGGGACTAAAGGAAAAATTAAAGTCAAAAATGGTGAAAGTCAAAAGTGAAGAAATGAAGACAATTTGGAAAAGAAATCTGGAGATCCTCTGGAAAGTGATACTGCAGTATGAGGATTTCAAACATCAGGAAAAACTAGCACAAGACCAAAGAAAAGAACAGAGTGGGTTTGGCCACCAAACCGCCGCGCATGCGCGGCCAAACCCTTGCTTTGGCCGCGCAAGCGCGGCGGCCACGTGTCCCCAGGCTGTGGAATTTTGGGGTGTTTTCTGAAATTTTGTATAGGATTATATTATAATGCTAGAATCTCAGAATCAGGCCTATAAATAGCCCAGAGCAGAACCAAGAGAGGGTACTTAGTTTTCATTTGTAATTTTTGTATTAGAATTATTTAGTTTCTAATAAAAGTCCATTTTCCTCCATCTTCCTCCATTAAAACTTGTGAGAGGTTTTGTTGAGTGTGAAGCATGCAAGAATTGTTCTTTATCTATTTGTGTAATTTGTAATTCCGTTTCTTATATTGCTTGTAATTTTCATTGTTAAACGTAGTTGTTGTTATTTATTAAAATTGTCGTTTTAATATTTCTTCCATTTTCGGTTATCCTTACAACCATGATGCTTAGAGTGATCCTTGCCTAAGTGAGGTCCCGAATAGCTAGTTGTGATTTTCTACCTCAATTCTTATTACCCTCTTTCTTTGTTTTATTTCATTTAACTTTTCTAATGGGTGAGTAACTTCTCACTTGTTAGGGTAGGAAACGGAAAGTTTGAAAGACGGGAACATCCCTCACTTTTCTCTTTGACAAATATCTTGATTTGAACTCCTGTTAATTGATCCACAATCCGCTCCCTACGGCACCCTATTCTTTATAATAGCGGTGATACCCTAGTGAGACCGGTTGTGGTTGAATCAACTTGAGGTTGTGGCTAAGAGCCAAGAACGGACGGACAAGGACCAAAAAGAGAAAACGAAGTGTTGGAAAGCCTAGCTTATACTCGCAAGTTTTCTCTTAGTCGTCCTAATCCCCGTTGTTGCCGATTACCGTAACATCAATATTAAGAAGTGGCAAAAGACTCAAGTGAGCGATCCTCCCGACCCAAACCAACCAAATCCTACCCTTTACAAGTTCTCTTATCATTCATTTTTCAATTAGCTAAACTCAAACAAACCCAACATATTTGGACTTAACTCGTCAAGACACTAAGAAAAAGACTCCCATCTCTCTGTGGATCGACCCGTACTCATCCGGCTAGCTGCAAAGCGAAACCGTCCTGATTGCGGTAATTAAACTTAAACACGCAGAATCTCTGCCAATCAAATGGCGCCGTTGCCGGGGAGACGGTAGTTTATTTCTTTTTGTAATTTCGGGTTAATTTGTGAATATAACTATAACCAAAAACAAAACAAAAAAATATACTGTACAAAATCATTTTGTTATTCTTTGTGCAAGAGTGCAGGAAAAGGAGAATTTCAAGTTCAGTGCCAAAGTTGTGGGAAGTTAGACCCATATCTCGCGGCTACACCGCGGCGGATCAAGGCGAAAACCAAAATCCTCTGTGAGTATCCCAACCCACTTCTCAACTCCTCTAAACTCCACTGAACTGTGTTTTCTGCAGCATTCTTTGCGCAGCGCTAAAAATAAAAAAATTGTTTGCAGTTGATTTGTTACTGTTTTGCATTGATTAATACGGACTTTAAGGGGCTTGAAACCAATTCAGATTGGGTGGGGATTTCATCACCCTTCCCAGGAACCCAGAAATCACAAAAGCATATGCATTGACCATTGTTAATAAAAAATACTAGACTCAGCCCTAAGGACTTCGCGCTCATTAGGAGAAGTTAAACCGTGTTTAGAACCTCGCTTAACGGTGCATTGTTTAAGGGGTGTCTAGGAAAGTGTTAACGGCGCAACCGCCAAAAGAGAAAGGGTTACATAATTAAGGAACTTCGCGAAAGCGTTGGAAAACCTCCCCTTATCTCTGCACTTACCTGGCCTCTTGATCAGTGTATCTTAAGTTTGTTTCTCGACACAGTTTTGCTTCGACAATCAAGTCTTGGAGCAGGTCTAGCAGACCTAGGTGACTCTAGATCTAGGTGTGAGTGTGCATATCGTGGTTGTGATTGCGTAAAGCCGTAAATCTGTACATATCTCTGTAAACTCTTTCTATAAAAAAATATATATAAAAAGAAAAAAATCAAAAACTTTTACAAAAACTTGCCCTTTGTCGCCACGTTCCATTTTTCACTCCACCACCCATTGCCTTTCTCATTGACACTTTCTTACCCTCACCTTCTTCGCTTTGACTATACTAAACTCGTTTAGTATATGTCCGCTTGGACTCGGGACACTAGCGCCCGCCTAGTCCGCGTTTCGTTAGTCGCCACCGACTGCGCTATCGACTCAAACGTCGATACACCATCACCAACCTCTTCTTCCGCGATGTCAGGATTTAATCCGAACATCTCTTTGACTACCCCTGGATTGGTTCCACCTCCTATGCAGACCAATATCACGCCACCACCACCTGTTGTAGCGCCGCAGCGAATTGCGTTCCAGGATCGTTTCTATCCTACCCGTTCTGCACTCCCCACCTGCCTTTCTCTTCCACCGGCCAATGGGGATAATTTTGAAATTAAGCCCCACTTCATCAACATGCTTCCACGTTTTCACGGGCTTGAATCTGAAGATGCCTATATCTTCATCAACAAATTTCAGAACGTGTGTGCCATGATGAAAACCACCCAGCTGTCGGACGATGCTATACGTCTACGGGTCATTCCGTTCACTTTATGCGATCTCGCTGAAAAATGGCTGTATAGCACCGCTTCCCACTCCATCACCAGTTGGGACGAGTTTGTTAAGGCGTTTCTCAAAAAGTTCTATCCAAATCATAAAACCGCAAGGATTCGCAATGAAATCAATCAATTCTCCCAGCTTCCTTCTGAACCCTTCTGGAAATGCTTTGACCGGTACAAAGACCTTCTTGTTCAGTGTCCTCACCACGGTATAGAAAGATGGCAACTTTGCCAAACCTTATACGAGGGCCTGAACCCAGCAACCAAGCAGTTGTTGGAAACCATTTGTCAGGGCCACTTCCTATCGAAATCTGACGAAGAAGCGTGGCAGTTTTTCGACGACCTTGCAGAGCAAACGCTACAGTGGGAGAGCACCAGACCGACTTCTTCTTCTTCTTCTTCATCTTCCTCTTCATCCACTTCTACCGGTCAGTCTAGGGTAGGAATTCACCAACTTGACGTCTCTATTGCAATGAAAGCTGAAATGGCTGCATTAACAAGAAAGCTTAAAGCGATAGAGAGCAAATTTTCTTCACCTGCTCCTACCACTGTTCTCCCCCTTCGTACAATCTGCGCTTGCTGTTCCGATCCTTCTCATTTAACCGAAGAGTGTCCCTACAATCCACCATCGCAAGGACAGGATCAGGTTAATGCATTCCAGCAAAGACCGAGGAATGATCCATACTCTTCCACGTACAATCCCGGCTGGAGGAACCATCCCAATTTCGCCTGGAATCAGAATCAGAATCAATTCCAGGGCAACAATTTCCAGAGACCCCCTCCGCCGCAGCAACAAGCGCAGCAACAAACTCAATATCAGCAGCCCTTCCAACCCCAACGTTTCCAAAACCAGACGAACAACTTTGCACCGAACAACTCTTTTCCACCAAACAACTTTGTTCCGTCGAACAACGATAAGGTTTCCTCGCTCGAGCGAAGTCTGGAGGCGTTTGTTAAACAATCGACACAATCCACCGCCAACATCCAGTCTTCGATTCAATCTTTAGTGCAACACACTGCCGCACACGGGCAAAGCATCAAAACCATCGAGGCCCAGATTGCACAGCTGAACGCGGCCCTGAGCGAGCGAGAGAAGGGGAAGCTCCCGTCCCAACCACTTCCAAATCCCGGTCACCCACATAATGCACATGTTGCTCTTGAACAACAAAACCATAATGTGAGTGCCGTGACCACACTGAGATCGGGAAGGATGCTGCAAAATAACATTGGCACACGGATCAACGATAACACCCCGGCCGCCGCTTCTTCTTCTTCTTCTTCGTCTTCTGAGCCTATTCTCCGTTCTTCACAAGGCTCTTCTTCTTCTTCTTCTGCTTTGAATGGACCCACTTCTCCCTCCACGAAAACACCTATTCTGGGATCCGTTCCAACTCCACAATCTCCTCCTCCAGCATTAGACTCAACCAATTTTCAAAATGTTCCATTTCCAAACCGGTTGAGATCTAACAAACAAAATCCACAAATGGAGAAGATTTTGGAGTTATTTAAGCAGGTTAACATTAACATTCCTCTTTTAGATGCCGTCCAACAAGTCCCCTCCTACGCAAAAATCTTAAAGGACTTGTGCACGAAAAAGAGGAAGTCTCAGGTACCAAAGAAAGTTTTCTTGGCTAGTGCCGTGAGTGATGCCCTTACCCAATCTTTACCACTAAAACGGAAGGACCCTGGCTGTCCTACTATTTCTATTACCATTGGGGATAAGAACATCAACCGCGCACTATTAGATCTTGGTGCCAGTGTTAACCTGCTTCCATATTCAGTATATGAGCAATTAGGAATAAGAGAGCTGAAACCTACACATTGTACTCTCCAAATGGCCGACCGATCGATCACCCATCCTAGGGGAGAGCTAGAGGATGTGTTAATAAAAGTCGGGGATTTCATCTTCCCCGTTGACTTCATTGTATTAGACACACAACCTGTAGCTAACCCCAGGAATCAAATTCCTGTGATACTCGGTCGCCCATTCCTCGCGACCTCGAATGCTGTGATCAATTGTCGCAATGGTTCTATGAACCTATCTTTCGGAAATATGACGATTGAACTCAACATTTTTAGGTTGGGGAATCAGCCCTCTGAACCTAATGCTCATATACTGGATGTCTGCTCGATCCAGGAGATCACCTCAGAAGAGTGTGAATTCGAGGAGTTTCTGTTTGATAATGATAATCTTGACGCCCCTAGTGCGTTTCTCTTCGAACCTGCTGCTGTTTCTGCGTCCGATAACGAATACGAGTGTTTCATGTTCTCGAACGATCTTAGCTGCGCACAACCCGAGTTTGAATCTTTCGACTTTTCGGATGAGTTACCTGAACCATCCAACTCGGTTGCCTACACTCGCTTTGAACCTTTGCTGGAGTCCTTTGAGTTCGAAACCTTTGCACCAGTCTTGCCTTCAATCGTTTCACCGCCAGCACTCGAACTCAAGCCTTTGCCTTCTCACCTCAAGTACGCTTACTTGGGTGACAACGAGACCCTCCCTGTCATCATCTCGGCTTCTCTAGCTCCCGAGCAAGAGAAAGCCCTTCTCGCGGTCTTGCACAGCAACAGGCAAGCTTTTGGCTGCTCCATGGCGGACATCAAGGGGATTAGTCCCCTCATCGTTGAGCATCACATTCATCTGATGGATGATGCCAAACCAGCCCGGGATCCACAAAGACGTCTTAATCCAGTCATGAAGGAGGCTGTGAAGAAGGAGATCGTCAAATGTCTAGATAGTGGTATCATTTACCCTATCTCTGATAGCCAGTGGGTTAGCCCCATTCATGTTGTCCCCAAGAAGTCGGGCATCACGGTCATAACCAACGAGGCAAACGAGTTAATCCCTACTCGCACCCAAACTGGGTGGCGAGTTTGCATTGATTACAGAAAACTCAACGCCGCAACGCGGAAAGATCACTTTCCGCTACCTTTCATTGACCAGATGCTTGAACGATTGGCTGGACATGAGTATTATTGCTTTCTTGACGGCTACTCTGGCTATAACCAAATTCCCATCGCCGAAAAAGACCAGGACAAGACCACTTTCACTTGTCCTTTCGGCACGTTTGCATATCGACGCATGCCCTTTGGGTTATGCAATGCGCCCGCTACCTTCCAGCGGTGTATGATGGGAATTTTCTCAGACATGGTGGAGAAATTCTTGGAGATCTTCATGGATGACTTCTCCATTTTCGGCGACTCCTTCGACGAGTGTCTGCTGCATCTTGACGCTGTCCTTACCCGATGTAAGGACAAGAATCTCACTTTGAACTGGGAGAAATGCCACTTCATGGTGCGCGAAGGTATTGTCTTAGGACATATCATTTCGCGAAACGGCATAGAGGTTGACAAAGCAAAGATTGAGGTCATTTCCAATCTTCCTCCTCCCAGTTGCGTCAGAGATATCCGAGCCTTCCTTGGCCATGCCGGTTTTTATAGACGGTTCATCAAAGACTTTAGCAAGATTGCTAGGCCTTTGACTCTTTTGCTGGTCAAGGATACACCTTTCGAATTCAACTCGAGTTGCATGACTGCGTTCGAGTCATTAAAAAGCTCACTCACTTCTGCTCCCGTTCTCTCTTCTCCTGACTGGACGCACCCATTCGAGATTATGTGCGATGCATCTGACTTTGCCATCGGTGCTGTCCTTGGACAACACATCAACAAGATGCCGCACGTGATCTATTACGCTAGCCGAACCCTGAACGACACACAACTCAATTATACAACAACTGAGAAGGAATTCTTGGCTGTTGTATTTGCTCTAGAAAAGTTCAGGCCATACCTCATCGGCTCTCCAGTCATTATTTACACGGACCATTCAGCTCTGCGCCATCTTTTTGCGAAGAAAGATGCTAAATCTCGGTTAATACGTTGGATCCTCTTTCTTCAGGAGTTTGACCTTGTCATTAAGGACAAAAGAGGATGTGAAAACGTAGTTGCCGACCATCTCTCACGACTTCCTTCTTCGCCTTCGCTTTCAATGCCGATCAATGACGGTTTCCCGGATGAACAGCTCTTGACAGTATCTTGCGAACCCTGGTTCGCAGATATTGTGAACTATTTGGCCACGAGATTACTACCGACCGAATGGTCGAGTCAGGACAGACTTCGCTTCTTATCCCAAGTAAAACATTTTTACTTGGACGAACCTTATCTGTTCAAGTACTGTCCTGACCAGATTATTCGTCGGTGTGTTCCTGACAATGAATTCAAGAGTGTGCTGTCGTTTTGCCACGACCAAGCATGTGGCGGGCATTTTGGGCCCAGGAAGACAGCTGAGAAGATCTTGCAATGTGGTTTCAACTGGCCACAACTCTTCAAAGATGCTTATGACTATTGCAAGACTTGCTCCACGTGCCAACAGATGGGCCGGATATCCCGGAGGAATGAGATGCCGCTCCAACCGATCTTGGTTGTGGAGATTTTCGATGTTTGGGGGATAGACTTCATAGGGCCTTTTCCCAGCTCTTTTGGGAACTTGTACATTCTTCTAGCTGTTGATTACGTCTCTAAATGGGTCGAGGCTGTGCCCAGCCGGACTAATGACAACAAGGTTGTCATTAGGTTCCTTAAAGAAAACATTTTCTCACGGTTTGGGCACCCCCGAGCGATCATTAGCGACAATGGAAGTCATTTCTGCAATAGGACTTTCGAGGCCTTGATGCGGAAATACTCCATTAATCATAAGCTTTCTACGCCCTACCACCCCCAAACCAGTGGGCAGGCCGAAGTTTCAAATCGGCAGATCAAGCAGATACTGGAGAAGACGGTTTCCAAGAACCGTAAGGATTGGTCTCTGAAACTCACTGATGCCCTTTGGGCATTTAGAACTGCTTATAAGACCGACCTTGGCATGTCTCCCTATCGGCTTGTGTACGGAAAAGCCTGCCACCTTCCTGTCGAAATCGAGCATCGCGCGTTTTGGGCGATTAAGGAGCTGAATCTTTCTCTTGAGGACGCGGGCAGCCATCGGAAGCTGCAGCTGAACGAACTGAACGAGCTTAGGGATGAAGCTTACGACAACGCGGTTGTCGTTAAGAATCGAACGAAGGTGTTTCATGATAAACACCTTGTGCGCAAAACCTTCGTACCTGGTCAGCAGGTACTTCTCTACGACACCCGGCTACACTTTCATCCAGGAAAGCTCAGATCTCGATGGAACGGGCCGTATTTCGTGTGGAATGTGTATCCGTATGGCGCTGTGGATTTGGAAAATCCAAAGGACGGTTCATTTTTCAAGGTAAACGGACATCGACTCAAACCGTACCTTAGCGCCGATCAAACAGAGGAGCTCCTGTTTTTACAGGAGCCGGTTTACACTGAATAATCTTCCTCTTCCCCTACACCCAAACTTCGACAATCCAGCCAAAAACAGTGGAAACACTGTTTCAAATAAGTTTGGAGGTATGTAAATACAATTTTGTTTTTTTTTTGTGTGCCTGGAAAAATTTCAAATAATAAAAATAAAAACAAAAACTAAAAATAAAAATTTTCAAAAAAATAAAAAAATAAAAAAATAAAAAAAATAATAATAAAAATATAAATATGTATTTGCAAATAATATTTCTATTTATAGGGGTTTAAGTGTAAATAATCAAAACCCCCTATAAATAGTCCTCTAACCCTTCAGCCTTTTCCTATGCCTCAAACATTCACCAATCTGAAAACCCTAGCCGCCACCCAAATCCCGAAGCCTGATCCCCTGCTGCCGCCGCTGAAGCGCCGCTGCACCTCCCTTACCGCCGTGCATCCGCCGCCGCTTGGACGCTTCACCCTCTGGAAATTTTTCCAGAGGAGGTTTGCACTGTTCTCACTCTCCTTTGATCTGTAAAATTTTGAAATTCTGTAATGGCTTCACATTTTCAATATGAGAGAAATTTTTCGCAAGTGTTTGAACATGATGTATACGGAAACTATTTCGGCGACGAGATCCGGAAACGCGGATGGAATTATCTTTTGTATAACCATCCGAACGCATTCGCGATTCCGGATCTAGTCCAACGATTCTATGCGTACATGGAGGAGGGTAGCTATCACAAATACGGATTTATTAGGTTGTTTTGGGGAGGGCAAGAAATACGAATAGATAGGGACTTCATTCATGAAGTCACATTGATTCCACGAATACCCGCACATGACCAACCCCTCCAATTTGAGGATTACACCCCGTTGATGGGAAATGATTGCTATAGGGAACCACGTTAAGGGATTCCGGCGCGTACACTTTACGCGAATGTGCTGACTGTGTGCCGATGGGCATAAAATAACATTTTTGGCAGCTCACACAACACGACATTTTTTACACCATCGCTACACATCGTGCACACATTAATGAACAAACACCCAAGTTATGACATGTGCACGGTACTACTTCAGTCGATTGATGCTGGCAAGACTTCAGCCAACCATCCGTGCCCTATGCTGGTGACACAACTGTGTCGCCAGTTCATCCCTTCTGACGAATTTGCAGTACACATGCAAGCTGGTACAATCATTCGACCAGTTCTTGAGGGTGTTTCTACATCCTACACTAGACTTCACGATGTATGGTCACGCACCGAACCGAGCGAGCATGTAGTAGCCAGCTCGAGCTCCACAGCGAGCGATGAAGAGCTTACCCCCGCTGAGCAAGCACGCTTACTTAGACGGACACATAGTGGGGTAGAAAGAATGATGGGTATGATGACAAACCTCGATCAGCGAATGGCAAGCTTAGAACAAGGAATGACAACACTTTTGGGACGAGAGGAGAGATCGAGGTCGCGATCTAGGGCCCCTAGGGCAGATTCAAGTGAACCAGGGACGAGTGCCGCAGCGTCTAGGAGACGACGCAGGGGACAGTGAGGACACTGCCATTAACAAGTTTGGGGGAGGGATTAGATTGTAACTAGTTATCCTTGCATTGCATCTGCATATTTTATTTATCTTTTATGTAAATATTTGGTTTTACTTTGCATGTTTAAATTCTGCACTGCATTTTTGTTGAAAAAAAATTGAAAAAATACAAAAAAAAAATTGAAAAACTTGAAAATAAAAACAAAAATTTTAAAAGAAAAAAAAAACAAAAATATTATTGACCGTTTCTGACTCAAGTCTAATATGACAGTTAACTAGTTAAAAGCTACTAGATCTTAAACTTAGTTAATTATGAACCCTAAAAATAACATTCCTTGAAGTTTAACTATAGAAAGTATATGCTCCAGCGGTTTGTTTTGAAATAAGCAAATTTTGAGTCTAGTTCTTAGGCGAAGTCAAGATGAGGGAAAATTATTGAAGCTCTATTTGAAGAATAATTCTGAAAAATAATTCTAAATCTTAAGTCCAAAATTTTGAAAGTATATACCCTACAAAATGCACATACACCACCTTGAAACTCGGAATAGTAGAGGATACCTAGAAATACTCTTGCCTGAAAGCCTAGTATGAAAGAAAAAACGGTATTTGAAGCTAAACACCATAAGAGCACGCTGAAAAATATATCCGGTCTTGAAAAAAAAAAGGGGAAAAGAAAAAGAGAGAAAAATAGAATGAAGTCAAGACCTGGAAACTGCTATTTACGCTTTAAGTTCACACATTCAGTAATCGGCCGTTAGTGCCTCAAGAAGCATTAATAGTCGCATGAAAGATGTATGAACAAAACCGTCCATCATTAATAAAAAGAAGTAGTGCTAGGTATTAAGGCAAGGGTATTATAGCTTGAACTGAATTTCCAAGTGTAGGGGTGACAATTACACACACGTAGGGGTATATAATCAGAGTTTGGAGGAGAGATGAGGAATGAAAAATAGGGTTTATTTCTTCAGTAGAGTGGATAAAAATTCCGGATTTGAGATTCCGCTTAAGAAGGAAAACTCAGGAGATGCTGAAAGCTGTATAAACTGGCTAGGCGTATAGGATCTTAAGTTAAATGGAAAGGAAGTGTGAAGAATACGGGTTAGTAATTTCTAAGTTTATGATAATAGGGTTTTTGGCTAGAAAGCTGAAATAGAGGATTAGAGTCGACGGCCAATTGATCGGATTTTGTGGGTGTAATCCGCTGAAAACCCTCAGGAGACAACACTCCTCCTACTAGGGACACCTAGAGGTTTAATGGCTTGTTGCACGTGCTCAGTGCAATCGCGTTCCCTGCGAAAGTGAGGTTAGGAAATATTTGTGAATAAAATGGTTTTGCTCGGGACGAGCAAAAGATAAGTTTGGGGGTATTTGTTCATCACATATTTTTGTATATTTGTACCGCCCATTCTTAATCACATTGCATACAGACAGGTGCTTTTTATCCGTATTTGCTGCATGTTACAGATTACAGGTTTCCAGTCCAAAAGAGAGCAAAATCCGACAAAATCACCACATTTACGGCAAACTCCAGAACATCTGTCACAAACAGATAAAAGCCGGGTTCCAGCATCCGTCCCGTACCAGTTCAGAAGAGGGGACGAAAAGAGTCGTCATTTGGGACTAAAGGAAAAATTAAAGTCAAAATGGTGAAAGTCAAAAGTGAAGAAATGAAGACAATTTGGAAAAGAAATCTGGAGATCCTCTGGAAAGTGATACTGCAGTATGAGGATTTCAAACATCAGGAAAAACTAGCACAAGACCAAAGAAAAGAACAGAGTGGGTTTGGCCACCAAACCGCCGCGCATGCGCGGCCAAACCCTTGCTTTGGCCGCGCAAGCGCGGCGGCCACGTGTCCCCAGGCTGTGGAATTTTGGGGTGTTTTCTGAAATTTTGTATAGGATTATATTATAATGCTAGAATCTCAGAATCAGGCCTATAAATAGCCCAGAGCAGAACCAAGAGAGGGTACTTAGTTTTCATTTGTAATTTTTGTATTAGAATTATTTAGTTTCTAATAAAAGTCCATTTTCCTCCATCTTCCTCCATTAAAACTTGTGAGAGGTTTTGTTGAGTGTGAAGCATGCAAGAATTGTTCTTTATCTATTTGTGTAATTTGTAATTCCGTTTCTTATATTGCTTGTAATTTTCATTGTTAAACGTAGTTGTTGTTATTTATTAAAATTGTCGTTTTAATATTTCTTCCATTTTCGGTTATCCTTACAACCATGATGCTTAGAGTGATCCTTGCCTAAGTGAGGTCCCGAATAGCTAGTTGTGATTTTCTACCTCAATTCTTATTACCCTCTTTCTTTGTTTTATTTCATTTAACTTTTCTAATGGGTGAGTAACTTCTCACTTGTTAGGGTAGGAAACGGAAAGTTTGAAAGACGGGAACATCCCTCACTTTTCTCTTTGACAAATATCTTGATTTGAACTCCTGTTAATTGATCCACAATCCGCTCCCTACGGCACCCTATTCTTTATAATAGCGGTGATACCCTAGTGAGACCGGTTGTGGTTGAATCAACTTGAGGTTGTGGCTAAGAGCCAAGAACGGACGGACAAGGACCAAAAAGAGAAAACGAAGTGTTGGAAAGCCTAGCTTATACTCGCAAGTTTTCTCTTAGTCGTCCTAATCCCCGTTGTTGCCGATTACCGTAACATCAATATTAAGAAGTGGCAAAAGACTCAAGTGAGCGATCCTCCCGACCCAAACCAACCAAATCCTACCCTTTACAAGTTCTCTTATCATTCATTTTTCAATTAGCTAAACTCAAACAAACCCAACATATTTGGACTTAACTCGTCAAGACACTAAGAAAAAGACTCCCATCTCTCTGTGGATCGACCCGTACTCATCCGGCTAGCTGCAAAGCGAAACCGTCCTGATTGCGGTAATTAAACTTAAACACGCAGAATCTCTGCCAATCAACAGTCCAGGTAGTCAAGTACACATCCTAAGGGCTTTACCAACATGTAACAGAGAGACAATCAGTATACACGTTAAGGTAAAGAGTAACCAGATAGCATACTATCATGTCGAGCAAGAAAGTCCTCCCTATATATGTCCCAGCATCCACTACAATATACATCCTATGTACAGTAATGGCCTCTAGGGCATACATATAACTAACAATTTGAGTTGCAGTACTTGCCATTGGGACTTATGGACTTGAATTCCATTATCGCCGTGCTTGAGGCGACGTATTAGTTTAAGGACATTACAGTCCATTGTTAGTTTAGGGACATCTCGGTCCATTGCTAGTTTCGGGACATCTCGGTCCATTGTTTAGTTTAGGGACATATCGGTCCATTATCGCTATATTTGAGGCGAATTTCTAGTTTAAGGACTTTTCGGTCCAACATTCTCATTCGGTTGCGAAGTTGCATAACACACCCCTTCTAACTCTTGTTTGCTGAGACGCTGATGTTTGTCCTTTGTTTGCATGGACACTTCACGCCTTAGACTATTTTTACCTTCTTGGGTTTCTTTATCTATCATCGTGCCAATCGAGTTGTTTTGCAGGAAGTATTGGGCATTTTAAATAGCACATGCCCCTTGCTTATCAATGTCGCTTTCCGATACTGATGGAGCGTCTTCTTCATATACAAAGGAACGAGATATCACATCATTCCTTCTGCCGAGTCTTCCTCTTTCTTAGAAGAACGAATTTGACTTGGGGGGTTTTCCTCATCGTCTGATTCGGAGTGCGACATGGGTTTCACATCCCTCCCATGGTTTTTTGGTTCAAGTGGGTTATTCCACTTGATTGCAGAACTCGCTTATAAGTCCCTTGATATTCTATCATTTTTTTGACCATCCCATGTAGAGATTCTTCCGCCAGTGAGAAATATGCCCCTATGTATATCTCGGGAGGGAGCGAGTACCCACGTCGTCGCTATTTTAGCGACAGGTTGCTTCAAAGTCGCTCATTTTTTGTTGAGCGTTGGCGACAAATGCCACCTTACCCCCGCTTTTCATTCATCTTCATCGGATGATGAAGGGTCTTGACCCAGCTGATCCAATCGAGTCATTTTATCCATGAGCTCTTGGAAGGTTTTCGGCTTGAAAATGGTCGTAAATAGGAACACCTTTTGAATTTGGGTCAAAGGTGGCTATGAACATTCCTAAAGCTGCAGCTTCGTCGATACGTTGCTCGCATTTTGACCAGAGATTTCTCCATCGGGTAACATATTGAACCCAGGTCTCATTCGGTCTAGCCCTTTCATTGACCAGCGTCGTTACAGTAGTGCGTTTATTCACACTAGCAAATCTCTGACAGAAGAGTATCTCCATCTCGTCGATGGTATTCACGGAGTCATTCGGTGGTTCCGCATACCATTCGAAGGCAATGCCTACCAAACAGCTGACGAACTGTCAGAGGAGAAGTATATCATTCTCTCCAGTATTACCGCACATAGATTTAAATCGCGCGATGTGCTGGTGAGGATTACCGGTTCCTTTGTATATGTGGAGTCGGAAGTATGTATTCTGACGGGTACTGTATTTGATCGTAGCACGCCGGATACGGTCGACCAGTCTTGATTGGCCTATTTGATGCTTCACTGGCATAGTGAGTTTTGACTTGCTGAGCGATATATGTGTCCACCTTTTCTTTTAGGAATCATTTCCTCTTCAGTCATTGATGAGGTTTGCAGAGGATTTGAAATGTCATCCTTATCTTTAAGACCGACTACTGGCGGTTCATCTTTCAGTGGTTCCGATTGAATCGTCATTCCAGCCATATTCTGAATCAAAAGGGACATCTGGTTCATTTTAGTGGACATTTCTGCCGCTTCTTCATCTCTCTTTTTCAGAGCGCGCTTTATAAAATCAATATCCGACTCCTTCTCTACTCTTTCTTCGGGTGCGTCCTCAGGATTTTCGTTAGGCGATGGATTAGCGTTTGTTGCCGCCTGAGTGAGCATCTCCTGCAGCTTTTCACCGTTGCAGTTGAACTTTTGTCAGGGACCGAGTTTAAGGTCGGTGACTAGTAGAAGCTCGAACTTCGTGTTTGGAATTCACCACATAGACTATAAGAACTACCATGCCCCCAGGCTTGGGGTGTTTGGAGTTTGCTTCGGGCACTTGAGCTTTATCATGCCTCCCTTTTTGTGAAAGCCGCTCTGGTTTTGGGAGGAACCGTTGTATCAGGATCCGTCTTGGGATGAATCCCCATGTATTTGAAAGGGGATTTGTCAGAATTTGGCTGACGTTTACAGGAGGAGCTGCAGACGACGACTGAGTCCTTCACCTACTTCCACACCTTATATATAGATGAGGAAAGTTGTTATAGGGAGCGAACTGGTTTCTGCTCTCGTGGGATCTCCATGCGCTATGGAGATTTCTTCAATATTGCGGTGGGAGAATTTTTTCTGACCCTTCGCAACAGTTTGAATTTGTTCCCGGTTGGAACAAAAACATTCACCTCTGGGGTTGAAACAGGACTGTAGGGTGTTTTTCGTCACCCCATTGAGATGGGAATACGCACGCGCTTGTCAGGCGTATTATAGATTCCTCCTGCCTAGGGTGGGATGGGGTTTATTGATTGTGGGGATCCGAATCTCCGGTAGCCGCGGTCTAAACTTCAGTTAATTACCCCTCGCATTTGGAGCGAAGGAACCTCCGATTGACGGGTTAAACTGGTCATGCGAACTCAATATGCAGTGCGTTGGTGTGTGTATTTTTTTTTGTTTTGTTCCACTTATATAAAAAAGATATATATATATATATATATATATATATATAAAATTAAATAAGTAAATAAATATTTAGAGAAGTTTTTTTTTAAAAATTTATTATTATTTTTTTAATTTTAAAATATTATTTATAATTTATTTTTATTTATTTAATATTTTTTTAAATAAAAAAGGGATTAAATAAAGAAAAGAAGAAAAGAAAAGAATTATTATTTTTTTAATTTTTAAATATTATTTATAATTTATTTAATATTTATTTTAAATAAAAAAAAGGAGGAAGAAAGAAGAAAAGAGAAGAAAGAAAGAAAAAAGGATTTAAAAAAAGGGGGGTCACATGTTAGTATGTGACCCTTCATGTGAGGGGGGTCACATGCTAGCATGTGACAGGGAGGGTCACATGCTAGCATGTGACCCCTCACATGCTGGGGGCAAAAAG
Organism: Agapanthus africanus; assembly: GCA_030015575.1. Classification (NCBI taxonomy): domain Eukaryota; kingdom Viridiplantae; phylum Streptophyta; class Magnoliopsida; order Asparagales; family Amaryllidaceae; genus Agapanthus; species Agapanthus africanus. Next base: position 979,189,079 of record CM057337.1, read on the forward strand.
GACTCCCATTAGATGAGAGCCCTCTCCCTCAGGGGCCAGCACGTGAGGGGGCCAAAAGGGCTCCGGAATTTTTATTTTTATTTTTTTTATACATGGAGTTAGCTCCAAAAGATTTTAAATGGAGTAAAACTCCTAAAGAACTTTAAATGGAGTTTAACTCCGAAAAAGATTTTTATTGCGGAGTTAAACTCCAAAGGAATTTTTGTTTGTGGAGTTAAACTCCAAAAGAATTTAAATGGAGTTGAACTCCGAAAGAATTTTTATTGTGGAGTTGAACTCCGAAAGAATTTTATATGGAGTTAAACTCCTAAAAAGATTTAATATGGAGTTAAACTTCAAAAAAAGATTTTTACTGTGGAGTTAAACTCCAAAAGAATTTCTGTGGTGGAGTTAAACTCCAAAATAATTTTATTTGTGGAGTTAAACTCCAAAAGATTTTCCCCTTTCTCCATTGAGAAGAAACCCAAAATGAGTTCTCTTGGAACTCCAAGATCTAGATCTTGGATGATAAAAAAAGACCCTTTTTCTTCTCTTGATGGAGTCTTGGGAGGTGGATTTATGGTAAAACTTTGTTTAGTTTTAAAAAAAAAGAGAGCTAAGCTCTTGATTTATTTGGAAAATGAAAAGGAAGAGAAAGAACTTGAAAAGAGAGAGTGGAGGCACAAACCCTAGTTTTTTGAGGGAATGAAAAAGTGTTATCCTTTATTCATCATCATGTTGCCTTATATAGGCTTACATATTTGCATATAGCCCCTTGGGCTTTTCAAAATGGCTTTTTGCCTATCCCATGGCTCATGTGCCATTTCTTTTTGCACATAAGCTACGGGCTTACAAAAATTTGGCTTTATGCCCATTTTGTTTACATTCATGCATAAAAAATTACATAAAAATTATTTATTACATGATTTTTTTGTTGGCGTGGGGAGGCTTGGTCGCGGGCTCGGCTTGGGCATGGGCTCGCTTGACCTAGGCTTGGGCCTACCTGGCTTCGGGTTGTGCAATTTTCGACCCCTACGAGGACCATACGGAGAACTGCCCCCAGCTCATTTTGTATGATGCCGATATCGACGCCGACCATTTCTTACGGCCAGGATTTGATCAGCCTCAGGATTTTTCCAAGCCTGCCCCCCGTTTCCTTTGAGAGCTTGAATATTCTTCCCCCTGTGTCGACCTTGGTCCTTGGCAGGTGCCAGTTGTTTGAGGACTGATTCCGTCGACAAAGCTGCAGCTTGGGGAACCAGCTTGTGGAAGACAAACTTTCTCTGGGCTTCCTCCTTCGACGTTGAGGCACCGAGGGTGGGAGTATCGACCCAAAGAGAAGCCAGTTGATTTCTTGAAAAGCCGGATTGCAGAGATTTGAGATTGCAAGTGGCCCATACTTGACTCCACCGGATATGACAGAGCCTGAGTTGCTAGGGTGGAAGCAAACGCCATTCTTCATAGAGACGAAACACGGGCTTCAGTATACCATCACCTAAGGGCAACCACAAACATATATACCGCGATTATTTGATCACGGAAAAACACGACACACGAAGTGTGGAGTGGAAAGAGGAAAAGGTCCCACCGGGCTTGCCAGAATCTGTTTACCGCCGAAAACGGAGACGAAACCGGGATGGATCGTCTTGCCTGAATTTGGGGGCAGATGCTATTTGTGTTTATCCGTCCACCTCTCCGAAGATACCAAGTTGATTTATGGCACTGTATATCGGAGGTTTGGACGGATGCAGCCGTTGTAGCAGACTTCGTCAGATTCTCCTTCGTTTGCGAGGGGTTTTGATTGTGGGGACGCTCTTCCGTATAGGCTCAAGCCTCTGCAGTTAATTACGTTATTGCATTGTGATAACCACTTTCTCCTGCTCCAGAAGTTCAGTTCGTGTCGTGTTTGTTTGTTTTATTTTTGGTTCCCGTGGATTGTATACGGAGACTAATTTATATTGTCGTCCATAGGGCTTGGATTAGTCCAAATCCATATATCTTAGATTTGGATTTGGGTTGATTTAAGGATCGTTGATCTGTATTGAGATCAAGATCGACTTAAATGTTTGTGAGCGGTTGGGGCTCAATTGGTTTTTTTTAAGGATACGTTAGTCCAATTTGAGACTAAGATCTTCTTAACAGGATGTTAGGATCATTCTTGTTTCAAATCCAACAAGAGAGCATTTGGGCCCTATTGTTTTAGTTTAAGAACATTTCGGTCCGCAGATCACCATTTTTGAGGTGGGATTTTAGTTTAAGGACGTTACGGTCCGTTGTCGCATTTTGGGAAGTGCACCCAAAAGCAGTTGGTTGTCGGGACCCGCCACCTCTCTGAAGACGTTGAGAAATTACAACGACATGCATCAAAGGTGTAGAGAGATGTACCCTTGAACCAATTCCATGTTTGAGGGAAAAGGAATTGATGGTCGAGCCCAGAAATCATTAGTCGTATTTTGAGACTAAGATTTCTTCATTAGTTTGGGAAGTCATGAGTATAGAGGCTCGGTCTATTTGGGAGATCGAAGATATTTTAATCTCAAGAAAACTTAGCCAACTTGATACTGGAGATGATTTCCCATAGTGTTAAGCACTAGTATATGTTCAGCACTCACGTATTCCCACGTGACGTTCTAAAGCAGTGTTAAACACTTGATTCTGAGGGTGCTCATGTGTGGCACGTGAGGCACCTCAAAACTGGCGCAGTACATTGGGTTCAAGTCCCCATTTATATATAAGTGTTAAACACTTAATTCTTGTGGCACTCATGTGTGAGCACGTGAGGCGCCCCAAAGTTGGGTACTGCCCTTTTGGGTTTTATTTCCCTCTTCTTTTATAGTGCTAAGCACTCGGCTCACGTGTGAGCACGTGAGGCGCCCAAAATGGGAACTGTTCTATGGATTTTATTTCTCTTTCTTTTATAAGTGCTAAGCACTTTGACCCTGTGGTGCTCACGTGCGAATACGTGAGGCGCCTTCAAAATGTGAGCGATGTTTTTTGGTCTATTCCTTTTTTCATATAAGTGCTAAACAATTGGAGGTCGCGTGGAAAACACGTGACTGTCCTAGGAGGCACTTCTTGTTCTTTTTAAATACTCGCGTGTGAAACACGTGACTCGGTCTCAGCCATTCTTTTTTGTTCATCAGAAGTGCTTACGTGGGAAAACATGTGAGGTTTTGTTATAGTGTTGAACACTAATGAATCACCAGTCTTTCCTCCTATGTGCATGAAGATTTTGATCTCATATTAACGATGCTGGGATCTGAGTTTAGAGAATTTTAAGTCTCTTGTTTTATAAGAATTAAATTCTTTTTACAGGGTTAAACCCTAGTTTTATTAGAGTAATTAAATTCCTATATACTTTTGTACGAATTAAATTATTTGAACTTAGTTCTTTCCCCTAAGTTTTGAATCTACATAACAGAATCTTCCTGATGAGAATTAAATTCTCAACTTGTGGGGAGATCTGCTTCTGCAGACCTCAAGCAGAGGAAGAACTAAGTTCTTTTTTCTTGAAGGGCTAAACCCTGTGTTTGAGAATTAAATTCTCTTTTTGTTTTTGTGGGAGATTTTTGAAAAGCTTATGGGGTGGTCTCCTCCTTTTAGTGAATTAAATTCTCTCTGTATTTTTCTTCCCCTCTCTCTCTATGTCCTTCTTTCCACCTATCTTTGCTCCTATTTATATGAGAAGAAAAAGAATCAATTTGTTTAAAAAATCTCTCATTGAGAGATCATGATTGATACCATGATCTTATAGATCAATCAGTGAATTTTATTCACCGTTGGATTTTTAATTCAAAGGCTCTCTGTGTAACAGAGAAGATCTCTTGTTTGTTTAACAAGATTATGAATATCTTGTTAGTTTTAACAATATTAGAATTTTATTCTATCATATCTTTTTAGTTTAATAAGATCAGAAATATATTTTCTTAATATAGAATTTAATTCTATCATATGGATATCTCGTTAGTTTAACATAAAATTTTATTCTTATCATATGAATATCTTGTTAGTTTAACAAGATTAGGAAAATATTTTCTTATGGTAGAATTTTATTTTACCAGACGATCACCGTTGGATTTTTGATTCAAAGGTCCTCTGTTTAACAGAGAAGATCTTTCTAGTTTGAGGAAGATCAGGGAAAATATTTCCCAAATAGGATTTAATTTTATCACATAGAATTTAATGGGAACATTTTAAATTGGGACAATCACATGCTTTGCATGTGAACTCACGTGTTTAACACGTGACCCCGGCTGTGGGTTTTAGCCTGTTTATGTTCAGCGCTCATATGCTTTGCATATGAGCTCTCACGTGCCTGTTTGGCCATTAGTTGTTTTATTTAGTTTATTTTCAGCGCCCATATTCTTTACATATGAGCGTTCACGTGTTTAGCACGTGAGGCCTGTTTGGCCGTTAGTTATTTATGTTCAGCGCTCATATACTTTGCATATGAGCGCTCACATGTTTTACACGTGAGGCATGTTTGGCCATTAGTTGTTTTATTCAGTTTATTTTCAGCATCCATATGTTTTACATGTGAGCGCTCACGTGTTTAGCACGTGAGGCCTGTTGGGCCATTAGTTATTTATGTTCAGCGCTCATATGCTTTGCATATGAGCGCTCACGTGTTTTACACGTGAGGCATGTTTGGCCATTAGTTGTTTTATTTAGTGTATTTTCAACGCCCGTATGTTTTACATATGAGCGCTCACGAGTTTAGCACGTGAGGCTTGTTTAGCTATTAGTTATTTATGTTCAGCGCTCATATACTTTGCAAATGAGCGCTCACGTTGTTTGGCCCTTAGTTGTTTGTTTTTAGTGCTCATATGTTTTGCATATGAGCGCCCACGTGTTTAACACGTGAGGCCAAATTTTGAGGACTCCCCCTTTTTTATAAGGAAACAAGTAGATTTTAGCCAAAAAATTTGGCGGGAACAGCGGACATTCCATCAATGACATTGAGCGGATGGGTTCGGTTGGTACTTCACAGGTAAAGCTACGGCGACCCTTGATGATGTGACCATACCAAACCCCCTACAAAAGAAGGCTCGTATTGTCCTTGTCATGTGCCCTAATCATCGTCATAGCCTCCTCGTCTGATGGCGACTGTGGAAAAGCGACTTCCGAGCGAGTATAAGGAAAGTAAGAAAGTGAGGCCATTGTACCTAGAAAAAAAGGAGAAGAAAATGTTGGATATATGTATGCCCTAGAGGCCATTATGTGATGATGGATGTATCTATACATGTATATATATATTCAGTATGCATTCTTGCTCGACATGATAGTATGCTATCTGGTTCTTCTTTATCTGACATGTTGATTTGATCATATTTTTATTCATTCATACATGCTGATAAAGCCCTGAGGATATCGGCTTGACTACTTTGATTATGATGGAGATCATACTAGTGGGACATCTGTAGTCTGTAAGCATATCCTGGAATGTCCCTAGTCGTAGGTATATCGAGACGGGGCATTGATATACCAGAGTAGACCAGCGTATATGATACTAGACCCATACGATGGGCGATGAATGTTCCCACATTCATCGATGTTTGACATCAAGATCATATACGGGTGCTCAGTGGTGACTGGGTACACTGGACGGACTCACCGAGAACTCCTATATGGAATTATATCTATCGTCGGATAGCAGTTCTCAGGTGACACTGGTACAGGTTAGTCTGTAGACCCGAGATCGTCATAGAGTCTTGTGTGTTCTCCCACTGTACTTTGATTGCCACCCTACCACGGCTCTACCGAGTCGTGCAAACAGGTGGCCGTTGGGTACAGTCCCGAGACACACGAAGGCGATGAGCGATAGGAGGGTTTTCGTCTCTCCCGGTATTGGGAGTTGATGCTGTGCTGTGCCCGACTGGTTGTATCAGCAAGTCCCTGGCCAGGGCTGCTGAGAATTGCTGATAAGTGTTATCAGTAGTTCTTCGATCTGTTATAGACCATTCATCGGCACGACTTATTGAGTTATTGGGGTCGACGTGACCATCCCTAGGCTCGATATGCAGCATATCTGACGAAGAGACCGGACTGTACGGAAGTGTTGCCGGTTGGCTCGACGGGAGTTGTAGCAGGTTCGCTTGTTTTCTTCTGATCGCTCAATACCCGGGTGGCCGTTACGTTTAGCTGACCGCTTGCGGTTTGGGGGTACTTGATATGATCATTACCCTCTGCCGGCGTATTGACGAGTCTTAGAGTCCCACACAGGAGTTACCTAGTCCAGGCGAAACGTTGTGGTGCGCGTATGCGATATGCGTTTGGACCCGATTAAAATGCGTGTATAGGATACCGTATATTAATTGGGTGGCTTACTTATGGTCGGGTCGTATGTGATATGACCGGATTAGTAAATCAAGTGTTGATTTATCATTAGCTTCTCACTACAAATCCTATCTTGTTTATTTTGGATGTATGCATGCATGTATGCATTCATTATTGTTCATGCACATATGGATGTGCATGCACACATGCATACATACATCATTTTATCATGGTTGCTTATACAATGAGAATGGTGGCAATATAAGAATCACACCATGGTTATTTTTATGGATTATTATTGCTTTTAAATTAAAACAAAAAGGAAATGAAAAATGGGTTAAATCATAAAAGGTTTCTACACTCTTCTTAACCTTACCATGCTCACTTACCTTTTGACTCATGGTTTATTTTATTTTTGTGTTTTTAACTTTAATCCAATAATATCTTTAGAGTTAACCATGGTTGGATATGAGGAATGAAAAATATATATATGATTATTTTTCATTTCTCTTTCAATGGTTCATTATTCTCTTCTTCACAAAAGGCCATCATCTTCATCAACCTTGATCCTTTGCTTTCTAGTTCTTTCAAGAGAGCAAAATACTCACAAAAATAGGATTTTGAAGTGAGATCCTTAGCCACAACATCATTCTACACAAGTTTAGCCAACTTGTTTAGAGTGTTCACTTTGTTTTTCCAAAGTTGCGAGCTTGGACGGGAAACTCCGGGTGGATCGTCGTGGACGTGAGAAGACAACAAGAGGACCTTCTTCCAACACCCAAGAGACTAAGGAGTCAAGTAAAAAGGGAGCTACAAAGGTTGTAGTCTCGAAACCCTAATTTGATTAGCTTTATGTTTCGTAACCATAATTTCTAGGATCGATTCCTTTGCATGTTTGTTTAGCACCATCAAAATCCATACTTTGAGACATGTGATGCTTCAATACTCATTATAGGGTGCTAGGCAAACCTTTCATTGGTATCAGAGCCGACCTAGAACATTAGGCGACGTTTTTATGAAGTAAAAATCCCGATCGGACAAAAATACGATTTTTTTGGACCCTCTCTGGACAAATTTTAAAATCTGACGTTTTTCAGAATTAAAAATACTTAAAAATTACAGCAGGTAAAACTAAGAATTATGGTGAAATACGATGCCATGAACAGTTCATATGGCAGCAGAACCGCGGCAATTCCTTGCTTAGGCCGCGGCTCCGCGGCCGTACAGTGGTATCATTGCATGAAAATTGCACTATAATTCTTATGTCTGCTTGTACAGTGTTTTAGGTATGTTTAATCTGAAAATAGCACTGTATTCTCTGGAGATGGTTTTGGACGCGTAGATTTGATCGGAATTTTCATTTCGTTGCTTTTCCGGGTAAATTAGAAAGTATTAAAGTGTTTGAACGAGTATCATTTGCTCATTATTCACGGGGTTTAAATACTTTGGAGATACGTGCAAGTCTTTTTGTGGTGGTCCTTCTAGAAGACAACAAACCTTAACTCGAATATGTGACCGTCTTGAACTGCCCTTTGAACCTTAGGGTTTGGGGCAGTACGGCGTGCCACATGTGAGGCGTTGGCTTGACCCTTCTACGGCTGGACCGCTACTACTGTGTCACACTTCGGATTTTTGAACCATGCTCAAGTGTTGAGCTTTAGTGAATCTTGGGTACTTGATCGTTCGTTCGAAAACTTTAATACTGTCTGTTTATCTGGAATTTGATACAATATGTGGAATTCATATAGTTTAGGCATGAAATACGAAATATGTGATATTTCGCATTTATGATGTCTAAAGAGAATGTGGATTCCAAATATTGTAGTTTTATACTTTCTTTTCTGTGACCGTAAGTGTAGTATGTTTGATATCGCCGGTTTCGTTGCTATACGTCAACGACAATTGGGGTATGCATACTTACTTACGTTGATGATATGTGATATTATGTGTTGCTGAGATATGATGTGCAGAATTGTCGCGATTAAATAGCCGGGGGTTTTGTGTGAGATGAGAGTTTTATATTTTCATTCATGTAAATTCAAATGTAATGTAATATTCTTTTATTTGGTGCACTTCCGGGTTGAGGTTGTGTCACCAGTGTTGTATATTATTTACTTTTCCGCATTAGGATAGACCCAAGGTGGGGAGCACAAGTGACCGGGTTCTGGGGTTCAGTGGGAGGCCATCTCGAGGAGTCGAGACTGGGTCTCCTAAACTCCAGGATTGGTAGGGTCGCTTGCCGCTCTCGTAGGGGTCTAGGGATGTGGGCTTGGCTATTCATCGCGACTGTGGAATCCGTATTTTCTATTACTGGCTAAATACTAAATACGGACGTCCTAGTATATCCCACATTATATATATGTTTCTGATGCCTGTGTTCTGTGATATCTGAGACGAATGACATATTATATATATGATATATAGTAGACGTTGTTTATGTTTTACACCCGCGCTAGTCCTGTCCCGGTATGCCATTAGTTAAGTAACCTAACGGTGCATAACGGAACATTGCGGCGAATGCGGATGGCATAAGCGTACGTGTTATTTTCGTTTCTTTTCTGTGATTGGCTTAAGGACTTAAATGATGGGATTACATTAATATGATTAATGTAAAGAAAATAAACCTAAAAATATAATGTAGAATCAAATTTGAAAACCACTCGGCTCTTTATGAAAAAGCTATATTTCAAAACTGCGGAGCACAAGCCACTCCTTTTGAAAACCGTTTGATTCTACAACGATATCAAGTTCAAAGCGTTAAAGATTTTCTTAAAAATCATTCGCAACCCTCCGTCATTTTAGGAAGTAGAGTACTTAGTATTCGTGCTACGTTTGTTGACATTAGTTAAGGCGTAGTGTACGGTAGCTAAGTGATGTCTTCCTACACTGCATATGATGCAGATTAATTAGAACATTCATGCGATTTTGTTGAGCATAGTTAAGGGTCATATGGGTGGGTCTAATTGATCAAGAAATGACGGGTAGAACTTGACTGGTACTTATTATTTGTTGACCATAGTTAAGGTCATAAGTACTAGGGGTAAAAATTACATCGGGAATTTCAAGTGTTGAAATTTGCAATGAGATTGCATACCTTCCATGTGATGGTTGGATCCCGATCCCACTGTGGGCAATAGTTGCTCCTAGGAGAGTTTTGCAGTTTACAATTAGCTAACTCATTAGGTGTCTAGAAAGGTGTTAACGGGGCTACGCCTATGGGAAAACGAGGTTTACTTTAATTAGGTCCGTGCGAAAGCACGGGGAACCTCCCTCAAGTACCGACACTGGCCTGGCTGAACGGTTAGCGAAGTTGTAGACTGTAATTAATCCTGGCTAGTTTTCTTTTTAAGGTTTGAAAGAAAAACTTGATTAAAGCAGTGGGAGACATCGATTAGACAAGATAATAACCAATCTGATATGTGTAAGAGCTTTCGCTGAGTGTATTCTTTTCTCTCTCTTAATGGCAGATACCCATGACTGGACTCAAGCTTCTACTAGATAAAAACAAAATGAATGGGACCAACTATAAAGACTGGCTGAGGAATCTGAAAATCGCCTTGACTTATGATAAAGTATCATATGTCCTCACGGCTTCAGCCCCGCCCGTCCTAGGTCCAAAATCCTCAGTTGCGTACGTTGAAGGCCGCAAGACATGGGACGCTGACTGTGCCACGGCCAAATGCCTCGCGCTTGCATCGATGGACAATACACATCAAAAGCAGCACGAGAATATGGACATTCAAACCATATTTCTCCATACAAAGGAGTTGTATGGAGAGCAATCCCGCGTATTACGATACGAAGCATCAAAAAAACTGTTTCAGATGCGAATGGCCCCTGGCACACCAGTAGGAGACCATGTTCTGAAGATGATAACTCTTATAGAAGAGCTTGAGGACCTTGGATGGACAATGGACAATGAACTATATATAGATATTATTCTTCAGTCCCTCCCCTCCACCTTTGCTCAGTTCATAGTGAATTTCAACATGCATGGCATAGAGAAGGAACTCCCTGAACTCCTTAATATGTTAAGGAGTGCAGAGAGCACTATGAAGTTAGCAAAAACTCCCGTTATGACTATTGGACAGTCTTCCTCTTCTCGCCCGAAAGCTAAGGCCAAGGGAAAGAAAAAGAAGAAACCCACTAATCCTAAGGGCGGAGTTAAAAAGGTGAAGGGAAAGGAAAAGTCCAAGGCTGGAGACTCGGGGAAGGGCGAATGTTTTCATTGCCACAAGACATGACATTGGAAGCGCAACTGCACGGAGTACTTAAGTCTCAAGAAGAAGCATGGTGATGCTTCTGCTTCAGGTGCGTTTGTAACAGAAAACTGTTTTTCAATAAACTCTGCTTCCTGGGTATTGGATACCGGTTCAGGTTCTCACATTTGCAATTCTATGCAAGGGCTGAGAAATAGCAAGGTTTTGAAGACAGGTGACCATACTCTCCGCGTTGGAAATGGTTCCAATGTACATACAGTCGCAGTGGGAGAGTATCACTTGGGGTTGCCATCTGGATGTATTTTGATTTTGAATCCATGTTATTTTGTGCCAAGTATGCTATGTAATATAATATCCGTTTCTTTGTTGGACAATGAAGGATATAATTTTGTATTGCAGAACAATGTTATGAACATTCACCTGAATCAAATGTTGTTTGGGTATGGTACGCTTAATAACGGAATATATGTCCTAAATCAACACACAGTTTTCAGTATACAACACACTAATAAAAGAAAACTTTCAGAATTAAATGAAGCTTTTCTTTGGCATTGTAGACTTGGTCATATTAACGAAACAAGACTAAACAAGTTACACAAAGATGGATATTTAAACTCTTTTGAATATAAATCTTATGCGACTTGCCAGTCTTGTATCAAGGGTAAAATGACCAAAACTCCGTTTACCGGACACGAAGAAAGGGCTACTCAGCTCCTTGGCCTCATACATAGTGATGTATGTGGGCCAATGTCTACACAGGCTAGAGGCGGTTTTTCATACTTCATTACATTCACCGACGATTTCTCAAGATTCGGTCATGTATTTTTATTAAAGCACAAGTCCGAAGCTTTCGAGAAATTCATTGAATATAAACAAGAAGTAGAAAAACAAACCGGCTTGAGTATCAAAATACTTCGATCAGATCGAGGTCGTGAGTATCTCAGTATAGAATTTGCAAACTTCCTAAAAGAGAATGGGATTCTCTCTCAGCTCACTCCTCCTTACACACCACAGCACAACGGTGTGTCAGAACGACGGAATAGGACCCTATTAGATATAGTCCGGTCCATGATGAGTGACGCTGAGTTACCAGTCTCGTTTTGGGGGCATGCATTGGAGACTGCAGCGTTTCTACTAAACAGGGTTCCAACCAAAACCGTGTCTACCATGCCATATGAGATATGACATGGGAAGAGACCATCTCTTAAGAGAATTAAGATTTGGGGTTGCCCGGCCTATGTTAAAAAGCAGAATCCGGACAAACTCGAGACACGGTCAGTCATGTGTAACTTTGTAGGATATCCAAAGAATTCTTATGGATATCTATTCTACCACAAAGAGGAACAGAAAGTGTTTGTTTCTCAGTATGCCACATTCTTAGAAAAAGAGTTTTTTACAGATAAAGATGATGGCAAGGTGGTAGATCTAGAAGAAGTTCTAGAAACACAAACTACTAATGACGATTTGGTTGAACCGGCTGTTGCAATAGAAACTGAGGAACCTCGACCACTCCGAAGGTCTGGTAGGACTTCTCGCCCACCGGAGAGGTACTACGGTTTCCTTATTGATGGTAACGGAGAAGATTGCATCATGGATGATGATGATCCTACCAGTTTTCAGCAAGCTATCACGAGTGGAGACTCTGTGAAGTGGCTGGATGCCATGAGATCCGAAATGGAGTCTATGTACACCAACAAAGTATGGACTTTGGACATTGTACCCCCTGGGGTAAAACCTGTGGGATGCAAATGGATCTTTAAAAGAAAGATTGGTGTAGATGGGCAGGTAGAGACCTATAAGGCAAGACTTGTGGCAAAAGGTTTTCGTCAAAGACCAGGTTTGGACTATGACGAAACTTTTTTGCCCGTAGCCATGCTTAAATCCATTCGGATCCTACTTGCTATTGCTGCTCACTACGACTATGAAATCTGGCAGATGGACGTCAAAACAGCATTTCTAAATGGAGGTTTAGAAGAATGCGTTTATATGGATCAGCCAGAGGGCTTCATTGACAGTGGGAGCATTGACAGTGGGAGCAGCGGGAAAGCATGTAGACTGCTTAAATCCATATATGGGTTAAAGCAGGCATCTCGGAGTTGGAACATCTGTTTCGATGATGTTATCAAAGAGTTTGATTTCACCAAAAATCCAGATGAACCTTGTGTTTATAAGAAGGCTGTAGGAAGAGCTGTCACATTCCTCGTATTGTATATAGATGACATTCTTCTGATAGGAAATGATATTCCTATGCTACAGTCGGTCAAATCATTCTTATCACTAAGGTTCTCCATGAAGGACCTGGGTGATGCCACATACATCCTGGGCATAAGGATCTATAGGGATAGATCCAAAAAGTTATTGGGATTTTTCCAAACCAGGTACATCAACACCATCCTAAAAAGGTTTAGTATGGAAGACTCCAAGCGGGGTGCCTTACCCGCTTGCCATGGAGTCACTCTCTCCAAGGATTCTTGTCCAAAGACCGATGAAGAGAGAGCTCGCATGAGCATTATACCTTATGCTTCGGCAGTAGGATCTATAATGTATGCGATGTTATGTACACGCCCAGATGTAGCTTATGCACTTAGTGTTGTAAGCAGGTATCAATCCAACCCAGGGGAGAACCACTGGACAGTTGTGAAGAACATTCTTAAGTACTTACGAAGGACTAAAGAATTGTTCTTGGTGTATGGTAATACAGATCTCCAAAAGGAGGCCTTTACCGATTCGAGCTTCCAGAGCGATAAGGATGACAGCAAATCTATCTCAGGGTTTGTATTTACCCTCAATGGAGGGGCGGTAAGTTGGAAGAGTTCCAAACAGGATACCGTTGCAAACTCTACGATGGAGGCTGAGTACATTGCTGCAAATGATGCCGCCAAGGAAGCCGTCTGGATGAAGAAGTTCGTCTCGGAGTTAGGAGTAGTTCCAACCATTATTGATCCAATACCCTTGTATTGTGATAATAATGGGGCTATGGCGTTAGCCAAGGAGCCAAGGTCCCATCAGCGGTCCAGACACATCCTGAGGTGCTTTCATTTGATCCGGGAGATTGTAGATCGCCGCGAGATCGAGATTAAGAGAGTAGACACAAAGAATAACGCCGCGGATCCACTCACCAAGGCCCTCCCTCAGCCACAGCATGAGCGACTTTTTGAGATGTTGGGTATGAGATACACCAATAACTGGCCTTAGTGCAAGTGGAAGATTGTTGGATATATATATGCCCTAGAGGCCATTATGTGATGATGGATGTATCTATACATGTATATATATATTCAGTATGCATTCTTGCTCGACATGATAGTATGCTATCTGGTTCTTCTTTATCTGATATGTTGATTTGATCATGCTTTTATTCATTCATACATGCTGATAAAGCCCTGAGGATATCGGCTTGACTGCTTTGATTATGATGGAGATCATACTAGTGGGACATCTGCAGTCTGTAAGCATATCCTGGAATGTCCCTAGTCGTAGGTATATCGAGACGGGGCATTGATATACCAGAGTAGACCAGCGTATATGATACTAGACCCATACGATGGGCGATGAATGTTCCCACATTCATCGATGTTTGACATCAAGATCATATACGGGTGCTCAGTGGTGACTGGGTACACTGGACGGACTCACCGAGAACTCCTATATGGAATTATATCTATCGTCGGATAGCAGTTCTCAGGTGACACTGGTACATGTTAGTCTGTAGACCCGAGATCGTTATAGAGTCTTGTGTGTTCTCCCACTGTACTTTGATTGCCACCCTACCACGGCTCTACCGAGTCGTGCAAACAGGTGGCCGTTGGGTACAGTCCCGAGACACACGAAGGCGATGAGCGATAGGAGGGTTTTCGTCTCTCCCGGTATTGGGAGTTGATGCTGTGCTGTCCCCGACTGGTTGTATCAGCAAGTCCCTGGCCAGGGCTGCTGAGAATTGCTGATAAGTGTTATCAGTAGTTTCTCGATCTGTTATAGACCATTCATCGGCACGACTTATTGAGTTATTGGGGTCGACGTGACCATCCCTAGGCTCGATATGCAGCATATCTGACGAAGAGACCGGACTGTACGGAAGTGTTGCCGGTTGGCTCGATGGGAGTTGTAGCAGGTTCGCTTGTTTTCTTCTGATCGCTCAATACCCGGGTGGCCGTTACGTTTAGCTGACCGCTTGCGGTTTGGGGGTACTTGATATGATCATTACCCTCTGCCGGCGTATTGACGAGTCTTAGAGTCCCACACAGGAGTTACCTAGTCCAGGCGAAACGTTGTGGTGCGCGTATGCGATATGCGTTTGGACCCGATTAAAATGCGTGTATAGGATACCGTATATTAATTGGGTGGCTTACTTATGGTCGGGTCGTATGTGATATGACCGGATTAGTAAATCAAGTGTTGATTTATCATTAGCTTCTCACTACAAATCCTATCTTGTTTATTTTGGATGTATGCATGCATGTATGCATTCATTATTGTTCATGCACATATGGATGTGCATGCACACATGCATACATACATCATTTTATCATGGTTGCTTATACAATGAGAATGGTGGCAATATAAGAATCACACCATGGTTATTTTTATGGATTATTATTTCTTTTAAATTAAAACAAAAAGGAAATGAAAAATGGGTTAAATCATAAAAGGTTTCTACACTCTTCTTAACCTTACCATGCTCACCTACCTTTTGACCCATGGTTTATTTTATTTTTGTGTTTTTAACTTTAATCCAATAATATCTTTAGAGTTAACCATGGTTGGATATAAGGAATGAAAAATATATATATGCTTATTTTTCATTTCTCTTTCAATGGTTCATTATTCTCTTCTTCACAAAAGGCCATCATCTTCATCAACCTTGATCCTTTACTTTCTAGTTCTTTCAAGAGAGCAAAATACTCACAAAAATAGGATTTTGAAGTGAGATCCTTAGCCACAACATCATTCTACACAAGTTTAGCCAACTTGTTTAGAGTGTTCATTTTGTTTTTCCAAAGTTGCGAGCTTGGACGGGAAACTCCGGATGGATCGTCGTGGACGTGAGAAGACAACAAGAGGACCTTCTTCCAACACCCAAGAGACTAAGGAGTCAAGTAAAAAGGGAGCTATAAAGGTTGTAGTCTCGAAACCCTAATTTGATTAGCTTTATGTTTCGTAACCCTAATTTTCTAGGATCGGTTCCTTTGCATGTTTGTTTAGCACCATCAAAATCCATACTTTGAGACATGTGATGCTTCAATACTCATTATAGGGTGCTAGGCAAACCTTTCAGAAAACTCATTTAATAATAAATTAATTAAAAAAACGTGATGTTTGTTTCATGGGACCACTAACTGCAAAGCCAGTAGGCCCCACAAAATCAAAATGGCGGCTCACCAATGATGAGGCAAGATAATCACTGTGAGAATCCAAAAGGATTCTCATTAAATAAACAATGGAGTTTAAATAACTCCTAACATCCTCCAAAAACGAGCTCTGTTAAAATGCACAACAGATTCAAATCTGTGTCAAGGTTATTAAAACACTAAAAAGAAAAAAGGCTCAAGAACACCAGGAAATGAAATTACCAAAAGTTTATGAGTCTTTCAGAGCTAAGCTCTGTGATATGGAATTAAATTCCTTTAATAATGGGATTAAATCCCAGAAACCCCCACTGTGGGGAGACAGAAAATAGAATTAAATTCCAAGGACCTTCAAAGATCGATGATTGGGTAACCCTAGGAGGAGAACTAACAAGAGCTTAGCTCTGAAAGACCAAGAAAATAGAATTAAATTCCAAGGACCCTCAAATCTGTGTCAAGACAAAAGATATTTTGACGTTCTTCCGGCATAATATTCTATACTGTTTCGGTACACCTAGATAAATCATTTCTGACAACGGGCCTTCTTTCAAGAGCTTCAAAGTCCCAAGGTTCGCTGCTCAGTATAAGATAGACTGGAGATGTTCCTCCATCTATAATCCAAGATCCAATAGGCTAGCCGAAGTTTTCAATAATACTTTATGCAAGCTCCTAAGGAAAAATGTCTCAGCCAACAAGAGAGACTGAAATTTCAAGCTCCACGAGGCGTTGTGAACGTATCGTACCACGCATTGCACTCTAACCCTCTCCACTCCATACTCACTACTCTTCGGAGTGGAAGCAATCCTCCCGTTCGAAGTCGAAGTTCCAAGCCTCAGAATGGCTGCCCAGCATAGTTTGACGGAGAAGGAAAATGTCATCCTTCACCTCGAAGAGCTCAATGCGCTCGAGAAAAATTGGCTCGTGGTACAGCAAAATCTGGAGCTGTATCGGGTCTAGAGTCACGGGCCTATAATAAGATGACTCGTCTTCGTGCTTTTAAGAAAGGCGAATTGATGTTGTTCCTCAAAAGACCGATCATCCCCAATCGACATGCCAAGGGAAAATTCGAATCAAACTGGGAAGGACCATACGTCATCGAGAAAGTGTTTGATAAAGGATCCTACCAACTGATAAATGCCGAGGGAGAAAGGCACATGCCACCCATCAATGGCTGATATCTCAAGAAATATTATGCGTGAATGCTCCAAGTCGCAGGAGAACTGAGTACACCGGCCCTACGGTCTGGATCATACATCTTGTAAAATCGTATACAATCTACGGACGCAAATGAGCTCCATCTCTCCTAAGTCCTACCGGCGAGACTGCATCTGAAGTCCTACTAGCGATGATGCTAAAAAATGGTATGTCCACAAGGAAAACGGGCACGGATGAAAACCCGAAAGGGCTCTGTGAGTAAAAACTGCAGGACTGCCGGTGAGTTTGTGAAAACCCAAAAAGGTGTAAACTCGTGAAAAGAGATAAAATACACTTGCAAAGTTCTCTTGACCTTGTGAGGAGAAAATCCCTACGAGATCCTTACGACTCATAAAGGAGCAACACATTTAGGAATCCCCACGATTCTTTGGGAGAAAATACACCTGTGAGATCCTTTCAACTCATATGGAGAAAATACTTTTATGAGACCCTCACGGCTCATAAAATTGAAAAGCCTTAGGTGATAGGGATCTAAATCTGTCTCCTGAGCCATCGCATCCCAACAGGCATCGACAAATGATGAGTCGCTCCTGGCACTACGCATCAGTGTTAGCGGTGTTGATGCCGCCCCAAAACCCAAATTCCAAGTCTTCCCAAAGGCAAATGATGAGTCTCTCCTGGCACTACGCTTCAGTGTCAGCAGTGCTGATGCCGATCCAAAAACCAAATCCCAAATCCTCCCGAGGCAAATGATGAGTTGCTCCTGGCATTATTCCAGTGCAGCAATGCTGATGCTATAGACAAAATCCAAATTTCATGTTCCTCTCAAATTCAAAAATCCTGCCAAATAAGGCAGAAATCAAACAGATCAAATCAAAGTCCCACCCGGCAGCTCTTCTAAGCTCGAAAGTTCCGCTGGACAGCTAGGGAACTTCCAAAACAAATCAAATCAAACAAATCAACCTTGACAACACGGAAAGCGAAGCAAGTCAACTTCAACCCCGACACCATAGAAAGCGGAGCATGTTAAATCAAATTCTGACACCGTAAGAAGCGAAGTTTAACTCCATTCAAAATCCTTTTAGGAGTATAACTCCATAAAGATAAAAATCCTTCCATTTTCTGGGAGTTTTCAAAGTCCCTTAGGAGTTTAACTTCAAATTCAAATCTTTTAGGAGTTCAGCTCCAAATTTATACCTAATTTCTGTTTAGGAGTTCAACTCCAAAGCCTCTCGGGAGTTCAACTCCCAGCCCAGGGGCTAAGTCCCTTTGTTTGTTGGTGTTTCCAGCTGTAGCATGCGTCCTTAGGACGCTTCTCCCCCCCTCTTTTTTCCATACACTCCACACCCAAAACATATTTCCCGTTAAAAAAAAATTCTAATGGGGCGTTGCCTCGCATCCCGTAAGGGGGCTGCTAGCCTCCTTGACCCCTAGCCCGCTATCTGGGTAGCGGAATCCCCGTAAACTCTGCGAGGCCTCCGATATACCCAAAACCCCTCAAGACACACATATGCATATTGAACATTGAGTTCGCATGACTAGTTAACCCGTCAATCGGAGGTTGCTTCGCTTCAAAGGTGGGGGGTAATTAACGGTAGCTTACTCAACGGCTGTTAGAGATTCGGATCCTCACAATCAATAAACCAATGCCTACTCTAGGCATGGGAAATCTGTATAAGCCTGACAAGCGACGTGTATTCCCATCTCAAAGATGTGACGAAAAACAACCTACAATCACCTTGTTTTAGTTTATATAAATTTATCATTTTCTGTGTCCGTTTGACTATAGCTTACCCATTTTGCTTAAATACAATCACAATCCTGAAAGTATGAATGGTAAATTTAAAGATTCGTTTAGGTAAACATAAGCAACAGTGTAATTAATTGCATCTTTTTCTCAAAAATGATGTTGCCAAATTTCTTTGGAACAAAGTTCAGGGTATGTTTAAAACTCATAACAGAGTTGAAGAGATGGACAATATTGAAGCAATATTTGATTTTTGGTACAATCATTCTCAATATGCAGAGATAGCAAAATGAATTTCTCATATTATTAGTTGGAACATCTGGAAAGTAAGATGCAAATATAAATAAAAGCATGAAGTCATACTGACAGCACTACAAGCTCTGCAATTTCAACTGACTCTATTATTTCATCTGCATGGTTTCAAGTCATAGCATATATTAGAAACATGGTCCTGGCTTACAAAACCAGTATTAAATCTAATCCTTGTCCAGCAATCCTATCACAGATGGGAATTCAGGACTAGATTAGTTTGGAGCAAGGTTATTGCAAAATTATTTTTACTTCTTGGGAAAAGCTTTTGATAAAAATAGTGATGGAGCAACGAATATAAGAAGCAAAATTACTTCTAGAGGTGCTATTTTAAGAAATGATAAATGTGATTTAATTTTTGCATCAAAATTCTTCTATGGCGTTGGAGATATTCTGGAAGCTAAATGCAGAGCTATTTTGGATGGACTTTTGCAATATAAGCTACAGAAAATTAAAGGAGTAATAGTTGAATCAGATTCTAAAGTTATCATTTACCTTCTACTTACCTCTATAGATCTCAAGAACGAGAGCTTAGATCTATCAAAAATATCTGAAAATGGGGGAGTTTTTGCGATTTGAAGTTGGAGCAAGGCGGGGAGAAAGAAGAAAAGGATAGGAGAATTTTAAATTTGTGGAAATCTTGGAAAGTTTCTTTTGTATATATAGCCTTACTCAGGCCGAGATGAATTGGGCCAAGCCCATGTAAAACTTCATTTATAAAATTCGACTGAGACACACCCAGTTAATTCGGCAAAAAAAAAAAGCAACGGTGTAATCAGTAAAAGGTTAAGTTAAAAATTATTGGATAAATATAATACCCTCATAATTAACTTAGCTGTCCGCTTTGTGTACATCTAACTCTAACGCTGTAAGTTTTTTTTATTAAAAAAAAATATAAAATTTGAGGGGGTTATTTACAATTACAAAGAACACGGACGGCTGGGGGGGGGGGAGGGGGGGGGCATATATAAATATAATATGTTGATTGCAGGATGGTTATATAGGATAATGTAAATAGGATAAATATAAATCTAGAGATGCAAAGGTTCCCCATTTCTCTACCCATATGTCTACCCAAAGGCATTCATGACGACTCTTCTGTGCGGCACTAATATATATTTAGGTTGCACTACTACAATAAGGGCTTGCCCCTATGTCTTTATCCATAGGGGCAAACCACTGCCCCTACAATAAGGGCTTGCCTCGTGAAGTGGATACTTCTTCACGAGGCGGCTCTCATTCCCCATATAGCTGCCGAATCTCTCGGCATAATCGCCGGTATAACGATAATCAGGGGTAAAGAAGAGGGGGAATGTTGCCTCCCTCCTAACTCTGTCGGGCCTCAGTCTGTTGGATTGATTCGGGCCTCGAATCCCCTTCTCGGGATGGGGATGCTCTGCATCTATAAGAAATATCAACACGTTTCGAAAGAGAACCGGACTGCATTATAAATATAATGATACCACCCTCAATTACAGAAGCGCCTTTTAAGTGAATCGGAACTACATGAGCTTGAGAACTCTGTAGTTAAGCTAGCTCAGGCCAGGGAAGTCTTAGGATGGGTGATCTCCTGGGAAGTGGTGGCTCCTGGTCGGGTCCGATTCGCTCTCTAAAGGGAAAAACCGTACGGTTTCGGCCAGAGCAGGACAATACCTGTATGGGGCAGGACAATACCTGCATGGGCCACCAACAAAACCTATCACGCCCCGCTTCCCAGAGTACGGGAAGAGGACGCGACGAGGCTGCTATGTAAAGTAGATACGCATAAAAAATAAATGCACAAGAGATAAGATATAATAAAACAACAACTTTATTTATTCATATTCTTTCTGTACAATGCATGAAAATGTAACTACAACTGAATGAAAGCAATGCCTAAACAATGGCATAACAGAAAAGGAAAAGTACTGAAATAAAAGTGTACAATGAACTAAAGTTCTAGGTCTTCAATGAAGTGGTCCAAATCTTCACTAGTGGGCTCGATCTCCGGAGTGTCCAGATTATCTGACGACATTCAAAGAAGAAAGAAAGAGAATGTCGTCAGCGAACAAACGCTCGGTAAGTCCCAAAGATAAGAGAGAAATAGAATAGGCAGAAAGAGAAGGTAGATTTTAAAGTTGTATTATATTGTTTTAGTGTTAACGCTGTTGTTTGTAGCTTGGTACAAACAACTGCCAATGTATACGAGAGGAGTTTCTATATGCCAGAGACTAGAGGCAAGTGTAGTACAAGGAACCGTTTATGCCACGGTACAACAGCAACTGGATTCAGATACGCATAAAAAATAAATGCACAAGAGATAAGATATAATAAAACAACAACTTTATTTATTCATATTCTTTCTGTACAATGCATGGAAATGTAAATACAACTGAATGAAAGCAATGCCTAAATAATGGCATAACAGAAAAGGAAAAGTACTGAAATAAAAGTGTACAATGAACTAAAGTTCTAGGTCTTCAATGAAGTGGTCCAAATCTTCACTAGTGGGCTCGATCTCCGGAGTGTCCAGATTATCTGACGACATTCAAAGAAGAAAGAAAGAGAATGTCGTCAGCGAACAAACGCTCGGTAAGTCCCAAAGATAAGAGAGAAATAGAATAGGCAGAAAGAGAAGGTAGATTTTAAAGTTGTATTATATTGTTTTAGTGTTAACGCTGTTGTTTGTAGCTTGGTACAAACAACTGCCAATGTATACGAGAGGAGTTTCTATATGCCAGAGATTAGAGGCAAGTGTAGTACAAGGAACCGTTTATGCCATGGTACAACAGCAACTGGATTCAGACACGCATAAAAAATAAATGCACAAGAGATAAGATATAATAAAACAACAACTTTATTTATTCATATTCTTTCTGTACAATGCATGAAAATGTAAATACAACTGAATGAAAGCAATGCCTAAACAATGGCATAACAGAAAAGGAAAAGTACTGAAATAAAAGTGTACAATGAACTAAAGTTCTAGGTCTTCAATGAAGTGGTCCAAATCTTCACTAGTGGGCTCGATCTCCGGAGTGTCCAGATTACCTGATGACATTCAAAGAAGAAAGAAAGAGAATGTCGTCAGCGAACAAACGCTCGGTAAGTCCCAAAGATAAGAGAGAAATAAAATAGGCAGAAAGAGAAGGTAGCTTTTAAAGTTGTATTATATTGTTTTAGTGTTAACGCTGTTGTTTGTAGCTTGGTACAAACAACTGCCAATGTATACGAGAGGAGTCTCTATATGCCAGAGACTAGAGGCAAGTGTAGTATAAGGAACCGTTTATGCCACGGTACAACAACAACTGAATTCAGGTTAGGTGTATTAAATCTTACTGTTTCGTGCCACTTCTAACACATTCCTTAGCAATCTACCCCTTAAACCCCGAGATGTCTTGCTTGTATAGTTGTATTGTATTGTCTTGTATTGTAAACTGTATAGATTGTATAATTGGATGACTTACCGAAACCATGATATCAATAAATGGATGTTGTAGGGTATTTTTCATCACCCCCATTGAGATGAGAATGCGCGCACGCTTGTCAGGCGTACTACAGATTCCCTCTGCCTAGGGTAGGCGGGGGTTTATTGATTGTGGGGATTTGAATCTCCGGCAGCCGCGGACTAAGCTGCCGTTAATTACCTCTCGCCTTTGGGGCGAGAGAACCTCCGATTAATGGGTTAAACTGGTCATGCGAACTCAATGTGCAGTGTTGTGTTTCGGAGGGGTTTTGGATATATCGGGGGGCCCGCAAAGTTTTTACGGGGGTCCCGCTATCCGGATAGCGGGTTGGGGGTCAGCCTCCTTGCGTGGGCCGGGGCAGTTAAAGAGGGACGGTGTTGTAGAGTATGTGTGTGTGTGTATAAAGGGAAAGGGCATCCAAAGGATGCGTAGGGGCCAGCGCCTCGCGTGTCTAACACGCGAGCGCTGGGCGCTTAGGTGTTGGCGCACTACGTGCCCGGCATATGGGCGCAGGGCGCTTGAGCGCTAGGCACTCGAGAGTCAGCGCGCTACGTGCCCGGCACGTGGGCGCTGGGCGCTTGAGCGCAAGGCGCTCGAGCACTAGCGCACCACGTGTCCGGCACGTGGGCACCGGGCGTTTTGAGCGCAAGGCGCTCGAGCGCTAGCGTACCACGTGCTCGGCACGTTGGCGCCGGCGAGAAAAAGGGGCTTTTAGTCCCAGATATTTTGGAGTTGATGAAAGGGGTTCTTTTTTGGAGCCTTGGATCTTCCCCAAAATGGGGTTTTCGGAGATGGGCCTCCTTCTTCCTCTTCTGTTGGCCCGATCTTGAAGATCAAGAGATGTGAGATTTTAAAAATCTCTTCTTTTTGAGATCTGATGGAAGATCTGAGCTCCCCTTTGTTGGTTTTATGGTGAAAAACTATTTAGTTTTGGAAAAGGAAGAGTAAAACTCTTGATTTAATTCAAAAGAAAGAAGAAGGTTTAGAACCTTCAGAAAGGAGAAAGAGGCACAAACCCTAGATTTTGAGGGGAATGAAAAGTGTCTTTTTTATTCATCATCATGTTGCCTTATATAAGCTTACATATTTACATATAGCCCCTTGGGCTTTACAAAATGGCATTTTTCCCATCCCATGGCTCATGTGCCATTTCTTTTTGCACATAAGCCATGAGCTTTACAAAAATTTGGCTTTATGCCCATTCATGTATAGAAAATTACATAAAAATTATTTATTACATGATTTTTTTTATTTTGGCATGAAGGAGGCCGGCCGTGGGCTCGACTTGGGCATGGGCCCGCTGACCTGGGCTTGGGCCCACCTGGCTTGGGGTTGACCTTGACTTTGACTTGGTCAACCGGGGTGCAATTTTCGACTCCAACAAAGTGCCCTCCATCAATAAATGCACACCACATATGTGGGTCGTGTGCATGAAATTGATGGATCTTCTTTCACGTGGAGACGACTTTCTTTGGTTCCCACTTTTTGGGATGCACTGCCCTTTTAACGACATGGACGATCGACGCTTGACGCGTCTCCGAGCCGAAGTGTCCGTGGTAGACGTTTCCCTGGTCCGGAGCGGTTTGGTTCCCGATTTGTGGGAAGCTTGCACTGCCTTTTTTACGACATGGAAGGTCGACGCTTGATGCGTCTCCGAGACGGAGTGTCCGTGGTAGACGTTTCCCTGGCCCAGAGTAATCTGGTTCCTGCTTTGTAGGAAGCCTGCACTGCCCTTTTTGCGACATGGACGGTCGACGCTCTGGTCCGGAGCGATTTGGTTCCCGATTTGTGGGAAGCCAGCACTGCCATTTTTACGACATGGACGGTCGACGCTTCACGCGTCTCCGAGACGGAGTGTTCGTGGTAGACTTTTCCCTGGCCCGGAGTGATCTGGTTCCTGCTTTGTAGGAAGCCTGCATTGCCCTTTTTGCGACATTGACGGTCGACGCTCTGATCCGGAGCGATTTCTTTCCCGATTTGTGGGAAGCTTGCACTGCCCTTTTTGCGACATGGACGGTCGACGCTCTGATCCGGAGCGATTTGGTTTCCGATTTGTGGAAAGCCTGCACTGCCCTTTTTGCGACATGGACGATCGACGCTTGACGCGTCTCCGTGGTAGACTTTTTACTGGCCCGGAGCGATCTGGTTCTTGCTTTGTAGGAAGCCTGCACTGCCCTGTTTGCGACATGGACGGTCGACGCTCTGATCCGGAGCGATTTAGTTCCCGATTTGTGGGAAGCCTGCACTGCCCTTTTTACGACATGGACGGTCGACGCTTGCCCGATTTGTGGGAAGCCTGCACTGCCCTTTTTGCGACATGGACGGTCGACGCTTGCCCGATTTGTGGGAAGCCTGCACTGCCTTTTTTACGACATGGACGGTCGACGCTTGATTAGACTTGCTCTGCTTCTTGCAGTGTCAGGGTGAACTTGACTTGCTCCGCTTCTTGCGGTGTCGAGATTGGATTCTGACTTGCTCCGCTTTCTGCGGTGTCGGAGTTGAAGTTGACTTGTTGATTGTGATTTGGGTTGACATCAACATCGCTACACTGGAATATGGTACCAGGAGCGAATCACCATCTGTCTTTGAGAGGATTTGGGGATTTTGGTTTTTGTTTGGCATCAGTATCGTTACACTGGAATATGGTACCAGGAGCGAATCATCATTTGCGTTTTCTTATTAGAAAGCGATGGCTTAGGAGACAGCTTTTAGGTCCCTATCACCTAAGACTTTTCAATTTTGTGAGCCGTAAGGGTCTCACAAAGCATTTTCTCCCTACGGGTTGTAAGGATCCCGTAGGTGTATTTTCTCCTTAGGAGTCGTGGGGACTCCTAAGTGTGTTGCTCCTTTGTGAGTCGTAAGGATCTCACGCGGGAATTTTCTCCTCACAAAGTCGAGAGCACTTTGCGAGTTCATTTAATCTCTTTTCATGAGTTTGCGCCCTTTCGGGTTTTCACAAACTCGCCGGCAGTCCTGCTGTTTTTACTCACGGAGCCCTTTCGGGTTTTCATCCGTGCCCATTTTTCTTTTGGACATACCCCCTTTTTCTTAATCTTCACCGCCGGTGGGACTTTGAATGTGGTCTCACCGGCAGCACTTAGGAGAGATTGGGATCGTTTTACGCCCGTGGATTGTATACGGTTTTGCAGGATGTATGATGTAGACCGTAGGGCCGAAAAAATTTCGGGACTTTTTTTGGCGTCTGCATCGCTGCACTGGAATATGGTATCAAGAGCGACTCATCATTCGCCGTTGGGGTTGGGATTTGGAATTTGGTTGGCTTCTGTATCGCTGCACTGGAATATGGTACCAGGAGCGACTCATCATTCTCCACTTAGGGTATGTGGTTTGGAATTTGGTTGGCGTCTGCATCGCTGCACTGGAATATGGTGCCAGGAGCGACTCATCATTCGCCGTTGGGGTATGGGATTTGGAATTTGGTTGGCGTCTGCATCGCTGCACTGGAATATGGTACCAGGAGCGACTCATCATTCGCCACTTGGGGGTTTGGGTTTGGTTGGCGTCTGCATCGCTGCACTGGAATATGGTACCAGGAGCGACTCATCATTAGCCGTTGGGGTATGGGATTTGGAATTTGGTTGGCGTCTGTATCGCTGCACTAGAATATGGTACCAAGAGCGACTCATCATTCGCCACTTGGGGGTTTGGGTTTGGTTGGCGTTTGCATCGCTGCACTGGAATATGGTACCAGGAGTGACTCATCATTCGCCGTGCCTATTGAGAAGCGATGGCTTAGGAGACAGGTTTAGATCCGTATCACATAAGGCTTTTCAATTTTATGGGCCGTAAGGGTCCCATA
Organism: Agapanthus africanus; assembly: GCA_030015575.1. Classification (NCBI taxonomy): domain Eukaryota; kingdom Viridiplantae; phylum Streptophyta; class Magnoliopsida; order Asparagales; family Amaryllidaceae; genus Agapanthus; species Agapanthus africanus. The sequence goes on from CM057337.1 coordinate 979,215,376, forward strand.
AAAGCATTTTCTCCGTACGAGTCGTAAGGATCCCGTAGGTGCATTTTCTCCTTAGGAGTCGTGAGGATCCCCAAGTGTGTTTTTCCTTTGTGAGCCGTAAGGATCTCACGCAGGGATTTTCTCCTCACGTATCGTGAGGACACATGAGTGGGTCTTCCCAAATGGAGCATAATTTCCAAGAGTGGAGACCGGCCACGTAACTGGTGATTGCGGTGGGGCATGGGTATGCTGAGAATTATTTGAGCCCGTGGATTGTATACGGCAGTCAATTTGGGGACTAACCATAGGGCTGGGAGAATTTTGAGAAATTAGATTTTGGTTGGTGTTTGCATCGCTACACTAGAATATGGTACTAGGAGCGACTCATCAGTCGCCGTTTTTTTGTTTTTGTTGTTTTTTTTATCTTACCGCGATTGCTCTATCATTTCAGCTTTTCTTATCATGAAGATCGCGATGGCCCCATCATTTCGGTTTTTATTCGTGGTTGCCCCATCATTTCGGCTTTATTTTCATTTTTATTTTACTCGCAGATTTTTATTGCGAGTTGTCCTATCATTTCGGCTTTTCTTTATTTTTCTTTTATTTACACATTTTTTTTGTTTATTTACATATATATATATATATATTTACATTCCCAGTTTAACGACTTATAGGTTGACTGTTCCCAGTTTAATGACGTGGTGGTCGATTGTTTTCAGAGAAAGGCAGATGTCTGAGAGAATTAGTTTCATGAAGAACTTCGGTCTCCGTTTGTATGAAATTAGCGGTCGCAGCTGGACTGTTTATTAACACGCCTTTAGACAGTTCTATCCCTCCCGCCTTATATTGCTTTTCGACCCAATCTTTGAAGACGAAGCAGTCCTCAATGGCATGACCTATCACTCTGTGATAGGGGCAGTATTTGGGGTCGTCGGTCATATTCGCTTCCTGCGGTCTTTTTGACTCTGGCAGTTGTAGACCGTTCCTCAGGGCGTCTTTGAATATTTTACAGATTTTGTTCCTTCTGAAGGAATAGAATTTATCTAGCTTCTCTTTCAGTGGAGATTCTCCTCCCTCTCCGAACACTGGCTTCTGAGGCTGGTTGGCATTAGGCCCGCTCATCCCTTGCTTATATCGGTTAGCCGAAGTGTTAAAAGATTCAGAATCGTCGGAATTTCCGCCTTTGCGATTATCGTTCTTTCGGTTTCTCCAGGTCCTATTGTTATTTTGGGAATCCGAGGAGGACTCCTGTTTTGAGCGCTCTAACATCTGGACTTTTCTGGTCAGCTCTCGGAATGTTTTGAGACCTGCAGTGCATAGAAACGGGGCTATCCAATTGTTGAGATTTCCGACGAGGAGACTGACAGACTGGTCCTGCTCTATCGGCGGTTCACATTTGATGGAGAGATTGCGCCATCGGGTTATAAAATCCGTGATGCTTTCGTTGTTCTTTGGCTTTGTCCTTACGAGGTCGGCGATGATGATCTTATCGCTGACACTCATGAATCTCTGCTGAAACAGAGACTCCATTTGGACGAAAGTTGTAACGGAGCTATCCGGTATGCTCGCGTACCAGTCGAAAGTAACATCAGTCAAGCTATTAACGAACTGGCGGAGGAGAAGCGCATCATTGCCCCCAGTATCCCCGCATGAGGCTTTAAAATGGGCGACGTGCTGATTCGCATTTCCCGTCCCATCAAATCTTCCGAATTTGGGGATGAGATAGCCGCTAGGAAATTCTACCAGATCATACTGAGCAGGATATGGTCTCCCACTACTGCTGATATCTTTTTGCGCTTCGGCTTCGGTGTTCCCCTCCGAAAGGCGGCCGAGACTTTGAGCGTCTAGCCTAAGATTCGGGGCAGATGCTAATAGGTTTTATCCGTCTATCTCTCCGAAAATGCCAATTTGATTTACGGCACCGTGTATCGGAGGCTTAGACGGATGCAGCCGATGTAGCAGACTTCGTCAGATTCCCCCTCAGGGTGAGGGTTTTTTGATTGTGGGGACGCTCTTCCCTGCAGGCGCAAGCCCCTGCAGTTAATTACGCTACCGCATCGCGGTAACAACTTTCTCCTTCTCCAGAATTTCACTTCGTGTCGTGTGTGTTTGTTTTGTTTGTGGTTGCCCGTGGATTGTATATGGAGACTGAGTGATGCCGTCGCCCGTAGGATGTGGATTAGTCCAAATCCGTATTTACTTAGATTTGGGTTTGGTGTTTTTAGTTTTAGGATGCATTAGCCGCGTTGCGGCTAAGATCAACTTAAACGTTCGTTAAGGATACGTTAGTCCTGTTTGAGACTAAGATCAACTTAATGTAGTGATCTGTTTAATATATGGTCGCCAGGACTCGTCACCTCTCTGACGTCGTTGAATGATTACAACGACAGGCGTCAGAGGAGTTCAGAGATGTACCCTTGAACCAAAGTTGATTTGGAGTTTTATCGTTTATTTAAATATCTAAGGATACGTTAACCGTATTTAGGGCTAAGATCAACTTAGACGGGACCGTTTAGATCCGACAAAAGAGCGTTTGGGCCCTATTGTGCAAGTTTAGGGACGTGGCAGTCTATCGCCAGTTTAGGGACGTGGGGGTCCGATATTAGTTTAAGGACGTTTCGGTCCGATATTAGTTTAAGGACGTTTCGGTCCATCGCCAGTTTAGGGACGTGGTGGTCTATCATTAGTTTAAGGACGTTTCGGTCCAATATTAGTTTAAGGACATTTCGGTCCAATATTAGTTTAAGTACGTTTCGGTCCACGAGTTTAAGGACCCCGCAGTCCATATTCATGTGTGGTTGTTGGGACCCGTCACCTCTCTGACGACGTTGAAAGATTACAACGACGTGTGTCAGAGGAGTTCGGAGATATACCCTCGAACCAATAGTAAATTGATTTAAGAGAGCAATCTTGCTCAATCAATTTAATTTGAGGACTTACGGCCATGATTGGGCTAAGTCCAGTTGAAAAATATTCAACGCGCTTTATTTGTTTTTGGTCTGTTAGACCTGTGCTAGGGCTTGGCCCGTTTTTGAATAATGCATTGCATTATTTATTCTTTGTTTGGGCTCTGTTCATGATTGATGCAGAGCATCAACTAGGCCTCTGCAAGGCATCTACTTTGTTTGGGCTCTGCCCCTTTTTAAAATGCATAGCATTTATATTATTTTGTTTGGGCTCTGCCCATTTATAAATGATGCAGAGCATCAATTTAATTAGGCCTGCTTGGTCTTTTGACTTGGGCTTGGCCCTTTGAGAAATGCATTGCATTTATTAGGCGTTTTGCGCCAATTACAGAGCGCAAGCGCTTATGGTTAGGACACGTGTCATGCTCTAGTAAGCGCAAGCGCAACAGCGCAGTGCGCTGTGCTGTTGCGCTGCTGACACGTGGCGCGCTGTGGTGAGCGCAAGTGCAATAGTGCAGTGCACTGCACAAGTGCCCTGCGCTGTTGCGCTGCTGACACGTGGCGCGCTCTGGTGAGTTGCGCTAATTCCAGAGAGCAAAGCTCTATTTCAAGAGCGCGTAGCGCAAGTAGCTGACACGTGGCGCTCTCTTAAGAACGCAACAGCGCAGTTTGGAAGTGCAGAGCACTAAGAATCTTTTAGATTCAAGGATCAGAAGTGTAAAGCACTATTTAATTTCTTGATCTTCATTTAGATCAAAGAAAAAATAAATTTTTCTTTGTTTGTTTCAAGAACCAGAGGTTCATAAAAAAGTGCAAAGCACTATTATTTCTTATTTATATATATATATATATATATATATATATTTATTTAAGATTATTGATCTTGTTCTTAGATCAATAATCTACCCATAAGAGAACTTTCTCTTCTCCCTCAAGGTTTTTACCTTCTGTCGTTCTTGAGAAGTTTTTCCAGAGCTTTCTTCTTTCTCTTTTTTTTAGAAGGATCTTGATGCCTTTGAATTGAGGTCTAGGGTCCTTTTTATAGTGCCCATAAATTAGTTAAATTTGTTAAAGAGATCTTTCTCTGAGTGCTTTGGGGAATTTGCCCCACCGTTGGATCTTTGATCCAAGGGCTTCTGCTTTGCAGAAGAAAATCTTCTTGTTTTAACAAGAACAGAAAAGATTTCTTAAAATCTTAATTCAGTTTGGCGCAGATGCCCCAGCGCGTGACACGTGTCGCGCAACGCACAGCGCAGCGCATCTGCGCTGACACGTGTCACGCAGCGCAGTGCTTGCGCAACTGAAGCGTTGCTTCCTTTAAACAGAGCTTTGCTCTGATTGGGCGCGCCCTCTTGGGCGCAGCGTTGATGCGGCTGCGCCAGACACGTGGCGCCTTGCGCACAGCGCAAAGAATCTGAAGCGTTGCTTCATTTATTAAAGTTTAACTTTTCCAAGCAGAGCTTTGCTCTGATTGGGGGAAGACGAAGCGTTGCTTCATCTCCCGCCTCGGAATTTGAACAGAGCTTTGGTCTGATTGGGGTAAACAAATGTCCCCCCACTGTTGCGCTCACGTGGCGCGCACGCGTGAGCGCAACGGTGGGGGAATTCCAACCGCCGTAACAACTTTTGGAAGTTGAAGAGGCACTTGAGGCCTATAAATAGGACCTTTGGTCCCTCAAAGATGCTTATCATCTTTCAGATTTTTATTTTCAAAAACTTCAGAGCTTTGCTCTTGCCTTCAAGAACTCTAGAGCTTTGCTCTTCTTTCCAAAGTTTTTCAGAAAAAAACTTTAGGTAAAATTGATTCTTAGATTAAATTAATTTTAATTAATTTTAACCAACAGAGCTTTGCTCTCATAGATCTTTTAATTTAAAGAGATCCCTATTGGGGTTTCGCTAGCAGAGCTTTGCTCATTTTCAAAATTAGAAACTTTAGGTATAAATCAAATTAATTTAAATTAATCTCAGTCAAAGAGCTTTGCTCTCACAGATCTTTTGATCTAAAGAGATCCTCATTGGGGTTTCATTGAGTTTTTGTTCATGGGTTTTAACCCCTGAACTTAGCTTTGCTCTCTAGGAATTTAGCCCTCTATGTACATTATTTTTCTTCTATCGCTAATCTTCCTGTGGTATTTCCTCCAGGTATAATGGCAGCGGTGCATCTATACAGTTTGCACGAGTTCATTACTTACGACGATATCCGCGCTCAGGGTCGTCAACAAAACCAGGAGTTTACGGACGCTGAATGTGCAGAAGTCATGGGTCGTCTGAACGCAAGCGGTGGTTGGATGTTTCCTCGTCGTTCGGCCCTTTTGAAAGTCGTGTTGGGAGCCATATGGAGAGCACTTCCGGATCTTCATGAGGCCTTACCGCTCAACGCACTGGATGATGCCGAAGACAAGGTGCATTCAGTGTACCTGACAGGGCTGATCTCAAAGAAACGGCGGAACAGCCTCATTGACATCCTACACCAAGTCTTCCAGCAGACGACGATAGTCGCCGCTTATCGAAGGCCAGGGGGGCTTGCCGATGATATTGACACAGAGGAGCGCGAAAGATTGCGCATAAGAATAATTAGAAAGGCCAGAAGAACTCTGGATGGCCTTACTTTCGATTTCCTCAATCCGTGCCCCGGGTCCGAGGTTATACCGTTGTAATAATTTGAATAATGTTTCTTATTTATTGTTCTTATGATTGTAAGAAGGAATTTTCTGGCAGTATGAATGGAAACTTTCCCCTCTTTTTATTTCAGCTTGTCTTATTCCCTGTCCTGAGTCTTCTGCCTGTGCATAAACGAATGCAACACGAACGCCCGATCAAATGTAGATCAGATGTTCTTTTTGTCATCTTCTTTTTTATTGTCAGCAGGCTGTCTTAATAACCATGATTGATGGACATCTAAAACGAGTATTCTGACTTCCTTAAGAAATAGCGATGGTTTAGGCTGCAGGTTCAGGTCTACTGCCTAAGACTTTTCAACTCTATGAGCCGTGAGGGTCCCATTGAGGCTTTTCTCCCTACGGGTCGAGAGGATCCCATAGGTGGATTTTCTCCCTAGGAATCGTGAGGATTCCTAAGTGTGATTTTCTCTTATAAGTCGTAAGGATCCTATAAGAGGATTTTTCCCTCTTACGAGTCGAGAGGATTCGTAAGCAGTTGTTTCCCTCCTCATCGAAATTCGACTTTGGAGAGTGAGGCCCGTGAATAGTATGCAAGAGACCGTTTTGGATTGACTTGCAGGGCCCCATTGCTCAGGAAGCAAGTTTTTTAATCCTTGCTGCCCGGGACTTTATCTTGCAAGGTGGAACGAACCGAGAACTCTCTCACGGAGACAGTGGTGGCTCTGTGAGTTGACGCGGGTTGGGAGGCTCTCGTCACGGAGTATTTGTATCCGCGAGTCGAGGAGTTTGTTAGGGATTATTTGTTTCCCAAGCGCCAAGGATTATTTGTTTCCTTGGGGTTTGAAACGAGTCGAGGATTCCTACGGAGGCACTGGTGGCTCTGCGGGTCGACGCGGATCAGAAGGCTCTCGTCAAGGAGTGTTTGTATCCGTGAGTCGAGGAATTTTGCTGGGGATTATTTGTTTCCCAAGCGCCAAGGATTATTTGTTTCCTTGGGGTTTGAAACGAGTCGAGGATTCTTACGGAGGCGCTGGTGGCTCTGCGGGTCGACGCGGATCGGAAGGCTCTCGTCAAGGAGTGTTTGTATCCGTGAGTCGAGGAATTTTGCTAGGGATTATTTGTTTCCCAAGCGCTAAGGATTATTTGTTTCCTTGGGGTTTGAAACGAGTCGAGGATTCCTACGGAGGCACTGGTGGCTCTGCGGGTCGACGCGGATCAGAAGGCTCTCGTCAAGGAGTGTTTGTATCCGTGAGTCGAGGAATTTTGCTAGGGATTATTTGTTTCCCAAGCGCCAAGGATTATTTGTTTCCTTGGGGTTTGAAACGAGTCGAGGATTCCTACGGAGGCACTGGTGGCTCTGCGGGTCGACGCGGATCAGAAGGTTCTCGTCAAGGAGTGTTTGTATCCGTGAGTCGAGGAATTTTGCTAGGGATTATTTGTTTCCCAAGCGCCAAGGATTATTTGTTTCCTTGGGGTTTGAAACGAGTCGAGGATTCCTACGGAGGCACTGGTGGCTCTGCGGGTCGACGCGGATCAGAAGGCTCTCGTCAAGGAGTGTTTGTATCCGTGAGTCGAGGAATTTTGCTGGGGATTATTTGTTTCCCAAGCGCCAAGGATTATTTGTTTCCTTGGGGTTTGAAACGAGTCGAGGATTCCTACGGAGGCACTGGTGGCTCTGCGGGTCGACGCGGATCAGAAGGCTCTCATCAAGGAGTGTTTGTATCCGTGAGTCGAGGAATTTTGCTGGGGATTATTTGTTTCCCAAGCGCCAAGGATTATTTGTTTCCTTGGGGTTTGAAACGAGACGAGGATTCCTACGGAGGCACTGGTGGCTCTGCGGGTCGACGCGGATCAGAAGGCTCTCGTCAAGGAGTGTTTGTATCCGTGAGTCGAGGAATTTTGCTGGGGATTATTTGTTTCCCAAGCGCCAAGGATTATTTGTTTCCTTGGGGTTTGAAACGAGTCGAGGATTCCTACGGAGGCACTGGTGGCTCTGCGGGTCGACGCGGATCAGAAGGCTCTCGTTAAGGAGTGTTCGTATCCGTGAGTCGAGGAATTTTGCTGAAGTCACTGGCTTCTTCGGTTGAAATGAACCGTTGAGGTTTGGGGTTCGTCGCCTGACGGAATCCGCTGGGAAAGCGTAGTTCATTCTTTGTTTACGCCCTTGGATTGTATACAGGGATCGATGTGATCTTAACTGTAGGGCCAAAGTTTTATCATTTCTTCTTTTTATTTTATTTTATTTCCACGATGCTCTATCATTTCAGCTTTTATATCGCGAAGGTCGCGACTGCCCAATCATTTCGGCTATTTTTCACGGTGCCCAACCGTTTCGGCTATTTGTTTTATTTTAACCTGTTGCTTTTTATTACGGGTTGCCCAATCATTTCGGCTATTTTGCATGCATACATTTTACTTGCTGCTTTTTATTGCAAGTTGCCCCATCATTTCGGCTATTTTGCATGCATACATTTTACTTGCTGCTTTTTATTGCAAGTTGCTCCATCATTTCGGCTATTTCATGCATGTGCGGCCTACTGGCTTTTCGCCGTAGACCTAAAATTAGACACCGATTTCGGCATCAGCACCGCAGCAACTGGGATATTACCAGGAGCGAATCATCATTTGCCTCTGTTGTTGTCGAACAAAGGAGGCTCAGTAACTAGGGTTAAGGTCCTGTCGACTAAGGCTTTTGACTTCATGAGCCGTAAGGGTCTCACAAAGTTATTTCTCCCTACAAGTCGTGAGGATCTTGTAGGTGTATTTTCTCCTTAGGACTCGTGAGGATCTCTAAGTGTTTGTTTCTCTGTAAGTCGTAAGGATCCTACAGGAGGGCTTTCTCCTTATAAGTCGAGGGGATTTACAAGGATTGTTTACCATGCAAACATATCCCTAGTCTCGGATGGGACTTAGTTAGGGAAATGTTTATTCGCGCCCGTGGATTGTATACAAGGGTCAGTATTGAACCACTTGTAGGGCAATATTGGATGTTTGTGGGGGTTTGCTTAAGCACAGGTTTAGGTCTCTGTAGCTTAAGACTTTCGAGTCTTGTGGGCCATGAGGGTCCCATAAGAGAGTTCTCCTTACGAGTCGTGAGGATCTCGCAAGTGTATTTTCTCCTTAGGAATCGTGGGGATCCCTAAGTGTGTTGCTCCTTTGTGAGCCGTAAGGATCTCACGCAGGTGGTTTCTCCTTACAAGGTCGAGAGGACCCTATAAGTGTTCTTTAACGAGGTCGCGCCCTTTCAGGTTTTCACGAACACTCGCCGGTAGCCCTGCTGTTTTTACTCACGGAGCCCTTTCGGGTTTTCATCCGTGCCCTTTTTTCTTATGGACATACCGTTTTTTTTATTCTTTTTATTTTCTTTTTCTCTCTCTTTTTTTTTACGAGGTCGCGCCCTTTCGGGTTTTCACGAACACTCGCCGGTAGCCCTGCTGTTTTTACTCACGGAGACCTTTCGGGTTTTTCATCCGTGCCCTTTTTGCTTATGGACATACCGTTTTTTATTTTATTTTATTTTTATTATATTTTTTTTATTCATCTCGTCAGCCTAAGGATGCTGCGGTAGTAGTTTAAAGACGTTTTTGTCTGCTATTAGTTTTAGGACATTTCGGTCCGTTGTTGAGAAGGTTGACTATTTTTTATGAAGCTTGAGCTTAGGAAGATAGCGAGCGGACATAGTCGTCGTCATCTATCATTGACCTAGGCTGTGGCTTATTAAACGTAGTATCTCTTTAGGAAGCGACCGTTTATTGGTCTGAAAGGCCTTTCGCCGTGCATGTCCATGAGTAGATAGGCTCCACCTTGGTAGACTTTATCTATGATGTACGGGCCTTCATAGTTTGGCTCAAATTTTCCCCGCTTGGCGCGATTGGGGATCATAGGCCTTTTGACCACTAACACGAGTTCGTCTTGACGGAATGTCCTCGGTCGGGTCAATCTTTCGTATGAGCGCGTCATCTTTGCTTTATAAGCTTCCAGATTTTGCTGTGCTAGGAGCCGGATTTCATCAAGGGCGTCAAGCTCTTTAAACCGAAGGTGAGCATTTTCTTCGTCTGTCAGCTCGTAGTGGACTGCTACTCGTAGAGAGGGTAATTCTATCTCGAGAGGGAGTACTGCTTCCGTCCCAAATACCAATGCGTACGGCGTTGTGTTTGTGGCCGTTTTAAATGTAGTTCGATACACCCAAAGAGCCTCTTGCAATCTTTCGTGCCAGTCTTTCTTATTTCGTGACACCGTTTTCTTCATGATCTTCGTCAAGGTCTTGTTGAAGGCCTCAGCTAGACCATTAGCTCGCGGATTATAAACTGAGGAATATCTCCAGTCTATATTATGCTGTTGCGCAAAGCGACTAATCTTGTGGCTTCTGTAGGCTGGCCCGTTATCGGAGATGATCCGTCGCGGAGTTCCAAACCGATATATGACGTGCGTTTTGAAGAAGTGGAGGATATTTTCTGTCTTCACTTCTCTTAACGGTATCGCTTCTGCCCACTTAGAGAAGTAGTCAGTCGTCGCTAGGATGAAACGATGTCCCTTAGACGATGCTGGTTCGATAGGGCCAACTATATCAGTCCCCCACATTTCGAAAGGCCAGCTAGCCACTGTTGGGTGTAGCGGATTTGGATGCTGATGGATGAAGTCCCCATGAATTTGGCATGAGTGGCATTGCTTCGCATATTCGATGCAGTCCTGAATCATCGTGGGCCAGTAGTAGCCCATCCGTTTTATTTTCAACTTCATCTTAGGGCCTGCTTAATGAGAACCGCAGAGTCCGTCGTGAACTTCCTGGACGACTCTTTTCGCTTCGTCAGGTCCTAAGCATCTCAGCCACAAAGAATCAAATGACCTCTTGTACAGGGTATCGTTGACAAAGGCGAAAGACAGGACTCGTTTCGCGAGCTGATGTCTTGTGGACGCTTCTTCAGGCATTTGGTGGGTCTTAAAGTAGTCTATGAAGACTTCCCTCCAGTCCTCGGCCTTCTCATGGTCTTTTATTTGTAGGGTCGTCTGCTCAGTCGCTCCCTTTTCTTTATATAATTCCGTAGGTATATCTGCCGGGGCGAGCACTCGACGGCTTTGTACCACGATTCTAACGTCATCGAGGTTCTCGTCAGCCAATTCTTTAGCAAGTTTGGCCAGTGCGTCCGCTTTGCTGTTTTCCGCGCGCGGTATGCTTTCCAAAGTATAGGAGGGAATTTGGGTTAGCAGTTGTTGCACCTTTTCACCGTATTTTATCAATTCCGGTTTGCATGTTTGGTAATCGCCGTTCACTTGACTGACGACAAGCTGGGAGTCCCCATATATGAGGAGGTTTTCAATTCCCATGTCAATGGCGATCTCCAGGCCTGCTATCAAAGCTTCATATTCAGCTTCATTATTCGTTCTCGGCTCTGTCAAGGAGAAGGCGAAGCGCATTATTCCTCCTTGTGGGGTTACGAAGATAAGGCCTACTCCCGATTTGATCATTGACGTATTTTGTTTGTGCTTTTTCATGGAAGATGCTCCATCGAAATAAAGCTCCCAACGGGTATCACCACCGTCGATTGCGTCAAACGCATGCTTGTCTGGCAAATCGCAATTCAGGGAAGAATCGGCAGGTATCGGGTGCTCAGCAAGGAAGTCGGCTATGGCCTGACCCTTCATTGCCTTCAGGGGTCGATACGTTATCGAGAACTCCATTAAGAGCAGAGCCCATTTAGCGAGTCGTCCCGTCAATATGGCCTTTGACATTAGATATTTAAGAGGGTCCACCTTTGAAATGAGATAAACTTCATGCGCTAAAGCGTAATGTCTAAGCTTCGTTATTGCGAAGATCAACGCCAGGCAATGTTTTTCAATGGGGGAGTAATTGCTTTCTGCCCCCAGCAGAACCCGACTTAAGTAGTAGAGTGCTCTTTCTTTCCCCTGGTCATTCTCTTGTGCCCATAATGCGCCTAAAGAACCTTCAAGGGCGGCCGTGTAAAGAATGAGAGGCTTTCCCTTAACTGGAGCAGCCAACACCGGAGGGTTTTGCAGATACTGCTTGATCTCATCCAGTGCGCCTTGGCATTTGTGATCCCAAACGAATGGGGTTCCCTTCTTCATCAGGTGACTGTAAGGACGGCACTTTCCTGAAAGATTAGCGATAAACCGCCCAATGTATGCAAGCTTTCCTTGGAGAGATCGCAACTGTTTAAGAGTTCTTGGCGGAGGCATTTCCATGATCGCTTTAATCTTAGACGGATCTATCTCGATACCTCGGTGTCGGACGATGAATCCTAGGAATTTGCCCGAGGAAACCCCGAACGCACATTTTAAAGGATTCATCTTCAAATTGTATTGCCGAAGGTGTTGAAATACGGTCTTCAGATGCTCGAGATGCTCTTCGTATGACTTGCTTTTAACCACGAGATCGTCGATATAGCATTCGACGATTTCGTGTATAAGGTCGTCGAAGATCTTTGTCATGGCCTTCTGATAAGTAGCATCGGCGTTCTTTAAACCGAAGGGCATCACTTTATAACAGAATATTCCTAAAGGGGTCCTGAAGGCTGTGTGCTTCTGGTCTTCTGGATGCATTTTTATCTGGTTATACCCCGATGAGCCGTCCATGAAGGAGAAAACCTCATGAGTGGATGTATTGTCTATCATCAGTTCAGTGACTGGCACTGGGAAATCATCCTTCGGGCAAGCTTTATTAAGATCCCGGAAGTCTACGCATATGCGCACTGTCCCATTTTTCTTCATCACTGGGACGATGTTGGCGATCCATTCAAGGTACTGAACTTCCTGGATGAAGCCAGAGTCGATTAACTTTTTGACTTCGGTGTTTATGCTCATCTCAAGCTCGAGTCACATTCTTCTCGGCGCCTGTTTGACTGGTTTGACGTTTGGGGATATTGCTAGTCTATGTACAGCGACTCCTGGATCTAGTCCTGGCATCTCGGAATAGTTCCATGCGAAGCAATCTTTATGCTGCACAAGGACGTCTTTTAACGCAGCCACCCTCTCTTCAGACAGCAGCTCACTGACGAATGTCGGTCGCGGATCATTTACCGTCCCCAACTCGATTTTCTTGAGGTTATCTGCAGTAGTATGTATTCCATCCTCCAGTTCTTTCGGAGCTGGGGGAAATTCTGAGATTACTTCATCATTACTGTTTTCGAGGCACCAAGGGAGGCTGTCCATGTTCTCGGGTTCTTCTTTTAATATTGTGATCATATGACAGGTGCGAATTCGCTTCCAGTCCCAATGTGGAACTGTTTTTTCTTTCGTGGCCTTGGGCTCGTGCTTTTGTGGTGGCGTTACCCTCCAGTTGTCAGACAGAGCAAACTTGCCGAGCTGGTACTGATCTTCGACCCAATTCTTAAAGGTGAAGCAATCTTCAAGAGGATGCCCTATCACTCGGTGGTAAGAGCAATAGTTTGGGTCAGAGACTTCACCTGCTTGTTCTGGATGCTTGGACTCCGGCAATGTAAGCATTTGATGTTTTAGAGCAAGCTCAAGTATCTTTTTCATCTTGTCTTGAGGAAACGAGTATGCTCGACCCATTTTCTTCATGAGGGATTGGTCAATAACGCTCGATTTTCGCTTGCGTGGCTTCTTAGCCCTGCTTTGTTGCTGTTGAGCACCTCTTCGGCCTTTCGACTCGTTTCTGCCTCCGCGTCGAGCCCTTTTTGTATCAGGTTGACATGGGGCAGCATCTTCGTCTTTTACTGCCTGTTGAAGGAGGCGCTGTGTTTTGGCTTTCTCATAGATCGCCATTTCGCGATTGTGATCATCTCGGGCTTTTTGACCTGCTTCCCTTATACGTTTGCCCATCTGGTCTTCAAATGATGGACTGGGCGGTTTCGTATCAGGAACTTTTGCTGGTTCAGGATTAACGTTTTTCTCTTGAGCATCTGCTTCTTCATCAGAGTTGTGCACGACGTAACATTCGCAGAGTAGCTCTCGTTTCCTGGAGCGAATGTATCCGAGCCCGATCGTCTCCAGCCTCCCATTAGGTAGCTTGTGCTGAGTTCCGGGGACGTTCCAAACCCTGTCATAGAATTTGGCCTTTCTAACGGTTTGTTCGAAAGGTATTCCCTAGCGCTTCAACAGTCTCCTCAAGCTTTCCGTATAATATCGGGGTAGACGGATGGGCTGAAGTCTGTCCAGTGTTGGATCTGCACCGTGCCAAAGTTCTTTTTCCACTTTGTTTTCTTCGGAACGGTAGAATAGGATTGCCCTATCGCCTTTTCGTCCGGGAGGGATATAAAATGTCCGCAATTATTCGACACTATTGGTGGCGAGCGCATCTAGTTCTTTATAATGTTCGAGCGGCACCATGGCTATCTGTAGACTTCGCTCTTCATCAGCAGAAGCTCGTATTGAAAGCCGAGCAGGGAATACAGCATGGACTTCGTCCTCTGAATCACTACCAAAGATCAGTGAAGGGGTGGATGGTCCCGGCTCGGTGTATTGGGGCGGACCCGAATAAATTATATCCTCTTCTTCCTCAGTATCACTGCCGAAGACAGGGATGGTTGCGTTAGTTTTGTTCTCCGGCTTGTGACACCTTTCCGTGTCTTCGAAACTCGGCAAGAATTATTTGGCATCTTCATACTTGCGAACTTCATTCACGGAAAACAGATTCAATTCTCCGGCCACGGTGTACTCGAGGCCATCCCTACAATACTTCATGCACTGATGCTGTGTAGAAGGGATGATATTGTACTCGTGTAGCCATGGTCGGCCGAGCAGAGCATTGTAGCATGTCTTGGCGTCTATAACATGGAATTTGATTTCTGTGACGAGCAACCCGAAGCGTAGCGTCAATATCACAGATCCAAGAGTTTTTGATGATTGAGAGTCGAATACGGAGATGGTGATTTTGTCTCGGGCGAGGTGTTGGACACTCATGCAAATTTCCTTTAACACTCGCACATTGAGCAAATTAACAGACGATCCGTTATCGACCAAGATCTTACCTATCTTTATGTCATGGCAGTATCCTGAGACATAAAGGGGACGATTGTGGTCGCATGTCCCGAGGAGAAGGTCTTCATCACCAAAAGCAACGTCGGCTGTGTGCACTTCTTCTAATTCGTCTTTCATCTTTTCTTCGGCTAGGAAGGCTTGGAACTGGTCCGGATCTTGTAGCGCCTTGATCAAAGAATCTCTCGCCTCCTTTGATAGTAATAAGGCATCAAGGACGCTGAGTTGAGAGGGTAGTTTCCTCAGATGCGCCAGAACGTTGTAATCCACCTTATTTCTCTTCGGCAGGTTTTCGGCGTTTAACTCTTCCGCGACTCGGTCATCCAAGGCGATATCTTCGGAGATTTTCTCTTTCCCTTTGTCTTTCTTGTTTAGAGGTCCGAGATTCTTCTCAGGTAGCGTCCGATTCCGCAGCCGGATATTTTCGCAGACCACTGGCTCTTCTTCTTTTCCCGAAGTTGACTCTTTAAAGAGCGGGGCAAGTTCTAGCTCCTCATCAGAGTCGCTCCCAAATGTAGGCACTTGTGACCCGGCAGTGTTAACCATGTGACAATTGCCGGCAGTTCTTTCAAGCTCTTCGGTCGTATTTCTTTGCTCCCGACGAATTTTACGCTTTTCCTGTTTAAAGCGTTGTTGATTAGCGACGTATCCCTGCCACCATCTATCGAAAGCCTTGCACTCTTGAGTGGGATGCGAGACCTTCTGATGATATAAGCAATAAGAGGGGTGCATTTCTACCACACCAGTAATTTTTCCTTCAGAGGATGGTAGCTTCATGCCCATTGATATGGCCTTAGCAAACCTCTTCTTTATCTTGAATTGGCTTTTGTCGATAGTGGAGGCATTTTGCTCCGGCGGGATCATCTCAGCTCTTTCCTCAAGTCGCTGGCGCTTGGCCCTTTCGAATATAGCCGTCTCGCGTTCTCGACCAGCTTTACTTTTCAATCGAGCTTCACTAAGAAACGCGTTAATCATTTCGATTGATAACTCCGGAACCCTTGACTCAGTATTTGCCCCCAGCGTTTTAGTGCCAGAAGTCCCTTCATCGTTCGTGATCGAATGGGAGATCATATGACAGCTCGCCACATATTCCTCGGATTCATCCGATGAACTTTCTCCCTCATCTTCTTTTTGAAAGACGTGATCAAGGAAATCTTGGAGCGTAATGGGAGTCCGCGCCTTTTGGTTGTATTCATCCAGCGCGTCGATTTGCTTTTGTAAGTCCCTGCGCTTGTCGCCAGGCTTCACGGGCTTCTTAGATTTCTTCTTCTTCTTTTTCGAAGATTTTGACGGCTGGCTATGAACGCTTGAACTACCACCATCGGTCTTCGGAGTCGGACGTGGCTTCAACATCCCCTCAATAACCTGCGGTTCTAAGGGGTTCTTCCACTTGACCGCTGGACAGGTCTGAAGATCGTTTAGCATCCTCTTTGTCTTGGCTGATAATACAACCTCCCAAGGAGCTTCCTCAATGACGGAGCATGTTGCCCCCGGCGTATTCGTCCCCTTAGAGGTGTGGGGCTGCGGGGGATTCACCTTCCATTTGTCAGATAGCGCAAATTTGCCCTGACGGTACTGGTTCTCAAGCCAATTCTTGAAAACGTAGCAATCCTCGATGGGATGGCCTAGCACTCGATGGTAAGGGCAGTAATTGGGCTCGTTGACGTCGTTCGGTTGCAACGGACGTTTTGGATCTGGCAGATTTATGAGTCTGTTGCGCAACGTCAGCTCGAATAGCCTCCTCGTTTTATCGCGGAGGAAGGAGTAAGGACGTCCCATCCTATCCTCAAGGTGTACGTACGGGCGCGTATTGTTTGGACGAGCAACCGGCTTGGAGTCGCTCGGTTGTTGTTGAGCATTAGCGACGATGATCGCTTTTCCCTTTCCTTTGTCATTTCGGGAGTCCGGCTTTGGGAGAGGGGGTTTATGGCCCATCTGGTCCATCTGCGCTAGTTTGTCGATCAAAGCCTGGAAGGTAGTCGGCTTGAAGAACATCATGAACTGCGAGATGGTTGCCTGTGGATCAAGGGTTCCAACAAACATTCCCACCGCTGGAGCTTCTTCTATGCGCTGTTCGCACTTCGAGCATAGATTACGCTACCGTATAGCGTACTGAACCCATGTCTCGCCTGGTTTTACCCTGGCATTAATCAGTGCCGTCATCAGGGTACGCTCACCGGCACTTGCAAAACGTTGGGTAAAGAGCAGCTCCATCTCCGCAAAGGTTTTAATAGAGTCATTGGGGAGCTCAGAATACCATTCAAACGCCGTATCTGATAAGCTTCCAACAAACTGGCGAAGCAACAACTTGTTATCGCCGCCGGTGTTGCCACAGAGCGCTCTGAATTGGGCGACATGTTGATGAGGATTGCCCGTCCCCTTGTAGACATGGAATTTAGGGATTGTATAGCCTGTCGGGTACTTAATTTGATCATACCAACCCGGATATGGCCGCCCTGTCTTTACGACCTGACCGGCTGCTTCAGTCTCCTGATGCACTCGTATTTGCTGGGCGATGTATTCATCTAAATTAGCTTTTGATATGGTATCCTCTTTAGCTGAGGATAAAGCCGGTGGCGGATTTGATGCCTCTCCCCTATCGTCTTCAAGAATGATCGGGAGATCTCCGGCAGGTGGATCTTGTTGAATCATCATACCCACCATATCCTGGAACAGGAGGGCCATTTTCTTTATATTGGCTGCCTGCTCCGCAGCTTCTTTATCTTTCTTTTCTAATACGCGCCGAAGGAATTCGGCGTCCGTTTCCTGTTCTTGACGCTCTTCTGAAGAGGTTCCAGGGCTTTCGTTTGGCCCTGTAAGTGCAGCCATAGCGCTCATCATCTCCTGGAGCTTCTGTTGCTGCTCCTGAGCCTTGGTCACTGATCGTGTAAGCGGTCTATGACCCGTGGACATACGGCTGTCTTCTTTTCCCGATGTCATGTAAACTGTATGAACTGTTATGCCCCCTGACTTAGGGCGTTTAGTTTCAACATTTTTAACTTTTTTTGCCGACACGGGAGCCTTCTCCGGCCTCCTTCTTTTATGGGCCGTTAGGGTTGGAGGAGCCGTTGAAATGGGCACCCTAGCAACTGTCGTCCCCTGCTGTTTAATGGGACGGTCCTTGTCCTTTTCCACTTTCGCCTTTTTCTGGCGACGAAATTGGTCTGGGTCAATCACAGAGTCTTGAACCCTCCGCCAAACTTTATAAATCCTTGAAGACAGCCGTTGAGGGGGCTGTTCTTGTTTTGTTTCAGGAGCTCTCTCCACAGGCGGAGGAGATCTTTTCAATGTAGCGGTTGAAGAATTCTTACGTACCCTCTTCAGCAGTTCGAAGCTGTTCCCAGTTGGAACAGCAGCGTTGACCTCCGCCGTGGGAGCGGGTGGAGTTAGCCCTGAGGGGGAGTTGCCCCCTGCCTTCCTCACTCGTTGCCAATGGCGACGTCGAGCACGACGAGCTGCTGGGACTGGCCCGGAGATTGAGACATCTTCTTTTTGCCCCCCGTCTGAATGAGGCGTCGCTGGTGTTAACCTCTTAAAGACTGAGGTTGTCTTCTGGGGTGTGATATCTAACCTGTCGAAGACAGATCCTCGAGTAGGAGGAGTAGGAATCGTCAGCCTTGAAAAGACTGACTTTTTGACAGGGGAAGCCGCCTTGACGACTTCTGGAGCAACGGTTATTGTCTTCCTTGGGATAGTCAGTTTAGAATTCTTATCCCGTCTGGCGAAAACCGAAGCTGTTGGTTTGGCAGCAGGCGATCCGTTGACAGGGGTCGTGGTAGCAGTGAGTCGGTCGAAGACCGACTTCTTGTTCATCTCTGGTGCAGGTATCGGCATAGAGAAGCTTGTCGGTGGGATCATGGTCCCGAAGAATAAACCAGTGGTGGCTTGGGTCACTTGGTCTATTGGCAAAGTGAGGAAGGAAGCCGCTTGGGGCCCATATGCTACACCTCCGGGAGAGGTGGAGCGTCCATTGCAGTGGCACTACGAGCAGTTGGTGCAGTTGGAGGCCATTGAATCTTGAGTTCTGTGCCAGACAAAAGACCAAATCTTAGTAACTTGAAATCCGAAGGCAACCATTTAACAAACCGCGATTGGTTTGCGAGGATGACACACGAAGTGTGGAGTGGAAAGAGGAAGAGGTCCCACCGGGCATGCCAGAATCTGTTCCCCTCCGAAAGGCGGCCGAGACTTTGAGCGTCTAGCCTGAGATTCGGGGCAGATGCTAATAGGTTTTATCCGTCTATCTCTCCGAAAATGCCAATTTGATTTACGGCACCGTGTATCGGAGGCTTAGACGGATGCAGCCGATGTAGCAGACTTCGTCAGATTCCCTCTCAGGGTGAGGGGTTTTTGATTGTGGGGACGCTCTTCCCTGCAGGCGCAAGCCCCTGCAGTTAATTACGCTACCGCATCGCGGTAACAACTTTCTCCTTCTCCAGAATTTCACTTCGTGTCGTGTGTGTTTGTTTTGTTTGTGGTTGCCCGTGGATTGTATACGGAGACTGAGCGATACCGTCGCCCGTAGGACGTGGATTAGTCCAAATCCGTATTTACTTAGATTTGGGTTTGGTGTTTTTAGTTTTAGGATGCATTAGCCGCGTTGCGGCTAAGATCAACTTAAACGTTCGTTAAGGATATGTTAGTCCTGTTTGAGACTAAGATCAACTTAACGTAGTGATCCGTTTAATATATGGTCGTCAGGACTCGTCACCTCTCTGACGTCGTTGAATGATTACAACGACAGGCGTCAGAGGAGTTCAGAGATGTACCCTTGAACCAAAGTTGATTTGGAGTTTTATCGTTTATTTAAATATCTAAGGATACGTTAACCGTATTTGGGGCTAAGATCAACTTAGACGGGACCGTTTAGATCCGACAAAAGAGCGTTTGGGCCCTATTGTGCCAGTTTAGGGACGTGGCGGTCTATCGCCAGTTTAGGGACGTGGGGGTCCGATATTAGTTTAGGGACGTTTCGGTCCGATATTAGTTTAAGAACGTTTCGGTCCAATATTAGTTTAAGGACGTTTCGGTCCATCGCCAGTTTAGGGACGTGGTGGTCTATCATTAGTTTAAGGACGTTTCGGTCCAATATTAGTTTAAGGACATTTCGGTCCAATATTAGTTTAAGGACGTTTCGGTCCACGAGTTTAAGGACCCCGCAGTCCATATTCATGTGTGGTTGTTGGGACCCGTCACCTCTCTGACGACGTTGAATGATTACAACGACGTGTGTCAGAGGAGTTCGGAGATGTACCCTCGAACCAATAGTAAATTGATTTAAGAGAGCAATCTTGCTCAGTCAATTTAATTTGAGGACTTACGGCCATGATTGGGCTAAGTCCAGTTGAAAAATATTCAACGCGCTTTATTTGTTTTTGGTCTGTTAGACCTGTGCTAGGGCTTGGCCCGTTTTTGAATAATGCATTGCATTATTTATTCTTTGTTTGGGCTCTGTTCATGATTGATGCAGAGCATCAACTAGGCCTCTGCAAGGTATCTACTTTGTTTGGGCTCTGCCCCTTTTTAAAATGCATAGCATTTATATTATTTTGTTTGGGCTCTGCCCATTTATAAATGATGCAGAGCATCAATTTAATTAGGCCTGCTTGGTCTTTTGACTTGGGCTTGGCCCTTTGAGAAATGCATTGCATTTATCAGGCGGTTTGCGCCAGTTACAGAGTGCAAGCGCTTATGGTTAGGACACGTGTCATGCTCTAGTAAGCGCAAGCGCAACAGCGCAGTGCGCTGTGCTGTTACGCTGCTGACACGTGGCGCGCTGTGGTGAGCGCAAGTGCAATAGCGCAGTGCACTGCACAAGTGCGCTGCGCTGTTGCGCTGCTGACACGTGGCGCGCTCTGGTGAGTTGCGCTAATTCCAGAGAGCAAAGCTCTATTTCAAGAGCGCGTAGCGCAAGTAGCTGACACGTGGCGCTCTCTTAAGAGCGCAACAGCGCAGTTTGGAAGTGCAGAGCACTAAGAATCTTTTAGATTCAAGGATCAGAAGTGCAAAGCACTATTTAATTTCTTGATCTTCATTTAGATCAAAGAAAAAATAAATTTTTTTTTGTTTGTTTCAAGAACCAGAGGTTCATAAAAAAGTGCAAAGCACTATTATTTCTTATATATATATATATATATTTATTTAAGATTATTGATCTTGTTCTTAGATCAATAATCTACCCATAAGAGAACTTTCTCTTCTCCCTCAAGGTTTTTACCTTCTGTCGTTCTTGAGAAGTTTTTCCAGAGCTTTCTTCTTTCTCTTTTTTTTAGAAGGATCTTGATGCCTTTGAATTGAGGTCTAGGGTCCTTTTTATAGTGCCCATAAATTAGTTAAATTTGTTAAAGAGATCTTTCTCTGAGTGCTTTGGGGAATTTTCCCCACCGTTGGATCTTTGATCCAAGGGCTTCTGCTTTGCAGAAGAAAATCTTCTTGTTTTAAAAAGAACAGAAAAGATTTCTTAAAATCTTAATTCAGTTTGGCGCAGATGCCCCAGCGCGTGACATGTGTCGCGCAGCGCACAGCGCAGCGCAACTGCGCTAGCGCACTAGCGCATCTGCGCTGACACGTGTCGCGCAGCGCACAGCGCAGCGCAACTGCGCCAGCGCATCCGCGCTGACACGTGTCGCGCAGCGCAGTGCATGCGCAACTGAAGCGTTGCTTCCTTTAAACAGAGCTTTGCTCTGATTGGGCGCGCCCTCTTGGGCGCAGCGTTGATGCGGCTGTGCCAGACACGTGGCGCCTTGCGCACAGCGCAAAGAATCTAAAGCGTTGCTTCATTTATTAAAGTTTAACTTTTCCAAGCAGAGCTTTGCTCTGATTGGGGGAAGACGAAGCGTTGCTTCATCTCCCGCCTCGGAATTTGAACAGAGCTTTGCTCTGATTGGGGTAAACATTCGGCTACCAAGGTTTTGACTTTGTTGGCAACCAAATCCATGATTTGATCTTGAGTTAGCGGGCTACTATCATCGGTAGCCAAGACATTTCCCGAGATAGGATGCAACCGATTTTCATGCGGTCCGCCCACTTTTGGATTTGAGGGAACGGACGTCGGCTGTTTCGGGACACCGTTTCCCGGTTCATGAGAGCTCTGCGCCTGATTGGGTGGCTGAGAGGCAAGTTGGGCCGTGAGCTGTAAGACGACGTTTGTCAAGTCGTCCATTTTTTAGTAGAGCTTGGCCATCTCTTGTCTTTTCTTCTGAGCTGTTTTCGGAGCTCTTGGAGAAGTTGCTGCTCTGCGTTCTTAGGACGGAAGATTGGCTCATTTTCGCTTTCCGAGCCCGACTCCTCAATGGACCGAAGGGTCTTTCTGCCTATCATCCTCATCGAGAGGGTTTTCATCACCCAGCAGAGGCGGCTGTTCTTGGGAAACGGCAACCACATTCAAGCCAGATTGGATTTGAGATGTGGTGGCCCCGTCCTTGCTCTTGCTGCGCGTGCCCACCATTTAGACAGTGTGGACCACATATCCAGCCATTTCCTCATCTTTGGCGGGGTAACCTTGTTCTTCGAACCTTATGAGGTTCAGCCTAGCAGGAGTCCTAGCCCTTTTGTTGGCTCTATATCTGAGACTTTTCCGCCTTAGCTTCTCAATTTTAAGGGCTTGACGGGCATCCATTTCCTGGGAAACCACCGTGAGTCGATTAGCGGGGAGCTTAGAGAAGACACCTGATCGAGCAGTGGTCAAGGGCACTGCTAGAGCTTGCTCGGGACGCCCTGTTGCTTTGTTGGTGTTAATGGCCTTGCCCCCAGCTGGGGCCGTGAAGAGTCGTTCGGAAACGGACTTGCGCTTGGGCTGAGGTGCCCTCGCGATCATGACGTTCGGCCTTTCCCCTTTGAGGCTGGTTTATCCATCACTGGGGCTTGAAGTGCAGGGACGGCGTTCGCTGGCACGAACAGAATAGAGCCGAATGGTAGCAGCGACTCCTCCCACTGTCGCCCAAGACTGGCCGGAAGGACTGTCCTAGAGTCCATCTTCATCGTGTAGGAGACGGGAGCTGAGTTCAGCATTGGAGACATCGTTGAAAGGTGATTGCTTGAAAATCTGCATGAGAGCATTATTTTAGTATAAATATAGATATGTATATTGATTGAGTTCGCATGAACGTTTAACCCGAAATATGGGAGGAGAGATAAGTCCCACCTGGCGTGCCAGAGTCTGTAGGGTGTTTTTCGTCACCCCATTGAGATGGAAATACGCGCACGCTTGTCAGGCGTACTACAGATCCCCCTGCCTAGGGTAGGCGGGGGTTTATTGATTGTGGGGATCCGAATCTCCGGCAGCTGCGGACTAAGCTGTCGTTAATTACCCCTCGCCTTTAGGGCGAGGGAACCTCAGATTAACGGGTTAAACTGGTAATGCGAACTGAATGTGCAGTGTTGTGTTTTGTAGGGGTTTTGGATATATCGGGGGCCCCGCAGAGTTTTTACAGGAGTCCCGCTATCCGGATAGCGGGCTGGGGTCAAGAGGGCTAGCAGCCCCCTTGCGGGGTGCGGGGCAGCGCCCTGGCCTAAATTTTTTAAAGAGGGACGATGTTGTAGAGTATGTGTGTGAGGGGGGGGGGAAGGGCATCCAAAGGATGCGTGGGGGCCAGCGCCTCGCATGTCTAACACGCGAGTGCTGGGCGCTGGCGCACCACGTGCCCGGCACGTGGGCGCAGGCCCTTGAGCGCTAGCGCGTCACGTGCCCGGCATGTGGGCGCTGGGCACTTGAGCGCTCGAGTGCTAGCGCACCACGTGCCCGGCACATGGGCGCTTGGGCACCGGCGAGAAAAATGGGCTTTTAGTCCCAGAAATAGGATTTAAAATCCAAAAAGAGGATTTATAGTAGAGTTAAACTCCTAAGATGTTTTGGAGTTGATGAAAAGGGTTCTTCTTTGGAGCCCTGGATCTTCCCCAAAATGGGGTTTTCGGAGATGGGCCTCCTTCTTCCTCCTCTATTGGCCGGATCATGTAGATCAAGAGATGTGAGGTTTTAAAAATCTCTTCTTTTTGAGATCTGATGGGAGATCTGAGCTCCCCTTTGTAGGTTTTATGGTGAAAAACCATTTAGTTTTGGAAAAGGAAAAGTAAAACTCTTGATTTAATTCAAAAGAAAGAAGAAGGTTTAGAACCTTCAGAAAGGGGAAAGAGGCACAAACCCTAAATTTGAGGGGAATGAAAAGTGTCTTTTTTATTCATCATCATGTTGCCTTATATAGGCTTATATATTTACATATAGCCCCTTGGGCTTTACAAAATGGCATTTTGCCCATCTCATGGCTCATGTGCCATTTCTTTTTGCACATAAGCCATTGGCTTTACAAAAATTTGGCTTTATGCCCATTCATGCATAAAAAATTACATAAAAATTATTTATTACATGATTTTTTTTATTTGGCATGGAGGAGGCTAGCCGCGGGCTCGACTTGGGCATGGGCCCGCTTGACCTGGGCTTGGGCCCACCTTGCTTGGGGTTGACCTTGACTTTGACTTGGTCAACCGGGGTGCAATTTTCGACCCCAACAGATGTAACTTTAGAATCATGGATGTAACTGGAGAATCATGTAAATGGAAGTATATCCATAGTTCGGTTTGGTCAATATAGATTGAATGGATTAATGTTGAATTGTAATATTGTAGATTGCAGATTGTAGATTATAGATTGTAGATTGTAGATTATACTTGAATCATATTCAAGTCAGTTTATTAATGAGACTTAGTCTGAGTCAGGCAATTAGAAAAGTAAATTGAAGTCCTGATGTTTTTGATGTTATCGATAACCGCTGCACATGGGCGGCAGGATTTGTATCTTTTTCAATGATGATTACCATATTGATAACACCGTTGTTAAGTTGTCAACTTTAAATAGGCAAGCACCCACTTCTCTGGCTCCTTGAGGCTCATAGTAGGGTCCTTAGGGTAATTTATAGAACTTGAGGGGGTTTTATGTAAAAATACTTTTATATACTTTTTAAAATACAACCCAAGTATTCATTAATCGTCTTTAGAGTTTTAATGAATGTAGATTTTATATTGTGATATTTCTAGTGAAAATATCCTAATTTCATAATAAAGGGCATTTATTTGTAATATTGACTTGTATGGAATTAATGGTATTTTAATGTAAAATGATTCTTGTGATTTTTGAAAAGAGTTGGAATATTTATAATATTTCAAAATAGATATCTTAATGTTACATATATATATATAATTATATAAAAGTAATTTTAATATATATTTTATATTTCTAAAAATCTCATTTTCTTAAGATGTCGTATTTTAAATCTTTCGAGACCGAATGCTCCTTGCGGAGGTCTGCATCTCGCACTACTAAGCCCGAGGATGTGCGATAATCCGCACCATCCCGAACGGGTTTCCCAAATGGGTTGTAGCGGCGCTTTGCAAAGATTTGTATAAATACTAAATCGTTTAGAAAATGGTTTTATTAGTAATGGTATTTATTTGAAATGGTATTGTTTTCCCGTATTCTATGTTCCCGAAAGTATTGTGCTATATTGAATATGAGTGTGTGAGGAGGTAGGTCATTACCTCGTGATCTACTTAAAGGTATAGCAAGGATTTGATGGTTTAAATGTCGAAATGAAACTATATGGTATTTTAATGAAAAAAATACGGTAAAATGGAAATAGCAATTTTTTCTGATATGGAACTTGTTCAATATGATTAGTTAGTGTTTAATAGTCAACATGTAATGCTTTAACAAGATTGTATTAAAGGAAAAGTGAGATTTTTGAAAGAACTGAATCGGAAATCGGATTTGCTCCAATTCCGTCGGGTTTTAGAATTTCGTATTTTCAGAAAGAGTAGAGAAGAGGGATGGTGAGACTTACAGGTTTCAAGGTTAGATGAGAGGAAGAGGGAGACGTAAGCTTCGCCGGTGCGTCGATTCGTCGCCGGGAGTTCCTAGGATTGTCGCCGGAAAATTAGCCGGAGCTTCGCCTTTTTGCTCACTTCGATTGCACACTAGGGTTTCTAGGAATTTCTTGAGAGTTGGCTCAGAATTTTGGGGTGAGAGGGTAGTGTTTAGGGGTGGTATTTATAGGGTTAGGCTAAGATTATGGTAGATGAAGAGTTTAATTAGAAAAAAATGTATTAAAATGTAATAAAAGTGGAGTAAATGGGAATTTAAAAGGTCTCTGAAAATGGTCTGAAGATTTAAAGTGTACAGGGCTAGGGGAGACAAAAAGCCACATCTTCTCTGTTGACGACTCGGCGGTCCGGCCGATCCCGGCTGAGTCGGTCGGTCGGAGGGTGCGCCGTCGTCTCACTAACTCTCTGGTACATTTAAGTTTTCATGTGTAGTGGGTTTTTTTTGAGTTATGCACGTGTAAACCCTTGATATTCTAAAAATTCAAAATAAAACAATATTAAAAAATAATGTGGGGTATGGGATTTGAACTCTGGTGGCTTGGTTCAGCAGTGCAAGGTATTACCAATGAGCTACAAGCTCCTTCTTATAATTAAGGAGTGAATTAATTACTTAAAGTAATCACAGCAAAAGTAGATACCCCAAGTATACATTAATTTTTAAGCAAAATTTTTTTACACTAAAAATGGAGTTGTTACAGTCTACCCTTCTTACAAAAATTTCGTTCTCGAAATTTACAACTTTTATTTGAGAACTAGTTTACAAAGAGGCGAGGATATCTTGCACGCATTTCATCTTCTCTTTCCCATGTGGACTCTCCTGGAGTGTCTTTCCTCCACATCATTCGAACCAAGTTAACTTTCTTGTTCCGAAGTGTCTTCACTTTCCTGTCCAGGATCTCCACAGGTTGTTGCTCACAAGATAAGTTAGGATGTATAGTGAGTTCGGAATGATCAAGAACATGGCTGGGGTCTCTCACATACCTTCTGAGTTGGGATATGTGGAATACATTATGCACTCCTTCCGATGAAGGTGGAAGTGCTAAGCGGTATGCCACTTCACCGACTCGTTCGAGTATGTCGAACGGTCCAATGTATCTCGGACTTAGCTTACCCCGTCTTCCAAATCGGATCACTCCACGGTTCGGAGATATCTTCAAGAATACGTGATCTCCTGGCTGAAACTCCAAGTGACGTCTCTTTGCATCAGCCCAATGCTTCTGTCGATCTTAGGCTATGCGCATCTTTTCCCTGATAGTACGAACCACATCAACAGTCGTTACTATCATCTCTGGTCCAAGAAGTTTCCTGTCTCCGACGTCGTCCCAACTTAATGGCGATCGACACTTCCTTCCATAGAGTGCTGCAAAAGGTTCCATTCCTATGCTTGCTTGGTAGATGTTGTTGTACGAAAACTCCACAAGATGTAGGTGATCTTCCCACGATCTTTTGAAGTCTAACATACATGCTCTGAGCATATCCTCCAAGATCTGAATAGTTCGCTCAGACTGACCATCTGTGTAACGACCCTAGTATTACTGTACCTTCGTGTTTTCTTTCTTTAGTAAAATATTGTATTTATTTATTCTTAGTATTTTCTGTATATTTTATTTTTTATAAATATATTATTTTATTCTTCTATTTATTTTTCCCAAACACATTTCTTTAAAACTAAATTTTAACCTTTTTTTCAAATTAAACATAGACCTAACCCAGCCCATAACTCAAATTCAATTTCATTTTCATTTTCTTTAATAAAACTATAAGCCCAAAAGCCCACTTTTTTTAGCAACATCATATATTTAATTTTTATTAAATATGTGTATGAACAAGCTTGTATCTTATTGGTTAAGTCTTTACATTGTTATTCCATAGATCATATGTTCAAATCCACATTCTTGCAATTATTTTTTCTATCAATTTTTTATTCTTCTCATAAACTTACAAATGAGACCTTTCATTTCCAAAATGAATGATGACCTTTCATTTCTCTTTTAATTCCTATATTGAATGCATATATTATTATACATAATTCACCATTACACCATCTTTATTTGTCCTCCTCTATCTTTTCCTTCCTCACATTTTTCTATCTCTCACTTCTCCCTCTTCACTTAGAGTCCAAGAAGAAAAACATAAAGAAGTCTTCAAGAAGGTCTCGCTGGTAATGCGAGCCTATCGGCGGATAGACAAGTCCGATGACAATACCGACTTGTGTATGTAAGTCCCGTCTCTCTCCTTCCCCCATCTCTTATTTTCCTCTAGTCATACCTCGTGAACCCCCTATTCTTTTTATATTGTAATCCATAAGAGAAGATAAATATAAACATATACATATACATATATATATATATATATATATAAATATATATATATATATAAGTCTAGATATATATTATTTTATATGGTTTAATAATACCTTATTGCATCTTGTTTAAATTAAAGTGTTTTTAATTCTTTGTTCATGAGTATGAATGTTTATTACAAGTTGTGAGAACACAAATTTTATGCCACAGTATATCTATAATGTCTCATGAAATTGGTTTGCTTATTAAAAGAAAAATAGAAGTCTGCATAAAATACTAGTTAATCTTTTTGCCGATTTTAGTATATACATCAATAACTTTAACATTAAAATAATTTTTAGAAATTAATTTTTACTTCTGAAAATTTCAGGAAATTTACATATGATAGAGTATATTATTTTGTTCATGCTGTAAAAATTTTAGATCGAATCACTTAACGGTTTAGGAATTATATCGTTTTTATTCACTGTTCGAAAAATAGAAAACTGCAGTTATTGGTCAACTTTTAGGACACATAACTTGGTATACCGATATCCAAATTGAGCAAACTCAGGTGTTTAAAATATTTACATCGAATAATCTAGATTTAATTAGTTCTAAGTTTTTACTGAAAACCAACGTAAGATAAAGAAAACTGCGTTACAATATTAAGCGACGAATCGGGACAGAATATGTCCTGATTCGCACATTGTTTTAAATAGGACATAACTCGAAATCCCGATATCCTTCATGACAAAATTTAGATGTATAGATACATAAATGATAAAGCTATAATTTTCTGTATATTAGATTACTTAGAAATGCATGAAACAACCCGATATAGGCTTTGCAATATAACATATAGTTGCTGTCCAGAAATCTGAATTTCGATTTTAAACGCTGATATTAAAACGATCATAACTAGAGCTTCAGAAATACAAATCATGCGAATCTTAAGGTTTTGGATAAGTACATCGAAAGATCTACAATATTTCTAATAATTTTTGTAACCTGAAACCCGATAAAAATTAACTCAAATTATGTTTTAAAAATATGCGACGGTGCTGGACAGATTCTGATCTGTTCTGCGCGACAAAACGAAAATGAATGTATCTCCCAAACCGGTAGTCGTATTTAGGCGCGACTGGAGCTTACACGTGCAAAACACTTAGAGCCATATTTCTGTTTATATTCCGCATTCGTTCGACTTGATTAATTAGTCGTACATAATATTTCTTTACTGTATTGTTTATGGTAGTTACTCAAATAATATACTTGACTCATTTCATTCTATTCGAACATGTATACATATTTATCTTGATCATTAAATTGTCATATGTACATAAAGACGATAATTAAATACTTGAGTTGTATTTTGAAAACTATATAAAATTATTTTTTTACATAAAACCCCCTCCAGTTATATAAATTACAACAAGGACCCTAGTAAATATAGGTTTAAGAGGAACCAGTCTCTTGAGCCTCAGAGAGCCGGAGATATGGGTGCTTGCCTATCTAAGGTAGACAATCTAACAAACGGTGTTATCAATACGGTAATCGTCTTTGAAAAAGACACAAATCCTGCCGCCCATGTGCGGCGATTACCGATAACATCAAAACAATAAAGACTTCAATTTCTTTTCTAATTGTTCTGACTCAGACTGAGTTTCATTATAAATAATCTGACTTGAATATGATTCAAGTACAATCTACAATCTATAATCTACAATATTACAATTCAACATGAATCTATTATTCCATATATTCAATTTATCAATCTATACAATTTGACCGAACCGAACCATGGATATACATTCCATTTACATCATTCTCCAGTTACATCCATTTACCTGATTCTACAGTTACATCCGTTTACTGATATCATGGTTTCGGTAAGTCATCCAATTATACAATCTATACAGTTTACAATACAAGACAATACAATACAGCAATACAATCAAAACACTACGGGATTTAAGGGGTAGATTGGTATGGAAGGTGTTAAAAGTGGCACGAGACTGCAAGATTTAAGACACCTAACCTGAATTCAATCGCTGTTGTTCCGGGCATTCTAACGGAGCTTTGTACTCTATATTTTGTTCACCATAGTCTCTGGTCTAACGAGACTCCTTTCGTATACACTGACATTTTTCTGTACCAAGCTACAAACAACAACATTAATACTAAATACAACATTATAACAATATACTACAACTTTAAATGCTACTTTCTTATTCTGTCTATTCTATTTCTCCCTTATCTTTGGGACTTACCGAGCGGCCTGTTTGTTGACGACTTTCTCTTTCTTTCTTCTTTGAATGCCATCAGGTGATCTGGACATTCCTGAGATCGAGCCCACTGCTGAATACTTGGACCACTTCGTTGAAGACCTAAAGCTTTAGTTCACTGTACACTTTCATTTTCAGTAATTTTCCTTTTCTGTTATGCCATTGTTTAGGCATTGATTTATTTCAGTTGTATTTACATTTCCATGCATTGTACAGAAAGAATGTGAATAAATAAAGTTGATGTTTTATTATAACTTGTATCTTATGCATTTACTTTTATATTGCTTAGTTACGCTTAGCGTATTTACTTCACAGTAAATACGTAGCGGACTCGTCACGTCCTCCGCCCGTATACTAGAAAGCGGGGCATGACAATCTGTTTGTGGATGATAAGCCGTGCTGAAATTCAGACTTGTTCCCAAGCTTGCTTGCAGACTCTGCCAAAATTGCGATCGGAACCCGGTATCACGATCGAAGACAATGCAGACTGGTACTCCATGAAGTCTCACAATTTCCTGTATGAGTTCATGGGTATCAGAGATAGTACATTATGAAGAGTTTAAATCTTAAATAGATTATTACCTTTATGTACTTCCTTGCTAGTGTCTCAGTAGATTGGCCAACTCGAAATGGCATGAAGTGAGCCGACTTTATGAGTCGATCCACAATGACCCATACAACATCGTTACTCTTTGTGCTGCGAGGAAGTGCAGTCACAAAATCCATTGTGATATGTTACCACTTCCATTCTGGGATAGATAACGGTTGAAGTAATCCAGCTGTCCTGTGATATTCAGCCTTTACTTGTTGACATACCAAGAATTTAGCGACGCTTCTGGCTACTTCACGCTTCATTCCATTCCACCAGTAATTCTGACATAGATCTTTGTACATCTTTGTACCTCCAGGGTATACTCAGTAGAGAGAGCTGTGAGCTTTTTTCATTAACTCTTCCCGAACATGACCTTTTGGTACACACAATCTGTTGCCGTATCTCAAAGATCCGTCTTTATGGATGATGAAGTCTGTTCTGAGTCCATTCTCCACTTGTTCTCTGATCTTTTGCAACTTAGTATCACTTGTTTGAGCTGTTTTGATCTGATTGACAATGGTTGATTGAACTTGTAAATTCATCAAACTTGAAGTGTTACCTGGCATGACTATTTCAATCTCCATCTGATGCAAGTCCTGTTGAAGTTTCCACTGAGCGGTGAGATGCATTGCTAATGGTTGGCGACTAAGAGCATCTGGAACCACATTCACCTTCCCTGGGTGATATTGCAGGTTGATGTCAAAGTCCGTCATGAGTTCTAACCATCTTCTCTGCCGCATATTCAACTCCTTCTGAGTAAACACATATTTTAGGCTCCTGTGATATGTGTATATGTTCACTCGTTCTCCAAGTAGATAATGGCGTTAAATCTTGAGAGCAAAGATGACGGCTGCCAACTCCAGATCATGCGTCGAATAATTGCGCTCATGAGCCTTCAGCTGTTTTGAAGCATAAGCCACAACTTTACCATGCTGATATAGAACACATCCTAATACCTTACCGGATGCATCGCAATGCACTTTAAAACCTCCAGATTGGTCCGGTATAACGAGAATAGACGCTGATGTCAACCTTGACTTGAGTTCTACGAAAGCTTGTTCGCATGCTTCTGACCACACAAAGTCTTCATCTTTACGTGTGAGCTTGGTCAGGGGTGTTGCTATCTTTGAAAAGCCTTCAATGAACCTTCTGTAATATCCAGCTAAACCCAAGAAACTCCGAATGTCCTTCACTGACTTTGGTGTCGGCCATTCGCTTACTGCTGAAACTTTCGCTGGATCCACAGAAATTCCTTCGCCTGATATGATATGTCCAAGAAAACCAACTTGATTTAGCTAAAACTCGCATTTGCTATACTTGGCATATAATTGATGTTGTCGTAGAGTTTTCATGACAATTCATAAGTGCTCGGCATGTTCTTTTCTACTCCTTGAATACACCAGGATGTCGTCGATGAAGATGACAACAAACCTGTCTAAGTACTCTCAGAAAACTTGGTTCATTAGGTTCATGAATATTGTTGGTGCATTGGTCACACCAAATGGGATCACTAGAAATTCGTAATGTCCATAGTGAGTTCTGAAAGCTGTTTTATGAATATCAGCTTCCTTGACCTTCACCTGATGATAACCTGAACGAAGATCTAATTTAGAGAAAACACAAGATCCATTTAGCTGATCGAATAAATCGTCGATGCGTGGGAGTGGATACTTGTTCTTTATAGTGACTTCGTTCAAGGCTCTGTAATCGATGCACATTCTGTATGAACCTTCCTTCTTCTTCACAAGTAGTACAGGTGATCCCCAACTTGAAGTGCTGGGACGAACCCATCCTTTCGCCAGTAATTCGTCCAACTGTGTTCGGACTTCCTTCAAACCTTCCGTACTTAATCGATAAGGTGCTTTGATCACTGGTTGTGCTCCTGGTACTAAATCAATGCTGAATTCAAGAGCTCAATCGGGAGGCAAACCTGATATATCGTCAGGAAATACGTCGTCGAACTCTCGAACCATATCCGGCCTTGATTCTTCCTCCGCTTGAGCTGCTGCAACTATTGCTTCCCTTGGCTTCGCTTTGTATGTACTTGGCTCCAGTGTACGGTCTCTGCTTTTGAAATAGAAGACCGGATGGTCTGGAATCTTGAATACTACCCTCCTTTGACGACAATCGATGGTTGCATAAAAAGTTCCAAGCCAATCCATACCTAGAACCACATCGAAGTTCGGTATGTCCAGCACTTTGAAGTCAGCGTAGAATTCTCTGCTGCAGACGACTACTGGACACAAGCTGTATCCCATTGTTGCCTTTAGAACGCCATTTCCTGAACTGACATTCCAGCTGGATACAAGAGGTGTGACTGGAATCGCATGGGTTCAGACGAACCATTGCGACATAAAGCAGTGAGATGCTCCAGTATCGAACAGTGCTAGTGCAGGTAGTGAGGATACTAAGATTGTACCTAAGGTATGTGGGATATGTTGTAGATGTAGGGAAATGTATGTAGATAAATAGCAAGATTGAAAGAAAGTTTGAGAAAGAAAGGTTTACCTGTGATAACTTGGCCAGTGGCCTCAGCTTCTTCCACGGTTATCGTGAAAGCCTGGCGCCTTGGTACATTCCTCCTGGCCTGGGAAGCATTCCTCGTAACGTTCCTTTGAGCTTGATGGAACTAACGAGAAGGTGGTGCAACTTGTGGTCCTCTAGGTAGTACAGTGTAAGTCTTGGAGCAGGTGCTTGGATGGCTGGGCGCTGTGGGTAAGTGTTTGCTGGCCTGGGTGCAGCAATTGGATTCTGTCTATAAGGACAAGATCCAATATCATGAGCAGCTGAGCCGCAGACTAAGCAAAGGTTGTTCGCACGCCGGCAATCTTTCGCCAGATGTCCATTTCTCTTGCAGTAGTTACAAAAGGCTGGGCTGGGCCTGTTGTTTGGTACTCCTGGTCTCCTTGGCACAAAAGGTGTCCTGGACGAGGCTCCTCCTGTCATCTGGTTGACAGGGCACTTAACTCCTGCAGACTGAGGTCTGCCCCTCGTCTTTATCACTGCCTCATAACGGCGGGCAGCTTTCAGAGCCGATTCATGAGTCGGAAAATCTCATGTGGCTAGTGCAGCCTGGATCTCCGAATCCAAACCCTGTTGAAATCGATGGGCTCTTATCTCGTCCGTCGGTATCAAGTGTGTCGTAAATCTGTTTAAAGTATGGTGTTAGCTGTGTAATATGTGATATTTTGAAAATCGAATTTATTGAGACATATCTTACCGACTGAGCATGGTGAACTCAGCGTCATACTCATCTACCGACTTGGTCCACATCGAACCTTGTTGCAGATGGATGAACTGTTGTTCCATGTCGAACCTGGCAGTCTCAGGGAAGTACTTCGCGTTGAACATAACACGGAAAGTCTTCTATTCGATGGGTTGTACAAGACGGCTTTCTTCCGCCTTCCACCAGTTCCGTGCATTGTCCGTGAGCTGTAATTTTGCAACACGAACCCAAGCTATTTCTGGCACTTGTGCTGCTGTCAGATCATCCTCTATACTTTGTGCCCATTCTTCAACTTCCAGTGGGCTTCCCTTTCCTGAGAACTGTTTGGGATGTAAAGCTCTGAATTGCTTTACCCCAGGTGTTTCAGCCTCGGGACGGTTCAAGAGCTGCTGTAGTCCCTCTAGGAGACTGCGGATTGCTTCAAACAGAACCGTTTGCTCGTTGGGTGGAGCAGGAACGACAGGTATGATTGGTAGTAGTGGTGGAATGTTGTTGAAGTTGGTGCTGGTGTTGTTTGGTGAATCCATAACCTTGAAGAAAAATTTGGGTTAGGAAAGATTCAAAGTATATAATTCAAAAAATATGAAATTGTAAGATTTAAAGAACATGAATTGTAAAGAATGTTTTAGTTGCTAGTTCTTGTTTTATATTGCTTAGGTTGTTCACGGAGAACAGAATTGCATGGCAGTGTTCCATACAACTCGGACCTGCATGGGTGACCAATAAAACCTGTCGCGCCCCGCTTCCCGGTGTACGACGAAGGGAACACGACTAGGCCGCTACGTATTTACTATGAAGTAAATACGCTAAGCGTATCTAAGCATTATAAAAATAAATGCACAAGAGACAAGATATAATAAAACAACAACTTTATTTATTCACATTCTTTCTGTACAATGCATGGAAAAGTAAATACAACTGAATGAAAGCAATACCTAAACAATGACATAACAGAAAAGAAAAAGTACTGAAATAAAAGTGTACAATGAACTAAAGCTCTAGGTCTTCAATGAAGTGGTCCAAGTCTTCACTAGTGGGCTCGATCTCCGGAGTGTCTAGATCACCTGACGACATTCAAAGAAGAAAGAAAGAGAATGTCTAGGCAGAAAGAGAAGATAGCTTTTAAAGTTGTATTATATTGTTTTAATGTTAACGCTGTTGTTTGTAGCTTGGTACAGAAGGATGCTAGTGTATACGAGAGGAGTCTCTATATGCCAGAGACTAGAGGCAAGTGTAGTACAAGGAACCGTTTATGCCACGGTACAACAGCAACTGGATTCAGGTTAGGTGTATTAAATCTTACTGTCTCGTACCACTTCCAACACCTTCCGTACTAATCTACCCCTTAAACCCCGCGATATCTTGTTTGTATTGTTTGTATTGGGTTGTCTTGTAATATAGATTGTATAATTGGATGACTTGCCGAAACCATGATATCAGTAAATGGATGTAACTGGAGAATCATGGATGTAACTGGATAATCATGTAAATGGAAGTATATCTATGATTCGGTTCAGTCAATATAGATTGAATAGATTGAATATATGAATTCATGGATTCATGTTGAATTGTAATATTGTAGATTGTAAATCGTAGATTGTAGGTTGTACTTGAATCATATTCAAGTCAGATTATAAAGAGACTCAATCTGAGTCAGACAATTAGAAAAGTGAATTGAAGTCCTGATTGTTTTGATATTATCGGTAACTGCTGCATATGGGCGGCAGGATTTGTGTCTTTTTCAAAGACGATTACCGTGTTAATAACACCGTTGTTAAGTTGTCTACCTTAAATAGGCAAGCACCCACTTCTCCAGCTCTCTAAGGCTCAAGAGATTGGTCCCGCTTGAATCTATATTTACTAGGGTCCTTAGGGTAATTTATAGAACTTGAAGGGGTTTTATGTAAAAATACTTTTATATACTTTTCAAAATACACCCCAAGTATTCATTAATCGTCTTTAGAGTTGTAATGAATGCAGATTTTATATTGTGATATTTCTAGTGAAAATATCCTAATTTCATAATAATGGGTATTTCTT
This sequence comes from Agapanthus africanus, assembly GCA_030015575.1. Classification (NCBI taxonomy): domain Eukaryota; kingdom Viridiplantae; phylum Streptophyta; class Magnoliopsida; order Asparagales; family Amaryllidaceae; genus Agapanthus; species Agapanthus africanus. The sequence continues at coordinate 979,251,137 of CM057337.1, forward strand.
TGTAATATTGACTTGTATGGAATTCATGGTATTTTAATGTAAAATGATTCTTGTGATTTTTGAAAAGAGTTGGAATACTTATAATATTTCAAAATAGATATCTTAATGTTACATATATATAATTATATAAAAATAATTTTAATATATATTTTATATTTCTAAAAATCTCATTTTCTTAAGATGTCGTATTTTAAATCTTTCGAGTTCGAATGCTCCTTGCGGAGGTCTGCATCTCGCACTAGTAAGCCCGAGATTGTGCGATGATCCGCACCATCCCGAACGGGTTCCCCAAATGGGTTGTAGCGGCGCTTTGTAAAGATTTGTATAAATACTAAATCGTTTAGAAAATGGTTTTATTAGTAATGGTATTTATTTGAAAAGGTGTTGTTTTACCATATTCTATGTTCCCGAAAGTATTATGCTATATTACATCTGAGTGTGTGAGGAGGTAGGTCATTATCTCATGACCTACTTAAAAGTATAACAAAGATTTTGTTGGATATAGTGCCTTCAAAGTCAATTATTGGATCACAGGTACATGATTGCAATGATTGAAGGAGGACCTATACCGGTAGAACAGTCTTACTCGAGATGATAGTATGCTATCTGGTTTACCTTTATCATCGTGTACAGCTTTAGGTGACATGATCACTATTACATGTTGATACAGCCCTTAGGATCCCGCATGACTACCAACAGTATGATGGCGATCATATACGTGCGAGTTGGGTAGTCTATAAGTGTTTCCTGATTTAAAATCAGGAAAGCTTCTGGGAAAAGCTTCAAAAAGGGGCCACGTGCTTACACGTGACCAACAGTCATGTGTTGACACGTGACATATAAAAGCAGCGGAAGAGGGCACATTGGTTCCCTGATCAAGTCAAGGAAAAGGGCTTCAGAAGAAGTCACGTGCTCCCACGTGACCAGAGTCACGTGTTGGCACGTGACGTTCAAAGCAGCAGACTCGCTCTCCAGTTGAACCAAGGAAAGAGGCGCCAGACAGGGGTCACGTGCTCACACGTGACCAGGGGTCACGTGGTAGCACGTGACGGCTAAGCAGCAGAAGAAGGCAGAGTGCAAAAGAGGAGAAAGGCTCATTCCAAGAGAGTCACGTGTCCACACGTGACCATGGGTCACGTGGTCACACGTGAACGGCTTTCAAAGCCCATTTTGCTAACAGAATTAAATTCTGAAAGAGATTCAAATCTTCCCAAAGGAAAGCAATTATCTGGAACCGATCAAATTAAAGATTTAGAGATGATTAAATATCATCTATCTATGGAAAAATCTCGGGTTTGGAAAGATTTCCCCCTTAAATCTAACCAAAATAACAAAGGAGAATCTCTGGATTTAAAATCCAATGGTGAATAAAATTCACCTAATAATCCAAAGGTCCAGAACGAATGAAGGATGCAAATCAAATCTCTCAATGAAGATTCATCGAAAACTGATTGATTCGGCTGCTTCTCCTATAAATAGGAGTCAAGAGACAAAAAAAGATATACGCAGTGGGAAGAAAAAGGAGAGAGCCTTGATACTTTGAAGGAACTTGGATCTTCTGCAAAAGAAAACCCTAGGTAAGAAAGGGAAGGCTTCCTGAAAGAAGGAGAATATAATTCTCAACAGAGTTTAACTCTGATAAAATAAAAAACAGAAGAACATATTTCTTCTCTCTTTGATAGAGGATCTGTAAAGAGCACATCTCCCCTTGAAGTTGAGAATTTAATTCTCGATGGGTTGAGATCCTGCCATGCAGATCCAAAACATAGAGAGGGAATGCAAGCACGAGAATTTAACTCTCACAAAACTATAGGAATTTAATTCCTTTAAAATAAAATTAGGGCTTGACCCTATATCATGGGAATTTAATTCCTTCAGAACAAAGAGAAACAGGGTTTAACCCTAATTAAGAACCTGGTTCTGTTGAAATAGCGGGAATCTAATGCCTTTAATCATAATTTAACAGAGAATGGGAGTTCAATTCCTTAAAAGCTTTTATTAGGGTTTAACCCTATTCAGTTCTTCGCATATATGAGGAATTTAATTCCTACAGAAAATTCAGAGTTCAACTCTGTTCCAGAATATAAGTCTTCAAAAGGAAGTAGGAATTTAAATTCCTCTGAAATTTAAAGCTCGAGGAATTTAATTCCTGAGAAAGATCAACAGATTCTCTAAACAATATACACAGAGGCAGGGTCACGTGTCACCACGTGACCCCCTCAAAAGAGCTACAGAAAGCCCTTTGAGGCAGTCCCCCACGTGACCCACGTGACCCTTGACAGAAACTCTAATACATAGGCATATGAATGCCCGTCACGTGATGGCACGTGATGTTCTGAAAGGTGCAGCGATTTCAGCAGAATAAATGGAAAGAGGGCGTTCTCACGTGTTGCCACGTGACCCCTTTTGCCTTAGTGTTCAACACTAAGTTGGGATTCTTGAACACAGTACTGAAACACTGTTGGGCTTTAGTGTTCAACACTAATCAAAGAACCTTATTTACAGTGTTCAACATTGATTACCTTAGTGTTTGACACTAATCCGAGATCTCCATTGTAGTGTTCAACACTGACTACCTTAGTGTTTAACACTAATTTGAGAGCTCTGTTGCCGATGCTTGATACCGATCTGTTTTAGTGTTTAACACTAATATGAAAGCCTTGTTGCTGGTGTTTAACACCAATTATCTTTTAGTGTTAAACACTAATTTGTCAACCTCATTCCCAGTGTTCAACACTGATTGCTCTGAAGTGTTTAAACACTAGGCTTTGGCTCAATTGGCTAAAGGGATAGAGGCAAAGCCTCTCCCTCAATGGATCCACAAGAAATCAATATTCCAGACATGATAGGACTTAGCCCAAGCTGGCCATAAGTCCTCAATTCGTAATTAACTGGGCCAATGGGCTCATAATATATTTAATGGGTCTTGATCCTAAATTGGGCCAGAGACTATTTAATCCATTCCGGTCCTAGGGTACATCTCTTCACTCCTTTGATACTTGGCATTGTAATCCCTCAATGTCTTCAAAGAGGTGACGGGTCCCGACGACCACTCATGATATGGACTGTGGGGTCCTTAAACCCATGCCTAATGCAAAATTCCTGGTTACGTGGAACGTGGATAACGTCACTCTTTGACCCCGCGGAAAACGTCCAGAGCGGAGCCTAGTCCTCGCCGAGCACGGCAGTGAACCCGTGTGAAGCATCTAGTGCAAAATTCCTGGTTACGTGGAACGTGGATAACGTCACTCTTTGACCCCGCGGAAAACGCCCAGAGCGGAGCCTGGTCCTCGCCAAGCACGGCAGTGAACCCGTGTGAAGCATCCAGAGCACATACCGGACTGTGGAGTCCTTAAACCCATGGACTATGACGTCCTTAACCTGGACCGCAATGTCCTTAAACTACCCATGGACCGCAATGTCCTTAAACTAGAACAATAGAGCCCCATATGCTCTTTTGTCGGATCTAAACGGTCCCGTTTAAGTTGATCTTAGCCTTAAAGATGGCTAACGTATCCTTAAACCTTCAAACAGACTGGACTATGAATCCCCCCCAATTAACTCTGGCTCGAGGGTACATCTCTGAACTCCTCTGACATCCGTCGTTGTAATCCTTCAACGTCGTTAGAGAGGTGACGGGTCCCGACGGCCACACATACGATGGACCACTATGTCCCTAAACTGGAACAATAGAGCCCAAATGCTCTTTTGTCGGATCTAAACGATCCCGTTAAGTTGATCTTAGTCTCAACGTTAGACTAATGTATCCTTAACAAACGTTTGAGTTGATCTTAGCCTCAAGTATGGCTGACGTATCCTCAAACCAAACCCCCAAACCCAAATCTAAGATAAACACGGATTTGGACTCGTCCACGCCCTACGGGCGACGACATAACTCTGTCTCCGTAAAAAATCCACGGGCAATAAAAACAAAATAAACACCCACGATACGAAGTGACCATCTGGAGAAGGAGAAAGTTGTTACCGCGATGCGGTAGCGTAATTAACTGCAGGGGCTTGCGCCTGCAGGGAAGAGCGTCCCCACAATTAAAAACCCCTCAAACGAGGGGGAATCTGACGAAGTCTGCTACATCGGCCGCATCCGTCTAAACCTTCGATACTCGGTGCCATAGATCGACTTGGCATCTTCGGAGAGGTGGACGGATAGCACCAATTGGCATCTGCCCCGAACCTCAGGCACGGACGCCCGAGTCCAGGCCGCCGTTCGGAGGGGAACAGATTCTGGCACGCCCGGTGGGACCTTTTCCTCTTTCCACTCCACACTTCGTGTGTCGTGATTCGCGAACCAATCGCGGTTCGCTAATAGTTGCCCTTGGGTTTCAAGATACTAAGAATTGGCGTCTTGCTTATTGCAGAAAGCAAAGGATCGATGGCTTCTACTTCTGCGAAATTCTCCGACTGCTCGAACTGCAACTACGACCAACGCTTTACCTCGCCAGGAGGTATAGCCTATGGACCCCAAGCTGCTTCGTTGTTCACAATGCCGGTGGACCAGGTGACTCAAGCCACTACCGGATTGTTCTTTGGGACTATACTCCCACCATCAAGCTTCGCGGCGCCGGTGATGACAAAGGAAGCTCTCAAGAAGTCGGTCTTTGACCGTCTTGCCCCTGCCGCGGCTCCTCTCAACGAGTCGCCCAGCGTCAGCGCCTCGGTCTTCTCTAGATTGGGCCGGAAATCCTGCGAACTCATCATAGGGCCTACAATCTCAGAGAAGGCTGCTTCTAAGAAAGCGGCCACTCCTGCCTCCGAAATCGCCAAGGCGGCTTCCCCAGCCAAGAAGTCGATCTTCACAAGATTAACGGCTTCAGCTCCCGCTCCTGCTGCACAAAGGACATCGGTCTTTGACAGGCTAACACCAGCAGCGATCCCCCACCTACACATGGGGCAAGACGAAGCCATTCTCACCGCTGAACCAGCACCGTCCGCTCGACGCGCTCGACGTCATCATTGGCGCCGAATAAGGAAGGCTGGGGGCAACTCCCCCTCCGAATTGACTCCACCAGCCCCGGTGGCAGAAGTTAATGCTGCTGTTCCAACTGGGAACAGCTTCGAGATGCTAAATAAGGTGCGAAGGAATTCCCCTACTGCAGTGCTAAAGAGGTCTCCTCCCTCATTAAAAAAGGTTGTGGAAATAGAATCAGAACAGCCCCGGTCTCCTCAACGGCTGTCTTCCAAAATCTATAAGGTTTGGCGGCAGGCTCGAGACTCGATCGTCGATCCAAACTTCTCCCGCCAGCACAAGAAGCTAAAAATCCAACCGGAGGCCGGTCATCAGGCTAAACCCCGAAAGGCTATCTGGACGCCCACCTCAATGGCCCCCTCAACCTCCATGACTCAAAAAAGGAGGAGGCCAGAAAAGATCCCTCACCATGCAATAACAGCTAAAAGCACTGAGCCCAAACGCCCGAGGTCTGGGGACATGGTGGTGCACACTGTTTATATGGCTTATGGAAAGGAGGAAAGCCGCACTTCTATGGGCCACCGACCGCTAACCCGATCCGTGACGAAAGCCCAGGAGCAACAGCTAAAGCTCCAAGAAATGATGAATGCTATGGCCGCACTTACCGGGCCAAAAGAAAGCCCAGAAACGTCCTCAGACGCACGCCAGGAGGAGGAAACCGACGCTGAATTCCTTCGCCGGACACTGGAGAAAAAGGACAAAGAGGCTGCTGAACAAGCAGCCAACATACAACGTATGGGCCTTCTCTTCCAAGATATGATAGGAATGATGATCCAGCAGGACCTACCCGCCGACGATCCCCCAATCGTTCTGGAAGACGACCGGGGAGAAACGTCGAATCCACCACCAGCCCTCTCAACGGCCAAGGAGGAGATAATCTCTAAAGCTGACTTGGCTGACTACATAGCCCAGCAAATCCGGGTCCATCATGCGACTGAAGCAGCTGGTCAAGTCGTGAAAACGGGGCGGCCGTATCCGAGCTAGTACGATCAAATCAAATACCCGCAAGGCTATACGATACCGAAATTCCATGTGTATAAGGGGACCGGCAATCCCCATCAACACGTCGCCCAGTTCCGGGCCCTCTGCGGTAACACCGGCGGTGATGATAAACTGTTACTCCGTCAGTTCGTTGGCAGCTTATCAGAAATAGCGTTCGAATGGTATTCGGAACTCCCGAACGATTCCATCAAAACGTTCGCTGAAATGGAGTTGTTATTCACTCAGCGGTTCGCAAGTGCCAGCGAGCGCACTCCAATAACTGCATTGATTAACGCCAGGGTAAAACCAGGCAAAACCTGGGTCCAGTATGCTATACGCTGGCGGAATTTGTGGTCGAGATGCGAGCAACGCATTGAGGAGGCACCCGCGGTGGGCATGTTCGTGGGAACCCTAGACCCCCACGCAACTATTTCCCAGTTCATGATGTTCTTTAAGCCAACCACATTCCAGGCTTTAATCGACAAGTTGGCTCAGATGGACCAGATGGGTCATAGACCACCTCCCCTGAAGTCGGAACCTCGGAATGACAAGGGTAAAGGAAGGGCAACCTTTGTCGCGAATGCCCAACAGCAACCTAACGCCCCGAAACCGGCAGATCAATTGGAAGAAAGACGCCGGTATTATAATGAAAAGATGAAGCGTCCCTACTCGTTCCCACGAGACAAGACGAAACGGTTATTCGAGCTGGCAATACGCAACAGACTTATAAACCTACCAAATCCAAGGCGACCGCTACAACCCACCGAGGTGAATAACTCTAACTATTGCCCTTACCATCAAACGGTAAGTCATCCGATTGAAGATTGCTTCGTCTTCAAAGGATGGATTGAAGATCAATACCTCCAGGGGAAGTTTGTACTGTCCGAAAAGTGGAAGGTGAACCCACCACAACCGCATACTCCTAAGAAAGCAGATACACCGGGGGCAACCTGCTCCTTTATTGAAGAAGCTCCATGGGAGGTCGTACTATCAACTAAAACCAAAAGAATGCTGAGAGACCTTCATGCGTGCCCTGCGATCGAATGGAAGGACCCTCTTGAACCTCAAATTATCGAAGGGATGTTGAAGCCCCGCCCAACTATGAAGACTCGCGATGAGGGCCCAAATACTCACGCCCAGCCGTCAAAAGCTTCGAAGAAAAAGAAGAAGAAATCCAAGTAGCCCGCGAAGCTTGGAGACGAGCGCACGAAATTGCAAAAGCAAATCGACGCGCTGGAAGAATACAATCAAAAGGCGCGAACCCCTGTCACACTGCAAGAGTTTCTCAGCCACATCTTTCAAGAGGGAGATGATGGAGAGAGCTCGTCGGATGAATCCGAAGGGTATGTGGCGAGTTGTAACGTAATCTCCCACTCGTTTACCGATGATGAGAAAACTCCTGGCACTAAGAAGCTGGAGGCAGAGCCTGAACCAGAGCGTGCGTGGCCGACAAATGAAATGATCAATGCCTTTCTAGACGAGATTCGGCTAAAGTGTAAAGCGGATCATGAGCGTGAGATGGCAGCGTCAGAAGGAACCAAATGCAGGCGACTGAACGGAAGAGTTGAACTACCCTCGCCAGAGCGAATGGCATCCGAAGTAGACAAGAAGATATTCAAGACGAGGAAAAGGTTTGCCAAAGCCATGTCAATGGGGATGAAGTTACCACCCTCGGAAGGAAACACACACGATGGGGTGGAGAGGCATCCTGATTATTGCGCATATCATCGGAAAATCTCACACCCCACAGAGGAGTGCGACGCCTTTAAGATATGGTGGCAAGGATATGTTGCTCGTCGGCAACATTTTAAGCGCATGAAACGCAAGAGCCGTCGGGAACGAAGAAGCACTGTCGACGGGCGCAACAGAACTACCGGCAGCTGTGACATGGTTAACGTCGGGGGGTCACAAGTTCTCACCTTTGGGAGCGACTCTGATGAAGAAATGACTCTGGGCCCTCTCTTTAAAGAATCCGTTTTAGGGAAAGAGGAGGAATCGGAGGCCTGCGAGAACATCCAACTGCGCAATCGCACACTCCTAGAAAAGAATCTCGGGCCCGTGAGCAGAAAAGATAAGGGAAAGGAAAAGGTCATTGAAGATATCACTTTAGATGACCAAGTCACGAAAGAACTAACTACCAGAGACCCTCCTAAGAAGGGTAAGGTGGACTATAACATCCTAGCGCACTTAAGGAAGCTACCTTCTCAGCTTAGCATCCTTGATGCCCTCCTATTGTCAAAAGAATCGCGAGACTCACTAATTAAGGCGTTGCAAGAACCTGAACAATTCCAAGCCTTCCTCGCCACTGAAAAGATGAAGGATGAACTGGAGGAAGTGCATACAGCCGATATCACTTTCGGTGATGAAGACCTCCTTCTCGGGACGTGCGACCATAACCGTCCCCTATATGTCTCCGGATACTGCCATGATATCAAGATAGGAAAGATCCTGGTGGATAATGGATCCTCCGTCAATCTCCTTAATGTTCGGGTGTTGAAGGAAATCTGCATGAGTGTGCAACATCTCGCTCGTGACAAAATTACTATCTCCGGTTTCGATTCACAATCGTCACGGACTCTCGGATCTGTGATACTAACATTACGCTTTGGACTTCTCGTCACAGACATCAAATTTCATGTCATTGACGCCAAAACCTGCTACAACGCCTTGCTCGGTCGTCCTTGGCTACACGAATACAACATCGTCCCTTCTACACAACACCAGTATATGAAGTACTTTAAGGATGGTTTCGAGTATACCGTAACAGGAGAGTTAAATCCATTCTCCGTGAACGAAGTCCGCAAATACGAAGATGCGAAGTACTTTTTGCCAGATTTCGAGGATACAGAAAGGTGTCGCGACCCGGAGAACAAAGCCGCCGCTACCATCCCTGTTTTCGGAAGCGATACCGAAGAAGAAGAAGAGATAGTTTATACAGGGCCATCTCAGCGTAACAACCTGGGGACGTCCGCCCCCATACTGGTCTTCGGAAGTGATTCAGAGGATGAAGTTAATGCTGTGTTCTCCAATCGGCTGTCAATACAAACACCTCCTGGCGATGACCATAGCTTGCAAATCACCATGGTACCGCGAGAACACTACAAGGATCTCGACACGCTTCAAGCTCACAATGTGCAGGACCTGCAAACGTTTTACGTCCCTCCCAGGCGAAGGGGTGAGAAGGTGATCCTATTCTACCGATCCTCAGAGTCGAAAGTAGAGAAAGAGATCTGGCATGGCGCAGATGCTACACCCGACAGGCTCCAACCCATCCGTCTGCCCAGATACTATACAAATGGATTAAAGAAGCTATTGAAGCACCAAGGGGTACCCTTAAAACAAACTGTTCGACAGGCTTGGTTCTACAACAGGATTTGGGATGTCCCTGGGACCCAACACAAATTGCCCAACGGGAAAATGGAAACACTTGGGCTTGGATACGCGAGAACCGGAAAACGAGAGCGGGCCCACAGCAGCTACGCTATATATACCTTTGATGAAGAAGAGGACGCCCTGTCAGGAGATGCCGACCCCTCATCAAAACTAGACCCCGCGATTGAAGCGCCAAGTCCGTCGTTTGAAGAACGAATGGGTAAGCCTATCAGGAAAGTGGGTCAGAAAGCTCGGGAAGACCACAGCCGCGAAATGGCCATCTACGAGAAGGCCAGGACGCAACGTCTATTTCAACAGACTGCAAAAGACAAAGATGTTCATCCTTGTCAACCCATCATGCGAAAGGCCCGATGCGGAGACGAAAATAAGTCAAGGAGCGGAAAGAAGAGCCGACAACAACGACGTAGGATTAGAGGGTTACAGGTACTGCGCGGCTCGGATTCGTCCCTCATGGAAAAGATGAGTCGAGCGTACTCCTTCCCCCGAGACAAGACGGAGAAGTTACTCAAACTCGCTTTAAAACATCAAATGATCGTGCTTCCAGAAGCTAGACACCCTAAGCAAGCCAACAAGGCTTCTCGTTCGAGCTATTGCTCTTATCACCAAGCCATAGGACATCCTACCGAAGACTGCTTCACCTTCAAGAACTGGGTCGAGGACCAGTACCGACGTGGCAGATTCGCTTTATCCAACAGCTGGAGGGTAACGCCGCCACGAAAGCACAAGCCCAAGGCCGCAAGAGCAGAACCGGATCCACCTCAGTCCCGGGAGCGGATTCGCACCTGTTATACGATTACGATATTAAAAGAAGAGCCCGAGAACATAGATGACCTTCCCCGGTGCTTTGAAAACAGCGATGATGAGGTGATCTCAGAATTTCCGCCCGCTCCGAAAGAACTGGAAGACGGTATACATACTACTGCAGATAAACTCAGGAAGATTGAGTTGGGATCGGCAGAGGACCTGCGACCGACATTCGTCAGCGAGCTACTCTCTGAAGAAAAGGTGGCCGCGTTAAAGAACGTGCTTCTACGGCATAAAGACTGCTTCGCGTGGAACTACTCCGAGATGCCAGGATTAGATCCGGAGGTTGCTGTGCATAAATTAGCAATATCCCCAGATATCAAGCCAGTCAAGCAGGCGCCAAGAAGGATGCGACTCGAGCTAGAGATGAGCATCAACGCCGAAGTCAAGAAGCTGATCGATTCTGGATTTATTCAAGAAGTTCAATATCCCGACTGGATCGCCAATATCGTCCCGGTAATGAAGAAGAATGGGACGGTACGCATATGCGTGGATTTCAGGGATCTCAATAAAGCCTGTCCAAAGGATGATTTCCCAGTACCGGTAACCGAGCTAATGATAGATAACACGTCCACTCACGAGGTTTTCTCCTTTATGGACGGTTCGTCAGGATACAATCAGATAAAGATGCATCCCGAAGACCAGAAGCACACCGCTTTCCGGACCCCTTTGGGTATATTTTGCTACAGGGTTATGCCCTTTGGTCTAAAGAACGCTGGCGCTACCTATCAAAGGGCCATGACAAAGATCTTCGATGACCTCATACATGACATCGTTGAGTGCTATATCGATGACCTCGTAGTAAAGAGCATGTCATACGAAGAGCATTTAAAGCATCTGGAGACTGTGTTTCAACGCCTCCGGCAATATAATTTGAAAATGAATCCCCTCCAATGCGCGTTTGGAGTCTCCTCGGGCAAATTCCTGGGATTCATCGTTCGACACCGAGGTATTGAAATAGATCCGTCAAAGATTAAAGCGATCATGGAAATGCCTCCGCCAAGAACCCTCAAACAGTTGCGGTCTCTCCAAGGGAAGCTCGCATACATCCGGCGATTTATCGCAAATCTTTCAGGCAAATGCCGCCCCTACAGTCACCTGATGAAGAAGGGAACCCCATTCGTCTGGGATCAAAAATGCCAAGGTGCACTAGACGAGATCAAGCAGTACCTGCAGAACCCGCCGGTATTGGCTGCGCCGGTCAAGGGAAAACCCCTCATTCTTTATACAACCGCCCTCGAAGGTTCCTTGGGCGCACTATGGGCGCAAGAGAACGATCAGGGGAAAGAGAGAGCACTCTACTACTTAAGTCGAGTTCTACTGGTGGCAGAAAGCAATTACTCTCCCATTGAAAAACATTGCTTGGCATTAATCTTCGCGATAACAAAGCTCAGGCACTATGCGTTGGCACACGAAGTTTGTCTCATCTCGAAGGTGGACCCTCTTAAATATCTGATGTCAAAAGCCATATTGACGGGACGACTCGCTAAGTGGGCCCTGCTCTTGATGGAGTTCTCGATAATCTATCAACCTCTCAAGGCAGTGAAAGGCCAGGCCATTGCTGACTTCCTCGCTGAGCACCCGATACCGGCCGATTCTCCTCTGAATTGTGATTTGCCGGACGAGCATGCATTTGATGCGATTAGCGGCGGAAGCACCCGATGGGAACTCTATTTCGATGGAGCGTCCTCCGTAAAGAAACAGAAACAAGGTATCCCAATGATCAAATCGGGGATAGGCCTCATCTTTGCAACTCCACAAGGAGGGATAATGCGCTTCGCCTTCTCCTTAACAGAGCCGAGGACAAACAATGAGGCTGAATATGAAGCTCTGATAGCAGGCCTCGAAATCGCCATCGACATGGGAATTGAAGACCTCCTTATATACAGGGATTCTCAGCTAGTTGTTAGTCAAGTAAATGGTGACTACCAAACGTGCAAGCCGGAGTTGGTAAAGTACGGCGAAAAGGTGCAACAACTGTTGGCCCAAATTCCCTCCTATATTTTAGAGAACATACCGCGCGCGGAGAACAGCAAAGCAGACGTGTTGGCCAAACTTGCTAAAGAACTGGCTGACGAGAACCTCGATGATGTCAGAATCGTGGTACAAAGCCGTCGAGTGCTCACCCCGGCAGAAATACCTCCGGAATTATATAAAGAGGGAGCGACTGAGCAGACGACCCTACAAATAAAAGACCAGGAGAAGGCCGAGGACTGGAGGGAAGTCTTCATAGACTACTTTAAGTCCCGCCGAATGCCCAAAGAAGCGTCCTCAAGACATCAGCTCATGAAACGAGCTCTATCTTTCGCTCTCGTCAACGATACTCTATACAAGAGATCGTTTGATTCTCTATGGCTGAGATGCTTAGATCTGACGAAGCAGAAAGAGTCATTCAGGAAGTTCATGACGGACTTTGCGGTTCTCACCAAGCAGGCCCGAAGATGAAGTTAAAGATTAAACGAATGGGCTACTACTGGCCCACGATGATCCAGGACTGTCTCGAGTATGCGAAGCAATGCCACTCATGCCAGAATCATGGAGACTTCATCCACCAACATCCGAATCCACTACACCCAATGGTGGCCAGCTGGCCATTCGAGATGTGGGGGACTGACATAGTCGGCCCCATTGAGCCAGCATCATCTCGGGGACATCGTTTTATCCTGGCGACAACTGATTACTTCTCCAAATGGGCAGAAGCAGTACCACTGAGGGAAGTGAAGACGGAGAATATCCTCCATTTCTTCAAGACGCACGTCATCTATCGGTTTGGAACCCCACGGCGGATTATCTCCGATAACGGGCCAGCCTACAGAAGCCATAAGATTAGCCGCTTCGCGCAGCAGCACAATATAGACTGGAGGTATTCTTCAGTTTACAACCCACGAGCTAACGTTCTGGCCGAGGCCTTCAATAAGACCTTGACGAAGATCATAAAAAAGACCGTTTCCCGGAATAAGAGAGACTGGCACAAGAGGCTGCAAGAGGCCCTTTGGGCTTATCGAACTACATTCAAGACAGCCACGAACACAACGCCGTATGCATTGGTATTTGGGACGGAAGCAGTACTCCCCCTCGAGATAGAGTTACCCTCTCTACGAGTAGCAGTCCACCACGAGCTGACAGACGAAGAAAATGCCCACCTTCCGCTTGAGGAGCTTGATGCCCTCGACGAAACCCGACTCATAGCGCAACAACATCTGGAAGCCTACAAAGCAAAGATGACGCGCTCGTACGAAAGATTGATCAGGCCGAGGACATTCCGCCAAGGAGAACTCGTGCTAGTGGTCAAGAGACCTATGATCCCCAATCGTGCCAAACGGGGAAAATTTGAGCCAAACTACGAAGGCCCTTACATCATAGACAAGGTCTACCAGGGTGGAGCCTATCTACTCATGGACATGCACGGTGAAAGACCTTTCAGGCCAATAAACGGCCGTTTCTTAAAGAAATACTACGCTTAATGAGCCATAGCCTGGGTCAATGATAGATGACGACGACTATGTCCGCTCGCTATCTTCCTAGGCTCAGACTTTACAAGCAGCAGCCGGCCTTCCCGTAACGATGGACCGAAATGTCCTTAAACTAACGATGGACCGAAATGTCCTTAAACTAATGACGGACCGAAACGTCCTTAAACTAACGACGGACCGAAACGTCTTTAAACTAACGATGGACCGAAATGTCCTTAAACTAACGACGGACTGAAACGTCCTTAAACTAACGACGGACCGAAACGTCCTTAAACTAGCGACGGACCGAAACGTCCCTAAACTACTACCACAGCATCATTAGGCTGACGAGATAAAAAAAAAGAAGAAAAAAAGTATATAAAATAAAAAACGGTATGTCCATAAGCAAAGTGGGCACGGATGAAAACCCGAAAGGGCTCCGTGAGTAAAAACAGCTGGACTACCGGCGAGTGTTTGTGAAAACCCGAAAGGGTGCAACCTCGTTAAAAGACACTTATAGGGCCCTCTCGACCTTGTAAGGAGAAACCGCCTGCGTGAGATCCTTACGACTCACAAAGAAGCAGCACACTTAGGGATCCTCACGATTCCTAAGGAGAAAATACACTTACGAGATCCTCACGACTTGTAAGGAGAACTCTCTTATGGGACCCTCACGGCTCATGAGACTTAAAAGTCTTAAGTTACAGAAACCTAAACCTGTTCTTAAGTAAATCCTCCACAACCCTCGATGTTGCCCTACAAGCGGCTCGTACTGACCCTTGTATATAATCCACGGGCGCGAATAAACATTTCCCCAGCAAAGTCCCACCCGTGACTAGGGATATGTCCATATAATGAGCAGCCCTTATAGGTCCTCTCGATCCATAAGGAGAAAGCCCTCTTTTAGGATCCTTACGACTTACAGAGGAACACGCACTTAGGAATCCTCACGATCCCTAAGGAGAAAATACACCTGCAAGATCCTCACGACTTGTAGGGAGAACTATCTTTGTGAGACCCTTACGGCTCATGAAGTCAGAAGCCTTGGTCGGCAGGACCTTTAACCCTGTTTACTAAGCCACCTTTGTTCAAACATCGACAGAGGCAAATGATGATTCGCTCCTGGCAACATCCCAGTTGTAGCGGTGCTGATGCTGAAATCGGTATCTAAAATCCAAGCTTGCAGCGAAAAAGCTAGCGAGCCGCATATGCATACGAAATAGCCGAAATGATGGGGCAACTTGCAATAAAAAGAAGCAAGTAAAAATGTATGCATGACAAAATAGCCGAAATGATGGGGAAACTCGCAATAAAAAACAGCGAGTGAGAATGAAATAAATAGCCGAAATGATTGGGCACCGCGAAAAATAGCCGAAATGATGGGGCAATCGCGACCTTCGCGATATAAAAGCTGAAATGATAGAGCATCGCGGAAAAAGAAATGAAATAAAAGTGAAATCCTCTCCCTACAGGTGATGTTACATCTAACCCTGTATACAATCCAGGGGCGCAATCAAAGAAGGGATCATACTCCTCCCCCGAGTTTCATCATAAGGAGAAGCCAAATCTCGACGGTTCACAGATAGCCTAGAGATCATCTTGACGTCCGTCTCATGGCAGCAGACACAACATCAAGCGAAACGGAACAGCGGCAACCCCAAGTTCCATGGCTCGGCGATACATATCACCAAGAGTCAAACCTCTATCCCGTGAAATGCGGATACAATCAACAAAATCCCTTGTCACGTGGAACACGGATAACGTCACTCTTTGACCCCGTGGAAAACGTCCAGAGCGGATCCTGGTCCTCGCAGAACACGGCAGTGAACCCGTGTGAAGCATCCAGAGCGGAGCCTAGTCCTCGCAGAGCACGGCAGTGAACCCGTGTGAAGCATCTAGTGCAAACTTCCTGGTTACGTGGAACGCGGATAACGTCACTCTTTGACCCCGTGGAAAACGTCCAGAGCGGATCCTGGTCCTCGCAGAACACGGCAGTGAACCCGTGTGAAGCATCCAGAGCGGAGCCTAGTCCTCGCAGAGCACGGCAGTGAACCTGTGTGAAGCATCTAGTGCAAACTTCCTGGTTACGTGGAACGTGGATAACGTCACTCTTTGACCCCATGGAAAATGTCCAGAGCGGATCCTGGTCCTCGCAGAGCACGGCAGTGAACCCGTGTGAAGCATCCAGAGCGGAGCCTAGTCCTCGCAGAGCACGGCAGTGAACCCGTGTGAAGCATCTAGTGCAAACTTCCTGGTTACGTGGAACGCGGATAACGTCACTCTTTGACCCCGTGGAAAACGTCCAGAGCGGATCCTGGTCTTCGCAGAACACGGCAGTGAACCCGTGTAAAGCATCCAGAGCGGAGCCTAGTCCTCGCAGAGCACGACAGTGAACCCGTGTGAAGCATCTAGTGCAAACTTCCTGGTTACGTGGAACGCGGATAACGTCACTCTTTGACCCCGTGGAAAACGTCCAGAGCGGATCCTGGTCCTCGCAGAGCACGGCAGTGAACCCATGTGAAGCATCCAGAGCGGAGCCTAGTCCTCGCCAAGCACGGCAGTGAACCCGTGTGAAGAATCTAGTGCAAACTTCCTGGTTACGTGGAACGCGGATAACGTCACTCTTTGACCCCGCGGAAAACGCCCAGAGCGGAGCCTGGTCCTCGCCAAACACGGCAGTGAATCCGTGTGAAGCATCCAGAGAAAATACCGGACTGTGGAGTCCTTAAAATCCGCGGACTATGACGTCCTTAACCTCGACCGCGATGTCTTAAAACTAACGATCAACCACCCCTATTCCTTACAGATTTTTGCCTCAGTTTAAGGGTACATCTCTTCACTCCTTTGATGCCTGGCGTTGTAATTCCTCAACGTCTTCAAAGAGGTGACGGGTCCCTGCAACCAAACATCGGACTGTGGAGTCCCTAAATCCACGGACTATGAGGTCCTTAACCTTGACCGTGATGTCTTAAAACTAACATCGGACTGTGGAGTCCCTAAATCCATGGACTATGAGGTCCTTAACCTTGACCGTGATGTCTTAAAACTAACAGCGGACTGTGGAGTCCTTAAATCCACGGACTATGAGGTCCTTAACCTTGACCGCGACGTCTTTAAACTACAATATCTGGAGAAACCCCTGACTCCGTAAAACAAGGACAAGGGTAACCGCATCCAGCACTTACAAGTCCTCACGACCAGGAGGAAAACTCTTTATGAGACCCTCGTGGCTCGTAAAATGCAGAAGTCTTAGGAAGCAGATCTTAACCCTGAATCCTGAGCCATCGCTGTCCTGCAAGGAGATCAAGATAGAATATCCGCAGAATGCATCCAATAAAAAGAGGACACACCATTGAAAGGAAAATTGTATCTTTTATTCATAAGCCAAAATGGATACAAAGCGCGATTCATGAAAGATACAAAAAGAAAGATACTCTCATGAGTATGTACAAAAAAAAAAGAAAAGATACAAGTCCTCAAGCCGGCGGGCGATGCAGTAATTTTACCAGCTCATCATTCTGTTGCTGAGCCACGGCTTCATGACGCAAGATCTCCAGAAGACGAGCCTCCGCCTGAGCTTGCTGAGCCTGATACGAAGCGAGCCGAGCTTCGAGCTCTTTCTCGGTGGCTTTATGAGCCTCGACCCTCTCACGAGTAAACGTGGCAGCCTTATCGAGAGCCACCACCTCTTTTATGGACTCCTGAAGCACCCGCCAGAGTTCATACGCTTTGTTGGCCTTGGCAGTAAGACTCGCCTGAAGCTCGCTCAGCGACCGAGCCCCTTTTCTCGCACAACAATATGTTTACCACGTGTCGCCCCGTCAGGCCATGTAAGCTCACTTTCGTGACCACAACCTTGGAAAGAGGACATACACGCTTAAGATCACATAAATGGGCTTCCGGTCGACAGCGATAATCGACCTGAAACGCGTTCACATCACCTGGTATGAAAAGCAATGAGAAAATTTCCAATGTTTATCCTATCGAGCATGTGTTCGCGATTATATGAGCATCCGAAAAAGAAATAAAATTCAAGGCATTAATTTGCATGCGACATGATGACAATGTTGATAATTAGAGGAAGCTTTCATAAGAAGAACACAATGTTTATTTATGCAAGCGAAAACATGCATACGAATACCCAGCCTACATGAGGGTTCAGCATAAAGCATACAAAAGAGAGGACTAATTTAAATACACTACGCTAACGGAAAAGGTCACCAAACACCGGATCAATGGCACGAGGGTTAACAAAGCAAAGAACAAAACTCTCCATCTCCCTCTCCGCTCTCTCCAGCACATCGAAGCGACGATTCTTGCGAGAAGTCGCTCCCCATCGGTTGGCGCCATGCTCGTCCGCGAAAGTAAACATAATAGCCCGTCGGGCCTTTATCTCGCTCAGCAGATGAATTGAGTAGTCCTTCAAGGCCTGAGTAATCAGGCACGCTTCATGAAAGCCCTCGAGCTTCTCTTCCGCCGCATCAAGCATCGCCAGAGTCATCTCTGCTGGGTGAGGAGGGATGTCGGCAAGCACGGCCGTGAGAATCATCTGGAGCCAGAGGGAACCCATCGGGAGGGGAGACCCTCTACGGATCGAGAGCTCGTGCATGGCCAAGTCACATTCATTGTCAGAAAGGAGGGGGTCCACCAACCGAGCAGCAAAGCGGGGGATCATCTCCTCAAGAGAAACTTCCCATGGCTGTCGACGAGCATGAGGACGATTACAAGCCATGGCACTCGTTTCCCTCTCAAGAAAAAATATATATATGATATGAATCTCTCTGTGAAAGGAAAAGAAAGCTATAGCCTCATATATAATGAAGTGCATTAAGTGCTGAGCGTGGAAAATCTTGCATGGTGAATTTATTTCCAAGGCCTAAAAAAGGAAAGGCGTCGAAAATCAAGGAGATGGAACTATTTCCAAGGCCCTTTTTCAGCACCTAACATTGTGCACTGAAAATATGGCATGAAGAAAATCTTGTGAACAACCGCATCAAGAGATCCCACGTGTGGAACACGCGAGGCCCAAACCTGATGTGCACTTAAAAGGAAAAATATGGAGTAGTACCCTGCATATTAAAAAGCACAAACAACAATAGTAGCAAAATAATAAAATCTCAGAGGAAAAGCATGCAAACATACAAAGACACAACAGAACTTATCATCCAGACTTCAAGAAGGCCATACAAAATAAAAGGAAAACTTTTACAATGGCAAAGCTTCAGACGCAGGGCACGGGTTGAGAAATTCGAAATTAACTTTATTCAAGATCTTCCAAGCATTGCGAACCTCCCGAGTATGCTTTCTCTCACGGTCACAGGCATCGGGGTCCCCGCGAATGTCCTCTGCCCTCCGGTAGGCGGCAAGTATGGCTGATTGCTGAAAAATCTGATGCAGGAGATCAATGAGATTATCCCGCCTTCTCTTTGAAATCAAGTGCATCAGATACACCGAGTGTACTTTGTCCTCGGCGGCGTCCAATGACCCAAGCGGCACACCAGCACAAAATAAAGGGAGAGCCTCCCTGATCGCCAGCACGATCAGCCTCAGAAGAGAAGAGCGACGGGGGAGTAGCCGATGGTTGTACTCGTCAAAGCGGCTCATGATCTCGGCATACTGAGCATCGGTGAACTCCTGGTTCTGACTGCGGCCCAGCGCACGAATATTCCCATAGGAAATGATCTCATCAAGACTATACAGATGGGCGTCCATGATACCTGAAATAAAAGTCACGAGACATCATTACAAAACCCCCATCGCATTAATGGCAGGAAGAACAACCTAGGGCCAAGAGACCTCAGGAAGCCTCCATGCGAAGAGACTGAGTTCTTCATAGGAATTAAATTCCTTATTAAGAAAAAGGAATTAAATTCCCGGAAATATTTTTGATGGAATTAAATTCCATGGGTTGAAACGCCATCGTCATCTCCTCAAAGATCACCTAAACCCTAAGAGATCTACAGTTCGAAAGTTAGGTGGTTTCCTGTTCTTATGGAAAAACTTGAAGAAAAATGGGTTCTCTGTGAAACCCTTAATGCGGATTTAAAATCCAAAGAGTTCTTTTAAAGACGAAGGCGCTTTGGCCGTTCAACATTATTACCTGAGGAAAAGGGGATCCGTCAACAGAGTTAAACTCTGGGAAATGTCTGAGACAGAGAACTAAGCTCTGGAAGCAAGAATTAAAATTCTCAAAGAGGAAGTTCTCAGAAAAGAAGATGAGCAAAGTGAAGGCTCCTATGAAGAGACAGCGGTATTTATAGAAGACAATGGAAACGTTTCATCTCCCAAATCCCTAAATGAATCCAACGGTCACAAAGATGACAGCGTTGCACTCACGTGCAGACACGTGAGAACAACGCTGTGGGGGCATTTTTTTCTGATTTAAAATCAGGAAAGCTTCTGGGAAAAGCTTCAAAAAGGGGCCACGTGCTTACACGTGACCAGCAGTCACGTGTTGACACGTGACATATAAAAGCAGCGGAAGAGGGCACATTGGTTCCCTGATCAAGTCAAGGAAAAGGGCTTCAGAAGAAGTCACGTGCTCCCACGTGACCAGAGTCACGTGTTGGCACGTGACGTTCAAAGCAGCAGACTCGCTCTCCAGTTGAACCAAGGAAAGAGGCGCCAGACAGGGGTCACGTGCTCACACGTGACCAGGGGTCACGTGGTAGCACGTGACGGCTAAGCAGCAGAAGAAGGCAGAGTGCAAAAGAGGAGAAAGGCTCGTTCCAAGAGAGTCACGTGTCCACACGTGACCATGGGTCACGTGGTCACACGTGACCGGCTTTCAAAGCCCATTTTGCTAACAGAATTAAATTCTGAAAGAGATTCAAATCTTCCTAAAGGAAAGCAATTATCTGGAACCGATCAAATTAAAGATTCAGAGATGATTAAATATCCTCTATCTATGGAAAAATCTCGGGTTTGGAAAGATTTCCCCCTTAAATCTAACCAAAATAACAAAGGAGAATCTCTGGATTTAAAATCCAATGGTGAATAAAATTCACCTAATAATCCAAAGGTCCAGAACGAATGAAGGATGCAAATCAAATCTCTCAATGAAGATTCATCGAAAACTGATTGATTCGGCTGCTTCTCCTATAAATAGGAGTCAAGAGACACAAAAAAAGATATACGCAGAGGGAAGAAAAAGGAGAGAGCCTTGATACTTTGAAGGAACTTGGATCTTCTGCAAAAGAAAACCCTATGTAAGAAAGGGAAGGCTTCCTGAAAGAAGGAGAATATAATTCTCAACAGAGTTTAACTCTGATAAAATAAAAAACAGAAGAACATATTTCTTCTCTCTTTGATAGAGGATCTGTAAAGAGCACATCTCCCCTTGAAGTTGAGAATTTAATTCTCGATGGGTTGAGATCCTGCCATGCAGATCCAAAACATAGAGAGGGAATGCAAGCAAGAGAATTTAACTCTCACAAAACTATAGGAATTTAATTCCTTTAAAATAAAATTAGGGCTTGACCCTATATCATGGGAATTTAATTCCTTCAGAACAAAGAGAAACAGGGTTTAACCCTAATTAAGAACCTGGTTCTGTTGAAACAGCGGGAATCTAATGCCCTTAATCATAATTTAACAGAGAATGGGAGTTCAATTCCTTAAAAGCTTTTATTAGGGTTTAACCCTATTCAGTTCTTCGCATATATGAGGAATTTAATTCCTACAGAAAATTCAGAGTTCAACTCTGTTCCAGAATATAAGTCTTCAAAAGGAAGTAGGAATTTAAATTCCTCTGAAATTTAAAGCTCGAGGAATTTAATTCCTGAGAAAGATCAACAGATTCTCTAAACAATATACACAGAGGCAGGGTCACGTGTCACCACGTGACCCCCTCAAAAGAGCTACAGAAAGCCCTTTGAGGCAGTCCCCCACGTGACCCACGTGACCCTTGACAGAAACTCTAATACATAGGCATATGAATGCCCGTCACATGATGGCATGTGATGTTCTGAAAGGTGCAGCGATTTCAGCAGAATAAATGGAAAGAGGGCGTTCTCACGTGTTGCCACGTGACCCCTTTTGCCTTAGTGTTCAACACTAAGTTGGGATTCTTGAACACAGTACTGAAACACTGTTGGGCCTTAGTGTTCAACACTAATCAAAGAACCTTATTTACAGTGTTCAACATTGATTACCTTAGTGTTTGACACTAATCCGAGATCTCCATTGTAGTGTTCAACACTGACTACCTTAGTGTTTAACACTAATTTGAGAGCTCTGTTGCCGATGCTTGATACCGATCTGTTTTAGTGTTTAACACTAATCTGAAAGCCTTGTTGCTGGTGTTTAACACCAATTATCTTTTAGTGTTAAACACTAATTTGTCAACCTCATTCCCAGTGTTCAACACTGATTGCTCTGAAGTGTTTAAACACTAGGCTTTGGCTCAATTGGCTAAAGGGATAGAGGCAAAGCCTCTCCCTCAATGGATCCACAAGAAATCAATATTCCAGACATGATAGGACTTAGCCCAAGCTGGCCATAAGTCTTCAATTCGTAATTAACTGGGCCAATGGGCTCATAATATATTTAATGGGTCTTGATCCTAAATTGGGCCAGAGACTATTTAATCCATTCCGGTCCTAGGGTACATCTCTTCACTCCTTTGATACTTGGCATTGTAATCCCTCAATGTCTTCAAAGAGGTGACGGGTCCCGACGACCACTCATGATATGGACTGTGGGGTCCTTAAACCCATGCCTAATGCAAAATTCCTGGTTACGTGGAACGTGGATAACGTCACTCTTTGACCCCGCGGAAAACGTCCAGAGCGGAGCCTAGTCCTCGCCGAACACGGCAGTGAACCCGTGTGAAGCATCTAGTGCAAAATTCCTGGTTACGTGGAACGTGGATAACGTCACTCTTTGACCCCGCGGAAAACGCCCAGAGCGGAGCCTGGTCCTCGCCAAGCACGGCAGTGAACCCGTGTGAAGCATCCAGAGCACATACCGGACTGTGGAGTCCTTAAACCCATGGACTATGACGTCCTTAACCTGGACCGCAATGTCCTTAAACTACCCATGGACCGCAATGTCCTTAAACTACCCATGGACCGCAATGTCCTTAAACTAGAACAATAGAGCCCCATATGCTCTTTTGTCGGATCTAAACGGTCCCGTTTAAGTTGATCTTAGCCTTAAAGATGGCTAACATATCCTTAAACCTTCAAACAGACTGGACTATGAATCCCCCCCAATTAACTCTGGCTTGAGGGTACATCTCTGAACTCCTCTGACATCCGTTGTTGTAATCCTTCAACGTCGTTAGAGAGGTGACGGGTCCCGACGGCCATACATACGATGGACCACTATGTCCCTAAACTGGAACAATAGAGCCCAAATGCTCTTTTGTCGGATCTAAACGATCCCGTTAAGTTGATCTTAGTCTCAACGTTAGACTAACGTATCCTTAACAAACATTTGAGTTGATCTTAGCCTCAAGTATGGCTGACGTATCCTCAAACCAAACCCCCAAACCCAAATCTAAGATAAACACGGATTTGGACTAGTCCACGCCCTACGGGCGACGACATAACTCAGTCTCCGTAAACAATCCACGGGCAATAAAAACAAAATAAACACCCACGATACGAAGTGACCATCTGGAGAAGGAGAAAGTTGTTACCGCGATGCGGTAGCGTAATTAACTGCAGGGGCTTGCGCCTGCAGGGAAGAGCGTCCCCACAATCAAAAACTCCTCAAACGAGGGGGAATCTGACGAAGTCTGCTACATCGGCCGCATCCGTCTAAACCTTCGATACTCGGTGCCATAGATCGACTTGGCATCTTCGGAGAGGTGGACGGATAGCACCAATTGGCATCTGCCCCGAACCTCAGGCACGGACGCCCGAGTCCAGGCCGCCGTTCGGAGGGGAACAGATTCTGGCACATCCTTAAAAGTGGTCCCTAGTCGTAGGAGTTTCGAGACAGGGTATCGATACTCCGGAGTAGACTAGCGTATACAGTCGAGACCCCGACGAGGGGCGGTGGCCGGTCTCACAAGCCATTGGTGTCAGTTGGATCACCTAAGATGTATACATGTGCTCATTGGGTTATGAGTACACCAGACAGGACTCGCCGGTAACCTACTAGTTGGTATTATACCTAGTGTCAGATAGCAGTTCCCTGGTGACATGTATACAGGTTAGTTCATCGACCTGAGATCGTCATTTGTCTCGTATGAGTTCCCACTGTGCTTTGATTACTACCCTACCACGGCTCAAAGGAGTCGTGCAAACAAATTTTAGTTGGGTACAGTCCCGAGCCATATGGAGGCAAGTGAGCAGATCGGCAGGGGATTCGTCTCTCCCGGTATTGGGGGTGAGATCGCGCTGTGTCTAGGAGAGCCATTACACAAAGCCCTCGGCCGAGAAAAGAGATTTATTGGTAGGTACTCCAGTAGTTTCTCAGGGTGTTCAGGGCTACCCTCCGACACGACTTATACCGCTATTAGGGGTCTGACGTTACCGGCTCTCTAGGCCCGATATGCGATGCTCATAGACGAACAGACCGGACTGTACGTATATTGTCACTGATAGGCTCAGTAGGGTTCCAGGATGAGTTCGCTCATCGGCTTCCCTTTCGGTCAGTACATGGGCAGCCGTTACGCACAGCTAGTGCCGCTGACGTGCTTGTGGTTAAACCCACTGCCAGGGTACCGACGAGTCTTTATAGTCCCCCATAGATAGTTTCCCAAGTTCGGGCGAAACGTTGTAGAGGCCGTATGATTTTATGGCAGGGTTCGAACATGCACGTGCGTTTGCGCACGTGTCGTGTTTCAGACAGATTTTACTAGCGGGCTTTGGTTTAAGCCGGATCCTAGTTTATACTGTGTAGATATAATATCTTTGTCTCAGTTGCATTTGTATTCGGTCGTAATACAAATACGGGTATGTATATACAGTTACGGGGTTATCCTGAAATTCGTTTCTGGATCGCTTTTCGAAATTGCCAGTTTTTCACCGCCCGGTTGAACATTGTTTAATCCGTGCATTTCTTTTTGGCCGTATTTCTATCATTCTTGCCATGGCCAAAATATCTTTGATGAGAGGATAGGTTTTTTGTTTTTGGGTGAGTCACATGGAAGTTTCTAGAAAGAAGCTTCTATCTTTGTGTGACTCATACCTTGCATTTATTGTTTCTTGGATTGAGAAGGATATTTGTTCTTGATCTTTTTTTTATGGTCACCACTTGTGCTTGCCCTCACCCCTCCTCCCCTATAAGTGGCCGGCCACTTGAGGAAGCCCCCCTCACTACTCCCACTCTCTCACTTGGTGAGAAATTGATTCATTTTATTTGAGAACAAAATCCAAAGCTCTTTCCTTTTGCTCTTCTTCTCACAAAGCAACTCCGATTAACCGTTCATCCATGGTTTTGGATGACACAAGACAAAATATTCCACATCATTCTCTACTTCATCTTGGTCATCTCTTTTAGCAGACTTGATGACCGAGTTACCTCGGTATAGAGGCGGGAGCCCGTTTAAAGATCCATTGACGTGGTGCCACCTCGATGAGGAGACAAGAGATCGGAGTTGCCGCGGGAAGCGTGGGATGATGGCTAACGACCGAAGGATTCGGACCGATCGGTATAGCCTTTCTACCTCTTTACAGTTTGTTAGTTTAGCATTAATGGCAAGATCTGGGTTATAGTATGTGATAGCGCCAGTTATAAAAGTTTTTGTTCCGCGTTTGGCGTCAGATTGACGGCCGGGGCGCTACCGTAGACTTACATGGTATCAGAGCCAGGACATTAACCTTTACTAACTTATTCTAACGTGTTTAAAACAACGATCGAAGGAAATTTCCAAACCGCATTTTTCATGATAAAGTTTCTGTCGAATTTTTAAACTGGTTTAAAAATCATTTTGAGTATCACAGAAAATCGTGCAGGCTTTTTTAAGACTCTGGAAGAAAATTGGTAGACTGAAGCTTCTAGAACGCCGCGGAACCGCTGCACAAGCCATGCATTAGCCGTGGTTCCGCCGCCATTTTGGAGCAACAGTACACCATATTTCTTCTGGGTGTTTTGCATAGGGAATTGTGGTTTCTGGAATATTTTGCTTGGGCCCAGATTTTGTTTGTGTACTGCAGTTGTACGTGGGGCCCACTTCGGGAAGTTTTGTCGATCAGAATTTTAAACTTGTTAGTTAGCAGTACTTATATTATATCTCCGACCGGGAATGTCATTCGAGCGGTAAATCGTGTCTAATTGCTATAGTCCTTTTAGACGGGTTTGCGAATGTGACATTCGCGTTGATGTTCTGTGTTGTGCTGTGATGTTGCGGATTTGTCGTGGTGGATATCTGTGTGCAATGGTAGTGCAGTTTGGATTTATTTGTACATTTGATATTGCGGGGCGAGCGTCCAACATGTGGACTGCCGTCACTGCCTGTTTGTATAATATTCTTTTGGGGCACTACCGGGCTGAGGTCGATGTACCCGTTGTACATATTTTTCATTTCTGTACTAGGTTTACCCTGCGACGGAGTGCACGGATAGCCGGGATCTGGAGGGCAACGGGTCCGCATCTCATGGCTTTGAGAGGCAGAGGGCCTCACTCTAGAATTGGCAGACTATTCGCCGCACTCATAGGGGGTACAGGTTGACCCAAGGAGGGGTGCTCAAGTTACCGGATTCCGTGAAGTGCAGGGTGGTCCATTCACTTTGTTGTAGGGGGCTGCCTCGTTTTAAGTTTTAGCGGGTAACTTGCCGCACCTGTAGGGGTCTAGGTTTCATTTCACATGCTATCCATATGACCAGGGGAACGTCGGGTTTCAGCAGCGGCTCTGTGAAAGCCGGGGATCCCAGATTATCTGTATTGTTCTGTGATACTTATTACTTTTCTATAATGTTGCATATTATCACACCTGGAGCGATTATTGTTTATTGGTATATATACTAGTAGATGTTGTATATGTTTTGCACCTACGCTAGTCCAGTCCCCGTTCTGTCGTTAGTTAAGTAACCTAACGGGTAATGACGGGACCCAGTGGCGAATGCGGATGGCATATACGTACATTATATTTTCGTTCTTTTCTGGTGTGATTAATTGATGGGACTGCGTTGATTCTGATCAATGCAAAGCATAAACAAACCTGTTTGGACGTTGTTGGAACAGTTTTAAAAGGTGTTATTACAAAGACGTTTTCTTTTGTTTTGCACAGTGGTATTCAGTTGGAATATCCTGCACCTCATTCGACAAGGCAAGGGCCGAGATCCCTTCACCGGGAGTGACCCCTTGGGCAGAAGTTTGCATCAGGGTAATAACTTTACTATAGTCGATTACTTTTTGCTTTTCATCGCGGTATTCAGTTGGAATATCCTGCACCTCATTCCACGAGGAAAGAGCCGAGATCCCTTCACCGAGAGTGACCTCTTTAGCAAATGTTTTCGCCACTATATTTTTGTAAAAAGCTATCAGGTTCCTTCAGCGATACCAAGTTCTTTACGTTAAGGGTTTTTCGCCAAAAACCAGCCGTAGCCCTCCGTCATTTCATATAAATGGTCAGTAGTATTGAAGCTATGTTTGTTTGGTCCTTAGTCAAGACATAGTGATTGGTAGCTGCTGGGGTATTCACATGTTGCATAGATAGATGCGTTGGTTTGGGACAGTCGTATTACTTTGTTGGCCCTTAGTCAAGAGTATGTACGGGCGGGTTCAAATTAACAAGATAATGATGGGAAGAACTTGACATGTGACTTATGATTTGTTGGCCCTTAGTCAAGGTCATAAGAGTATGGGGAAAAAATCCATATCGGGAGTTTCTAAAGAAACTGAAACTTGCCAGGCATGCGCATACCTTCTGGAGTGTGATATCGTGAGTGGATTCCTTCACGTTATCATGCGATGAGAGTTGGATCCCGATTCCCACTGATGAGTTGGTTTACTTTTCGGGTGATCCCGATTGATTCTTTTTTCAGGTTTGGAGGAGAATTTGACAGTACAGTGAGAAGTTTCCTGATTAGATAAAGTGATAACCATTCTGATCTAGGTTTGAGTGCATGCAGAGTGTTTCTTTTCTCTCTCTCTTTGACAGCGACCTTTGACCGACCCTAGACTATGACTCAGTGACCAAGTTGACCGAACCTTCTTAAAATACTGGCTTTTGGATTGTCTAAGTTGCATAAGTCATTGCCGCTCCTTCTTTTTACCCTTTGCATTTCTCAGAACACCTCGTATCACTACGAACATCCACTTCCATTGGATAGATCCATCGTATGGTTTTATACGAACTCGAAAGGACTTCTTCGAGGATGGATCCAGGTTCAGGAGAAATTGAATTGGTTTATTCAGTTGTCTTTTATCATCACCTTCTCTCAGGTTTCGAGGGCTCCTTGGTTTAGGAGAGTACACCATTACGCTTATTGGATAGTCTTCTTCCAAACCATAGGCAGGTGCCGAAAGGTAGGGAATGAAGAAAACCAATTAGCCTAAGTAGGGTGTACAGAAGGTAATAAGTAAAGACAAAATAAAGGGATTAGAAAGAGGGAAAAGTAAATTGCGACTGCTATCATTCACGACCAAACCGTGTAGTTCATCGCTACTCCTATTTCACCTTTGCTTTTTTCCCCAGTTCGGGAGAAATAGAATAAGGTATTATTCAGTTGTCTTTTATCATCACCTTCTCTCAGGTTTCGAGTACTCCTTGGTTTAGGGGTATACACCTATTATGCTTACTGGATAGTCTTCTTCCAAAGCACAGGCTGGTGCCGAACGGTAGGGAAGGAAGAAAACCATTTAGCCTAAAGGGGTGTACAGAAGCTAATGAATAAAGACAAATAAAGGGATTTGGAGAGATGGCAAAGAAATATACGGTTACGGTCATGAATTGGATTATGGAAGAGGCATTACTACGAATACCAGGATACCCCTACGAAACATTTTCATGTTTCAGTTTCACTGTGCATTGTTAAAGGAAAACTGATTTCCCGATTAGATACTTACTCCAGGGTATGCATTTACCAGGTATGATTCTCACATCTGTATGGTTTTACAGATGATGAGTGGGAGTAAGTTATTGGGAATAAGGTGATCATCCTCATTATATCGGAATTCGTTGTAATTGGTGATATTTAAGGAAATCGCCTGGGTTTTTTCCGGACGGCAAGTATTTGGTTTTGAGTATCCGTTGTTGTGCACCAATTTCAAACTAATATATCTGTACGTTTATTTTTATAAAGTGAGATATAACTTTTTGAAATTATGTCCATGACATTTACCTATATCAGTTGACGATTGGGTAATGAGCATTGAACAACGAAGTAGTTCTTAACCATAAGTACAGTTTTCAACCTACGATACACAGGTTCTGAGTTATTCAACTCAGGGGACTCATACAGAGTATTGTATGTTGTCCAGTGTCCATTAGGACAAAGGGGTTGGTCCTCGTACTATATTCTATTTACTTATGACTTCTCTAGTTTTTAGACAAGTGTTTCGTAGAAATACAAGGTCTAAGTTTTGAGAAGTTGTGGGTATAGAAATAAAGTAAAGAACCAGATGTTGCAAGTATCGGGATTCTTCAAAGAGATCGAAGATGTAGATTCTTGTGATTGGTATTCAGTTGGTTTTGAGAAACTGGTTTCTCTTTCAGGTTACTCATAATTGGATGTATTCCTAAGTTGAGTAATGCTGATTAGCCTCTCTCCATTAAGTTGATATGCACTGGAGACAGCTGCATGATTAGAATCTGGTTCCAATTAAATAAGTGCCAAATTTTCTATATTGGATATAGAATGGTTCATATCTTAACGATGTTAAGGTATGGGGAGTTGTCCGTCTTATGCTTAAAACCAGACTCTGGATAACTCATGGCATGTTTCTGTAATGACAGTTTGTGTGTTGGCCCAGGCTATGACGAGGGTTGACTTTCTACCATCTGAAAGATCAATGGTGATATTGTTCTTGACTCGCCACAGTTTTAGTAAAATTGATTTTTTCAGAAAACAGTAGTGGGAGTATGGTAGAACTGGAAGTGATTCCAGAACCGCAAACGATTACGGAAAATTTAATAGGACCTAAAAATTCAATCAGGTTTGACATTCCATTAGCCACTCCGTAGATATGGTGGGTAACCTCAGACACCCGAGAGGTACTCCGGTAACCTCAAGGATGGTGACAGGGAGGTTCTTGTTTACCCAGACTTAACACTACTGTTGTTTTAGGCTATGAGACCCGGCAGGAGGTTAAGTTTAGCGTCATTCTAAACTAGCTTTAGAAGTGCACGTATATATTATTCTGCCAGAGGGTTGTTGTGGTCAGTGGGAGCAGCGGAAGCATAGTGGGCAAGTAGCTTATGTATATTTATAGACTAGAGCAGTTATAGCGGAGATAGATCATCTATTTTTGATGTGACAGTCATGGGTTTGACTTCATCAGAATAGGGGATGGGTCTGTTAAGAAGGTAGTAGAGTGTGATGTCCTGGTATTTGGATGACATACACAGAGTAGGAAGTAAAATTCCTATACTACGATCGGTTATATTGTGGTTGTCACACAGTTGTTTCTCCACAAAGAATATGGATATAATATTTGACATTCTGATTACTAGATCTATGGTTTTAGATCTAGATTTGGGTACTTTCCCAATCTGGGTACTTTGACAGTATTCTAAAGGTATTTAGAATAGGTGACTCCTGGCATGGTGGTGTA
The DNA here is from genome assembly GCA_030015575.1 of Agapanthus africanus. Taxonomy (NCBI): domain Eukaryota; kingdom Viridiplantae; phylum Streptophyta; class Magnoliopsida; order Asparagales; family Amaryllidaceae; genus Agapanthus; species Agapanthus africanus. The sequence continues at coordinate 979,281,422 of CM057337.1, forward strand.
CCTGCAGGTGATGGAGTCACCCTCTCTAAAGGTGTCTTACAAACTAAAGGAGAGAGGGATGTGCATGATTGGCAAATCACTTGCTTAGGCAATTGAGTCAATCATGAGATGTCAAGTACCACACCGGATGTTGTTTTTGCACTAAATGCAATAAGTTGAGATATTAATCCAATCCTGGAGAAACATTCGGAAGCAGTTTTAGAACATAAGTGGATGTTCTACGGATTTGATAACGGCAGCCTCCTTCGGGAGACGGTTATCATTCCAGGCTTCCAAAGGTGACATGGATGACAGAGTGATTGTCAGAGTTATAGTTTTCTCTATGACGAAGGGGGCAGTATTATGGACAGGTGGTCCAAGAGGATACCGTGGGAGGCATGGTGCAGGGGTTCAGTTGACGATACAGTCTAAGAAGTTTGGATTTGGAGTTCATTTATGAACTAGATCCCATCAGATATCCAGACATATTCTAAGACAATTATTACTCAATTCGGGAGATGGTTTTCTCCGGGAAATTGAGATTAAGAGAGACATAGAAAGAAACATCAGGGCGGATCCACCCACTGAGGCTATTTCTCAAACACAAGAGTTTTTACAAACGAGCTTTGTGAGACTGTTTAGTAGAGGAGTTGGGTGTTCGGTATCACACGGGCTGTGAGTATGCGACATCGCAATAATTAACCTTAAGTGCAAGTAGGAGATTGTTGGATATAGTGCCTTTAAAGTCAATTATTGGATTGCAGGTACGTGATTGCAATGATTGAAGGAGGATTTATACCGGTAGGACAGTCTTACTCGAGATGATAGTATGCTATCTGGTTTGCCTTTATCATTATGTACAGCTTTAGGTGACATGATCACTATTACACGTTGATAAAGCCCTTAGGATCCTGCTTGACTACCAACAGTATGATGGCGATCATATACGTGAGAGTTGGGTAGTCTATAAGCACATCCTTAAAAGTGGTCCCTAGTCGTAGGAGTTTCGAGACAGGGCATCGATACTCCGGAGTAGACTAGTGTATACAGTCGAGACCCCGACGAGGGGCGGTGGCCGGTCTCACAAGCCATTGGTGTCAGTTGGATCACCTAAGATGTATACATGTGCTCATTGGGTTATGAGTACACCGGACAGGACTCGCCGGGAACCTGCTAATTGGTATTATACCTAGCATCAGATAGCAGTTCCCTGGTGACATGTGTATAGGTTAGTTCATCGACCTGAGATCGTCATTCGTCTCGTGTGAGTTCCCACTGTGCTTTGATTACTACCCTACCATGTCTCAAAGGAGTCGTGCAAACATGTTTTAGTTGGGTACAGTCCCGAGCCACATGGAGGCAAGCGAGCAGATCGGCAGGGGATTCGTCTCTCCCGGTATTAGGGGTGAGATCGCACTGTGTCTACGAGATCCATTACACAAAGCCCTCGACCGAGGCAGGAGATTTACTGATAGGTACTCCAGTAGTATCTCAGGGTGTTCAGGGCTACCCTCCGACACGACTTATACCTCTATTGGGGGTCTGACGTTACCGGCCCCCTAGGCCCGATATGTGATGCTCATAGACGAACGGATCGGGCAGTACGTATATTGTCACTGATTGGCTCAGTAGGGTTCCAGGATGAGTTCGCTCATCGACTTCCCTTTCGGTCAGTAAATGAGCAGCCGTTACGCACAGCTAGGACCGCCGACGCGCTTATGGTTAAACCCACTGCCAGGGTACTGACGAGTCTTTAGAGTCCCCCACAGATAGTTTCCCAAGTTCGGGCGAAACGTTGTAGAGGCCGTATGATTTTATGGCAGGGTTCGAACATGCACGTGCGTTTGCGCACGTGTCGTGTTTCGGACAGATTTTACTAGCGGGCTTTGGTTTAAGCCGGATCCTAGTATTATACTGTGTAGATATAATATTTTTGTCTCAGTTGCATTTGTATTCGGTCGTAATACAAATGCGGGTATGTATATACAGTTACGGGGTTATCCTGAAATTCGTTTCGGGATCTCTTTTCGATGTTGCCTGTTTTTCACCACCCGGTTGAACATTGTTTAATCCGTGCATTTCTTTTTGGCCGTATTTCTATCATTCTTGCCATGGCCAAAATATCTTTGATGAGAGGATAGGTTTTTTTGTTTTTGGGTGAGTCACATGGAAGTTTCTAGAAAGAAGCTTCTAGCTTTGTGTGGCTTATGCCTTACATTTATTGTTTCTTGGATTGAGAAGGATATTTGTTCTTGATCTTTTCTTTGTGGTCACCACTTGTACTTGCCCTCACCTTTCCTCCCCTATAAGTGGCCGGCCACTTGAGGAAGCCCCCCTCACTACTCCTACTGTCTCACTTGGTGAGAAATTGATTCATTTCATTTGAGAACAAAATCCAAAGCTCTTTCCTTTTGCTCTTCTTCTCACAAGGCAACTCCGATTAACCGTTCATCCATGGTTTTGGATGACACAAGACAAAGTATTCTACATCATTCTCTACTTCATCTTGGTCATCTCTTTTAGCAGACTTGATGACCGAGTTGCCTCGGTATAGAGGCGAGAGCCCGTTTAAAGATCCGTTGACGTGGTGCCACCTCGATGAGGAGACAAGAGATCGGAGTTGCCGCGAGGAGCGTGGAATGATGGCTAAAGACCAAAGGAGTCGGACCGATCGGTATAGCCTTTCTACCTCTTTACAGTTTGTTAGTTTAGCGTTAATGGTAAGATCCGGGTTATAGTATGCGATAGCGCCAATTATAAAAGTTTTTGTTTCGCGTTTGGCGTCAGATTGACGGCCGGGGCGCTACCGTAGACTTACAGATTTGATGGTTTAAATGTCGAAATGAAACTATATGGTATTTTAATGAAAAATACGGTAAAATGGAAATAGCAATTTCTTTTAATATAGAACTTGTTCAATATGATTAGTTAGTGTTTAATAGTCAACATGTAATAGTTTTGTGCGATTGTATTTAAGAAAATGTTGGATTTTGAGAAAGGACCGAATCGGAAATCGGATTTGTTCTGATTCTGTCGGGTTTTAGAACCTTGTATTTTTAGAACAAGAATAGAAAAGAGGGAGGGGGACTTACGGGTTTCAAGGTTAGATGAGAGGAAGAGGGAGACGTAGGCTTCGCTGGTGCGTCGATTCGTCGCCGGGAGTTCCTTGGATTGTCGCCGGAAAATTCGCCGGAGCTTCGTCTCTTTGCTCACTTCGATTGCACACTAGGGTTTCTAGGAATTTCTTAAGAGTTGGCTCGGAATTTTGGGTGAGGGGGTAGTGTTTAGGGATGGTATTTATAGGGTTAGGCTTGGGTTAGGGGAGATGAAGAGTTTAATTGGAAAAAATGTATTAAAATATATTAAAATGTAATAAAAATGGAGTAAATAGGAATTTAAAAGGTCTCTGGAAATGGTCTGAAGATTTAAAGTGTACAGGGGGTAAGGTAGACAAAAAGCCACATCTTCTCTGTTGACGACTCGGCGGTCCGGCCGATTCGGCCGATCCCGACCCAGTCGGTCGGTCGGAGGGTGCGCCGTCGTTTCATTAACTCTCTGGTACATTTAAGTTTTCATGTGTAGTAGGGTTTTTGTGAGATATGCACGCGTAAACTGTTGGTATTCTAAAAATACAAGATAAAACAATATTAAAAATAATGTGGGGTATGGGATTTGAACTCTGGTGGTTTGGTTCAGCAGTGCAAGGTATTACCAATGAGCCACAAGCTCTTTCTTGTAATTAAGGAGTGAATTAATTACTTAAAGTAATCACAGCAAAAGTAAATACCCCAAATATATATTAACTTTTAAGCAAAATTTTTGTACACTAAAAATGGAGTTGTTACACCTGATGATCATCAAAGTGAACAACATCTAACCTGTAGGGATAATCTAGAAGCAGGAAACGTCGATGGCCGCAACAACAAACCTTCCTGCTAAAATTCAAGAATTTTGATGTTGTATGTTGATGGCAATAAGGATATACTTTGTGACCATGTACGGACCAATCTGATAGCATTCCATATGCAGGAAATTCATTAATTGTCCATATTAAAGCCGCACGCGGTATGAAGGTTGTATTTGTGTTTGCATCGTAAGTCTCTACACCATCAATGAATAAAGATTTTAACTCATCGATTAGAGGTCAGAGATAGACGTTGATATTGTTTCCCAGTGAGTTTGGTCCGTCGATAAGAAGAGGCATCATAAAGTATGATTGATCCATAGCCAACCAAGGTGACAGATTATAAACTATTATTACAACGGGTCATGTGTTGTGGCTTCCAGCCATATAGTTGAATGGGTAGAAGCCATCACTAGCGAGTCCGAGCCTGACATTGCGATGATCGCTATTGAATATTTCGTGCCTCCTATCGAAATCCTTCCATGCAAATGAATCTCTTAGATGATTTATTTTTCCATCTTCACTTGGAGGAGAACGGTGATGCCAAATCATTGCCTCGGTTGTTTTCTTACACCTGAATAGCTTCTGCAGCCTCTGTGTTATGGGAAAGTATCGTTCTATCTTGATAGATATATCGAGCTTCTAATTAGAATCTTTCGGTTTATGCCTGACCTCTCCGCATGTTGGACACTCTTTCAAATCTGAATTTTCTTTCCGGTACAACACGGAATTTTTAGGACATGCTTGAATCTTCTCACACTTCAGACCCAAATCAGACATCATCTTCTAGGCTTCGTACCAGCTGTCGGGCACGTTATTTCCCGGGGGTATAGAATCTTTCAAGAACGAAAGAAGTATTGTGAATGAATTGTTGCTCCATTCATTTAGGCACTTGATCTGGAAAATTTGGACGAACTATGAGAGGGTGGAATACTTTGCATTCTCATAAATTGGTTTTCTAGCATCATTCATGAACTTTTCATACTTATCCGCACGCGGTTCTTGACCGGAAGGAATGTCATCTTCGGTACGAATAGATTCACCTAGGGCAGGCTCTACTATATCCTCCATTTCTTCTCCTCGAAAGAAATTATCGTCTTCTTCTTCTGCCGCATTATCTTCTTCTCCTTCTTCTTCTGCCGCATTACTGTCTTCTTCTCTTTCCCCATGATATAGTCAAGTTGTATAAAGTCTAGTAAAACCATGTTTAATGATATGAAGCTCTGCGAATTCTACCTTCTGCCAGTACTTATTCTCACATATATTGCACAGGCAGAGAATCTTCTCTGCCACAATCTTATTATGTGCGCATGCAAATTCAATGAAAACAACAACTCCTGCGACAAACTTAGGTTGCATACGTTATTGCCAATCCACATACATCCAGTCCTTAACTCTGATGTACTCATGGGCCATATTAGACTGTATAACATATAAATTGTAGGTTATGATGACTATATTGAGAAATCTAAGAACGGGATGGTTACTGACAAAGAAGAAAATCCGTGTATGTGCTTTGTGTGTGCGTTTGTCGTTGAAAAGAATAAATTATCGATAAAAAAAGTTAGATTTGAGGATACCAAAGTATGAGTTGTATTCTATATATGTGTGTTTCAATTTATGATTTCGCTTAAGAGTAGGGTTGTTAGTGTGTATGTGTTGTGTGTGCGTTTGTTATGTATTCATGTTGTATGTGTGTATTTCGGCTATCGGGGGTAAGGCTTCTATTCCATTAAGAATGTATAGAGCAGACACCCATTCGCTTATGCTTTCAACCGTTTCGAGTAAATTTCGGCAGCACCTCACCGCTGTTCTCCGAGTACACTGTGATAGAATAGATAACCATTTCAAAGGTATGAAACAACGTTGAAATGAACATCTAATCTATCTTTGTACACGGAGAACCAGCGGAAAAGTACCGACGAAATAACTCGAAACGAATGAAAACACAAGTGAATGCAGGTGTTTGCTTTATACATTCCTAACTTGTCCACACTTGACAAATCTATTGGTTATCATACAATTGAATTTTCTCGTCACATAGACTACACGACGGTTGTTAGTATCGAACTATACCGTCCGATATTTAACAACCTTCGTATAGTTCTATGTCACGACGAATATCGAACGTATATTAACCGATAGACGGGGACAAAGTCGCACTTTGATTTTCATATATGAGTATCGATGAGAATATGAATGTTTCATATTATCATCGAGTATCATATATTGGTTTTTACTTGAACATTTAACTTGAATAGCTTTTACGTTTAAATTTCGTTATTAAGGGTTCGAAGTTTTTAGTTTAGGTTAAATTTTTCTTGCGTTTACGGTAAAATTGTACGTTTACATTATCATCGAGTATCCTACTGAATGAACTAGTGCACCCTAAACTCTAACCTTAATTAACCTAATTAACCCCAATTAACCATAATCGTTACCCTAACACAAATTATCACTAATTAACCCAATTTACTCAAATTAACCCTAATCAACACCCTAACCCTTTCAAATTATCACTAATTAACCCAATTAACCCTATCTATTTTACGTAATTAACCCTAACCTCTAACCTTAACCCTCAACCAATCCCTAACCCTAACCCTAACCATACACTGAACCCTAACCCTAACCCTAACCCAAGTCTTACCCTAACCCCAACTAATTAACCCTAACCCTAACTGAACCGAATCCTAACCCTAACCCTAAACTGAATCATAACCCTAACCTAACCCTGAACCCTAACCCTAACCCTAACCCAAGTAACAACCCAATAATCAACAAAAACAGAAATAAATACATAATTAGAAGTAAAAATATGAAATTTACTAACCTGTAGGCCGGCGATGGAGGAGACCGGAGATGGTCGACGACGCAATCGGCGACGGGAGAGTTCTTAACGTCGACGAGAAATTCGACGGTGATGTCGGGGACGACGAGACGCGCGAGGGAGCGCGGTGGCAACGAGGCGCGGGCGGTGGCGACGAGGCGCGGGCGGTGGCGACGAGGCGCACGCAGGAGAGTGGGAGCGAGGAAGTTGTGAGAAAGAAGAAATTTCTGGGTTTTTTTATTATAAAATAACTCATATGATGCCCCTACGGATGAATCTGTAGAGTCTTCGTTTGCAGCTCCATAGTGCCAAATAACAAATTACGTTTTAATATTTTTAAATTAAAATGTAAAGCACCATATGTGCAACCATGGGGACCTACGGATTAATCCGTAGGGATAATAAAAGATTGCCCCTACGGGTACCTTTATCGGCAACCCCAGATTGTAGTAGTGTTGTGTTGGCTCACTAGATTGTCATTTTAAGGACATCCAAATTGGGATGGGAAGGATAGTTGGTGGGATTTATTTTTACTTGCCAGAGCGAGCTTTGCAAATGGAGAGGTTTGAATTGTCTATACAACTTAATAAAAACAAATACCAGCCATAAAAACGAAAGGGACTTTTGGACGGAAAGCCCAGAGACACGATCTATTTATTTATGACCTTGATTTCCTTTGTTGGCCTTTCATACACATAAACAAGCTGGATTGAGATGTGGTGGAGTTGTCAAAGGCCATCATCTTCATGTTACTTAATCATGCTTCAGGTCTCTTCATTTAATGAACTTTTTGTAAAAGATTAATTAAGGGGGTGAGGTTGTGATTCTTATCTGAGGTTGGATGATTGGTACCGACTTTTTGGGCTGGATGCAAATCACTATCGATATCTTGTTGCAATTATATATATATATATATATATATATATAGAGAGAGAGAGAGAGAGAGAGAGAGAGAGAGAGAGAGGTAGGTGATGAAACAAATTTGGGCCCACCATGAAAGCTCTTTGTAAGGTTGATTTCATGAAGTATTTAAGTTAACAATCCAAAGAGTTTGGTAGGGCTACGTAGTGGGAGACAAAGGCCTGTTGTTTGTGACCTACATGACAAAAAAGAGTCTTGCTTGTTTGTACATTTGGATGCAGATGTGGATAGATTAAGAGGTCATTAATCAATTTGTTGTAACATTTTAAATTTTAATTTCAAAAAGGAGACTTGGTTCCATGCACAATAACTCAATAAGTGGTGTCATGTCGTAGAGAAACGAGTTGACATGATTTCTTGGTTGATTGTAATTGGAACAATATGGAACATTTGTTTTAATATATAGATAGATATATAATTTTTCAAGTTTGACCGGCAATAATCTGAGATATAATAGGGAATTATGTTATAAAATATAGCAAATTGTTAGAACATGTGTTGGAACGGATCAGAGAAACAAGTGTTGTCGATTTGAAAAATAAAAACAATAAAATTATGATGAGTCACCACTACAATAAGGGGTTACCCATGCGGCTACAGAAATCCATAGGGACAACTTTTTATTGCCCCCACGGATTAATCCGTAGGTCCCCATGGTTGTCCCTACGGTGTCCTACGTTTTAATTTAAAAATATTAAATTGTAATTTGTTGTTTGGCCCTACGAAGCCGCAAACAAAATGACCTACAGTTCAGTCCGTAGGGGTATATATATGAGTTATTAATAAGAAAAAGGTACAGTAAAGCCCTCGCTATTCCCAAAAATTCTCTCTCTCACTTTCCCGCGCACGCCTCTCATCGTACCTCGATCCCGCGACTCGTCGCCACCGCCCTCCGCCCGCGGCCCGCCACCGCCCTCGATCGTTCTCAAAACTTTCTCGTCGACTTCCTCGTCGCCATCGCCCGCGACTAGTCGCCGATTGCGTCGTCGACCACCGGTCTCCTCCATCGCCTCCTCCACCGCCCGCTACAGGTTAGTAAATCTCAGATTTTTACTTCTAATAATGCTTTTATTTATAATTTTGATGATGTTAGGATTAGGGTTCAGGATAGGGGTGAGGGTTAGGGTTAGGCATTGGGTTCAGTTTAGGGTAGGGTTAGGGTTAGTGTTCGGTTGCGGTTGGGGTTGGGGTTGGGGTTAGGGTTAGGGTTCGGTTGGGGTTGGGGTTGGGGTTGGGGTTAGGGTTAATTAGTTGGGGTTAGGGTTAGTGTAACATTTCAGAAAAATAAAATATTATTTTTAGGGATTTTTATAATTAAATAATATTATATTGTATATTTTAATAATGTGGTATAATTAAATACCGATAAATCGGGAAAAAATTTGGAAAATTATGGAAATTGCTAAAAAGAGGGCGCTTTATTGGATTTAAGCAAATTATGAAAATTTATGATTTATTTTACACTATTTAGTGCTAATCGCGATTAAATATCACTAATCGTGCATTAATCCGGTTTTGTGCACATGACATACACCAAGTCATTTTAATACTTGTCACATTTTTATCATGGTCTTTTCTTCATTTTATCATGCATGGTTATTGATTTTTAAAGAGAAAGAAAAGAAAAGAAAAGGGAAATGAATAAAGAAAGGGGTATGTGCATGATAGAGAGACGGTGAGGGGTCAACCATAGTCATGGCCCATTGTTCTCACTTCATCATCTTCACCTTTTCTTCTTCTTCTTCCTCTCATGGCAGCACCTCACCCCCCCTCCACTTCAAACCCTCAAATCATCATCAAAACAACACCAAAAGTCCATCCCCACTTTAATAAAAACATGCACAAGCTCACAAGCTACTCTTTGGACCAAGAAAGTTTGCATTTTGGGCTCTTAGGCAACTCAAGAAAATTCTTGAGTTGCCAAATGAGGTAATTGTTTCACATTAAGTGTAGTATTTCATTTGCTTAGGCCTCTTTTCAAGTTTAAAACCGATTTGGTGAAGTTTAGTGAACTTTGGAAATTTCTAGAAGAGGGTTGTGGGATTTTTGGGTTGTGTTAGTGTAACTAAGCCTTGGTGGTGATCTTAAAACCCCTATGATGTTAGAAACCCAGGCCAACTCGAAACAAACCCAAATACTGAAAACTGAAACTATTCATGTCGGTTTTGTGAGAATTTAGTGAGTGCAGGGAAATCTGGAGTGATCCGGGGCCATTACTAGATGGGCAAACAATACCAGAGGCCTAGTGGGACCCATAGGAAGCCACCCTGCAAGAACGAACCCCACCCAAGGTGCCAGGGCCGAGCTCGCCAGAATTAGGGGGTAGGGGCCGGCCACATTGGAGAATTGGGTTCCTAAGTTAGTTCTGTAGCTCATATACTTCATATACTTTACCCCAGTGTTGTTTGTGCACCTTGTTTTCACCTTAGACAAAATCTGGGACATGTTTTCAAAGTTGTTGTCTTATGTTTTGCGATGTGTTTGAATCTATGTTTTGGTATTGGGTTTTAACTCGATGGTTTGACGTTTGTACATCGACATCGAGGGCTTGTTTAGTTATTCTTGCATGCGTAGGCTATAGGTTTTGACCTATGTGTGATACGCGTGCCGATTTGGTTTTCGTATGTCGTTTCGGTTTCGAATTGGATTTTAATGCGATACGATACGTGTGACATGTAGGTACCCCCATATGGACTTCGAGACGACAAGCAAGCGCGTGGCGACGTCGGTATCGGCAAGCGAAGATCATGTGAGTAGATATATATCTACGGGGGAAGTCTGGTGGATGGCGTATAGCACCCCCACAGTTCGTAGTATAGTTTATGATATATATATGTTTATATATGTGTTTTATGATACATGGATGATTATCAAGATATGATTATGTGTTCATGGTTTAGTTTAGGGTAATTAGAAGTAACTTAGTTTAGCTTCTTAGTCGCGAATTCTAGAATAGTGATTTGCACACACGCACACACACACACACTTGCATACTTTTATTTACCTGTGCATATATGGGGATATGTATACACGCGCGCGCGCACACACACATGGGTATGGGACTGTGTGTGTGTGTGTGTACACACACACATATACATATACATGGATTATGAGGATAGTATATGGTATTTGGAGAAGAGTCGATGAGATTGGGCATGAGGCCATGAGATCGGTGATGTGATATGGTTCGTATTTGAGATACGACATGATATTTTAGTTGGTCCTTTAGGCGTGGTGTTTTCGTACGCACGCACGCATATACATAGATGGTATCAGTATAGTACTAGACTTAGATCAGTACCCCAGATCATGATATATAATGAAAAGGATACCAAATGAGAAATGAGATAAATGTGATATTTGACCCGTACCCAGTTTGGGATACCGTACGATGGATTTACTGTACAAGCTATATTGATGTTTGATCCACACTCTTGACTCGAGAATGTCATATTATATAGGGTATCGTATGAGATACTATTGAGGCGGGATCACCGACTATATATATATATATATATCGACTCAGATTTAGGTGGTTTTTCCTTACCCTTATGATTAGTCTGTTAGTTAGACCTATAGTTATTTGTAGACTCGTTTATATTATTGCATATTCGTTATTATTGTATTTGTTATTCAGCTCCCGCATATTATTGTTGTTCGCATCGCATTGCATGCTTATATTGTGTTTTCATATGTTAATATTGAAATCATGCTGTCAGGACACCAGCACCATTACCGATGATGCGTATGCTCCACATACACTTACTTGCCGGCCCACACATATCATCATCAGTAATTGCCATGTCACGTACATTTTAGAGAATATTATTTGATTAATATCGCTCGTTAGCTGATAGTTTCGACATATCATTATTGTGCTAGTTTAGATATCGCATTCATTACTGTTATACTTCATGCATATTTATTATTCATTGCCATGCATTTTTATTTAGGGCCAGTCCGGATTTGCCGGAGCCCACTATTTTTAAATTCATTGTTATTTATTCTCGAGATTTGGGTTCCATAAGATTTATGGATTTGGAGAAACCGAAAGATTTTATAAAACTGATTATCATTTTAAAATGAAAGTTGCGATTTTCTCATGATATGATTTGAGATTGTTCACCATGAGTTTTCTCGGATCTTGAGCGATATCTTACACCCAATTCGAGAAGGAGCAGGAATCGTCTGTGGTTGCATGGTGGAGCCGGTGCGGTACCCCGGGGCAAGAAGATCGCAGTTGATCGGCGTTGAGACTGTGACAGGGGAGCATTGCCGACCAGTGATTGTATTGAGACTCATCGGATATCCGGAGGATACCGATCGGAGTTGGGCCAGTCCGGATAGCCGGAGCCCAGGGGCCAGTCCGGATAGCCGGATCCCCAAATATTGATATTGAGGTATTGAGATATTATGATATGGGTCAGTCCGGATAGCCGGAGCCCTAAATATTGAGATATTAGGATTTATATTTTGTGTCGATGCTAGACACTGATTTATGTTGATTTCATTGATGATACCTCGTTTTATATAAACAGAAATTTCACTAAAACAAGAAAAAAGTTTCTTCATTTACATGTATTCTGTTTTCATTACAGTACATTCATACCTCATACACATGATATATTGCTACCTGAGGTACCGACACGAGCACATGAGATTACACTTATGCATAGATGTTTACCCTTGCCACCTTTTCTTGCTTCAGACTTTATCATTTTGAGGTTATATATATTATTGATCGTATTGACCTAGGATTGAGTCATACATACGATTTCTGCTCGGTGATGTTTTCTACTCACGAGTTAGCAAATCATCCCTGTTGTGCCACAGTTTCTTGCAGGTTTTGCCGTACAGGTTTCGTTACGGCTTTGCTGGCACACTGCTTCCATTCCGAGTGATTTGCTTTGGTAGGTGGGTTCACTTGCATCGTGACCACCATTATACTTTATTTTATTCATTGTATCTAGTAAACTCCATCAACCAGACATGTATTTATTTCAGACTAGAGACCAGTTGTATTATTATTTCAACATTAGAGTCGCGCGTTGTATTATTATGGGTTTTCACGTTGATTTGAGTTTCCTTTTGAGTTTTGATCCTTGCCCTTCGGCATTGTATATTATATTGCTTGTGTGGTTGTGCTCGTCGATTGACGAAGAGCTAGCTCTCGCTTGGGGATGCCTTTTTCATTGATATTCATATATTGTTTATGTTGTACCCCGTTTGGGGCCAGTATTTACAAAGGAAACTCTGCCGAAATTTTCCGAAAAGATTTATGATTTTAAAAACGCATATTCGGCTTATTTTAACAAAACACTTTCTTTAAAAATGGTTTAGATTTCTGGGATTTTGGCTTACTTGAATTAGATGGAGTCCTATAGACTTCATATGATTCAAGGGCCAGTCACGTGCCATTTCGGGTCGTGACAAAGTTAGTATCAGAGTGCTAGGTTAACCTTTGTTCGAGTCTATGTTTGATTATGCGGAGCCTAGGGCGTTTAGATATACACAGAATCTAGGCTTGACCTTACGAAACTTAGACTTAGTCGAGGGGGTATTAGACCCGAACTTTCGTCGCGTCGGTTGACCTTGGTTGATGGAGTATGTGACTTAAGGAGAGTGACGTACCGTATGTATGTTCCGCGACATACTTACGATACGCTACTCCGCTTAAGAAGCCTTAGGATGTACATTTCCTTGCACAGCATTATATTCATTCATGATCTATCCTCATCGATATCAGTTTATGGTTTGGCTGCCACGATTACACGGGCAGAGAGAGCTATGGCTAGAGTTGCGTCGGCATGAGCTCGTCACAAACGAGGACTGACCAGGGCATGATTTCAGGGACATACTATTTGCATAGATGCGTCGTTTTATTGTGTTTTCGCGCCATGAGCGTTTGATGGATCGCTTTTACGGGATTTCTCGGACGTGCAGATCAGCATCAGAGGATCAGGCTACTGCTAGAGGCCAACCAGCATGTGATGACCGTCAATACACCGATTATTTTGATGATTGAGACACTGTTCAGCATGCGGACGAATGAGCCAGTTGCTGCTGCGAATGATGAGATATCACCATAGATGTTTGGAGCTATTGCCGCACGAGTTGTACTTAGAGATATGATAGAAGATCGCTAGTCACCCAAGGAGGAAAGACTAGCGTAGGTTTTTTCGGCAAGGGTTAAAGAGGGTATTTGACATCCGATTGAACTTTTTAACAACGTCTAAAGTAACTCGAAAACAGTTAAAATTACGACTACGAAACACTCCGAGTTGCCTTTGCATTGAGTTAATCATCACATGAAAAAGTAGCAAAAATAAACAACACCTGAAACACCAAAACCCAGAGCCCAGAGCATGGAAAAAATTTGGACCCATTTCCTCCTTACCAGGCTGGCCTCCTCGGTTTTTGTGCCTTTGTGCTCGGTCCAAATCCAAGCACAGGGTCCCCAATTTTTCCCATGTTCTTATTTCTGCTCATAGATGATTCTATACTTGTTTAAAATTTTTGGAGTTCGTTTTAAAATCAAACATTATACGTATAATTCCCTTGCATGCGAGCTCTCTCCAAATCAGTCTTGGGAGACTTCTCTTTGGAGATAGTGAGTCCAGAGATCGTGGGTAAAAACCCACGCTTGGATTCTTCCATGCTAAACCTCTTTAGTATGGTGTCAATGTACCTGGATTGGGACAATCCCAATATCCGTTTAGATCTATCTTTATAGATTTTAATCCCCAAGATGTAGGAGGCATCCCCTATGTTCCCCTCCGAACGGCGGCCGAGACGTTAGGACGTCTGGCCTGAGATTCGGGGCAGATTCTATATGGTTTTATCTGTCCACCTCTCCGAAGATGCCAAGTTGATTTATGGCACCGTGTATCGGAGGTTTAGACGGATGCGGCCGATGTAGCAGACTTCGTCAGATTTCCCCTCGCTTGAGGGGTTTTTGATTGTGGGGATGCTCTTCCCTACAGGCGCAAGCCCCTGTAGTTAATTACGCTACCGCGTCGCGGTAACAACTTTCTCCTTCTCCAGAATTTCACTTCGTGTCGTGTGTGTTTGTTTTGTTTGTGGTTGCCCGTGGATCGTATACGGAGACTGAGTAATGCCGTCGCCCGTAGGACGTGGATTAGTCCAAATCCGTATTTACTTAGATTTGGGTTTGGGGTTTTGGTTTGAGGATGCGTTAGCCATGTTTGAGGCTAAGATCAACTCAAACGTTTGTTAAGGATACTGTAACACCCGAGCCCAATAATACTATTTATATTACTAGTTGAGGGTTGTGGTTTGCTCATTTCCAATTTTCCTGATTTTCTGGTGTTTATTGCTAAATTTTACCCGGTTAAGTCATCTTGGCACATAACAAATTTTAACTCCTAAAATGAAATTTAAGATGTCCATGTTGGCCTACTCGTCGCCACTAGTCGCGTGGTAGCGTCCGCGTGTCGAGATTCCGTTCCGTTTGGCTAAACGGGCAAGTTTGGGCGACTACGCGCGCGTGCAAGTGTCCGACTTGGGGGCATGCATTTTAATCACTTAACACCTCTTTTCAAAATTTGGAACCCGCTTAAAATCATATAATTTGAATTTGGAACATTTGGGCGTAACCCGGGCGCGATTTGGAAATGTTTCATTTCGCGCCAAAAAGGGCCCGTTTCAATTTAATATAAAACTAAAATATTTATACGAATATATATTCGTTATCTGTTCAATCCTTTAAAATCTTTACCCAAATAATTTCCTCACCTCCCTCAGCCAATCGCAAGCTACGAATCCCCGCGTGGGCCCCGCCTCCTTTTCCCCATCTCCGTCTCTCTCCTCTTTCTCTCTCTCTCTCTATCTCACCAAATCTATCTCTCTCTCTCTCCAATCTCTCTCTCTCTCTCCCTCTATATAAACCTAACCATGCAGCCGCCCCTCACGTCTTCTTCCTCGCGAGAACGCCCGTGCAAACCCTAACCCTAGCCTCATACTCGCGCAGCCACCATCGCCACCGCGACCTCGCCGTCGCCGCCGGCAACGCCTCCTCGACCGCCGCGCCTTCCTCCTCCCGTTTCCCGACGACTCCCGCGCCTGCACCCAACGCAGACCTCGCCTCCACCCTCGCAGACCTCGCCGTCGACGTCGCCTATCACCGTCGACGCCTCCCACGACTCCCTCTCACACCCCTCGTCGAGACCTCGTCGTCGTTTCCCTCCTCCCCTCGCCGGAACAGCAAACCCGAGCCTTCATCCTTTGCCTGCCCCGCTGTTCGCCGGAGAAACGCGCCGGCGACCTCGTCGATGCCACCTCCGACCACCTCCCTTCTCCCTCGACCACCAGAGCCGACCCCCTCTCCTCCAGATCGCCGCGGTACCTTCCCCTGCACACCCGAGGCCCTTCACCCTTGCTGCAGCCGCCGCCGTCGCTTCGCCGGCGATCCAGTGCCGTCGAGCCATCGTGTTTGCACCCTGTTTCTTCTCGGTGAGTTTTCCTTGTGCTTCCTCTTGGTACAATCCCTCCGCTGGTCCGTATTTTGGATGCGTAGTTTATGTTTGCTAACTTTGTTGTTTTTGTTTGCTGCCGGATCCGACCGTTGCCGTCTTGGCGAACCCGACGCTACAGCGAAGCCCCCTAGTCCGTGTGATCCCGTTGTTCGCTGTTGAGACCTGATCCGTGGCCCGTGCTAGCTTATCGTGGTTTCGACCGACATCGCATCCGTGTTCCAGTTTACAGACCGTCGAGGCAAGTATCTGAATACTTGCTTGAACATGCTAGCGTGCGAGATCTAGTCTTGCCACGCAACTTTAATTCACATTATTGAATTCCGTAACTTAATGATGGCACTTGATATCATGTTGCAGTTATCTTTATATTGGAATCGTTACAACGGTTCCTCGTAATTATTTAACCCACATCAATCCATGCTTTAACCAAATAAAACGACTGAATCATATCTGCTTGAACTGTTAAACTATTCTTGAGACAATTATCATACTTAGTATAATTTCATGTAATTCCTTAACCTATTATTGCGAATCTTGCTTTACCTTGTGGCTTTTGCACCCTAAAGATGATTGAACTTGTTAATAAGAGAATACAAACATCACTGTAGTTATATGGAACATTGTGATTATTTACTGTTTCCTGCTGTTATTCATTATTGATTGTATACCTGTTGTGAGCACTTACCCGATTGCACGACATATTGACCTGACCCTGCTACACCTGACATATACATACATACCGACTCATCCTGTTGTACCATGACATTACTTGTCTCACGATTTCAAGCCTAATGCCGACAAACCTAACCATTCCTGCTGTCGATCCAGACAGACCTACTTTTACTTGACTTTGTTGGCATTAGTCCTTGACTACTGAATATCTGACCTGACATACATAGTTTGGGGGTATGGGGAAATCAAAGGTGAAACCGACTTGTAACTCAACAGTTCGATACATTGTTCTGATCAGTCTTACGGGCTTGGCCAGTCCGGGAGTGATGATGCTGACATCACTCGTCCATCCTACTACCTTTTACTGCTTAGCGGCACGTCTCGGACTCAGCCCCGAGGGTCATGACCGTGGTCCCGGGCACGCACGGGATACTATTGAGTTACATCGACGATTCATCAATTGGTTTCAAAGACTATAGAGTAGAAAACCTAATAGGACAGTTTAGTCACCAGTGCACATTACCCTGCTTGTTACTTCTTATTGCTGCTTTATTCATGTTCATGCTTGCACTGTTTATTACCATGTTTATGCTTTATGCTTGATATCATGACGCGCTGACGTCTGGGTTTTGCATGGCCCAGATTCCGTACCTTTGTCGTCGACCGAGCAGGAGTACTTCAGCCAGCAGGCTGAAATGTGAGTTCCTTAGAGTTAGTTTATTTATGTCATTTCATTTCCAGATGTGAGCCCGCATTATGGGACATACTGTTTATTCATTGTATTGGATCATTAGCTTCCGCACTTATTGTTTATTGATTCTTGTTATTATGGATTTGGACATGTATTAGATTAGTTTTATTCTGTTCTTGATATCCTTACAACCGTAATGTGACTGTGGATGGATACTTCCTACCCACAGGTAACATGGTTGGCTATGTCACGTGCCCAAATTTTGCGTACTCTGGGAAGCGGGGCGTGACAGATACGTTAGTCTAATTTGAGACTAAGATCAACTTAACAGGATCGTTTAGATCCGACAAAAGAGCAATTGGCTCTATTGTTCCAGTTTAGGGACATAGTGGTCCATTGCATGTATGGTCGTCGGGACCCGTCACCTCTCTGACGACGTTGAAAGATTACAATGACAAATGTCAGAGGAGTTCAGAGATGTACCCTTGAGCCAAAGTTGATTGGGGGAATTTATAGTCCAATTTGGGACTAAAGTCTGTTTGAAGGTTTAAGGATGTGTTAGCTATATTTGAGGCTAAGATCAACTTAAACGGTTGTTAAGGATACGTTAGTCCAGTTTGGGACTAAGATCGACTCAACGGGATCGTTTAGATCCGACAAAAGAGCATTTGGGCTCTATTGTGCCAGTTTAGGGACATGGTGGTCCAATACCAGTTTAAGGACATAGTGGTCCACCGTTAGTTTAAGGACGTTTCGCTCCGATATTAGTTTAGGGACGTCTCGGTCCAATATTAGTTTAGGGACGTCTCGGTCCAACATTAGTTTAAGGACGTTTCGGTCCATTATTAGTTTAAGGACGTTTCGGTCCACGAGTTTAAGGACCCCGCAGTCCGTATTCATGTGTGGTTGTTGGGACCCGTCGCCTCTCTGACGACGTTGAAGGATTACAACGACAAATGTCAGAGGAGTTCAGAGATGTACCCTTGAACCGGATATAAATTGATTTAAGAGAGCAATCTTGCTCGGTCAATTTAATTTAAAGACTTACGACCAAAATTGGGCTAAATCCAGTTGAAAATGTTCAACATTTTATTTATTTCTGGTCTATTAGACCTTTACTGGGGCTCTGCTCCTGTTTAATAATGTATGACATTATTTATTTTGTCAGGGCTGCGCCCATTTATATATGATGCAGAGCATCAGTCTTGTTTGGGCTCTGCCCTGTTTATTGCATTTTCAATTTTGTTTGGGCTCTGCCCCTTTTCATTGTATTGCAATTTAATTCGGCCTACTAGGCCCCTCTGATTTGGGCCTGGCCCTTCAGTAAAATAAATGCATTGCATTATTTAGGCGCTTTGCGCCAGTCAAAGAGCGCAAGCGCTTATGGTGAGGACACGTGTCATGCTCTGGTGAGCGCAAGCGCAACAGCGCAGTGCGCTGCGCTAGTGCGCTGCGCTAGTGCGCTGCGCTGTTGCGCTGCTGACACGTGGCGCTCCCTGGTGGCTTGCACCAACAAAGAGCGCAACAGCGCAATCTTTCAAGTGCCAAGCACTGTTTTATATTTTGATCGATTTCAAATCAAAGAAAACAAGTTTTCTTTTGTTTTCAAAGAACCAATGGTTCATTAAGAAAGTGCAAAGCACTATTATTACTTATTTTTCTTTTTATTTAAGATTATTGATCTTGTTTTTAGATCAATAATCTGTCCATAAGAGAATTTTCTCTTTTTCCTAAAGTTTTTTTACCTTATGTTGTTCTTGAGGAGTTTTCAAGAGTTCTCTTCTCCTTTTTTTTTAGAAAGATCTTCCTTCTTTTGAATTGAGGTCTGGGGTCCTTTTTATAGTGTTCATAAATTAGTTAAATTTGTTAAGGAAATCCTTTTCTAAGTGATTTGGGGAATTTTCCCCACCGTTGGATCTTTGATCTAAAGGCCCCTGTTTTACAGAAGAAAATCTTCTTGTTTTAACAAGAACAGAAAAGATTTCCTTAAATCTCCATTTTGTTTTTGCGCAATTCCCCCAGCGCGTGACACGTGTCGCGCAGCGCAGCGCTGCGCGACACGTGTCTGCGCAGCTGCGCAATGCGCAGTGGCTCTTTTAAAAACAAAGACACGTGTCGCGCAGTGCAGCGCTTGTGCAACTGCGCTTGCGCCACTGCGCAGACACGTGTCGCGTAGTGCAGCGCTTGCGCAACTGACCGTTGCTTTCTTTTACTTTTTGTTTTTAAAAGAGCCCTGCTCTGATTGGACGCATTGCCTCGGGCGTTGCGTTGACGTATCAACTTCTGACACGTGGCGCGTTGCGTGCAGCGCACGGGATTTGAAGCGTTGCTTCAAAATTTGAATTCAAACAGAGCCTTGCTCTGAATGGGGGAAACAAATGCCTCCCCACCGTTGCGCTCACGTGGCGCGCACGTGAGTGCAGCGGTGGCAAGATCCTGGCCGTTGGATCAATGGGCGATCTGAAGGGGCGCAGGCGCCTATAAATAGGACTCTTGGTCCTTGGTAATTTTTTTACCATTTTCAAGAATCTTGATTTTCAGAGCCTTGCTCTTGCTTAAGAATTTTAGAGCCTTGCTCTTGCTTCTTCCCAAGAACTCCAGAGTTCAGAACTTAAAACCATCTTAGGTATTAATAAAATTAAATTAAATTAAATTAAAGTTGATTAATAGAGCCTTGCTCTCATAGATCTTTGATCTAAAACCCTTTTGGGGTTTCCTCAACAGAGCCTTGCTCTTAAAGTTCATAGATCTACAGAGATCTTGTTCATGGGTTTTAACCCATGAACAGAGCTTTGCTCATGGATCAAATGTAGATTTTTTTTAGATCTGAAAAACGAAGAATTTTTTATAAGTTTTTATGGATTTTTCAAGATCCCAAAATTTTAATTCTTTTAAGTGTGTTAAAAAATTTGATGGATCTTTCCATTATTACCAAAGAACTATGCTCTTTTGAGGAATCTTGTTCCCCTGAGACCAGAGTTTGACAAATGTCACACTGTGACAGAGCTTTGCTCTAAAAGAGGAGATTTTCTCCTTGTCTCTAGAGATTTCCCATCAATGAGGATATTCTTTGTGGATCTTTTTGTAATGACCCCAAAATCTTTATACATTTGTATTATCTCTCTTCAAAAATATACCGTATTTATTTGTACTTGGTATTTTCCTCTTTCTATTAAATTTATTATTATTTTATTCCTCAATCTATTATGTATTTTTTTTCTAGGTACAATTTCTTTTTCTTATATTTAAGTTTTTAACTTCTCATTCTTATTTTTTCCTTTCATAAATATTTAACCCAAATCCATTATTCTTATTCTCCATAGCCCATCTAAAAAGCCCATTTTCTTTTTAAGCAACATCATATATTTAATTCTAATTAAATATGTGCATGAATAACCTTGTAGCTCATTGGTTAAGTCCTTGCATTGTTATTCCATAAGTCACATGTTCAAATCCTCATTCTTGCAATTATTTTTTATCATTTTTTTTATTCTTCTCATAACCTACAAATGAGACCTTTCATTTCCAAAATGAATGGTGGCCTTTCATTTCTCTTTTAATTCTTATGTTAAATGCATATATTATTATTTACCATTACACCATCTTTATTTGTCCTCCATCTTTTCCTTCCTCATATTTTTCCATCTCTCATTTCTCCCTCTTCACCTAAAGTCCAAGAAGAAGAATATGAAGAACTCTTCAAGAAGGTCTCGCTACTAACGCGAGGCTATCGGCGGATAGACAAGCCCGGTGACAATACCGGCTTGTGCATGTAAGTCCCTTCTCTCCCCCTCCCTCCATCTCTTTATTCTTCTCTTTTCATATCTCGTGAACCCGTTTTTATCCATATCGTAATCCTTAAGAGAAAAAATAAACATAAACATATACATATATATAAGTCTAGATACATATGGTTATATATGGTTTAATAATACCTTATTATCTCTTGTTCAAATTAAAGTATTTTTAATTCTTTCTTCATGATTATGAGTGTTTATTACAAGTTGTGAGAACATAGATTTCAATCCATAAGATATCTACGATATCTCATGGAATCGGTTTGGTTATTAAAAGAAAGGATAAAGCTTGCATAAAAATACTAGTTAATCTTTTTGCCGATTTTAGTATACACATCAATACCTTTAGGTTTAAAATAATTTTTAGAAATTGATTTTTACTTCTGAAAATTTCATGGAATTTACATATGATAGATTATATTATTTTTTCATGCTGTAAAAATTTTAGATCGATCCGCATAACGGTTTAGGAATTACATCGTATTTATTCACTGATCGTAAAACAGAAAACTGCAGCTATCGGTCAATTTCTAGGACACATAACTTGGTATACCAGTATCCAAATTGAGCAAACTCAGGTGTTTTTGATATCTACATCGAATGAACTAGATTTTATTAGTTTTATATTTTTACTGAAAACCGACGTAAAATATAGAAAACTGTGTTACAATATTAAGTGACGGATCTGGACATAATCTGTTCCGATTCGCACACTGTTTTTAAATTGGACATAACTCGAACACCCGATGTCCGTTTGTGATAAAATTTAGATGTGTAGATGCACCATTGATAGAACTATAATTTTATGTATATTATATTACTTAGGAATGCATGAAACAACCTGATATAGGCTTTGCAATAGAATATATAGTTGCTGTTCAGAAATCTGAATTTCTGTTTTAAACACTGACATTAAAATGATCATAACTAGAGATTTAGAAATCCAAATCATATGAATCTTGGTGTTTTCGATAAGTACATCAAAATACCTACAATTTTCTAATAATTTTCATAACCTGAAAACCGATAAAAATTAACTCAAACTGCGTTTAAAAATATGTGACGGTGCCGAATAGATTCTGATCCGTTTTGCGCGACGATACGAAAACATATATATCTCTCAAACCGGTAGTCATATTTAGGTAAAACTGGAACTCACGCATGCAAAACATTTAGAGCCATATTTCTGTTTATATTTCGCATTCGTTCAACTTGATTAATTAGTCGTACATAATATTTCTTTACAGCATTGTTTATGGTAGTTACTCGTATAATATACTTGACTCATTTCATGTTATTCGAACATGTATACATATTTAGCTTGATCATTAAATTGTTGTATGTACATAAAGACGATAATTAAATACTTGAGTTGTATTTTGAAAAATATACAATAGTATTTTTACAATAAACCCCCTCAAGTTTTATAAATTACAATAAGGCCCCTAACAATTATTGAACATCAAATTATCTGTCTTTTAGTCTGACTCGGGTTAGAGTCTGACTAATTCTGACTTGAATATAATTCAAGTCAATCTATATTTCAATCATATTCCAACACAACTTGAAATCATGAATCCCTGAATACAGTTAACAATATATTCATTTTTGACTGAATCAAACCATGGATATTCATTCCATTATCCTGATATTCCATTTACCTGATTATACAGTTGCAACATGTTTACTGATATCATGGTTTTGGTCAGTCACTCAATTTACATATTCCATTACTACAACACTGTTAAAACATTACGGGGTTTAAAGGGGTAGATTGGTACGGAAGATGTTAAAAGTGGAATGAGGTGGTCAGATTAAGACACCTAACACGAATACTGTTGCTGTTGTACCGTGGCATAACGGTTCCTTGTACTCTCCGTTTGCACTGATCTCTAGCATATAGAGATCCCCCTCGTATACACTGGCATTCTTCTGTACCAAACTACAAACAACTGCGTTAAACAATATTCCATAATATTCTACAACATAATACTCTAGAAAATACTGTTACTCTGCCATTCTCACTCCACTTTTCTTTGGGACTTACCGAGCGACCTGTTCGCTGACGACATTCTATTTCTTTCTTCTTTGAATGTCGTCAGGTGCGTTGGACCAAGTTGAGACCGAGCCAACAACTGAAGATTTGGAGCAGTTCCAAGAAGATCCAGAGCTCTAGACTTTGTACTTGTTCTTTCCAGTATTTCCTTTTATTATTATGCCACTGTTTAGGCATTGCTTTCTTTTTTTTTCATTCCAGTTGTATTTTCATTTCATGCATTGTATAAAGAATGTTATTAATAAAAGTTGCTGTTATCTCAATCTCATTTGTCTCTTGTGATTATTTTATATTGCTTAGTTACGCTTAGCGTATGTACTTCTGAGTACATACGTAGCGGGTCTCGTCACGACCACTTCGCCGTACATTGGGAAGCGGGACGTGACACGTCAGTTATCAGTTCCCAGGTGACATGAGTACAGCTTAGTCCGCTGACTTGACACTGTCACTTCGCCTCGAGTGTGTTCCCACTGCACTTTGATTACTACCCTACCACGGCTCAGAGGAGTCGTGCAAACAGGTAGTTTTTGGGTGCAGTCCCGAAGCATTTGGAGGCAGTGACGGTTAGACAGGATTCGTCTCTCCCGGTATTAGGGGTTGACATCGTGCTGTGTCCAGGAGAGCCATTACACGAGTAGTCCCTGGCCAGGGCAAGCGAGATATACTGGTAGGCTTCCAGTGTTATCTCAGGGTGTTCTGGGCTTCACTCCGACACGACTTGTACCGCTATTAGGGGACTGACGTTCACCGCCCCCCTAGGCCCGCCATGCGATGTATCAGACGAACAGACCGGACTGTACGGAGACTGTCACATACAGGCTCACTAGGAGTGCAGATGGGGTTCACCTCGTCAGTCTTCTTATCGACATCTACCTGGGGACCGTTACGTACAGCTAGTGCCGCTTGCGGTCTGTGGTTAAACCCACTGCCAGCGTAGTGTCGAGTCTTTAGAGTCCCACACAGAGAGCTATTCGCCTTTAGGCAAAACGAGTAGAGGTCGCATGGTTTTGCGACAGGGTTCGTTCGCATCCGCGCACTTGTGCACGTTTGCTGTCCGGACAGTTTATACTAGCGGGCTTTGGTTTAAGCCGGATCCTAGTATATGATTTGAGATTGGTTTTTCTCATTGTGTTCGTGTTCCTCGGATCACGAATGCGGGTGCGTATGCACGGTTGCTTGAGATTGAGGGAGAGGACCTTGTTTAGGGTTAATGACTATTGCCATTTTATTAACCCTATTGTTTTTGTGTGTATTATTGTTAATTAATAATTAGCTTAATTATTGTACATGGTTGTTGTTGTTGACACTTTGACTTTGTTGACTTGTTGACCAAGTTGACAATTTGACCATGATCATTTCATTTGGAAGATGCTCTTTGATTCTTGCAATTTGCATTAATAATGAAATGATAATGGTCACCTCTTGATTAAACCATGACAATTTTCTTGCTAATTAATTAATTAAAATAACTCACACATATTAGTGAGAATGGCTCACTAATATTTCATTCTATCATATCTTTTCTCTCTCTTGCTCATCCTCTCCCTCAAGCTCTCTCCCTCTCATGTGTTGAGAAACAAAAAGCTTGAGAAAAACCTTCACTTGATCTTCTCTACTCACTTCTAGGGTTCAAGTCTTAGCATTTCTTGCACTCTAGTTACTCCTAGCTTGGAGTTGAAGCTAAAGGTCGAGGCTTTCGGGTGGATCGTTCTTTGACGGAAGAAGACAAGCAAGGTGAGGCCTTTCTACCATTCCGACGAGCAAGAAGAGAAGGAGTTCGAGCTCAAGGTATAACCTTTCTACAACTTAACTAGTTGTTAGTTTGTTTTAGCTAGTTTTCGTTTAGTAAAGATCCTCACAAGCTAGGTCCATGTTGCCTAAGTCATTAAAAATCCAATTTTTATTATGTTTTCCGCCTCCCCGTAAGGACCGGGGTAGGCAACGTGGACTTACATTATGCCCATAATGCGCCTAAGGAACCTTCGAGGGCGGTCGTGTAAAGAATGAGAGGCTTTCCCTTAACTGGAGCAGCCAATACTGGAGGGTTCTGCAGGTACTGCTTGATCTCGTCCAGTGCGCTTTGGCATTTTTGGTCCCAGACGAACGGGGTCCCCTTCTTCATCAGGTGGCTGTAGGGACGACACTTGCCTGAAAGATTGGCTATAAATCGCCGTATGTATGCGAGCTTCCCTTGGAGAGAACGCAACTGTTTGAGAGTTCTCGGCGGAGGCATTTCCATGATCGCTTTGATTTTTGACGGATCTATTTCAATACCTCGGTGTCGAACAATGAATCCCAGGAATTTGCTTGAGGAAACTCCGAATACACACTTGAGCGGGTTCATTTTCAAATTGTATTGTCGAAGGCGTTGAAATACGGTCTTCAGATGTTCGAGATGTACCTCATATGATTTGCTTTTAACCACGAGATCGTCGATATAGCATTCGACGATTTCGTGTATAAGGTCATCAAAGATCTGCGTCATGGCTCTCTGGTAAGTAGCACCGGCGTTCTTTAAACCGAAGGGCATCACCTTTTAGCAGAATATACCCAAAGGAGTCCTGAAGGCTGTGTGCTTCTGGTCTTCGGGATGCATTTTTATCTGATTATAACCTGACGAGCCGTCCATGAAGGAGAAAACCTCATGAGTGGACGTATTGTCTATCATCAGTTCGGTGACTGGCACTGGAAAATCGTCCTTCGGGCAAGCTTTATTAAGATCCCGGAAGTCTACGCATATACGCACTGTCCCATTTTTCTTCATCACCGGGACGATATTAGTGATCCATTCAGGGTATTGAACTTCCTGGATGAAGCCAGATTCGATAAGCTTCTTGACCTCGGCGTTGATACTCATCTCGAGCTCAAGCCGCATTCTCCTCGGTGCCTGTTTGACTGGCTTGATGTTCTGGGATATCGCCAATTTTTGTACAGCAATTTCTGGATCTAGTCCCGGCATTTCGGAATAGTTCCACGCGAAGCAATCTCTATGCTGCAGAAGCACATTCTTTAACGCAGCTTCCCTTTCTTCAGATAGTAACTCGCTGATGAATGTCGGTCGTGGATCGCTTGCCGTCCCCAACTCAATCTTCTTGAGGTTATCTGCAGTGGTATGGATTCCATCTTCCAGCTCTTTTGGCGCTGGTGGGAATTCTGAGATTATTTCGTCGCTGCTGTTTTCGAAGCACCAAGGGAGCTCATCTATGTCCTCGGGCTCTTCTTTTAATATTGTAATCATATGACAGGTGCGACTTCGCTTCCAATCCCAATGTGGAACCGGTTCTTCTTTCGTGGCCTTGGGCTCGTGCTTCTGTAGCGGCGCTACCCTCCAGTTGTCAGACAGAGCGAATTTGCCAAGCTGATACTGATCTTCAACCCAATTCTTGAAGGTGAAGCAATCTTCGAGAGGGTGCCCTATCACCCTATGGTAAGAGCAATAATTTGGGTCAGAGACTTCGCCTGCTTGTTCGGGGTTCTTGGACTCCGGCAGTGTAAGCATTTGATGTTTTAGAGTAAGATCAAGTATCTTCTTCGTCTTGTCCCGAGGAAATGAGTACGCTCGACCCATTTTCTTCATGAGGGATAGATCAATAACGCTCGACTCCCGTTTACGTGGCTTCCTAACCCCGCTTTGTTGCTGTTGAGCACCTTTTTGGCATTTCGACTTACTTCTGCCTCTGCGTCGAGCCTTCTTTATAACAGGTTGACAAGGAGCGGCATTTTCATCCTTTACAGCCTGTTGGAAAAGGCGTTGTGTCCTGGCTCTCTCGTAGATGGCCGTCTCGCGGTTATGATCGTCTCGGACTTTTTGACCCGCTTCCCTTATAAGCTTGTCCATTTGTTCCTCGAACGACGGACTAGGCTCCTTTGCATCTGGAACTTTCACTTGCTTAGGATTAGCGTCCTCCCATTGAGCATCCGCTTCTTCATCGAAGTCGTACACGACATAGCAGCTGTTTAGTAGCTCCCGTTTCTTTGACCGGATGTATCCAAGCCCAATTGTTTCCATTCTCCCATTAAGCAGTTTGCGTTGAGTCCCGGGAACGTTCCAGACTTTTTCATAGAACTTGGCTTTTCGAACGGTTTGCTTGAAGGATATCCCCTGGCATTTCAGCAGCTTTTTCAAACCTTCCGTATAATATCTGGGGAGACGGATGGGCTGAAGCTTGTCGAGCGTAGGATCCGCGCCATGCCAGATTTCTTTTTCCACCTTGGTTTCTTCAGAGCGGTAGAACAAAATTGCTTTCTCGCTTTCTCGCCTGGGACGGATATAGAATGTCCGCAACTCTTCTATACTGTAGATATTAAGTGCATCCAGTTCTTTATGGTGTTTAAGCGGCACCATGGCGACTTGTAGACTTTGTTCTTCATCAGCGGACGTTCGTATGGAAGGTCGAACAGAGAATACAACACGGATCTCATCTTCCGAGATGCTACCAAAGATCAACGTAGGGGCGGACGGTCCTGGCTTGTTGTGTTGGGGCGGACCCGAATACACTATCGCCTCTTCCTCCTCGCTGTCACTGCCGAAGACAGGGATGGTGGCATTATCTTTATTCTCTGGCTTGTGACACTTCTCCGTATCTTCGAAATCCGGTAAGAAATATTTGGCATCTTCGTATTTGCGGACCTCGTTCACGGAGAATGGGTTCAGTTCTCCCGTTACGGTATACTCGAAACCATCCTTAAAATACTTCATACACTGATGTTGTGTAGAAGGGATGACGTTGTACTCGTGTAACTATGGCCGGCCGAGCAAAGCGTTGTAGCATGTCCTGGCATCTATGACATGGAACTTAATGTCCGTGACGAGTAGCCCGAAGCGTAGCGTCAGTATCACAGATCCAAGGGTCTTTGATGATTGGGAGTCGAACCCGGAAATGGTGATCTTGTCCCGAGCAAGGTGCTGGACGCTCATGCAGATTTCCTTCAACACCCGCACGTTGAGTAGGTTAACAGACGATCCGTTATCGATCAGGATTTTGCCTATCTTAATATCGTGGCAGTATCCCGAGACATAGAGAGGGCGATTGTGTTCGCACGTCCCAAGTAGAAGGTCTTCATCGCCAAAAGTAACATCGGCCGTGTGCACTTCTTCCAATTCATCCTTCATCTTTTCCTCGGCCAGGCATGCTTGGAATTGTTCCGGATCTTGTAGTGCCTTAATCAACGCATCTCTCGCCTCTTTTGATAGTAAAAGGGCGTCAAGAATGCTGAGCTGTGAGGGTAGCTTTCTCAGATGTGCTAAGACGTTGTAATCCACCTTTTTCTTCTTTGGCGGGTCCTTGGCGGCTAGCTCCTCCAGAGCTTGGTCATCTAAGACAATATCTTCAGAGACCTTTTCTTTCCCTTTATCTTTTTTGTTTGAGGGTCCGAGATTCTTTTCAGGCAGCGTCCGATTCCGCAGCCGAATATTTTCGCAGACCTTCGGTTCTTCTTCTTTTCCCAAAGTGGATTTTTTAAAGAGAGGGGAAAGTTCCAGCTCTTCATCAGAATCGCTCCCGAATGTAGGCACTTGTGACCCGCCAGTGTTAACCATGCGACAATTGCCAGCAGTTCTTTTAAGCCCTTCGGTCGTATTTCTTTGCTCTCGAAGAGTTTTACGCGTTTCCCGCTTAAAGCGTTGTCGATGAGCAACGTATCCTTGCCACCATCTATCGAAAGCTTTGCACTCCTGAATGGGGTGCGAAACCTTCTGATGATATAAGCAATAAGACAGGTGCATTTTCGCTTCACCAGTAATTTCTTCTTCGGAGGATGGTAGCTTCATGCCCATTGATATGGCCTTAGCAAACTTTTTCCTCATCTTGAATTGGCTTTTGTCAGCGGTGGAGGCATTTTGCTCCAGCGGGATCATCTCAGCTCTTTCATCAAGTCGCTGGCGCTTAGCCCTTTCAAATATAGCCGTCTCGCGTTCTCGATCAGCTTTACTTTTTAATCGAGCTTCGTTAAGGAACGCGTCAATCATTTCAACTGATAGCTCCGGAATTTTTGATTCGGTATCTGCCCCCAGCGTTTTAGTGCCAGGAGTCTCCTCATTGTTCGCGATCGAATGGGAAATCATATGATAGCTCGCCACATATTCCTCGGATTCACCCGATGAACTTTCTCCCTCGTCTCCTTCTTGAAAGACGTGATTGAGGAACTCTTAGAGCGTAATGGGAGTCCGTACCTTTTGGTTGTATTCATCCAGCGCGTCAATTTGCTTTTGCAAGTCCGTGCGCTTGTCGCCAGGCTACACGGGCTTCTTAGATTTCTTCTTCTTCTTTTTCGAAGATTTTGACGGCTGGCTGCAAGTGCTTGAACCACCATCATCGGTCTTTGGAGTTGGACGTAGCTTCAACATTCCCTCAATGATGTGTGGTTCCAACGGGTTCTTCCACTTGATTGCTGGACATGTCTGAAGATCGTTTAGCATTCTCTTTGTCTTGGCTGATAATACGACCTCCCAAGGAGCTTCTTCAATGACGGAGCATGTTGCCCCCGGCGTATTTGTCCCCTTAGAGGTGTGGGGTTGCGGGGGATTCACCTTCCATTTGTCAGATAACGCGAACTTGCCCTGTCGGTACTGGTTTTCAAGCCAATTCTTGAAAACGTAGCAATCTTCTATCGGATGGCCTAGTACTCGATGATAAGGACAGTAGTTGGGCTCGTTGACGTCACTTGGTTGTGACAGACATTTTGGATCCGGCAGATTTATGAGTCTGTTGCGCAACGTCAGCTCGAATAACCTCCTCGTTTTATCGCAGGGAAAGGAATAAGGACGTCTCATCCTATCCTCAAGGGGTACGTACGGGCGCATATTATTTTGACGAGCAACCGGCTTCGAGTCGCTCGGTTGTTGTTGAGCATTAGCGACGACAATCGCTTTTCCCTTCCCTTTATCATTTCGGGAGTCCAGCTTTGGAAGAGTAGGTTTATGGCCCATCTGATCCATCTGTGCAAGTTTGTCAATCAAGGCTTGGAAGGTAGTCGGCTTGAAAAACATCATAAACTGCGAGATGGTCGCTTGCGGATCAAGGGTTCCCACAAACATACCCACTGCGGGAGCTTCTTCAATGCACTGCTCGCACTTCGACCATAGGTTCCGCCATCGTATAGCGTACTGAACCCACATCTCGCCGGGTTTTATCCTGGCGTTAATCAGTGCCGTCATTGGGGTACGTTCACTGGCACTTGCAAAACGTTGAGTAAACAATAGCTCCATCTCCGCGAAGGTTTTGATAGAGTCGTTCGGGAGTTCAGAGTACCACTCGAACGCCGTATCCGATAAACTTCCAACAAATTGGCGAAGTAAAAGCTTGTCGTCACCGCCGGTGTTGCCGCAGAGTGCCCTGAACTGGGCAACATGCTGGTGAGGATTGCCCGTCCCCTTGTAGACATGGAACTTGGGAATTGTGTAACCGGGCGGGTACTTGGTTTGATCGTACCAACTTGGATATGGCCGCCCCGTTTTTACGACCTGGCCGGCTGCTTCGGTCGCATGATGAACCCGTATTTGTTGGGCGATGTATTCATCCAAATCAGCTTTGGAGATTGCATCCTCTTTAGCCGTCGACAGAGCTGGCGGAGGATTTGATGTCTCTCCCCTATCATCTCCAAGGACGATCGGGGGCTCTTCAGCCGGGGGATCTTGTTGTATCATCATTCCTATCATGTCCTGGAAGAGGAGGCCTATACGCTGTATGTTAGCTGCTTGTTCAGCGGCCTCTTTGTCCTTCTTTTCTAATATCCGACGAAGGAATTCGGCGTCGGTTTCTTCCTCGTGGCGCTCGTCCGAGGACGCTTCGGGGTTCTCTTTTGGCCCAGTAAGTGCAGCCATAGCATTCATCATTTCTTGGAGCTTTTGCTGTTGCTCCTGTGCCTTGGTCACTGATCGGGTGAGCGGTCGATGACCCGTAGATATGCGGCTATCTTCTTTACCAGATGCCACGTAGACGGTATGAACTATCATGCCCCCTGACTTAGGGCGTTTGGGTTCACCATTTTTAACTTTTGCCGCTGACGCGGGAGTTTTCTCTGGCCTCCTTCTCTTGTGGGCCGTTGAGGTTGAAGGAACCGTTGAAGGGGGCACCCTAGCAGCTGCTGTCCCCTGCTGTTTAATGGGACAGTCCTTGTCTTTTCCCACCTTTGCCTTTTTTCGTTGACGGGAGTGATCCAAGTCGATCATGGAGTCTTGAACTCTCCTCCAAACTTTATAAATTCTTGAGGACAGCCGTTGATGGGGCTGTTCTTGCTTCGTTTCTGGAGCTCTCTCCGCAGGTGGAGGAGATCTCTTCAATGTAGCGGTTGGAGAGTTTTTCCGTACCCTTCTCAGCAGTTCAAAGCTGTTCCCAGTTGGGACAACAGCGTCGACTTCCACCACTGGAGCCGGTGGAGTTAGCCCTGAGGGGGAGTTGCCCCCTGCCTTCCTCACTCGTTGCCAATGGCGACGTCGAGCATGACGAGCCGTTGGGACTGGCTCAGAGATAGAGATAGCTTCTTTTTGCCCCCTGTCTGAATGGGGCGCCACTGGTGTTAACCTCTTAAAGGCTGAGGTTGCCCTTTGAGGGGTGATATTCAACCTGTCGAAGACAGATCCTCGAGCAGAGATAGGAGCAGGAATCGTCAGTCTTGAAAAGACTGACTCTTTGACCGGGGAAGCCGCCTTGACGACTTCTGGAGCAGCAGTTATTGCCTTCCTTGGGACAGCCAATTTAGAGTTCTGATTTAGCCTGGCGAAAACAGAGGCTGTTGGTTTGGTAGTGGGCGACCCATTGACAGGGGCCGTCGTGGCAGTGAGCCGGTCGAAGACCGACTTCTTGTTCACTTCCGGTGCAGGTATTGGCGTAGAGAAGCTTGTAGGTGGGATCATGGTCCCGAAGAACATGCCAGTGGTGGCTTGGGTCACCTGGTCTACCGGCAGAGCGAGGAAGGAAGCCGCTTGGGGCCCATATGCTACACCTCCCGGTGAGGTGGAGCGTCCGTTGCAGTAGCATTTCGAGCAGTTGGTGCAGTTAAAGGCCATTGAATCTTGAGTTCTGTGCCAGGCAAAAGACCAAATCTTAGTAACTTGAAATCCGAAGGCAACCATTAATAAACCGCGATTGGTTCGCGAAGACGACACACGAAGTGTGGAGTGGAAAGAGGAGGAGGTCCCACCGGGCGTGCCAGAATCTGTTCCCCTCCGAACGGCGGCCGAGACGTTAGGACGTCCGGCCTGAGATTCGGGGCAGATGCTATATGGTTTTATCCGTCCACCTCTCCGAAGATGCCAAGTTGATTTATGGCACCGTGTATCGGAGGTTTAGACGGATGCGGCCGATGTAGCAGACTTCGTCAGATTCCCCCTCCTTTGAGGGGTTTTTGATTGTGGGGATGCTTTTCCCTGCAGGCGCAAGCCCCTG
Source organism: Agapanthus africanus (assembly GCA_030015575.1). Classification (NCBI taxonomy): domain Eukaryota; kingdom Viridiplantae; phylum Streptophyta; class Magnoliopsida; order Asparagales; family Amaryllidaceae; genus Agapanthus; species Agapanthus africanus. The sequence continues at coordinate 979,314,153 of CM057337.1, forward strand.
CAGTTAATTACGCTACCGCGTCGCGGTAATAACTTTCTCCTTCTCCAGAATTTCACTTCGTGTCGTGTGTGTTTGTTTTGTTTGTGGTTGCCCGTGGATCGTATACGGAGACTGAGTAATGCCGTCGCCCGTAGGACGTGGATTAGTCCAAATCCGTATTTACTTAGATTTGGGTTTGGGGTTTTGGTTTGAGGATGCGTTAGCCATGTTTGAGGCTAAGATCAACTCAAACGTTTGTTAAGGATACGTTGGTCTAATTTGAGACTAAGATCAACTTAACAGGATCGTTTAGATCCGAAAAAAGAGCAATTGGCTCTATTGTTCCAGTTTAGAGACATAGTGGTCTATTGCATGTATGGTCGTCGGGACCCATCACCTCTCTGACGACGTTGAAGGATTACAACGACAAATGTCAGAGGAGTTTAGAGATGTACCCTTGAGCCAAAGTTGATTGGGGGAATTTATAGTCCAATTTGGGACTAAAGTCTGTTTGAAGGTTTAAGAATGTGTTAGCCATATTTTAGGCTAAGATCAACTTAAACGGTTGTTAAGGATACGTTAGTCCAGTTTGAGACTAAGATCGACTCAACGAGATCGTTTAGATCCGACAAAAGAGCATTTGGGCTCTATTGTGCCAGTTTAGGGACATGGTGGTCCAATACCAGTTTAAGGACATAATGGTCCACCGTTAGTTTAAGGACGTTTCGGTCCGATATTAGTTTAGGGACGTCTCGGTCCGATATTAGTTTAGGGACGTCTCGGTCCAACATTAGTTTAAGGACGTTTCGGTCCAACATTAGTTTAGGGACGTCTCGGTCCAACATTAGTTTAAGGACGTTTCGGTCCATTATTAGTTTAAGGACGTTTCGGTCCACGAGTTTAAGGACCCCGCAGTCCGTATTCATGTGTGGTTGTTGGGACCCGTCGCCTCTCTGACGACGTTGAAGGATTACAACGACAAATGTCAGAGGAGTTTAGAGATGTACCTTTGAACCAGATATAAATTGATTTAAGAGAGCAATCTTGCTCGGTCAATTTAATTTAAGGACTTACGGCCAAAATTGGGCTAAGTCCAGTTGAAAATGTTCAACATTTTATTTATTTCTGGTGTATTAGACCTTTACTGGCTCTCTGCTCCTGTTTAATAATGTATGACATTATTTATTTTGTCAGGGCTGCGCCCATTTATATATGATGCAGAGCATCAGTCTTGTTTGGGCTCTGCCCTGTTTATTGCATTTTCAATTTTGTTTGGGCTCTGCCCCTTTTCATTGTATTGCAATTTAATTCGGCCTACTAGGCCCCTCTGATTTGGGCCTGGCCCTTCAGTAAAATAAATGCATTGCATTATTTAGGCGCTTTGCGCCAGTCAAAGAGCGCAAGCGCTTATGGTGATGACACGTGTCATGCTCTGGTGAGCGCAAGCGCAACAGCGCAGTGCGCTGCGCTAGTGCGCTGCGCTGTTGCGCTGCTGACACGTGGCGCTCCCTGGTGGCTTGCACCAACAAAGAGCGCAACAGTGCAATCTTTCAAGTGCCAAGCACTGTTTTATATTTTGATCGATTTCAAATCAAAGAAAACAAGTTTTCTTTTGTTTTCAAAGAACCAATGGTTCATTAAGAAAGTGCAAAGCACTATTATTACTTATTTTTCTTTTTATTTAAGATTATTGATCTTGTTTTTAGATCAATAATCTGTCCATAAGAGAATTTTCTCTTTTTCCTAAAGTTTTTTTACCTTATGTTGTTCTTGAGGAGTTTTCAAGAGTTCTCTTCTCCTTTTTTTTTAGAAAGATCTTCCTTCTTTTGAATTGAGGTCTGGGGTCCTTTTTATAGTGTTCATAAATTAGTTAAATTTGTTAAGGAAATCCTTTTCTAAGTGATTTGGGGAATTTTCCCCACCGTTGGATCTTTGATCTAAAGGCCCCTGTTTTACAGAAGAAAATCTTCTTGTTTTAACAAGAACAGAAAAGATTTTCTTAAATCTCCATTTTGTTTTTGCGCAATTCCCCCAGCGCGTGACACGTGTCGCGCAGCGCAGCGCTTGCGCAGCTGCGCAGACACGTGTCGCGCAGCGCAGCGCTTGCGCAACTGCGCTTGCGCAACTGCGCAGACACGTGTCGCGCAGTGCAGCACTTGCGCAACTGACCGTTGCTTTCTTTTACTTTTTGTTTTTAAAAGAGCCCAGCTCTGATTGGACGCATTGCCTCGGGCGTTGCGTTGACGTATCAACTTCTGACACGTGGCCGTTGCGCGCAGCGCACGGGATTTGAAGCGTTGCTTCAAAATTTGAATTCAAACAGAGCCTTGCCCTGATTGGGGGAAACACCCTAGATCTTTCATTGAGAATCTTTATGATAAGAGGAGATTGACCGAGTGTTGCATAGGAAACTCCAGAATATTATGGTATCGATATACCAGAGTAGACTAGCGTATACCTTCAAGGATGTACTTATGGACTACCATGGCCCCACTAGTATGTTCTGCATCATAGTCCTGGTAGTCAAGTACACATCCTAAGGGCTTTACCAACATGTAACAGAGAGACAATCAGTATACACGTTAAGGTAAAGAGTAACCAGATAGCATACTATCATGTCGAGCAAGAAAGTCCTCCCTATATATGTCCAAGCATCCACTACAATATACATATCATGTATAGTAATGGCCTCTAGGGCATACATATAACTAACAATCTCCTACTTGCACTAGGGCCATCAGATAGCAGTGGTTGTAGTATCACATACTCAACCATCTTATAAAAGTCTCTCTCTGGGAAAAAGGCCTTTGTGAGTGGATCCGCCTTGTTGTCCTCTGAGTCTACTCTCCTAACCTCGATCCCCTGGAGATCAACCATCTCCATGATCAGGTGATACTGCCTTAGAATATGTCTGGATCACTGATGGGACGGGCGTTCCTAGACATAAGCCACAACTCCATTGTCTCACAATGGTAGGAACGAAGTTTATCTCATGAACTAATATACACCCAGACTGCCTCTTTGGTAGTATCTTTGCTAGCGATGTATCTAGCCTTTATCGTCTAGTATGCCACAGTATCCAGCTTGGAATTCTTCCAACTTACCGTCCCTCTACTGAGGGTAAAGACAATGCCTGTGACTGAAATTCAGTCGACCTTATCACCCTGGAATCTATCCAGTGATTCTTCCCAGGATCGATTGATACCATTTCACTACACTTAGTGAGAATCCTAATATCCACTTAGATCTATCCCATAGATCTAAAACCCAGGATTTAGGAGGTATCACCTTAATCCTTAATGGAGAATTAATGTGATAAGAGGAGATTGACCGAGTATAGCATAGGAAACTCCTTCGCTATCAAGAGTATGCCATCCACGTACAATACGAGGATCATTACCACACTCTCTACTACTTTTTTGTATATACAAGGTTCATCTACCATTTTGATGAAGTCAAACGTTTTGACCACTTCATCAAAATAGATGTTCCAACTTCGCGATGCCTGCTTTAACCTGTAAAGAAACTTGCACACGTTTCCGCTGCTCCTACTGTCTACGAAGCCCTCTGGCTGTGTACTTATAGACGCCTTCTTCCAAGTCACTATTTAGAACAGCAGTCATGACACCCAACCGTCAGATATCGTAGTCATAGTATGTAGCAGTGGCAAGTAGGGTCTGGATGGACTTAAGCATAAGCACTTAGAACAGGTTTGATCATAAGCCACACCTGGTCGATGACGCAAACCTTTAACAAGTCTAGATTGGAAAGTCTCAACTTTTCCATGTACACCAAGTAATCTTCTCAAGATATACTTGCTCCTAATGGGGATTTAACTCTTCAGATATAGTAACCAAAGACCATACTTCATTGGTGTACATAGATTCCATCTCAGATCGCATAGTATCCAGCCATTCTTACAGAGTCCCCACTTTTGATGGCCTGCTCGAAACTAGTTGGGTCATCATCTCATGATGCAATCCTCGCTCCCACTGGTTTTAGAGAAAACAAAGTATATTTCGGGTGGGTGAGGAACCCTACCAGATCGACGGAGAGGCTGAGGTTCGTTGGGAGCTATTGAATCCTCCGGTTCTACCAAATCATCAGCTGTAGTTTGTATAACTGGAACTCCTTCCAGTTCTACCTCATGACCACTAATTTGTTTCCAAAATAAATTCCTTTTCTTAAAAAAAGGTGGCATGCCGAGAAATAAAACACCTTTTGTTTCTCGGTGTGGTAGAAGATATTCCCTTGCGAATGCTTGGGATATCCAACAAACTTCTACAGGACTGACCTTGCCTCGAGCTTGTCCGGATTTTTCTTTTAGACATAGGCCGGACAACCCCAAATCTTAACTTGCTTAAGAGATGGGCTGTTCCCATACCATATCGCATATGGAGTGGTAGGCACCTGATTTGGTTGAAACACGATTCAATAGGTACGCAGCTTCACAAGTGCATAACCCTCAAAAGGAAATAGGCAACTTAGTAATACTCATCATAGAGCGCACCATATCGTATAGGGTGCTATTGCTCCGCCCCGATATACCGTTGTGCTGTGGTGTATACGGAGGAGTAATGCTGAGAGAGAATCTTATTCTCCTTTAGAATAGTCCAGGAATTCCGTGCACAAGTATTCTCCTCCCTGATCATATCAAAGGACATAATACTTATACCCGTTTTGGTTCTCTACTTCTGACTTATATTCATTGAGTTTCTCAAAAGCTTCAGGCTTGTGTTTCAACAGGAACATATGTCCGAATCATGAGAGATCATCGGTGAATGTAATGAAGTACAAAGAACCAGTCCTAGCATGTATAGATAGGGGATTCACATACATCATCATGTATCAATCCCAAGAGTTCACTAACTCTTTCTCTGTTTCCAGTAAACAGAGCTATGGTCATTTTATCTTTGTGACATGACTGGCAAGTTTCACAAGATGTAAATTCAAACTGATTTAAATATGCATCTTAATGTAACTTAGCTAGTCGGTTCGCATTGACATGACCTAGTCTACAATGCCACAAGAAGGATTCGTTCATTTCTGAACTCTTCCTCTTGTGTGTGTTCTGTAGGTTAAGAACTGTGGTTTGATTTAGAACGTATAATCTTTTAGATAACGTGCCTGATCCGATCAACTCTTGATATAGGAAATATTCAAAATATTATCCAACAATACAAAATTATATCCTTCTTTACTAAATAAAGAGACTGATATAATGTTGTATATCAGGTTCGGTATCTAATAACATTCATTCAGAATCAATATATTTGGTAATACAGGGTGATAACTGCCAACATCTTGGCTGCAACAATTGCACCGTTTCCAACTTTTGAAACTTTATCACCCGTTCTCGGTTCTCTACCTGTCTGTAGCCCATATAACAAATTACATATGTGGAATCCTGATCTGGTATCTCATACCCAGAACGTAGAGGATACTGAGAAGATGCATCATCATGCACTTTCTTCATTTGGGCGGCACGGGAATCCTGGTAATCCGCTATTTCCTGCTCGGTCTTATAACAATTATAAGTTGGAGCGGGACCAACGTCTCCCAGCGCAGTATAACAAGCGGGTTCGGTCAATACATCCATATTATTATCTTGATTAAGGCGTGACATGGTCGCTACCTGGAGAGAGAGAGAGAGAATAAAATACTCTGCGTGCGCTCTTGCAAGATCAGATTGGTTATTATTTTATCTAATCAGGATGGCTCTCACTGTTTTTATCAAATCTTCCTTCAAACCCTAAAAGTAAAGACTAGCCGGGATTAATTGCATCCTATAAGTTCGCCAATCTTTCAGCCAGGCCAGTGCCGGTACTTTGAGGGAGGTTCCCCGTGCTTTCGCACGGACCTAATTAAAATAAACCTCATTTTCCTAGGTGCGTAACCCCGTTGACACCTTTCTAGACACCTACTTGATCGGCTAATTGTAATGTGTAAAACTCTCCCAGGAGTAACAATTACTCGCAGTGGGTATCGGGATCCAACTATCTTATAGAAGGTATGCAATCTCATTGTAAATTTCAACACTTGAAATTCCTGATAATTCTGCCCCCAGCACCCTATGACCTTGACGGAGGTCAACAAACCATAGACCACTAGTCAAGTTCATCCCGTCATTTCTTGATTGAATCAAACCCACCCGCATGACCCTTGATGGGGGTCAACAAGATCGCACGACTACCCTAATCCAATCTGCATCATATGCATAAGCAGATAAATACTAATCAGCTACCGCACACTACGTCTTGACGGAGGTCAACAAACGTAGTACGAATACTAAGTAGGACTTATCTGAAATGACGGAGGGCTAGACAGGTTTTTTGTGAAAACCTATTGCGTAATGAACTTGATATCGTTGTAGAATCAAATGATTTTTAAATGGAGTGTTTTTGAGGATTTTTCTAGTTTCTCTAAAGAGGTCACTCCCAGTGAAGGGATCTCGGCTCTTTTCTCGTCGAATGAGGTGCAGGATATTCATAATATCACTATGCAAAGAAAGAACTAGAAAAGCAATCAAAAGACAAAATCGAGGGTTGTAGCATTTGCCAGTTATTGTTAAAGGGGTCACTCTCGGTGAAGGGATCTTGGCCCTTTCCTTATCGAATAAGGTGCAGAATGTTCAACAAGGAACACCGCTATGCAAAGCAAGAACTGTAGCTACCTGTTTTTTGAAAATTCGATTCCACAACATCATTAGGTTTATTTTCTTTCATTAATCATATTAATGAAGTCCCATCATTTTAAGTTACCTAAACATCACAGATAAATACAACGTACGCTTATGCCATCCACATTCGCATCGATGTCCCCTCGTGCACCGTTAGGTTAGCTAACTAACGGCAGAGCGGGGCAGTGCTAGCGTGGGTGTAAAACATAAGCAACGTCTATATAATATATCATATATACTATATATTGTATCTATCTCAACATATCAAATGATCACATCACAGATATCGCAGCAAAAGAAACATATGAAATATTGGATATATTAGGAGGTCCGTGTTTTATTTTGAGCCTATATAAAACACGGATTCCACGGTCGCGATGAATAGCCAAACCCATACCCTTAGACCCCTACGAGAGCGGCAAGCAACCTTACCAATTCTAGAGTTAGAAGACCCAGACTCGACTCCTCGAGTTGGTCTCCCACTGGACTCTAGAACCCGATTACTTGTGTTCCCCTCCTTGGGTCTATCCTAATGCGGAAAAGTAAATAATATACAACAATAGAGACATCATCCTCAACCCGGAAGTGCCCCAATAAAAGAATATTACATACACTGAATTTTACAAGAATGAAAATGAAAACTCTCATCTCACATAAAAACCCCGGCTATTCAAAACACGCCGATCCAATATAACAAATCCAGCAATACATAACATCACATGTCATCAACGTAAGTAAATATGCGTATCCCAATTATCTTTGACATATAGCAACGAAACCGGCGACACACTATATATTACACTTATGGTCGCAGAAAAACTAGACGATGTTAAACATTCCAATTGAATCAACAAACACTCACAATTACCCAGAAAGCTCAACACTTGAGCGTAGTTTAATAGGATTCAGCACATACCACAGTACCGATGATCCAGCCGTAGAAGGGCCATAACAGGGAAAGTCCCTGGCCAGGGCTGGTTTAGAGATTTACTGGTATGTGTTACCAGTAGTTTCTCAACCCGTTATGAGCCTCATATCGGCATGACTTATCGTTTATTGGGTCTGACGTTTACCACCCCTAGACTTGATATGCCACATATCAGACGAGGAGACCGGACTGTACGGTAGTGTCGCTGTCAGGCTTTTGCAGGAGTTGGAGCGGGCTTGCTTGCTGATCTTCTGATCGCTCAATACCCGAGTAGCCGTTACGTCCAGCTAGTATCGTTGACGGCTTGTGGGTGCTTGATGTGATCATCACCTACTACCGGTGTATTGACGTGTCTTTAGAGTTCTACATAGAGGTTTTACAAGCTCAGGCAAAACGAAATAGGAGCACATATGTGATATGTGCGGGACCGAGAATTATGCGTGTATGTGATACCGTATTCTATTCTTGCGACTTTTGTATCGGCCGGTTATATATGATATAGCCGGATTATCGAATCAAGTGTTGATTCGATAAGTTGGTACATTTAGTGTTAGTCGGTTATATGTGATATAGCCGGATTATTAAATCAAGTGTTGATTTGATAATTTAGTGTATAATTGTATATTTGATATACTAATTTATATTAACTAATATTGGCTCACTTAAGCATTCTTTTCTCACTTGTGTGTACATGTAATATATATGTGATATATATCGATGTGCATTGTTTATTTTGTGTGTGTGTGTGTCATGGTTGTTGATACACACTACATAGGTGTATGAGACATACACCATACTAATTAAAGTGGTGGGGTTTTAATGTTTAAAGTAAATCAAAATTAGTGGATTATTTGTTTTATGCATGAAGCTTGTAGAAGCTTGTAAGTGCTTTGACAAAGTCCTCCCATTTTGTTTTACTTAGGATATTTATTAACCTAACCACTATAATTAGCCATGGTTATGTCTCTACATGAGTTAGTATATGATACCCACTCACCCATGGTTATTTATCTCACTTTGGATTAGTTCATTCTCTTCTTCTTTTCTTCATCTTCTTCTTCCAAAAGAAAACCTTGCTAGGGTTTGATAAAAGTGAGAAAAGAAATTCTAAAGTGAGCCCACTTCCTATTTCACCATCCTCTACTAGATTAGCACTTTAGTATAGGGTGTTTGCTTCACTTTGGTGAAGAAGTAGCTTGAGTTCGTATCCCCTCGACGTAGATCATCTTCGGCCTCGAAGACTTCAAGAAAGATCGTTGCCCTCTTCTCATGGAGCCGTCTAAGAGTCCGGGAGTTCGATGATCGCAGCGAAGGGACTACTACAAGGAGCTTATGAAGTGAAGGACCGATCTACAAAGGTTGTATTTCCTTTTCACTTAGATGTAAAATGGTTTACATTCATTTCCGTATTATTTTCTAGTTATTGATTCTTGTTTAGAGTTCCTTGAAACGACAATTTTTTGAAAATGGCATGGACGATACCTCCCGAAACCTTGTTGCCGTCGATAGGAACCCTACAACTAGGACATGCGATTTGTTGCCTACCCCGATACGAGGTCATCAGATTAATTGATTCCAGCTAGAGACGACTTCACGCAGGTACGTTGAGAGTCGATACAGACGATCGAATGTCAAAAATCTAACTTTGATTATCGATAATTTATTCTTTTCAATGACAAACGCACACACAAAGCATATACACGTATTTTCTCATTTGTCAGTAACCATCCCGTTCTTAGATTTCTCAATATAGTCATCATAACCTACAATTTATATGTTATACAGTCTAACATGGCCCATAAGTAGGAGCAGAGTTCATTCGACGGGTGGCTAATGCATTCTCGACAGTACGTCAGAGTTAAGGACTGGATGTATGTGGATTGGCAACAATGTTTGCAACCTAAGTTTGTCGCAGGAGTTACTACTTTTATTGAATTTGCACGCACACATAATAAGATCGTGATAGAGAAGATTCTTTACCCGTGCAATAGATGTGTGAATAAGTACTGGCAGAAGGTAGAATTTGCAGAGCTTCATATCGTTAGACATGGTTTTACTAGACTTTATACAACTTGGCTATATCACGGGGACGGAGAAGAACACATTAATGAGGCAGAAGAAGAAGGAGAAGACGGTAATGCGGAAGAAGAAGAAGACGGTAATTTCTCTACTTCAGAAGAAATGGAGGATATGGTAGAGGCTGTCCTAGGTGAATCTATTCATACCGAAGATGACATTCCTTCCGGTCAAGGACCGCGTGCGGATAAGTATGAAAATTTCATGAATGATGCTAGAAAACCAATTTATAAGAATGCAAAGTATTCCATCCTCTCATGGTTCGTCCAACTTTTCCAGATTAAGTGCCTAAATGGATGGAGCAACAAGTCATTCACAATACTTCTTTCGTTCTTGAAAGATTCTATGCCCCCAGGAAATAACGTACTCGGCAGCTGGTACGGAGTCCAGAAGATGATGTCTGATTTGGGTCTGAAATGTGAGAAGATTCAAGTATGTCCTAAAAATTGTGTGTTGTACCGGAAAGAGAATTCATATTTGAAAGTGTAACAACCCTAATTTTCTTATACACTTTTTCCATACAAATTTTTAAATTTGTTTTTTTTCAAAATCCTTAAAGGGGTATTTATTACCTGAGCATAAGACTTAAGTAATTAATTAGCAATTTAATTACAAGAAGGAGCTTGTAGCTCATTGGTAATACCTTGCATTGCTGAACCAAGCCACCAGAGTTCAAATCTCATGCCCCACATTATTTTTAATATTTATTTTGTTTTAAATTTTATAAAAGCTCAACAGTCAACACGTGATAACTCCAGACTTTCCCTTACACCCACAAAACTAAATGCACCAGACACTTAATCAGGCGACTCCCCACCTCCCGACACCTCGACTCGACCGGGATCGGCCGAGTCGGCTGAACCGCCGAGTCGTCAACTTGGGAAAGTTGGCTCTTAGCCTCCCCTACCCCCTGGATACTTTAAATCTGCAGACCTCTTCCAGAGAGCTCATTATACCCTATTTACTCCAATTTTTAATGATTTTTAATACATTTTTACATTTTTAAATCAAAACCCTTCATCTAGCCTAACCCTAGCCTAACCCTATAAATACCATCCCTATCCTCTACCCTCTCACCCCAAACTCTGAGCTAACTCTAAAAAAATTCTCAAGAAATCTTGTGTACTTTGAAATCGAGCACGAAGCGAAGCTACGGCGAATTTTCCGGCGAACTTCCGACGATCATTCTAGGAGTTCCCGGCGACGAAGCGACGCACCGACGACTCCTCTCGTTCTATCTCTTTCTTCTAGTTGTCCAAAGCCCATAAGTCCCCAAATTCTACCTCTCTTTTCTTTTCTAAAATACGGATTTACAAACCCGACGGAATCGGAACAAATCCGATTTCCGATTCGGTTTTCTTATAAAACTTCACTTCTCGTTAATACAATTATGCTTAAACTTCCTCATGTTGACTATTAAACACTAATCAACCAAATTGATCAAGTTTCATTTCATAAAATGATGGCTATTTCACTTTATCGTATTTTTCATTTAAATACCACATTGTTTCAATTATACATTTAACTTCATTAAACTTGCTATACCTTTAAGTAGACCACGAAGTAATGACCTACCTCCTCACACACTCATATGCAACATAACTGTAACACCGTAGAATGTGATTAGTGGCTAATTATACTCTATTGTATAGTTTTTAGTTAAAAGTTTACCAAAACGATCTTTAAATATTTTATCAAAATTAATGAATATTTTATTAGAATTTATTTAGGCTTGCACGCACTTTTGCATGTAAACTAGGGTTAAACCATGTTTAACAACTATGGTGAACTAAACTAATTTTTATGAAGCTAATTTGAATTTTTATTAAGTGTTTTGGTTATTTGTTTTTTTTAAATGGAAAATGAATTAGTTGTGGTTGACTTGGAGAGAGAGAGAGGGGGGGTGGGCATCATGGTTTAAGCCATGCTCACATTTAATGAGGAGAGAGAGGGGGGGTTGATTATTCCATGCTCTCATATCTCTCTCATTTCTTTTTTCTTTTGCCTCACTCATTTTTCCTCACATATCTCTCACTCTCACTCACACACATACCCATATCAGCAACAGCAGCACTCGGCAGCAGCAGCAGCAGCCAGCAACACCACCACCACCACCAAGTAGCAGCAGCATCAGCCCAAGCAACAGCAGCAAAAACAGCAGCAGAACAGGCATCAGCAGCAGCATCACCCAGCAGCAGCACAACTCCTTCTCTTCTTCTTCTTCTCCTTCTCCTTGCACCTAGGGTCAAGTGAGGTATACTTCTTAGACTTAACTTCTTTGCTTGCTAAACTTATGTGTTATTTAGCATCGGTTAGTATTTAATATGAGTTTTAGTGCTTGAAATGGTGATTAGTGTGGATATTTGGCCAAGTGATGATTTTGGTGGTTAGCTTAACTTAATTAGGTGCTATAAGGCCCTTTAAACTGAGGTTTAACACCAGATTTCACAAAAATACCATAGGGTTTCTATTTAGTGTCAATAAACGATTTTAATGTCAATATTAGCCTTTCTGTGATCTGCTGTTGACCCGGTTGTTTCAGAAAAAATCTGTGATAACTGGAGCATGCACACTAGACCTAGACCACACACACGAAGCACAAGCCCCAGATTCCATACCTGGGCCGCCAATTTAATCGTTCTGGTCGCAAATTGCCGCCAGAAGGGGGAGTTAGGTGTTAGGGTTTGGTCTATGGTACGTGAGTGGGTTTGGGGTTTGCTGCGTGTCACGACGTGTCGGGATAGTTTCAGACTCGTTTACACACGTTTCAGCATATTGGACACACTCGCGTTTAGTTCGCGAAGCGAGTTTCTCGTTTGGCTTCGATATCACGTTTTTATAAGATTTTTGCTTATATGGATTCTTTGTGTAAATTCTAGGTTCGCAGGCGAGTACGTCGGACGTCGCAAAGAAAGGGAAGCAAGTGGTCGGCTACGCTTAGCACGAGACCAGGTGAGTAGATTTAACATCTACGGGAAAATCTCCCGTATGGCGTTAAGCGCCAGGGCGTGATAGGATATTTTAGTCGTATATATTCAAATATACTATTGTAGCATACACATTCCTTGTTGCATATAGAAATGGTAGTTATATGACACTGCACTGTCACTAACGGTTTAAGCTGCACGAGTACTATTTGTATGTTACACTCACACCGTTAGTGATTGTCATGACACTAGCACTATAGGATTGCTACGAACCATACATCATTTTGATTACCGCATCATTGATGATTAAACCAGACTCGATCGCATATTGGCATATATATATATATATATATATATGAGATTAATGGAGGAAAGAGGCCATAGGAGGGAATTCCCTCCTATGGCGTCGAAAAAATACCCCCTCCACCAATTTTTCCGACGATCGGCCCCCATCATCTTCATCGTCATTATTTAAGATGCGGGTACACCAAATTTCATGTGATTCTACAACTTTTTCACCGTTGATTTAGTGGGTTCAAAATTAACGGTTTACCGACAATAGAACTTTTTACATTGCTAAATCAACGGTGAAAAAGTTGTAGAATCACATGAAATTTGGTGTACCCACATCTTAAATGATGACGATGAAGATGATGGGGGCCGATCGTCGGAAAAATTGGTGGAGGGGGTATTTTTTCGACGCCATAGGAGGGAATTCCCTCCTATGGCATCTTTTCTCCATTATTCTCTATATATATATTGATATACCTATTTTGGTGCACACATACATTGCTATATCTATGTTGCGCACATGCATATCATATATTCATATGCATATATATATCTTCATACTTGCGCACATGCACACTGTATATTCATATCGGTGTACACATACATTGATATCTTCATACTTGCGCACATGCACACTGTATATTCATATCGGTGCACACATACATTGATATCTTCATACTTGCGCACATGCACACTATATATTCATATCGCTGCACACATACATTGATATCTTCATACTTGCGCACATGCACACTGTATATTCATATCGGTGCACACATAAATTGATATCTTCATACTTGCGCACATGCACACTGTATATTCATATTGGTGCACACTTACATTGATATTTTCATACTTGCGCACATGCACACTGTATATTCATATTGGTGCACACATACATTGATATCTTCATACTTGCGCACATGCACACTGTATATTCCTATTGGTGCACACATACATTGATATATTCATACTTGCGCACCTACGCACTGTATACCCATATTAGTGCACATATACATTGGCGCACTCATATTTGCGTATATATCCACATGCACATCCATACCTATATACATACATATGTCACATACATGGATGATATTGGCTTTGATTTCTAGAAAATAGGGACCGCATGAGATATTTTCAAAACTGGATCCATTTTAAAATAGCGGTTTCCCTTTTACTCTTAGTGGCATACGCCACATTGCATGGATTTACGCATTGAGTTTTGAATTTGTGTGATTTCTGGATTTGAGAACTGTGGTATTATTTTAAGAAAATATGCACTGTTTTGAAAACCCAGGTTCTCTTGATATGATATTTCAGTGCGTCCACCATGAGTTTTCTCGGTTCATGAGAGCTTGTGTGAGTATACCCGATTCGAGGAGTGGTAGGCACCGTCTGCGGGTACATGGTGGACCCGGTATGGTACCCCGGAGCAAGAAGACTCGTATAGTTAGACGGTGAGCCTGGCGGAGGGACTACTACCTACCGGTGATTGGTGGGTCATGGCGGTTATCCGGAGGATACTGACCAGAGTTGAGAGTTGGATGCGGGCCGACCCGTACTGCCAGGGCCGAGGGCCCATTCCGCAGACGGAGCCCGTGGGTCGATCCGGACTGACGGAGCCCGATACATGAAGATTTGCGTGTCGATGCTGGACATGATTATTTTATGATATTTCGAGTGCCGATGTTGGACACTCATGATTCTATGAGATTTACAGGATTTGAGGGCCGATTAGAGTAACGGCGTCTGAGTTTTACTGGGATTTGGGGTGTATTGGATCGACCCTGGTTATTTTTTTCCACGTTGATATTCCGTGTAGATGATATTTTATCCCATGCTCAGCATTCAGTGTTATGCATCTCATCCTGCATCTGTAGTACCTGATAGAGCACTTTTGCACGATTATTGCATACCCTTCTCATCCTATATAGATGTTATTAGATTGCACTTGCTATGCATGATTATTGCATACCATGCTCATCCTATATAGATGTTATTAGATTGCATTTGCTATGCATGATTATCGCATACCCTGCTCATCATATAGAGATGTTATTAGATCCCACTTGTTGCATGATTATTGCGCATCCAGCTCATCATATAGATGTTATCTGTTGGCATAGGTTAGAGTGTCGTAGTACGTGCATACTCGCGATTACCTTTATATGTTATCTACTATTCACGAGCTGGCAACTCACCCCCGTTGTGCCACAGTGTTTGCAGGTTGCCCCTCAGAGTAGTTGCGGCAGGGCTACTTTCTTATATCTTTTGCTACGGATACCACTGTAGTTGGCGCGTGAGCCCTTTTGCCGATAGGTGGGTTTTTGCGGTATCCGTTTATTTTTTTCAATTCTACACACTATTGTATCTAGTACTCTCCATCTACTATTCATGTATTGACTTAGAGACCAGTTGTGAGGACGCTGTATATTATTTTGTACTTTGGTGTCGATCTCGTTGTGAGACGACTTTATCTATGCAGTTTTATCTTTTATGATATTTTTCCACTTATATTGCTCATTTCTTTACTACGGCGTCGTATATTATTGTGGTGGTTGTTTCCGCCGTTGGGCGTGATTGCTCCCATTTGGGGATGCTTTATTCGTATTGCATGCCATTTTTCTTATATCTTGTCTTGCACCCGATTTCGGGGCTAGTTTTTACAAAGGAGATGCTGCCAAAATTTTTAAAGAAAACAACTTAAACTTTAAAGAATTTTACTACATTACTCAAGGTTTTCTAAATGTTTTAAACTAATGTTTTCTTTCACTCACTTTTTCAATGGTTTTGATTTTTGGGTTTTGGCTTACTTAATCGCGTTACGCCTGTAGACGTTACGTGGTTGAGTGCCGGTCACGGGCCGAACTTTGGGTCGTGACAAAATTGGTATCAGAGCGTACGTTTTACCTTCGGAGTGTAGGATGACCCTGGTATAATGGAGTAGGTAGCTGAAGCAGAGTGGCGTGGCGTGTGTATGTTCCGCGGCATACTCACGACATGGTACTCCGCCTAAGTGACCGTAGGACTTATTGATTGAAATTCCTTGATGATTATATACATTCTGGTGATTCGAGTTCCGTATCCTTATCAAATCCTACCTTCTTTTCAGCCATTATGCCGCCAAAGACTACGAGGGCGCAGAGAGCGGCCGCAAGAGCCGAGATTAGAGTTGACTAGTCTGAGACGAGGACTGACCTGGGCAGTACACCCGTTATACTAGAGTAGACTGTTCCTCCTACGACAAATCAGATCGCTATGCTAGGGGCCGGTATGCAGGAGATGCGCCAGATGATAGGGTCGTTAGTCGAGACACTTCTAGCGCAACGACCAGAGGTAGTCCTACCCGTTACAGGGACCGTGATGGTACCTACAGTACAGGCAGTTACCCCTGCAGCCACAGAGGTCATCACAGTATCGCTATCAAAGTTTATGAGGCTGAAGCCTCAAGTTTTCATAGGCACCGATACAGCCGAGGACCCACAGTCTTTTATTGATAGGATGGCCCGGATATATCTTTCACTCAGATGCTCAGATGCGAGATGGGTAGAGTTCGCGAGCTTTCGCCTGGAAGGTCTTGCGCAGAAATGGTGTGAGTCGATCGAGAAGGGCAGAGCAGCAGGTCTTCCTCCTATGACCTGGACCGAGTTTGTGATGGTATTTCTAGCCCGTTTCCTTCCCCAGAGTGTCAGGGATGCCTGAGCACGTAGGTTCGAGTCTTTACGTCAGACGCCGGAGATGACAGTGGCAGAGTACTGTAGGGTGTTTTTCGTCAACCCATTGAGATGGGAATATGCACGCGCTTGTCAGGCGCATTATAGATTCCCCCTGCCTAGGGCAGGCTGGGGTTTATTGACGGTGGGGATTCGAATCTCCGGCAGCTGCAGACTAAACTGTCGTTAATTACCCCTCACCTTTGGAGCGAGGGAATCTCCGATTGACGGGTTAAACTGGCCATGCGAACTCAATGTGCAGTGTACGCGTGTTTTGTTTTGGAGGGGGCTTGGATATATCGGGAGCCACGCAGAGTTTTTACGGGGGTCCCGCTATCCGGATAGTGGGCTGGGGGTCAAGGGGGCTAGCCGCCCCCTTACAGGATGTGGGGCAGCGCCCCGGCCCAAATTTTTTTAGAGAGACGGTGTTATGGAGCGTGTGAGTATCTATATGTATATATAAAGGGGAAAAAGTGCCCACAGGATGCGTGGGGCCAGCGCCTTGAGCGCTGTGCCCCACGTGTCGGCACGTGGACGCTGGGTGCTCGAGCGCCGGCACGCCATGTGTCGGCACGTGGGCGCTGGGCGCTTGAGCGCTGGGCGTTCGAGCGCTAGCGCACCACATGTCGGCACGTTGGCGCTTGAGCGCTAGGCACTCGAGCGCTAGCACACCACGTGTCGGCACGTGGGCGCTTGGCGCTCGGACGCAAGGCGCTCGGGCGCTTAGGAGCCGGTGAGAAAAATGGGCTTTTAGCCCCAGAAACTCCCGAAAGAGAAATTAGAGTGGAGTCAAACTCCTAAGATGTTTTGAAGCCGATGAAAGGCTTCTCCCCTTGAGCCCTAGTTCTTCCTCAAAGTGGGGTTTCTGGATATGGGTCTCCTTCTTCTTGCTTTGTTGGCCGGATCTTGAAGATCAAGAAGTGTGAGATTTTAAAAATCTCTTCTTTTTGAGATCTGATGGAAGATCTGAGTTCCCCTTTGTGGGTTTTGTGGTGAAAAACTATTTAGTTTTATAAAAAGAAGAGTAAAACTCTTGATTTAATTTAAAAGAAAGAAGAAGGTTTTAGAACCTTGAGAAAGGAGAGAGATCTCAGATCTAGATTTGCTCTTTTTTAGAGAGAAAAAGTTATGAAATATTTTCATTATCCTTGCCTTTATAGGCTATACACTTTACACATAGCCCTTGGGCTTCACAAAATGGCATTTTGCCTATCCCATGGCGCATGTGCCATTTCTTTTTGCACATAAGCCATGGGCTTTACAAAAATTTGTCTTTATGCCTATTTTTCTTACATTTATTCATAAAATAAAATAAAAGAAATACAACAAAATTATTTATTACAAAATTTGCATTTTGGCATGGGGGAGGCCGACCGCTTCATGTTCGGGCTCGCTCCGGGCATTGGCCCACTTGACCTGGGTTTGCGCCCACCTGGCTTGGGGTTGACTTTGATTTTGACTTGGTCAACCGGAGTGAATTTTTACCCCAACAAATTGTCCCCCATCAATAAATGCACGCCACACAGGTGGGTCATGTGCATGAAATTGATGGATCTTTTTTCACGTGGAGGCGACTTGATTTGGTTCCCGCATTTGGGAAGCTGGCACTACCCTTTTTACGACATGTACGGTCGATGCTGCCCTTTTTGCGACTTGGACTGTCGGTGCTATCATTTTAGCGACGTGGAAGGTTGATGCTGCCATTTTAGCGACGCGGATGGTCGATTCTGCACTTTTTGCGACTTGGACGGTCGATGCTGCCATTTTAGCGGCGTGGACGGTCGGTTCTGCCATTTTTGCGACGTGGACGGTCGGTTCTGCCCTTTTTGCGACTTGGACGGTCGGTTCTTCCCTTTTTGCGACTTGGACGGTCGATGTTGCCCTTTTTGCGACTTGGACGGTCGATGCTGCCATTTTAGCGGCGTGGACGGTCGGTGCTGCCATTTTAGCGACGTGGACGGTCGGTGATGCCATTTTAGCCACGTGGACGGTCGGTGCTGCCATTTTAGCGACTTGGACGGTCGATGCTGCCCTTTTTGCGACTTGGACGGTCGATGCTGCCATTTTAGCGACGTGGATGGTCGGTGCTGCCCTTTTACCGACATGGATGGTCGATGCTGCCATTTTAGCGACGTGGACGGTCAGTGCTGCCATTTTAGCGACTTAGACGGTCGGTGCTGCCCTTTTAGGGACTTGGACGGTCGGTGCTGCCATTTTAGCGACTTGGACGGTCGGTGCTTCCATTTTAGCGACGTGGACGGTCGATGCTGCCCTTTTAGCGACGTGGACGGTCGGTGCCGCCCTTTTAGCGACGTGGATGGTCGATGCTTCCATTTTAGCGACATGGACGATCAGTGCTGCCATTTTAGCGATTTGAACGGTCGGTGCTGCCCTTTTAGTGATGTGGACGGTCGATATTGCCATTTTAGCGACGTGGACGGTCGGTGCTGCCCTTTTAGCGACGTGGACGGTCGATTCTGGATTTGACTTGCCCCGCTTCTTGCGGCGTCAGGGATGAAGTTGACTTGTTTCCGAGGTGGAATTTGATTCTGCCAGGGAGGTCATTGGTTGTTTTGCTGACTTGATGTGATTTGGGTTGACATCAGCATCGCTACGCTGGACTATAGTACCAAGAGCGAATCATCATTTGTCATGACAGGATTTGGGGATTTTGGTTTGGCATCAGCATCGCTACACTGGAATATGGTGTTGGAGATAGTGCCCTCATAGTCAATTATTGGATCGCAGGTACGTGATTGCAATGATTGCGGAGGACCTATCCCGGTAGGACAGTCTTACTCAAGATGATAGTATGCTATCTGGTTTGCCTTTATCAGTCGTGTACATGTTCAGGTGACTGATTGCATGTTACACTTTGATAGAGCCCTTAGGATCTTGCTTTACTACCAACAGTATGATGGCGATCATATACGTGAGAGTTGGGTAGTTTATATGCATATCCTTAATTGTGGTCCCTAGTCGTGGGAGTTTCGAGACAGGGCATCGATACTCCGGAGTAGACTAGTGTGTACAGTCGAGACCCCGACGAGGGGCGGTGGCCGGTCTCACAAGCCACTGGTGTCAGTTGGATCACCTAAGATGTATACAGGTGCTCATTGGGTTATGAGTACACCGGACAGGACTCGCCGGGAATCTGCTAGTTAGTATTATATCTACCGTCAGATAGCAGTTCCCTGGTGACATGTGTACAGGTTAGTTCATCGACCTGAGGTCGTCATTTGTCTCGTGTGAGTTCCCACTGTGCTTTGATTTCTACCCTACCACGGCTCAAAGGAGTCGTGCAAACAGGTAGCTTTTGGGTACAGTCCCGAGCCATATGGAGGCACGTGAGCGGATCGGCAGGGGATTCGTCTCTCCCGGTATTGGGGGCGAGGTCGTGCTGTGTCTAGGAGAGCCATTACACAAAGTCCATGGCCATGGCAGGAGATTTACTGGTAGGTACTCCAGTAGTATCTCAGGGTGTTATTGGGCTATACTCCGACACGACTTATACTGCTATTGGGGGTCTGACGTTGCTAGCCCCCTAGGCAGATATGCGATACTCATTGACGAACGGACCGGACTGTATATACATTTTCACTGTTAGGCTCAGTAGGGTTTTCGGAGGAGTTCGCTCATCGGTCTCCCTTGAGTTCGCTCCTCGGCCACCTTTGAGGTCAGTCCATGGGCAGCCGTTACGCATAGCTAGTGCCGCTGACGGTTTGTGGTTAAACCCACTGCCAGGGTACTGACGAGTCATTAGAGTCCCCCAAAGACAGTTTCCCAAGTTCGGGCGAAACGTTGTAGAGGCCGTATGGTTTTATGGCAGGGTTCGGAAAATGCACGTGCGTTTACGCACGTGTCAGTTTTCGGGCAGATAATACTGGTCGGCTTTGGTTTAAGCCGGATCCGAGTATTATATTGAGCAGGTATAATATCTTTGTCTCAGTTGCATTTGTATTCGGTCGTAATACAAATGCGGGTATATTTATACAGTTTCGGGGTTTTCCTGAAAGTCGTTTCAGGATCACTTTTGGAAGTTGCCAGTTTCCAGTTTTCTATCAGCCGTCTTTTAACATTCGGTTAAAGACGGATTTATCTTTTCTTCAGATATGAGTGAGTCATCATTCTAGAAGCTTCTAGAATTGATGATGAGGCCTATGACTCATTAGTGCATTAATGGTTTCATTAAAAGCATGATGAGGTGTATTTGTGAGTCATGCTTTAGGTTTAATGATTCTTGTTTTGGTTAAGATATTTCTTCTTGATCTTTTAAGTGAGAAGCTTTCTTGTGGTCACCCCCCCTCTCCTACGGTCACCTCCCTCTTGCTAAATATGGCTTGCCCTCTCTCTCTCTCCAGATATACTTCACTCTCACTTGTTGATTTCATTTCAGAGAGAAAAGATTATGATAGGTTTTATCGGTGTATGGAATTTCACAGTCCATTTCATTCCATCACCCGATTCCCTCGGCAACTTCATTAACCAATCGTCCACGGATTTGGACGAAGTGAGACAAAGTCATCTACTCATTCTCTACATCAATCTTGGTCGTCTCTTTTAGCAAACTTGACGATCGAGTCGCCTCGAGTCAGAGGCGGGAGCCCGTTTAAAGAACCGATCATGTGGTGCCACCTCGACGAGGAGATCGGAGACCGACGAGATCGGAGCAGCCGCAACGGAGCGTGGGATGATGGTTGAAGAACGAAGGACTCGGATCGTTCGGTATAACATTCCTACACTCTTTACAGTTTGTTAGTTTAGCAATAATGGCAGATCCGGGTTAAAGTATACGATAGCGCCAAGTTAAAAGTTTTTGTTCCGCATTTGGCGTCTGTAGACTGCCGGGGCGCTAGCGTAGACTTACAGTGGTATCAGAGCCTAACCATTTTGCTATACTAACTTGTGCTAACGCGTTTAAAACATCGATCCGACCGGAAAACTAAAAACTGCAAAATCCATGCCCGACAGTTTCTGTTAATTTTAAACGGTCTCAAAATTTATTTCTGGATGTCTTAAAAATCTGTGCAGGGAATTATAAGAACTACGACGAAATTTGGGGTCGTGATCCCTCCAAGTCGCCGCGGAAGGGCGGCCAAACCCATGTTTTGGCCGCGCAACCGCGGCCACGTGGGGAGCACGTGCTCCCAAATTTTGTCAGTTGGTTCTTTGTGGGATTTTGGGGTTTTTGGTATATAAAGTTTTGGCCCAGATTTTGTTACTGTTCACCAGTAAGCAGTGGGGCCCACTTTTTGAAATTTGGTCTTTGGTCGATCGAAATTTAAACACGTTAGTTTACAGTGCTTACATTATATCTCCGACCGGGAATGTCATTTGATCGGTAAACCGCGTCCGATTGCTATAGTTCTTTTAGACGGGTTTGCGAATGTGACATTCGCGTTGATGTTCTGTGTTGTGCTGTATTGTTGCGGATTTGTCGTGGTGGATAGCAGTGTGCAATGGTAGTACAGTTTGAGTTTATTTGTACATTTGATATTGCGGGGCGAGCGTCCAACTTGTGGACTGCCGTCACTGCCTGTTGTATAATATTCTTTTTGGGGCACGACCAGGTTGCGGTCGATGTACCTATTGTACTATTTTTCATTACTGTACTAGGTTTTACCCCGCGACGGAGTGCACGGATAGCCGGGTTCGGGAAAGCAACGGGTCCGCATCTCATGGCTTTGAGAGGCAGAGGGGCCCCACTCTAGAATTGGCAGACTATTCGCCGCACTCGTAGGGGGTACAAGTTGACCTAAGGAGGGGTGCTCAATTTACCGGATTCCGTGAAGTGCCGGGTGTTCCATTCACTATGCTGTGGGGACTACCTCGCTTCAGGTTTTGGCGGGTAACTTGCCGCACCCGTAGGGGTCTAGGTTTCATTGCACAGGCTATCCACACGACAGGGGAACGTCGAGTTTCAGCAGCGGCTCTGTGAAACTCGGGGATCCCAGATTATCTGTATTGTTCTGTGATGCTTATTACTTTTCTGTAATGTTGCATACTATCACGCCTGGAGCGATTATTGTATATTGGTTTATATACTATTAGATGTTGTATATGTTTTACACCCGCGCTAGTCCAGTCCCCGCTCTGTCGTTAGTTAAGTAACCTAACGGGTGATGACGGGACCCAGTGACAAATGCGGATGGCATATACGTACATTTTATTTTCGTTCTTTTCTGGTGTGATTAATTGATGGGACTGCGTTGATTCTGATCAATGCAAAGTAATACAAACCTGTTTGAGTTGTTGGAACAATTTTAAAAAGTGTTATTGCAAAGACGTTTTCTTTTGTTATGCATAGCGGTATTCAGTGGAATATCCTGCACCTCATTCGACGAGGCAAGGGCTGATATCCCTTCACCGGGAAAGACCCCTTGGACAGAAGTTTGCGTCTGGGTAATAACTTCACTATAGTCGATTACATGTTGCTTTGCATAGCGGTATTCAGTGGAATATCCTGCACCTCATTCCACGAGGAAAGAGCCGAGATCCCTTTACCGGGAGTGACCTCTTTAGCAAAAGGTTTTCGCCACTATATTTTAAAAAGCTATCAGGTTCCTTCAGCGATATCAAGTTCACTACGCTAAAGGTTTTTCGCCAAAAACCAGCCGTAGCCCTCCGTCACTTCTTTTTGGTATTCAGTAGTATTCAAGCTACGTATTTTGACCAACGCCAAGGCATAGTGTTTGGTAGCTGCTGGGTATTCAATTGTTGCATAGATAGATGAGTTAGTTTGGGACAGTCGTTCTGCCGATTGGCCAACGTCAGGGGCATGTGCGGGTGGGTTCAAATTGACAAGATAGTGATGGGTAGAACTTGGCATGTGACTTATGACATTTTGACCAACGCCAAGGTTATAAGAGCATGGGGCAAAATTAATATCAGGAGTTTCTAAAGAAACTGAAACTTGCCGAGTATGCGCATACCTTCTGGAGTATGAGTAACGTGGATGCATTCCATCACGTTATCATGCGATGAGAGTTGGATCCTGATTCCCACTGATGAGTTGGTTTACTCTTCGGGTGATCCCGATTGATTCTTCTTTTGGTTTGGAGGAGAATTTGACAGGACAGTGGGAGGTTTCCGGATTAGATAAAGTGATGACCATTCTGATCTAGGTTAGAGTGCACGCAGAGTGTTTCTTTTCTCTCTCTCTCTTTGGCAGCGACCTTTGACCGACCCTAGACTATGACTCAGTGACCAGGTTGACCGAACCTTCTTAAAATACTGGCTTTTGGATTGTCTGAGTTGCATAAGTCATTGCCACTCCTTCTTTTACCCTTTGAATTTCTCAGAACACCCGTATTACTACGGATATCCACTTCCATTGGATAGATCCATCGTATGGTTATATACGAACTCGAAGGGACTTCTTCGGGGATGGATCCAGGTTCAGGAGAAATAGAATTGGTTTATTCAGTTGTCTTTTATTATCACCTTCTCTCAGGTTGCGAGAGCTCCTTGGTTTAGGAGTGTACACCTATTACGCTTATTGGATAGTCTTATTCCAAACCATAGGCTGGTGCCGAAAGGTAGGGAATGAAGAAAACCAATTAGCCTAAGTAGGGTGTGCAGAAGGTAATATGTAAAGACAAAATAAAGGGATTAGAAAGAGGGCAAAGTAAATTGCGACTGATATCATTCACGACCAAAACCGCGTACTTCATCGCCGCTCCTATTTCACCTTTAAAAAGAATAAGGTATTATTCAGTTGTCTTTTATCGTCACCTTCTCTCGAGATGCGAGTACTCCTTGGTTTAGGAGGGTACACCTATTATGCTTACTGGATAGTCTTCTTCCAAACCATAGGCTGGTGCCGAACGGTAGGGAAGGAAGAAAACCAGTTAGCCTAACGATGGTGTACAGAAGGTAACGACTAAAGACAAATAAAGGGGATTTGGAGAGATGGCAATAAAATATACGGTTGAAGTCATGAATATGATTATGGAAGAGGCATTGCTATGAATACCAGGATATCCCTACGAAACATTTTCATGTTTCAGTGCATCGTTAAAGAAAAACTATTTTCCCGATTAGACACTTACTCCAAGGGTATGTATTCACCAGGTTTCATTCTCATATCTGTATGGTTTTACAGATGATGAGTGGGAGTAAGATATTGGGAATTAGGTGATTATCCTCATTATATCGGAATTCGTTGTAATTGGTGATATTTGAGGAAATCGCCAGGGTACAGTTTTCCACCTACAAAGCACAGGTTTAGAGTTGTTCAAACTCAGCGGACTTATACAGAGTATTGTATGTTGTCCAAGTGTCCATCAGGACAAAGGGGTAGGTCCTCGTACTTTGTTCTGTTTACTTATAACTTCTCTAGTATTTAGACGAGTGTTTCATAGAAATACAAGGTCTAAGTTTTGAGAAGTTGTGGGTATAAGAATAAAGTAGAGAACCAGGTATCACAAGTATCGGGATTCTTCAAAGAGATCGAAGATGTAGATTCTTGTGATTGGTATTCAGATGATAGTGATGGTTTAGAGAAACGTGTTTCTCTTTCAGGTTGCTCATAATTGGATGGATTCCTAAGTTGAGTAATGCTGATTAGCCTCTTTCCATTAAATTGATATGCACTGGAGACAGCTGCATGATTTGAATATGGTTCCAATTAAATAAGTGCCAAAGTTTCTGTATTGGATATAGAATGGATCGTACCTTAAAAGAAGTTAAGGTACGGGGAGTTGTCCAGCTTATGATTAAAACCAGACACTGGATAACTCAGGGCACGTTTCTGTAATGGCTGTTTGTGGGTTGACCCTGGCTATGACGAGGGTTGATATTCTACCATTTGGAAGATCAATAGTGATATTGTTCTTGACTCGCCACAGTTTTAGTAAAAATGGATCTTTTTCAGAAAACAGTAGTGGGAGTATGGTAGAACTGGAAGTGATTCCAGAACCGCAAACGATTACGGAAAATTTAATAGGACCTATATATTCAATCAGGTTTGACATTCCAATAGCCACTCCGCAGGTATGGTAGGTAACCTCAGACACCCGAGAGGTACTTCGGTAGCCTCAGAGACGGTGACAGGGAGGTTCTTATCTACCCAGACTTGACACTACTGTTGTTCCAGGATATGAGACCCGGTAGGAGGGTTGTCATAGTCAGTGGGAGCAACGGAAGCATGGTGGGCAAGTAGCTTATGTCTATTTATAGACTTGAGCAGTTATAGCGGAGATAGATCATCTAATTTTGATGTGACAGTCATGGGTTTGACTTCAATCAGAATAGGGGATGGATCAGTTAAGAAGGTAGTAGGGTGTGGTGTCATGGTATCTGGATGACATACACAGAGTAGGAAGTAAAATTCCTATACTACGATCGGTTGTACTGTGGTCGTCACACAATTGTTTCTCCAGACAGGATATGGATATAATATTTGACATTCTGGTTTCTAGATCTATGGTTTTAGATCTGGATTTGGGTAGTTTCCCAATGTGGGTACTTTGACAGATATTCTAATGGTTTTTAGAATAGTTGACTCCTAGCATGGTGGTGTACCTGCAGGTGATGGAGTCACCCTCTCTAAAGGTGTCTGACAGACTAAAGGGGAGAGGGATGTGCATGATTGGCAGATCACTTGCTTAGGCAATTGAGTCAATCATGAGATGTCAAGTACCACACCAAATGTTAGTTTTGCACTAGATGCAATAAGTTTGTATTAATCCAATCCTGGAGAAACATAAGGAAGCAGTTTTAGAACATAAGTACATGTTCTACGGATTTGATGACGGCAGCCTCTTTCGGGAGACGGTTATCATTCCAGGCTTCAAAGGTGACATGGATGACAGAGTGATTGTCAGAGTTATAGTTTTCTCTCTGACGAAGAGGGACAGTATTATGGACAGGTGGTCCAAGAGGATACTGTGGGTGGCATGGTGCCCGATACTGATTAGGTTCAGTGATCGATTCCGTCTAAGAAGTTTGGATATGGAGTTCATTTATGAACTAAGGTCCCATCAGATATCCAGACATGTTCTAAGACAGGTATTACTCAATTCGGGAGATGGTTTTCTCCGCGAACTTGAGATTAAGAGAGATATAGAAAGATACTTCTAGGCGGATCCACTCACTGAGGCTATTTCTCGAACACAATAGTTTTACAAACGGGCTTTGTGAAACTGATTAGTAGAGGAGTTGGATGTTCGGTTTCACACGGGCTGTGAGTAGTCGACATCGCAATATTAGCCTTGAGTGCAAGTGGGAGATTGTTGGAGATAGTGCCCTCATAGTCAATTATTGGATCGCAGGTACGTGATTGCAATGATTGCGGAGGACCTATCCCGGTAGGACAGTCTTACTCAAGATGATAGTATGCTATCTGGTTTGCCTTTATCAGTCGTGTACATATTCAGGTGACTGATTGCATGTTACACTTTGATAGAGCCCTTAGGATCTTGCTTTACTACCAACAGTATGATGGCGATCATATACGTGAGAGTTGGGTAGTTTATATGCATATCCTTAATTGTGGTCCCTAGTCGTGGGAGTTTCGAGACAGGGCATCGATACTCCGGAGTAGACTAGTGTGTACAGTCGAGACCCCGACGAGGGGCGGTGGACGGTCTCACAAGCCACTGGTGTCAGTTGGATCACCTAAGATGTATACAGGTGCTCATTGGGTTATGAGTACACCGGACAGGACTCGCCGGGAATCTGCTAGTTAGTATTATATCTACCGTCAGATAGCAGTTCCCTGGTGACATGTGTACAGGTTAGTTCATCGACCTGAGGTCGTCATTTGTCTCGTGTGAGTTCCCACTGTGCTTTGATTTCTACCCTACCACGGCTCAAAGGAGTCGTGCAAACAGGTAGCTTTTGGGTACAGTCCCGAGCCATATGGAGGCACGTGAGCGGATCGGCAGGGGATTCGTCTCTCCCGGTATTGGGGGCGAGGTCGTGCTGTGTCTAGGAGAGCCATTACACAAAGTCCATGGCCATGGCAGGAGATTTACTGGTAGGTACTCCAGTAGTATCTCAGGGTGTTATTGGGCTATACTCCGACACGACTTATACTGCTATTGGGGGTCTGACGTTGCTAGCCCCCTAGGCAGATATGCGATACTCATTGACGAACGGACCGGACTGTATATACATTGTCACTGTTAGGCTCAGTAGGGTTTTCGGAGGAGTTCGCTCATCGGTCTCCCTTGAGTTCGCTCCTCGGCCACCTTTGAGGTCAGTCCATGGGCAGCCGTTACGCATAGCTAGTGCCGCTGACGGTTTGTGGTTAAACCCACTGCCAGGGTACTGACGAGTCATTAGAGTCCCCCACAGACAGTTTCCCAAGTTCGGGCGAAACGTTGTAGAGGCCGTATGGTTTTATGGCAGGGTTCGGAAAATGCACGTGCGTTTACGCACGTGTCAGTTTTCGGGCAGATAATACTGGTCAGCTTTGGTTTAAGCCGGATCCGAGTATTATATTGAGTAGGTATAATATCTTTGTCTCAGTTGCATTTGTATTCGGTCGTAATACAAATGCGGGTATATTTATACAGTTTCGGGGTTTTCCTGAAAGTCGTTTCAGGATCACTTTTGGAAGTTGCCAGTTTCCAGTTTTCTATCAGCCGTCTTTTAACATTCGGTTAAAGACGGATTTATCTTTTCTTCAGATATGAGTGAGTCATCATTCTAGAAGCTTCTAGAATTGATGATGAGGCCTATGACTCATTAGTGCATTAATGGTTTCATTAAAAGCATGATGAGGTGTATTTGTGAGTCATGCTTTAGGTTTAATGATTCTTGTTTTGGTTAAGATATTTCTTCTTGATCTTTTAAGTGAGAAGCTTTCTTGTGGTCACCCCCCCTCTCCTACGGTCACCTCCCTCTTGCTAAATATGGCTTGCCCTCTCTCTCTCTCCAGATATACTTCACTCTCACTTGTTGATTTCATTTTAGAGAGAAAAGATTATGATAGGTTTTATCGGTGTATGGAATTTCACAGTCCATTTCATTCCATCACCCGATTCCCTCGGCAACTTCATTAACCAATCGTCCACGGATTTGGACGAAGTGAGACAAAGTCATCTACTCATTCTCTACATCAATCTTGGTCGTCTCTTTTAGCAAACTTGACGATCGAGTCGCCTCGAGTCAGAGGCGGGAGCCCGTTTAAAGAACCGATCATGTGGTGCCACCTCGACGAGGAGATCGGAGACCGACGAGATCGGAGCAGCCGCAACGGAGCGTGGGATGATGGTTGAAGAACGAAGGACTCGGATCGTTCGGTATAACATTCCTACACTCTTTACAGTTTGTTAGTTTAGCAATAATGGCAGATCCGGGTTAAAGTATACGATAGCGCCAAGTTAAAAGTTTTTGTTCCGCATTTGGCGTCTGTAGACTGCCGGGGCGCTAGCGTAGACTTACATATGGTACCAGGAGCGAATCATCATTTGTCGTGAGGGAATTTCCCCCGTTCCCAGTTTAACGACTTAGGGGTCATCTATTCCCAGTTTAACGACTTAGAGGTCATCTGTTCCCAGTTTAAAGACTTAGGGGTCTATTGGATTGGAGTTTGGAATTTTGGGGTTAGGGTAGGCATCAGCGTCGCTAACACCGAAGCACATGTGCCAGGAGCAATTCATCATTTGCCTTTTCCTGTTGGGAAGCGGTGGCTTAGGAGACAAGTTTAGGTCCCTATCACCTAAGGCTTTTCGATTTTATGAGCCGTAAGGGTCCCATAAAAGCATTTTCTCCCTACGAGTCGAAAGGATTTCGTAGGTGCACTTTTTCCTTAGGAGTCGTGGGGACTCCCAAGTGTGTTTTTCCTTTGTGAGTCGTATGGATCCCACGAAGGTGTTTTCTTACGAGTCGTGAGGATCCCGTAAGTTGGTTCTCCTCATGTATCGTGAGGATACATGAGCGGGTCTTCCAAAATGGAGCATAAGTCCAAGGGCGAAGACCGGCCGCTGGACTGGTGATTGCGGTGGGGTATGGGTATGATGAGAATTATTTGAGCCCGTGGATTGTATACGGTAGTCAATTTGGGGACTAACCGTAGGGCTGGAAGAATTTTGAGAAATTGGATTTTGGTTGGCGTCTGCATCGCTACACTGGAATATGGTACTAGGGGCGACTCATCATTCGCCGTTTGTTGGCTTGGAATTTGGATCTTATTTGGCATCAGCATTGCTGTACTGGAACAATGCCAGGAGCAACTCATAATTTGCCTTGGAAGGACTTGGGATTTGGGTTTTTGGTTGGCATCAGCACCGCTAACACTGAAGCGTAACGCCAGGAGCGACTCATCATTTACCATTTCCCGTTGGGGAGCGGTGGCTTAGGAGACAGGTTTAGGTCCCTGTCACCTAAGACTTTTCAATTTTATTAGCCGTAAGGGCCTCATAAAAGCATTTTCTCCCTACGAGTCGAGAGGATCTCGCAGGTGTATGTTCTCCTTAGGAATCGTGAGGATTCCTAAGTGTGTTGCTCCTTTGTGAGTTGTAAGGATCTCACGCAGGGATTTTTTCCTCATAAAGTCGAGAGGATTTTGCGAGTGTATTTCATTTATTTTCACGAGTTTGCGCCCTTTCGGGTTTTCACAAACTCGCCGGTAGTCCTGCTGTTTTTACTCATGGAGCCCTTTCGGGTTTTCATCCGTGCCCTTTTTGCTTGTGGACATACCTTTTTTTCCTTTTTTTGCCGCTGGTAGGACTTTAAAAGTAGTCTCACTGGCAGGATTTGGGAGAGATAGGGGTCATTTACGCCCGTGGATTATATACGGTTTTGCAGGATGTATCCAGACTGTAGGGCTGTGTGCTCAATTCGCCTGCGAATTGGAGTATTCACATGTAGTGTTTCTTGAGATATCAGCCATTGATGGGTGGCATGGGCATTTCTCCCTCGGCACTTATTAGTTGGTAGGATCCTCCGTCGAACACTTTCTCGATGACGTATGGTCCTTCCCAGTTTGGCTCGAATTTTCCCTTGGCATGTCAATTGGGGATGATCGGTCTTTTGAGCACCAACACCAACTCACCTTTCTTGAAAGCGCGGAGACGGGTTATCTTTTCATAGGCCCATGACATTTGGGCTCGGTACAGCTCCAGATTTTGTTATACTGCAAGCCTCTTTTCTTCGAGGGCGTCGATCTCTTCGAGCCGAAGGAGCACATTTTCCTCCTCCGTCAATTCGTGCTGAATAGCCATTCTTAAGCTTGGAACTTCGACTTCGAAGGTGAGGACCGCCTCCACTCCGAAGAGCAATGAGTATGGAGTGGACTGAGTTGGAGTGCGGTGCGTGGTACGATATGCCCACAACACCTCATGAAGCTTGAGATTCCAGTCTCTCTTGTTGGCTGAAGAATTTTTCCTTAGGATCTTGCATAGAGTCTTATTGAAGGCTTCGGCCAGCCCATTGGCTCTTGGATTATAGATAGAGGAATATCTCCAGTCTATCTTGTGTTGAGTAGCGAATCTTGAGACTTTGAAGCTCTTGAAAGAAGGCCCGTTGTCAGAAATGATTCTTCTTGGTGTACCAAAGCGGTATAAAATATTATGCTGGAAGAATGTCAGAATATCTTCTGTCTTGACTTCTTTTAGTGGGACAGCTTCAGCTCATCTGGAGAAGTAGTCTGTTGCAGCCAGTATGAACTGATGGCCTTTGGATGACAGAGGATCAATTGGACCAACTATGTCGGTGCCCCGAACTTCAAAGGGCCATGACGCCACCGTAGGATGCAACGGATTGGGATGCTTGTGAATGAAATCACCGTGAATTTGGCAGATATAACATTTCTTTGCATGCTCTCCGCAATCCCGTATCATTGTGGGCCAGTAATACCCAAGACGTTTAATTTGAAGTCGCATCTTGGGGCCAGATTGGTGAGCACCGCAAACGCCCGAGTGAACTTCTTTCATGACCTTTTGGGCTTCGGCCAATAACAGACACCTGAGCCAGAGTTGGTTATATGACCTGCGGTATAGCGTGTCATTTACAAACACGTATCGGAGAGCTCTCTTCTTCAGCTGAACCCTCGCAGATCTTCCTTCGGGCAGCTTGTCGTATCGGAAGTACTCTATGAAGGGTTCTCTCCAATCGGGCTCGTCTTGAACGATCGACGCTTCTTCGGCGGGACTGCTCTTCTGTTCCTCACTTTCCTCTTCTCGTAGAGAGACAGGGGGTAGAATTTGCCGGCTCCTGACCGTGATCAGAATTTCGTCCGTGTCAGGATCAGCCAACTCCTTGGCTAAGCGAGCGAGTACGTCAGCCTTTCCGTTCAACGCTCTAGGGATTCTCATTAGTTCAATGTGAGTGAACCGTTTCATGAGTTCCACTACTCGGCCTCTGTACCGAGCTAACTCGGGTCTGTATATCTTATAGTTGCCGCTTACTTGGTTGACGACAACCTGGGAGTCACCGTAAACCCATAGTCGAAGGATTTCCATTTCTATCTCCAAACCAGCTATAAGAGCTTCATACTCGGCCTCATTGTTTGTGCGAGGCTCGGTGAGAGCAAAAGAACGCTGTACGGTTCCCATTGATGGCGTGATGAACACCAATCCTATCCCCGCTTTTACCTCCGGGACGCTTGATCTGCCGGAGCTCATCATTGATGAGGTTCCATCGAAGTAGAGCTCCCAGCATGGCTCATCTTCCTCAAGGTACGCACTTGTTCGTCGGGTAACTCACAATTTAGCGGCGACCCTTCTGGTATGGGATGAGCAGCGAGAAAGTCTGCAAGAGCTTGCCCTTTTACTGCTTTCTGAGGAGTATAAACTATGTCAAACTCAAGTAGCATGACAGCCCATCTTGCCATTCTGCCGGCTGGGCTTGCTCTGGTCATCAAGTGTTTGAGCGGGTCGACCTTGGAGATCAGCATAACCCGATGAGCAAGCAGATAGTTCCTCAGCTTCATCACAACAAATATCAGAGCTAGGCATTGCTTTTCGATTGGGGAATAGTTGTGTTCCGCCCCGACTAGAGTTCGACTGAGGTAGTAGAGTGCATTTTCTTTTCCTTCCTCGTTATTCTGGACAAGGAGCGCACCGAGTGACTCATCTAGCGCGGCAGTGTAGAGAATCAACGGTTTATTTGGAATGGGAGCGGCCGGCACTGGAGGGTGCAACAAGTAGTGTTTGATGCTTTCGAACGCTGCTTGGCATTCGGCATCCCAGATAAAAGGAGCTCCTTTCTTCATGAGCTTTGAGAAGGGCCTACACCTTCCCGATAAATTTGAGATAAACCTCCGTATATAAGCAACCTTGCCTTGAAAAGATCTTAGCTGCGTCAGACTCTTCGGAGGGGGCATCTCCATGATGGCCTTTATTTTTGATGGGTCAACTTCGATCCCTCGATGTCGGACTATGAAGCCTAGGAATTTTCCCGATGACACGCGAAAAGCGTACTTTAAAGGATTCATCTTCAGATCGTATTCCCTCAGTCTGGTGAGAACGGTCTGTTCCCCTCCGAACGGCGGCCGCACAGGACTGCTGAAGTCCTGGCGCTGAGGTTCGGGGCAGATGCTATTTGGTTTTATCCGCCTATCTCTCCGAAGATGCCAAGTTGATTTATGGCACCATGTATCGGAGGTTTAGACGGATGCGGCCGATGTAGCAGACTTCGTCAGATTCCCCCTCAGGGTGAGGGGTTTTTTTTTTTGATTGTGGGGACGCTCTTCCCTGCAGGCGCAAGCCCCTGCAGTTAATTACGCTACCGCGTCGCGGTAACAACTTTCTCCTACTCCAGAATTTCACTTCGTGTCGTGTGTGTTTGTTTTGTTTATGGTTGCCCGTGGATTGTATACGGAGACTTAGTGAAGCCGTCACCCGTAGGACGTGTTTTAGTCCAAATCCGTATTTAGTTAGATTTGGGTTTGGTGTTTTTAGTTTAAGGATGCATTAGTCGCGTTGCGGCTAAGATCGACTTAAACGTTCGTTAAGGATACGTTAGTCCTGTTTTAGACTAAGATCAACTTAACGTAGTGATTAATTTAATTATCCGGCCGTCGGGACTCGTCACCTCTCTGACGTCGTTGAGGGATTACAACGACAGGCGTCTGAGGAGTTCAGAGATGTACCCTTGAACCAAAATTGATTTGGGGTTTTATCTTTTATTGAATATCTAAGGACACATTAACCGTATTTGGGGTTAAGATCAACTTAGACGGGACCGTTTAGATCCAACAAAAGAGCGTTTGGGCCCTATTGTGCCAGTTTAGGGACGTGGCGGTCCATTGCCAATTTTAGGGACGTGGTGGTCCATTATTAGTTTAGGGACGTTTCAGTCCGTCGCCAGTTTAAGGACGTAGTGGTCCATATTCCAGTTTAGGGACGTGGTGGTCCGTTATTAGTTTAGGGACGTTTCGGTCCGTCGCCAGTTTAAGGACGTAGTGGTCCATATTCCAGTTTAGTGACGTGGTGGTCCGTCGCCAGTTTAGGGACGTAGTAGTCCATCGCCAGTTTAAAGACGTAGTGGTCCATATTCCAGTTTAGGGACGTGGCGGTCCGTCGCCAGTTTAGGGACGTAGTGGTCCATTATTAGTTTAGGGACGTTTCGGTCCGATATTAGTTTAGGGACGTTTCGGTCCGTCGCCAGTTTAGGGACGTAGTAGTCCATCGCCAGTTTAAAGACGTAGTGGTCCATATTCCAGTTTAGGGACGTGGCGGTCCGTCGCCAGTTTAGGGACGTAGTGGTCCATTATTAGTTTAGGGACGTTTCGGTCCGATATTAGTTTAGGGACGTTTCGGTCCGACATTAGTTTAAAGGACGTCTCGGTCCACGAGTTTAAGGACCCCGCAGTCCATATCGATGTGTGGTCGTTGGGACCCGTCACCTCTTTGACGTCACTGAGGGATTACAACGACGGATGTCAAAGGAGCTCGGAGATGTACCCTCGAACCGGATGTAAATTAATTTAGAAGAGCAATTTTGCTCAGTCAATTTAATTTAAGGACTTATGGCCAAAATTGGGCTAAGTCCAGTTGAAATGTTCAACATTTTTGTTAAGTAATGCATTGCATTTGTTTGATTTGGGCTCTGCCCCTTAAAATAATGCATTTACGCTTTATTGAGCCTGTCAGGCCTTCTCTTAGTTGGGCCTGGCCCTTTTGAATGCATTTGCGCTTTGCGCTAAGTAATGAGCGCAAGTCCATACGGTGACGACACGTGTCATGCTCTGATGAGTGCAAGCGCACTAGCGCAGCGCGTTGCGCTGTTGCGCGGCGCAATTGTGCTGCTAACACGTGGCGCGCTCTCAGCGAGTTGCGCTATTTTCAGAGAGCAAAGC
Source organism: Agapanthus africanus (assembly GCA_030015575.1). NCBI lineage: Eukaryota > Viridiplantae > Streptophyta > Magnoliopsida > Asparagales > Amaryllidaceae > Agapanthus > Agapanthus africanus. Next base: position 979,349,002 of record CM057337.1, read on the forward strand.
TCTATCTTATGAGCGCTTAGCGCAAATGGTTTTATAGCCGACACGTGGCGCTCTCTCAGCGAGTTGCGCTAGTTCCAGAGAGCAAAGCTCTATCTTAAGAGTGCTTAGCGCAAATGGTTTTATAGCCGACACGTGGCGCTCTCTCAGCGAGTTGCGCTAGTTCCAGAGAGCAAAGCTCTATCTTAAGAGCGCTTAGCGCAAATGGTTTTAAAGCCGACACGTGGCGCTCTCTCAAGAGCGCAACGGCGCAAATTGGAAGTGCAAAGCACTAAGAATCTTTTAGATTCAAGAAGGGAAGTGCAAAGCACTGTTTAATTTCTTCGTCTAAATTGGATCGAAGAAAAATAAATTTTTCTTTATTCGAAGAACCAGAGGTTCTTAAAAGTGCAAAGCACTATTCATTTATTATTATTTTTATTATTTTTTTATTTTTTTATTTTTATTTTTACAGAACCGAAGGTTCACAAGAAGTGCAAAGCACTTTTTTTTTATAAAGATCATTGATCTTATTTTTAGATCGATGATCTATTAGAAGGCCCCCCCTTTTTTTTCATGAAGGTTCTTTACCTTTTTCTTCTCGGAGTTTTCTCTGTTTTAGGGTTCTTGATTTTTTCGAGAAAATTCTTGATCCCTTTTGAATGAGGTCTGGGGTCCTATTTATAGTGTCCCATAAATTTGTTGAATTTGTTAACGGGATCTTTCTTGAATGATTTTTGGGTGTTTTCCCACCGTTGGATCTTTGATCCAGAGGCCGAAGAGAGTCTTCTAGTTCTGGAAAGAACAGAAAAGATTTCATCAAATCTTAATTCAGTTGGGCGCGGATACCTCAGCGCATGACACGTGTCGCGCAGCGCAGAACGCAGCGCAAGTGCGCTAGCGCATCTGCGCTGACGCGTGTCGCACAGTGCAGATCGCAGCGCAACTGCGTTAGCGCATCTGCGCTGACGCGTGTCGCGCAGCGCAGAGCGCAGCACAACTGCGCTAGCGCATCTGCGCTGACACGTGTCGCGCAGCGCAAAGCACAGCGCAACTGCGCTAGCGCAACTGCGCTGACACGTGTCACCTAGCGCAGAGCGCAGTACAGCTGAAGCGTTGCTTCCTTTAAACAGAGCTTTGCTCTGATTGGGCGCGCCTCCTTGGGCGCTGCGCGCGGGATTTGAAGCTCTGCTTCAAAGATTTGAATTTTGAATTCAAACAGAGCTTTGCTCTGATTGGGCGAAACAAATGCCCCCCCACCGTTGCGCTCACGTGGCGCACACGTGAGTGCAACGGTGGCCACCTTCCAGACCGTTGGATCAAAGGGGAATCCGAAGAGGCGCAAGCGCCTTATAAATAGGGCGTTTGACCCTCAGAAATTTTTACCATTTTCAGAATTTTAATTTCCAGAGCTTTGCTCTTGCTTGAGAGTTTCAGAGCTTTGCTCATTTCTGAAGTTAGAAACTTTAGGTAATATTAATTTAAATCAAATTAATTTAAATTAACCTTAACCAAAGAGCTTTGCTCTTACAGATCTTTTTGATCTTAAAGAGATCCCCATTGGGGTTTCATAAACAGAGCTTTGCTCTCAAAAACTTATAGATCTGCAGAGATCTTGTTCATGAGTTCTGATCCATGAACAGAGCTTTGCTCTTTGAATCATTTGTAGATCTTTTAGATCTGAAAAATGAGAAATTTTTTTTATGAGTTTTTCATCCAAATTTCTTAATTCTTTTAAGTGTAAACATTTTCTGATGGACTTTTCCATTACTACCATAGAGCTATGCTCTTTTAAGGAAACTTATTTTCCAGAGTTTGACAAATGTCACTCTGTGACAGGGGTTTGCTCTGAAAGAGGAGATTTTCTCCTTGTCCCTAGGGATTCTTCCCCTTTTTTATTAATGGGAATGTTCCCCTGGGGACCAACTGACAATCTCATCCAATGATGAGGTTGTTTTATTAACTGACGTATTGTCATCCAGATTTTGTGGGTCCCTTTGTCCCCTACTCACTGCACTGCTGTGTGGTGTAATTAGTTAATTTTAATTTAATTTAATTAATGCATTTTTTTTAGACGCCAAATGTTGGGATTACGACACTAACGGCTAGATTGTTCTTTTTGCAGCGATCATGTCTGAAGACACTTCATTCCCGTTTGTCCGTTCAGAGGAGGGGTTTCCAGAAGCGCCTTTGGATCGCGAGGTTCTGGCAATGATCAAGACGCACGACCCGGAGTATAAGAGTCTCCACCTTTGGGGGTCGTGGTACAATCAAATTATTATGGGTCGGCGTAGCTTTACATGCGCGGTGCCGTCGAAACCCATAACGGCGATTCACTATGCCAGCCCACCCCCGGTGCAGTATGCCGCGGAGATGACAGATTGGACATCGAAGGGTTTTCTCCATCCGGCCATAGACGCCATCCCGGTCCAGCGTCCGATGGTTTTGGACATCCTAGGACGCCGTATCTGTCAGGGCGAGGCGAGACCTTGGGGGCAATCATATAACCTTGGTCTGATCCCCCGCCACCCGGTCGGCTATCTGCCATGGGCCCGGTATATCCTGACGACGAGGAAGTCGCAGTTGATAAGGCTAGGACTGTACACCGCAGTCTACGTCTCTCTCTTCCAGTATCCTACGCTTCCTACTTGGTGGTTCAAGGCCTTCTTGGAGCAGTGGAACATTCCTACTCATACTTTCCTCGCCATGGATCGGGAAGTGTCCATTTCGCTGGAAGAATTTACGGAGGTGTCTGGCCTACCGGCTACGGGGGAACATTATGAGGAATTGCTCCCACCGGACGAGTACATCTATGGGGCTAAGCCGAGGGTAAGGGAGCTCACACCAGAGAACGCTGTTCAACATCAGTTTCCAAGTCTGATTAAGGTGTTGAACATCTATGAGAATCTTTTTGTTGAGCATGGGAGCCGTGGAGTTAATTTTGAGGATTTTATTGCTCGGTTCCTTCATCCAAACGTCCTTTCGGCGAAGACTGCCAAGTTTGCTTACCTCGAGGATCCTTTCGGCTTAGGTTTGGATAACCTGCCAGCGAGAGACATAGATCAGAAGGACTTTTTTCTTCCCAACTCTTCAGCCATGTCTTTTGCAGAAGTTGCAGCCCCCGAGATGGACGAGGAGGCCTTCTTTTTGGGATTTCTTGGGCTTTGGTTGAGTTGGTTTGCACTTCCAACGCATTCTCACCGCATGCGGCCCTCTGTTTTTTACCCGGCTCACCGGATGGTTATCGGGGTAAAGGTGGCCGTCGGGATCGCCGGCTTGGCACATTTATATCATGGCCTTAGCCGAGCGGCAGATGCCAATGAGCCTGGGGCGTTGCATGTGGTTTTCGCAATGCATTACTTCATGTCGTGGCTTGAATTACATACAGCAGGTGTTTTCGGCATGCACAAAAGGCCCTCATTCTACGAAAGGTGCATTTTCCCTCGCCTTTTACAGTTGGTTGGCGCATCAATCGTAAATCCATCGCCGCGAGATGCCAGGAGTTTACTCCTTCATTCCCACACCGTTGGAGCCGGTGTGTCTTTTATTGACAAGGTGCTTACCATTGGAAAAACGTCTGCTACTGCAGTGCGGCCATTGCAAGACACTTTCAAGGACGGCGCTTCGATTTTAACGGCCCGGGAGACCCTTCACTTATACTCTATTAGACCGGGCTTTTTGGTGTTTAGGCAAGACGGGGGAGCGATTTTCATGAGATACAACCCGCATCGTTTCGCTCAGCAGTTGAGTTATAACCAAGGGGTACCGCTAGAGGCCTTTTTATCGGAGCCTACCGCGAACGAAGAAGGTATAGAGAGGGCGCTGCATCACTTCATGCGTCTAAACACGGGCTCTCATTTCTTTATCAGTGAGCCGTCTTGTGCTCCTCGTCTCCTTAGGGTATACACCGAATGGTATAGTCATTCGACGGGAGCGGTTATAAAAGAGGAAAGACGGTTGCTGATCGACCGTAAGGGTGCACCTCCAGGTAGCGATCGCAGCGCTCCTCTGGTGCCGAGGACTCCAATAGTCGCTCCCTTAAAAGATGCTGGGAATAGACCGTCACGCGCACGAAGTCCTCCACATGAACTACCGCTCCCCGACATCGCGGATGCATCTCCTGCACCCCGCGCTCGGGCGGAAACAGTGGTTGTACCCTCGCCGGAGTCTGGCGCGGGTGCGGACATCGGGACCCGTCGTCCCAAAGCGGCTGCCAAGCGTAAGTCGCTTCCCCGTGAGCCTAGGGCTGGAGGGAAAAAGAAAAAGAAATCGCTCTTCGCCGCGGACGTTGCGTTCGGCCAGGAACCCCACGCTCCTTATTCCGAGGGTTTACTCGAATATGGGACTAATGCGGGATTAGTGATGCCGCCGCCAGACGATACGGATTTGGAAGCTGCTCTCAGAGCTTCGGCATGGCTGGTGAAGCGTGATGCGTGGCTGGTCAAGCTTGCGCAATCAGGTAACTGCTAGTCATTCTTTCTTTACTGTAACGTATTTCCTTCCTTATTTCATTATTTTTGACTAATGCTTTTCTCTTTTCTTTTGACAGGCGTCACTGATGAAGAAGCCATTGCCGCTTCTCTGAAGACCTTTCAGGAGGAGGAACGTGCCAGGGCATCTGTCGGCCTTAGTAAGTTTCGACTTTATCGAATTTTTCATTTTTCTTGCGTTATGGTCGATCTAACCTTTCCATTTTAATTGCAGGGACCTCAATGCCGTTCCCTTCTAGCGACGCAGATGTTCTACCGGCGGCCGATGTTCCTGTTCCCTCTGGGACACCGCAGGGGGCTCATCTTGAAAAGCCGATGAGAGATGCCTTGAAGGCTCTGGAGGCCTCCCTGAATGACGATGACGATGCCTTGAGGGAGGCGTCGCAGAGGTCCCTCATAACCGCTCGGGAGGAGAGAAAGCGGTTGAGGCGTGAGGCAAAGGCGCGCAGGGCCGCCTTGGCCATGGGAGCGGGACCCAGCACCGCCCCTCGAGCTGATACTCCCTCCGAAGAGGCCCCTGTCACCCTATCTACCGCCCGTAGAGAGGTGGCGCGAGCAGTTCGGAACGCCAACGGCAAATCTGTTTCAGGTAATATTTCTCTCAGAGTCTTTGTTATAAGGATTTTAATGTCATTGGTCCTTATATCTCTTATCTTTGCAGAGCCAGGTCTGATCGAGGGAGAGGCGGAAACCGTTGACCCGAGGGGAACGGAGGGGGCGATGTCTGCCGAACTCGAGCCGCCAGTAGGTAATGTTGTTGAGGCCATGGAGCCTGGAGTGGAGGTCGAGGGGCCTATCACTGAAAAGGTCATTGATGCCGAACCTGAAGCGGGGGCAGATGATATGATCATCATAGCTGAGTCCAGGGTGGTGGCGAATGAAGTGCTCGAGGTCGGCGATCCTCTGGCGATGGCGGACGATACGACCGCCATTATTGATCCTGAGAAAGTAGTGGGTGAGGCGGCCGTGATTCCCGAGGACGAACCAAACGCTCCTTCTCTGGAATCTGGCAATACTCCAGTCATAGCCCTCCCCATCTACGGTCCTCCGCCGTCCCCAGGTCTGGCTAGCACGATGACGGTCCCCATCGAGTCGGGTGACGAGGCCACGGGCGGTGGTCTCATGTCGGTAGAGGAGGGGGTTGCCTCTGTTTCCGCTGGGAGCTCCTCAGGTAAACCCTAAGTGGCTACTTTTCTTTACTTCACAACCTTTTCTGACAGGTTCGCCTTTTCGTAATGTAGGTGCGGCTAGTGCCGATGCCCCACCGCTCGAGGGAACGCCTTCGATGACTGCTTTGGCGGTGGTCACCTCTCAACCTTCTCTCATACCCTCGAAGATGCTGGAAGGTATATGCTTACACTTTATTAATCTTGTTTTCTAGATATTTAATTCGCGTACTAAAGTCATCCTGTTGTGTTCTCAGGAGCACTTTTTGATCATGTTCATCAGATGTTGCTCCTATATTTCTCCTTCCCATCTGAGCTTGCTTCTTCCCCTGGTGGCGTCGGTAAGTATAATTTCTGTCGACATTTTTCCTTTTTCTCTTTTCCCCCTTTTTTTTATTGATGGAATTGTCTCTAAACGTTTTTTTTTTATCTCCACTGCAGTGCTACAGATTGAAGAAGGGGATAAAAGCTCAGCTGTACCACCAGCCCTTCCGACTTTGCCACCTGTCTTAACTGGTATAAAGACCATCGTATTGGTAACTTTCCTCTCTCTATTTTCTGTACTGTTATCTGATCGCATCCCATCTCTTTCAGCTGCCGCTCTGGCTTCGGCGTCCTTCGAACCTCGCGTCACAATGCCGGCGGGTCCTTACCTGAGGAGTCTGTCTTCAAAGGGCGCTGCAAATAGTCTGCGCATGTTAAGTGATTATGTCGAGGAACTCGATGTTGAAGCTCCTACATCTGCCGCGGACTTCGCTCTGGTGGTTAACCCGATGCTAGCAGTACTCGTGAACTTCCATAATGAGAGCACCATTGCATCCTGGGTTAACCATTGTAAGGAGATCGAGGGTTGCCTATTCCAATTGGAATCGCTGCGTCCCACTCCTGAGACTGTGGCTGCCAATATTCAAAGGACTGCGTGGATCGAGCAGAGCGCTTCTTATTTCCACCATCTAGAACGAGAGGTTATTTCAAGGCGCAAAGAGCGTGATGATGTTTCGAGTAGGTCTGCTCAGCTGCATGCTCGAGTGGAGGCCAACGCTGCACGGCTGAAGGTTATCTTTGAGGGCCTCCTGCAATGTCTCTCCGAAGGATTATCATTGAGGCATAACCTTCACGTTGTCGAGCGAGCTTCAGCCAGCCAGGAAGCAGCCCAGAAGGCGGTAGAGGAGCAACTTTCATCTTCCTTGCAACAACGGGCTCAGGCGGAGGCGGAGGTGGCCGCGGCTGTCGCCCGAGAGGAAGTGCTGAAGGGAGTGTGAGCACAGCTTGTGAATTTGCTAAAGGCGCTTCCTCCTCAGTAGCTATCCATCTTTGTATCAGTCATACTTATAGATTAAAGAATGTATATGTATGTTTTTTTTTTATCCTTTGACATAATGTATCATGTATTTGATCAAGTTTATGAATAAAAGATACACCTTTTTGTAATGTCTTGTGTCACTTCTCTGTCTTTCTTTTCTTTTATAATCAGTACGCCACCTTGATAACCATAATTGACGGACAATTGGGACGAGTCTCCCGACCTTCTTAAGAAATAACGATGGCTTAGGCCGCAGGTTCAGATCTGCTGCCCAAGACTTTTCAACTCTATAAGCCGTGAGGGTCTCATAGAGACTTTTCTCCCTACGGATCGAGAGGATCTCGCAGGTGAATTTTCTCCTTAGGAATCGTGAGGATTTCTAAGTGTGGTTTGCTCTTATAAGTCGTAAGGATCCTATAAGAGAATTTTCCCTCTTACGAGTCGAGAGGACTCGTAAGTGGTTGTTTCCCTCTTTGTCGAGAATCGACTTCAGAGAGTGAGATCCGTGAATAGTATGCAAGAGACCGTTTAGGATTGACTTGCAGGGTCCCATTTTTTAGGAAGCAAGTTTTTGAATCCTTACTGCCCGAGATGTGAGTCAAAGAAACTCTCGTCACGGAGTGTTTGTATCCGTGAGTTGAGAAGTTTTGCGAGGGATTATTTGTTTCCCAAGCGCCAAGGATTATTTGTGTCCTTGGGGTTTGAAACGAGTCGATGTTTCCCATGGAGGCACTGGTGGCTCTGCGGGTCGACGCGGATCAGGAGGCTCTCGTCAAGGAGTGTTTGTATCCGTGAGTTGAGGAGTTTGCTGGGATTATTTGTTTCCCGAGCGCCAAGGATTATTTGTGTCCTTGGGGTTTGAAGCGAGTCGATGGTTCCCATGGAGGCACTGGTGGCTCTGCGGGTCGACGCGGATCAGGAGGCTCTCGTCAAGGAGTGTTTGTATCCGTGAGTTGAGGAATTTGCTGGGATTATTTGTTTCCCGAGCACCAAGGATTATTTGTGTCCTTGGGGTTTGAAGCGAGTCGATGGTTCCCATGGAGGCACTGGTGGCTCTGCGGGTCGACGCGGATCAGGAGGCTCTCGTCAAGGAGTGTTTGTATCCGTGAGTTGAGGAATTTGCTGGGATTATTTGTTTCCCGAGCGCCAAGGATTATTTGTGTCCTTGGGGTTTGAAGCGAGTCGATGGTTCCCATGGAGGCACTGGTGGCTCTGCGGGTCGACGCGGATCAGGAGGCTCTCGTCAAGGAGTGTTTGTATCCGTGAGTTGAGGAATTTGCTGGGATTATTTGTTTCCCGAGCGCCAAGGATTATTTGTGTCCTTGGGGTTTGAAGCGAGTCGATGGTTCCCATGGAGGCACTGGTGGCTCTGCGGGTCGACGCGGATCAGGAGGCTCTCGTCAAGGAGTGTTTGTATCCGTGAGTTGAGAAATTTCCGTTGGAGTCATTGGCTTCTTCGGTTGAAGCGAGCTGTTGAGGCTTGGTTTCGTCGTTTGACGGAATCCGCTGGGGAGGCATGGTTCCTTATTTGTTTTACGCCCTTGGATTGTATACAGGGATCGATGTGATCTTAACTGTAGGGCCGAAATTTTATCCTTTCTTCTTTTTATTTTATTTTATTTCCGCGATGTTCTATCATTTCAGCTTTTATATCGCGAAGGTCGCGATTGCCCAATCATTTCGGCTATTTTTCACGGTGCCCAATCATTTCGGCTTTTTATTATTATTATTTTTTACTCGTTGATCTTTATTACGAGCTGCCCGATCATTTCGGCTATTTTGCATGCATACATTTTACTTGCTGCTTTTTATTGCAAGTTGCCCTATCATTTCGGCTATTTCGTAGGCATGAGCGGTCTACTGGCTTTCGCCGTCAACCTGAAATTGGACACCGATTTCAGCATCAGCACCGCTGCAACTGGGATATTACCAGGAGCGAATCATCATTTGCCTCTATCGTTATTGAACAAAGGAGGCTTAGCGATCGGGGTTAAGGTCCCGTCGGCTAAGGCTTTTGACTTCATGAGCCGTAAGGGTCTCGTGAAGGTATTTCTCCCTACATGTCGTGGGGACCTTGTAAGTGCATTTTCTCCTTAGGAACCGTGAGGGTTCCTAAGTGTTTTGTTCTTCTGTAAGTCGTAAGGATCCTACAGGAAGGTTTTCTCCTCATAAATCGAGGGGATTTATAAGGGTTGTTTACCATACGGACGTATTCCCAGTCGTGGATGGACCTTGGTTAGGGAAATGTTTATTCGCGCCCGTGGATTGTATACAAGGGTCAGTATTGAGCCGCTTGTAGGGCAATATTGGAAGTTTGTGGGGGTTTGCTTAAGCACAGGTTTAGGTCTCTGTGACTTAAGACTTTCAAATCCTATGAGCCATGAGGGTCCCATAAGAGAGTTCTCCTTACAAGTCGTGAGGATCTCGTAAGTGTATTTTCTCCCTAGGAATCGTGGGGATCCCTAAGTGTGTTACTCCCTTGTAAGTCGTAAGGATCTCACGCGGGTGGTTTCTCCTTACAGGGTCGAGAGGACTCCATAAGGGTTCTTTAACGAAGTTGCGCCCTTTCGGGTTTTCACAAACATTCGCCGGTAGTCCTGCTGTTTTTACTCACGGAGCCCTTTCGGGTTTTCATCCGTGCCCATTTTGCTTATGGACTTACCGTTTTTTTTTTATATATATATTTTTTTATATTTATATTTTTTTTTATTTTTACTCATCTCGTCAGCCTAAGGATGCTGTGGTAGTAGTTTAAAGACGTTTCGGTCTGCTATTGGTTTAAGGACATTTCGGTCCATTGCAAGTTTTAGGACATTGCGGTCCATGACTAAGAGGGTTGGCTACTACTTATAAAGCCTGAGCCTGGGAGGATAGCGAGTGGACATAGTCGTCGTCATCTACCATTGACCTAGGCTGTGGCTTATTAAGCGTAGTATTTCTTTAGGAAGCGTCCGTTTATTGGCCTGAAAGGCCTTTCACCGTGCATGTCCATAAGTAGATAGGCCCCACCTTGGTAGACCTTATCAACGATATACGGTCCTTCATAGTTCGGCTCAAACTTTCCCCGCTTGGCGCGATTGGGGATCATGGGCCTTTTGACCACTAGCACGAGTTCGCCTTGGTGGAATGTCCTCGGGCGGCTCAATCTTTCATATGAGCGCGTCATCTTTGCTTTATAGGCTTCCAGATTTTGTTGTGCTAGAAGCCGGATTTCATCAAGGGCGTCAAGCTCTTCAAACCGAAGGTGAGCATTTTCTTCGTCTGTCAGCTCGTAGTGGACTGCCACTCGTAGAGAGGGTAATTCTATCTCGAGAGGGAGTACTGCTTCCGTCCCGAATACCAACGCATATGGCGTTGTGTTCGTGGCCGTCTTGAACGTAGTTCGATATGCCCAGAGAGCTTCTTGCAGCCTTTCGTGCCAGTCTCTTTTATTTCGGGACACCGTCTTTTTCATGATTTTCGTCAAGGTCTTGTTGAAGGCCTCGGCTAGACCGTTAGCTCGCGGATTGTAAACTGAGGAATATCTCCAGTCTATATTGTGCTGCTGTGCGAAGCGGCTAATTTTATGACTTCGGTAGGCGGGCCCATTATCAGAGATGATCCTTCTCGGGGTTCCAAACCGGTATATGACATGCGTTTTGAAGAAATGGAGGATATTCTCTGTCTTCACTTCTCTTAACGGTACCGCCTCTGCCCATTTGGAGAAGTAATCAGTCGTCGCCAAGATGAAACGATGTCCCTTTGACGATGCTGGTTCGATGGGACCGACTATGTCAGTTCCCCACATTTCGAATGGCCAACTAGCCATTGTCGGATGTAGTGGATTGGGATGCTGATGGATGAAGTCCCCATGAATTTGGCATGAATGACATTGCTTCGCATATTCGAGGCAATCCTGCATCATCGTGGGCCAGTAGTAGCCCATCCGCTTTATCTTCAATTTCATCTTAGGGCCTGCTTGGTGGGAACCGCAGAGTCCGTCGTGAACTTCTTGGATGACCCTTCTCGCTTCGTCAGGTCCTAAGCATCTCAACCACAGAGAGTTGAATGACCTCTTGTATAGCGTATCATTGACGAAGGCGAAAGACAGAGCTCGTTTCGTGAGCTGATGTCTTATGGACGCCTCTTCAGGTATTTGGTGGAACTTGAAGTAATCTATGAAGACTTCTCTCCAGTCCTCGGTATTTTCCCTGTCTTTTATTTGCAGGGTTGTCTCCTCTTTCGCTCCTTTTTCTTCAGACGATTTCGGAGATATTTCTGTTGGGGTGAGCACTCGACGGCTTTGTATCACGATTCTAACGTCATCGAGGTTCTCGTCAGCCAATTCTTTAGCAAGTTTGGCCAGTGCGTCCGCCTTGCTGTTTTCCGCGCGCGGTATGCTTTCCAAAGTGTAAGAGGGAATTTGGGTTAGCAGTTGCTGCACTTTTTCACCGTATTTTACCAATTCCGGTTTGCACGTTTGGTAGTCGCCGTTTATTTGACTGACGACCAGTTGGGAATCACCGTATATGAGGAGATTTTCAATTCCCATGTCAATGGCGATCTCGAGGCCTGCTATCAGAGCTTCGTATTCGGCTTCATTGTTTGTTCTCGGCTCCGTTAGGGAGAACGCGTAGCGCATTATCCCTCCTTGTGGAGTTACAAAGATGAGTCCTACCCCTGATTTAATTATAGGGGTACTTTGTTTACGTTTCTTCACGGAAGATGCTCCATCGAAATAAAGCTCCCATCGGATATTATCACCGTCGATCGCATCGAACGCATGTTCGTCTGGAAGATCGCAATTCAAAGGAGAATCGGCGGGTATCGGATGCTCAGCGAGGAAGTCGGCGATGGCCTGGCCTTTCACTGCCTTGAGAGGTTGATATGTTATCGAGAATTCCATCAAGAGCAGGGCCCATTTGGCTAGTCTTCCCGTCAATATGGCTTTCGACATTAGGTATTTAAGAGGGTCCACTTTTGAAATCAGACGGACCTCGTGCGCCAACGCATAGTGCCTAAGCTTTGTTATAGCGAAGATCAACGCCAGGCAGTGTTTTTCAATGGGAGAGTAATTGCTTTCTGCCCCCAGCAGGACTCGACTTAAGTAGTAAAGTGCTCTTTCTTTTCCTTGATCGTTCTCTTGTGCCCATAATGCGCCCAAAGAACCTTCGAGGGCGGTTGTATAAAGAATAAGAGGCTTTCCCATAACTGGAGCAGCCAACACCGGCGGGTTCTGCAGATATTGCTTGATCTCGTCCAGTGCGCCTTGGCATTTTTGGTCCCAAACGAACGGGGTCCCCTTCTTCATCAGGTGGCTGTAAGGACGACACTTTCCTGAAAGGTTGGCTATGAATCGCCGTATATACGCTAGTTTCCCTTGGAGAGACCGCAGCTGTTTGAGAGTCCTCGGCGGAGGCATTTCCATGATCGCTTTGATCTTTGAAGGATCTATTTCAATACCTCGGTGTCGAACGACGAATCCCAGGAATTTGCCTGAGGAAACCCCGAACGCACATTTAAGAGGATTCATCTTCAAGTTGTATTGCCGAAGGCGTTGAAATACAGTCTTCAGATGCTCGAGATGTTCCTCGTATGATTTGCTCTTGACCACGAGATCGTCGATATAGCATTCGACGATTTCGTGTATAAGGTCGTCGAAGATCTTCGTCATGGCCCTCTGATAAGTAGCGCCGGCGTTCTTCAAACCGAAGGGCATCACTTTATAACAAAATATACCAAGCGGAGTCCTGAAGGCCGTGTGCTTCTGATCTTCAGGATGCATTTTTATTTGATTATATCCCGATGAGCCGTCCATGAAAGAGAAAACCTCATGAGCGGATGTGTTGTCTATCATCAGTTCGGTGACTGGCACTGGGAAATCATCTTTTGGACAGGCTTTATTGAGATCCCGGAAGTCTACGCATATGCGCACTGTCCCATTTTTTTTCATCACTGGGACAATGTTGGCGATCCATTTAGGGTATTGGACTTCTTGGATGAAGCCTGAATCTATCAGCTTTTTGACTTCGGCGTTGATGCTCATCTCAAGCTCGAGTCGCATTCTTCTCGGCGCTTGTTTGACTGGCTTAATGTCTGGGGATATCGCTAACTTGTGTACAGCAATTTCTGGATCTAGTCCCGGCATTTCGGAATAGTTCCACGCGAAGCAATCTTTGTGCTGCAGAAGCACATCCTTTAACGCAGCCACCCTTTCTTCAGATAGCAGCTCGCTGACGAATGTCGGTCGCGGGTCATTTTCCGTCCCCAACTCAATTTTCTTGAGCTTATCTGCAGTGGTATGTATTCCGTCCTCCAGTTCTTTCGGAGCTGGGGGAAATTCTGAGATTACCTCATCGCTGCCGCTTTCAAAGCACCAAGGGAGATTGTTCATGTCTTCGGCCCCTTCTTTTAATATTGTTATCATATGGCAGGTGCGAATTTTCTGCCAATCCCAATGCGGAGTTGGTTTTATTCTTGTGCTTTCAGGTTCATGCTTTTGCGGCGGCGCTACCCTCCAACTGTCAGACAACGCGAATTTGCCAAGCTGATATTGGCCCTCGACCCAATTCTTAAAGGTGAAGCAGTCTTCAAGCTGATGTCCTACTACTTGATGGTAAAAGCAATACTTCGGGTTGGAGACCTTGCCTGCTTGTTCAGGGTGTCTGGACTCTGGCAACGTAAGCATTTGATGTTTTAGAGCGAGATCGAATATTTTCTTTGTTTTGTTCCGAGGAAAAGAGTACGCTCGACCCATTTTCTTCCCGAGGGCTAAGTCAATAACGCTCGATTCTCGGATGCGCGGCTTCTTAGCTCTGCTTTGTAGTTGTCGAGCGCCTCTCTTGCCTTTCGACCTGTTTTTGTTCTCGCGTCGAACCTTTTTTGTAGCAGGTTGACAAGGAACGGCATCTTCGTTCTTTACTGCCTGTTGGAGGAGGCGCTGTGTCTTAGCTTTCTCATAGATTGCCATTTCATGATCGTGATCATCTCGGGCTTTTTGACTCGCATCCCTTATAAGTTTGCTCATCTGGTCTTCAGATGATGGTCTGGGCGGTTTTGTATCCGGAACTTTTGCTGGTTCGGGATTAGCGTCCTCCCATTGAGCGTCCGCCTTTTCATCGAAGTCATATATGGCATAACAGCTGTTTACTAGCTCCCGCTTCCTTGGCCGGATGTACCCCAGCCCTTTGGTTTCTACTTTCCCGTTAGGCAGTTTGCATTGGGTCCCGGGAATGTTCCAGACCTTGTCATAGAATTTGGCTTTTCTAACGGTCTGTGTGAAGGACATCCCTTGGCGTTTTAGCAGTTTCTTTAAACCTTCGGTATAATACCGGGGAAGACGGATAGGCTGAAGCCTGTCAAGTGTGGGATCCGCGCCATGCCAAACTTCTTTTTCTACTTTGTTCTCTTCAGAACGGTAGAATAAGATTGCCTTCTCACCCCTTCGTCCGGGAGGGATATAGAATGTCTGCAATTCTTCTACGCTGTTAGTGTCGAGTGCATCCAGTTCTTTGTAATGTTCAAAGGGCACCATGGTTATCTGCAGACTTCGCTCTTCATCAGCGGAGATCTGTATCGAAGGCCGAGCAGGGAATACAGCATGAACTTCATCCTCTGAATCACTGCCGAAGATCAACGAAGGAACGGATGGTCCTGTCCTGGTAGATTGGGATGGAACTGAATAAATTATATCCTCCTCCTCGGTATCACTGCCGAAGACAGGGATGGTGGCATTAGTTTTGTTCTCCGGTTTGTGACACCTTTCCGTGTCTTCGAAGCTCGGCAAGAAGTATTTGGCATCCTCATACTTGCGAACTTCGTTCACGGAAAACGGATTCAACTCTCCGGCCACAGTGTACTCGAGGCCATCCCTGGAATATTTCATACACTGATGCTGTGTAGAAGGGATGATATTGTACTCGTGTAGCCATGGTCGGCCGAGCAGAGCATTATAGCACGTCTTGGCATCTATAACATGGAATTTGATGTCTGTGACGAGCAATCCGAAGCGTAGCGTCAATATCACAGATCCAAGAGTCTTTGAAGATTGAGAGTCGAAACCGGAGATAGTGATCTTGTCCCGGGCAAGGTGTTGGACACTCATGCAAATCTCCTTTAACACTCGTACGTTGAGTAAATTGACGGACGATCCGTTATCGACCAAGATTTTACCTATCTTTATGTCATGGCAGTATCCTGAGACATAAAGAGGGCGATTGTGTTCACACGTCCCGAGGAGAAGGTCCTCATCACCAAAAGCAACGTCGGCTGCGTGCACTTCTTCCAATTCGTCTTTCATCTTTTCTTCGGCCAAGAAGGCTTGGAACTGGTCCGGATCTTGTAGCGCCTTAATCAAGGAGTCTCTCGCCTCCTTTGATAGTAACAAGGCATCAAGGATGCTGAGTTGTGAGGGTAGCTTCCTCAGATGTGCTAGGACATTGTAATCCACCTTACTCCTCTTTGGCGGATTTTTGGCGGTTAACTCTTCCGCGACTTGGTCATCCAAAGTGATGTCTTCAGAGACCTTCTCTTTCCCTTTATCTTTTCTGTTCGAGGGTCCGAGGTTTTGTTTCAGGCAGTGTCCGATTCCGCAGCTGTATATTTTCGCAAGACTTCGGTTCTTCTTCTTTTCCCGAAGTTGATTCTTTAAAGAGAGGGGCAATCTCCAGTTCCTCATCAGAGTCGCTCCCAAATGTGGGCACTTGTGACCTGGTAGTGTTAACCATGTGACAGTTGCCGGCAGTTCTTTCAAGCACTTTGGTCGTGTTTCTTTGCTCCCGACGAACCTTGCGCTTTTCCCGTTTGAAGCGTTGTTGATTAGCGACGTATCCTTGCCACCATTTATCGAACGCTTTGCATTCTTGGGTAGAATGGGAGACCTTCTGATGATATAAGCAATAAAAGGGGTGCGTTTCTACCATGCTAGTAACTCTTTCTTCTGAGGGTGGTAGCTTCATGCCCATCGATATGGCCTTGGCGAACTTCTTTCTTATCTTAAATTGGCTTTTGTCAGCGGTGGAGGCATTTTGCTCCAGTGGGATCATCTCGGCTCTTTCCTCAAGTTGCTGGCGCTGGGCCCTTTCGAATATAGCCGTCTCGCGTTCTCGATCAGCTTTGCTTTTCAATTGAGCTTCATTAAGAAACGTGTCAATCATTTCAACTGATAACCCTGGGGCTCTTGATTTGGCATTTGCCCCCAGCGTTTTGGTGCCAGAAGTCCCTTCATCGTTCGAAGTCGAGTGAGAGATCATATGACAGCTCGCCACACACTCCTCGGATTCATCCGATGAACTTTCCTCCTCATCCTCTTTTTGAAAGACGTGATCAAGGAAATCTTGGAGCGTAATGGGAGTCCGCGCCCTTTGGTTGTACTCATCCAGTGCGTCGATCTGCTTCTGTAGGTCCGTACGCTTGTCGCCAGTCTTCACGGACTTCTTAGATTTCTTCTTCTTCTTTTTCGAAGATTTTGACGGCTGGTTACGAACGCTTGAACTACCACCATCGGTCTTCAGAGTCGGACGTGGCTTCAACATCCCCTCTATAACCTGCGGTTCCAAGGGGTTCTTCCACTTGACCGCTGGGCAGGTCTGAAGATCATTTAGCATTCTCCTCGTTTTGGCTGATAATACAACCTCCCAGGGAGCTTCTTCAATGACGGAGCATGTTGCCCCCGGCGTATTCGTTCCCTTATAGGTGTGGGGCTGCGGAGGGTTCACCTTCCATTTGTCAGATAGCGCAAACTTGCCCTGACGGTACTGGTTTTCGAGCCAATTTTTGAACACGTAACAATCTTCGATTGGATGTCCTAGCACTCGATGGTAAGGGCAATAATTAGGTTCGTTAACGTCGCTTGGTTGTGACGGACGTTTTGGATCTGGCAGATTTATAAGCCTATTGCGCAATGCCAGCTCAAATAACCTCCTCGTTTTATCACGGGGGAAGGAGTAAGCACGTCCCATCCTGTCCTCAAGGGGTACGTACGGGCGCGTGTTATTTGGACGAGCAACCGGCTTCGAGTCGTTCGGTTGCTGTTGGGCATTAGCGACGATGATAGCTTTTCCCTTTCCTTTGTCGTTTCGAGAGTCGGGCTTCGGGAGAGGGGGTTTATGGCCCATCTGGTCCATCTGCGCCAATTTGTCGATCAAAGCCTGGAAAGAAGTCGGCTTGAAGAACATCATAAACTGCGAGATGGTTGCTTGTGGATCAAGGGTTCCGACAAACATTCCCACCGCAGGGGCTTCTTCTATGCGTTGTTCACATTTAGACCATAAATTACGCCACCGTATAGCGTACTGGACCCACGTCTCGCCGGGCTTTACCCTGGCGTTAATCAGCGCCGTCATTGGAGTACGTTCGCTGGCACTTGCAAAGCGTTGGGTGAAGAGCAGCTCCATCTCTGCGAAGGTTTTAACGGAATCGTTGGGGAGCTCGGAATACCACTCGAAAGCCGTATCTGATAAACTTCCCACAAACTGGCGCAGCAAGAGCTTGTCGTCGCCTCCAGTGTTACCACAAAGCGCCCTGAATTGGGCAACATGTTGATGGGGATTGCCGGTCCCCTTGTAGACATGAAACTTTGGAATTGTGTAACCTGGTGGGTACTTGATTTGGTCATACCAGCCCGGATATGGCCGTCCCGTTTTTACAACGTAGCCGGCTGCTTCGGCCGCGTGATGAACTTTTATCTGCTGGGCTATATATTCGTCCAGATCCGTTTTAGAGATTGTGTCTTCTTTAGCCGTCGATAGAACGGGCTGAGGGTTTGATGTTTCTCCCCTATCATCCCCAAGGACGATCGGGGGTTCTTCAGTCGGGGATTCTGGTTGTATCATCATCCCTATCATATCCTGGAAGAGAAGGCCCATGCGCTGTATATTGGCTGCTTGTTCAGCAGCCTCTTGGTCTCTTTTTTCAAGCATTCGGCGAAGGAACTCGGCGTCGGTCTCTTCTTCTTGACGTTCATCTAAGGACGTCTCAGGATTCTCTTTTGGCCCCGTGAGTGCAGCCATGGTAGTCATCATCTCCTGGAGCTTTTGTTGCTGCTCCTGAGACTTGGTCACTGACCGGGTAAGCGGTCGGTGACCCGTAGAAGTACGACTTTCTTCTTTCCCCGAAGCCATATAGACTGTATGAACTGTGATGCCCCCTGACTTGGGGCGTTTAGGTTCACCGTTCTTAGACTTTGCCAGTGTCATGGGAGCTTTTTCTGGCCTCTTCCTTTTATGGGCCTTTGAGGTTGAAGGAGCCGCTGAATTGGGCATCCTAGTATTTGTTGCCCCCTGTTGTTTGGCGGGGCGATTTTTGTCTTTTTCCACTCTTGCTCTGTTCCGATGACGGAAGTGATCTGAGTCAATCACGGAGTCTTGAACCCTCCGCCAAACTTTATAAACTTTCGCTGACAGCCGTTGAGGGGGCTGTTCCTGTTTCATCTCAGGAGCTTTTTCCATGGGTGGAGGAGACCTTTTTAACGTAGCCACCGGGGAGTTCTTTCTCACTTTCCTCAGCATTTCAAAGCTGTTTCCAGTTGGAACAGCAGCATCGACTTCCGCCACTGGAGCAGGTGGGGTTAGCCCTGAGGGGGAGTTGCCCCCTGCCTTCCTTACTTTCTGCCAATGGCGACGTCGCGCGCGACGAGCCGCCGGGATTGGCTCGGAGATTGAGGTGGTCTCTTGTTGCCCCCTGTTTGAGCGTGGGGTAACTGTTGATGTCAGCCTATCGAAGACTGATGCCTTCTGACCAGCTGGAGGAGGAGTAGGAGCCGTCAATCTCGTGAAGACTGACTCTCTGATAGGAGAAGCCGCTTTAACGACTTCCAAAGCAGCGGCCGTTACCCTCTTTGGGACAGCCATCTTATAGTTCTGACCCAGCCTGGTGAAAACGGAGGCTGTTGGTCCAGTAGCAGGCGACCCGCTGACAGGGGTCGGAGTAGCAGTAAGCCGGTCGAACACCGACTTCTTGTTTGTTTCCAGTGCGGGTATCGGTGCCGAGAAGCTTGCAGGTGGGACCATGGTCCCGAAGAACAAGCCGGTGGTGGCCTGAGTCAACTGGCCTACCGGCAGTGTCAGGAAGGAAGCCGCCTGGGGCCCATATGCTACACCTCTAGGTGAGGTGGAGCGTCCGTTGCAGTTGCACTTCGAGCAGTTGGTGCAGTTGGTGGCCATTGAATGCTTGAGTTCTGCACCAAACAAAAGACCACATCTTAGCAACTTGAAATCCGAAGGCAATCATTTAACAAACCGCGATTGGTTCGCGAAGACGACACACGAAGTGTGGAGTGGAAAGAGGAAGAGGTCCCACCGAGCGTGCCAGAATCTGTTCCCCTCCGAACGACGGCGCGCAAGGCTGCGATGTCTTGGCGCTGAGATTCGGGGCAGATGCTAATTGATGCTATCCGTTCCCCTCTCCGAAGATGCCAAGTTGGTTTATGGCACCATGTATCGAAGGTTTGAGCGGATGCGACCGATGTAGCAGACTTCGTCAGATTCCCCCTCGTTGAGGGGTTTTTGATTGTGGGGACGCTCTTCCCTGCAGGCGCAAGCCCCTGCAGTTAATTACGCTACCGCATTGCGGTAACAACTTTCTCCTTCTCCAGATGGTCACTTCGTGTCGTGGGTTTTGTTTTATGTTTTACTGCCCGTGGATCGTCTACGGAGACTGAGTTATGTCGTCGCCCGTAGGGCATGGACTAGTCCAAATCCGCATTATCTTAAATTTGGGTTTGGGGGTTTGGTTTGAGGATACGTCAGCCATGCTTGGGGCTAAGATCAACTCAAACGTTTGTTAAGGATGCGTTAGTCTAACTTTGTGACTAAGATCAACTTAACGGGATCGTTTAGATCCTACAAAAGAGTGTTTGGACTTTAACGTTCCAGTTTAGGGACGTGGCGGTCCATCGTATATGTGGCCGTCGGGACCCGTCACCTCTCTGACGACGTTGAAGGATTACAACGGCGGATGTCAGAGGAGTTCAGAGATGTACCCTCGAGCCAGAGTTAATTAGGGGGATTCATAGTCCAGTCTGCTTGAAGGTTTAAGGACGCGTTAGCCATCTTTGAGGCTAAGATCAACTTAAACAGGACCGTTTAGATCCGACAAAAGAGCATATAGGGGGGGCTCTATTGTTCTAGTTTAAGGACGTTGCGGTCCGTGGGTAGTTTAAGGACATTGCGGTCCGTGGGTAGTTTAAAGACATCTCGGTCAATGGGTAGTTTAAAGACATCTCGGTCAATCGTTAGTTTTAAGACATCTCGGTCAATCGTTAGTTTTAAGACATCTCGGTCAAGGTTAAGGACGTCATAGTCCATGGGTTTAAGGACTCCACAGTCCGGTATGTGCTCTGGATGCTTCACACGGGTTCACTGCCGTGCTAGGCGAGGACCAGGCTCCGCTCTGGATGCTTCACACGGGTTCACTGCCGTGCTCTGCGAGGACCAGGATCCACTCTGGACGTTTCCCGCGGGGTCAAAGAGTGACGTTATCCGCTTTCCACGTAACCAGGAAGTTTGTATCATGCATGGGTTTAAGGACCCCACAGTCCATGTCATGAATGGTCTTCGGGACCCGTCACCTCTCTGAAGACATTGAGGGATTACAATGCCAAATATCAAAGGAGTGAAGAGATGTACCCTAGAACCGGGGTGGATTAGATAGTCCCTGGCCCAATTTGGGTCAAGACTGATCGATTATGTCATGAGCCCATCGGCTCAGTTAATCACAGAATGAGGACTTATGGCCAGCTTGGGCTAAGTCTAGTCAGGTCTGGAATATTGACTCTTTGTTGGTCCATTGAGGGAGAATGTTTACCTCTATCCCTTCAGCCAATTAGACCAAAGCCTAGTGTTAAACACTTCAGAGCGATCAGTGTTGAACACTGGGAATAAGGTTGATGAGTTAGTGTTCAACACTACGAGATAATTGGTGTTAAACACCAGTAATAAGGCTTTTTCAAATTAGTGTTAAACACTAAAACAGATCAGTGTTGAACACTGCCAATAAGGCTCTTTAACCAGCATTGAATGCTGAGGCCCGACAGTGTTTTAACACTGGGCTTGAGAGTTTTAATTTTAGTGTTAAACACTAAGGCAAGAAGGGTCACGTGGCAGCACGTGAGAGCGCCCTCCCTTCAGTTGTTCTGCTGAAATTATCACTTCTTTCAAAGCATCACGTGCCATCACGTGATGGGCATTCAAATGCTTGTATATTAGAGTTTCTGCCAAGGTCACGTGGGTCACGTGGGGTGCTGCCTCAAAGGGACTTCTGTAGGGGTTTCGGGGGGGGTCACGTGGCAGCACGTGACCCTACCTCTATGTAGTTTTTAGAGGATCTGTTTCTTTCAGGAATTAAATTCCTCGAACTTTTAAATTTCAGAGGAATTGAATTCCTATTTCCTTTTGAGGACTTGTAGAGTTAAACTCTGAATTTTTTGTAGGAATTAAATTCCTCGTTTATGTGGAGAACTGAAGAGGGTTCAACCCTTAATAAAAGCTTTCAAGGAATTATACTTCCCATTTTTAAAGAATTATAATTAAGGGAATTAAATTCCTGTTATTTCCACAGAACCACATTCTTAATTAGGGTTCAACCCTGTTTCTTTTGTTTTGAAGGAATTAAATTCCCATGATACAGGGTCGAGCCCTAATTTTATTTTTTAAAGGAATTGAATTCCTATAGTTCTGCGAGAATTAAATTCTCATGCTTGCGTTCCCTCTCTATGTTTTGGATCTGCATGGCAGGATCTCAACCCATTGAGAATTAAATTCTCAACCTAAAGGGGAGATGTGCACTTTGCAGATCCTCTATCAAAGAGAGAAGAAATGTGCTCCTCTGTTTTATGTATCAGAGTTAAACTCTGTTGGGAATTAAATTCCCCCTCTTTCAAAA
Organism: Agapanthus africanus; assembly: GCA_030015575.1. NCBI lineage: Eukaryota > Viridiplantae > Streptophyta > Magnoliopsida > Asparagales > Amaryllidaceae > Agapanthus > Agapanthus africanus. The sequence goes on from CM057337.1 coordinate 979,370,796, forward strand.
AGCCTTCCCTTTCTTACCTAGGGTTTTTTTTGCAGAAGATCCGAGTCTTTTCAAAGTATCAAAGCTCTCCTCCTTTTTTTTCTTTTCTCTTTTCTGCGCATGTGTCTCTATTTTTGTGTCTCTTGGCTCCTATTTATAGGAGAAGCGGCTGAATCAATCAGTTTTTGACGAATCTTCATGGAGATATTTGATTTGCATTCATTGTTCATTCTGGACCTTTGGATTATTAGGTGAATTTTATTCACCGTTGGATTTCAAACCCCGAGATTCTCCCTTTTTATTTTGGTTAGATTTAAGGGGGAAATCTTTCCAAACCCGAGATTTTCCATAAATAAATGACCTCTGAATCTTTAATTTGATTGGATGCATATAGTTGCGTTCCTTTGGCAAGATTCGCATTTCTCTCAGAATTTAATTCTGTTGACAAAAAGGGCTTTGAAAGCCGGTCACGTGTGACCACGTGACCCATGGTCACGTGCGGACACGTGACCCCCCTTTTGGAATGAAGGATCCTCTTTCTTTCTGCGTTCTGCCTTCTTCTGCTGCTTAGCCGTCACGTGTTACCACGTGACCCCTGGTCACGTGTGAACACGTGACCCCCTGTCTGGCACTTCTTTCCTTGGTTCAGTTGGAGAGCGAGTTTGCTGCTTTGAACGTCACGTGCCAACACGTGACCCTGGTCACGTGGAAGCACGTGACCTCATCTGAAGCTCTTTTCCTTAACTTTGCTCAGCGATTCATTGTGCGCCTTTTCTGCACTTTATAGGTCACGTGTCAACACGTGACTGCTGGTCACGTGTAAGCGCGTGGCCCCTATTTGAAGCTTTCCACAGAAGCTTTCCTGATTTTAAATCAGGAAACAAATGCCCCCACAGCGTTGTTCTCACGTGTCAGCACGTGAGTGCAACGCTGTCATCTCTTGCGACCGTTGGATTCATTTAGGGATTTGGGAGATGAAGCGTTTCCACTGTTTTCTATAAATACCGCTGTCTCTTCATAGGAGCCTTCACTCTGCTCGTCTTCTTCCTCTAAGAACTTGTCTTTGAGAATTTAATTCTCTTCTTCCAGAGCTTAGTTCTCTGTTTTAAGATTTTCCAGAGTTTAACTCTGTCCGAAAAGGACATTTTTTCCTCAGGTAATGGTAATCGAAGCACCTTTGTTTTGACAAAACTCTCTGGATTTAAAATCCAGATCGAGGGTCTCCCGAAGAACTCATTTTTCTTCAAGTAATTTAACCAAAATATGAGACCACTTGACTTCTCGCAGTGAATCACTTAGGGTTCAGATGATCCCTTAGGGAGATGATGATGGCGGTTCAAACTCATGGAATTTAATTCCATTCAAAAATGTTCCTGGGAATTTAATTCCCTTTTCTCAATAAGGAATTAAATTCCAACGAAGAACTCGATTTCTTCACACAGAGGATCTCTGGGGTCTCTTGGCTCGAGGCGGTTCCTCTGCAATTAATGAAATGGTGGCTTTGTAATGAATCTCTTGACTTTTATCTTAGGTACCATGGATGCCCATCTGTATAGACTTGACGAGATCATCTCCTACGGGAATATTCGTGCGCTGGGCCGTAGTCAGAACCAGGAGTTCACCGATGCCCAGTGTGCCGAGATCATGAGCCGCTTCGACGAATACAACCATAGGCTCCTCCCCCGTCGCTCTTCTCTTCTGAGGCTAATCGTGCTGGCGATCCGGGAGGCACTTCCTCTCTTTTGCGCCGGCATACCGCTCGGGGACTTGGACACTGCCGAGGATAAGGTGCATTCGGTGTACCTTATGGGCTTGATCTCAAAGAGAAGGCGGGATGATCTCATTGATCTTCTTCATCAGCTTTTCCAGCAATCAGCCATACTGGGCGCTTACCGGAGGGTAGAGGACATCCGCGGGGACCCTGACGCCTGTGACCGTGAGAGAAAGCATACCCGGGAGGTTCGAAATGCTTGGAAGATCTTGAATAAAGTTAATTCCGAGTTTCTCAACCCATGCCCCGCGTCTGAGGCCTTACCATTGTAAAAGTTTTTTTTTTATTTTTTATTTTTATTTTGTATTGCCTTCTTGAAGTCTGGATGATAAGTTTTGTTGTATCCTGGTATATTTGCATGCTTTTCCTTTAAGATTTTATTATTTTGCTACTGCTGTTACTTGTGCTTTTAACATGCAGGGTACCACTCCCTATTTCCCTTTTAACTGCACATCAGGTTTTTAGGCCTCACGTGTTCCACACGTGGGATCCCTTAATGTGGTTGTTCACGAGATTTTCCTCGTGCCATATCCTCAATGCACAATGTTAGGTGCAGAAAAAGGGCCTTGGGAATAGTTCCGTCTTCTTGATTTTCGGGACCTTTCCTTTTTTAGGCCTTGGAAATAATTTCCATGCAGGATTTTCCGCGCACAGCACTTAATGCACTTCATTATATATATGAGGCTATAGCCTTCTTTTCTTTTTATGTATTTTTTCTTGAGGGAGAAAACGAGTGCTATGGCTTGTAATCGCCTTCATGCTCGTCGACAGCCGTGGGAAGTTCCCCTCGAGGAGATGATCCCCCGCTTTACTGCTCGGTTGGTGGACCCTCTCCTTACCGACAACGAATGTGACTTGGCCATGCACGAGCTCTCGATCCGTAGAGGGTCTCCCCTCCCGATGGGTTCTCTATGGCTTCGGATGATCCTCACGGCCGTGCTTGCCGACATTCCTCCTCACCCGGCAGAGATGACTCGGGCGATGCTCGATGCGGCGGAGGAAAAGCTCGAAGGCTTTCATGAGGCGTGCCTGATTACTCAGGCCTTGAAGGACTGTTCAATTCGTCTGCTGAGCGAGATACGGGCCCGGCGAGCTATCATGTTTGCTTTCGCGGACGAGCACGGCGCCAACCGATGGGGAGCGACTTCTCGCGAGAATCGTCGCTTTGATGTGTTGGAGAGGGCGGAGAGAGAGATGGAGAATTTTGTTCTTTGCTTTGTTAATCCTTGTGCCATTGATCCGGTGTTTGGTGACCTTTTCCGTTAGCATAGAACCCCCCCCCCCCTTTTTTTTAATCAGTCCCTCCTTTTTTGTATGTTTTGTGTTGAACTTCCATGTAGGCTGGGTGCTCGTATGTATGTTTCCGGTTGCATGAATAAATTTTGTGTTCCCTTTTATGAAAACTTTCTTCAATTATCAATACTGTTGTCATGTTGCGTGCGCCTTAAAGCGTCGAATTTTATTTTCTTTTCGGGTGTTCATATGACTATGAGCACATGCCTGATAGGATAATCATCGGAAAGTTTTTCGTTGCTTTTCATACCGGGTTGTGTGAGCGCGTTCTGGATCAATTATTGCTATCGGTCGGAAGCCCATTTATATGGTCTCGAGCGCGTATGTCCTTTTTCCAAGTTTGTGGTTGCAACGTGAGCTTTCATGGCCCGACAGGGCAACACGTAGTGAACGTTAGGTTGCGGCTCTCGATAAAGTTGCCATGTTCACTCGTAAGAAGGTTGAGGCTCATAAGGCCGTTGAGAAAGAGCTTGAAGCCTGGCTTGCTACGTATTAGGCCCAACAAGCTCAGGCGGAGGCTCGTCTTCTGGAGATTCTGCGTCATGAAGCCGTGGCTCAACAACAGAATGACGAGCTGGTGAAATTACTGCACCGCCCGCCGGCTTAAGGACTTGTATCTTTTCTTCTATTTTTTGTACATACTCATGAATAAGGGTATCTTCCTTTTTTGTTTTTTTTTTTTATGAATTGTATTTTGTATCCATTTTGGTTTATGAATAAAAGATACAATTTTCCTCTCAATGATGTGTCCTCTTTTCATTGAATGCATTCTGCGGATATTCTATTTCGATCTCCTTGCAGGACAGGGATGACTCAGGGTTCAGGTTTAAGATATGCTTTCTGAGACTTCTGCATTTTACGAGCCACGAGGGTCTCATAAAGAGTTTTCTCTCCCCAGCCGTGAGGATTTGCGAGTGCCGGATGCGGTTACCCTCGCCCGTGCTCTACGGAGTCAGGGGTTTCTCCAGATATTGTAGTTTAAAGACGTCGCGGTCAAGGTTAAGGACCTCATAGTCCGTGGATTTAAGGACTCCACAGTCCGATGTTAGTTTTAAGACATCACGGTCAAGGTTAAGGACCTCATAGTCCGTGGATTTAGGGACTCCACAGTCCGATGTTTGGTTACAGGGACCCGTCACCTCTTTGAAGACGTTGAGAAATTACAACGCCGGGCATCAAAGGAGTGAAGAGATGTACCCTTAAACCGATGCAAAAATCTGTGAGGAATAGGGGTGGTTGGTTGTTAGTTTTAAGACATCGCGGTCGAGGTTAAGGACGTCATAGTCCGTGGATTTTAAGGACTCCACAGTCCGGTGTTTGCTCTGGATGCTTCACACGGGTTCACTGCCGCGTTAGGCGAGGACTAGGCTCCGCTCTGGATGCTTCGCACGGGTTCACTGCCATGCTCTGCGAGGACCAGGATCCTCTCTGGACGTTTTCCACGGGGTCAAAGAGTGACGTTATCCGCTTTCCACGTAACCAGGAAGTTTGCACTAGATGCTTCACACGGGTTCACTGCCGCGTTAGGCGAGGACTAGGCTCCGCTCTGGATGCTTCACATGGGTTCACTGCCATGCTCTGCGAGGACCAGGATCCGCTCTGGACGTTTTCCACGGGGTCAGAGAGTGACATTGTCCGCTTTCCACGTAACCAGGAAGTTTGCACTAGATGCTTCACACGGGCTTACTGCCGCGTTAGGCGAGGACTAGGCTCCGCTCTGGATGCTTCACATGGGTTCACTGCCATGCTCTGCGAGGACCAGGATCCGCTCTGGACGTTTTCCACGGGGTCAAAGAGTGACATTATCCGCTTTCCACGTAACCAGGAAGTTTGCACTAGATGCTTCACACGGGTTCACTGCCGCGTTAGGCGAGGACTAGGCTCCGCTCTGGATGCTTCACATGGGTTCACTGCCATGCTCTGCGAGGACCAGGATCCGCTCTGGACGTTTTCCACGGGGTCAAAGAGTGACGTTATCCGCTTTCCACGTAACCAGGAAGTTTGCACTAGATGCTTCACACGGGTTCACTGCCGCGTTAGGCGAGGACTAGGCTCCGCTCTGGATGCTTCACATGGGTTCACTGCCATGCTCTGCGAGGACCAGGATCCGCTCTGGACGTTTTCCACGGGGTCAAAGAGTGACATTGTCCGCTTTCCACGTAACCAGGAAGTTTGCACTAGATGCTTCACACGGGCTCACTGCCGCGTTAGGCGAGGACTAGGCTCCGCTCTGGATGCTTCACATGGGTTCACTGCCATGCTCTGCGAGGACCAGGATCCGCTCTGGACGTTTTCCACGGGGTCAAAGAGTGACGTTATCCGCTTTCCACGTAACCAGGAAGTTTGCACTAGATGCTTCACACGGGTTCACTGCCGCGTTAGGCGAGGACTAGGCTCCGCTCTGGATGCTTCACATGGGTTCACTGCCATGCTCTGCGAGGACCAGGATCCGCTCTGGACGTTTTCCACGGGGTCAGAGAGTGACATTGTCCGCTTTCCACGTAACCAGGAACTTTGCACTAGATGCTTCACACGGGCTCACTGCCGCGTTAGGCGAGGACTAGGCTCCACTCTGGATGCTTCGCACGGGTTCACTGCCATGCTCTGCGAGGACCAGGATCCGCTCTGGACGTTTTCCACGGGGTCAGAGAGTGACATTGTCCGCTTTCCACGTAACCAGGAAGTTTGCACTAGATGCTTCACACGGGCTCACTGCCGCGTTAGGCGAGGACTAGGCTCCGCTCTGGATGCTTCGCACGGGTTCACTGCCATGCTCTGCGAGGACCAGGATCCGCTCTGGACGTTTTCCACGGGGTCAAAGAGTGACATTGTCCGCTTTCCACGTAACCAGGAAGTTTGCTGATTGTATCCGCATTTCACGGGATGGGGGTTGACTCTTGGTGATATGTGTCGCCGAGTCATGGAACTTGGGGTCGTGCCAGAATCTGTTCTCCTCTGAACGGCGGCCTGGACGTCGGGTCCGGTGCCTGAGGTTCGGGGCAGATGCTATTTGGTTTTATCCGTCCACCTCTCCGAAGATGCCAAGTTGATTTATGGCACCGTGTATCGGAGGTTTAGACGGATGCGGCCGATGTAGCAGACTTCATCAGATTCCCCCTCAGGGTGAGGGGTTTTTGATTGTGGGGACGCTCTTCCCTGCAGGCGCAAGCCCCTGCAGTTAATTACGCTACCGCATCGCGGTAACAACTTTCTCCTTCTCCAGAATTTCACTTCGTGTCGTGTGTGTTTGTTTTGTTTGTGGTTGCCCGTGGATTGTATACGGAGACTGAGTAATGCCGTCGCCCGTAGGACGTGGATTAGTCCAAATCCGTATTTAGTTAGATTTGGGTTTGGTGTTTTTAGTTTAAGGATGCATTAGTCGCGTTGCGGCTAAGATCGACTTAAACGTTCGTTAAGGATACGTTAGTCCTGTTTTAGACTAAGATCAACTTAACGTAGTGATTAATTTAATTATCCGGCCGTCGGGACTCGTCACCTCTCTGACGTCGTTGAGGGATTACAACGACAGGCGTCTGAGGAGTTCAGAGATGTACCCTTGAACCAAAATTGATTTGGGGTTTTATCTTTTATTGAATATCTAAGGACACATTAACCGTATTTGGGGTTAAGATCAACTTAGACGGGACCGTTTAGATCCAACAAAAGAGCGTTTGGGCCCTATTGTGCCAGTTTAGGGACGTGGCGGTCCATTGCCAATTTTAGGGACGTGGTGGTCCATTATTAGTTTAGGGACGTTTCAGTCCGTCGCCAGTTTAAGGACGTAGTGGTCCATATTCCAGTTTAGGGACGTGGTGGTCCGTTATTAGTTTAGGGACGTTTCGGTCCGTCGCCAGTTTAAGGACGTAGTGGTCCATATTCCAGTTTAGGGACGTGGTGGTCCGTCGCCAGTTTAGGGACGTAGTAGTCCATCGCCAGTTTAAAGACGTAGTGGTCCATATTCCAGTTTAGGGACGTGGCGGTCCGTCGCCAGTTTAGGGACGTAGTGGTCCATTATTAGTTTAGGGACGTTTCGGTCCGATATTAGTTTAGGGACGTTTCGGTCCGTCGCCAGTTTAGGGACGTAGTAGTCCATCGCCAGTTTAAAGACGTAGTGGTCCATATTCCAGTTTAGGGACGTGGCGGTCCGTCGCCAGTTTAGGGACGTAGTGGTCCATTATTAGTTTAGGGACGTTTCGGTCCGATATTAGTTTAGGGACGTTTCGGTCCGACATTAGTTTAAAGGACGTCTCGGTCCACGAGTTTAAGGACCCCGCAGTCCATATCGATGTGTGGTCGTTGGGACCCGTCACCTCTTTGACGTCACTGAGGGATTACAACGACGGATGTCAAAGGAGCTCGGAGATGTACCCTCGAACCGGATGTAAATTAATTTAGAAGAGCAATTTTGCTCAGTCAATTTAATTTAAGGACTTATGGCCAAAATTGGGCTAAGTCCAGTTGAAATGTTCAACATTTTTGCTAAGTAATGCATTGCATTTGTTTGATTTGGGCTCTGCCCCTTAAAATAATGCATTTACGCTTTATTGAGCCTGTCAGGCCTTCTCTTAGTTGGGCCTGGCCCTTTTGAATGCATTTGCGCTTTGCGCTAAGTAATGAGCGCAAGTCCATACGGTGACGACACGTGTCATGCTCTGATGAGTGCAAGCGCACTAGCGCAGCGCGTTGCGCTGTTGCGCGGCGCAATTGTGCTGCTGACACGTGGCGCGCTCTCAGCGAGTTGCGCTATTTTCAGAGAGCAAAGCTCTATCTTATGAGCGCTTAGCGCAAATGGTTTTATAGCCGACACGTGGCGCTCTCTCAGCGAGTTGCGCTAGTTCCAGAGAGCAAAGCTCTATCTTAAGAGCGCTTAGCGCAAATGGTTTTATAGCCGACACGTGGCGCTCTCTCAGCGAGTTGCGCTAGTTCCAGAGAGCAAAGCTCTATCTTAAGAGCGCTTAGCGCAAATGGTTTTAAAGCCGACACGTGGCGCTCTCTCAAGAGCGCAACGGCGCAAATTGGAAGTGCAAAGCACTAAGAATCTTTTAGATTCAAGAAGGGAAGTGCAAAGCACTGTTTAATTTCTTCGTCTAAATTGGATCGAAGAAAAATAAATTTTTCTTTATTCGAAGAACCAGAGGTTCTTAAAAGTGCAAAGCACTATTCATTTATTATTATTTTTTTTATTTTTTTATTTTTTTATTTTTATTTTTACAGAACCGAAGGTTCACAAGAAGTGCAAAGCACTTTTTTTTTATAAAGATCATTGATCTTATTTTTAGATCGATGATCTATTAGAAGGCCCCCCCCCCTTTTTTTCATGAAGGTTCTTTACCTTTTTCTTCTCGGAGTTTTCTCTGTTTTAGGGTTCTTGATTTTTTCGAGAAAATTCTTGATCCCTTTTGAATGAGGTCTGGGGTCCTATTTATAGTGTCCCATAAATTTGTTGAATTTGTTAACGGGATCTTTCTTGAATGATTTTTGGGTGTTTTCCCACCGTTGGATCTTTGATCCAGAGGCCGAAGAGAGTCTTCTAGTTCTGGAAAGAACAGAAAAGATTTCATGAAATCTTAATTCAGTTGGGCGCGGATACCTCAGCGCATGACACGTGTCGCGCAGCGCAGAACGCAGCGCAAGTGCGCTAGCGCATCTGCGCTGACGCGTGTCGCACAGTGCAGATCGCAGCGCAACTGCGTTAGCGCATCTGCGCTGACGCGTGTCGCGCAGCGCAGAGCGCAGCGCAACTGCGCTAGCGCATCTGCGCTGACACGTGTCGCGCAGCGGAAAGCACAGCGCAACTGCGCTAGCGCAACTGCGCTGACACGTGTCACCTAGCGCAGAGCGCAGTACAGCTGAAGCGTTGCTTCCTTTAAACAGAGCTTTGCTCTGATTGGGCGCGCCTCCTTGGGCGCTGCGCGCGGGATTTGAAGCTCTGCTTCAAAGATTTGAATTTTGAATTCAAACAGAGCTTTGCTCTGATTGGGCGAGACACGGTCCTAAGATCTTGGATGTGGTCGGCCTTGGATTTAGTTTTGACGACCAAATCATCAACATAGCATTCGACGACTTTGTGGATTAGGTCATCAAAGATATTGGTCATTGCCCTTTGATATGTAGCACCTGTGTTCTTCAGTCCGAACGGCATCACTTTGTAGCAGTATATTCCGATCGGGGTTCGAAATGCTGTGTGTTTCTCATCCTCAGGCGACATCTTGATCTGATTATATCCAGACGAGCCATCCATAAAGGTGAACAGTTCATAATTTGAGGTGTCATCGACCATTATTTCCATGACCGGTAGCAGGAAGTCGTCTTTAGAACATGCCTTGTTGTGGTCCCTGAAATCGACGCAAACTAGGATCTGCCCATTTTTCTTCTTCACTGGGACTATGCATGCAATCTAGTCCGCATATTTCTCCTCCCTGATGAAGCCGGCATCGATGAGTTTCTTGGTTTCCTCGATGGCCTTTTCTTCCAATTCCCTTCTCATTCTTCAAGGAGCTTGTTCGAATGGCTTAGCATTAAGAGATATAGCTAGCTTATGCACGGCCACTTCCGGGGAAAGGCCAGGCATCTCTTTGTACGTCCACGCGAAACAGTCGACGAACTCATGCAGTAGGGCGATTATCTATTCTTTCATTTCCTCTGACAAGAGTGAGCTGATGTAGGTCGGCCTTAGATTATCGGACGTTCCTAAGTCAATCTCGGTTAGCTCGTCAAAGGTTGCTTGTCCGCCATCTTCGAGCTCTTGAGGAGCTTCTTCTGGTTCGGCTATCTCATCATTATCATTTGATCTTTCACTGGCTTCACCAACATGGATCATGTAGCATGCTTTGGAATCAGGTTGAATGAAGCCTATGCCCCGTCTATCTAGAATTCGTCCATCGATGAGTGCTCGGACCTGGGGCGGATACCACAACCCTTCATAAAACTTTGCTTCGGACTCCGTTTAATATAACCGGCATCCACACCTTTTGAAATATTCTCTCATCCTGGGTGCATAGTATCTGGGATTGAGGACGAACCCTTATGCCTCTCTCATAGGGAAGGCATGCGACAGAAAAATCGTCCGGCGGCACAACAGGGTTTGACCCATAAAACAGGATGCCCTTGTTGGATATAGTGCCCTCTAAGTCAATTATTGGATCGCAGGTACATGATTGCAATGATTGAGGGAGGGCCTATACTGATAGAATAGTCTTACTCGAGATGATAGTATGCTATCTGGTTTGTCTTTATCATCATGTATATGTTAATAATGCCCATAGGATTCTTGCTTGATTGCCAGCAGTATGATGGCGATCATATATGTGGGAGCTGGAGGTCTATAAGCACATCCTTAAAGTGTCCCTAGTCGTGGGAGTTTTGAGACAGGGCATCAATACTCCAGAGTAGACTAGTGTATACATTCGAGACCCCGACGAGGGGCGGCGGCCGGTCTCACAAGCCATTGGTGTTAGTTGGTTCACCTAATATGTATACAGGTGCTCATTGGGTTATGAGTACACCGGACAGGACTCGCCGGGAACTTGCTGGTTGGTATTATACCTAGCGTCAGATAGCAGTTCCCTGGTGACATGTGTACAGGTTAGTTCATCGACCTGAGGTCGTCATTTGTCTCGTGTGAGTTCCCACTGTACTTTGATTTATACCCTACCACGGGTCAAAGGAGTCATGCAAACAGGTATATTTTGGGTACAGTCCCGAGCCACATGGAGGCAGTGAGCAGATCGTCGTGGATTCGTTTCTCCCGGTATTGGGGGTGAGATCGCGCAGTGTTTAGGAGAGCCATTACACGAAATCCCTAGCCAGGGTAATCGAAATTTACTGGAAGGTATTCCAGTAGTATCTAAGAGTGTTCTGGGCTGCTCTCTGACATGATTTATACAGCTATTGGGGGTCTGACGTTTACCGGCCCCCTAGGCCCTATATGCGATACTCATAGACGTATGGACCGGACTGTATGGATATTGTCACTGTCAGGCTCAGTAGGGTTTCTGGATGAAGTTCGCTCGTCAGCTTCCCTTCCAATCAATACATAGGCAACCGTTACGTACAGCTAGTACCTCTGACATGCTAGTGGTTATACCAGTGCCAGTGTATTGATGAGTCATTAGAATCCCCTACAGACACTTTCCCAAGTTCGGGCGAAATGTTGTAGATGCCGTATGGTTTTATGGCAGGGTTCAGAAAATGCACGTGCGTTTTTGCACGTGTCATTTTTTGGGCAGATAATACTGGTGGGCTTTGGTTTAAGCCGGATCCGAGTATTATACTGTGTAGATATAATATCTTTGTCTCAGTTGAATTTGTATTCGGTCGTAATACAAATGCGGGTATGTTTATACTATTACGGGGTTATCCTGAAATTCGTTTCGGGATCGCTTTTTTGAAGTTGCCAGTTTCCAGTTTTCTATCGCTCGTATTTAACATTCGGTTAAATACGGATTTATCTTTTCTTTGGTGAGTCATGGTTCTAGATGGTTCTAGATGGTGACTTGGCTTGTGAGTCATTAGTTCATTAATGATGCATTAATTGAGTGGTGATGTGTTATGATGACTAGGGTAGTGACTCATTAGGAATCATTAATGATAAATGCAACGTGTTAAGTGACTCATTTCTTCATTAATGCTTAATATCACCCCCTCCTTTCTCCTACACTCACCCCTCTCTTCTTATTGAGGCCGACCACATTTGTGGAGCTTCATGGATTCATTTTGGAAAATTATGATGATAGTTTTGCTTCATATAATTTTATAGCTCATTTTATTCCATCACCCGATTCAAAAGGCAACTTCATTAATCATTCGTCCATAGCCTTGGACGTAACGAGACAAAGTGTTCTACTCATTCTCTACATCAATCTTGGTCATCTCTTTTAGCAAACTTGATGATCGAGTTGCCTCGGTTCAGAGGCGGGAGCCCGTTTAAAGATCCGTCGACGTGGTGCCACCTGGACGACGAGACTGGAGTTTCAGAAGATCGAAGCCGCCGCAACAAAGCGTGGGATGATGGTTGAAGACTGAAGGACTCGGATCGTTCGGAATAACATTTCTACCCACTTTGTAGTTTTGGGGCACGACCGGGATGTGATCGATGTACCCATTGTATATTATTTTAATTTATGTACTAGGTTTACCCCGCGACGGAGTGCACGGATAGCCGGGTTCTGGAGGGCAACGGGTCCGTATCTCATGGCTATGAGAGGCAGAGGGGCCTCACTCTAGAATTGGAAGACTATTCGCCGCACTCGTATGGGGGTACAGGTTGACCCAAGGAGGGGAGCTCAAGTTACCGGATTCCGTGAAGTGTCGGGTGGTCCATTCATTTTGCTGTAGGGGGCTGCCTCGCTTCAGGTTTTGGCGGATAACTTGCCGCACCCGTAGGGGTCTAGGTTTCATTGCACAGGCTATCCACGCGACCAGGGGAACGTCGGGTTTCAGTAGCGGCTCTGTGAAACCCGGGGATCCCAGACTATCTGTATTGTTCTGTGATGCTTATTATTTTTCTGTAATGTTGCATATTATCATGCCTGGAGCGATTTTTATATATTTATATATACTAGTAGATGTTGTATATGTTTTGCACCCGCGCTAGCCCAGTCCCCGCTCTGTCGTTAGTTAAGTAACCTAACGGGTAAAGACGGGACATAGTGGCGAATGCGGATGGCATATACGTACATTTTATTTTCGTTCTTTTCTGGTGTGATTGATTGATGGGGCTGCATTGATTCTTATCAATGCAAGGATAAAACAAACCTATATTTGATGTTGTTGGAACAAATTTTAAAAATGAGTTATTACAAAGACGTTTCCTTTAGTTTTGCATAGCGGTATTCAGTTAGAATATCCTGCACCTCATTCGACGAGGCAAGGGCCGAGATCCCCTCACCTGGAGTGACCCCTTGGGCAGAAGTTTGCGTCAAGGTAATAACTTCAATATAGTTGATTACAAGTTGCTTTGCATCGCGGTATTCAGTTGGAATATCCTGCACCTCATTCCACGAGGAAAGAGCCGAGATCCCTTCACCGGGAGTGACTTCTTTTAGCAAAAGGTTTTCGCCACTATATTTTTATAAAAAGCTATCAGGTTCCTTCAACGAGATCAAGTTCATTACGTTAAAGGTTTTTCGCCAAAAACCAGCCGTAATCCTCCGTCATTTCTTATGGATGGTCAGTAGTATTCAAGCTATGTTTGTTGGCCTACGTCAAGGCATAGTGTTTGGTAGCTGCTGGGTATTCATTTGTTGCATAGATAGATGTATTAGTTTAGGACAGACGTACAGCATTGTTGGCCTACGTCAAGGGCATGTACGATGACCTAAATTAATCAGGACAACGACGGGTAGAACTTGACATGTGGCTTATGATTTGTTGGCCTACGTCAAGGTCATAAGAGCATGGGATAAAAATTATATCGGGAGTTTCAAACATACAGGAAACTTGCAAAACTTGAGCATACTTTCTGGAGTATGATAACATGAGTGGATTCCTTCACGTTATCATGTGATGAGAGTTGGATCCTGATTCCCACTGATGAGTTAGTTTACTCCTCGGGTGTGTTCCCTGATTAAAAATCAGTAGATGCTCCAGAAGAGGCATCACGTGTTCACACGTGACCAGTTGTCACATGTTGGCACGTGAAGCTCAGAGCAGCGGCAAAAAGCACATTCATCCCCTGATTAAAAATCAAGGAAAAGCTCCAAAAGAGGAATCACGTGCTCACACGTGACCAATGGTCACATGTTGGCACGTGATGATTAAGCAGCGACTAGAGAACAGAGCGCAGAAGAAGAGAAGCCCATTCCAGGGGTCACGTGCCTACACGTGACCAGGGGTCACGTGGCCACACGTAACCGGCTTTAAAAGCCTTATTCTTTAACAGAATTAAATTCTGAAGAAAGATCTTTCAAATCTTTCCAAAATGAAGAAGGATTATCTAAAACCGTTGGATTAAAAATCTAAAGGTGATTAAATATCACCAATTTACGGAAAAATCTTGGACTTGGAAAGATTTCCCCCCTAAATCTAACCGAGATAACAAAGAGATATCTTTGGATTTAAAATCCAATGGTGAATAAAATTCACTTAACAATCTAAAGGCCCGGATTAATGATAAATATAAATCAAATCTCTCAACATACAAATCAAATCTCTCAATGAGAGATTTACTAAGCAGATTGATTCTCTTCCTTCTCCTATAAATAGAAGCCAAGAAAAGAAGAGAGGGAACCTTTGGATCTTTTTCTTTTGATACATAGAGAGAGAGAGAGCCTTCGATTCTCTACAAAAGGAAAACCTTAGGTTAGAAAAGAAAAGGGAGGCTTCAAAGGAGAATTAAATTCTCAAAAGAGTTTAACTCTTATATAAAGAAAAGAACTTGTTCTTTCTCTGGTGGAGGATCTGCAAAGTGCACATCTCCCCATGAATTGAGAATTTAATTCTCATTGGGTTGATATCCTGCCATGCAGATCTAAAACACAGAGGAGGAACCGAGTTTAGAGAATTTAATTCTCACAAAATGATAGGAATTCAATTCCTTTGAGATAAAGTTAGGGTTTAACCCTATCTTATAGGAATTCAATTCCTTCAAAATGAACAGAACTAGGGTGTAACCCTAATCGAGAACATAATTCTCTCAAACTCACAGGAATTTAATTCCCTTAAGAAAAGAAATTAGGGTTTAACCCTATTTAAGAATATAATTCTTCAGAAGAAAACAGGAATTTAATTCCTCTAAAGTTTAGGGTTTAACCCTATGAAGAAATTAATTCTTAAAAAGATGAACGAATCTTTAAAACATGCAGAGTCACGTGCTACCACGCGACCCCTGCAAAGATCCACAGAAAAGAACTCTGAAGTAAACACCTCACGTGTTACCACGTGACTCCTGCGAAGATCTATAAAAGAGAACTTTGAGGTAATGCCTCACGTGCCCCACGTGATCTCTAAAGCACACAAAAGAAAAAGAAACAGAAAAGAGCTCTAGGGCACCCTCACGTGTCGACACGTGACCCCTAATGAACATTCTAACAGATCAAAGCGCAAGCCCCCATCACGTGCCCACACATGATGGCTTTCAGAATTAAAAGTGTTAAACACTTATCTGTAGAACAAAATAAAGGGAAGAAGGGCGCTCTCACGTGTTACCACGTGACCCCTTTTGCCTTAGTGTTTGACACTAAATTGAAACTTCTGTATCCAGTGTTTAACACTGATTTGCCTTAGTGTTAAACACTAATTTGGAATCTCTATTTCCAGTGTTTAACACTGATTTGCTTAGTGTTTAACACTAATTTGAAAACTCTGTTCCCAGTGTTCAACATTGATTATCTTTTAGTGTTTAACACTAACTTGTCAACCTTATTCCCAGTGTTCAACACTGTTGGTCTTTAGTGTTTAACACTAGCTTTAGCCCAATTGGCTAAGTTTCCAGAGGCAAAGCCTCTTCTTCAATGAATCAACAGAGGGCCAATATCCCAAACATGATTGGACTTAGCCCAAGCTGGCCATAAGTCCTCAATTCAAACTTAACTGGGCCAATGGGCTCATAAAATAATAATTGATCTTAGTATCCAAGTCGGACTACAGATCATTTAATCTACCGTGGTTTAAAGGGTACATCTCTTCACTGCTTTGATACTTGGCGTTGTAATTCCTCAACTTCTTCAAAGAGGTGACGGGTCCCGATAACCAAACATTGATATGGACTGTGGGGTCCTTAAACTCATGGACTATGAGGTCCTTAACCTTGACCGTGATGTCTTAAAACTAACATCGGACTGTGGAGTCCTTAAATCCATGGACTACGATGTCCTTAACCTTGACCGTAATGTCTTAAAACTAACGTCGGACTGTGGGGTCCTTAAACCCTCGGACTATGATGTCCTTAACCTTGACTGGAATGTCTTAAAACAAACAACGGACTATGACGTCCTTAACCTTGAACATGATGTCTTAAAACTAATATCGGACTGTGGAGTCCTTAAATCCACGGACTACGACGTCCTTAACCTTGACCGCAATGTCTTAAAACTAACATTGGACCGCAATGTCCTTAAACTACCTATTGACCGTAATGTCACTAAACTAAACAACATGGCTCCCTTAATCGCTCTCTTGTTGGATCGAAACGATCCCGTTAAGTTGATCTTAGTCTAAAAACTAGACTAATGTATCCTTAACAAAAGTTTAAGTCGATCTTAGTCTCAAATGAGGCTAACATATCCTTAAACACAACCCCCAAACCCAAGTCTAAGATAATACGGATTTGGACTAGTCCACGCCCTACGGGCGGCGACATAACTCAGTCTCCGTATACAATCCACGGGCAACCAAACACAAATCAAACACACACGACACGAAGTGACCATCTGGAGAAGGAGAAAGTTGTTACCGTGATGCGGTAGCGTAATTAACTGCAGGGGCTTGCGCCTGCAGGGAAGAGCGTCCCCACAATCAAAAACCCCTCGAGCGAGGGGGAATCTGACGAAGTCTGCTACATCGGACGCATCCGTTTAAACCTCCGATACACGGTGCCATAAATCAACTTGGCATCTTCGGAGAGGTGGACGGATAGCACCAATTAGCATCTGCCCCGAATCTCAGGTAAGAAGTCCCCGCGTCGCGCCGTCTTTCGGAGGGGAACAGATTCTGGCACGCCCGGTGGGACCTTTTCCGCGAACCAATTGCTGTTTGCTAGTGGTTGCCCTTGGGTTTCGAAGTACTAAAACTTGGTGTTTCGTTTGCTGCAGAAAGAAAAAGGATCAATGGCTGACAACTGCTCGAATTGCTCCAACTGCAAATGCAACCGACGCTCTGCCTCACCTGGAGATGTAGCATATGGACCCCAGGTTGCTTCCCTATTCACTATGCCTGTGGAGCAAGTGACTCAAGCTACCACCGGTCTATTCTTTATGACCATGCTCCCGCCGGTGAACATTAACATCCTAATGACCGTACCGGAAGCGTCAAAGAAGTCGGTCTTTGATCGACTTGCTACTCCTACGGCCCCTCTCAGCGGGTCGTCCAACTCCTTGGTCTTCACTAGACTAAGCCTGAACTCTAAAGGGCCCGCCAAAAAGCTCGTGATACCTGAAAAGGCCATCCCAAAGAGGACAGTTGCTCCCGAAGTCGTCAAGGCGGCTACTCCTCCAGAGGGTCGGTCTTCGCGAGACTGACTACCCCCATTCCCGCTCCCGTTCAGAAATCTGTAGCTTCTCAATGAACGTCAGTCTTCAAGAGGCTGACACCGGCAGTAGCCCCTCCCTGTAAGTCCATGTCACGCACCCCACGAACTTGCGTGGAGGCGGAATATATGAAAAACGATTATCAAAGCTTCGTAACACGGACTTGAGCGCATGAATCGTTATCTAAACCATTGCTAACTAACTACTAGAGGTTTAACTACTCGGATACAAAGTTATACCTCACGATACTTGTCCTTCGGGTCTTCATCGCGGTCCTCGACTCCTCATAGGCTCCTTGGAACATCGGCACCTCAACGGCCTCCTCGAATCAAAGATGATCCACCCGAGAGCTCATACGCCAACCTTTATCTCTAACTTGAGATAACTAGGTTGCTCAAAGTGCTAATCTAAGCTACCTAGGGGATATAGAGTGAGGTTATGGAAGTATTAGTCTAGCTAACCCTTGATCTCAACTCATGAGAGGTTAGGGTTAGGGTTTGAAGAGAGAGTAGGCTTGAGGAGAGAGAAGCTGAAGATCATAATGAGAATGAAAAAGCTTCTCACTTGAATATATGAAACACAATGAATTATCAAATAAATGATTATTCACCATGCTTCATTAATTCAATATGAGTGATTCACTATGTGAGTCATTAAGCAATAAATAATGCATTAATGACATAGTGAATCACACAAATGAGTCACAAATTTCATTTAATGCAATGCCACCTCCCCCCCAAGTCACCACTCTTCTAGAAGCTTCCCGACAAATTAAGAGAACGCCCCTCCAATCCGTGAAAACACGGAAAAACTTTAGACTGTATAAATCCAATAACCTGATACTAGAATCTGGCTTAAACCAAAGCCGGCTAGTAAAAACTGTCCGAAAAGTCGTACGTGCGTAAACACACGTATGCGTCCGAACCCTTTTCGTAAAACCATACGACCTCTATATCATTTCTCCTGGAGTAGGGAAACTCTCTGTGTGGGACTCTAAAGACTCGACACTACGCTGGCAGTGGGTTTAACCACAGACCGCAAGCGGCACTAGCTGTACGTAACGGTCCCCAGGTAGATGTCGATAAGAAGGCCGATGAGGAAAACCATCCGAACCCCTACTGAGCCTGATGTGACAATTTCCGTACAGTCCGGTCTGTTCGTATAAGACTATCACATATCAAGCCTAGGGGGCGGCAAGCGTCAGTCCCCTAATAGCTGTATAAGTCGTGTCGGAGCGAAGCCCATTACACCCTGAGAAGCTACTGGAACCTACCAGTATATCTCGCTTGCCCTGGCCAGGGACTTTGCGTAATGGCTCTCTGACACAGTACGATATCAACTCCCAATATCGGGAGAGACGAATCCTATCTAACCGCCACTGCCTCCAAGTGCTCGGGACTGCACCCAACTGCTACCTGTTTGCACGACTCCTTTGAGCCGTGGTAGGGTAGCAATCTAAGAACAGTGGGACACACTCGAGGTGAAGCAGCAGTGTCAAGTCTGCGGACTATGCTGTACTCATGTCACCTGGGAACTGTTAACTGACGATGGGTATAATACCAACCAATCAGTTCCCTGGCGAGTCCTGTCCGGTGTACCCGTAACCTAACGAACACCTGTAGACTATCTCTAGTACGACGCACTGATGGCTGTGGGATAGACCATCTCCCCAACTAGGATGAGAAGCATATACACTTAGTCTACTCCGGAATATCGATGCCCTATCTCGATAATCCAACGACCAGGGACCTGTATAAGATGTTGCTTACAGACTATCCAGCCCCCACTAGTGTGACTGCCATCACGACGGTGGTAATCAAGCAAAGATCCTATGGGCTCTACTAAAATGTATAAGTGATACGTTACAAGAAACATATGTACATATTAAAGTAGACACAAACCAAGTAGCATACTACCATTTTTAGCAAGACTGTTATATACAACTGTGAATATCTCAAGCTTCCATTAAGTAATATACAACCTAGAATGATACAATAATGGCCCCTAGGGCATATACACTAACAATCTCCCTCTTGCACTAAGGCCATGAGCTGGCATATCGTAGACCTATCATATCGAATAGCCTCTCGAACTGCGTCTGAGGAAGGGCCTTTGTGAATGGATCAGCAATGTTATTCTCCGTCTCTACTCTCTTCACCTCGATCTCCCGGCGATCTACGATCTCCCTGATCTGGTGATACCGCCTTAAGATGTGTCTGGACTTCTGATGGGACCTGGGTTTCTTCGCTAAAGCTATAGCGTCGTTGTTGTCACAATACAGAGGTATTGAACCAACACTGGTAGGAACCACCTGAAGTTCTGTGAGGAACTTCTTCATCCAGACTGCTTCTTTTGCGGCATCGCAAGCAGCTATGTACTCTGCTTCTATCGTTGAGTCAGCAACGGTCTCCTGTTTGGAACTTTTCCAACAGACCGCCTCTCCATTGAGGGTAAAGACATAACCCGACATGGATTTGGAGTCATCTTTGTCACTCTGGAAGCCGGAGTCGGCAAAGGCCTCTAACTGGAGGTCTTTTCCGCCATACATCAAGAATATCTCCTTAGTCCTCCTTAGGTACTTGAGAATGTTCTTTACTGCTATCCAGTTCTTCTCCCCTGGGTTTGCCTGATACCGCCTTACAACGCTCAATGCGTATGCTATATCTGGTCTAGTACATAACATCGCATACATTATAGAGCCTACCGCAGAAGCGTAGGGTATAATCGACATGCGATCCCTTTCCAAATCAGTCTTGGGAGACATCTCTTTGGAGAGAGTGATTCCGTGACAAGCCGGTAGGTTACCGCGCTTAGAATCATCCATACTGAATCTCTTCACTATGGTGTCTATGTACCTGGACTGTGAAAGTCCTAACATCCTCTTTGATATATCACGATAGATCCGGATTCCCAGAATGTAGGTGGTATCACCTAGGTCTTTCATGGAGAATTTATGTGACAAGAATCTTTTGACTGACTGTAACATAGGAATATCATTTCCTATTAGGAGAATATCATCCACGTACAAGACGAGGAATATTACAGTTCTCCCCACAATCTTACTGTATATGCATGGTTCATCTGGATTTTTGATAAAGTCAAATTCTTTGACAGCATCATCAAAACAGATGTTCCAACTCCGTGATGCCTGCTTTAGTCCATAAATGGACTTAAGCAGCTTGCATACTTTACCGCTGCTCCCACTCTGAATGAATCCCTCTGGCAGATCCATATAGATGCTCTCTTCCAAATTGCCATTTAGAAAGGCCGTCTTTACATCCATCTGCCAGATTTCATAATCGTGGAAGGCAGCAATAGCAAGAAGTACCCGAATGGATTTAAGCATAGCTACTGGAGAAAAGGTTTCGTCATAGTCCAAACCAGGTCTTTGACGGAAACCCTTTGCAACCAGTCTAGCCTTGTATGTTTCAAACTGTCTATCTACACCAATCTTCTTTTTGAAAATCCATTTGCATCCTACGGGTTTACCCCATCTAGAGCAACGTCCAAAGTCCATACTTATTAGTGTACATGGACTCCATTTCGGTCCTCATTGCATCCAGCCATTTTACTGAGTCACCGCTCTGAATGGCTTGCTGGAAGCTAGTAAGCTCATCATAGTCAATAGTGCAATCCTCTCTATCCCCGTCTATGAGAAAACCGTAGTATCTCTCGGGCGGATGAGATTGCCTACTACTCCTACGGAGTGGCATCGGGATGTCCGGTTCTTCTGAAACTTCTGGTTCTACCAAGTTTTCAGTAATAGCTTGTGGTTCTGGAATTTCTTCCAGTTCTATTGCGCTCCCACTTATCTGATTTTCTAAAAACTCAGTTTCCAAGAAGCGAGCATTATGAGAAACAAAAATCTTTTGTTCCTCTGCGTAATAGAAATAATATCCTTTGGAGTTCTTTGGATATCCCACAAACTTACACTGTACTGATCGTGCCTCTAGCTTGTCCGCATGCTGCTTCTTTACAAAAGCTGGACATCCCCATATCTTAATATGTTTAAGATAGGGTTTCTTTCCACACCACATCTGATATGGTGAAGTAGGCACAGTCTTAGTTGGAACTCGGTTTAAAAGGTATGCAGCTGATTCTAGTGCATATCCCCAGAATGATCGTGGTAACTCAGCTTTACTTATCATGGAACGAACCATATCCAATAGGGTTCGATTCCTTCTTTCCGATACACCGTTGTGTTGTGGTGTGTATGGAGGAGTAAGCTGAGAGAGAATTCCATTCTCTTTTAAGTAACTCAGGAACTCGGCACTTAAGTATTCACCACCTCGATCAGATCTCAGTGTTTTTATACTCTTGCCTGTTTGTTTTTCCACTTTATTCTTGTATTCTTGGAATTTCTCAAAGGCCTCGGATTTATGCTTCATCAAGAAGATATATCCATACCTAGAGAAATCATACGTAAAAGTAATGAAGTAGGAATAACCACCTCGCGCATGTGTAGACATTGGACCGCACACGTCACTGTGTACGAGTCCCAAGAGCTCGCTTGCTCTTACTCCATGTCCAGTAAACGGAGTCTTTGTCATCTTTCCCATGAGACAAGATTCACAAGTGGCATAAGATTGATATTCGAACGAATTCAAATATCCTTCTTTATGTAACTTAGTTAATCGTGCTTTATTGATGTGACCTAGTCTACAATGCCATAAGAAAGCCTGATTCATGTCTGGAGACTTTCTTTTAAGTGTATTCTGGACATTGAAAACCTGAGCTTGACTTAATACGTATATACCGTTATTTAATGTACCTGACCCAATCAGAACTTGATTTAGGTGGATGTGGACCACATCGCTTATAAAAGTAAAATCATATCCTTCTTTAGAAAGTAAGGATACAGATATGATATTACAAGTTGTACCTGGTACATAAAAATAGTTACGCAGAATCAATATCTTCCCAGTTGTCAGTCCAAGATAATATTCCCCTACGGATTCAGCATCCATGCTCATTCCGTTAGCAACCATGAGGGTCATATCACCTATCCTGATAACCCTACGGTTTCTCAGAGCCTGTAATGAATTACAGATGTGAGATCCTGACCCGGTATCCAAATACCCAGGAAGTAGGGTTAACTGACATACAGTTCTCAATTACAAACACACCCGAAGTTGAAGACACAACATGTTTCGTATCCTAGCTACTGGCTTCAAAAGCCCTGCAATCTTTCTGCCTATGCCAAATCCCATAAAAATAGGAACGTTCCTCTTTTACTGTATCCAATCCCGAAACTTTTGCCCTTCTCTTTCCTTCTACTTCCTTGGTTTCCTTCAGGGTAGAAAGTAGAGACTGTAGAATCAGGTCAGTATCTGACCCGTTCTCCGACGTGGTCTTTAGGTCCTTGAGCTCATCAATATAGCTAGTCATTGTAAGGACGTTGTCCCCTACAGATGACCCGTCAGCTAACCTCGCTTGAATTAATTCGTTCGAGATTTCATATCTTGTGATATGAGATTGCTCTCTATATAAATCTTTGTTATGGAGAAAGATGGAAACTAAGTCCATCTTCTCGTGCTGCTTCTGGTATACACCATAAACCGAAGCTAACATAAGGCACTTAGCTTTCGCTTTATCTTTTTCCCTTGTCTGACGGATATCCATATCCGCGACAGTGGAAACTGGACCTGGGACGGTGGGATCTTGAGTAGTAATAGGGTGGTCCAGCTTGTCATAGGCAATAGACATCTGGACAGACCTTTGCCAGTCATATAAGTCAGATTTAGTCAAATTTTTATCTAGATGTAACCTATGTGTGGTCACAAGGTCGCTGCATTTAAGAGAGAGAGAAGAAAACATTTTAGCATGATGCTGTTGCAAGTTTAGATTGGTTTTTAATTTATCTAAACAGGATGGCTCCCACTGTTTCTCGAATCCCTCCTCAAACCATAAAAGAAGAATTAGCCAGGACAATTCTCACCGTACAATTCTTGCTTAACCGTTCAGCCAGGTCAGTGTCGATACTTCGAGGGAGGTTTTCCAACGCTTTCGTGAAGTTCCTTAATTAAATAACATCTTTTCTCTGGGGGCGTAACCCCGCTGACACCTTTCTAGGAATCTACTTGGTTTATAGCATTGATCGTTAAGTGACGAATCTCCTGATAAGTAGTATATACTCACAGTAGGATCGGAATCCAAAATATCATCGTATGATAATGTTGAAGGAATCCTACCAACATTCATCAAACTCCAAAATGGTATGCTTTCTCTGCAAATTTCAGTTTCTTTAGAAATTCCCGATATGGATTTTTGCCCCATGCTCTTATGACCTTGACTTTGGCCAAACAAATCATAAGTCACATGTCAAGTTCTACCCGTCATTGTCCAGGTGAATCTGAACCCATCCGCACATACCCTTGACTTTGGCCAAACAAGGCAGTACGACTGTCCCAAACCAACGCATCTATCTATGCTACATATGAATATCCAACAGCAACCAAACACTGTGCCTTGACTTTGGCCAAACAAACACAGCTTGAATACTATTGAATACCTAAATGAAATGACGGAGGGCTACGAATGGTTTTGGCAAAACCGTGAACGTAGTGAACTTGATATAATCGAAGGAACCTGATACTTTTTTAAAAGGAGTGGTTAAAGCTCCGTAATTTAAAAATTCTGATCTTTTAAAATAACTGAATGGTTTCTTTTAAATTTGTTCCAACGATTAAACTTTGGTTTATTTTCTTTGCATTATAATAATGCGTCCCATCATTTATCCTATCGTTGCAGAAAACAACGAAAATACCACGTCCTCTTATACCATCCGCATTCGTCACGGGGTCCCGTCATCACCCGTTAGGTTACTTAACTAACGACGGAGCGGGGGCTGGGCTAGTGCACGTGTAAAACATAAGTGACGTCTAATAGCTATCATATATAGATATTGTACATTCGTCAGACGCAATAATAAGCATTCCAGATCACAGATGAACTTTATTGGATTTATTAGAAATCCGCATTTGCTTTGAGCCTGCAATAAAAAACGGATTACACAGTTGTGATGAATAGCCATTACCCCACCCTAGACCCCTACGGGTATGGCAAACTACCCGCCAAGTACCCGAAGTGAAGCGATCTCCCTCAACAAAGTGAGTATGCCACTAAACACTTCAAAGTATCCGGTAGTTTGTGTACCCCGTCTTGGGTCTATCCTAGGAGAAAAAACAGTAAAAAGAAATAATACAATGGTGGCTACAACCGCAACCTGGATGTGCCCCGCAAAAGAATATTACATCATATTACATTTACATCAAATGAATGAATATTAAACCCATCTCAAAACCCCGGCTAATCATCACAACAGTCCAATACGGTTCATATGCACAAACAGTAAATATTACAGAAATTTGCAACCCCCTGCCAACCGACATACTAGCAGTTAGGGGAGGTTTACGAACACTTTAAACATTACAGATAAAAACTCAATTAGCAAATATCTTAGAACATCAATCGAATACCAAATTCCGTGTCTACCCTAAAAGCAAATCTGTACTGAAGTAACCTGGGTAGAAACATAACATACAGGAAGACAAAAACCCAAAAATTATGAATTACTGTGAAACTCCGGGTCAACTTGGCGTTGACTCGGCGGCGGATCCGCGGTAGAAGCATTCTATTGCCGCGAATCCGTGGCCGTTTTGCCGAGTCACTGGCTCGTATTTTCCCAGTATTCATTAATTTCCCTGCTGTGAATTTTAAGGTATGTCAAAAAAAATTTCAGACGCTTTTAAAATTAACAGAAACTTAAGGTTTCAAATTTTTGTTTTCATGTTTTTCTGTCGATCGAACTTCTAATCAATTGCTAACAAGCTAGTAATGGTTTAGTTGGCTTTGATACCACTGTAAGTCCATGTCACGCACCCCACGAACTTGCGGGGAGGCAGAATATATGAAAAACGATTATCAAAGCTTCGTAACACGGACTTGAGCGCATGAATCGTTATCTAAACCATTGCTAACTAACTACTAGAGGTTTAACTACTCGGATACGAAGTTATACCTCACAATACTTGTCCTTCAGGTCTTCATCGTGGTCCTCGACTCTTCGTAGGCTCCTTGGAACATCGGCACCTTAACGGCCTCTTCGAATCAAAGATGATCCACCCGAGAGCTCCTACGCCAAGCTTTATCTCTAACTTGAGATAACTAGGTTGCTCAAAGTGATAATCTAAGCTACCTAGGGGATATAGAGTGAGGTTATGGAAGTATTAATCTAGCTAACCCTTGATCTCAACTCATGAGAGGTTAGGGTTAGGGTTTGAAGAGAGAGTAAGCTTGAGGAGAGAGAAGGTGAAGATCATAATGAGAATGAAAAAGCTTCTCACTTGAATATATGAAACATAATGAATTATCAAATAAATGATTATTCACCATGCTTCATTAATTCAATATGAGTGATTCACTATGTGAGTCATTAAGCAATAAATAATGCATTAATGACATATGGAATCACACAAATGAGTCACAAATTTCATTTATGCAATGCCACCTCCCCCGCCCCAAGTCACCACTCTTCTAGAAGCTTCCCGACAAATTACGAGAACGCCCCTCCAATCCGTGAAAACACGGAAAAACTTTAGACTGTATAAATCCAATAACCTGATACTAGAATCTGGCTTAAACCAAAGCCGGCTAGTAAAAACTGTCCGAAAAGTCATACGTGCGTAAACATACGTATGCGTCCGAACCCTTGTCGTAAAACCATACGACCTCTATTTCATTTCGCCTGGAGCAGGGAAACTCTCTGTGTGGGACTCTAAAGACTCGACACTACGCTGGCAGTGGGTTTAACCACAGACCGCAAGCGGCACTAGCTGTACGTAACGGTCCCCAGGTAGATGTCGATAAGAAGGCCGATGAGGAAAACCATCCGAACCCCTACTGAGCCTGATGTGACAATCTCCGTACAGTCCGGTCTGTTCGTCTAAGACTATCGCATATCAAGCCTAGGGGGCGGCAAGCGTCAGTCCCCTAATAGCTGTATAAGTCGTGTCGGAGCGAAGCCCATTACACCATGAGAAGCTACTGGAACCTACCAGTATATCTCGCTTGCCCTGGCCAAGGACTTTGCGTAATGGCTCTCTGACACAGTGCGATATCAACTCCCAATATCGGGAGAGACGAATCCTATCTAACCACCACTGCCTCCAAGTGCTCGGGACTGCACCCAACTGCTACCTGTTTGCACGACTCCTTTGAGCCGTGGTAGGGTAGCAATCTAAGAACAGTGGGACACACTCGAGGCGAAGCAGCAGTGTCAAGTCTGCGGACTATGCTGTACTCATGTCACCTGGGAACTGTTAACTGACGATGGGTATAATACCAACCAATCAGTTCCCTGGAGAGTCCTGTCCGGTGTACCCGTAACCTAACGAGCACCTGTATACTATCTCTAGTACGACGCACTGATGGCTGTGGGATAGACCATCTCCCGAACTGGGATGAGAAGCGTATACACTTAGTCTACTCTGGAATATCGATGCCCTATCTCGATAATCCAACGACCAGGGACCTGTATAGGATGTTGCTTACAGACTACCCAGCCCCCACTAGTGTGACTGCCATCACGACGCTGGTAATCAAGCAAAGATCCTATGGGCTCTACTAATATGTATAAGTGATATGTTACAAGAAACATATGCATATATTAAAGTAGAAACAAACCAAGTAGCATACTACCATTTTTAGCAAGACTGTTATATACAACTGTGAATATCCCAAGCTTCTATTAAGTAATATACAAGCTAGTATGATACAATAATGGCCTCTAGGGCATATACACTAACACTCCCCAGAACAGGGGGAAGGACGCAACCGTCGCTGAACCAATCCCAACAACCCGTCATTCCCGACGTCGCCACTGGCGCCGGATAAGGAAGACTGGGGGCAACTCCCCCTCCGGACTAACTCCATCAGCTTCAACGGTGGAAATTAAGGCTGCTGTTCCAACCGGGAACAGCTTCGAGCTGCTGAACGGGGTACGCAGAAATTCGCCGACTGTGGTTCTCAAAAGATCCCCTCCACCTGCGGAGAAAGTTATGGAGACAAAGCCGGAGCAGCTTCCTTAACGGCTGTCCTCCAAGATTTATAAAGTCTGGCGGAAAATTCAAGACTCGGTAATTGACCAAGATCACTCTCATCAACCTAAAAATGCGAAAGTGCAGGGAGAAAAGAACCGTCACGTCAAACAACAAAGGACGACAACCGCTTGGGTGCCTGCTGCAACGGCTCCCTCCACGTCGACTACTCAAAAGAGAAGAAGGCCGGAGAAAGGCCCCAATCCTGCAGCAATGGTCAAAGACAATAAGCCTAAACGCCCTAAGTCTGGGGGCATGATGGTGCATACAGTATACATGGCGCTTGGAAAAGAGGACAGCCGTGCATCCACAGGTCATAGACCGCTTACACGGTCAGTGACCAAAGCTCAGGAGCAACAGCAGAAGCTCCAAGAAATGATGACCGTGATGGCCGCACTCACTGGGCCGAAAGAAAGCCCCGAAGCGTCATCTGATCAATGCCAGGAGCAAGAAACTGACGCTGAGTTCCTTCGTAGGATATTGGAGAAGAAGGATAAAGAGGCTGCTGAACAAGCAGCCAATATACAACGAATGACCTTTCTGTTCCAGGACATGGTGGGTATGATGATCCAACAAGAGACTCCTACTGAAGATCCTCCAATCGTTCTTGAAGACGACAGGGGAGAAACATCAAATCCTCCACCCGCTCTGTCAACAACCAAGGAGGAGACAATCTCTAAAGCTGACCTAGACGAATATATAGCTCAGCAGATACGGGTTCACCAGGCGACTGAGGCAGCTGGTCAAGTTGTCAGGACGGGACAACCATATCCGAGCTGGTATGACCAGATCAAGTACCCGCCGGGCTACACAATACCGAAATTCCATGTCTATAAGGGGACGGGCAATCCCCATCAACATGTGGCCCAGTTCAGAGCGCTTTGTGGCAACACTGGTGGCAACGATAAGCTCTTGCTTCGCCAATTCGTCCGCAGCTTTTCAGAAACAGTGTTCGAATGGTATTCCGAGCTCCCGAACAATTCCATAAAGACATTCGCTGAAATGGAGTTGCTATTCACTCAGCGATTTGCGAGCGCCAGCGAACGTACCCCGATAACGGCATTGATTAATGCCAGGGTGAAACCAGGCGAGACGTGGGTCTAGTACGCTATACGCTGGCGAAACTTGTGGTCGAAATGCAAACAACGCATTGAGGATGCGCCCACGGTGGGCATGTTCGTGGGTACCCTAGATCCTTATGCAACCATCTCATAGTTCATGATGTTTTTTAAGCCCACCACGTTCCAGGCTTTGATCGACATGTTGGCCCAGATGGACCAGATGGGTCACAGACCGTCTCCCCCGAAGCCAGAACCTCGGAAGGACAAGGGTAAAGGAAAAGCAACCTTCGTTGCGAACGCTCAGCAGCAACCCAGTGCCCCAAATCTGGCGGATCAACTGGAAGAAAGACGACGGTATTACAATGAGAGAATGAAGCGCCCCTACTCATTCCCACGGGATAAGACGAAGAGGCTATTCGAGCGGGCAATACGCAATAGGCTTATCAACTTGCCAAACCCAAGGCGACCGCCGCAACCCAATGAGGTGAATAACCCCAACTACTGCCTTTACCATCAAACGGTAAGCCATCCGATTGAAGATTGCTTCGTCTTCAAAGGATGGATTGAAGATCAATACCTACAGGGCAAGTTTGCGCTGTCCGAGAAGAGGAAGGTGAACCCGCCACAACCTCACACTGCTAAGAAGACGGACACACCGGGGGCAACTTGTTCTTTCATTGAAGAAGCTCCTTGGGAAATCGTGCTTACAGCAAAAACCAAAAGAATGCTGAATGAGCTCAAGATATGCCCGACATTCAGGTGGAAGAACCCGCTGGAACCCCAGATCATTGAAAGGATGCTGAAGCCGTGCCCAACTCCGAAGATCAGTGGTGATGGCCCGAGCACTAACAACCAGCCGTCGAAATCTTTGAAGAAAAAGAAGAAGAAATCTAAGGAGCCCGTGAAGCCTGGCAACGAGCGTTCGGACTTGCAGAAATAAATTGACGCGCTGGAAGAATACAATCAAAAGGCATGGACTCCCATCACACTCCAAGAGTTTCTCAACCACGTCTTCCAAGAGGAAGATGATGGGGAGAGTTCGTCGGATGAATCCGAGGGATACGTGGCGAGTTGTAATGTGATCTCCCACTCGTTTATGGACGATGAAAAAACTCCTGGCACTAAGAAACTGGGGGCAAAGCTTGAACCGGAGCTTGTGTGGCCAACAAACGAAATGATCGACGCCTTTCTAGATGAGATTCGTTTGAAAAGTAAAGCCGACCAGGAGCGTGAGATGGCCGCATCAGAAGAAGCCAAACGCAGGCGATTAAGCGAGAGAGTTGAGGTACTCCTGCCAGATCGAAAGGCACCTGACACGGATAAAAACATATTCAAGACGAGGAAAAGGTTTTCCAAAGCCATGTCAATGGGAATGAAACTACCACCCTCGGAAGGAAACACGCTTGATGGGGCGGAGAGGCACCCTAATTACTGCTCATATCATCGGAAGATTTCACACCCCACTGAGGAGTGCGACGCTTTTAAGACATGGTGGCAGGGATATGTTTCTCATCGGCAGCATTTTAAGCGAATGAAACGCAGAACTCGTCGGGAGCAGAGAAGTACGACCGAAGGACGCAAAAGAACTACCGGTAACTGTTACACGGTCAACGCCGGGGGATCGCAAGTGCTCACATTCGGGAGCGATTCTGATGAGGAAATGTCTCTTAGCCCCCTCTTTAAAGAGTCCACCTCGGGAAAAGAGGAAGAACCAGAAGCCTGCGAAAACATTCAGCTGCACAATCGCACTCTTCCAGAAAAGAATCTCGGACCCATAACTAGAAAATATAAGGGAAAGGAAAAGGTCGCTGAGGATATCACTTTAGATGACCAAATTATGAAAGAGCTGACTGCCAAAGACCCACCTAAGAAGAGCAGGGTAGACTACAACATCCTAGCGCATCTGAGGAAGCTACTCTCCCAGCTCAGCATTCTCGACGCCCTCATGTTATCAAAGGAAGCGAGAGATTCATTAATCAAGGTGCTACAAGAGCCCGAACAATTCCAAGCCTTCCTCGCCGAAGAAAGGATGAAGGATCAATTGAAAGAAGTGCACGCGGCCGATATCACTTTCGGTGACGAAGACCTGCTACTAGGGACATGCGACCACAACCGTCCCCTATACGTATCTGGATATTGCAACGATATAAAGATAGGCAAAATCTTGGTTGACAATGGGTCTTCCGTCAATCTCCTCAACGCGCGGGTGTTGAAGGAGATTTGCATGAGCGTCCAGCACCTTGCTCGGGATAAGATCACCATCTCCGTGTTCGACTCCCAATCATCGAGAACTCTTAGGTCTGTGATATTAACACTACGCTTTGGGCTACTCGTCACGGACATTAAGTTTCACGTCATAGATGCCAAGACATGTTACAATGCTCTGCTCGGCCAACCTTGGTTACACGAGTACAACATCATCCCTTCTACGCAACATCAGTGTATGAAGTATTACAAGGATGGTCTCGAGTATACCGTAACAGGTGAGCTAAACCCATTCTCCGTGAACGAAGTCCGCAAATACGAAGATGCAAAGTACTTTTTGCCAGATTTCGAGGATACAAGAGATGTCGCAAACCGGAGAACAAAGCCGATGCCACCATTCCTGTTTTTGGGAGTGATACCGAAGAAGAAGAATAGATAGTTTACTTTGGGCTATCTCGACGCAACGACCCGGGGCCGTCCGCCCCCATATTGATCTTCGGAAGCGACTCGGAAGATGAGGTTAATGTCGTGCTCTCCAGTCGGCCGCCAATACAAGAATTCCCTGGTGATGATCAGAGTTTGCAAATCACCATGATTCCGCGGGAGCACTACAAAGATCTTGACACGCTTGAAGCTCACAACGTGCAAGACCTGCAGACGTTTTACGTCCCTCCCAAGCGAAAAGGCGAAAAGGCGATCCTATTCTATCGATCCTCGGAAACAAGAGTGGAGAAAGAGATCCGGCACAGCGCAGATTCTACACTTAACAAGCTTCAACCCATCCGTTTGCCCAGATATTACACGAATGGACTGAAAAGGCTATTGAAGCGCCAAGGGGTACCCTTAAAACGGACTATTCGACAAGCTCGATTCTATAATAGGATTTGGGACGTCCCTGGGACTCAGCGCAAGTTGCCCAATGGGAGAATGGAAACACTTGGGCTTGGATACGTGAGAGCCGGAAAACGGGAACGGGTCTACGGTATCTACGCCATATATACCTTTGATGAAGAAGAGGACACCTTGGCAGAGAACGCCAACCCCGCATCGGAACTGGATCCCGCGATTGAAGTCCCGAGTCCATCATTTGAAGAGCGAATAGACAAGCTTATCAGGAAAGCGGGTCAAAAATCTCGGGACGATCATAATCGCGAAATGGCCATTTAACAGAAAGCCAGGGCGCAACGCCTTTTTCAACAGGCTGAGAAAGATGAAAACGCTCCTCCCTATCAATCTGTTGTGCAAAAGGCCCGACGCAAAGGTAGAGAAAAGTCAAAGAGCAGAAAAGGCGTTCAACAGCGACAGAGAGGGATCAGAGAGTCATGTGGTCGGGCGTTGCGCGGTCTGGATTTGTCCCTCATGAAGAAGATAAGACAGGCATACTCTTTTCCTCAGAATAAAACACGGAAGATACTTGACCTAGCTTTAAAACATCGAATGATTACACTTCCGGAGTCTAAACACCCCGAGCAAGCTAACGAGGTCTCCCATCCGGGCTATTGCGCTTATCACCGAGCCATAGGACACCCTATCGAAGACTGCTTCACCTTCAAGAACTGGGTCGAAGATTAGTACCAGCAAGGCAGATTTGCTCTATCCGACAGCTGGAGGGTAACGCCGCCACAGAAGCACGAACCCAAAGCCACAAGAGCAGAACCAGATCCACATCGGTCTTGGAAGCGAGCTCGTACCTGTCGTATGATAACGGTATCAAAAGGAGAGCCCGAGAATATGGATGACTTTCCCTGGTGCTTCGAAAACAGCGATGACGAGGTAATCTCAGAATTTCCACCAGCACCGAAAGAGCTGGAAGATGGCATACATACTACTGCAGATAACCTCAAGAAGATTGAGTTGGGGACGGCGAATGACCCACGACCGACATTCGTCAGCGAGCTGCTATCTGAAGAAAGGGTGGCTGCGTTAAAAGACGTACTTATGCAGCATAGAGATTGCTTCGCATGGAACTATTCTGAAATGCCAGGACTAGATCCAGAAATCGCAGTGCATAACTTGGCAATATCTCCAGACGTCAAGCCAGTAAAACAGGCGCCGAGAAGAATGAGGCTCGAGCTTGAGATGAGCATCAACGCCGAAATCAAGAAGCTGATCGATTCTGGGGTTTATCCAGGAAGTTCGGTATCCCGATTGGATCGCCAATATCGTCCCGGTGATGAAGAAAAATAGGACGGTGCGCATATGTGTAGACTTTCGGGATCTCAATAAAGCTTGCCCGAAGGACGACTTCCCAGTACCGGTTACCGAGCTGATGATAGACAATACGTCCACTCACGAAGTCTTCTCCTTCATAGACGACTCATCAGGATATAATCAGATAAAGATGCATCCCGAAGAACAGAAACATACCGCTTTTCACCCCTCTGGGAATATTCTGTTATAAGGTGATGCCCTTCGGTCTAAAGAACGCTGGTGCCACCTATCAAAGGGCCACGACGAAGATCTTTGATGACTTCATACATGAAATCGTCGAATGCTATATCGACGACCTTGTCGTGAAAATCAAATCATACGAGGAACATCTCGAGCATCTGAAGACTGTATTTCAACGCCTTCGGCAATACAACTTGAAGATGAACCCCCTTAAATGCACGTTCGGGGTGTCCTCAGGCAAGTTCCTAGGATTCATTGTCCGCCACCGAGGCATTGAGATAGATCCGTCGAAGATCAAAGCGATCATGGAAATGCCACCGCCAAGGACTCTCAAACAATTGCGGTCTCTCCAAGGGAAGCTCGCGTATATCCGGCGATTTATAGCCAATCTTTCAGGCAAGTGCCGCCCCTACAGTCACCTGATGAAGAAGGGAACCCCGTTCGTCTGGGACCAAAAATGCCAAGGCGCACTCAACGAGATCAAGCAGTACCTGCAGAACCTGCCAGTGTTGGCTGCCCCGGTCAAGGGAAAGCCCCTCATTCTTTATACAACCGCCCTCGAAGGTTCCTTAGGCGCATTATGGGCGCAAGAGAACAACCAAGGGAAAGAAAGAGCTCTCTACTACTTGAGTCGGGTTCTACTGGTGGCAGAAAGTAACTATTCACCCATTGAAAAACACTGCCTGGCGTTGATCTTTGCGATAACCAAGCTCAGGTACTATGCGTTGGCGCATGAAGTCCGTCTCATATCGAAGGTGGACCCCTTTAAGTATTTGATGTGAAAGGCCATATTGACAGGTCGGCTCGCTAAATGGGCCCTGCTCTTGATGGAGTTCTCGATAACCTATCAGCCTCTCAAGGCAGTGAAAGGCCAGGCCATCGCCGATTTCCTCGCCGAGCATCCTATACCCGCCGATTCTCCTCTGAATTGTGATCTTCCAGAAGAACATGCATATGATGCGATCGACGGTGGTGATACCCGATGGGAGCTTTATTTCGATGGAGCATCTTCCGTGAAGAAGCGCAAACAAAATACCCCTATAATCAAATTGGGGGTAGGACTCATCTTTGTAACTCCACAAGGAGGGATAATGCGCTTTGCTTTCTCCCTAACAGAGCAGAGAACGAACAATGAAGACGAATACGAAGCTTTGATAGCAGGCCTCGAGATCGCTATCGACATGGGAATTGAAAACCTCCTCATATACGGAGACTCCCAACTGGTCGTTAGTCAAGTAAACGGCGACTACCAAACATGCAAGCCAGAGCTGGTGAAGTACGGCGAGAAGGTGCAGCAACTATTGACCTAAATCCCCTCCTACACCTTGGAAAGCATACCGTGTGCCGAAAATAGCAAAGCGGATGCATTATCCAAGCTAGCTAAAGAGCTAGCTGATGAGAACCTCGATGATGTAAGAATCGTGGAACAAAGCCGTCGGGTTCTTGCTCTGGCAAAAACATCTCGGGAATCATCCGAGGAAAATGAAGCGACCGAGCAGAAGGCCATGCAAATAAAAGACCAAGAAACGACTTAAGATTGGAGAGAAGTCTTCATAGACTACTTCAAATCCAGTCGAACGCCTGAAGATGCGTCCTCAAGACATCAGCTCATGAAACGAGCTCTGTCCTTCGCCTTCATCAATAATACTCTATACAAGAGGTCATTTGACTCCCTGTGGTTGAGATGCCTGGGACCTGACGAAGCGAAAAGAGTCGTTCAGGAAGTTCACAACGGACTCTGCGGTTCTCACCAAGCAGGCCCGAAAATGAAGCTGAAGATCAAACGAATGGGCTACTACTGGCCCACGATGATCCAGGACTGCCTCGAGTATGCGAAACAATGTCACTCGTTCCAAATCCATGGGGACTTTATCCATCAGCACCCAAATCTACTACATCCAACGGTGGCTTGTTGGCCGTTCGAAATGTGGGGGACTGACGTAATCGGCCCCATCGAACCAGCATCATCCAGGGGACATCGTTTCATCCTGGCGACAACTGATTACTTCTCTAAATGGGCAGAAGCAATATCGCTGAAGGAGGTGAAGACGGAATATATTCTCCATTTCTTTAAGACGCATGTCATCTATCGGTTTGGAACTCCGCGACAGATCATTTCCGATAACGGGCCAGCCTACAGAAGCCACAAGATTAGCCGTTTCGCGCAGCAAAACAACATAGACTGGAGATATTCCTCAGTTTATAATCCCCGGGCTAACGGTCTAGCTGAGGCTTTCAACAAAACCTTGACAAAGATTGTGAAAAAGACGGTGTCCCGAAACAAAAAGGACTGGCACGAGAGACTGCAAGAAGCTCTCTGGGCATATCGAACTACGTTCAAAACGGCCACGAACACAGCGCCATACGCGTTGGTGTTTGGTACAGAAGCAGTACTCCCCCTCGAGATAGAGTTACCCTCTCTACGAGTGGTGGTCCACTACGAGCTGACGGACGAAGAAAATGCTCACCTTCGGCTTGAGGAGCTTGATGCCCTTGATGAAACCCGGCTCATAACGCAACAAAATCTGGAGGCCTACAAAGCAAAGACGGCACGCTAGTATGAAAGATTGACCAGGCCAAGGACATTCCGCCAAGGCGAACTCGTGCTAGTGGTAAAAAGACCTATGATCCCCAATCGTGCCAAGCGAGGAAAATTTGAGCCAAATTATGAAGGCCCGTACATCATAGACAAGGTCTACCAAGGTGGAGCGTACCTACTTATGGATATTCACGGTGAAAGACCTTTCAGGCCAATAAACGGTCACTTCCTGAAGAAATACTATGCTTAACGGGTTAAGGCATAGGTCAATGATAGATGACGACGACTATGTCCGCTCGCTGTCTTCCTAAGCCCGAACTCTGAGTAGTAACCGGCCTTCTTCAAACGACGGACCGAAATGTCCTTAAACTAATAACGGACCGAAATGTCCTTAAACTAACAACGGACCGAAACGTCCTTAAACTAACAATGGACCACTATGTCCTAAAACTAGCTGTTGACCGAGATGTCGATAAACTACGGTGGATTGCAGTATCTCAAAGCCGATATAAAAAAAATAATAAATAATAAAAAATAAAAAATGGTATGTCCATAAGCAAAATGGGCACGGATGAAAACCCGAAAGGGCTCCGTGAGTAAAAACAGCAAGGCTACCGGCGAGTGTTTGTGAAAACCCGAAAGGGCGCAACCTCGTTAAAGGGCACTTGCAGGGTCCTCACGACCTTGTAAGGAGAAATCACCCGCGTGAGATCCTTACAACTCACAAGGGAGCAACACACTTAGGAGTCCTCACGATTCCTAGGGAGAAATTACACTTGCGAGATCCTCACGACTCGTAAGGAGAACTCTCTTATGGGACCCTCACGGCTCATAAGATTTGAAAGTCTTAAGTCAAAGAGACCTAAACATGTGCTTAAGCAACCCCCACAACCTTCAATTTATGCCCTACAGGTGGCTCAATACTACCCCTTGTATACAATCCACGGGCGCGAATAAACATTTCCCTAACCAAGTCTCATCCGTGACTAGGGATATGTTCATATGGTGAACAACCCTTGTAAGTCCTCTCGACTTATAAGGAGAAAACCCTTTTGTAAGATCCTTACGACTTGCAAGAGAACATGCACTTAGGAATCCTCATGATTCCCAAAGAGAAAACACACCTACAAGATCCTCACGACTTGTAGGGAGAAATACCTTTGTGAGACTCTTACGGCTCATGAAGTCAAAAGCCTTAGTCGACAGGACCCTTAACCCTGTTTACTAAGCCACCTTTGTTCAACATCGACAGAGGCAAGTGATGATTCGCTCCTGGCAATATCCCAGTTGTAGCGGTGCTGATGCCGAAATTGGTGTCTAAATCCAAGCTTGCAGCGAAAAGCCAGCAAGTCATACATGCATACGAAATAGCCGAAATGATGGGGCAACTTGCAACAAAATCAGCAAGTAAAAATGTATGCATAAAAAATAGCCGAAATGATTGGGCAACTCGCAATAAAAAGCAGCGAGTAAAAAAATAGCTGAAATGATTGGGCACCGCGAAAAATAGCCGAAATGATGGGACAATCGCGACCTTCGCGATATAAAAGCTGAAATGATAGAGCATCGCGGAAAAAGAAATAAAATAAAAATGAAATTTATGCCCTACAGGTGATGTTACATCAATCCCTGTATACAATCCAGGGGCGCAAATAAAGAAGGGATCATACTCCTCCCCCCCCCCCCAGGTTTCATCAGAAGAAGAAACCAAATCTTGACGGGCCACAAGTGACCTAGAGATCGTCTGAACACTCATCTCGTCACAACGGACACAACATCAAGCAAAGCGGAACAGCGGAAACTCCCAATTCCATGGCTCGGCGATATACAGATCACCGAGAGTCAAATCCCCACTCCGTGAAATGCGGATATATTCAACAAAATTCCTGGTCACGTGGAACGCGGATAACGTCACTCTTTGACCCCGTGGAAAACGTCCAGGGCGGAACCTGATCCTCGCAGAACACGGCAGTGAACCCGTGGGAAGCATCCAGAGCAAAATTCCTGGTCACGTGGAACGCGGATAACGTCACTCTTTGACCCCGTGGAAAACGTCCAGAGCGGAGCCTGGTCCTCGCAGAACACGGCAGTGAACCCGTGGGAAGCATCCAGAGCAAAATTCCTGGTCACGTGGAACGCTGATAACGTCACTCTTTGACCCCGTGGAAAACATCCAGAGCGGAGCCTGGTCCTCGTAGAACACGGCAGTGAACCCGTGGAAAGCATCCAGTGCAAAATTCCTGGTCACGTGGAACGCGGATAACGTCACTCTTTGACCCCGTGAAAAACGTCCAGAGCGGAGCCTGGTCCTCGCAGAACATGGCAGTGAACCCGTGGGAAGCATCCAGAGCAAAATTCCTGGTCATATGGAACGCGGATAACGTCACTCTTTGACCCCGTGGAAAACGTCCAGAGCGGAGCCTGGTCCTCGCAGAACACGGCAGTGAACCCGTGGGAAGCATCCAGTGAAAAATTCCTGGTCACATGGAACGCGGATAACGTTACTCTTTGACCCCGTGGAAAACGTCCAGAGTGGATCCTGGTCCTCGCAGAGTACGGCAGTGAACCCGTGTGAAGCATCCAGAGCGGAGCCTAGTCCTCGCCGAACACGGCAGTGAACCTGTGTGAAGCATCTAGTGCAAAATTCCTAGCCACGTGGAACGCGGATAACGTCACTCTTTGACCCCGCGGAAAATGTCCAGAGCGGAGCCTGGTCCTCGCCGAACACGGCAGCAAATCCGTGTGAAGCATCCAGAGCAAACATTGGACTGTGGAGTCCTTAAAATCCACGGACTATGATGTCCTTAACCTCGACCGTAATGTATTAAAACTAACGATCAACCACCAGGATTCTAGACTGATTTTACCTTGGTTCAAGGGCACATCTCTTCACTCCTTTGATATTCGTCGTTGTGATTCCTCAACGTCTTCAAAGAGGTGACGGGTCCCGGTAACCAAACATTGGACTGTGGAGTCCTTAAAATTCACGGACTATGATGTCCTTAACCTTGACCATGATGTCTTAAAACTAACGTTGGACTGTGGAGTCCTTAAATCCACGGACTATGATGTCCTTAACCTTGACCGTGATGTCTTAAAACTAACATTGGACTGTGGAGTCCTTAAATCCACGGACTATGATGTCCTTACGACTCCCAAGGGAAAACCCGCTTAAGAATCCTCACGATTCTTAAGGAGAACTTACACCTACATGATCCTCTCGACCTATAGGGAGAAAAACTCTTTATAAGACCCTCACGGCTCATAAAGTTGAAAAGTCTTAGGAGGCAGATCTTAACCCTGAATCCTAAGCCGTCGTTGCCTTGTAAGGAGATCAAGATAGATTATCCGCAGAATACATTCAATAAAAAGGGACACGCCATCGAGAAGGAAAATGCGTCTTTTATTCATAAACCAAACTGGATACAAAGTACAATTCATGAAAAAAGCAAAAAATATATACTCTCATTCAGGAGTATGTACAAAAGAAGAAAAAAAGGGATATATAAGTCTTCAGGCCAGTGGGCGATTTAGCAGCTTGGTCAGCTCATCCTTCTTTCGCTGGGCCACACCTTCGTGATTCAGTATCGCCAGAAGACAGGCCTCTGCCTGAGCCTGCTAGGCCTTATATGAGGCAAGCCAACCTTCGAGCTCCTTCTCGGTAGCTTTGTGGGCCTCGACTCTTTCGCGAGTAAACTCGGCAGCCTTGTCGATGGCCACTACCTCCTTGATGGCCTCTTGAAGCACTCGCCAGAGTTCGTACGCTTTGTTGGCCTTGGCGGTAAGATTGGCTTGAAGCTCGTTCAGCGCCTTAGAACCCAGCTCCCTCTCCGAGAATTTGCGGCCGAGCCTCTTCTCGCACGACACCATGTTCGCCGCTCACCCCTCAATCAAACCCTGCAAGCCCGCTTTCGCAGCCACAGCCTCTGAAGAAAGATGGGTACATTCGAGCACTGTATAAACAAGCCTCCATTCGACTGTGATACTCGATCTAGAACACGCACAAATCACCTGATATGGGAGGCAACAAGGAAAGTCTCCGATGCATATCCTACCGAGCATGCATTTACATCTATATGAATATTCGAAAGGAAATGATACCCAAAGCTCTGATGTGCATGCAACATAACGATAGTGCTCACAATTAAAGAAAATTTCCATGGAGAAATATGAAGCTCATTTACGCGAGCAAGACGCACGTACGAGTACCCGGCAAACATGAAAATTCAACAGAAAAGCATACAACAGCCAATGATAAAAAGAGTACATCGATTTAAGCATACTACACTACCGGGAAAAGATCGCAAACAAAGGATCAGTAGCACAATGGTGAACAAAACAGTATTCAAAATTTTCTAACTTCCTCGCCACCTTCTCCAGCACATCGAAGCGACGATTTTCACGAGGAGCGTCTCCCCACCGATTGGCGCCATGTTCGTCTGCAAAAGCAGACATAATAGCCCGCTGGGCTCCTATTTGGCCCAACAGGTGAACCGAGCGATCTTTCAGAGCCTGAGTGATCAGACACGCTTCGTGAAAACACTCGAGCTTGTCTTCGGCTGCATCAAGCGTCGCCAGGGTCATCTCCGCTGGGTGAGGAGGGATGTCAGCAAGCATGGCAGCAAGAATCATCCGGAGCCAAAGGGATCCCATTGGAAGAGGGGACCCCCTACGGATCAAGAGTTCATATGTCGCCAAATCACATTCATCGTCGGTGAGGAGGGGATCTACCAGTCGTGCAGCAAAGTGAGGAATCATCTCCTCGATAGGTACTTCCCATGGTTGTCGACGAGCATGGGGGCGATTGCAGGCCATGGCACTCAGTTGTTTCCTTAAGATAAAGCACACTAAATTGAGAATAGATTTCTCTGTGAAGAGAAAAAGAAGGCTATGGCCTCAGGTTATAAAGAGGAGCATTAAATGCTGCGCACAGAGAATATTGCATGGTGGAACTATTTCCGAGGCCCAAAAAAGGGAAGGCATTGGAAATCAAGGAGATGGAACTATTTCCAAGGCTCCTTTTCTGCATCTAATGCTGTGCACAAAAAAATATGGCATGAAAAATTAAACAGCCCCATCAAAAGAGCCCCACGTGTGGAGCACGTGAGTACCACGCTTGATGTGTACTGAAAAAGTGAAATAGTGCCTTACATGCTAAACACATCAGCAGCAACAATAGCAAACATGAAAAAATCCCACAAAAAGGGGGGGCGTGCAAACACAGAAGGGCACGACAAAACTTATCACTCATACTTTAAAAGTTCATACAAAATAAAAAGAAACGATTACAACGGCAGGACCTCAGACGCGGGACATGGATTGAGAAATTCAAACGTGACTTTGTCCAAGATCTTCCAGGAATTTCGAACCATCTTAGTATATTTTCTCTCGCGATCACAAGCATCGGGATCCTCACGGATGTCCTCCACCCTCCGATAAACAGCAAGTATGGCCGACTGCTGAAAAGCCTGATGTAAGAGATCAATAAGATTGTCTCGCCTTCTCTTCGAGATTAGGCACATCAGATACACCGAATGCACTTTATCCTCGGCGGCATCCAATGCCCCGAGCGATACGCCGGTGCAAAAGAGAGGGAGCGCCTCCCAGATCGCCAGCACGATGAGTTTCAAAAGAGAAGAGCGACGAGGGAGTACCCGACCATTGTACTTGTCAAAGCGGATCATGATCTCATCACACCGAGCGTTGGTGAACTCCTGGTTCTTGCTGCGGCCCAGTGCACGAATGTTTCCGTAAGAAATGATTTCATCAAGATCATACAAATGGGCGTTCATAATACCTGAAATAAAGATCATGAGAATTTAATAGACAAGCCAATCAAGAAGAATCAGTTGGAGATAGTGTCCTCAGAGTCAATTATTGGATTACATGCACGTGATTGCAATGATTGATGGAGGACCTATCCCGATAAGACAGTCTTACTCGAGATGTTAGTATGCTATCCGATTTATCTTTATCATCGTATACTGCTTTAGGTGACCTTACAAGTCACTATTGCGCGTTGATAGAGCCCCTAGGATTCTTTCTTGACTGCCAGCAGTATGAGGGCGATGATATACGTGGGAGCTGGTAGTCTATAAGAACATCCTTAAAAGGTCCCTAGTCGTGGGAGTTTCGAGACAGGGTATCGATACTCCAGAGTAGACTAGTGTATACAGTCGAGACCCCGACGAGGGGCGGTGGCCGGTCTCACAAGCCATTGGTGTCAGTTGGTTCACCTAAGATGTATAGAGGTGCTCATTGGGTTATGAGTACACCGGACAGGAATCGCCAGGAACATGCTAGTTGGTCTTATACCTGATGTCAGATAGCAGTTCCCTGGTGACATGTGTACAGGTTAGTTCATCGACCTGAGATTATCATTTGTTTCGTGTGAGTTCCCACTGTACTTTGATTACTACCCTACCCGCTCAAAGGAGACGTGCAAACAGGTTTTAGTTGGGTACAGTCCCGAGCCACATGGAGGCAGTGAGCGGATCTGCAGGGGTTCGTCTCTCCCGGTATTGGGGGTGAGGTCGCGCTGTGTCTAGAAGAGCCTTTACACGAAGTCCTTGGCCAAGGCAGGAGATTTACTGGTAGGTATTCCAGTAGTATCTCAGGGTGTTCTGGGCTACACTCCGACACGACTTGTACCTCTTTTGGGGGTCTGACTTTTACCAACCCCCTAGGCCCGCCATGCGATGCTCATAGACGAACGAACCGGACTATACGGATATTGTTACTGACAGGCTCAGTAGGGTGTCAGGATGAGTTCGCTCATCGACGTCCCTTTTGGTCAATACCTGGTAGCCCGTTACGTATGGCTAATACCTCTGACGTGCTAGTGGTTAAATCCACAACCAAAGTATTGAAGAGTCTTTAGAGTCCCCCACAGACCATTTTCTCAAGTTTCGGGCGAAACGCCGTAGAAGCCGTATGGAGATATGGCAGGATTCGATTAGATACGTGCGGTATTGCACGGATCACGATCGGATGAATAATACTAGCGGGCTTTGGTTTAAGCCGGATCCTAGTATTGTACAGTATAGATTTGTCTCATTGCATTTGTATTCGGTCGC
Source organism: Agapanthus africanus (assembly GCA_030015575.1). Classification (NCBI taxonomy): domain Eukaryota; kingdom Viridiplantae; phylum Streptophyta; class Magnoliopsida; order Asparagales; family Amaryllidaceae; genus Agapanthus; species Agapanthus africanus. The sequence continues at coordinate 979,413,394 of CM057337.1, forward strand.
AATACAAATGCAAGTATGTATATACAGTAGCGGGGTTTTCCTGTAATTTATTACGAGATCAGTTTTATGAAGTTGCCAGTTTGTTTTCCGTTTCGGCCATTTTCTTTTATTTCTTTTCTTGGCTAAAAATTGGTGGAGGAAGGCTTATTTGCAATTGTGCAAATTAGCTTTGTGAAGGGCGGTCTTTGCATATTGTTGCTTCATGATGGTTGCACCATCATTTGACTTCTTGACTTCATCATGGCTTGACTTTTGTGGAGACATGGTTTTCATGATGGTTGATGGAGTGTTGGATTAAGTTAGTGATCATTTCTTCTCATGATAACCCTTTCTCTCTCTTGCATTATTTGACTCACTCTCTTTTTGATACACATATACTCTCCTCTCATTTTCCCTCCTTGATGCATGGCCGGCCAAGACAAGAAGGGGGCTGTCCAAAAATGGTTGTGGGGAATTTTGATCTCTTTGGCTTTGTAAAAATCTTCAAGTTCATCTGCAAAAAGTTCACTTCATTACCTCCACCAATACATGGCAACTTCAACCCCTAGAGACACATAGAGTTCTATACTTCATCTACAGCAATTCTTAGACACGTCGACTCGCCAACTTCGTTCCCGAGTTGCCTCGGTCCAAAGGTGGGATCCCGTAAAAGAACACGGATGTGGTGCCCTTCCGACGAGGAGATGAAGACCGGAGATTCCGCGGGGAGATCGGGACGATGACGAGAAGACTGAAGGACACGGATCGCTCGGTATATCTCTCTACCCCTTCTCTAGTTAGCTAGGATTAGATTAATGGCCCGATCCGGGATTTAAAGTGCGCGGTGGTGCCGGTTTACAAGTTTCGTAAAAAGTTTCGTTTCCGCATTCCGGCGTCGGATTGACGGCCGGGGCGCCGCCGTGCACTTACACTGGTATCAGAGCCACGCCATTAACCTAGTCTAGCTTGCTCTAACATGTTTACAAGTTCGATCGATCGGATTTTCCAAAAACCGCGTTTTTCAAGTATCAGTTTTCTGTCGAAATGTTTTTGGCTCGAAATTTTTTTCAGTATGTTGCAGAAATCGGAGCAGGCAATTTTAAGCATTCTGTAAAAATTTGATACGTTGTTGCTACAGTGGGACCGCGGAACCGCAGCCAAACCCCTGTCATGGCCGCGGTTCCGCGGCAGGAATTGGTCAACTCCGTACGAAATTTTCACAGTAGCTTTATGACTTGATATTGGGGGTTTTGGTATATTATTTTTGGGCCCAGATTTTCTTTGAGTGCTACAGTTGTGCTTGGGGCCCACTTGGGTAAATTTGATCGATCGAAAAGTTTAAACATGTTAGTTCACAGTGTTTACATTATATATGCGACCGTGAATGTCATTTGATCGGTAAATCCTGTCTAACTGCTATAGCCCTTTTAGACGGATTTGCGAACGTGACATTCACGTTGATGTTCTGTGTTGTGCTGTGATGTTGCGGATTGGTCGTGGGGGATAGCCTGGATGCAATGTTAGTACAGTTTCTTTTTATATATACATTTGATATTGCGAGGCGAGCGTCCGACATGTGGACTGCCGTCACTGCCTGTTTGTATATTATTCTTTTGGGGCACGACCGGGGTGAGGTCGATGTACCCGTTGTATGTATATTTTACTTTCTGTACTAGGATTACCCCAAGGTGGGGTGCACGGATAGCCGGGTTCTAGAGGGAAACGGGCCCGCATCTCATGGCGTTGAGACGGAGGGGGACTCACTCTAGAATTGGCGGGATATTCGCCGCACTCGTAGGGGGTACAGGTTGAACCAGGAGGGGTGCCCAAGTTACCGGATTCCGTGAAGTGCTGGGTGGTCCATTCACGTTGCTGAAGGGGGCTGCCTCGCTTCAGGTTTTGGCGGGTAACTGGCCGCGCCCGTAGGGGTCTAGGATTTCATTGCACAGGCTCCCACACAACCAAGGGAACGTCGGGTTTCAGTAACGGCTCTATGAAACCCGGGGATCCGAGATATCTGTATTGTTCTGTGATGCTTATTATATTTCTGTGATGTTGCATTTTATCACGCCTTGAGCGAATATTATATATTGATATATATACTAGTAGATGTTGTATATGTTTTGCATCCGCGCTAGTCCAGTCTCCGCTCTGTCGTTAGTTAAGTAACCTAACGGGTAATGACGGGACCCAGTGGCGAATGCGGATGGCATATACGTACATCATTATTTTCGTTCTTTATTGGTGTGATGAATTGATGAGACTGCGTTGATTCGGATCAATGCAAGCTAAACAAACCTATTCTGATGTTGTTGGAACACTTTTCAAAAAGCTGTTATTGCAAGGACGTTCACCTTTGTTTTGCACAGTGGTATTCAGTTGGAATATCCTGCACCTCAGTTGACGAGGCAAGGGCCGAGATCCCTTCACCGGGAGTGACCCCTTGGACAGAAGTTTGCGTCAGGGTAATAACATCACTATAGCCGATTACTTTTGCTTTGCATCGTGGTATTCAGTTGGAATATCCTGCACCTCATTCTACGGGGAAAGAGCCGAGATCCCTTCACCGGGAGTGACCTCTTTAGCAAAGGTTTTCGCCACTATATTTTTATAAAGCTATCCAGTTCCTTCAACGATATCAAGTTCATTACGTTAAAGGTTTTCGCCAGAAACCATTCGTAGCCCTCCGTCGTTTCATATGGATAGTCAATAGTATTCAAGCTGTGTTTGTTGGCCAAAGTCAATGCACAGTGTTTGGTAGCTATTGGGTATTCATATGCAACATAGATAGATGTGTTGGTTTGGGACAGTCGTACTGCCTTGTTGGCCAAAGTCAAGGGTAGGTACGGGTGGGTTCAAATTAACCTGGAGAATGACGGGTAGAACTTGACATGTGACTTATGATTTGTTGGCCAAAGTCAAGGTCATAAGAGCATGGGGTAAAAATCACATCGGGAGTTTCTAAAGAAACTGAAACTTGCCAGATATGCGCATACCTTCTGGAGTATGATAACGTGAGCGGATTCCGTCACGTTATCATGCGATGATAGTTGGATCCCGATTCCCACTGATGAGTTGGTTTACTCCTCGGGTGATCCCGACTAATTCTTCTTTAAGGTTTGGAGGAGAATTTGACGGTACAGTGGGAGGTTTCCTGATTAGATAAAGTGATAACCATTCTGATCTAGGTTAGAGTGCACGCTGAGTGTTTCTTTTCTCTCTCTCTTTAGCAACGACCATGACCCAACCCTTGACTATGACTCAGTGACCAAAATTAACCGAATCTTCTTAAACACTGGCTTTTGGATTGTCAGAGTTGCAAACCTCATTGCCACTCCTACTTTTACCCTTTTCTCCAGGACACCCCGTATTACTACGAACGTCCACTTCCATTGGATAAAACCATCGTATGGTTATATACGAACTCGAAGGAATTTATTCGAGGATGGTTTTCGGTTTTGGAGAAAACGGATAGGACTATTCAGTTGTCTTTTCCTTTTACCTTCTCTCAGGTTGCGAGTACTCCTTGGTTTAGGAGACAGTACACCTATTACGCAAATTGGATAGTCTTCTTCCAAACCTTAGGCTGGTGCCGAACGGTGGGGAATAGAGAAAACCAATTAGCATAACGATGGTGTACAGAAAGTATTAAGTAAAGACATATCAAGGGATTAGTAAGAGGGCAAAGTAAATTGCGACTGCTATTCACGACCAAACCAAGTATTTCATTACCACTCCCACTTCACCTTTATATTTCTCCAGGACACTCCGTATCACTACGAAGATCCACAGTTTATTGGATACTCCATCGTATGGTTATATACGAACTCGAAAGGAACTTGTTCTAGTTCGGGGATGGATTCTGGTTCAGGAGAAATAGGAATAAGATTTATTCAGGTGTCTTTTATCTTCATCTTCTCTCGCATTGCGAGTGCTCCTAGGATTAGGACAGTACACCCATTACGCTTATTGGATAGTCTTCTTCCAAACCATAGGCTGGTGCCGAACGGTAGGGAAGGAAGAAAACCATTTAGCCTAAGAGGGTGTACAGAAGGTAACGACTAAAGACATATAAAGGGATTTGGAAAGATGGAAAAGAAATATACGGTTACAGTTGTGAATCTGGATGATGGAAGAGGCATTACTAGGAATACCAGGATACCCCATCGAAACATTTCAATGTTTCAGTTTCACTGTGTACTGTTAAAAGAAAACCGATTTCCCAATCAGATCTTGCTCCAGGGTATGTATTTACCCGGTATGATTCTCACATCTGTATGGTTTTATAGATGATGAGTGGGAGTAAGTTATTGGGAATTAGGTGATTATCCTCATTATATCGGGATTCGTTGTAATCGGTGATATTTGAGGAAGTCACCTGGGTTGTTTGCCGGACGGCAAATATTTGGTTTTGAATATCCGCTGTCATGCACCAATTTCAAATTGATATATCTGTAAGTCTATTTTTATAGAGTGAGATATACCTTTTTAAAATTATGTCGATGACATTTACGTATATCAGTGGATGGTTAGGTAAGGAGCATTAAACAGCGGTGTAATTCTTCTTAACCATAAGTACAGTTTTCAACCTACGACACACAGGGTTTGAGTTATTAGACTCAAAGGACCTATACAGAGTATTGTATGTTGTCCAGTGTCCATTAGGACAGAGGGGTTGGTCCTCGTACTATATTCGGTTTACTTATGACTTATCTAGTTCTTAGACAAGTGTTTCGTAGAAACACAAGGTCTGAGTTTTGAGAAGTTATTGGTATATGAATAAAGTAGAGAACCAAGTGTTGCAAGTATCGAGATTTTTCAAGGTGATCGAAGATGTAGATACTTGTGTAAGGTATTCGGTTGATAGTAATGATTTTGAGAAACTTGTTTCTCTTTCAGGTTACTCATAATTGGAAGCACTCCTAAGTTGAGTAACGCCGATCGGCCTCTTTCCATTTAGTTAACATGCACTGGAGACAGCTGCATGATTTGAATCTGGTTCAATTAAATCAGTGCCTCTGGTTCTATATTGGATATAGAACAGTTCATATCTTAACGATGTTAAGGTACAGGAAGTTGTCCGGCTTATACTTAAAACCAGACTCTGGATAACTCAAGGCACGTTTCTATAATGGCTGTTTGTGGGTTGACCCAGGCTATGACGAGGGTTGACTTTCAACCATCTGGAAGATCAATAGTGATATTGTTCTTGACTCGCCATGGTTTTAACAAAAATGGATTTTTCAGAAAACAGTAGTGGGAGTATGGTAGAACTGGAAGTGATTCCAGAACCGCAGACGATTACTGAAAATTTGATAAGAACCTAAAGATTCAATTTGGTTTGACATTCCATTGGCCACTCCGTAGATACGTTGGGTAACTTCAGGCACCCGAGAGGTACTCCGGTAGCCTCAAGGACGGTGACAGGGAGGTTCTTGTTTACCCAGACATGCCATTGTTTTTGTTCCAGGCTGCGAGACCCGGCAGGAGGATGAGTATAGCGTCGCTCTAAACTAGCTTTAGAAGTGTACGTGTATATGACTCTGCCAGAGGGTTGTCGTAGTCAGTGGGAGCAGCGGAAGCATTTGTGGACAAGTGGCTTATATCTATTTATAGACTAAAGCAGATATAGCGGATATAGATCATCTATTTCTGACGTGACAGTCATAGGTTTGACTTCATCAGAATAGGGGATGGATCTGTTAAGAAGGTAGTAGGGAGTGATGTCCTAGTATTTGGATGACATACACAAAGTGGGAAGTGAAGTTCCTATACTATGATCGGTTATACTTTGGTTGTCAAACAATGGTTTCTCCAAAAATGACTTGGATATTATATCAGACATTCTGGTTACTGGATCTATGGTTTTAAATCTAGATTTGGGTAGTTTCCCAATCTGGGTACTTAGACAACATTCTAAAGGTATTTAGAATGGACGACTCCTGGCATGGTGGTGTACCTGCAGGTGATGGAGTCACCCTCTCTAAAGGTGTCTTACAGACTAAAGGGGAGAGGGATGTGCATGATTGGCAGATCACTTGCTTAGGCAATTGAGTCGATCATGAGTACCACACCAGATGTTGTTTTTGCAGCAGATGCAATAAGTTGATATTGATCCAATCCTGTAGAAACGATCGGAAGCAGTCTTAGAACATAAGTGAATGTTCTAGGGATATGATAACAGCAGCCTCCTTAGGGAGACGGTTATCATTCCAGGCTTCCAAGGTGACTTGGATGACAGAGTGACTGTCAGAGTTATAGTTCTCCCTCTGAAGAGGGGCAGTATTTTGGACAGGTGGTCCAGGCGGGTATTGAGGGAGGCATGGTGCAGGATACTGATTAAGTTCAGTTGACGATACAGTCTAAGAAGTTTGGATTTGGAGTTCATTTATGAGCTAGGTCCCATCAGATATCCAAACATATTCTAAGACAGGTATTGCTCATTTCGGGAGATGGCATTTTCCGCGAACTTGAGATATAGAGAGACATAGAAAGAAACATCCAGGCGGATCCACTCACTGAGGCTATTCCTCGAACGCAATAGTTTCGCAAACGGGTTTTGTGAGACTGATTAGTAGAGGAGTTGGGTGTTCGGTATCACACGGGCTGTGAGTATGCGACATCGCAATAATTAGCCTTGAGTGCAAGTGGGAGATTGTTGGAGATAGTGCCCTCAGAGTCAATTATTGGATCACAGGCACGTGATTCCAATGATTGATGGAGGACCTATCCCGATAAGACAGTCTTACTCGAGATGATAGTATGCTATCTGGTTTATCTTTATCATCGTGTACTGCTTTAGGTGACCTTACAGGTCACTATTGCACGTTGATAGAGCCCCTAGGATTCTTGCTTGACTGCCAGCAGTATGAGGGCGATCATATCGTGGGAGCTGGTAGTCTATAAGCATATCCTTAAAAGGTCCATAGTCGTGGGAGTTTCGAGACAGGGCATCGATACTCCAGAGTAGACTAGTGTATACAGTCGAGACCCCGATGAGGGGCGGTTGCCGGTCTAACAAGCTATTGGTGTCAGTTGGTTCACCTAAGATGTATACAGGTGCTCATTGGGTTATGAGTACACCGGACAGGACTCGCCGGGAACATGCTAGTTGGTCTTATACCTGATGTCAGATAGCAGTTCCCTGGTGACATGTGTACAGGTTAGTTCATCGACCTGAGATCGTCATTTTTCTCGTGTGAGTTCCCACTGTACTTTGATTACTACCCTACTACGCTCAAAGGAGACGTGCAAACAGGTTTGTTTACCCCAATCAGAGCAAAGCTCTGTTCAAATTCCAAGGCGGAAGATGAAGCAACTTCCCCCAATCAGAGCAAAGCTCTACTTTGAAAATTTAAACTTTAGTAAATGAAGAAACACTTTAGATTCTTTGCGCTGAGCGCAACGCGCCACGTGTCAAAAGTTGATAAATCAGCGCAGCGCCCGAGGCAGTGCACCAATCAGAGCAAAGCTCTATTTAAAACAAAAATTAAAGGAAGCAACGCTTTAAAGCAAGCACTGCGCGACACGTGTCTGCGCAGTTACGCAGGCACAGCTGCGCAAGCGCTGCGCTGCGTGACACATGTCTGCGCAGTTACGGAGGCACAGCTGCTCAAGCGCTGCGCTGCACGATGCGTGTCTGCGCAGTTGCGCAAGTACATCTGCGCAAGCACAGCCGCGCAAGCATTGCGCTGCGCGACACGTGTCTGCGCAGTTGTGCAAGCACAACTGCGCAAGCGCTGCGCGACACGTGTCAAGCGCTGGGGCGTTTACGCCAAACAGAATTAAAATTCTAATAAGATCTTTCTGTTCTTGTTAAAACAAGAAGATTTTCTTCTGTAAAACAGAAGCCCTTAGATCAAAGATCCAACGGTGGGGAAAATTTCCCAAATCACTCAGAGAAAAATCTCTTTAACAAATTTAACTAATTTATGGGCACTATAAAAAGGACCCCAGACTTCAATTCAAAGGCATGAACATTCTTGAAAAATCAAGAGCTTCAAACAGAGAGAACTCTGAAAAAGTTTTCAAGAAAAAGGTAAAATCCTTCACAAAATAGAAGAAATTTCTTCTAATAGATTATTTGATCTAAAAACAAGATCAATGATCTTCACATAATAAACAGTGCTTTGCACTTCTTATGAACCACTGGTTCTTTAAAACAAGAAAAACAAAATAAAGAATAGTGCTTTGCACTTTTATGAACCTTTGGTTCCTGAAATAAAAAGAAAAACTTATTTTTCCTTTGATCTAAATTAGATCAAGGAAACGAATAGTGCTTTGTACTTCTTGTATGAACCATTGGTTCTTGAATCTAAAAGATTCTTAAATCATTGTGCCTTGCACTTGCAAACTGCGCTGTTGCGCTCCTGGATTGGTGCAAGCCACCATAGCACGCCACGTGTTAGCAGCGCAGGCGCAGCGTAGGCGCAGCGCATTAGTGCAGCGCACTGCGCTTGCGCGACACGTGTCAACACTACAAGCGCTTGCGCTCTCTGATTCGCGCAAAGCGCCTGATAAATGCAAGACATTTCTTAAAGGGTCAGGCCCAAATCAAAAAGGCCAAGTAGGCCTAATTAAATTGATGCTCTACATCATTTATAAATGGGCAGAGCCTAAAAAAAATAATAAAAATGCTATGCATTTTAAAAGGGACAGAGCCCAAACATAGTAGATGCCTTGCATCATTCATAAATGAGCAGAGCCCAGAATAAATTGATGCTCTGCATCTTTTATGGGCAGAGCCCAAACAAAAAAATAGAAAATAATGCAATGCCTTATTTAAAAATAGGCCAAGCCCTAGCACAGGTCTAACAGACAAAAAACAAATAAAAGTTGAATATTTTTCAACTGGACTTAGCCCAATCATGGCCGTAAGTCCTCAAACTAAATTGACTGAGCGAGATTGCTCTCCTAAATCAATTTACGACCGGTTCAAGGGTACATCTCTGAACTCCTCTGACACCTATCGTTGTAATCCTTCAACGATGTCAAAGAGGTGATGGGTCCCGACAACCACACATCAACACGGACTGCGGGGTCCTTAAACTCGCGAACCGAAACGTCCTTAAACTAATATCGGACCGAAACGTCCTTAAAGTAATAATAGACAACCACGTCCCTAAACTGGAATACGGACCACCACGTCTCTAAACTGGAGCATGGACCACTACGTCCCTAAACTGGCGATGGACCACCACGTCCCTAAACTGGAACATGGACCACCATGTCCCTAAACTGGAATATGGACCACTACGTCCTTAAACTGGCGATGGACCACTACGTCCCTAAACTGGAACATGGACCACCATGTCCCTAAACTAGAATATGGACCACCACGTCCCTAAACTGGAGCATGGACCGCAACGTCCCTAAACTACCTATGGACCGCTACGTCCCTAAACTGGAACAATAGAGCCTCCAAATGCTCTTTTGCCGGATCTAAACAATCCCGTTTAATTTGATCTTAGCCCTCAAACACGGCTAACGTATCCTTAAACATTCAAATGGACTATAAAACTCCAAATCAACTTTGGTTCAAGGGTACATCTTTGAACTCTTCTGACACCTGTCGTTGTAATCCTTCAATGACGTCAGAGAGGTGACGAGTCCCGACGGCCATATATTAAATGGATCACCACGTTAAGTTGATCTTAGTCTCAAACAGGACTAACGTATCCTCAACGAACGTTTAAGTTGATCTTAGCCTCAACACGGCTAATGTAACCTTAAACTAAAAACACCAAACTCAAATCTAAGTAAATACGAATTTGGACTAATCCACGTCCTACGGACGACGGCATTACTCAGTCTCCATATACAATCCACGGGCAACCACAAACAAAACAAACACCCACGACACGAAGTGAAATTCTGGAGAAGAAGAAAGTTGTTACCGCGATGCGGTAGCGTAATTAACTGCAGGGGCTTGCGCCTGCAGGGAAGAGCGTCCCCACAATCAAAAACCCCTCAAGCGAGGGGGAATCTGACGAAGTCTTCTACATCGGCCGCATCCGTCTAAACCTCCGATACATGGTGCCATAAATCAATTTGGCATCTTCGGAGAGATGGACGGATAAAACCAGATAGCATCTGCCCCGAATCTCAGGCAAGACGTCCACCGTGTCTCCGCCGCGTCCTTCGGAGGGGAACAGATTCTGGCATGCCCGGTGGGACCTTTTCCTCTTTCCACTCCACACTTTGTGTGTCATGTTCGCGAACAAATCGCGGTTTGTTATGGTTTCCTGTGGATTCGAGATACTAAGATTTGGTGTCTTGCTCCGTGCAGAGAACTGAAGATCAATGGCTTCAAACTGCACTGCCTGCAACTGCAACTCTCACTCCGTCCTCGCTGGAGGGGTGAGTTATGGGCCCCAAGCGGCCTCCCTTTTCAAGATGCCAGTGGAACTGGTAACTCAGGCCACCGCTGGATTATTCTTCGGTACCATGCTCCCAATGATGAGCTTCAATGCCCCAATGACATCGCATGAAGCTCCAAAGAAGCCGGTCTTTGATCGACTTACCACTGCCGCGACCCCTCTCAACGGGTCGCCTAGTTTCAATACCTCAGTTTTCAACAGACTGAGCCAGAACGTCCGCAAACCTGCGATACCCGAAGCTGCCATCCCAAAGAAGATAGCCATCCCGACTCAAACGGACGAAATCATTGGAAAGGCTCCTCCTTCCGAGAAGTCAGTTTTTACAAGGCTGGCCATTCCGGTTGCTGCTCCAGGCGAGGTCCTCAAAGCTGCTCCCCCTACCCAGGGCAGGGGGCATGAAGAAGCTTATCCAACAACGGAGATGACTCCATCCGCAAGACACACTCGACGTCGCCACTGGCGTCGAGTAAGAAAGGCTGGGGGCAACTCCCCCTCTGGATTTACGCCACCAGCTCCGATGGTGGGGATCGATGCTGCTGTTCCAACCGGGAACAGCTTTGAATTGCTGAATACGGTACGCAGAAACTCTCCTACTATGGTGCTAAAACGAACTCCTTCACCTGTAGAAAATACTCCAGAGAAGAGGCTAGAACAGCCCCCTCAACGGCTGTCCTCTAAAATTTACAAAGTCTGGCAACAAGTCCAGGAGTCGGTGATCGATCAAGACTACCTTCAACGACTGAAAAAGGTGAAGGTTCGGCAGGAGAAGGATTACTCCGTCAAGCCACAAAAAGCAAAAGCTACTTGGGTGCCCACTACAACGGCTCCTTTAACTCCAATCACTCAAAAAAGGAGGCCGCAAGAAGCCCCTGTGTCTTTGGCAAATCGCAAATACACCGAACAAAAACGCCCCAAGTCTGGGGGCATGGTGGTGCACACCGTTTATATGGCTTCCGGAAAGAAGGAAAGCCGTGCTTCGACGGGTCACCGAGCGCTCACCCGATCTGTGACGAAAGCCGGGAGTAGCAACAGAAGCTTCAGGAAATGATGACTGTGATGGCTGCACTTACCAAACCGAAAGAAAGTTCGGAAGTATCATCAGAGCAGCGTCACGAACAAGAGACTGATGCTGACTTTTTACGTAGAATCCTCAAAAAGAAGGACACAGAAGCCGCAGAACAAGCGGCTAACATAAAACAAATGGCAAACCTCTTCCAAGACATGGTAGGGATGATGTTACAGCCGGACCTTCTAGCTGGAGACCCTCCAGTCATTGTCGGAAATGACGGAGGGGAAACATCTGATCCTCCTCCGGCTCTTTCAGCAGCCATGGAAGAAACTATTTCCAAGGCCGCACTGGATGACTATATAGCTCAGCAGATACGAGCTCATCAGGCGAGTGAAGTGGCTGGGCAAATTGTTAGAACTGGACGGCCCTATCCGGGCTGGTATGACCAAATCAGTTACCCGCCGGGATATACGATCCCTAAGTTCCACGTATATAAAGGGACAGGGAATCCGCATCAACATATCGCTCAATTCAGGGCCTTATGCGGCAACACTGGAGGCGATGACAAACTGTTGCTTCGCCAATTCGTCGGCAGCTTAGCAGAAACAGCCTTTGAATGGTATTCGGAGCTACCTAACGACTCTGTCAAAACATTTGCGGAGATAGAGTTATTGTTTACACAAAGATTCGTGAGTGCTAGTGAACGCACCCCGATAACAGCACTGATAAATGCCAGGATAAAGCCAGGCAAAACGTGGGTCCAATACGCAACATGATGGCGGAACCTATGGTCGAAATGCGAACAACGCGTAGAAGAGGCACCTGCGGTAGGCATGTTCGTAGGAACTCTTGATCCTCAAGCGACCATCTCACAATTCATGATGTTCTTCAGGCCGACCACCTTCCAAGCATTGATCGAAAAATTAGCCCAGATGGACCAGATGGGCCACGGACAGTCTCCTCCAAAACCAGACTCTCGAAATTAGAAAGGAAAAGGGAAGGCGACTGTCGTTGCCAACGCTCAACAACAGTCGAGCAACTCAAAGCCGTTCGTTCACCAAAATAACGCGCATCCACGCCCGTCCCTCGAGGAGAGACTAGGACGTCCTTACTCGTTTCTTCAGAATAAAACGAGAAGACTGTTTGAACTGACAGTACGCAACAGACTCATCAATCTGCCGAATCCAAAACGTCCGTTGCGACCAGGTGATCTCAATAATCCCGATTACTTCCCTTACCACCGAACGGTAAGTCACCCGATCGAGGATTGTTTTGTCTTTAAGGGATGGATCGAGGATCACTACCTACAAGGCAAGTTTGCGCTGTCTGAAAACTGGAAGGTAAACCCACCACAGCCACATACTCCAAAGAAAACAGACGCGCCGGGGGCAACTTGTCATGTGATCTCTCACTCATTGGAAGATGATAAAGAGGCTCCTTGCCCCGAGAAACTGAGGGCGGACCCTGAACCAGAAGTTCCGCGGCCATCAGATGAGTTGATCGATGCCTTCCTGAATGAGATTCGTCTGAAAGTTAAAGCCAATCAAGAACGTGAGATGGCCATAATGGAAGGGGCCAAACACCGACGACTGGACCAAAGAGTCGAGGCACTCCCGTCAAATCAAAAGCCATCCGCTGCGGATAGAAACAAATTTAAGACGAGGAAAAGGTTCGCTAAAGCCCTATCAGTAAGAATGGTGCTACCACCTTCTGAAGAAAATACTCTCGGTGAAGTAGAGATGCATCCTAACTTCTGCTTATATCATCAGAAGATCACACATCCTACCGAAGACTGTGACTCCTTTAAGTGTTGGTGGCAAGGGTATGTCGCTCAAAAGCAACACTTTAACAGGACAAAGTGTGGAGCTCGTAGACATCAGAAAAATGTGATAGATGAGCGCAAAAGTGCCGCTGACGATTGTCATATAGCCGACTCCAAGGGATCGCAAATTATCACCTTTGGAAACGACTCTAACGAGGAAGCTTCCCTCAACCCTCGCCTCAAGGAATCCATTTCAAAGATGAAAGAATTGAGAAGTTGCGATAACGTTCAGCCGTGTAATTGCACGCTGCTCGAAGAAAATCTCGGCCCCACAAATAAGGGATCGAACAAAAAGGATAAAGGGAAGGGAAAAACAGCCCTCGTAGGCAATGCTCAGCAGCAATCGAGTGGCCCAAGACCGGTTGTTTGCCGAAACAACAAGCAGCAACCCCTCCAAGAAAAGTTGAAATGTCCTTACTCGTTTCCGCAAGATAAAACAAGGGGACTGTTCGAGTTGGTGTTGCGCAACCGACTCATAAATCTGCCGGAGCCAAAACGGCCGTCGCGACCAAATGACATCAATGAGCCTAACTACTGTCCCTATCACCAAGTACTGGGTCACCTGATCGAGGATTGCTACGTCTTCAAAAACTGGGTCGAAGATCAATACCAACAAGGCAAGTTCGTCGTCTCCGAAAACTGGAAGGTAAGCCCGCCATAACCGCACGCATCGGGAAAGATGGAGACGCCGGGGGCATCATGCTCATTAATAGGGAAGGCCCCAGAGACCGAAAATTCAGTAAACTAGAGATTCGCCTCAAATATGGCGACAATGGACCGTAATGTCCTTAAACTAATGACGGACCGAAACGTCCTTAAACTAATAGCGGACCGAAACGCCCTTAAACTAATACCGTAGCATCCGTAGGCTGACGAGATAAAAAAAGAAAAAAAAAGAAAAATATCATAAATAAAAACGGTATGTCCATAAGCAAAAGGGCACGGATGAAAACCCGAAAGGGCTCCGTGAGTAAAAATAGCAGGGCTACCGGCGAGTGTTCGTGAAAACCCGAAAGGGCGCGACCTCGTAAAAAAAAGGTAAATAAAAAATAAAAAATAAAAGATAAAAAAAATGTATGTCCATAAGCAAAAAGGGCACGGATGAAAACCCGAAAGGGCTCCGTAAGTAGAAACAGCAGGACTGCCGGCGAGTGTTTGTGAAAACCCGAAAGGGAGCAACCTCATTAAAGGACACTTACAGGGTCCTCTCGACCTTGTAAGGAGTCGACCTTGTAAGGAGAAACCACCCGTGTGGGATCCTTACGACTCACAAAGGAGCAACACACTTAGGGATCCCCACGATTCCTAAGGAGAAAATACACTTGCGAGATCCTCACGACTCGTATGGAGAACTCTCTTATGGGACCCTCACGGCTCATAAGATTTGAAAGTCTTAAGTTATAGAGACCTAAACCTGTGCTTAAGCAAACCCCATAACTTTCGATATTTCCCTACAAGTGGCTCAATACTGGCCCTTGTATACAATCCACGGGCGCGAATAAACATTTCCCTAACCAAATCTCATCCGTGATTGGGGATATGTGCGCATGATGTACAACCCTTATAAGTCCTCTTGACTTACAAGGAGAAAACCCTCTTGTAGGATCCTTACGACTTACAGAGGAACATACACTTAGGAATCCTTATGATTCCTAAGGTGAAAATACACCTACAAGATCCTTACGACTTGTAGGGAGAAATACCTTTGTGAGACCCTTACGGCTCATGAAGTTAAAAGCCTTAGTCGACAGAACGTTAACCCTGTTCGCTAAGCCACCTTTGATCAACATCGACGAAGGCAAATGATGATTCGCTCCTGGCAATATCCCAGTTGTAGCGGTGCTGATGCCGAAATCGGTGTCTAAACTCAGGTTTACGGTGAAAAACCGGTAGGCCGCACATGCATACGAAATAGCCGAAATGATAGGGCAACTTGCAACAAAATCAACGAGTAAAAATGTATGCATACAAAAATAGCCGAAATGATTGGACAACTCGCAATAAAAAGTAGCGAGTAAAGAGAAAAACAGCCGAAATGATTGGGCACCACGAAAAATAGCCGAAATGATTGGGCAATCGCGACCTTCGCGATATAAAAGCTGAAATGATAGAGCATCGTGGAAGTAAAATAATAATAACAATAATAAATGAATGAAACTTATGCCCTACAGGTTAGATCACATCGATTCCTGTATACAATCTAGGGGCACAAACAAAGAGGGAACCATACCTTTCCAACAGGCTCCATAAAAAAGCGAAGCCAAATCTCAACAGTTAACAGACAACCTAGAGACCATCTAAGCATTCTTCTCATTACAGCAGATGAGATGTCAATAAAGGCGTTCCTTCGCAGTCCATCAAGATGCAGATACAACGCCAACAAAAGACCTTGCGGTCGAAACAAAGCGAAGCGACGGCAAAATCCCAGCTTCATTTCGACATTCGTCTCGATACAGTAGACGCAATGTCAACCCCAGTGCTCTTCCTCCAGCAGGGTTCGGACGTGACAAAGCAAACGAAGCGAAGGCCAAATTCCTAGCTTCAAAGTCTTAACGGCGAGTCATATAAAGCCTGAAAGACAACTGGAGATCGTCTCACACCAGTGCGGAATGGTCACCACTTCGACGTTCGTCTCAACACAGCGGACGCAACATCATCAAACAAATGGAGACATGGAAAAATCCCTAGTTCCAAACCTCAATGGTTCACCAACAACCTAGAAACAACTACGACGTTAGTTTCGACACAGCAGACGAGTTGTCACCCCAGCGTTCTCCCTCCAGCAAGGGTCAGACGCGAAAATCAAACAAATGGATCCACGGCAAAATCCCTAGTTCCAAACCTCGACGGTTCACCAGCAACCTAGAGACAACTATGACGTTCGTCTCGATACAGCAGACGAGATGTCACCCCAACGTTCGTCTCGACACAGCAGACGCAACATCATCAAACAAATGGAGCCACGGCAAAATCCCTAGTTCCAAACCTCGATGGTTCACCAGCAACCTAGAGACAACTACGACGTTCGTTTCGACACAGCAGACGAGTTGTCACCCCAGCATTCTCCCTCCAGCAAGGGTCAGACGCGACAATCAAACAAACGGAGCCACGGCAAAATCCCTAGTTCCAAACCTCAACGGTTCATCAGCGCCATAAAGACAACCGCGACATTCGTCTCGATACAGCAGACGCAATGCCAGCAAATGAAGCAAAGGCCAAATTCCTAGCTTCAGGTTCTTGACGGCAACTCACATAAAGCCCGAAAGACTATCGGAGATCATCCCACACCAGCGCGGAGTGGTTATGACTCATCGGGGCTCGCCAAAATAAGCTTAACCTCAAGTAAAAAGCGACATGGCAAATTCCTAACGCTTGCTCTTCCGACGGTCAAACTGCCTAGGAAGATTGCTTGAAGACGTCTTGTCCAGCCCCCGAAGGGATCAGAGACACGGCAGTCGCAGGGCTACTCAAACAGTACGATTGCCAATATCGTCCCGGTGATGAAGAAAAATAGGACGGTGCGCATATGTGTAGACTTTCGGGATCTCAATAAAGCTTGCCCGAAGGACGACTTCCCAGTACCGGTTACCGAGCTGATGATAGACAATACGTCCACTCACGAAGTCTTCTCCTTCATAGACGACTCATCAGGATATAATCAGATAAAGATGCATCCCGAAGAACAGAAACATACCGCTTTTCACCCCTCTGGGAATATTCTGTTATAAGGTGATGCCCTTCGGTCTAAAGAACGCTGGTGCCACCTATCAAAGGGCCACGACGAAGATCTTTGATGACTTCATACATGAAATCGTCGAATGCTATATCGACGACCTTGTCGTGAAAAGCAAATCATACGAGGAACATCTCGAGCATCTGAAGACTGTATTTCAACGCCTTCGGCAATACAACTTGAAGATGAACCCCCTTAAATGCACGTTCGGGGTGTCCTCAGGCAAGTTCCTAGGATTCATTGTCCGCCACCGAGGCATTGAGATAGATCCGTCGAAGATCAAAGCGATCATGGAAATGCCACCGCCAAGGACTCTCAAACAATTGCGGTCTCTCCAAGGGAAGCTCGCGTATATCCGGCGATTTATAGCCAATCTTTCAGGCAAGTGCCGCCCCTACAGTCACCTGATGAAGAAGGGAACCCCGTTCGTCTGG
Source organism: Agapanthus africanus (assembly GCA_030015575.1). Lineage (NCBI taxonomy): Eukaryota > Viridiplantae > Streptophyta > Magnoliopsida > Asparagales > Amaryllidaceae > Agapanthus > Agapanthus africanus. The sequence goes on from CM057337.1 coordinate 979,430,750, forward strand.
GACCAAAAATGCCAAGGCGCACTCAACGAGATCAAGCAGTACCTGCAGAACCTGCCAGTGTTGGCTGCCCCGGTCAAGGGAAAGCCCCTCATTCTTTATACAACCGCCCTCGAAGGTTCCTTAGGCGCATTATGGGCGCAAGAGAACAACCAAGGGAAAGAAAGAGCTCTCTACTACTTGAGTCGGGTTCTACTGGTGGCAGAAAGTAACTATTCACCCATTGAAAAACACTGCCTGGCGTTGATCTTTGCGATAACCAAGCTCAGGTACTATGCGTTGGCGCATGAAGTCCGTCTCATATCGAAGGTGGACCCCTTTAAGTATTTGATGTGAAAGGCCATATTGACAGGTCGGCTCGCTAAATGGGCCCTGCTCTTGATGGAGTTCTCGATAACCTATCAGCCTCTCAAGGCAGTGAAAGGCCAGGCCATCGCCGATTTCCTCGCCGAGCATCCTATACCCGCCGATTCTCCTCTGAATTGTGATCTTCCAGAAGAACATGCATATGATGCGATCGACGGTGGTGATACCCGATGGGAGCTTTATTTCGATGGAGCATCTTCCGTGAAGAAGCGCAAACAAAATACCCCTATAATCAAATTGGGGGTAGGACTCATCTTTGTAACTCCACAAGGAGGGATAATGCGCTTTGCTTTCTCCCTAACAGAGCAGAGAACGAACAATGAAGACGAATATGAAGCTTTGATAGCAGGCCTCGAGATCGCTATCGACATGGGAATTGAAAACCTCCTCATATACGGAGACTCCCAACTGGTCGTTAGTCAAGTAAACGGCGACTACCAAACATGCAAGCCAGAGCTGGTGAAGTACGGCGAGAAGGTGCAGCAACTATTGACCTAAATCCCCTCCTACACCTTGGAAAGCATACCGTGTGCCGAAAATAGCAAAGCGGATGCATTAGCCAAGCTAGCTAAAGAGCTAGCTGATGAGAACCTCGATGATGTAAGAATCGTGGAACAAAGCCGTCGGGTTCTTGCTCTGGCAAAAACATCTCGGGAATCATCCGAGGAAAATGAAGCGACCGAGCAGAAGGCCATGCAAATAAAAGACCAAGAAACGACTTAAGATTGGAGAGAAGTCTTCATAGACTACTTCAAATCCAGTCGAACGCCTGAAGATGCGTCCTCAAGACATCAGCTCATGAAACGAGCTCTGTCCTTCGCCTTCATCAATAATACTCTATACAAGAGGTCATTTGACTCCCTGTGGTTGAGATGCCTGGGACCTGACGAAGCGAAAAGAGTCGTTCAGGAAGTTCACAACGGACTCTGCGGTTCTCACCAAGCAGGCCCGAAAATGAAGCTGAAGATCAAACGAATGGGCTACTACTGGCCCACGATGATCCAGGACTGCCTCGAGTATGCGAAACAATGTCACTCGTTCCAAATCCATGGGGACTTTATCCATCAGCACCCAAATCTACTACATCCAACGGTGGCTTGTTGGCCGTTCGAAATGTGGGGGACTGACGTAATCGGCCCCATCGAACCAGCATCATCCAGGGGACATCGTTTCATCCTGGCGACAACTGATTACTTCTCTAAATGGGCAGAAGCAATATCGCTGAAGGAGGTGAAGACGGAATATATTCTCCATTTCTTTAAGACGCATGTCATCTATCGGTTTGGAACTCCGCGACAGATCATTTCCGATAACGGGCCAGCCTACAGAAGCCACAAGATTAGCCGTTTCGCGCAGCAAAACAACATAGACTGGAGATATTCCTCAGTTTATAATCCCCGGGCTAACGGTCTAGCTGAGGCTTTCAACAAAACCTTGACAAAGATTGTGAAAAAGACGGTGTCCCGAAACAAAAAGGACTGGCACGAGAGACTGCAAGAAACTCTCTGGGCATATCGAACTACGTTCAAAACGGCCACGAACACAGCGCCATACGCGTTGGTATTTGGTACAGAAGCAGTACTCCCCCTCGAGATAGAGTTACCCTCTCTACGAGTGGTGGTCCACTACGAGCTGACGGACGAAGAAAATGCTCACCTTCGGCTTGAGGAGCTTGATGCCCTTGATGAAACCCGGCTCATAACGCAACAAAATCTGGAGGCCTACAAAGCAAAGACGGCACGCTAGTATGAAAGATTGACCAGGCCAAGGACATTCCGCCAAGGCGAACTCGTGCTAGTGGTAAAAAGACCTATAATCCCCAATCGTGCCAAGCGAGGAAAATTTGAGCCAAATTATGAAGGCCCGTACATCATAGACAAGGTCTACCAAGGTGGAGCGTACCTACTTATGGATATTCACGGTGAAAGACCTTTCAGGCCAATAAACGGTCACTTCCTGAAGAAATACTATGCTTAACGGGTTAAGGCATAGGTCAATGATAGATGACGACGACTATGTCCGCTCGCTGTCTTCCTAAGCCCGAACTCTGAGTAGTAACCGGCCTTCTTCAAACGACGGACCGAAATGTCCTTAAACTAATAACGGACCGAAATGTCCTTAAACTAACAACGGACCGAAACGTCCTTAAACTAACAATGGACCACTATGTCCTAAAACTAGCTGTTGACCGAGATGTCGATAAACTACGGTGGATTGCAGTATCTCAAAGCCGATATAAAAAAAATAATAAATAATAAAAAATAAAAAATGGTATGTCCATAAGCAAAATGGGCACGGATGAAAACCCGAAAGGGCTCCGTGAGTAAAAACAGCAAGGCTACCGGCGAGTGTTTGTGAAAACCCGAAAGGGCGCAACCTCGTTAAAGGGCACTTGCAGGGTCCTCACGACCTTGTAAGGAGAAATCACCCGCGTGAGATCCTTACAACTCACAAGGGAGCAACACACTTAGGAGTCCTCACGATTCCTAGGGAGAAATTACACTTGCGAGATCCTCACGACTCGTAAGGAGAACTCTCTTATGGGACCCTCACGGCTCATAAGATTTGAAAGTCTTAAGTCAAAGAGACCTAAACATGTGCTTAAGCAACCCCCACAACCTTCAATTTATGCCCTACAGGTGGCTCAATACTACCCCTTGTATACAATCCACGGGCGCGAATAAACATTTCCCTAACCAAGTCTCATCCGTGACTAGGGATATGTTCATATGGTGAACAACCCTTGTAAGTCCTCTCGACTTATAAGGAGAAAACCCTTTTGTAAGATCCTTACGACTTGCAAGAGAACATGCACTTAGGAATCCTCATGATTCCCAAAGAGAAAACACACCTACAAGATCCTCACGACTTGTAGGGAGAAATACCTTTGTGAGACTCTTACGGCTCATGAAGTCAAAAGCCTTAGTCGACAGGACCCTTAACCCTGTTTACTAAGCCACCTTTGTTCAACATCGACAGAGGCAAGTGATGATTCGCTCCTGGCAATATCCCAGTTGTAGCGGTGCTGATGCCGAAATTGGTGTCTAAATCCAAGCTTGCAGCGAAAAGCCAGCAAGTCATACATGCATACGAAATAGCCGAAATGATGGGGCAACTTGCAACAAAATCAGCAAGTAAAAATGTATGCATAAAAAATAGCCGAAATGATTGGGCAACTCGCAATAAAAAGCAGCGAGTAAAAAAATAGCTGAAATGATTGGGCACCGTGAAAAATAGCCGAAATGATGGGACAATCGCGACCTTCGCGATATAAAAGCTGAAATGATAGAGCATCGCGGAAAAAGAAATAAAATAAAAATGAAATTTATGCCCTACAGGTGATGTTACATCAATCCCTGTATACAATCCAGGGGCGCAAATAAAGAAGGGATCATACTCCTCCCCCCCCCCCCAGGTTTCATCAGAAGAAGAAACCAAATCTTGACGGGCCACAAGTGACCTAGAGATCGTCTGAACACTCATCTCGTCACAACGGACACAACATCAAGCAAAGCGGAACAGTGGAAACTCCCAATTCCATGGCTCGGCGATATACAGATCACCGAGAGTCAAATCCCCACTCCGTGAAATGCGGATATATTCAACAAAATTCCTGGTCACGTGGAACGCGGATAACGTCACTCTTTGACCCCGTGGAAAACGTCCAGAGCGGAACCTGATCCTCGCAGAACACGGCAGTGAACCCGTGGGAAGCATCCAGAGCAAAATTCCTGGTCACGTGGAACGCGGATAACGTCACTCTTTGACCCCGTGGAAAACGTCCAGAGCGGAGCCTGGTCCTCGCAGAACACGGCAGTGAACCCGTGGGAAGCATCCAGAGCAAAATTCCTGGTCACGTGGAACGCTGATAACGTCACTCTTTGACCCCGTGGAAAACATCCAGAGCGGAGCCTGGTCCTCGTAGAACACGGCAGTGAACCCGTGGAAAGCATCCAGTGCAAAATTCCTGGTCACGTGGAACGCGGATAACGTCACTCTTTGACCCCGTGAAAAACGTCCAGAGCGGAGCCTGGTCCTCGCAGAACATGGCAGTGAACCCGTGGGAAGCATCCAGAGCAAAATTCCTGGTCATATGGAACGCGGATAACGTCACTCTTTGACCCCGTGGAAAACGTCCAGAGCGGAGCCTGGTCCTCGCAGAACACGGCAGTGAACCCGTGGGAAGCATCCAGTGAAAAATTCCTGGTCACGTGGAACGCGGATAACGTTACTCTTTGACCCCGTGGAAAACGTCCAGAGTGGATCCTGGTCCTCGCAGAGTACGGCAGTGAACCCGTGTGAAGCATCCAGAGCGGAGCCTAGTCCTCGCCGAACACGGCAGTGAACCTGTGTGAAGCATCTAGTGCAAAATTCCTAGCCACGTGGAACGCGGATAACGTCACTCTTTGACCCCGCGGAAAATGTCCAGAGCGGAGCCTGGTCCTCGCCGAACACGGCAGCAAATCCGTGTGAAGCATCCAGAGCAAACATTGGACTGTGGAGTCCTTAAAATCCACGGACTATGATGTCCTTAACCTCGACCGTAATGTATTAAAACTAACGATCAACCACCAGGATTCTAGACTGATTTTACCTTGGTTCAAGGGCACATCTCTTCACTCCTTTGATATTCGTCGTTGTGATTCCTCAACGTCTTCAAAGAGGTGACGGGTCCCGGTAACCAAACATTGGACTGTGGAGTCCTTAAAATTCACGGACTATGATGTCCTTAACCTTGACCATGATGTCTTAAAACTAACGTTGGACTGTGGAGTCCTTAAATCCACGGACTATGATGTCCTTAACCTTGACCGTGATGTCTTAAAACTAACATTGGACTGTGGAGTCCTTAAATCCACGGACTATGATGTCCTTACGACTCCCAAGGGAAAACCCGCTTAAGAATCCTCACGATTCTTAAGGAGAACTTACACCTACATGATCCTCTCGACCTATAGGGAGAAAAACTCTTTATAAGACCCTCACGGCTCATAAAGTTGAAAAGTCTTAGGAGGCAGATCTTAACCCTGAATCCTAAGCCGTCGTTGCCTTGTAAGGAGATCAAGATAGATTATCCGCAGAATACATTCAATAAAAAGGGACACGCCATCGAGAAGGAAAATGCGTCTTTTATTCATAAACCAAACTGGATACAAAGTACAATTCATGAAAAAAGCAAAAAATATATACTCTCATTCAGGAGTATGTACAAAAGAAGAAAAAAAGGGATATATAAGTCTTCAGGCCAGTGGGCGATTTAGCAGCTTGGTCAGCTCATCCTTCTTTCGCTGGGCCACACCTTCGTGATTCAGTATCGCCAGAAGACAGGCCTCTGCCTGAGCCTGCTAGGCCTTATATGAGGCAAGCCAACCTTCGAGCTCCTTCTCGGTAGCTTTGTGGGCCTCGACTCTTTCGCGAGTAAACTCGGCAGCCTTGTCGATGGCCACTACCTCCTTGATGGCCTCTTGAAGCACTCGCCAGAGTTCGTACGCTTTGTTGGCCTTGGCGGTAAGATTGGCTTGAAGCTCGTTCAGCGCCTTAGAACCCAGCTCCCTCTCCGAGAATTTGCGGCCGAGCCTCTTCTCGCACGACACCATGTTCGCCGCTCACCCCTCAATCAAACCCTGCAAGCCCGCTTTCGCAGCCACAGCCTCTGAAGAAAGATGGGTACATTCGAGCACTGTATAAACAAGCCTCCATTCGACTGTGATACTCGATCTAGAACACGCACAAATCACCTGATATGGGAGGCAACAAGGAAAGTCTCCGATGCATATCCTACCGAGCATGCATTTACATCTATATGAATATTCGAAAGGAAATGATACCCAAAGCTCTGATGTGCATGCAACATAACGATAGTGCTCACAATTAAAGAAAATTTCCATGGAGAAATATGAAGCTCATTTACGCGAGCAAGACGCACGTACGAGTACCCGGCAAACATGAAAATTCAACAGAAAAGCATACAACAGCCAATGATAAAAAGAGTACATCGATTTAAGCATACTACACTACCGGGAAAAGATCGCAAACAAAGGATCAGTAGCACAATGGTGAACAAAACAGTATTCAAAATTTTCTAACTTCCTCGCCACCTTCTCCAGCACATCGAAGCGACGATTTTCACGAGGAGCGTCTCCCCACCGATTGGCGCCATGTTCGTCTGCAAAAGCAGACATAATAGCCCGCTGGGCTCCTATTTGGCCCAACAGGTGAACCGAGCGATCTTTCAGAGCCTGAGTGATCAGACACGCTTCGTGAAAACACTCGAGCTTGTCTTCGGCTGCATCAAGCGTCGCCAGGGTCATCTCCGCTGGGTGAGGAGGGATGTCAGCAAGCATGGCAGCAAGAATCATCCGGAGCCAAAGGGATCCCATTGGAAGAGGGGACCCCCTACGGATCAAGAGTTCATATGTCGCCAAATCACATTCATCGTCGGTGAGGAGGGGATCTACCAGTCGTGCAGCAAAGTGAGGAATCATCTCCTCGATAGGTACTTCCCATGGTTGTCGACGAGCATGGGGGCGATTGCAGGCCATGGCACTCAGTTGTTTCCTTAAGATAAAGCACACTAAATTGAGAATAGATTTCTCTGTGAAGAGAAAAAGAAGGCTATGGCCTCAGGTTATAAAGAGGAGCATTAAATGCTGCGCACAGAGAATATTGCATGGTGGAACTATTTCCGAGGCCCAAAAAAGGGAAGGCATTGGAAATCAAGGAGATGGAACTATTTCCAAGGCTCCTTTTCTGCATCTAATGCTGTGCACAAAAAAATATGGCATGAAAAATTAAACAGCCCCATCAAAAGAGCCCCACGTGTGGAGCACGTGAGTACCACGCTTGATGTGTACTGAAAAAGTGAAATAGTGCCTTACATGCTAAACACATCAGCAGCAACAATAGCAAACATGAAAAAATCCCACAAAAAGGGGGGGCGTGCAAACACAGAAGGGCACGACAAAACTTATCACTCATACTTTAAAAGTTCATACAAAATAAAAAGAAACGATTACAACGGCAGGACCTCAGACGCGGGACATGGATTGAGAAATTCAAACGTGACTTTGTCCAAGATCTTCCAGGAATTTCGAACCATCTTAGTATATTTTCTCTCGCGATCACAAGCATCGGGATCCTCACGGATGTCCTCCACCCTCCGATAAACAGCAAGTATGGCCGACTGCTGAAAAGCCTGATGTAAGAGATCAATAAGATTGTCTCGCCTTCTCTTCGAGATTAGGCACATCAGATACACCGAATGCACTTTATCCTCGGCGGCATCCAATGCCCCGAGCGATACGCCGGTGCAAAAGAGAGGGAGCGCCTCCCAGATCGCCAGCACGATGAGTTTCAAAAGAGAAGAGCGACGAGGGAGTACCCGACCATTGTACTTGTCAAAGCGGATCATGATCTCATCACACCGAGCGTTGGTGAACTCCTGGTTCTTGCTGCGGCCCAGTGCACGAATGTTTCCGTAAGAAATGATTTCATCAAGATCATACAAATGGGCGTTCATAATACCTGAAATAAAGATCATGAGAATTTAATAGACAAGCCAATCAAGAAGAATCAGTTGGAGATAGTGTCCTCAGAGTCAATTATTGGATTACATGCACGTGATTGCAATGATTGATGGAGGACCTATCCCGATAAGACAGTCTTACTCGAGATGTTAGTATGCTATCCGATTTATCTTTATCATCGTATACTGCTTTAGGTGACCTTACAAGTCACTATTGCGCGTTGATAGAGCCCCTAGGATTCTTTCTTGACTGCCAGCAGTATGAGGGCGATGATATACGTGGGAGCTGGTAGTCTATAAGAACATCCTTAAAAGGTCCCTAGTCGTGGGAGTTTCGAGACAGGGTATCGATACTCCAGAGTAGACTAGTGTATACAGTCGAGACCCCGACGAGGGGCGGTGGCCGGTCTCACAAGCCATTGGTGTCAGTTGGTTCACCTAAGATGTATAGAGGTGCTCATTGGGTTATGAGTACACCGGACAGGAATCGCCAGGAACATGCTAGTTGGTCTTATACCTGATGTCAGATAGCAGTTCCCTGGTGACATGTGTACAGGTTAGTTCATCGACCTGAGATTATCATTTGTTTCGTGTGAGTTCCCACTGTACTTTGATTACTACCCTACCCGCTCAAAGGAGACGTGCAAACAGGTTTTAGTTGGGTACAGTCCCGAGCCACATGGAGGCAGTGAGCGGATCTGCAGGGGTTCGTCTCTCCCGGTATTGGGGGTGAGGTCGCGCTGTGTCTAGAAGAGCCTTTACACGAAGTCCTTGGCCAAGGCAGGAGATTTACTGGTAGGTATTCCAGTAGTATCTCAGGGTGTTCTGGGCTACACTCCGACACGACTTGTACCTCTTTTGGGGGTCTGACTTTTACCAACCCCCTAGGCCCGCCATGCGATGCTCATAGACGAACGAACCGGACTATACGGATATTGTTACTGACAGGCTCAGTAGGGTGTCAGGATGAGTTCGCTCATCGACGTCCCTTTTGGTCAATACCTGGTAGCCCGTTACGTATGGCTAATACCTCTGACGTGCTAGTGGTTAAATCCACAACCAAAGTATTGAAGAGTCTTTAGAGTCCCCCACAGACCATTTTCTCAAGTTTCGGGCGAAACGCCGTAGAAGCCGTATGGAGATATGGCAGGATTCGATTAGATACGTGCGGTATTGCACGGATCACGATCGGATGAATAATACTAGCGGGCTTTGGTTTAAGCCGGATCCTAGTATTGTACAGTATAGATTTGTCTCATTGCATTTGTATTCGGTCGCAATACAAATGCAAGTATGTATATACAGTAGCGGGGTTTTCCTGTAATTTATTACGAGATCAGTTTTATGAAGTTGCCAGTTTGTTTTCCGTTTCGGCCATTTTCTTTTATTTCTTTTCTTGGCTAAAAATTGGTGGAGGAAGGCTTATTTGCAATTGTGCAAATTAGCTTTGTGAAGGGCGGTCTTTGCATATTGTTGCTTCATGATGGTTGCACCATCATTTGACTTCTTGACTTCATCATGGCTTGACTTTTGTGGAGACATGGTTTTCATGATGGTTGATGGAGTGTTGGATTAAGTTAGTGATCATTTCTTCTCATGATAACCCTTTCTCTCTCTTGCATTATTTGACTCACTCTCTTTTTGATACACATATACTCTCCTCTCATTTTCCCTCCTTGATGCATGGCCGGCCAAGACAAGAAGGGGGCTGTCCAAAAATGGTTGTGGGGAATTTTGATCTCTTTGGCTTTGTAAAAATCTTCAAGTTCATCTGCAAAAAGTTCACTTCATTACCTCCACCAATACATGGCAACTTCAACCCCTAGAGACACATAGAGTTCTATACTTCATCTACAGCAATTCTTAGACACGTCGACTCGCCAACTTCGTTCCCGAGTTGCCTCGGTCCAAAGGTGGGATCCCGTAAAAGAACCCGGCGATGTGGTGCCCTTCCGACGAGGAGATGAAGACCGGAGATTCCGCGGGGAGATCGGGACGATGACGAGAAGACTGAAGGACACGGATCGCTCGGTATATCTCTCTACCCCTTCTCTAGTTAGCTAGGATTAGATTAATGGCCCGATCCGGGATTTAAAGTGCGCGGTGGTGCCGGTTTACAAGTTTCGTAAAAAGTTTCGTTTCCGCATTCCGGCGTCGGATTGACGGCCGGGGCGCCGCCGTGCACTTACACTGGTATCAGAGCCACGCCATTAACCTAGTCTAGCTTGCTCTAACATGTTTACAAGTTCGATCGATCGGATTTTCCAAAAACCGCGTTTTTCAAGTATCAGTTTTCTGTCGAAATGTTTTTGGCTCGAAATTTTTTTCAGTATGTTGCAGAAATCGGAGCAGGCAATTTTAAGCATTCTGTAAAAATTTGATACGTTGTTGCTACAGTGGGACCGCGGAACCGCAGCCAAACCCCTGTCATGGCCGCGGTTCCGCGGCAGGAATTGGTCAACTCCGTACGAAATTTTCACAGTAGCTTTATGACTTGATATTGGGGGTTTTGGTATATTATTTTTGGGCCCAGATTTTCTTTGAGTGCTACAGTTGTGCTTGGGGCCCACTTGGGTAAATTTGATCGATCGAAAAGTTTAAACATGTTAGTTCACAGTGTTTACATTATATATGCGACCGTGAATGTCATTTGATCGGTAAATCCTGTCTAACTGCTATAGCCCTTTTAGACGGATTTGCGAACGTGACATTCACGTTGATGTTCTGTGTTGTGCTGTGATGTTGCGGATTGGTCGTGGGGGATAGCCTGGATGCAATGTTAGTACAGTTTCTTTTTATATATACATTTGATATTGCGAGGCGAGCGTCCGACATGTGGACTGCCGTCACTGCCTGTTTGTATATTATTCTTTTGGGGCACGACCGGGGTGAGGTCGATGTACCCGTTGTATGTATATTTTACTTTCTGTACTAGGATTACCCCAAGGTGGGGTGCACGGATAGCCGGGTTCTAGAGGGAAACGGGCCCGCATCTCATGGCGTTGAGACGGAGGGGGACTCACTCTAGAATTGGCGGGATATTCGCCGCACTCGTAGGGGGTACAGGTTGAACCAGGAGGGGTGCCCAAGTTACCGGATTCCGTGAAGTGCTGGGTGGTCCATTCACGTTGCTGAAGGGGGCTGCCTCGCTTCAGGTTTTGGCGGGTAACTGGCCGCGCCCGTAGGGGTCTAGGATTTCATTGCACAGGCTCCCACACAACCAGGGGAACGTCGGGTTTCAGTAACGGCTCTATGAAACCCGGGGATCCGAGATATCTGTATTGTTCTGTGATGCTTATTATATTTCTGTGATGTTGCATTTTATCACGCCTTGAGCGAATATTATATATTGATATATATACTAGTAGATGTTGTATATGTTTTGCATCCGCGCTAGTCCAGTCTCCGCTCTGTCGTTAGTTAAGTAACCTAACGGGTAATGACGGGACCCAGTGGCGAATGCGGATGGCATATACGTACATCATTATTTTCGTTCTTTATTGGTGTGATGAATTGATGAGACTGCGTTGATTCGGATCAATGCAAGCTAAACAAACCTATTCTGATGTTGTTGGAACACTTTTCAAAAAGCTGTTATTGCAAGGACGTTCACCTTTGTTTTGCACAGTGGTATTCAGTTGGAATATCCTGCACCTCAGTTGACGAGGCAAGGGCCGAGATCCCTTCACCGGGAGTGACCCCTTGGACAGAAGTTTGCGTCAGGGTAATAACATCACTATAGCCGATTACTTTTGCTTTGCATCGTGGTATTCAGTTGGAATACCCTGCACCTCATTCTACGGGGAAAGAGCCGAGATCCCTTCACCGGGAGTGACCTCTTTAGCAAAGGTTTTCGCCACTATATTTTTATAAAGCTATCCAGTTCCTTCAACGATATCAAGTTCATTACGTTAAAGGTTTTCGCCAGAAACCATTCGTAGCCCTCCGTCGTTTCATATGGATAGTCAATAGTATTCAAGCTGTGTTTGTTGGCCAAAGTCAATGCACAGTGTTTGGTAGCTATTGGGTATTCATATGCAACATAGATAGATGTGTTGGTTTGGGACAGTCGTACTGCCTTGTTGGCCAAAGTCAAGGGTAGGTACGGGTGGGTTCAAATTAACCTGGAGAATGACGGGTAGAACTTGACATGTGACTTATGATTTGTTGGCCAAAGTCAAGGTCATAAGAGCATGGGGTAAAAATCACATCGGGAGTTTCTAAAGAAACTGAAACTTGCCAGATATGCGCATACCTTCTGGAGTATGATAACGTGAGCGGATTCCGTCACGTTATCATGCGATGATAGTTGGATCCCGATTCCCACTGATGAGTTGGTTTACTCCTCGGGTGATCCCGACTAATTCTTCTTTAAGGTTTGGAGGAGAATTTGACGGTACAGTGGGAGGTTTCCTGATTAGATAAAGTGATAACCATTCTGATCTAGGTTAGAGTGCACGCTGAGTGTTTCTTTTCTCTCTCTCTTTAGCAACGACCATGACCCAACCCTTGACTATGACTCAGTGACCAAAATTAACCGAATCTTCTTAAACACTGGCTTTTGGATTGTCAGAGTTGCAAACCTCATTGCCACTCCTACTTTTACCCTTTTCTCCAGGACACCCCGTATTACTACGAACGTCCACTTCCATTGGATAAAACCATCGTATGGTTATATACGAACTCGAAGGAATTTATTCGAGGATGGTTTTCGGTTTTGGAGAAAACGGATAGGACTATTCAGTTGTCTTTTCCTTTTACCTTCTCTCAGGTTGCGAGTACTCCTTGGTTTAGGAGACAGTACACCTATTACGCAAATTGGATAGTCTTCTTCCAAACCTTAGGCTGGTGCCGAACGGTGGGGAATAGAGAAAACCAATTAGCATAACGATGGTGTACAGAAAGTATTAAGTAAAGACATATCAAGGGATTAGTAAGAGGGCAAAGTAAATTGCGACTGCTATTCACGACCAAACCAAGTATTTCATTACCACTCCCACTTCACCTTTATATTTCTCCAGGACACTCCGTATCACTACGAAGATCCACAGTTTATTGGATACTCCATCGTATGGTTATATACGAACTCGAAAGGAACTTGTTCTAGTTCGGGGATGGATTCTGGTTCAGGAGAAATAGGAATAAGATTTATTCAGGTGTCTTTTATCTTCATCTTCTCTCGCATTGCGAGTGCTCCTAGGATTAGGACAGTACACCCATTACGCTTATTGGATAGTCTTCTTCCAAACCATAGGCTGGTGCCGAACGGTAGGGAAGGAAGAAAACCATTTAGCCTAAGAGGGTGTACAGAAGGTAACGACTAAAGACATATAAAGGGATTTGGAAAGATGGAAAAGAAATATACGGTTACAGTTGTGAATCTGGATGATGGAAGAGGCATTACTAGGAATACCAGGATACCCCATCGAAACATTTCAATGTTTCAGTTTCACTGTGTACTGTTAAAAGAAAACCGATTTCCCAATCAGATCTTGCTCCAGGGTATGTATTTACCCGGTATGATTCTCACATCTGTATGGTTTTATAGATGATGAGTGGGAGTAAGTTATTGGGAATTAGGTGATTATCCTCATTATATCGGGATTCGTTGTAATCGGTGATATTTGAGGAAGTCACCTGGGTTGTTTGCCGGACGGCAAATATTTGGTTTTGAATATCCGCTGTCATGCACCAATTTCAAATTGATATATCTGTAAGTCTATTTTTATAGAGTGAGATATACCTTTTTAAAATTATGTCGATGACATTTACGTATATCAGTGGATGGTTAGGTAAGGAGCATTAAACAGCGGTGTAATTCTTCTTAACCATAAGTACAGTTTTCAACCTACGACACACAGGGTTTGAGTTATTAGACTCAAAGGACCTATACAGAGTATTGTATGTTGTCCAGTGTCCATTAGGACAGAGGGGTTGGTCCTCGTACTATATTCGGTTTACTTATGACTTATCTAGTTCTTAGACAAGTGTTTCGTAGAAACACAAGGTCTGAGTTTTGAGAAGTTATTGGTATATGAATAAAGTAGAGAACCAAGTGTTGCAAGTATCGAGATTTTTCAAGGTGATCGAAGATGTAGATACTTGTGTAAGGTATTCGGTTGATAGTAATGATTTTGAGAAACTTGTTTCTCTTTCAGGTTACTCATAATTGGAAGCACTCCTAAGTTGAGTAACGCCGATCGGCCTCTTTCCATTTAGTTAACATGCACTGGAGACAGCTGCATGATTTGAATCTGGTTCAATTAAATCAGTGCCTCTGGTTCTATATTGGATATAGAACAGTTCATATCTTAACGATGTTAAGGTACAGGAAGTTGTCCGGCTTATGCTTAAAACCAGACTCTGGATAACTCAAGGCACGTTTCTATAATGGCTGTTTGTGGGTTGACCCAGGCTATGACGAGGGTTGACTTTCAACCATCTGGAAGATCAATAGTGATATTGTTCTTGACTCGCCATGGTTTTAACAAAAATGGATTTTTCAGAAAACAGTAGTGGGAGTATGGTAGAACTGGAAGTGATTCCAGAACCGCAGACGATTACTGAAAATTTGATAAGAACCTAAAGATTCAATTTGGTTTGACATTCCATTGGCCACTCCGTAGATACGTTGGGTAACTTCAGGCACCCGAGAGGTACTCCGGTAGCCTCAAGGACGGTGACAGGGAGGTTCTTGTTTACCCAGACATGCCATTGTTTTTGTTCCAGGCTGCGAGACCCGGCAGGAGGATGAGTATAGCGTCGCTCTAAACTAGCTTTAGAAGTGTACGTGTATATGACTCTGCCAGAGGGTTGTCGTAGTCAGTGGGAGCAGCGGAAGCATTTGTGGACAAGTGGCTTATATCTATTTATAGACTAAAGCAGATATAGCGGATATAGATCATCTATTTCTGACGTGACAGTCATAGGTTTGACTTCATCAGAATAGGGGATGGATCTGTTAAGAAGGTAGTAGGGAGTGATGTCCTAGTATTTGGATGACATACACAAAGTGGGAAGTGAAGTTCCTATACTATGATCGGTTATACTTTGGTTGTCAAACAATGGTTTCTCCAAAAATGACTTGGATATTATATCAGACATTCTGGTTACTGGATCTATGGTTTTAAATCTAGATTTGGGTAGTTTCCCAATCTGGGTACTTAGACAACATTCTAAAGGTATTTAGAATGGACGACTCCTGGCATGGTGGTGTACCTGCAGGTGATGGAGTCACCCTCTCTAAAGGTGTCTTACAGACTAAAGGGGAGAGGGATGTGCATGATTGGCAGATCACTTGCTTAGGCAATTGAGTCGATCATGAGTACCACACCAGATGTTGTTTTTGCAGCAGATGCAATAAGTTGATATTGATCCAATCCTGTAGAAACGATCGGAAGCAGTCTTAGAACATAAGTGAATGTTCTAGGGATATGATAACAGCAGCCTCCTTAGGGAGACGGTTATCATTCCAGGCTTCCAAGGTGACTTGGATGACAGAGTGACTGTCAGAGTTATAGTTCTCCCTCTGAAGAGGGGCAGTATTTTGGACAGGTGGTCCAGGCGGGTATTGAGGGAGGCATGGTGCAGGATACTGATTAAGTTCAGTTGACGATACAGTCTAAGAAGTTTGGATTTGGAGTTCATTTATGAGCTAGGTCCCATCAGATATCCAAACATATTCTAAGACAGGTATTGCTCATTTCGGGAGATGGCATTTTCCGCGAACTTGAGATATAGAGAGACATAGAAAGAAACATCCAGGCGGATCCACTCACTGAGGCTATTCCTCGAACGCAATAGTTTCGCAAACGGGTTTTGTGAGACTGATTAGTAGAGGAGTTGGGTGTTCGGTATCACACGGGCTGTGAGTATGCGACATCGCAATAATTAGCCTTGAGTGCAAGTGGGAGATTGTTGGAGATAGTGCCCTCAGAGTCAATTATTGGATCACAGGCACGTGATTCCAATGATTGATGGAGGACCTATCCCGATAAGACAGTCTTACTCGAGATGATAGTATGCTATCTGGTTTATCTTTATCATCGTGTACTGCTTTAGGTGACCTTACAGGTCACTATTGCACGTTGATAGAGCCCCTAGGATTCTTGCTTGACTGCCAGCAGTATGAGGGCGATCATATCGTGGGAGCTGGTAGTCTATAAGCATATCCTTAAAAGGTCCATAGTCGTGGGAGTTTCGAGACAGGGCATCGATACTCCAGAGTAGACTAGTGTATACAGTCGAGACCCCGATGAGGGGCGGTGGCCGGTCTAACAAGCTATTGGTGTCAGTTGGTTCACCTAAGATGTATACAGGTGCTCATTGGGTTATGAGTACACCGGACAGGACTCGCCGGGAACATGCTAGTTGGTCTTATACCTGATGTCAGATAGCAGTTCCCTGGTGACATGTGTACAGGTTAGTTCATCGACCTGAGATCGTCATTTTTCTCGTGTGAGTTCCCACTGTACTTTGATTACTACCCTACTACGCTCAAAGGAGACGTGCAAACAGGTTTGTTTACCCCAATCAGAGCAAAGCTCTGTTCAAATTCCAAGGCGGAAGATGAAGCAACTTCCCCCAATCAGAGCAAAGCTCTACTTTGAAAATTTAAACTTTAGTAAATGAAGAAACACTTTAGATTCTTTGCGCTGAGCGCAACGCGCCACGTGTCAAAAGTTGATAAATCAGCGCAGCGCCCGAGGCAGTGCACCAATCAGAGCAAAGCTCTATTTAAAACAAAAATTAAAGGAAGCAACGCTTTAAAGCAAGCACTGCGCGACACGTGTCTGCGCAGTTACGCAGGCACAGCTGCGCAAGCGCTGCGCTGCGTGACACATGTCTGCGCAGTTACGGAGGCACAGCTGCTCAAGCGCTGCGCTGCACGATGCGTGTCTGCGCAGTTGCGCAAGTACATCTGCGCAAGCACAGCCGCGCAAGCATTGCGCTGCGCGACACGTGTCTGCGCAGTTGTGCAAGCACAACTGCGCAAGCGCTGCGCGACACGTGTCAAGCGCTGGGGCGTTTACGCCAAACAGAATTAAAATTCTAATAAGATCTTTCTGTTCTTGTTAAAACAAGAAGATTTTCTTCTGTAAAACAGAAGCCCTTAGATCAAAGATCCAACGGTGGGGAAAATTTCCCAAATCACTCAGAGAAAAATCTCTTTAACAAATTTAACTAATTTATGGGCACTATAAAAAGGACCCCAGACTTCAATTCAAAGGCATGAACATTCTTGAAAAATCAAGAGCTTCAAACAGAGAGAACTCTGAAAAAGTTTTCAAGAAAAAGGTAAAATCCTTCACAAAATAGAAGAAATTTCTTCTAATAGATTATTTGATCTAAAAACAAGATCAATGATCTTCACATAATAAACAGTGCTTTGCACTTCTTATGAACCACTGGTTCTTTAAAACAAGAAAAACAAAATAAAGAATAGTGCTTTGCACTTTTATGAACCTTTGGTTCCTGAAATAAAAAGAAAAACTTATTTTTCCTTTGATCTAAATTAGATCAAGGAAACGAATAGTGCTTTGTACTTCTTGTATGAACCATTGGTTCTTGAATCTAAAAGATTCTTAAATCATTGTGCCTTGCACTTGCAAACTGCGCTGTTGCGCTCCTGGATTGGTGCAAGCCACCATAGCACGCCACGTGTTAGCAGCGCAGGCGCAGCGTAGGCGCAGCGCATTAGTGCAGCGCACTGCGCTTGCGCGACACGTGTCAACACTACAAGCGCTTGCGCTCTCTGATTCGCGCAAAGCGCCTGATAAATGCAAGACATTTCTTAAAGGGTCAGGCCCAAATCAAAAAGGCCAAGTAGGCCTAATTAAATTGATGCTCTACATCATTTATAAATGGGCAGAGCCTAAAAAAAATAATAAAAATGCTATGCATTTTAAAAGGGACAGAGCCCAAACATAGTAGATGCCTTGCATCATTCATAAATGAGCAGAGCCCAGAATAAATTGATGCTCTGCATCTTTTATGGGCAGAGCCCAAACAAAAAAATAGAAAATAATGCAATGCCTTATTTAAAAATAGGCCAAGCCCTAGCACAGGTCTAACAGACAAAAAACAAATAAAAGTTGAATATTTTTCAACTGGACTTAGCCCAATCATGGCCGTAAGTCCTCAAACTAAATTGACTGAGCGAGATTGCTCTCCTAAATCAATTTACGACCGGTTCAAGGGTACATCTCTGAACTCCTCTGACACCTATCGTTGTAATCCTTCAACGATGTCAAAGAGGTGATGGGTCCCGACAACCACACATCAACACGGACTGCGGGGTCCTTAAACTCGCGAACCGAAACGTCCTTAAACTAATATCGGACCGAAACGTCCTTAAAGTAATAATAGACAACCACGTCCCTAAACTGGAATATGGACCACCACGTCTCTAAACTGGAGCATGGACCACTACGTCCCTAAACTGGCGATGGACCACCACGTCCCTAAACTGGAACATGGACCACCATGTCCCTAAACTGGAATATGGACCACTACGTCCTTAAACTGGCGATGGACCACTACGTCCCTAAACTGGAACATGGACCACCATGTCCCTAAACTAGAATATGGACCACCACGTCCCTAAACTGGAGCATGGACCGCAACGTCCCTAAACTACCTATGGACCGCTACGTCCCTAAACTGGAACAATAGAGCCTCCAAATGCTCTTTTGCCGGATCTAAACAATCCCGTTTAATTTGATCTTAGCCCTCAAACACGGCTAACGTATCCTTAAACATTCAAATGGACTATAAAACTCCAAATCAACTTTGGTTCAAGGGTACATCTTTGAACTCTTCTGACACCTGTCGTTGTAATCCTTCAATGACGTCAGAGAGGTGACGAGTCCCGACGGCCATATATTAAATGGATCACCACGTTAAGTTGATCTTAGTCTCAAACAGGACTAACGTATCCTCAACGAACGTTTAAGTTGATCTTAGCCTCAACACGGCTAATGTAACCTTAAACTAAAAACACCAAACTCAAATCTAAGTAAATACGAATTTGGACTAATCCACGTCCTACGGACGACGGCATTACTCAGTCTCCATATACAATCCACGGGCAACCACAAACAAAACAAACACCCACGACACGAAGTGAAATTCTGGAGAAGAAGAAAGTTGTTACCGCGATGCGGTAGCGTAATTAACTGCAGGGGCTTGCGCCTGCAGGGAAGAGCGTCCCCACAATCAAAAACCCCTCAAGCGAGGGGGAATCTGACGAAGTCTTCTACATCGGCCGCATCCGTCTAAACCTCCGATACATGGTGCCATAAATCAATTTGGCATCTTCGGAGAGATGGACGGATAAAACCAGATAGCATCTGCCCCGAATCTCAGGCAAGACGTCCACCGTGTCTCCGCCGCGTCCTTCGGAGGGGAACAGATTCTGGCATGCCCGGTGGGACCTTTTCCTCTTTCCACTCCACACTTTGTGTGTCATGTTCGCGAACAAATCGCGGTTTGTTATGGTTTCCTGTGGATTCGAGATACTAAGATTTGGTGTCTTGCTCCGTGCAGAGAACTGAAGATCAATGGCTTCAAACTGCACTGCCTGCAACTGCAACTCTCACTCCGTCCTCGCTGGAGGGGTGAGTTATGGGCCCCAAGCGGCCTCCCTTTTCAAGATGCCAGTGGAACTGGTAACTCAGGCCACCGCTGGATTATTCTTCGGTACCATGCTCCCAATGATGAGCTTCAATGCCCCAATGACATCGCATGAAGCTCCAAAGAAGCCGGTCTTTGATCGACTTACCACTGCCGCGACCCCTCTCAACGGGTCGCCTAGTTTCAATACCTCAGTTTTCAACAGACTGAGCCAGAACGTCCGCAAACCTGCGATACCCGAAGCTGCCATCCCAAAGAAGATAGCCATCCCGACTCAAACGGACGAAATCATTGGAAAGGCTCCTCCTTCCGAGAAGTCAGTTTTTACAAGGCTGGCCATTCCGGTTGCTGCTCCAGGCGAGGTCCTCAAAGCTGCTCCCCCTACCCAGGGCAGGGGGCATGAAGAAGCTTATCCAACAACGGAGATGACTCCATCCGCAAGACACACTCGACGTCGCCACTGGCGTCGAGTAAGAAAGGCTGGGGGCAACTCCCCCTCTGGATTTACGCCACCAGCTCCGATGGTGGGGATCGATGCTGCTGTTCCAACCGGGAACAGCTTTGAATTGCTGAATACGGTACGCAGAAACTCTCCTACTATGGTGCTAAAACGAACTCCTTCACCTGTAGAAAATACTCCAGAGAAGAGGCTAGAACAGCCCCCTCAACGGCTGTCCTCTAAAATTTACAAAGTCTGGCAACAAGTCCAGGAGTCGGTGATCGATCAAGACTACCTTCAACGACTGAAAAAGGTGAAGGTTCGGCAGGAGAAGGATTACTCCGTCAAGCCACAAAAAGCAAAAGCTACTTGGGTGCCCACTACAACGGCTCCTTTAACTCCAATCACTCAAAAAAGGAGGCCGCAAGAAGCCCCTGTGTCTTTGGCAAATCGCAAATACACCGAACAAAAACGCCCCAAGTCTGGGGGCATGGTGGTGCACACCGTTTATATGGCTTCCGGAAAGAAGGAAAGCCGTGCTTCGACGGGTCACCGAGCGCTCACCCGATCTGTGACGAAAGCCGGGAGTAGCAACAGAAGCTTCAGGAAATGATGACTGTGATGGCTGTACTTACCAAACCGAAAGAAAGTTCGGAAGTATCATCAGAGCAGCGTCACGAACAAGAGACTGATGCTGACTTTTTACGTAGAATCCTCAAAAAGAAGGACACAGAAGCCGCAGAACAAGCGGCTAACATAAAACAAATGGCAAACCTCTTCCAAGACATGGTAGGGATGATGTTACAGCCGGACCTTCTAGCTGGAGACCCTCCAGTCATTGTCGGAAATGACGGAGGGGAAACATCTGATCCTCCTCCGGCTCTTTCAGCAGCCATGGAAGAAACTATTTCCAAGGCCGCACTGGATGACTATATAGCTCAGCAGATACGAGCTCATCAGGCGAGTGAAGTGGCTGGGCAAATTGTTAGAACTGGACGGCCCTATCCGGGCTGGTATGACCAAATCAGTTACCCGCCGGGATATACGATCCCTAAGTTCCACGTATATAAAGGGACAGGGAATCCGCATCAACATATCGCTCAATTCAGGGCCTTATGCGGCAACACTGGAGGCGATGACAAACTGTTGCTTCGCCAATTCGTCGGCAGCTTAGCAGAAACAGCCTTTGAATGGTATTCGGAGCTACCTAACGACTCTGTCAAAACATTTGCGGAGATAGAGTTATTGTTTACACAAAGATTCGTGAGTGCTAGTGAACGCACCCCGATAACAGCACTGATAAATGCCAGGATAAAGCCAGGCAAAACGTGGGTCCAATACGCAACATGATGGCGGAACCTATGGTCGAAATGCGAACAACGCGTAGAAGAGGCACCTGCGGTAGGCATGTTCGTAGGAACTCTTGATCCTCAAGCGACCATCTCACAATTCATGATGTTCTTCAGGCCGACCACCTTCCAAGCATTGATCGAAAAATTAGCCCAGATGGACCAGATGGGCCACGGACAGTCTCCTCCAAAACCAGACTCTCGAAATTAGAAAGGAAAAGGGAAGGCGACTGTCGTTGCCAACGCTCAACAACAGTCGAGCAACTCAAAGCCGTTCGTTCACCAAAATAACGCGCATCCACGCCCGTCCCTCGAGGAGAGACTAGGACGTCCTTACTCGTTTCTTCAGAATAAAACGAGAAGACTGTTTGAACTGACAGTACGCAACAGACTCATCAATCTTCCGAATCCAAAACGTCCGTTGCGACCAGGTGATCTCAATAATCCCGATTACTTCCCTTACCACCGAACGGTAAGTCACCCGATCGAGGATTGTTTTGTCTTTAAGGGATGGATCGAGGATCACTACCTACAAGGCAAGTTTGCGCTGTCTGAAAACTGGAAGGTAAACCCACCACAGCCACATACTCCAAAGAAAACAGACGCGCCGGGGGCAACTTGTCATGTGATCTCTCACTCATTGGAAGATGATAAAGAGGCTCCTTGCCCCGAGAAACTGAGGGCGGACCCTGAACCAGAAGTTCCGCGGCCATCAGATGAGTTGATCGATGCCTTCCTGAATGAGATTCGTCTGAAAGTTAAAGCCAATCAAGAACGTGAGATGGCCATAATGGAAGGGGCCAAACACCGACGACTGGACCAAAGAGTCGAGGCACTCCCGTCAAATCAAAAGCCATCCGCTGCGGATAGAAACAAATTTAAGACGAGGAAAAGGTTCGCTAAAGCCCTATCAGTAAGAATGGTGCTACCACCTTCTGAAGAAAATACTCTCGGTGAAGTAGAGATGCATCCTAACTTCTGCTTATATCATCAGAAGATCACACATCCTACCGAAGACTGTGACTCCTTTAAGTGTTGGTGGCAAGGGTATGTCGCTCAAAAGCAACACTTTAACAGGACAAAGTGTGGAGCTCGTAGACATCAGAAAAATGTGATAGATGAGCGCAAAAGTGCCGCTGACGATTGTCATATAGCCGACTCCAAGGGATCGCAAATTATCACCTTTGGAAACGACTCTAACGAGGAAGCTTCCCTCAACCCTCGCCTCAAGGAATCCATTTCAAAGATGAAAGAATTGAGAAGTTGCGATAACGTTCAGCCGTGTAATTGCACGCTGCTCGAAGAAAATCTCGGCCCCACAAATAAGGGATCGAACAAAAAGGATAAAGGGAAGGGAAAAACAGCCCTCGTAGGCAATGCTCAGCAGCAATCGAGTGGCCCAAGACCGGTTGTTTGCCGAAACAACAAGCAGCAACCCCTCCAAGAAAAGTTGAAATGTCCTTACTCGTTTCCGCAAGATAAAACAAGGGGACTGTTCGAGTTGGTGTTGCGCAACCGACTCATAAATCTGCCGGAGCCAAAACGGCCGTCGCGACCAAATGACATCAATGAGCCTAACTACTGTCCCTATCACCAAGTACTGGGTCACCTGATCGAGGATTGCTACGTCTTCAAAAACTGGGTCGAAGATCAATACCAACAAGGCAAGTTCGTCGTCTCCGAAAACTGGAAGGTAAGCCCGCCATAACCGCACGCATCGGGAAAGATGGAGACGCCGGGGGCATCATGCTCATTAATAGGGAAGGCCCCAGAGACCGAAAATTCAGTAAACTAGAGATTCGCCTCAAATATGGCGACAATGGACCGTAATGTCCTTAAACTAATGACGGACCGAAACGTCCTTAAACTAATAGCGGACCGAAACGCCCTTAAACTAATACCGTAGCATCCGTAGGCTGACGAGATAAAAAAAGAAAAAAAAAGAAAAATATCATAAATAAAAACGGTATGTCCATAAGCAAAAGGGCACGGATGAAAACCCGAAAGGGCTCCGTGAGTAAAAATAGCAGGGCTACCGGCGAGTGTTCGTGAAAACCCGAAAGGGCGCGACCTCGTAAAAAAAAGGTAAATAAAAAATAAAAAATAAAAGATAAAAAAAATGTATGTCCATAAGCAAAAAGGGCACGGATGAAAACCCGAAAGGGCTCCGTAAGTAGAAACAGCAGGACTGCCGGCGAGTGTTTGTGAAAACCCGAAAGGGAGCAACCTCATTAAAGGACACTTACAGGGTCCTCTCGACCTTGTAAGGAGTCGACCTTGTAAGGAGAAACCACCCGTGTGGGATCCTTACGACTCACAAAGGAGCAACACACTTAGGGATCCCCACGATTCCTAAGGAGAAAATACACTTGCGAGATCCTCACGACTCGTATGGAGAACTCTCTTATGGGACCCTCACGGCTCATAAGATTTGAAAGTCTTAAGTTATAGAGACCTAAACCTGTGCTTAAGCAAACCCCATAACTTTCGATATTTCCCTACAAGTGGCTCAATACTGGCCCTTGTATACAATCCACGGGCGCGAATAAACATTTCCCTAACCAAATCTCATCCGTGATTGGGGATATGTGCGCATGATGTACAACCCTTATAAGTCCTCTTGACTTACAAGGAGAAAACCCTCTTGTAGGATCCTTACGACTTACAGAGGAACATACACTTAGGAATCCTTATGATTCCTAAGGTGAAAATACACCTACAAAATCCTTACGACTTGTAGGGAGAAATACCTTTGTGAGACCCTTACGGCTCATGAAGTTAAAAGCCTTAGTCGACAGAACGTTAACCCTGTTCGCTAAGCCACCTTTGATCAACATCGACGAAGGCAAATGATGATTCGCTCCTGGCAATATCCCAGTTGTAGCGGTGCTGATGCCGAAATCGGTGTCTAAACTCAGGTTTACGGTGAAAAACCGGTAGGCCGCACATGCATACGAAATAGCCGAAATGATAGGGCAACTTGCAACAAAATCAACGAGTAAAAATGTATGCATACAAAAATAGCCGAAATGATTGGACAACTCGCAATAAAAAGTAGCGAGTAAAGAGAAAAACAGCCGAAATGATTGGGCACCACGAAAAATAGCCGAAATGATTGGGCAATCGCGACCTTCGCGATATAAAAGCTGAAATGATAGAGCATCGTGGAAGTAAAATAATAATAACAATAATAAATGAATGAAACTTATGCCCTACAGGTTAGATCACATCGATTCCTGTATACAATCTAGGGGCACAAACAAAGAGGGAACCATACCTTTCCAACAGGCTCCATAAAAAAGCGAAGCCAAATCTCAACAGTTAACAGACAACCTAGAGACCATCTAAGCATTCTTCTCATTACAGCAGATGAGATGTCAATAAAGGCGTTCCTTCGCAGTCCATCAAGATGCAGATACAACGCCAACAAAAGACCTTGCGGTCGAAACAAAGCGAAGCGACGGCAAAATCCCAGCTTCATTTCGACATTCGTCTCGATACAGTAGACGCAATGTCAACCCCAGTGCTCTTCCTCCAGCAGGGTTCGGACGTGACAAAGCAAACGAAGCGAAGGCCAAATTCCTAGCTTCAAAGTCTTAACGGCGAGTCATATAAAGCCTGAAAGACAACTGGAGATCGTCTCACACCAGTGCGGAATGGTCACCACTTCGACGTTCGTCTCAACACAGCGGACGCAACATCATCAAACAAATGGAGACATGGAAAAATCCCTAGTTCCAAACCTCAATGGTTCACCAACAACCTAGAAACAACTACGACGTTAGTTTCGACACAGCAGACGAGTTGTCACCCCAGCGTTCTCCCTCCAGCAAGGGTCAGACGCGAAAATCAAACAAATGGATCCACGGCAAAATCCCTAGTTCCAAACCTCGACGGTTCACCAGCAACCTAGAGACAACTATGACGTTCGTCTCGATACAGCAGACGAGATGTCACCCCAACGTTCGTCTCGACACAGCAGACGCAACATCATCAAACAAATGGAGCCACGGCAAAATCCCTAGTTCCAAACCTCGATGGTTCACCAGCAACCTAGAGACAACTACGACGTTCGTTTCGACACAGCAGACGAGTTGTCACCCCAGCATTCTCCCTCCAGCAAGGGTCAGACGCGACAATCAAACAAACGGAGCCACGGCAAAATCCCTAGTTCCAAACCTCAACGGTTCATCAGCGCCATAAAGACAACCGCGACATTCGTCTCGATACAGCAGACGCAATGCCAGCAAATGAAGCAAAGGCCAAATTCCTAGCTTCAGGTTCTTGACGGCAACTCACATAAAGCCCGAAAGACTATCGGAGATCATCCCACACCAGCGCGGAGTGGTTATGACTCATCGGGGCTCGCCAAAATAAGCTTAACCTCAAGTAAAAAGCGACATGGCAAATTCCTAACGCTTGCTCTTCCGACGGTCAAACTGCCTAGGAAGATTGCTTGAAGACGTCTTGTCCAGCCCCCGAAGGGATCAGAGACACGGCAGTCGCAGGGCTACTCAAACAGCACGATTGCCAATATCGTCCCGGTGATGAAGAAAAATAGGACGGTGCGCATATGTGTAGACTTTCGGGATCTCAATAAAGCTTGCCCGAAGGACGACTTCCCAGTACCGGTTACCGAGCTGATGATAGACAATACGTCCACTCACGAAGTCTTCTCCTTCATAGACGACTCATCAGGATATAATCAGATAAAGATGCATCCCGAAGAACAGAAACATACCGCTTTTCACCCCTCTGGGAATATTCTGTTATAAGGTGATGCCCTTCGGTCTAAAGAACGCTGGTGCCACCTATCAAAGGGCCACGACGAAGATCTTTGATGACTTCATACATGAAATCGTCGAATGCTATATCGACGACCTTGTCGTGAAAAGCAAATCATACGAGGAACATCTCGAGCATCTGAAGACTGTATTTCAACGCCTTCGGCAATACAACTTGAAGATGAACCCCCTTAAATGCACGTTCGGGGTGTCCTCAGGCAAGTTCCTAGGATTCATTGTCCGCCACCGAGGCATTGAGATAGATCCGTCGAAGATCAAAGCGATCATGGAAATGCCACCGCCAAGGACTCTCAAACAATTGCGGTCTCTCCAAGGGAAGCTCGCGTATATCCGGCGATTTATAGCCAATCTTTCAGGCAAGTGCCGCCCCTACAGTCACCTGATGAAGAAGGGAACCCCGTTCGTCTGGGACCAAAAATGCCAAGGCGCACTCAACGAGATCAAGCAGTACCTGCAGAACCTGCCAGTGTTGGCTGCCCCGGTCAAGGGAAAGCCCCTCATTCTTTATACAACCGCCCTCGAAGGTTCCTTAGGCGCATTATGGGCGCAAGAGAACAACCAAGGGAAAGAAAGAGCTCTCTACTACTTGAGTCGGGTTCTACTGGTGGCAGAAAGTAACTATTCACCCATTGAAAAACACTGCCTGGCGTTGATCTTTGCGATAACCAAGCTCAGGTACTATGCGTTGGCGCATGAAGTCCGTCTCATATCGAAGGTGGACCCCTTTAAGTATTTGATGTGAAAGGCCATATTGACAGGTCGGCTCGCTAAATGGGCCCTGCTCTTGATGGAGTTCTCGATAACCTATCAGCCTCTCAAGGCAGTGAAAGGCCAGGCCATCGCCGATTTCCTCGCCGAGCATCCTATACCCGCCGATTCTCCTCTGAATTGTGATCTTCCAGAAGAACATGCATATGATGCGATCGACGGTGGTGATACCCGATGGGAGCTTTATTTCGATGGAGCATCTTCCGTGAAGAAGCGCAAACAAAATACCCCTATAATCAAATTGGGGGTAGGACTCATCTTTGTAACTCCACAAGGAGGGATAATGCGCTTTGCTTTCTCCCTAACAGAGCAGAGAACGAACAATGAAGACGAATATGAAGCTTTGATAGCAGGCCTCGAGATCGCTATCGACATGGGAATTGAAAACCTCCTCATATACGGAGACTCCCAACTGGTCGTTAGTCAAGTAAACGGCGACTACCAAACATGCAAGCCAGAGCTGGTGAAGTACGGCGAGAAGGTGCAGCAACTATTGACCTAAATCCCCTCCTACACCTTGGAAAGCATACCGTGTGCCGAAAATAGCAAAGCGGATGCATTAGCCAAGCTAGCTAAAGAGCTAGCTGATGAGAACCTCGATGATGTAAGAATCGTGGAACAAAGCCGTCGGGTTCTTGCTCTGGCAAAAACATCTCGGGAATCATCCGAGGAAAATGAAGCGACCGAGCAGAAGGCCATGCAAATAAAAGACCAAGAAACGACTTAAGATTGGAGAGAAGTCTTCATAGACTACTTCAAATCCAGTCGAACGCCTGAAGATGCGTCCTCAAGACATCAGCTCATGAAACGAGCTCTGTCCTTCGCCTTCATCAATAATACTCTATACAAGAGGTCATTTGACTCCCTGTGGTTGAGATGCCTGGGACCTGACGAAGCGAAAAGAGTCGTTCAGGAAGTTCACAACGGACTCTGCGGTTCTCACCAAGCAGGCCCGAAAATGAAGCTGAAGATCAAACGAATGGGCTACTACTGGCCCACGATGATCCAGGACTGCCTCGAGTATGCGAAACAATGTCACTCGTTCCAAATCCATGGGGACTTTATCCATCAGCACCCAAATCTACTACATCCAACGGTGGCTTGTTGGCCGTTCGAAATGTGGGGGACTGACGTAATCGGCCCCATCGAACCAGCATCATCCAGGGGACATCGTTTCATCCTGGCGACAACTGATTACTTCTCTAAATGGGCAGAAGCAATATCGCTGAAGGAGGTGAAGACGGAATATATTCTCCATTTCTTTAAGACGCATGTCATCTATCGGTTTGGAACTCCGCGACAGATCATTTCCGATAACGGGCCAGCCTACAGAAGCCACAAGATTAGCCGTTTCGCGCAGCAAAACAACATAGACTGGAGATATTCCTCAGTTTATAATCCCCGGGCTAACGGTCTAGCTGAGGCTTTCAACAAAACCTTGACAAAGATTGTGAAAAAGACGGTGTCCCGAAACAAAAAGGACTGGCACGAGAGACTGCAAGAAACTCTCTGGGCATATCGAACTACGTTCAAAACGGCCACGAACACAGCGCCATACGCGTTGGTGTTTGGTACAGAAGCAGTACTCCCCCTCGAGATAGAGTTACCCTCTCTACGAGTGGTGGTCCACTACGAGCTGACGGACGAAGAAAATGCTCACCTTCGGCTTGAGGAGCTTGATGCCCTTGATGAAACCCGGCTCATAACGCAACAAAATCTGGAGGCCTACAAAGCAAAGACGGCACGCTAGTATGAAAGATTGACCAGGCCAAGGACATTCCGCCAAGGCGAACTCGTGCTAGTGGTAAAAAGACCTATGATCCCCAATCGTGCCAAGCGAGGAAAATTTGAGCCAAATTATGAAGGCCCGTACATCATAGACAAGGTCTACCAAGGTGGAGCGTACCTACTTATGGATATTCACGGTGAAAGACCTTTCAGGCCAATAAACGGTCACTTCCTGAAGAAATACTATGCTTAACGGGTTAAGGCATAGGTCAATGATAGATGACGACGACTATGTCCGCTCGCTGTCTTCCTAAGCCCGAACTCTGAGTAGTAACCGGCCTTCTTCAAACGACGGACCGAAATGTCCTTAAACTAATAACGGACCGAAATGTCCTTAAACTAACAACGGACCGAAACGTCCTTAAACTAACAATGGACCACTATGTCCTAAAACTAGCTGTTGACCGAGATGTCGATAAACTACGGTGGATTGCAGTATCTCAAAGCCGATATAAAAAAAATAATAAATAATAAAAAATAAAAAATGGTATGTCCATAAGCAAAATGGGCACGGATGAAAACCCGAAAGGGCTCCGTGAGTAAAAACAGCAAGGCTACCGGCGAGTGTTTGTGAAAACCCGAAAGGGCACAACCTCGTTAAAGGGCACTTGCAGGGTCCTCACGACCTTGTAAGGAGAAATCACCCGCGTGAGATCCTTACAACTCACAAGGGAGCAACACACTTAGGAGTCCTCACGATTCCTAGGGAGAAATTACACTTGCGAGATCCTCACGACTCGTAAGGAGAACTCTCTTATGGGACCCTCACGGCTCATAAGATTTGAAAGTCTTAAGTCAAAGAGACCTAAACATGTGCTTAAGCAACCCCCACAACCTTCAATTTATGCCCTACAGGTGGCTCAATACTACCCCTTGTATACAATCCACGGGCGCGAATAAACATTTCCCTAACCAAGTCTCATCCGTGACTAGGGATATGTTCATATGGTGAACAACCCTTGTAAGTCCTCTCGACTTATAAGGAGAAAACCCTTTTGTAAGATCCTTACGACTTGCAAGAGAACATGCACTTAGGAATCCTCATGATTCCCAAAGAGAAAACACACCTACAAGATCCTCACGACTTGTAGGGAGAAATACCTTTGTGAGACTCTTACGGCTCATGAAGTCAAAAGCCTTAGTCGACAGGACCCTTAACCCTGTTTACTAAGCCACCTTTGTTCAACATCGACAGAGGCAAGTGATGATTCGCTCCTGGCAATATCCCAGTTGTAGCGGTGCTGATGCCGAAATTGGTGTCTAAATCCAAGCTTGCAGCGAAAAGCCAGCAAGTCATACATGCATACGAAATAGCCGAAATGATGGGGCAACTTGCAACAAAATCAGCAAGTAAAAATGTATGCATAAAAAATAGCCGAAATGATTGGGCAACTCGCAATAAAAAGCAGCGAGTAAAAAAATAGCTGAAATGATTGGGCACCGCGAAAAATAGCCGAAATGATGGGACAATCGCGACCTTCGCGATATAAAAGCTGAAATGATAGAGCATCGCGGAAAAAGAAATAAAATAAAAATGAAATTTATGCCCTACAGGTGATGTTACATCAATCCCTGTATACAATCCAGGGGCGCAAATAAAGAAGGGATCATACTCCTCCCCCCCCCCCAGGTTTCATCAGAAGAAGAAACCAAATCTTGACGGGCCACAAGTGACCTAGAGATCGTCTGAACACACATCTCGTCACAACGGACACAACATCAAGCAAAGCGGAACAGCGGAAACTCCCAATTCCATGGCTCGGCGATATACAGATCACCGAGAGTCAAATCCCCACTCCGTGAAATGCGGATATATTCAACAAAATTCCTGGTCACGTGGAACGCGGATAACGTCACTCTTTGACCCCGTGGAAAACGTCCAGAGCGGAACCTGATCCTCGCAGAACACGGCAGTGAACCCGTGGGAAGCATCCAGAGCAAAATTCCTGGTCACGTGGAACGCGGATAACGTCACTCTTTGACCCCGTGGAAAACGTCCAGAGCGGAGCCTGGTCCTCGCAGAACACGGCAGTGAACCCGTGGGAAGCATCCAGAGCAAAATTCCTGGTCACGTGGAACGCTGATAACGTCACTCTTTGACCCCGTGGAAAACATCCAGAGCGGAGCCTGGTCCTCGTAGAACACGGCAGTGAACCCGTGGAAAGCATCCAGTGCAAAATTCCTGGTCACGTGGAACGCGGATAACGTCACTCTTTGACCCCGTGAAAAACGTCCAGAGCGGAGCCTGGTCCTCGCAGAACATGGCAGTGAACCCGTGGGAAGCATCCAGAGCAAAATTCCTGGTCATATGGAACGCGGATAACGTCACTCTTTGACCCCGTGGAAAACGTCCAGAGCGGAGCCTGGTCCTCGCAGAACACGGCAGTGAACCCGTGGGAAGCATCCAGTGAAAAATTCCTGGTCACGTGGAACGCGGATAACGTTACTCTTTGACCCCGTGGAAAACGTCCAGAGTGGATCCTGGTCCTCGCAGAGTACGGCAGTGAACCCGTGTGAAGCATCCAGAGCGGAGCCTAGTCCTCGCCGAACACGGCAGTGAACCTGTGTGAAGCATCTAGTGCAAAATTCCTAGCCACGTGGAACGCGGATAACGTCACTCTTTGACCCCGCGGAAAATGTCCAGAGCGGAGCCTGGTCCTCGCCGAACACGGCAGCAAATCCGTGTGAAGCATCCAGAGCAAACATTGGACTGTGGAGTCCTTAAAATCCACGGACTATGATGTCCTTAACCTCGACCGTAATGTATTAAAACTAACGATCAACCACCAGGATTCTAGACTGATTTTACCTTGGTTCAAGGGCACATCTCTTCACTCCTTTGATATTCGTCGTTGTGATTCCTCAACGTCTTCAAAGAGGTGACGGGTCCCGGTAACCAAACATTGGACTGTGGAGTCCTTAAAATTCACGGACTATGATGTCCTTAACCTTGACCATGATGTCTTAAAACTAACGTTGGACTGTGGAGTCCTTAAATCCACGGACTATGATGTCCTTAACCTTGACCGTGATGTCTTAAAACTAACATTGGACTGTGGAGTCCTTAAATCCACGGACTATGATGTCCTTACGACTCCCAAGGGAAAACCCGCTTAAGAATCCTCACGATTCTTAAGGAGAACTTACACCTACATGATCCTCTCGACCTATAGGGAGAAAAACTCTTTATAAGACCCTCACGGCTCATAAAGTTGAAAAGTCTTAGGAGGCAGATCTTAACCCTGAATCCTAAGCCGTCGTTGCCTTGTAAGGAGATCAAGATAGATTATCCGCAGAATACATTCAATAAAAAGGGACACGCCATCGAGAAGGAAAATGCGTCTTTTATTCATAAACCAAACTGGATACAAAGTACAATTCATGAAAAAAGCAAAAAATATATACTCTCATTCAGGAGTATGTACAAAAGAAGAAAAAAAGGGATATATAAGTCTTCAGGCCAGTGGGCGATTTAGCAGCTTGGTCAGCTCATCCTTCTTTCGCTGGGCCACACCTTCGTGATTCAGTATCGCCAGAAGACAGGCCTCTGCCTGAGCCTGCTAGGCCTTATATGAGGCAAGCCAACCTTCGAGCTCCTTCTCGGTAGCTTTGTGGGCCTCGACTCTTTCGCGAGTAAACTCGGCAGCCTTGTCGATGGCCACTACCTCCTTGATGGCCTCTTGAAGCACTCGCCAGAGTTCGTACGCTTTGTTGGCCTTGGCGGTAAGATTGGCTTGAAGCTCGTTCAGCGCCTTAGAACCCAGCTCCCTCTCCGAGAATTTGCGGCCGAGCCTCTTCTCGCACGACACCATGTTCGCCGCTCACCCCTCAATCAAACCCTGCAAGCCCGCTTTCGCAGCCACAGCCTCTGAAGAAAGATGGGTACATTCGAGCACTGTATAAACAAGCCTCCATTCGACTGTGATACTCGATCTAGAACACGCACAAATCACCTGATATGGGAGGCAACAAGGAAAGTCTCCGATGCATATCCTACCGAGCATGCATTTACATCTATATGAATATTCGAAAGGAAATGATACCCAAAGCTCTGATGTGCATGCAACATAACGATAGTGCTCACAATTAAAGAAAATTTCCATGGAGAAATATGAAGCTCATTTACGCGAGCAAGACGCACGTACGAGTACCCGGCAAACATGAAAATTCAACAGAAAAGCATACAACAGCCAATGATAAAAAGAGTACATCGATTTAAGCATACTACACTACCGGGAAAAGATCGCAAACAAAGGATCAGTAGCACAATGGTGAACAAAACAGTATTCAAAATTTTCTAACTTCCTCGCCACCTTCTCCAGCACATCGAAGCGACGATTTTCACGAGGAGCGTCTCCCCACCGATTGGCGCCATGTTCGTCTGCAAAAGCAGACATAATAGCCCGCTGGGCTCCTATTTGGCCCAACAGGTGAACCGAGCGATCTTTCAGAGCCTGAGTGATCAGACACGCTTCGTGAAAACACTCGAGCTTGTCTTCGGCTGCATCAAGCGTCGCCAGGGTCATCTCCGCTGGGTGAGGAGGGATGTCAGCAAGCATGGCAGCAAGAATCATCCGGAGCCAAAGGGATCCCATTGGAAGAGGGGACCCCCTACGGATCAAGAGTTCATATGTCGCCAAATCACATTCATCGTCGGTGAGGAGGGGATCTACCAGTCGTGCAGCAAAGTGAGGAATCATCTCCTCGATAGGTACTTCCCATGGTTGTCGACGAGCATGGGGGCGATTGCAGGCCATGGCACTCAGTTGTTTCCTTAAGATAAAGCACACTAAATTGAGAATAGATTTCTCTGTGAAGAGAAAAAGAAGGCTATGGCCTCAGGTTATAAAGAGGAGCATTAAATGCTGCGCACAGAGAATATTGCATGGTGGAACTATTTCCGAGGCCCAAAAAAGGGAAGGCATTGGAAATCAAGGAGATGGAACTATTTCCAAGGCTCCTTTTCTGCATCTAATGCTGTGCACAAAAAAATATGGCATGAAAAATTAAACAGCCCCATCAAAAGAGCCCCACGTGTGGAGCACGTGAGTACCACGCTTGATGTGTACTGAAAAAGTGAAATAGTGCCTTACATGCTAAACACATCAGCAGCAACAATAGCAAACATGAAAAAATCCCACAAAAAGGGGGGGCGTGCAAACACAGAAGGGCACGACAAAACTTATCACTCATACTTTAAAAGTTCATACAAAATAAAAAGAAACGATTACAACGGCAGGACCTCAGACGCGGGACATGGATTGAGAAATTCAAACGTGACTTTGTCCAAGATCTTCCAGGAATTTCGAACCATCTTAGTATATTTTCTCTCGCGATCACAAGCATCGGGATCCTCACGGATGTCCTCCACCCTCCGATAAACAGCAAGTATGGCCGACTGCTGAAAAGCCTGATGTAAGAGATCAATAAGATTGTCTCGCCTTCTCTTCGAGATTAGGCACATCAGATACACCGAATGCACTTTATCCTCGGCGGCATCCAATGCCCCGAGCGATACGCCGGTGCAAAAGAGAGGGAGCGCCTCCCAGATCGCCAGCACGATGAGTTTCAAAAGAGAAGAGCGACGAGGGAGTACCCGACCATTGTACTTGTCAAAGCGGATCATGATCTCATCACACCGAGCGTTGGTGAACTCCTGGTTCTTGCTGCGGCCCAGTGCACGAATGTTTCCGTAAGAAATGATTTCATCAAGATCATACAAATGGGCGTTCATAATACCTGAAATAAAGATCATGAGAATTTAATAGACAAGCCAATCAAGAAGAATCAGTTGGAGATAGTGTCCTCAGAGTCAATTATTGGATTACATGCACGTGATTGCAATGATTGATGGAGGACCTATCCCGATAAGACAGTCTTACTCGAGATGTTAGTATGCTATCCGATTTATCTTTATCATCGTATACTGCTTTAGGTGACCTTACAAGTCACTATTGCGCGTTGATAGAGCCCCTAGGATTCTTTCTTGACTGCCAGCAGTATGAGGGCGATGATATACGTGGGAGCTGGTAGTCTATAAGAACATCCTTAAAAGGTCCCTAGTCGTGGGAGTTTCGAGACAGGGTATCGATACTCCAGAGTAGACTAGTGTATACAGTCGAGACCCCGACGAGGGGCGGTGGCCGGTCTCACAAGCCATTGGTGTCAGTTGGTTCACCTAAGATGTATAGAGGTGCTCAT
This sequence comes from Agapanthus africanus, assembly GCA_030015575.1. NCBI lineage: Eukaryota > Viridiplantae > Streptophyta > Magnoliopsida > Asparagales > Amaryllidaceae > Agapanthus > Agapanthus africanus. Next base: position 979,465,622 of record CM057337.1, read on the forward strand.
TGGGTTATGAGTACACCGGACAGGAATCGCCAGGAACATGCTAGTTGGTCTTATACCTGATGTCAGATAGCAGTTCCCTGGTGACATGTGTACAGGTTAGTTCATCGACCTGAGATTATCATTTGTTTCGTGTGAGTTCCCACTGTACTTTGATTACTACCCTACCCGCTCAAAGGAGACGTGCAAACAGGTTTTAGTTGGGTACAGTCCCGAGCCACATGGAGGCAGTGAGCGGATCTGCAGGGGTTCGTCTCTCCCGGTATTGGGGGTGAGGTCGCGCTGTGTCTAGAAGAGCCTTTACACGAAGTCCTTGGCCAAGGCAGGAGATTTACTGGTAGGTATTCCAGTAGTATCTCAGGGTGTTCTGGGCTACACTCCGACACGACTTGTACCTCTTTTGGGGGTCTGACTTTTACCAACCCCCTAGGCCCGCCATGCGATGCTCATAGACGAACGAACCGGACTATACGGATATTGTTACTGACAGGCTCAGTAGGGTGTCAGGATGAGTTCGCTCATCGACGTCCCTTTTGGTCAATACCTGGTAGCCCGTTACGTATGGCTAATACCTCTGACGTGCTAGTGGTTAAATCCACAACCAAAGTATTGAAGAGTCTTTAGAGTCCCCCACAGACCATTTTCTCAAGTTTCGGGCGAAACGCCGTAGAAGCCGTATGGAGATATGGCAGGATTCGATTAGATACGTGCGGTATTGCACGGATCACGATCGGATGAATAATACTAGCGGGCTTTGGTTTAAGCCGGATCCTAGTATTGTACAGTATAGATTTGTCTCATTGCATTTGTATTCGGTCGCAATACAAATGCAAGTATGTATATACAGTAGCGGGGTTTTCCTGTAATTTATTACGAGATCAGTTTTATGAAGTTGCCAGTTTGTTTTCCGTTTCGGCCATTTTCTTTTATTTCTTTTCTTGGCTAAAAATTGGTGGAGGAAGGCTTATTTGCAATTGTGCAAATTAGCTTTGTGAAGGGCGGTCTTTGCATATTGTTGCTTCATGATGGTTGCACCATCATTTGACTTCTTGACTTCATCATGGCTTGACTTTTGTGGAGACATGGTTTTCATGATGGTTGATGGAGTGTTGGATTAAGTTAGTGATCATTTCTTCTCATGATAACCCTTTCTCTCTCTTGCATTATTTGACTCACTCTCTTTTTGATACACATATACTCTCCTCTCATTTTCCCTCCTTGATGCATGGCCGGCCAAGACAAGAAGGGGGCTGTCCAAAAATGGTTGTGGGGAATTTTGATCTCTTTGGCTTTGTAAAAATCTTCAAGTTCATCTGCAAAAAGTTCACTTCATTACCTCCACCAATACATGGCAACTTCAACCCCTAGAGACACATAGAGTTCTATACTTCATCTACAGCAATTCTTAGACACGTCGACTCGCCAACTTCGTTCCCGAGTTGCCTCGGTCCAAAGGTGGGATCCCGTAAAAGAACCCGGCGATGTGGTGCCCTTCCGACGAGGAGATGAAGACCGGAGATTCCGCGGGGAGATCGGGACGATGACGAGAAGACTGAAGGACACGGATCGCTCGGTATATCTCTCTACCCCTTCTCTAGTTAGCTAGGATTAGATTAATGGCCCGATCCGGGATTTAAAGTGCGCGGTGGTGCCGGTTTACAAGTTTCGTAAAAAGTTTCGTTTCCGCATTCCGGCGTCGGATTGACGGCCGGGGCGCCGCCGTGCACTTACACTGGTATCAGAGCCACGCCATTAACCTAGTCTAGCTTGCTCTAACATGTTTACAAGTTCGATCGATCGGATTTTCCAAAAACCGCGTTTTTCAAGTATCAGTTTTCTGTCGAAATGTTTTTGGCTCGAAATTTTTTTCAGTATGTTGCAGAAATCGGAGCAGGCAATTTTAAGCATTCTGTAAAAATTTGATACGTTGTTGCTACAGTGGGACCGCGGAACCGCAGCCAAACCCCTGTCATGGCCGCGGTTCCGCGGCAGGAATTGGTCAACTCCGTACGAAATTTTCACAGTAGCTTTATGACTTGATATTGGGGGTTTTGGTATATTATTTTTGGGCCCAGATTTTCTTTGAGTGCTACAGTTGTGCTTGGGGCCCACTTGGGTAAATTTGATCGATCGAAAAGTTTAAACATGTTAGTTCACAGTGTTTACATTATATATGCGACCGTGAATGTCATTTGATCGGTAAATCCTGTCTAACTGCTATAGCCCTTTTAGACGGATTTGCGAACGTGACATTCACGTTGATGTTCTGTGTTGTGCTGTGATGTTGCGGATTGGTCGTGGGGGATAGCCTGGATGCAATGTTAGTACAGTTTCTTTTTATATATACATTTGATATTGCGAGGCGAGCGTCCGACATGTGGACTGCCGTCACTGCCTGTTTGTATATTATTCTTTTGGGGCACGACCGGGGTGAGGTCGATGTACCCGTTGTATGTATATTTTACTTTCTGTACTAGGATTACCCCAAGGTGGGGTGCACGGATAGCCGGGTTCTAGAGGGAAACGGGCCCGCATCTCATGGCGTTGAGACGGAGGGGGACTCACTCTAGAATTGGCGGGATATTCGCCGCACTCGTAGGGGGTACAGGTTGAACCAGGAGGGGTGCCCAAGTTACCGGATTCCGTGAAGTGCTGGGTGGTCCATTCACGTTGCTGAAGGGGGCTGCCTCGCTTCAGGTTTTGGCGGGTAACTGGCCGCGCCCGTAGGGGTCTAGGATTTCATTGCACAGGCTCCCACACAACCAGGGGAACGTCGGGTTTCAGTAACGGCTCTATGAAACCCGGGGATCCGAGATATCTGTATTGTTCTGTGATGCTTATTATATTTCTGTGATGTTGCATTTTATCACGCCTTGAGCGAATATTATATATTGATATATATACTAGTAGATGTTGTATATGTTTTGCATCCGCGCTAGTCCAGTCTCCGCTCTGTCGTTAGTTAAGTAACCTAACGGGTAATGACGGGACCCAGTGGCGAATGCGGATGGCATATACGTACATCATTATTTTCGTTCTTTATTGGTGTGATGAATTGATGAGACTGCGTTGATTCGGATCAATGCAAGCTAAACAAACCTATTCTGATGTTGTTGGAACACTTTTCAAAAAGCTGTTATTGCAAGGACGTTCACCTTTGTTTTGCACAGTGGTATTCAGTTGGAATATCCTGCACCTCAGTTGACGAGGCAAGGGCCGAGATCCCTTCACCGGGAGTGACCCCTTGGACAGAAGTTTGCGTCAGGGTAATAACATCACTATAGCCGATTACTTTTGCTTTGCATCGTGGTATTCAGTTGGAATACCCTGCACCTCATTCTACGGGGAAAGAGCCGAGATCCCTTCACCGGGAGTGACCTCTTTAGCAAAGGTTTTCGCCACTATATTTTTATAAAGCTATCCAGTTCCTTCAACGATATCAAGTTCATTACGTTAAAGGTTTTCGCCAGAAACCATTCGTAGCCCTCCGTCGTTTCATATGGATAGTCAATAGTATTCAAGCTGTGTTTGTTGGCCAAAGTCAATGCACAGTGTTTGGTAGCTATTGGGTATTCATATGCAACATAGATAGATGTGTTGGTTTGGGACAGTCGTACTGCCTTGTTGGCCAAAGTCAAGGGTAGGTACGGGTGGGTTCAAATTAACCTGGAGAATGACGGGTAGAACTTGACATGTGACTTATGATTTGTTGGCCAAAGTCAAGGTCATAAGAGCATGGGGTAAAAATCACATCGGGAGTTTCTAAAGAAACTGAAACTTGCCAGATATGCGCATACCTTCTGGAGTATGATAACGTGAGCGGATTCCGTCACGTTATCATGCGATGATAGTTGGATCCCGATTCCCACTGATGAGTTGGTTTACTCCTCGGGTGATCCCGACTAATTCTTCTTTAAGGTTTGGAGGAGAATTTGACGGTACAGTGGGAGGTTTCCTGATTAGATAAAGTGATAACCATTCTGATCTAGGTTAGAGTGCACGCTGAGTGTTTCTTTTCTCTCTCTCTTTAGCAACGACCATGACCCAACCCTTGACTATGACTCAGTGACCAAAATTAACCGAATCTTCTTAAACACTGGCTTTTGGATTGTCAGAGTTGCAAACCTCATTGCCACTCCTACTTTTACCCTTTTCTCCAGGACACCCCGTATTACTACGAACGTCCACTTCCATTGGATAAAACCATCGTATGGTTATATACGAACTCGAAGGAATTTATTCGAGGATGGTTTTCGGTTTTGGAGAAAACGGATAGGACTATTCAGTTGTCTTTTCCTTTTACCTTCTCTCAGGTTGCGAGTACTCCTTGGTTTAGGAGACAGTACACCTATTACGCAAATTGGATAGTCTTCTTCCAAACCTTAGGCTGGTGCCGAACGGTGGGGAATAGAGAAAACCAATTAGCATAACGATGGTGTACAGAAAGTATTAAGTAAAGACATATCAAGGGATTAGTAAGAGGGCAAAGTAAATTGCGACTGCTATTCACGACCAAACCAAGTATTTCATTACCACTCCCACTTCACCTTTATATTTCTCCAGGACACTCCGTATCACTACGAAGATCCACAGTTTATTGGATACTCCATCGTATGGTTATATACGAACTCGAAAGGAACTTGTTCTAGTTCGGGGATGGATTCTGGTTCAGGAGAAATAGGAATAAGATTTATTCAGGTGTCTTTTATCTTCATCTTCTCTCGCATTGCGAGTGCTCCTAGGATTAGGACAGTACACCCATTACGCTTATTGGATAGTCTTCTTCCAAACCATAGGCTGGTGCCGAACGGTAGGGAAGGAAGAAAACCATTTAGCCTAAGAGGGTGTACAGAAGGTAACGACTAAAGACATATAAAGGGATTTGGAAAGATGGAAAAGAAATATACGGTTACAGTTCTGAATCTGGATGATGGAAGAGGCATTACTAGGAATACCAGGATACCCCATCGAAACATTTCAATGTTTCAGTTTCACTGTGTACTGTTAAAAGAAAACCGATTTCCCAATCAGATCTTGCTCCAGGGTATGTATTTACCCGGTATGATTCTCACATCTGTATGGTTTTATAGATGATGAGTGGGAGTAAGTTATTGGGAATTAGGTGATTATCCTCATTATATCGGGATTCGTTGTAATCGGTGATATTTGAGGAAGTCACCTGGGTTGTTTGCCGGACGGCAAATATTTGGTTTTGAATATCCGCTGTCATGCACCAATTTCAAATTGATATATCTGTAAGTCTATTTTTATAGAGTGAGATATACCTTTTTAAAATTATGTCGATGACATTTACCTATATCAGTGGATGGTTAGGTAAGGAGCATTAAACAGCGGTGTAATTCTTCTTAACCATAAGTACAGTTTTCAACCTACGATACACAGGGTTTGAGTTATTAGACTCAAAGGACCTATACAGAGTATTGTATGTTGTCCAGTGTCCATTAGGACAGAGGGGTTGGTCCTCGTACTATATTCGGTTTACTTATGACTTATCTAGTTCTTAGACAAGTGTTTCGTAGAAACACAAGGTCTGAGTTTTGAGAAGTTATTGGTATATGAATAAAGTAGAGAACCAAGTGTTGCAAGTATCGAGATTTTTCAAGGTGATCGAAGATGTAGATACTTGTGTAAGGTATTCGGTTGATAGTAATGATTTTGAGAAACTTGTTTCTCTTTCAGGTTACTCATAATTGGAAGCACTCCTAAGTTGAGTAACGCCGATCGGCCTCTTTCCATTTAGTTAACATGCACTGGAGACAGCTGCATGATTTGAATCTGGTTCAATTAAATCAGTGCCTCTGGTTCTATATTGGATATAGAACAGTTCATATCTTAACGATGTTAAGGTACAGGAAGTTGTCCGGCTTATGCTTAAAACCAGACTCTGGATAACTCAAGGCACGTTTCTATAATGGCTGTTTGTGGGTTGACCCAGGCTATGACGAGGGTTGACTTTCAACCATCTGGAAGATCAATAGTGATATTGTTCTTGACTCGCCATGGTTTTAACAAAAATGGATTTTTCAGAAAACAGTAGTGGGAGTATGGTAGAACTGGAAGTGATTCCAGAACCGCAGACGATTACTGAAAATTTGATAAGAACCTAAAGATTCAATTTGGTTTGACATTCCATTGGCCACTCCGTAGATACGTTGGGTAACTTCAGGCACCCGAGAGGTACTCCGGTAGCCTCAAGGACGGTGACAGGGAGGTTCTTGTTTACCCAGACATGCCATTGTTTTTGTTCCAGGCTGCGAGACCCGGCAGGAGGATGAGTATAGCGTCGCTCTAAACTAGCTTTAGAAGTGTACGTGTATATGACTCTGCCAGAGGGTTGTCGTAGTCAGTGGGAGCAGCGGAAGCATTTGTGGACAAGTGGCTTATATCTATTTATAGACTAAAGCAGATATAGCGGATATAGATCATCTATTTCTGACGTGACAGTCATAGGTTTGACTTCATCAGAATAGGGGATGGATCTGTTAAGAAGGTAGTAGGGAGTGATGTCCTAGTATTTGGATGACATACACAAAGTGGGAAGTGAAGTTCCTATACTATGATCGGTTATACTTTGGTTGTCAAACAATGGTTTCTCCAAAAATGACTTGGATATTATATCAGACATTCTGGTTACTGGATCTATGGTTTTAAATCTAGATTTGGGTAGTTTCCCAATCTGGGTACTTAGACAACATTCTAAAGGTATTTAGAATGGACGACTCCTGGCATGGTGGTGTACCTGCAGGTGATGGAGTCACCCTCTCTAAAGGTGTCTTACAGACTAAAGGGGAGAGGGATGTGCATGATTGGCAGATCACTTGCTTAGGCAATTGAGTCGATCATGAGTACCACACCAAATGTTGTTTTTGCAGCAGATGCAATAAGTTGATATTGATCCAATCCTGTAGAAACGATCGGAAGCAGTCTTAGAACATAAGTGAATGTTCTAGGGATATGATAACAGCAGCCTCCTTAGGGAGACGGTTATCATTCCAGGCTTCCAAGATGACTTGGATGACAGAGTGACTGTCAGAGTTATAGTTCTCCCTCTGAAGAGGGGCAGTATTTTGGACAGGTGGTCCAAGCGGGTATTGAGGGAGGCATGGTGCAGGATACTGATTAAGTTCAGTTGACGATACAGTCTAAGAAGTTTGGATTTGGAGTTCATTTATGAGCTAGGTCCCATCAGATATCCAAACATATTCTAAGACAGGTATTGCTCATTTCGGGAGATGGCATTTTCCGCGAACTTGAGATATAGAGAGACATAGAAAGAAACATCCAGGTGGATCCACTCACTGAGGCTATTCCTCGAACGCAATAGTTTCGCAAACGGGTTTTGTGAGACTGATTAGTAGAGGAGTTGGGTGTTCGGTATCACACGGGCTGTGAGTATGCGACATCGCAATAATTAGCCTTGAGTGCAAGTGGGAGATTGTTGGAGATAGTGCCCTCAGAGTCAATTATTGGATCACAGGCACGTGATTCCAATGATTGATGGAGGACCTATCCCGATAAGACAGTCTTACTCGAGATGATAGTATGCTATCTGGTTTATCTTTATCATCGTGTACTGCTTTAGGTGACCTTACAGGTCACTATTGCACGTTGATAGAGCCCCTAGGATTCTTGCTTGACTGCCAGCAGTATGAGGGCGATCATATCGTGGGAGCTGGTAGTCTATAAGCATATCCTTAAAAGGTCCATAGTCGTGGGAGTTTCGAGACAGGGCATCGATACTCCAGAGTAGACTAGTGTATACAGTCGAGACCCCGATGAGGGGCGGTGGCCGGTCTAACAAGCTATTGGTGTCAGTTGGTTCACCTAAGATGTATACAAGTGCTCATTGGGTTATGAGTACACCGGACAGGACTCGCCGGGAACATGCTAGTTGGTCTTATACCTGATGTCAGATAGCAGTTCCCTGGTGACATGTGTACAGGTTAGTTCATCGACCTGAGATCGTCATTTTTCTCGTGTGAGTTCCCACTGTACTTTGATTACTACCCTACTACGCTCAAAGGAGACGTGCAAACAGGTTTGTTTACCCCAATCAGAGCAAAGCTCTGTTCAAATTCCAAGGCGGAAGATGAAGCAACTTCCCCCAATCAGAGCAAAGCTCTACTTTGAAAATTTAAACTTTTGTAAATGAAGAAACACTTTAGATTCTTTGCGCTGAACGCAACGCGCCACGTGTCAAAAGTTGATAAATCAGCGCAGCGCCCGAGGCAGTGCACCAATCAGAGCAAAGCTCTATTTAAAACAAAAATTAAAGGAAGCAACGCTTTAAAGCAAGCACTGCGCGACACGTGTCTGCGCAGTTACGCAGGCACAGCTGCGCAAGCGCTGCGCTGCGTGACACATGTCTGCGCAGTTACGGAGGCACAGCTGCTCAAGCGCTGCGCTGCACGATGCGTGTCTGCGCAGTTGCGCAAGTACATCTGCGCAAGCACAGCCGCGCAAGCATTGCGCTGCGCGACACGTGTCTGCGCAGTTGTGCAAGCACAACTGCGCAAGCGCTGCGCGACACGTGTCAAGCGCTGGGGCGTTTACGCCAAACAGAATTAAAATTCTAATAAGATCTTTCTGTTCTTGTTAAAACAAGAAGATTTTCTTCTGTAAAACAGAAGCCCTTAGATCAAAGATCCAACGGTGGGGAAAATTTCCCAAATCACTCAGAGAAAAATCTCTTTAACAAATTTAACTAATTTATGGGCACTATAAAAAGGACCCCAGACTTCAATTCAAAGGCATGAACATTCTTGAAAAATCAAGAGCTTCAAACAGAGAGAACTCTGAAAAAGTTTTCAAGAAAAAGGTAAAATCCTTCACAAAATAGAAGAAATTTCTTCTAATAGATTATTTGATCTAAAAACAAGATCAATGATCTTCACATAATAAACAGTGCTTTGCACTTCTTATGAACCACTGGTTCTTTAAAACAAGAAAAACAAAATAAAGAATAGTGCTTTGCACTTTTATGAACCTTTGGTTCCTGAAATAAAAAGAAAAACTTATTTTTCCTTTGATCTAAATTAGATCAAGGAAACGAATAGTGCTTTGTACTTCTTGTATGAACCATTGGTTCTTGAATCTAAAAGATTCTTAAATCATTGTGCCTTGCACTTGCAAACTGCGCTGTTGCGCTCCTGGATTGGTGCAAGCCACCATAGCACGCCACGTGTTAGCAGCGCAGGCGCAGCGTAGGCGCAGCGCATTAGTGCAGCGCACTGCGCTTGCGCGACACGTGTCAACACTACAAGCGCTTGCGCTCTCTGATTCGCGCAAAGCGCCTGATAAATGCAAGACATTTCTTAAAGGGTCAGGCCCAAATCAAAAAGGCCAAGTAGGCCTAATTAAATTGATGCTCTACATCATTTATAAATGGGCAGAGCCTAAAAAAAATAATAAAAATGCTATGCATTTTAAAAGGGACAGAGCCCAAACATAGTAGATGCCTTGCATCATTCATAAATGAGCAGAGCCCAGAATAAATTGATGCTCTGCATCTTTTATGGGCAGAGCCCAAACAAAAAAATAGAAAATAATGCAATGCCTTATTTAAAAATAGGCCAAGCCCTAGCACAGGTCTAACAGACAAAAAACAAATAAAAGTTGAATATTTTTCAACTGGACTTAGCCCAATCATGGCCGTAAGTCCTCAAACTAAATTGACTGAGCGAGATTGCTCTCCTAAATCAATTTACGACCGGTTCAAGGGTACATCTCTGAACTCCTCTGACACCTATCGTTGTAATCCTTCAACGATGTCAAAGAGGTGATGGGTCCCGACAACCACATATCAACACGGACTGCGGGGTCCTTAAACTCGCGAACCGAAACGTCCTTAAACTAATATCGGACCGAAACGTCCTTAAAGTAATAATAGACAACCACGTCCCTAAACTGGAATACGGACCACCACGTCTCTAAACTGGAGCATGGACCACTACGTCCCTAAACTGGCGATGGACCACCACGTCCCTAAACTGGAACATGGACCACCATGTCCCTAAACTGGAATATGGACCACTACGTCCTTAAACTGGCGATGGACCACTACGTCCCTAAACTGGAACATGGACCACCATGTCCCTAAACTAGAATATGGACCACCACGTCCCTAAACTGGAGCATGGACCGCAACGTCCCTAAACTACCTATGGACCGCTACGTCCCTAAACTGGAACAATAGAGCCTCCAAATGCTCTTTTGCCGGATCTAAACAATCCCGTTTAATTTGATCTTAGCCCTCAAACACGGCTAACATATCCTTAAACATTCAAATGGACTATAAAACTCCAAATCAACTTTGGTTCAAGGGTACATCTTTGAACTCTTCTGACACCTGTCGTTGTAATCCTTCAATGACGTCAGAGAGGTGACGAGTCCCGACGGCCATATATTAAATGGATCACCACGTTAAGTTGATCTTAGTCTCAAACAGGACTAACGTATCCTCAACGAACGTTTAAGTTGATCTTAGCCTCAACACGGCTAATGTAACCTTAAACTAAAAACACCAAACTCAAATCTAAGTAAATACGAATTTGGACTAATCCACGTCCTACGGACGACGGCATTACTCAGTCTCCATATACAATCCACGGGCAACCACAAACAAAACAAACACCCACGACACGAAGTGAAATTCTGGAGAAGAAGAAAGTTGTTACCGCGATGCGGTAGCGTAATTAACTGCAGGGGCTTGCGCCTGCAGGGAAGAGCGTCCCCACAATCAAAAACCCCTCAAGCGAGGGGGAATCTGACGAAGTCTTCTACATCGGCCGCATCCGTCTAAACCTCCGATACATGGTGCCATAAATCAATTTGGCATCTTCGGAGAGATGGACGGATAAAACCAGATAGCATCTGCCCCGAATCTCAGGCAAGACGTCCACCGTGTCTCCGCCGCGTCCTTCGGAGGGGAACAGATTCTGGCATGCCCGGTGGGACCTTTTCCTCTTTCCACTCCACACTTTGTGTGTCATGTTCGCGAACAAATCGCGGTTTGTTATGGTTTCCTGTGGATTCGAGATACTAAGATTTGGTGTCTTGCTCCGTGCAGAGAACTGAAGATCAATGGCTTCAAACTGCACTGCCTGCAACTGCAACTCTCACTCCGTCCTCGCTGGAGGGGTGAGTTATGGGCCCCAAGCGGCCTCCCTTTTCAAGATGCCAGTGGAACAGGTAACTCAGGCCACCGCTGGATTATTCTTCGGTACCATGCTCCCAATGATGAGCTTCAATGCCCCAACGACATCGCATGAAGCTCCAAAGAAGCCGGTCTTTGATCGACTTACCACTGCCGCGACCCCTCTCAACGGGTCGCCTAGTTTCAATACCTCAGTTTTCAACAGACTGAGCCAGAACGTCCGCAAACCTGCGATACCCGAAGCTGCCATCCCAAAGAAGATAGCCATCCCGACTCAAACGGACGAAATCATTGGAAAGGCTCCTCCTTCCGAGAAGTCAGTTTTTACAAGGCTGGCCATTCCGGTTGCTGCTCCAGGCGAGGTCCTCAAAGCTGCTCCTCCTACCCAGGGCAGGGGGCATGAAGAAGCTTATCCAACAACGGAGATGACTCCATCCGCAAGACACACTCGACGTCGCCACTGGCGTCGAGTAAGAAAGGCTGGGGGCAACTCCCCCTCTGGATTTACGCCACCAGCTCCGATGGTGGGGATCGATGATGCTGTTCCAACCGGGAACAGCTTTGAATTGCTGAATACGGTACGCAGAAACTCTCCTACTATGGTGCTAAAACGAACTCCTTCACCTGTAGAAAATACTCCAGAGAAGAGGCTAGAACAGCCCCCTCAACGGCTGTCCTCTAAAATTTACAAAGTCTGGCAACAAGTCCAGGAGTCGGTGATCGATCAAGACTACCTTCAACGACTAAAAAAGGTGAAGGTTCGGCAGGAGAAGGATTACTCCGTCAAGCCACAAAAAGCAAAAGCTACTTGGGTGCCACTACAACGGCTCCTTTAACTCCAATCACTCAAAAAAGGAGGCCGCAAGAAGCCCCTGTGTCTTTGGCAAATCGCAAATACACCGAACAAAAACGCCCCAAGTCTGGGGGCATGGTGGTGCACACCGTTTATATGGCTTCCGGAAAGAAGGAAAGCCGTGCTTCGACGGGTCACCGAGCGCTCACCCGATCTGTGACGAAAGCCGGGAGTAGCAACAGAAGCTTCAGGAAATGATGACTGTGATGGCTGCACTTACCAAACCGAAAGAAAGTTCGGAAGTATCATCAGAGCAGCGTCACGAACAAGAGACTGATGCTGACTTTTTACGTAGAATCCTCAAAAAGAAGGACACAGAAGCCGCAGAACAAGCGGCTAACATAAAACAAATGGCAAACCTCTTCCAAGACATGGTAGGGATGATGTTACAGCCGGACCTTCTAGCTGGAGACCCTCCAGTCATTGTCGGAAATGACGGAGGGGAAACATCTGATCCTCCTCCGGCTCTTTCAGCAGCCATGGAAGAAACTATTTCCAAGGCCGCACTGGATGACTATATAGCTCAGCAGATACGAGCTCATCAGGCGAGTGAAGTGGCTGGGCAAATTGTTAGAACTGGACGGCCCTATCCGGGCTGGTATGACCAAATCAGTTACCCGCTGGGATATACGATCCCTAAGTTCCACGTATATAAAGGGACAGGGAATCCGCATCAACATATCGCTCAATTCAGGGCCTTATGCGGCAACACTGGAGGCGATGACAAACTGTTGCTTCGCCAATTCGTCGGCAGCTTAGCAGAAACAGCCTTTGAATGGTATTCGGAGCTACCTAACGACTCTGTCAAAACATTTGCGGAGATAGAGTTATTGTTTACACAAAGATTCGTGAGTGCTAGTGAACGCACCCCGATAACAGCACTGATAAATGCCAGGATAAAGCCAGGCAAAACGTGGGTCCAATACGCAACATGATGGCGGAACCTATGGTCGAAATGCGAACAACGCGTAGAAGAGGCACCTGCGGTAGGCATGTTCGTAGGAACTCTTGATCCTCAAGCGACCATCTCACAATTCATGATGTTCTTCAGGCCGACCACCTTCCAAGCATTGATCGAAAAATTAGCCCAGATGGACCAGATGGGCCACGGACAGTCTCCTCCAAAACCAGACTCTCGAAATTAGAAAGGAAAAGGGAAGGCGACTGTCGTTGCCAACGCTCAACAACAGTCGAGCAACTCAAAGCCGTTCGTTCACCAAAATAACGCGCATCCACGCCCGTCCCTCGAGGAGAGACTAGGACGTCCTTACTCGTTTCTTCAGAATAAAACGAGAAGACTGTTTGAACTGACAGTACGCAACAGACTCATCAATCTGCCGAATCCAAAACGTCCGTTGCGACCAGGTGATCTCAATAATCCCGATTACTTCCCTTACCACCGAACGGTAAGTCACCCGATCGAGGATTGTTTTGTCTTTAAGGGATGGATCGAGGATCACTACCTACAAGGCAAGTTTGCGCTGTCTGAAAACTGGAAGGTAAACCCACCACAGCCACATACTCCAAAGAAAACAGACGCGCCGGGGGCAACTTGTCATGTGATCTCTCACTCATTGGAAGATGATAAAGAGGCTCCTTGCCCCGAGAAACTGAGGGCGGACCCTGAACCAGAAGTTCCGCGGCCATCAGATGAGTTGATCGATGCCTTCCTGAATGAGATTCGTCTGAAAGTTAAAGCCAATCAAGAACGTGAGATGGCCATAATGGAAGGGGCCAAACACCGACGACTGGACCAAAGAGTCGAGGCACTCCCGTCAAATCAAAAGCCATCCGCTGCGGATAGAAACAAATTTAAGACGAGGAAAAGGTTCGCTAAAGCCCTGTCAGTAAGAATGGTGCTACCACCTTCTGAAGAAAATACTCTCGGTGAAGTAGAGATGCATCCTAACTTCTGCTTATATCATCAGAAGATCACACATCCTACCGAAGACTGTGACTCCTTTAAGTGTTGGTGGCAAGGGTATGTCGCTCAAAAGCAACACTTTAACAGGACAAAGTGTGGAGCTCGTAGACATCAGAAAAATGTGATAGATGAGCGCAAAAGTGCCGCTGACGATTGTCATATAGCCGACTCCAAGGGATCGCAAATTATCACCTTTGGAAACGACTCTAACGAGGAAGCTTCCCTCAACCCTCGCCTCAAGGAATCCATTTCAAAGATGAAAGAATTGAGAAGTTGCGATAACGTTCAGCCGTGTAATTGCACGCTGCTCGAAGAAAATCTCGGCCCCACAAATAAGGGATCGAACAAAAAGGATAAAGGGAAGGGAAAAACAGCCCTCGTAGGCAATGCTCAGCAGCAATCGAGTGGCCCAAGACCGGTTGTTTGCCGAAACAACAAGCAGCAACCCCTCCAAGAAAAGTTGAAATGTCCTTACTCGTTTCCGCAAGATAAAACAAGGGGACTGTTCGAGTTGGTGTTGCGCAACCGACTCATAAATCTGCCGGAGCCAAAACGGCCGTCGCGACCAAATGACATCAATGAGCCTAACTACTGTCCCTATCACCAAGTACTGGGTCACCTGATCGAGGATTGCTACGTCTTCAAAAACTGGGTCGAAGATCAATACCAACAAGGCAAGTTCGTCGTCTCCGAAAACTGGAAGGTAAGCCCGCCATAACCGCACGCATCGGGAAAGATGGAGACGCCGGGGGCATCATGCTCATTAATAGGGAAGGCCCCAGAGACCGAAAATTCAGTAAACTAGAGATTCGCCTCAAATATGGCGACAATGGACCGTAATGTCCTTAAACTAATGACGGACCGAAACGTCCTTAAACTAATAGCGGACCGAAACGCCCTTAAACTAATACCGTAGCATCCGTAGGCTGACGAGATAAAAAAAGAAAAAAAAAGAAAAATATCATAAATAAAAACGGTATGTCCATAAGCAAAAGGGCACGGATGAAAACCCGAAAGGGCTCCGTGAGTAAAAATAGCAGGGCTACCGGCGAGTGTTCGTGAAAACCCGAAAGGGCGCGACCTCGTAAAAAAAAGGTAAATAAAAAATAAAAAATAAAAGATAAAAAAAATGTATGTCCATAAGCAAAAAGGGCACGGATGAAAACCCGAAAGGGCTCCGTAAGTAGAAACAGCAGGACTGCCGGCGAGTGTTTGTGAAAACCCGAAAGGGAGCAACCTCATTAAAGGACACTTACAGGGTCCTCTCGACCTTGTAAGGAGTCGACCTTGTAAGGAGAAACCACCCGTGTGGGATCCTTACGACTCACAAAGGAGCAACACACTTAGGGATCCCCACGATTCCTAAGGAGAAAATACACTTGCGAGATCCTCACGACTCGTATGGAGAACTCTCTTATGGGACCCTCACGGCTCATAAGATTTGAAAGTCTTAAGTTATAGAGACCTAAACCTGTGCTTAAGCAAACCCCATAACTTTCGATATTTCCCTACAAGTGGCTCAATACTGGCCCTTGTATACAATCCACGGGCGCGAATAAACATTTCCCTAACCAAATCTCATCCGTGATTGGGGATATGTGCGCATGATGTACAACCCTTATAAGTCCTCTTGACTTACAAGGAGAAAACCCTCTTGTAGGATCCTTACGACTTACAGAGGAACATACACTTAGGAATCCTTATGATTCCTAAGGTGAAAATACACCTACAAGATCCTTACGACTTGTAGGGAGAAATACCTTTGTGAGACCCTTACGGCTCATGAAGTTAAAAGCCTTAGTCGACAGAACGTTAACCCTGTTCGCTAAGCCACCTTTGATCAACATCGACGAAGGCAAATGATGATTCGCTCCTGGCAATATCCCAGTTGTAGCGGTGCTGATGCCGAAATCGGTGTCTAAACTCAGGTTTACGGTGAAAAACCGGTAGGCCGCACATGCATACGAAATAGCCGAAATGATAGGGCAACTTGCAACAAAATCAACGAGTAAAAATGTATGCATACAAAAATAGCCGAAATGATTGGACAACTCGCAATAAAAAGTAGCGAGTAAAGAGAAAAACAGCCGAAATGATTGGGCACCACGAAAAATAGCCGAAATGATTGGGCAATCGCGACCTTCGCGATATAAAAGCTGAAATGATAGAGCATCGTGGAAGTAAAATAATAATAACAATAATAAATGAATGAAACTTATGCCCTACAGGTTAGATCACATCGATTCCTGTATACAATCTAGGGGCACAAACAAAGAGGGAACCATACCTTTCCAACAGGCTCCATAAAAAAGCGAAGCCAAATCTCAACAGTTAACAGACAACCTAGAGACCATCTAAGCATTCTTCTCATTACAGCAGATGAGATGTCAATAAAGGCGTTCCTTCGCAGTCCATCAAGATGCAGATACAACGCCAACAAAAGACCTTGCGGTCGAAACAAAGCGAAGCGACGGCAAAATCCCAGCTTCATTTCGACATTCGTCTCGATACAGTAGACGCAATGTCAACCCCAGTGCTCTTCCTCCAGCAGGGTTCGGACGTGACAAAGCAAACGAAGCGAAGGCCAAATTCCTAGCTTCAAAGTCTTAACGGCGAGTCATATAAAGCCTGAAAGACAACTGGAGATCGTCTCACACCAGTGCGGACTGGTCACCACTTCGACGTTCGTCTCAACACAGCGGACGCAACATCATCAAACAAATGGAGCCATGGAAAAATCCCTAGTTCCAAACCTCAATGGTTCACCAACAACCTAGAAACAACTACGACGTTAGTTTCGACACAGCAGACGAGTTGTCACCCCAGCGTTCTCCCTCCAGCAAGGGTCAGACGCGAAAATCAAACAAATGGATCCACGGCAAAATCCCTAGTTCCAAACCTCGACGGTTCACCAGCAACCTAGAGACAACTATGACGTTCGTCTCGATACAGCAGACGAGATGTCACCCCAACGTTCGTCTCGACACAGCAGACGCAACATCATCAAACAAATGGAGCCACGGCAAAATCCCTAGTTCCAAACCTCGATGGTTCACCAGCAACCTAGAGACAACTACGACGTTCGTTTCGACACAGCAGACGAGTTGTCACCCCAGCATTCTCCCTCCAGCAAGGGTCAGACGCGACAATCAAACAAACGGAGCCACGGCAAAATCCCTAGTTCCAAACCTCAACGGTTCATCAGCGCCATAAAGACAACCGCGACATTCGTCTCGATACAGCAGACGCAATGCCAGCAAATGAAGCAAAGGCCAAATTCCTAGCTTCAGGTTCTTGACGGCAACTCACATAAAGCCCGAAAGACTATCGGAGATCATCCCACACCAGCGCGGAGTGGTTATGACTCATCGGGGCTCGCCAAAATAAGCTTAACCTCAAGTAAAAAGTGACATGGCAAATTCCTAACGCTTGCTCTTCCGACGGTCAAACTGCCTAGGAAGATTGCTTGAAGACGTCTTGTCCAGCCCCCGAAGGGATCAGAGACACGGCAGTCGCAGGGCTACTCAAACAGCACGATTGCCTATCGAGGAACATATCAGCTTATGCGACGGTACGACAGCCAAAACCCTAAGTACCACAGACCCTAACGGACTTCTGTCGAAAATAGCAGAGGTTAACTATGGCGTTAGGATATTCTTGAGAGAAATGCTCGATTCGTCTCGACTTGTGAAGAAATTGGTGTCTTTGCGAGAAATTTTCGATGCGGCTCGACTCGTGAGATAAAGCCTTAGGCAATAGGCATAAAAGGAGCCTATTTCCTAAGCACTGGGACCCTGCAAGTTGGCCCAAAACGGTCTCTTGCACACTATCCACGGGTCTCACTCTCCAAACTCGAAACTCGACAAGGAGGGAGACAACCGCTTACAGGTCCTCTCGACTCGTAAGAGGGAAAATTCTCTTATAAGATCCTTACGACTTATAAGAGAAAACACACTTAGGGATCCTCACGATTCCTAAGGAGAAAATCCACCTACGAGATCCTCTCGATCCGTAGGGAGAAAAATCTCTATGAGACCCTCACGGCTCATAGAGTTGAAAAGTCTTAGGCGGCAGATCTGACCCTGCGGCCTAAGCCATTGCTATCTCTCGGAGAAATCTAGATGCTTACCCTATTATCTATCAACCCTATTTATTCAGACAGCTACGCACAATAAAAGAAAGAAGGAAGTGACAGGAAGAACATCTGATTTACATTTGATCAAGCGTTCGAGACACACTCATTCATGCATGTGTAAAGAATTCAGAACAAAGGATAAGACAGGCTGAAATGGAAATTTTATATTCATATCATAAAAAGGGGTTCTTACAATCACGGAGAAATAGATAATAACATTATTAAAATGTTTACAAAGGAATAACCTCGAACCCAGGACATGGATTGAGGAACTCGAACATGACCCTATCTATGACTTTCCAAGCCTCGCGGACCATCCTAGTGTGCGTTCTTTCATGAGCACAAGCGTCAGCGTACCCCCTAATGTCTTCCACCCTCCGATAAGCAGCAAATATGGCAGACTGTTGAAAGACCTCGTGCAAGAGATCGATAAGACTGTCTCGCCGTCTCTTCGAGATAAAGTTCATCAGGTACACCGAGTGCATCTTATCCTCGGCGGCATCCAACGCCCTAAGCGGCACACCGGAACAGAATAGGGGAAGCGCCTCCCAGATGGCTCCCACGATAAGCTTAAGGAGGGAGGAACGTCGGGGAAGCAGTGGACCGTTGTATGCGTCGAAGCGGCTCATGATTTCAGCACACTCCGCGTTTGTGAACTCTCGATTTTGAGAGCGGCCAAGTCGGCGGATGTCCCCATAAGAGATGATCTCGTCAAGACTGTACATGTGGGTGTCCATTGTTCTGTGAAAGAAAACCAACAGAATTATCAGAAAGACTGATTAAGCAAAACGATATAATGCACTGATGAATAAAATGCCATCTTTAAACTCCAAAATCAATGAAAAACTCCTAAGATTTCTGTTGTATGATTTGGAAGGAGCAAAGCTCCATTAATGAATTAAGAAAATCCAAGGAAAATCTTTCAGAGAGCAGAGCTCTACTAATGGAACCCTAATAGGGTCCCCTTTAGTTCTTTCTAAATCCCTTTAGACCTATAGAGCAAAACTCTGCTAAGTGAAACCCTAAATGGGTTTCCTTTAGATCAGGGATCTATTGAGAGCAAGGCTCTGTCAATGAAAATTAATTTAACTTAATTTAATTCAAATTAAAATTTTCACCTAAAAGTTTTAAGAGTTTAACTCTTGAAGTTCTTGAAAATAAAGAGCAAGGCTCTGAGTTCTGAAAGTAAAATTCTTAAAAGATGATGATCATCTGTTGATGACCAAAAGTCCTATTTATAGGCATCGAATGCCCTTTCAACTTCCAAGGGTTGCCGCGACGGTTGAAATTCTGCCACCGCTGCGCTCACGTTTGGGGGCCACGTAAGCGCAACAGTGGGGGGGCATTTGTTTACCCCAATCAGAGCAAATCTCTGTTCAAATTCCAAGACGAAAGATGAAGCAACGCTTCATCTTTCCCCAATCAGAGCAAAGCTCTATTTTGAAAATTTAAACTTTAGTAAATGAAGCAACGCTTCAGATTCTTTGCGCTGCGCGCAACGCGCCACGCGTCAAAAGTTGATACATCAGTGCAGCGCCCGAAGCAGCGCACCAATCAAAGCAAAGCTCTATTTAAAAAAAAATTAAAGGAAGCAACGCTTCAGTTGTGCAAGCGCTACACTGCGCGACACGTGTCTGCCAGTTACGCAGGCACAGCCGCGCAAGCGCTGCACTGCGCGACACGTATCTGCGCAGTTGCACAAGCACAGCCGCGCAAGCATTGAGCTGCGCGACACGTGTCTGCGCAGTTGCGCAAGCACAACTGCGCAAGCGCTGCGCGACACGTGTCAAGCGCTGGGGAATTTACACCAAACAGAATTAAAATTCTAATAAGATCTTTCTGTTCTTGTTAAAACAAGAAGATTTTCTTCTGTAAAACAGAAGCCCTTGGATCAAAGATCCAACGGTGGGGAAAATTCCCCAAATCACTCATAGAAAGATCTCTTTAACAAATTTAACTAATTTATGGGCACTATAAAAAGGACCCCAGACCTCAATTCAAAGGCATGAACATTCTTGAAAAATCAAGAGCTTCAAACAGAGAGAACTCTTGTCACGACCCAAAATTGGCCCGTGACGGCCCTAATACTACGCAACGCCCAAAGACGCCACGTAGTAAAAGAAAGCCAAACCCAGAAATCTAAACCATGAAAATACGGAAAAGATAAACTAAGTTTTGAAACATTTGAAATCTCAACCCAAATTCTTTAAAAAGATCTACTTTCTTTCTTTAAAATTGTAGCAACACCCCCTTTTTGTAAAGACAAGTCAAGATGAAAGCAACACAAACATAATGACAGTAGAGAAAAAGCTGTATATATAAAAGACATCAAATCCACAATAATACACATAACGTCCTCACCAAGTCTCTATGTCAAATATACAATCGTAGATGGAGAGTACAAATACAACGAATATACAATATGAAATACAGATAACCATCTAACCCACCTAAGCAAAATGGTACTGTAAGCTGATGCGATATCTGTAGCAAAAGGTGGTAGCTGGATAGCTGAATAGAGGAATAGCCTGCCTCGACTACTCTGGGGAACAACCTGAAACACCTGTGGCACAACGGGGGTGAGTTGCCAACTCGTGAATAGTATAAAACATATACAGGAAATCGCAGGAATGCACGTACAGCATGAATCTAAGATATGCGATTACAGTAGTAATATGTCATGCAATGCTGAAATAAGGAGAGTACACTAGCAGGTACAATCAATATATGAAGCAATAGTAACATGACAAAAGTATGCAATAACCATGCAAAAAGGATATGAGAATATAGATATGCAACTATCATAAGGGTACACTAACAGGTACTGCCACTATATGAATCTGTGCATAAAAATAAGTAAGGGTGAGGTATAGGGTGGAATATGTCATTTCCACGGAAACCTGATATCGTGGCAGGATCACAATCCATCAAGACACTCAAATCCCAAATCCTCAAATCAGCCCCCACATTGGGCTTTCACAATATATAAGTCTCACATCACCTCAATGTACAATACATCAATCTCATTCATATCCAAAATCCAATCTCAATGAATCACCTATATCCCAAGTCGAATCCCAAGTAAGTTTCTAACATCCTAAAGGTAAATATATGCAGAAATGAGTATGATAGGGGCAATACACATATATTAGCGTCCCATTCCACTAATATTGGTGTGAGGGTATATATAACAACGGCTAATCCCCTGTTATATATACAAAAAGGGGTTAAAGAAATATCATGAAAACAGTGTGCCAAGCATCGACACAGAAATCCTCGTATATCGGGCTCCGTCAGTCCGGATCGGCCCACGGGGTCCGCCTGTGGTATCGGCCCTCGGCCCCGACAGTACAGATCCTCCCGCATCCATCTCTCGACTCTGGCCAGTAGCCTCCGGACAACTGCCAGGTCCAACCAATCACCGGTAGGTACTCGCCCGCCTCCAGGCTCAATCGGCAAACCCATCGATCTTCTTGCCGAGGGGAACCATACCGGGCCCCACCATGTACTCTCATACGGCAAACACACCTCGTATGGAGTATAATCAGCACCGATAAAACTCATGGGGGACGCTCAAATATCATATCAAGGAAACCGGGTTATTTCATGTATGCATAATTTCATGAACTCCCACGGTTCCCAAATCCCGAAAACATCATATAAAATCCAGATAAACAATGCGCAATCCAAGAATAATGTATGAGATATATCTGAATGCGAGCAGGTAAACAAAAGTATATAGCTGAACCAGATGTATGCGAAATCAAGATAAGGTACAGCTAAGTAACATCAGTAAATGTAAATATGCGACAACCACCGAATATGTGTCTAAACATACAGGTGTAGCAAGGTATAGGTATCTACCTATAGGAACTGATGTCGTATACCCCCCTGGGTATAAGTAACATAAGTAGGAAATCCCTCCCGGTAAGTAAAATATGTAGGAGGTATACCTGTAGCTGTATCGCAAGGTGAAAATATACTTATCACTAAAGGTATGATACACTATAGGTATACCGAAAAGCTAGATGTCATGTGAGGCAAGCAATAGTAGCTATAAGGGGCAGTGTGTGACATAGCAATTATTGACGGTGTGTGTGTAGCATACAATCCGTGTTCGTGCAACATGAACCGTCAATAATGTGTGTAGTGTCCTACGGCTGCTAGTCACGGTATAACTATATCAAGGAAATGCAGTAAGGCGCAATTCTACAATGACGTAGAATGTGCGACAGGTAATTGAATCCTAGCCCAGACGCATAACGCCATGCGGGCGATTCCCCTGTAGATGTTAAATCTACTCACCTATACTCCACGCTAGGTGAATCCTACCATCTGCTCCCCCTGTAGCCGTGTCCGTAGTTCCTGCCTGCAAACCTGCAAATACGACATAAAAATCATATATAAGCCAAAATATTCCGCGAAACGCGATATCGAATCGAAACGAGAAACTCGCGTCGCGAACTAAACGCGCGTGTGCACGATACGCTGAATCGTGTGTATACGCGTCTAAAACCTTCGCGACACGCCGCAATACGCTGGATCACAGAACCCACTCACGTATCGCGCGTATCGCGCAAACACAATTAACACCAAAACGACATATGATCCCAGATTTTCCTACAGGCCAAAACTTACAAAACTAGACATACCAAAACACTACACTACACAGCAGGGACCCCTACACCAAAACCCCAACACCCTACCCCCCTTCCTGGCCGCAAATTGCGGCCAGAATGCTCAAATCTGCGGCCCGGTTTGGGAGAGGGTGGCTCGTGTTTTGGTGGTGGTATCTAGACCTAACAAGCATGCTCCAGTTTCTCCAATTTTTTTCTGTAGGGTCCGGGTCAATAGCAGATTCCAGAAAGTCACAATGTCGCTTCAAAACACCAATTTAGCACAATAAGGAAAACCTATGGTATTTTAGTGTAATCTGGCTATTCCTTAGTTGAAGTGGCCTTACTAATACTAAATTAACCTAAGGTAGCTAAGACAATCAACAATTTACCACCATATCTCACAATCACCAAAATCTAGCACTAATTTAGCTAATTTAACACTAACCGACACAAAACCACACACAAGCTAGCAAACTAGGAAATTGGGTTAAGAAAATATACCCAAAAAGACCCTAGAGAGCAAGTGAAGAAGTGGGGAAGAGCTCTTGCAAGTGCTGGGGTTCCTGTTGCTGCTGTTGCTGCTGCTTCTGATGATAAAAATGATGTCTGCTGCTGCTGCTGATGGATGATGAGGATGCTGATGATAATGATGATGATGCTACTGCTGCTGGAGATGTTGTTGTTGTTGCTGCCCCTAGTGTTGGAGCTGCTGCTGCTGAAGAGGCTGATGATGATGATGTTGCCACTGCTGCTGTTGCTATTGTTTTTGCTGCTGTGGTTGCTGCTGGGGCAGCTGCTGCTGCTGATGGATGTGAGTGTGTGTGTGTTTGAGAGAGTGAGTGAAAAGAGAGGAAATGAGTGAGAATGAGACAATGCAACAACCGCCCCCCCCCCTCTTCTCACCCTCCCTCACTACATTAAAGAGGCATGGCTCACCATGTAGCCATGCTCCTTCTCTCTCTCCAAGTCAACAAGAAGTCAAACAAAACAAAAAAATTCCATGTCAAATTCATTTTTCATTTATACAACCATAACTATTTAACCCAAAACACCTAATAAGAATTAATTAGCTTAAAGAGAATGGGTTAATCCATCATGCTTGCTAATCATGGTCTAACCCCATCTCTAAACCCTAGTTTACATGCATAAGTGTGTGTGTGCCTAACAAAATTCTAATAAAATACACAATAAATAGGATAAAATATTTAAAACTTAATTTGGTAAACTTTTTATTAAAAACCACACTTTAAAATATAAATAGCTACAAAACACATTCTAAGGTGTTACAATCTCCCCCCCCCCCTAAAAGAAATTCGTCCCCGAATTTAAAAATATACTGATACGCGTACCTTCAAAGGGAAGATTAAAATCCTCAAATCTCGCTCGCAGCCTCCCAAGTGACTATCTCACTATACAGCTACGCCCAAGAAACCCTTCACAGATGGCAATACCCTTGACCGATGTCCCTCCACCTGCTGAGCCATTAACACACATGGCTGCTGGTGAACGAAAGATCGCGTCCAGCTAAAAGGTCTGGTGCTAAATCATATGAGAAAAGGTCGAGAAGGTAATTGTAGAGTATCGTCACAAGGAATACGGGGTGAAATTCTAATAATCTGGGCGGAAGTGCCAAATTAAAGGTAACGGAACTAACTCTCTTATAGGACCTAAAAAGGACCTAAAATCCTGGGATAAGCTTCCCAACATCCAACACGTCATTCATCGGAAAGTCCATAGGAATACATGATCTGTCCTACGAACTCGAGTCTATGACCAACACAGTCGTCACAAGACCTCAGTTCGAAATGGACAATCCCCATCCTGACCTAACACAACTGGACCGTCTCCGAAGTCTCTAGACTAGCTGGGGTCCAAAGTCCTACTTACGCAGAGTCAGAGGAACAAAAGACTGGTGATCGACACGACCTAACCCCTAAGCCTAAGGGTGGCCAATTGGAGTGTCTCCTGATAACAGCTATCGAAAGAGAACCCTAACGATGGCGAGTGACGATCCCAAGCTGCTGACGACCAAACAAAACAAACACACAACTTAACAAACACAAATGAGCACATTGAGTAAGACCGGACGACAAGATTCCGAATGGAGTCATACCCTGACTAAACTTGGGTAGAAACCATAACGAATTTCGTGGAGATCTGCTCCCATTCCTACTTCGGAACGGTAAAAGGTTGCAACTCTCCAGCCGGCCTCAGATGCTCGACTCAAGCACACAACAAGACTGACACCTTGAAACGAAACCTGAAACTTCTCTTTACATCCCTGTCCACTCGTAACTATCTCACAAGTCACGCCAGAACTGGTGGAACTTGAATGTATATTGAGAGTTGACAGATGTGCATTGCCCTAGGATTCACATCGCTACCCGATAAGATCAGGTACACAAACGCGTCCCTAACTTAGCACACCATTGTCACAATTCAAGGTCTCTGAATCATTACCCAGCCGAGTATGCTCAAGTATCTCTGACGTACGAGCTTCGACGGGCGGTGTCTCGCGAAAATGATTTAAGGAAAGTGGTCGGGCGCGGACATGAGCAAGCGGTCCCCTCCGTAGAGACGAACTAAAGCTATACTCAACGATCACACAAGAACTGTAAATCTGCAGAAGACTGTCACAACAATCAACATCCGCTGCAGGGAGATGTACTCTAAACTCTGGTGGTCCGTGGAAAATCTGATATGACTCTCAAGCAAGTAGTGTCTCCAAATCTCCAACGCAAAACCACCGCGGCCATCTCTAGATCATGAGTGGGATATCCTTCTCGTACTTCCTCCAAATGTAGGGAAGCAAAAGCGATGACTCTGTAGTGTCACATCAGTACACCATCGAGCCCACTCAAGAAACATTACAGTTAAACATCAAAGTCGCCCGAACCAAAAGCAAAGAAAGAACTGATGCAGTTGCTCACTGAATCTTCAACTGCTGAAAACTCTGTACACATGCCTCAGTCCAAAGAAAAGAAACCTCCTTACTGGTCAATTCAGTCAACGGTGCAGCACTACTCTAGCAATCCTGCATGAAACGGCGGCAAAAACCTGCTAAGCCCAACAATCTGCGGATCTCCGTCCTGCACACAAGTCTGGGCCTAACCTGTACGGCCACGATCTCCTTCGGGACCATACGGAACCGTATCCCGTGACTACAAGACCTAGGAGTCAACACAAACAAGCCTGAAGAAACACTCCGAGAATTTAGCAACTGCTGGTGCTCTCCCAGTATCTGCATAACAAATCCTCAAGTGCTACTCCTGTCCCTCAAGACAAATTAAGTAGACCAGAGTGTCGTAAATAACACAACAAAACCTTGTCGAGGAACGGCCTGCAGAAATCTGGTTCATCATATCTGCGAATGCAGCTAGGGCATCAGGGAATCCAACGACTCACCGATACACACAAAGCCCGTAGCACGCATAAGGCAGTCTTCGGAATGCCATCACTCCGAATCCGCAATAATGATGACCTGATCCCAGGCAAACTTAGAAAAATGTCTCGCACTCTGGAGCTGATCGAAGAAATCGTCACGGCGAGGTGAAGGATACCTATCCGCACCGTAAGCCGGTTCAATTGACGATCCGTCGATACACAACCTCCAACTGCCGTCTTCCTCCTGGACAAACAGAAATAGGAGTTTCCAAAAGCGAAACACTCAGACGCACAAAACTCCCCAAACCACAACTCTGCAGCTGATCCTTTAAGCTCCCTCAGCTTCGCCGGCCCATCAGGAGCAACGTCGGAAAAACTCTCGCACGAAGGAACCCGGTCCGACAATCCCACTGTGGCTCCTGTATCACGAATGAACGCCAAGAATCCACGACATCTCCTCAGAAGCCGACTAGCTAAAAGGCTGAATTCAAGCTGTAAGAGGCGGCACAACTATCCACCTGTACAACAAGAACTGACTTGCCGGGGAAAACAAAACCTAACTTGCTTCCACACGGTAGTCCACAGACGCCTAGCACGCAATTAACCAATCCATGCCCAGGAGAACGTCAAATCCAACATCTTTAGAAGGATCAAAACGACGGACGAAACTCTATCTCCCATCAGATTGGCACAAAACTGAAATACGTGTCGCGCAACAAAAGAATCGCTGACATAAGTTAACACCACTATGACTAATCTACTCAACCACGGTACAAGCAAGAGGACAACGAATACATCAAAAGAACATATAACTCGAGGTACCTGAAAACTCCACATTGGACGTCTGCGCGTCCCGATGAGTAGAAGCAAACTCATGTGTCTGTCCTCTACTCGCAGCTGGATGAACTCCTCTAGTAGACTGAGCCCTCTGAGCAAATCTTCCACGTCCATGGCCTCTCTGAAAACGATCATGACGAGGTGCTAAGGAACAATCCCTGACGAAGTGCTGAAGGCTCCCGCATCGAAAACATCCACGTGCTGACTGCTGACCATCCTGGGGATGAGAGCTGAACGACTGCCCTCGTCCTAAGCCTCTGCTACTCCCGCGACGGCCACGAAATCTGTCTCGACGACCAAACCTCTGTCTCTGGGCTGGTACACCGGTATGAGTCCTCCACTGTCCTGGAATATGTTCCTCGTCAACTGGAGCTGCAACCACTGGTGCTATGTAGGTGACGGACTGTTGCATGCTGACTGTAAGGGACAGCTGAGTAACAGGGGTAACAACCTCCTTTCGTAGCTCCCGAACGACGTCAACTAAAGAACTCATCGTCTGGCGGAACTCCTGCATCTCTACCAAAAGTCTATCCATGGTATAGGTCGTAGGCTGATCCGTCTGCACCTGTGCAACTAGAGTGCCATCCTGGTCAGTACTCGTCTCACCCGAGCTAACCCTGACCTCGGCCCTCGCCGCATCGCTCTGAGTCCCCATAGTCATCGGCGGCCAGGCTATAAATAGATATAAGATGAGATTCGATAAGAATGAGGAAATCGAGTCTCAAGGATATGAATCATCAAGGAAGGAATGTCAAGCAAATTGTACTTAGGTCACTTAATGCAAGGTACCGCGCTGTGGGTATGCGGCAGACATACACACACTACGCTACTCTGCTTAAGCTACCTACTCCATCATACTAAGGTCATCCTACACTCCGAAAGGTAAAACCTAACGCTCTGATACCAACTTTTGTCACGACCCAAAATTGGCCCGTGACGGCCCTAATACTACGCAACGCCCAAAGACGCCACGTAGTAAAAGAAAGCCAAACCCAGAAATCTAAACCATGAAAATACGGAAAAGATAAACTAAGTTTTGAAACATTTGAAATCGCAACCCAAATTCTTTAAAAAGATCTACTTTCTTTCTTTAAAATTGTAGCAACACCCCCTTTTTTGTAAAGACAAGTCAAGATGAAAGCAACACAAATATAATGACAGTAGAGAAAAAGCTGTATATATAAAAGACATCAAATCCACAATAATACACATAACGTCCTCACCAAGTCTCTATGTCAAATATACAATCGTAGATGGAGAGTACAAATACAACGAATATACAATATGAAATACAGATAACCATCTAACCCACCTAAGCAAAATGGTACTGTAAGCTGATGCGATATCTGTAGCAAAAGGTGGTAGCTGGATAGCTGAATAGAGGAATATCCTGCCTCGACTACTCTGGGGAACAACCTGAAACACCTGTGGCACAACGGGGGTGAGTTGCCAACTCGTGAATAGTATAAAACATATACAGGAAATCGCAGGAATGCACGTACAGCATGAATCTAAGATATGCGATTGCAGTAGTAATATGTCATGCAATGCTGAAATAAGGAGAGTACACTAGCAGGTACAATCAATATATGAAGCAATAGTAACATGACAAAAGTATGCAATAACCATGCAAAAAGGATATGAGAATATAGATATGCAACTATCATAAGGGTACACTAACAGGTACTGCCACTATATGAATCTGTGCATAAAAATAAGTAAGGGTGAGGTATAGGGTGGAATATGTCATTTCCACGGAAACCTGACATCGTGGCAGGATCACAATCCATCAAGACACTCAAATCCCAAATCCTCAAATCAGCCCCCACATTGGGCTTTCACAATATATAAGTCTCACATCACCTCAATGTACAATACATCAATCTCATTCATATCCAAAATCCAATCTCAATGAATCACCTATATCCCAAGTCGAATCCCAAGTAAGTTTCTAACATCCTAAAGGTAAATATATGCAGAAATGAGTATGATGGGGGCAATACACATATATTAGCGTCCCATTCCACTAATATTGGTGTAAAGGTATATATAACAACGGCTAATTGTTCATATCAGAATATTGCATTTTATACCGCCCATTCTTACGCTCGTGTGTTTATAGGTAGGTGCTTTTAATCCGTGTTTGTTACATGTTTACAGATTACAGGTTTCCAGTCCAAATATTGTAAATCAAGACAAAATCTCCACAGTTACGTCAAAATACAGAACATCTGTCACAACAGATAAAAGCCGGGTTCCGGTCATCCATATCCGTCCAGTGCCGAGTACCGGTTCCAGATACAAGACATGTGACAGTGGTCATTCGTGTCTGGGACAAGCACAGAGCACGAGGGAGGCTACACAAGAATCAATGGGTGCGCGGAGCTTGAGGGAGAGAGAAGTCAAAAGTGAAAAAGATAATGCAATCTTGGACTAGGAATCTGAAGATATTCTGGAAGCAATTATCAGAAAATATGTGTACCAGACAACAGGGGACAGAAGACCAGGGATGTACACAGAAGACCACACCCTAATACCACTATAGGAGCGCGGATCCGCGGCCATAGGGGGGCATAGGCGGCGGATCCGCGGCTAGGTGGGGCCCTCTCTGCATCAACTTTTGGGGGTATTTTGGGTGTTTCATTTTATGTCTGCTGGTTGCCCTAGAACTCCATTCTCCTGCCTATAAATACAGCAGATCTGAGCCAAACCAAGGGGAGCTTTTCTTTAGCCTCTTTTTTGTGTAGTTTTGTTCTTTTCTTCTTCTTCTTCATTCTTTCTCCATTAAAATTGTAGTGAGAGCTTTTTGAGTGGAAGATTAATGAAGATGAGGGTTTTTTATCTTTCTTGTTAGTTTGCTCCCCCTTGAGATTCTTGCTTTCTCTTGATCATTCAACCTCTTCATTGAGCTTGAATGGTTAAGGGTTAGTTATTGATCTTAAGGGTCGTATTTTCTCACGGGACTAGCACTTCATTTCACATGCGTTCTCTACCCTTCCCTTGATCTTGCAACCTCTTCATTGAGCTTGCAAGTTTAAGGGTTGGCTATTGATCACATGCTTGTCTTGAGTCCTAGTTTCGTATTCTTTTTATCGCTTTTTATTACTTGCTTTTTATTACCTTGTCTTTAATTATTTGCAATTTAATTCATGCACTTTCCTTCTTGTAATCTTTTCTTTTATTTGTTCTTTTCTTTTTGTTCTCTTTTGTTCATTTTGTGAATGTTGTAATTATTATTGTTGTTAAGAATCCATATGATATTGTAAGTTAACGTTTCTTTGCCAATTCCTTTTCCCGTTATTTTCCATTTCAACTTCGCCCAAACCATACGCAAGCGCTCCGTTAGGCACCCTATCCTGACAAGGAAACGGTGATTCCTAACCACGACCGGTTGCGTTCGGTTTGGCCGGAGGCGAAAGCAAGAGACAAGAACGGAAGGACAAGGGTAAATAAGCCGGATTCCACGAATACCGCGCTTAAATCCCCTAATCTACGTTGTTGCCGATTGCTCGAGCTTCAATTGGTCAAGACTCGGCTCAAAGGTTTTGAGTACGGATTTTTTTAGCTTACAATCTCGTATTTTCTTCTTAACAACTTTATACTTGCAAATAAACACATAGGTTAGATCAAACAACATACAGATTCTTTATTAACTCGTCTAAGACAAGAAGGTAAGATACAACCATCTCCCTGTGGACCGACCCGTGCTCAACCGGCTAGCTGCAAAGCGACACCGTCCTGATCGCGGTTACACTTAAATTCTTTGAACATCCGACACGCCAAAAGCGTGCGATCAAATGGCGCCGTTGCCGGGGAGACGGTAGCGTATTTTCTTTCTTGTTATTCGGGTTAATATTCATTTTGTATATATTTATAAAAAAAAAAATCTTTTTGTTTTTTTTGATAATTTTTGTGGGCAAGAGTGCAGATTTTTTCAAGTTTGCAAACTGCGATTGTGGGGAGCAAAGTGTGCATTCAAGGAAAATGTGATTACGAAGTACAGTGCCAAAGATCCGGGTAGTTTGACTCGCGCAAGCGAACCCTTCAAGCTTACCAGATTTGATTCAACGGGGGTTTCCTAACCCAAAACTTAAACGGTACGTACTTTACTAACACCTTCTTCTCAAATCCGACGCTTCCAATATACTATTCTTTGCAGGATTCTTTGCAAGTTCGCAAGCAAACGCCAAAATTGACTAACCCGTATTTGTTGCAGCGCCGCGCTTAAACTAAAAAAAACGATTGTTTGATTCTTTATAGAATTTTTGAATTGCGCATTGCATACTTTAATACGGACTTAAGGGCAAGCGAACCCCACAACATACGGTAAAGGATTTCATCACCTTTTCCGTGGCCCACAAATCACGAACTTGAGCATAACGTTTACCCACACAAATTTTAAAAGAAATTAGACTTTAAGCCTTAAGGACTTCGCGCTCACTAGGAGAAGTTAACTGTGTTTAGAACCTTGCTTAAAGGTATATTGTTTACGGGGTGTCTAGGAAAGTGTTAACGGCGAAACCGCCAAAAGAGAAAGGGTTATTTAATTAAGGAACTTCGCGAAAGCGTTAGAAAACCTCCCCTTATCTCTGCACTTACCTGGCCTCGTGATCAGAGTATCTTGAGCCTGTTTCTCGACACAGTTTTACTTCGACAATCAAGTTCTGGAGCAGGTCTAGTTGACCTAGGTTAACCCTAGAACGATTAGGTGTGTGGTATTTTTTGTGTCGTGATTGTTTTTGTCCATATTCTTTTTGTGTGTATACTTCATTCTTTTGTTAATATACTAAAAAAAAAATTATCACATTCCTTTTCCCCTCCTTTTCTCTGCCTTTCTCTCTCTCTCTTCATATCATGGGTACTCCACCTCGCAAAACTCTTGCCGAACTTTGGTACCCACAACCAGACATTACTTCCTACGGTTCTTGTTTTGGCCGAACTTCGAACGACCCCTCCATGCCAAAAATTTCTTTGAAAGATCGGATAGACGCGTCTAGGACAAACAACTGGACCCCGCAATCCACTTCGTATCAACCGTTTCAAACATTCACCCTTTCTTGTGTTGATACCCTTTTTGAAAGTCCAGTTGTAACCCCGAGACCAATGTCCATTGCTGAACATATTGCACAATCTCGTAGCCGATCTTTCACTCCTTCACCGCTTCAAATTCTTTTGATCAACAATTCCATTCACCTTCTTATCCCAATGTTGATCCCACTCCTGTCCAGCCATTCAATTCCTACCAGTCCTACCCAACTTTTACACCTTCCCTAGACATTGCTTCTACACAGCCTTTTGGGAATTTTCAGTATCCAAACA
Source organism: Agapanthus africanus (assembly GCA_030015575.1). Taxonomy (NCBI): domain Eukaryota; kingdom Viridiplantae; phylum Streptophyta; class Magnoliopsida; order Asparagales; family Amaryllidaceae; genus Agapanthus; species Agapanthus africanus. The sequence continues at coordinate 979,497,866 of CM057337.1, forward strand.
ACTTTGAATCTTTTACTGAAACCCCCTCACAACCCATGTCTAGTCTGGAACAATCGTTGGAAGACTTTAGGGTAGCGTCAAGCCAACAGATGATGGATTTGAATGCGTCCATGGCCACTCTCATACAACCTACTGACTCGGTAGCTAGTTTCCAGCTAGCTCCAAATTTTCCAATGTATGAAGAGGCGGTAGGACAGGCTGTGAATTTGAGTGGAGAGAGTAAGATGTACCCCCTTACAAATCAAACCTACCCGTCCCAAGTTGAATCCCACAACTCTTGTTTTGAAAGTCTATCGAGTGTCCCACATGCTTTATCAATTGAAGATAGAATGCTTAATGAGTTGTGCGACTTTGTAGTGTTTGATTTACCTGATTGTGAAGGGTCCCTTCCAAGTGAAACCAATCCCAAACCTTTTGACCTCTACACCTCCACTCTAGAACCTGAATCAATTGAAATCCATGCTTTTGTAGAGGTGTCTGAGAATATTGATTTTCACTTGACTGAGGATATCGACGCTGGGAATATTTTGGATGATGAACCCGTAGATTTGACTGAGTTTTTCTCTCCAATTCATCATCCCGAGTCATTAACTGTTTTTCCCGAACAACATATGCGTCTGGACTTTGATGAAATATGCATGGATGAGCTTAACTTTGAGGAGAATTCTGAGGATAGTTTTGAGGATGAACCAGTTATAATTGATGAGTCGGATTTTCCACTTCATCCTGTTCCTTCCACTGACTGTGTACACCCTCCTGAACCTTTAACCGATAACCTTCCTCAACCACTTCCCTCCATCCTTTCCATCGTTCCGACCTTGCAAGAACCCGTCTCACTTTCATTTACTATGTCTGGTTTACCAAGTTCGGCGTACCCATGGTTTCTCACGAACCTTGAGGGATTTGACCCCATTTCTCGACGGGTAAATATATTAGCACAATCGCTTTTCACACATCGGTCATCACAAATTGTGCTAATCTATTTACTCCATTTGCACCCTCAAGTTCGTATTCCACTTCTTTTTCCCTTCCGCCATTCTTCTTCCTCTCATATACCGAGACCGTATCCCGCTTCTCTTCGCATACGGTCTCGCGTATTGTCCTTCTCTTTTCTCTACGCCTTCTTCCACCAACCTGTACATTATCGCGATAAAATCTTTGAATGGTTGGTGCTCACTTTTGGCCTGTGTAAGGCCTTGTATAGCTTGATACTGTTCTCTTCCCCCCCCCCCTAATCCTGAATTTCAACGCTTAACAGTGGAAACACTGTTTTACTTAAGTTTGGGGGGGACTCCTTTTTTGTATATATTTTTTTTGTTTTCCTTTTTTTTGTATATAATTTGTTTTTGGGGGAGCGCCGACAATTTTGACCCTCTTGGTATAGCCTGACAGTGAGGGCACTGTCAAGTTTAAGTTTGGGGGTGTGCTCGGTAAGCTTTCTTCCTTCGCATTCATATGTATATTTTGCATCTGCATTTTAAAACCATAAAATCCATAAAAATCTGAAAATTTTCTTAAAATATAAAAACTTTTTTGTCAAGTTAGCTAGTGGGAGAACTCTGATTCAACATTCGACGGTTTTTGTTTGAAAAAATAGGAATAACTAAATCTTATGTTTAGATTTTGAAAACCTGAAAGATAACTCTCCTTTGAAGTTAACTATAGCTGATATACGTCTTTACATCACACTACACGTGTCGTAAGATTTTGGGAATTAGATGACAAGTCTTTCATGTTTAAACTTTTAAACAGATAAATGATTTTCTGAGGATCAAATAGGTTTGTTCTGAAATAAGTAATGTCAAGAATAGTTTATGAAGTAAAGCGAATATGAAGGAATGTTATTGATGCCGTAATTGGAGCTAAGTCTGAAAAATAACCCATCGGAAACTTGATTGGAATGATTACACACCAAACCCACTAAACACGTCTTTTATCCAAAAAAATATTTGAACTGCCGGTTATACCTCCGTTCGTATTAAATCATCTGATTTTCACGTCAAACTGTCTTTTGTTTTTGGACCTAGGTAACTTGAGTAATTAAGTCCGCTGGGGTGTTTCTACACCTAATGCCCTAAAACCAACTGGTTTGGGTGCATTGGCCCAAAGCTCGCTAAGAAGCCTAGAAAGTCCAGTTTAAAAAAAAGTCAAGCAAGTGTTCTCTCCGAATTAAAATTCCTAACGGTTCTTTGTGTGAGAATAATCTTGATAAAAGACAGGCTTTTATAAAAAAAATTTTAACGGAGATATGAAGGTTTTATTCTATGATAAAGACTATTGTACGTTCACAGAGGTGTGTATGAAATGAAAACAAGAAAAAGGTGGAGTGAAAAATACGACTTATTTTCCTGTTAGGGAAGATAGAAATTCTGAAGTTGAAACCTTACTGGAAAACGAAACTTGAAAAATGCTTAACTCTTTATAAAACTTATGTGATCCTTTTAAAATTGTTATCTGGGTTTTATTGTGCGACATGATGACTTTAATCGATCCTTCTGGAACTTAACGACACTATTTGCACTGCACGTAAAGACATATAAAATCTGTAGTTAAATAAGATGTGAGGTGTGAAAACTAAAGGTTCGATAGTCTAGACTTAGGATTATAGAATTGTTATTTTCTGAAACAAACTTTAGGGGTTTGAATCTTAGTTATTTTACAAAACTAGCTTGACTGGATTTTGTGGGTAGTATCCGCTGAAAACCCTCAGGAGACAACACTCCTCCTACTAGGGACACCTAGAGGTTTAACGGCTCGTTGCACGCGCTCAGTGGAATCGCGTTCCCTGCGAAAGTGCGGTTAGGATTTTATTTTTGTGAATAATTGGTTTTGCTCGGGACGAGCAAAGGTTAAGTTTGGGGGTATTTGTTCATATCAGAATATTGCATTTTATACCGCCCATTCTTACGCTCGTGTGTTTATAGGTAGGTGCTTTTAATCCGTGTTTGTTACATGTTTACAGATTACAGGTTTCCAGTCCAAATATTGTAAATCAAGACAAAATCTCCACAGTTACGTCAAAATACAGAACATCTATCACAACAGATAAAAGCCGGGTTCCGGTCATCCATATCCGTCCAGTGCCGAGTACCGGTTCCAGATACAAGACATGTGACAGTGGTCATTCGTGTCTGGGACAAGCACAGAGCACGAGGGAGGCTGCACAAGAATCAATGGGTACGCGGAGCTCGAGGGAGAGAGAAGTCAAAAGTGAAAAAGATAATGCAATCTTGGACTAGGAATCTGAAGATATTCTGGAAGCAATTATCAGAAAATATGTGTACCAGAAAACAGGGGACAGAAGACCAGGGATGTACACAGAAGACTACACCCTAATACCACTATAGGAGCGCGGATCCGCGGCCATAGGGGGGCATAGGCGGCGGATCCGCGGCTAGGTGGGGCCCTCTCTGCATCAACTTTTGGGGGTATTTTGGGTGTTTCATTTTATGTCTGCTGGTTGCCCTAGAACTCCATTCTCCTGCCTATAAATACAGCAGATCTGAGCCAAACCAAGGGGAGCTTTTCTTTAGCCTCTTTTTTGTGTAGTTTTGTTCTTTTCTTCTTCTTCTTCCTTCTTTCTCCATTAAAATTGTAGTGAGAGCTTTTTGAGTGGAAGATTAATGAAGATGAGGGTTTTTTATCTTTCTTGTTAGTTTGCTCCCCCTTGAGATTCTTTCTTTCTCTTGATCATTCAACCTCTTCATTGAGCTTGAATGGTTAAGGGTTAGTTATTGATCTCAAGGGTTGTATTTTCTCACGGGACTAGCACTTCATTTCACATGCGTTCTCTACCCTTCCCTTGATCTTGCAACCTCTTCATTGAGCTTGCAAGTTTAAGGGTTGGCTATTAATCACATGCTTGTCTTGAGTCCTAGTTTCGTATTCTTTTTATCGCTTTTTATTACTTGCTTTTTATTACCTTGTCTTTAATTATTTGCAATTTAATTCATGCACTTTCCTTCTTGTAATCTTTTCTTTTATTTGTTCTTTTCTTTTTGTTCTCTTTTGTTCATTTTGTGAATGTTGTAATTATTATTGTTGTTAAGAATCCATATGATATTGTAAGTTAACGTTTCTTTGCCAATTCTTTTTACCGTTATTTTCCATTTCAACTTCGCCCAAACCATACGCAAGCGCTCCGTTAGGCACCCTACCCTGACAAGGAAACGGTGATTCCTAACCACGACCGGTTGCGTTCGGTTTGGCCGGAGGCGAAAACAAGAGACAAGAACGGAAGGACAAGGGTAAATAAGCCGGATTCCACGAATACCGCGCTTAAATCCCCTAATCCACGTTGTTGCCGATTGCTCGAGCTTCAATTGGTCAAGACTCGGCTCAAAGGTTTTGAGTACGGATTTCTTTAGCTTACAATCTCGTATTTTCTTCTTAACAACTTTATACTTGCAAATAAACACATAGGTTAGATCAAACAACATACAGATTCTTTATTAACTCGTCTAAGACAAGAAGGTAAGATACAACCATCTCCCTGTGGACCGACCCGTGCTCAACCGGCTAGCTGCTAAGCGACACCGTCCTGATCGCGGTTACACTTAAATTCTTTGAACATCCGACACGCCAAAAGCGTGCGATCACTAATCCCCTGTTATATATACAAAAAGGGGTTAAAGAAATATCATGAAAACAGTGTGCCAAGCATCGACACAGAAATCCTCGTATATCGGGCTCCGTTAGTCCGGATCGGCCCACGGGGTCCGCCTGTGGTATCGGCCCTCGGCCCCGACAGTACAGATCCTCCCGCATCCATCTCTCGACTCTGGCCAGTAGCCTCCGGACAACTGCCAGGTCCAACCAATCACCGGTAGGTACTCGCCCGCCTCCAGGCTCAATCGGCAAACCCATCGATCTTCTTGCCGGGGGGAACCATACCGGGCCCCACCATGTACTCTCATACGGCAAACACACCTCGTATGGAGTATAATCAGCACCGATAAAACTCATGGGGGACGCTCAAATATCATATCAAGGAAACCGGGTTGTTTCATGTATGCATAATTTCATGAACTCCCACGGTTCCCAAATCCCGAAAACATCATATAAAATCCAGATAAACAATGCGCAATCCAAGAATAATGTATTAGATATATCTGAATGCGAGCAGGTAAACAAAAGTATATAGCTGAACCAGATGTATGCGAAATCAAGATAAGGTACAGCTAAGTAACATCAGTAAATGTAAATATGCGACAACCACTGAATATGTGTCTAAACATACAGGTGTAGCAAGGTATAGATATCTACCTATAGGAACTGATGTCGTATACCCCCCTGGGTATAAGTAACATAAGTAGGAAATCCCTCCCGGTAAGTAAAATATGTAGGAGGTATACCTGTAGCTGTATCGCAAGGTGAAAATATACCTATCACTAAAGGTATGATACACTATAGGTATACCGAAAAGCTAAATGTCATGTGAGGCAAGCAATAGTAGCTATAAGGGGCAGTGTGTGACATAGCAATTATTGACGGTGTGTGTGTAGCATACAATCCGTGTTCGTGCAACATGAACCGTCAATAATGTGTGCAGTGTCCTACGGCTGCTAGTCACGGTATAACTATATCAAGGAAATGCAGTAAGGCGCAATTCTACAATGACGTAGAATGTGCGACAGGTAATTGAATCCTAGCCCAGACGCATAACGCCATGCGGGCGATTCCCCTGTAGATGTTAAATCTACTCACCTATACTCCACGCTAGGTGAATCCTACCATCTGCTCCCCCTGTAGCCGTGTCCGTAGTTCCTGTCTACAAACCTGCAAATACGACATAAAAATCACATATAAGCCAAAATATTCCGCGAAACGCGATATCGAATCGAAACGAGAAACTCGCGTCGCGAACTAAACGCGCGTGTGCACGATACGCTGAATCGTGTGTATACGCGTCTGAAACCTTCGCGACACGCCGCGATACGCTGGATCACAGAACCCACTCACGTATCGCGCGTATCGCGCAAACACAATTAACACCAAAACGACATATGATCCCAGATTTTCCTACAGGCCAAAACTTAAAAAACTAGACATACCAAAACACTACACTACACAGCAGGGACCCCTACACCAAAACCCCAACACCCTACCCCCCTTCCTGGCCGCAAATTGCGGCCAGAATGCTCAAATCTGCGGCCCGGTTTGGGAGAGGGTGGCTCGTGTTTTGGTGGTGGTATCTAGACCTAACAAGCATACTCCAGTTTCTCCAATTTTGTTCTGTAGGGTCCGGGTCAATAGCAGATTCCAGAAAGTCACAATGTCGCTTCAAAACACCAATTTAGCACAATAAGGAAAACCTATGGTATTTTAGTGTAATCTGGCTATTCCTTAGTTGAAGTGGCCTTACTAACACTAAATTAACCTAAGGTAGCTAAGACAATCAACAATTTACCACCATATCTCACAATCACCAAAATCTAGCACTAATTTAGCTAATTTAACACTAACCGACACAAAACCACACACAAGCTAGCAAACTAGGAAATTGGGTTAAGAAAATATACCCAAAAGGACCCTAGAGAGCAGGTGAAGAAGTGGGGAAGAGCTCTTGCAAGTGCTGGGGTTCCTGTTGCTGCTGTTGCTGCTGCTTCTGATGATAAAAATGATGTCTGCTGCTGCTGCTGATGGATGATGAGGATGCTGATGATAATGATGATGATGCTACTGCTGCTGGAGATGTTGTTGTTGTTGCTGCCCCTGGTGTTGGAGCTGCTGCTGCTGAAGAGGCTGATGATGATGATGTTGCCACTGCTGCTGTTGCTATTGTTTTTGCTGCTGTGGTTGCTGCTAGCGCAGCTGCTGCTGCTGATGGATGTGAGTGTGTGTGTGTTTGAGAGAGTGAGTGAAAAGAGAGGAAATGAGTGAGAATGAGAGAATGCAACAAACCCCCCCCCCTCTTCTCACCCTCCCTCACTACATTAAAGAGGCATGGCTCACCATGTAGCCATGCTCCTTCTCTCTCTCCAAGTCAACAAGAAGTCAAACAAAACAAAAAAAATTCCATGTCAAATTCATTTTTCATTTATACAACCATAACTATTTAACCCAAAACACCTAATAAGAATTAATTAGCTTAAAGAGAATGGGTTAATCCATCATGCTTGCTAATCATGGTTTAACCCCATCTCTAAACCCTAGTTTACATGCACAAGTGTGTGTGTGCCTAACAAAATTCTAATAAAATACACAATAAATAGGATAAAATATTTAAAACTTAATTTGGTAAACTTTTTATTAAAAACCACACTTTAAAATATAAATAGCTACAAAACACATTCTAAGGTGTTACAACTCTGAAAAAGTTTTCAAGAAAAAGGTAAAAACCTTCACAAAATAGAAGAAATTTCTTCTAATAGATTATTTGATCTAAAAACAAGATCAATGATCTTCACATAATAAACAGTGCTTTGCACTTCTTATGAACCACTGGTTCTTTAAAACAAGAAAAACAAAATAAAGAATAGTGCTTTGCATTTTTATGAACCTTTGGTTCCTGAAATAAAAAGAAAAACTTGTTTTTTCTTTGATCTAAATTAAATCAAGGAAACGAATAGTGCTTCTTTTATGAACCATTGGTTCTTGAATCTAAAAGATTCTTAAATCATTGTGCCTTGCACTTGCAAACTGCGCTGTTGCGCTCCTGGATTGGCGCAAGCCACCAGAGCGCGCCACGTGTCAGCAGCGCAGGCACAGCGCATTAGCGCAGCGCACTGCGCTTGCACGACACGTGTCAACACTATAAACGCTTGCGCTCTCTGATTGGCGCAAAGCGCCTGATAAATGCAAGACATTTCTTAAAGGGCCAGGCCCAAATCAAAAAGGCCAAGCAGGCCTAATTAAATTGATGCTCTGCATCATTTATAAATGGGCAGAGCCCAAACAAAATAATAAAAATGCTATGCACTTTAAAAGGGGCAGAGCCCAAACAAAGTAGATGCCTTGCATCATTCATAAATGAGCAGAGCCCAGAATAAATTGATGCTCTTCATCTTTTATGGGCAGAGCCCAAACAAAAAAATAGAAAATAAAGCAATGCGTTATTTAAAAATGGGCCAAGCCCTAGCACAGGTCTAACAGAACAAAAACAAATAAAAGCGTTGAATATTTTTCAACTGGACTTAGGCCAATCATGGCCGTAAGTCCTCAAACTAAATTGACTGAGCGAGATTGCTCTCCTAAATCAATTTACGACCGGTTAAAGGGTACATCTCTGAACTCCTCTGACACCTATCGTTATAATCCTTCAACGATATCAAAGAGGTGACGGGTCCTGACAACCACACATCAACACGGACTGCGGGGTCCTTAAACTCGCGGACTGAAACGTCCTTAAACTAATAATAGAACACCACGTCCCTAAACTGGAATACGGACCACCACGTCTCTAAACTGGAATACGGACTATCACGTCTCTAAACTGGAGCATGGACCATCACGTCTCTAAACTGGCGATGGACCACTACGTCCCTAAACTGGCGATGGACCACCACGCCCCTAAACTGGAACATGGACCACCATGTCCCTAAACTGGAATATGGACCACTACGTCCCTAAACTGGCGATGGACCACCACGTCCCTAAACTGGAATACGGACCACCACGTCCCTAAACTGGAGCATGGACCGCAACGTCCCTAAACTACCTATGGACAGCTACGTCCCTAAACTGGAACAATAGATCCTCCAAATGCTCTTTGCCGGATCTAAACAATCCCGTTTAAGTTGATCTTAGCCCCAAACACGGCTAACGTATCCTTAAACATTCAAATGGACTATAAAACTCCAAATCAACTTTGGTTCAAGGGTACATCTCTGAACTCTTTTGACACCTGTCGTTGTAATCCTTCAATGACGTCAGAGAGGTGACGAGTCCCGATGGCCATATATTAAATGGATCACCACGTTAAGTTGATCTTAGTCTCAAACAGGACTAACGTATCCTCAACGAACGTTTAAGTTGATCTTAGCCTCAACACGGCTAATGTATCCTTAAACTAAAAACACCAAACCCAAATCTAAGTAAATACGGATTTGGACTAATCCACATCCTACGGGCGACGGCATTACTCAGTCTCCGTATACAATCCACGGGCAACCACAAGCAAAACAAACACCCACGACACGAAGTGAAATTCTGGAGAAGAAGAAAGTTGTTACCGCGATGCGGTAGCGTAATTAACTGCAGGGGCTTGCGCATGCAGGGAAGAGCGTCCCCACAATCAAAAACCCCTCAAGCGAGGGGGAATCTGACGAAGTCTTCTACATCGGCTGCATCCGTCTAAACCTCCGATACACGGTGCCATAAATCAACTTGGCATCTTCGGAGAGATGGACGGATAAAACCAGATAGCATCTGCCCCGAATCTCAGGCAAGACGTCCACCGCGTCTCCACCGTCTCCCACACTGGGATGAGAAGCGCATACGCTAGTCTACTCCGGAGTATCGATGCCCTGTCTCGATAGTCCTACGACTAGGGACCTGCATAAGGATGTGCTTGTGGATTACCCAGCCCCCACTAGTGTGACTTCCATCACAACACTGGTAATCAAGCAAAGATCCTAAGGGCTCCACTAATATGTATAGGTGATATACTAGAAGAAACACATGTACACATTAAAGCAGAAACAAACTAAGTAGCATACTACTATTTTGAGCAAGATTGTATTTACAACTGTGAATATCCAAGCTTCCATTAAGTAATATACAAACTAGTATGATACAGTAATGGCCTTTAGGGAATATACACTAACAATCCCCCACTTGCACTAAGGCCATGTACTGGCGTATCGAAGACCTATCATCTTGATCAGCCGCTCGAACTGAGTCTGGGGTAAGGCCTTCGTGAGTGGATCAGCAGTGTTATCTTCCGTATTTACTCTCTTCACCTCGATCTCCCGGCGATCTACGATCTCCCTGATCAGGTGGTACCGCCTCAAAATGTGCCTGGACTTCTGATGGGACCTGGGTTCCTTCGCTAAAGCTATAGCGCCGTTGTTGTCACAATACAGCGGTATTGGATCAACACTGGTAGGAACCACCTGAAGCTCCGTGAGGAACTTCTTCATCTAGACAGCTTCCTTTGCGGCATCGCAAGCAGCTATGTACTCCGCTTCCATAGTTGAGTCAGCAACAATTTCCTGCTTGGAACTCTTCCAGCAAACCGCCCCTCAATTGAGGGTAAAGACATAACCCGACATGGACTTGGAGTCATCCTTGTTACTCTGGAATCTGGAGTCAGCAAAGGCCTCGATCTGGAGGTCTTTTCCTCCATACACCAAGAACATCGCCTTAGTCCTTCTCAGGTACTTGAGAATGTTCTTTACCGCTATCCAGTATTTCTCCCCTGGGTCCGAATGATACCGGCTTACAACGCTCAATACGTATGCTACATCTGGTCTGGTACACAACATCGCATACATAATAGAGCCTACCGCAGATGCGTAGGGTATAGATGACATGCGAGCCCTTTCCAAATCAGTCTTGGGAGACATCTCTTTGGAGAGGGTGATTCCGTGACAAGCCGGTAGATTACGGTGCTTGGAATCTTCCATACTAAATCGTTTCAGTATAGTGTCGATGTACCTGGACTGTGAAAGTCCCAACATCCTTTTAGATCTATCACGATAGATCTGGATCTCCAGAATGTAGTTGGCATCGCCCAGATCCTTCATGGAGAACCTCTGTGACAAGAATCTTTTGACTGACTGTAACATAGGAATATCATTTCCTATTAGGAGAATTTCATCGACGTACAAGATGAGGAATACCACATTTCTCCCTACAATCTTACTGTAAATGCATGGTTCATCTGGGTTTTTGATAAAGTCGAATTCTTGGACAGTATCATCAAAGCAGATGTTCCAACTCCACGATGCCTGTTTCAGTCCATAGATGGACTTGAGCAACTTGCACACTTTACCACTGCTCCCACTCTTAATGAATCTCTCTGGCTGATCCATATAGACGCACTCTTCTAAATATCCATTTAGGAAAGCCGTCTTTACGTCCATCTGCCAGATTTCATAATCGTGGAAGGCAGCAATGGCAAGAAGGACCCGAATGGATTTCAGCATAGCCACTGGAGAAAAGGTTTCATCATAGTCCAAACCAGGTCTTTAACGAAAACCCTTTGCAACAAGTCTAGCCTTATAGGTCTCAACCTGTCCATCTACACCAATCTTCCTTTTGAAGATCCACTTGCATCCTATGGGTTTTACCCCATCTGGAGCAACGTCCAACGTCCATACTTTGTTGGTGTACATGGACTCCATTTCGGTCTGCATTGCATCCAGCCATTTTACCGAGTCACTGCTCTGAATGGCTTGCTGGAAGCTAGTAGGCTCATCATAATCAATAGTGCAATCATCTCTATCCCCGTCTATGAGAAAACCGTAGTATCTCTTGGGCGGATGAGACTGCCTACTACTCCTGCGGAGCGGCGCAGGAATGTCCGGTTCTCCTGAAACTTCTGGTTATCCAAGCTTTCAGTAACAGCTTGTGGTTCTGGAATTTCTTCCAGTTCTATTGCGCTCCCACTTATCTGATTTTCCAAAAATTCAGTTTCCAAGAAGTGGGCATGCGGAGAAACAAAAACTTTTTGTTCTTCTGCGGAATAGAAAAGATACCCCCTGGAGTTCTTTGGGTATCCCATAAACTTACACAGTACTGAGCGTGCCTCGAGCTTGTCCGCATGCTGCTTCTTTACAAAAGCTGGACATCCCCATGTCTTAAGATACTTAAGACAGGGTTTCTTCCCACTCCATATCTGATATGGGGTGGTAGGCACAGTATTGGTTGGAGCCTTGTTCAAGAGATATGCAGCTGTTTCTAGTGCATAACCCCAGAAAGATTGCGGTAACTCAGCCTTACTCATCATGGAACGAACCATATCCAATAGGGTTCGATTCCGCCTTTCAGATACACCGTTGTGTTGTGGTGTGTATGGAGGAATACGCTGAGAGAGAATTCCATTCTCTTTTAAGTAGTCCAGAAACTCGGCACTCAAGTATTCACCACCTCGATCAGATCTCAGTGTCTTTATACTTGTTCCTATTTGTTTTTCAACTTCATTCTTGTATTCCCGAAATTTCTCAAAGGCCTCGGATTTGTGCTTCATTAAGAAGACATGTCCATACCTAGAGAAATCATCTGTGAAAGTAATGAAGTATGAATAACCATTTCGCGCATGTGTAGACATTAGACCACACACATCACTGTGTATGAGTCCCAAGAGCTCGCTCGCTCTTACTCCGTGTCCAGTGAACGGAGTCTTTGTCATCTTTCCCATGAGACAAGATTCACAAATGGCATAAGACTGATACTCGAACGGATTCATGTATCCCTTTTTATATAACTTAGTTAATCGTGTCTCATTAATGTGACCCAGTCTACAATGCCATAAGAAAGCCTGATTTGTTTCCGGAGACTTTCTTTTAAGTGTGTTCTGGACACTGAAAATCTGAGATTGATTCAATACGTATATCCCGTTATTTAATGTACCTGACCCAATCAGAACTTGATTTAGGTGGATGTGGACCACATCGCTTACAAAAGTAAAATCATATCCTTCCTTAGAAAGTAAGGATACAGATATGATATTACAAGTCGCACCTGGTACATACAAACAGTTACGTAGAATCAATATCTGCCCAGTTGTCAGTCCAAGATGATATTTCCCTACGGATTCAGCATCCATGCTCATTCCGTTAGCAACCCTGAGAGTTATATCACCTTTCCTGATAACCCTACGGTTTCTCAGAGCCTGTAATGAATTACAGATATGAGATCATGATCCGGTATCCAATACCCAGAAAGTAGGGTTAACTGACATACAGTTCTCTATCACAAACACACCCAAAGCCGAAGCCACAACATGCTTCGAATTCTGGCTACTGGCTTTACTAGCCCTGCAATCCTTCTGCCAATGTTCATTCCCGTAACAATAGGAACCTCCCTCTTTTACTACATCCAGTCCCGAAACTTTTGCCCTTCCCTTTCCTTCTTCTTCCCTGGTTTCCTTCAGGGTATAAGCAGAGGGCAGGGACTGTAGAATCAAGTCAGTACTGGACCCATTCTCCAACATGGTCTCCAGGTCCGTGAGCTCAAAATAGTTGGTCTCTGTAAGGACGTTGCCCCCTACAGATGACCCGACAGCCAACCTCGCTTGAAGCAATTTGTTCGAGGTCTCATATCTTGCGATACGAGATTGCTCTCCATATAAATCTTTGTTATGGAGGAAGATAGAAACTGAGTCCATCTTCTCGTGCTGCTTTTGGTTTGCACCATCAACTGAGGCTAACACGAGGCATTTGGCTTTCGCACAGTCTTTTTCCGATGTCATACGGATGTCAATGTCCGTGACAGGGGAAACTGGTCCTGAGACGGCAAGGGTTTGATTAGTTAAGAGGTATTCCAGCTTGTCATGGGTAATGGACAACTGGACAGACCTTTGCCAATCATAACAGTCAGGTTCAGTCATTTTATTATCTAGATGTAACCTATGTGCGGTCACTGGGTCGCTGCAATTAAGAGAGAGAGAGAAGAAAACACTCAGCATGATCCTCTTGCAAGTTTAGATTGGTTTTTAATTTATCTAAACAGGATGGCTCCCACTGTCTCTCGAATCCCTCCTCAAACCATAAAGGAAGAATTAGTCGGGATCAATCTCACCGTACAATACTTGCTTAACCGTTCAGCCAGGCCAGTGTCGGTACTTCGAGGGAGGTTTTCCAACGCTTTCGCGAAGTTCCTTAATTAAATAACCTCTTTTCCCTGTGGGCGTAGCCCCGCTAACACCTTTCTAGACACCTACTTGGTTTATAGCATTGATCGTTAAGTGAGAAAGTTTTGGAGGAGTAGCATATACTCACAGTAGGATCGGGATCCAAATATCATCGTGTGATAAAACTGAAGGAATCCTACCAGAATCATCACACTCCAAATGGTATGCAGCGCTAGCAAGTTTCAGTTCTTTTGAAACTCCCGATGTGGATTTTTGCCCCATGCTCTTATGACCTTGACGAAGGTCAACAAATCATAAGTCACATGTCAAGTTCTACCCGTCATTGTCCAGGTTAATTTGAACCCACCCGTATATACCCTTGACGAAGGTCAACAGGGTAATACGACTGTCCCAAACCAACGCATCTATCTATGCTACATATGAACACCCAATAGCTACCAATCACTATGCCTTGACGAAGGTCAACAAACATAGCTTGAATACTATTGAACATTCATACGAAATGACGGAGGGCTACGAATGGTTTTGGCGAAACCGTGAACGTAGTGAACTTGATATAATCGAAAGAACCTTGATAGCTTTTAAAAGGAGTGGCTTAAGCTCCGCGTTTAAAAGTTGTTTTTGAAAAGAAACCGAGTGGTTTTTTTGAAATTGTTCCAACGACTTTTACTTGGTTTATTTTCTTGCATTAATTTTAATGCATCCCATCATTTAATCCTACCATTGCAGAAAACAACGAAAATATGACGTACGCTTATGCCATCCGCATTCGCCACGGGGCCCCGTTATTACCCGTTAGGTTACTTATCTAACGACAGAGCGGGGGCTGGACTAGCGCGGACACAAAACATAAGCAACGTCTAAATAGATATCATATAGATATATACATTCTTCACATGCAATGATAGCCATTCCAGATCACAAATGAACACATTGGATATACTAGGAATCCGCAATCCGTACGAGCCTGTAACGAAGAGCGGATTACACGGTCGCGATGAATAGCCAAGACCCCATCCTAGACCCCTACGGGTGCGGCAAACTACCCACCAAGTACCCGAAGTGAAGCAACCTCCCTCAACACCGTGAGTAGGCCACTCGGCACTTCGAGATACCCGGTAGTTTGTGCACCCCACCATGGGTCTATCTTAGGAGAAAAAACAGTAAAAGAAATTATACAATGACGGCTACAACCCCATCCCGGTTGTGCGGCCATATAAATATTATTACATCAATTACAAATTTACATGAATTGAAAGAAAAAGAAAACTCTCATCTCACAACCCCCCGGCTATTCATCCGCGACAATCCAATGAATTCATATACACATACTATCAACATTACAGATCACAGATATGTATAACCCCCACTAATCGACGTATAGCGATTAGCAGACGTTCAATACATATATCACATCATAAATATAACCCGTTAGCTTAAGTCTTTAGAAGTTCGATCAAAATACGGATTTTTAGGCCCCAAAAACAAATTTTGCCTTCTGGAAAATCTGGGCAGAAAAAACATATTGTAAAAATCCCAAAACACCCAACTGAACACACTGCATGAAAAATCTCCCACGGCCGAGTCAACTCGGCCGCGGTTCCGCGGAGGGAGCATGCTCCTGCCGCGGTTCCACGGCGCTTTGACCGAGTCGTGGGACCATTTTTCTACAGTGTGTTCTAAAAAGCCTGAGCCGATTTTTAGTGTAAGATTTTTTATTTTTTGAACAGAAAACAGAATCGTCCGAAACTAGATTTTTCGGGCATGTTTCGCGACTTTTTCTCCGATCGAACTTCTAGTTACTTTGCTAACATGTTAGATAGTGTTTAACTAGGCTTTGATACCACTGTAAGTCCACGTTACCTCTCCCGGTACTTACGGGCTTACGGAAATGATGAAAAACGATTTTTCAAGAGGTGGTAACATGGACTCAAAATACGGATCTTTGTTAAACAACTATCTAACAAACCTAACAAGAGTTTTACCTACTCGGTTAGGGGGTTATACCTTTCTTGAACTCCTTCGTCTTCAACCCTTTGCGGTGTACGGATCGGCCTCAACTCGTCGTCTCCTTACGCCGAAGATGGATCCACCTGAAAGCTTCTACCTTTGGCTTCTCTTCAAACTAGAAGAAACCAGAACACGTAGTTTGCTAAACCTTGTGAACCAGGATGAGTAGAGAAGTGATATGGGTTTTCTTTTATCTCTAAGGCAATGTTTCTCAACTCATGAGAGGGAGTTACCTTGAGCTAGAGAGAGCAAGAGGAAGAGCAAGAGGGAGAGCTCAAGCAAGAGAGAGAGAAAGCAAATGAGAGAATGAGTAAGTCTTTTGCCATCCAAGCTCTCATAATCCAAAATCATCATAACAAATAATAGTAATTGAGTATTATGTGATGGTTCAAGTCAAAATGGCAATATCATTTCATGCACTCATTTGAAAAAAGAAACAAGCAAGCAAAAGTCTTTGCCATGAAATGATAGCCATTGTAATGATGATGGTCAACTAGTCCAACCTAGTCAACCGGTCAACAAAGTCAACCCCTCATCTCAACCATGACACAATAATACTTAATTAATATTATCATTAATCATATTTCTTATTCTCATTAGGGTTTAGCAAAAGTCAATGGTCAACAGTCAACAACCCCAATGAGAATCATCTGCCTATGTCTCTCTGTCAACTATGCATACACACCCGCATACGCGTTACGAGGAACACGAATACAAATAAGATAAAACCAATCCCAAAACATACATTAGGATCTGGCTTAAACCAAAGCCTACTAGTGTTAACTGTCCGGACACTAAATGTGCACAAGTGCACGGATGTGACCGAACCTTGTCGCAAAACCATGCGACCTCTACTCTTTTGCCTAAAGGCGAATAGATTTCTGTGTGGGACTCTAAAGACTCGACACTACGCTGGCAGTGGGTTTAACCACAGACCGCAAGCGGCACTAGCTGTGCGTAACGGTCCCTAGGTAGATGCCGACAAGAAGACTAACGAGGTGAAACCCATCTGAACTCCTACTGAGCCTGAATGTGACAATCTGCGTATAGTCCGGTCTATTCGTCTGAGAACATCGCATGGCGGGCCTAGAGGGGCGGTAAACGTCAGTCCCCTAATAGCGGTACAAGTCGTGTCGGAGTGTAGCCCAGAACACCCTGAGATAACACTGGAAACCTACCAGTATATCTCGCTTGCCCTGGCCAGGGACTTTGTGTAATGGCTCTCCTAGACACAGCGCGATATCAACTCCCAATACCGGGAGAGACGAATCCTGTCTAACCGTCACTGCCTCCAAGTGCTTCGGGACTGCACCCAACTACTACCTGTTTGCACGACTCCTTTGAGCCGTGGTAGGGTAGTAATCAAAGTACAGTGGGAACACACTTGAGGCGAAGTGACAGTGTCAAGTCAGCGGACTAAGTTGTACTCATGTCACCTGGGAACTGAAAACTGACGATAGGTATAGTACCAACCAACAGTTCCCCACGAGTCATGTCCAGTATACTCATAACCTAACAAGCACCCGCATACTATCTCAAGTACGACGTACTTACGGCTGTAGGACAGACCGTCTCCCATACTGCGATGAGAAGCGCAAACGCTAGTCTACTCCGAAGTATCGATGCCCTGTCTCGATAGTCCTACGACTAGGGACCTGGATAAGGTTATGCTTGTGGATTACCCAGCCCCCACTAGTGTGACTGCCATCACAACGCTGGTAATCAAGCAAAGATCCTAAGGGCTCCACTAATGTGTATAGGTGATATACTAGAATAAACACATGTACACATTAAAGCAGAAACAAACCAAGTAGCATACTACTATTTTGAGCAAGATTGTATTTACAACTGTGAATATCCCAAGCTTCCATTAAGTAATATACAAACTAGTATGATACATTAATGGTCTCTAGGGCATATACACTAAAAGATGCATGGCCGGCCAAGACAAGAAGGGGTCTGTCCAAAAATGGTTGTGGGGAATTTTGATCTCTTTGGCTTTGTAAAAATCCCCAAGTTCATGTACAAAAAGTTCACTTCATTACCTCCACCAATACATGGCAACTTCAACACCTAGAGACACATAGAGTTCTACACTTCATCTACAGCAATTCTTGGACACGTCGACTCGCTAACTTCGTGCCCGAGTTGCCTCGGTCCAGAGGTGGGAGCCCGTAAAAGAACCCGGCGATGTGGTGCCCTTCCGATGAGGAGATGAAGACCGGAGATTCCACGGGGAGATCGAGACGACGACGAGAAGACCGAAGGACACGGATCGCTCGGTATATCTCTCTACCCCTTCTCTAGTTAGCTAGGATTAGATTAATGGCCCGATCCGGGATTTAAAGTGCGCGGCGGTGCCGGTTTACAAGTTTAGTAAAAAGTTTCGTTTCCGCATTCCGGCATCGGATTGACGGCCGAGACGCCGCCGTGCACTTACAGTCGTCCCGCTTGCTTTTCCAAGTCTTGTCTCTCTGAGAGTCCGGGGTGGACTCTTGCTTCGAGCGTTCCAGTATTTGGACTTTCTTGGTTAGCTCTTGAAACATCTTGAGGCCTGCTGTATACAAGAACGGGACTATCCAATTGCTGAGGTTCCCAATGAGAAGGCTGACGGACTGGTCCTGCTCCAGCGGCGGTTCGCACTTGACTGTGAGATTACGCCATCGGGCGATAAAGTCGGTGTTGCTTTCATTCTTCCCCGGCTTGGTCCTCACAAGGTCGGCAATGGAGATTTTATCACTGACATTCATGAACCTTTGCCGAAACAGAGACTCCATTTGTGAAAAGGTAATGACGGACCCGTCTGGTATACTCGCGTACCAGTCGAAGGCGACACCGGTCAGGCTATTGACAAACTGACGAAGAAGGAGCGCATCATTGCCCCCTGTATTTCTGCACGATGCTTTGAAGTGGGCGACGTGCTGATTTGCATTCCCAGTTCCGTCAAATCTTCCGAACTTAGGAATGACGTAGCCGCTCGGGAACTCGATCAGATCGTACTGTGTGGGATATGGCCGCCCACTACTGCCAATTTCTTTCTGAGCTTCAGCTTCAGCCACCAATGTTTTAACTTTGTTGGTGACCAAATCCATTATCCGGTCTCGTGTTAGAGGGATAGTGTTATCTGGGGCCAAAGCGTCCCCAGAAGCGGAATGTGGCCGGCTTTCATGCGGCTCGACCAATCTTGGACCCAAAGGGACAGGCATCGACCGCTTCGGATTGTCATCATCCGGCTCATGAGTACCGACTTGTGCTTGATTGGGAGGCGCTCGAGCAATTTAATCCGTAAGCTACATCACAACGTTTGTTAGGTCGTCAATTTTCGAGTAGAGCTTGGCCATCTCTTTATCTTTGCTCCTGAGCTGTTTTCGAAGCTCTTGAAGCAGCTCTTGCTCCGCAGTCCTGGGGCGGAAAGTCGGCTCTTCCTCGCTGTCCGAGCTTGACTCTGCATGGACCGAGGGGTCTTTCTGCCTATCATCCTCATCGAGAGGGTTTTCTTCATCCAACGGAGGCGAATGTTCTTGGGCAGCGGCAACCACATTCAAGCCAGATTGGGCTTGGGATGTGGTGGCCCCATCCTTGCTTTTGCTGCGAAGGTTGTCGCTGGGACGCCCGCCCGCCATATAGACCGTATGGATAATATATCCAGCCGTCCTTTTATTATCGGCGGCTGATTTCATAGATCACTGTCTTGACCCCCCCTGTTTCAGTAGCAGGCAGTCGATTGAAGGCGGATGGCCTGGCCGGATTCTTGAATGGTGCTAGCGCTTCTTTTCTGGATTTGCCCCGCTGCTTTCGCGCAGCACAGAGCGCCTGATAGACTCTTGAAGAGACAGTGTCATACTTTTTCTGTTGGGGCTGGGACACATCTCTTTGTAGCGACGTTCGGACCGCTGTCTTCTTGATTCTGGCAGCCATGGCATTTTTCTGAACCCACTTCAAAGGTTCGAAGGAATTGCTGATTTTTACTGCCGACTCAGCCGTATTCACAGAGTAACCCTGCTCTTAGAACTTCACAAGATTCCACTTGGCCGAAGCCCTGGCCCTCTTGTTGGCTCGATACCTGAGCCGCTTCCGCCTTAAATTTTCTGTTCTAAGCACCTGGCAGACTTCGGCTCTTTGGGAAGAGTCCGTAGACCGGGCGATGAAGGATTTTGGAGATACGCTCGATTGTGCATTTGTTGGAGTCATCGCCTTAGCTTGTCCGCAACATTTGATTTTGCCATTTGTACTGAAAGTCTTGCCCCCGGCTGGAGCGCCAGAGAGTTGTTCAGACACCATCTTAAGCTTCGGTTGTGATGCCTTAGCGATCACAACATTCGGTCTCTTGCCCCTTGAGACCGACTTGGCCATCTATTTTGCTGGGATTTCTACCAGATGATCGCTTCCGGCAGGGTAGATGATGACGGAGCTAAACTGGCGGGGCAGTTCCTCCCACTGTCGACTGAGGCTTGCGGTGAGAACCACACGAGCATTGACCTTGACCACGTACGGGATCGGGGTCACGTTGGAAGCTGAATTCGTCTTGGGAGACATTTTCGTCGAAAGTTGAATGATGCACGGAAAAAAAACATCATTTCAGTATAGGCAATCGATATGTATATTGATTGAGTTCGCATGAACGTTTAACCCGAAATATGGGAGGAGAGAAAGGTCCCACCGGGCGTGCCAGAATCTGTATGGTGTTTTTCGTCACCCTATTGAGATGGGAATACGCGCGCGCTTGTCAGGCGCATTACAGATTCCACCTGCCTAGGGACGGTGTTATGTAGCGTATGAGTATCTATATGTATACATATATATATATATAAAGGGAAAAAAAAGCCCAAAGGACGCGTGGGGCCAGTGCCTTGAGCGCTGTGCGCTTAGGTGCTGTGCGCTTAGGCGCTAGCGCATCATGTATCCGACACGTGGGCGCCGGGCGCTCGAGCGCTAGCGCGCCACGTGTCGGCGATGGGCGGTTGAGCGCTAGCGCGCTACGTGTCGGCACGTTGGCGCTGGGTGCTTGAGCGCGAGCGCACCACGTGTCGGCACGTGGGCGCTGGGCGCTTGAGCGCACGGGCGCTTAGGCGCCGGTAAGAAAAAGGGGCTTTTAGCCAAAGAAACTCTCGAAAGAGAAATTAGAGTGGAGTCAAACTCCTAAGATGTTTTGAAGCTGATGAAGGGCTTCTCCCCTTGAGCCCTAGTTCTTCCCCAAAGTGGGGTTTCTGGAGATGGGTCTCCTTCTTCTTGCTTTGTTGGCCGGATCTTGAAAATCAAGAAGTGTGAGATTTTAAAAATCTCTTCTTTTTGAGATCTGATGGAAGATCTGAGTTCCCCTTTGTGGGTTTTGTGGTGAAAAACTATTTAGTTTTATAAAAGGAAGAGTAAAACTCTTAATTTAATTCAAAAGAAAGAATAAGATTTTAGAACCTTGAGGAAGGAGAGAGATCTCAGATCTAGACTTGCTCTTTTTTAGAGAGAAAAAGTAGTGAGATATTTTCATTATCCTTGTCTTTGTAGGCTATACACTTTACATATAGCCCATTGGGCTTCACAAAATGGCATTTTGCCTATCCCATGGCTCATGTGCCATTTCTTTTTGCACATAAGTCATGGGCTTTACAAAAATTTGGCTTTATGCCTATTTTTCTTACATTTGTTCATAAAATAAAAGAAAAGAAATACAACAAAATTATTTATTACAAAATTTTCATTTTGGCATGGGAGGAGGCCGGCCGCTTCATGTTCGGGCTCGCTCCGGGCATTGGCCCACTTGACCTGGGCTTGGGCCCACCTGGCTTGGGGTTGACTTTGATTTTGACTTGGTCAACCGGAGTGTAAATTTTTACCCCAACAAGTAGGACGTACTTTTCACTGAGCTATCTGTTTATGCCCCATATTTAGTGGCTACTGAGGAGATGCGCGTCAAGAGATTTGTTCAAGGCTTACTTACCCCACTGTTCCTTGCGATCAGCGCACAGTATTGCGAAACTTATGCAGCAGCTGTAGACGCAACCCTATTAGTCGAGGAGCGCCTTGCTGAGACTTCGGTAGTTCCAGGGCCGAAGAGGGTTCGTACTGATACAGCGGCACGGAGACTTCCATTCGGACGCCGTGATAGACGTCGTACAGGTGGCAGAGACTCGGGGCGAGGCCAGATGTTCAGTTCTTATCCCCAGGAGGGTCAGCAGTCGTCGCGTGGATGCTTTGGGTATGGTAGTCCCCATCACCGCATCAGAGACTGTACCGAGATACGCTGGAGGGAGGCAGCAGTATCAAATGTCACACTTCCACCTTCTCCACCCCAGAGGGCGTTGCCTATTGTACCTACGGTTGCTCCGAGGCCGTGGTCGCTGAGGGTTTGCTCATAGAGGATGGGGTGGCCGGGGTAGAGGACAGCCAGCTGCCGGCAGAGTACAGCCAATTGCTAGTAGGGGACCGCCAGTCGCAGGTGGAGGACAGGCACGGGTTTTCGCATTGACGCATCTGGACGCACAGGCGTCCAATGCAGTGGTCTCAGGTACCCTTTCAATATGTTCTGTTGACGCACACGTGTTGTTTGATCCGGGATCCACGCACTCGTACGTTTCCACATACTTCGTGCTGAGTTTGGGTAGAGAGTCCGGTTTGCTTGATCAGTCGCTTGTTGTGACCACTCCTGTGGGCGAGTCATTTGTTGCTAGACACGTATTCCGATCCTGTGTTGTCCGTATTGGCGAGAGAGAGAGTTGCCTGTCGACTTGATCCTTCTTGAGATGTTGGACTTCGACGTTCTTTTGGGCATGGATTGGTTAGCCACATGCTATGCATCTGTAGACTGCCGAGAGAAGACAGTTAGGTTTTGTTTTCCCGGTGAGTCAGCTTTTGTTGTGCAAGGGGACCGTGGTGCCACTCCTCACAGTTTGATTTCTTCTCTTCGCGCTGGACAGCTTTTGAGGAAGGGATGTCAGGGGTTTCTCGCCTATGTTTGCGATACTAGACTATGGATGTTTCGTTCGACCAGGTTCCGGTTGTTCGTGAGTTCCCTGATGTTTTCCCTGACAAGCTTCGTGGGCTACTTCCTGAGCGCTATATTGTTTTCTGCATTGACTTGATTCCCGGCACGGGGCCTATTTCTATACCGCCTTATCGGATGGCCCCGGCGGAGCTTAGAGAGTTGAAAGGTCAGTTGCAAGATTTGCTAGATAAGAGACTTATTCGACCCAGTGTGTCTCCTTGGGGTGCTCCAGTCCTGTTTGTCAAGAAGAAGGATGGCAGTTTGCGTTTGTGTATCGATTACCGCCAGCTGAAAAAGGTTACCGTGCGGAACAGATATCCTTTTCCATGCATCGACAACTTTTTCGACCAGTTTCAGGGGGCAGGATATGTTTCCCCCAATCAGAGCAAAGCTCTGTTTTGAATTTCAAAATTCAAAAATTGAAGCAACGCTTCAGATCCCGTGCGTTGCGCGCTGCGCGCCACGTGTCAAAAGCAGATAAGCCAGCGCCAGGAGCGCTGCGCCCTAGGAAGCGCACCCCCAATCAGAGCAAAAGCTCTGTTTTGAATTTCAAAATTCAAAAGTTGAAGCAATGCTTCAGATCCAGCGCTCTGCGCTGCGCGCCACGTGTCAAACATAGATGCGCCAGCGCAGTCGCGCTGCGCGCCACGTGTCAAACACAGGCGCGCTAGCGCAGTCACGCTGCGCTGCGCGCCACGTGTCAAATGCAGGTGCGCTAGCGCCAAGTGCGCCAGCGCTGGAATTAAAAGAATTCCCCACCGTTAGATCAAAAGATCTAATAATAATAAAATATTAATTAATCAGAATTAAAATTCTGTTCTAGAAAGATCTTTCCAATCTTGTTGAAAATAAGAAGATTGCCTTCTGTAAAACAGAAACCTTGGGATCAAAGATCCAACGGTGGGGAAACATCCCCAAATTAATCAGAGAAAGATCTCTTCAACTAATTTAACAAATCAATTGGCCCTATATAAAGGCCCCAAGACTTCAAGTCTCAGATAGAAAAAACCCTCTGAAAACTTTGAGAAAAACTCAAAGAGAAAGAAAGGCAAGCCATTGAAGAAATAAGATCATCTCTTCATCTTTAAAGGTAAAGAACTATATTCTTGAATAACAAAGATGAAATCATCTCATTAAAAAAGAAAAACCCTCTTCTAAAAAGATCAGAGATCTAAGAACAAGATCGGGGTCTTCAATAAAAAAGAAAAGATAAAAAAGATCTAATCATAAAAAGACTAAAAGAAGTACTTTACTTCATTCACAGATCTTCTGATCTATAAAGGCAGAGCCTTTTAATAAAAACAAGAACTTTGGTTCTTGTATCTTGAGGCAAGGCCTCCTTTGAAGAACAAAAACTTGTTCTTTGATCTTAAATTTGATCCGATGCGCTTTGTGCTACCGGAAAGTTCTTTGCACTCTTGAACTGCGCGCTGCGCGCCACGTGTCAACCACAGACATAGCTTGCGCTTTGCGCTCCTGAAAACAGAGCACTGCGCTCTTGGGTTGGCGCTCAGCGCCAAGCACGCCACGTGGCATTCACTGGTGCACCCACGAACCAGCGTAGCGCGCTCATGAATTAAAAGCGCAGTGCGCTAACAAATTAGTGCTTAGTGCTAAGCGCGACACGTGTCACCCTCATGTGCGCTAGCACAATGCGCTCTTTAATTGGTGCAAAGCGCTTGATGCGCCACGTGGCGCGCTGTCAGAACATACTTTGTTCTGATAAATGCTATATATTTAATTCCAGACAAAATGTCAGAGCCCAATACTTGGCATTATTAAAAGGGCAGAGCCCAAATAAAGGCCTAACAGGCAGAACAACAATAAAATGTTAAACATTTTAACTGGACTTTAGCCCAATTCTGGCCATAAGTCCTCAATTTAAATTGAACTGAGCTCATCTGCTCTTCCAATCAATTTACACCCGGTTCGAGGGTACATCTCTTTACTCCTCTGATATCTGTCATTGTAATCCTTCAACGTCGTCAGAGAGGTGACGGGTCCCGACAACCACACATTGCTACGGACTGTGGGGTCCTTAAACTCATGAACTATGATATCCTTAACCTCGACCGTGATGTCTTAAAACTAACGTCGGATTATGGAGTCCTTAAATCCACGGACTATGATGTCCTTAACCTCGACCGTGATGTCTTAAAACTAACGTCGGACTGTGGAGTCCTTAAATCCACGGACTATGGTGTCCTTAACCTTGACCGTGATGTCTTAAAACTAACATCGGACTGTGGAGTCCTTAAATCCACGGACTATGATGTCCTTAACCTTGACCGTGATGTCTTAAAACTAACATCGGACTGTTGAGTCCTTAAATCCACGGACTATGATGTCTTTAACCTCGGCCGTAATGTCTTAAAACTAACACCGGACTGTGAGGTCCTTAAACTCACGGACTATGATGTCCTTACCCTCAACCGCAATGTCTTAATACTAACAATGGACCATAATGTCATTAAACTAACTATCGACCGCAATGTCATTAAACTAAACAACAGAGCCCAATTGCTCTCTTGTCGGATCTAAATGATCCTGTTAAGTTGATCTTAGTCTAAAATAAGACTAACGTGTCATTAACGAACGTTTAAGTTGATCTTGGCCTCAAATAAGGCTAACGTATCCTTAAACACAACCTCCCACAAACCCAAATCTAAGAAAGATACGGATTTGGACTAGCCCTATGGGCGACAACATAACTTAGTCTCCGTATACAATCCACGGGCAACCGAACACAAAACAAGCACCCACGACACGAAGTGACCATCTGGAGAAGGAGAAAGTTGTTACCGCGATGTGTTAGCATAATTAACTGCAGGGGCTTGCGCCTGCAGGGAAGAGCGTTCCCGCAATCAAAAACCCCTTAAACGAGGGGGAATCTGACGAAGTCTGCTACATCGGCCGCATCCGTTTAAACCTTCGATACATGGTGCCATAAATTAACTTGGCATCTTCGGAGAGGTGGACGGATAGCACCAATTAGCATCTGCCCCGAATTTCAGGCAAGACGGACCTACGCGGTCGCGTCTCTGTGTTCGGCGGGGAACAGGATGCTTTTCAAGGATCGATTTGCGATCAGGCTACCATCAGCTGCGAGTTCGACAGGAGGATATTCCGAGGACAGCTTTCCGCACGCGTTACGGCCATTATGAGTTTTTGGTGATGTTGTTCGGACTCACCAATGCCCCAGCAGCTTTTATGGACTTGATGAACCGTATTTTCAGGCCGTATCTTGATTTGTTCATCATCGTATACATTGACGATATTTTGGTGTATTCCCAGAGCCGAGAGGAGCACGAGCAGCACCTGCGGATCACACTGCAGACCTTAAGGGAGCACCAGCTATTCGCAAAATTCTCCAAGTGCACATTCTGGCTTGACAGCGTAGACTTCTTAGGTCACGTGATTACACGAGATAGTATATGTGTGGACCCGAAGAAGATCGAGGCCGTTCAGAGTTGGCCCAGACCCGCATCAGTTACCGAGATCCACAGCTTTCTAGGACTGCCCGACTACTATAAATGATTTGTACAGGACTTCTCCCGTATTGCTGCACCGTTGACCGGGTTGGCCCAGAAGGGAGTTCCTTTCGATTGGACGGAGGAGTGCGGGCATAGCTTTCAGTAGTTGCGGACTCGTTTGACTACGGCGCCGGTGTTATCATTGCCTTCGGGATCGGACGGATTTTTGGTCTATTGTGACGCTTCTCGAGTGGGGCTAGGGTGCGTATTGATGCAGCACGACAGGGTGATCACGTATGCTACTCGGCAGCTGAAGAAACACGAACAGAACTACCCTACTCACGATTTAGAGATGGCTGCAGTGGTCTTTGCACTCAAGATTTGGCGACATTACCTATACGGCGAGTCGTGCCAGATATTCACTGATCACAAGAGCTTAAAGTATATATTTCAGCAGCGAGACCTGAATCTTAGACAGCGCCGTTGGATGGAACTAGTAAAGGACTACGATTGCGAGATCTTGTATCACCCGGGCAAGGCGAATTTAGTGGCGGATGCCTTGATTAAGAGGCACGGGGGTAGTCTATCTTGTTTGAGCCCAGTGCAGAGGTAGTCGTCGGCAGATTGGCAGATTTTATGCGACAGCCGAGTGCGGTTCGAGTTCACGCCAATCGGGGGACAGCTTGCGCATGTTCGTGCACGCCCACAGTAGCTTGACCGTATACAGGAGGCACAGTACAGTGACGACCGTTGTTCAGAGATCAGGGCACAGATTGGACAGGGAAGATTTTCCGAGTTCATGATTGATGATCAGGGGATACTGCGATTTGGGACTAGACTGTGCGTACCAGATGTTGATGGACTGCGGCGTGAGATTCTTGAGGAGGCACATCGATCGGTGTATAGTGTTCATCCGGGTTCCACCAAGATGTACCATGATATGAGAGACGTTTACTAGTGGGACGGGATGAAGAAGAATGTCACAGACTTCGTGTCGAGATACCTGACTTGTCAGCAAGTCAAGGCCGAGCACCAGAGGCCAGCGGGAGAGCTACAGCCGTTACCCATTCCGAAGTGGAAATGGAAGCAGATTTCTATAGACTTCGTTGTGGGTCTGCCCAGGACTAGTCGAGGGTATGACTCCATTTGGGTGATCGTGGATCAATTGACAAAAGCGCCTCACTTCCTGCCGGTGAAGACTACTTTCGGATTTGCTCAGCATGCCCAGATATATATCGATGAGATTGTACGACTGCATGAAGTCCCGACATGTATCATGTCCGACCGAGGCACCCAGTTTATCAGCCGGCTATGGCAGAGGCTTCAGGAGGCCTTGGGCACCCGCTTGAGTTTCAGCACAGCATTTCATCCGCAGACCGACGGCCAGTCAGAGCGAACTATTCAGACTCTCAAGGACATGCTCCGAGCGTGCGTTTTAGACTTTGGTGGTAGCCGGGATCATCATTTACCCTTGGTGGAGTTCTCCTACAACAATAGTTTCCAGGATACTATTCAGATGGACCCTTTCGAGGCCTTGTATGGGAGGAGATGTAGATCACCCGTCTGTTGGACAGAGCTCAGTGAAAGCAGTATCTTAGGGCCGCAGATCGTACAGGAGATGACCGAGAAGATACGGCTGATTCGAGATAGGATGAGGACCGCTCAGAGCAGGCAGAAATCGTATGCTGACAGACGCCGCCGCAGATTGGAGTTCGCAGTTGGCGATCACGTTTTTCTGAGGGTCTACAGACTCCAATGGTCTCTTCGTCAACTCGAATATAAGCAATTTTTCTCCGATGAAGGGAGTGATAAGGTTCGGATGGAAGGGGAAGCTTAGCCCCAGATTCATAGGTCCCTTCGAGATCCTCGAGCGTGTAGGCGCAGTGGCATATCGTTTGGCTCTTCCACCCGACTTCCCAGATGTTCATCCCGTATTCCACATGTCGATGCTTCGTAGATACCTGCATGACCCTTCTCACATGATTCGGCATCAGATCGTTCAGCTCAAGCGCGATCTTTCGTTCACCGAACAACCAGTCGTGATATTGGACCGGCAGGTGAAGAACTTTCAATCGAAGGTCTTGCTATCTGTGAAGGTGCTTTGGCGCAGCCCAAATGGTGAAGAGATCACTTGGGAGGCCGAGGGCGAGATGCGGAAGAAATTCCCTCATCTCTTTGAAGGTACGCGTAGCTATATATTTTAAATTCAGGGATGAATTTCTTTAAGGGGGAAGATTGTAACACCTTAGAATGTGATTAGTGGCTAATTATACTTTATTATATGGTTTTTAGTAAAAAGTTTACCAAAACGATCTTTAAATATTTTATCAAAATTAATGAATATTTTATTAGAATTTATTTAGGCTTGCACACACTTGTGCATGTAAACTAGGGTCAAATTAGGGTTAAACCATGTTTAACAACCATGGTGAACTAAACTAATTTATATGAAGCTAATTTGAATTTTTATTAAGTGTTTTGGTTATTTGTTTTTTTTTAAATGGAAAATGAATTAGTTGTGGTTGACTTGGAGGGAGAGAGAGAGAGGGTATGGGCATCATGGCTTGAGCCATGCTCACATTTAATGAGGAGAGAGAGGGGGGGTTGACTATTCCATACTCTCATATCTCTCTCATTTCTTTTTTCTTTTGCCTCACTCATTTTTCCTCACATCTCTCTCACTCTCACTCACACACACACCCATATCAGCAGCAGCAGCACTCAGCAGCAGCAGCAGTAGCAGCCAGCAACAACAACAACACCAAGTAGCAGCAGCAGCAGCTGTAGGGTTACTAGACACAAGATCAAGGTTCTACAAGGCATCAACCATGCGAAAATCAAATTTTTCATGTGCCGAACAACCCTAACCAAGATCTTAGACTAGAGATTAGGCGAAACAATAAGCAAGTAAACAACTTTACTTCTAAGAGTTTGGGATTACAATCTTTGTAGCCCGTTCCTTCACTTCATAAGCTCCGTGTTGAGGTCCCTTCGCCGCGTTCATCATGTATCCGGACTCTAGAGAGGCTCCATGAAGAGAAAGATGCAAACTTGCTTCCGATCTTCAATAACTAAGATGATCTACCTTGAAGAAACTCAAACCCAAGCTCTTGCTTTGCTAATCAAGTATTAGCAAAGAAAACACCATAATCTAAGCGGCTAGAATAGATGAGGATGATGAAGTAGGAATTTAGCTCTCATTTATTTTCAATTTCTCACTCATTTTCATCACATATGAAAAAGCTAGAAAGCTTTTCATCAAAAAGGAAGAAAAAGAAGAAGCAAATCAATTTGTGATGAATAATAAATCAAGTGTGTGGTTAGAAATGCAACCATGGGTTAAGTATGAAGACTTAACCCATGTAGAGAATTAACTATGGTAAAGAGTTGGGTTGGGTTAAAGAAATATCTATGCAAAATATCACAAGTCAAAGTCAAAACTTCAAGAAGTTTCTTGAAAGTTTCATGCAAGCTTAACCCTAATCCAAACCCTAACCATATATAAACTCCACAAAACATGTTGCATTTATAACCCTAACATGTTACAATATTATATATCACATATACAATATTTATTGTAACAAAATAAAATAATACAATTAACATATATCACATATATATCAATGTATTATCCAAGTGAGAAAAAGGATCTTTAAGTGAGCTAATATTAGTTAATGTAATTTAATATATCAAATATATAATTATATATTAATTTATCAAATCAACACTTGATCCAATAATCCAGCTATTTCACAAATAACCGACTAATATAATCTGAATCGGTTCATCGAATCAACACTTGATCCGATGACCCGGCTATATCACATATACCCGGCCGATATCACATATCACGAGAATCTAATACGGTATCACATACATGTATTATTCTTGGCCACGCACATATCACATATGTGCTCCTACTCCGTTTTTCCTGAGCCAGGAAACCTCTGTGTAGGACTCTAAAGAATCGTCAATACTCCGGCAGTAGGTGATGATCATATCAAACACCCATAAGCTGCAAGTGGTCAGCTAAACGTAACAGCCATCTAGGTATTGAGCGATCAGAAGATCAACAAGCAAGCATGCACATTCTCCTGCGAATCCAATCAGTAACACTCCCGTACAGTCCGGTCTCTTCGTCTGATATGTCGCATATCTCGCTTAGGGGTGGTAAACGTCAGACCCCAGTAACTTGATAAGTCATGTCGATATGAGGTCTATAACAGTTCGAGAAACTACTGATAACAGTTATCAGTAAATCTTAGCAACCCTGGCCAGGGATTTCCAGTTATAGCCAATCGAACACGGCGCAACATCAACTCCCTATACCGGGAGAGACGAAACCCCTCCTATCGCTCATTTCCTCCATGTGATTCGGGACCGTACCCAAAAGCCACCTTTTTGCACGCCCTCTTGGACATGGTATGATGGAAATCAAAGCACAGTGGGAATCACACAAGACTCTATGACGATCTCGGGTCTACAGACTAACATGTACCAGTGTCACCAGAAAACTGCCATCTGACGTGAGGTATTATACCATCTGGGAGTTCTCGGCGAGTCTGTCCAGTGTACCCAGTCTCCACTGACAACCCATATACCTTCTCTGATGTCAGACACCAATGGATATGGGATCATCCATCGCCCATCATATGGGTTAAGAAGCGTATACGCTAGTCTACTCTGGTATATCGATGCCCTGTCTCGATACACCTACGACTAGGAACATTTGAAGGATATACTTAGCGACTACACTGTCCCCACTGGCATGATCTGTATCATAGTCCTGGTAGTCAAGTACTCATCTTAAGGGCTTTATCAACATGTAATTTAGAGACAATCAGAGTACATGTTAAGATAAAGAGCAACCAGATAGCATACTATCATGTAGAGCAAGAAATTCCTACCTATATATGTCCAAGTATCCACTACAATATACATCGTATGTACAGTAATAGCCTCAAGGGCATACACATGAGAGAGGGGGGGTTGACTATTCCATGCTCTCATATCTCTCTCATTTCTTTTTTCTTTTGCCTCACTCATTTTTCCTCACATCTCTCTCACTCTCACTCACACACACACCCATATCAGCAGCAGCAGCAGCAGCACTCAGCAGCAGCAGCAGCAGCAGCCAGCAAAACCAACAACAACACCAAGTAGCAGCAGCAGAAGCCCAAGCAACAGCAGCACAAACAGCAGCAGCAACAGGCATCAGCAGCAGCACAGCTCCTTCTCTTCTTCTTCTTCTCCTTCTCTTTGCACCTAGGGTTAAGTGAGGTATACTTCTTAGACTTAACTTCTTTGCTTGCTAAACTTATGTGTTATTTAGCATCAGTTAGTGTTTAATATGAGTTTTAGTGCTTGAAATGGTGATTAGTATGGATATTTGGCCAAGTGATGATTTTGGTGGTTAGCTGAACTTAATTAGGTGCTATTAGGCCTTTTAAACTGAGGTTTAACACCAGATTTCACAAAAATACCATAGGGTTTCTATTTAGTGTCAATAAACGATTTTAATGTCAATATTAGCCTTTCTGTGATCTGCTGTTGACCCGGTTGTTTCAGACAAAATCTGTGATAACTGGAGCATGCACACTAGACCTAGACCACACACACGAAGCACGAGCCCCGGATTCCACAATTGGGCCACCAATTTAATCGTTCTGGCCTCAAATTGCGGCCAGAAGGGGGAGTTAGGTGTTAGGGTTTGGTCTAGGGTAGTCTCCTGTATATTCTAGTGTTTTGGCATATACAACTTTTTAAGTTTCCACCCGAGTCAAAATCTGGAGCGATATACCGTTTTTCCAATACGTTTAGTTGCGCGACACGTGTGGTACGTGAGTGGGTTTAAGGTTTGCTCCGTGTCGCGACGTGTCGGGATAGTTTCAGACTCGTATACACACGTTCCAGCGTATCGGACACACGCGTGTTTAGTTTGCGACGCGAGTTTCTCGTTTGGCTTCGATATCGCGTTTTTGTAGGATTTTTGCTTATATGGATTCTTTGTGTAAATTCTAGGTTCGCAGGCGGGTACGTCGGACGCCGCAAAGAAAGGGAAGCAAGTGGTCGGCTACGCTTAGCACGAGACCAGGTGAGTAGATTTAACATCTACGGGGAAATCGCCCGTACGGCGTTAAGCGTCAGGGGGTGATAGGATATTTTAGTCGTATATATTCATATATACTATTGTAGCATACCCATTCCTTGTTGCATATAGAAATGGTAGTTATATAACACTGCACTGTCACTAACGGTTTAAGCTGCACGAGCACTATTTGTATGTTACACTCACACCGTTAGTGATAGACATGATACTCGCACTATAGGGTTGCTACAAACCATATATCATTTCGATTACCGCATCATTGATGATTTGACCAGACTCGGTCTCATATTGGCATATATATATATATATATATATATATATATATATATATATTGATATACCCATGTTGGTGCACACATACATTGATATCTTCATACTTGTGCACATGCACACTGTATATTCATATCGGTGCACACATACATTGATATCTTCATACTTGCGCACATGCACACTGTATATTCATATCGGTGCACACATACATTGATATCTTCATACTTGCGCACATGCACACTGTATATTCATATCGGTGCACACATACATTGATATTTTCATACTTGCGCACATGCACACTGTATATTCCTATTGGTGCACACATACATTGGCACACTCATATTTGCGTATATATCCACATGCACATCCATACCTATATACATACATATTTCACATATATGGATGATATTGGCTTTGATTTCTAGAAAATAGGGACCGCATGAGATATTTTCAAAACTAGATCCATTTTAAAAGAGCGGTTTCCCTTTTACTCTTAGTGGCATACGCCACATTACATGGATTTACGCATTGAGTTTTGGATTCGTGTGATTTCTGGATTTGAGAACCGTGGTATTATTTTAAGAAAATATGCACTGTTTTGAAAACCCAGTTTCTCTTGATATGATATTTCAGTGCGTCCATCATGAGTTTTCTCGGTTCATGAGAGCTTGTATGAGTATACCTGATTCGAGGAGTGGTAGGCACCGTCTGCGGGTACGTGGTGGACCCAGTATGGTACCCCGGGGTAAGAAGACTCGTATAGTTAGACGGTGAGCCCGGCGGAGGGACTACTACCTACCGGTGATTGGTGGGACCTGACGGTTATCCGGAGGATACTGACCAGAGTTGAGAGATGGATGCGGGTCGACCCGTACTGCCGGGGCCGAGGGCCGATTCCGCAGACGGGGCCCGTAGGCCGATCCAGACTGACGGAGCCCGATACATGAGGATTTGCGTGTCGATGCTGGACACGATTATTTTATGATATTTCGACTGCCGATGTTGGGCACTCACGATTCTATGAGATTTACAGGATTTGAGGGCCGATTAGAGTGACGGCGCCTGAGTTTTACTGGGATTTGGGGTGTATTGGATGGACCCCGGTTATTTTTTCCACGTTGATATTCCGTGTAGATGATATTTTATCCCATGCTCAGCATTCAGTGTTATGCATCTCATCCTGTATCTGTAGTACATGATAGAGTACTTTTGCACGATTATTGCATACCCTGCTCATCCTATATAGATGTTATTAGATTGCACTTGCTATGCATGATTATTGCATATCCTGCTCATCCTATATAGATGTTATTAGATTGCATTTGCTATGCATGATTATCGCATACCCTGCTCATCATATAGAGATGTTATTAGATCACACTTGTTGCATGATTATTGCGCATCCAGCTCATCATATAGATACTATCTGTTGGCATAGGTTAGAGTATCGCAGTACGTGCATACTCGCGATTACCTTTATATGTTATCTACTATTCATGAGTTGGCAACTCACCCCCGTTAAGCCACGGTGTTTTCAGGTTTCCCCTCAGAGTAGTTGCGGCAGGGCTACTTTCTTATATCTTTTGCTACGGATACCACTGCAGTTGGCGCGCGAGCCCTTTTGCCGATAGGTGCGTTTTTGCGGTATCCGTTTATTTTTTTCAGTTGTACACACTATTGTATCTAGTACTCTCCATCTACTATTCATGTATTGACTTAGAGACCAGTTGTGAGGACGCTGTATATTATTTTGTACTTTGGTGTCGAGCTCATTATGAGCCGACTTTATCTATGCAGTTTTATCTTTTATGATATTTTTCCACTTATATTGCTCATTTCTTCGCTGCGGCGTCGTATATTATTGTGGTGGTTGCTTCCACCGTTAGGCGTGATTGTTCCCATTTGGGGATTCTTTATTCGTATTGCATGTCATTTTTCTTATATCTTGTCTTGCACCCGATTTCGGGGCTAGTTTTTACAAAGGAGATGCTACCAAAATTTTTAAAGAAAACAACTTAAAATTTAAAGAATTTTACTACATTACTCAAGGTTTTCAAAATGTTTTAAACTAATGTTTTCTTTCATTCACTTTTTCAATGGTTTTGATTTCTGGGTTTCAGCTTATTTAGTCGCGTTACGCCTATAGACGTTACGTGGTTAAGTGCCGATCACGGGCCGAACTTTGGGTCGTGACAATAACACGATACTCTCGAGAACTTAGAATACGGGAAAACAAACATTTTCATTTAAAAACCCTTTACTTAATAAAACTATTTCTAAAAGATTTAGTATTGATACATCTTTACAAATAAATAACCTTTAAGCTAATAATAAAATTATCTAGACTCGGCCTAATAAAGACTGTCGTACTCATTAGAACAGAGGAAGGTTGTGGGCATTTAGTCATTTATCTAAACCTGACTTTGTGGTGCATAGGCTAAACAAGTGAGAAATGTAACTTTAAAAGGCTCGTCTCACGGTGATTCGTGAGAGGATCCCTCCTTTCTTCACTTGTACTTACCTGGGCACAATTGACGGTGAAGAGACGATTTGAGGGATATCTCACAACTTGTCGCTTTGGACCAGTTAGGAGCAGTCTAGTTGACTTAGGAGACCCTAGAATATAGAATACGGGAAATTGACATCTTTACAAATAAATACAATTTACTTAATAAAACCGTTTTCTAAAGGATTTAGTATTTATACAATCTTTGCAAAGCGCCGCTACAACCCATTTTGGGGAACCCGTTCGGGATGGTGCGGATTATCGCACATCCTCGGGCTTAGTAGTGCAAGATTCAGACATCCGCATGGAGCATTCAGTCTCGAAAAATTTAAAATACGACATCTTGAGAAAATAAGATTTTTAGAATATAAAATATAT
Source organism: Agapanthus africanus (assembly GCA_030015575.1). Lineage (NCBI taxonomy): Eukaryota > Viridiplantae > Streptophyta > Magnoliopsida > Asparagales > Amaryllidaceae > Agapanthus > Agapanthus africanus. The sequence continues at coordinate 979,533,350 of CM057337.1, forward strand.
ATTAAAATTATTTTTGTATAAATATATGTATATTTATCATTAAAATACCTATTTTTTTATGATATAAATATTCCACCTTTTTATAAAAATCACAAGAATCAATTTTACACTAAAATACCATAAATTCCACATAAACCAATATTACAAATAAATACCACTTATTATGAAAATAGGATATTTTCACTAAAAATATCACAATATAAAATTCACATTCATTATAACTTTAAAGACGAATAATAAATACTTGAGGTGTATTTTGAAAAGTATATAAAAGTATTTTTGCATAAAACCCCCTCACGTTCTGTAAATTACCCTAAGGACCCTAGTAAACATAGGTTTAAGCGGGACCAATCTCTTGAGCCTCGGGGAGCCGGAGAAGTGGGTGCTTGCCTATTTAAGGTAGACAACTTAACAATGGTGTTATCAAAACGGTAATCGTCTTTGAAAAAGACACAAATCCTGTCGTCCATGTGCAGCGGTTATCGATAACATCAAAACAATCAGGACTTCAATTTACTTTTCTAATTGTATGACTCAGAGTGAGTCTCATTATAATCTGACTTGAATATGATTCAAGTACAATCTATAATCTACAATTTACAATATTACAATTCAACATGAATTCATGAATCCATTATTCCATATATATAATCATACAATTTGACTGAACCGAACCATGGATATAAATCCATTTACATGGTTCTACAGTTATTCCATTTACATGATTATACAGTTACATCCGTTTACTGATATCATGGCTTTGGTCAGTCATCCAACTATACAATCTATAATACAAGACAATACAAGTTGCAATACAACACAAACAATACAATCAAAACACTACGGGGTTTAAGGGGTAGATTGGTACGGAAGGTGTTAGAAATGGTACGAGACGGCAACCATAAGACACCTAACCTATATTCCGTTGCTGGTGTACCGTGGCCCAACGGTTTCTTGAGTTCCTGATACCTTAGTCTCCGGGGCAAGTGAGACTCCTCTCGTATACACTGGCATCCTTCTGTACCAAGCTACAAACAACAGCGTTAACACTAAATACAACAATATAACAATATAATACAACTGTAAAAGCTACTCCCTCTCTCTCTCTTACTCTCTATCTATTCTATTTCTCTTCTTATCATTAGGACTTATCGAGCGACCTGTTCGCTGACGACATTCTCTTTCTTTTTTCTTTAAATGTCGTCAGGTGATCTGGACACGTCAGAGATCGAGCCCACTACTGAAGGCTTGGACCAGTTCAGTGAAGACCCCGAGCTTTAGTCATTGTACACTTTCCATTCAGTACTTTCATTTCTGTTATGCCATCGTTTAGGCATTGCTTTTTATTCAGTTGTATTTACTTTTCATGCATTGTACAAAAGAATGTGAATAAATAAAGTTGTTGTTTTATTATATCTTGTCTCTTATGATTTTACTTTTATATTGCTTAGATACACTTAGCGTATTTACTTCAGAGTAAATACGTAGCGGACCAGTCGCGTCCCCTTCGCCGTATACTGGGAAGCGGGGCGTGACAGAAAGAGTGTCTAACATGTGAAGAGGCCAGGTATAAGCCGAAATATTCTGATAAGAAGCCCGATATAACTGTCAAGATAGCACGATACTTTCACATAACACAGAGGCTGCAGAGGCTATTCATGTGTAAGAAAACAGCCGAGGTAATGATTTGGCATCACCGTGCTCCTCCAAGTGAAGATGGAAAAATGAGTCATCCAAGAGATTCACCAGTTGCAAGGATTTTTATAGGAGACACGCAATATTCAGTAGCGATCCTTGCAATGTCAGACTCAGACTGGCTAGTGATGGCTTCTGCCCATTCAACTATATGGCCGGAAGCCACAGCACATGGCTCGTTGTAATGATAGTTTATAATCTGTCGCCTTGGTTGGCTATGGACCAATCATACTTTATAATGCCTCCTCTTATCGACGGACCAAACTCACCGGGAAACAATATCGACGTCTATCTCCGACCTCTGATCGAGGAGTTAAAATCTTTATTCATTGACGGTGTAGAGACTTACGATGCAAACACAAATACAACCTTCATACTGCGTGCGGCTTTACTGTGGACAATTAATGACTTTCCTGCGTATGGAATGCTATCATGTTGGTCCATACATGGTCACAAAGCATGTCCTTATTGCCATCAACATACAACATCGAAATTCTTGAATTTTAGCAGGAAGGCTTATTATTGCGGCCATCGACGTTTCCTGTCTTTAGACCACCCCTACAGGTTAGATGTTGTTCACTTTGATGGTCATCGAGAGCTTCTGGGACCTCCATCCCCATTGTCCGGAGAGGACATGACTGCTTAGTGGGACGGTTACAATAATGTGACCTTCAGGATGGATCCGACAAAACAGGTCAAACCACCATTCTGGAACAAGTTAAGCATTTTCTTTGAGCTTCCGTACTGGTCAACAAATTTAGTGCGTCATTGTCTGGACGTCATGCGCATAGAGAAGGGAGTATCCGAGCACGTACTCAACTTGCTTTTTTGTAAAGACGGGAAATCGAAAGACAATCTCAATGCTCGAATGGATCTACATGACTGGGAAATTAGAAGTGAATTGCATCCTAACCGGTAGCGGGTAAACCAGGTAAGTTTGTACTTCCCAATGCCGCGTATCATATGTCATAACCGGAGAAGAAAAGATTCCTGCAGGTGTTGCATGATTTGAAAGTTCGCACAGGTTTCTCAGGATCATTCAGCAAGAAGATAAAAATTGTGAAAGGCAAGATCGATGGGCTGAAAAGTCATGATCACCGTGTTATTATGAAGCACCTTCTCCTATTAGCCCTCAGGACTTCCCTTCCCGAATCGGTAGGTCTGGTAATCAATGACCTATGTTGTTTTTTCATAGAATTATGGCTAAAACACTGGATATTGTGACGCTGGAGAAACTAGAAAATTCTATTGCGTTGATACTTTGCAAGTTTGAGCGTATTTTCCCACCGTCATTCTTCGATATCATAATACACCTGACGGTTCATCTTGCAACTGAGGCTAAGTTAGCCGGACCGGTACAATATCGATGGATGTAACCCGTCGAGAGGTACGTGGAATTTTTCGTTTCGCGCAATTTGTAAAATTATTGTTGTCTTGTATGCCCGTATTTATTTATTTAACATATTTTCTTTAGGCATCTTTACACTCTTAAAAAGTATATACGCAATAGAAATCGACCAGAAAGTTCTATCATGCAAGGTTATTTTCTAGATGAAGCAACCACATTTTGTTCCCGCTATCTGGACGAGAGCATTGAGACGAGACTTAACCGGCCTCGAAGAATTCAGGACGGGCCATATGGTAAAGCCGATTATAAGAAGGTAGACACTATGTTTATCAACAAGATATACCGGTTTATCCTCCTCAATAGCGCATGTCTTGAAAAAATTAGAGAGTAAGGTTTTTTGGATTAATTGTTATATTTGTGTTTGTGTGTGTATGAAATGATATAATATTAATATTATAATTTATTGTCGAGAACATAATTCATTTTAACGAGGTACATGTGGGGCATCCTGATTGGAACGATGAACGATTGGAAAAATATCATCAGGATAATTTTTGCAATTGGATTGCAGATCATGTAAGTTATTTGAATAATATGTTATTACTACCGGTTTTAATCTAAAGTTATATCGTTATGTATTTGTCGTAAAATTTGTTTTGTTAGATCCACGATCCAAACTTGTCTGCATCATTAGAGAGTGATTCAAGATATTTAGCTCAGTTTCCTAGTATAGAGGTTGCATATTATAAAGGATTCGGTGTCCTTGGATACAAATTCGAAGTTAAGGATATAGAAACATCTAGAACCACTCAGAATAGTGGGATTGCGACGGTAGGATCAGATGGTGTGATTTATTATGGATACTTAAATTGTATACTTGGCATCCAATATCCCGGACTATTAGAACCGTTTTATATATTTCAGTGTACTTGGTACGATACACGAACCGATACGGATAAGTGGAGAAGCAATCTCGGGACTTGGAAAGATGAATATAGATCGACCAGTGTGGACACACTTCGATTTTACGGTCAGGACGATCCGTTTATCTTTCCGAACCAAGCGTTCCAAGTATACTACTCACAGTGTTTGAAGCATCCGGGATGGAGTGTCGTATGCCGTTGGAAACCCAGGGATGTTTACGATGTCCCGGAATTTGAGGACAGCGATGAGGATGAAGAAAAGATAAAACTTAGAGTGCTCTGACCGTCTATTTCGAAAGACGGGTTGTCTTCAGCTGATCATGAAGTTACGTGGGTTAGAAATGATATCGATGATGAAATACAAGTAGATATGTCTAATGCGTCCACGAAAAGAAAAAGATTATCAGTAATGTTATATTATTACTTCACATTTTACGATTTATACATATATAACATGCATATGTAATGATTGTCTAAAATGTCCACGAACCGTTTTATCTAGATTTGATGACGATGACGAGAGCAGCGAGGGGCGGCAGGAGCTCCAGCCGCGGCACCGACAGAGGCAGAGCAGTTCTGCCGCCCGGAGAGCTGCGTAGGGAGCTTCAGAGGGCCGGTCTTGCACCCCGATCGGAGACCCCTTCGGATGCCTCCTTCTGTGTGGACTTTGCCACACATCCAGGTATATTGCATGCATATTCATTTTGAATGTAATATTATAGATATACATGTATATTCATGTCAAAATTACTTACATTGTCAATATTTGATTGTCTAGCTATTGGTGATACGTCCACATCAGGGACAGAGGCCACTCCCGCACCTCCAGGTATGTTTATATATCATATAGTGCATGTATATTGATTTAGAATGCTATATCATAAATATACATACATTCTTTTTGCTCTTACGTACTTACATCTCGGGCTGTAGGTGGTGCCTCCACATCTCCGGCAGAGCCCACCTCCGCACCTGCGGGTATGTTTATATATCCTATAGTGTATACATGTTGATTTAGAATGTTATATTATTGATATACACATTCTTTTTGCAATTACTTATATAGTCAATGTTTGATTGTCTAATTATAGGTGGTGCGTCCATGTCTGGTGCAGGGCCACTCCCGTCACTTCCATACCCTCCGCTCAGTCTCCAGGTTTGTATGAATAAATATAAAATATTATTCATTTTACATATCCTTTAAGAATAATTATGAATTTCATGTAATTTTATCGATGTTTATTTTCTAGTTGGAGATGCGTCCACGTCCGGGTCACCGGCTGTTCCTTACCGGAGGAACTATTGTCCCGCTCGTGCTGCTGCCCAGACCCAGGCTTGTGCTTCTGTCGCCGGAGGTATATATCACACTCCAATTTTCGTTAAACCTTGATTTCTTAATACCACTTTGTCTTAATATTGATTGTCTTGATATTTCTTGTAGACGCAGGGCATCCCCATCCCGAGAGGGGGACTCGAGGTCCGAATCAGTCTCACAGGCTGAGGCCCGATAGAGCTAGGGGGAGGCAGCATTCCCCCTTTTCTTTACCTCTGATTATCGCTATACCGGCGATTATGCCGAGTGGTTCGGCCGGTATATGGGGGATAAGAGCCGCCTCGTGAAGAAGTATCCACTTCACGTTGAGTGGGGCGACCAGCACCGGCGCTCATTAGCCCTCTTCTGGGATCAGTCTCAGGTATTAATATATATTTTTATTTTATTTATCCAATATATTTATTATTAACACTTGCAATTTAATAACATTGTTTTTTTGTATTTGCAGTTGGATTACAATTTTCAGCCTGTACCCGACCCTGATCACCCTGGGAGGGTGCTCGATCTTCACGCTCTGTACAATGACCTGATGAAGAACGTGCAATCGAAGGTTCGATACAATAGGAACGAGTTGAAGATCGACTACTATTCCCTATGGATGGCGACCCCCGAGACAGAGAGAGTGGTCCTCCTACATACTCCAGCCTTTGCGAGAGTCGACGTAGATACATAGCTTCTATTGTGCCAATATTTCGATTCTCAGCGCAAACAAGTATGCATTTTAAATGTATTTCATTGTTTAGTATATAATTTATTTTTTTGTGTTGGTTAATTAGAAAACTAAATCTGAATGTGTTGTGCAGAAATATGACAATCAAAATAAAGAGAATAGAAAGTCGGCAAAGAGGGGTCGCCCCACTTATACTGATGGCTCGAGGAATATTACTCGTGCCATGGAGTTATCGGTAAATTACAATAGACCAACTGTGATATAATGTAATATTAAGAGTTATTTTCTAATATATGTAAATTTTTTGCGAATTGCAGAGAGCTCATACCCTGGCGCAGTTGGTATACCGAGCGTACTATCCGCGTATCTTGTCGTCCACGGCATCTCGACAGATCCCGCCACGGGCGAGCTTCGATATCCCGACACCGCTACCGAGGAGTATTGCGTAAGTGTCAATATTTATTCAACCCCTATTTGAAATTTTTGTTTTGAAAGGTTCAAATTTAAATGATATACTTATATTTTATTGGTTAATGTGGGTGTAGGAGCGGGTGGTTGAGCAGGCGGAGGCATCGGAGATCGATTTTACTAGATAGAACGATCCGATGCTGCTGACCCCGGTCCTAGACGTCGCACACGGAGGTCACCACGAAGGTTGGGAGAGAGGCCGGGGACTGAGTCCTATCAGGGCCCATATGAGGTTGGACTCCACTCCGGCGGTTACTTCCTCTGTCTCCTGTGACCGACGTCTAGAGCAAGAACTTGACACCTTGAAGGCCACTGTCTAGGAGTTGAAGGAGATGATGGTATGTATACTACTTAATAGTAAAATATTATATCATATTATAGATAGCAATATATCCAATATTAGTACGTAGCCTAAGCTTATTTGGTTGTAGACTTAGTTTTGATTAATTATACATACATAGAACTGTCTAATTAAAATAAACTACAGTTTTCCAAACTAGAAATCTAAACAAGGCCTAAGTCCCTAAGTATTCATAGATTGGGGTTTCCCAATAACCTGATAATGATATGAATTCGACTAATACACAGTTCTTACTCGTTTATTACACACAAAAATGAACAGACGCGACAGGGTACTTCGGCTGAGCCTCCACATGCATCTCCTTCGGCTGTGGCTCCGCAAGACACTACATCGGCTGCGGTTGTGCAGACCACTCCTACAGCTCCACAGCCCGCTCAGACTCCCGCAACTGCGGCTCTGCAAGACACTACCTCGACCGTGGTTGCGCAGACCACTCCTACAGCTCCACGCCCCGCTCAGACTTCCGCACAGTCCGCATTGGTCGAGTTGTTGACACAGGGTTTATCCGAGGAGCAGGTGCGCCAGATTACGGCGATTATCAGAGGTGGGGCTGGACCGAGCTAGGGTAGCTTTTTGATTTTTATATTTTAAGCATGTATATACTTATATGATACATATTGTATATATTTTGGACGATATTGGTGGTGTTTGTGTGTTCACGATGATTTGGATTTATATAGTATCCTGTTTGTTGATTTCTTTTATATATTATGCATGTTCATGTTGATTATCGTACTGCGGTATTTGGTTATATGATATATATATTATTGTGCACAGGACGAGAAAAAAACAGACAGCCCTTTTTTTTAAGAAAAACTGATAATTTGTTCCTACGGATTAATCCGTAGGGACAACAGTTGCACCTACCGATTAAGCCGTAAGGACAAACATTGCCCATATATATTTATCCGTAGGGGAAAAATATCAGGATACCTGATATTTTTCCCCTGTGGACTCAGTAACAGGTGTTAGATTTGTCCCTACGGAGTAATCTGTAGGGGCATAAGCTTTACCCCTACACACTTATCTTTAGGGACAAAATATCAGGATACCTGATATTTTGCCCCTACACATTTATCCCTACGAATTAAGCCGTAAGGGCATGCATTTGTCCCTACGGAGTTATCCGGAGGGGCAACTGTTTTATTTTATAAACCGATAAATTAAATAAATATTTTGTCCCTACGGTTTAATCCGTAGGGACATATGGACCTATGCATTAATCCGTAGGGATAATGATTACTCCGCAGGGGCATGTTTGAGGCTAAGACTTGCACCTGCGGCGTGTGCACCTACGGTGTATTTTTTTGCCCCTACGAACATAGCCGTAGGGGCAGTGGTTTGCGCCTACGGATTTATCCGTAGGGGCAAACCCTATTTGTAGTAGTGAGTATCACATGGCATTGGTTCTATATGTTAGATATAGGTGTTCTAAAAACAATTATTGTAATTATTCTTGGACCTATATATATACAAAACTTTTTTCTCGATATGATAATATGTTATCTGGTTTGTTTTATCTTTCATGTGTATATGTTTTACTTGATATTACGTGTCGCTAAGACATATTGATAAAGCCCTTAAGATCTTTGCTTAACTAACAGGATTATGATAGGGATCATACTAGTGGAGCATGAATAGTCCATAAGTATATTCTTAAATGTTCCTAGTTATGGGAGTGTCGAGACCGGGTATTGGTACTCAAGAGTAGACTAGTGTGTGTGGGGATTTGGTGTTAGGGTCGTAGCACTTTGCGAACCACGATGGAATGATAAAAAAAAATTCAAAAAGGATGGCATCAAATACCAATCCCCAAATCATTCAAATACAAGAAGTTGTAAAAATCTAGTAAGCATAGAATAGGGTTTAGGAGGTTATAACTTTTGTAACGTGTCCACCTAATCGTGGAAGATCCAAGTTAGACCCCGTCGCCGTAGGAACAAGCTTGCAAGCGAACCTTCTCGCCGAAGATGATCCACATCGAGGAAAAACCCCAACTCAAGTTTCATCTTCACCTAAAAAACAAACATTGTAAAGAAACTTGATATCATAATTTGCTAAATAATGATATGAAGAGATGTAATCATATCACTCTCATTTTATTTCCATCTCTCTCTCTCTTTAGCTCTCTTTACTCTGCAAGGAAAAGAGGAAAGAGAAATAGCATAAAGGAATGAGGTGGAGAGAGAATGCTTCATACTTTTTAATAAAACATTTTTCATTAAACAATTAAAAGCCATACTTCACTGTACCTTACCTTATTTCTTTATTATTTAAAAAGAAAAGACTCATTTTTTTCTTTAAATAATTATAGAAAATGAGGTGTCCCTTTAGAAGTATTAATATATCAAATACATTAATATTTCTAGTATGCGTATCATATACACAAACTATATATATCGTATGCATATACGCGTATTTGTATCGTATACAAATACCAAATAAAAGATAAATAGAAAGTGAACATAATACTACAATATATATATATATATATATATATATATATATATATATATTTCAATACTTGATTTAATAATCGGGCTTAAACATAAACCGGCTAGTATTATAAAACGTCCGATTAATGTACATGTATCGAATACACATATTTAATCGAACTCCAGCACGTATCGCTATACGCGCACTATATCGTTTCGCCTGAACGGAAAAAACCTCTGCGTGAGACTCTAAAGACTCAATCAATACGCTGGCGGTAGATTAGGATCATATCCAATTGATCTGAAATACTTTCATATCAATCCCTTCACAAGTTAAACCTATAAGTACGTCAGCGGTACTAGCAGCGCGTAACAGCTATCCAGGTATTGATAAAATAATGTCGACAAGCAAGCTCATCCGTACACAATCAGAGTCCATCAGTGACGGTCACCATACAGTCTGATCTCTTCGTCAAAGTGTCGCATACCGGGTCTGAAGGGTGGAAACTGTCAGACCCCCAATAACCCAATAAATCGTGCTGATGTCAAACTAATAATCACCCGAGATACAACTGTGGGATATGTATGCCCTAGATGCCATTTATTGTATAGGATGCCGAGGATATATATGTACAGGACAGTCTTACTCGATATGATAGTATACTATTTGGTTTGTCTTTATCTTAACACGTGTATATGTTCTACTTATTATTTCATATCGCTAATACATGTTGATAAAACCCGTAGGATTCTAGCTTGACTACCAGCGTTGTGATAGCATTCATACTTGTGGAGGCTGGGTAGTCTATAAGCATATCCTTAAATTCTCCTTGGTCGTAGGGTTATCGAGACTGGACATTGATACTCCAGAGTACATTAGTGTATACGTTTCTTATTCTCGTCAGGGGAGATGGCCGGTCCCACAGCCATTACTGTATGGCATCAAAGATTGTATACAAGTGCTCGTTAGGTTATGAGTTATGCTGAACGAACCCGCCGGAAGCTGCTGGTTGGTACTATACCTAATGTCAGATAGCAGTTCTCTAGTGGAATGAGTACAGGGTGGTCTGTCGATTTGATATCGTCATTTGTCTCATGTGAGTTCCCATTATGCTTTGATTACTACCCTATTATGGCTCTACTGAGTCGTACAAATGGGTTTTTAGTTAGGTACAGTCTCGAACCATATGAAGGTAGTGAATGATCGTTAGGGATTCGTCTCTCCCGGTATAGGGAGTCGATGTCGTGCTGTGTTCAATTAGTCAAAACCATAAGACCCTGATCAAGGCAGTTGAGATTTACTAATAGTTAAATCAGTGGTTTCTCGGATGGTATTGAGCCATGTCAGCCCAACTTATTGGGTTATTAGGGGTATGTCGTTTTTCCACCCCCTAAACTTGATATGCGATACTCTCAGACAAATAAACCGGAATGTATGAAGATTTTCATAGATAGGCTCAGTAGGGATAGAGATGAATTTACTTGTCGGGCTTCTTTTCGACAGATATCTGGGTAGCCGTTACGTACAGCTAGTGCCACTGACGTGCTTATGGTTAAACCCACTCTCGACGTATTTTTGAGTCTTTAAAATCCCACACAGAGGGTTTTCTTGGTTCAGGCAAAACAATGTAGTGTGCATATTTTGATACGCACGGGAGCTCGATTAAATACGTGTATTTTATACATGTATTTTAATCGGATATTTTGATAATACTAGCAGGTTTGAAATATAGCTGGATATGTGAGCTAGTATTATAGTGCTCTCTTTTAGGGTATTTGTATTTTAATACGAATACGGTATTTATACGAATATGTGTATTTGTATGAATACGGGCATTTGTATGAATACGGGCATTTGTGTCTTGATACAAATACGGGTATTTCTATCTTAATATAAATACGAGTATTTTGAGTTTTCAATACAAATACGATATTCGTATTTTGATAGAAATATGGGTATGCATATTTGTTACAAATACGAGTATTTATGAATGTGTGTATATATGTGTGTGTATGTGTGTACATATAAGGTGGCTTCTTTTTTATTCTCATCTCTTCTTAAATTTTAAAGAAGTGTGTGGACTTGTGACTCATACTTGTGAGTCACAAATCCACTCACTTGTTTGTAAAGTTTAAGAAAAGATAAAGAGAAAAAGAGATGAGAGTTAATTTTTATTAGCCATTCTCAATCTAATCTCCATCATCTCTCTTCAGTTTTGAAAAGAAAAAAAAGAAAGAGAGCAATCTTGAGGCTTAAGAATACATCCCTAAGTATCAAGTTCTAGCAAGTCTTGATCTTTAGTTGGTTCATTAGTTTACTAGTTGAAGTTAGAGTTTGAACCGATATCCTTGGGTGGATCATCTTTGACGTAAGAAGATCACTTCGCAAGCTTGATCAAGAAGTCCTAGAAGCTCAAGAAGAGGACCATTCAATACCTGAAGGACACGTCTTTAAAAGTTGTAGTTCTTAACCGAGTAGAATAGATCTCTTAGTTTTACTAGTTTGGTATTTGGATTCGATTTCTAGGGTTATTGTTTCTAGTGCTCGCTTTAAATTTAAGTTTTTCGATTCCGCAAAGCCCGTAGTTGTAATGGCAAGAGCACTAGTAACTTACAACAACTGATAATACTTAACAGCTTATCTCAACCGCCTTGGTCAAGAACTTATGGTTATAGCCAATCATAAACAGCGTAACATCAACTCCCAATACTGGGAGAGAAGAATCCCTTCGACCGCTCACTGCCTCCATATGCTTCGGAACTGTACCTAACTAAAACTTGTTTGCATGACTCTTTAGAGTCGTGGTAGGGTAGTAATCAAGGTACCGTAGGAACACACATAAGATATTATGGCGATCTCAGGTTAAAAGACTACTATGTACTCATGTCAACAGAGAACTGCTATCTGACAATAAGTATAATACAATCTAGGAGTTCTTAGTGAGCCCGTTCAGTGAAACTCATTCTCCAATGAGCATCTGTATATAATCATCGGTGTCAAACACCAATAGCTGTGAAACCAGCTATCACTCTCTAACCGGGTCAGGATACATATACACTAGTATAATCTGGAGTACCGATACCCAGTCTCGATATTCTTACGACTAGGAACATTTAGGATGTGGTTATGGACTATCCAAGCCCCACTATTATGATCACCATCATAATCCTGGTAATCCAATTAAGATCCTATGAGATTTATCATCATGTATTAGCGATACGTAATAACAACTAAAACATATACACATGAATCATAAAGACAAACCAGATAGGATACTATCAATATAGGTCCATATGCAATTGCAATAATTTCTTTCATGGCACCTATATCTAACAGTGTAAACGTTTCTTAACCCCGACCGGGGCGATGGTTGGTGCCACAGCCATTGGTGTTTGATACCAAAGATTATATACAGGTGTTCATTGGAGAATGAGTACACTGAACGAACTCGCCGAAAACTCCTAAACGGTATTATACCTGGTGTCAGATAGCAGTTCTCTGGTGACAAGAGTGCATGCTAGTCTTTTGACCTGAGATCGTCATAGTATCATATGTGTGCTCCCGCTGTACTTTGATTACTACTCAACTACGGTTTTAAAGAGCCATGCATACAGGTTTTAGTTGGGTACAGTCTCGAAGCACATGGAAGCGGCGAGCGATAGAAGAGAGTCGTCTCTCCTGGTATAGGGAGTCGATGTCGCACAGTGCATGATTGATTGTAACCATAAGTCCATGACCAGAGCAGTTAAGATAAACTGATAAGTGTTATCAGTTGTATCTCAGATATTTATGAGTTTGATATCGGCATAACTTATTGGTTTATTGAGGGTCTGACAGTATCCACCCTCCAGACTTAGTATGCGAGAATCTCTGACGAAGAGACCGGACTGTACGGTGATTGTCATTGATAGACTCTGTCGGGTTCGAATGAGTTTACTTGGCGTCCTTTCTTTCGACATATACATTGGTAGCCGTTACATACAACTAGTGATGCTGTAACACCTGAGTTCATTTATACCAATTCCAGTTTCAGTATTTTACTTATCCATGGTCTATTCCTGATTTAACGTATTTGGGTGCGAATAGTACTTTACAGATCACAGGGCATTCGACCCGACCCGCTTGCTTGAACCTGTGTAACTCTCATTTATAGGTTACCGTGACTTGTTGCATGGACTAGTGCATTTCTTAATTTAGTATATACTGGTATTTGTCTTGTATCACATCTTTTGCATATAACAGTTTAAATCATGTAAAATAAATTACAATTGCATTTCATGGCCTGCATGATACCCCTAGCCTTGTGGTAGTATCCTTACATCGTGTTCTCGTCCCGTTCAGTGAAACGGACGTGTTTGGACGGTTACGCGCACGTACGTACGTCCGTTCTGGGGGGTATATATTTCTGTCGTAAGATCTTTCATTTTAAATTTTGAAGCTGGCTAGTAATTTTCTTATTTCAAATTCAAAATTTTGAACCCGACCCGGAAGCATTTCTGGTATATTTTGTAGTCCGCTTAAATTCAAATTAATTATTTTATTTGATTTATTTCTTAAAGATTTTCTGTTAGTGAATTCGTAACTGAGTAAATCCTTGAGGGTTAAAATCTTTTATAAATTGCTTTATCAAACTTTTCCCCAGCCAATCAAATTCTCTAAATGGTTGTGCTAGCCCCACCATTCTTTCTCTCGTCTCTCTCTCTCCCCCAAATCATTCCTCTAAAAATCTCCTTCCACCAATCATAATCTCTTTTTCTAACCCCTGCCCCCCCTCCCTCCCCCCCCCACCCCCGCGAGCACTCTCTTTCCTTTCTCTCTCTCTTCTTTTTCTTCTTCTTCTCTCTCTCTCTCTCTTCTCTCTCCCTCCTCTCGCGCTCTCTCTCTCTTCTCGCGATTACTGTGCGCTCCTTGAGTCGCATCACCGCCTCCCCGCTACGCTCACCTCCCTTCTTCTATCTCCTTCTTCTGTTTTTTAAAACTCCCGACCCTCCTCCTTCAACCCTCAACCCTCATCGCCTCTCTCGCACCCTAACCCTAACTCCACCACCTCCTCAACCCCAACCGAACCTCTCCTCCTCCTCTCCATCTCCTTCTCCTTCTTCCTCCTTCCCGAGCCCTCACCAACGCCCGACACAACCCCCAACTACTGCAAACCCAACTCCAGAAAACATCGTCGCCGATGACCTCCTTCACCTCACGATCGCCACCACCATTCTCCTCACCTCTCTCCGACCCCGATGCCACCATCACCCACACTTGCAGCCCTGACGAACCCATCACCAGAGAACCGACGGAAAACCATACCCACGCCTGTGCGCCTCGCCTCCCTCGCCGCCGTCGCCCCAACACCCCCTCGCCATCACCTCGACCTCATCTCTATTCCCTCTTCTCCTCAACCTCACAACACCTCCCTCGCCATCACCTCGACCTCATCTCTATTCCCTCTTCTCCTCAACCTCACACACATCTCCTTCTAAACCCCAGGAGCTGCTTCAGTTTGCTGTGTAGATTGCTAGAATCTATATGAGATCGATCTCTGGAAGTTGCTTCGAGACGCGGATTGTGATTGCAGCGCTTGATTGCGATCAAAGAAGGACTTCTCATCATCCTCAATCTTATTGCTCTGAACTTCTGAAAACCCCAGGAGCTCAGATTCGCCATGTCTCTAGAAGTTACTTCAACATGTGGATTACGATGATTAAGAATCTCCAGGGATTACTCGTTGTTCTTGATCCTAAGATTCAAAACCAGTAGCTTGGAAATGCCAAAACTTTGTCGAAATTGAGGCTTATGAAGTTGGTGCTAAGAGAACGGCATCTTTAAGCTGGTGAAGCTGACCACAGCATGTTCGATGAAATGCCCTGTAGACATTACCTCCAACTACTAAAAGCCCACCATACGCCATCTGTTCAATCGAGGAGAAGCAATGCAGAATTCTTCAGTCAGCAATCGCCGGAGCCGGACATGACGCTGACGGTTCAGGCAACGTACCTGACCTGCGTGATCACCCTCGGGCGTTATTGGGACTCGTTCCGTGTACCGTGCACGCGTCGCGATATTTCGCCGACGTAGGACGTTTCGTACACATCCGTTCTTGTTCCGTTCGAGGCAAGTGAAACTTGCTACATGCTATTAAAATTAATATATGCTATTTGAATTATTATATCTCCATTTGAGTGCATAGTAAACCTGTAGTTTACATTTAATACCATGAGTTCCATTTAAGTCCCGTTATATCATTTTAGATTCATAACTCGAACATATCGGGTTTCATCTAGTTCTAGTATACATAGTACCCATGTTCATATTTAAATCTTTTAACATTTCTGTGTGTAGCCCATAGTACCCCTTTATACCTTATACCTGTCGGACGACTGTTCACGTATTTATAACCTGATTTAAAGTCCATTGCATCTTTAGATTATTTAGTACATATTAACCTGATTTAACATCCATGATGTTATACTGTAGTTAAGTAATGTTGAAACTATCCCTTAAACACAAAATGATAACCGTGCATCAATATAATGTAATCTGTACCATTTGTATATCATATTTCAGTTTATTGTTCTGTTAGTACCCATGCTTGGTTATTTATAATCTTGATAATGCTAGTTGATTATGAGCACCCACATGATACCTGGTATACCCTGACATGACTTACTACACATATTACCTGACCCGACATGGTACCGTACACTACTTGACTCGACCTGATATACTATGGCTTTACCCGTTACTTGATCTCGTGTCTAATGCCAACAAACCTGACATGTAGTCCTCACGGACCGTTCCTGTTGTCTGTCCAGACAAACCTGCTCTTACCTGATCCTGTGTTGGCATTAGTTCTTGATTACTGAATACCTGACTTGACATACACAACTTGGAGGTATGGGGAAATCAAAAGTGTAAACTAAAGTGTAACTTAAAAGGGTATTACTTGATCCGTGGTCCCGGGGGTAACTGGACAGAGCCATTCGTGACTCTTACATATTCCTGATCCGTGGTCCCGGGGGGTAACGGGACAAAACCACTCTTGGTTCACATATTCCTGATCCGTGATCCCGGAGGGTAACGGGACATATCCTTTGAGTTACATGGAGGGTTACTCAAATTTATTTCAAAGACTTGAGAGTAGATAACCCAGTAGAACAGCTTAGTTTACTCACTGCACATTACCCTTCACTACCCGGATTTACATTACTGTTACATCTGCTTTTCATTCATGATTATATTTGCATTGCCTGTTACCCTGTTCATATTGTTTCTTGATGTTATGACACGCTGACGTCTGGGTTTTGCATGGCCCAGATCCTTCTACCTTTGTTGCAGACTGATCAGGAGTATTGTCGCTGTTAGACCGAGCGGTGAAGTTCCTGTCGGTATGTAGTTTTACTTTCCAGGTGTTTCATTATTGTATCTTTTGCTTCCGCGTATCATTATTTCTTGACTCATTCATTCTGGCTCATGGACATGTGCTAGATAGTTTAGTTTACTTTCCTGTTCTTGATATCTCTACAGCCGTAATGTGACTGTGGAGGGATTTTTCCTATCCACAGGTAGCATGGTTGGTTATGTCACGTGCCCATCTTAGCGTACTCTGGGAAGCGGGGCGTGACAGATGCTGATGTGCTTGTAGGTTATGGATATGATTCTGTAACTCGCTGTCAGCGTATTGTTGAGTTTTTAGAGTCTCACACAGAGGGTTTCCCTGCTTAAATGAAACGACGCAGTGTGCATATATTGATACGTGTGGGAGTTTGATTAAACATGTGTATATGATACACATACATTAATCGGAC
The DNA here is from genome assembly GCA_030015575.1 of Agapanthus africanus. Lineage (NCBI taxonomy): Eukaryota > Viridiplantae > Streptophyta > Magnoliopsida > Asparagales > Amaryllidaceae > Agapanthus > Agapanthus africanus. Next base: position 979,550,386 of record CM057337.1, read on the forward strand.
GTTTGATAATACTATCCGGTTTATTATAAAACTGGATTATTATTATTATTATTATTATTATTATACACACACTCTCTCTCTCTCTCTATCTCTTATTTGCTACTTATATATGACAGAAATACATACATATGTATAAGCTACATATACTAATATGTATTGTATATATGATACACAAATACATCTAGAAGGGACACGTCATTTCATTTTATTAATAAAGAAATGAGACATTGCAAAGAGGAATGGGTTGCAAAGGTATGGGCTTTATTTTATTTGAAAATAAAGCACTATTCTTGGGGGGTTGTCTTCTCTTTCCAAGCTCGTTCCTTTATGCCTTTTTTCCCTCCTTATTTTTCGGAGCTGAGAACAGAGAAAAGAGAAAGAAAAAGAGAGAGTATCTACTACATCTTCTTTATCTCACTTTTTAGCAAATTGTGAGAGCGGGTTGCTTCACAAGAGAGTGTTCTTTTGGTAAAATTGAAGCTTGAGTTGGGGTTCCTTCATGGTAGATCATGTTTGATGAGAAGGTCCGCGATCAAGCTTGTTCCGGTGACCATGAAATCTAGTTAGGGTTTTCTACTTAATTGTAGACACGCTTCAAAGGTTTTAGCCCTTCTAAACCCTTAGTTAAGCTCTCTAGTTGTTTACAACTTCTAGTATTTGGATGATTTTGGGATTTATGTTCGATGCTATGCTCTTCAAATTTTTGTTTGTTATTCCACAGCGGTCCGCAAGTGTTGCGACCCTAGCGCCACGCACTTACACTATATTAAAGCACGGAAGCAAACTTGCAACAAATACAACATTCCAATGTTGTTGGGTTTTTTATTTTCTTGCTATAGGACTCATCCCCTCCAATAGGAATATATGGATGTAGAAATGAAGAAAGAAGAAGACCAATTAATCCTTTGTAACTTGTTTAAAGTTGAAGGTAGGGCGCCGATCATGTCTTCGATCAAGTCTCTAGCCACTATAATTGATAGGCAGTTTATCGGTTTGGATGATAATTAAGTGGATGCGAGTTACCATTTCGTTATCAAAAGTACTCATTTTGATGTGTTATCCATGAAATTGATGAAATGGTACGTGTTAATGAATCCTTAAAATAGATCTCATTCCTATGTGTTTGTGACACACATGCATATGACACGTATTTTCATATTCCACATTAAATGACCGGTGGGCTAATTAAATTTACTAGCATTTTGCTCCCCTGATACACGATTTGTATATTTATCCTATTAAGAGTACAAAAAGGATTTCTTTATGGATAAATATAAAATGGAGGGATTTTGGTGTAAAATTATTTTAAATGTTAATAAGTGAATAAAATAGTCATTTTAGTAACTTGGATCAAGAGTATTCTGGAAGATATTATAATATGTTATAAGTAAATGAAAGTAGAATTTGAATATGATAAGAGTAAAATAACTTCTAGAAAGCTCTTTTTTGTCTTAAATTTGGGTATAATGTAGATTGAATTTTGAATTCAAACTAATTTGTACAAAGTTCTTTTTCTGTCCCAAGTTCTAGAAAGTTCTTTTTTTTTGTTTTTCCAAAAATATACAAATTTAATTATTTTTGTCTTTTTCTTTGACGATGTGGTGACTTTAAGATTTATTTTTTTAAGCATAACAATTAATTATTTTTGTCTCTTTGTATTATGATGTGGAGGCCCCAAGAATGAAAGATTTTTCTCCTTTTTTTTAAAAAAAAGAAGAAGAGGGTGACTTCTAACCAAGTCTATTTGCATTATATAGTAGTATGGATTTTTACCAGAATTAGACATTTAGATACCCTAAAACCAATGTTGTTGGTTTTTTTTTTCTTTTTTTCTTATTATTTTTTTTTGTCAAATGACATATTCACTAATTCATATAATTTTCTTTATGAAATTAATGGTGTATAACTTACAATTTCTTCTTTTCTTTTGATGGTTTATCTTGTTTGTAGGGACTATTATGATAGTCGAGCGCTAGTTATATCCTGGATAAATTGTAAGGATTAGGATTATAAAATATTTCACATCATAATAATGTAAGAATTTAGATTCAATGTAGGACAGAATTTCTCTCAACTTTTAAAGTAACTTTGAAGTTACATTCAAGGATAAAGACGACAATATATTTATGGAGAAGTCTCACATTTTATTTACAATTTTGGAATTATTTTAATCACAATGCATGACAACGTTGACAAACACAATGGTTTTCTTGTGAACTTTCTAAGTTGAGCAACATCTTAATCACAAAACCCCACCAAATTTATCGAAAGGAACCTTCGAAATTTCCGTTAATTGAGATGCCGTCTGATTTAAATAAACAATTCCTATACGCCAAAGCAACACAACACATTTTATTGGGATGCCTTGCCTTGGAAAATTCCCGTTCACATCTCTTGCCAAACTTAACTTTTTATATCTTCCAACTCTTTGCCCATTTATTCATTATATATAGAGCACCATTGTATAGCTGCTTCTTATTCTCTCAAAATATTATAGATGGGGAATTTGTTTGCGAGAAAAGTTGTTGTCCATCCATTAACAGGGGAGGCTGAACCAAGGCAGTGTCGACGACAAATCAAGGTTCGGATAAAGAAGAGAGAATATGAAGAGATAGCGAGAAACTGTGAAGGTGAGATCGGTAGGGTTATTTTCGAAGGGTGTTTAAATGGGAGGTGGGATGCTCGGTTTATTAGCGATCGAGGAGAAGTAGGTGGGGGTTTAGCGTCAATTGCCGAGGAAGTTTAATAATGTTTCACGATATCTCACCTCGTTTATTGAGAAGAATTCTCACGACTCCATGTTAGAAATCGGATCCTCTAAGACATTGAGACGTATCATTCTACTAACTCTCCATCATATACTGACAACTTCTGCAAGCATGCATGCCGATCTCTATAATAATAGTGTAAACCTTTTTGAGGATATTGAAATTTGTTGTTTATTTTAAGGCAAACCATCTGTCATGTGGTACCTTCTGTAAAAATTATACTTTTGATATATTGTTTTGCATGTATGTTCTTGAATCCATATCAAATTGTTTAATGGTGACATATATAAGGATCAGTTGGATCTTTGAGCAAGGAGAAATTAGAGGTTAGTGAAGTTACGGCCCTGCTGGTGGGACCTAGGGTTAAGTTGGGCCCCACCAGTAGGAGAAAATCACGGTTCTCAACAGATGCTAACATTTTTCTCTATAAAGATTTAATTTCAAGTTAGTTTTAAAAAACTGCGTCAAAGATTTCGACAGTTCGTCCAATTAGGCATAGCAGAGCCTAAATTGGGTGGCCATATAACTCAGAAGGTGTTGTTCTCTCATGGATGCGCCACTAGCAAACTATATAATTTGAGCGATGTATCTTGATAACATAGCCAAGAGAGACGGATACAAAAATTTTGATGAGTGAAGGCAAAATAAAGACAATGATGTTCTATTAAAAAGTCTTACTAAATAAAATATAAAAAACATTATACAAATTAAAAAGTAAAGAATAATATTTAAAATAATTTAAACATTTAAAAATTTCCATATCATAAAGTCATGGGAACCCATGTCATTTTATTTTTTTAGCGGGAATTTATCTTGGGCCCCACCGCCCTATAAAGTTTTATTTATATTTGGAAAAGAACACAAGATAACAGGAGTACTACTCCTTCCTCTTCATGTATACAGTAAAGATTCAAGTCTAAAGAACCAAAACAGGGCATACAAAGCATAGAGATTACGAAAACTCAGCCTATTCTTATTCTGGGCAGGGAGGAAACATCGATCTTTATCAGATTATTCATGAAATCTGGGGGCTTACAAGGCATAAAAGAGCAAGAAATCCCTGTTTTTACGTAATCAGGGAATAATTGCGCTTGATACCAGCAGTAAAACAACTTTAACAACATACTTTAGTCTCCAAGGAGCTTTACTACTACCATTTACTGCATCAACTAAGATCATAGAATGATCTGTTTCCACTTCAAAGTCTTTTATTTTCAAGAAATTACATTGGTTCAAGCCATTCAGCAGCCCTCAGCCTCAATGATGGTCCCTTTACTATAATATACAATGAAATTTGGTTGCAAAGACAATTTTACCTTTTGCATCCCTTCAAGCTGCATCTCGTGCAGTTCTTTTATAAGCAGATTAACATAGCCATCTACATTCAATTTGTATCTACCAGGTGGGGGCTTAAGCCAATTGGTAAGAAATCCAAGTTGCAAAACATAGATTTGTAAGAGTTTGCAATATAGAGCTCTTGCTGGTAACAATATGGGATTTGTGAATAATCATCAGAGATCTTAAATCTCTCAAAATAGCGCACCAAGTACTGTCAATTGATATTTTGAGACCTTCAAATCTGGATTAGATTTGCGCCTGGATTTTCAAATATTCCATAAAATGATATGTGGATCAGCTGAGGGACTTCAGAATTCGAATACCAGAATTCTGAACAGTCTGAGACTGTGTGCCATGTATGAAAGCGAACATTGAATTCGGAAAGCTATCAGAGCTTTACTCCACATTGCTTTAGCTAATTCACTTTTAATGAAAAGATGCACCATATCCTCTTGAGTGCAATTCTTACAGCACTCACATTTACTGGGAAAAGACAACCCTAATCTTTGAAGAGAAGAATCAATAAGCAAGGCTTCAACAAGAGTTTGTTGGATTTATTAAGTTATTGTATCCAACCCATTAAGGTGGCCAATATATAACACAACCATTTATCTTTTTAGTTATGACATTCAATTAGCTAGCAATCTATATATATAGCCATGATAGGCTAGGCTCTCTATTATGAAATTGACCTGTATTCAACAATCTTGTGTGTCAGACGTCTAAGCCATAGTGCTTCAGACGTCTAAAATGCAAATTCTAGAATTACAAAGAGCGGTCAGACGTCTGAAAATGTCTCTGAGACGTTTGAAGAAGAAAAATTCAAAAATCCATAAGGTGTTCAGACATCTGAGCACTTATGCTTCATATGTCTGTCGACGAGAATTCTGGCGTATTAAGGAAATTAGTTAGAGAATAATTTGAAATTTTGTTTTGAGATTATTTTGGAGATTTGATGAGATCTTAATTGGTAAATTAGGTATTCTAATAGGATTAGATTTAGAGATTCTATGCCTATAAATATAGATTGATTAGAGTATTTAAATTGATGTAGAAAAAGAAAAATTGAAGAGGGGTTTTTGTAGGAAGAGAGAATTTATAATTCATATTGAAGTTGAATAAAAGCGTAGAGTTGAAGAATTTCTTGTGTTTGATTGTTCCTTTTAATTTATTCTTTCTCAAAAATCCTGTGTTTGTTTTCTGAATTGTTTGAAACTTAAAAATCCTAACAATTGGTATCAGAGTTTGGCTGAGATGAGAGCGACGAAGATGGAAACAACTCAAATTGCAACAAAGATGATGTGTTTGAATAGCACAAATTGGTCGATATGAAAGTTGAGAATGAAGAACATGTTGTGCCTCAAAAATTTAGATGCGTCTCTTTATGGGATTAGCGCTAAGCCAGAGAAGATGTCCGATGAAAACTGGACAAGAATGGATCGAAAGACGAGAAGTCTTAATCGCAGATGGATAGAAGATTTGGTGTTCCACCATGTATCGTTAGAGAGCATTGCAGAAACTTTATGGAAGAAATTGACAGATCTATACGAGAGAAACGGTTACGAACAAAACTTTTCTAATGAGAGCATTGATGAATTTAAAATTTCAGAAAGATTTCTCAATAGCAGAGCACTTGAACGAAGTTCAGAATATTGTGAATCAACTAGTAACCATGAAAATACCGATTGAAGACGAGAAGCAAACACTTATAGTATTGAGTTCCCTTTCTAGCAGTTGGGAAACTCTGGGAGTTTTTTGAGCAATTCGTCTCTTGAATGAGTTATTTCTATGAGCACAGTAACAAACTGTCTCATAAATGAAGAATTAAAAAGGAAATCATCAAGTAGATCATTTGATTTATCTGCATTTATTGCAAGAGGGTCCGAAGTGGAGAAAGGAACAAAGCAACGATAGAAAAAATCAAAGATTGTGGCCTGCAAGAGACATGTCGAAGATAAGACGTCATTACTGCAACTAGATGTGTCACTATATGTCCGATTGTCCCAAAATGAAAGAGAACTTAGATGATTTAAAGAGATATAGAAAGGAAGGGCAAGAAAATGTGGTGTACGATGCCGAACCAAAGTGCGATTTGCTTATCACTATAGATGAAAAAGTTAAAAAGGAATATCCGGTACATGGATTTAAGTGGCATCCTTTCACGTATGTTCAAATAAGGAGTGGTTCAATGAGATTAAGGGAAAAAAAGGAGACAGTGAAATTAGCGGATAATTCTGAAGTGAAAGTGGAAGATATGGGCACCGTAAATATGAAGATGTTCGATAGGAAGCAGAGAGTTCTTAGAGTTGTCACGTATGTCCCAAAACTGAAGAGAGATCTAATTTCGCTTGGAAGATTGGCTATGAAAGGCTACACAATTATTGCTCAAGGTAGAGTGATGAAAGTGTGCCAGAAGAATTGTGTCATGATTAAATGAGTCTGAAACTCAAGCGATATATATCAAGTTGTGGGGAATCCTGTGCATGGAAGAACAAATTTGGAGGAAGGTGGAGGAAACTTGAGTCAAGGTGAAGGTTTGTACAAAGCTCAGAAGATGTTGTGGGTGGAAATTGTGAAAAGAAGATAGAAGACTGCTTGTTGAATACAAATCAAGATGGAGATTGTTATGAAATTGACTTGTATTCAACAATCATGTGCGTTGGACGTTTGAGCCATAACACTTCAGACGTCTGAAGTGCAAATTCTAGAATTACAGAGAGCGGTCAGACGTCTGAAAGAAGAAGAATTCAGAAATTCAGAACGTGGTCAGACGTCTAAGCACTTGTGCTTCAGACGTCTGTCGATGAGAATTCTGACGTATTTAGGAAATTAGTTGAAGAATAATTTGAAGATTTGTTTAGAGATTATTTAGAGATTTGATGAGATCTTAATTGGTAAATTAGGTATTCTAGTAGGATTAAGTTTGGGATTTTTAGGCCTATAAAAATAGATTGATTAGAGTATTTTAAATTGAAGTAGAAAAAGAGTTAGAGAAGTTTTTGTAGGAAGAGAGATTTTGTAGTTCGTATTGAAGTTGAATAAAAACGTAGAAGTTGAAGAATTTCTTGTGTTTGATTGTGCCTTCTTATTTATTTTTTCTTCTCAAAAATTCTGTGTTTATTTTCTGAATTGTTTGGGACTTAAAAATCCTAACAGCTCCCATGATATAGAAAATAATAAAAGGTAATATTATTCCTCTCCTCAAGATCCTTTGATGGGAGGGATCTTATAAGGCAACAAAGAATTAGTTCTCTTCTCCGATCAACTAAAGTCCGTTCCATTAGCCGTCAAGGCAAAGAGAGGAGAAATCAAGATTGCAACTTGAAAGAGTTGCAACATCATGTTCAAACTTTCCGCTGCAGATCTGATCGACAAGATGAATCCGGATATGTTTCAATTGTATATTAATGCTAACATTGGTATCAGAAAGAGATTTTGATCTCGATGTTATTTTTATAATTGATTCATCCCTATTTTTATCGATGAGATTCTTCTCTGAAAATTTTCAATTATAAAATAAACTATTGAAATTTAATGAAGAGGACAAATTTCTTTTCTTCTCTTTGTTCACGTTTAATATCAAAATTAATTGATATTCAGGTTGTGGTTCTTTTTGGACTTAACTGTAAATAAAAACTAAATTGATTGTAAATTATTTATAGATTTTTGCTATGAAATCCATAGTTCATATTTAATAGTTTGCCTCTAGTTATATTGAAACACATGTGAACTTGATATAAATTATTTGCATCTCAGACCTTATGCTAATTATAATGATAAGATTTAGATCTCATGCTTCCGATTTTAATGTTGTCTGTTTTAGACGGATATGTCATGGATATCGATGTCATTCGCAGTTTTCTTGTAACCCAATTATAGATATGATTATGCTTCAAGTTTTTGGATCTATAGCCTTTTACTTTAGTCCAAATTAAATTAATTGCATTAAGGTCCATTAAATTGCCAATTAAATACTTGCAGTTGAATGAGTTAGTTTAATTTCATGTTCGGTACTTTTGTGTGTTTCCAGTTAATGGATTCCCTAAATTTAACTTCACATGCTAGGGATTTATATACAATGCATGCTTTAAAATTAAGAGTTTATGTATGTTGTTATTAAACCCTTTTATAATTTAATTAAGATCTAAATGTAATTTTTGAAATTTTATGGCTTGTTTGGTAATTACATAAAATTTTACTGCAACTACAGAAATATAATTTTCGTAATTTTTAGGGTCTTTTTGCAAATTTTTGGCAGAAAATGATTCCAGGGACCTTCCTGCAAAACTGTCGGTAAATTTCAATATTCGCAAATCAGTCCAGGTTTATTATTCTGAAATTCTAAGGACTATTTTGCAAATTCCAAAGACTAATTTGTAACTACCCATGATAATTATTCAAGTTAAATGCTTCTTGCCAAATTTTGTAGTTTACTGATGCTTATATTTAATTTTGTATGATTCTAATATGGATTTATATAATATGTTTTAAATTTGTTATAATTAAATTCATATAAAGTTTAGGATTTGCAAAAATGAGCTATTGCATATATTCTTGATACGGTTGTTGCTTAAATATTACCATATTATATGCTTTATTAATTATGTGTTATATAAATTTGATATGCATATATTGGGTAATTGTTACCTGAAATTATTTTATATGATAAATGTGTCACATGAAATCATAGATATTGCAATTTAGACTTATTCATGTTATAGTGACATATAATGAGTTTGATTAAAAATATATACAAATATCATTATAAAGATGGATAACTTTCTAAATTAGCATATTTATAGTAATCACCAAAATGAACCTATTTGTGATAATTTAGGAAGTTATGACCATATAAAATGCTAATGATGTTAAATTGTATTTAAACTCAATGAAATAATGTTCTCCTTTCAAAGGAGGGTCATCATGTTCAGAGTTTAAATAGCATGAAATAGTGAAATTATTTTGTGGTCTATTTAGTACTCTATATCCAAAGGCATGTTGAACTGTCACTAGTTAATATATTCCACTAGTTTCATATTTGATAAAACAGTTTTCTTTTAATTTATATGAAAAATATAATCATTTGCGTGTTACAGTACTCACACAAAGGAGATACTGTAATGACCCAACTGATTTACTTATCAAAATTAATCATTTAGGACCTTTGATTTTCTTTTGATTAAAGTTATTGTGGTTTTATTGTGAGCGTGTATATTATTTGCAGTTATTCACGCCTCTATTTTGTCTGATTCTAGTTTATTTTCTTATTTGAATGGGTCAAATTTTGATGAATGAAAAGAAAGCATTTTATTTAAATTTGAGTGTGCTGATTTAGACTTGGGTTTACGAGAGGATGCTCCACCTCATAGTAGTACTCTTACTCAAAAAGCATTTCATAAAAAGTGGGAACGCTCAAATCAGCTTAGCCTCTTGCTTATGAAATCCCAAGTTGCTAATCCTATTCGAGGTTCCATTCCATCTTATGACATTGCTAAGAAATTTATGAAAACTATTGAGGAGCGGTTTATCAGTTCTGATAAAACCAAAACTAGCACCATAAAGCCTAAGTTGTCATTTAGGAAATATTCTGGGAATGAAAGCATCCGTCAACATATTATGAAAATGAAAGACATCGCTGCTCAGCTTGGTGATATGAAGGTTACCATTTCAGATAATATTTTAGTTCATTTCATTCTAAATTTCTTACCTACTAAATATGGACCTTTCAAAATCTCATATAACACGCACACGGAGAATTGATCATTTAATGATCTCCTATTCATATGCGTTCAAGAGGAGAGATTGAAAGGTGAGAAGATGCAATCTGCACATTTGGCTTCTCATCAAGATAAGAAAGGCAAAGGTCCTTGGAAAAAGATATGGAAGAAGAAGACGCCTAGTGAGAAATACAATTCTCATGAAAGTGTTGGGCCTAAAAGAAATTCTTCTTCCGGAAAGTATTTCTTTTGCCGCAAGAAAGGATATCAAAAGAAAGATTGCATCAAGTATAAGAAATAGTTAGAAAAGGAAGGTATATTATCACTTGTCTCGTATGAATGCAATTTAATAAATGTTCTTATAAATAGCTGGTGGATTAATTCATGTGCCTCCATGCACATTATCAATACCTTGCGGGGTTTGAGCCATAGTGAGCCAACCCAACACGAGCGAAGCATTTTCTCCGGAAACACGATGCGTTCATATGTGAAGAAAGTTGGTATTTGCCGGATTATGCTGGATACTGGGTTTACGCTAGATCTTGAGGACATATTCTTTGTTCCATCCTATAGTAGAAGTCTAATTTATGTTTCTAGGTTTCGCAAACTTGGTTTTAGTTTCATGTTTAATGACACTAAATTATTATGGATAAAGACTTTGTTATTGTTGGTTATTGTTATTTATCTGATAGTTTGTATAGACTTAATACCATAATATCTTATCAAGAGTTTTTTTATCTGTTCAGCATAACTTAATTGGCAATAAACATGGTTTGGTTTCTGATCAATCCTATATGCTATGGCAAAGAAGGTTGGGATACATGTCTAATAAAAGAATTTAAAAGTTAGTGAAGGATGGGGTTTTAGGACCTATTGACTTCACAAATTTTGAAATATGCGTGAACTGCGTAAAGGCTAAGTAGACCACCACCTTCAAAAAGAGTGCCAAATGGAGCACCGGAACACTTTAAATTGTCATACGGATGTGTGGAATATTTTCTCCGTGCTACACAGGAGAAAAGTATTTTGTTACCTTTATTGACGACTACTCACGAAATGTGCATCTCTATTTACTTTTTGAAAAGGGTGAAGTATTTCGAACCTTTAAAGATTTTAAAAAGTAGAGAAACAATCTGGTAAAGTGGTAAAGGTGGTCAGATCAGATAGAGATGGTAAATATTATGGTAGGTTCACAAATATGAGGCAAAGAGAACAATCATTTGCCAGATTTCTTAGTGGGGAGGCATTATGCCTCAATACACCATGCCCGAAAGTGCATATCAGAATGGTGTTGCTGAAAGAAGAAATCGTACGCTTAAAGAAGAAATCGTACGCTTAAAGATATGGTTTGGGCAATGCTTACTCATTCAACCCTTCCTTTACCTTTGTTGGGCGATACTTTAAAGACAGCAGTACATGTGCAAAATAAAGTTCTTACTAAAACTGTTGAAAAAACTCTTTATGAGTTATGGACAAGTAGGAAACCATCTTTATCATATAAGCACATTTGAGGATGTCCTGCAGAAGCTAAACTGTATAACCCGCAAATAAAGACTTTTGACTCTAGAACCATGAGTGGTTTCTTTATTGGTTATCCGGAAAGGTCAAAAGATTTCAGATTCTATTGTCCATCTCATACACCACAAATCGTGGAAACAGAAAAGGAAAGATTCCTTGAGAATAATTGCACTATTGGGAGTGATGTAACTCAAAGGATCGCTTTTGAGGAAGTACAGATTCCAGTATCAACATATGTACTAGATGATGGGATTTTTCCTATAGTTGTTTCTCAACAAACCATTCAAGAAGAATCTATCATTGATGCTATACCCCAGGAAGAGCAATTAGATGATGAGGTAGCTCGACAATCATAAGGTGCTGAACCTCAAGAGATAAATGTTGAAGCACCTGTGTGGAGATCCTCAAGGTTAACGAAATTTTCCATCTATAAAGATTATGTGGTTCATCTCCAAGAGCCTAATGATGACAACATAGACATTGACGATCCCATTTCTTTTTCACATGTCATAAAGAGTGAAAGTTCCTCATAACGGTTTGAAGCCATGAAGAAAGAGCTAGACTCTATGAATAAGAACCATGTTGGGGACCTTGTACAATTGCCTAAAGGAGTCAAACCCGTTGGTTGTAAATGGGTGTTGAAGACCAAAAGAGACACCAACGGAAAAGTTAAAAGGTACAAGGCCAAACTTGTGGCAAAAGGTTTCACTCAAAAGGAAGGTGTTGATTATACCGAGACCTTCTCTTCAATATCATTGAAGGAATCATATAGGATAGTTATGGCCCTTGTAGCTCATTATGACTTGGAGCTACATCAAATGGATGTGAAAACCGCATTCTTAAATGGGGATCTTCATGAAGAGGTTTACATGCAACATCTCAAGGGTTTTCTACGGACAAGTCAAATCATTTAGTATGCAAACTTAATAAATTGATAAATGGACTTCAACAGGCCTCATGCCAATAGTATATGAAATACAATACGATAATTTTATCTTTTGGGTTTTCATCAAACACCATCGATTGATGTGTATACCTAAGGATTAGTAGGAGTAAGTTCATAATATTGGTTTTATATGCTGATGATATTCTGCCTAGTAAAAATTTGGACTTATTAATTGAAATCAAGAAATTTCTTTCCTTTAATTTCGATATGAAGGACCTTGGTGATGGCGCTTATGTTCTCGGCATTGAGATTCACCGTGAGAGATCCAAGGGACTACTTGGATTGTCTCAAAAGGCTTACATTTTGAAGGTTCTCAAGAGATTTCGAATGCAAAGTTGCTCTCCTTGTGCAGCACCCATTGTTAAAGAGGATAAATTAAGTTTGTTAAAATGTCCCAAGAATGAACTAAAGAGTAAACAGATGGTTGCCATACCATATGCCTCAGCAGTTGGAAGCATGCAGTACGCTCAAATGTATACTCGTCTGGATATTACCTACGTAGCAGGGATGCTTGGTACATACCAAAGCAATCTTGATATGGAACATTGGAGAGCTACCAAGAAAGTAATGCGCTATCTACAAGGCACAAAAGACTACATGCTCACATATCATAAGAGCGGACTACTTAGAATCCATTGACTATTCAGATGCTGATCTTGCAGGCCAAGATAGTAGGAAATCCACAACCGATTATGAATTCCTACTAGCAGGTGGTGCCATCTCATGGAAGAGCATAAAGCAGACCACTACGGGTGCTCATACCATGGAAGCTGAGTTCATAGCCCTTTATGAGACTTCTTCACAGGCTATTTGGATAAAGAACTTTATTATAGATCTCAAAGTGGTTGATTCAATTAAGAGGCCACTTCAAATCTATTGTGATAATGAAGCTGCAGTATCTTTCTCTAACTACAATAAAAGTTCCACTTCATGCAGACATTTGGAGATAAAGTACTTTGTTGTTAAAAAAAGAACTGAGAATGATGTAGTGTCCATTACTCAAGTTCATACACATGATATGTTACCAGATCCATTCACAAAAGGGCTAACACCGAGGTTATACTCCAAACATGTGAAGGATATTGGTTTTCTTAATAATTTTGTTATGTAACTTATGTTATGAGACACCGTGTTTTAGTGATCACGTTCGATTTTATATATTTGATCATTCTCGGTTTTTCATATTTTTGTTTAATATGATTGAAGTTTGGACCATTTAATAGATTTGAAATCTATTTAAAGTTATGATTTCCGTATAAAGAGCTAATTATGAAATAAATATTAGTATTGTAGTACATTGAAGGTGGTATTTGTTTAAAGAATGTTCATCGTCTTGACTCATATTAATGTTCTTTTATAATTAAGCATAAAGTTATTCACATAAATTTATTGGTTTTATTTACCGTAAGTTGGTACCAAATAAAGAATTTTTCCTCACTATTGTTGTTGTATACAAAATATATAAAGGTGCATGTTGTGTCATAATCGCCAAGTAGGAGAATGTTGGATTTATTAAAGTGTACTATATCCAACCTATTAAGGTGGCCAATATATAACACAACCATTTATCTTTTTAGTTATGATATTCAATTAGTTAGCAATCTTTTAGTTGTTATAAGGATAAGTATCTAAACTAAAGATGAGAAAATATCTTATTGTTTTAACTGGTCGATTATGTTGTATGGATATAAATAGTCATGATAAGAGAGGCTCCCATGATAAAAATAATATTAATAAAGTTTGTTCAATTAGGAGAGAAAGGTTGCAACCTGGGAGAAGTTGCAACATCATGTTCAAGCTTTCCGCGGTAGATCTGATTGACAAGATGAATCCAAGTACGTATCAATTGTATATTAATGCTAACAAAGTTTTCCAGGTAAACAGCAGTACATTCTTTGGCAATTGAGAATTTTTAAGGAATTTTGTATAATGCACCAGAGTTTCTTTTTTTCTTACTATTTCCCATGCAGATTTTAAAGAAAGTTGACCCTGGACATCAGGCTTCCAAATGAGTTGATCTTCTTCATTACCGACCATAAAATTCTGAGACCTCCAGCAGTCTTTGAGGTAAGCAATCCTGAACATTTGTAAAGTCCCAGCCTTCCATATTTTGCATATTGTTGATAGAGATAGGAGTAGCAGATCGCGGTGCATATTCTTTTAAAGGGATATCTCCATGCCATGTAGTATTCGAAAAATCAATATTTTCATTACCAATCAGCCACTTTGAATTATCTATGATTTTGGGCTGCAAAAGGATAGAAAAATTTTCTTCCACTTTGTGGTAGCATCTTTAGGGGTTGTTGAGAAACCAGCTTTAGTATATTTACACTTTAGGAAATGAGACCATAATGAATTCCCTTTCTCCATTTTCCAAGATTTTTTCAGACTGTAGGCTAAAGCAACTTCCCTGATATTTCTTATATAAAGACCTCCCTAATATTTCTCATATCAAGACCTCCCCAATATTTCTAATGGCTTACATATTTTGCTTCAAGCCATCCAATGATGATGCTTAATACCAGAAACATCATTCCAAAAGAATTGACATCAAAGAGTTTATTTTTCCAAGAATATTTAAGCCGGAGGATTTCATGAAGCAAGCGTATGAAGGGGCATAGATAGTAGAACATGCTTGATAAGAATGACTCTACCTGCTTGAGACAGAAATTTATTCTGGCAGCCTTTTAGTTTAACCCTTATTTTATCCACTATTACCTCATAATAGATTGCCTTATTTCTCCCAGTAAATAGAGAAGCTCCAAGGTATATGATTTGCCAACTGCCTTTGCTTATGCCAGTTTGGAAAGAAATCTTTTCAGAGAATTGATCTAAGCGGTTTTTTGATACATAAAACCCACTCTTGAGCTTGTTTATTCTCTGACGAGAAATACCTTCATACTTTCGTAAGAAATCAAATAAAATTCTGAGACTATAACTTCCACCATTTGTGAAAATAATTGTCATCGGCAAAAAAACAAGTGGGATATGATGGGGCATCCTGTTTTGGAACTCATATCATTAATATGAAGTACCTTTACTATTATAACTAGAACACACATGCCATTTTCTCATTTTTTAAAGAAAATACAAGGGAGAAAAAAACCTTTTAATTTATCTTTAAGAGACAAGGTGTCCACCTCTCTCTCTCTCTCTCTCTCAATTTATATAAAAATCTAGTAAAAATAAATAATGCAAATACTGAGAATCTAACCCATGACCTCAGCTAGGGAATTGCCTAACTTACCATCTAAGTTGAATTCCTATGTTGATGTAATATATGTATGGATAAAATATATCCTAAAATATAATACTTTCTTGCTACCTTGCTACCCATATAAATCTTTTGTTTTTTAGCAAAAATTCAGTGGAGGCAATTCCCAGGCTGATCTTCATGCAGATCCACCCTTGCATTGAGATACCTCTTGAACTTTTACTGGCGTGGTATTCATTTTACTTTCATTTTCTTATTGATTTTTCATTAATCCTTTTAGCAGTATTAGACATGTCGATTAAGAAGTCGCACAAGCTCTAATCTCCTCCCTTCTCTTTCACCTCGTCAGCTAAGCCTCAGAGAAGTGGAAAGACGATGTTGGCGCACGCAAATTCTAAAATTCCACTTTGAAGAAGTGAATTCATTGCTTGGCCATTCTAAGAAACTGAAATGTGTCATCAGCTTGCTTTCGGTTGCAATCTATTCGGTACATCGTGAACCATATGAGCTGGCAAATTCAAACACCTATCATTTCCATTACCATGATGACGTGACAGTGGAAGATGTTAGCAGCAAATGTCTGTCAAGCAAGCTACAGCCGCCATAATATTCAATTATTGAGGATTCATTCTGATTTATGCATACACAAGTTTTTTATTATAGAAGGAAGACGGTTGCCCTTCCAACCCCATTATCTTAACCAGTATACCAACCATCTCGATTTACCACATAACCGATCCTCGAAAAAATAGAGCACGCAACTACTCAAGAAATAACTGAGTATAGCTCTGCTTTAAATCTTTCCTCTCGAAAGAGAAAGGTCACCGGTACGATTATTATGACGGGTGCATTGGAAAAAAAGATATCACTAGTACTTCCTAAGCTCATTGTTGCCCTAGCTTCTTCAACCCATATTATGTTCTCAACAAACAACTAACTTCTATAAACTCAATGCCACCAAAAACATTAATCAAACAAACAAATGAATTATCTCCCAATTATAACACTTGCAGTCATAATAGAAGCCAATAGCATGTGAAAGTATCAGAAATTAATGGGGGCACATTCTTCAACAAAACCCTGATGATTCCACTGCTCTCATTAAAGTATAACACCTAGCATCCTTTTCTTTCTCTGCAACTGCCTCTTTTAAAAAAACAAAAAAACTCAAAAAAAAGAAATTGTTTAAAATAGTACCTCACAGTCAAATCCACAGTCAAACTGCCATCTCTCATCCCCATGTTACCCTCACATGCCAAC
Organism: Agapanthus africanus; assembly: GCA_030015575.1. Classification (NCBI taxonomy): domain Eukaryota; kingdom Viridiplantae; phylum Streptophyta; class Magnoliopsida; order Asparagales; family Amaryllidaceae; genus Agapanthus; species Agapanthus africanus. The sequence goes on from CM057337.1 coordinate 979,567,147, forward strand.
CTTTTTCCCTTTTGTTGCATGCCTCAAATTTCTATATCTAATATAAAAAAAAATTAATAACAAAAAAAGATATGAAAAGGTCTCCTCTCTTTTGCATGCCAGCATAATATTTGATAGAGACCAAGTTGGAGATCTCATTGTGTCTTAGGATTCTTCTCTCAATCCCAAACCCTCTCATATCATTCAAACACACAAAGGCAAGGCATGCATTTGCTCTCCTTTGGATTCCAACTCAAACAGTTGGCAATGTACCTAAAAACTAAGGCAGTATAAAAACAGATAAAAGCAAAAAGGCAATGAATCATGAGAGACCATTCTCCAACTAATCTTACATTAGACATTGAATTAATCAACTTGTTATGAATTACAAACAAATTATTACATGTTAATGAACAGCAGAAAAAACCGCCCCCTGTGGAATTTTTGCTGCTCTTAGTCGATCGGTTTCGAGACATAAAATCGTCTCTAGGACCGTATAAATGCTAGCTGATCATTAATCATTTTCAAAGATCAGAGCTTGGTTAATGCATGAATGAATGGCGAAGAAAGAAAGAAAGTAAGAACTAATTTTCTTAAATAATCTAAATGAACAACAGAGATCACAAAGAAGAAATGCAGCAATGAATGATGATGATGATGATGATGATGATGATGATGATGATGAAGGGGAAGTTAGTGAAGCAAGCAAGATGCTTGTTCAGTGCAATGGTGATGAATTGCTGCCCTCTTTAAAATCAGAGGATAACAAAGGAGAAGGAAATCCCAATACCTTCTCCTTTTTCCAATTGAGCATTTTTAGTAACTAAAATGGTGAAAATGCATGAATTCCTAATTACCAATTTTCCCATTATAATCAAGTTGATGTCTTGATATGATCTGCAACATTTCTTGGCGGTGGTTGCGAAGAGCTTGATGCCATTGATGGCCCAACAGTTACACCTGCAGGTACAAATTGTTGGGAGCATCAATAGCAAAAAATCGAAAATCAATTGAAAATGAAACTTGGAACAAAACGAAAATTTACTTTGAAATCCATGGGTTTTCTGGTTCGATCTAGCATAATCTTCGAAAATAAATTTCGCCACTTCATTTTCAATGTTTGGTGAGCAATTGGACTGCTCAAAAGGATGCAGCTTGAAGCATTTATTGTAAGTATCGCACTTCAATTAATTTTATTCCGAATTCGAGGAAAATGTATCACTTGCGCTCATTTTTTTTCAGTAATTCAACTGGCGCAAAAATTATACATTGTATGGGTTTGGAATGATTTTATGCAACAAATATTGTATTTTCTTTTGCAACAAATCAAATAGCTTCTAAGTGAAACATTTTTAGCTATAATGTAGGGAAATAGACCTGGATTTGGGGCAGCAATGGAGGTAGGCAAAGAGAGGATAGCACCAGAAGCCGACCCAAACTGCTGCGGCAGATACGGGTATTGGATCATCTGAGGATAATGCATTCCGAACCCGCTATGAGCCTGAGCAGACTGTGAGTATTGAGCGAAATATGGGTGATAATAATTAGCATAAGCCCCTTGATTTACTGCTGGATAATATGAAGTAAACTGTTGCTGATGCCCTCCAACTCCATAGTAATTCTACAATAATGTCACTATCATTAGCCACAAATTTCAATTGGGTTCCTCAAAATTTCATCAAATTAAAACTAGTTACCATTGGACACAAGCCCTGATCTTGAGAGTAGCCAGCAGAGTAGCCATAGATTGAATAAGGCAATGCATAATGAGGAGCTTGATGATAATAACCAGTGGAGATCGAAGAAGATGGTCCTCTGTAAGCAGAAGAAATCATAGTCGAGCTCGCTTGAGGCCGAAATCGACCCATCACTGCAAAATAATTAAAAAGAACCCATTTTTATTTCAAAAATTTTATAATTTCAACCTACATTATTACAAATTCATTATAAAAAAAAAAGGGTTAGCAAATTAACACACCATGTTGAGGAATAATCGGCCTCGTTCGATTCGAAGCGGCGCCAAGCGAAGCCAAATTGCAATTCGCCTTTCGCCCATCGATCACTGGTGCTGGATCCAAACAAGCTCTCATAGCTGAATCAGGATCCTTAAACGTCACCTGCTCAAAAAAAATTTTAAAAATCCAAATTAGGAAAAAAATGAAAGAAAAATTAGGGTTTTAGTTAGGGTTAGGGTTAGGGATGGAATTACAAAGCCGTAGCCTTTGGATCGCCCAGTGTTCTTGTCGGAGATGACGACGGCTTCGAGGATTTCGCCGAACTGCTCGAAGTAGCGGCGCATTGTGTCGCGCTGCGTCTCCCACGCGAGGCCTCCGACGAAAATCTTGGTGTAGGTCGTGTCTCCGTGGAGGTTTCCGCCGCCGCGAGAGTGGGACGCCGCCATGGGTTTAGAGAGAGAAAGCTAGGGAAATGTGATGGGTTTAGAGAGAGAGAGAGAGATGTAAAAAAGTATAAAGATTGGATTTTTATTTTTGAGGTGAAACGGCAAAATGATTAGAGAAACCAGAGGAGGGCGACAGTAGGGATAAAATGAAGACGAAGGAGTTGGGGTGGGATGCAGGGGGGCAGAGGGAAGTGGTGGGGCCCACGACACAGAGAGAGAGAGAGGGGGGGGGCAGCCAGCGGTCCGACGAAGGGAGTTATTTCGATGGGACTTTTTTTTCCCTGATATCTTCTTCATTCATTTGCATCGCTGGATTCAACCCATTGCCTTTTATGGCCTGTTTTTGGAATCTTGATTCTTCCACAATGAACATCTTCATTTTTAGATTTTTTTCCCCGTAAATGTTTAGTCTTGCAAAAAGAAAACAAAATCCTAAATTACATGAGATTTGTTTTTCGTTCTAAATCCCGTACTTTGCTTGAGAATGATTAAACATTACTTCAGATCAAATAAAATTTCGATAAATATCAAAGTGTTTCACCGAATGATAAGCAGCGGGAGTTAAAGTTAATTCGATACTTCTATTCTTTGTAATTCTTGTTACGCCTTCAAAACTAATTTTATTAGTCTTTAATGCGCAACATTCTATGCAGAACGGTTCGTTTCGGATATTGGAAAAATTTTGAAATTAAAAGACAAGAAACTGATTGGTTTTGAGTAGATCTAAAGAAAGTTTCGTTTGAATTTATATTAACCGTTTTTAGTAAAACCACATAGGATGAATCCCTATCAGCAAACAAGTTGGAAAATAAGGATTTTCATTATTGTCTCGAGCTCTGATATAACATACAAACAATTTCATGATCAAATACAACCATAGGAATATGCATACAAACAAAAGGGTAAAACGTCAAGAAAAAGGTTTGGTCTGTACGAAAATCTTGATGATGTTTGAAGTTAAAGAGCCCGCCGAAGTTGGCATGCATAACTTGCATTTCAATAGTAACTAAAGTCTAAAAGACATTAAAATACCCAAAAATTTAGTGAAGCATTTAAAAACCTCAAGGTTAAAATAGAGCACATAAGTACCCAAAGTATTATTTTGGCGCTTTTATGACCAACATCGATAGATTATTCTGTGAGAGATTAATTCTCAGGCGAGTTTCGATGGACATTTTTGCTCACGATAATTTAATCTCATGCTAAACGTGGTCAATAAGATTAGGAGAGCAACATTCGTTGCGAACTGTGTCGGCCACCAAAGTGCCAAAATAAAGCTTTCGGTATTTATGTGACATATTATAATGGCATTTAATAAATATGTTCAGGAACATGATTATTATTAGTTGATAAATATGTTCAGGAATATGATTATTTGGTAGCAGCAAATAGAAATGGTTCCGAAGAGGGCGGCGTCTGGCGCGCTGGCACTGCAGTTATAGTGTGACGTGGGGCCCACTTGATCTTATTTGTTCATTTTTAATATTTTACTAAAATAAAAACAATAATATATATTTTTAAAAATAGAAAATTAATAAAAAGAAACAGGAGGTCAACAGCCAACAGGAAACGAATCATGACTGTCTCTGTACCTCCCATAACGGTCTTTACTTTTGGACTGTTATGTTGCAGTCAAACGGACTGTTATTTGACTCTTTCTTCTTTTTTAACTTCAAGATGAAACATTAAAGAGCTTTGGATAAATTGATTTATCCAACTAATCTGAACCGTTAATGGTAACCGCTAGCTAAAACAGCAGTTAAAATAGAATGGCTTGGATTTAATCACTGCTTTAACAACCGTTAGCATTTAATAAAAACAGCCACCGCCAGAGAAGTTTAAGCACTGTATCAGCGGTTTAACAGTTAGAGATCGAAAGAAATTGGGAGATTTTTGCTGTGATTCGAACTGCGATTCTTGCTGGAATTCACATGCCTTCATGGATCGATATCATAAGGTAAGTTAATTATTTTAATTACTTTAGGTTTGTTATTAATTTAGGGTTTTTCGTTAGGGTTTTCAGATGTAAATTGAGCGTTTTTCATGTGATTTGAATTGCGATTGTTGCTAGATATTCTATTGTTTCTTGAATCGATTTTATAACATAAATCAATCAGTTCTTTAGTTTATGATTTGTTCTTAGTTTTGTAGGGTTTTTTTGTTAATATATTTAGGATTTTTGAGTTTATTATGTAGTTATAATGGCTGGTAAATGCAAATATACACCCAAGATGGATACACCGAGGAAGGATACACAAAAGAGGACTAAAACGACTCCACCTCGTCCTCCTCCTCCGCCAAAAAATATTCGTAAAGAAGAACTCCAAGAACGTAACAAAAATAGAAAATTACAACTAAAGGTGAATACAATCGATTCTACCCAGCCATCAGCATCCCAAACATCATCCATTCAATATAACCCTGGCCCCTTGAATAGTATAGTATTGTACAATCAAGTAAATCACATTTCATAAGCTATTTGGAGTGGTAATAATAGTGGAAGTCTTATTGCGATCGAATCTATGAACATATCTGCGTAATGGCCTCTGACTGATTGGCAGATTGAATTATTAGACGAATAAGGTTTTGAAGGGTATCGTAAAGTTGACCACTAACAACATGACCTACCGTTGATATCTGCATTAGTTAAGAGATGGCGATCCAAGACGAACACTTTTCATTTACCCATTAGAGAAACGTCGATCATTCTTGAAGACGTAGTACGGATTCTCGGTCTCCCGGTCACAGGTTCTTCAATTGTTTATGAAGGATGTATGAGTTCCTTCATACATTTTGACGACATATTAGAAGTTGATTCCCCGAAGGAGAAGAGAAAATACGGTGTCGTACTTGCGATGTGTTGTAACGACTCTGAACTTCCTGTACAAAAATTTCTTGTTATTATATAGAAAAGGGTATTACAGCCTGTGTAAGAGTTATAAGTTAAATTTGTTTAATAAAATCAAGAAATGACTTATAACTCATTGGTAAAGGTTCTACACTGCTACGACATAGCCTATGCGTTCAAATCGCATTAGACGCATTTATTTTTAAAGATTTTTCTTTTTAATTTTTCGGAAGCCCAAGAGTTGCACGTGCAATTCACGGAGAAACGAAAAGTTTCGGAAAAATCAAACAGGCGTAAAGAGGAGTAAACACCCAACTTGACACGTGATACGAATCTCGAGACAAAACCTTAAGATCCGACCTCCCGTTTCTCTCTTTGGGCCGGCGCCGACGGTTCAATTGGATCCAATCATCTCCGTGCTTTGCACACTTGTCCCTTCGATTCCTCTCAACTCTTCTGCACTGTTTGATTTTCCTACAATCAGACAAAGACTCTTCAATTCACCATTTAACACCATTTTAATTCATTTAATACAAATTTTTAATTTCCAAACCCTAATTCTTCACTATAAATACCACACATGCCCTAGCACTCCCTCATTCTGAAATTTCTAGCAAATATTCTCTCAAACTCTCTAAATACCAAGTGGAGTTAAGTACCCAAGTGAAGTAGCAAGCCAAACTCGACGACCGAACCCTTTCTGACGACACGACACCCGAAGGCTTCCCTTCATCCTTGTTAACGCTTTAAACTAATAAGTCTCTCTTCTCTCCATTTCTTTCATCTCAATTCGTGTTCTAAGAAAATATCGACAAAAGTGGAGTTAGCATGTTACAATCTTCTCTTTTAAATATTTTATCATGTTTGATAGGTCTACATGTCACGTAATCACCTTAATATCTTTTTAAAACAAAACTCACATCTATTGTCTTTTGACGTAACCAAAATTTCATGTTCAATACTCAAATAACAAACTTTTTTTATTAAAATACCATGAACTTTAGAATAACCCTCATTTCAATAATTGTTAAAAATACTTTTAGGAAAACTTCACGGGGTAACGACCTACCCCACACGCACATTATGGTTGTATAGCACGGTATTCCAAACATATGGCTAATTTAAAGAATAGGTTTTATATTAAAATACCACACTTTTACAAAAACGAGTTTCTTTTAATCGATATTTTTGTAATTCTTAGCAATTACACCTCTACAATTCTCTTTAGGAGATTCGCTAATCGATAGTGCGGATTATCGCACATCCTTGGGACAGTAGAGCGAGATGTATAACTCCTCACGGGGTATTCGGTCTCGAAAGGAAATAAAAATACGATTTTTAAGAAATACGACTTTTCTAAATAAATATTAAATTTTGGAAAATTATATAAAACTATGAATTCATATTTTCAATAAAAACATATTATGAAACTATATTTTCTTTTTGAATGAAAAATTAGAATTTTTAATAAAATACCAACAAGTTTTCAAAAGAGCTAGTTTTTCGTAAAAGTACCATAAACTTTTAAAAGGTAGGTTTTATCACTAAAATACCATAACAGTTAAAATACAAGATCATGAAAACCCTAACAATTACAAATCACCCTCGAGGTTTATTGTTAAACTATATTAAAGTATTTTTCATAAAACCCCCTCGAGATAAGCAAAACACTATTTTAAGGACTCTAGAATAATATAGGCTTAAGCGGTATCATTTCTCTTGAGTCTCGGGGAGCCGGAGAAAGTGAGTGCTTGCCTATTCAGGTTAGACAAGTTAACGGAGTTATCAAATAGCAATTGTCTTGGAAAAAGACACAAATCCTGCCGTCCATGTGCAGCAGTTGCCGATTTCTCCCGAACATAAGATTTTTAACAATTTAAATCAATTCATATGAAAAGACATAAACTCGAATATAAACTTGAACTCGAACTCGAACACAAACTCGAACTCTAATCCAACTCAAATCTAAACTTGAACATGAACTCTAACTCAATCTACTCGAACCAAGATTGCAATTATCATGACTCGCATATTACTCGACTCACTCGACTTCATTTTACACCTTTTGCAATCTATAGTTTCGATCAAGACATGTTATAACCAATCAATCAAGTTAATTAAGTATACTTTACAGTTATAATATATATTATATTCAGGGTGTTTAGGATAGTTTCTTGCGTGAATCCAACAGAGCTTCGGAGTCCCGTATTAACTATTTTTTTTATTTTACTCGAATATCAGTCGGGTTGACTCATTCACAGCCTGGAGCCTCGATGCTAACACATGAAATGGAACCGTGTTTCCTTCCTCCTGGGGCCCCACTCTTGAACTCGTGAATACTTCTACGGCTGCGTAGACATTCATACTTGGAACTTAACGTTAACATAATGATCATATAAAGACCTATAGTACATATTCATCCATGAACATATACTCTATATATTCTATATTTGTCATTTTCTTTACTTTTACTTATCCTTGGGACTTACCAAGCGCAAGTTCGTCGACAGGCATTCCACCCACTTTTCTTCTCTTGGAATATTCGTCAGATACGGTCGAGACGGAGGATTACAATAGGATTGCTCCACAGGATTAGCCTACCTTCGCTTTTATTCAGCTTATGTATGCCACTTGTTTAGGAATTTTGTTCATACCAGAATATTGTATTTAATACTGCCCATTCTTCTGCTCGTTTATTTATAGATAGGTGCTTTTGATCCGTGTTTGCTACATATTTACAGGTTACAGCTTCCCAGTCCAAAATAACGCAAACCATGCAAAATCTCCATAGTTATGCCAAAATCCAGAACATCTGCCAAATACAGATAAATCTGGGTTCCGGTCATCCACACCCGTCCAGTGACGCTTACCAGTTTAAGAGACAAGACAAATAATAGTGGTCATTCATATCTCGGACAAGTACAGAACACGAGAGGGGCATCACAAAGATCAAGAGGTGCACGGATCTCGAGGGAGATAAATATCAAAAGGATTAAAAGTGAAGCCATACTGGACTGTTGAAAATCTGAATATATTTTGGAACCATTTTGCAATTTGGGGCATGTAAAATAGAAAATAAAAGCAATATGAGGAAGCACAGAAAGGACGAGGCACCAATTCCCCAAAACGGTGGCGGAACCGTGGCCAAAAGGTGGTTTTGGCGGCGGTTCCGCGGTCGTGACGTGACATCTTTGGACTGTTTTTCACGGACATTTTTGTTATTATATAATGGCTCAGAATATGAGCCTAGAGTTTCAGTTCTCTACCTATAAATACTCCAGTTTGTTGCCAAGCCAAGGATTTTTTTTTCTTTAGTAGAATTAGTGTAGTTTAAGTTATATCTTCTTCTTCTTTATCATCTATTCTCCATGAAAGTGTAGTGAGAGCTCTTGAGTGGATGTTAATGAAGATAAGGGTTATTTTTCTTAAATTGTATTTTCATTTCCCTGTCTTGTAATTTCAATTTCTAGTGTAACTTTTATTATTTATTGTTAAGTAGTTGATGGTTTTCTTTTCTTTTCTTGTTTTGTTTTTCTTTTCTTCTTATCCGTATTTTTCAAGCCATGATACTCGATGGAATCCCTTGCTTAGGTGAAAGCCCAAGTAGTTAGCCTGCTACTATTTTGTAAAACCGTATTTTTCCTTTCATTCTTTTCTTCCTTTTTGTTTTATTTTTCTTTTAAACGTGTGAATAAATTCCACACTTGTTAGGGCTAAGGAAGGTTGGTATGAAGGACGGAAAAATCCCTTATGCTTCTCTTCACCAAACACCTTAAAATAAATCTAGACCAAATAAACACAACCCCCTCACTTAGGCGCGCTATACGTGACCTATAGCCGCGACCTAAGTCGAGAATTCCTTTGGGCGCACTACAACGTGACATGTAGTTGTAACTTAATCGGACACATGGTTGTGTATGTTTAGCCGAGAGTTGGAAATAAGTGCATGTAGCGGACGGACAAGGGGCAATAAGAATGGATTTAGCGTTGGAAAGCTTGCTTAAACTCGCAAATCTCATTCCTATATCCTCCTAATCCCCGCTACTTCCGATTATCCCAATATCAATTTAAGAATGACAAAAATCAAGCACAAGACTAATTCTAACTCTACTAATCAACTTTAACCCTAACAAGTTTACTTGAACAAAAAATATGACACTTAGGATAGAATTGAACATACACATACACACTTGAATTGACTCGTCTAAAATAAGAACATACATACATACCATCTCCCTGCGGACGACCCGTTCTCAACCGGCTAGCTACGAAGTGACACCGTCTTGATTGCGGTAAGTAGAATTAATAGAACACGTAGAATGTAAAGCATAATTCTGCAACAATCAAATGGCGCCGTTACCGGGGAGACGGTAACGTATTTCTTTCTTATCATTCGGGTTAATATTTTTTTTGTATATATATATATATATATATATATAATAAAAACCATTTTGTTATTTTTGATATTTTTTGTGCAAGTGTGCAGGCTAATCTGGAGTAAGTACAGTGATCAAATAAAGAAATAGAGGATTGGATACTGAAGAGAATAATAAGGGGAGTGCAGGGAACAAATTTGAAGCCCAAAGTCAACCATTCCACTATGGAAACGCGGTCAAATAGTGGTAACAGCGGCGGTTCCGCGGTCCTTTTGGGTTTTCTTGCCTCTAATTTTTTTTCTGGCTTCTTCTATGCTCTAAACATTTCCTCTGAACTCCACTGAATTGTATTTTCTGTAGGTTTCTTTGCACAGATTGCGCCGCCGCCAAATAAATTTTTGTTGTTTTAGATTTTTTTTGTTAAACGCTTTGCATATAATAATACGGATATTAAGGGGCTATAACACCAATTAAAATTGTGTGGGGATTTCATCACCCTTCCTAAGACTCCACAAATCACAAAAAGCATACGCATCATCTTGAGTTAATAAAAAATATCTAGACCAAACCTATAAGGGCTTGTCGCACTCATTTAGGACAAGTGAAGATTGCAGGGAATCGGTCATTTATCTAAACATGACTTTGTGGTGTCTAGGCTAGACAAGTGAGGAGATAATTTTAAAAGGGCCGTCTCACGGTAATTCGTGAGCGGAACCCTCCTTACTTCACTTGTGCTTAACTGGCCACAACTAACAGTGAAGATGCTGTTCCTTCATAAAAGGAGAGAAAATGAGAGAAAATTCCCCACTACTCAAGCCTCACGCGTTAAACATGTGAGCGCCTACATGCAAAACATATAGGCGCTGCAGTTAAAACAACTCATAGGCTAAATAAGCCTCACGCGAGCGCCTATATGCTTTGCATATAGGCGCTGCAGTCATAGGCTAAATAAGCCTCACGTGTTAAACATGTGAGCACTAATATGCATAGCATATAAGCGCTGCAATCAAACAATTGATAGGCCAAACAGGCCCCATGTGTTAAACACGTAAGCGCTCATATGCAAACCATATGTGTGCTGAAAATAAACAAGCCAACACCCACGCTAAGGATCACGTGTTAAACACGTGAGTTCTCCTGCCACACAATTTAGCAGCGCTCACATGCAAAGCATGTGAGTGCCCCAATTTTAAAATACCCACATCTGATTCTATGTGATAGAATTAAATTCTATTTGGGAAATATTTTCTCTGACTTTTCTAATATGGAAAGATTTTTCTCTAACAGAGAATCTTGAATTTAAAATCCAATTGTGATAAGATATCACCAATTAAACCATCAATATGATTAAATTCTACGCGGGAAATATCTCCTTGATCTTTCTCAAACTAGAAAGATCTTTTCTATTAAACAGAGGACTCTTGGATCAAAAATCCAACAGTGATTATAAAATCACCCACCGATCATCTGACAGAATGAAATTCTATCTTAAGAAAAATATTTCCTAATATTATTAAACAAACAAAAAAAACTTCTCTGTTAAACAGAGAGCCTTCAGATTAAAAATCCAACGGTGAATAAAATTCACCAATTGATCTAAAAGATCATTTTTGATTGATTATGAAATCAATCATGATCTCTCAATTAGAGATTTTCTTAACAAGTTGATCTTTTTTCTTCTCCTATAAATAGGTGTAAGAAGACATAGAGGAAAAAAAAACACCGACAGAAGAGAGAACATCCAACAAGCTTCTGTAAAAAAGAATACAGTGGGCTCTTGAGAGAAAAGAGAATTTAATTCTCATAGAAGAAGACTTTCCTCATTGAAACCCTAGGTAAAGAAAACACAGAGATCGTATTGTCTCTCATTTGCCTGTATAAGGGTTTAACCCTTCATATAAGAACTTAGTTCTTCTTCTGGTTGAGATTTGCAGAAGCAAATCTCCCCACAAGTTGAGAATTTAAATCTCATCGGAGAGATTTTGTTCTGCAGATTCAAAACTTAGGGAAAAAGAACTAGGTTAAAGAAGAAAAAAAGAGAAAGAACAAGAACATATGGGAATTTAATTTCTCAAAAAGAAAAAATTAGGGTTTAACCCTACATAAAGAACTTGGTTCTTATAAAAGTATAAAGGAACTTAGTTCTTCAATAAAAACAATAATGATGATCCAAGATCTTCAAAACCGAAATCTTGATGATCATCCATCACTAAAATTGTCATTAACAGAGATCAATATCTCTGAAAATAAACAACAAGAATAACTTGGCGTCTCATTAGTGCTTAGCACTGTTATGGAGCCTCACCTGTTTCCCACGTGAGTGCTTAAAACAAGCAAAAGAAAAGCTAAAACTGACTCACGTGTTTCTCACGTGGGCGCCTGAAGAGCTGAGAAAAACTCCTTTGTCAATTAAGCAGCCATCAAATAAAACTCCAAAAGAAAGTAGTCACGTGAAATACACGTGAAACGCTTTTGGAAACCCAAGTGCTTAGCACTTCTGTAAAAAGAGGGGAAGTGAACAAATGAAACCTAATGCTCAGCACTCACGTGCTTCCCATGTGAGTACCATGCAAAGTGCTCAGCACTTTAAGATTAGTCAAAATGTCTAAAGTGCTTCACACTGATTGGGGCAACGCTCATATCTGAGTGCCTCACGTGTTTCACATGTGAGCGCTGTATGCCCCAATGCTTAGCACTTTTGGAAAATTATGGAAACTCAATCTCAACCTAAATTTGGCTAAGTTTCCTGAGGTTAATCCTCTTTGTTTTTTAAATCAATCGAGCCCATATGCTCTTGATTTCCAAGGTCTCAAATATGACCAAATTTTTTTTAAGTCCACAACAACCCCTTTTCTCTCAAATACGGGATTTGGTTTAAGGGTACATCTCTTCACACCTTTGATACATATCGTTGTAATTCCTCAACGTCTTTAGAAATGTGGCGAGTCCCGACGACCAACAACTTCTTTCGTTGATGCACTTCCAAATTGACGTGCATACCTCAAATCGGATCGTGCCCCAAATTGGGCACCTTCCATATCAACATTGTTCACTTCGTCACGTAACAAATACGCGTGCACTCAAGATGAATGTCGGACCGAGAAGTCCTTAAACTAATTATTCGCCTCAAATATGGCGATAATGGACCGAAATGTTCCTAAATTAATATTCATCCCCAAAATGGGAATGTTGTACCGAAATATCCTTAAACTAATATTCGCCTCAAACATGGCAATAATGGACCTTGATGTCCTTTAACTGAAATAATTGGGCCAAAATGCTCATATGTTTAAGTCGACCTTAATCTCAAATCAGATTAACAGTCCTTAAATAAACCAAACCTAAATATAAAAATATACGGATTTGGACTAATCCGCGCCCTACGGGCGACGACATAAAATAGTCTCCGTATACAATCCACGGGCAACCAAAACAAACAAAAACACACACGACACGAAGTGAACTTTCGGAGCAGGAGAAATTGGTTATCGCAATGCGGTAACGTAATTAACTACAGGGGCTTGCGCCTGCCGGGAAGAGCATCCCCACAATCAAAAACCCCTCATAAACGAAGGGGAATCTGATAAACTCTGCTACAACGGCCGCATCAGTCCAAACCTCCGACATATGGTGCCATAAATCAACTTAGTATCTTCGGAGAGGTGGGCGGATAAATCCAAATAGCATCTGCCCCCAGATTTAGGCAAGACGACCCATCCCCAGTTCGTCTATGTTTCCGGCGGTAAACAGATTTTGGCACGCCCGATGAGACCTTTTCCTTTTTCCACTCCATACTTCGTATGTCGTGTTCGCGAAAAAAATCATGGTTCACTGTGGTTGCCCTTAGATTTGAGAATGTAACAACCGAGTCCAGTTCTACAAATTTCTGTTACCGTATGTGTGGTGGGTGGTATTTATTTCATTGATCAGGCTTTGACTGTTACTAGTTATAATTTACCCCGACAATTCATACTCTTGCGTATAACAATTTAAGTCATTTAAAATAAATTAAAAATAATTGACATGGCCTGCTTGACACCCCTAACCCTGTGGTAGCGTCCTTGTATCGTGTTCTCGTCCCGTTCAGTGAAACGGACGTGTTTGGACGACTACGCGCACGTACGTGTGTCCGTTCTTGGGGGTATGCTTTTTAATTATAAAATCCTTCATTTTAATTTTTGGAACCTGCCAATAAATTTCATGTTTCAAATTCAAATTTTGGACCTGACCCGGGCGCAATTCTGAAATATTTTGTATTTCCGTCAAATCCTATTTTTCTAGATTTTTAAACCAGCCAAAATATTCCTCAGCCTAATATTTTAGCCAACGATATTTTTTTATAACTCCTAAAATCTTTCATATTTTTCCCAACATATTTCTTTACCCAACTTCAGAAAATTCTATCTTCAAAAATCTTTATCAAATTTTTCCAAAACTTTTTCCTCACCCAATCAAAATTCCCCATTCCTAACGTCGACCCCACCAAAATCTTTATCTCACTTCCTTTTCCTTCTCTCTCTCTCTCTTCCTCTCTCACCCCACTACTGTGCAATTTTATCTCTCCTCCTTTTTCTCTTTCCTCTCGTTTCTCCTTCTCTCTCTCTTCTCGCGCCCGCTTCTCTCTCCTCTCGCGGTGCGCGAGAATCCCGTCACCGCTCCCTCTCTTCTGATCACCTTCCTTCTTTATCTTCTCCTTCTTCTTCTGAATTCTTGAAAAACCCATGCACGAGCACAGAAAAAGAAAACCCTAACCCTTTTCTCCCCGCTCCTAAACCCTTGTCGACCCTAACTCAGCAGCTCCTCTTCTCCTCTTTCTCACCTTCTCCTTCCTGAGTCTCCTTTCCCTGCACACACCCCCTCCAGCGAACCCAGAACCCATCGTTCCATCGCTACCGACTCCCTCTTCTCGTTGTCATCATCTCCATTTCCCTCTGTTCTTTCCCTTTTCTCTTTCCCCGAGCACCTAACCCTGCAACCAAAGCAAACCATAGTAGAAACCCTAGCCCGAGCCATTCCCTGCAACTTGGACCTTGTCGCCTTGCCGTTGATCTCGCCGGCGATCCCTTGCTGACGACTACCCACCTTTGCAACCATAGTCGTCTCCCAAACCCCTGTGTGCAACCTTCCTCCCCCTCATCCTTCTCTTCTTCTTCTTTCTCTACTTCTTCATCTTAAAACTTCTTTTCTGCTAAGTGTTAAAGGGTCCTCTGTAGATCGCTGGAGCTTCGTCGACGACGCACCGACGATGCTGTCACCTCCTGCAATCCAATGAGTAAGTTTCCTTCATCAATCTCCTCCATTCTCTTTCCTTCTTCTTGCTTCTTTTTCATGCATTCTCTTTCAATCTAAATGTTTACTGCGTTTCTTGATTGCCGGGATCTGACCGTGCCGTCGACGATCTCGACGACCCAGCGTGGACCTCCGATCCGTGTGATTCCACTGTTCGTCGTTTGGAATCATTCCGTGTACCGTGCGCACGTCGCGACTTTTCCCCGTCGACGCGTAACGTTCCGTTTTCCGTATCGCGACCCGTCGAGGCAAGTGAAACTTGCTACATGCTATTCAAACTATTCTTATACTAATTTATTTATTTTCCTATTAAATCTCTAAATAGAATCGAAAGTTTTGGATTTCAAGTTAACCGCATAACGTTACGTTACATATTTTCTGATCTCGAACTTGAAACTTAATTGTTGCATTTAGTTGTTTATACCTAGTAATCACCTGTAAATGTTAGACCACATGATCACAAATATTTTATAGACGTGATACCCTTTTCTCTAGTATTAACCTATCGGACATCCGTGTGCATCTTTAACCGGTTTAGTTACAATTGCATCCATATTATACATGTCATCGCATCCCTAGATTACTCAATACTTATTAACCTGGTTTTAGCATTCACATCTGTCATATTGTATTCATATAATGCTGACACCATCTCTTAAACACACACTGATAACTATACGGATAATTAGTTAAATCTGCATTCATTGCTTAACCTATTACATGTGCCAATTTATTGTGTTGTTGATACCCATGCTTGATTATTTATAACTATGATTATGCTAGCTGATTATGAACATCTACATGTTATCTTTTACACCCTGACATGACTTGCTACGCACATAGTACTTGACCCGACATGGTACCGTACACTACTTGACTTGACTTGATGTACCATGGCTTGACCTATTACCTAATCTTGTGTCTAATGCCAACAAACCTGATATGTAGTCCTCACGGACTGTTCCTGTTATCTATCCAAACAAACCTGCTCCTACCTGATCCTGTGTTGGCATTAGTTTTTGATTACTGAATACCTGACTTGACATACATAACTTGGGGGTATGGGGAAATCAATGATGAAATCCTGACTTGTAACTCGACAGTTGCTTGCTTTTACTGATCAGTTTTAGAGGCTAGGCCCGCCTCGTGACGATGTTGATGACATCGTCGGTCTGTACCCTTTTCCTGTTAGTGCCTAGCGGCACGTCTCGGTTTCAGCCTGAGAGTCTTAGACCGTGGTCCCGGGCATGCACGGGATACTATTGAGTTACATCGATGATTCATCAAATTGATTTCAAAGACCTGAGAGTAGAAAACCCAATAGAACAGTTTAGTTTACTCACTGCACACTACACTTCACTGCCCTGATTTATATTACTGTTACCTGCTTTATCATTCATGATTATATGCATTGCCTGTTGCCCTGTTTATACTTTATTACTTGATGACATGACGCGCTGACCTCTGGGTTTTGCATGGCCCAGATTCCGTACCTTTGCTGCAGTCCGAGCAAGAGTACTTCAGCCAGCAGGCTAAGCAGTGAGGTTTCTGTAGTAGTTAGTTCTTTTATTTTCTGCATTTTATTCCTGATGTGAGCCCGCATTATGGGACATACATTCCAGTTATTTTGTATTGGATCTTTTGCTTTCGCACTTTTAATATTCTTGACTCATGTTATCTTGGCTTATGGACATGTATTAGATAGTTATATTTTGATTCTTGATATCTCTACAGCTGTAATGTGACTGTGGATGGATACTTCCTACCCACAGGTAGCATGGTTGGCTATGTCACGTGCCCATCTTAGCGTACTCTGGGAAGTGGGGCGTGACATGATTC
The DNA here is from genome assembly GCA_030015575.1 of Agapanthus africanus. NCBI lineage: Eukaryota > Viridiplantae > Streptophyta > Magnoliopsida > Asparagales > Amaryllidaceae > Agapanthus > Agapanthus africanus. Next base: position 979,583,879 of record CM057337.1, read on the forward strand.
TTTTGGTATCAAAGCCATAGGTTAGTCGGGTTGATTCTATTTGTAGTTGGGTATTGTACCCAATACACGAATCAGAATACCCGTGTTTAGGAAACATGTCCTGCCACCTTGCTATTTTACCGTTCTTGAATCTAACCTCCTCCTGATTATATCTTTACGGTGTGCAAACTTCCTTTGCATATCGACTCGAAAACATGATTTCTTGTTATCTCTAGAACTTAGGCGACTTGGGTGGAGTTATGTAATTGTAGCTATGATACCGCGGCATGGTTACAATGCGGTACTCTAGTTAAGTAACTTGGAGTTCTAGTCTTGATCTACATTTTGAATCTGTTATCATGTTAATCTTTGGGTGTTTTGATTTCAGAAATATGACAGACAAGAATCTGAAGACGAACCAAAGGCGTGTTGACGAAGCCGCCATGCTTGGAGTGATACGGGGAATGCTGGAGAATCAAAAGAGACAGACCGAGCTGATCCAGCAGCAAGCTGAATCGTTTCAGAAAGGTTTGCGGACCGTTCAGCAGTCCGTGAACAATGTTGGGGCTAAGCCAGTAGATCGTGTGGGGACCGTAGCAGATTTCAGGCGTTTGGGTCCGTCTGTCTTTACTGGTTTGGAGGAGCCGTTGCCAGCGGAGCAGTAGCTAGTTGACACGGAGAACTTACTTATTGCGGCGCAGATCCCAGATGATAAACGGGTGGATGTGGTGCGCATTCAGTTAGTGGACTACGCCCGTGAATGGTGGCTTGTGGAGGAGACCCGCTTGCCAAAGCCGATCAAGTGGGCGGATTTTTCGAAGAGTTTCCTGGAGAAGTTCTTCCCGCGGACTGCACGGGAGGAAATGGAAGAGAAGTTCATCAGTCTGAAGCAGAATGGTGCACCCGTAGATGTACATGTAGCCGAGTGGACAAGGCTCAGTAGATTCGCTGGACCTTTAGTTGCCAACGATGCAGACAGGGCAAGGAGGTTCATGCGCAGTTTGGATGTGGACATCCAGAGGCAGATTGTCTCCCTGGGTTTGACCACTTTCTCACAGGTACTTACGGCAGCCCGAGAACAGCAGAGCTTATCTGGGAAGACTGGGAGTTCACAGAAGACAGCAGTTACGGTAAGGAAGCCAGCATTTGTACCAAACCGAGCTCATGGACGCAGAGGTATTCCAGTGGACCGTCGTGGTGTAACACCGATGAAGAAGCCTGCTGTCGTTGATCAGAGGAAGCACGTGATTTGTAGCTATTGCCACATACCCGGGCATTTTCAAAGGGAATGTCGTAGGATGCGGGGACTTTGTCTGGTTTGTGGATCGGCGGATCATACTGTTAATTCTTGTCCGTCGAAGCTTCGCACAAGGGATGATATTAAGAAGCCTCCGCAGAAACCATTTCAGGGACAGAAGCAGCTGACTCAAGGACCTAATCAGGCTCGAGCTTTTACCTTGACGGCTGAGGAAGCTAAGGCTTCGGGAGAAGTTGTTTCAGGTATTCTACTCGTTCATGGTTTTCCCGCATTAGCGTTATTTGATTCTGGTGCATCCCATTATTTTATGTCGTCCAAGTTTATAGCCACACACTCGATTACCTGCACGACCCTGTCTAGTTTCTGGGACATACACACTGGGAATGGGAAAATCATATCTAGTAGAGAATGTAAAGATTGTGCAGTTGTTGTTTGCGGACGGAAGCTTTTTTGCAGATTTCTTGGTGGTTGATACATGCAGCTACGAAGTCGTCTTGGGAATGGATTTTCTCGGCACTTTCCATGCTCACATTGATTGTAAGGAAAAGAAAGTAATTTTCCAGATTCCCGGACATCCTGAGTTTATCTTCACTGGAAGAAGCAGTTCTGTCGGGCCAGTCGAGTTTAGGGCTAGGCCGACGACTAATATTCTTGCAGCAATGGAGGTTGATGAAAGTGAAGCGCCGGCTGTTGTTCAAGATTTTATGGACGTGTTTGAAGATATATCAGGATTACCGCCGAAGCGAGACGTGGAGTTCGCAATTGATCTTATTCCTGGTGCAGCGCCAGTCTCTAAAGCGTATTATCCAATGGCACCAGTGGAATTGGAGGAAGTTAAGAAACGGGTTACTGAATTGCTTGAGAAGGGTTGGATTCGAAGCAGTAGCTCGCCTTGGGGAGCTCCAGTTCTTCTAGTTAAGAAGAAAGATGGCACAAGAAGGATGTGCATCGACTATCGAGAATTAAACCGGGTGACTATTAAGAACAAGTACCCGATCCCTCGCATTGGCGAACTATTTGGGCAGCTTAGTACCGTGAGGGTATTCTCGAAGCTGGATTTGCGATCCGGATATCATCAGGTCCGAGTGAAAGCAGAGGATATTTGCAAGACGGCGTTCCGAACTCGGTATGGATATTACAAGTACTTAGTGATGCCCTTCGGAGTTACGAATGCACCAGCTATATTCATGGACTTGATGAACCGAATCTTTTCACCATTCTTGGACCAGTTTATTGTGGTGTTCATTGACGATATTCTGGTTTATTCGAAGAGTTTTGAAGAGCATGCTGAGCATTTGAAGATCGCACTGCAGACGTTAAGACAAGAGAAATTGTATGCGAAGATGGGCAAGTGTGAGTTTTGGCTGGAGGAAGTAAAGTTTTTGGGGCATGTTGTGTCTGGCGATGGAATCGCCGTCGATCCAGAAAAGATTGCAGCAGTTTGAGATTGGCCGATTCCAAAGAATGTTGCGGAGATAAGAAGTTTTCTTGGACTCGCCGGGTATTACCGAAGATTTGTGGAGAACTTTGCTCGTCTGGCGGAGCCGTTGACCAAGCTTACGCGCAAGGAGGTACCTTTTGTGTGGACGGATAGGTGTGTGTCAGCTTTCGAGATGTTGAAGCAGAAATTGATAACCGCCCATATTCTGATCGTGCCAGACAATTCCGGAGGATTGGTGATTCACAACGACGCATCTGGGAAAGTATTGGGATGTGTTTTGATGCAGCATGGGAAGGTTGTAGCATACGCATCGAGACAGTTGAAGACCCATGAGAAGAATTACCCAACTCATGACTTAGAGCTTGCGGCTGTGATTTTCGCTTTGAAGATTTGTAGACACTACCTTTTGGGCGAAAGGGTCGAAGTTTTCACGGATCATAAGAGCTTGAAGTATGTGTTCACACAGAAGGAGCTTAATATGAGGCAGCGTAGATGGTTAGTGCTGATGGCTGACTACGATCTTGATCTTAAGTACCATCCGGGGAAGGTTAATGTCGTACCGGATGCGCTTAGTCAGTTACCAACAATTCAGATGTTGACTACGCAGAAATAACTCGTTGAAGACTTTCGAAGATTTGAGTTGGAGGTTGTGCTACCGCATTCTTCGGGACAGTTGATGCAGCTGCAAGTACAATCGTCGTTGATCGAGAATATTAAAGCAGCGCAATCGCGGGACCCTAGATTGCAAAAGTTTCGAGAACAGGTTGAAGCCAGACTACGAACAGATTTACTGATCCATGAAGATGGTTCGTTGAGATATGGTAGCCGTGTTTGTGTGCGCCAAAAGGAGATATTCACGAAGAGCTTATGAAGGAGGCACACAGTTCAGCTTATTCCGTACATCCAGGAGGCACGAAGATGTACCGAGATATACGACAACATTTCTGGTGGGAATGTATGAAACGGGAGATTGCTCGCTTTGTGGCAAAGTGCTTGGTGTGTCAGCAAGTTAAGGCTGAACATCAAAGGGTTGCTGGTTTATTGCAACCACTTCCGATTCCTCAGTGGAAGTGGGAACATATAACCATGGATTTCATGACAGCTCTACCACGGAGTCCAAAAGGCAATAATGCAGTATGGTTGATGGTTGATCGTTTGACCAAGGCAGCTCATTTCATCCCTTTTCGGGTTGGTCAATCAACAGAAACTTTGGCAGAGCGGTACATGCAGGAGATTTTAAGATTGCATGGAGTACCGGTGAGCATCGTGTCCGATCGTGACACTCGGTTCTTATCACACTTTTGGCAGAGCTTACAGAAAAGTTTGGGCACTCGATTGAAGTTTAGCACAGCTTATCATCCTCAAACTGCTGGCCAGTTGGAGAGAACGATCCAAACTCTTGAAGATATGTTGAGAGCGTGCATGTTGGACTTCAAGGGTTCTTGGGAGGATCATCTGCATTTGGTGGAGTTTTCTTACAACAACAGTTTCCAGGCAACTATTCAGATGGCTCCATTTGAAGCTTTGTATGGTCGCAAGTTTCGTTCACCTGTTTGTTGGGACGATGTCGGTGAACGAAGATTGTTGGGACCAGATTTGGTTGTGCAGACAGTTGAGAAAGTTAACGCTATTCGGAATCATATGAAAGCAGCACAAGACCGACAGAAGAGTTGGGCAGATACGTCGAGAAGACCTCTAGAGTTCGCCGTGGGTGATTTGGTATTCTTGAAGATATCACCGACTAGAGGGGTGATTCGTTTTGGAAGTCGAGGAAAGCTCAGTCCTCGATTCGTTGGACCCTTTGAGATCTTGGAGCGTGTTGGCGAGGTAGCGTATCATTTGGCGTTATCGCAGTCCTTGGCGAATATGCACGATGTGTTTCACGTATCTCAACTCCGTAAGTACGTTCGAGATGAAACACATGTGTTGGATCATTCGGAGCTGACGGTACGAGAAGACTTGACTTTTGAGGAGCGAACGGTTGAAATTGTGGATCGAAGAGAAAAAGTTCTTAAGAATAAGGTTATCCCTCTAGTACTTGTTTCTTGGGGAAATCGCTCACATGGAGAGTCCACTTGGGAACGAGAAGATGAAATCCGGCAGAAGTTTCTTCATCTTTTCTTGTAGTTGTTTGTCGTCTATCTTTTGTATTCTTGGAATTTCGAAGACGAAATTCTTTTTGTAGTTGGGTATAATGTAACAACCGAGTCCAGTTCTACAAATTTCTGTTACCGTATGTGTGGTGGGTGGTACTTATTTCATTAATCAAGCTTTGACTGTTACTAGTTATAATTTACCCCGACAATTCATACTCTTGCGTATAACAATTTAAGTCATTTAAAATAAATTAAAAATAATTGACATGGCCTTCTTGACACTCCTAATCCCGTGGTAGCGTCCTTGCATCGTGTTCTCGTCCCGTTCAGTGAAACAGACGTGTTTGGACGACTACGCGCACGTACGTGTGTCCGTTCTTGGGGGTATGCTTTTTAATTATAAAATCCTTCATTTTAATTTTTGGAACCTACCAATAAATTTTATGTTTCAAATTCAAATTTTGGACCCGACCCGGGCGCAATTCTGAAATATTTTGTATTTCAGCCAAATCCTATTTTTCTAGATTTTTAAACCAGCCAAAATATTCCTCAGCCTAATATTTTAGCCAACGATATTTTTTTATAACTCCTTAAATCTTTCATATTTTCCCCAACATCTTTCTTTACCCAACTTCAGAAAATTCTATCTTCAAAAATCTTTATAAAATTTTTCCAAAACTTTTCCCTCACCCAATCAAAATTCCCCATTCCTAACGCCGGCCCCACCAAAATCTTTATCTCACTTCCTTTTCCTTCTTCTCTCTCTCCTCCTCTCTCACCCCACTACCGTCCAATTTTCTCTCTCCTCATTTTTCTCTCTCCTCTCGTTTCTCCTTCTCTCTCTCCTCTTGCGCCCGCTTCTCTCTCTTCTTACGGTGCGCGAGAATCCCGTCACCGCTCCCTCTCTTCTGATCACCTTCCTTTTTTATCTTCTCCTTCTTCTGAATTCTTGAAAAACCCATGCACGAGCAAAGAAAAAGAAAACCCTAACCCTTTTCTCCCCGCTCCTAAACCCTCGTCGACCCTAACTCAGCATCTCCCCTTCTCCTCTTTCTCACCTTCTCCTTCTCCTTCCTGAGTCTCCTTTCCCTGCACACACCCCCTCCAGCGAACCCAGAACCCATCGTTCCATCGCCGCCGACTCCCTCTTCTCGTCGTCATCATCTCCATCTCCCTCTGTTCTTTCCCTTTGCTCTTTCCCCGAGCACCTAACCCTGCAACCAAAGCAAACCGTAGCAGAAACCCTAGACCGAGCTATTCCCTGCAACTTGGACCTTGTCGCCTTGCCGTTGATCTCGCCGGCGATCCCTTGCCGACGACTACCCACCTTTGCAACCACAGCCGTCTCCCAAACCCCTGTGAGCAACCTTCCTCCCCCTCATCCTTCTCTTCTTCTTCTTTCTCTACTTCTTCATCTTAAAACTTCTTTTCTGTTAAGTGTTAAAGGGTCCTCTGTAGATCGCTGGAGCTCCGTCGACGACGCACCGACGACAGTGTCACCTCCTGCAATCCAGTGAGTAAGTTTCCTTCATCAATCTCCTCCATTCTCTTTCCTTCTTCTTGCTTCTTTTTCATGCATCTCTTTCAATCTAAATGTTTACCGTGTTTCTTGATTGCCGGGATCCGACCGTGCCGTCGACGATCTCGACGACCCAGCGTGGACCTTCGACCCGTGTGATTCCACTGTTCGTCGTTTGGACTCATTCCCTGTACCGTGCGCGCGTCGCGACTTTTCCCCGCCGACGCGTAACATTCCGTTTTCCGTATCGCGACCCGTCGAGGCAAGTGAAACTTGCTACATGCTATTCAAACTATTCTTATACTAATTTATTTATTTTCCTATTAAATCTCTAAATAGAATCGAAAGTTTTAGATTTCAAGTTAACCGTATAACGTTCCGTTACATATTTTCTGATCTCGAACTTGAAACTTAATTGTTGCATTTAGTTGTTTATACCTAGTAATCACCTGTAAATGTTAGACCACATGATCAAAAATATTTTATAGACGTGATACCCTTTTTCTCTAGTATTAACCTATCGGACATCCGTGTGCATCTTTAACCGGTTTAGTTACAATTGCATCCATATTATACATGTCATCGCATCCCTAAATTACTCAATACTTATTAACCCAGTAAATGATGGATCACCCGCAACGAAGCTACTTTCAAGAGTTCCATCGCTCGTTAAAAAACAAAAAAAGGTATGCCCATAAGCAAAATGGGCACGGATGAAAACCCAAAAGGGTGCCATGAGTAAAAACAACAGGACTGCCGGCGAGTTTGTGAAAATCCGAAATGGCTCAATCTCGTTAAAAAAAACGGTATGTCCACAAGCAAAATGGGTATGGATGAAAACCTGAAAGGGCGCCGTGAGTAAAAACAGCAAGACTACCGGCGAGATTGTGAAAACCCGAAAAGGGCGTAAACTCGTAAAATAAAAAATTTCGTGTGCACTTGTAAGGTCCTCTCGACTTTGTAAGGAGAAAATACCGGCGTGAGATCCTTATGACTCACAAAGGGACAATAAACTTAGGAATCCACATGGTTCCTAAGGAGAAATTACACTTACGGGATTCTCACGACTCGTAAGGAGAATTCCTTATGAGACCCTCATAGCTCGTAGGATTCAAAAGCCTTAAGTTACGTGGATCTAATCATGTTCTTAAGCCGTCATATTCCCCAAGTTGCCCTATAAGTAGTCCAATATCGACTCTAGTATACAATCCACAAGCATAAATAAACTATTCCCCCACCAAGTTCCTCCAGTGGTGAGAAATGTCCCCATATGGTGAACGACACTTGTAAGTCCTCTTGACTTATAAGGAGAAAATACTCTTATAATATCCTTACGACTTATAAAAGAACACACATGTAGGAATCCCCACGATTCCTAAAGAGAAAATGCACTTACGAGATCCTTTCGACTCGCAGGGAGAAATACCTTTGTGAGATCCTTACGGCTCAAAAAATCAAAAGCCTTACTCGACAGGATCCTAACTTTGTTTACTAAGCCATCTTTGTTCAAATCGACAAAGGCAAATGACGGTTCTCTATTGGCAATATCCCAGTTGCAGTGATATTGATGCCTAAACATGTGTCAAACTCCAAGGCCTTTCACGGCAAATGGTAATTCACTCCTGGCAATATCCCAGTTGTAGCGATGCTGATACCAAAGTTGGGATCAGATTCCAAACTTGCAATAAAAACAACAGCGAGCGAGCAAACAATGCATATGAAACAACCGAAATGATGGGGCAACTTGCAATAAAAATCAGCGGGCAAAAAAATATATGCATATGAAATAGCCAAAATGATTGGTCTCCGCGAAAAAAATAGCCGAAATGATTGGGCAGTCGCGACTTTCGCGATATATAAACTGAAAAGATAGAGCGTCGCGGAAATAAAAAAATAAAAGAAAATGAAATTCTCTCTGCCCTGTAGGTGAGTTCACATCGACCCCTGTATATAATCCATGGTCACAAATGAAAATGGGAACCATATCTTCCCCTCAGGCTCTTTCAAAAGGAGAGCCAAATCTCGATGGCAAAATTTACAGCCTAGAGATCATCCCGACGTTCCTTCTCATTCCAGCAGGATGCAAATACAACATCGACAAAGCTCCAAGGAGCCAAATCAAAATGGAGTGACGGCAAAATCCTAGCCCCAGCCCGACGTTCCTTCTCGATACAGACACAACGTCAACAAAGACCCAAGGGTCAAATAAAAAATGGAGCCATGGCAAAATCCTAGTTCTAAGTCTCAACGGCGTATATACAACCTAGAGACTATCTCGGTGTTTCCCTCCTCATTTCAGCATGATGCAGATGCAACAATCAAATGAAATTAGAGCAATGGCATATTCCTAGCTCCGGGCTTTAACTACAATATACACAACATAGAGGTCTTACAGATATCTACCCTATTTCAGCAAAAAAAGTGGCGTGACATCGTTAAGACAAAAATGAAGCGACGACATATTCCCAGCTTCGGATCTTGACGGCAACTCATATAAATCCTAAAAGACTATCGGGGATCATCCCACACCAGTGCGGACCTCCGTCGTAAAGAATGGGGGTTATCTATATACAACGTTAGGACAATTTTATCTGTAACCCTAAGGGAGGTAAACTAAGAAACTCCGAAATGAGTACATAAACTAGAGACTCCGAAATAAGTACATAAACTAGAGACTCTGAATCGAGTGAATAAACTATAAACTTTGAAACGAGTACATAAACTATAGACTCCGAAACGAGTGAATAAACTAGAGACTCCGAAATGAGTGAATAAACTATAAACTCCGAAATGAGTACATAAACTACTTTACGCCAAGTCAAGACATCACAAGACAGGGAGACGCAATCATGAAATAAAATATGTCTTTTATTCATAAATCAAAATGAATACAAGATATAAGAAGACAAAAAAGGAGAAAATATACAACGACAAAATTTTTAAGACGGTGGGCGGTTCAATAAGACATCAAGATCGTCATTTTTCCGCCAGACTTCCGCTTCAAGCTCTATCAATGCCGCGAGCTGAATCCTTATCTGTGCCTGTTGATTTTGGTATAAAGAAAATCGACTCTCAAGCTCTTTCTCAGCAGTCTTGTGGGCCTCGATCATCTCGCGTGTGAAAATAACGGCTTTATCGAGAGCCAGCACCTCCGTAATGGCCTCTTAAAGGACCCACCAAATTTCATAGGCTCGAGTAGTCTTGGTGGTGAGCTGGGCTTGAAGTTCCCTCAAAGCCTTTGAAGCCAACTCCCTTGCTGAAAACTTCCGGTTGAGCCTTTTCTCACAAGACTGGAGATTGTCCGTGCACCGATCGATCCACCAACGCAAGCTGGCCTTTACGGATAGGATATCGAAGGGAGGTGTACTCATTCAACTCCATGTAGGGAAGCCTCCACTTGACGGCAATACTCGACCCAAGTACGCACCAGCGTCTCGTCGTTATAGGTGGCAAGAACAGACAAAGAAGCGTTGGCTTCAACAGTGAATTCTACAGCCGTGATGGAAGTGCCAGTGCGAAGATCTTCAATAAGAGTCGCCAGTGAATGAATACTCTATTTTTCCATCCTATCAGACACGCGTCGGGCGTAAGGGCCTGGCGGCATGGAAATCCAGGACTCTAATGAAGTCAGGGTGGGCAAAACTATGAAAATACATGTATGGTTAGTCGCCTTTTATAACGTAGAATAAGTAAAAGAATGCCAATGCTAAGGCGTCACTTACCCACGACCATAGAAGGTGGATTTAAGAGATCCCCAGTCCTATTGAGAACTTCAACTTCGTCGTCAACCTCTAATACCGTGATTAAAATAAATAGCACATCAGCATCATTATGAAAATATAAGACAGAAAAGCAAAGGAATACCAACCTTGGCCAGAGGAAAGGACAATGCTCTATGGAGGTATCACTTACGAGGCCGCCATATCAAGTAAACGCTGGAAGGTTTTCTTCGGAGAAAGATTTACAATAGAAGACGCCAACTCCCGCAATTCTGAGAGAAAGAAAGGGTCAGATATATGGAAGGGTCGCTAAATGAAAAATGTATATGTATATAAGATTACCTTCGATACTTCATCCATTCTGGACTGGAGGGATAACAACTTTAGTAATCTCCTCTACACCCTCCGGTGTGTCACTGGAAATGTTTACAGGGTCTATGGCGGGTCTGGCAACCTCTGCTGGAGGAATAAAGGCCATCACCGGAGGATCTGAGGCACGATCTGGGCTCGAAGTTGCGCCCGCCATAGAAGGCCCTACAAAGGAAAAATCTGTAAAGATGAATACGATATGAAACTAATCTGCTTAGAAGAACATAAAAGATACATACCGATACGCCATCCAGGGAGCCTGAAGAATGGGCTTTTCGAGCCGCTGCTCTTTTCTGTTTAGTTGCACTCGTTGGGCTTCAATTGAAGGTAAATCCCTACCCGCCTTCAGAGCAACCTCGTCTTCAGAAGCAGTCGAGATTGGCTATTTGAGAGCTCGTTCTTCTTCCAGTGTCAGAGGAACCATCGGTAACATAGTCGGGGCCGGATCCACATCTCGGAATTCAACAAGGGGAAAGCATCCCTTCTTGAAGCGCACGTTTTCAGCTTCATCTTATGAATGCTTCAAAGCCTCGTCCAACTGAGCAGCTTCCACAGCGGATGTACCAGGAAAGAGGAGACCGTCATCTGGGTCATGCATAGATATAGGCTTATCTTGAAGGGGCTTAGTCTCAAGCAAGGCGTCGAGTATACCGGTGACCGATTTCTTCCTCCTTTTAGGGCCTAAGCTAGCACTAGAAGAAGGGGCTTTGTCCCCTTCGGCAATTTTGCACGGCGCTGCCCAACCTCGCTTTCGGTATCTACTTTTGGTGATGCCACTGCCGGTACTTTATCTGGAATCTCTGCCCCAGCCCTAGTGCGAACCGGCATACCAGCAGTACGGGTGACTGATTCCGCCCGAGCGACTTTAGGAATAAGCACTGAATCGCTATCCCTCAGAGGAGGGCAAATGATTGATTGTGAAAAATTGTTTATAGAATAACCGCAATCAATAACGGTGTCGCTCGTAGCTAGCCGAGATGAGTACGGGTCTTCCTCAGGGAAACGTGGAACCTTTATCTTGCTTTAGACGAGTTGATTGAAAGAGGGAGAATGGTTTTAAGATCTATTTTAAATACGGATATAGATTTTATAAGGAAAATGCTCGTAGGGTTCATAGGATTTAGTAGTTGATGGATGACTAATAAAGATGACTCATTTTATCTTTTGATAGATTTAAAACTAGATTGATAGTGATAAATGAGGATTAAGGTTCTTGGAAGAAACTAAGGTTTCCCCACTATTGACCTTTGTCCTTTTATTGATCTCTATTTATGTCTAGCCCTTAACAAAACAATTGTTAATCTAATCTCAAATCGCGGTCGAGACTAGCAATAAATTGGTAGCACGCCTGATTAGGATATTAACGATTCTTTTGCTAAAGTTTATAAACTTTATAAGACTTAAAAGAAGTTAAAATATTTTTTCATCCATTGTTCTACCCTGATTCTACGAACCCTAGCAAGCTAGGAATTACTCATGCATATTTTGAGAAGAAGAAGAAAGGATAGTTAAAAAAAATCATAATGCAGAAAGTAAAAATACAGAAATAAATAATTAAACAAAATGATCTACCTTTATTAATCAACTTCACAAGTACAACCTACGAATTTAGATTATAAGAGGAAGAAATTGCTCTCGATCTTTGTCTCGTAGGAAGTAGATGCTCGATTGATTTTCACGTCGCCCTATCACATCGAATCGTGAACCTGTCGTGGATCTCTTGTTCTTTGACGGTGATTTGCATAGTATAAAGGAGACGAGTTTTAAGTTTAGCCATTGGTCCTTTATATATCCATCAAATCAGAAACCCTAGATCTCCTAGGTTTTGACTTTCCATAACGATCTTGTTCCCCTCCGAAAGATGCGGCGGAGATGCGATAAACGTCTTGCCTGAATTTCGGGGCAGATGCTAATTAGTACTATCCGTCCACCTCTCCAAAGATACCAAGATGATTTATGGCACCGTGTATCGAAGGTTTAAACGAATGCGGCCGATGTAGCAGACTTCGTCAGATTCCCCCTTGTTTGAGGGGTTTTTGATTGTGGGGACGCTCTTCCCTGCAGGCGCAAGCCCCTGCAGTTAATTACGCTACCGCATCGCGGTAACAACTTTCTCCTTCTCCATTTGGTCACTTCGTGTCGTGGGTGTTTGTTTTGTGTTTGGTTGCCCGTGGATTGTATACGGAGACTAATTTATGTCGTCGCCCGTAGGGCGTGGACTAGTCCAAATCCGTATCTTCTTAGACTTGGGTTTGGGGTTGGGTTTAAGGATACGTTAGTCTCATTTAAGACTAAGATCAACTTAAACGTTTGTTAAGGACACGTTAGTCTAATTTTAGAATAAGATCAACTTAACAGTTTGTTAAGGACACGTTAGTCTAATTTAGACTAAGATCTACTTAACGGGATCATTTAGATCCAACATAAGAGCATTTGGACTCTATTGTTCTAGTTTAGGAACTTTGCGGTCAATTGCCAGTTTAAGGACATAGTGTCCAATACCAGTTTAAGGACATAGTGGTCCAAGTTAAGGACATCATAGTCCATGAGTTTAAAGACCTCACAGTCAAGGTTAAGGACATCATAGTCCGTGAGTTTAAAGACCTCACAGTCAAGGTTAAGGACATCATAGTCTGTGATATGTGTGGTTGTCGGGACCCGTCACCTCTTTGAAGACGTTGAAGGATTACAACGACAAATATCAAAGGAGTGAAGAGATGTACCCTCGAACCAAAGTGGATTTATGGATCTGTAGTCCAATTTGGAACTAAGATCAATTTATTAGATTATGAGCACATTGGCTCAGTTGAGTCTGAGTTGAGGACTTATGGCCAATTTGAGCTAAATCCAATTAAGTTTGAAGTGTCAGCCCTCTGTTGGACCATTAGACATTTGTCTGAGTTCGAGCCCACATTATTTAGCAATGATAAACGAGAGTTTGAGGGCTTTGGCAACATTTTTATCTTTGACTGAGCGTTAATGTTGTAGTTGTGAGTTTTACTCAATTTTGAGACTTGGTTGAAGGGGAGACTTTTGCCTCTGGAAAATTAGCTAATTTGGCTAAAAGTAGTGTTAAACACTAGAGAACAGTAATGTTAAACACTAGAAATAAAGCTCTCAAATTAGTGTTAAACACTAGATAAGAATGGGTCATATGGGGACACGTGAGGGCACCCAAAGGTGGGGCCCGATCTCCTTTGCTTTGTTATGAAAATAAGTGTTAAACACTTTTTAATTTTTTGGCCATCACGTGTGGGCATGTGATAGGCACTAATGCACTGATTCGTTAATGCATTTATTAGGGGTCATGTGAGGACACGTGGGAGCGCCCAGGTCCTTTTTACTTTGCTTTGTAAATAAGTGTTTAACACTTTTTTATATTTTATTTTTAGCATCACGTGTTGGCACGTGATGGGGATTTATGCATAGATCATTAAAGCATTTACTAAGGGGTCACGCGAGGACACGCGGGAGCGCCCAAAGCTTTGGTTTCCTTCGCTTTTTCTTTCTGTGTTTTATAAGTCACGTGGGAGCACGTGAGGCATTGCCTCAAAGCTTCCTGCTTCTCATTTCTGGGGATCTCTTCAGGGGTCACGTGGGAACACGTGACCTTAGTTCTTTTCATGCACAGAGATATTTTAAGTCTCCTTATTTTATTTTGAGAATTAAATTCTCTGTAGGGTTAAACCCTAATCATGATTTTGGAGGAATTAAATTCCTATTATGAAAGAATTAAATTCTTATGTAGGGTTAAACCCTAATTTTTTTAGAGGAATTAAATTCCCATATATGTAAAAGAATTAAATTCTTGTATAGGGTGAAACCCTAATTTTATCTTGGGAGAATTAAATTCTCTAAACTCAATTCCCCCTCTAAGTTTCGGATCTGCATGGCAGGATCTCAACCCGATGAGAATTAAATTCTCAACTTATGGAGAGATGTGCTCTTTGCAGATCTTCAACTAAAGGAAGAACTAAGTTCTTTTGTGCAGAAGAGTTAAATTGTTAGATTTTAAGAATTAAATTCTCTGTTTGAAGTTTTGATTCCCTTTCTTTTCTCACCTAGGGTTTTCTTTCTTGAGAATTAAATTCTCCTTTCTTTTCTCTCTGCTATTTTCCTTTAGAAAATTTCAAGATCCCAAAATTCTCTCCCTCTCTTCTCTTCTTGGGTCCTATTTATAGGAGAAGGAAAAGAATCAATTTGTTTAATGAATCTTTCATTGAAAGATTTTAATTGATTTTGTAACCAACATGATTTTTTAGACCACTCAGTTTATTTTATTCACCATTGGATTTTTAATTCAAAAGATCTTTTATCTGTTATTCAAATTTTAGGGAAATCTTCCCTTGTATAGAATTTTTCTATAAAATGGTGATTTTTAATCACCATTAGATTTTTAATCCAACGGTGCTCCATTTTACAGAACACCGTTCTTTTTGTTTGGAAAGATTTAAAGAAATATTTTTCCAGTTAGGGTTTTTTGATTTCCCTTAATTAGAATTTAATTCTATTGTTTCAGAGATCTTAGAATCCCATCACGTGTTGACACGCGACCCCCTCGATTAAGCATTTAATTCTATTGTTTTAGAGAACTCAGGAATCATCACGTGTCAGCACGTGACTCTTGGTCACGTGTGAGCACGTGATGCCCCATTGGGGTTTTTCCTTGTTATTTTATTATACTTTTAATTCTATTTAATGAGTTTAGAGGTCTATCACGTGTTGGCACATGACCCCATTGTTTAGAATTTAATTCTTATTATTTCAGAGGGTTTAAGAGCCCATCACGTGTTGGCACGTGACCCCACTGATTAATTATTTAATTAGAATTTAATTCTATTAATTCAGAGAGCTTAGGAACCTATCACGTGTCTGCATGTGACCTTTGGTCACGTGCGGGCACGTGATGCCCCATTGGGGTATTCCTTGCTATTTTATAATATTTTTTAATTCCTTTCAGTGGGTTTAAAGGCCCATCACGTGTGCTCACGTGACCCCTTTTAATCATTTATTTTCTTAAGTGCCTACAGGCTTTGTCTGTTAATGGTCACGTATGGGCACGTGATGCCCGGTTACGTGTGGGCACGTGATGCCTCATAACTTTTGATCCCGAATGAATTATGAGGCCCATAATATATCAAATCGAAGGATTTTTTGAGACGTTTTCGATACCATCAGAATTTAGCTGTTTCTCATTCGGGAGTTTGTCAAAATACAGCCCGGAAAATACTGGTTCGCATTTTCTTAAGCGTATCGCTGTCATTTGATACCTTGGGCTCTTTTGCGCAGAAATTTTTGACGGGAACAAATGCCCTCCACTACTTTGCCCACGTAAGTATGTACGTGGGTGAAGTAGTGCAGAGTTATGCATGGCCATAGAATTGAGGGCTTAGGAGACAAGTTTTAGGGTCCTTGTAGGCTAAGACTTTTTCATCTTCATGAGCCGTAAAGGTCTCAAGAAGGTTTTTTCTTTCTCCCTACAGGTCGAGAGGATCCCGCAGGTGTATTTTCTCCTTAGGGGTCGTAAGGACTCCTAAGTGTGTTTTCTCTTGAAAGTCGTAAGGATCTCACAAGAGAATTTTCTCCCTTACAAGTCGAGAGGACTCATAAGTGATTGTTTCCCTCCTTGTCGATGTTTGACTTCGGGGAATGTGGCCCATAGATAGTCCATCTTAACCTCTTTGTAGGGCAGTGATGGCTTAGAAGACAGGGTTATGATCTGCCACCTAAGACTTTTCAACTTTATGAGCCGCGAGGGTCTCTCAAAGGCTTTTCTCCCTACGAGTCGAGAGGATCCCGTAGGTGTATTTTCTCCCTGGGAGTCGTGAGGACTCCTAAGTGCGTATTTTCTCTTGAGAGTCGTAAGGATCTCACAAGAGAATTTTTCCCGCTTACAAGTCGAGAGGACTTGTAAGTGGTTGTTTCCCTCTTTGTCGATGTTCGACTTCGGAGAGTGTGACCTATAAATAGTATACAAGAGTCCATCTTGAACTGACTTGCAGGGCCCCAGTGCTTAAGAAACAGGTTTTTTTTATCCCCATTGCCTAAGGCTTTGCCTTACGAGTCGAGATGAATCGAGAAGTTCTCGCAAGGATGTCCTAACGTCACAGTTAACCTCTGCTCTTTACGACAAAGGTCCGTTTGGGTCTGTGGTACTAGGATTTTGTCCATCGTACCGTCGCGTTGGCTGATGTATTCCTCGATAGGCAATCTTGCTGTTCGAGCAGCCTTGCGACTGTCGTGTCTCTGATCCCTTCGGGGGCTGGACAAGACGTCTTCAAGCAATCTTCCTAGGCAGTTTGACCGTCGGAAGAGCAAGCGTTAGGAATTTTGCCATGCCGCTTTTTACTTGAGGTTAGGCTCATTTTGGAGAGCCCCGATGAATCATAACCACTCCGCGCTGGTGTGGGATGATCTCCGATAGTCTTTCAGGTTTTATATGAGTTGCCATCAAGACCCTGAAGCTAGGAATTTGGCCTTCGCTTCGTTTGCTGGCACTGCGTCTGCTGTATCAAGACGAATGTCGCGGTTGTCTCTAGGTTGCATGTGAACCGTCGAGGTTTGGAACTAAAGATTTTGCCATGGCTCCATTGTTTGATTGTCGCGTCCGAGTCCTGTTGGAGGAAGAACGCTGGGGTGACATCTCGTCTGCTGTATCGAGACGAACGTCGAGGTGGTGACCACTCCACGCTGATGTGGGATGATCTCCGATAGTCTTTCAGGTTTTATATGAGTTGCCTTCAAGACCCTGAAGCTAGGAATTTGGTCTTCGTTTCGTTTGCTGGCATTGCATCTGCTGTATCGAGACGAATGCTGAGGTGGAGCTGAGATTTTGCCGTCACTCCGCTTTGTTTCGACCATGGGGTCTTTTGTTGACGTTGCGTCTGTATCCTGCCGAGGGAAAAAATGCTGGGGTAACATCACGTTTGCTGTATTGAGACGAACGTCGAGGTGGAGCTGGGATTTTGCCATCACTCCGCTTTGTTTCGACCATGGGGTCTTTTGTTGACGTCGTATCAGCATCCTGCTGGACTGCGAAGGAATGCCGTTGTTGACATTGCGTCTAGTGTAGCGAGACGAATGCTGAGGTGGAGCCGGGATTTCGCCGTCACTCCGCTTTGTTTCGACCATGGGTTCTTTTGTTGATGTCGCATCTGCATCCCGCTGGACTGCGAAGGAATTCCGTTGTTGACATTGCGTCTGGTGTAGCGAAACAAATGCTGAGGTGGAGCTGGGATTTCGCCGTCACTCCGCTTTGTTTCGACCATGGGGTCTTTTGTTGACGTCGCATCTGCATCCTGCTGGACTGCGAAGGAATGCCATTGTTGACATTGCGTCTGGTGTAGCGAAACAAATGCTAAGGTGGATCTGGGATTTCGCCGTCACTCCGTTTGATGGTGTAAGATCTGTGTCCTGCTGGAATGAGGAGGCACATCGTTGTTAGTCTCCAGGCTGTAGATGTGGCCATTGAGATTTGGGACTAGGGACTCTGCTATAGCTCCGTTTCGTTGCGACTCTGAGATCGGTTGTTGACGTCACGTCTACATATGGTTGGAGTGAGGAGAAATGCCGTTGGTGATATCTAAGTTTTCGATATTGACGTCAAGACCCTGAAGCTAGGGATCTTCCTTTGCTTCGTCTGTTGACATTGTGTCTGCAATATTGCAACAAATGTCGAGGTTGTCTCTAGGTTGTCTATGAACCGTCGAGATTTGGCTTCGCTTTCTGATGGAGCCTGTTGGGAAGGTATGGTTCCCTCTTTGTTTGTGCCCCTGGATTGTATACAGAGATCAATGTGATCTCACCTGTAGGGCAAAAAGTTTCATTCTTTCATCATTTTTTTATTCTTTCCGCGATGCTCTATCATTTCAGCTTTTTATATCGCGAAAATCGCGATTGCCCAATCATTTCGGCTATTTTACGCGGTGCCCAATCATTTCGGCTATTTTTCTTTTTACTCGCTGCTTTTTATTGCGAGTTGCCCAATCATTTCGGCTGTTTTTGTATGTATACATTTTTACTTGCTGATTTCGTTGCAAGTTGCCCCATCATTTCGGCTATTTCGTATTCATGTGTAGCTCGTTGGCTTTTCGCTGCAAGCTTGGAATTAGACACCGATTTTGGCATCAGCATCGCTACAACTGGGATATTGCCAAGAGTGAATCATCATTTGCCTCTGTCGATATCGAACAAAGGTGGCTTAGCAAACAGGGTTAGGATCCTGTCGACTAAGGCTTTTGATTTCATGAGCCCTAAGGGTCTTATAAAGGTATTTCTCCCTACAAGTCGTGAGGATCTCATAGGTGCGTTTTCTCCTTAGGAGTCGTGAGGATTCCTAAGTGCATGGTCTCTTATAAGTCGTAAGGATCTTACAAGAGTGCTTTCTCCTTATAAGTCGAGAGGACTTACAAGGGCTGTTCACCGTGTAAACATATCCCTAGTCACGGATGGGACTTTGTTAGGGAAATATTTATTCGCGCCCGTGGATTGTATACAAGGGTCAATACTGAACCGCTTGTAGGACAATATTGGAGGTTGGGGGGGGGGCGCTTAAGAACAGGTTCAAGTCCCTGTAACTTAAGACTTTTGAATCTTATGAGCCGTAAGGGTCTCATAAGAGGGTTCTCCTTACGAGTCGTGAGGATCTCGCAAGTATAATTTCTCCTTAGGAGTCGTGGGGATCCCTAAGTGTGTTGCTTCCTTTGTGAGTCGTAAGGATCTCACGCGGGTGGTTTCTCCTCACAAGGTCGAGAGGACCTTGCAAGTGTCCTTTAACGAGGTTGCGCCCTTTCGGGTTTTCACAAACACTCGCCGGTAGCCCTGCTGTTTTTACTCACGGAGCCCTCTCGGGTTTTCGTCCGTGCCCATTTTGCTTATGGACATACTTTTTTTTATTACGAGTCTGCGCCCTTTCGGGTTTTCACAAGCATCGTCGGTAGTCCTG
Source organism: Agapanthus africanus (assembly GCA_030015575.1). Taxonomy (NCBI): domain Eukaryota; kingdom Viridiplantae; phylum Streptophyta; class Magnoliopsida; order Asparagales; family Amaryllidaceae; genus Agapanthus; species Agapanthus africanus. Next base: position 979,603,204 of record CM057337.1, read on the forward strand.
CTGTTTTTACTCACGGAGCCCTTTCGGGTTTTCATCCGTGCCCATCTCGCTTGTGGACGTACCCTTTTTTTACGAGTCTGCGCCCTTTCGGGTTTTCACAAACATCGTCGGCAATCCTGCTGTTTTTACTCACGGAGCCCTTTCGGGTTTTCACCCGTGCCCCTCTTGCTTGTGGACGTACTCTTTTTTTGCTTCTTTTTTTTTTACCACGCCAGCCTGGCGATGCCGCAGGTTGATAGTAGTTTAACGACGTTTCGGTCATTTGTCAACGTACGATTACGCAGCTAGATTTTGCCGCAAATCTTCGCATGTTTTGTGCCGGAGGTAGATTTCTTGAAGAGAGGGTTGAGGGCGATTTCTTCGTCAGAGTCGCTTCCAAAGGTGATAACTTGCGATCCCTTGGTGTCGGCTATGTGACAGTTGCTAGCAGCTCTTTCGCGCTCATCTGTCTTGCGTTTCTGTTGTCTACGAGTTCCACGCTTCACTCATTGAACATGTCGTCGATGGGCAACATATCCCTGCCACCAGTTTTTAAAGGCTATGCACTCCTCGGTAGGGTGTGGAATCCTCTGATGGTATAGGCAGAAGTTAGGATGCATGTCCGCTTCAACAAGATGTATATTGCCAGGGGAATTTCCTTTGAGAGAGGGAAACTTCATTCCTATTGCTAGGGCCCTAGCGAATTGATTCCTTACCTTAAGCTTGCTTTTGCTAGCGATAGGAATGCTCTGCTCCAGTCGGGGTGTCTCACCCTTTTCCTCCAGTCGTCGTCGTTTGGCATTTTCAAATATAGCCAGTTCTCGCTCTCAATTGGCTTTGCTCTTCTGACGGGCTTCGTTGAGGAATGCATCAATCATTTCGTCTGATGGTCCTAGAAGTTCAGGCTCAGGATTTACCCCTGGTTTTTCTACATCCAAAGCTTCTTCACCGTTTATTAACGAGTGAGAGATCACATGACAGCTTGCCACATAATCCTCAGACTCATCCGACGAGTCTTCTCCATTATCATCATCTTTGTCCAAAAGGACGTGGGTGAGAAATTCTTGGAGTGTGACTGGGGTCCGCGCCTTCTGATTATATTCTTCCAACGCGTCAATCTGTTTTTGCAGGTCCGTGCACTTGTCATCCGGCTTCACGGGCTTTTTGGTCTTCTTCTTCTTCTTCTAAGACTTTGACGGTTGGGTGTGAGCGCTCTGACCATCACCACCAGTTTTTGGAGTTGGGCGCAGTTTCAGCATTCCCTCGATGATCTCGGGTTCCAGTGGATTTTTCCACCTGGTCGCTGGGCATGTTTGGAGATCCTTCAGCATTCTTTTCGTCTTGGCTGAAAGAACGTCCTCCCATGGGGCTTCCCTTATGAATGAGCACTATGCCCCCGGCATGTCCACCTTTTTAGGGCGTGAGATTGTGGTGGGTTCACCTTCCAATTTTCGGATAATACGAACTTGCCTTGTTGGTATTGGTCCTCAATCCAGCCTTTGAAGATAAAGCAATCTTCGATTGGATGGCTTATTGCTTGGTGGTAAGGGCAGTAATTAGGATTGTTGACATCGCCTAGCTGCAACGGACGTTTTGGATCCGACAGATTGATGAGTTTGTTGCGCACTGCCAGCTCGAACAGTTTCCTTGTTTTATCCTGGGGAAACGAGTAAGGACGTCCCAGCCTCTCCTCGAGGGATGGGCGTGGAAGCACGTTGTTTTGGCGCACAACCGGCTTTAAGTTGCTCGGTCGTTGTTGAGTATTGGCAATGAAGGTTGCTTTCCCTTTGCCCTTTTCATTCCAAGGCTCTGTCTTTGAAGAGGAAGGCCTATGGCCCATCTGGTCCATTTGGGCCAGCTTGTCAATCAAGGCCTGGAAAGTGGTCGGCTTGAAGAACATCATGAGTTGAGAAATGGTCGCCTGAGGGTCGAGGGTTCCTATGAACATGCCTACGGCTGGAGCTTCCTCTATGCGCTGTTCGCATTTGACCACAGGTTCCGCCATCAGATTGCATATTGAACCCATGTCTCGCCTGGCTTCACCCTGGCATTGATCAATGCCGTTATTGGGGTGCGTTCACTAGCACTCGCGAATCGCTGGGTGAATAACAGCTCCATTTCTGCGAAAGTCTTGACGGAGTCGTTTGGAAGTTCAGAATACCATTCGAACGCCGTCTCCGACAAGCTGCCGACGAATAGACGGAGAAAAAGTTTATCATCGCCCCCGGTGTTGCCGCAAAGAGCCCTTAACTGAGCGACATGTTGATGGGGGTTGCCTATCCCCTTGTACATATGGAATTTGGGGATCGTGTATCCCGGCGGGTACTTTATTTGGTCATACCAGCCTGGATACAGTCGCCCAGTTTTAACAACTTGACCGGCCGGTTCATTTGCCTGGTGAACTCTTATTTGCTGAGCAATATAGTCATCCAGGGCAGCTTTGGAGATTATCTCCTCCTTGGCTGTTGACAGGGCCAACAGAGGAATCGATGTTTCTCCTCTGTCATCTTCAATTATTACTGGAGGATCTTCGGCTGGAGGGTTCGACTGGATCATCATGCCCACCATATCCTGGAATAGAAGGGCCATTTGCTTTATATTGTCCGCTTGTTCCGCAGCTTCCTTGTCCTTCTTTTCGAGCATTCTCCGAAGGAATTCAGCATCAGTCTCGTGTTCGTGACGTTGTTCCGATGACGTCTCCGGGTTTTCTTCTGGCCCGGTAAGTGCGGCCATTGTAGTCAGCATCTCCTGAAGCTTCTGCTGTAACATTTCAAAAAAAAATACATCAGCATCAACAACACCATCATGAGCTGCAACAGCAGCTGATGTGAACATCAGCCTAACCTCAGCTCATTTCAGCCCCCCATAGCTGACCTACACACCCCCATCAAGACTTATCAGCCCCCTAGCTGACCTACACACTCCCCCAACATGACTTATCAGCCCATAATGGCTGACTTCAGCCACCAAAACAGCCCCCTCCGTATACCTACAGCTACACTAGCAGCTGAAACCATGCATCAATTCAGCACATTCAGCCACAATGGCTGACCTGCATACTCCCAAACCACACTTTTCAGCCCATTGGATCAGCAAAACAGCAGCACCATCATTGCATCAGCCTAATTCCTGCCCAACTTCAGCCACAAGGTCAGCAATGGTTGCTACAATACACCACCCCATATCAGCCACAACACTCCCATAACAACAGCCACGATATCATAAGCAACAGCCCAACACTTCTGCTCCTACAACACATGAGAAAAAAAAAGGAGAAAGAAAGAAAGAAAAGCAAAAGAGAGGGAGAGTTGCAAGCAGCAGCAGCTGCAGAAACAGCCACAAGCAGGAACTTCAGCAGCACCAACCCACTTCACCTCATTCTCTTTCCCTTCTCCTTCCTCCTAGGACCCCCTCGAGGTATAATCTCGCAACCCAAACTCTTTTCTTACCAAGTTATAGTTGTTTAGCTGAAATATCGTGTAATCACGTGAATTAGTGCTAGTTTAGGAAATTTGAGTGAGACTTGACAAAGTATTGGTTTTGAAAGTTGGTATAACCTTATTAGGAGCTGTTGAGATCAGTTAAGCCTAGATCTAACCCAGATTCGACACATTTCAAACATGAAACCCAAAATAGAACAGTTTCATGTCAGTTTGCAAGGATATATGGCATGCAGGTGAATCTGGAGTATCCGGGGTCATTACAAGGAAAATGAACAACACCAGGAGCCTATTTAGACACCCAGGAGACCACCCTATACAGAAAAACACCCAATTCCCTCCCTGGGCCGGCCAGGCCGGTTTTTCACATGTAGGGGCTCGGCCACTTTGTTGGCTAAGGGGTTTGGGCTATTACCGTAGCTCATACACCCTGTACATCACCCTAGACTTGTTTGCTCGCTCTGTTTTTACCTGAGACGAAATCTGGGATCGTTTTCTTGGGTTGCTGCCTTACTTTTAGTCCATATTTTGGTATTTTTGCGTTATCTCGATCGTGTGACGTTTGTACGTCCATATCGAGTGATTTCAGGTTGTTTTGCAAAGGCTAACTATAGGTTCTAACCTATTGGATTTTAGCGTATCGTGTTGGTTTTCGCGTATCGTTTTAAGTTACGATTTGGTTTTGATGCGATGCGATACGTGTGATATGTGTAGGTACCCCCGCGACGAATCGAGGCGATGCAAAAGATGAAGACGACATCGACACCGACACGAAGGATTAAGGTGAGTAGATTTATATCTACGGGGAGAAGTCGGGTGGATGGCGTATAGCACCTCCGCAGTCCGTGGTGATGTATACGGATGCGTATACACACTTTCAATTATTATATGTTGTTTGGGAAATTACTGATGTTTAGGATGGATAATTGGTGGACTTGATGATTTAGTATTGCGGACCCTCGGTAGTGGGTGCACTACACATACCTATACATACTCATACTTGCATACATCCTTATTTCATATGTGGTTATGGGATCCTATGTAGATATGTGTTCACAAGGGTATGTGACTATGTGTTCACATACGGATTTGAGGATGATACATAGGATTGAGACGAGTCGATGATATTTGATCCGAGGTTATGATATCGGTGATATGGTAAAATTCGTATTTGAGATAAGTCTTGATGCTTTAGCGTATTTTGGATGATGATGCCATATGAATAGTGATATATGATCGACATGTGATTATGATACGAGATAGGATATGAAATGATATGACAGGATATTTATGATAGGCCGCCTTGGGTGGGGTATACTCCTTGAGATGATATGTGCTGAAAATTCGATTTATACGGGATTGTCGATCAGTAGTCAGATCTTGATCATAGTGATGATTTTAGCTTTGTACTGGACATAGGTCAGTACCCAGATTATGATATTTGATAAAGAGAATACCAGATAAATGATATGACTAATGTGATTTTGATCCGTACCCAGATTTGGGGATGCCGTACGACGGATTTACGTACGAGCTATATTTGATGTTTGATCCGCCCTCTTGACTTGGGAATAACTGATTTTAGAGATATGATATCGGATGTGATATTATCGAGGCGGAATCACCGACTATATATATATATTTATATGTATCGACTCAGAGGTTAGGCGGTTTCCCTTACCCGCAGTTAGCTTATTAGCTCAGCCTTATTGTTGGCATAGCTGTACGACTCTTATGACATTAGATGCAGTTTAGTTATCATTGTGTTTTAGCACTCAGCTCCCGCATATTATTATTGTTATACTGCATCGCATACTTATTGTGATTCATATTCCATTTTGATATCATGCTGTTAGGACACCAGCACCATTACCGATGATGCGTATGTTCCACATACACTTACTTGCTAGCTCACACACTTCTTCATCGGTAATTGCCATGTCACTACACAGTAGTATTATTGCATCAAGATGACCCTTGTATGTGCATACTATTATTCTATGTTGCAGGACATACTGTTACACTTGCATTCTATTTATATGTCACATACATCATGCTTCCTGATTATACGCATTGAGATATGTTGTTTCTATGTTATTTCTGGATTTGGTAACTGTGGGTATTTCAAAGAGATTATGTAAATGTTTTAAAACCCAGTTACCCTTGATATGATATTTCAGTGCGTTCACCATGTGTTTTCTCGGTGCTGAGAGTGACATATGAAACCCGAATCGAGGAGGCGGATGAGACCGATTGCGGGTACATGGTGGACCCGGTGCGGTACCCCGGGACAAGAAGATCGCAGGAGATGGCGTTAAGCCTGTGCAGGGGAGCACGACCGACCGGTGATATTACCCGACGCGTCGGATATCCGGAGGATACCGTCGTGGTCATGAGATGGATGGTAGGGGCCGATCTGGACTGACGGTGCCCTAGATTTTGTGATTTAGACATTGAGATTTTGAGATATTGGGGTACAGAGATTGTGATACAGAGGTATCGAGATACTGAGACTTATGTTTTGTGCCGATGCTAGGCACTGTTTATGCTGATTTCATTTATGATACCTCATTTTAAAAATACAGAAATCTCACAAAATATGAAAGCAGTTTTCTTCAGTATATGCATTCTGTTACATGCATTCATACATCATCTATATGATACATTGTTACCTGATGCACTGACATGGACATGGGATTACACTTGGGTTAGATATTTACACTAGCCATGGTTAGAGCTTACTGGTTATATATTTGAGGATTATATATATATTGATCGATGACCTAGGATTGCGTCATACATGCGATTTTCTGTTCGTAGATCTTTTTCTACTCACGAGTTGGCAACTCACCCCCGTTGTGCCCCAGTTTCATGCAGGTGTTGCCGTACGAATTTCATTACGGCTTTGCTGGCACTATTTCCATTTCCGGGTGACTTGCTAGTAGGTGGGTCTATTGGTATCGTACCCATCATTATACATCGTATATTATATTTTAGTTGTATCTAGAAGATCCATCAACCAAACATGTATTTATTTGAGATAGAGACCAGTGATGTTTATTCTTTCGACCGTAGAGTCGCGCGTTATATTTCTATGGATTTCATGCTGGTTGGAGTTCCCTTTTCAGTTGCGATCCTCGCCTTTAGGCGTTGTGTATTATGTTGCTTACAGGTTGATTCACCTATGGTTTTTCCTACACTCTACTACTTCTCTTGGTTTGGATTTCTGGGCTTCGGCTTACTTATTTTACGGACGCCTTGAGACGTTCGTAACTTAAGTGCCGGTCATGTTCCGTAATTTTGGGTCGTGACATCTGCTGCTGTTGTTCCTGAGCTCCTGTGATGGATCGGGTGAGCGGTCGATGACCCATAGAAGCGCGGCTATCCTCTTTCCCGGATGCCATGTAGACGGTATGCACCACCATGCTCCCAGGCTTAGGGCGTTTGGGCTCAGTGCCTTTGACATTTGTCGCAGGCATGGGGATTTTCTCCGGCCTTCTTCTCTTATGTGCGGTCGAAGTTGAGGGGGCCGTTGCAGTGGGCACCCAAGTGGTTGTCGTCCTTTGTGGCTTGCCAGGGTGGTTTTCTTTCTGTCGGACCTTCAACTTCTTCTGTCGGCGGGGATAGTCTTGATCAATCACCGACTCTCGGACTTGTCGCCATCTTTTGTAAACTTTAGAAGATAGTCATTGAAAGGACTGTTCCGGCTTCATTTCTGTGACAGTCTCTACCGGCGGCAGGGATCTTTTCAGTACGGCAGTAGGCGAGTTCCTGCGTACCTTGTTCAGCAGCTCAAAGCTGTTCCCGGTTGGAACAGCAGCATTAACTTCTATCGTTGGAGCTGGTGGAGTTAGCCCAGAGGGGGAGTTTCCCCTGGCCTTCCTTACTCGGCGCCAGTGGCGACGTCGAGTGTGTCGAGCTGTTGGGGTTGGTTCGGCGATGGGGATGGCTTTGTGTTGCCCCCTGTCCAGATGAGGTGCCGCTGGTGCCAGCCTCTTGAAGACTGACGTCTTTTGAGTAGCGGTATCCAATCTGTCAAAGACAGACCTTCGAGCAGGAACGGGAGCCGGAATAGTCAGTCTTGTAAAGTCCGACTCTTTGGCATGAGAAGCCGCCTTGACGACTTCAGGAGCAGGGATGGCCACTTCAGGTGTCATGGGCATTTTGGCAGGCCCATCGGAGTTCAAGTTTAGTCTGGCGAAGACCGAGGAGTTGGAGCTGTACGACCCGTTGAGAGGGGCCGTGGTAGTAGCAAGCCGATCGAAGACCGATTTCTTGGGAGCTTCCGTTGCTGGCATAGGAGCGCTGAAGCTCGTTGGCGGGAGTATGGTCCCGAAAAACAATTCTGTGGTGGCTTGGGTGACCTGTTCCACCGGCATCGTGAACAGGGAAGCCGCCTGGGGCCCGCAGGCTATGCCTCCAGTTGAGGCAGAACTTGGGTTGCAGTTGCATTTGGAACACCTTGAACAAGTGGACGCCATTGATTCTTTGCTTTCTGCAGCAAGCAAAACGCCAAATCTGAGTACCTCGAAACCCAAGGGCAACCATTAGCAAACCGCGATTGGTTCGCGAACACGACACACGAAGTGTGGAGTGGAAAGAGGAAAAGGTCCCACCGGGCGTGCCAGAATCTGTTCCCCTTCGAAAGACGCAGCGGAGACGCGATAAACGTCTTGCCTGAATTTCGGGGCAGATGCTAATTGGTGCTATCCGTCCACCTCTCCGAAGATACCAAGTTGATTTATGGCACCGTGTATCGAAGGTTTAAAAGAATGCGGCCGATGTAGCAGACTTCGTCAGATTCCCCCTCGTTTGAGGGGTTTTTGATTGTGGGGACGCTCTTCCCTGCAGGTGCAACCCCCTGCAGTTAATTATGCTACAGCATCACTGTAACAACTTGCTCCATCTCCATATGGTCACTTCGTGTTGTGGGTGTTTGTTTTGTGTTTGGTTGCCCGTGGATTGTATACGAAGACTAATTTATGTCGTCGCCCATAGGGCGTGGACTAGTCCAAATCCGTATCTTCTTAGACTTGGGTTTGGGGTTGGGTTTAAGGATACGTTAGTCTCATTTGAGACTAAGAACAACTTAAACGTTTGTTAAGGACACGTTAGTCTAATTTTAGACTAAGATCTACTTAACGGGATCATTTAGATCCAACAAAAGAGCATTTGGACTCTATTGTTCTAGTTTAGGAACTTTGCGGTCAATTGCCAGTTTAAGGACATAGTGGTCCAATACCAGTTTAAGGACATAGTGGTCTAAGTTAATGACATCATAGTCCGTGAGTTTAAAGACCTCACAGTCAAGGTTAAGGACATCATAGTCCGTGAGTTTAAAGACCTCACAGTCAAGATTAAGGACATCATAGTCCGTGAAATGTGCGGTTGTCGGGACCCGTCACCTCTTTGAAGACGTTGAAGGATTTCACCTCTTTGAAGACGTTGAAGGATTACAACGACAAATATCAAAGGAGTGAAGAGATGTACCCTCGAACCAAAGTGGTTTTGGGGATCTGTAGTCCAATTTGGAACTAAGATCAATTTATTAGATTATGAGCACATTGGCTCAGTTGAGTCTGAGTTGAGGACTTATGGCCAATTTGGGCTAAGTCCAATTAAGTTTGAAGTGTCGGCCCTCTGTTGGACCATTAGACATTTGTCTGAGTTCGAGCCCACATTATTTAGCAATGCTAAACGAGAGTTTGAGGGCTTTGGCAACATTTTTATCTTCGACTGAGCGTTAATGTTGTAGTTGTGAGTTTTACTCAATTTTGAGACTCGGTTGAAGGGGAGACTTTTGCCTCTGGAAAATTAGCCAATTTGGCTAAAAGTAGTGTTAAACACTAGAGAACAGTAATGTTAAACACTAGAAATAAAGCTTTCAAATTAGTGTTAAACACTAGATAAGAATGGGTCACGTGGGGACACGTGAGGACACCCAAAGGTGGGGCCCGATCTCCTTTGCTTTGTTCTGAAAATAAGTGTTAAACACTTTTTAATTTTTTGGCTATCACATGTGGTCACGTGATAGGCACTCATGCACTGATTCGTTAATGCATTTATTAGGGGTCATGTGACGACACGTGAGAGCGCCCAGGTCCTTTTTACTTTGCTCTGTAAATAAGTGTTTAACACTTTTTTATATTTTATTTTTAGCATCACGTGTTGGCACGTGATGGGGATTTATGCACGGATCATTAAAGCATTTACTAAGGGGTCACGCGAGGACACGCGAGAGCGCCCAAAGCTTTGGTTTCCTTCGCTTTTTCTTTCTGTGTTTTATAAGTCACGTGGGAGCACGTGAGGCGTTGCCTCAAAGCTTCCTGCTTCTCATTTCTGGGGATCTCTTCAGGGGTCACGTGGGGACACGTGACCTTAGTTCTTTTCATGCACAGAGATCTTTTAAGTCTCCTTATTTTATTTTGAGAATTAAATTCTCTGTAGGGTTAAACCCTAATCATGATTTTGGAAGAATTAAATTCCTATTATGAAAGAATTAAATTCTTATGTAGGGTTAAACCCTAATTTTTTTAGAGGAATTAAATTCCCATATATGTAAAAGAATTAAATTCTTGTATAGGGTGAAACCCTAATTTTATCTTGGGAGAATTAAATTCTCTAAACTTAATCCCCCCTCTAAGTTTCGGATTTGCATGGCAGGATCTCAACCCGATGAGAATTAAATTCTCAACTTATGGGCAGATGTGCTCTTTGCAGATCTTCAACTAGAGGAAGAACTAAGTTCTTTTGTGCAGAAGAGTTAAACTGTTAGATTTTGAGAATTAAATTCTCTGTTTGAAGTTTTAATTCCCTTTCTTTTCTCACCTAGGGTTTTCTTTCTTGAGAATTAAATTCTCCTTTCTTTTCTCTCTGCTATTTTCCTTTAGAAAATTTCAAGATCCCAAAATTCTCTCCCCCTCTTCTCTTCTTGGGTCCTATTTATAGGAGAAGGAAAAGAATCAATTTGTTTAATGAATCTTTCATTGAAAGATTTTAATTGATTTTGTAACCAACATGATCTTTTAGATCACTCAGTGAATTTTATTCACCATTGGATGTTTAATCCAAAAGATCTTTTATCTGTTTTTCAAATTTCAGGGAAATCTTTCCTTGTATAAAATTTTTCTATAAAATGGTGATTTTTAATCGCCATTGGATTTTTAATCCAACGGTACTCCATTTTACAGAACACCGTCCTTTTTGTTTAGAAAGATTTAAAGAATATTTTTCCAGTTAGGGTTTTTTGATTTCCCTTAATTAGAATTTAATTCTATTGTTTCAGAGATCTTAGAATCCCATCACGTGTTGACACGTAACCCCCTCGATTAAGCATTTAATTCTATTGTTTTAGAGAACTCAGGAATTATCACGTGTCAGCACGTGATGCCCCATTGGGGGTTTTTCTTGTTATTTTATTATACTTTTAATTCTATTTAATGAGTTTAGAGGCCTATCACGTGTTGGCACGTGACCCCATTGTTTAGAATCTAATTCTTATTATTTCAGAGGGTTTAAGAGCCCATCACGTGTTGGCACGTGACCCCACTGATTAATTATTTAATTAAAATTTAATTCAATTAATTCAGAGAGCTTAGGAACCTATCACGTGTCTGCATGTGACCTTTGGTCACGTGTGGGCACGTGATGCCCCATTGGGGTATTCCTTGCTGTTTTATAATATTTTTAATTTCTTTCAGTGGGTTTAAGGGCCCATCACGTGTGGTCACGTGACCCCTTTTAATCATTTATTTTATTAAGTGCCTACAGGCTTTGCCTGTAAATGGTCACGTGTGGGCACGTGATGCCTCATAACTTTTGATCCCGAATGAATTATGAGGCCCATAATATATCAAATCGAAGGATTTTTTGAGTTGCTTTCGATACCATCAGAATTTAGCTGTTTCTCATTCGGGAGTTTGTCAAAATACAGCCCGGAAAATACTGGTTCTCATTTTCTTAAGCGTATCGCTGTCATTTGATACCTTGGGCACTTTTGTGCAGAAATTTTTGACGGGAACAGATCCTATTTCTAAGTTTTCAGATCCAACAGCTGTGATTAAGTCGCGGATCCGCCGCAGATAGGGCTATTTGGCCGCGGAAGCACCGCGATATGGAGGGGTTAGGGTTTGGATTTTCTTGTGTGGCCTCTCGTTGACACGTGGAGATATTTCCCATACTTTGATTCTTCGAATATTTCTTGAGTCTCTTTCAATATTGATTCTACGGTTTTGGCAGATTTTTGATCCTGACATCTTGAATATCTTGATCTCCTGACCTGAGCTACATTTTGCGCAATATCTCCATAAATAATGTTAGTACTTGTCACGCCCCGCTTTTCAGTGTACGGGCAGAGGACGCGACAGGTCACGTGACGTATTTACTCAGAAGTAAACACGCTAAGCGTATCTAAGCAATATAAAATAAAATGTACACAAGAGACAAGATGTAATGAACAACAACTTTATTTATTAAACATCATTTTTACAATACAACTGAAATGAAAATACATGGAATTAAAGTAATGCCTAAACAATGGCATAATCGAAATGAAAATAAAATGTACAAGTAAACTAAAGCTCAGGGTCAAAGGCTAGCTGATCCAAGTCCTCGCTGGTAGGCTCTGTCTCCAGAAGGTCCGAACCACCTGACAACATTCCAAAGAAAAAAGAAAATGAATGTCGTTAGCGAACAATCGCTCGGTAAATCCCAAAGAATAGGTATAGACAGAATAGACAGAAGGAGAATGTAACTTTTAAAGTTGTATTATATTGTTAACGCTGTTGTTTGTAGCTTGGTATAGAAAATGCCAGTGTATACGAGAGGAGTCCTACTATTCCGGAGACTAAGTTATACGGAGCACAAGGAACCGTTTAGCCACGGTACAACGGTAATGGAGATTCAGGTTAGGTGTATTATGGTTATAGTCTCGTGCCACTTTTAACACCTTCCATACCAATCTACCCCTTATAAACCCCGCGATATCTTGATTGTATTGTTTGTATTGTTTTATCTTGTATTGTAAATTGTATATGGATGAATTGTCGGAACCATGATATCAGTAAATGGAATGGATATAATGGATGAACATTTAGATGGAGTATATCCATGGTTCGGTTCAGTCAATATAGATTGATTTATATTGTATAGACGGATTCATATTGATTGTAGTTTTTACTTGAATCACATTCAAGTCAGATTGATTAGATTGAGACTCAGTCTGAGTCTGTTACTTTTAAAAAAAACTTGAAATCCTGAATTAGTTTTGATATTATCGGTTACTGCTGCACATGGACGGCAGAATTTGTGTCTTTTTCCAAGACAGTTACCGTGTTGATAACACTGTTTGTTAGATTGTCTACCTTAAATAGGCAAGCACCCATATCTCCGGCTCCCTGAGGCTCAAGAGACTGCTCCCGCTTAAACCTGTATTTACTAGGGTCCTTATTGTAATTTAGTATAACATGAGGGAGTTTTATGTAAAAATAGTTTTGGTATAATTTCAAAATACACCTCAAGCATTTAATTATCGTCTTTAGAGTTTTCATAGATGTATATTTTATAAATGTGAAATTTCTAATGAATAGAACCTAGTTTCATAGTATATAGTATTTTCTTGAAATATTGTACTTGTATTGTATTCGGATGGTATTTTCATGTAGTAGTGATTCCTTTGATTTAGAAAACTTGGAATATTTATATAATTAAAATAGATATTTTTCTAATATATGTATATATATTTTATAAAAATAATTTATTTATTTTCCTGTAGAAATCTCATTTTCTAAAGAAAAATGTATAAAAATTCCATCGAGATCGAATGCTCCTTTCGGAGGTTTGTATCTCGCTCTACTAAGCCCGAGGATGTATGATAACCCGAACCATCCCAAACGGGGTCCCCAAAATAGGTTGTAGAGATGTAATTGCATGGAAATGTTTAATATATCTTTTTATAGAAAACAGTTTTGTAAGTTTAGGGTATTTATTTGTAAAGTCGTATTTTCCCGTATTCTATTATCCTAAATTTCATCATGTTATATTAGAGATGTGTGTTGTGATGAGGTAGGTCATTATCTCGTGAACTATCTAAGGTATAGCAAGGAATTATGACGATTTATGTCGAATTATAAGTATGTGGTATTTTTATGAAAAAATGCAATAAAAGTTACAAAAATGAATCTTTTAAGGTGACACTTATTTTAATATATTTATTAATGTTTTATAAACAATATGTAAGAGTATGATATATTCTGGATTAAGAAAAGTTGAGTTTTGAAGAAAAATCGAATCGGAAGTCGGATTAACTCTGCTTCCGTCGTGTTTTAGAAATGAATATTTATATAGAAGAAGAAGAGAGAGAGAAGGGGACTTACTGGTTTGTTGGACTAGAGGAGAGAGAGGGGGTCTTAAAGAAGGCTTCGGGGCGTCGTTTCGTCGCCGGAATCACCTCAGAAGTTCGTCGGAGCTTCGCCCTTCACTAACTCCACTTGTACACAAAAGTACTTGAGAATTTTGTATAGTTTTTGTAATAGAATTCTGAGTGGGAGGGGTGTAAAATGGAGTGGGTATTTATAGGGCAAATTAGGGTTTAGGGGGTGATGAATTTGAGAATTAAAATGCATTTAAAAAGAATTAAATGGGTGATTTAAGTTCTCTGGAAAATGTGCAGAGAAGATAAACAGTGTGAAAGGGAGTGGGGTAGGCCGAGGGTTGCAGGGTAAAATTTTGGGGGCATTTCCGACGGTCTAGACTGGCGGTGCCGGGCTTTTGGCTCATGTCGCCGGGATAATACCGACGGGTGGGGTTGGTCTTCATGCCACGTGTAGGTGTCGCCTCGTATTCTTCAGTGTACATGTTTAAATACTTTGTAACTCTTCAGTTTACGTGTTATGCACGTGTAGACTCTTAGGCTTCTAAAAAGATTAAAAGAAAATAAAATAAAAAGATAATGTGGCTGATGGGATTTGAATTCTGGTGCTATGTCTCAGCAGTGCAAGGTCTTTACCAGTGAGTTACAAGCTCCTTCTTACTATTCTAAAGCAAACAAATACTTATAGCATCCACAGGATTGCAAATACCAAAATTGTACATTAACTTTTAAACAATTTTTATGTATATTGAAATTGGAGTTGTTACAGTCTACCCTCCTTACAAAAATTTCGTCCTCGAAATTTATAATTTATTTTAAGGACTAGTTTACAAATAAATGAGGGTATCTTGCACGCATCTCATCTTCCCTTTCCCATGTTCATTCTCCTGGTGTGTCTTTTCTCTACATCACTCGAACCAAGTTGACTTCCTTATTCCGAAGTGACTTCATCTTTCTATCAAGGATCTCAACAGGTTACTGCTCACAAGATAAATCCGGCTGTATAGTGAGTTCGGAGTGATCGAGTACATAGCCGGGGTCACTCACATACCTTCTGAGTTGGGATATGTGGAACACATTGTGCACTCCTTCCAATGAAGGTGGAAGCGCCAAGCGATATGCCACTTCACCGACTCGTTCGAGTATGTCAAACGGTCCAATGTACCTTGGACTAAGATTACCCCGTCTTCCAAAACAAATCACTCCGTGGTTTGGAGATATCTTCAGAAATACATGTTCTCCCGGCTGGAACTCCAAATGACGCCACTTTGCATCAGCCTAGTGCTTTTGTCGATCTCGGGCTATGCGCATTCTTTTCCTGATAGTACGAACTACGTCAACAGTTGCTACTATCATCTTAGGTCCAAGGAGTTCTCTATCTCCGATGTCATCCTAACTTAATGGCGGTCGACACTTCCTTACATAAAGTGTTGCAAAAGGTGCCATTCCTATACTTGCTTGGTAGCTGTTGTTTTATGAAAACTCCACAAGATGTAGGTGATCTTCCCACGATCCTCCGAAGTCTAGCATACACGCTCTGAGCATATATTCTAAGATCTGAATAGTTCTCTCAGACTGACCATCTGTTTGTGGATGATAAGCTGTGCTGAAGTTCAGACTTGTTCCCAAGCTCGCTTGTAGACTCTGCCAAAATTGCGATTGAAATCTAGTGTCACGATCGGAGGCATTGCAAACCGGTACTCCATGTAATCTCACGATTTCCTACATGAGTTCATGGGTATTAGAGATAGTACATTTATGAAGAGTTTAAATCTTATTTAGATTCCTACCTCCATGTACTTCTTTGCTAGAGTCTCGGTAGATTGGCCAACTCGAAATGGGATGAAGTGAGCCGACTTTGTGAGTCGATCCATAATAACCCATACCGCATCGTTACCCTTTGTGTTGCGAGGAAGTGCAGTCACAAAATCCATTATGATGTGTTGCCACTTCCATTCTGGGATTGGTAATGGTTGAAGTAAACCAACTGTTCTGTGATGTTCAGCCTTTATTTGCTAACACACTAAGCATTTAGCGACGCTTCTGGCTACTTCATGCTTCATTCCATGCATCCAGTAATTTTGACATAGATCTTTGTATATCTTTGTACCTCCAGGGTGTACTGAGTAGGGAAAGCCGTGAGCTTCTTTCATTAACTCGTCCCGAAAAGAACCTTTTGGTACACACAGTCTGCTGTCGTATCTCAAAGATCCGTCTTCATGATAAAGTCTGTTCGAAGTCCACTTTCCACTTGTTCTCTGATCTTTTATAACTTAGCATCACTTACTTGAGCTACTTTGATTTGATTGACAATGGTAGATTGAACTTGTAAGTTCATCAAACTTGAAGCGTTACCTGGCATGACCACTTCAATCTCCATCTGATGCAAGTCTTATTGAAGCTTCCACTGAGTAGTGAGATTTATTGCTAATGTTTGGCGACTAAGGGCATCAGGTACTACATTCACCTTTCCTGGGTGATATTGTAGGTTGATGTCGAAGTCCGCCATGAGTTCTAACCATCTTCTCTGCCGCATATTCAACTCTTTCTGAGTAAACACATATTTCAGACTCTTGTGATCTGTGTATATGTTCACTCGTTCACCAAGAAGATAATGTCGCCAAATCTTAAGAGTAAAGATTACGGCCGCCAATTCCAAATCATGCGTCGGATAATCGCGCTCATGAATCTTCAGCTGTCTTGAAGCATAAGCCATAACCATACCGTGCTGATATAGAACACATCCTAATCTTTTACCGGATGCATCGCAATGCACTTCAAAACCTCCAGGTTGGTCCGGTATGACGAGAATAGGCGCTGATGTCAATCTTGACTTGAGTTCTACGAAACTTGTTCGCATGCTTCTGACCACACGAATTCTTCATCTTTACGTGTGAGCTTGGTCAGGGGTGTCGCTATCTTGGAAAAGCTTCAATGAACCTTCTGTAATATCCAACTAGATCCAAGAAATTCCGAATGTCCTTCACTGACTTTGGTGTCGGCCATTCGCTTACTACTGATAGTTTCGCTGGATCCATAGAGATTCCTTCGCCTGATACAATATGTCCGAGAAAACCAACTTGATCTAGCCAAAACTCGCATTTTCTATACTTGGTATAGAGTTGATGTTGTCGTAGGGTTTCCAGGACAATTCGTAGGTGCTCGGCATGTTCCTTCCGACTCTTAGAATACACCAGGATGTCATCGATGAAGATGACAACAAACCTGTCTAGGTACTCCTGGAAAACTTGATTCATTAGGTTCATAAATATTGTTGGTGCGTTGGTCACTCCAAATAGTATCACAAGAAATTCGTAATGACCATAGCGAGTTCTGAATGCCGTTTTATGGATATCAGATTCCTTGACCTTCACCTGACGATAACCCGAACGAAGATCTAACTTGGAGAAAACACAAGATCCACTTAGCTGATCGAACAGATCGTCGATGTGCAGGAGTAGATACTTGTTCTTTATCGTTACTTCTTTCAAGGCTCTATAATCGCTGCACATTCTGTATGAACCTTCCTTCCTTTTCATATGCAAAACTGGAGATCCCCAACTTGAAGTGCTGGGACGAATCCATCCTTTCTTCAATAATTCGTCCAACTGAGTTCGAATCTCCTTTAAACCTTCCGGACTTAGTCGATACGGTGCTTTGATCACCGGTTGTGCTCCTGGCACTAAATCTATGCTGAATTCAAAGGCTCGCTCGGGAGGCAAGCCTGATATGTCTTCAAGAAACACATCGTCGAACTCTCAAACTACTTATGGCTTCGATCCTTCCTCCGCTTGAATTGCCGCAATCACTGCCTTCTTCGGTTTCGCTTTGTAAGTACTTGGCTCCAGGGTATGGTCTCTACTTTTGAAATAGAAGACCGGATGCTCTAGAATCTCGAATACTACCCTCCTTTGACGGCAGTCAATGGTAGCGTAGAATGTTCCGAGCCAATCCATACCCAAGACGACGTCGAAGTTTGGTATGTCCAACACCTTGAAGTCAGCATAGAATTCTCTGCTGCATACGACCACTAGATACAGGTTGTATTCCATCGTTACCTTTAGAACGCCGTTCCCTGAACTGATATTCCAGCTGGATACAAGCGGTGTAACTAGAATTTCATGAGTTCGTACGAACCGTTGTGACATAAAGCAATGAGATACTCCAGTATCGAAGAGTGCTAGTGCAGGGAGTGAGGCTACTAAGATTGTACCTAAGTTATGTGGGATAGGTTTTAGGTAAAATGAAAATGTATATAGGTATGTATAGATAGAAAATAAAGCTGGATGGAGAAGTGTTACCAGTGTTAACTTGGCCGGTAGATTCAGCTTTTTCCATGGTCATAGTGAAAGCCTGTCGCCTCGGCACATTCCTCCTTGCTGGAGGAGAATTCCTATGTCTATTACTTAGTCCTTGAGGTGGGTTCCTTTGAGCTTGATAGAACTGACGAGGATGAGGTACAGTCGGTCCAAGAGGAGGTGGAGCAAAGAGAGCGAGTCGTGGAGCAGGTGCCTGGATGGCTGGGCGCTGCGGGTATGTGATTGCTGGCCTGGGTGCATCATATGGGTTGTGTCTACGAGGACAAGACCCAATGTCATGAGTAGCTAAGCCACAGACTAAGCAAAGGCGATTTTCATGCCGACGGTCCTTTGCCAGATGTCCATCCCTCCCGCAGTATGTGCAAAAGGCTGGGTTGGGCCGGTTGTTCGGTACTCCCGGTCTCCTTGGCACAAATGGTGGCCTTGAAGAGGCTCCTCCTTCCATCTGATTGGCAGGGCGCTTAACTCCGGCAGATTGAGGTCTGCCCCTCATCTTCACCACCGCCTCATATCGATGGGCCGCTTTCAGAGCCAATTCATGAGTCGGAAAACCCCCTGTGGCCAACGCAGCTTGGATCTCCGGATCTAACCCTTGTTGGAATCGTTGGGCTCTGATCTCATCCATCGGTATTAGGTGTGCCGCGAATCTGTTAAGGTATTGTGTTAGCTGTTTAGTATGTGATATATTAAAAATTGAACTATTGAGACATATCTTACCGACCGAGCATGGTAAACTCAGTATCGTACTCATCCACTGATTTGGTCCACATTGAACCCTATTGTAAGTGGATGAACTGCTGTTCCATGTCAAATCTGGAAGTCTCGTGGAAGTACTTTACGTCAAACATATCGTGGAAAGTCCTCCATTCGATCGGCTGGGTGAGACGGCTTTCTTCCGCCTTCCACCAAACCCGTGCATTGTCAGTGAGCTGCAGCTTTGCAACTCATACCCAAGCGACCTCTGGTATTTGTTCTGCTGCCAGGTCATCTTCAATACTCTGAGCCCATTCCTCAGCTTCTAGAGGGCTCTCTTTCCCTGAGAACTGCTTGGGGCGCAAGGCCCTGAATTGCTTCACCCTAGGTGCTTCTGCCTCGGGACGGTTCATCAAGATAGCAGTCTGCTACTGCTGTCCCTCCAGAAGGCTGCAGATCGCTTCAAGCAGTACCGTCTGCTTATTGATCAGAGCAGCTACGGCCGATGTAATTTGTAGGGGTGGTGGAGTGTTGTTGAAGTTGGTGCTAGTGTTGTTTGGGGAATGCATAACCTTGAAAGAAAAATTTGGGTTAGGACAGATTCAAAATATATGAAATTGGAAGATTCAAGGATTATGAATTGTAAAGAATATTTTTAGTTGTTGGATCTTTTGTTATATTGCTTAGGTTGTCCACGCAGAATAGACCTGAATGTCCATACAGAGCTGACCAGCATGGACACACAGAGCTGACCTTCATGGGCCACCAACAGAACCTGTCACGCCCCGCTTCCCAGTATATGGGCAGAGGATGCGATAGGTCACGCGACGTATTTACTCAGAAGTAAACGCTAAGCATATCTGAGCAATATAAAATAAAATGTAAACAAGAGACAAGATGTAATGAACATCAACTTTATTTATTAAACATTCTTTTTACAATACAACTGAAATGAAAATACATGGAATGAAAGCAATGCCTAAATAATGGCATAACAGAAATGAAAATGAAATGTATAAATAAATTAAAGCTCCGGGTTAAAGGCTAGCTGATCCAAGTCTTCGCTGGTGGGCTCTATCTCCAGAAGGTCCGATCCACCTGACAACATTCCAAAGAAAGAAGAAAAGTAATGTCGTCAGTGAACAATCGCTCGGTAAGTGTTGGGTTATGTCAGCGCCCCGGCCATCAAACCGTGGCTAAACGCGAAACAAAATTTTTCTAAACTGGCGCTACCATAACCCGATGCCCGGATCTACCCTAAACCCTACACTAGCAAGCTATAAAAAGAGTTAGGAATGGTTATACCAAGTTGATTCGTGTACTTCGGTCTTCTACCTTCATCCCAAACTCCTAGTGGCTTCCTTGATCAAGCTTGGACGCCGGTCTTCCTCCATCGAAGATGATCCACCCGAAGGTTTGTGCAACGAACTTCAACCTCATAACCGAGGTAACTAGGGTATCTAGTTTGCTAAACTTGATAGCCTAGGAGATGTAGAAACTAATGATGGATTAAGTTATCTCTAATCACCCAATATTTCTCAATACATGAGACATGATAGGTGGAGGTAGAAGGTGAAGTACGAGGATGAGAGTGTAGCAACTCAAGAAAGGAAAAATGGCTAAGTGTTGTGAGCATGAGGCATCAAGTGAGTAAAATTCTCACAACACTTACAATAAATCAAGCATGCAAGAATAGTGTCACCATGAGTCACCCCATGAGTCATCTACAAAGCCATGCCTTATTTAATGCCAAAGAACGACTCATCCTCCACCTCATTAACCATTTATAATAAATGGTTAAAACAATAATGATGTGGCATATTCTAGAAGTATCTTGTAATGAAATTACAAGAATACCCCTCATCCGTATATACATACCCGTATCCGTATTCTGAAAAATACGAATACAATGAGAAGAAAATAATCCAATAAATATAATACTAGGATCCGGCTTAAACCAAAGCCCACCAGTATTATCCGTTCGAACATCATACGTGCACAAATACACGTATGTGATCGAACCCTGCCGTAAAACTATACGACCTCTACATCGTTTCGCTAAAAGCAGGAAAACCCTCTGTGTGGGACTCTAAAGACTCGTCAATACGTTGGCAGTGTGTTTAACCACAAGCACGTCAGCGGCACTAGCCGTACGTAACGGCTACCCAGGTATTGAGCGAAAGGGGGCCGACGAGCAAACTCATCCTGAAACCCCTAATGAGCCTGACAGTGACAATATCCGTACAATCCGGTCCGTTCATCTATGAGTATCGCATATCTAGTTTAGGGGGTGGATAAAGTCAGACCCCTAATAACGTGATAATTCGTGTCGGTATGAAATCCATCACCACATGAGAAACTACCGATCCTAGATCAGTAATTCTCGACTACCTTGGCCAAGGATTTCTGGTGATGGCCACCCATGCACTGCGCGACATCAACCCCCAACACCGAGAGAGACGAATCTCCGATAATCCGCTCACTGCCTCCATGTGGCTCGGGACTGTACCCAACTAAAACCTGTTTGCACGACTCTTTTGAACCGTGGTAGGGTAGTAATCAAAGTTCAGTGGGAACTCACACGAGACAAATGATTATCTCAGGTCGACAGACTAACCTATACACATGTCACCTGGGAACTGCTATTTGACAATAGGTATAGTATCAACTAGCAAGTTCCCAGCGAGTCCCCCCATTATACTCATAACCCAATGAGCACCTGTATACTATCTTAGGTGAACAAACTAACACCAATGGCTTGTAAGACCTGGCCACCGCCCCTCGTCGGGGTCTCGATTAGTATACACCAGTCTACTCTGGAGTATCGATGCCCAGTCTCGAAACTCCCACGACTAGGGACATTTAAGGATTTGCTTATAGACCTCCAGCTCCCACGTATATGATCGCCATCATAATGCTGGTAGTCAAGAAAGAATCCTATGGGCTCTATCAACATGTAATAGCGATCTGTAATACCACCTGAAGCATGTACATGATGATAAAGACAAATCAGATAGTATACTATCATCTCGAATAAGAATGTTCTACCGGTAGAGGTCCTCCCTCAATCATCATTATCACCTAACTGCGATTACGATAATTTCCTTGAGGGCATTATAGCCAACAATCTCCCACTTGCACTTAAGGCCAATTATTGCGATGTCGCATACTTACAGCCCGTGTAATATCGAACACCCAACTTTTCTACTAATCAGTCTCACAAAGCCTGTTTGTGAAACTATTGTTTTCGAGAAATAACCTCAGTGAGTGGATCCGCTCCAGTTTTTCTATCTGTATCTCTCTATATCTCAACTTCGCGGAGAATAACCATCTCCCGAAATGAGCAATACCTTGTCTTAAAATTTGTCTGGATATCTGATGGGACCCAGTTCACAAATGAACTCCAAATCCAGCAAACTTCTTAGACTATATCATCCACTAAATTTAATCAGTATCCTGCGCCATACCTTCTTTAGTATCCGCTTGGACCACCTGTCCAACATACTGTCCCTCAGAAGAGGGGAAAACTATAACTAAGACAACAAGTCTGTCATCCAAGTCACCTTGGAAGCCTGAAATGATAATCGTCTCCTGAAGGAGACTGCTGTTACCATATCCCTAGAACATCCATTTATGTTCATAAACTACTTCCCTACACTTCTCCAGGATTGGATTAATATACGTTTATTGCTGCTAGTGCAAAAACAACATCTGGTGTGGTACTTGACATATCATGATTAACTCAATTACCTAAGCAAGTGATATGCTAATCATGCAGATTCCTCTCCCCTTTAGTCTGTAAGACACCTTTAGAGTGGGTGAATCCATCACCTGCAGGTACATCACCATACCAGGAGTCATCCATTCTAAAACACTTTAGAATAGTGTCAACTACCCATATTGGGACACTTCCTAAATCTAGATCTGAAACCATAGATCTAGTGACCAGAAACTCTGATATTATATCCATGTCATATGTGGAGAAACAACTGTGTGACAACCACAGTATAACCGATCGTAGTATAGGAATTTCACTTCCTATAAATTGCATGTCATCCCAAATACCAGGATATCACACCACACTACCTTCTTACCAGATCCATCTTCTATTCTGATAAAGTCAAAGCCTATGACTGTTACATCAAAAATAGATGATCTATTTCCGCTATACCTGTTTTTGTCAATAAATAGACATAAGCTACTTGCCTACTATGCTTCCGCTGCTCCCACTAACTGCAACAACCCTCTGGCAGAGTCATATACACGTGCACTTCTAAAGCTAGTTTAGAACGATGCTATTCTTATCCTCCTGCCGGGTCTTATAGTCTAGAACAACAGCAATAGCAAGTCTGGGTAAACAAGAACCTCCCTGTCACCGTCTCTGAGAAGGTCGAAGTATCTCTCGGGTGACTGAGGTTACCCACTAAATCTGCGGAGTGCCTAATGGAATGTCAAATCCAATTGAATTCTCAGGTTCTATTAAATCTTCAGTGATCGTTTGTGGTTCTGGAATCACTTCCAGTTCTATCATACTCCCACTTTTGTTTTCTGAAAAAATCCATTTTACTAAAACTGTGGCGAGTCAAGAACAATATCACTATTGATCTTCCTGATGGTAGAAAGTTAACCCTCATCAAAGCCCGGGATAACCCACAAACTGCCATTACTGAAACGTGCCTTGAGTTTGTCCAGATTCTGGTTTCCGGACAACTCCCTATATCTTAATATCGTTAAGATACAAATTGATTCTATATACTATATAGAAACAAATGCACTAATTTTATTGGAACCAGATTCAAAATCATGCAGCTGTCTCCAGTGCATATCAACCAAATGGAATGAGGCCAATCAGCATTACTCAACTAGGAGTGCATCCATATATGAGTAACCCGAAAGAGAAGCAAGTTCTCAAAACCATTACTATCAACGGAATACCAAACAAAAGTATCTACATCTTCGACTACCTCGAAGAATCCTGATATTTCCAACAAATGGTTCTCTACTTTATTCTTATACCTATAACTTCTCAATATCTGGACCTTGCATTTCAACGAAATACTTGTCTAGAACTAGAGAAGTCACAAGTAAACAGAATATAGTACGGGTACCAACCCCTTTGTCTTAATGGACACTGGACAATATACAATACTTTGTATAACCTTGTGCGTCGTAGGTTGAAAATTGTACTATGGTTAAGAAGAATTACACCGCTGTTGAATACACCTTACATAACCATCAACTGATATAGGTAAATGTCACAGAAATAATTTTAAAAAGTTATATCTCACTTTATAAAATAAACATACAGATATTTCAGTTTGAAACTGGTGCATAACTACGGATATTTAAAACCAAAAATTTGCCATCCGGAAAAAACCCAAGTGATTTCCTCAAATATCACCAATTACAACATATTCCGATATAATGAGGATCTAATCATCCAATTCCCAATATCTTACTCCCACTCACCATCTGTAATAACATACAGATGTGAGAAACTGATCTCGTAAATACATACCCTGGAGTTAGATTCCAATTTGGGAAAACAGTTTTCAATTAATATCCCACAGTGAAACTGAAACATGAAAATATTTCGAAGGGGTAACCTGGTATTCCTAGTAATGCCTCTTCCACTATCCTGATTTATGACAGTAACCATATACTTACATGCCCTCACTGCAATCCCTTTATTATGTCTTTACGTATTACCTTCTGTACACCACCTTTAGGCTAATTGGTTTTCCTCCTTCCCTACCCTTCGGCACCAGCCTAAGGTTTGGAAGAAGACTATCCAATAAGCTGAATAGGTGTACCCTCTCCTAATCCTAGAAGCCCTCACAACCTGAGAGAAGGTAAAGGGAAAAGGCAACCGAATAATCCTATTCAATCTCTCCAGAACCAGAATCCATCGTTGAATCTGGAACAAGTTCCTTCGAGTTCGTATGTAACTATACGATGGATTATCCAATAAGTGCGGATCTTCGTAGTGATACAGTGTGTTCTGGAGAAACACAAAGATGATATAGAGGGGGCAATGATATATGCGACACCGTGACATTCCAAAAGCCAAAATGTTTTAAGAAGGTTCGGTTATCTTGGTTCATAAGTTTTAGTTTAAGGTTGGGCCATGGTTATTTCTAAAGAGAGAGAGAAAAGAAACACTCAGCGTGCACTTTAATCTAGATCAGAATGGTTAATCACTTTATCTAATCAGGATGGCTCCCACTGTTTTCTCGAATTCTCCTCCAAACCTAAAAGAAGAATTAGTCGGGATCATCTAAAATCACCCGAGGAGTAATTGTTGGGGTTAAAATTTGCACCCCAGTTGACCGGGTCAAATTCAAGGTCAACCCTAAGTAAGTGGGCCCAAGCCTAAGCAAGTGGGCCCATGCCCAAGTCGAGCCCCGCGGCCGGCCACCCCATGCCAAAATAAAAATCATGTAACAAATAATTTTGATGTAATTTTTTGTGTATGAATGTAAGCAAAATGGGCATAAAGCCAAATTTTTGTAAAGCCCATGGCTTATGTGCAAAAAGAAATAGCACATGAGACATGGGATGAGCAAAATGCCATTTTGTAAAGCCCAAGCGGCTATATGTAAATGTGTAAGCTTATAAGAGGCAACATGATGAAAATATCTATAGACTTTTCATTCTCCCCAAAAACTAGGGTTCTTGTGCCTCCTTCTCCTTCCAAAATGTTCTATAAAATTCTTCCCTTCTTTTGAATTAAATCAAGAGTTTTACTCCTCCTTTTCCAAAACTAAATAGTTTTTCACCACAAAACCCACAAAGGGGAGCCCGGATCTTCCATTAGATCTCAAAAAGGTGAGATTTTTAAATCTCATACCTTTTGTTCTTCAAGATCCAGCCAACGGAGGAGGAAGAAGGAGACCCATCTCCGAAAATCCCACTTGGGAGGAGATCCAGAGCTCAAGGAAGAAGCCCTTTCATCAGCTCCAAAAATATCTTAGGAGTTTAACTCCTCAAAAATACACACACACATACAAAAAATAATAAGTATTTCATTTTGGAAGTACAACTCCCAGTACAGGGACTTAGTCCCTTTTGCCGCCGAGCGCCTGAGTGCCCACATGCTTGGCACGTGAGGCGCTAGCACCCAACCATCCAAAGCGCGAGCGCCTGAGCGCCTACATGCCTGGCACGTGAGGCGCTGCGCCCAAAGTGCTAGCGCCCGAGCGCCCACAAGCCTGGCATATGTGGCGCTAGCGCCCGAGCGCCCACGTGCCTGGCACGTGAGGCGCTAGCACCCAAAGCGCTAGCGCCCTGGCCCCAAAGCACTAGCGCCCAAGGCGATAGCGCCAGCGCCCGCGTGCCGTGCACGTGAGGCGTTGGTGCTTTCTCCCATGCATCCTTTGGATGCCTTTTCCCTTTATATGTATATATATATATATATATATATATATATATATATGTATGTATATATATATATATATATGTATGTATATATACATATACACACACATATACATACTCTACAACACTGTCCCTCGTTAGAAAAAATTCTAACGGGGCGCTGCCCCGCACCCCTCAAGGAGGCTGCTAGCCCCTTGACCCCTAGCCTGGTATCCGGATAGCGGGACCCCCGTAAAAACTCTGCGGGCCCCTGATATATCCAAAACACCTCTAAAACACAACACTGCACATTGAGTTCGCATTACCAGTTTGACCCGTCAATCGGAGGTTCTCTCGCTCCAAACGCGAGGGGTAATTAACGGCAGCTTAGTCCGCGGCTACCGGAGATTCGGATCCCCACAATCATTAAACCTCCGCCTACCCTAGGTAGGGGGAATCTGTAGTACGCCTGACAAGCGCGCACGTATTTCCATCTCAATAGGATGACGAAAAACACCCTACAGTAATCCTTCTCATTAGCAGGAATCGGGATCCATCTATCATCGCATGATAACTTGATGGAATCCACCTAAGTCACCACACTCCAGAAGGTATGCGCAAGCCTGGCAAGTTTCCTGTATGTTTGAAACTACCGATGTGATTTTTACCCCGAACGACTTCATGGCCTTGATAAAGACCAACGTGCCATAAGTTGCTAGTCAAGTTCAACCCGTCATTATCCAAGATTGATCTAAACCCACCCACACAAGCCCTTGATAGAGACCAACGTGACTATACGACTATCGTAGATAATCGAATATCCATGCTACAGACACGTATCACGCAGCTACCGTACACTATGCCTTGATAGAGACCAACGCACATAGCACGAATACTACGAGATACCTATCTGAAATGAAAGAGGGCTACGGCTGGTTTTTGGTGAAAAACCATTAACGTAATGAACTTGATATCGTTGAAGGAACCGGATAACTTTATAAATATATAGTGGCGCAAACTTTTGCTAAAGAGGTCACTCCCGGTGAAGGGATCTCGGCTCTTTCCTCATCGAATAAGATGCAGGATATTCCAAACTGAATACCACGATGCAAAGCAAAAGAATCGACTATAGTGATGTTATTACGTTGACGCAAACTTCTGCCCAAAGGATCACTCCCGATGAAGGGATCTCGGCCCTTGCCTCGTCGAATGAGGTGCAGGATATTCCCAATCGAATACCACTGTGCAAAGCAAAAGAGAACGCCTGTAATGTCAGTTTTTTTAAAAACATAGTTCCAACAACATCATATATAGGTTTGCTTTATCCTTGCATTGATCAAAATCAACGCAGTCCCATCAATTAATCACACTAGAAAAGAATGAAAATATGATGTACGTATATCCCATCCACATTCGCCACTGGGTCCCATCATCACTCGTTAGGTTACTTAACTAATGACAGACCGGGGACTGGACTAGTGCAGGTGCAAAACATATACAATATCTACTAGTATATATATAAATATATATAACAATCGTCCCAGGCATAATATAAAGCAACATCATAGAAGTATCACAGAAGCAATACATAATGGTGGATAATCTTAGAGCCCCGGGTTTCATTTGAGCCGCAAATGAGACCCAACGTTCCCTGTCATGTGGATAGCCTATGCAATGAAAACCTAGACCCCTTCGAGTGCGGAAAGTTACCCGCTAATCCTAGAAGCGAGGCAACTCCAATCATCAACTTGAATGTGCCACCCAGCACTTCACGGAATCCGGTAACTTGGGCACCCCTCCGTAGGTTAACCTATACCCCCTACGAGTGCGGCGAATAGCCCGCCAATTCTAGAGTAAGGTCCCCTCCGTCTCAACGCCATGAGATGCGGACCCGTTACCCTCTAGAACCGGCTATTCGTGCACTCCACCGCAGGATAATCCTAGTACAGAAAAGAAAATAATATACAAGGGTGACAACGACCTCAACCTGGTCGTGCCCCAAACAAAGAATATACAAACTGGCAGTGACGGCAGTCCACATATCGGACGCTCACCCCGCAATATCAAATGTACAAATGAAACTAAACTGTACTACCATTGCACCATAGCTATCCACCATGACGATCCAACCACAACACATCACAACACAGAACATCAACGTGAATGTCACGTTCGCAAACCCATCCAAAAGATCATATAGCAATTAGACGAGTTATACCGATCGAATGACATTTACGGTCACAGATAGTAATGCATGTACTATAAACATTTAAACAGTGTTAAATTATCGACTTCGAAACACTCCAAATTGCCCATGAACAAAAGACAACACTATATCCAAATTGGGCAAAACAAGTAATACCACTGAACCAATATTCCAGAGACCAGGCCACAACCAAAACTTCGAGTCCAAAGACCTTAACAAAATCGTCCAGGCCGGATTTTCTGCCTGTCTCGTCGGCCATGTCTTGGAATTTGGGCCTCGTATTTCGTGTGTGTTCTAGTAGTCACCTAAATAGCCTTCTGCAATTGCTTAAATAATTTTTTGAAGACTTTGAAAAAACGACAGCAACTGGAATATATCGTGTATCGTTTCGGTGTTGTTTCGGTTTCGATACTTTAACATTGTCTAAAACTGGTAGTAAGGGGTTTACGGGTTGGATCTGATACTATGTTGGGTTACGGCAGCGCTCCGGCTATCAAACCGTGGCCAAATGCGGAACAAAATTTTTCTAAACTGGCGCTACCACAACCCGATGTCCAGATCTACCCTAAACCCTTTACTAGAAAGCTATAAAAAGAGTTAGGAATGGTTATACCGAATTGATCCGTGTCCTTCGATCTTCAACCTTCATCCTAAGCTCCTAGTGGTTTCCTTGATCAAGCTTGGTCGCCGGTCTCCCTCCATCGAAGATGATTCACCCGAAGGTTTGTGCAATTAACTTCAACCTCATAACCGAGGTAATTAGGGTATCTAGTTTGCTAATCTTGATAGCCTAGGAGATGTAGAAACTAATGATGGATTAAGTTATCTCTAATCACCCACTCTTCTCAACACACGAGACATGATGGATGGAGATAGAAGATGAAGTATGAGGATGAGAGTGTAGCGACTCAAGAAAGGAAAAATGGCTAAGTGTTGTGAGCATGAAGCATCAAGTGAGAAAAATCCTCACAACACTTACAATAAATCAAGCATGCAAGAATAGCGTCACCATGAGTCACCCCATGAGTCATCTACAAAGCCATGCCTCATTTAATGCCAAAGAATGACTCATCCTCCACCTCATTAACTATTTATAATAAATGGTTAAAACAATAATGAGGTGGCATCTTCTAGAAGCATCTTGTAATGAAATTACAAGAATACCCTTCATCCGTATATACATACTCGTATCCGTATTCTGAAAAATACGAATACAATGAGACGAAAATAATCCAACAAATATAATACTAGGATCCGGTTTAAACCAAAGCCTACTAGGATTATCCGTCTGAACATCATACGTGCACAAGTACACGTATGTGATCGAACCCTGCCGTAAAACCATACGGCCTCTACATCGTTTCACCCTAAGCAGGGAAATCCTCTGTGTGGGACTCTAAAGACTCGTCAATACGTTGGCAGTGGGTTTAACCATAAGCACGTCAGCGGCACTAGCTGTACGTAACGGCTACCCAGGTATTGAGTGAAAGGGAGGCCGACGAGCAAACTCATCCTGAAACCCCTACTGAGCCTGACAATGACAATATCCGTACATTCCGGTCCGTTTGTCTATGAGTATCGCATATCGAGTCTAGGGGGTGGATAAAGTCAGACCCCTAATAACGTGATAATTTATGCCGGTATGAAATCCATCACCACATGAGACACTACCGATCCTAGATCAGTAATTCTCGACTACCTTGGCCAAGGATTTCTGGTGATGGCCACCCGTGCACTGCGCGACATCAACCCCCAATACCGGGAGAGACAAATCCCCAACAATCCGGTCACTGCCTCTATGTGGCTCATGACTGTACCCAACTAAAATCTGTTTGCATGACTCCTTTGAGCCATGGTAGGGTAGTAATCAAAGCATAGTGGGAACTCACACGAGACAATTGACGATATCAGGTCGACATACTAACCTGTACACATGTCACCTGGGAACTGCTATCTGATAATATGTATAGTACCAACTAGCAGGTTCCCGACGAGTCCGTCCAGTGTACTCATAACCCAATAAGCATCTGTATACTATCTTAGGTGAAAAAACTAACACAAATGACTTGTGAGACTTGGCCACCGCCCCTCATCGGGGTTTCGATCAGTATACACTAGTCTACTCTGGAGTATCAATGCCCAGTTTCGAAACTCCCACGACTAGGGACATTTAAGGATTTGCTTATAGACCCCCAGCTCCAACGTATATGATCGCCATCATAATGCTGATAGTCAAGCAAGAATACTATAGGATCTATCAACATGTAATAGTGATCTATAATACCATCTGAAGCATGTATATGATGATAAAGACAAACCAGATAGCATACTATCATCTCGAGTAAGACTGTTCTACCAGTATAGGCCCCCCTCAATCATCATAATCACCCAACTTCGATTACGATAATTGCCTTGAGGGCACTATAGCCAACAGTAAGTCCCAAAGAATAGATATAGACAGAATAGACAAAAGGAGAATGTAACTTTTAAAGTTGTATTATATTGTTAACGCTGTTGTTTGTAGCTTGGTTCAGAAAATGCCAGTGTATACGAGAGGAGTCCCACTATTCCGGAGACTACGGTATACGGTGCACAAGGAACCATTCAGCCATGGTATAATGGCAATGGAGATTCATGTTAGGTGTATTATGGTTACAGTTTCGTGCCACTTTTAACACCTTCCGTACCAATCTACCCCTTATAAACCCCGCGATGTCTTGATTGTATTGTTTTGTCTTGTATTATAAATTGTATATGGATGACTTGCCGGAACTATGATATCAGTAAATGGAATGGATATAATGGATGGACACGTAGATGGAGTATATCCATGGTTCGGTTCAGTCAATATAGATTGATTTAGATTGTATAGACGGATTCATGTTGATTGTAGTTTATACTTGAGTCACATTCAAGTCAGATTGATTAGATTGAGACTCGGTCTGAGTCAGACACATTTAAAAAGAACTTGAAATCCTGAATTAGTTTTGATGTTATCGGCAACTGCTGCACATGGACGACAGAATTTATGTCTGTTTCTAAGACAATTACCGTGTTGATAACACCGTTTGATAGATTGTCTACCTTAAATAGGCAAGCACCCATATCTCCGGCTCCCTGAGACTCAAGAGATTGGTCCCGCTTAAACATATGTTTACTAGGGTCCTTATTATAATTTAGTATAACTTGAGGGGGTTTTATGTAAAAATAGTTTTGGTATAATTTCAAAATACACCTCAAGCATTTTATTATCTTATTTAGGGTTTTCGTAGATGTATATTTTATAAATGTGAAATTTCTAATGAATAGAACCTAGTTTCATAGTATATGCTATTTTCTTGAAATATTGTACTTGTATTGTATTCGGATGGTTTTTTCATGTAGTAATGATTCTTTTGATTTAGAAAACCTGGAATATTTATATAATTAAAATAGATATTTTGCTAATATATTTATATATATTTTATAAAAATAATTTATTTATTTTCTTGTAGAAATCTCATTTTCTAAAGAAAAATGTATAAAAATTCCATCGAGATCGAATGCTCCTTTTGGAGGTCTGCATCTCGCTCTACTAGGCTCGAGTATGTGCAATAACCCGCACCATCCCGAACGGGGTCCCCAAAATGGGTTGTAGAGGCGTAATTGCATGGAAATGTTTAATACATCTTTTTATAGGAAACAGTTTTGTAAGTTTAGGGTATTTATTTATAAAGTCGTATTTTCCCGTATTCTATTATCCCAAACTTCATCGTGTTATGTTAGAGATGTGTATTGTGATGAGGTAGGTCATTACCTCGTGAACTATATAAGGTATAGCAAGGAATTATGATGATTTATGTCGAATTATAAATATGTGGTATTTTTATGAAAAAATACGATAAAAGTTACAAAAATGAATCTTTTAAGGTGACACTTGTTTTAATATATTTATTAATGTTCGATAAACAGTATGTGAGAGTATGATATGTTCTGGATTAAGAAAAATTGAGTTTTAAAGAAAAAAAGAATCGGAAACCGGATTAACTCCGCTTCCATCGGGTTTTAGAAATAAATATTTATATAGAAGAAGAGAGAGAGAGAGAGAAGGGGACTTGCTAGTTTTTTGGACTAGAGGAGGGAGAGCGGGTCCTAAAGAAGGCTTCAGGATGTCGTTTCATCGCCGGAATCTCCTTGGAAGTTCGACGGAGTTTCGCCCTTCACTAACTCCACTTGTACACAAAAGTACTTGAGAATTTTGTATAGTTTTTGTAATAGAATTCTGAGTGAGAGGGGTGTAAAATGGAGTGGGTATTTATAGGGCAAATTGGGGTTTATGGGGTGATGAATTTAAGAATTAAAATGTGTTTAAAAGGAATTAAATGGGTTATTTAAGTTCTCTGGAAAATGTGCAGAGAAGATAAACAGTGTGAAAAGGCCAAGGGTTGCAGGGTAAAATTTTAGGGGCATTCCCGACGGTCTAGACCGGTGGTGCCGGGCTTTTAGCTCATGTCGCCTGGCCAATACCGACGGGTGTGGTTGGTCTTCCTGCCACGTGTAGGTGTCGCCTCGTATTCTTCAGTGCACATTTTTAAATACTTTGTAACTTTTCAGTTTACGTGTTGTTGATTTTATGTCAAAAACTATCTATAACCGTAATCAAGAACGGCATCGCTTGAAGCTAGCCGGTGAGTACGGGTCGGTCCACAGGGATGTTGTGAATTTCCTAATCGCGCTAACGAGTTAATTCCGAAGGGTGTTCGGATTGATTATTAAATCTAAAAACCTAATTATTCTATACTACGATTATCTAGATCTAGTCTTGCTAGGGTTAGGTTTAGGGATGGTTTGGAAATGCAAGTAAATCTCAACGCTTTCTATACCCAAATGAAGATCTATGAGGAGTTATGGTAATTATCAATAAAGGGGATTAGATCCATTCGGGAAGGTGTTCCTTCCTCTAGGTTCTTGTCCTTCCTTTAGAGATCCTTACCCTAACCTCCATGAAAAACGCGCGCAACCGGGCCTTTATACTACAGTATCACCGCTACCTCGAGGGGTAGGATGTCGTAGGACGCGGTGCGTGCGTGTATGCATGGAGTCCTATTGTAAATATATAACGGGTAAGAAAGGGATGAGAGATCCCATCTCTCAAAAGCCTTCCCCAAAGATAACTCTAAACAATTATCTACGGCAATGAATTAAATCTACCTAGGGCAAAGAATTTAAATCTAAACTAGAGCAATTAAATAAATCTACTTACAGATGGCTCTCTTCAAACATCAACGCAGGTTGTCAGATCTGAATTCATGAATTGAAAAGAGGCACCGATGCTCTCCATAAAGAATTCTGAAATTTATTATTAAAAGGAGGTATAGCTTTTACAATGATTTAGAGTTCCTATTTCTAGAGGATAGGAAACCCTAGGTTACAATTGATTCGCACGTTTACATTTACCAAAATATCCTTAGGAAGACCTAGTCAAAGTAGACTTCAAGCTTTGGTAAAATTTATGTCTGTCTCTTTAAAAGGAAGTATTGGGCCTTGAAATTTCCTTTGTGGGCTCTTCTGTCTTTGGGCTTCCTTATTATTTGGTTCTTTATTAAAATAGCTTCTATGTTTATTCCAGATCTCCAGTGAATAATTGCAGTGGACTTTTAACCGTTCGCTTTGTAATCTTGGACCTTGCATTGTCTTGTACTTTGTGAATTTTATCTTTGATGTAGGCTTGATCAAGAGTCTTCTGTTTGTTGGTCAAAGTCCACTTTTGCTTCTTCTTTTCATCGTTTTCTCTATTTTCTGTCCAAGAACCTGTAACCTGTAATATGTAGCAGACATGCGTCAAAAGCACCTGTTTTATTGTAAAATGCATAATAATGGGGAATATAAAATGCAATATTATGATATGAACCAATACCCCCAAACTTATCTTTTGCTCGTCCTCGAGCAAACTTATTATTTTTTATTCTCTACAAAAACCTAACCGCACTTTCGCAGGGAAACGCGATTGCACTGAGCTCGTGCAATAAGCCGTTAAACCTCTAGGTGTCCCTACTAGGAGGAGTGTTGTCTCCTGAGGGTTTTCAGCAGATACTACCCACAAAATCCTATCAATTTGGCTTTTCGACTTTAATTCTCCAATTAGGTTTTCTAACAAGGAATTCTATTATCGCCGACCCGTAAATTATCCACCCATATTCTTCACACTTCCTCATTATTTAACTTAAGATTATATATGTTCTATAGACTTACTTAGCTTTCGGCATTTCTTAAGTTTTCCTTCTAGGGTTCCATCTCACTTAGGAATTTTTATCAATTCTACTAAAGATACAAGTTCTATTCTTCACTCCTTTCTCTCATCTAAACTCCAATCACATATCCCCACATGTGTGCATAAATCACCCCTACACTTGGAAATTCAAATCAAGCAATCATACTCTTGTCCGTTGTCCAAAGTACTTCTTAATTGGTGAATTTTTAAATGAATTTTGCTTACACATCCTTCATGCGACCATTAATACTTCTTGAGGTACCAACAACCGATTACAAGATGCGTTAGTACTTTAAAGCGTACTTCCTAGTCTTGCAACACCCAAGGCTTTAGCAGTGACTCCCAAACCAGTTGGTCTAAGGCACTAGGTGATGAAGCACCCTCGCTAAATATTTTTCTATTTTTGCAGCCTTAAGTAATCACAAAAATCAGTGTTCATTTTTTTCTTTATTCACTTTTTTTTATTTTCATTGTACTAAGGACTTTAGATAAGAGCATTTCAAGGTCTCCTCTACTATTCCAAGTTTCAAGGTGCGTGATTGTGCAAATTGTAGGGTATATATTTTCAGAAGCTAGACTTAAGCTAGAAATTATTTTTCAAACTCATACTCTAATAAAAATATCAATACTTTTCCTTTGTTTTAACTTAGCCCAAGAAGTGAACTCAAAATTTGCCTATTTCTAAATAAACTACAAAGACATATACTTTCTACCGTTAAGTTTTAAGGAAGGTTATTTTTAGGGTTTTTAATTTACTACGTCTAAGATCTAGTTTAACCTATCTGTCAAACTCTAGTCAAATAAGCCAAAATTGAATACAATAATTTATATAATTTTTCAAAAATTTTCAATTTTATGGGTTTTTAAATAAATATGCAAATGCAAAAATATACATATTAATGCGAAGGAAGAAGACGTACCGAGCATACCCCCAAACTTAAACTTGACAGTGTCCTCATTGTCATGCTACACCAAGAGGGTTGAGAATGTCGGCACTCCCCTGTTTATTTATTTATAAAAGTTTTTATATATTTTTTTAATGTTTTGAATATATTTTTTTATTTTTTTATAGAAAAAGAAAACAAAAAAAATATATATACACATATATACAACAAGGTTCCCCCCAAACTTAAGCTTGGCCTTACACAAGCCAAAAGTTAGCACCAACCATTCAAAAATCTTATCGTGGTAATGGTCGAGTTGGTGAAAGAATGGAGTGGAAAGAAAAGAGATGAGAAGCACACGAGACCGTGTGGAGGTAGAAACGGGATACAGTCTTGGTGGGGGAGAAGAATGGCGGAAAAGAGAAAGAAGTAAAGTACGATCTTGAGGGTGTAAATCGAGTGAATAAATTAGCGCAATTTGTGATGACTGATGTGTTAAAAGAGATTGTGCTAACCTATCAACCCGTCGAGAAATGGAGTCAAATCCCTCAAGATTCGCAAGAAGGCATGGGTACGCCGAACTTGGTATTGGAGACGAAAGCGTAACAGTCTCTTGTACGGTCGGAACAATGTAAGGTAGGGAAGGGAGTGAATTAAGGATAGTTTCATTCTCACCGTAGTAAACTGTCTTGAACTTGAAAGATTCCATTAATGGTTCGAAACTACTGTAAGCAACTGAGTTTGATGGTTCAACTAACTCATCTGAAAATGTAAAGGACTCAAACTCGGGCGGTGAGTCATCAATATCGTCCGAAAAAGTGAAACACTCGTAAGTGTTATCATCTGTGAGAACAGTATCAGATTCAAAGGAAAAATTTTCAAGCTCACAGTCTTCAAGCGTGGTCGGAACGATAGAAAGGAGGGAGGGTGATATAACAATTAAAGGTTCGGGAGGATGAATTGGAAAATCCGACACATCAAAGAAAAATGGTTCAACCTCAATATGATCCTCAAAACTATCCTCAGTACTATCCTTATAATTCTCCTCAAAATTCAACTCATCCATGCCATTATCATCAAAATCAAGACGCATATGAAGTTCGGGAGAAACATTTAATGACTCGGGATAATGAATTGGACATATAATATCAATTAAATCGACAGGTTCATCATCCGAAATATTCCCGGCGTCTATATCCTCAATCAAGTGAAAATCAATTTTCTTAGACACCTCATCAAAAGCATGGATATTTATCGATTTAGGTTCTAGATGGGAGGTGTAAAGATCGAAAGGATTAGGTGCGGTTTCACTCGAAAGGGGTTCTTCACAATTTGGCAAATCAAACACTACAAAATCACACAACTCGTTTTTATTTTGAACTTGTGAATCATTTAGGACATTCGATGGAAAACTGGAGTTGTGGGCTTCAATTGGGTAAGGGTAGGTTTGATTTGGAAATCCTCTCAAATTCTCACTCTGTCCAACCGCCTCCTCATACATTGAAAAATTTGGAGCTAGCGGAAAACTAGCTACCGGTTCAGTAGGTTGCATAAGAGCGGCCATGGACGCTTCCACATTCCTAACCATTTTTTTTGTTGCTGCGATATATGCCTCCAACAACTCTTCCAAACTAGACTTGGGTGGTAAGGGGGTTTCGGTAAAAGATTCGAAATCGTGTGGATATGCAAAACTCCCAACAGGCTGTGTAGATGCAGTGTCTAGTGAAGGTGGGAAGGTCGGGTAGTACTGATAGGAAGTGGGTGGTTGGGCAGGGGTAGGGTCAATATGTGGATAAAAAGGTGAATAATCGTGCGGGCCCCTAGAACTAGATGAGTGGAGAGGGGTGAAAGATCGGCTGCGAGATTGAGCAATATACTCAGCAATAGACATCGGCTTAGGAGTGACAGAAGGACTCGAAAAAGTGGTATCAACATCTGGAGGTGGTAAAGGTTTATTTGGTTGACACAAAGTGGGTTGAAAAGTTAAACTGTTTCTCCTAGATGCTTCTATTTGATCTTTCAAAGATATTTTAGGTATGGAAGGATCGTCTTTAAATTGACCGAACAAATTGACGTACGAGGCAAAATTAGGCTCGGGATACCAAAGTTCGGCAAGTGATTTATTATGTGGGGTACCCATGTTAGAAGAAAGAGGAAAAGAAAGAAGGTTTTTTTGTGGTGCAAGGATTTGTTTGCGGCAAAAATTTGCAAGTTTCTATAAAAGACTTGTCCTTTTTCCTTTTTCTTTATTTGGAAATTGTTGCAAAAAGATTGTTGATAAAAGATATGCAACAGAAAAATATTACTTGCAATCAATTTTTATTTTAAGCGGGGCCCAAAAATCCTGCACAAGATCGTTATTTGGAAGGGAATATATTTTTAAAGCGCACAAAATTCTGCTGGGATTTTTCAGAAAAGATATATCAAGATTTATAGAGAAGAAACAGAGGGGCTTACAGAAAAAATTTCACCAGATAATGCCACGACACTGCCGCGTTTCCGCGGTTTAATTGGGGTACCACCGCGTTTCCGTGGTCTTCTTGAAGGCTCGGATCCCCAGAAAAATTTTCACGTTCTGAATCGACAAGGCGGCCGTGGTTCCGCGGCCTAAGGCAGGTTTTGGCCGCGGAAGGGCGGTGAGGTGGGCGGTTCGAGACTCCAAATTTTTTCTGCTATTCTGTTTTGAAAACCCCCCTCTGTTCTGATCTGTTGTTTCCTGTTTTGCTTTCTGGAAATTTCCAGATCCGACTCGATTGTTCCTGCAAGATTCACAAAACAAAGCACCCTTTCCAAAAAAATAACAATTGATATATTTTTATAATTTTTGGATTTTTTATATTTTTATGATTTTTTTAATTTAGATTAACCCGAAATTGCAAAAAGGAAATGACACGCCATCCCCGGCAACGGCGCCATTTGATTTTATGTCAAAAACTATCTATAACCGCAATCAAGAGCGGCGTCGTTTGAAGCTAGCCGGTGAGTACGGGTCGGTCCACAGGGATGTTGTGAATTTCCTAATCGCGCTAACGAGTTAATTCCGAAGGGTGTTCGGATTGATTATTAAATCTAAAAACCTAATTATTCTATACTACGATTATCTAGATCTAGTCTTGCTAGGGTTAGGTTTAGGGATGGATTGAAAATGCAAGTAAATCTCAACGCTTTCTATACCCAAATGAAGATCTATGAGGAGTTATGGTAATTATCAATAAAGGGGATTAGATCCATTCGGGAAGGTGTTCTTTCCTTTAGGTTCTTGTCCTTCCTTTAGAGATCTGTAACAACTCCAATTTTTGTATACCTAAATTTGAAGTATACTTGGAGTATTAATGTTGCTGATAACACTTTAAATATCTATCTCTCTACAATAATTACAAGAAGAGCTTATAGCTCATTAGTAATACCTTGCACTGCTGAACCAAGCCACCAGAGTTCGAATCCCATGCCCCACATTATTTTTAGTTTATTTTTCTTTAAAATTCCTTGGAATCCCAAAAGTCCACAGGCCGTAACTCCCAAATAATGAACTGAACCCCAGAAATGAAATATGCCATAACCTTAGTCAGGGGACCCCACACCCAACGCCGGCCAAACCCGGCCGGAATCGGCCAACTCGGCCGGCCGGCCGGAATTGGGCCGATGGCCGGGGTCCCAACGCAAAAGTGGTGGCTTTTGGTCTTCTGTAACTCATGGTTAACTCCATTTTACTGTATCAGTTTCTGAATGATAAATACAACGATTTTAATGCCAATTTTAATACTTTTTATCTAATTTTTTATAATTTTTTTTAAATAAAACCCTTCACCTACCCTATCCTAGCTACCCTATAAATAGATCCCTACCCCCTACCTTCTCATTCCAAAACCCTAGATTTACTCTCTTGAAAATTCCACAAGAAAGTGTGTATTGAAATCGAGTGCACGGCGAAGCCCTCACGGATTCCGGCGATGTGCTTTGAAGCAACCGCCGACCAAACCACATCTCGGTCTTTCTCCCTAGTCCTCTTTACTCTTTAGAAGAGTTTTGAAACCCGTAAGTCCCATCCTTCTCTCTTTTCTATTTCTTAAAATACGGAATTATGAAACCCGACGGAAATCGGAACAAACCGATTTCCGATTCGGTTTTTCTACAAAATCCCACTTGTCACCTAATCCATAACACCTAAACATATCCATGATGACTATTAATCACATAAAAATCAAATTAGACAAAGTTTCTCACATGAAATGATAACTTTCTTGTAATATCGTATTCTTTTCACAATAATACCATAAAGTTCATTTTTCTTCTTCTAATCAATTCCATCATTCCTAAACATGTTCATCTTGATCACTAAACTTATAGAAATCAATTTGAATGAGTTTTCACACATGAAATGATAACGTTTACAAATACCATATTCTTACACTTAAATACCTTCATGTTTAATATATCATGTTTAACCCCTAAACATCACAATACCTTAAAATAAGTCACGAGGTAATGACCTATCTCTCCACACACACAAATATAACCTTAATTGATATTCCCAAAATTTAGAATACGAAAATACAAGACTTTTCGCTAAAATACCATATTCTTTATAAACCTTTTCTAAAAGTTTTAAGTTGTACACAATTCTAAAACAAAATCTTTTTAAATGAATGTACGATTTGTTATGGACATCGATCGTTTATCTAAACTGACTTTGTGGTGTCTAGGCAAGTGTGTCTAGGCTAGTGGTTTTTAATTAGGCCCACTATTGTGGTTCCTTCCCACTTACCTGGCACTTACCTGGCCGCAATTGGCGGTGAAGAGGCGATTTGAGACTTCTAA
Source organism: Agapanthus africanus (assembly GCA_030015575.1). Classification (NCBI taxonomy): domain Eukaryota; kingdom Viridiplantae; phylum Streptophyta; class Magnoliopsida; order Asparagales; family Amaryllidaceae; genus Agapanthus; species Agapanthus africanus. Next base: position 979,643,518 of record CM057337.1, read on the forward strand.
TGACTTGTCGTTTAGACCTTAGAAATAGGCTAGTTGGCTTAGGAAACCCTAGAAACTAAAATACGGAAATTACATCCTTTACAAATAAATACCTTATATTTATAAAACCGTTTTTCTAAATGAACAGTATTTATTAAACCTAAGCAAAGCGCCGCTACAACCCACCTTTAAGGAACCCGTTAGGGATAGTATGGTTCATCGTGCACCCGCGGGCTAGTAGTGCGAGATTCAGACCTCCGCAAGGAGCATTCGGTCTCGAAAGGTTTAAAATACGACATTTAAGAAAAATGAGATTTTGGAAAATAAAATATTATTTAAAATTATTCTTGTATTAATATATATTTAATTATCATTTAAACACCTATTTTATCATAAGATAAAGTTTCCATCTTTTTCTAAAATTACAAGATTAAAAGTTACATTAAAATACCATGAGTTTCAAATAAATCAATTAATACTTTCATTAGGATATATTCACTAGAATAACACAAATAAAATTCACACTCATTATAACTATAAAGACGAATAATAAATACTTGAGGTGTATTTTGAAAAATATACAATAGTACTTTTTACATAAAACCCCCTCAAGAATTATAAATTACAATCAGGCCCCTAACAAATATTGAACTTCAACTTACCTTCTTTTAGTCTGACTCGGGTTAGAGTCTGACTATTTCTGACTTGAATATGATTCAAGTCAATCTATATTCTTTTATATTCCAACTCAATATGAATACATGAATCCCTGAATCCAGTTAACAATCTATATAACTTGACTGAACCGAACCATGGATATATTCCTTTTACATGTTTCCCAGTATTCCATTTACATGACTCTACGGTTATAACCGTTTCCTGATATCATGGTTTCGGTCAGTCAGTTAATCAATCTTACAATCAATACAATTTTACAAGATAACAATACAAACAAGATATCGCGGGGTTTAAGGGGTAGATTGGTACGGAAGGTGTTAAAGGTGGCACGAGGTGGTCAGAATAAGACACCTAACCTGAATCCCATTGCTATTGTACCGTGGCATAACGGTTCCTTGTACTATACGTGCCTTAGTCTCTGGCAAGTGAGACTCCCCTCGTATACACCGGCATCCTTCTGTACTAAGCTACAAACAACAGCGTTAACATAATATTACAACAACAGCTTACACTTTAAAAATGTATCTTTTTATTCTGTCTTCTCTACTCCCCTCTTACCTTTGGGACTTACCGAGCAACCTGTTCGCTGACGACATTCTGTTTCTCTCTTCTTTGAATGTCGTCAGGTGACCTGGACCCGGCAGAAGTTGAGTCAACCCAAGAAGACTTGGAGCACTTTGCCGAAGACCCTGAAGTATAATTTCATTGTACACTTTTCTTTTTAGTACTTTCCATTTCCTGTTATGCCACTGTTTAGGCATCTTTATTTCAGTTGTATTTTCCTTTCCATGTATTGTACAAAGAATGTTAATAAATAAAAGTTGCTGTTCTTTTTAATACTCTTGTCTCTTGTGATTTATTTTACATTGCTTAGCTACGCTTAGCGTATGTATTTCTGAGTACATACGTAGCGGACCTCGTCGCGTCCCCTTCGCCGTACACTGGGAAGCGGGGCGTGACATGTTTTGTTGGTGGCCCATGCAGGTCAGAGCTGTATGAATCCCTGTCATGCAGTTCTGGTCTGCGTGAACAACCTAAGCAATATAACACAAGAACCAGCAACTAAAACATTCTTTACAATTCATATTCCTTGAATCTTGCCAATTTCTATTCCTTGAATCTTATCATTTCATGAATTTGAATCTGTCCTAACCCAAATTTTTCTTCAAGGTCATGGATTCCCCGAACAACACCAGCACCAACGTTAACAACACCCCTCCAGCACTACCTCTCACACCAGCTGTTCCTGCACCACCCACTGAGCAAACGATGCTATTTGAGGCAATCCGCAGTCTTCTCGAGGGACAGCAACAACTTTTGAATCGTCATGAGGCCGATGCACCGGGAATAAAGCAATTCAGAGCTTTGCGCCCAAAGCAGTTCTCTGGTAAAGGAAGCCCTCTTGAAGCGGAAGAATGGGCACAAAGCATCGAGGACGATCTGGCAGCAGCTCAAGTGCCAGATAACGCTTAGGTCCGTGTAGCGAAGCTACAGCTCACGGATAATGCTCGCAATTGGTGGATGGCGGAAGAAACCCGTCTGGTACAGCCGATTGAATGGAAGACATTTCGCGAGAAGTTCGACGCGAAATATTTTCCTGTGACTGCCAGGTTTGCCATGGAGCAGCAGTTTATTCATCTACAGCAAGGATCGATGTGGGACAAATCGGTAGATGAATACGACGCTGAATTCACTATGTTGAGCCGGTAAGATATGTCACAATAGTTCAATTTTTAGATATCACATACTACACAGCTAACACAATCTTTAAACAGATTCGCGGCACACCTGATACCGACGGATGAGATCAGAGCCCGTCGTTTTCAACAAGGTTTGGACACAGAGATTAAGGCTGCTCTAGCCACAGGAAAGTTTTTGACTCATGAGGAAGCCTTAGAAGCTGCCCGCAGTTATGAGGCAGTGATAAAAGAGAGGGGCAGACCTCAGTCTGCTGGAGTCAAACGCCCTGCCAATCAGATGGCAGGTGGAGCCTCGTCCAGACCACCTTTCGTGCCAAGGCGACCCGGAGTACCAACCCATCGTCCTAGCCCAGCCTTTTGCACCTACTGCAGGAGAACTGGACATATGATGAAGGATTACCGTCGAGCCAACCGCCTCTTCTTAGTCTGTGGTTCAGCTACTCACGGTATTGGGTCTTGTCCCTAAAGACAGAACCCAGTTGCGGCACCCAGGCCAGCAAATACTTATCAGCAGCGACCAGCTCTTCAGGCACCTTCTCCCAGACTTGCACTGCTTGCACCACCCAGGGGACCACAAGCTACACAACCTCCTCGTCAGTTCCATCAAGCTCAAAGGAACGTTCCGAGGAATGCTCCTCAGGCCAGGAGGAATGTGCCGAAGTGCCAGGCTTTCATGATGTCTGTGGAAGAAGCTGAGGCCACTGGTCAAGTCATTACTGGTAAACTTTCCTTCCCAAACTTATCTTTTAGTCTTGTTTACCTACACACTTTTCCTATACCTAAAACCTATCCCATATACCTTAGGTACAATCCTAGTAGCTTCACTACCTGCACTTGCACTGTTTGATACTAGAGCATCTCACTGCTTTATGTCGCAACGGTTTGTCCGAACCCATGCGATTCCAGTCTCACCGTTTGTATCCAGCTGGAACGTCAGTTCCGGGAATGGCGTTCTAAAGGCAACTATGGGATACGGCATGTGTCCAGTCGTCGTCTGCAGTCGAGAGTTTTATGCTGATTTCAAGGTACTGGACATACCGAACTCCGATGTGGTTCTAGGAATGGATTGGCTTGGAACCTTTTATGCTACCATCGACTGTCGTCAAAGGAGGGTAGTATTCAAGATTCCAGACCATCCGGTCTTCTATTTTAAAAGCGGAGACCGTACACTGGAGCCAAGTACCTACAAAGCGAAGCCAAGAGAAGCAGTAGTCGCAACAGCTCAAGCAGAGGAAGAATCAAGACCGGACGTAGTTCGAGAGTTCGATGATGTACTCCCTGACGATATATCAGGTTTGCCTCCTGATCGAGCTCTTGAATTCAGTATTGACTTAGTACCAGGAGCACAACCAGTGATCAAAGCACCTTATAGACTAAGTCCGGAAGGATTGAAGGAAGTACGAACACAGTTGGACGAATTACTGGCGAAAGGATGGATTCGTCCCAGCACTTCAAGTTGGGGAGCACCTGTACTATTGGTGTAGAAGAAGGAAGGTTCATACAGAATGTGCATCGACTATAGGGCCTTAAACGAAGTCACTATAAAGAACAAGTATCCACTCCCGCGCAACGACGATTTATTCGATCAGCTAAGTGGATCTTGTGTCTTCTCTAAACTAGATCTTCGTTCAGGTTATCATCAAGTGAAGGTCAAGGAAGCTGATATTCACAAAACAGCTTTCAGAACTCGCTATGGACATTACGAATTTCTAGTAATGCCATTTGGAGTGACCAATGCACCCGCAATCTTCATGAACCTAATGAACCAAGTTTTCCAGGAGTATTTAGACAGGTTTGTTGTCATCTTCATCGACGACATCCTGGTATATTCTAAGAATCAGAAAGAACATGCGGAGCACCTACGAATTGTCCTGGAAACTCTTCGACAACATAAGATTTATGCCAAGTACAGCAAATGCGAGTTTTGGCTAAATCAAGTTGGTTTTCTTGGACACATCGTATCAGGAGAAGGAATTTCTGTGGATCCAGCAAAAGTTTCGGCAGTTAGCGAATGGCCTACACCAAAGTCCGTGAAGGACATACGGAGTTTCTTGGGCTTAGCTGGATATTACAGAAGATTTATTGAAGGCTTTTCGAAGATAGCAACACCCCTGACCAAGTTCACACGAAAAGATAAAGAATTTGTGTGGTCAGAAGCATGCGAGCAAGCTTTCGTAGAACTCAAGTCAAGACTGACATCTGCACCTATTCTCATAATACCGGATCAATCTGGAGGATTCGAAGTGCATTGCGATGCATCCGGTAAGGGATTAGGATGTGTTCTACATCAGCACGGTAAGGTTGTGGCTTATGCTTCAAGACAACTGAAGACTCATGAGCGCAATTATCCGACGCATGATCTGGAGTTGGCAGCCGTCATTTTTGCTCTTAAAATTTGGCGCCATTACTTACTTGGTGAACGAGTGAACATCTACACACAGATCATAAAAGTCTGAAGTACGTGTTTACTCAGAAGGAGCTGAATATGCGGCAGAGAAGATGGTTAGAACTCATGGCGGACTTTGACATCAATTTGCAATATCACCCAGGAAAGGTGAACGTAGTACCTGATGCTCTTAGTCGCCAACCATTATCAATGAATCTCACCGCTCAGTGGAAACTTCAACAAGACCTACATCAGATGGAGATTGAAGTAGTCATGCCAGGAGATGCTTCAAGTTTGATGAATCTACAAGTTCAATCAACCATTGTCAATCAGATCAAAGCAGCTCAAGCCAGCGATGCTAAGTTGCAAAAGATCAGAGAACAAGTGGAGAATGGACTCAGAACAGACTTCATCATCCATGAAGACGGATCTTTGAGATACAGCAGCAGATTGTGTGTACCAAAAGGTCCTGTTCGGGAAGAGTTAATGAAAGAAGCTCACAGCTCTCCTTATTCAGTACATCCTGGAGGTACCAAAATGTACAAAGATCTACGTCAGAACTATTGGTGGCATGGAATGAAGCGTGAAGTAGCCAGAAGCGTCGCAAAATGTTTGGTGTGTCAGCAAGTAAAGGCTGAACATCACAGGACAGCTGGACTACTTCAACCGTTACCAATCCCAGAATGGAAGTGGCAGCACATCACGATGGACTTTGTAACTGCTCTTCCTCGCAGCACAAAGGGTAACGATGCGATATGGGTCATTGTGGATCGACTTACAAAGTCGGCTCACTTCATCCCATTTCGAGTTGGCCAATCAACTGGGACACTAGCAAAGAAGTACATGGAGGTAATAATCTAATTTAGATTTAAAACTCTTCATAATGTACTATCTCTGATACCCATGAACTCATACAGGAAATTGTGAGACTTCATGGAGTACCGGTCTGCATTGTCTCCGATCGTGATACCAGGTTCCGATCGCAATTTTGGCAGAGTCTGCAAGCTAGCTTGGGAACAAGTCTGAACTTCAGCACGACTTATCATCCACAAACAGATGGTCAGTCGGAACGAACTATTCAGATTTTGGAGGATATGCTCAGAGCATGTATGCTCGACTTCAAAGGATCGTGGGAAGATTACCTGCATCTTGTGGAGTTTGCGTACAACAACAGCTACCAAGCAAGCATAGGAATGGCACCTTTTGCAGCATTATATGGAAGGAAGTGTCGATCGCCATTAAGTTGGGACAACATCGGAGATAGGGAACTCCTTGGACCAGAGATGATAGTAGCGACCGTTGATGTGGTTCGTACTATCAGGGAAAGAATGCGCATAGCCCAAGATAGACAAAAACACTGGGCTGATGCAAAGAGACGACACTTGGAGTTCCAGCCAGGAGACCATGTATTCTTGAAGATATCTCCTAACAGCGGAGTGATTCGATTTGGAAGACGGGGTAAGTAGAGTCCGAGATACATTGGACCGTTCGACATACTCGAACGAGTCGGTGAAATGGCGTACCGTTTAGCGCTTCCACCCTCATTGGAAGGAGTGCAAAACGTGTTCCACATATCCCAACTCAGAAGGTATGTGAGTGACCCCAGCCATGTACTTGATCATTCTGAGCTCACTATACAGCCCGATTTGTCTTGTGAGCAACAACCTGTGGAAATCCTGGACAGAAAAGTGAAGACACAACGGAACAAGGAAGTTAACTTGGTCCGGGTAATGTGGAGAAAAGACACTCCAGGAGAATCCACGTGGGAAAGGGAGGATGAAATGCGTGCAAGATATCCGCACCTTTTTTGTAAACTAGTCCTCAAATAAAAGTTGTAAATTTCGATGACGAAATTTTTGTAAGGTGGGTAGATTGTAACAACTCCAATTTTTGTATACCTAAATTTGAATTAAATTTGAAGTATACTTGGAGTATTAATGTTGCTGATAACATTTTAAGTATCTATCTCTCTACAATAATTACAAGAAGAGCTTGTATCTCATTGGTAATACCTTGCACTGCTGAACCAAGCCACCAGAGTTCGAATCCCATGCCCCACATTATTTTTAGTTTATTTTTCTTTAAAATTCCTTGGAAGCCCAAAAGTCCACAGGCCGTAACTCCCAAATAATGAACTGAACCCCAGAAATGAAATATGCCATAACCTTAGTCAGGGGACCCCATACCCAACGCCGGCCAAACCCGGCCGGAATCGGCCAACTCGGCCGGCCGGCGCCGCCGGTCGGAATTGGGCCGATGACCGGGGTCCCAACGCAAAAGTGGTGGCTTTTGGTCTTCTGTAACTCATGGTTAACTCCATTTTACTGTATCAGTTTCTGAATGATAAATACAACGAATTTAATGCCAATTTTAATACTTTTTATCTAATTTTTTATAATTTTTTTTTTAAATAAAACCCTTCACCTACCTTACCCTAACTACCCTATAAATAGACCCCTACCCCCTACCTTCTCATTCCAAAACCCTAGATTTACTCTCTTGAAAATTCCACAAGAAAGTGTGTATTGAAATCGAGTGCACGACGAAGCCGTGACGGATTCCGGCGATGTGCTTTGAAGCAACCGGCGACCAAACCACATCTCGGTCTTTCTCCCTAGTCCTCTTTACTCTTTAGAAGAGTTTTGAAACCCGTAAGTCCCATCCTTCTCTCTTTTCTATTTCTTAAAATACGGAATTATGAAACCCGAAGGAAATCGGAACAAACCGATTTCCGATTCAGTTTTTCTACAAAATCTCATTTGTCACCTAATCCATAACACCTAAACATATTCATGATGACTATTAATCACATAAAAATCAAATTAGACAAAGTTTCTCACATGAAATGATAACTTTCTTGTAATATCGTATTCTTTTCACAATAATACCATAAAGTTCATTTTTCTTCTTCTAATCAATTCCATCATTCCTAAACATGTTCATCTTGATCACTAAACTTGTAGAAATCAATTTGAATGAGTTTTCACACATGAAATGATAACGTTTACAAATACCGTATTCTTACACTTAAATACCTTCATGTTTAATATATCATATTTAACCCCTAAACATCACAATACCTTAAAATAAGTCACGAGGTAATGACCTACCTCTACACACACACAAATATAACCTTAATTGATATTCCCAAAATTTAGAATACGAAAATACAAGACTTTTCGCTAAAATACCATATTCTTTATAAACCTTTTCTAAAAGTTTTAAGTTGTACACAATTCTAAAACAAAATCTTTTAAAATGAATGTATGATTTGTCATGGACATCGATCGTTTATCTAAACCGACTTTGTGGTGTCTAGGCAAGTGTGTCTAGGCTAGTGGTTTTTAATTAGGCCCACTATTGTGGTTCCTTCCCACTTATCTGGCACTTACCTGGCCGCAATTGGCGGTGATGAGGCGATTTGAGGCTTCTAATGACTTGTCGTTTAGACCTTAGAAATAGGCTAGTTGGCTTAGGAAACCTTAGAAACTAAAATACGGAAATTACATCCTTTACAAATAAATACCTTATATTTATAAAACCGTTTTTCTAAATGAATAGTATTTATTAAAGCTAAGCAAAGCGCCCACTACAACCCACCTTTGGGGAATCCGTTAAGGATAGTACGGTTCATCGTGCACCCGCGGGCTAGTAGTGCGAGATTCAGACCTCCGCAAGGAGCATTCGGTCTCGAAAGGTTTAAAATACGACATTTAAAAAAATGAGATTTTGGAAATTAAAATATTATTTAAAATTATTCTTGTATTAATATATATTTAATTATCATTTAAACACCTATTTTATCAAAAGATAAAGTTTCCATCTTTTTCTAAAATTACAAAATTAAAAGTTACATTAAAATACCATGAGTTTCAAATAAATCAATTAATACTTTCATTAGGATATATTCACTAGAATAACACAAATAAAATTCACACTCATTATAACTATAAAGACGAATAATAAATACTTGAGGTGCATTTTGAAAAATATACAATAGTACTTTTTACATAAACCCCCCCTCAAGTTTTATAAATTATAATTAGGCCCCTAACAAATATTGAACTTCAATTTACCTTCTTTTAGTCTGACCCGGGTTATAGTCTGACTATTTCTGACTTGAATATGATTCAAGTCAATCTATATTCTTTTATATTCCAACTCAATATGAATACATGAATTCCTGAATCCAGTTAACAATCTATATAACTTGACTGAACCGAACCATGGATATATTCCTTTTACATGTTTCCCAGTATTCCATTTACATGACTCTACGGTTATAACCGTTTCCTGATATCATGATTTCGGTCAGTCAGTTAATCAATCTTACAATCAATACAATTTTACAAGATAACAATACAAACAAGATATCGCGGGGTTTAAGAGGTAGATTGGTACGGAAGGTGTTATAGGTGGCACGAGGTGGTCAGAATAAGACACCTGACCTGAATCCCATTGCTGTTGTACCGTGGCATAACGGTTCCTTGTACTATACGTGCCTTAGTCTCTGGCAAGTGAGACTCCCCTCGTATACACCGGCATCCTTCTGTACTAAGCTACAAACAACAGCGTTAACATAATATTACAACAACAGCTTATACTTTAAAAATGTATCTTCTTATTCTGTCTTCTCTACTCCCCTCTTACCTTTGGGACTTACCGAGCGACCTGTTCGCTGACGACATTCTGTTTCTCTCTTCTTTGAATATCGTCAGGTGACCTGGACCCGGCAGAAGTTGAGCCAACCCAAGAAGACTTGGAGCACTTTGCCGAAGACCCTGCAGTATAATTTCATTGTACACTTTTCTTTTTAGTACTTTCCATTTCCTGTTATGCCACTGTTTAGGCATCTTTATTTCAGTTGTATTTTCCTTTCCATGTATTGTACAAAGAATGTTAATAAATAAAAGTTGCTGTTCTTTTTAATACTCTTGTCTCTTGTGATTTATTTTATATTGCTTAGCTACGCTTAGCATATATATTTCTGAGTACATACGTAGCGGACCTCGTCGCATCCCCTTCGCCGTATACTGGGAAGCGGGGCGTGACAAGATCCTTACCCTAACCTCCATGGAAAAAGCGCGCAACCGGGCCTTTATACTACGGTATCACCGCTACCTCGAGGGATAGGGTGCCGTAGGGCGCGGTGTGTGCGTGTATGCATGGAGTCATATTGTAAATATATAACGGGTAAGAAAGGGATGAGAGATCTCATCTCTCAAAAGCCTTCCCCAAAGCTAACTCTAAACAATTATCTACGGCAATGAATTAAATCTACCTAGGGCAAAGAATTTAAATCTAAACTAGAGAAATTAAATAAATCTACTTACAGATGGCTCTCTTCAAACATCAACGCAGGTTGTCAGATCTGAATTCATGAATTGAAAAGAGGCACCGATGCTCTCCATAAAGAATTCTGAAATTTATTATTAAAAGGAGGCATAACTTTTACAATGATTTAGAGTTCCTATTTATAGAGGATACGAAACCCTAGGTTACAATTGATTCGCACGGCTATATTTACCAAAATATCCTTAGGAAGACCTAGTCAAAGTAGACTTCAAGCTTTGGTAAAATTTATGTCTGTCTCTTTAAAAGGAAGTATTGGGCCTTGAAATTTTCTTTGTGGGCTCTTCTGTCTTTGGGCTTCCTTATTATTTGGTTCTTTATTAAAATAGCTTCTATGTTTATTCCAGATCTCCAGTGAATAATTGCAGTGGACTTTTAACCGTTCGCTTTGTAATCTTGGACCTTGCATTGCCTTGTATTTTGTGAATTTTATCTTTGATGTAGGCTTGATCAAGAGTCTTCTGTTTGTTGGTCAAAGTCCACTTTTGCTTCGTCTTTTCATCGTTTTCTCTGTTTTCTGTCCAAGAACCTGTAACCTGTAATATTTAGCAGACATGCGTTAAAATTACCTGTTTTATTGTAAAATGCATAAGAATGGGGAATATAAAATGCAATATTATGATATGAACAGTTGTGCATGTGTAGACTCTTAGGCTTCTAAAAATATTAAAAGAAAATAAAATCAAAAGATAATGTGGCTGATGGGATTTGAATTCTGATGCTATGTCTCAGCAGTGCAAGGTCTTTACCAGTGAGCTACACGCTCCTTCTTACTGTTCTAAAGCAAAACAAATACTTATAGTATTCACAGGATTGCAAATATCCCAATTGTACATTAACTTTTAAACAATTTTTATATACATTGAAATTGGAGTTGTTACAACACTGTTTATTAAATTAGAGAGAGTATTTTAATTACTTTATATGGTAATTTTTTTAAGAAACTTGATTAAGAATATTATGTTATGCATCCTTTATTTACCAAAATATTATCCATATATTTTGAAATATTATTCTAACCTTTTGTATGATATTATATCTTTTAAGAATTGTGATTAGAATATTGATATGATATACATATTTTAATTACCAAAATATTATATAAACATTATATGCATATATTTTTCTTCATAATGTTAAATATAATGTATAAACATATGGTAAATAGTATTTTGCAGATAAACCCCAAATATATTTTTTATTTATATTAAACAACTTTTATTATTTAAGAGAAGTAAGGAAACTGTTATATCAAAAGTGCAGTTTTTTCGACTGAATAAATACCCCCAAACTTAACTTTGATCGTCCCGAGCAAACTTGTTATTCAAGGGAGGGAGAAAAAAGAAAAAGAAAAACTAACCAGTACACTTTCGTAGGCAACACGATTGCACTGAGAATGTGCAATAAGCCGTTAAATCTCTAAGTGTCCCTAGTAAGAGGAGTGTTGTCTCCTGAGGGTTTCCAGCGGATTACACCCACAAAATCCCGTAATAAAAGAAAGAAGATGAAAATTACATACAAAGATAAGGATATATAAAAGAAAGAACTTGAAAAGAAGAGTTTCCAACTACACTAGTTTTTCAGTTGTGATGAGCCCTATCTTAATGGTCGTGAAAAGATATTAGAAATCATATCATCTCTCAATAAAACATCGCTTTTAGTCTTCATCCCTACCCTTCTTCCAAACATCGATCATATATCCCTACATGTGTGTAAAAGACATCCCTACACTTAGAGAATTCAATTCAAGCTATCATACTTTTGTCCATCTTACTTGGTATTTTCTAGTTGGTGAATATTTTAGATGGAATTACTCACGCATTCTTCATGCGACCGTTAATACTTCTTGAGATTCTAACCAACCGATTACAAAATATGCTTGCGCATTTAGGCGTAATTTCTCGTCTTGCAACACCTAAGGCTTACCAGTGGCTCCCAAACCAGATGGTCTAAGGAACTAGGTGATAAAACACCCTCGCTATATTTTTTATGCTGCCTTAAGTAATTACAAAACCAGTGTTCATTTTTTTTCTTCACCATTTATAATTTTTTTCTTAATTTCATACTAAGGATTTTAAACAAGAGCATTTCAAGGTATTCTCTACTATCCCAAGTTTCAAGAAGTGCACAAGTGCGTATTGTAGGGTATCAACGTTCAAATATTTGGCCTCAAGAATAGAGACTATTTTTCAGAATTATTTTTATTCTCAGATTAGTAATTTCCTTCATCTTACTAACCCTTGGGACAACGGCTCATAACTACTTATTACTAGTTTCGTTTAAGAAAATATCTAATTTTCTTGCTTTTCTCAAACTATTCCTATCTTTCGTATGCAATTTTCACTCTCTAATATTTTATTATCTAAAAAAAAATTTATAGTGCCTAGTGCCAAAAAATAATTCAGTGAATACAAACCTCCCTTCCAAACCTGTTTCCAACAGTGTCCTTACTGATATTGTTCTTTGAGCGCATAGACCTGTAAACTTAGGAAGAGAAAATAATAGGGGTAAAATAATAGTTAAATGAAAACTATTCCCAAACTTGTACTTTGGCATGCACGAATATTCAGTTAAGCCCTTTTTCACTCATCTCCATTCTTAAGATGAGACCATGCTACCAAAATATGGAGGTGAGGTGGAGAAAATTTAGTTATGATAAAGCGGCTCCTATAAAAACAGGAGCTCCTCCGCTGGGTCAGCAGAAAAATACGGTTTCAATCTATGCACATTTACTTTAAAAGTTGAACCGTTTTTAATATTTTCAACTTCTACTGCCCCGTGCGGGTATACATGCTGCACCACAAAAGGTCCCTTCCAACGAGATTTTAGCTTACCCGGATGAAAATGGAGACGGGAACCGCAAAGAAAGACTTGTTGTCCCGGAGTGAAGGTTTTTCTAAAAAGGTTTTTATCGTAGAATGCTTTTGTCCGGTTCTTTACTATAACCGCATCATCGTAAGCTTCATTGCGGAGTTCGCTTAGCTCATTTAATTGCTGCTTCCGATAGATGCTGGCTTGATAAAAATTGAAGTTAAGCTCTTTAATAGCCTACATTGCTTTATGTTCGATCTCGATAGGAAGGTGGCATGCCTTTCCAAATACTAGGCGTTATGGAGACATACCAAGATTGGTCTTATAAGCGGTACGAAATGCCCAAAGAGCATCCGTCAATTTGGTTGACCAATTTTTACGGTTCTTGGAAATTGTCTTCTCCAAAATTTATTTGATCTGCCTATTAGTAATCTCAGCTTGACCGCTCGTTTAGGGATGATAGGGCGTAGAAAGTTTGTGATTGATTGAATATTTCCGCATCAAAGTCTCGAAAGACTGAATACAGAAATGCGTCCCGTTGTTGCTAATTATAGCGCGAGGGTGCCCGAATCGCGAAAAGATATTTTTTTAAGGAACTTAATAACAACCTTGTTGTCATTAGTGCGACACGGTATTGCTTCCACCCATTTTGAGAAATAATCAACCGCTAACAAGATATATAAATTCCCAAAAGAATTGGGAAAAGGGCCCATAAAATCAATACCCCAAATATTAAATATCTCCACAACCAAGATAGGTTAGAGCAGCATCTCATTTCTTCATGAAATCCGACCTATGTGTTGACACCGTGGAAAAGTTTTGCAATCATCGTATGCGTCTTTAAATAATGTTGGCCAATAAAACCCACATTGCAGAACTTTCTCCACCGTTTTACGTGGACCAAAGTGACCGACACATGCCTGATCATGACAAAAAGACAATACACTCTTGAATTCATCGTTAGGGACACATCTACGAATGATTTAATCGGAACAATACTTAAACAAGTAAAGTTCATCCCAGTAAAAGTGTTTTACTTGGGATAGAAAACGAAGATTGTCTTGTTTCAACCAATCGCTAGGAATAGGTCTCATCGCTAGATAATTCACAATATCCACGAACCAAGGCCGACAGGATACGGTCAAGTGCTGTTCGTCAGGGAAGGAGTCGTTTATTGGCACGGTCAACGTTGGTGAAGAATTGATGCATGAAATATGGTCGGCTACAATGTTTTCACATCCACTCTTGTCTCGTATGACAAGATCAAATTCTTGTAACAACAGGATCCAACGTATTAGCCTGGCCTTAGCATCCTTTTTCGATAAAAGGTATCGTAGGGTGGAGTGATCGGTGTAAACCACTATTGGTGAGCCAATCAAGTAGGGCTTAAATTTTTCTAATGCAAATACAACTGCCAAGAGTTCTTTCTCGGTAGTTGTGTAATTAATTTGGGCATCGTTCGAGGTCCTACTTGCATAGTAAATTACATGTGGCATCTTATCAATATGCTGTCTTAAGACTGCACCAATAGAAAAATCTGATGCATCACACATAAGCTCGAACAGGTGGTTCCAATCCGGAGATGATAGAACGGGGGCTATAGTGAGAGATCTTTTAAGCGATTCAAAAGCAGCCTCGTAATCCGAATCGAAGTGAAATGTTGTATTCTTGGCCAAGAGAAGAGTTAAGGGTCTAGAAATTTTGCTGAAGTCCTTAATGAATTTTCTATAAAATCCTGCATGACCAAGGAAGGATCGTATATATTTGACGCATTTGGGAGGATAAAGATTATAGATGACATCTATTTTAGCTCTGTCTATCTCAATGTGTTTTCGTGAAATGATATGTACAAGGACAATACCTTCTTGGGCCATAAAATGACATTTTTCCCAATTTAAAGTTAAGTTTTTATCCTTACAGCGGGTAAGAACCGCGTCCAAATGACATAGGTATTCCTCAAAGAAGTCCCCAAATATGGAGAAATCATCCATAAATATCTCCAGAAAATTCTCGACCATGTTTGAGAATATCCCCATCATACACCGCTGAAATGTAGCGGGAGCGTTGCATAACCTAAAGGGCATGCATCTATAAGCAAAAGTACCGAAAGGACAAGTAAATGTTGTTTTATCTTGATCCTTTTCGGTGACGGGGATCTGGTTATAGCCAGAGTATCCGTCCAAGAAATAATAGTATTCGTGTCCAGTTAATCGTTCTAACATATGGTCAATAAAGGTAGAGGGAAGTGATCTTTGCTCGTTGCGGCATTGGGTTTTCTGTAATCAATACATACGTGCCACCCAGTTTGGGTGCGTGTTTGGATCAACTCATTAGCATCATTAGTTATGACCGTGATGCCAGACTTTTTAGGGACCACATGAATAGGACTTACCCATTGGCTATCAGATATTGGATAAATTATACCACTATCTAGGCACTTGAAGATTTCTTTCTTTACCGCCTCCTTTATAACAGAATTTAACCGTCTTTTTAGGTCTCAGGCTGGTTTGGCTTCATCCATCAAATGTATATAATGTTCAACAATTAAGGGACTAGTCCCTTTGATGTTCGCCATTGTCCAACCAAATGCTTGCCGATTTGATCTTAATACCGCCAAAAGTGCGTTCTCTTGCTCTAAAATTAGAGAAGCGGATATGATCACGGGAAAAGACTCATTCTCACATAAATATGCATATTTAAGATGAGAATATAGCGGTTTGAGATCTAGTGTTGGCGGAGAGATGATAGAAGGTGGGATAAGGGAATGATCCTCGGACTCCCTAAGAGATTCATAACTTGCGTAGGATATTGACTCGGAAAGCGCTATTGAATTTTGCGACGAGTCAAAAGATTCAAACTCAGGGATAGACTCATCAAAAATATCTTCACCATAACAATTTTCCAGATCAAATAATGTCGTACTAGTGTTGTCGAGATCATCATAGCAAAGTACTTCAGCTTCGCAGCTGTCGGAAGCTATCTCGTTGATAGAACAGACATCGATTAAATGAGCAGAAGGTTCAAATGGTTGAATTCCTAGCTTGTAAATATTAAGTTCAATTGTCATCTTCCTGAAGGATAAGTTCGTAGAACCGTTACGACAATTAATGACAGCGTTGGATGTTGCTAGGAAAGGTCGACTGAGTATCACCGGGATTTGATTACGTTAGTTCGCCACAGGCTGTCTATCTAAAACAATAAAGTCTATAGGGAATATGAATTTCCCGACTTTGATTAACACATCCTCTAGCTCATCCTTAGCTTGGGCGATAGATCGGTCTGCCATTTAGAGAGTGCAGTGGACAGGTTTCAACTCTTCTATACCTAGCTGCTCATAGATGGAATATGAAAGCAAGTTAACACTTGCGCCGAGGTCAAGTAGAGTACGATTGTTGCTTTTTCCCCCAATAGTTATAAATATTGTAGGACAACCGGGGTCCTTACGTTTTTTAGGCAATTGTTGGATAAAAGCCGTGCTTACATTACTCATCCAGAATACCTTTTTCAGCACTTGACTTTTTCTTTTCCTAGTGCACAAGTCCTTAAGGATTTTTGCATAAGACGGAACTTGTTGAATAGAATTTAGGAGAGGGATATTTATGTTAACTTACTTAAACATTTCCATAATCTTCTCCATTTGTGCGTTAGGTTTGTTGGCCCTCAACCTGTTTGGAAACAGAGCTTTATTAATAAGTTTTGGGTCCAATATTTGTGGAGAAGTTTGTTGGGATGGAATCGATCTCAGAATTGAAGTGGGGATCGTTTTAGGTTGACTCGAGACAGTAGGCGGAGGGTTCGAACCTAGTGGGAAACGGAGAATAGGCTCAGAAGAAGGTAGGAGACTAGACGAATTAAGGCAAGAAGTGGAAGCTGGGGTTTCAATTGATTCCTCATCATCAATCTGTTCACCCACTTGGTTGTTCAATATTCTTCCTATTCTCAATGTGGTAACGACACTCACATTATGACTTTGTGAATGGCCAGGATTTGGTAGGGGTTGAGATGGAAGTTTCCCTTTTTCTCTAGCACTCATCGCGGCATTTAGTTGTGGAAGTTGTGTTTCTATCGATTTTATATTTTCACCGTGGGAGGTGGTGGTCTATGTTAATGCTCGGATAGAAGACTTTATATCATTTGTTGATTGCATGGAATGTATAATAAACATATTCACGCTTCGTTCGAGTGCAGATGAGTTTTCGGTACTGGCCGTTTGGAAAGAATTATTATAAGGTGTAAAATTGTTGGCCGGATTTTGAAAAGGTTGCGATTGAAATGGGTGCTGACTCTGTGGGTGTAGTTGTTGTTGCTGTGGAGGAGGTCATTGATAATTGCTTGGGAATTGGTTTTGATTTTGGGTTTGGTTTTAGTTCCAAGCAAAATTAGGGTGATTCCTCCATCCCTGATTGTACGTGGAAGAATAAGGATCGTTTCTAGGTCGTTGCTGAAAAGTAGCATTAGTGTGTTCTTGACCTTGAAACGGTGCATTCAAAGGACATTCTTCCATCATGTGTGATGGGTCGGAATAGCAACCACACACGGTCTTGGGATGCATAATCTGGTTTAGGGAGGCTGATGAGAATTTGTTCTCTAAACCGTCGAGTTTCTTTTGCATCGCTGCCATTTCGGCTTTTACTGCGATGGAAACATTGAGCCGATGGATACCTCCCCTAGATGATGGTCTAATGCTTTCCCACTGCAAAGTGTGTTCGGCGAGATCTTCCAGAAATTTCCAAGGTTCACCATCGTCTTTGGACATGAAATGGCATTGACACATGCTTTCAACCATCTGCTTTTTCGATGGATTAATGCCCTCATATATAATTCGACACAGATCGCATCTATTTATTCTATGATGAGGAAATTGGACAAGCAGATCCTTAAACCGTTCAAAACATTTCCAAAATAGTTCATTGGGAAGCTGGGTAAACTGGTTGATTTCTCTCCGAACACGGGCGGTCTTATGATTGTGGTAAAATTTCTTAAGGAATGCTATCACGAATTCATTCCAATTGGTAATAGAGTATGCGGTAGTATTATAAAGACATTTTTCTGCTAAATCGCATAAAGTGAAAAGGGAGAAGACGTAAGCGCATAGCATCCACTGAAAGTTGTGAAGTACCCATTATTGCGCATACATTTTCAAATTTAGTGATAAAAACGTATGCGTCTTCAGACTTAAGCCTGTAAAATTTGGGCAAAAGGTTGATGAAGTGGGGTTTAATTTTAAAATTATCTCCATTGGCTGGTGGAAGGGATAGACAGGTGGGAAGGGGACCGCGTATATGATAGAATCTTTCTTGGAAAGAGATGCGCGGTGGATTCTGCGCACCGACGGGTGATAGCAGGGTGGTGTTATAATCTGATGGAGAACCGTCCATCTTGGTCGATGTGGTGGGTGGAGGGAAAAAAGAAGATGAAGAAACACCAACTTCGGAGTCGATAACAGGAACGCGGATAAGACGGGCACTAGAATCCCGTGTCCAGCTGAGAATGCACTAAACGGGTTTAGTGCAAGTGGCAACGTGTGAACGATAAAATGGTTTTTTTTTGAAAAAGTGTCGGACGTGAGACAAATCACAAAAAAAATACACAATCAGCCCTAGAACTAAGGTCACCTAGGTCGAGTCACTAGACCGCTCCTAGACTTCCAAAGGACAAACCGCAGGATCAATTCTCTACCACCTTTTTATTACTCTTGTGGTCAGGTAAGTGCCAGGTAAGTGGGAGGTATCCGCTATGTGAATCACCGAAAATAGAAGGCCTAATTAAGTAACCACTTGCCTTAGACACACTTGCCTTAGACACCACGCAAGTAATGTGGATAAGCGATAGATTACCCATGACCTTCCTCTGTCCTAATTGAGCACGACGGTCCTTAGAGTCTTGGTCTAGATATTTTTTAATTAATGTAGGATGATGCGGATGCTCGTTTTGTGATTTGTGGGTCCTAAGAAGGGTGATGAAATCCTCACATAATCTGAATTTTGGTCTTGCCCCTTAAAGTCCGTATTAAAAATATACAAAATCAAACCGCAAAACAAAACAAGCAAAAAGATTTTTTGAGCGGCGAAATTTGCAAAGAATCCTGCAGAAAAATATTTTATTGGATTTCAGAAGAGAGAGAAAGATGTGTAGAAGATACTAGAGGAGTTTGGATGTATGATCCTTCAACCCCGCCGTGGTTTCGCCACCAAAAGTTATTTATTGCCGCGGTTCCGCCATGTGAATGAGGGTTCTTTTGAAAAAATTTCCACTGTGGCCTCCTTTTCTCTTTTGGTGCTCTCTGAAAGTCTCTGAATCTCAAATTTCTCGTTCAAGTGACTCCAGATTCTCTTGCAAAATTCGCACAATAATTGTTAAATACACAATTTGCTATTTTATTTTATTATGATGTGAATCGAATAAGAATTCAACCCGAATAGCAAGAAAAAAATTACACACGTATCCCCGGCAACAACGTCATTTGATTGATCGTGAAAAAGTATTTGTAGAATAACCGCAATCAATAACGGTGCCGCTCGTAGCTAGCCGAGATGAGTACGGGTCGCCCTCAGGGAAACGTGGAAATTTTATCTTGCTTTAGATGGGTTGATTGAAAAGAGTGAGAATAGTTTTAAGATCTATTTTAAATACGGATATAGATTTTATAAGGAAAATGCTCGTAGGGTCCACAGGATTTAGTAGTTGATGGATGACTAATAAAGATGACTCTTTTTATCTTTGATAGATTTAAAACTAGATTGATAGTGATGAATGAGAATTATGGTTTTTGGAAGAAACTAGAATTTCCTCACTATTGACCCTTGTCCCTTTATTGATATCTATTCATGTCTAGCCCTTAACAAAACAATTATTAATCTAATTTCAAATCGCGATCGAGACTAGTAATAAATTGGTAGCACGCCCGTTTAGGATGTTAACGATTCTTTTGCTAAAGTTTAGAAACTTCATAAGACTTAAAAGAAGTTAAAATATTTTTCCATCCATTGTTCTATCCTAATCCTACGAACCCTAGCAAGCTAGGAAGTACTCACGCATATTTTGAGAAGAAGAAGAAATGATAGTTAAAAAAATCATAATGCAGAAAGTAAAAATACAGAAAATAAATAATTAAACAAAATAATCTACTTTTATTAATCAACTTCACAAGTACAAATCCTACAAATCTGGATTACAAGAGGAAGAAGTTGCTCTTGATCTCTGCCTCGTAGGAAGTAGACGCTCCGTCGATTTTCACGTCGCCCTATCACGTCGAATCGTGGACCTGTTGTGGATCTTTTGTTCTTTGACGGTGATTTTCTTAGTGTAAAGGTGATGAGTTTTAAGTTTAGCTATCAGTCCTTTATATAGCCATAAAATCAGAAACCCTAGATCTCATAGGCTTAGACTTTCCATAACAATCCTATTTCCAAGTTTTCAAATCCAACGGCTGTGATTAAGCCGCGGATCCACCGCAGATAGGGCTATTTGGCCGCGGAAGCGCCGCGATATGGAGGGGTTAGGGTTTGGATTTTCTTGTGTGGCCTCACGTTGACACGTAGAGATATTTCCCATACTTTGATTCTTCGAATATTTCCTGAGTCTCTGTCAGTATTGATTATACGATTTTGGCAGATTTTTTATCCTGACATCTTGAATATCTTGATCTCCTTACTTGAGCTACATTTTGCACAATATCTCCATAAATAATATTAGTACTATTTATTAAATTAGAGAGAGTGTTTTAATCACTTTATATGGTAAAAAATCTTTAAGAAACTTGATTAAGAATATTATGCTATACATCTTTTATTTACCAAAATATTATGCATATATTTTGAAATATTATTCTAACCATTTTTATGATATTATATCTTTTAAGAATTATGATTAGAATATTGATATGATATACATATTTTAATTACCAAAATATTATATAAACATTATATGCATATATTTTCCTTCATTATGTTAAATATAATGTATAAACATATGGTAAATAGTATTTTGCAGATAAACCCTAAATATGTTTTATATTTATAATAAACACCTTTTGTTATTTTAAAAAAGTACGAAAAATGTTATATCAAAAGTGCAGTTTTTTCGACTGAACAGCAAACAACCGACCGTGGCCGCAATGGGGCGTTGACGGCTTGAGCGGAAGCAGGGGATTTACATTCAAAGAGCACCTTTCTCTTCTCTGCAATGATGGGCCCGGTGGCGATACCAGCCCTTGAAGGGTCCCACGGGCCTTGGAAGGTAGTCTGACTCCGGGATCATGAAGAGAGAACCAGTATTTAACCGCATGAAATGATGGATAACGTCGCAGGCGACCTCCAGTGATAGAGTAGGCTCAGCTAAAAAGGCTTCGAGGGGAACGCTCTGGTTGTAACCTAACTGCTGGGTGAAGCGATGCGGATTGTACCGCATGAAGAGAGCAATATCATTTAGGCGGAACACTAAGTACCCTAGCCTGATTGAATATAAATGCATGATCTCTTTGGGCTTTAAAGCCGGAGCTCCATCCTTCGACAAATCGAACAACTTTTGAACGGGCCCCGCTGGAGTAGAAAGGACTCGATCACTGAAAACCATCCTGCCTTCGTTCGAATACGGATTAAGCAATACGCACAGAGCCCTTAACTGAGTCAGATCAGGAGCTGAAGCATCGACCGGCCTCACGACCCACGGGAAGGTGTATGACTCATAGAAATCAGGCCGCCGGTGCTCGGCAAACGCGCCCAACACAAGCATCTCGATCCATGAAGTGAAGTTGTGGAGGGAGAAATTCACGGTGTTCGCACTTGGGTTTGAAGTGTTGGCGGCAGTACTTAAACCATGGTTTAGGTGTGATAATCCTGCAACGCGAACAGCCAATCACGCTCTTTCAGCTATGCGATGGACAGGATAGAAGACGGATGCTCTCATAAAATAGCGATGCATCGGCATGGTGAACTAGCTAAGCCAGAGATTGATAAAGCCAACAAAGAAAGTTTCTTCGTCTATTCCAGGGGCAGCGATTGCATCAAAGGTCACGGTCGATGAATTTAGAATGTAAAACCGTGGCAGGTCTTTTTCTTTGGACGGCGGTTTCTCCAAGCCGAATCCGAAGGGATCCCCGAACTTCGCAAATTTCGGAGCTTTCTTGGATAGAACATCTTCACGGAGAAAGCAAGCAATAAAAGCGTCAAAAGTGACGCCTGGCCCTTCCGATGCCATGAATAGTCTCTCAAAAATACCCAAGGCCTTGATTAGACTCGGGTGCTTGTGCCGAACAGAATTCTCGATCGTCAAGCCTTCAAGAATAGCTGGCACTATAGCAAATATATACTCATCAGGGGATAATAGTTCTTCATAGTGCTCTCTCCTAATCGGCAACCCTGAAATTTCCCGAAACTCCTCCAGCGAAATAAAGACTTCATGGTCCCCTAACAGAAAAGTATTCAATGGAAAGTTCCACTGGTTCAAAAAAGCCTTGACCCACCAGAGACGGGGAGCGTGGTAGTAGAACAGTGACACATATACTGCTTGATACAACCCAACTTTCTGCAACCGTGAGCGTTGGGAGGAGAGAATGTACCGGGCCCAAAGAAGGTAGCCCACTGGATGGCGCGGGGTAACACCTACCTAATAGACCTGCCCCCAGGGGCGAGCTTCACCCTGACATATTTAGCGTCCCAAAATATCGATAGCCATCATGGGTTGGTTGGGTATTGTAACAACTCTAATTTCAATGTACAGAAAATTATTTAAAAGTTAATGTACAATTGGGGTATTTGCAATCTTGTGTATACTATCAGTATTTGTTTTAATTTAGAACAGCAAGAAAGTACTTGTAGCACATTGGTAAAGCCTTGCACTGCTGTGACGTAGCCTCTGTGATCGAATCCCCTCAGCCATATTAACTTTTTATTTAAATTTCTTTTAATCATTTAGAAGCCCAAGGGTTTGCACGTGCACTACATGTAGAATGAAGAGTTACAGAATATTTAAACATGTGCACGATGGTATACGAGACGACATAGACACGTGGCTAAATCCCAAGCCAATTCCACCGGGAAATGGCCGGCGAATACTCCAAAATTCCTGATACCGCCGGTCTCCCCCGTCGGTAATGCTTTGAATTTTTACCCCTGCACCTCTTCAGCTACCTCACTCCTCTCATACTGTTTATTTTTTCTACACATTTCCAGAGAACAATAAAACTCCATTTAATCCAAATTTTGATGCAATTTTTAATGCATTATTTCACCCCCTAAACCCTAATTTCCCTTATAAATACCACACCATATTTCATCCCTCCTCACTCAGAAATTCCCTGTCAAAACTCTCAAGAATTCCTAAGTCCCTTTAGTGTGCAAGTGGAGTTAGCAAAGGAAGAAGTTCCGGCGACGTTCCAAGGAGTTTCCGGCGACCAAACGACACCCCAAGACCTTCCATAGCTTCATCTCTCTCTACTCTAGTCCAAAAGCCAATAAGCCCCCTCTCCCCCTCTCATCTTATTCTTCAAAAACTTACAATTCTAAAATCCGACGGAAGCGGAGTTAATCCGACTTCCGATTCGGTTTTTCTTTAAAACTCTATTTTTATTAATTAATAAAATTCCATACTATCACATAATGTTTAACAAACATAAACAAACCTATTAAAACAAGTTTCATCGCAAAATATTCTTTTATACAATTTTTATTGTATTTTTACAGTAAAATACCACAATATAAAACTTGTATTACCTTTAGATAACTCACGAGGTAATGACCTACCTCATCACAACACCCATCTTTGACATAGCATGAAACTAGTGTTGCTTCTGCTTCAGGTGTGTTCGTAATCGAAAATTGTCTTTCAGTAAACTCTACATCATAGGTACTTGATACCGGTTCTGGTTCTCACATCTGTAATTCATTGCAGGATCTGAGAAATAGTAGAGTACTGAGGGCAGGTGATATGACTCTCCGGATGTGCAATGGAATGCATGTAGATGCTATTGCAATAGGGGAATATCACCTAGGGTTGACTAGTGGGCACATTTTGGTGTTGTACAGCTGTTTTTGTATTCCCAGTATGTTATGTAATATTATATCAGTATCTTTGTTATCTAATGAAGGATATAATTTTGCGCTTGAAAGAAATGTCATGACCATTCTCCTAAATCAAGAACTGATTAGGTATGACACACTGGAAAACGGCATATACATACTTAATCAACCTCGAATTTTCAAAATTCAAAACACACTTAAAAGAAAGGCTCCAGATTCAAATCAAGCCTTCCTATGGCATTGTAGACTTGGTCATATAAACGAAAAAAGGTTGACTAAGTTACATAAAGATGGATATCTAGATTCGTTTGAATATTCATCATATGCAACTTGTCAATCATGTATCAAAGGAAAAATGACCAAATCTCCATTCACCGGACACGGAGCAAGAGCTACAGAACTCTTGGGACTTGTACACAGTGATGTATATGGTCCAATGTCTACACATGCGCGAAGCAGTCACTCCTACTTCATCACTTTTACTGATGACTTCTTTAGGTATGGACATGTGTTCTTAATGAAACATAAATCCGAGGCCTTTGAGAAGTTTAAGGAGTATAAAAATGAAGTAGAGAAACAAACTGGTAAAAGCATCAAGACACTTCGATCTGATCGAGGTGGAGAATACTTAAGTACCAGTTTCCTTGAATGCTTAAAAGAGAATGAAATTCTCTCTCAGCTTACTCCGCCTTATACACCTCAGCATAATGGTGTATCAGAAAGGAGGAATCACACGCTATTAGATATGGTGCGTTCAATGATGAGTAGTGCTGAGTTGCCACTTTCCTTCTGGGGATTTGCTCTAGAATCAGCAGCATACTTATTGAATAGAGTTCCAACTAAGTCTGTGCCTACTACTCCATATGAAATGTGG
The DNA here is from genome assembly GCA_030015575.1 of Agapanthus africanus. NCBI lineage: Eukaryota > Viridiplantae > Streptophyta > Magnoliopsida > Asparagales > Amaryllidaceae > Agapanthus > Agapanthus africanus. The sequence goes on from CM057337.1 coordinate 979,668,316, forward strand.
AGCGGGAAGAGACCATATCTCAAGTATATCAAGATATGGGGGTGTCCGGCATATGTTAAAAAGCATAGACCGGACAAGCTCGAGGCACGATCGGTTTTGTGCAAGTTTGTAGGATACCCCAAACATTCAAGGGGGTACATGGTCTACCACACTGAAGAACAAAAGGTGTTTGTCGCTCGCGACATTGTCTTCTTAGAAAGCGAATTTCTTGCAAAAGAAATTAGTGGGAGCGCGGTAGAGCTGGAAGAAATTCCAGAACCTCAAACTGCTACCGAGGACTTAGAAGAACCTCAGATTTCAATAGAACATGACGAACCAACGCCACTCCACAGATCTAGTAGGCTTTCTTATCCTCCTGAGAGATACTATGGTTTTCTTCTAGATGGGGATCGAAAGGATTGCATCATCGATGATGATGAGCCTACTAGTTTTCAGCAGGCTATCACGAGTATTGACTCGGTGAAGTGGCTGGATGCTATGAGATCCGAAATGGAATCCATGTACACCAATAAAGTATGGACTTTAGAAGTTGCTCCTCCTGGGGTGAAACCAGTTGGATGCAAATGGATCTTCAAAAAGAAGATTGGTGCACTTGGACAAGTGGAAACCTACAAAGCTAGACTCGTTGCAAAAGGTTTTCGTCAAAGACCAGTATTGGACTATGATGAAACCTTTTCACCTGTAGCTATGCTTAAATCCATTCGGATCCTGCTTGCCATTGCTGCCTTCCATGACTATGAAATCTGGCAAATGGATGTAAAAACAGCTTTTCTAAATGGACATTTAGAAGAGAGTGTTTACATGGATCAACCAGAAGGTTTCTCAGACAGTGGGAGCAGCGGAAGAGTGTGCAGGTTGCTTAAATCCATCTATGGATTAAAGCAAGTATCGCGAAGTTGGAAAATCTGCTTTGATGAGACAGTCAAAGAATTTGACTTTATCAAAAATGTAGATGCACCATGTATTTATAGAAAGATTGTAGAAGGAGCAGTAGTCTTCCGCGTTTTGTACGTCGACGACATACTACTGATAGGTAATGATGTCCTTATGCTACAATCAGTAAAGCTCTTCTTGTTACAAAAATTCTCCATGAAAGACTTGGGTGATGCAACCTACATTTTGGGCATTAAGATCTCTCGTGATAGATCTAATAGAATGTTGGGACTTTCACAGTCCAGATATATTGACACTATATTAAAGAGATTTAGTATGGAAGATTCCAAGCGCGGTAATATGCCCGCTTGTCACGGGAGCACCCTCTCCAAAGAGATGTCTCCAAAGACTGATGAAGAGAGGGATTGCATGGGCATTATACCCTACGCTTCGGCAGTAGGATCTATAATGTATGTGATGTTATGTACAAGACCGGATGTAGCTTACGCACTTGGTGTGGTAAGCAGGTATCAGTCTGACCCAGGTGAGAAACATTGGATAGCGGTAAAGAACATTCTCAAGTACCTGAGAAGGACTAAGGAGATGTTCTTAATTTACGGTAATGGGGACCTCCAGGTAGAGGCTTTTACCGACTCCGGCTTCCAAAGTGACAAAGATGATTCTAAATCCATTTCGGGTTTTGTGTTTATCCTCAATGGAGGGGCGGTATGTTGGAAGAGTTCCAAACAGGATACCGTCGCAGACTCAACTATGGAGGCTGAGTATATAGCTGCTAGTGAAGCCGCAAAAAAGGCTGTCTGGATAAGAAAGTTCATCTCTGAACTTCAGGTGGTTCCGTCCATTGCCAATCCAATACCTTTGTATTGTGATAACAATGGGGCTGTAGCATTGGCAAAGGAACCGAGGTCCCATCAGAAATCCAGGCATATCTTAAGGCGTTTTCACCTGATCAGGAAGATCGTTGATTGTCGGGAGATCGATACGGAGAGTGGACACAAAAGACAACACGGCAGATCCATTCACCAAGGCCATCCCTCAAGTCCAGTTCGAGAGACTGTTTGAGATGTTGGGCATGCGGTACGCCAACAACTGGATCTAGTGCAGACAGTGGGTACCCATTGCGCCAATTATAGGCCTTAGTGCAAGTGGGAGATTGTTGGATATATATGTCCTAGAGGCCTTCATTGTATAGGATGCCGGGGATATGTATGTACATAACAGTCTTGCTTAATAAGATAGTACGCTATTTGGTTTGTCTTTATCTTAACATATGATATATTTTGCGTAGTATTCATATATATATACATGTTGATAAAGCCCATAGGGTGTTTTGCCTGACTACCGGTGTTGTGATGGCAGTCATACTAGTGGGAGCTGGATAGTCAATAGGCATATCCTTAGATGTCCCTGGTCGCAGGAGTATCGAGACTGGGCATCGATACTCCGGAGTAGACTGGTGTATACATATCTAAACCCTGAGGAGGGGCGATGGATTAGTCCCGCAGCCATTGGTGGAGTGCACCTAAGATTGTATACAGATGCTCACTGGGTGTGAGTACACCGGACAGGACTCGCCGAGAACTGACTGGATGGTATTTATACCTAACGTCAGATAGCAGTTCTCAGGTGACAGGTGTGCAGATAGTCCATTGACTTAAGGTCGTCATTTGTTTCGTGTGAGTTCCCACTGTGCTTTGATTACTACCCTACCACGGTTTAAAGGAGTCGTGCAAACAGGTTTTAGTTGGGCACAGTCCCGAGCCACATGGAGGCAGTGAGGGACTGTTAGGGATTCGTCTCTCCCGGTATAGGGAGTTGATATCGCACGGTGATCGGTTGGTCATTACCATAAGTCCCTGGCCAGGGCTGATTGAGAATTACTGATAGATTGATCAGTAGATTCTCGGATGGTGATAGAGCCATACCGACATGACTTGTACGCTTATTAGGGATCTGACGTTTACCACCTCCCTAGACCATACATGCGATACTCTTAGACAAACAGACCGGACTGCACGGATATTGTTACGGACAGGCTCAATAGGAGTTCGGATGGGTATCCTCATCGGCCTTCTTATCGACATCTACCTGGGGACCGTTACGTACAGCTAGCGCCACTTGCATTCTGTGGTTAAACCCACTGCCAGCGTAGAAGTCGAGTCTTTAGAGTCCCACACAAAGTTTTCCCAACTCCAGGCAAAACGATATAGAGGTCGTACGGTTTTACGACAAGGGTTCGGACGAATACGTGTTTAAACGCAGGTATGACATTCGGACAGTTTTTTCTAGACGGCTTTGGTTTAAGCCAGATTCTAGTATCAGGTTATTGGATTTATACAGTCTAAAGTTTTTCCGTGTTTTCACGGATGGGAGGGGCGTTCTCGTAATTTCCGGGAAGCTTCTAGAAGCATGGTGACTTGAGGGGTTAAGGTGGCATTGTTATTAATGTTATTGTGACTCATAATGTGTGATTCACTATGTCATTAATGCATTATTAAATGCTTAATGACTTACATAGTGAATCACTCATGATACATTTATGAAGCATGATGAATAATCTCTTATTATTCATTTATTGATTTATTCATTATGCTTGATATATTAAGTGAGAAGCAATTTCATTTCATTATTCTAGTTCACCTTCTCTCTCCTCAAGCTCACTCTTTCTTCAAGCTCTAATCCTACCACTCATGAGTTGAGAATAAGGATTGGAAAAGACTAAACATCCCATAACCTAACTCTATATGACCTAAGTTCCTTTGATTAGTAACTAGAGAAACTTAGTTACCTCAAGTTTTGAGGTGAAGCTTGGATTAGGGTTCTCGGGTGGATCATCTATCACTTGGAGGAGGCCGAGGAGGACGAAGAGATCGTAAAGATGAAGGACACGTATCACTAGGTATAATCTCTTTACATAGTAGTTTAGAACTTCTATGGTAGTTGTTAATTATCGTTTAGCAAAGATCTTCGGTTAGTCGATGTATGCTTCAAGAACAAGATCGTTTTTCATATTTCCGCCTCCCCGCAACTCGTGGGGTGTTGCACATCGACTTACAGCGCCCTGCCACTCAGATGGCAGGAGGAGCCTCTTCAAGGCCATCCTTTATGCCTAGGAGACCGGGAGTACCGAAAAACCGGCCCAACCCAGCCTTTTGCACTTACTACAGGAGAGAGGGACATTTGGTGAAAGACCGCCGGTGTGCAAATCGCCTTTGCTTAGTCTGCGGCTCAGCTACTCATGATATTGGGTCTTGTCCTAGTAGACACAACCCACATGATGCACCCAGACAAGCAATCACTTATCCTCAGCGCCCAGCTATCCAGGCACTTGCTCCACGACTCGCACTACCTGCTCCACCTCCTCGTGGATCGACTGCACCTCCTCCTCATCAGTTCCATCAAGCTCAACGAAACGTACCTCAAGGACCAAGGAACGGATAGAGGAATGCTCCTCCAGTAAGGAGGAATGTGCCGTGGCGACATGCTTTCACAATGATTGTGGAAGAGGCTGAAGCCATCGGCTAAGTAAATATTGGTAACACTTCCCCATCAAGCTTTATTTTCCATCTATAAATACCCATATATTTTCCTTATACCTAAAACCATCCCACATAACTTAGGTACAATTTTAGTAGCCTCACTCCCTGCACTAGCACTCTTCGATACTGGAGCATCTCATTTCTTTATGTCGCAACGGTTCGTCCGAATTCATGCGATTCCAGTCAAACCTCTCATATCCAGCTGGAATGTCAGTTCAGGGAACGACATTCTAAAGGCAGTAATGGGATACGACCTGTGTCCAGTGGTCGTCTGCAGCAGAGAATTCTATGCTGACTTCAAGATGCTGGACATACCGAACTTCGATGTTCTTTTGGATATAGATTGGCCCGGAACATTCTATGCTACCATTGACTGTCATCAATGGAGGGTAGTATTCGAGATTCCAGAGCATCTAGTTTTCTATTTCAAAAGTGGAGAGCCAAGTACATACAAGGCGAAACCAAAGAAGGCAGTAATTGCAGCAATTCAAGAGGAAGAAAAATCAAAGCCAGAGATAGTTCGAGAGTTCGACGATGTATTTCCTGAAGACATATCAGGTTTGCCTCCCGATCAAGCTTTTGAATTCAGCATTGATTTAGTACCCGGAGCACAACCGGTAATAAAGGCCCCGTATCGATTAAGTCCGGAAGGTTTGAAGGAAGTCTGAACTTAGTTGGACGAATTATTGGCGAAATGATGGATTCGTCCCAGCACTTCAAGTTAGGGATCAGCAGTTCTGCTTGTAAAGAAGAAGGAAGGTTCATATTGAATGTGCATTGATTATAGAGCTCTGAACGATGTAACTATAAAGAACAAGTATCCACTCCCGCGCATCGACGGTCTGTTCGATCAGCTAAGTTGATCTTGCGTTTTCTCCAAGTTAGATCTTCGTTCTGGTTATCATCAGGTGAAGGTCAAAGAATTTGATATCCATAAAACGACATTCAGAACTCGCTATGGTCATTACGAATTTCTTGTGATGCCATTTGGAGTGACCAACGCACCAGCAATATGGACCTAATGAATCAAGTTTTTGAGAGTACCTAGACAGGTTTGTTGTCATCTTCATCGACGACATCCTGGTGTATTCTAGGAGTCGGAATGAACATGCCGAGCACCTACGAATTGTCCTGGAAACTCTACGACAACATCAACTCTACGCCAAGTACAGCAAATGCGAGTTTGGCTAGATCAAGTTGGTTTTCTCGGACATATTGTATCAGGCGATGGAATCTCTGTGGATCTAGCTAAAGTTTCAGCAGTAAGCGAATGGACGACACCGAAGTCGGTGAAGGACATTCGAAGTTTCTTGGGTCTAGTTGGATATTACAGAAGGTTCATTGAAGGATTTTCAAAGATTACAACACCCCTGACTAAGCTCACACGTAAAGATGAAGAATTCGTGTGGTCAGAAGCATGCGGACAAGCTTTCATAGAACTCAATTCAAGATTGACATCGGCGCCTATTCTCGTCATACCGGACCAATCTGAAGGTTTTGTAGTGCACTGCGATGCATCCGGTAAGGGATTAGGATGCGTTCTATATCATCACGGAAAAGTTGTGGCTTATGCTTCAAGACAGCTGAAGGTTTATGAGCGCAATTATCCGACGCATGATTTGGAGTTGGCGGCCGTAATTTTTGCTCTTAAAATATGGCGCCATTCTCTTCTTGGTGAACGAGTGGACATATACACAGAACACAAGAGTCTAAAATATGTGTTTACCCAGAAAGAGTTGAATATGCGGCAGAGAAGATGGTTAGAACTCATGGCGGACTTTGACATCAACATGCAATGTCACCCGGGGAAGGTGAATGTAGTACCCGATGCCCTTAGTCGCCAACTATTAGCATTGAATCTCACCGCACAGTGGAAGCTTCAACAAGACTTGCATCAAATGGAGATTGAAGTAGTCATGCTAGGTAACGCATCAAGATTGATGAACTTACAAGTTCAATCTACCATTGTCAATCAGATCAAACCAGCTCAAGCAAGTGATGCTAAGTTGCAAAAGATCCGAGAACAAGTGGAAAGTGGACTTCGAACAGACTTCATCATCCATGAAGATGGGTCTTTGAGATACAGCAGTAGATTGTGTGTACCAAAAGGTTCTATGAGTAGGGTTAGCTTAGCACCTTGTGAAGGTTTTGGCAAGCATCAATCATGCTACTTTAAATTTTTTGGGGTGCTAAACAAACCCTAACCAAGATCTTAACTACAGTATTAGGATAAACAAGCATGTAAACAACTTTACATCTAACAGTTAGGGATTACAACCTTTGTAGTCCGTTCCTTCACTTATAAAGCTCCGTGTTGAGGCCCCTTCGCTGCGATCATCGAGTACCCGGACTCAAGAGAGGCTTCATGAAGAGAAAGAAGAAAGCTTGCTTGCAATCTTCAACAACAAAAATGATCTACCTTGAAAAAACTCAAGCCCAAGCTCTTGCTTTACTAATCAAGTATTAGCAAAGCAAACACCCTAATCTAAGTGGCTAGAATAGATGAGGATGATGAAGTAGGAATTTAGCTCTCATTTGTTTTCAATTTCTCACTCAAAATCATCACATAAGAAAAAGCTAGAAAGCTTTTCTCAAAGGAAGAAGAAGAAATTACTTTGTGATGAATAATGAAATTATTATCCTATAGTTACAATTGCAACACATGGTTAAGAATGAAGACTTAACCCATGTAAAGAGTTAACTAGGGTGAAGGGTTTGGGTTGGGTTAATAAAATATCTACACAAAAATATCTTTGCTTAAAACAAAAATAAAGCTTCTAGAAGCTTCATGAAAAAGCTAACCCAAATCAAACCCTAACTATGTTTAATCTCCACAAAACATATTGCATTTGTAATCATGACTTGTTACAATATTATATATCACATATATAATATATTTTATAACAAAATAAAATAATACAATTAACATATATCACATATACATCAATGTATTATCCAAGTGAGAAAAAGAATCTTTAAGTGAGCTTATATTAGTTAATGTAATATAATATATCAAATATATAATTATACATTAAATTATCGAATCAACACTTGATCCGATAATCCGGCTATTTCACGAATAACCGACTAATATAATCTGTATCAGTTCATCGAATCAACACTTGATCCGATGACCCGGCTATATCACATATACCCGGCCGATATCTCATATCGCGATAATCTAATACGGTATCGCATACACGTATTATTCCCGGTCCCGCACATATCACATATGTGCTCCTACTCCGTTTTGCCTGATCCAGGAAAGCTCTGTGTAGGACTCTAAAGAATCGTCAATACGCCGGCAGTAGGTGATGATCATATCAAACACCCACAAGCTGCAAGCAGTCAGCTAAACGTAACAGTCACCCAGGTATTAAGCGATCAGAAGATCAACAAGCAAGCCTATACATTCTCCTGCGAATCCAATCAGTAACACTCCCGTACAGTGCGGTCTCTTCGTCTGATATGTCGCATATCTCGCCTAGGGGTGGTAAACGTCAGACCCCAGTAGCTTGATTAGTCGTATCGATATGAGGTCTATAACAGTTCGAGAAACTACTGATAACACTTACCAGTAAATCTCAGCAACCTGGCCAGGGATTTCCAGTTATAGCCAATCGAACACAGCGCAACATCAACTCCCTATACTGGGAGAGACGAAACCCCTCCTATCGCTCATTGCCACCATGTGATTCGGGACTGTACCCAAAAGCCACCTTTTTGCACGCCCTCTTGGACGTGGTATGATGGAAATCAAAGCACAGTGGAAATCACACAAGACTCTATGACGATCTCGGGTTTACAGACTAACCTGTACCAGTGTCACCAGAGAACTGCCATCTGACGTGAGGTATAATACTATCTGGGAGTTCTCGGCGAGTCCGTCCAGTGTAACCAGTCTCCACTGAGCACCCGTATACCTTCTCTGATGTCAAACACCAATGGATATGGGATCATCCATCCCCCATCATATGGGTCAAGAAGCGCATACGCTAGTCTACTCTGGAGTATCGATACCCTGTCTCGGTACTCCTACGACTAGGAACATTTGAAGGATGTACTTGGCGACTACGCTGTCCCCACTAGTATGATCTGCATCATAGTTATGGTAGTCAAGTACTCATCCTAAGGGCTTTATCAACATGTGACATAGAGACAATCAGAGTACATGTTAAGATAAAGAGTAACCAGATAGCATACTATCATGTCGAGCAAGAAAGTCCTCCCTATATATGTCCAAGCATCCACTACAATATACATTGTATGTACAGTAATGGCCTCTAGGGCATACATATAACTAACAATCTCCCACTTGCACTAGGGCCATCTGTTGTGGTATCGCATACCCAACAATTAGCTGTGGTTGAAGTATTTCATACTCAACTATCCCATAAAAGTCTCTACTGGGAAATAAGCCTTTGTGAGTGGATCCGTGCTGTTGTCCTTTATGCTTCCTCTCTTAACCTCGATCTCCGTGGAGATCAACCATCTCCATGATCAGGCGATACTGCCTAAGAATATGTCTGGATCTCTGATGGGACGGAGGTTCCTAGGCATGAGCCACAACTCCATTTTCACACAATGGCAGGAACGAAGTTCATCTCATGAACTTATTTTTATATCCAGACTGCCTCTTTGGTAGCATCCTTGGATGTATCTTGTCTTTAATCGTCTAGTATGTCACGGTATCTAGCTTGGAACTCTTCCAACATACCGTCCCTCCACTGAGGGTAAAGACAATGTCTGTGACTGGCATTCAGTCGTCCTTATCACCCTGGAACCTTTCCAGTGATTCTCCCCAGAATCGATTGATACCATCTCACTACAACTAGTGAGAATCCTGACATCCAATTAGATCTATCTCATAGATCCATAACCCAGGATTTAGGAGGTATCACCTTGATCCTATATGGAGAATCTTTGTGATAAGAGGAGATTGACCGAGTATAGCATAGGAAACTCCTTCCCTATCAAGAGTATGTCATCCACGTACTATACGAGGATCACCATCATACTCCCTACCACCTTTTTGTACATACTTGGTTCATCTACCATTTTGATGAAGTCAAACTCTTTGACTACTACATCAAAACAGACGTTCCAACTCCGCGATGCCTGATTTATCCCATAAAACATCTTGCACATGTTTCCACAGCTCCCACTTTCTACGAAACCCTCTGGCTGTGTACTTATAGACGCTCTCTTCCAAATCATCATTTAGAAAAGCATTCATGACATCCAACCACCAGATATCGTAGTCATGGTATGTAGCAGTGGCAAGTAGGATCTGGATGGACTTAAGCATAGCTTTGAAAGTCTCAACTTTTCCATGTACACCAAGTAATCTTCTCAAGATATACTTGCTCCTGATGGGGATTTAACCCTTCAGATAAAGCAACCAAAGTCCATACTTTGTTGGTGTATAAGGATTCCATCTCAGATCGCTATGCATCCAGCCATTCTCACAGAGTCACCACTCCTGATGGCCTGCTCGAAACTAGTTGGGTCATCATCTCATGATGCAATCCTCTCTCCCACTATCATAGAGAAACCGAAGTATCTCTCAGGTGGATGAGGAACCCTACCAGATCGGCGGAGAGGCTGAGGTTCGTTGGAAACTATTGAATCCTCCGGGTTTACCAAATCCCCAGCTGCAGTTTGTATAGCTGGAACTCCTTCCAGTTCTACCTCATGACCACTAATTTCTTTACAAGAAATTCCCTTTTTCTCAAAAAGTGGTATGCCGAGAAATAAAAAATCTTTTTTTCCTCGGTGTGGTAGAAGATATTCCCTTGCGAATGCTTGGTATATCCAACAAACTTCCACGGAACTGACCTTGCCTCGAGCTTGTCCTGATTTTGCTTTTGACATAGGCCGGACAACCCCAAATCTTAACATCTTTAAGAGATGAGCTCTTCCCATACCATATCACATATGGAGTGGTAGGCATCTGATTTGGTTGGAACCCTATTCAATAGGTATGCAACTTCTCAAGTGCATAACCCCAAAAGAAAATAGGCAACTCAGTAGTACTCATCATAGAGCATACCATATCACGTAGGGTGCGATTGCTCCGCCCCGATGCACCGACGTGCTGTGGTGTATTCGGAGGAGTAATGCTGAGAGAGAATCTCATTCTCCTTTAGAATAGTCCAGGAATTTCGTGCTTAAGTATTCTCCTCCTTGATCTCATCAAAGGCCATAATACTTATACCCGTTTTTGGTTCTCTACTTCCAACTTATATTCTGTGAATATCTCAAAAGTTTCGGACTTGTGTTTCAACAGGAACATATGTCTGAATCTTGAGAGATCATCAGTGAATGTAATGAAGTACAAAGAACCTGTCCTGTCATATGTAGACATGGGACCATTACATACATCATCATGTATCAATCCCAAGAGTTCACTAACTCTTTCTCTATTTCCAATAAACGGAGCTGTGGTCATCTTATCTTTGTGACATGACTGGCAAGTTTTACAAGATGTAAATCCAAACTAATTTAAATATGTATCTTTATGTAAGTTCAGCTAGTCGGGTCGCATTGATATGACCTAATCTACAATTCTCCAAGAAGGATTCGTTCATTTCCGAACTCTTCCTCTTGTGTGTGTTCTGGACGTTAAGAACTGTGGTTTGATTTAGAACGTCTATGCTTTTAGATAACGCGCCTGAACCGATCAACTCTTGATATAGGAAATGTTCAAAACATTATCCAACAATACAAAATTATATCCTTCTTTACTAATAAAGAGACAGATATGATGTTGTATATCAGGTTCAGTATCTAATAACATTCGTTCAGAATCAATGTATTCTGGTGATACAGGGTGATAACTGCCAATAAACTTGGCTGCAACACTTGCATCATTTCCAACTCTTGAAACTTATCACCCGTTCTCAGTTCTCTACCTCTCTGTAGCCCATGTAACAAATTACATTTGCGGGATCCTGATCCGGTATCTCATACCCATGACGTAAAGGATACTAAGAAACAGTTCTCGGTAATGAACATACCCGAAGATGATGTATCAGCATGCACTTTCTTCGTTTGAGCGGCACGGGAATTCTGGTAATTCCCTATTTACTGCTCTGTCTTATAACAATTATAAGTTGGAGCGGGACCAACGTTCCTTAGCGCAGTATAACAAGCGGGTTCGGTCAATACATCCGTATTATTATTTTGATTAAGACGTGACATGGTCGCCACCTGGAGAGAGATAGAAGAAAAAACTCACCGTATGCTCTTGCAAGATTAGATTGGTTATTAATATATCTAATCAGGATGTCTCCCACTGTTTTAGTCAAATCTTCCTTCAAACCCTAAAAGGAAAGACTACCCGGGATTAATTACACCATACAAGTTCGCCAATCTTTCAGCCAGGCCAGTGCCGGTACTTTGAGGGAGGTTCCCCGTGCTTTCGCATGGACCTAAAGTAAACCTCGTTTTTCTAGAGGCATAACCCCTTTGACACCTTTCTAGGCACCTACTTGATCGGCTAATTGTAATGTGTAAAACTCTCCCAGGAGTAACTCTTACTCGCAGTGGGTATCGGGATCCAACTATCTCATATAAGGTATGCAATCTCATTGCAAATTTCAACTCTTGAAATTCCCGATAATATTTTACCCCTAGCATCCTATGACCTTGACGAAAGCCAACAAACCATAGGCTACTAGTCAAGTTCAACCCGTCATTTCCTGATTGAATTAAACCCATCCGTATGACCCTTGACGAAAGCCAACAAAGACGTACGACTACCCTAACTCAATCGCATCATATGCTTATACAGATAAGCATAAATAGCTACCGCGCACTACACCTTGATGAAAGCCAACAAACGTAGCACGAATACTATGAAGTACTTATCTGAAATGACGGAGGGCTGCGAAAGGTTTTTAAGAAAATCCTTTGTGTAATGAACTTGATATCGTTGTAGAATCGAGTGATTTTAAATGGAATATTTTTGAGGCCTTTTCTAGTTTTGAAAAAGAGGTCACTCCCGGTGAAGGGATCTCGGCTCTTTCCTCATCGAATAAGGTGCAGGATATTTCACAAATATCACTATGCAAAGCAAAAACTATAAAAACAATCAAAAGACAAACCGAGTTTGTAGCATCTGCTAGTTTCGTTAAAGAGGTCACTCCCGGTGAAGGGATCTCGGCTCTTTCCTTATCGAATAAGGTGCTGGATATTCTACAAGGAATACCGCTATGCAAAGCAAGAACTAGAGCTACCTATTTTTGAGACAAGTTTCTACAAAATCTTTAGGTTTCTTTTAGTTTCATTAATCTCATTAATGAAGTCCCATTTTATTATGCTTCCCAAGCATCAGATATGAAACGAAATCAACAATATAATATATATCTCATATATATAATATAAACATTCGTCTCTGGCAGTAATATGATCTCATCACAGAACATTGCAGCAGATGAACATATATGAAATATTGGATATACTAGGATTTCCGTGTTTTATATCAAGCCAGTATAAAACACGGATTCCACGGTCGTGATGAATAGCCAAACCCACAACCTTAGACCCCTACGAGAGCGGCAAGTAACCCTGCCAGTTCTAAAGTTAGGAGACCCGGTCTCGACTCCTCAAGATAGTCTCCCACGGGACCCTAGAACCCGGTTACTTGTGCTCCCCGCCTTGGGTCTATCCTAATGCGGAAAAATAAATAATATACAATGGTGACATCATCCTCAACCCGGAAGTGCCCCAATAAAAGAATATTACATACAATGAATTTTACATGAATGAAAATAAAACCCTCATCTCACATAAAACCCCCGGCTATTCAAAACACGACGATCCAATATAACATATCACAGCAACACATAACATCACATGTCATCAACGTAAGTAAATATGCGTATCCCAATTATCGTTGATGTATAGTAACGAAACCGGCGATACTCCACATATTACACTTATGGTCGCAGAAAAGAAAGTGTAAAACTACAACGGTTGGAATCCTCAACCTCCTTAGACATCTCATGTCTAACCAAATGAATTCCTTATACATCGCATGCCTAACAATTATAAACCCCGCATATTAGTCTCGATCTCGAAAACACTTTTCAATATCTAGTCGGGCAATTCAACAAGATTCCCGACATCCTGATCGAATGGTCGTCAGAAACTTTAGTAGACGGCCGCACCCCCGGATACCGTCGACGGAGTGCACTAAGGCGGAACACCGCTGCCGCGAGCACCCGAACGGATGCTTTTGGCGACGAGGTTCTCCTACAGTCACTTGGTCGGGGGCGTGGCTATCTATTAAGTTTACTCGGCGAGTATCCGCGTACGCTACGTGATTGCGACGGAATTTTGATCTCATCAAAATCCCGTGGCATCCGATCAAATGAGACTTAAAATATGCTAGATTTATAATATTCAAATTGGTTATCTCATAACTACTTGTGGATGCCAAATATTGTATCACATTCCAGACAAATAGACAATGTTAAACATTCCAATCAAAAATACAAACACCCAAAATTTCCCTTTTTGCTCAACACTTGAACTTAGTTTAAAAGCATCCATCACATGCCACAGTACCAATGGTCCAGCCGTAGAAGGGTCAAACCAACGCCTCACATGTGGCAACGCCGTACTGTCCTAAACCCTAAGGTTTAGAGGCGGTTCAGACGGTCACATAATCGAGTTAAGATTTGTGTTCTTCTAGAAGGTCCACCGCGTTACTTGCACGAATTTGAACGTTCTTTAACTAAGGAAAAATCCAACACTTGGAAATTTTCCGTCATGATAAAAAAATGAGTTATTGATATTCGTTCGAACCTTTTAAGACGTTCTAAATCACCCGAAAAACTAAACGACGTTAAACTTTCCAATCGAATCAACGAATTCCAAAGATCTCCAGAAAACTCAACACTTGAGTAATATTAAAAATTCCCAGAAGCATAACGTAATACCTACAGATCACCTGTTGAAGAATGATCCCTTAATCCTCATCTTCAACCGCGGAACCGCCGCCAATAGCCAGGTTTGGCCGCGGTTCCGCGGTGGCTTGATGGACTTAGGGAATCGTACTTCACAGATATCTATACAATCACCTGCTTATTTTTGTCTGAGTATTTTTAATACGGAAAAAATCAAATTTTTAAAAAATTTCCAGAGAGGGGGTCCAAAATCACATTTCGGGGTTCGATCGGACTTTTAATTTCGTCTACACATCGCCTAATGCTCTAGCTTGGCTTTGATACCACTGTGGGGTTAGCTTAGCACCTTATGAAGGTTTTGGCAAGCATCAATCATGCTACTTTAAAATTTTTGGGGTGCTAAACAAACCCTAACCAAGATCTTAACTAGAGTATTAGGATAAATAAGAATGTAAACAACTTTACATCTAAGAGTTAGGGATTACAGCCTTTGTATTCCGTTCCTTCACTTCTAAAGCTCTGTGTTGAGGTCCCTTCGCTGCGATCATCGAGTACCCGGACTCAAGAGATGCTTCATGAAGAGAAAGATGCAAGCTTGCTTCCAATTTTCAACAACAAAGATGATCTACCTTGAAGAAACTCAAGCCCAAGCTCTTACTTTACTGATCAAGTATTAGCAAAGCAAACACCCTAATCTAAGTGGCTAGAATAGATGAGGATGATGAAGTAGGAGTTTAGCTCTCATTTGTTTTCAATTTCTCACTCAAAATCATCACATAAGAAAAAGCTAGAAAGATTTTCTCAAAAGAAGAAGAAGAAGAAATTACTTTGTGATGAATAATGAAATTATTATCCTATGGTTACAACTGCAACCCATGGTTAAGAATGAAGACTTAACCCATGTAGAGAGTTAACTAGGGTAAAGGGTTTGGGTTGGGTTAATAAAATATCTACACAAAAATATCTTTGCTTAAAACAAAAATAAAGCTTCTAGAAGCTTCATGAAAAAGCTAACCCAAATCAAACCCTAACTATGTTTAATCTCCACAAAACATGTTGCATTTGTAATCATGACTTGTTATAATATTATATATCACATATATAATATATTTTGTAACAAAATAAAATAATACAATTAACATATATCACATATATATCAATGTATTATCCAAATGAGAAAAAGAATCTTTAAGTGAGCTTATATTAGGTAATGTAATATAAAATATCAAATATATAATTATACATTAAATTATTGAATCAACACTTGATCCGATAATCCGGCTATTTCACAAATAACCGACTAATATAATCTGTATCAGTTTATCGAATCAACACTTGATCCGATGACCCGGCTATATCACATATACCCGGCCGATATCTCATATCGCGAGAATCTAATGCGATATCGCATACACGTATTATTCCCGGTCCCGCACATATCACATATGTGCTCCTACTCCGTTTTGCCTGAGCCAGGAAAGCTCTGTGTAGGACTCTAAAGAATCGTCAATACGCCGGCAGTAGGTGATGATCATATTAAACACCCACAAGCTGCAAGCGGTCAGCTATACGTAACAGCCACCCAGGTATTAAGCGATCAGAAGATCAACAAGCAAGCCTTTACATTCTCCTACGAATCCAATCAGTAACACTCCCGTACAGTCCGGTCTCTTTGTCTGATATGTCGCATATCTCGCCTAGGGGTGGTAAACGTCAGACCCCAGTAGCTTGATAATTCGTGTCGATATGAGGTCCATAACAGTTCGAGAAACTACTGATAACACTTACCAGTAAATCTTAGCAACCCTGGCCAGGGTCCAATTATAGCAAATCGAACACAGCGCAACATCAACTCCCTATACCGGGAGAGACGAAACCCCTCCTATCGCCCATTGCCTCCATGTGATTCGGGACTGTACCCAAAAGCCACCTTTTTGCATGCCCTCTTGGACATGCTATGATGGAAATCAAAGCACAGCGGGAATCACACAAGACTCTATGACGATCTCGGGTTTACAGACTAACCTGTACCAGTGTCACCAGAGAACTGCCATCTGACGTGAGGTATAATACCATCTGCGAGTTCTCGGCGAGTCCGTCCAGTGTACCCAGTCTCCACTGAGCACCCGTATACCTTCTCTGATGTCAAACACCAATGGATATGGGATCAGCCATCGCCCATCATATGGGTCAAAAAGAGCATACGCTAGTCTACTCTGGAGTAGCGATGCCCTGTCTCGGTACTCCTACGATTAGAAATATTTGAAGGATGTACTTGGAGACTACACTGTCCCCACTAGTATGATCTGCATCATAGTCCTGGTAGTCAAGTACTCATCCTAAGGGCTTTATCAACATGTGACATAGAGACAATCAGAGTACATGTTAAGATAAAGAGTAACCAGATAGCATACTATCATGTCGAGCAAGAAAGTCCTCCCTATATATGTCCAAGCATCCACTACAATATACATCGTATGTACAGTAATGGCCTCTAGGGCATACATATAACTAACACTACGCAAGAAGAGTTGATGAAAGAAGCTTATAGCTCTCCTTATTCAGTACACCCTGAAGGTACAAAGATGTACAAAGATGTACAAAGATCTGCGTCAAAATTATTAGTGGCATGGAATGAAGCATGAAGTAGCCAGAAGCATCGCTAAATACTTGGTGTGTCAGCAAGTAAAGGCTGAACATCACAGGACTGCTCGATTACTTCAATCGTTATCTATCCCAGAATGGAAGTGGCAACACATCACAATGGATTTTTTGACTGCACTTCCTCGCAGCATAAAGGGTAATGATACGGTATAGGTTATCATGGATCGACTCACAAAGTCGACACACTTCATCTCATTTCGAGTTGGCCCATCTACCGAGACATTAGCAAATAAGTATATGGAGGTAAGAATCTAAGTAAGATCTAAACTCTTCAAATATGTACTATCTCTGATACCCATGAACTCAAGCAGGAAATCGTGAGATTACATAGAGTACCGGTCTGCATTGTCTCCGATCGTGACACCTGGTTCCAATCACAATTTTGGCAAAGTTTGCAAATCTTGCTTGGGAAAAAGTATGAACTTCAGCACGGCTTATCATCCATAAACAGATGGTCAGTCTGAATGAACTATTCAGATCTTAGAAGATATGCTAAGAGCGTGTATTCTAGATTTCGGAGGATCGTGGGAAGATCACCTACATCTTATGGAGTTTTTATACAACAACAGCTACCAAGCAAGTATAGGAATGACACCTTTTGCAGCACTTTATGGAAGGAAGTATCGATCGCTATTAAGTTGGGACGACATCAGAGATAGGGAACTCTTTGGACCTGAGATGATTGTAGCAACTATTGACGTAGTTCGTACTATCAGGGAAAGAATGCGCATACCCAAGATCGACAGAAGTACTGGGCTGATGCAAAGCGCTGTTCTTGGAGTTTCAACCGGGAGATCATGTATTTTTGAAGATATCTCTGAACCGTAGAGTGATCCATTTTGGAAGAAGGGGTAAGCTTAGTCCAAGGTACATTAGACCGTTCGACATACTCGAACGAGTCGGTGAAGTGGCTTATCTCTTGGCACTTCCACCTTCATTGGAAGGAGTGCACAATGTGTTCCACATATCCCAACTCAAAAGGTATGTGAGTGACCCCAGCCATATTCTTGATCATTCCGAGCTCACTATACAGCCAGACTTATCCTGTAAGCATCAACCTGTTAAGATTCTGGATAGAAAGGTAAAGTCAGTTCGGAACAAGGAAGTCAACTTGGTTCAAGTGATGTGGAGAAAGGACACACCAGGAGAATCAATATGGGAAAGAGAAGATGAGATGCGTGCAAGATATCCTCATTTATTTGTAAACTAGTCCTTAAAATAAATTGTAAATTTTGAGGACGAAATTTTTGCAAGGAAGGTAGATTGTAACAACTCCAATTTCAATGTACAGAAAATTGTTTAAAAATTAATGTACAATTGGGGTATTTGCAATCCTATGTATATTATAAGTATTTGTATTAATTTAGAACAACAAGAAAGTACTTGTAACACATTGGTAAAGTCTCACACTGCTGTGACGTAGCCCCTGTGATCGAATCCCCCCAGCCACATTAACTTTTTATTTAAATTTCTTTTAATCCTTTAGAAGCCCAAGGGTTTGCACATGCACTACACATAGAATGAAGAGTTACATAATATTTAAACATGTGCACGAGGGTATATGAGACAACATGGATACGTGGCTAAATCCCAAGCCAATTCCACCGGAAATGGCTGGCGAAAACTCCAAAATGCCCGATACCGCTGGTCTCTCCCGTCGGTAATGCTTTGAATTTTTACTCCTTGCACCTCTTCAGCTACCCCATTCCTCTCACGCTGTTTATTTTCTCTGCAAATTTCCACAGAACAATAAAACCCCATTTAATCCAAATTTTAATGCAATTTTTAATGCATTCTTTCATCCCCTAAACCCTAATTTCCCCTGTAAATACCACACCATATTTCATCCCTCCTTACTCAGAAATTCCCTGTCAAAACTCTCAAGAATTCCCAAGTCCCTTTAGTGTGCAAGTAGAGTTAGTGAAGGACGAAGTTCCGGCGACGTTTCAAGGAGTTTCCGGCGACGAAACGACGCCCCGAAATCTTCCATAACTTCATCTCTCTCCTCTAGTACAAAATCCAGTAAATCCCCTCTCCTCCTCTCATCTTATTCTTTAAAAACTTACAATTCTAAAACTCGACGGAAGCGGAGTTAATCCGACTTCTGATTCGGTTTTTCTTTAAAACTCTACTTTTATTAATCAATAAAATTCCAAACTATCACATACTATTTAACAATCATAAACAAACCTATTAAAATAAGTTTCATCTCAAAATATTCTTTTATGCAATTTTTATTGTATTTTTACAGTAAAATACCACGTACTTCATTTACAACATAAAACAATATAAAACTTGTATTACCTTTAGATAACTCACGAGGTAACGACCTACCTCATCACAACAGCCATTTTTGACATAGCACGATGAAGTTTTGGAAATATATTCATGGGATAACACGACTTTACAAATAAATACCTTCAACTTACAAAACCATTTCTATTAAAAAGATGTATTAAGTAATTCCTTGCAATTACGTCTCTACAATCCATTTTGGGGACCCCGATCAGGATGGTGCGGGTTATCACAAATTCTCGGGCCTAATAGAGTGAGATGTAGATCTCCGAAAGAAGCATTCGATCTCGATGGAATTTTTATGCATTTTTTCTTTAGAAAATGAGATCTCTACAAGAAAATAAATAAAATTTATTTTCATTAAATATATATGTATATTTATCTTTTATCAAAATATCTATTTTAATTATATAAATATTCTAAGTTTTCTAAATCAAAGAAATCATTATTGCATGAAAATACCATCCAAATACAAAACAATACCAATATTTCAATAAAATACCCTGTACTATGAAAACTAGGTTTTATTCACTAGAATTTTCACATTTATAAAATATACATCTATGAAAACCCTAAAGACGATAATTAAATGCTTGAGGTGTATTTTGAAAATTATATCAAAATTATTTTTACATAAAACCCCCTCAAGTTATACTAAATTACAATAAGGACCCTAGTAAACATTGGTTTAAGTGGGACCAGTCTCTTGAGCCTCAAGGAGTTGGAGATATGGGTGCTTGCCTATTTGAGGTAGACAATCTAATAAACGGTGTTATCAACACGGTAATTGTCTTGGAAAAAGACACAAATCAAGCCGTTCATGTGCAGCAGTTACAGATAATATCAAAACCAATTCAGGATTTTAAGTTCTTTTTAAAGTGTCTGACTCAGACTGGGTCTCAATCTAATCAATCTGACTTGAACGTGATTCAAATATAAACTAAAATTCAATATGAATCCGTCTATTCAATCTATATCAATCTATATTGACTGAATCGAACTATGGATATACTCCGTCTACATGACTCTCTATTTATATCCATTCTGTTTACTGATATCATGGTTTCGGCAAGTCATTCATCTATATAACAAACAATACAATCAAGATATCGCGGGGTTTATAAGGGGGAGATTGGTACGGAAGGTGTTAGAAGTGGCACGAGACTGTAAGCATAATACACCTAACCTGAATATCCATTGCCGTTGTACCGTGGCTGAACGGTTCCTTGTGCTCCGTATACCTTAGTCTCCGGAATAGTGGGACTCCTCTCATATACACTGGTATTTTCTATACCAAGCTACAAACAACAGCGTTAACAATATAATCAAACATTATATTCTTTTTTTCTGTTTATTTTATCTCTACTCACCTTTGAGACTTACCGAGCGATTGTTCGTTGACGACATTCCTTTTCTTCTTTCTTTGGAATATTGTCAGGTGTTTCAGACGCTTTAGAGACTGAGCCCAGCACTGAGGATTTGGAGCAGTTTGTTTTTGACCTAGAGTTTTAGACACTTGTACATATTTATTTCATTTCCGTTATGACATTGTTTAGGCATCGCTTTCTACTAATGTATTTACATTTCATTTGTACCTGTAAAAGAATGTTTAATAAATAAAGTTGATGTTCATTTACATTCTTGTCTCTTATGTACATTACTTTATATTGCTTAGATACGCTTAGCGTGTTTACTTCTGAGTAAATACGTAGCGGGCCCTGCCACGTCCTCTGCCCGTACACTGGGAAGCAGGGCGTGACAGGTATCCCTGTCGTTGACGGCTCAAGCCGGCTTGTGGGAGTCCAATTAGCCGCTTCCACCGTATAAGAAGTACGCGGACGCTTTGTCATGCCCCGCTTCCCAGTATACGGCAAGAGGACGTGACGAGGCCGCTACGTGTTTACTCAGAAGTAAACACGCTAAGCGTATCTAAGCAATATAAAATAAAGTACACAAGAGACAGGAATATAAATGAACAACAACTTTATTTATTAAACATTCTTTTACAGGTACAACTGGTAATATAAAATACATGGATGGAAAGCAATACCTAAATAATGGCATAACTGAAATGAAAATATGTACAAGTAAAGTCAATACTCAGGATCTTCTACTTCTGTGAACTACTCCAAGTGCTACTGGCTGGTCTACTTCTGTGAACTACTACAAGTGCTCCAAGTGCTCCTGGCTGGTCTCGAGCTCCTTAGAGTCGGGTCCTCCTGACAACAGTCCAAAGAAGAAGAGAAATAGGAATGTCGTCAGCGAACAATTGCTCGGTAAGTCCCAAAGAAGGAGAGAAGTAGAATAGACAGAAAATGGAGTATAACTTATAATGTTTGATTCTATTGTTAACGTCGTTGTTTGTAGCTTGGTAAAGAAAATGCCAGTTTATACGAGAGGAGTCCAACTTACACCGTGGACTTTGGTAACTCGTAGTACAAGGCTCCGTCGAAAATACCACGGAACAACGGCATGGATATAATTACATCTTAAGTGACCATCTCGTGCCACCTTTAACATGTTCCGTACCAGTCTACCCCTTTATAAACTCTGTAATATTTATTGTATTGATTGTATTGGTGTACTGATGGTATTTTATTGTCTTTTAATAAATGGAAGACTTGCCGAAACCATGATATCAGTAAATGGAATGGATGTAAATGGATAGTCATGTAAATGGAGTATATTCATGGTTCGGTTCGGTCAATATAAATTGAATAGATGGATTCATGTTGTATTGTAGTTTATACTTGAATCATATTCAAGTCAGATTGATTAGATTGAGACTCAGTCTGAGTCAGATACTTTGAAAAGAACTTGAAATCCTAAATTAGTTTTGATATTATCGGTAACTGCTGCACATGGACGGCATGATTTGTGTCTTTTTCCAATACAATTACTATCATGATAACACCGTTTTTTAAATTGTCCACCTTAGATAGGCAAGGACCCATATTCTCCGGCTCCCCGAGGCTCAAGAGAACTGGTCCCGCTTCAACCTATGTTTACTAGGGTCCTTATTGTAATTTAGTATAACTTGAGGGGGTTTTATGTAAAAATAGTTTGATATAATTTTCAAAATACCCCTCAAGTATTTAATTATCGTCTTTAGTGTTTTCATAGTATATGGTATTTTCTTGAAATTTCTAGTGAGTAGAACCTAATTTTCATAGTATATGGTATTTTCTTGAAATATTGGAATTGTTTTGTATTTTGATGGTATTTTCATGTAATGGTAATTCCTTTGATTTGGAAAACTTGGAATATTTATATAATATAATTAAAATAGATATTTTTATAATATATATATACATTTATATTTAATGAAAATAAATTTTATTTATTTTCCTGTAGAAATCTCATTTTCTAAAGAAAAATGCATTAAAATTCCATCGAGATCGAATGCTCATTTCGGAGGTCTGCATCTCGCTCTACTAGGCCTGAGGATGTGCGATAACCCGCACCATCCTCAACGGGGTCTCCAAAAGTGGGTTGTAGATGCGCAATTGCAAGGAATTGTTTAATACACTTTTTAAAGAAATGGTTTTATAAGTTGATAGTATTTATTTATAAAGTCGTGTTATCTCATGAATATATATCCAAAACTTTATCGTGCTATGTCAATGTTGTGTGTTGTGATGATGTAGGTCATTATCACATGAGTTAGCTAAAGGTAATACAAGTTTTATGTTGTTTTATGTCGGAAATGAAGTACGTGGTATTTTACCGTAAAAATACAATAAAAATTGCATAGAAGAAAATTTTGAGATGAAACTTGTTTTAAATTATTTTTTAATGTTTGTTAATTATTATGTGATAGTATGTAATTTTATTGATTAAGACAAGTAGAATTTTTAAAGAAAACTGAACCGGAAGTCGGATGAACTCTGCTTCCGTCAGGTTTTAGAAATGAAAGTTTTTAATGAAGAAAAAGAAATGGGGAGAAGGGACTTACTGGCTTCAAGGAAAGGGGAGAGGTAGGAGAAGGTTTAGGGATCGTCGGGGCGTCGTTTCGTTGCCGGAAACTCCTTGGAACGTCGCCGGAACTTCGCCCTTCGCTAACTCCACTTGCACACTATTAAGACTTGAAAGTTTTTGAGAGTTTTGGCAGGGAATTTCTGAGTGAAGATGTGTGAAATAGAGTGTGGTATTTATAGGAAAAATTAAGGTTTAGAGGATTAGAGATTGCATTGAAATTTGCATTAAAAATGGGATTAAATAGGGTTTTATTGTTCTCTGGATGAATTCAGAGAAAACAAACAGTATGAGGAAAGTGGGGTAGGCCAAAAGGTTCAAGGGGAAAAAGATGGGGAGTATTACCCATGGGGGCCCCAGCGTTGCCGGTAGTACTGACGGTTTCGCCGGTAGGAAACCGGTGGAGGAGCCCCAGATTTGCGCCACGTGTCTCTCACGATTCATATACTCTCGTGCACATATTTAAATATTCTGCGTCTGTTCATTTTACGTGTAGTGCTCGTGTAGACCCTTGGGCTTCTAAGATTAAAAGAAAATATAATAAAAAATAATATGTGGCTGATGAGATTTGAACTCAGGTGTTATGTCTCAACAGTGCAAGGTCTTACCAGTGAGCTACGCTCATTCTTGCTGTTCAAAAGTAAAACAAACTTATAAGCTGTGCTCAGGCTCAGGTGTCCCTTTCTGTATTTTGGAAAAATTCATACAGAAAGTTTAGGGTTGTTACACGCTCCGTCAATGACATTGAGCAGATGAGTTCTGCTGGTACTTCATACGTAAAACTACCGCGGCCCCTGATAATATGACCGTACCAAATTCCCCATAGGAGGAGGCTCTTATTGTCCTTATCATGTTCCCTAATCATTGCCATAACTTCCCCGTCTGATGGCGACTGTGGGAAAGCGACATTCGAGCATGTGTAAGGGAAGTAGGGAAGTGAGGCCATTGTACTTAAAGGGGAAAAAAAAAGAAAACCCATTAATGAAAAGTGTGAGTTTGTTTCATGGAACTATTGACTACAAAACCATTGAGCCCCACAAAACCAAAATTGCGGCTCACTAATGATGAGGCAAGATAATCATTGTGAGAATCCAAAAAGATTCTCATTAATAAACTGTAATGACTCAAATTTTACTGTACGAAAATTTTCAAGTTAATGAACATAATAGAGTTGTAAGGCTGGGCACAAGTTATAAATTTAATTTGTTTAAGAATAGAAAGAAACAACTTGTAGGTCACTGGTAAAGCCCTTGCACTGTTGTGACGTAGCCCTTGTGTTCGAATCCCATCAGCCATATATATTTTTACTAATTTCTCCTTTAAACTTTTTGGAAGCCCAAAATTTTACACGTGCAATACATGTAAAATGAAAAGTCATAGAAAATCAAACATGTGCTGAATGTTATATGAACCGACATGGACACGTGGCACAAATCCAAGCCCCAACCGCCTACAGATGGCCGGCGAGATTAGTCTATGGGCCGGCATCGCCGGGCCCCATGTTTGTAATACTCCCAAATTTTGCACACTACACCTCTTGGCCTGCCCCACTACCCCCAACTCCGCGATGCCTGCTTTAACTCATAAAGCAACTTGCACACGTTTTCCGCTGCTCCCACTGTCTACGAAGCCCTCTGGCTGTGTGCTTATAGATGCTCTCTTTTAAATCATTATTTAGAAAAGCAGTCATGACACCCAACCGCCAGATATCGTAGTCATGGTATGTAGCAATTGCGAGTAGGATCTGGATGGACTTAAGCATAGCTTTGAAAGTCTCAGCTTTTCCATGTACACCAAGTAATCTTCTCAAGATATACTTGCTCCTGATAGGGATTTAACCCTTCAGATATAGCAACCAAAGTCCATACTTTGTTGGTGTATATGAATTCCATCTCAGATCGCTTAGCATCCAGCCATTCTCACAGAGTCCCCACTCTTGATGGCCTGCTCGAAAATAGTTGGGTCATCATCTCATGATGCAATCCTCACTCCCACTGTTATAGAGAAACCGAAGTATCTCTCAGGCGGATGAGGAAACCTACCAGATCGGCGGAGAGGCTGAGGTTCGTTAGGAACTATTGAATCCTTCGGTTCTACCAAATCATAAGCTGCAGTTTGTATAGCTGGAACTCCTTCCAGTTCTACCTCATTACCAAAAATTTCTTCACAAGAAATCATTTTCTCTAAAAGGTGGCATGCTGAGAAACAAAACACCTTTTAATCCTCAGTGTGGTAGAAGATATTCCCTTGCGAATGCTTGGGATATCCAACAAATTTCCACAGATCTGACCTTGCCTCGAGCTTGTTCGGATTTTGCTTTTAGGCATAGGCCGGACAACCCCAAATCTTAACATCCTTAAGAGATATGCTCTTTCCATACCATATCACATATGGAGTGGTAAGCACCTGATTTGGTTGGAACCCTATTCAATAGGTATGCAGTTTCTCAAGTGCGTAACCCCTAAAAGGAAATAGGTAACTCAGTAGTACTCATCATAGAGCACACCATATCACATAGGGTGCGATTGCTCCGCCCCGATACACCAACGTGCTGTGGTGTATACGGAGGAATAATGCTGAGAGAGAATCTCATTCTCCTTTAGAATAGTCTAGGAATTCCGTGCTCAAGAATTCTTCTCCCTGATCTCATCAAATGACATAATACTTATACCCGTTTTTGGTTCTCTACTTCTGACTTATATTCTTTGAATATCTCAAAAGGTTCAGACTTGTGTTTCAACAGAAACATATGTCCGAATCTTAAGAGATCATCAGTTAATGTAATGAAGTACAAAGAACAAGTCCTGGCATATGTAAATAGGGAACCTACATACATCATCATGTATCAATCCCAAGAGTTCATCTAACTCTTTCTCTGTTTCCAATAAACGGAGCTTTGGTCATCTTATCTTTGCGAGATGACTGGCAAGTTTCACAAGATGTAAATTCAAACTGATTTAAATATACATCTTTATGTAATTTTAGCTAGTCAGGTCGCATTGATATGACCTAGTCTACAATGCCTCAAGAAGAATTCGTTCATTTCTGAACTCTTCCTCTTGTGTGTGTTCTGTAAGTTAAGAACTGTGGTTTGATTTATAACGTATATGCTTTTAGATATCGTGCCTGAACCGATCAACTCTTGATATAGGAAATGTTCAAAACATTATCCAACAATACAAAATTATATCCTTCTTTATCTAAATAAAGAGTCCGATATGATGTTGTATATCAGGTTCGGTATCTAATAACATTCGTTCAGAATCAATGTATTAGGTAATACAGGATGATAACTGCCAACAAGCTTGGCTGCAACACTTGCACATGTTTCCAACTCTTGAAACTTATCACCCGTTCCCATTTCTCTACCTTTCTGTAGCCCATGTAACATATTACATATGTGCGATCCTGATCCGGTACCTCATACCCAGGACGTAGAGGATACTGAGAAACAGTTCTCGGTAATGAACATACCCGAAGAAAATGCATCAGCATGTACTTTCTTCGTTTGGGCGGCACGAGAATCCTAGTATTCCCCTATTTCCTGCTCGGTCTTATACCATTTATAAGTTGGAGCGGGACCAACGTTTCCCAGCGCAGTATAACAAGCGGGTTCGGTCAATACATCCGTATTATTATTTTGATTAAGGCGTGACATGGTCGCTACCTGGAGAGAGAGAGAAGAAAACACTCAGCGCATGCTCTTGCAAGATTAGATTGGTTTTTAATTTATTTAATTAGGATTACTCCCACTGTTTTAGTCAAATCTTCCTTCAAATCCTAAAAGGAAAGACTAGCCGGGATTAAATACACCCTATAAGTTCGCCAATCTTTCAGCCAGGCCAGTGCCGGTACTTTGAGGGAGGTTCCCCGTGCTTTCGCACGGACCTAATAAACCTCATTTTTCCAGAGGTGTAACCCCGTTGACACCTTTCTAAACACCTTCTTGATCGGCAAATTGTAATGTGCAAAACTCTCCCACGAGTAACTCTTACTCGCAGTGGGTATCGGGATTCAACTATCTCATAGGAGGTATGCAATCTCATTGCAAATTTCAACACTTGAAATTCCAGATAATATTTTACCCCTAACCTCCTATGACCTTGACGGAGGCCAACAAACCTTAGGCTGCTAGTCAAGTGCAACCCATCATTTCTTGATTAAATTAAACCCATCCGCACGACCCTTGACGGAGGCCAACAAAGTCACACGACTACCTTAACTCAATTGCATCATATGCTTATGTAGATAAGCATAAATAGCTACCGCACACTACGCCTTGACGAAGGCCAACAAACGTAGCACGAATACTATGAAGTACTTATCTGAAATGACGGAGGGCTACGACAGGTTTTTAAGAAAACCTTTTGCGTAATGAACTTGATATCGTTGTAGAATCAAATGATTTAAAATGGAGTGTTTTTGAGGCTTTTACTAGTTTCTCTAAAGA
Source organism: Agapanthus africanus (assembly GCA_030015575.1). NCBI lineage: Eukaryota > Viridiplantae > Streptophyta > Magnoliopsida > Asparagales > Amaryllidaceae > Agapanthus > Agapanthus africanus. The sequence continues at coordinate 979,696,047 of CM057337.1, forward strand.
TATCACTCCCGGTGAAGGGATCGTCAGCTCTTTCCTCATCGAATGAGGTGCAGGATATTCACAATACCACTATGCAAAGCAAAAACTATAAAAGAAATCAAAAGACAAACCGAGTTTGTATCATCTTCTAGTTTCGCTAAAGAGGTCACTCCCGGTGAAGGGATCTCGACTCTTTCCTTATCGAATAAGGTGCTGGATATTCTACAAGGAATACCGCTATGCAAAGCAAGAACTAGAGCTACCAGTTTTCGAGACAAGTTTCTACAACATCTTTAGGTTTCTTTTATTTCATTAATCTCATTAATGAAGTCCCATCATTTTAAGTTACCTAAACATTATAGATAAATACAACGTACGCTTATGACATCCGCATTCGCCTCGATATACCCTCGTGCACCGTTAGGTTAGGTAATTAACGGCAGAGCGGGGCAGTGCTAGCGCGAGTGTAAAACATAAACGTCTATATAATATATCATATATACTATATCCTGTATTCATCTCATCAATATATCAAATGATCACATCACAGATATCGCAGCAGAAAACAACATATGAAATATTGGATATACTAGGATTTCTGTGTTTTAAATTAAGCCAGTATAAAACACGGATTCCACGGTCATGATGAATAGCCAATCCCACACCCCTAGACCCCTACGAGAGCGGCAAGCAACCCTACCAATTCTAGAGTTAGGAGACCCGGTCTCGACTCCTCGAGATGGTCTCCCACTGGACCCTAGAACCTGGTTACTTGTTCTCCCCGTCTTGGGTCTATCCTAATGCGGAAAAGTAAATAATATACAATGGTGACATCATCCTCAACCCGGAAGTGCCCCAATAAAATAATATTACATACAATGAATTTTACATGAATGAAAATGAAAAACTCTCATCTCATATAAAACCCCTGACTATTCAATCACGACGATCCAATATAATATATCACAGCAACACATAACATCACATGTCATCAACGTAAGTAAATATGCGTATCCCAATTGTCGTTGACATATAGCACCGAAATCGGTGATACACCACATATTACACTTACGGTCGCAGAAAAGAAAGTGAAAAACTACAACAGTTGGAATCCGCAACCACCTTAGACATCTATGCATAACCAAATGAATTCCTTAGACATCTCATGTCTAACAATTATAAACCCCGCATTTTAGTCTCGATCTAGAAAACACTTTTCAATATCTAGTCGGGCAAATCAACAAGATTCTCGACATCCTGATCGAATGCTCGTCGGAAACTTTAGTAGACGGCCGCACCCCCCGTTGCCGTCGACGAAGTGCACTAAGACGGAACACCGCTGTCGCGAGCACCCGAAAGGATGCTTTTGGTGACGGGGTTCTCCTATAGTCACTTGGTCGGTGCTATGGGGTGTGGCTATCTATTAAGTTTACCCGGCGAGTATCCGCATACGCTACGTGATTGCGACAGACTTTTGATCACATCAAAATTCCGTGGCAACCGATCAAATGAGACTAAATTGCTAGATTTATAACATTCAAATTAGTTATCTCATAACTACTTTTGTGGATTCCAAATATTGTATCCCATCACATGAAATCCGGACGCCATTAAACTTTTCGATCGATTCATCAAAGTCCCACAATTTTCCGACAGCTCAACACTTGAGCACAGTTCAATAATACCCAGAATATGCCACATTACCTATGCACCAGCCGTAGAAGGGCTAACCCAAGCCTCACTCATGTCGCCACAGAACTACGGCAAACCCTAGGGTTTGACCGCGGTTCCGCGATCCAAAAAAGTCGAGTTAGGATTTCATTCTTCTAGAGAGTTCATAGAATCACTTGCATGTTTTTCCGAATACGTTAAACTTGGAAAAATGGGTTTTTGACATTCGATCGAACTTTTTAACTTCGCCTAGATAATATGTGAATAACCCAAAATAATATTAAAACTAAGAATATGAAACACTCCGAATTGCTTATAGTATAAGATTACATCACATGCAAAATTAGCAAAAACAAACAACACCTGAAACACCAAAACCCAGTCTCTGGAACACACCCAAAAATTTAACCCATTCCCTCACAATTCATCCGAGGTCGCAGGAATCCCTGGGCATGTCGCCGGCCATTTTCCGAGGAGGGGGGTGAAATTTCTTGTGTATTCATGTTGCATCTCATACAACATTCTGCACTTGTTTAAAAAAATTTCTGAAAGCTTTTTAAAATCGACAGAAACTTGAGTTTCCGTGTTTTAAGTTTAGTAGTATTTCGGTTTCGTAATCTTAACAAAATCAGTATAAATTTCTAGTATGGCTCTGATACCACTGCAGGGTTACCTAGTATGGCAGCAAGGTTTCGGAAGGTATCGTCTATGCCAAATTCAAATTTTGCCGTTCTAGCTAACCCTAACCCTAGAATCGTATACTAGAAATAGACGGACTATTATGAAAACAACTTCGCATATGAAAAGTGAGCAAGGAATACAACCTTTATAGACCGGTCCTTCTCTTCAATAGCTCCATGTAGTAGTTCCTTCGCTGCGATCAAGAAGTTCCGGACTCTAGAGAGGCTCCGATGAAGAAACAAACGTGCTTGGTTCGAAGTCTTCGAGGCCGAAGATGATCTACGTCGAGGAGACACTAACCCAAGCTATCTCTTCTCTAATCATGGAACTAGCGAAGCAAATACCCTATACTAAATGTCAAGTGGTAGAGGATGATGAGGTAGGAATTTTGCTCACATTAGAAATCATTTTCTCACTCAAAATCATCATTTTTGAAAAAAGCTAGAAAGCTTTTGTCAAGAAGAAGAAGAAGAACAAGTTGTGATGAAAATGAAAAATTGTTGAGGTTAGAAATGCAAGCGAGGGTTAAGCATGTCATGCATAACCCTTGTAGAGAGTTAACCATGAGCTAGGGTTAAAGGTTAGGTCAAAAAATATCTTAAGCTAGACAAAGAAAATGGACAAAATCAAAGATGCTTACAAGCTTCTACAAACTTTCAACAAATATCAACCATGACAATTATCCATAATATTTGAATTACTTAATGATAAAATTTAAACCCTAATCTTAACCCTAGCATGGTTTAACCCTCATTAACCCTAGTTGCGTTTGTAACCTAGCATGATACATTTAACATATATCACATATATATCAATGTATCCAAAGTGAGAAAAGAAATCTTAAGTTAGCTAATATTAGTTAATGTAATGTAATATATCAAATATATAATTATACATTAAATTATTAAATCAACACTTGATTTAATAATCCGGCTATATCACACATAACCGACTAATATCATAATGTAACATCTTATCGAATCAACACTTGATCCGATAACCCGGCTATATCACATATAACCTATCATGTAACACATCGCGAGAATAGAATGTGGTATCACATATCGCATTAATCTCGGTCCCGCACATATCACATATGTGCTCCTACTCCGTTTCGCTTGAGCCAGGAAACCCCTTTGTAGGACTCTAAAGACTCGTCAATACGCCGGCAGTAGGTGATGATCATATCAAACACCTACAAGCCGCAAGCTGTCTGCTAAACGTAACGACCATCCGGGTATTGAGTGATCAGAAGATCAACAAGCAAGCCTGCTCACACTCCTGCAAGTCCAATCAGTAACACTACCGTACAGTCCGGTCTCTTCATCTGATATGTCGTATATCTCGTCTAGGAGTGGTAAACGTCAGACCCCAGTAACTCGATAAGTCGTGTCGATATGAGGCTCATAACGGGTCGAGAAACTACTGATAACACTTTCCAGTATATCTCTGAAGCAACCCTGGCCAGGGACTTCCTGTTATAGCCAATCGAGCACATCGTAACATCAACTCCCAATACCGGGAGAGAAGAAACCCCTCCTATCGCTCATTGCCTCCATATGATTCGGGACTGTACCCAAAAGCCACCGTTTTGCACGTTCTCTTGAACGTGGTAAGGTAGAAATTAAAGCACAGTGGGAATCACACAAGACTCTATGACGATCTCGGGTCTACAGACTAACCTGTACCAGTGTCACTAGAGAACTGCCATCTGACGTGAGGTATAATACCATCTAGGAGTTCTCGGCGAGTCCGTCCAGTGTACCAAGTCTCCACTGAGCACCCGTATACTGTCTCTGATGTCAAACACCAATGGATATGTGATCATCCATCGCCCATCTATATGGGTCGAGAAGCTATACGCTAGTCTACTCTGGTATATCGATGCCCTGTCTCGATACACCCACGACTAGGAACATTTGAAGGATGTACTTAGAAACTACACTGTCCCCACTAGTATGATCTGCATCATAATCCTGCTAGTCAAGTACTCATCTTAAGGGCTTTATCAACATGTAATATAGAAACTATCAGTGTACATGTTAAGATAAAGAGCAACCAGATAGCATACTATCATATCGAGCAAGAAAGTCCTCCATGTATATGTCCAAGCATCCACTACAATATACATCGTATGTACAGTAATAGCCTCTAGGGCATACATATAACTAACAAGCATTTGGTTGGACAATGACTGACATCAAAGGGATTAGTCCCTTAATTGTTGAACATCATATACATTTGATGGATGAAGCCAAACCAACCCGAGACCCATAAAGACGGTTAAACCCCATCATGAAGGAGGCGATAAAGAAAGAAATCGTCAAGTGCTTAGATAGTGGTATAATTTACCCAATATCTGATAGCCAATGGGTAAGTCCTATTCATGTAGTCCCTAAAAAGTCTGGCATCACGGTCATAACCAATGAGGCTATTGAGTTAATCCAAACATGCACCCAAAATGGGTGGCGCGTATGTATTGATTATAGGAAACTCAACGCCGCAACGAGGAAAGATCACTTCCCTCTACCTTTCATTGACCAGATGTTAGAACGATTAGCTGAACATGAATACTATTGTTCTTTGGACGGATACTCTGGCTATAACCAGGTCCCCATCGCCGAAAAGGATCAAGATAAAACCACATTTACTTGTCCTTTCGGTACTTTTGCTTATAGACGCATGCCCTTTGGGTTATGCAACGCTCCCGCTATATTTCAGCGGTGTATGATGGGGATATTCTCAGACATGGTTGAGAATTTCCTGAAGATATTTATGGACGATTTCTCCATATTCGGGGACTCCTTTGAGGACTGTCTTTGTCATCTCGACGCAGTTCTTACCTGCTGTAAGAATAAGAACTTAATTTTGAATTGGGAAAAATGTCATTTCATGGTCTAAGAAGGTATTGTCCTTGGACATATAATTTCACGAAAAGGCATTGAGGTAGACAAAGCTAAAATAAATATCATCCATAAACTCCCTCGTCCTAAATGCGTCAAAGATATACGATCCTTCCTTGGTCATGCAGGATTTTATCGGAGATTCATTAAGGACTTTAGCAAAATTGCTAGACCCTTAACTCTTCTCTTGGCCAAGGATACTAAATTTCACTTTGATTCGGATTGTGAGGCTGCTTTTGAATCACTTAAAAGATCTCTCACTACAGCCCTCGTTCTATCATCTCCGGGTTGGAATCACCCGTTCGAGCTTATATGTGATGCATAAGATTTTGCTATTGGTGCAGTCTTAGGACAACACATTGATAAGATGCCACATGTAATTTACTATGCAAGTAGGATCTTGAACGATGCACAAATTAATTACACAACTACCGAGAAAGAACTCTTGGCAGTTGTATCTGCATTAGAAAAATTCAGGCCCTACTTGATTGGCTCGCCAATAATGGTTTACACTGATCACTCTACCCTACGACACCTTTTATCGAAGAAGGATGCTAAGGCCAGGCTAATACGTTGGATCCTGTTGTTATAAGAATTTGATCTTGTCATCTGAGACAAGAGTGGATGTGAAAACGTAGTAGCTGACCATCATTCACGCATCTCTTCTTCACCAACGTTGACCATGCCGATAAATGACTCATTTCCTGACGAACAGCTCTTGACCGTATCCTGCGAACCTTGGTTCGTGGATATTGTGAATTATCTAGCGACGTGACTTATTTCTAGCAATTGGTTGAAACAAGACAAACTTCGATTTCTATCCCAAGTAAAATACTTTTACTGGGATGAATCTTATTTGTTTAAGTATTGTTCCGATCAAATCATTCGCAGATGTGTCCCTAACGATGAATTCAAGAGTGTGTTATCATTTTTTCATGATCAAGCATGCGGCAGTCACTTTGGTTCTCGAAAAACGGCGGAGAAAGTTTTGCAATGTGGCTTTTATTGGACAACATTATTTAAAGATGCATATGATCATTGCAAAACTTGCCCGCGGTGTCAACACTTGGGTCGGATTTCACGTAGAAATAAGACGCCGCTCCAACCTATCTTAGTTGTGGAGATATTCGACGTTTGGGGTATTGATTTTATGGGCCATTTTCCCAACTCTTTTGCAAATTTATATATCTTGTTAGCGGTTGATTATGTCTCAAAATGGGTGGAAGCAATACCGTATCGCACTAATGACAACAAGGTTGTTATTAAGTTCCTTAAAGAAAATATCTTTTCGCGGTTCGGAAACCCCCGCGCTATAATTAGCGACAACGGGACGCATTTCTGTAATCGGTCTTTCGAGGCTTTGATGCGGAAATATGCAATTAACCACAAACTTTCTATGCCCTATCATCCCCAAACAAGCGGGCAAGCTGAGATCTCAAATAGGCAGATCAAGCAAATTTTGGAGAAGACGGTTTCTAAAAACCGTAAATATTGGTCAACCAAATTGACGGATGCTTTTTGGGCATTTCGTACCGCTTATAAGACCAATCTTGGTATGTCTCCATACCGCCTTGTGTTTGGGAAGGTATTCCACCTTCCTGTCGAGATCGAACATAAAGCAATGTGGGCTATCAAAGAGCTAAATTTCGATTTTGATCAAGCCAGCAGCTATCGGAAGCTGTAATAGAATGAGCTAAGCGAACTCTGTGATGAAGCTTACGATAATGCGGTGATAGTAAAGAACCGGACTAAAGTGTTTCACGATAAAAACCGTTTATTAAAACTTTCACACCGGGACAACAAATCCTTCATTACGATTCCCGTCTCCATCTTCATCCGGGTAAGCTTAAATCTCGTTGGAAAGGACCTTTTGTGGTGCGGTATGTTACCCGCACGGGACAGCAGAAGTTGAAAATATTAAAAACGGTTCAATTTTTAAAGTAAATGGGCATAGATTAAAACCGTATTTTTCTGCTGACCCAGCTGAGGAGCTCCTGTTTTTAAAGGAGCCGCTTTATCATAACTAAATTTCCTCCACCTCACCTCCATATTTCGGTAACATTGTCTCATTTTAAGAATGGAGATGAGTGATAAAAGACTTCACTGAATATCTGTGCATGCCAAAGTACAAGTTTGGGGTAGTTTTCATTTGACTGTTATTTTACCCCTCTTAATTTCTCTCCCTAAGTCTACTGGTCGATACATTCAAAAAAAGCCATCAGTGAGGACACTGCTGAAAACAGGTTTGGGTGGAAGGTTTGTATTCACTAAACTATCTTTTGGCACCTGACACTATACAAATCTTTTTTTATATAATAAAAGAGTAGAAATTGAAAAATTGCATATGAAAAATAGGAAAAGTTTAAGAAAAGCATGAAAGTTAGATGTTTTCTTAAATGAAACTAGTAATTAGTAGTTATGAGCCGTTGTCCCAAGGGTTAGTAAGATGAAGGAAATTACTAATCTGTGGATAAAATTAAGTCTTAAAAATAGTCCTTATTCTTGACGCCAAATATTTGAACGTTGATACCCTACTATACGCACTTAAACACATCTTGAAACTCGGGATAGTAGAGGATACCTTGAAATTCTCTTGTCTAAAAGCCTTAGTATGAAAAAAAAGTATAAATGGTGAAGAAAAAATGAACACTGGTTTTTTAATTACCAAGGCAGCATAAAAAAATATAGCGAGGATGCTTTACCGCCTAGTGTCTTAGACTAACTGCTTTGGAAGCCACTGCTAAGCCTTGGGTGTTGCAAAACGAGGAATTACGCCTAAATGCGCAAGCAAATTTTGTAATCGGTCGGTTAGTACCTCAAGAATTATTAATGGTCGCATGAAGAATGTGTGAGCAATTTCATCAAAATATTCACCAACTATAAAGCACTTTGGAAAATGGACAAGAGTATGATAGCTTGAATTGAATTCTCTATGTGTAAGGATGTCTTTTACACACACGTAGAGGTATATGATCAATGTTTGGAAGAAAGTTAGGGAGGAAGACTAAAGCGATGTTTTGTTGAGAGATGATTTGATTTCTAACATTTTTTCATGATCATTAAGATAGGGCTCATAACAACTGAAAAGATGGTATAGTTGGAAACTCTTATTTTCAAGTTCTTTCTTTTATAATTCTTATCTTTATATATAACTTTCACTATCTTTCTTTTATAGGATTTTGTGGGTGTAATCCGCTGAAAACCCTCAGGAGACAACACTCCTCCTACTAGGGACACCTAGAGGTTTAACGGCTTGTTGCACGTGCTCAGTGCAATCGTGTTGTCTACGAAAATGTGCTGCTTAGGTTTTTCTTTTTCTTTTTCTCCTTCTCTTGAATAACTAGTTTGCTCGGGACGATCAAAATTAAGTTTGGGGGTATTTTTTCAGTCGAAAATATTGTGCATTTGATATGACATTTTCCATACTATTTCTATATAACAAAAGATGTTTATTATAAATATGACACATATGAGGGTTTATCTGTAAAAATACTATTTTCATGTGTTTATATATTATAATTAACATTATGAAGAAAAATGTAAGCATATAATATCTATATAATATTTAGTCCATTTAAATATGCTTACCTTATCAAATATATTTAACCAATTTTCTAAAACTATAATATCATGTCAAATGGTTAAGATAATAACTCAATAAAAATAAATTCTACTAACATTATTTATTGAGTTATTGTGCAGAAATTATATCAGGACTGAAATCAAGGAAATTCGAGTTGGCGAGATCAAATCTGTCAAAATATTCAAGTAAATCGAAGAAAGATATTCTGGCAGAGACTACGAGATGATTTCAAGATTCCAGATGTCAAACAGTTTACATATGTCACCAGAAGAGGCCAACAGAAATATAAAATCAAGACCCTCCTAATCCACCGCGGATCCGCGGCCAAACCCACTAAATAGTCGCGGTTCCGCCGCACGTCTGAAGATCTAGGGCTTAGGATTTTCAGGTTGGGATCCTAACAACTAGTTATCATGTTAGGAAACTAGGGTTCTGGCTCTGTGACTATAAATAAGGACCGAGAGCCTCTTGGAAAAATGATCAAAACCGACATGATCACGAAGTCCACGACGGCTCAAGAATCCTGGTTGATCATCGACAGTTCATCTACCTCCTTAAGAAGAGATTGAGAAGCAAACTAGGGTTTTGTAATCATTTTCTAAAGGAACAAAGTGTACTTAATATTGTTAATTAATAAAGATAGTTTTATTCTATTGCATTTTATTTTCTTCATGATTTCTATCTTTTCTTTTCCTAACATGTGCGAGTAATTCTCCGCTTGTTAGAGTTTGTAGGATTATGGTAGATTAATAGATGATGAAGATCTTTAAACTCTTTTTACGTCCTATAAAGTTTATAAACTTTACCAAAAGAATCATTAACATTCTAATCGGACGCGGTACCAATTCATTGGGAGCCACGACCGTGATTAGAGATTAGATTAACGATTATTTTGGTAAAGGCTAGATATGAACGGAGATCCATATCAAGCTAGGGGTTAAGAGTGGGAACCCTTTTCCCTCCAGAAATCCTAATCTACATGCATCACTATCGATCTAATTTTAAATTTATTAAAGGATAAGAGGAGTAATCTTTAAATAATCATCCATGACTAATAAATCTTAATGAACCCTACAAGCCCCCTTCTAATATAAAACCTACATCCGTAGTTAATCTTGATCTATATCCTGCATTTGTGTTTGACTTGGATCTAGAATATACAACCATTCTTCACCATTCTTTATTCTTCCCATTTTTCAACACGTCTAAACTAAGATTAAAAGATTAAACGTTTTCCTTAGGACGACCCGTACTCATCTCGGTCTAGCTACACGTGACACCGTTATTGATTGCGGTTATTCTACAAACACTTAATCAAACAATTACATACCATGTTATGTAACTTCTATTTGTATTTTTCGTTTAAATATCACAAACTTTACATATGATATCTTTTAAGTATTTAGCTCGGCATACCTTTAGAAAACCTCACGAAGTAATGACCTACCTCCCACATACACACATCTTGACATTGCACGATTCGCTTGAAAACAATATCTTATGGCAAATACGGCTTTTCAAATAAATACCTTAAACTATTAAAAACCGTATTTCTTTAAATTATATGATTACATTCCTTGCGATTATTCCTCTACAACCCATTTTGGGAAACCCGATCGGGATAGTGCGGGTTATCTTACATCCTCGGGACTAGTAAAGTGAGATGCAGACCTCCTCACGGAGCATACGATCTTGATAGAATTTTTAAACAATTTTTAAGAAAAACGAGGATTTCTATTTGATAATAAAGAGTTATCTTTTAATAAATATATAAATATTATCAAAACACATATTTTTAAGATATTATTAAATTCCACGTTTTCTAAACAAAATAAAAGAATAATAAGTTTCATGAAAATACCATCAAGAATCCATACAAGTCAACTTTACACTAAAATACCATGTATTATTCAAGGTAGGTATTTATTCACTAGAATACCTCACTTTTTAAAATTACATCCATGAAAACCCTAAATACGGTAAATAAATACTTGAGGCTTATTTTGAAAGTATACTAAAAATATTTTTCATAAAACTCTCTCAAGTTATATTAAATTTACATTAAAGACCCTAATAAATATAGGTTTAAGCGGGACCAATTCTCTTGAGACTCGGGGAGCTGGAGAAAGTGGGTGCTTGCCTGGTAGAAAACTAAAACTGGGTTATCAATGGTAATTGTCTTGGAAAAAGACAAAAATCCTGTCGTTTATGTGCAGCAGTTACCGATAACTCCTAATCCTAATTCAAGACTTAAATCTGTTTAAGTGTCTGACTCAATCTGAGTATCAGTCTAATTTGAATACAATCCAAACATGAATCTAATCATATATCTAATTCAACATGAATCCAATGTATCAAACATGAACACTTGAAAATGAATACCGAACAATACGAACATGCAACATGACGTGAATCGACCGAATCATGGATATATCTTGACTTGATTACATGACTATCCGTTTACATCCTGAACCGTTTACATGAACAACTTATATCATAGTTTCGGCAAGTCCTATACTATAACTCATTACAATCAATACAATATGCATTACGAGGTTTTTAAAGGGGTAGACTGGTACGGAATGTGTTAAAAATGGCACGAGATGATTACTAAAAGACATAGATAAACATCCATTGCCGTTGTTTCGTGGCTATTGACGGAGCCTTGTACTACGGGTTACCTTAGTCCACGGGAAAAGTTGAACTCCTCTCGTATACACTGATATATTCTGTACCGAGTTATAAACAACTACGTTAGTATAACAAAAACAGATAAATTATCAGATCTATTCCTTTTACTTGATCTATCTCTCTTTTGGGACTTACCGAGCGATTGTTCGCTGACGACATTCGTATCTCTTCTTTCTTTGAAATGTTGTCAGGAGGACCTGACTCTCAGGAGATCGAGCCCAGTCAGGAAGATTTGGAGCAGTTTGCAGAGAAGCCAGAGTTCTAGTTCTTACTTGTACTTACTTTTCTTTTCAGTTCATATACCATTGTTTACGCATCGCTTTCCATTATTGTATTTTACTTTCCAGTTGCATGTAAAGAATGAATATAAATAAAAGTTGTTGTTTCATTACATCTCTTGCCATTCTTGTGTTTTTCTTTTATATTGTTTATTTACGCTTAACGTGTTTACTTCTGAGTAAATACGCTGCGGCCTCGCCACGTCTCCTTTCCCATACACCGGGAAACGGGGCGTGACATACACAATGCAGTTTTTTTTATAAAAAAAACATTCTCGAAAAGCGAGTTCTATTAAAATGCACAACAGATTTAAATCTGTTGAAAGGGTATTAAAACCCTAAAAAAGAAAAATGCTCGAGAACAGAAGGGGAATAAAATTCCCACAAGTCTCTGGACCTCTCAAAGCTAAGCACTATAAGATGGAATTAAATTTCTTTAATAATGGTATTAAATCCCAGAAACCCCCATGGTGGGGAAACAAAGAAAATGAAATTAAATTCCAAGGATTCTTAAAGATCGGTGATAGGGAAAACCTTAAGAGGAGAACTAACAATCCTCATAACCCTAAGGTCTACTTTCAAAAAAGTGTGTTTTTGGATTTCTAAGAGATCAGTTCCAGAAAAGAGTAAAGCTCTATTGATAGATTTAAAATCCAAAGAAAAAAGGGGGGGTTTCCTAAGTGGTGAATGTCGTTCATGATCCTTACCCCAAAAAAAGAGGGAGTTTTTGCAGAGTTTAACTCTAAAGTTTTATGGACAGAGAGCTAAGCTCTGAGAGGAGAATTAAATTCTCAAGAAAAAATTAAGGAAGAAGATGAAGAAACGGTGATCATCTAAAGGGCCAAACACCCCATTTATAAGGCCTATTGGGGAGCGGTTTAGCTTTCTGTTCCCCCAGACAATCCAACGGTTGTAAGGATGGACAGCGTTGCACTCACGTGCAAGCCACGTGAGAGCAATGCTGAGGGGCATTTGTTCCCTCATAAAAGGAGAGAAAATGGGAGAAAATTTCCCACCACTCCTCACGTTTTAAACACGTGAGCACCTATATGCAAAGCATATAGGCGCTGCAGTTAAAACAACTCATAGGCTAAATAAGCCTCACGTGTTAAACATGCGTGCGTTTATATGCAAAGCATATATGCGCTGCAGTTAAAATAACTCATAGGCTAAATAAGCTTCACGTGTTAAACACGTGAGCGCCTATATGCAAATTATATAGGCACTGCAATCAAACAATTGATAGGCTAAACATGCCCCACGCGTTAAACACATGAGCGCTCATATGAAAACCATATGAGCACTTAAAATAAACAAGCCAAAACCCACGCTAAAGATCACGTGCTAAACACGTGAGTTCTCTTAACACATAAATTGGCAGCACTCACATGTAAAGCATGTGAGCGCCGCAATTTTAAAATACTCACATCTGATTCTATGTGATAGAATTAAAATCTATTTGGGAAATATTTTCCCTGATCTTTCTTATATGGAAAGATTTTTCTAACAGAGAATCTTGAATTTAAAATCCAATTGTGATAAAATATCACCAATTAAACCATCTGATAAGATTAAATTCTACGTGGGAAATATCTCTTTGATCTTTCTCAAACTAGAAAGATCTTCTCTGTTAAACAGAGAACTCTTGAATCAAAGATCTAACAGTGATTATAAAATCACCCACCGATCATCTGATAGAATGAAATTCAATCTTAGGAAAAATATTTCATAATCTTGTTAAATAAACAAAAAAACTTCTCTGTTATACAGAGAGCTTTCGGATTAAAAATCCAACGGTTAATAAAATTCACCAATTGATTTAAAAGATCAATTTTAATTGATTATGAAATCAATCATGATCTCTCAATCATAGATTTTCTGAACAAGTTGATATTTTTTCTTCTCCTATAAATAGGAGTAAAGAAGACAAGAAAAAAAAACACCGACAAAGGAGAGAACATCCCACAAGCTTCTACAAAAAAGAATACAATGAACTCTTGAGAGAAGAGAGAATTTAATTCTCATAGAAGAAGACTTTCCTCATTGAAACCCTAGGCAAAGAAAACACAGATATCATATTGTCTCTCCTTTGTCTATATAAAAGTTTAACCTTTCATATAAGAACATAGTTTTTCCTCTGGTTGAGATTTGCAGAAGCAAAACTCCTTACAAGTTGAGAATTTAATTCTCATCGGCGAGATTTTGTTCTGCAGATTCAAAAGTTAGAGGAAAAGAACTAGGTTAAAGAAATAAAGAAAGAGAAAGAACAAGAACATATATGAATTTAATTCCTCAAAAAGAAAAAATTAGGGTTTAACCCTACATAAAGAACTTGGTCCTTATAAAAGTATAAAAGAACTTAGTTCTTCAATAAAAAAAATGATGATGATCCATGATCTTCAAAACCGAAATCTTGATGATCATCCATGACTAAAATTGTCATTAACGGAAATCAATATTTCTGAAAACAAACAAAATGAATAACTTGACGTCTCATTAGTACTTAGCACCGTTATGGAGCCTCACATGTTTCCCACGTGAGTGCTTAAAACATGCAAAAGAAAAGCTAAAACTGCCTCACGTGCTTCCCACACGGGCACGTGAAGAGCAAAGAAAAAATCCTTTGTCAATTAAGCAGCCATCAAATAAAACCCCATAAGAAAGTAGTCACGTGAAATACACGTGAAACACTCTTGGAAACCCAAGTGCTTAGCACTTCTGTAAAAAGAGGGGAGGTGAACAAATGAAACCCAATGCTCAGCACTCACGTGCTTCCCACGTGACTACCATGCAAAGTGCTCAGCAATTTAAGATTAGTCAAAATGTCTAAAGTGCTTCGCACTGATTGGGGCAACGCTCATATCTGAGCGCCTCACGTGTTTCACACGTGAGCGCTGTATGCCTTAGTGCTTAGCACTTTTGGCAAATTATGGCAACTTTGGCTAAGTTTCTTAAGATTAAATCTTTTTGTTTTTTAAATCAATCGAGCCCATATGCTCTCGATTTCCAAGGTCTCAAATATGACCAAAAATTCTTCAGTCCACAACAACCCCTTTTCCCTCAAATACGGGATTTGGTTTAAGGGTACATCTTTTCACACCTCTGATACATGTCGTTATAATTCTTCAACGTCTTCAGAGAGGTGGCGGGTCCCGACGATCAACAACTTCTTTCGTTGATGCACTTCCAAATTGACGTGGATGCCCCAAATCGGATCGTGTCCCAAATTGGGCACGTTCCATATCAACATTGTTCACTTCGTCACGTAACAAATACGCACGCGCGCAAAATGAATGTCCGACCGAGAAGTCCTTAAACTAATTATTCGCCTCAAATATGGCGATAATGGAACTAAATGTCCCTAAACTAATATTCGTCCCCAAAATGGGAACGTTGGACCGAAATATCCTTAAACTAATATTTGCCTCAAACATGGAAATAATGGACCTTGATGTCCTTAAACTAAAACAATTGGGCCTAAATGCTCATATGTTTAAATTGACCTTAATCCCAAATCAGTTTAACGGAACTTAAATAAACCAAACCTTAATCTAAAAATATACGGATTTGGACTAATCGGCACCCTACGGGCGATGACATAAACTAGTCTCCGTATACAATCCATGAGAAACCAAAACAAATAAAAACACACACGACACGAAGTGAACTTCTGGAGCAGGAGAAAGTGGTTATCGCAATGCAGTAACGTAATTAACTGCAAAGGCTTGCTCCTGCAGGAATAAGCGTCTCCACAATCAAAAAATCCTCATAAACGAGGGGGAATCTGATAAAGTCTGCTACAACGGCCGCATCCGTCCAAACCTTCGATATATGGTGCCATAAATCAACTTGGTATCTTCGGAGAGGTGGACGGATAAATCCAAATAGCATCTGCCCCCAGATTTAGGCTAGATGACCCATCTCCAGTTCGTCTCCGTTTCCGGCGGTAAACAGAGGCGATTCGATGGTTATCCTGCAATTTGTTACTTGGAAGTCTAGGAGTGGTCTAGTTGGACTTTGAAGATTCTAGCTCTAGGTATTATTTGTGCATATTGTGATTGTGTAGCATTTAGTCCCATAATTTCGTATTTTTTTTCTAAAACCGAATAAACAATTTCAAAAACTCCAAAAAATAATCAAAAAATTCAAAAATTTATAAAGATTCACCCACCTTCGACCCTCCCTACCTTTTCACTCTTTTCATAACATGGGTACCCCAAAACAACTAACTCTTGCCGAACTTTGGTACCCAAAACCAGACATTTCTTTATACGGTTTTTACTTTGGTCGAACTTCAAACGATCCATCCATGCCTAAAATTTCTTTAAGAGATCGGATAGACGCATCTAGGACCAACAATTGGACACCGCAATCCACGTCATATCAAACCATTTCAAACTTTCACCCCTTCTCATGTTGATATCCCTTCTGAGAGTCATGTTGCGACTCCAAAACCCATGTCCATTACTGACAGAATTGAACAATCCCGTAACCGATCTTTCATTCCTTTCACAACTCCAAATTCGTTAGGACAACAATTCCAATCACCTTCTTATCATAATATTGATCCTAATCCTATCCATTTTTCACATCCATTCAATTTTTATCAATCCTACCCGACTTTTACATCTTCTCTAGACATTGCTTCTAAACAGCCATTTGGGAGTTTCACGTATCCAAACAAGTTTGAATCTTGTACTGAAACCCCTTCACAGTCGATGATTACTCTTGAACAGTCATTAGAAGAATTTCGGGTCGCGTCGTGCGAACAAATGACGGATTTGAATGCGTCCATGGCCACCCTCATACAACCTAACGACCGGCAGCTAATATCCAATTAGCTCCGAATTTTCCAATGTATGATGAGGCAATAGGACAATTTGAGGATTTGAATAGTGAGAGTGAGCAGTGCACCCTTCTAAATAAAACCTACCCATTCCAATTGAATTCCACAACTCCTGTTTCGAATGTCTATCGAGTGTCCCAAATGAATCACCAATTGAAGATAGAACGTTTGATGAGTTGTGCGAGTATGTAGTATTTGATTTACCCGATTGTGAAGGTTCCATTTCAAGTGAATCCAATCCCAATCCCTTTGATTTCTACACCTCCATCCTAGAACCACAATTGATTGAAATCCATGCTCTTGATGAGGTGTCTGAGAAATTTGACTTTCACTCGATTGAGGATATCGACGCTGGGAATATTTTGGATGATGAACCCACAGGTTTGGATGCATTTTTCTCACCAATTCATCATGTCCTTTCACTTCCATGTGGTCATCATCCCTAACCATTAACTTTCTTTCCTGGACTCTATATGCGTCTAGATATTGATGATGATAAATGCATGGATGAGCTGAATTATGAGGATATTTTTGAGGATGAACCAGTTTTACTAGATGAGTCGGATTTTCAACTCATTATGTCCATTCCATTAACTGTGCACACCGTCCTGAATGTTTAACCGATACCATTCCTCAATCACTTCCCTCCATCCCTTTCGTCGTTCCCACTTCGCTAGCCACCGTATCACCATCATTTTCTACGTCTGGTTCACTAAGTTCGGTCAACCCATGTTTTCTTGCGAATCTTGAGAGGTTTGACTCCATTTCTCAACGTGTTGATAGATTAGTACAATCTATTTTTACACTTCAATTATTACAAATTGTACTAATTTATTCCCTACATTTCCACCCTCAAGTCCGTTTTCCATTTCTTTTTCCCCTCCGCCATTCATCTCCTCTACCGAGACCGTATCCCGCTTCCATCCACACACGGTCTCGTGTATTCTCCATCTCTTTTTTCCACGTGTTCTTTCACCAACCCAGGCATTATCACGATAATTTTTTTGAATGGTTGGTGTTAACTTTTGGCATGTGTAAGGCCTTGTATAGATTAGTAACGTTCTCTTCCCCCTGACTCTGAACTTAATGCTTAAACAGTGGCACACTGTTTTACTTAAGTTTGAGGGGACCTTTTTGTGTATATATATTTTGTTTGCATTTTTCTTTTATAAAAAAAATAGGGGAGCACCGACAATTTTGACCCTCTTGGTGTAGCACGACGATGAGGATACTGTCAAGTTTAAGTTTAGGGGTATGCTCGGTAAGCTTTCTATTTTCGCATTCATGTGTATATTTTTCATTTGCATAATTATTTAAAAACCCACAAAAATCGAAATTTTTTATAAAAATATAAAAACTTTGTCGTCAAGTTAGCTAGTAAGGTAACTTAGATTTTTTCCGAAAAGTTAGATTAATAGTTTAGAAATAACTAAATCCTAGACTTAGAAATTGAAAACCCTAAAAATAACCCTCCTTCTGTTTAACCTTGATAAATATACGTCCTTACAATTTTTTAGAAGTAGGTAATATTGAGTTCCGTTCTTAAGTTAAGTCGAGATGAAGGGAAAGTATTGAAAGTTTTATTGAAGGATAAATCTGAAAAATAGTTCCCGTTCTTAAATCCAAATTCAGAAATTATATACCCTACAAATCGCACTTACACGTACCTTGAAACTTGAGATAGTAGAGAATACTTAGAAAAACTCTTGCCTGAAAATCTAGCATGAAAGAAAAAACGGTATTTAAAGTTAACCACCAAAAGAGCATTATTGAAAAATATTTTCGGTCTTGAAAGGAAAAGAAAAATAAAAAAAATAAAAAGAAAGGAAAAAAATAAAGTACAAGACCTGAAAACTGTTATTTACGCTTTAAGCTCACACATTCAGTAATCGGTTGTTAGTGCCTCAGGAAGGAAGCAGTAATAGTCACATGAAAGGTGTGTGAGAAAATCCGTCCATCATTAATGAAAAGAAGTAGTATTAAGTATTAGTGCAAGGGTATTATATCTTGAATTGAATTCTTAAGTGTAGGGGTGAAAAATTTACACATGCGTGGGGGTATACGATCGATATTTGGAGGAAAGATAGGGATAAAGAATAAGACTTATATTTTCCGTAAAGATGATAAAAATTCCGGATTGGAGGCTGCGCTTTAGAAGGGAAACTCAAAAGAAACCGAGATCTTTCTAAACTGTCAAAACGTATAAAATTTTAAGTTAAATAAATAGGTGGTGTGAAAAATAAAGGATGGATATTTCTAATTTAGGATAATTGAGTTTCTAAAATAGATACTAAACTGTAGGAGTAGAATCGACGTTAACTTATGAAACCGAGATCTTTCTAAACTGTCAAAACGTATAAGATCTTAGGTTGAATAAATAGGAGGTGTGAAAAATAAAGGATGGATATTTCTAATTTAGGATAATTGAGTTTCTAACATAGATACTAAACTGTAGGAGTAGAATCGACGTTAACTTATGAAATTAGCTTAACAGGATTTTGTGGGTAGTACCCGCTGAAAACCCTCGGGTGAGAACACTCCTCCTATTAGGGACACCTAGAGATTTAATGGCTTGTTACACACGCTAAGTGAAACCGTGATGCCGATGAAAGTGAGCTTATGACTTTTTGTGAATAAATGGTTTTGCAATGGGCGAGCAAAAAATAGGTTTGGGGGTATTTGCTCACTCCAGAATATTGCATTTAATACTGTCCATTTTTCTGCTCGTTTATTTATAGGTAAGTGCTTTTGATCCGTATTTGCTACATATTTACAGGTTACAGGTTCCCAGTCCAAAATAACGCAAATCATGCAAAATCTCCACAGTTATGCAAAAATCCAGAACATCTGCCAAAAAACAGATAAAATCCGGGTTCCGATCATCCACACCCGTCCAGTTCCGCTTACCAGTTCAAGAGACAATACAAATAATTGTGGTCATTCGTGTCTCAGACAAGTACAGAACATAAGAGGGGCAACAAAAAGATCAAGAGGTGCGCGGAGCTCGAGAGAGATAAAGGTCAAAAAGATTAAAAGTGAAGCCATGTTGGACTGTTGAAAATCTGAACCTATTTTGGAACCATTTTGCAATTTGGGGCCTGTAAAACATAAGATAAAAGCAACATGAGGAAGCACAGAAAAGACGAGGCACCAATTCCCCAAAAAGGCGGCGGAACCGCGGCCAAAAGGGGGTTTTGGCAGCGGTTCCGTGGTCGTGACGTGGCATCTTTGGACCGTTTTTCAGGGACATTTTTATAATTATATAATGGCTCGGAATATGAGTCTAGGGTTTCAATCCTCTACCTATAAATACTCCAGTTTGTTGCCAAGCCAAGGATGCTTTTTTCTTTAGTTGAATTAGTGTAGTTTAAGTTGTATCTTCTTCTTTTTTTTCATCCATTCTCCATGAAAGTGTAGTGAGAGCTCCTGAGTGGAAGTTAATAAAGATGAGAGTTATTTTTCTTAACTTGTATTTTCATTTGCTTGTCTTGTAATTTTAATTCCTAGCATAACTTTTATTATTTGTTGTTAAGTATTTGTTGGTTTTCTTTTCTTTTCTTGTTTTTCTTTTCTTCTTATCCGTATTTTCAAGTCATGATATTCGATGGAGTCCTTTGCTTAAGTGAGGGCCCAAGTAGTTAACTTGCTACCATTTTGTAAAACCGTATTTTTCCTTTCATTCTTTCCTTCCTTCTTGTTTTATTTTTCTTTTAAATGTATGAATAAATTCCACACTTGTTAGAGTTAAGGAAGGTTGGTATGAGAGACAGAAAAATTCTTTGTGCTTCTCTTCGCCAAACATCTTAAAATGAACCTAGACCAAACAAACACAACCCTCTCACTTAGACGCGCTATATGTGACATATAGCCATGAACTAAGTCGAGAATTTCTTTGGGCGCACTACAACGTGACATGCAGTTGTGACTTAATTGGATACATGGTTGTGTATGTTTGGCCGAGGGTTGGAAATAAGCGTATGTAGCAGACGGATAAGGGGCACTAGGAATGGATTTAGCATTGGAAAGCTTGCTTAAACTCGCAAATCCCATTCCTATGTCCTCCTAATCCACGCAACTTCCGATTATCCTAATATCAATTTAAGAATGGCAAAAGACATGTACAAGACTAATCCTAACTCTACTAACCAACCTTAACCCTAACAAGTTTACTTGAACATAAAATACGACACTAAGGATAGAATTGAACATACGCATATACACTTGAATTGACTCGTCTAAAACAAGAACGGACATACATACCATCTCTCTGCGGACGACCCGTACTCAACCGGCTAGCTGCGAAGCGAAACCGTCTTGATTGCGGTAAGTAGAACTAATAGAACACGTAGAACACAAAGTATAATTCTGCGACAATCATATTTCCCTTATTGTATTTACTTTCCAGCTGAAAACTCATGTACTTGTAAATATTGGAAGTTAAATGTAATTAAAGATATTTGTTGAAAAATTTACAGCCTATATTTATTCTTGCATTGTTTACTATTTTTTCAATATGCTTAGTATATTTATTTAGTGAATGACCTTTTCTGGATAAATATGCCGCGGGCTTGCGACGTCACCGTTTCCGTCTACTAGGAAGCGGAGCATGACAGATTTTGTTGGTGGCCCATGCAGATCAGTTCCGCATAAAGTCGTAAACAATATACCATAAGAATTAATAAGTTCAACAAACATTTATATTTCTTGCATTTCAAATTCTTTGAATCTATACTAACATATCTTTTATATCAAGGTGATAGAATCCCCAAACAATACCAACACAAACGTCAACGGCAATACTCCACCGCCTACACTACCACCACCACCTACCGTTGCAGCTCCTATCAATGACCAAACTGTACTGCTTGAGGCTATCAAGAGCCTATTGGAGGGTCAGCAGCAGTATACTGCTATCCTTATGAATCGCCCCAAGACGGAGACACCTGGAGTCAAACAGTTTCGGTCCTTACACCCAAAGAACTTCTCGGGTAAAAAGAGTCCGCTTGAAGCAGAAGAATGGGCTCAAGTGATCGAGGATGATCTGGCAGCAGCTCAAATGCCAGATATAGCTTGGGTGAGAGTTTCTAAGTTGCAACTGACCGATAACGTCAGGGTATGGTGGAAGGCTGGGGATAGCCGTCTCGCGCAACCGATAGAATGGAGAACATTCCGAGACCTCTTCAATGCCAAGTACTTTCCTGAGACTGCCCGCTTTGACATGGAGCAGCAATTCATCCATTTACAATAAGGCTCGATATGGGTCAAGTCGGTGGATGAATATGATGCTGAGTTTACCATGCTCAGCAGGTAAGATATAGTCTCAAATTCAATTTTCTGATCTCACTCACCACACTGCTAACACAAGGTCATAACAAGTTTGCCGCACACCTTATTCCCACAACTGAGATCCGGGCACGACGATTCCAACAAGGGTTGGACCCTGAAATCTAAGCTGCACTCGCTACAGGGGATTTCCCAACCCATGAGCTTGCTTTGAAGGCTGCCCGACGCTATGAGGCAGTTGTGAAGAAGAAGGGAATGCCGTAGACTGTTGGTGTGAAATGCCCTGTGAACCAGATCCCAGGAGGGGACTCTTCTAGGCCAGCCTTCAACGGACCATCTCGGAGGCCAGTAATTTCATTCGCCAACAGCAGGCCAGACTTTTGCATCTACTGCAAACGAACAAGGCATCTTGTGAAGAACTGTCGCAGGGCGAACAACTTGTGCCTGATCAGTGGGTCTTTTACTCACGCCATCGGAGCATGCCCCCAAAACCGAGGACCCAACAACCCTCCAGCTAGACTGGCGATCCAAGCTCCTCTTACCCAGTTAGCTTTACCAGACCTCTCAACCCCAACACCGAGTGTTTAACCATGCACAAAGGAAAGTGCAGCGATGCCAAGCATTCACTATGTCGGTCGAAGAGGCCGAAGGTACGAGTCAGGTTATCACTGGTACAATCTTAGTAGCCTCCCTACCTGCACTAGCGCTCTTCGACATTGGGGCATCACATTGCTTTATGTCGTAACAGTTCGTCCGAACTCATACGATCCCAGTTAAACCGCTCGTATCCGACTGGAATGTCAGTTCAGGGAACAGCGTTCTAAAAGAAACTTTGGCATATGATCTATGTCCAGTGGCCGTCTGCGGTCGAGAATTCTATGCGGACTTCAAGATGCTGGACATACCGAACTTCGATGTAGTCTTGGGAATGGAATGGCTGGGAACTTTCTTCGCTACCATCGACTATCGCCAAAGGAGGGTAGTGTTCGAAATACCAGATCATTCAGTGTTCTACTTCAAAAGTGGAGACCGGACCTTGGAGCCTAGCATCTATAGAGCAAAACCAAAGAAGGCAGAGGTTGCAGTGTTGCAAGTGGAAGAATCGAAGCCAGAGATAGTTCGATGATGTATTCCCGGAAGATATATCAGGTTTGCCTCCCGATTGAGCTCTTGAATTCAGCATCGATTTATAACCCGGCGCACAACCAGTAATAAAAGCTCCGTACCGATTAAATCCGGAGAGATTGAAGGAGATCCTCATTCTGTTGGATGAACCATTGAAGAAAGATTGGATCCGACCCAGTACTTCAAGTTGGGGATCTCTGGTGTTAGTAGTGAAGAAGAAGGAAGGTTCCTACAGGATGCGTGTGGATTATCGAGTTTTGAATGAAGTGACAATTAAGAACAAGTATCCACTACCGCGCATCGATGACCTTTTCGATCAGTTAAGTGGATCTTGTGTCTTTTCAAAACTAGATCTTCGTTCGGGTTACCATCAGGTAAAGGTCAAAGAGTCTGACATTCCGAAAACGGCATTGAGGAGTCGTTATGGCTATTATGAATATCTCATAATGCCATTTGGTGTGACCAATGAACCCGCCATCTTTATGAACTTGATGAACCAAGTTTTCCAAGAGTACTTAGACAGCTTTGTTATTATCATCATCGACGACATCCTGGTGTATTCAAAGAATCGGAAAGAGCACGCCGAGCACTTATGAATTGTCCTGGAGACATTACGGCAACACCAGCTCTACGCCAAGTACAACAAATATGAATTTTGGCTAGATCACGTCGGATTTCTCGGACATATTGTCTCAGGTGAAGGAATCTTGATGGATCCAGCTAAGGTGTCAGCGAGTAGCCGACACCAACGACGGTGAAAGATATAAAAAGTTTTTTGGGATTAGCAGGATACTACCGACGATTCATTGAAGGATTCTCAAAGATCGCAGCACCCCTGACCAAGTTTACACGTAAAAACGAAGCATTTGTGTGGTCAGAAGCATACGAGAAGGATTTTGTAGAACTCAAGTCGAGGTTAACCTCTGCACCTATTCCTGTAATACCGAATCAATCCAGCGGATTTGATGTGCATTGCGATGCGTCCGGTAAAAGATTAGGATGTGTTCTACACCGGCATGGAAAATTTGTGGCTTTTGCATCAAGGCGGTTAAAAGTTCATGAGCATAACTATCCAACACATGATTTGGAACTAGCAGCAGTTGTCTTCGCACTCAAGATTTGGCGCCATTATATTTTGGGAGAACGAGTGGATATATACACCGACCATGAAAGTCTTAAGTATGTATTTACTCAGAAGGAACTCAATATGCGGCAGAGAAGATGGCTAGAACTCATGGCAGACTTCGACATCAACCTACAGTATCATCCTGGGAAGGTGAACGCAGTTCCTGATGTACTTAGTCGCCAGCCATTAGCAATGAACCTCACTGCTCAATGGACGCTACAACAAGAATTGAACGGATTGGAGATCAAATAGTTATGCCAGGTAACGCTTCATATTTGATGAACTTACAAGTCCAGTCCATTCTTGTAAATCAGATCAAGGCAGCTTAAGCAAATGATGCTAAGCTACAAAAGATCCGAGAATAAATAGAAAGTGGACTTCGAACTGACTTCATCTTCCACGAAGATGGATCCATGCGATATGGAAGCCGTTTATGTGTGTCAGTCAGCTCTGTTCAAGAAGAGTTGATGAAAGAAGCTCACAGCTCTCCGTATTTGGTACACCTCGGTGGCACGAAGATGTACAGGGATCTATGGTAACACTGCTGGTGGTATGGAATGAAGTGAGAAGTATCAAGGAGCATAGCAAAGTGTCTAGTATGTCAGCAAGCGAAGACTGAACATCACAGAACTGCTGATCTACTTCAGTCGTTACCAATCCTAAAATGGAAATGACAACACATTACCATGGACTTTGTGACTGCTCACCCTCGCAGCATGAAGGTTAACGATGCTATTTGGGTTATTATGAATCGACTCACCAAGTCGGCTCACTTTATTCCATTTCAAATTGGCCAGTCAACCGGGACGTTAGTAAGGAAGTACATAGAGGTGATTATAAATCTAAATTAAGATTTGATACCTTCAAGATGTACCATATTTGATACCCATAAACTCATACAGGAGATCGTGAGATTACATGGGGTACCTGTTTGCATCGTCTCCAATTGTGATACAAGATTCCAATCACAATTTTGGCAAAATCTGCAAGCTAGCCTGGGAACGAGTCTGAATTTCAGCACGGCGAATCATCCACAAATAGATGGACAGTTCGAGCGAACAATTCGGATATTAGAAGATATACTAAAATACTTTATGTTAGACTTCGGAGGTTCGTGGGAAGATCACCTACACCTTGTGGAGTTTTCATACAATAACAGCTATCAGGCATTGGAATGGCACCTTTTGCAGCACTCTACGGATGGAAGTGTCGTTTCCCGCTGAGTTTGGACGACGTTGGAGATCGTGAACTCCTTGGACCAGAGATGATCATAAAAACTGTAGATGAGGTTCGCATGATTAGGGAAAAGATACGCATAGCCCAAGACCGACAAAAACATTAAGCAGATGCAAAGCGCCAACACTTGGAGTTTCAACCCGGAGAACATGTATTCTTGAAGATCTCCCCAAATAGAGGAGTGATACGTTTTGGAAAAATGGGTAAATTAAGTCCAAGATACATAGGACCATTCGACATACTCGAACAAGTTAAAGAAGTGGCATACCGTTTAGCACTATCACCATCATTGGAAGGAGTGCACAATGTGTTCCACATATCCCAGCTACGACGATATGTGAGCGACCCCAGCCATATACTTGATCATTCAGAGCTAACTGTAAAAACCGATTAGACTTGTGAGCAACAACCAGTTGAGATCCTGGACCGAAAAATGAAGAAATTGCGGAACAAGGAGGTGAACTTGGTCCGAGTGATGTGGAGAAAGGATTCGCCAGGAGAATCAAATTGGGAAAAAGAAAAAGATATGCGTGCGTGATACCCTTATCTCTTTTAAAATTATTCTCTATACAAATGTAAATTTTGAGGACAAAATTTTTATAAGGAGGGTAAAATGTAACGACTTTGAACTTCCTGTAAAAAGATTTCTTGTTATTATAAAGAAAAGGGTATTACATCATGTGTAAGAGTTATAAGTTAAATTTGTTTAATAAAAGCAAGAAATAACTTGTAGCTCATTGGTAAAGACTCTACACTGCTGTGACATAGCCTGTGCGTTCGTATCCTATCAGACCTATTTATTTTTAAAGATTTTTCTTTTTAATTTTTCGGAAGCCTAAGAGTTGCACGTGTAATTCATAAAGAAACGAAAAGTTTCAAAAAAACAAACAGGTACAAAGAGGAGTAAACACCCATCTTGACACGTGGAACGAATCTCGAGACAAGACCCTAAGATCCGACCGCCCGTTTCCCTCTTTGGTCCGGCGCCGACGGTTCGATTATCTCTAATCGTCTCCGTGCTTTGTACACTTATTCCTTCGACTCCCCTAACCTCACGTGCATTGTTTGATTTTCCTGCAATCAAACAAAGAATCTTCAATTCACCATTTAACACCATTTTAATTCATTTAATCCAAATTTTTTAATTCCCAAACCCTAATTCTTTACTATAAATACCACCCCATACCCTAGCTCTCCCCCATTCTGAAATTTCTAGCAAAAATTCTTTCAAACTCTCTAAATACCAAGTGGAGTTAAGCACCCAAGTGGAGTAGCAAACCAAACTCGACGACCGGAGCCTTTCCAACGTCACCACGACACCCGAAGGCTTACCTTCATCTTTGTTAACGCTTTAAACTAGTAAGCCCATCTTCTCTCCATTTCTTTCATCTCAATTCGTCTTCTAAGAAAATATCGACAAAAGTGGAGTTAACATGTAACAATCTTCTCTTTTAAATATTTTATCATGCTTGATAGGTCTACATGTCACATAATCACCCTAATATTTTTTTAAAACAAAACTCACATCTATTGTCTTTTGACGTAACCAAAATTTTATGTTTAATACTCAAATAACGAACTTTTTTATTAAAATACCATGAAATTTAGTATAACCCTCATTCCAACAATTGTTAAAAATACCTATAGCAAAACTTCACGGAATAACGACCTATCCCACACGCACACTATGGTTGCATAGCACGATATTCCAAACATATGGCTAATTTAAAGAATATGTTTTACATTAAAATACCACACTTTTACAAAAACGGGTTTCTTTTAACTGGTATTTTTATAATTCTTGGCATTTACGCCTCTACAACCCTCGTTAAGGAACCCGCTAATGGATGGTGTGGATTATCGCACATCCTTAGGACAGTAGAGCGAGATGCAGAACTTCTCACGGAGTATTCGACCTCGTAAGGAAATAAAAATACGGTTTTTAAGAAATACGACTTTTCTAAATAAATATTAAATTTTGGAAAATATTATAAAACTATGACTTCGTATTTTCAATAAAAATATATTATGAAACTATATTTTCTTTTAAAATTGAAAGATTAGAATTTTTAATAAAATACCAACAAGTTTTCAGAAGAGCTAGTTTTTCGTAAAATTACTATAAACTTTTAAAAACTAGGTTTATCGCTAAAATATCATAACAATTAAAATAGATGATCATGAAACCCTAACAATTACAAATCACCCTCAAGATTTATTGTTAAACTATATTAAAGTATTTTTCACAAAACTCTCTCGAGATAAGCAAAACACTATTTTAAGGACTCTAGAATAATATAGGCTTAAGCGGTATCATTTCTCTTGAGCCTCGGGAAGCCGGAGAAAGTGAGTGCTTGTGTCATGACCCGAAAAGTACGGAGCATGGCTGGCACTTAAATTACGAAACGTCTCGAGGCGTACGTAATCTAAGTAAGCAAAAACCCAGAAATCAAAACCAAATAAGCAGTAGAGTGAAGAAAAACCAATTTATTGAAAGCGGTTTTAATCAAATAAGTCACAACAAGCTTTTTAAAAGCAACATCCATTTTTTTCCGAAAATTTCGACAGAGTCTCCTTTGTAAATACTGGCCCCAAATGGGTACAAAACAGGAATATATGAATAACATGAAATAAGGCATCCCCAAGCGGGAGCTGGCTCTTCGCCCAAAAGCGGATTCACAATTCCCACGCAATATAAATCATCAATGTGCAAAATAAGCATAAAGGGCTCAAGTAATAAGCAACACGTCAGCTCAAGTGAGCTCGACCCCAAAAAAAAACAACATACATGCCCACAAATCTGACTGGCTCGTCTCTAGGTCAATATACATCAGTACAAGTAGCAGATAAAATAGATGGAGTACACTAGATACAATGAATATACAAGGTGGAAACAAAATAATCACACAACCCACCTACGAGCAAAAGCCTCAAATCCAAGTAAAAAGAGGAAGTGCGTCCGCCACTACCGTGCTGACGGATCGGACCTGTAAAAAGGCTGTGGCACAACGGGGGTGAGTTGCCAACTCGTGAGTAATATGTAACATCTATAAAGACTATCGTAAGCATGTACGCAAAGTGTCACAATTCTACAATATTGATATGGTATGATGTACTAGCATGTATGCGATATGAATGCAATTTAACACGTGATCCAGTATGTTTGATATGAGAAAGTCATTAATTTCATCTTAGAAAAACTCATGTGAAGTATCTGAAGAAATATCAATGAAATCAACAGAAATCTGTGCCAAGCATCGACACCTCAAATGAATATCTCAGTGTCCCAAAGTATCGGTATCCCAATATCTCGGCCCCAGCCGTCCGGCTGGTCCATCTCAAAATATCAATATCTCAATATCTCACGACCACGGTCGGTATCCTCTGGATATCCGCCGCGCCAATAATCACCGGTAGGTAGTCTGCCCCTGCCAGGCTCATCGTCTACAACTCGATCTTCTTGTCTCGGGGTACCTTACCGGACCCACCATGTACCCGAGACGGTTCATCCTACTCCTCGAAACGGGTCTCGAAAACTAACATAAAACTCATGGTGGACGACACAAGTATCATATCTCGAGAAAACCGCAACTTGCAATATTTAAAATGATATCAGTTTTATTAAATCCTTACGGTTTCTCCAAAATCTCATAAATCTCAAATGCTAAAATCCTCAAGAAAGAAAGTACCATAAGTACACATGCCAATGATGATGAATGCCTATGGTATCAACAATGCGAACCGCAATATATGACTAAAAGACTATGTATGATCGAATGATGTAATGAGGTACATGCATATGACTAGCAATTCTACAGGTTCGTTTAGAGGAATTCAATATATTAGTACTGGTTTATACGTCCTATAAGGTGAAATTATTCTAAATTCCGGTTTAAACAAATTATCTAGTGTTTGTGGCATAGAAATTACTAAGGCGTGTGTGTCTGCATGAATAGTGCTCGTGCTGCATAAAACCATGGTAATGGTGCAAGTGTCCTATGAGATGAAGTTGCAAAATTATATATGATGAACTAAGCAAGCCAAATATTACTTGTGTCGCATAACTCATTTTAATAGTTCAATGGTTTCTATATGATGAACTAACACATATATGAAAATAAAAGGTCATGCAATGCAGTAAAATAGATAACTAAGAATTACATGCCACAAGCTGGTATTACTAGAAATTCTAAACTATCGGGCGCCTCACGCCATCCAAAAGATTTCCCCCGTAGATGTATACATTTACTCATCGGAAATCCTCAGCTAGCCTGGTCCAATCACCGCTTTCCCTTTCCGTGCCGTGTCCGAAGTCTCCACGACCGATCCTGGAATTTGCACAACACAAAACATAAGATTACATATCCTAAAATGACGCCAAGTCATAAAATGAAAGGATCAACGTCCACAAGTTAGGCACATTGTGCACTTGGTGCGCGGAACACACACGACAATCACTACAACCTTAACTAGAATTGCTATACGAAACCACCACCAACCTAGAACCCGATCAAACCTATTGCTCATTCAAAATACCCTAATTATCATAGGAGATGCTAACAATATAATCAAGATATCAAAATTAATTCACCACCTAATTATTTAGAAAACCTAGTAAGCACCTAAATTCCATATTTGGTGCAATCATCGAAGATTATCGATAAGGTGACCACAGCCTCGCACAATCATCCAAACTAAATCGCTAGATAGCTACTACATTTAATTTAACCTATTTGCAATTCTTCAAACCCCATTTCAAAAATCAAACCCTTTTCTTGAATTTCTTAAACTAGCAACACAATCAAATTCACACTTGAAAAACCTAGATTAGGATAAATTGAAGCCCACTAAAGCAAAGTAACCTCTTAGATTAGGTTTGTATAAGAACTAGATAGAAAAATAAACTTGGTTAACCTAGTAATGGTGGTTAAAACCCTAATTCTAACTCAAACCATCCTTTTTAAAAACCTAGATTAGAAATTAGCACCAAAATTAACACTTAATCAATTTAATTCAAAGAAATTAACCACAAGTATTAATTGGGTGAAGATTCTACCTCAAATTTTAGAGATCTAGCATGTGAATTTGCCTCCTCAAAAAGGTCTTCTTTCTCCAAGATTCAAGCAAACTTGGCTAAGGAGAATGGATGGAGAAATGAGCTTGAACTTGTGAGGTTTTAATTTAATTTTTGAAGCATTTTGGGGATTTTCTTTTGAAGATGAAAAGAGATGGAAAAATGGAGGGGAAGTGGCTGCAGTTTCGGCATCAGTGAGGAATAGGGAGAGAATGGTGTGGGTGTTGTGGATTTTTCCCAAGTCAAAGCCATCCCATACCACATAATACCCATATCTCAAATTAATATATTTTAATCCATTCACATTATACATTCAAATGAGTTGAAGGGACAGATGGAGGGGGCTTCCTGCTGTGGTGGGCTCAGCCATGGTGGAGGGGTGAGGAGTGTGAGAGATTTGCAAAGAAAATTCCATGCAAAATGACCTCCTCAAGTTATATAATTGCAAGTTTTAAATTTAATTTTATTAAATTTTAATTTTCCCTTGACTATAATCAACTAGAACTTGGAATAATATGATAAAAATTTATATTACAAACTAGATTTTAGTTGTCATGGTTCTTAAGTATGTAATTAGCCCATTCAAATTTGAATTTATCACTAATTTAATGTATATTTAAAAGCTTAAAATAATATTAAAAAATAATAAATTAGGGAAAAAATTTTAAACGACTAGAAATTTATAAGTGACTAATTAACTACCAAATACTAGCAATTACCTATCTAAATTAGGTATAATTAGGACTATATTGAAAAATAATTATAATTACAATTTACGGAAAATTCCAGTTATTTACCGATTAACGGGAAAATTACCTAAACGACTTTTCAAGGCGTTACAGCTTGCCTATTTAGGTTAGACAATTTAATGGAGTTATCAAATGCCAATTGTGTTGAAAAAAGACACAAATCATGTCGTCCATGTGCAGCTGTTACCAATTTCTCCCGAGCATAAGATTTTTAACAATTTACATTAATTCACATGAAAAGACATGAACTCGAATCTAAACTCGAACATAAACTTGAACTCAAACTCAAACATAAACTCGAACTCTAACCCAACTCGAATCTAAACTTGAACATGAACTCTAACCCAATCTACTCGAACCAAGATTGCAATTGTCATGACTCACATATTACTCGACCCACTCGACTTCATTCTACACCTTTTGCAATCTATGGTTCGATTAATACATATTATAACCAGTCAATCAAATTAATTAAGTATACTATACAGTTATAATATATATTATACTCAGGGTGTTTGGGATAGTTTCTTATGTAAATCCAACGGAGTTTCAGGAGTCTCGTATTAACCTTTTTTTTATTTTACTCGAATATCAGTCGGGTTGACTCATCCACAGCGTAGAGCCCCAATGCCCATGTTTTCATACTCCTGGGGCCCCACTCTTGAGCTCGTGAATACTTCTACGGCCGTGTTGACATTCACACTTGGAACTTAACGTTAATATAGTGACCATATAGAGACCTATAGCACATATTCACCCATGAACATATACTCTTACTCGTCATCTATATATTCTATATTTGTCATTTTCTTTACTTTTACTTATCCTTGGGGCTTACCGAGTGCAAGTTCGCTGATGGGCATTCCACCCACTTTTCTTCTCTTAGAACGTTCGTCAGATACAGTCGAGACGAAAGAAGTGGAGGCCACCGAGGAGGACTACAACAGGATTGCTCTACAGGATTAGCCTACCTACACTTATATTCAGCTTATGTTGCCACTTGTTTAGGCATTTCCCTTCTTGTATTTACTTTCCAGCTGAAAACTCATGTACTTGTAAATATTGAAAGTTGAATATAAATAAAGATATTTGTTGATAAATTTTACAGTCTCCATTTATTCTTGCATTGTGTACTAATGTTTCAATACGCTTAGTATATTTATTAAGGGAATAAGCTTCTCTGGACAAATATTCCGCGGGCTTACCATGTCACTGTTTCCGCCTACTGGGAAGCGGAGAGTGACATGTGTGTGTATGAGACTTTTAGTAGTCTCGGGACTAATGCCGATCGGGGGGGATTTTTCAATGTACAAAAGCTAATGTTTTGTACAATATTTGCATGTCATTATTCCTTACACGCTCTAAGAACATAGTTCATCCAAAATGGCTTCGATTATTGCGTGACAATGAACTCATCTCCATATATTTTTAGAGGGCGGGGTTTTGTCATATTTGATAAACGAATTGAATGAAGCAGCATTGTCAAATGCGAGAGCGGTAAAGAGTTGTCTTACAGTTTTACAGATATGTATTAATTATGAGTTGTATAATTATTTTCTTTTATTGTAAAGATAATTGTAGCGAATCTAACAATTAAATTTTATTCTATATTGGGCATATACGAGGATCTCAGTCTTCCGGCCTATCTTCGATACTAGCATAAAGGAGATTAGACCCCTTGCGAGACAATGGGGTGTACGCATACATCGATTTCCCCATCATCATAAAACTTTTTACCGGGGAATGCTTGATAATTTGAATGAATTACAGTTAATTACTATTTCATTACTTAATTTAACGGCATTTGTTTAATTCTTTATGAATAATGATAAATATTTTCAAACGTTTCTTTAATGACAATTTACATGGGGTCCATACACTAAGTATGTTGGTGCATCCGAAGACTTTTTCCTTCTCAGTAGATATGTTGGAGTATTACGAGTTCTTCTCATTTTTTTTATTTTGTCCATTGGCAATATTCCGAAAGGATAATCCAATAGTTTAGCGGTATTCAGAGTGTACCCATTGACGTTCATCCTATACAAACTGAGAAGAAGAAGGCAACTGAGAATAAACCAATATCCGATATGATTTTGGAGTATATCAATTTGTGGGACGAAGCCCAAATTGATATCAAAGTAAAAGGAGTTGAATTTGATGCTACCGTAGGAGAAGGTCAGGATGTGGCTGGCGATTACTTCGCTTGGTACACTTCTATTACCAGGCAAGTAATACACCTGTTTACCGTAAAAAAACAGAGACGAACTGGGATAGATCGTCTTTCCTGAATTTGGGGACAGATACTATTTGGACATATCCATCCACCTCTCCGAAAATACTAAGTTGATTTATGGCACCGTATATCGAAGGTTTAGACAGATGCGACCAATGTAGCAGACTTCATCAGATTTCTTCTCATTTGTGAGGGGTTTTTTATTGTGGGGACACTCTTCCCTACAGGCTCAAGTCCATGCAGTTAATTACGTTATCGTGTTGCGATAACAATTTTCTTCTGCTCCAGTAGGTCACTCCGTGTCGTATTATATTTTTGTTTATTTTGATTGCCCATAGATTGTATACGGAGACTATTTTATGTCGTCGCCCAAAGGGCGCGGATCAGTCCAAATCCGTATATTTTATATTTGGGTTTGAATTTATTTTGTACGTTCATTTAGTTCAAAGATATTTTGTTTCATTTAAGAACTGTTAATCTGTTTTTAGATTAAGATCAACTTAGATATAAGAGCATTTGGGCTCAATTTATTTTAACTTAGGATACGTTAGTCTTATTTAAGACTAAGATCAACTTAGCAACATTTTCAGGTTCATTAAATTTTATTATGATCCAACAACAGAGCATTTGGACTCAGTTACAAGTAACTTCAGAGACTTAACCAATTTGGGCTTGATCTGCTTAGTCTTTTTCCTTTTATTCAGAAGTGCTAAGCACTTGTTTATGACTCTGTTTGCTTAGCCTTGTGATTTCTCTCTTTGGCGCTCACGTGGGAAGCACATGAGGCGCCCAGACATGGGTGCTGTCCAATTAGTGCTAAGCACTTAGTCATTTTAACTAAATATACAGTGCTGAGCACTTTGTACAGCTCTCACATAGGAAGCACGTGAGGCACTAAGTATTTGTTTTTGGGCGCCCACATGTGTTTCACGTGAGTCGCCGAGTTCTTTATTTTGGGCATTCACGTAGGAAGCATGTGAGGCGCTGGGCAGTTTGTTTAGGTCGTTCACATAGGAAGCACGCTATACGCTAAGTTCTTTCTTTTTAGAGATTTAATCTCTGTTAATGGCGTTTTGGCCTTTAATGATCACCAAGATCTCTGTTTTGAAGATGTGGGATCGATTTTATTAGAGAACTAAGTTCTTCTGTTCTTTTAATAAGAACTAAGTTCTTTTGTGTAGGGTTAAACCCTTATTTTTAGAGAAATTAAATTCCTAGAACGTATGTTCGTTTTCTCTCATTTTCTTTTAATCTAGTTCTTTCCCCTAAATTCTGAGTCTAAAGAACAGAATCTCTCCGTTGAAAATTAAATTCTCAACTTGTGAGGAGATCTACTTTGCAGATCTCACATAACTAAGTTCTTTTTGTGAAGAGTTAAACCCTTATTTTTTTAATTTTATACTAGGTAAAGGAGATTGTGAACCTCTGCTTTTCTTTACCTAGGTTTTGTAACGAGCGAGGATATTCATGTTTGAAAGGAGAATTGAATTCTCAGTTTTGTGGTTTCTGTTTTTTTTTTTTGCAGAAGCTTGGGAGGTCGATCTTCTATCTGAGACTTGAAATCTCGGATCCTTTATATAGAAGAGGCAAATTGTTAATTAGTTTGAGAAAATCTATCATTTGAGAGATACCGATTGATTTAATTGGTCTCAAAAATTGTTTTGGGATTTTATCCACCGTTGGATCTTTGATCCAAAGAACTTCTGTTTTTATAGAATATATTTTCTTATTTTTAACAAGATTAGAAATATATTTTCCCATGGATAGAATTTAATTCTATCAAACGGTGATTTTTAATCACCATTGGATCTTTAATCTAAGAGTGCTCTGAGTATATTTTTCTCATTTGGAAAGATTAGGAAAATATTTCCCAAAATGTAGAATTTAATTCTGTTATTGGATCATTGATCCAACCGTTCTCCATTTAACATAGAAGACCCTTTTCATTTAAAAAAAAGTCAGGTAAATATTTTCCCCTGCTAGAATTTAATTCTACCATCGGATGTTTGATCCAACGGCTCTGTTTAATAGAGAATATCTTTCTTATTTAAGGAAATAATTCCCTTGTAGAATTTAATTCTACCTGCTCTTAATTTAGGGAATGGCGCTCACGTGTTATGCACATGGTCTCCGCCCAAAGAATTTAATTCTTGCAGAACGAGACACCACATGCTTTGCACGTCGGCGCTCACGTGTATTTCACGCGAGGCGTCGTCAGAGGATTAGCCAGCGCTCATGTGTGTTTCACGTGAGGCGCTATTATAGGATTTAATCCTACCCAAGGCTAGCGTTGGCGCTCATGTGGGGAGCACGTGAGGCGCTGCCTGATTGTGTTTAATTAACTAGTAATTTTTTTATGTGGGAACAATTGCCCTCCACCATTGTTCTCACGTGGCTTGCACGTGAATGCAACGGTGCATAACTTTAGGCCATCCAATACGCCTTAGGATACGAAGAATCTGAACCGATCCCCATCCATTTAAATAGGGCTTTGAGCTCCAGGCGACTGCTGCGCTTTCATCTTCTTCCTTGAGAATTTTATTCTCCACTGGAGTTTAGCTCTGCTTTCTTGAAACTTAGTTCTTCACCCTTTTTCAGATCTACATTGTAGACCCATTCTACCAAAATTTTCTTTGGTAAGAGTCTTCTCCTTAAAAGGTTACTTCATTTTTAATTATAGAGCTTAACTCTAACATATTATTCCCTTTGGGAATTTATAGAACTTAGTTCTGATATTTTTTAAAACTCTTTCCCCTTTGGAGATTTTCTTGAGATTTTAGTCAGAGCTTTGCTCTGGCGATTTATAACAGAACTTAGTTTTGATTGGATCTTTTTTCCTTTAAGGATTTCAATTTAACAGACGTTTGTTCTAACAATTTTCCACAGAACTTAGTTCTGATTTTTAGATCTTTTTTCCTTTTGGGGAGTTTCTTGAGATTTTAATCAGAGTTTTGCTCTGGCAATTTTCTACAGAACTTAGTTCTGATTAGATCTTTTCCCCCTTAGGGATTTTCTTGAGATTTTAGTCAAAACTTTACTTTTGCAATTTAATATCAGATCTCTCTTGGGGATTTTCGGTTTAACAGAGTTTTGCTCTGAATATCAAATCCCCTTGGGGATTTTCTTGAAATTTTTGGTATTTTATATCAATTTGATAAAGCAGAGCTCAGCTCTGTAATTTATTTATTAAAAACAGTCTTAGAGAATCTTTTAGATTTCTCCATTGGGTACATGTTCTAATTATTAAGGAACCATCATCTTGATTCTATAGGGCCCATTAGTTTTTTAAGTTTAGTGATTCTAGCATTTTTTATTGCTAACTCTCCATTGTTGGATTTCGCCAGCGCCCCGGCCATCAATCTGTGACCAAATCTGGAACAAAAATTTACAAAAACCGGCGCTAACGGAACCCATTCCTACGGATCTACCATTAACCCTAAACCAGCAAACTGTAAACTAGGAGTTTAGAAGTTGTTATACCGAATTGATCCGTGTCCTTCAGTTTTCAATCACCTTCCCAAGCTCCTAGAGGCCTCCTTGATCAAGCTTGATCTCTGGTCTCCCTCCATCGATGATGATCCACCCAAGATCTATGAATCGAGCTCCAAACTCATATCCGAGGTAACTAGGGTATCTAGAACGCTACACTAGATAACCTAGAAAAAGTAAAGAGTGATGAAGGATTAATTTTTCTCAAGACACCCTAGGTTTCTCAACACATGAGAGGGTTAGGGTGGAGGAAAAAGAAGATGCCATGAGGATGAGAGTGTGAAGAGAAGAAAAACTCAAGTAAGGAAAAATGGCTAAGTGTTGTGAGTATATCAAGCATGCTAGCAACTAAAGAAAATATCTCCCATCCCAATAAAATATCACACAACCCCTACTAAATATCAAGCAACCTAGAATAGTGCACCATGACTAACATCATGAGTCACCACCATGCATGCCATCAATTTAATGCCAAGAAAACAAATCATCCTCCACCTCATAAACCATTTAAACCTAAATGGTTTAAAACAAATAAGGTTGCATCTTCTAGAAGCACCTTGTAATAAAATTACAAGAATACACATCATCTGTATATACATACCCGCATCCGTATTTCGAAGAATACGATTACAATGAGACAAAAATAATCCAACAATATAATACTAGGATCCGGCTTAAACCAAAGCCCACTAGTATTATCCTTGCGAACATCATTCGTGCACAAGTATACGTATGTGATCGAACCCTGCCGTAAAATCATACGGCCTCTACATCGTTTCGTCCGAAGCAGGAAAACCCTCTGTGTGGGACTCTAAAGACTCGTCAATACGCTGGCAGTGGATTTAACCACAAGCATGTCAGCGGCACTAGCTGTACGTAACGGATACCCAGGTATTGAGCGAAAGGGAGGCTGACGAGCAAACTCATCATGAACCCTACTAAGCCTGACAGTGACAATATCCGTACAGTTCGGTCCATCCGTCTATGAAAATCACATATCGTGTCTACAGGGGTGGATAAATTCAGACCCCAAATAACGCGTTATTTAGTGTCGGTATGAAGCCCATCACCCACTGAGAAACTACTGATCCAAATCAGTAATTCTCGACTACCTTGGCTAAGCATTTCTGTTGATGGCCACCCGTACACAACGCGACATCACCTCCCGATACCGGGAGATATGAATGCCCTGACGATCCGCTCACTGCCTCCATGTGGCTCGGGACTGTACCCGACTAAAACCTATTTGCACGACTCCTTTGAGCCGTGGTATGGTAGTAATCAAAGCATAGTGGGAACTCATACGTGACAAATGACGATCTTAGGTTGATAGACTAACATATACGCATGTCACCTGGGAACTGCTATCTGACAATAGGTATAATACCAACTAGCATGTTCCCGACGAGTCCGTCCGGTGCACTCATAACCCAATGAGCACCTGTATACTATCTTAGGTGAACAAACTGACACCAATAGCTTGTAAGACCGGCCACCGCCCCTCATCGGGGTCTCGATCAGTATACACTAGTCTACTCTGGAGTATCGATGCCCAGTCTCGAAACTCCCACGACTAGGGACATTTAAGGATGTGCCTATAGACCACCCAGCTCCCACGTATATGATCGCCATCATAATGCTGGTAGTCAAGCAAGAATCCTATGAGCTCTATCAACATGTAATAGTGATCTGTAATTCTACCTAATGTTGTACATGATGATAAAGACAAACCAGATAGTATACTATCATCTCGAGTAAGACTGTTCTACCGGTATAGGTCCTCCCTCAATCATCATAATCACCTGCCTGCGACTATGATAATTGCCTTAAGAGCACTATAGCCAACAATCTCCCACTTGCACTTAAGAATAATTATTGCAAGTCGCATACTCACAGCCCGTGTGATACCGAACACCCAACTCCTCTACAATCAGTCTCGCAAATCTCGTTTGCGAAACTATTGTGTTCGAGAAATACCCTTAGTGAGTAGATCCTCTCCAATATTTCTTTCTGTCTCTCTCTATAACTGCGGATATTCAAAACCAAAAATTTGCCGTCAGAAAAAACCCAGGTGATTTCCTCAAATATCACTAATTACAACGAATTCCGATATAATGAGGATATAATCATCTAATTCCAAATATTCTACTCCCACTAATCATCTGTAACATTATACAGATGTGAGAATCAAATCTAGTAAATACATACCCTGCAGTCAGAATCTAATTGGGAAATCAGTTTTCAATTAACACTGCACAGTGAAACTAAAACATGAAAATATTTCGAAGGCGTATCTGAGTATTTCTAGTAATGCCTCTTCCACTATTCAGATTCACGACAGTAACCATATATTTTCTTGTCATCTCTCCAATCCCTTTATTTGTCTTTACTTATTACCTTATGTACACCACCCTTAGGCTAAATGGTTTTCTTCCTTTCCTACCTTTCGGTATCAGCCTATGGTTTGGAAGAAGACTATCCAATAAGCGTAATAGGCATACCCTCCTAATCCTAGGAGACCTCGCAACCTGAGAGAAGGTAAAAATAAAAGACAACCCGAATAATCCTATTAGATTTCTCCTGAACCGAAATCCATCCTCGAACTGGAACAAGTTCCTTCGAGTTCGTATGTAACTATACGATAGATTATCCAATAAATGTGGATCTTCGTAGTGATACGAAATGTTTAGGAGAAATACAAAGGAGAAGTAGGAGTTGCGATGATATACGCGGCTTTGTCATGAATGATAGCAGTCGCAGTTTACTTTGCCCTCTTT
Organism: Agapanthus africanus; assembly: GCA_030015575.1. Classification (NCBI taxonomy): domain Eukaryota; kingdom Viridiplantae; phylum Streptophyta; class Magnoliopsida; order Asparagales; family Amaryllidaceae; genus Agapanthus; species Agapanthus africanus. Next base: position 979,735,771 of record CM057337.1, read on the forward strand.
CTATCCCTTTATTTGTCTTTACTTATTACCTTCTGTACACTATGTTCTCCGCCGAAAGACGCGGGAAGACTGACGTCTTGCCTAATTTTGGGGGCAGATGCTATTTGGATTTACCCGTCCACCTCTCCGAAAATGCCAAGTTGGTTTATGGCACCGTGTATCGGAGGTTTAGACGGATGCGGCCGATGTAGCAGACTTCGTCAGATTCCCCCTTATTGTGATGGGTTTTTTTATTGTGGGGACACTTTTCCCTGCAAGCGCAAGCCCCTGCAGTTAATTACGTTACCGCATCGCGGTAACCACTTTCTCCTTCTCCAGATGGTCACTTCGTGTCGTGTGTTTTTTTTTTTATTTTTGGTTGCCCGTGGATTGTATACGGAGACTAATTTATGTTGTCGCCCATAGGGCGTGGATTAGTCCAAATTTGTATTTTCTTAGATTTGGGTTTTGGGTTGGGTTTAAGGATCGTTAATCTCATTTAAGACTAAGATCAACTTAAACGTTTGTTAAGGATACGTTAGTCTAATTTTAGACTAAGATCTACATAACAATTTGTTAAGGATACGTTAGTCTAATTTTAGACTAAGATCTACTTAACAGGATCATTTAGATCCAACAAATGAGCATTTGTGCTCTATTGTTTTAGTTTAGGGACTTTGCGGTCCAGTTTAAAAACGCCATAGTCTATAAAGTTTAAGGACATCATAATCCATGAGTTTAAGGACCCCACAGTCCGTAGAATGTCTAGTTGTCGGGACCCGTCACCTCTCTGAAGACGTTGAAGGATTACAACGACAAATATCAGAGAAGTGAAGATATGTACCCTTGAACCAATATTGGTTGGGAGATCTGTAGTCCAATTTGGGACTAAGATTAAAGATTTATGAGCATACGGGCTCAATTAATCTGAATTAGAGATCTGTGGCCAACTTGGGCTCGGCCCATTCATTTAAAATGTTAGACATTAGGCTCAATCCTTTTTCATTTAACAATTCTGAGCATTAGTCCTGACAACTTTTTGTCATTTATTGAATGTTGAGCACTCATTTTGGCTCTGGGCTTTATCATTTAAAGAATAATTTATGTTCTCTCAGCGCACACGTGAGGAGCACGTGGCATGCTTGGCGCTGAGCGCAAGTCAATGAGTGCAGATGGCTTCTGTTTAAATAGCGCAGGCGTGACGATCACGTGGTGCGCATAGCGCTGAGCGCCAGTCAATGAGCGCAGAGCGCTTCTGTTTAAGTAGTGCACATGTGTGGAGCACTGTTCCCACCAAAATTTTCGGCCAAGAGCTACTTGTTCCCTTGCAAAAAGGGGGAGAATCCTAAAAAAACAGGCCTCAGGTGCTCACACGTGACGAGGCCTCACTTGCAGACACGTGACCATTTACAGGCAAAGCTTGTAGACACAGAACAAAATTAACAAATTGAAAATGTTGTGTTAGTGGGGGTCACGTGCCCACGCGTGATTAGGTATCACGTGTAGACACGTGACCATTTACAGGCAAAGCTTGTAGACACAGAACAAAAGAAACAAATTTGAAATGCTGTGTCAGTGGGGTCGCGTGTCAATACGTCTCACGTGCAGACACGTGACCATTTACAGGAAAAGCCTGTAGACACTGAATTAAATTCTAAATTGAATGCTTAATCAGTAGGGTCACGTGCCAACACGTGATAAACTCTTAAACCCTCTGAACAATAGAATTAAATTCTAATTAAAAGAGAAACAAAACTCTAATTAGAAAAATATTTCTGTAGATCTTTCCAAACAAAAAAGATTGCGCGCTGTAAAATGGAGCACCGTTGGATTAAAAATCCAATGGTGATTAAAAAATCTCCAATTTAAAGAAAGATTCTATACAAGGAAATATTTTCCTAAAAATCTGTCAGGAACAACAAATAAAATATCTTTTGGATTAAAAATCCAATGGTGAATAAAATGCACTGAGTGATCTAAAAGATCGTGTTGCTTACAAAATCAATTAAAATCTTTCAATGAAAGATTGACTAAAAATTCTTTTCTTTCTCCTATAAATAGGAGCCAAGAAGAGAAGAGGGAAGCGGATTTTTTAGGGGGGGAGACAACAACAACAGAGAGAGAAAAAAAGAAGAGAATTTAATTCTCCAGAGAGAAAAGAAGATTTCCTCAGAAGAGAAAGAATCCCTACGTGAGAAAGGGAAAGAGATCATAAGCTCCACAAAACAAAAAGAGAATTTAATTCTCAAACTAAGAGTTTAACTCTTCTGAATAAGAACTTAGTTCATCTTTTGGTTGAAGGTCTGCAGAAGAAGATCTCCCCACAAGTTGAGAATTTAATTCTCATCGGGGAGATTATGCCATACAGATCTAAAACCTAAGAGAAGACCTAAGTTCAGAGAATTATATTCTCCCACAAAGTACTTAGGAATTTAATTCCTCCAACAGAGACAAGGTTTAACCCTTAAAACGAGAACTTAGTTCTTCTTTATGGTTGAAAATCTGTAGAAGTAAGATCTCTCCATAAGTTGAGAATTTAATTCTCATCAGGAAGATTCTGCCATGCAGATCCAAAACTTAGAGGGAGAGTTGGGTTTAAAGAATTTAATTCTTTCATATACATAGGAATTTAATTCCTCTAAACAAAATTAAGGTTTAATCCTAACAAAGAATTTAATTCTTAAAACAAATAACTAAAAACTCTCCATGCACATAAAAATATCAGCACTTAAACGGGATCACGTGGAAACACGTGACTCCCCTCCTCAGTGATCAAAAGAGAATGAATGAGATTGGGTCACATGCTCCCACGTGACCCTTGGATAAATTCCTCAAAATAAAAGAACAAAGCAAGGGCAGAATCAATTTTGGGCGCCCTCACGTGTCCCCACGTGACCCCTAATAAAACTTTAATAATCAATGCATGGGTACCCATCACGTGCCCACACGTGATAGCCGTTAAGATTAAGTGTTTAGCACTTCTGTGAATATTCTGAGAACAAATAACAGAGGCAAGGCCCAATCATCAGGCGCCTCACGTGACCCCACGTGAGCGCTTCAGTTTTAGTGTTTAACACTACTTTAAGTGCTTCGTCCCTAGTATTTAAACACTATTTTAAGTGCATCACATAGGAACACATGATCGCCAAATATCCTCTAGTGTTTAACACTATTTTAAAACCAAGCTTAGCCCAAATTGGCAAAGTTTTCCAGAGGCAAATCTCCCTTTCAACTGAACCTCAAAATTGATCAGTTCATATGATATGCAAAGTAAAGTCCAGAGCTATAATGAATGGTTAGTGCTCAGCCAAAGACAAAATGTTGTTAGAACCCAGACTCATGCTTAGCATTACTAAATAATTGAGAGCTTAACCCAGACAAGTGTTCAATAGTCCAAACAAAGGTCTAACATTTTAAACCTAATTGGACTTAGCCCAAATTGGCCATAAGTCCTCAACTCAGATTTTACTGAGCCCATGTGCTCATAATCTAATTAATTTTAGTCCCAAATTGGACTACAGATTTCCCAATCAACTTTGGTTCAAGGGTACATCTCTTCACTCCTTTGATATTTTTCGTTGTAATCCTTCAATGTCTTCAGAGAGGTGACGGGTCCCAATAACCAATCATTCCATGGACTGTGGGGTCCTTAAGCCCATGGACTATGAAGTCCTTAACCTTAGACTGTGGGGTCCTTAAACCCATGGACTATGATGTCCTTAACCTTTACAGACTATGATGTCTTTAAACTGGACCGCCATGTCCTTAAACTGGTAATCGACCACAATGTCCCTAAACTAAACAATAGAGTCCAAATGCTCTTTTGTTGGATCTAAACGATCCCGTTAAGTTGATCTTAGTCTAAAATTAGACTAATATATCCTTAAAAAACGTTTAAGTTGATCTTAGTCTCAAATGGGACTAACATATCCTTAAACCCAACCACAAACTCAAATCTAAGAAAATACGGATTTGGACTAATCCACGCCCTACGGGCGACAACATAAATTTGCCTCCGCATACAATCCACGGGCAACCAAAAACAAAATAAACACACATGACACAAAATGACCACCTGGAGAAGGACAAAGTGGTTACCGCGATGTGGTAGCGTAACTAACTGCAGGGGCTTGCGCCTGCAGGGAAGAGCGTCCCACAATCAAAAACCCCTCAACGAGGGGGAATCTGACGAAGTCTGCTACATCGGCCGCATCCGTTTAAACCTTCGATACATGGTGTCATAAATCAACTTGGCATCTTCGGAGAGGTGGAAGGATAGCACCAAATAGCATCTGCTCACAAATTCAGGCAAGACAAACCTACGCGATCGCATCTCTATGTTCGGAGGAGAACAGATTCGGGCATGCCCGGTGGGACCTTTTCCTCTTTCCACTCCACACTTCGTGTGTCATGTTCGCGAATGAATCGCGGTTTAATATGGTTGCCCTTGGGTTCGAGGTACTAAGAATTGGTTTTGCTCTCGTGCAGAAAAAAGAACATCAATGGCCTCTAACTGCTCCAGCTGCAACTGCAACTCCCGTTCCGCCTTATCTGGAGGTGTAACCTACGGGCCCAAAGCGGCCTCCTTTTCACAATCCCAGTGGAGCAAGTAACTCAAGCCACCACTGGGCTATTCTTCAGGACCATGCTCCCACCGATGAACTTCGACGCCCCTGTACCATTGCAAAAAGCTCCGAAGAGCTCGGTCTTTAATCGGCTAACAACTTGTTGCGCCACGGCAGCGCCCCGACCGTCTTACCGAGGCCAAAATGCGGAATCAAAAATTTTCCTTACTTAGAAACTGGAGCTACCGCGGACAATAAAACCCGGATCGTTAACCATTAACCTAATGCTAGCTAACAAGAGATGGGAAGAGAAGTATACCAAGTGATCCGAGTCCTCCGGTCTTCTCTTCATCGTCCCGATCTCCCGCGGAAAGTCCAGTCTCCATATCGTCGCCTCCTCGCCGGAAGGGCACCACATCGCCTGTATCTTTTACGGGCTCCCACCTCAATACCGAGGCAACTCGGGCGCGAAGTAGGCTAGCCGACGCGTCCAAGATTTGCTGTAGAATGTATAGGGTTGAAGCTATGTCTCATTTGGGGTTTTCTTGCCTTTGAAGATGATGGAGGAATCAAGATAAGAAAAATGGTGCTTGCATTTTTCTTAACATGAAAAGATATCAAAATGCTACACTCTCAAAAATGAAGCTCTCATCTTCTTCTCTCAAATGTGTTCAACCATCTCCAAAATGAGAATGGTGGAGGAAGAAATACCAACTCATGAAGGGAGGTGAGTGTAGGATAAAGCAAGAGGTGACCACATCCAAAAACCATGATCACAAAGTCATATCATCTTTCATCTCATTTCTAATCTTAATAAAGCAAGAAATGATGAAGGAAAAGAATGGTATCTAAAGATGCTATCATAATTAATACATATGCAAGAAACCCCCTCCTCAAATGTAATTTGCAAAACTGCAAATTACCCCCTCCATCAGAAAAGTCCGGCCGGGAAAGAACAAAGGAAAACCGGCCGGAACGGAATGCAAACTGGCAACTCCAGAAAACTGGTCCCGTAATAAATTACAGGAAAACCCCGATACTGTGCATACACACCTGCATCTGTATTCCGTCCGGATACAAATGCAATGAGACAAAATCTACACTGTATAAAACTAGGACCGGCTTAAGCCAAAGCCGGCTAGTAATATCCGTTCGATCCTGATCCGTGCAATACCGCACGTATCAGATCGAACCCTGCCATATAACTATACGGCCACTAGTACAAAACTGTCCGATTCTGATCCCTGCAATACCGCACGTATCTGATCGGACCCTGCCATATCTCCATACGGCCTCTACAGCGTTTCGCCCGAAAGCTTGAGTAACTGAAAGTGTGGTGGACTCTAAAGACTCGTTAATACTATGGCTGTGGATTTAACCACTAGCACGTCAGAGGTATAAGCCAATACGTGATGGGCCACCAGCTATTGACCAAAAGGGGCGTCGATGAGCGAACTCATCCTGACACCCTACTGAGCCTGTCAGTGACAATATCCGTACAGTCCGGTCCGTTCGTCTATGAGTATCGCATGTCGGGCCTAGGGGGTTGGTAAAAGTCAGACCCCCAAAAGCGGTACAAGTCGTGTCGGAGTGTAGCCCAGAACGCCCTGAGATACTACTGGAATACCTACCAGTAAATCTCCTGCCTCGGCCGAGGGCTTTGCGTAATGGCTCTCCTAGACACGGCGCGACCTCACCCCCAATACCGGGAGAGACGAACCCCTGAAGATCCGCTCACTGCCTCCATGTGGCTCGGGACTGTACCCAACTAAAACCTGTTTGCACGACTCCTTTGAGCCGTGGTAGGGTAGTAATCAAAGCACAGTGGGAACTCACACGAGACAAATGACGATCTCAGGTCGATGAACTAACCTGTACACATGTCACCAGGGAACTGCTATCTGACATCTGGTATAAGACCAACTAGCAGGTTTCCGGCGAGTCTTGTCCGGTGTACTCATAACCCAATGAGCACCTGTATACATCTTAGGTGAACCAACTGACACCAGTGGCTTGTGAGACCGGCCACCGCCCCTCGTCGGGGTCTCGACTGTATACACTAGTCTACTAATGGAGTATTGATGCCCTGTCTCGAAACTCCTACGATTAGGAACCTTTTAAGGATGTGCTTATAGACTACCAGCTCCCACGTATATGATCGCCATCATACTGCTGGTAGTCAAGCAAGAATCCTAGGGGCTCTATCAACGTGTAATAGCGACATGTCAGGTCACCTAAAGCAGTACACGATGGTAAAGATAAACCAGATAGCATACTATCATCTCGAGTAAGACTGTTCTACCGGGATAGGTCCTCCCTCAATCATTGCAATCACGTGCCTGTGATCCAATAATTGACTCTGATGGCACTATCTCCAACAATCTCCCACTTGCACTCAAGGCTAATTATTGCGATATCGCATACTCACAGCCCGTGTGATACCGAACACCCAACTCCTCTATTAGTCAGTCTCACAAAATCCGTTTGCGAAACTATTGCGTTCGAGGAATAGCCTCAGTGAGTGGATCCGCAGTGAAGTTTCTTTCTATGTCTCTCTATATCTCAAGTTCGCGGAGAAAACCATCTCCCGAAATGAGTAATACCTGTCTTGGAACGTCTGGATGTCTGATGGGACCTCGTTCATAAATGAACTCCAAATCCAGACTTCTTAGACTGTATCGTCAACTGAACTTAATCAGTATCCTGTGCCATGCCTTCCCTCAGTATCCATCTGGACCATATATCCAATATACTGCCCCTCGTCAGAGGGAAAACTATAACTCTGATAGCCACTCTGCCATCCAGGTCACCTTGGAAGCCTGGAATGATAACCGTCTCCTAAAGGAGGCTGCCGTTATCATATCCCTAGAACATCAACTTATGTTCTAAAACTGCTTCCGACTGTTTCTCCAGGATTGGATCAATATCAACTTATTGCATCTACTGCAAGAACAACATCTGGTATGGTACTTGACATCTCATGATTGACTCAATTGCCTAAGCAAGTGATCTGTCAATCATGCGTATCCCTCTCCCCTTTAGTCTGTAAGACACCTTTAGAGAGGGTGACTCCATCAACTGCAGGTACACTACCGTGCCAGGAGTCGTCCATTCTAAATACTCATAGAATGATGTCAAGGTACCCAGATTGGGAAACTACCCAAATCTAGATCTAAAACCATAGATCTAGTAACCAGAATGTCTGATATAATATCCAAGTCCTGTGTGGAGAAACTACTGTGTGACAACCCAAGTATAACCGATCGTAGTATAGGAATATCACTTCCTATTCTGTGTATGTCATCCAAATACCATGACATCATACCCTACTACCTTCTTAACAGATCCATCCCCTATTCTGATGACGTCAAACCTATGACTGTCACATTAGAAATAGATGATCTATCTCCGCTATATCTGCTTTAGTCTATAAATAGACATAAGCCTGATGACCACCAATGCTTCCGCTGCTCCCACTGACTACGACAACCCTCTGCCAGAGTCATATAGACGTGCACTTCTAAAGCTAGTTTAGAACGACGCTATACTCATCCTCCTGCCGGGTCTCACAGTCTGGAACAACAGCAATGGTAAGTCAGGGTAAACAAGAACCTCCCTGCCACCGGAAAAAAATCCATTTTTATTAAAACTGTGGCGAGTCAAGAACAATATCACTATTGATCTTCCAGATGGTAGAAAGTCAACCCTCGTCATAGCCTGGGTCAACCCACAAACAGCCATTACAGAAACATGCCTTGAGTTGTCCAGTGTCTGGTTTTAATCATAAGCCGGACAACTCCCCGTACCTTAACATCGTTAAGATATGAACTGATCTATATCCAGTATAGAACCAGAGGCACTGATTTAATTGAACTAGATTCAAATCATGCACCTATCTCCAGTGCATGTCAACTAAATGGAAGGAGGCCGATCAACGTTACTCAACTTAGGAGTGCTTCCAATTATGAGTAACCTGAAAGAGAAGCAATTTCTCTTTATCATTACTATCAACTGAATACCATACACAAGTATCTACATCTTCGATCACTTCGAAGAATCCCGATACTTGCTACACTTGGTTCTCTACTCTATTCAAATACCTATAACTCCTCAAAACTTAGACCCTGTGTTTCTACGAAACACATGTCTAAGAACTAGAGAAGTTAAAAGTAAACAGAATATAGTATGAGGACCAACCCCTCTGTCCTAATGGACACTGGACAACATACAATACTCTGTATAAGTCCGCTGAGTCTAACAACTCTTTCACTGTGTGTCGTAGGTTGAAAACTGTACTTATGGTTAAGAAGAATTACACCGCTGTTTAATGCTCCTTACCTAACCATCCACTGATATAGGTAAATGTCATCGACATAATATCAAAAGGTATATCTCACTCTATGAAAATAGACGTACAGATATATCAATTTGAAATTGGTGCACAACAGCGGATATTCAAAACCAAATATTTGCCGACCGGCAAACAGCCCAGATGATCTCCTCAAATATCACCGATTACAACGAATCCCGATATAATGAGGATGATTACCCTATTCCCAATAACTTACTCCCACTCATCATCTGTAAAACCATACAGATGTGAGAATCAAACCTGGTAAATACATACCCTGGAGCAAGTGTCCAATCGGGAAATCAGTTTTCTTTTAACAGTACACAGCTGAACTGAAACATTGAAATGTTTCGATGGGGTATCCTGGTATTCCTAGTAATGCCTCTACCATTATCCAGATTCACAACTATAACCGTATAATTCTTTGCCACCTCTCCAAATCCCTTTATATGTCTTTAGTCATTACCTTCTGCACACCCCTTAGGCCAAATGGTTTTCTTCCTGCCCTAACGTTCGGCACCAGCCTATGGTTTGGAAGAAGACTATCCAATAAGCATAAAAGGTGTACTGTCCTAATCCTAGGAGCACTCGAAAAGCGAGAGAAGGTGAAGATAAAAGACAACCGAATAAACCTTATTCCTATTTCTCCTGAACCAGAATCCATCCCCGAACTGGAACAAGTTCCTTTCGAGTTCGTATATAACCATACGATGGAGTATCCAAATAAACTGTGGATCTTCGTAGTGATACGGAGTGTCCTAGAGAAATACAAAGGTGATTTAGGATTGGCAAAGAAATACTTGGTTCGGTCGTGAATAGCAGTCGCAATTTACTTTGTCCTCTTACTAATCCCTTGCTTTGTCTTAACTTAATACCTTCTGCACACCATCGTTATGCTAATTGGTTTTCTTCATTCCCTACCGGTCGGCACCAGCCTAAGGTTTGGAAGAAGACTATCCAATTTGCGTAATAGGTGTACTATCTCCTAAACCAAGGAGTACTCGCAACCTGAGAGAAGGTAAAAGGAAAAGACAACTGAATAATCCTATTCGTTTTCTCCAGAACCAGAAACCATCCTCGAAGTCCTTCGAGTTCGTATATAACCATACGATGGTTTTGTCCAATGGAAGTGGACGTTCGTAGTAATACGGGGTGTCCTGGAGAAAAGGGTAAAAGTAGGAGTGGCAATGAGGTTTGCAACTCTGACAATCCAAAAGCCAGTGTTAAGAAAGTTCGGTCAACTTGGTCACTGAGTCATAGTCCAGGGTCGAGTCAATGGTCGCTGCCAAAGAGAGAGAGAAAAGAAACACTCAGCGTGCACTCTATCCTAGATCAGAATGGTTATCACTTTGTCTAATCTGGAAACCTCCCACTGTCACCTCAAATTCTCCTCCAAACCTGAAAGAAGAATTAGTCGGGATCATCTGAGGAGTAAACCAACTCATCAGTGGGAATCGGGATCCAACTATCATCGCATGATAACGTGACGGAATCCACTCACGTCACCACACTCCAGAAGGTATGCGCATGCCTGGCAAGTTTCAGTTCTTTTGAAACTCCCGATGTGATTTTTACCCCAAGCGGTTTATGACCTTGACTAGGTCAACAAACCATAAACCGCCAGTCAAGTTCAACCCGTCATTATTCTGGATTGCATTAAACCCACCCGTACGTGCCCTTGACTAGGTCAACAAGGCTGCACGACTGTCTTAACCAATCCCACTTATGCAACAAACAAGTACCACTTAGCTACCGATCACTACGTCTTGACTAGGTCAACAAACGCAGCACGAATACCAAATAATACCTGTAGGAAATGACGGAGGGCTACGGCTGGTTTTTGGCGAAAAACCTTTAACGTAATGAACTTGATATCGTTGAAGGAACTGCATAGTTTTTTTATAAAAATATAGTGACGAAAGCCTTTGCTAAAGAGGTCACTCCCGGTGAAGGGATCTCGGCTCTTTCCCCGTAGAATGAGGTGCAGGATATTCCAACTGAATACCACGATGCAAAGCAAAAGTAATCGGCTATAGTAAAGTTAATGCCCAGACGCAAACTTCTGTCCAAGGGGTCACTCCCGGTGAAGGGATCTCGGCCCTTGCCTCGTCGACTGAGGAGCAGGATATTCCAAATGAATACCACGATGCAAAACAAAAGTGAACGTCCTTGCAATAACAGCTTTTTGAAAAATGTTCCAACAACATCAGAATAGGTTTGTTTATAACTTGCGTTGATCTGAATCAACGCAGTCCCATCAATTGATCACACCAATAAAGAACGAAAATAATGATGTACGTATATGCCATCCGCATTCGCCACTGGGTCCCGTCATCACCCGTTAGGTTACTTAACTAACGACAGAGCGGGGACTGGACTAGCGCGGATGCAAAACATATACAACATCTACTAATATATATACCAATATATTATATTCGCTCAAGGCGTGATAAGAATGCAACATCACAGAAATGTACAGCATCACAGAACAATACAGATATCTGGAAGCTCCGGGTTTCACAGAGCCGCTGCTGAAACCCGACGTTCCCCTGGTCGTGTGGATAGCCTGTGCAACGAAATCCTAGACCCCTACGGGCGCGGCAAGTCACCCGCTAAAACCTGAAGCGAGGCAGCCCCTTTAAGCTCCGTGAATGGACCACCCAGCACTTTATGGAATCCGGTAACTTGGGCACCCCTCCTGGGTCAACCTGTACCCTCTACGAGTGCGGCGAATAGCCCGCCAATCCTAGAGTGAAGCCCCCTCCGTCTCAATGCCATGAGATGCGGGCCCGTTGCCCTCTAGAACCCGGCTATCCATGCACCCTTCCGCGGGGTAATCCTAGTACAGAAAGTAAAATATACATACAACGGGTACATCGACCGCAACCAGGTCGTGCCCCAAAAGAATAATACAAACAGGCAGTGACGGCAGTCCACATGTCGGACGCTCGCCCCGCAATATCAAATGTACATAATACAACAAAACTGTACTAACATTGCATCCAAGCTATCCCCCACGACCGATCCGCAACAACACAGCATAAACATAGAACATCAACGTGAAAGTCACGTTCGCAAATCCGTCTAACCGGGCTATAGCAGTTAGACGGGATTTACCGATCAAGTGACATTCACGGTCGCAGATATAATGTAAATACTGTGAAATAATGTGTTTAAAATATCCGATCGATCAAACAATTAACAAGTGGGCCCCCAAGCAATACTGTAGCAGTCACAGACAATCTGGGCCCAAATTTAATATCCCAAAACCCCCAAAATCAGCCCACAAGCCCACTGTAAAAGTTGGACACGGTGAGGACAGCAAAGTGCGGCGGAACCGCGGCCCAAGGGGGGGTTTGGCCGCGGTTCCGCGCTTCATCCAACGACTGAGTGCGTCGAATTTTTACAGCAGTCTTATAATTTCCAGTACATTAGTTTTATACAACCTGAAAAATTTTTTGAAACCAAAAATTTTCAACAGAAACTGATGCTAGTGAAAATGCAGATTTTGGAATTTTGGTCGATCGGAAATGAAAAACACATTAGAACAAGCTAGGCAAGGTTAATGGCGTGGCTCTGATACCATGTTGCGCCACGGCAGCGCCCCGGCCGTCTTACCGAGGCCAAAATGCGGAATCAAAAATTTTCCTTACTTGGAAACTGGCGCTACCGCGGACAATAAAACCCGGATCGTTAACCATTAACCTAATGCTAGCTAACAAGAGATGGGAAGAGAAGTATACCAAGTGATCCGAGTCCTCCGGTCTTCTCTTCATCGTCCCGATCTCCCGCGGAAAGTCCAGTCTCCATATCGTCGCCTCCTCGCCGGAAGGGCACCACATCGCCTGTATCTTTTACGGGCTCCCACCTCAATACCGAGGCAACTCGGGCGCGAAGTAGGCTAGCCGACGCGTCCAAGATTTGCTGTAGAATGTGTAGGGTTGAAGCTATGTCTCATTTGGGGTTTTGTTGCCTTTGAAGATGATGGAGGAATCAAGATAAGAAAAATGGTGCTTGCATTTTTCTTAACATGAAAAGATATCAAAATGCTACACTCTCAAAAATGAAGCTCTCATCTTCTTCTCTCAAATGTGTTCAACCATCTCCAAATTGAGAATGGTGGAGGAAGAAATACCAACTCATGAAGGGAGGTGAGTGTAGGATAAAGCAAGAGGTGACCACATCCAAAAACCATGATCACAAAGTCATATCATCTTTCATCTCATTTCTAATCTTAATAAAGCAAGAAATGATGAAGGAAAAGAATGGTATCTAAAGATGCTATCATAATTAATACATATGCAAGAAACCCCCTCCTCAAATGTAATTTGAAAAACTGCAAATTACCCCCTCCATCAGAAAAGTCCGGCCGGGAAAGAACAAAGGAAAACCGGCCGGAACGGAATGCAAACTGGCAACTCCAGAAAACTGGTCCCGTAATAAATTACAGGAAAACCCCGATACTGTGCATACACACCTGCATCTGTATTCCGTCCGGATACAAATGTAATGAGACAAAATCTACACTGTACAAAACTAGGACCGGCTTAAGCCAAAGCCGGCTAGTAATATCCGTTCGATCCTGATCCGTGCAATACCGCACGTATCAGATCGAACCTTGCCATATAACTATACGGCCACTAGTATAAAACTGTCCGATCCTGATCCGTGCAATACCGCACGTATCTGATCGGACCCTGCCATATCTCCATACGGCCTCTACAGCGTTTCGCCCGAAAGCTTGATTAACTGAAAGTGTGGTGGACTCTAAAGACTCGTCAATACTATGGCTGTGGATTTAACCACTAGCACGTCAGAGGTATAAGCCAATACGTGACGGGCCACCAGCTATTGACCAAAAGGGACGTCGATGAGCGAACTCATCCCGACACCCTACTGAGCCTGTCAGTGACAATATCCGTACAGTCCGGTCCGTTCGTCTATGAGTATCGCATGTCGGGCCTAGGGGGTTGGTAAAAGTCAGACCCCCAAAAGCGGTACAAGTCGTGTCGGAGTGTAGCCCAGAACGCCCTGAGATACTACTGGAATACCTACCAGTAAATCTCCTGCCTCGGCCGAGGGCTTTGCGTAATGGCTCTCCTAGACACAGCGCGACCTCACCCCCAATACCGGGAGAGACGAACCCCTGAAGATCCGCTCACTGCCTCCATGTGGCTCGGGACTGTACCCAACTAAAACCTGTTTGCACGACTCCTTTGAGCAGTGGTAGGGTAGTAATCAAAGCACAGTGGGAACTCACAAGAGACAAATGACGATCTCAGGTCGATGAACTAACCTGTACACATGTCACCAGGGAACTGCTATCTGACATCTGGTATAAGACCAACTAGCAGGTTCCCGGCGAGTCCTGTCCGGTGTACTCATAACCCAATGAGCACCTGTATACATCTTAGGTGAACCAACTGACACCAGTGGCTTGTGAGACCGGCCACCGTCCCTCGTCGGGGTCTCGACTGTATACACTAGTCTACTAATGGAGTATCGATGCCCTGTCTCGAAACTCCTACGACTAGGGACCTTTTAAGGATGTGCTTATAGACTACCAGCTCCCACGTATATGATCGCCATCATACTGCTGGTAGTCAAGCAAGAATCCTAGGGGCTCTATCAACGTGTAATAGCGACATGTCAGGTCACCTAAAGCAGTACACGATGATAAAGATAAACCAGATAGCATACTATCATCTCGAGTAAGACTGTTCTACCGGGATAGGTCCTCCCTCAATCATTGCAATCACATGCCTGTGATCCAATAATTGACTCTGAGGGCACTATCTCCAACACAACTAATGCGGCCCCTCTCATCGGGTCATCCAGCTCCAACACCTCAGTCTTTGACAGATTGAGCCAAAGCTCATTTGGGCCCATGAAGAAGTCCGCGATACCAGAAAAGGTTATCCCTAAGAGGATAGCCATTCCTGCTCATGAAGTCGTCAAGGCGGCTTCTCCTGCCAAAGGGTCAGTCTTCACAAGACTAACTATTTCAGCTCCTGTTCCAGGCGAAATTGTCAAGGCTGCTTCCCCTGCTCGGAAGTCTGCTTTTGATAGTTTGGCCATCTCCACTCAGCGGACATCAGTCTTCAACAGGTTGACAGCGACAACTTCTGATCAAGACAGGGGGCATAAGGAAACCACCCCCGTAGCTGAGATAATTCCAACTGCAAGACACGCTCGACGTCGCCACTGGCGCCGAGTAAGGAAGGCTGGGGGCAACTCTCCTTCTGGACTGACTCCGCCTGCTCCAACGGTGGAAATTAATACAGCTGTTCTAACTGAGAACAACTTTGAACCGCTTATGAGGGTCCGCAAGAACTCTCCGATCGCTGTTCTAAAAAAATATCCTCCACCCATGGAGAACGCTACTAAGGTGAAGCTGGAGCAGCCCCCTCAATGGCTATCCTCTAAAATTTACAAGGTCTGGCGTCAAGTCCAGGACTCCGTAGTAGATTAAGACTATCCCCGCCGACAGAAAAATATAAAGGTTCGGAAAGAAGAGAACCGCCCTGTTAAGTCACAGAAGGCGACAGCTACTTGGGTGCCCACTACAACGGCCCCCTCAATCTCGACCGCTCACAAAAGGAGAAAGCTGGAGAAAATCCCTACGTCTGCGACGAATCGCAAGACCACTGAGCCCAAACGCCCCAAGGCTGGGGGCATGGTGATGCATACCGTCTATATGGCATCCGGAAACGAGGACAACCGTATCTCCATAGGTCATCAACCGCTTACGCGATCAGTGACTAAGGCTCAGGAGCAATAACAACAAAAGCTCCAAGAGATGCTAACAGCTATGGCCGCACTTAAGGGATCGAAAGCAAGACTGGAGACATCCTCGGAGCAGCGCCGTGAGCAGGAAACTGATACTGAATTCCTTCGGAAAATGCTTGAGAAGAAGGACAAAGAGTCCGCGGAACAAGCGGCCAACATAAAACAAATGGCCCTTCTATTCCAAGATATGGTGGGCATGATGATCCAGCCGGACCCTCCAGCCGAAGACCCTCAAGTAATAATTGAAGATGATAGAGGAAAGACATCAAATCCTTTGCCGGCTCTGTCAGCAGCCAAGGAGAAAACCATCTCAAAATCCGCCCTGGATGATTACATCGCTCAGCAGATACGAGTTCATCAAGCAAATGAAGCAGCTGGGCAAATTTTTAAGACTGGACGGCCCTATCTGGGTTAGTACGACCAGATAAAGTACCTACCGGGATACACGAAACCCAAATTCCACGTATATAAGGGGACGGGATATCCACATCAGCACGTTGCTCAATTCATGGCTCTGTGTGGCAACATGGGAGGTGATGACAAATTACTGCTCCGCCAATTCGTTGGCAGCTTGTCAGAGACAGCATTTGAGTGGTATTCCGAACTCCCAAATGACTTTGTCAAGACATTTGCAGAGATGGAGCTGCTGTTTACACAGAGATTTGCAAGCGCTAGCGAGTGCACCCCGATCACCGCACTGATTAACGCTAGGGTAAAGCCAGGCGAAACGTGGGTGCAATACGCAATACGGCGGCGGAATCTATGGTCGAAATGCGAGCAACGTAT
The DNA here is from genome assembly GCA_030015575.1 of Agapanthus africanus. Lineage (NCBI taxonomy): Eukaryota > Viridiplantae > Streptophyta > Magnoliopsida > Asparagales > Amaryllidaceae > Agapanthus > Agapanthus africanus. Next base: position 979,752,241 of record CM057337.1, read on the forward strand.
CGAAGAAGCGCCTGCGGTAGGCATGTTCGTGGGTACTCTCGACCCTCAGGCGATCATTTCCCAATTCATGATTTTTTTCAAGCCAACCACTTTCCAGGCCTTGAATGATAAGCTGGCCCAAATGGACCAGATGGGCCACAGGCCTTCCTCTTCGAAGTCGGAGCCTCGAAACGAAAAAGGGAAGGGGAAAGCGACCTTCGTCGCCAATACTCAACAACAGCCGAGCAACTTAAACCCAGTTGCCAAAACAACACGCGCCCACGCCCATCCCTCGTGGAGAGACTGAGAAGTCCTTACTCGTTTTCCCGGGATAAAACGAGGAGATTGTTCGAGCTGGCAGTGCGCAACAGACTCATCAATCTGCCGGATCCAAAACGTCTGTTGCAGCCAGGCGATGTCAACAATCCTAATTACTGCCCTTACCACCAAGCAGTAAGCCATCCAATCGAAGATTGCTTCTTCTTCAAAGGATGGGTTGAGGACCAATACCAACTGGGCAAATTCGCGTTGTCTGAAAACTGGAAGATGAACCCGCCACAACCACATGATCCGAAAAATATGGACATGCCGGGGGCATCGTGCTCATTCATAGAGAAAGCCCCATGGACCGTAAAGTCCATAAACTAGAAAGTTGCCTCAAATACGGCAACGACGGACTGAAACGTCTTTAAACTAACAATGGACCACTATGTCCTAAAACTGGCTGCTGACCGAGACGTCGATAAACTACTACGGATCGCAGCATCTCAAGGCTAAAAAAAAAGGGTATGTCCATATGCAAAAATGGGCACGGATGAAAACCCGAAAAGGCTCCATGAGAAAAAACTGCAGGACTACCGGCGAGTTTTGTGAAAACCCGAAAGGGCGCAATCTCGTTAAAAGACACTTGCAAGATCCTCTCGACTTTGTGAGGAGAAAATACCTGCGTGAGATCCTTACGACTCACAAGGGAGCAACACACTCAGGAATCCCCACGATTCCTAAGGAGAAATTACACTTACGAGATACTCAAGACTCGTAAGGAGAATTCCCCTTTGAGACCCTCACGGCTCATAGGGTTCAAAAGCCTTAAGCTACAGGGATCTGAACCTGTTCTTAAGCCATCAAAATCTCCAATACTACCCTACAAGCATCTCGATATCGACTCTTGTATACAATCCACAGGCACGAATAAACATTTCCCTAACAAAGTCCCACCAGAGACTGGGGATATGCTCGCACGGTGAACAACCCTTGTAAGTCCTCTCGACTTATAAGGAGAAAACACTCTTGTAAGATCCTTACGACTTATAAGAGACCATACTCTTGGGAATCCTCACGATTCTTAAGGAGAAAAAGCACTTACGAGATCCTCACGAGTCGTAGGGAGAAATACCTTTATGAGACCCTTACGGCTCGTAAAGTCAAAAGCCTTAGTTGACAGGATCCTAACCCTGTTCGCTAAGCCACCTTTGTTCGACATCGACAGAGGTAAATGATGATTCGCTCCTGGCAATATCCCAGTTGTAGCGATGCTGATACCTCAATCGGTGTCAAATTCCAAACTCGCAGTGGAAAGCCAGCGAGCCACAAATGCATATGAAATAGCCGAAATGATAGGGCAACTTGCAACAAAATCAGCAAGTAAAATATATGCATACAAAATAGCTGAAATGGTTGGGCAACTCACAATAAAAAGAAGCGAGTAAATAAAACAAATAGCTGAAATGATTGGGCACCGCGAAAAATAGCCGAAATGATTGGGCAATCGCGACTTTCGCGATATAAAAGCTGAAATAGTAGAGCATCGCAGAATATATATATATATATATATATATATATATATATATATAATGAAACTTTTTGCCCTACAGGTGAGATCACATCGATCCCTGTATACAATCCAGAGGCCCAAACAAAGAGGGAACTGTAGCATCCCACCAGGCTCCATCAGAAAAAAAAGCCAAGTCCCGACGGCCACATCTACATCCTGGAGACCCACAACAGCGCTCCTCCTCATTCCAGCAGGACTCAGACACAACATCACTAAACAGAGCCATGGCATAGTCCCTAGTTCCAAATCTCGACGGTTCACAGACAACCTAGAGACCACCTCGACATTCTTCTCGTTACAGCAGGCACAACGTCAGCAAAGCGGAGTGATGGCAAAATCCCAGCTCCACCTCAGCATTCGTCTCGTTACACCAGACACAATGTCAACAACGGCGTTCCCTCGCAGTCCAGCAGGATGTAGATGCAACGTCAACGAAAGACCTCACGGTCGAAACAAAGTGGAGTGATGGCAAAATCCCAGCATTCGTCTCGTTACACCAGACGCAATGTCAACAACGACATTCCTTTGCAGTCCAGCAGAATGCAGATGCAACGTCAACGAAAGACCTCACGGTCGAAACAAAGCGGAGTGATGGCAAAATCCCAGCTCCACCTCAGCATTCGGCTCGTTACAGCAGATGCAATGCCAGCAAACGAAGCAAAGGCAATATTCCTAACTTCAGGGTCTTAACGACAACTCATCTAAAACCCGAAAGACTGTCGAAGATCATCCCACACCAGCGCGGAGTGGTCACCACCTCGATGTTCGTCTCGATACAGCAGACGAGATGTCACCCCAGCGTTCTTCCTCCAACAGGATTCGGACGCGCCAAAACAACGAAGCGAAGGCAATATTCCTAGCTTCAGGGTCTTAACGGCAACTCATATAAAACCCGAAAGACTATCGGAGATCATCCCACACCAGTGCGGAGTGGTCACCACCTCGACGTTCGTCTCGATACAGCAGAAGAGATGTCACTACAGCGTCCTTCCTCCAACAGGATTCGGACACGCCAAAGTAAACGAAGCGAAAGCCAAAGTCCTGGCTTTAGGGTCTTGACGACAACTTATATAAAACCCGAAAGACTATCGGAGATCATCCCACACCAGTGCGGAGTGGTCACCACCTCGACATTCCTCTCGATACAGCAGACGAGATATCACTACAGCGTCCTTCCTCCTACAGGATTCGGACACGCCAAAGTAAACGAAGTGAAAGCCAAAGTCCTGGCTTCAGGGTCTTGACAACAGCTCATATAAAACCCGAAAGGCTATCGGAGATCATCCCACACCAGCGCGGAGTGGTCACCACCTCGACGTTCGTCTCGATACAGCAGACGAGATGTCACTACAGCGTCCTTCCTCCAACAAGATTCAGACACGCCAAACTAAACGAAGCAAAGGCAACATTCTTAGCTTCAGGGTCTTGACGGCAACTCATAGACTATCGGAGATCATCCCACACCAGCGCGGAGTGGTCACTACCTCGACGTTCGTCTCGATACAGCAGACGAGATGTCACCCCAGCGTTCTTCCTCCAGCAGGACTCAGACGTGACAATCAAACGACGGAGCCACGGCAAAGTCCCTAGTTCCAAGCCTCGACAGTTCACCAATAATCTAGAGACAACCGCGACATTCGTCTCAATACAATAGACGCAATGCTAGCAAACGAAGCAAAGGCAATATTCCTAGCTTCAGGGTCTTGACGGCAACTCATATAAAACCTGAAAGACTATCGGAGATCATTCCATACCAGCGCGGAGTGGTCACCACCTCGACGTTCGTCTCGATACAGCAAACGAGATGTCACCCCAGCGTTCTTCCTCCAGCAGGACTCAGACACGACAATCAAACAACGGAGCCACGAAAAAATCCCTAGTTCCAAACCTCGACGATCACTAACAACCTAGAGACAAACGCGACATTCGTCTCGATACAGCTGACGCAATGCCAGCAAATGAAGCAAAGGCCAAATTCCTGGCTTCAGGGACTTGACGGCAACTCATATAAAACCTGAAAGACTATCGGAGATCATCCCACACCAGCGCGGAGTGGTTATGACTCATCGGGGCTCCCCAAACTGAGCCCAACCTTAAGTAAAAAGCGGCATAGCAAAATTCCTAACGCTTAATCTTCCGACGGTCAAACTGCCTAGGAAGATTGCTTGAAGATGTCTTGTCCAGCCCGCGAAGGGATCAGAGACACGACAGTCGCAAGGCTACTCAAACAACAAGATTGCCTATCGAGGGATACATCAGTCAACGTGACGGTATGGCAGGCAAAACCCTAGTACCACAGACCCTAACGGACCTCTGTCGTAAAGAGCAGAGGTTAACTGTGATGTTAAGACATTCTTGCGAGAACTTCTTGACTCGTCTCGACTCGTGAGGAAATTAGTGTTTTTGCGAGAACTTCTTGATTCATCTCGACTCGTAGGGAAAAACCTTAGGCAATGGGGATAAGGACCTATTTCCTAAGCACTGGGGCCCTGCAAGTCAGTCTAAGATATACTGTTGCATACTATTCATGGGCCACACTCTCCAAAGTCGAATCTCGACAAGGAGGGAAACAACCATTTACGAGTCCTCTCGACTTGTAAGCGGGAAAATTCTCTTATAAGATCCTTACGACCCTCAAGAGAAAACACACTTAGGAGTCCTCACGACTCCTAAGGAGAAAATACACCTACGAGATCCTCCCGACTCGTTGGGAGAAAAGTCTTTATGAGACCCTCATGGCTTATAAAGCTGAAAAGTCTTAGGCGGCAGATCTGAACCTGTTTCCTAAGCCATTACTGCTCTACAAGGAGGTCAAGATGGACCATCTGCGGGCCACATTTGCCAAAGCCACATTCGCCAATGAAATAAAGAAGCTACTTACGGGTCCTCACGATTCGTAAGGAAAAATGCCCGAGTGAGATCCTTACGACTCACGGAGGCAATGAACACTTAGAAATCCTCATGATTTCTAGGGAGAATATGCACCTATGAGATCCTCTCGACTTGTAGGGAGAAAAAAAACCTTCTTGAGACCCTTACGGCTCATGAAGATGAAAAAGTCTTAGGCTACAAGGACCCTAAAATTGTCTCCTAAGCCCTCAATTCTATGGCCATGCATAACTTTGCACTACTTCACCCACGTACATGCTTACGTGGGCAAAGTAGTGGGAGGCATTTGTTCCCACCAAAATTTTCGGCCAAGAGCTACTTGTTCCCTTGCAAAAAAGGGGGAGAATTCTCAAAAAACAGGCATCACGTGCTCACACGTGACCAGGCCTCACGTGCTCACACGTGACCAGGCCTCAGGCAAAGCTTGTAGACACAGAACAAAATAAACAAATTGAAAATGCTGTTTTAGTAGGGGTCACGTGCCCACACGTGATCAGGTCTCACGTGCAGACAGGTGACCATTTACAGGAAAAGCTTGTAGATACAAAACAAAATAAACAAATTGGAAATGTTGTGTCAGTGGGGTCACGTGTCAACACGTGACCAGGTCTCACTTGCAGACACGTGACCATTTACAGGAAAATCCTGTAGACACTGAATTAAATTCTAAATTGAATGCTTAATCAGTAGGGTCACGTACCAATACGTGATAAACTCTTAAACCCTCTGAACAATAGAATTAAATTCTAATTAAAAGGGAAACAAAAACCCTAATTGGAAAAATATTTCTCTAGACCTTTCCAAACAAAAAAGATTGCGCTTTGTAAAGTGGAGAACCATTGGATTAAAAATCCAATGGTGATTAAAAAATCACCAATTTATAGAAAGATTCTATATAAGAAAATATTTTCCTAAAAATCTGTCAGGAACAACAAATAAAATATCTTTTGAATTAAAAATCCAATGATGAATAAAATTCAGTGAGTGATCTAAAAGATCATGTTGCTTACAAAATCAATTAAAATCTTTTAATGAAAGATTGACTAAAAATTCTTTTCTTTCTCCTATAAATAGGAGCCAAGAAGAGAAGAGGGAAGAGGATTTTTTTCCGGGGGAGACAACAACAACAACAGAGAGAGAAAAAAGAAGAGAATTTAATTCTCCAGAGAGAAAAGAAGATTTCCTCAGAAGAGAAAGAAACCCTATGTGAGAAAGGGAAAGAGATCATAAGCTCCACAAAACAAAAAGAGAATTTAATTCTCAAACTAAGAGTTTAACTCTTCTGAATAAGAACTTAATTCTTCCTTTGGTTGAAGGTCTGCAGAAACTGATCTCCCCACAAGTTGAGAATTTAATTCTCATCGGCAAGATTCTGCCATGCAGATCTAAAGACTAAGAGAAGACCCAAGTTCAGAGAATTATATTCTCCCACAAAGCACTTAGGAATTTAATTCCTCCAACAGAGACAGGGTTTAACCCTTAAAACGAGAACTTAGTTCTTCTTCATGGTTGAAGATCTGCAGAAGTAAGATCTCTCCATAAGTTGAGAATTTAATTCTCATCGGAGAGATTCTGCCATGCAGATCCAAAACTTAAAGGGAGAGTTGGGTTTAAAGAATTTAATTCTTTCATATACATAGGAATTTAATTCCTCTAAACAAAATTATGGTTTAATCCTAACAAAGAATTTAATTCATAAAACAAAGGACTTAAAACTCTCCATGCACGTAAAAAGATCAGCACTTAAACCTGATCACGTGGCAACACGTGACTCCCCTCCTCAGTGATCAAAAGAGAATGAATGAGATTGGGTAACGTGGTCCCACGTGACCCTTGGATAAATTCCACAAAATAAAAGAACAAAGCAAGGGCAGAATCAATTTTGGGCGCCCTCACGTGTCCCCACGTGACCCCTAATAAACACTTTAATAATCAATGCATGGGTACCCATCACGTGCCCACACGTGATGGCCGTTAAGATTAAGTGTTTAACACTTCTGTGAATATTCTGAGAACAAATAACAGAGGCAAGGCCCAATCATCAGGCGCCTCGCGTGACCCCACGTGAGCGCTTCAATCTTAGTGTTTAACACTACCTTAAGTGCTTCGTCCGTAGTGTTTAAACACTATTTTAAGCGCACACGTGAGAACATGTGATCGCCAAATATCCTCTAGTGTTTAACACTATTTTAAAACCAAGCTTAGCCCAAATTGGCTAAGTTTTCCAGAGGCAAATCTCCCCTTCAACTGAACCTCAAAATTGATCAGTTCATATGATATGCAAAGTAAAGTCCATAGCTATAATGAATGGTTAGTGCTCAGCCAAAAACAAAATGTTGTTAGAACCCAGAATCATGCTTAGCATTACTAAATAATGAGGAGCTGAACCCAGACAAGTGTTCAATAGTCCAAACAAAGGTCTAACATTTTAAACCTAATTGGACTTAGCCCAAGTTGGCCATAAGTCCTCAACTCAGATTTTACTGAGCCCATGTGCTCATAATCTAATTAATCTTAGTCCCAAATTGGACTACAGATTTTCCAATCAACTTTGGTTTAAGGGTACATCTCTTCACTCCTTTGATATTTGTCGTTGTAATCCTTCAACGTCTTCAGAGATGTGACGGGTCCCAATAACCAATCATTCCATGGACTGTGGGGTCCTTAAGCCCATGGACTATGATGTCCTTAACCTTGGACTGTGGGGTCCTTAAACCCATAGACTATGATGTCCTTAACCTTTACATACTATGATGTCCTTAAACTGGCCCACCATGTCCTTAAACTGGTAATCGACCGCAATGTCCCTAAACTAAACAATAGAGTCCAAATGCTCTTTTGTTGGATCTAAACGATCCCGTTAAGTTGATCTTAGTCTAAAATTAGACTAACGTATCCTTAACAAACGTTTAAGTTGATTTTAGTCTCAAATGGGACTAAAGTATCCTTAAACCCAACTACAAATCCAAATCTAAGAAAATACGGATTTGGACTAATCAACGCCCTACGGGCGACAAAATAAATTAGTCTTCCCATACAATCCACGGGAAACCAAAAACAAAATAAACACATACGACACAAAGTGACCACTTGGAGAAGGAGAAAGTGGTTACCGCGATGCGGTAGCGTAATTAACTGCAGGGGCTTGCGCCTGCAGGGAATAGCGTCCCCACAATCAAAAAACCCTCAACGAGAGGGAATCTGATGAAGTCTGCTATATCGGCCGCATCCGTTTAAACCTTCGATACATGGTGTCATAAATCAACTTGGCATCTTCGGAGAGGTGGACGGATAGCACCAAATAGCATCTGCCCTCAAATTTAGGCAAGACGAACCTACGCGGTCGCGTCTCTGTGTTCGGAGGAGAACAAGCACGTGGCGCGCTTGGCGTTGAGCGCTAGTCTTTGGAGCGCTGAAGTGCTTCTTTAAACATGGAGCGCTAAGGCTCTGCAGCGCTGTGCGCTAGATTTGGAGCGCTGAGGCGCTTCTTAAACTTGGAGCGCTAAGGCTCTACAGCGCTGTGCGCTAGATTTGAAGCGCTGAGGCGCTTCTTAAACTTAGAGCGCTAAGGCTCTGCAGCGCTGTGCGCTAGATTTGGAATGCTAAGGCCCTTCTTAAACTTGGAGCGCTAAGGCTCTGCAGCGCTGTGCGCTAGATTTGGAGCGCTGAGGCGCTTCTTCAAATTTGGAGCGCTAAGGCTCTGCAGCACTGTGCGCTAGATTTGGAGCGCTGAGGCGCTTCTTTTAATTGGAGCGCTAAAGCTCTTTTTAGGCAGCTTTGCGCTCTGAGAATTAAATTTTCTCTTATAAGAGATTTTGTCTCGTGGATCTAAGAGCAAAGTTCTTATTTTATAGGAGATGTTTCGATCTTTTATATTCTTGGTGAAAGCCTTTGCCTTTATGGATTTGTGATTCTAAGAGAATTGAACTATTCTTCCCCCTTTTTATAATGAGATGTTATGATCTCTTTTGTGAAAGACAATTTGTCTTAAAGATCTATGATCTGGAAAAACAATTAAGTTCTTTTTCTAATGAGATGCTTTGATCTTTTTTTTTACCTTGAAGAAATTATTCTTCTGCTGAGAGCTTGCTCTTCTCTCTGGACTTTCTCAAAGTTTGGGGGGGTTCCTTTATATTTGGAAAGAGAGACCATTGGTCGTTGGGACCCACCATCTCTCCGACGACGCTGAGGGATTACAGCGCCATATATCGAAAGTGTAGAGGGATGTACCCTTTGAACCATGCTCCACTTATCAGGAGGAAGAATATGTTCAAACTTAAACTCCTAACTGCTGAAAAATGCCTCTTTGCATTCGCGCACGTGCGTCGCACATGTTAGGCGCACGTGCGTCGCATGTGTGGGCACACGTGCGTCGCACGTGGCGCTTGCACATTATTGGGGAGCAGCTAAGGCCCTAACATGGAGAACTAAGCTTCTTTAAGAATTGAATTCTCCCACGTGCAGCTTGCTCCTCCCATAATGCGCATATGCGCAAGCGCCATGTGCGCCACGTGCGCTCGCTACATGCGCCCTAACATGGAGAACTAAGCTCCTTTAAGAATTGAATTCTCCCACGTGCGTTGCACTTGTTTGGATCACGTGCGTTGCACGTGGAGCGCATGTGGCGGGCATACGTGCATTGCACGTGGCGCACGTGGCACTTGCGCATATGCGCATTATGGTGGGGAGCAAGCTCCTATGGAGAACTAATCTTCTTTGAGAATTGAATTCTCTACCTTTTTTAAGAGGTATCACCTCTTATTTATATGGGAGTGGTAAAGAAGGGATCTCTCTTTTTTGTGACGCGGGACTAAAAATGCATCCCCCATGTAATAGAGCATTACTTTAGATTACACGTGCGTAGCATATTTGTCCATAACTTTTGATCCCGGATGAATTATGAGGTCCATAATATATCAAATCGAAGGATTTTTCGAGAAACTTTCGATACCATCAGAATTTAGCTGTTTCTCATTTGGGGGTTTGTCAAAATACAGCCCGGAAAATACTGGTTCGTATTTTCTTCCTTAGATTACACGTGCATGGCACATTTGCTCATAACTTTTGATCCCGGATGAATTATGAGGCCCATATATATCAAATTGAAGGTTTTTTCGAGAAGCTTTCGAAAACATCAGAATTTAGCTGTTTATCATTCGAGAGTTTGTCAAAATACAGCCCGAAAAATACTGGTTCATATTTTCTTAAGCATATCGCTGCCATTTGATACCTTGGGCTCTTTTGTGCAGAAATTTTTTGTGGGAACAAATGCCCCCCACTATTTTTCCCACGTAAGTATGTACGTGGATGAAGTGGTGCATAGTTATGCATGGCCATAGAATTAAGGGCTTATGAGACAAGTTTAGAGTCCTTGTAGCCTAAGACTTTTTCATCTTCATGAGCCGTAAGGGTCTCAAGAAGGTTTTTTCTCCGTACAAGTCGAGAGAATCTCATAGGTGCATATTCTCCCTAGTAATCGTGAGGATTTCTAAGTGTTCATCGCCTCCGTAAGTCGTAATGATCTCACTCGGGTATTTTTCCTTACGAATCGTGAGGACCTATAACTAGTTCCTTTATTTCAATGGCCTGTAATTTTGGAAAATGTGGCCCGTAGATAGTCCATCTTGACCTCCTTGTATGGTAGTGATGGCTTAGGAAACAGGTTCAGGTCTGCCGCCTAAGACTTTTCAATTTTATGAGCCATGAGGGTCTCATAAAGATTTTTCTCCCTACAAGTCGTGAGGATCTCGTAGGTGTATTTTCTCCTTAGGAATCGTGAGGATTCCTAAGTGTGCTTTCTTTTGAGAGTCGTAAGTATCTCACAAGAGAATTTTCTTCCTTACAAGTCGAGAGGACTCGTAAGTGCTTGATGAGTTGACCTACTCCCGAGTCAAACCATTGCTTCAACGGGGAGGTCGAGGGTTGAGTTTGGCCGTGTTTCACGGGATCTGGATTGACATTGGCAATGTTCCACAGGGTCAGGATTGACTTTGGCCGTGTACCACGGGGTCAGGATTGACTTTGGCCCTGTTCGACGGGGTCAGGATTGACTTTGACCGTGTTCCACGGGGTCAGGATTGACTTTGGCCGTGTTCTATGGGTCAGGGTTGACTCTCGGTTGTCCGTGCACCGCCAAGTCCTGGAACTGGGAACTTTGCCGCTGCTCCACTTTACTGACGTTGCGTCTACTGTAACGAGACGAATGTCGAGGTGGTCTATAGGTTGTCTGTGAACAGTCGAAATTTGGAACTAGGGACTTTGCCATGGCTCCGAGGTTGATTGTCGTGTCTGAATCCTGCTGGAATGAGGAGGAACGCTGTTGTGGGTCTCCAGGCTGTAGATGTGGCCATCGAGACTTGGAACTAGGGACTCTGTCGTGGCTCCGAGAATGATTGTCGCGTCCGAATCCTGCTGGAGGAAGAACGTTGTTGTTGATCTCTAGGCTGTAGATGTTGTCGTCGAGACTTGGAACTAGGGACTCTGCCACGGCTCCATTTTGTTAACGTCGTATATTCCTGCAGAGACACTGATTTCTCTGCAGGTCAACGCGAATCGAGATGCTCTCGTCAAGGATGCTGATTTCCCTGAATCGAGGTTTGTTCCCCTCCGAATGGCGGCCAAGATAGGGACGTCTTGCCTGAGATTCGGGGCAGATGCTATTTGGTTTTATCCGTCCACCTCTTCGAAGATGCCAAGTTGATTTATGGCACCGTGTATCGGAGGTTTAGATGGATGCGGCCGATGTAGCAGACTTCGTCAGATTCCCCTTCGCTTGAGGGGTTTTTGATTGTGGGGACGCTCTTCCCTGCAGGCGCAAGCCCCGGCAGTTAATTACGCTACCGCATCGCGGTAACAACTTTCTCCTTCTCCAGAATTTCACTTCGTGTCGTGGGTGTTATTTTGTTTGTGGTTGCCCGTGGATTGTATACGGAGACTAATTTATGTCGTCGCCCGTAGGACGTGGATTAGTCCAAATCCGTGTTTTCTTAGATTTGGTTTTGGGGGTTTTGGTTTAAGAAACGTTAGCCATATTTGGAGGCTAAGATCAATTTAAACGGGATCGTTTAGATCCGACAAAAGAGCATTTGGACTCTATTGTTCCAGTTTAGGGACATAGTGGTCCGTTGAATGTATGGCCGTCGGGACCCATCACCTCTCTGACGACGTTGAAGGATTACAACGACAGATGTCAGAGGAGTTCAGAGATGTACCCTTGAACCAAAGTTGGTAGTCCAATTTGGGACTAAAGTCTGTTTGAAGGTTTTGGTTTAAGGATACGTTAGCCATATTTGAGGTTAAGATCAACTTAAACGTTTGTTAAGGATACGTTAGTCTGATTTGAGACTAAGATCAACTTAACGGGATCGTTTAGATCCGACAAAAGAGCATTTGGGCTCTATTGTTCCAGTTTAGGGACATAGTGGTCCATTGGTTTAAGGACGCTTAAGTCCGTGGGTTTAAGGACGCTTAAGTCCATAGGTTGGTTTAAAGACGCATAAGTCCATATTGATGTGTGGTTGTCGGGACCCGTCACCTCTCTGACGACGTTGAAGGATTACAACGACAAATATCAGAGGAGTTCGGAGATGTACCCTTGAACCGGGTGTAAATTGATTTAAGAGAGTAGTCGTGCTCAGTCAATTTTAATTTGAGGACTAATGGCCATGATTGGGTTAAGTCCAGTTGAAAATATTCAACATTTTATTTATCATTGGCCTATTAGGCCTTTGATTGGGCTCTGCCCTTGTTTAATAATGCATGGCATTTTATTTGGTCTATTAGACCTTTATTTGCGCTCTGCCCTTTTTTAAATGATGCACAGCATCTGTTTTGGTCTGACAGACCTTTGTTTGGGCTCTGCATTGCATTTTATTCTGGCCAGTCAGGCCTTTTAAATTGGGCTCTGTTCCCTTTTTGTTATAAGACAGAGAATTTATTTTGGTCCATTGGGCCTCTTAATTGGGCCCTGCCCTTTAATAATGCGCTGCATTAATTAGTCTGACAGAGCGCCACGTGGCTTGTCAGGCGCTTTGCGCCAATTGAGGAGCGCAAGGCGCAAGTCCATGTGGAGGTGACACGTGTCACGCTCTGGTGAGCGCAAGTCTGCCAGCGCAGTGCGCTGCGCTGTTGCGCCGCTGACACGTGGCGCGCTCTGGTGACTTGCGCCAATTTAAGAGAGCAGTGCTCTGTTTTAGAAGCGCATAGGGCAGTCTGTTCTGGGGCTGACACGTGGCGCTCTCTGGTGGCTTGCGCCAACCCGAGAGCGCAACAGTGTAATTTTTTTTAAGTGCAGGGCACTGTTCAATATCTTGATCCGATTTTGGATCAAAGAAGAGAATCTTCTAAGATTCCAGAACCAATGGTTCATCAAAAGGCAAAGCCTTTATTTAGATCAGAAAGATCTAAAAAAGAAGTAAATTACTTCTTTTTATTAATATTATTATTTTTTATTGAAGATCTTTGATCTTGTTCTTAGATCAATGATCTTTTCAGAAGAAAATTCTTCTTTTTCTAAAGGTTTTACCTTTTTCCTTCTTTCTTTCTGAATTCTTCTTAAAGTTCTTAGAAGAGCTCTGTGAATTCTCTGTGTGCTCATCTCTTTTAGACTTGGGGTCTAAGGGGCTTTTTATAGTACCATTTAATTTGTTAAATCAGTTAAAGAGCTCTTCCTCTGAGTGATTTAGGGATTTTTCCCCACCATTGGATCTTTGATCCAAGAGTTTCTGTTTTACAGAAGATAATCTTCTTGTTTTAACAAGATCAGAAAGATCTTTCTAGAATTTTAATTCTGTTTTAGTGCTTGCACAGTTGGCGTAAGCGTACCTGCGCTTGACACGTGTCGCGCAGCGCAACTGCGCTGCCACGTGTCGCGTGTCACAGAGCGCAGCGCAACTGCACTAGCGCAACCACGCTGCCACGTGTCGCGCAGCGCAGAGCGCAGCGCCACTTCGCTGCCACGTGTCGCGCAGCGCAGAGCGCAACTCAGCTGAAGCGTTGCTTCCTTTATTTTCATTTTAAATAGAGCCTTGCTCTGATTGGGTGCACTGCCTTGGGCGCAGCGCTCGCGTGTCAGCTTTTGACACGTGGCGCGTTGCGCGCAGAGCAAGGAATCTGAAGCGTTGCTTCAATTTTTGAATTTTTAAAATTCAAACAGAGCTTTGCTCTGAAAGGGAGATTTTCTCCTTTATTATTATTATTATTTTTTATTTCATGTTATTATTATTATTTTATACGGAGCGGGTTTTGTTCCAGCCAAAATTTTGGCAGTAACAAATGCCCCCCACTACTTTGCCCACGTAAGTATGTATGTGGGTGAAGTAGTGCAAATTTATGCATGGTCACCGAATTGAGAGCTTAGGAGACAAGTTTAGGATCCTTGTAGCCTAAGACTTTTCAACTTTATGAGCCATGAAGGTCCCATAAAGACTTTTCTCCCTATGAGTCGAGAGGATCTCGTAGGTGTATTTTCTCTTTAGGGGTCGTGAGGAATTCTAAGTGTGTTTTCTCTTAAGAGTCGTAAGGATCCTACAAGAGAATTTTCCCTCTTACAAGTCGAGAGGACCCGTAAGCGGATGTTTCCTTCCATGTCGAGATTCGACTTCGGAGAGTGTGACCCATGAATAGTATGCAAGAGTCTATTTTGGACCGACTTGCAGGGTCCCAGTGCTTAGGAAACAGGTTTTTTGATCCCCGCTGCCTAAGGCTTTTCCTCACGAGTCGAAACATATCGAGTAGTTATCGTAAAGACACTAATTTCCTCACGAGTCGAGACGAATCGAGCATTTCTCGTAAGAGTATCCTAACGTCACAGTTAACCTCTGCTCTTTACGACAGAGGTCCGTTAGGGTCTGTGGTACTTAAGGTTTTGTCCGTCGTACCGTCGCGTTGGCTGATGTATTCCTCGATAGGCAATCTTGTTGTTCGAGTAGCCTTGCGATTGTCGTGTCTCTAATCCCTTCGGGGGCTGGACAAGACGTCTTCAAGTAATTTTCCAGGTAATATTACCGTCGAAAGAGCAAGCGTAGGGATATTCCATGTCACTTTTTACTTGAGGTTAGGCTCATTTTGGAGAGCCCCGATGAGTCATAACCACTCCGCGCTGGTGTGGGATGATCTCCGATAGTCTTTCAGGCTTTATATGACTTGCCATCAAGACCCTGAAGCTAGGAATTTGTCCTTTACTTCGTTTGCTGGCATTACGTCCTCTATATCGAGACGAATTTCGCGGTTGTGTCTAGGTTGCTGGTGAACCGTCGAGGTTTGGAACTAGGGACTTTGCCGTGGCTCCGCTGTTTGATTGTCGCGTCTAAATCCTGTTGGAGGAAGAATGCTGGGGTGACATCTCGTCTGCTGTATCGAGACGAACGTCGAGGTGGTGACCACTCCGCACTGGTGCAAGATGATCTCCGATTGTCTTTCAGGCTTTATATGACTTGCCGTTAAGACCTTGAAGCTAGGAATTTGGCCTTCGCTTCATTTGCTTTGGCGCGTCCGAATCCTGCTGAGGGAAGAACGCTGGGGTGACATCTCATCTGCTGTATCGAGACGATCGTTGAGGTGGTGACCACTCCGCACTGGTGCGAGATGATCTCCGATTGTTTTTCAGGCTTTATATGACTTGCCGTCAAGACCCTGAAGCTAGGAATTTGGCCTTTGCTTCATTTTCTGGCATTGCGTCCTCTATATCGAGATGAATGTCGTGGTTGTCTCTAGGTTGTTGGTGAACCGTCGAGGTTTGGAACTAGGGACTTTGCCGTGGCTCCGCTGTTTGATGATGTTGTGTCTGCTGTGTCGAGACGAACGTCGAGGTGGTGACCATTCCGCACTGGTGTGAGATGATCTCCGGTTGTCTTTCAGGCTTTATATGACTTGCCGTTAAAACTCTGAAGCTAGGTATTTAGCCTTCGCTTCGTTTGTTTTGTCATATCCAAATCCTGTTGGAGGAAGGACATTGTTGTTGACATTGCATCTGATGTAACGAGACGAATGCTGAGGTGGAGCTGGGATTTTGCCGTCACTCCGCTTTACTGACCATGGGGTCTTTTGTTGACGCTGCATCTACATCCTGCTGGACTGCGAAGGAACGCCGTTGTTGACATCTTGTCTGCTGTATCGAGACGAATGTTGAGGTGAAGCTGGGATTTTGCCTTCGCTTCGCTTTGTTTCGACCGCGAGTTCTTTTGTTGGCGTTATGTCTGCATCTTGTTGGACTGCGAAGGAACGTCGTTGTTGACATCTTGTCTGCTGTATCGAGAAGAATGTTGAGGTGAAGCTGGGATTTTGCCGTCGCTTCGCTTTGTTTCGACCGCGAGGTCTTTTGTTGGCGTTGTGTCTACATCTTGCTGGACTGCGAAGGAACGCCGTTGTTGACATCTCGTCTGCTGTATCGAGACGAATGTTGAGGTGAAGCTGGGATTTTGCCGTCGCTTCGCTTTGTTTCGACCGCGAGGTCTTTTGTTGGCGTTGTATCTGCATCTTGCTGGACTGCGAAGGAACGCCTTTGTTGATTCTTAGGCTGTAGATTTTGCCGTCAATATTTGGAACTAGGGACTATGCCGTGGCTCCGTTTCATTGCCACTATGAGGTCAGTTGTTGACGTCATGTCTGTATCTGGTTGGAGTGAGGAGAAACGCCGTTGGTGATCTCTAAGTTGTCGATATTGACGTCGAGACCCTGAAGCTAGGGATCTTCCTTTTCTTCATTTGTTGACATTGTGTCTGCAATATTGCGGCAAATGTCGAGGTTGTCTCTTGGTTGTCTATGAACCGTCGAGATTTGGCTTCGCTTTCTGATGGAGCCTGGGGAGGGAAGATGTGCTTCCTTCTTTGTTTGCGCCCCTGGATTGTATACAGGGATTGGTGTGCTATCTCCTGTAGGGTAGAAGTTTCATTCATTTCATTTTTTTCTTTCCGCGATGCTCTATCATTTCAGCTTTTATATCACGAAGGTCGCGATTGCCCAATCATTTCGGCTATTTTTCGCGGTGCCCAATCATTTCGGCTATTTTTCTTTTTACTCGCTGCTTTTTATTGCGAGTTGCCCAATCATTTCGGATTTTTTTATTTTTACTCGCTGCTTTTTATTGCGAGTTGCCCAATCATTTCGGCTTTTTTTATTTTTACTCGCTGCTTTTTATTGCGAGTTGCCCAATCATTTCGGCTGTTTTTGTATGCATACATTTTTACTTGCTGATTTCGTTGCAAGTTACCCCATCATTTCGGCTATTTCGTATGCATGTGTGGCTCGTTGGCTTTTCGCTGCAAGCTAGGAATTAGACACCGATTTTGGCATCAGCATCGCTACAACTGGGATGTTGCCAGGAGCGAATCATCATCTGCCTTGAAAGGACTTGGAATTTGATACCGGTTTAGGCATCAGCATCGCTACAACTGGGATATTGCCATGAGCGAATCATCATTTGCCTCCGTTGATGTCGAACAAAGGTAGCTTAGCGAACAGGGTTAAGATCCTGTCGACTAAGGCTTTTGACTTCATGAGCCGTAAGGGTCTCATAAAGGTATTTCTCCCTACAAATCGTGAGGATCTCATAGGTGTGTTTTCTCCTTAGGAATCGTGGGGATTCCTAAGTGCATGTTCCTCTGTAAGTCGTAAGGATCTTATAAAAGGATTTTCTCCTTATAAGTCTTGAGGACTTACAAGTGTTATTTGTTGTACGAGCATATCCCTAGTCACGGATGGGACTTTGTTAAGGAAATGTTTATTCGCGCCCGTGGATTGTGTACAAGGGTCAGTATGAACCGCTTGTAGGCTTTATCGAAGGTTTTGGGAGTTGCTTAAGAACAGGTTCAGGTCTCTGTAACTTAAGACTTTCAAATCTTATGAGCCTTGAGGGTCCCATAAGAGAGTTCTCCTTACGAGTTGTGAGGATCTCTCAAGTGTAATTTCTCCTTAGGAATCGTGGGGATCCCTAAGCGTGTTGCTCCCTTGTGAGTCGTAAGGATCTCACGCGGGTGGTTTCTCCTTACAAGGTCGAGAGGACCCTGTAAGTGTCTTTTAACGAGGTTGCGCCCTTTCGGGTTTTCACAAACACTCGCCGGTATCCCTGCTGTTTTTACTCACGGAGCCCTTTCGGGTTTTCATCCGTGCCCATTTTGCTTATGGATATACCTTTTTTTTTCTTTACGAGTCTGCGCCCTTTCGGGTTTTCACAAATATCGCCGGTAGTCCTGCTGTTTTTACTCACGGAGCCCTTTCGGGTTTTCATCCGTGCCCATTTTGCTTATGGACGTACCGTTTTTTTTACCACGTCAGCCTGAAGATGCCGCGGGTTGGTAGTAGTTTAACGACGTTTCGGTCATCGGTCGGTTTTAGGACATAATGGTCCATCGTTAGTTTAACGATGTTTCGGTCTACAGCCAGTTTTAGGACATAGTGGCCCATCGTTAGTATAACGACATTTCGGTCTATCGTTGCCATATTTGAGGTGAGTATCTAGTTTACTGACTTTTCGGTCTATGGGGCTTTCCCTATGAATGAGCATGATGCCCTCGGCATATCCACCTTTCTCGGAGCATGTGGTTGTGGCGGGCTCACCTTCCAGTTTTCGGACAACGCGAATTTGCCCTGTAGGAATTGATCTTCGATCCATCCTTTAAAGACGAAGCAATCCTCGATTGGGTGACTTACCGTTTGGTGGTAAGGGCAATAATTGGGATTGTTGACATCGCCTGGCTGCAATGGACGTTTTGGACTCGGCAGATTGATGAGTCTGTTGCGCACTGCCAGCTCGAACAGTTTCCTTGTTTTATTCTGAGGAAACGAGTAAGGACGTCCTAGTCTTTCCTCAAGGGATGGGCATGGACGCATATTGTTTCGAAGGACAACCGGATTTAAGTTGCTCGGCTGTTGTTGAGTATTGGCTACGATGATCGCCTTTCCTTTCCCCTTATCATTTCGAGAGTCCAGCTTTGGAGAGGATGGTCTATGGCCCATTTAATCCATTTGGGCCAGTTTGTTGATCAAGTCCTGGAAAGTAGTTGGCTTGAAGAACATCATGAACTGCGAGATGGTCGCTTGCGGATCAAGCATGCCCACGAACATGCCTACCGCAGGTGCTTCTTCGATCCGTTGTTCACATTTCGACCACAGATTCCGCCATCGTGTTGCGTATTGAACCCACGTCTCGCCTGGCCTTATCCTGGCGTTAATCAGTGCCGTTATCGGGGTGCGTTCACTAGCGCTTGCAAATCTTTGTGTAAACAGTAACTCCATCTCCGCAAATATTTTGACTGGGTCGTTAGGTAGCTCCGAATACCACTCGAAGGTCGTTTCTGCTAAGCTGCCGATGAATTGGCGAAGCAACAATTTGCCATCGCCTCCAGTGTTGCCGCATAAGGCCCTGAATTGAGCGACATGCTGATGGGGATTCCCTGTCCCTTTATATACGTGGAACTTAGGGATCGTATATCCCGGCAGGTAACTGATCTAGTCATACCAGCTCGGATAGGGTCGTCCGGTCTTGACAATTTGGCCAGCCGCTTCATTCGCCTGATGAGCTCGTATTTGCTGAGCTATATAGTCATCCAGTGCGACCTTGGAAATGGTTTCTTCCTTGGCTGCTGAAAGAGCCGGAGGAGGATTAAATGTCTCCCCTCTATCGTCTCCAACAATGATTGGAGGGGCATCAGCTTGAAGGTCCGGCTGTAACATCATCCCGACCATGTCTTGGAAGAGAAGTGTCATTCGCTTTATGTTAGCCGCTTGCTCTGCGTCTTCTTTGTCCTTCTTTTCGAGGACTCTGTGTAAGAAGTCAGCGTCAGTTTCCTGTTCGTGCCGCTGTTCTGATGATGCCTCCGAGCTTTCTTTTGGCCCGGTAAGTGCAGCCATTGCAGTCATCATTTCCTGAAGCTTCTGTTGTTGCTCCTGGGCTTTTGTCACGGATCGGGTGAGCGGTCGGTGACCCGTCGCAGCGCGGCTGTCCTCTTTCCCAGATGCCATATAAACGGTATGTACCACCATGCCCCCAGACTTGGGGCGTTTAGATTCAGCGCTTTCACGGTTCGCCATGTTCACAGGGGCTTTTTGCGACCTCCTTTTCTTTTGAGTGATTGACGTTGAGGGAGCCGTTGCAGTGGGCACCCAGCCAGCTATTGCTTTTTTCGGCTTGACAGAGTAGTCTTTCTCCTGCCAAACCTTCATCTTTTTTTGTCGGCGGAGATAGTCTTGATCCATCACGGAGTCTTGGACTTGACGCCAGACCTTGTAAATTTCAGAGGATAGCCGTTGACGAGGTTGCTCCGGCTTCTTCTCTGTAGCATTCTTCACAGGTGAAGAAATTCTCTTTAGCACTGCAGTAGGAGAGTTTCTGCGCACCTTGTTGAGCAGTTCAAAGCTGTTCTCGGTTGGAACAGCAGGATTGATCCCCACCATTGGAGCTGGCGAAGTTATCCCAGAGGGGGAGTTGCCCCCAGCCTTCCTTACTCGGCGCCAGTGGCGACGTCGAGCGTGTCGTGCGGATGGAGTTGTTTCAGCCGTAGGGGTGACCTCCTCATACCCCCTGCTTTGAGGAGAGACCGTTATTGGTGCTAGCCTGTCGAAGACCGACACCCGTTGAGAAGCAATGTCTAATATGTCAAAGACAGACCTCTGGGCAGAGGAAGCGGTTTTGAGGAACCCGCCTGGAGCAGAAGCCGGAATGGACATCCTTGTAAAAACTGACTTTTTGGAAGGAGAAGCCTTTCCAATGATTTCGTCCGCTTGAGCCGGGATGGCTATCCGCTTTAGGATGGCAACTTCGGGTATCGCGGGCTTGTAGACGCTCTGGACCAGTCTGTTGAAAACTGAGGTATTAAAGTTGGGCGACCCGTTCAGAGGGGCCACGGCAGTGGTAAGTCGATCAAAGACCGACTTCTTTGGGCTTCTTGCTCATCGGTGGGAGCATGGTCCCGAAGAATAATCCAGTGGTGACTTGAGTTACCTGCTCCACTGGCATCTTGAAAAGGGAGGCCGCTTGGGGCCCATAAGTCACTCCTCCAGCAGGGACGGAGCGAGAGTTGCAGTTGCATTTGGAGCAGTTTGAGCAGTTAGACGCCATTGCTGTTTGATTGCTGCGCCAAGCAAGAGACTAAATCTTAGTAACTTGAAACCCTAGGGCAACCATTAACAAACCGCGATTCGTTCGCGAAGACGACACACGAAGTGTGGAGTGCAAAGAGGAAAAGGTCCTATCGGGCATGCCAGAATCTGTTCCCCTCCGAATGGCGGCCAAGATAGGGACGTCTTGCCTGAGATTCGGGGCAGATGCTATTTGGTTTTATTCGTCCACCTCTCCGAAGATGCCAAATTGATTTATGGCACCGTGTATCGGAGGTTTAGACGGATGCGGCCGATGTAGCAGACTTCGTCAGATTCCCCCTCGCTTGAGGGGTTTTTGATTGTGGGGACGCTCTTCCCTGCAGGCGCAAGCCCCTGCAGTTAATTACGCTACCGCATCGCGGTAACAACTTTCTCCTTCTCCAGAATTTCACTTCGTGTCGTGGGTGTTTATTTTGTTTGTGGTTGCCCGTTGATTGTATACGGAGACTAATTTATGTCGTCGCCCGTAGGACGTGGATTAGTCCAAATCCGTGTTTTCTTAGATTTGGTTTTGGGGGTTTTGGCTTAAGGATACGTTAGCCATATTTGGGGGCTAAGATCAACTTAAACGGGATCGTTTAGATCCGACAAAAGAGCATTTGGGCTCTATTGTTCCAGTTTAGGGACATAGTGGTCCGTTGAATGTATGGCCGTCGGGACCCATCACCTCTCTGACGACGTTGAAGGATTACAACGACAGATGTCAAAGGAGTTCAGAGATATACCCTTGAACCAAGGTTGGTTGGGAGATCTATAGTCCAATTTGGGACTAAAGTCTGTTTGAAGGTTTTGGTTTAAGGATACGTTAGCCATATTTGAGGCTAAGATCAACTTAAACGTTTGTTAAGGATACGTTAGTCTGATTTGAGACTAAGATCAACTTAACGGGATCGTTTAGATCCGACAAAAGATCATTTGGGCTCTATTGTTCCAGTTTAAGGACATAGTGGTCCATTGGTTTAAGGACGCTTAAGTCTGTGAGCTTAAGGACGCATAAGTCCATGAGTTGTTTTAAGGACGCTTAAGTCCATAGGTTGGTTTAAGGACGCTTAAGTCTATATTGATGTGTAGTTGTCGGGACCCGTCACCTCTCTGAGGACGTTGAAGGATTACAACGACAAATATCAGAGAAGTTCGGAGATGTACCCTTGAACCGGGTGTAAATTGATTTATGAGAGCAGTCATGCTCAGTCAATTTTAATTTAAGGACTTATGGCCATGATTGGGTTAAGTCCAGTTGAAAATATTCAACATTTTATTTATCATTGGCCTATTAGGCCTTTGATTGGGCTCTGCCCTTGTTTAATAATGCATGGCATTTTGTTTGGTCTATTAGACCTTTATTTGGGCTCTGCCCTTTTTTAAATGATGCATCTCATCTGTTTTGGTCTGACAGACCTTTGTTTGGGCTCTGCATTGCATTTTATTCTGGCCTGTTAGGCCTTTTAAATTGGACATTGTTCCCTTTTTTTTATAATGCAGAGCATTTGTTTTGGTCCATTGGGCCTCTTAATTAGGCCCTTCCCTTTAATAATGCGCTGCATTAATTAGTCTGACAGAGCGCCACGTGGCTTATCAGACGCTTTGCGCCAATTGAGGAGCGCAAGGCGCAAGTCCATGTGGAGGTGACACGTGTCACGCTCTGGTGAGCGCAAGTTTGCTAGCGCAGTGCGCTGCGCTGTTGCGCCGCTGACACGTGGCGCGCTCTGGTGACTTGCGCCAATTTAAGAGAGCAGTGCTCTGTTTTAGAAGCGCATAGGGCAGTCTGTTCTAGGGCTGACATGTGGCGCTCTCTGGTGGCTTGCGCCAACCCGAGAGCGCAACGGTGCAATTTTTTTTAAGTGCAGGGCACTGTTCAATATCTTGATCCGATTTTGGATCAAAGAAGAGAATCTTCTAAGATTCCAGAACCAATGGTTCATCAAAAGGCAATGCCTTTATTTAGATCAGAAAGATCTAAAAAAGAAGTAAATTACTTCTTTTTATTAATATTATCATTTTTTATTGAAGATCTTTGATCTTGTTCTTAGATCATTGATCTTTTCAGAAGAAAATTCTTCTTTTTCTAAAGGTTTTACCTTTTTCCTTCTTTCATTCTGAATTCTTCTAAAAGTTCTTAGAAGAGCTTTGTGAATTCTCTGTATGCTCATCTCTTTTAGACTTGGGGTCTAGGGGGCTTTTTATAGTGCCATTTGATTTGTTAAATCAGTTAAAGAGATCTTTCTCTGAGTGATTTAGGGATTTTTCCCCACCGTTGGATCTTTGATCCAAGGGCTTCTGTTTTACAGAAGATAATCTTCTTATTTTAACAAGATCAGAAAGATCTTTCTAGAATTTTAATTCTGTTTTAGTGCTTGCACAGTTGGCGCAAGCGCATGTGCGCTTGACACATGTCGCGCAGCGCAGAGCGCAGCGCAACCGTGCTGCCACGTGTCGCGTGTCGCAGAGCGCAGCGCAACCGCGCTGCCACGTGTCGCGCAGCGCCACTGCGTTGCCACGTGCCGCGCAGTGCAGAGCGCAATTCAGCTGAAGCGTTGCTTCCTTTATTTTCATTTTAAATAGAGCCTTGCTCTGATTGGGTGCGCTGCCTTGGGCGCGGCCCTGGCGTGTCGGCTTTTGACACGTGGCGCGTTGCGCGCAGCGCAAGAAATCTGAAGCGTTGCTTCAATTTTTGAATTTTTGAAATTCAAACAGAGCTTCGCTCTGAAAGGGAGATTTTCTCCTTTATTATTATTTATTTATTTATTTATTTATTATTTCATGTTATTATTATTATTTTATACATAGCGGGTTTTGTTCCAGCCAAAATTTTGGCGGGAACAAGGTTTTTGCCAAGGACACTGATTTCCTCGGAGGTCGAGACGAATCGAGGTATTCCTGCAAAGACACTGATTTCTCTGCGGGTCGACGCGAATCAAGATGCTCTCGTCAAGAACGCTGATTTCCCTGAATCGAGGTATTTACCAAGGACACTGATTTCCCTTGGGGTCAAGACGAATCGAGGTATTCCTGCAAAACACTTATTTCTCTGCGGGTCGACGCGAATCGAGATGCTATCGCCAAGGACGCTGATTTTCCTGAATCGAGGTATTTGCCAAGGACACTGATTTCCCTGGGGGTTGAGACGAATCGATGTATTCCTGTAAAGACACTGATTTCTCTGCGGGTCGACGCGAATCGAGATGCTCTCGTTAAGGACGCTGATTTTCCTGAATCGAGGATTTTGCTAAGGACACTGATTTCCTCGGAGTTGAGACGAATCGATAGATTCCTGCAAAGATATTGATTTCCTTGCGGGTCAACGCGAATCGAGATGCTCTCGTCAAGGACGCTGATTTCCCTGAATCGAGGTTTTTGCCAAGGACACTGATTTTCTCGGAGTTGAGACGAATTGAGAGATTCCTGCAAAGACACTGATTTCCTTACGGGTTGACGTGAATCGAGATACTCTCGTCAAGGACGCTGATTTCTCTGAATCGAGGTTTTTTCCAAGGACACTGATTTCCTCGAAGTTGAGACGAATCGAGAGATTCCTGCAAAGACACTGATTTCCTTGCGGGTCGACGCGAATCGAGATGCTCTCGTCAAGGACGATGATTTCCCTAAATCGAGGTATTTGCCAAGGACACTGATTTCCTTGGGGGTCGGTTGACTTGTTTCCGAGACGGAGCGTTGATCCGGCGGGGAGGTCATTGGTTGACTCTAAGTTGTCTGTGGACCGTAGAGTCTTGGAACTAGGGACTTTGCCGTAGCTCCACTTTGGACCGTAGAGTCTTGAAACTAGGGACTTTGCCGTAGCTCCGCTTTGGACCCTAGAGTCTTGGAACTAGGGACTTTGTTGTAGCTCCGCTTTGTTGACGTTGCGTTCGAATCCTGCTGGAATGAGGAGGAACGTCGTTGTTGTTCTTCTAGTATGCAGATGTTACCGTCAAGATCTGACTCTCCCTTTGACAAGGTCTGGTGGGGAAATGTGGTCCCCTTTTTGTTTATGCCCATGGATTGTATACAAGGATGTTGAGAAGGTGAAGAGGCATCTTTTTCGTGTTGACAACTCGGTCGTCCGGCCGAGTACGACCGGCGGCGCCGGCCCGAGTCGGCCGGTCCGCCAGCCGACTCGGTCGAGTCGGGCCGAGTCGAGGGCTGAGGAGGTGGGGGCGCCTAATTAAGCCTCTGGTATATTCAGTTTTTCAGGTGTAGTGGAAAAATTTGGAGTTATCTCGTGTTGACTGTTGGGCTTCTAAAAAAATTTAAAACAAATAAATATTAAAAATAATGTATAGCATGGGATTTGAACTCTGGTGGCTTGGTTCAGTAGTGCAAGGTATTGCCAATGAGCTACAAGCTCCTTCTTATAATTAAATTGCTAATTAATTACTTATCTTGTGCTCAGGCAATAAATACCCCTTTATGGATTTTTGAATTTTTTTTGTAAAAACTTGTATAGAAATTTTTTTGTTGTTACAGTCGAAGATTCAAGTTTTCAAAGAAATGCGACATCGACATAAGATTCTATGTAAGTACTTTATGGATGATGGATATATTATTTAGTAGCTCTTGAACACTCACACACTCATTCACAAACGTTTTACATTGCATAACTTTGGGTTTTCGAGTTTAAAGTTTTCGTATTCATTAAAACCTAAATTTCAGCTTTTTGTGCATGGAAGACGTGTACATTTGACCTACAGACGTCTGCCTACTGTTGATATCTGATATATCATATATGTTTTCAAAATTAAGATGAGATAGACTTCTGAAGGTCAATGGACCAGACGTCTGATTAAGGGTTTCAATTGGGATTTTTAAACTTTAAACATCTGCTCATTTGAGCTTCGCACGTCTACCATGCACTCTGGTTTTTTTTTTGAACATCCAGATGTCTGCAGCTCATCGGAGAAGACGTCTGCAGTTATAATATAGCCTCCAAACTTCTTCATCAGCCGTCTGCCCTTATGAACTTCAGACGTCTTCTATTATGATTTTTTCCAAAAAAATATGACTGTTATATAGCTGTTGGGTTGATTTTTATAAAGGGACAGACGTCTGCCCATTTATACTTCAGACGTCTGTCGTAAGCTTTTTATGTTGTTTTTGACTCATAATAGCTAGTTTTTCTTTGAGCCTATACATAGACTTTTTCTTTGATTTTTTGAGCCTCAATTACTCACGGATTATCACTTGCTTATTTTTTAGTGATATTGAAAAGAAAAATCTCATCTCTTGTGAGAATTGAAAGAGTTTTTCATTTGTTTATTCAAATCATTCTCACACACATTCAAGAGCTTCAATTGAATATCTATAATCTTAGAGTATTGGTTGAGCTTAAGAGAAACTCTTTTAAAGAGTAATTGTGCTTGTATTTGTTTCTCTTCTTTCGTTGTGTGGGGGCTCATGAGTTTAAGGATGCCTTTGTAAGGAAGTTGAGTGAGCTTGCTTATAGAGAGAAGTGCTTATAGAAGGTTGGGCTTGTAATGGAAGTGTTGTTCGTAGTGGCAAACAACGTGTGTGTCTTTTGAGGATGTATTGGTTTAGGCTCCATAGGAAGCGGGGTTGTAGATTGCGAGTGCGCAACGTGTTTGTCTCCAAAAGAAAGACGTGTTTAGTGGAACGGGCTCGTGCGCCTAAAGAAAGTGGATTGGAGGATCTCCCGAACCACTATAAATCTCCCATGTTTGAGTTTGCAATTTCTTATCTCTTGTACTTATTAGTTTAGAAATTGCATGCTAGATATCTATATGCTCTAATTGCTCATTATGCTTAATTGATGCTTGATATAGTCTCTTACTATATACTTAAGTTTTACAATTGTTTTTTGCTTAGCTACTTATCTCTATTGTTTCATCTCTTGTCTAAGCTTTGCAATTGTGATTTGTATTAGCAAGCGTTTAAAATTTTTAATTTGGGCATATCGGTATTTTAGTCCTATTCACCCCCCCCCCCCTCTAAGATTACTTTCAATCGGTATCAGAGCGAGGTGCTCTTCTTGTTAGGCTTTACATCCTATAATGATCCATAACTTCTTTTCTTCCTAGTTGTTCTTATGATGATATACCATCAATTAACAATCCTCCTTATTTTGATGGTAACAGGTTTTTTATTTGGAAGATTAAAATAGATGCTTATGTTGGTTCTCTTGGTAGAAATTTTTGGAAATTTTTTTATGCTGATTATTCCATTCCTTTTTATGATAAATTAGAATGGAGTAATCGTGATATAGATTTATTTGCTACTAACATTAAAGCTATAAAAATTTTACAATATGCTTTAGATGTTAATATTTTTAACAAGTTTTCTTCTTGCAAGACGGCTCGTGAAATTTGGTGCTCATTGGAGCAAATTTATGGAGAGCATGCCATGGGCAATGAAGAAGAGAAAACCAAGAGAACGGCGGCTATAGGAACTTCGGATGCACCTCATCAAAAAGCTAATCAAATGAAATCATCCAAGTCGATGAAGTCAACAAAGGGGTGCCTTGATCTTGGGATTGTAAGCAATTCATCTTTTAATTTTCGTAATTTATCCCATGATCAACTGTTAGATACTTTCCATATTCTTCATCATAGTTTCAATTTGATGGCATAGAAAATGATTTGTTAGATGAGCAAAGTTCTTCTCTTATTAATGAGAAAAATGAATTGATTTCTTATTGCAATTCTTTTGAGATTTTGAATAAGGCAATGATTGCCAAATTTAATGCTTTATATTATGCTCATGACACAAAAAACTTTAATTGATAAACTAAAATTGAGATGAATGAGCTACTTTCAAAACTTGATTTACATTATGCTTCTATTAATGGTTTGAAAGTTGAAAATAAAAATCCGGTTTTATCTTGTGATTCCTTGAGAAAAGAAAATGATATTTTGGTTTCTAGTTTAAAAGATGAGATCGATATTTTGAAATCTTCTATTTTATCTTAAGAATTCTTGATTCTTGATTTTGCTTCTCTCAAAAAGGAAAACGAGAACTTGGTTTTAACTTGCAATGTTTTGAGACAAGAAAATGTTGATGTGATTTCAAATTTGAAAAATGAAATTGATTTGTTGAAATCTTCTATCGTGTCTCAAGAATCTTTAATTTCCGAAAATTCTTCTCTCAAATCTCAAAATGATGATTTGGTTGCTTCCCTTGCTAAATTTTCAAAAGTAGATCCTTTATCTAGCAAGGAAAAAGTTTTAAATCGAAGAGGCGTTGGTTTTAAAACTTTGAATATTCAAAAACCATTTTCGTCTAGATTTGTTAAATATACTTCACATCATACTAAATCTCATGCTCATACACATACATATTTATATAGATTTAGTTCGAAACCATTTTCAAAATGCATGCACATCACACACTTACCATTTCACATGCTATTGACACATATAGGATTTCCATGCATGCACACACTCATACTTGCAATTTTTGCGGTGTACATGGACATTTGGCATACGCATGTAGTTTAAAAAGAAATATTTCTTTCCATGCCAAATTGATATGGGTTCCAAAATCTAACCCGTATGGATCCAAGAAAGCTTGGATACCGAAATCCCCATCCATACTTTATTTTGTAGGTATGAACAACTTGAAGAGATGAGGAATTCGGGATCGTGATGAGTAAGAGCACTTCGACGGAAAAAACATGCTTTGCTCATTGCCTTGTGGGATAAAATTTTCATTGGTATTCTCTTTTAAGATATCGGTTATTAACTTGTGCTTATTTTGATATTTTAGAAAAAGATAATCGTTTTATACCCCCATTTGATCCTTAGTTTTGATGAGATTTTTCTTTTCTTTTACCCATGCTTTACTTTTTCTATTATCATTTGGGTAGCTAGCGCAATGGTTTTATAATTGCTAATATATTTTTGTACTTGATCATATATGAGATGGTATCATTAGGTTATTTTTTTGCTCATATGTGATCTATTGTGCTCATCTATTCTAAACTTATGATCTTTTAAACCATGAGCACAACTTGGTTTGAAAACTAGGATTATATTTGCACATCGTTTAAGTTTTCTTGTCATAACTCCTCACTTGCTTAATCATGGTTTAATCATGTATGTGAGATTTGTATTTGTAAATTTTTAAAATTGCTTAAATCTTTTCAAAATGGATACTTTTGGCACATGGTTTCAAACTTGGACTCTTTCTCATTTTTGTGCCTTGTTTTGGATGTAGTTATGCTTGAACTTGCTTTATATTTTTGCACTCATCCTTTTGCATGAGTCGGCTAATTTCATTATGTATTGTAATACCCCCGAGAAGTGCAGATTTCGGACATCACGGTGATTTGCTTTGTCCACACTCAGTGCGGTTTGCTGCAGACACATGGTGATTAGAGTATAGAGCCGCTTCAGAACAATAGGATCGGGTCCCTGAAGCACATTACGAAAGTGGACCGAACTGTATTATAAATGTAATGATATCACTCTCAATTATTAAGGCGTCTTTTGGATGAACTGGCACTCTAGAGTTTGAAGAACTCAGTAGTTAAGCCAGGCGAGGGAAATCATAGGATGGGTGACCTCCTGGGAAGTGGCCCCTTCTCGAGTCCGATTCGCTCCAAACGACAAAACCGTGCGGTTTTGACCAGAGCGGATAATACCATCCATACTGGGGCATAGGGCATGATATTTATGGTGTCTCATGAAGGTCCTTCGGTAGTAGGTTTGTGGTTCAAGGACGAACCAATGTTCTTAGGTGGGGGGAATGTAATACCCAAGAGTAGTGCGATCTTCAAACATCATGGTGATCTGCTCTGACTGTTCGTACCAATTTTGACGCGCAAACATGTTAGGTGCATACCTATCAAAAAAGGGTAAGGACACTTGCGCACATACCAGAAAAGCAACTTTAATGTCATGCACATCAATATACATGTGCATGTGTAAGCTGATGCATGAAATAGGCTGCGACACGTGATATCTATATGGCGCCAATGTCGTCTCCTTGGCAGCACCCATGTGCATGACATGTTGCACTCATGCCATCTTTTTGCCAGCGCCCACATGTATGGCACGTAGCGCTCATGCCAACCCCTTAGGCAGCGCCTCATGTGCATAGCACATAGTGCCGGCGCCAAGGATTTTGAAACTCTTGTTTCAGATAGAATTAAATTCTATGTGGGAAAATATTTTACTGATCTTTTTAAAACAAGAAAGATCCGCACTATTAAACAGAGAACTCTTGGATTAAAAATCCAATGGTGATTAAAAATCACCGCTCAAATCATGTGATAGAATTAATTTATATTTAGAAAAATATTTTCCTGATCTTTCTAAAACAAGAAAGATCTTCTCTATTAAACAGAGAGCTCTTGGATCTAAGATCCATTGGTGATTTAAACACCACTGATTGATTATGAAATCAATCGAGATCTCTTAAATGAGAGAGTCTCTCAAACTATCTCTTTCTTAAATGAGAGATTCTTTCAAACTAAATGATTTTTCTCATACCCTATATAAAGGACCAAAGAGATTAAATCTCAGAAAGAAAGACCCCCCAATAAGCTTCTACAAACCAAGAATTTAATTCTCTAAGAAGAACATCTTCATCGTCTCAAGCCCTAGGTAAAAATAATGGAGAAATATGTCTCATTTTACCTATCTTACATATAAATAGGGCTTAGTGATCTGTATTTTCCGCAAGACAACCCGATTGACACAATGATAAAAGAAGCAGTCCAAGAGAGTGAAAATAGCCTAAGGTGTGAAGTGGCCATTTATGAAAAGGCCAGGTAAGCAAACAAATAATGGAAGGGACGAGTTATGTAACTCCCCAACCGAAACAAACATGTTGAACCACCATGTCGCTAAACTGGAAAGATAGACTGCTATGTCTCTAAACTAGCATCATGACCTACGACTGATTCCTATATTATTCACCGTATACAATCCATGGTCACAAATGATATGGATCCCGGTTATATTCCTCAAGTATACACTGCCTTACGGGCCATCCGCAATCCAGCTGCACCTAAAGTCCCACCGGCTATGAAGCTCCACCAATGATGCGGTTCTCCAAAAGATGTTATACCCTACGGTAAATCTCCATATTAATCACCGTAAACAATCCAGGGGCACAAACGATCCATATCTCTCCTAAGTCATATCGACAAAGGATGTTGGGCCACCTGCGGTGAAGCTGCGTCTGAGAGTTCACAAAAAAAATTATATGTCCACAAGCAAAAAGGGCACGGATGAAAACCTGAAAGGGCTCCATAAGTAAAAACGGTAGGACCACCGGCAAGCTTGTGAAAACCCGAAAGGACGCACGCTCATAAAAAAATTGAATGATGAATGTACTTGCAAGGTCCTCTCGACCTGCAAGAAGAAAATACCTGCGTGGGATCCTTACGACTCACAAAGGGAGAAAATACTTAGGAATCCATACGATTCCTAGAGAAAAAATGCACCTGCGAGATCCTCACGACCCATAAGGAGAAAATACCACATATGAGACCCTCACGGCTCATAGAATTAAAAATCCTTAGGCTACAACGATTTAAACATGTTTCCTAAGCCCTCATATTCCCCAAAACTACCCTACAAGTAGTTCAATACCAACTTTTTTATACGATCCTTGGGCACAAACAAAACATGTTCCAACAAAATCCCACCAAAGGCGAACGATACTTCCCGTATGGTGAACGACAATTGTAAGTCTTCTCGACTTGCAAGTAGAAAATACTTTTATAAGATCCTTACGACTTATAAGAGAAAATCCCACTTTGGAGCTTTCAAGACTCCTAAATAGAAAATACACCTATGAGATCATCTCGACTCATAGGGAGAAACAACTTTGTGAGACCCTCACGGCTTATAAAGATTGAAAAAGCCTTAAATTATAAGGATCTAAACATGTTTTCTAAGCCACTTTTTTCCAAATGGGCAATAACAAATGATGAGTCGCTCCTGTCGATATTCCAGTTATAGCGATATTGATGCTAATACTGGTATTAGACTCTAAGTCCCCAACTCGCAATAAAAATCAGCGAGCAGAAAAAATATATATAATAGCCGAAATGATTGGGCAGCTCATAATAAAAATTAGCAAGTAAAAATAAAATGAAATAGTCGAAATGATTGGGCACCACGAATAAATAGCAGAAATGATTTGGCAATCACGACTTTCGCGATAAGAAAAGCTAAAATGATAGAGTAATTGCGGTTATAAATATATATATATATATATATATATATATATATGAAAAGAAATATTTATGGAATTTTTTTGCCCTACAGGTAGGTCAATACCGACTCTTGTATACAATCCACGGGCACAAATGAAAGAAAGGGAACCATATTTTCGACCATACTTCGCCAAATGAAGAACCAAGTCTTGATGGCATACATACAGCCTAAAAACTATTTGGACGTCTCTTTTACTCCAGCAGAATACAAATGTGGTGTCAATAAACATATAAAGAGCCAAAGCAAGAGTAGGGTGACAACATATTCCTAACTCCATATCTCGATGGCAACATTTACAACCTAGAGATTATCTTGACGTTCTTTCTCATTCCTGCAGAGTGCAGACGCAACATCAACAAGAACCAAAAGGTCAAATCAAAGTGGAGTGATGACAAATTCCTAGCTCCAGATCTCAATGGCAATATATAGCCTAGAGACCGTATCGATGTCTACCCTACTTCCGTAAAGAATCGGCACGACATCATCAAAATAAAGTGGTGCGACGGCATATTCCTAGCTTCGGGTCTTGATGGCAAGATATACAATGTCTAAAGACCATTGGATGTTATCCTACCACAGATGGATGCGGCTATAACTTCCTTGGGACTCGAAGAATAGAATCTGACCTCAAGATAAAATATCACGGTGACGCCTAACGCTGAATCATCCGACAGCAATACAAATATACCGATCTAAGAAGGTTACTTAAGACGTTGTATCCTACATCGGAAGGGTTGGGTGATACAACAAGTACGTGGCAACTCGAACCAACGACCTAAATGGACGTGGATCGAGAAGAAATCGGCTGACGTAACGGTGCGATGGAATAAACCCAACACCACAAACGTAACGGACTCCTATGATAAAAGGGGTTATATATGTTTAACGTTAGTATGAGTTTATCCATATGCCTACGGGAAAGGTAACCGAACGCTCCGGAACGAGTAAATAAACTAAGCTAAGCCATTCCAGCACAAACAAGAAGGAAAAGAAGCTATTTACGGGTCCTCTCGCCTTGTAAGAAGAAAATACTCTTGTAAGATTCATATGACTCACAAGAGGATGGACACTTAGGAGCCCTCACGACTCCTAAGGAGAAAATTCACCTGCGAGATCCTCTTGACTCGTAGAGAGAAACACATTTATGAGATCCTCACAGCTCATATAGTTAAAAAAAAACCTTAGCTAACAGGGATCTAAACATGTTTCCTAAACCATCATTGTAGAGTGATTTTCATCACCCTATTGAGATAGAAATACATGTTGCTTGTCAGGCGTATTACATATTCCCTCCACCTAGAGTATGCCAAGGTTTTTTGATTGTGGGAATCCGAATCTCCGGCAGCCGCAGACTAAGCTGCCGTTAATTACCCCTCGCTTTTAGAGCGAGAGAACCTTCGATTGACGGGTAAAACTGGTCATCCGAACTCAATATGCAGTTTGTGTGTGTTTTGTTTTGAAGGGTTCTTGGATGTATCGGGGGCCTCACAGAGTTTACGAGGGTCCCGCTATCCGGATAGCAGGTTGGGGATCAAGGGGGCTAACAACCCCCTTGCGGGGTGCGGGGCAACGCCCTATTAGAATTTTTTTCTAACGGAGGATATGTTTTAAGTATGGAGCGTATGGGAAAATGAGGAGTGAGGAGCGTCCTGAGGACGCGTGCGTGGCGCGCAGGTCACATGCGCGGCATGTGACCACTGGAAACACCAGCAGAAGAATGGGCTTAGCCCCTGGGCTGGGAGTTGAACTTTCGAGGGTTCTTGGAGTTAAACTACTAGAGAAGAAATTGGATGTGGAATTGGAGTTAAACTCCCAAAAGGCTTGGATTTGAAGTTAAACTCCTAAGAGATTTGGAATTGGAGTTAAACTCCTAAAAGGTCTGGATTTGGAGTTAAACTACTTTGAGGATTTGGATCTTGGAGTTGAACTTCTCAAAAATCAATTTGGAGTTAAACTCTCAAAGGATTTAGATCTTAAATTGTGAAATAAGGTCCCTTTTCGTCCTCTTCGAGCCTTGGACTTCCCTAAAATGGGTTCTTCTGAGATGGGTTCCTTCTTCCTCCTTTCTTTTTGTTGTATCTTGGAGAAAAAGGGCATTGAGATTAAAAGTCTCCCTTTTAGAGATTTGATGGGAGATCTAAGCTCCCCTTCGAGAGTTTTATGGTGAAAAACTATTTCTTTTTGGGGAATAGAAGAGTTAAACTCTTGATTTAATTCAAAAGGAGAGAAGAAGTTTTAAAATCTTAAGAAAGGAGAAAGAAGCACAGAACCTTAGAAATTTTGAGAGAATGAAAGTTTTTCTTGATTTTCTCATCATGTTTGCCTTTATAGGCCAGACACTTTATATATAGCGCCTTGAGCTTTGCTAAATGTCACTTGTGTCATCCTATGCCTTATGCGCTTATTTTTTTTAACATAAGCCATGTGATTTACAAAATTTTGGTTTTTTGCTCATTTTACATGCATTTATTTCTAAAAATTACATTTAAACTAATTTATTTCCTTCTTTTTGGCATGGAGCCGGCCCCTTCCATGCTTGGTCTTGATTTGGGCTTGGGTTCACATGGCTTGGGCTCAGGCCCGCCTGCTTGGGCTCGGGCCCACTTTGCTTAGGCTTGACTTTGACTTTGATTTGGTCAACCAGGGTGTAATTTTTAACCCCTGCCCTGCGAACTGTCTCCATACTGACTACCGTATACTATCCATAGGTTGCATACGATAAAGTTGCATCCAAGAAATCCTCCATTGAATAACTAAGCTATCAATAGAAAGAAGAAGCCACTTACATGTCCTCTCGACTCGTAGGGAGAAAATACCTGAGTGAAATCCTTACGACTCATAAAGGTGAAGTACACTTAGGAATCCTCATGATTCCTAAGGAGAAAATACACCTATGAGATCCTCTCGACTCGTAGAGAGAAATACCTTCATGGGACCCTTACGGCTTTTGAAAATGGAAAAAGCCTTAGTTGGTAGGGATCGAAACCTATCTCTTAAAACATCAAATCTATGTCGCATTATTACTTTGCACTACTTAACCCACGTACATACTTGCGTGGGAAAATTAGTAGGGGCATTTATTCGCATCAATTTTGACACGCAAATATGCTCGTTGCACACCTAACATAAAAGGGTAAGCGCACTTGCTCAAGCATAGAAAGTGTGCACATGGCAGAAAAGCAACTTTGATGACATGCACATCAATATACATGCACATGTGTAAGCTGATGTATGAGATAGGCTGCAACACGTGATATCCACGTGGCACCAATGTCTTCTATTTGGCAGCGCCCAGTGCATAGCACGTGACGCTCATGTCAACCGCTTGGGCAGCGCCTCACGTGCATATCACATGGCGCCGACTTCAAAGATTTTGAAGCGCTTTCTTCAAATAGAATTAAATTCTATTTGGGAAAATATTTTACTGATCTTTCTAGAACAAGAAAGATCTGCTCTGTTAAACAGAGAACTCTTAGATTAAAAATCCAATGGTGATTAAAAATCCCCGTTCAGATCATGTGATAGAATTAAATTCTATTTGGGAAAATATTTCCCTGATCTATCTAAAACAAGAAAGATCTTCTCTGTTAAACATAAAACCTTTGGATCTAAAATCCACTGGTGATTTAAACATTATTGATTGATTCTGAAATCAATCGAGATCTCTTAAATGAAAGATTCTCTCAAACTATCTCTTAAATGAGAGATTCTCTCAAACTAAATGATTTTTCTCATACCCTATAAAAAGTACTAGATTAAATCTCAGAAGGAGAGACTCCCATAAGCTTCTACAGACCGAGAATTTAATTCTCCAAGAAAATCATCTTCATCCTCTTAAGCCCTAGGTAAAAACAATGGAAAAATACGTCTCCTTTTACTTATCTTACATATAAACAGGGCTTATCCCTTCATAAGAACTTATTTATTTCTCTTGATATAAGATCTATAAGACAAGTCTCTCACAAAAAGAGAATTTAATTCTCATAGAGAGATCTTGATCTTAAACTTAAGATCTAAAGAAGAACTTTGGTGTTTTGCCCACCATCACGATAAAAGAGAAAAAAGAAAGAAAGACGGATTTTTATCTCCAGGAACTTAGTTCTCTTAAAATATATCAAGAACTTAGATTTTACATGAACAGGATCTTCAGGTCTTTAAAGAACCTGCCTTCCCATGAATTTGATCGTCAGATATTGATCTTGGTGGTCGTTAATGCTCAAAATACCATTAACAGAAGCTTAAGCTTCAGAAAACGTGAGTTTTCTAAAAGTTACAGAGATTAATCTCTAAAGAGGTGCGCCTCATGTGATGCCCACATGAGCACCAAAAAGCATAAAGGAGCGCCCCACGTGATACCCACGTGAGCACCAGAAGCCAATGGAGACATGCGCATCACATGATATCCACGTAAGCACTAACAGCAAAATCAAAAGAGATGCGCCTCACGTGATACGCACATGAGCGCCCAAGAAGCAAAAAGGTACGCATCACGTGATATGCACAGGCGCCATAAATCAAAGAAGCGAAGCTAAAGAGGTGCGCCTCACGTGGTATAAACGTGAGTGTCAGAAACTCGGCGCCTTACATGATATACACGTGAGCGCCATATGTTTGAGTGCTTAGCACTGCTGGGTAATATAGAAACCCAATACTTAGCCCCAAATTGGCTAAGTCTGTGAAGCTTAAGCTTATCTGAGCCCATATGCTCATAATAGCTAAGTTGAACTTAGTCCCAAATATAACTAATAGCCCTTAGCTGAATATTTAAGTCGTTTTTAATTTAAAACAAGATTAACGATTCTTAATCATATTTTAAGCTAGTCTTAGTCCCGTATACGACTAATGATCATCATCCCATATCATCTAAGTTAATCTTAGTTTCATATAAGACTAATGATCCTTAGATAAAATATAAGTTCTTCAAGAAGACAAGTTCTGACATGTTCTCTTCTCTCATATACGGGATTTGGTTCAAGAATATATCCTTCCACACCTCTAATGCGTGGCGTTGTAATTCCTCGGCGTTTTCAGAGAAATGGTGGGTCCCAACAACCAATGAGCCCTGGCTTTATGAAAGCATATATATATATATATATATATATATATAGAGAGAGAGAGAGAGGAAATATAAATACCTTCAAATTGGATCGCACCCCAATATTAGGCGAATCCCATTTAGATGTTCACATCATATGCTTCGCCACGTGATATACACGTGCGCGCAAGCTGAAAGATGGACCACAATATCCCTAAATTGGAATTCTGCCCTGTGGATTATCTCTTTGTTGATCAGTTGAGCCCATATGCTCATTGTTTCTTAGTTGATCTTAATTTCATATACGACTAACGATCCTTGGCCCATATCATCTAAGTTGATCCTAGTCCCATATACGAATAACGATCTTTAACCATATCTTCTAAATTGATCTTAGTCATATATGACTAATGATTCTTAATCCATATAATCTAAGTCGATCTTAGTTCCATACACGACTAACGATCCTTAGCCAAATCTTCTAAATTGATCTTAGTCCCATATGTGACTAATGATCCTTAGATCAAAACATATATCCCATGAACTGATGGTCCTCATTTATATGAGATATGCGACCTAAGATCATCCCAAATCTAATATATACAGATTTGGACTAATCTGCGCCCTGCGGGTGATATATATTAGTCTTCATATACAATCTAAGGGAAACCTAAAATAAACAAACCATAACACGACACGAAATAATATATCTGGAGTATAGAAAGTTTTTATCGCTTGGTGATAATGTAATTGACTGCAGAGGCTTGCGTCTGTGGGAAAAAGCATCCCCACAATAAAAAAAAACCTCATCATTGAGGGGGAATCTGAAAAATCGGCTACAACGGTCGCATCCATCCAAACCTCTGATATACGGTACTATAAATCAAGTTGGCATCTTTGGAGAGATGGATGAATATGTTCCATGTAGTATATGCCCCCGTATTCAGGCTGGACGCGCTCCCCGCGCCTCAATCTAGTTTCCAACGGTAAACACCATCCACACTCAATGCGGTCTGTTACGGACACATGGTGATATGAGTGTGGAGCCGCTTCATAACAATGGGATCGGGTACCTGAAGCTCATTCCTAAAAAGGACCGAACGATATTATAAATGTAATGATGCCACCTTCAATTACGGAGACACCTTTTGGATGAACTGGCATTCCGGAGTTTGAAGAACTCCGTAGTTAAGTGTGCTCGGGCTAGGAAATCATAGGAGGGGTGACCTCCTGGGAAGTAGCCATTTTTTCGACCAGAGCGGACAATACCATCCGTACTAGGCGTGGATCGTGATATTTACCATATTCTTTATTTTTGTTCAATACTTATATTTTTTGTGACATGTTAACGTAGTTAGCGCACGGGGTAATGACCCACCCCATACATACACATGAACCATAATCCATAAATCGTGATGTTAACCTAAAGAATAAATATTTCATTAAAATACCCTCAAGTTCAAAATATGTTTTTAATTGATATTCTTTTCTTGGCAATTGCGTCCCTACAACCCTTTTTAGGGAGGGCCATATTAAAAGATGGAGCAGGTTATCGCACATCTTGGATCTAATAGGTAGGATCGGAGCTCTTCACGGAGCGCGTTCTCGAAGAAAAAGAAAATACGGATTTTTAAAACAAATTTAAAATAACTTAATTATCATCTATTTGTAACTTAAAAGAAAGCAATTTTGCAAATATAATTTCAATAAAATACTCTAAATTAAAATATTAAGTTTTATTAAAATACCTTAAGTTTTCCAAAAATTAAATTTTTCATTAAAATACCATAAACTCTTAGAAGCTAGATTGTCACTAAAATACCACAAAAACCAAAATATATTTTTAATAAAAACTCTCGACATTCTAATTAATATTTTTACCAAAACACCCTCGAGGTTTAATTTTTTTAAAATAAGGTATCTTACATAAAAAAAACTCGAGCTTTTAAAGGACTATTTTACATAAATAACTTAAAATGCAAAACGATATAATTATTTTCACATAAATACCTCGATATATCAAGCTAGCTGGTATGTAGGTAGTAGATGGGTTTAAATGAGCTATTCTTCCTCGAGTCTCGGGGAGCCGGAGACAATTAACGTTATCATTTTCCTACTCCCTATAGATATATATATAATTCAAATCATTTCAAAAATCAAGGTACATGAATATAGACTCAAATATAACCCAACACTTGATACTTGATGTCACGCCCCGCTTCTCAGTAGACAGAAACGGTGACGTGGTAAACCCGCGGCATATTTATCCAGAAAAGATCATTCCCTAAATAAATATACTAAATATATTGAAACAATAATACACAATGCAAGAATAAATGAAGACTATAAATATTTTCAACAAGCATCTTTATTTACATTCAAACTTGAAATATTTACAGATACAAGAGTTCAACTAAAAAGTAAATACAATAAAAACAAATGCCTAAACAGTGGCATAAAGAAATACAAGCAGGAAGAAGCTGGTAGTCAGGTTGAGTAGCAAACTGGTCCAAGTCCTCTTGTCCCGGATCTATCTCCTCAGAGTCCGGTCCTCCTGACAAGCATTCCAAAAAATAAAACAGAGAAGAATGTCGTCAGCAAACTAACGCTCTGTAAGCCCCCAAAAGAAGTAATTGAAGATGACTAAATGATATATAAAGTGAATAGAAACTAAGTAATGTGAACAGGTAAGATTTTATAAACAAGAGTCTAAGCATGATCATTTACAGGTATAAAATTTACTATTCTAATATGGTTGCTTATAGTTTAATAAAGAATGTTTTCATGTATACGATAGGAGTCCATCTTACCCCGTGGACTATGGTAACATGTAGTACAAAGTCCCGTCATAACCCACGGGACAACGGTACGTGAATTCATGTAGGTGTCTTTTAAAGAAATCTATCGTGCCACGATATACGTTCCGTACCATTCTACCCATTTATCCCCGCATATTATAGTGTATAGTTCAAGTTAACAGGTCTTGACCGAATCCATGAATATAAAAATAATTTGCAAGTTCATATTCAAGCTGTAATCATGTATTCAGGTATTCATGTCAAGATCATGTCAACTTATATTCATGGTTCAGTCAAGGCAAGCTCAAGTGTTCAAGTTTGAAATCAACTGTTCAAGTTTGGATTTGAGTTTGGACTCTGGTTCGACCTTGTATTCAAGTTATGGTTATTTCTTGTGAATGGATTTAACTGTTGAAATTCATAAATTCAAGAGTAGTCGGACAATAGGTGCACATGGACGGTAGGATTTGTGCCTTTTTCCAAGACAATTGCCATTGAAGACTTCGTTGATTTGCAGCGTTGTCTAACCTATATTAATTTAGTGTCCTTAAAGATTTATTCTTGTTGTTTCAATATTTACTTTGTTTGTATTTCTTAAGAGGGTTTTATGAAAAATATTTTAATATTGTTTCAAAATAATCTCGAGTGTGATTTATAATATAAAGAGTTTTTATAACAATGTATTTTAGTTTCAATGGTATTTTAGTGATAAAAACTAGCTTTTAAAAGTTTATGGTATTTTTATGAAAACTATACTTTAGGAACTTTGTGGTATTTTTTTTAAAATTTTAATCTTTTGAAATATAATTTTCACAATTTGATTTCATTGAAAAAACGGATTCATAATTTTATATAATTTTCCAAAGTTAAATTTTGTTTTAAAAAGTCATATTTCTTTAAACCGTATTTTATTTCTTTTTGAGACCGAATTCTCCATGAGGAGTTTTGTATCTCACTTTACTATCTCAAGGACGTGCGATAACCCGCATCATCCGTAAATGGGTTCAACAAAAAAGGTTGTAGAGACGTAATTCCAAAGGATTTAAAATATCGATAAAAACACTTTTTATAAAAACAATGGTATTTTATTGTAAATCGTATTCTTTAAATTAAATATACATCTAAAATACTGTGTTATGAAACCATAGTGTATGAGATGGGGTAGGTTATTACCCCGTGAATTTCTATAGGTATATAATCTAGCTATCGGAAAAATTAGAGGTTTAGAGTGAAATGTTAACATAGCAAAGTTGACAAAAGTTGTTTAAAAGAAAAGATTACAAATTAACTCCACTTTTGTCAATATATTTTAAGAATTGTTTTAAGGCGAAAGAAAGAGAGGGGAAGGGACTTACGGGTTGTGTAGCATTGAGAAAAGAGTAAAAAAGAGAGGGAAAGTCTTCGTGGCGTCGCCGTAGCGTCGGAAATGGCTCCGGTCTTCAACGGAATGATCCTGGGTTGCTAACTCTATTTGACTGGCCTTAACCTCTTTCTTGAGCTTAGGAATTTAGAGAATTTATGAGAAATTTTTAGAATAGGGGAGAGATAGGGAGTGGGGCGGTATTTATAGGGATGAATATAGGTATAGGGTGAATTAAAATGAATTAAAAATTGGAGTAATGAGAGTGTAAATGGATAGATGAAAGGTGGACTGCTCTCTGTTTAATTGCAGAGAAATCAAATAATAAAATAAAGTAAAGGGGAGCTGAAGGGGTGCAAGGGCGTAGCACGGATGAATTTGGGTCAAATCCAACCACCGGTGGTGGTTTTGTGGTGATTTTAGCGGTCAAAAATTGGCTGCGTGTCTCATGACTTTGGGCATGTGTTAAACTTGGTCATAACTCCTCATTTATCTCATTTAATTTTTCTTAAACTTTTCAATTTTCCGTGTATTGTACGTGCAACTTTTGGACTTCCGAAAAGTTAAAAAGAAAAAATATTAAAAATAATTATGACTGATGGGTTTCGAACACGCAGACTATGGCACAGCAGTAGAGAGTCTTAGCAAGTGAGGTACAAGTTATTTCTTGCTTTTATTGAACAATATTAACATATAACTCCTAATCAGGCTGAAATACCGTTTGTTTCCTGATTTAAAAATCAGGAAAGCCTATGGAAAAGTCTTCAGAAAAAGGTCACGTGCTTACACGTGACCAGCAGTCACGTGTTGGCACGTGACATCTAAAAGCATCGGCAAGGTAAATTCAGTTTCCCAACTACATCGAAGAAAAGGGCTTCAGAAAGGGTCGCGTGCTCCTACGTGACCAGGGTCACGTGTTGGCACGTGACACCCAAAAGCGGCAGACTCAATTCCCTGATTGAATCAAGAAAAAGGCTCCAGACGAGGGTCGCGTGCTCACACGTGACCAGGGGTCACGTGGTGGCACGTGACAGCTAAGCAGCGACCAGAAAGCAGAGCGCAGAAAGAAAGAAGAGGGCTCGTTCCAAGGGGGTCACGTGCCCACACGTGACCAAGGGTCACGTGGCCACACGTGACCAGCTTTCAAAGCCTATCTGTTAACAGAATTAAATTCTGAGAAAAGACCTTTTAAATCTTTCTAAAGCAACCGATTAATTTAAAGATTTAAAGGTGATTAAATATCATCTATCTATGGGAAAATCTGGAATTTGGAAAGATTTCCCCGTAAAATCTAAACAAAATAACAAAGGAGAATCTCTGGATTTAAAATCCAATGGTGAATAAAATTCACCTAATAATCCAAAGGTCCAAAACGAATGATGGATACAAATCAAATCTCTCAATGAAAGATTCATCAAAAACTAATTGACTCGGCTGCTTCTCCTATAAATAGGAGCCAAGAGACACACAAAAGGGATATATGCAGAGGGAAGAAAAGAGAGAGAGCCTTGATACTTTGGAGGAATTTGGATCTTCTGCAAAAGAAAACCCTAGGTAAGAAAGGGAAGGCTTTTTTTTGAAAAAAAAGAGAATTTAATTCTCAACAGAGTTTAACTCTGATATAAAACAGAAGAACATAGTTCTCTCTTAGGTGGAGGATCTGTAAAGTGTACATCTCCCCTTGAGTTGAGAATTTAATTCTCAATGGGTTGAGATCCTGCCATGCAGATCCAAAGCATAGAGAGGGAATGGAAGCACGAGAATTTAATTCTCACAGAACTATAGGAATTTAATTCCTTTAAAATAAAATTAGGGTTTGACCCTGTGTTATGGGAATTTAATTCCTTCAGAATGAAAAGAATCAGGGTTTAGCCCTAGTTAAGAACTTATTTCTGTTAAAACAACAGGAATTTAATTCCCTTAATCTCATTCCCCAGAATAATTCTTTAACAGAGAGTGGGAGTTTAATTCCCTAAATCTTTTATTAGGGTTTAACCCTATTTAGTTCTTCACATATATGAGAAATGTAATTCCTACAGAAAATTCAGAGTTCAACTCTATTCCAGAATATAAATCTTCAAAAGGAAGTAGGAATTTAATTCCTCCGAAATTATTGTCAGGGTTCAACCCTACGAGGAATTTAATTCCTGAAAGGGATTAACAGATCTTCTAAACAACATACATAGAGGCAGGGTCACGTGTCACCACGTGACCCCCAAAAAGATCTACAGAAAAGCCCCTTTGAGGCAGTGCCTCATGTGACCCACGTGACCCTTGGCAGAGGCTTTAACATACTCCATTTAAACACCCGTCACGTGATGACACGTGATTCTCCAAAAGATGCGATCTTCTCAGTAGAACAAACGAAGGGAGGGCGCTCTCACGTGCTACCACGTGACCCCTCTTGCCTCAGCGTCTAACGCTAAATTGGAACCCCTGAATCCAGTGTTAAAACACTGTTTGGCCTTAGTGTTCAACACTAATCAAAGAACTTTATTTGCAATGTTCAACACTGATTACCTTAGTGTTCAACACTAATTTGAGATTTCTGTTCCCAGTGTTCAACACTGATTGGTCTTTAGTATTTAACACTAGGCATTGGCCCAATTGGCTAAATGGCCAGAGGCAAAGCCTCTCCTTCAAGGGACCAACAGGAGGGCCGATGTCCCAGACATGATTGGACTTAGCCCAAGCTGGCCATAAGTCCTCAATTCGTAATTAACTGGGCTAATGGGCTCATAACATAATTAATTGGTCTTGATCCCAAATTGTGCCAAAGACTATTTAATCCACTCCGGTTCCAGGGTACAACTCTTCACTCCTTTGATACTTGGCGTTGTAATCCCTCAACGTCTTCAAAGAGGTGACGGGTCCCGATGACCACACATTGATATGGACTGTGGGGTCCTTAAACCCATGGACTACGACGTCCTTAACCTTGACCGAGATATCTTAAAACTAACAATGGACTGTGGGGTCCTTAAACCCATGGACTACGACGTCCTTAACCTTGACCGAGATGTCTTAAAACTAACAACGGACTGTGGGGTCCTTAAACCCATGGACTACGACGTCCTTAACCTTGACCGAGATGTCTTAAAACTAACATTGGACCGCAATGTCCTTAAACTACCCATGGACCGTAATGTCCTTAAACTAGCAATGGACCACTATGTCCCTAAACTGGAGAGGGACCACCATGTCCCTAAACTGGAACAATAGAGCCACAAATGCTCTTTTGCCGGATCTAAACGATCCCGTTTAAGTTGATCTTAGCCTCAAATATGGCTAACGTATCCTTAAACCTTCAAACAGACTGGACTATGAATCCCTCCAATCAACTTTGGCTCAAGGGTACATCTCGGAACTCCTTTGACACCTGTCGTTGTAATCCTTCAACGCCGTCAGAGAGGTAACGGGTCCCGACGGCCATACATGCAATGGACCACTATGTCCCTAACCCGGAACAATGGAGCCCAAATGCTCTTTTGTCGGATCTAAACGATCCCGTTA
Organism: Agapanthus africanus; assembly: GCA_030015575.1. NCBI lineage: Eukaryota > Viridiplantae > Streptophyta > Magnoliopsida > Asparagales > Amaryllidaceae > Agapanthus > Agapanthus africanus. The sequence goes on from CM057337.1 coordinate 979,796,924, forward strand.
AGTTGATCTTAGTCTCAAGTTAGACTAAAGTATCCTTAACAAACGTTTGAGTTGATCTTAGCCTCAAATATGGCTAACGTATCCTCAAACCAAACCCCCAAACCCAAATTTAAGATAATACGGATTTGGACTAGTCCACGCCCTACGGGTGACGACATAACTCGGTCTCCGTAAACAATCCACGGGCAACAAAACATAAAATAAACACACACGAAACGAAGCGACCATCTGAAGAAGGAGAAAGTTGTTACCGCGGCGCGGTAGCGTAATTAACTGCAGGGGCTTGCGCCTGCAGGGAAGAGCGTCCCTACAATAAAAAAAAACCTCAAGCGAGGGGGAATCTGACGAAGTCTGCTATATCGGACGCATCCGTTCAAACCTTCGATGCACGGTGCCATAAATCAACTTGCCATCCTCGGAGAGGTGGACGGATAGCACCAATTAGCATCTGCCCCGAATCTCAGGCGAGATGCCCAGTCGACGCCGCCATTCGGAGGGGAACAGATTCTGGCACGCCCGGTGGGACCTTTTCCTCTTTCCACTCCATACTTCGTGTGTCATGATTCGCGAACCAATCGCGGTTCGCTAATGGTTGCCCTTGGGTTTCAAGATACTAAGAATTGACGTCTTGCTTATTGCAGAAAGCAAAGAATCGATGGCTTCTACTTCTGCGAAATGCTCCAACCGCTCGGACTGCAATTGCGACCAATGCTCTGCCTCGCCAGGAGGTATAGCCTATGGACCCCAAGCTGCTTCGTTATTCACAATACCGGTGGACCAGGTGACTCAGGCCACTACCGGATTATTCTTTGGGACTATGCTCCCACCGACAAGCTTCACCGCGCCGGTGCTGACAAAGGAAGCTCCCAAGAAGTCGGTCTTTGATCGTCTTACCCCTGCCGCGGCTCCTCTCAACGGGTCGCCCAACATCAGCGCCTCGGTCTTCTCTAGATTAGGCCAGAAATCCTGTGGACCCATCATGGGGCCTACAATCCCAGAGAAGGTTGCTTCTAAGAAAGTGATCGGTCCTGCTCCCGAAATCGCCAAGGCGGCTTCCCCGGCCAAAAAGTCGGTCTTTACAAGATTGACGGCCCCAGCTCCCGCTCCTGCTACCCAAAGGACATCGGTCTTTGACAGGCTAACACCAGCAGCGACCCCCCACCTACACAGGGGGCAAGACGAAGCCATTCTCACCGCTGAACCAACGCCGTCCGCTCGACACGCTCGACGTCGCCATTGGCGCCGAGTAAAGAAGGCTGGGGGCAACTCCCCCTATGGGCTAACTCCATCAGCCCAGATGGCAGAAGTTAATGCTGCTGTTCCAACTGGGAACAGCTTCGAGATGCTAAATAAGGTGCGAAGAAATTCTCCTACTGCGGTGCTAAAGAGGTCTCCTCCCCCACTAAAAAAGGTTGCGGAAATAAAGCCAGAACAGCCCCGATCCCCTCAACGGCTATCTTCCAAAATCTATAAGGTTTGGCGGCAGGCCCGAGACTCGATGATCGATCCAAACTTCTCCCGCCAGCACAAGAAGCTGAAAATCCAACCGGAAGACGGTCACCAGGCTAAACCACGAAAGGCTGTCTGGACGCCCACCTCAACGGCCCCCTCAACCTCCACTGCTCATAAAAGGAGGAAGCCAGAGAAGATCCCCCAGCCTGCGACGACAGCTAAAAGCACTAAGCCCAGACGCCCTAAGTCTGGGGGCATGATGGTCCACACCGTATACATGGCGTCAGGAAAAGAAGACAGCCGTGCGTCCACAGGTCATAGACCGCTTATACGGTCGGTGACCAAAGCTCAGGAGCAACAGCAAAAGCTCCAGAAAATGATGAATGCTATGGCCACACTTACCGGGCCAAAAGAAAACCCAAAAACATCCTCGGACGAACGCCAGGAGGAAGAAACCGACGCCGAATTCCTTCGCCGGATACTGGAGAAGAAGGACAAAGAGGCTGCTGAACAAGCAGCCAACATACAGCGTATGGGCCTTCTCTTCCAAGATATAATAGGAATGATGATCCAGCAGGACCCACCCGCCGAGGATCCCCCAATCGTTCTTGAAAACGACCGAGGAGAAACGTCAAATCCACCACCGGCCCTCTCAACGGCCAAAGAGGAGACAATCTCTAAGGCTGATTTGGTCGACTATATATCCCAGCAAATCCGGGTTCATCATGCGACTGAGGCAGCTGGTCAAGTCGTAAAGACGGGCCGGCCGTATCCAAGCTGGTACGACCAAATCAAATACCCGCCGGGTTATACAATACCAAAATTCCACGTGTATAAGGGGACCGGCAATCCCCATCAACATGTTGCCCAGTTCCGGGCCCTTTGCGGTAACACCGGCGGTGATGATAAACTGTTGCTTCGCCAGTTCGTGGGCAGCTTATCAGAAATAGCGTTCGAATGGTATTCGGAACTCCCGAACGATTCTATCAAGACGTTCGCTAAAATGAAGCTGTTATTCACTCAGCGATTCGCATGCGCCGGCGAACGCACTCCAATAACGGCACTGATTAACGCCAGGGTAAAACCAGGTGAAACCTGGGTCCAGTATGCTATACGCTGGCGGAATTTGTGGTCGAAATGCGAGCAACGCATTGAGGAAGCACCCGCAGTGGGCATGTTCGTGGGAACCCTAGACCCTCACGCAACTATCTCCCAGTTTATGATGTTCTTTAAGCCAACCACATTCCAGGCTTTAATCGACAAGTTGGCTCAGATGGACCAGATGGGTCATAGACTACCTCCCCCGAAGTCGGAACCTCGGAATGACAAGGGTAAAGGAAGGGCAACCTTCATCGCGAATGCTCAGCAGCAACCCAACGCCCCGAAGTTGGCGGATCAATTGGAAGAAAGACGCCGGTATTATAATGAGAAGATGAAGCGTCCCTACTCGTTCCCACGAGACAAGACGAAACGGTTATTCGAGCTGGCAGTACGCAACAGACTTATAAACCTACCAAATCCAAGGCGACCGCCAAAACCCACTAAGGTGAATAACCCTAACTATTGCCCTTACCATCAAACGGTAAGTCATCCGATTGAGGATTGCTTCGTCTGCAAAGGATGGATTGAAAATCAATACCTCCAGGGGAAGTTTACACTGTCCGAAAAGTGGAAGGTGAACCCACCACAGCCGCATACTCCTAAGAAAGCAGACACACCGGGGGCAACCTGTTCCTTTATTGAAGAAGCTCCGTGGGAGGTCGTGCTGTCAACTAAAACCAAAAAAATACTGAGAGACCTTCATGCGTGCCCTGCGATCGAATGGAAGGACCCTCTTGAACCTCAAATTATCGAAGGGATGTTTAAGCCGTGCCCAACTACGAAGACTCGTGGTGATGGCCCAAATACTCATGCCCAACCGTCAAAATCTTCGAAGAAAAAGAAAAAGAAATCCAAGAAGCCCGTGAAACCTGGAGACGAGCACACGAATTTGCAGAAGCAAATCGACGCGCTGGAAGAATACAATCAAAAGGCGCGAACTCCTGTCACGCTGCAAGAGTTCCTCAACCACATCTTTCAAGAGGAAGATGATGGAGAAAGCTCGTCGGATGAATCCGAGGGATATGCGACGAGTTGTAACGTAATATCCCACTCATTTACTGACGATGAGAAAACTCCTGGCACTAAGAAACTGGGAACAGAGCCTGAACCAGAGCGTGTGTGGCCAACAGATGAAATGATCAACACCTTTCTAGACGAGATTCGTCTAAAGAGTAAAGCGGATCAGGAGCGTGAGATGGCCGCATCGGAAGGAGCCAAATGCAGGCGACTGAACGAAAGAGTTGAAGTACCCCCGCCAGATCGAAAGGCATCCGAGGCAGACAAGAAGATATTCAAGACGAGGAAAAGGTTTGCCAAAGCCATGTCAATGGGAATGAAGCTACCACCCTCGGAAGGAAACACGCTCGATGGGGTGGAGAGGCACCCTGATTATTGCGCATATCATCGGAAAATTTCACACCCCACGGAGGAGTGCGACGCCTTTAAGATATGGTGGCAAGGATATGTTGCTCGTCGGCAACATTTTAAGCGCATGAAACGCAAGATTCGTCGGGAACGAAGAAGTACTGTCGACGGGCACAACAGAACTACTGGCAACTGTTACATGGTTAACGCCGGGGGGTTACAAATTCTCACCTTTGGGAGCGAATCTGATGAAGAAATGGCTCTGGGCCCTCTCTTTAAAGAATCCGTTTTAGGGAAAGAGGAAGAACCAGAAGCCTGCGAAAACATTCAACTGCACAATCGTACGCTCCCGGAAAAGAATCTCGGACCCGCAAATAGAAAAGATAAGGGAAAGGAAAAAGTCACTGAGGATATCACTTTAGATGACCAAGTCATGAAAGAACTGACTAACAAAGACCCTCCCAGGAAGGGTAAGGTGGACTACAATATCCTAGCGCACCTAAGGAAGCTACCTTCTCAGCTTAGCATTCTCGATGCCTTCCTATTATCAAAAGAAGCGCGAGACTCACTAATTAAGGCGCTACAAGAACCTGAGCAATTCCAAGCCTTCCTCGCTACAACTACAATATCCTGAGCTACAAGAAGCTTGGCGTTAATCTTCGCGATAACAAAACTCAGGCACTATGCGTTGGCGCACGAAGTTCGTCTCATCTCGAAGGTGGGCCCTCTTAAATATTTGATGTCAAAGGCTATATTGACGGGTCGACTCGCTAAATGGGCTCTACTCCTGATGGAGTTCTCGATAACGTATCGACCTCTTAAGGCAGTGAAAGTCCAGGCCATTGCTGACTTCCTCGCTGAGCATCCAGTACCTGCTGGTTCTCCTCTGAACTGCGATTTTCCGGATGAACATGCATTCGATGCGATCGGCGGCGGTGATACCCGATGGAAACTCTAATTTGACGGGGCATCTTCCATGAAAAAGAGCAAACAATGTACCCCCATAATCAAATCGGGAGTAGGCCTCATCTTCGTAGCCCCACAAGGAGGGATAATGCGCTTTGCATTCTCCTTAACGGAATCGAGGACGAACAATGAAGCCGAATACGAAGCTTTGATAGCGGGCCTCGAGATCTCCATTGACATGGGAATTGAAGACCTCTCTATATACGGGGATTCTCAACTGGTCGTTAGTCAAGTAAATGGTGACTACCAAACGTGCAAACCGGAGTTGGTGAAATACGGCGAAAAGGTGCAACAACTATTGACCCAAATTCCCTCCTACACTTTGGAAAGTATACCACGTGCGGAAAATAGCAAAGCAGACGCGTTAGCTAAGCTCGCTAAAGAACTGGCTGACGAGAACCTCGATGACGTCAGAATCGTGGTACAAAGCCGTCGAGTGCTCGCCCGGCAGAAATATCTCCGGAATTATACGAAGAAAAGGGGGCGACTGAGCAGACGACCCTACAAATAAAAGACCATGAGAAGGCCGAGGACTGGAGGGAAGTCTTCATAGACTACTTTAAGTCCCACCGAATGCCCGAAGAAGCGTCCTCAAGACATCAGCTCATGAAACGAGCTCTATTTTTCGCTTTTGTCAACGACACTATATACAAGAGATCGTTTGATTCTCTGTGGCTGAGATGCTTAGGACCTGACGAAGCAGAAAGAGTCGTTCAGGAAGTTCACGACGGACTCTGCGGTTCTCACCAAGCAGGCCCGAAGATGAAATTGAAGATCAAACGAATGGGTTATTATTGGCCCACGATGGTCCAAGACTTCCTCGAGTATGCGAAGCAATGCCACTCGTGCCAGATTCATGGAGACTTTATCCACCAACATCCGAATCCACTACACCCAACGGTGGCTAGCTGGCTATTAGAAATGTGGGGGGCTGACATAGTCGGCCCCATCGAGCCAGCATCGTCCCAGGGACATCGTTTCATCCTGGCGACAACTGATTACTTCTCCAAATGGGCAGAAGCAGTACCGCTGAGGGAAGTGAAGACGGAGAATATCCTCCACTTCTTCAAGACGCACGTCATCTATCGGTTTGGAACCCCACGGTGGATTATCTTCGATAACGGGCCAGCCTACAGAAGCCATAAGATTAGCCGCTTCGCGCAGCAGCACAATATAGACTGGAGATATTCTTCAGTTTACAATCCACGAGCTAACGGTCTGGCCGAGGCCTTCAATAAGACCTTGGAAAAGATCATAAAAAAGACGGTGTCCCGAAATAAGAAAGACTGGCACGAGAGGCTGCAAGAGGCCCTTTGGGCCTATCGAACTATATTCAAGACGGCCACGAACACAACGCCGTACGCGTTGGTATTTGGGACGGAAGCAGTGCTCCCCCTCGAGATAGAGTTACCCTCTCTACGAGTGGCAGTCCACTACGAGCTGACGGACGAAGAAAATGCTCACCTTCGGCTTGAGGAGCTCGATGCCCTCGATGAAACCCGGCTCATAGCGCAACAAAATCTAGAGGCCTACAAAGCAAGGATGACGCGCTCATACGAAAGATTGACCAGGCCGAGGACATTCCGCCATGGCGAACTCGTACTAGTAGTCAAAAGACCTATGATCCCCAATTGTGCCAAGCGGGGAAAATTTGAGCCGAACTATGAAGGCCCGTACATTATAGACAAGGTCTACCAGGGTGGAGCCTATCTACTCATGGAAATGCACGGTGGGAGGCCTTTCAGGCCAATAAACGGCCGCTTCTTAAAGAAATACTATGCTTAATGAGCCACAGCCTGGGTCAATGATAGATGACGACGACTATATCCGCTCGCTATCTTCCTAAGCTCAGACCTTATAAGCAGTAGCCGACCTTCCCCTTAACGACGGACCGAAATGTCCTTAAACTAATAACGGACCGAAACGTCCTTAAACTATCGACGGACCGAAACGTCCTTAAACTATCGACGGACCGAAATGTCCTTAAACTAACGACGGACCGAAATGTCCTCAAACTAACGACGGACCGAAACGTTCCTAAACTACTACCGCAACATCCTTAGGCTGACGAGATGAATAAAAAAAAGGGAGAAAAAGAAAAATATATATAAAAAGAAAAAGAATAAAAAAACGGTATGTCCATAAGCAAAATGGGCGCGGATGAAAACCCGAAAGGGCTCCGTGAATAAAAACAGCAGGACTACCGGCGAGTGTTTGTGAAAACCCGAAAGGGCGCAACCTCGTTAAGAGACACTTATAGGGTCCTCTCGACCTTGTAAGGAGAAACCACCCGCGTGGGATCCTTACGACTCACAAGGGAACGACACACTTAGAGATCCCCACGATTCCTAAGGAGAAAATACACTTGCGAGATCCCCACGACTCGTAAGGAGAATTCTCTTATGGGACCTTCACGGCTCATGAGATTTGAAAGTCTTAAGTTACAGAAACCTAAACCTGTTCTTAAGCAAATCCCCCACAACCTTCGATATTGCCCTACGAGGGGCTCAATACTGACCCTTGTATACAATCCACGGGCACGAATAAACATTTCCCCAGCAAAGTCCCACCCGTGACTAGGGATATGTCAATATGATGAGCAACCCTTGTAGGTCCTCTCGACCCGTAAGGAGAAAGCCCTCTTGTAGGATCCTTACGACTTGCAGAGGAACATACACTTAGGAATCCTCACGATCCCTAGTGAGAAAATACACCTACAAGATCCTCACGACTTGTAGGGAGAAATACCTTTGTGAGACCCTTACGGCTCATGAAGTTAAAAGCCTTGGTCGACAGGACCCTTAACCCTGTTTGCTAAGCCACCTTTGTTCAACATCGACAGAGGCAAATGATGATTCGCTCCTGGTAGCATCCCAGTTGCAGCGGTGCTGATGCCGAAATCGGTGTCTAAAATCCAAGCTTGCGGCGAAAAAGCTAGCAAGCCACGCATGCATACGAAATAGCCGAAATGATGGGGAAACTTGCAATAAAAAGAAGCAAGTAAAAATGTATGCATGAAAAATAGCCGAAATGATGGGGCAACCCGCAATAAAAAGCAGCGAGTAGAAAATAAATAAATAGCCAAAATGATTGGGCACCGCGAAAAATAGCCAAAATGATGGGGCAATCGCGACCTCCGCGATATAAAAGCTGAAATGATAGAGCATCGCGGAAAAAGAAATAAAATATAAAAAAAAAGGTTTCAATTTATGTCCTACAGGTGATGTTCCATCACACCCTGTACACAATCCAAGGGCGTAAACAAAAAGGGAACATACCTCCCCCCCAGGTTTCACCAAAGAAAGAAGCTAAATCTCAACGGGCCACAAGCGACCTAGAGATCATCCCAACACTCGTCTCGTAACGACGGACACAACTTCAAGCTAAGCGGAACAGCGGCAACTCCCAGTTCCATGGCTCGGTGGCATACATATCGCCAACAGTCAAACCTCCATCCCGTGAAATGCGGATACAATCAGCAAAATTCCTGGTTACGTGGAACGCGGATAGCGTCACTCTTTGACCCCGTGGAAAACGTCCAGAGCGGATCCTGGTCCTCGCAGAGCACGGCAGTGAACCCGTGTGAAGCATCCAGAGCGGAGCCTAGTCCTCGCCGAGCACGGCAGTGAACCCGTGTGAAGCATCTAGTGCAAAATTCCTGGTTATGTGGAACGTGGATAACTTCACTCTTTGACCCCGTGGAAAACGTCCAGAGCGGATCCTGGTCCTCGCAGAGCACGGCAGTGAACCCGTGTGAAGCATCCAGAGCGGAGCCTAGTCCTCGCCGAGCACGGCAGTGAACCCGTGTGAAGCATCTAGTGCAAAATTCCTGGTTACGTGGAACGCGGATAACGTCACTCTTTGACCCCGTGGAAAACGTCCAGAGCGGATCCTGGTCCTCGCAAAGCACGGCAGTGAACCCGTGTGAAGCATCCAGAGCGGAGCCTAGTCCTCACCGAGCACGGCAGTGAACCCGTGTGAAGCATCTAGTGCAAAATTCCTGGTTACGTGCAACGCAGATAACGTCACTCTTTGACCCCGCGGAAAACGCCCAGAGCGGAGCCTAGTCCTCGCCAAGCACGGCAGTGAACCCGTGTGAAGCATCCAGAGCAAATACCGGACTGTGGAGTCCTTAAAATCCACGGACTATGATGTCCTTAACCTCGGCCGTGATGTCTTAAAACTAACGATCAACCACCCCGATTCCCTACGGATTCTGCCTTGGTTTAAGGGTACATCTCCTCACTCCTTTGATACCTGGCGTTGTAATTCCTCAACGTCTTCAAAGAGGTGACGGGTCCCTGCAACCAAACATCGGACTGTGGAGTCCCAAAATCCACGGACTATGAGGTCCTTAACCTTGACCGTGATGTCTTAAAACTAACATCGGACTGTGGAGTCCCTAAATCCACGGACTATGAGGTCCTTAACCTTGACTGTGATGTCTTAAAACTAACATCGGACTGTGGAGTCCTTAAATCCACGGACTATGAGGTCCTTAACCTTGACCGCAACGTCTTTAAACTATGATACCTGGAGCAGCCCCCTGGCCCCGTGAAACACGGACAAGGGCGACCACATCCAGCACTTACAAGTCCTCACGACCTGTAGGGAAGAAAAAACTCTCTTGTGGGATCCTTACGACTCTCAAAAGAAAACCTGCTTAAGAATCCTCACGATTCTTAAGAAGAACTTACACCTATGGGATCCTCTCAACCTGTAGGGAGAAAAACTCTTTATGAGACTCTCGTGACTCATAAAATGCAAAAGTCTTAGGAAGCAGATCTTAACCCTGAATTCTAAGCCATCACTGTCTTGCAAGGAGATTAAGATAGAATATCCGCAGAATACATTCAATAAAAAGGGGACACACCATTGAGAAGAAAAATGTATCTTTTATTCATAAACCAAAATGGATACAAAGTACAATTCATGAAAGAAACAAAAAAGAAAGATACTCTCATCTATGAGTATGTACAAAAAAGGGGAAAAGATACAAGTCCTCAAGCCGGCGGGCGGTGCAGTAATTTTACCAGCTCATCGTTCTGTTGCTGAACCACGACTTCATGACGCAAGATCTCCAGAAGACGAGCCTCCGCCTGAGCTTGCTGAGCCTGATACGAAGCAAGCCGAGCTTCGAGCTCTTTCTCGGTGGCTTTATGAGCCTCGACCCTCTCACGAATGAACGTGGCAGCTTTATCGAGAGCCACCACCTCTTTTATGGACTCCTGGAGCACTCTCCAGAGTTCGTATGCTTTGTTGGCCTTGGCTGTGAGGCTGGCCTGAAGCTCGCTCAGCGCCTTAGAAGCCAACTCCCTCTCCGAGAACTTGCGGCCAAGCCTCTTCTCGCATGACGTCATGTTGGCCGCACATCGTGCTATCAGACCCCGCAACTCTGCTTTTGCAGCCACGGCTTCCGAGGAAAGGCGAGAACATTCGAGAGCGTACAAACAAGCCTCCACCTTCCTACAGAACTCCACCCAGACCCGCACCACCTCCTCGCTATGATAGGTGGCGAGAAAAGGAAGAGAGCCGTTAGCTTCAGCGGCAAACGCTTCAGCTGTGGTCGCGCTACCGGCACGGAGCTCCTCAATGAAAGATGATAGGGAGACAAGGCTCAATCGGGCCAAGCGTTCTGAAGCCCGCAAAGCATAAGGGCCGGGTGGCATCACGATGCGCGATTCCAAAGCCATGGAGACTGGCAGGGCTGTTCAAATTTGGCAAATGTTAGTAAAACTCTTAAACACAGAACGAACGGGACTATAATAAAATGTCACTCACCGACAGTCATGCAAGTAGGAGCTGAAGGTTCCCCTGGCCCTTCAACAACCTCGACCTCATCGTCAGCTTCCAAAACTATAAGAGACATCAACGTCATTTCGCGAAATAGTAACAATGCTATAGTAAAAGAAAAAAATGGCGAATGACACTAACCTTGCCTGGAGGAAAGGACAATACGCTGAGGGGAGATCGCCTGCGGAGCTGCCATCTCCAATAAACGCTAAAATGACTGTCGAGGCGACAGATCCGCGATAGTGGCCGCCAGATCGCGCAATTCTGGGAAAGATAAAAGAGTTTAGACTATGAAAATGTTGCTAAATTAAAACGCAGAAGGTTACCTTCAACGCTCCTCCCATTCTGAGCCGGGGGGATAGCGGCTTCAACGGTCTCCGCCGTAACATCAGGATTCAACAAAGGAAGAGTAGTCCCGACTACCTCTCTTCCAGCCTCTGAGCCGCCTTCAGTAAGGGTCATTGGGGCGGCGACCTCCAAAGGAGTTTCCCCCAAAGGGGCAAGCGCTCCCTGATCAAGAACCGCCGCTGGAGGCTCTACCATGAGAGGAGCAGCCTCATCAGCCCCCTCCACATCAAGCAAGGCCTCATTGAGAATTCCGGCGGGCTTTAGCTTTAATGGGCCAGTAGAGAGCTCCCCCAGCGTCGAAGATTCTGCACGATTCGAATAAGAATGATGATACATATGCACGGGCATAAATAATCGGAAAGACTACAAAAGAAGCACAACGTACCTATACGCAAAGAAGCCCTCAATATGGCTTCTTCAAGCCACTGCTCCTTCTCAAGGAGGTGGGCTCGCCGGGGTTCAAGGGTAGACTCATGACCACCGGTCCATAAAGAAAGTGCGTCAGCTGCGTCTTCTGAAGCGGCCTGCTTCAAAGCCCTTTCCCCCCATTCCTCCAAAGGACTGATAAATCACCGCCGAATCCATGAAGGGTCTTCGTAAAAAATTACAGTGGGATAAGACTTCTTTGGAACCTTGGCGTTATGAGACGCGTCTTTTGAATGCCGTATGGCCTCAGCCAACTGTGCGGCCTCCTCATCAGCCGAACTCGGGAAGAGAAGTCCGGCGTCTGACTCTTGCAGGGCCAATGGTGTAAGTGCACGGCGGCGCCCCGGCCGTCAATCCGACGGCCAAACGCGGAAACGGTGGTAAACTTAAAATTTTGCGGACTTAGCAAACCGGCACCACCGCGCACTAAACCCCGGATCGTGCCATTAAACTTATTCTAGCAACTAAAGAGAATGGGTTAGAGATGTACCGACGATCCAAGTCCTCCGGTCTTCATCTCCACTCCGATCTCCTCGCGGGATCTCCGTCCGTCTCCTCCTCGTCGGAAAGGGCACCACGAAGCCTGATACTTTTACGGGCTCCCACCTCAATACCGAGGCAACTCGCGCATGAAGCCGGCAACTCGACATGCTCAAGATATGCTGTAGGAAGTGTAGTGTAGAATCATAGCTCACTTTGGGGTTGGTTGCCATAGATGGAGGGATCGGATTAGGAAAAATGGTACTTTCATTTTTCCAAAACAAGAAGAAGAAGGAGATGAAGAATTCCTCCCAAAACTAAGATGAACTCTCTCATTCTTTTTCTTTCTCTCTTTTCTTTTTCTTCTTTCTTTCTTTCTACCATTTTTCATCAAGTGAAGTATGAAAATGGTGGAGCAAAAACAATATGATAGCAAGAGGGAGGTGAGTGTAGGAAGCAAAAAGTGGTGACCACAACCTAAAACATAATCATCACTAAATCAACATCAAACCTCTTTTCATTTCTAATCTCATCAAATCACATAAATGCATGAAAAGAAAAGATGCTTATCATATCAAACCTTATGCAAATAAATCCTCCACAAAGTGTAATTTGCAAAACTGCAAATTACCCCCCTCCATCGGAAAAGTCCGGCCGGGAAAGAACAAAGAAAAACCGGCCGGAACGGAAAGCAAACTGGCAACCCCAGAAAAATGGTCCCGTAATAAATTACAGGAAAACCCCTCACTGTGCATACACACCCGCATTTGTATTCCGTCCGGATACAAATGCAATGAGACAAAATCTACACTGTACTAAACTAGGACCGGCTTAAGCCAAAGCCGGCTAGTAATATCCGTTCGATCCTGATCCGTGCAATACCGCACGTATCTGATCGAACCCTGCCATATAACCATACGGCCACTAGTACAAACTGTCCGATCCTGATCCGTGCAATACCGCACGTATCTGATCGGACCCTGCCATATCTCCATACGGCCTCTACAGCGTTTCGCCCGAAAGCTTGAGTAACTGAAAGTGTGGTGGACTCTAAAGACTCGTCAATACTATGGCTGTGGATTTAACCACTAGCACGTCAGAGGTATAAGCCAATACGTGACGGGCCACCAGCTATTGACTAAAAGGGACGTCGATGAGGAAGCTCACCCCGACACCCAACTGAGCCTGTCAGTGACAATATCCGTACAGTCCGGTCCGTTCGTCTATGAGCATCGCATGGCGGGCCTAGGGGGTTGGTAAAAGTCAGACCCCCAAAAGCGGTACAAGTCGTGTCGGAGTGTAGCCCAGAACACCCTGAGATACTACTGGAATACCTACCAGTAAATCTCCTTGCCTTGGCCAAGGTCTTTGTGTAATGGCTCTCCTAGACATAGCGCGACCTCACCCCCAATACCGGGAGAGACGAAACCCCCGAAGATCCGCTCACTGCCTCCATGTGGCTCGGGACTGTACCCAACTAAAACCTGTTTGCACGACTCCTTTGAGCCGTGGTAGGGTAGTAATCAAAGTACAGTGGGAACTCACACGAGACAAATGACGATCCCCAGGTCGATGAACTAACCTGTACACATGTCACCTGGGAACTGCTATCTGACGTCAGGTATAAGACCAACTAGCATGTTCCCGGCGAGTCCTGTCCGGTGTACTCATAACCCAATGAGCACCTGTATACATCTTAGGTGATCCAACTGACACCAGTGGCTTGTGAGACCGGCCACCGCCCCTCGTCGGGGTCTCGACTGTATACACTAGTCTACTCTGGAGAATCGATGCCCTGTCTCGAAACTCCCACGACTAGGGACCTATTAAGGATGTGCTTGTAGACTCCAGCTCTCACTTATATGATCGCCCTCATACTGCTGGCAGTCAAGCATGAATCCTAGGGCTCTATCAACGTGCAATAGCGACCTGTCAGGTCACCTAAAGCAGTACACGATGATAAAGGTAAACCAGATAGCATACTATCATCTCGAGTAAGACTGTCCTACCGGGATAGGTCCTCCCTCAATCATTGCAATCACGTGCCTGTGATCCAATAATTGACTCTGAGGGCACTATCTCCAACAATCTCCCACTTGCACTCAAGGCTAATTATTGCGATGTCGCATACTCACAGCCCGTGTGATACCGAACACCCAACTCCTCTACTTGTCAGTCTCACAAAGCTCGTTTGCGAAACTATTGCGTTCGAGGAATAGCCTCAGTGAGTGGATCCGCCTAGATGTTTCTATCTATGTCTCTCTATATCTCAAGTTCGCGGAGAAAGCCATCTCCCGAAATGAGCAATACCTGTCTTAGAATGTATCTGGATGTCTGATGGGACATAGTTCATAAATGAACTCCAAATCCAAACTTCTTAGACTGTATCGTCAACTGAACTTAATCAGTATCCTGCGCCATGCCACCCTCAGTATTGCTTTGGACCACCTGTCCAAAATACTGCCCCTCGTCAGAAGGAAAACTATAACTCTGACAACCTCCTTGTCGTCCATGTCACCTTGGAAGCCTGGAATGATAACTGTCTCCCGAATGGGGCTTTCGATATCATGTCCCTAGAACAGCCACTTATGTTCTAAAACTGCCTCCGACTGTTTCTCCAGGATTGGATGAATATCAACTTATTGCATCTACTGCAAGAACAACATCTGGTGTGGTACTTGACATCTCATGATTGACTCAATTGCCAAAGCAAGTGATCTGCCAATCATGCACATCCCTCTCTACTTTAGTCTATAAGACACCTTTAGAGAGGGTGACTCCATTACCTGCAGGTATACTACCATGCCAGGAGTCGTCCATTCTAAATACCCTTAGAATGCTGTCTAAGTACCCTGATTGGGAAACCACCCAAATCTAGATCTAAAACCATAGATCTAGTAACCAGTATGTCAGACATAAAGTCCAAGTCCTTTGTGGAGAAGCTACTGTGTGACGACCAAAGTATAACCGATTGTAGTATAGGAGTTTCTTTTCCTACTTTGTGTATGTCATCCATATACCAGGATATCACACCCTACTACCTTCTCAACAGATCCATCTCCTATTCTGATGAAGTCAAACCCATGACTGTCACGTCAGAAATAGATGATCTATCTCCGCTACATCTGCTTTAGTCTATAAATAGACATAAGCCTGATGTCCACCAATGCTTCCGCTGCTCCCACTGACTACGACAACCCTCTGGCAGAGTCATATAGACGTACACTTCTAAAACTAGTTTAGAACGATGCTGTACTCATTCTCCCGCCGGGTCTCGCAGCCTGGAACAACAGCAATGGTAATTGTGGGTAAACAAGAACTTCCCTGTCACCGTCCTTGAGGCTACCGTAGTACCTCTCTGGTGCCTGAAGTTACCCACCTTATCTGCGGAGTGGCCAATGGAATGTCAAATCAGATTGAATCTTTAGGTTCCTTATCAAATCTTCAGTAATCGTTTGCGGTTCTGGAATCACTTCCAGTTCTACCATACTCCCACTGCTGTTTTTGAAAAAATCCATTTTTAATAAAACTGTGGCGAGTCTTGAACAATATTTCTATTGATCTCCCAGATGGTAGAAAGTCAACCCTCGTCATAGCCTGGGTCAACCCACAAACAGCCATTATAGAAACGTGCCTATGAGTTATCCGGAGTCTGGCTTTAAGCATAAACCGGACAACTCCTCGTACCTTAACTTCGTTAAGATATGAACTGTTCTATATCCAATATAGAACCAGAGGCACTGATTTAATTGAACCAGATTCAAATCATGCAGCTATCTCCAGTGCATGTTAACTAAATGGAGAGAGGCCGATCAGCGTTACTCAACTTAGGAATACTTCCAATTATGAGTAACCCGAAAAAGAAGCAATTTCTCTTTATTATTACTATCAACTGAATACCATACATAAGTATCTATATCTTCGATTACTTTGAAGAATCCCGATACTTGCTACACCTGGTTCTCTACTCTATTCAAATACCCATAACTCCTCAAAACTTAGGCCCTGTGTTTCAACGAAACACATGTCTAAGAACTAGAGAAGTTAAAAGTAAACAGAATATAGTATGAGGACCAACCCCTTTGTCCTGATGGACCCTGGACAACATACATTACTCTGTATAAGTCCCTTGAGTCTAACAACTCTTTCACTGTGTGTCGTAGGTTGAAAACTGTACTTATGGTTAAGAAGAATTACACCGCTGTTCAATGCTCCTTACCTAACCATCCACTGATATAGGTAAATGTCATCGACATAATATCAAAAAAGTATATCTCACTCTATGAAAATAGACGTACAGATATATCAATTTGAAATTGGTGCACAACAGCGGATATTCAAAACCAAATATTTGCCGACCGGCAAACAACCCAGGTGGCATCCTCAAATATCACCAATTACAACGAATCCCGATATAATGAGGATGATCACCCAATTCCCAATAACTTACTCCCACTCATCATTTGTAAAACCATACAGATGTGAGAATCATACCTGGTAAATACATACGCTGGAGTAAGTGTCTAATCGGGAAATCAGTTTTCCATTAACAGTACACAGCGAAACTGAAACATTGAAATGTTTCATTGGGGTATCCTGGTATTCCTAGTAATGCCTCTTCCATTATCCAGATTCACAACTTTAACCGTATAATTCTTTGCCACCTCTCCAAATCCCTTCATATGTCTTTAATCATTACCTTCTGTACACCCCTTTAGGCCAAATGGTTTTCTTCCTTCCCTACCGTTCGGCACCAGCCTATGGTTTGGAAGAAGACTATCCAAAAAGCATAAAGGGTGTACTGTCCTAATCCTAGGAGCACTCGCATCGCGAGAGAAGGTGAAGATAAAAGACACCTGAATGTACTTTATTCCTATTTCTCCTGAACCAGGATCCATCCCCGAACTGGAACGAGTTCCTTTCGAGTTCGTATATAACCATACGATGGATTATCCAATAAAATAGGATCTTCGTAATGATACGGAGTGTCCTGGAGAAATACAAAGGTGATTTAGGATTGGCGAAGGAATACATGGTTTGGTCGTGAATATCTGTTGCAATTTACTTTGCCCTCTTACTAATCCCTTACTTTGTCTTAACTTAATACCTTCTGTACACCGTTTAGGCTAATTGGCTTTCTTCTTTCCCTACCGGTCGGCACCAGCCTATGGTTTGGAAGAAGACTATCCAATTTGCGTAATAGGTGTACTACTCCTAAACCAAGGAGTACTCGCAACCTGAGAGAGGGTGAAAAGAAAAGACAACTGAATAGTCCTATCCGTTTTCTCCAGAACCGGAAACCATCCTCGAATAAATCCCTTCGAGTTCGTATCTAACCATACGATGGTTTTGTCCAATGGAAGTGGACGTTCGTAGTAAAACGGGGTGTCCTGGAGAAAAGGGTAAAAGCAGGAGTGGCAATGAGGTTTGCAACTCTGACAATCCAAAAGCCAGTGTTAAGAAGGTTCGGTCAACTTGGTCACTGAGTCAAAATCTTAGGGTCGGGTCAATGGTCGCTGCTAAAGAGAGAGAGAAAAGAAACACTCAGCGTGCACTCTAACCTAGATCAGAATGGTTACCAATTTATCTAATCTGGAATCCTCCCACTGTACCTCAAATTCTCCTCCAAACCTGAAAGAAGAATTAGTCGGGGTCACCCGAGGAGTATACTAACTCATCAGTGGGAATCGGGATCCAACTCTCATCGCATGACAACGTGACGGAATCCGCTCACGGTATCACACTCCAGAAGGTATGCGCATATCTGGCAAGTTTCAGTACTTTTGAAACTCCCGATGTAATTTCTGCCCCATGCTCTTATGACCTTGACTTTGGCCAACATATCATAAGTCACATGTCAAGTTCTACCCGTCATTCTCCAGGTTAATTTGAATCCACCCGTACATACCCTTGACTTTGGCCAAAATGGCAGTATGACTGTCCCAAACCAACGCATCTATCTATGCTGCATATGAATACCCCAATAGCTACCAATCACTGTGCCTTGACTTTGGCCAACATACACAGCTTGAATACTATTGACCACCCATATGAAACGACGGAGGGCTACGAATGGTTTCTGGCGAAAACCTTTAACGTAAAGAACTTGATATCGTCGAAGGAACGGATAGCTTCTAAAAATATAGTGACGAAAACCGTTGCTAAAGAGGTCACTCCCGGTGAAGGGATCTCGGCTCTTTCCCCGTAGAATGGGGTGCAGGATATTCCAAATGAATATCACGGTGCAAAGCAAAAGTAATCGGCTATAGTGAAGTCATTGCCCTGACGCAAACTTTTTGTCCAAGGGGTCACTCCCGGTGAAGGGATCTCGGCCCTTGCCTCGTCGACTGAGGAGCAGGATATTCCAACTGAATATCACGATGCAAAACAAAAGTGAACGTCCTTGCAATAACAGCTTTTTGAAAAAGTGTTCCAACAACATCAGATTAGGTTTGTTTTTAAACTTGCATTGATCCGAATCAATGCAGTCCCATCATTTGATCACACCAAAAAGAACGAAAATATACTGATGTACGTATATGCCATCCGCATTCGCCACTGGGTCCCGTCATTACCCGTTAGGTTAGCTTACTAACGACAGAGCGGGGACTGGACTAGCGCGGGTGAAAAACATATACAACATCTACTAATATATATACCAATATATTATATTTCGCTCAAGGCGTGAAAAGAAATGCAACAACATAGAAATGTACAGCATCACAGAACAATACAGATATCTGGGATCCCCGGGTTTCACAGAGCCACTACTGAAATCCGACGTTCCCCTGGTCGTGTGGATAGCCTGTGCAATGAAAACCTAGACCCCTACGGGCGCGGCAAGTCACCCGCCAAAACCTGAAGCGAGGCAGCCCCCTTCAGCTCCGTGAATGGACCACCCAGCACTTCACGGAATCCGGCAACTTGGGCACCCCTCCTGGGTCAACCTGTACCCCCTACGAGTGCGGCGAATAGCCCGCCAATCCTAGAGTGAAGCCCCCTCCGTCCCAATGCCATGAGATGCGGGCTTGTTGCCCTCTAGAACCCGGCTATCCGTGCACCCCACCGCGGGGTAATCCTAGTACAGAAAGTAAAATATACATACACCGGGTACATCGACCGCAACCAGGTCGTGCCCCAAAAGAATAATACAATCAGGCAGTGACGGCAGTCCACATGTCGGACGCTCGCCCCGCAATATCAAATGTACATGATACAACAACACTGTACTAGCATTGCATCCAGGCTATCCCCACGACCGATCCGCAACATCACAGCATAAACATAGAACATCAACGTGAAAGTCACGTTCGCAAATCCGTCTAACCGGGCTATAGCAGTTAGACCGGATTTACCGATCGAGTGACATTCACGGTCGCAGATATAATGTAAATACTGTGAAAAATGTGTTTAAAATATTCCGATCGATCAAAAATTAACAAGTGGGCCCTCAAACAAAAACTGTAGCACTCACAGAAATCCTGGGCCCAATTTTAATGTTCCAAAACCCATATTTTAAGCCCAGAAGGCCTCTGGAAAAATTTGGTGATGTGACGTGAATAGTGCGCGGCGGAAGCGCCGCACGAGGTGGGGTTTCGCGGCGGATCCGCGCTCCAACTATGGCGTTACATCGTCAAATTTTTACAGAACTCTTAGATTTTCTAGTACATCAATATTTTACAACCTGAAAAATTTTTCGAGACAAAAAATTTTCAACAGAAACTGATTCGAACTAAAATGCAGTTTTGGAACATTCGATCGATCGAAACAGAAAAACACATTACACCAAGCTAGACTATGTTAATGGCGAGGCTCTGATACCACTGTAAGTGCACGGCGGCGCCCCGGCCGTCAATCCGACGGCCAAACGCGGAAACGGTGGTAAACTTAAAATTTTGCGGACTTAGCAAACCGGCACCACCGCGCACTAAACCCCGGATCGTGCCATTAAACTTATTCTAGCAACTAAAGAGAATGGGTTAGAGATGTACCGACGATCCAAGTCCTCCGGTCTTCATCTCCACTCCGATCTCCTCGCGGGATCTCCGTCCGTCTCCTCCTCGTCGGAAAGGGCACCACGAAGCCTGATACTTTTACGGGCTCCCACCTCAATACCGAGGCAACTCGCGCATGAAGCCGGCAACTCGACATGCTCAAGATATGCTGTAGGAAGTGTAGTGTAGAATCATAGCTCACTTTGGGGTTGGTTGCCATAGATGGAGGGATCGGATTAGGAAAAATGGTACTTTCATTTTTCCAAAACAAGAAGAAGAAGGAGATGAAGAATTCCTCCCAAAACTAAGATGAACTCTCTCATTCTTTTTCTTTCTCTCTTTTCTTTTTCTTCTTTCTTTCTTTCTACCATTTTTCATCAAGTGAAGTATGAAAATGGTGGAGCAAAAACAATATGATAGCAAGAGGGAGGTGAGTGTAGGAAGCAAAAAGTGGTGACCACAACCTAAAACATAATCATCACTAAATCAACATCAAACCTCTTTTCATTTCTAATCTCATCAAATCACATAAATGCATGAAAAGAAAAGATGCTTATCATATCAAACCTTATGCAAATAAATCCTCCACAAAGTGTAATTTGCAAAACTGCAAATTACCCCCCTCCATCGGAAAAGTCCGGCCGGGAAAGAACAAAGAAAAACCGGCCGGAACGGAAAGCAAACTGGCAACCCCAGAAAAATGGTCCCGTAATAAATTACAGGAAAACCCCTCACTGTGCATACACACCCGCATTTGTATTCCGTCCGGATACAAATGCAATGAGACAAAATCTACACTGTACTAAACTAGGACCGGCTTAAGCCAAAGCCGGCTAGTAATATCCGTTCGATCCTGATCCGTGCAATACCGCACGTATCTGATCGAACCCTGCCATATAACCATACGGCCACTAGTACAAACTGTCCGATCCTGATCCGTGCAATACCGCACGTATCTGATCGGACCCTGCCATATCTCCATACGGCCTCTACAGCGTTTCGCCCGAAAGCTTGAGTAACTGAAAGTGTGGTGGACTCTAAAGACTCGTCAATACTATGGCTGTGGATTTAACCACTAGCACGTCAGAGGTATAAGCCAATACGTGACGGGCCACCAGCTATTGACTAAAAGGGACGTCGATGAGGAAGCTCACCCCGACACCCAACTGAGCCTGTCAGTGACAATATCCGTACAGTCCGGTCCGTTCGTCTATGAGCATCGCATGGCGGGCCTAGGGGGTTGGTAAAAGTCAGACCCCCAAAAGCGGTACAAGTCGTGTCGGAGTGTAGCCCAGAACACCCTGAGATACTACTGGAATACCTACCAGTAAATCTCCTTGCCTTGGCCAAGGTCTTTGTGTAATGGCTCTCCTAGACATAGCGCGACCTCACCCCCAATACCGGGAGAGACGAAACCCCCGAAGATCCGCTCACTGCCTCCATGTGGCTCGGGACTGTACCCAACTAAAACCTGTTTGCACGACTCCTTTGAGCCGTGGTAGGGTAGTAATCAAAGTACAGTGGGAACTCACACGAGACAAATGACGATCCCCAGGTCGATGAACTAACCTGTACACATGTCACCTGGGAACTGCTATCTGACGTCAGGTATAAGACCAACTAGCATGTTCCCGGCGAGTCCTGTCCGGTGTACTCATAACCCAATGAGCACCTGTATACATCTTAGGTGATCCAACTGACACCAGTGGCTTGTGAGACCGGCCACCGCCCCTCGTCGGGGTCTCGACTGTATACACTAGTCTACTCTGGAGAATCGATGCCCTGTCTCGAAACTCCCACGACTAGGGACCTATTAAGGATGTGCTTGTAGACTCCAGCTCTCACTTATATGATCGCCCTCATACTGCTGGCAGTCAAGCATGAATCCTAGGGCTCTATCAACGTGCAATAGCGACCTGTCAGGTCACCTAAAGCAGTACACGATGATAAAGGTAAACCAGATAGCATACTATCATCTCGAGTAAGACTGTCCTACCGGGATAGGTCCTCCCTCAATCATTGCAATCACGTGCCTGTAGTCTCCAACAAATGGTTCATCTTCAAGAATAGGCTCAGACTCCGCCAAAGAATCGAGCAGGGTGGTGGCCGCTTTCCTCCGCCGTTTAGACCCAGAGCCGGTCGCTGAGGATGACCGCTTCCTCCCTCGCGAAGCCTTAGGGCGGCGGCGGCCCACATCACCCTCGGCGCCCTCATCCCTATTACTCTCGCTCGGTGCCACAACCGAGGATGACATCGCCATTGTCGACGCCACAGGGGGCGGTGCCATCACCGGCAGGGGTGCTACTACTGGGGCCTGTTTACCCCGCGATCGGGAACCCAAGGGCATACCAGCTGTTGGAGTAAGGTCTACCCCTGACTCCCCCGGAATGAGCGCAGTGCCAATCTCCCTCAAAGGGAAGCGGACCGGAACCCTCGGTCGCAGCTTAGCCCCCGAAACCTGAGGAGGAGCATCGTGACCAAGAAGCACCCTTCTTTCTTCAAGAATAATTGGGCTGATCCGATGAAGATACCATCCCGTAAACGCACCCACGCACCGGGGCATGTACTCAGCTTCAGGGACCATAAAACGGGAGCCGGTGTTCAGCCTCATGAAATGATGAGCGGCATCGCGAACGGCATCGAGCGAAGGGATCGGGGCGACTATAAAAGCCTCGAAAGGAACACCCTGGTCGTATCCAAGCTGTCGGGCGAATCGATGCGGATTGTACCGTATGAAAAGAGCTGCACTGTCCTGGCGAAACACCAAGTAGCCCGGTCTAATTGTATACAAATGCGCGGCCTCCCGGGGCTTCAAAGAAGGTGCGTTGTCTTTCGACTGGTCCCAGAGTTGTTGAACTGGACCCGAGGGAGTAGACAAGACCCGATCATTAAAAACCAGCCCGCCAGCGGCGGCGTGAGGAGAAATCAGCACCCGAATAGCCCCGAATTGAGTCGGGTCAGCGGCAGAAGCACCCACCAATCGCATAAGTCGCGGGAAAGGATAGGCGTCGTAAAACGCAGGCCTCTGATGCATAGCGAAAGCCCCCAGCACATGCATTTCGACCCAGGACGTGAAATAATGAAGCGAAAAGTTCACTACATCCACGCCGGGTGTAGAGGTATTAGCGGTGGTGCCCAATCTATGATAGAGATGCGCCAAGGCCGGGATGCCGATGGCCAACCGCGTCCCCTCAGCAATACGATGAGCCGGGTAGATGACCGAGGCTCTCATGAAGCGGCGATGCATGGGGATAACGAACCAACTGAGCCAAACACTAACAAACCCCACGAAGAACGTCTCCTCGTCCATGCCTGGAACAGCAATGGATTCAAAAGATATCGGCGACATAATAGGGATGTAGTACTGAGGTAAATCCGATTCAGTGGTCGGCAGCTTCTTCGGACCGAACCCAAAGGGGTCTCCAATGTTGGCAAACTTCAGAGCTGTCTTCGATAAGGCGTCCTCGTAAAGGAAACGAGCAATGAAGCTCTTGAAAGTAACGCCCTGCTCTTCGGATTCGGTGAATAATCGATCGAAGACACCTAGCGCTTTGATTAAACTGGGACGCTTGTGGCGGACGGCATTCTCAGCAGACAGGCCGTCAACTGGGGCGGGCTCGGGTTCAAAAATGTACTCGTCAGAATGCAGCAACTCCTCATAAAGACTACCCCTGATTGGCAACCCCGAGATGTCATAGAATTCTGCTAGAGAGATCGAGACCTCGCGATCTCCTAGAATGAAAGTGTTGGTGGGAAGATTCCATTGGTTTAAAAACGCCTTAACCCACCAGACATGCGGGGACTTATAATGGAAGAGTGACGCGTACATTGCCTGATAAAGCCCGACTTTCTGCAGTCGCGCACGATGGGCAGAAAGGATGTAGCGAGCCCAGAGAAGGTAGCCCGTAGGGTGTCGAGGAGTAAGCCCTATCTTATAAATTTTCCCCCACGGGTGGGCCTCACCCTGGCAAATACGCCGCCCCAAGATGTCTATGGCCGGGATCGGATGGTTCGGAATACCGGTCGTCGAAGGCTCGAGCCTCCCCATTGGAGTCCAGTTGGGCATTTCCACAGCAAAAACCGTCCTCGGAGGGTCCATCGGTAAGAATGGGAAAGTGGGCTCCGTCGGTACTGCGCACAGAAAACTCCGACGACCCTGAATAATCTGACTATACCAGGATCCCCATTGAAGAAAGTTGGTGCAATTCGGGTCATGGGCCCGGATCATCGCCATTGCTTCCTCATCAGATGGTGACTGGGGAAAAGCAGCCTCCGAGCGAGAAAAGGGAAAGCACGGAACAGAAGCCATCGCACCTGAAATCCAATAAAAGAAGACCGTTAAAAGCAAAGTCAGCGATATATATCCATGCATGAACATGAAGACTAGTTAAAGAAAGCAACAGCAGATTTTTCTGGGACCATTGGCTACAAAACACATGGGCCCCACAGAATCAGGATGACGGCTCATTAATAATGAGACCAAATAGTTACAACAAAACAAAGGGAATATCCTCATTAAATAAAGAATGGTAACCCTACACATTCTCCCAACAGGATCTGTCTCGGGCTCTACAATGGATCCAACAAGATCAAAGGAATTAAATTCCCACAGAAGACATCATTACAAAGCTCCTGTTTCATTAATTGGAGAAGGACAACCTCGGGTCAAGAGACTCCAAGAAACCTCCGTGTGAAGAAACTGAGTTCTTCATTGGAATTAAATTCCTTATTAAGAGAAGGGAATTAAATTCCCAGAAACATTTTTGGATGGAATTAAATTCCATGGAGTTGAAACGCCATCATCATCTCCCCAAAGATCATCTAAACCCTAAGAGATCTACAGTTCGAAGGTTAGGTGGTTTCCTGTTCTTATGGAAAAACTTGAAGAAAAATGGGTTCCTTATTGAAAAAGGGTAAAAACCCTTGTTTTGGATTTAAAATCCAAAGGAATGTAGAAGTTCGCTGTTTGTCCAAGAACATTACCTGAGAAAAAAAGGGTCACCTGAACAGAGTTAAACTCTGAAGATTGTTTCAAGACAGAGAACTAAGCTCTGGAAGCGAGAATTAAATTCTCAAGGGAAAAAGTTCTCAAAAGAAGGAGATGAGCAAAGTGAAGGCTCTTCGGAAGAAACAGGGGTATTTATAGGAGGTGATGGAAACATTTCATCTCCCCAAATCCCTAGAGGAATCCAACGGTCACAAAAGGTGACAGCGTTGCACTCACATGCGGACACGTGAGAACAACGCTGTGGGGGCATTTGTTTCCTGATTTAAAAATCAGGAAAGCCTATGGAAAAGGCTTCAGAAAAAGGTCACGTGCTTACACGTGACCAGCAGTCACGTGTTGGCACGTGACATCTAAAAGCATCGGCAAGGTAAATTCAGTTTCCCAACTACATCGAAGAAAAGGGCTTCAGAAAGGGTCACGTGCTCCCACGTGACCAGGGTCACGTGTTGGCATATGACACCCAAAAGCGGCAGACTCAATTCCCTGATTGAATCAAGAAAACGGCTCCAGACGAGGATCACGTGCTCACACGTGACCAGGGGTCACGTGGTGGCACGTGACAGCTAAGCAGCGACCAGAAAGCAGAGCGCAGAAAGAAAGAAAAGGGCTCGTTCCAAGGGGGTCACGTGCCCACACGTGACCAAGGGTCACGTGGCCACACGTGACCAGCTTTCAAAGCCTATCTGTTAACAGAATTAAATTCTGAGAAAAGACCTTTTAAATCTTTCTAAAGCAACCGATTAATTTAAAGATTTAAATGTGATTAAATATCATCTATCTATGGGAAAATATGGAATTTGGAAAGATTTCCCCGTAAAATCTAAACAAAATAACAAAGGAGAATCTCTGGATTTAAAATCCAATGGTGAATAAAATTCACCTAATAATCCAAAGGTCCAAAACGAATGATGGATACAAATCAAATCTCTCAATGAAAGATTCATCAAAAACTAATTGACTCGGCTGCTTCTCCTATAAATAGGAGCCAAGAGACACACAAAAGGGATATATGCAGAGGGAAGAAAAGAGAGAGAGAGCTTTGATACTTTGGAGGAATTTGGATCTTCTGCAAAAGAAAACCCTAGGTAAGAAAGGGAAGGCTTTTTTTGACAAAAAAGAGAATTTAATTCTCAACAGAGTTTAACTCTGATATAAAACAGAAGAACACAGTTCTCTCTTTGGTGGAGGATCTGTAAAGTGCACATCTCCCCTTGAGTTGAGAATTTAATTCTCAATGGGTTGAGATCCTGCCATGCAGATCCAAAGCATAGAGAGGGAATGGAAGCACGAGAATTTAATTCTCACAGAACTATAGGAATTTAATTCCTTTAAAATAAAATTAGGGTTTGACCCTGTGTTATGGGAATTTAATTCCTTCAGAATGAAAAGAATCAGGGTTTAACCCAAGTTAAGAACTTATTTCTGTTAAAACAACAGGAATTTAATTCCCTTAATCTCATTCCCCAGGATAATTCTTTAACAGAGAGTGGGAGTTTAATTCCCTAAATCTTTTATTAGGGTTTAACCCTATTTAGTTCTTCACATATATGAGAAATGTAATTCCTACAGAAAATTCAGAGTTCAACTCTATTCCAGAATATAAATCTTCAAAAGGAAGTAGGAATTTAATTCCTCCGAAATTATTGTCAGGGTTCAACCCTACGAGGAATTTAATTCCTGAAAGGGATTAACAGATCTTCTAAACAACATACATAGAGGCAGGGTCACGTGCCACCACGTGACCCCCAAAAAGATCTACAGAAAAGCCCCTTTGAGGCAGTGCCTCACGTGACCCACGTGACCCTTGGCAGAGACTTTAACATACTCCATTTAAACACCCGTCACGTGATGACACGTGATGCTCCAAAAGATGCGATCTTCTCAATAGAACAAACGAAGGGAGGGCGCCCTCACGTGCTACCACGTGACCCCTCTTGCCTCAGCGTCTAACGCTAAATTGGAACCCCTGAATCCAGTGTTAAAACACTGTTTGGCCTTAGTGTTCAACACTAATCAAAGAACTTTATTTGCAGTGTTCAACACTGATTACCTTAGTGTTCAACACTAATTTGAGATTTCTGTTCCCAGTGTTCAACACTGATTGGTCTTTAGTGTTTAACACTAGGCATTGGCCCAATTGGCTAAATGGCCAGAGGCAAAGCCTCTCCTTCAAGGGACCAACAGGAGGGCCGATGTCCCAGACATGATTGGACTTAGCCCAAGCTGGCCATAAGTCCTCAATTCGTAATTAACTGGGCTAATGGGCATAATTAATTGGTCTTGATCCCAAATTGGGCCAAAGACTATTTAATCCACTCCGGTTCCAGGGTACATCTCTTCACTCCTTTGATACTTGGCGTTGTAATCCCTCAACGTCTTCAAAGAGGTGACGGGTCCCGATGACCACACATTGATATGGACTGTGGGGTCCTTAAACCCATGGACTACGACGTCCTTAACCTTGACCGAGATGTCTTAAAACTAACAATGGACTGTGGGGTCTTTAAACCCATGGACTACGACGTCCTTAACCTTGACCGAGATGTCTTAAAACTAACAACGGACTGTGGGGTCCTTAAACCCATGGACTACGACGTCCTTAACCTTGACCGAGATGTCTTAAAACTAACATTGGAACGCAATGTCCTTAAACTACCCATGGACCGCAATGTCCTTAAACTAGCAATGGACCACTATGTCCCTAAACTGGAGAGGGACCACCATGTCCCTAAACTGGAACAATAGAGCCACAAATGCTCTTTTGCCGGATCTAAACGATCCCGTTTAAGTTGATCTTAGCTTCAAATATGGCTAACGTATCCTTAAACCTTCAAACAGACTGGACTATGAATCCCTCCAATCAACTTTGGCTCAAGGGTACATCTCGGAACTCCTTTGACACCTGTCGTTGTAATCCTTCAACGCCGTCAGAAAGGTAACGGGTCCCGACGGCCATACATGCAATGGACCACTATGTCCCTAAACCGGAACAATGGAGCCCAAATGCTCTTTTGTCGGATCTAAACGATCCCGTTAAGTTGATCTTAGTCTCAAGTTAGACTAACGTATCCTTAACAAACGTTTGAGTTGATCTTAGCCTCAAATATGGCTAACGAATCCTCAAACCAAACCCCTAAACCCAAATCTAAGATAATACGGATTTGGACTAGTCCACGCCCTACGGGCGACGACATAACTCGGTCTCCGTAAACAATCCACGGGCAACAAAACATAAAATAAACACACACGACATGAAGCGACCATCTGGAGAAGGAGAAAGTTGTTACCGCGGCGCGGTAGCGTAATTAACTGCAGGGGCTTGCGCCTGCAGGGAAGAGCGTCCCCACAATAAAAAAAAACCCCCTCAAGCGAGGGGGAATCTGACGAAGTCTGCTACATCGGACGCATCCGTTCAAACCTTCGATGCACGGTGCCATAAATCAACTTGGCATCCTCGGAGAGGTGGACGGATAGCATCAATTAGCATCTGCCCCGAATCTCAGGCGAGACGCCCAGTCGACGCCGCCATTCGGAGGGGAACACCGTTTCTCTACATTGAACAGGTTACATTTGTATATGGATTTCAGAGTCATTATATTCCACCTCCTTATAAAAATTCCGTCCTCAAAATTTACATAAAGACTAATTTTCAAAAAGGTGAGGGTATCGTGCACGCATATCATCTTCTCGCTCCCATGTCGATTCTCCCGGTAAATCCCTTCTCCACATCACTCGGACCAAGTTCACCTCCTTGTTCCGTAATGTCTTCACCTTTCAATTCAGGATCTCAACTGGTTGTTGCTCGCAACTTAAATTGGTCTATACAGTAAGCTCTGAGTGATGAAGTATGTGGCTAGGGTCACTCATATATCGTCGTAGCTGGGAAATGTGGAACACATTCTACACTCCTTCCAATGAGGGTGGTAGTACCAAGCGGTGTGCCACTTCTCCAACTCGTTCAAGTATGTTGAACGGTTCGATATAT
This sequence comes from Agapanthus africanus, assembly GCA_030015575.1. NCBI lineage: Eukaryota > Viridiplantae > Streptophyta > Magnoliopsida > Asparagales > Amaryllidaceae > Agapanthus > Agapanthus africanus. Next base: position 979,825,842 of record CM057337.1, read on the forward strand.
CTTGGACTAAGTTTACCCTTCTTGCCAAAACGTATCCCTCCTCTGTTCAGAGAGATCTTCAGAAACACATGCTCTTTGAGTTGAAACTCCAAGCGTCGACGCTTTGCATCTGCCCAATACATCTTGTTCCCTGATTAAAAATCAGGAACTACCTCAATGAGGTATCACGTACTCACACGTGACCAATGGTCACGTGTTGACACGTGATGGTTAAAACAGAAATGAAAACAAGCGGCTGAGGAAATGACTTAATTGGGGGTCACGTGCCCATACGTGACCAGAGGTCGCGTGCCTATACGTGACCAGGGGTCATGTGCCAGCACGTGACAGGCTTTGAAAACCTTACAGTTTAATAGAATTAAATTCTAAATTCCTCAAAATCTTTCCAAATGGAAAAGGGTTATAGGGAATCGTTGGATTAAAAATCCAGGGGTGATTAAAAATCACCAATTTATGGAAAAATCTCAGACAAGGAATGATTTCCCTAAATCTCACCGAAAATAACAAACTGAATATCTTTGGATTGAAAATCCAACGGTGAATAAAATTCACTGAATGATCTAAAGGATCATATTAATTATAAAAACAAACAAAATCTTTCAATGAGAGATTTACTAAACAAATTGATTCTTTTCCTTCTCCTATAAATAGGAGCCAAGAGGAGAAGAAAGGGAGAGAATTTTGGGGAGATAGAATTTTGGAATCTTGAAATTTCAGAGAGAAAAGAAAGGAGAATTTAATTCTCAACAAAGAAAACCCTAGGTGAGAAAAGAAAGGGGATCAAAACTTCAAACAGAGAATTTAATTCTCAAAATCTAAGAGTTTAACTCTTCTGCAAAAAAGGAACTTAGTTCTTTCTCTAGTTGAAGATCTGCAGAAGCAAATCTCTCCATAGGTTGAGAATTTAATTCTTATCGGGTTGAGATTTTGCCATGCAGATCCAAGACTTAGAGGGAGAATTGAGTTCAGAGAATTTAATTCTCCCAAATTTATAGGAATTTAACTCCTCCAAGATAAATTAGGGGTTAAACCCTATCTGAGAATTTAATTCTCCTAATTTATAGGAATTTAATTCCTCCAAGATAAATTAGGGTTTAAACCCTATCTGAGAATTTAATTCTCTTAAAACTATAGGAATTTAATTCCTTCAAGATGGACAAAACTAGGGTTTAACCCTAATTGAGAATTTAATTCGCTCAGATTTACAGGAATTTAATTCCTCCTAAAATGAAATTAGGGTTTCACCCTTACACAAGAATTTAATTCTTTTACATATATGGGAATTTAATTCCTCCAAAGAAAATTAGGGTTTAACCCTATATAAGAATTTAATTCTTTCAAATAGGAATTTAATTCCTCTAAAACATAACTAGGGTTTAACCTTACAGAGAATTTAATTCTTTAAAAAAAAACAAAGATCCTTGAAAGATCTCCATGCATGCAAAAGACTAAGGTCACGTGTCCGACCCCTGAAAAGATCCCCAAAAATGAGAAGGAATAAGCTTTGAGGCAATGCCTCATGTGCTCCCACGTGACCTACAAAACACAGAAAGAAAAAGCAAAGGAAATATGAGCTTTGGGCGCTCTCACGTGTCCCCACGTGACCCCTTAGCGAGTGCTTTAATGATCAGTGCATAAAACTCCATCACGTGTCAACACATGATGCTCACAAGATGAAAAAGTGTTTAACACTTATTTGCAGAACAAAGTGAGGAGATCTGGCCCCACCTTTGGACGCTTTCACGTGTTACACGTGACCCCTTGATAAATGCTTTAATAATCAGCGCATAAATCTCCATCACGTGCCAACACGTGATGGCCAGAAAGTTAAAAAGTGTTTAACACTTATCTGCAAAGCAAAGTAAAAGGAATCTGGTCCCACCTCTGGATGTCCCCACGTGGCCCCACGTGACCCATTCCTATTTAGTGTTTAACACTAATTTAAAGGATTTATTCCCAGTGTTTTCTAGTGTGTAACACTAATTTGACAACTTCATTTCCAGTGTTTAACACTGTCATGTTCTAGTGTTTAACACTAAATCGGGGATTATATTTCCAGTGTTTTAACACTGATTGTCTTTTAGTGTTTAACAATAATTTGAGAGCTCTATCTCTAGTGTTTAACACTGTTGTTCTCTAGTGTTTAACACTAATTTTAGCCAAATCGGCTAATTCTCCAGAGGCAAAAGTCTCCCCTTCAACCGAATCTCAAAATTGAGTAAAATTCCGAGCTATAATGTCCACTGCTCAATCAAAAATAAAAAAATGTTACCAAAGCCTTCAAACTCTTGTTTAGCATTGCTAAATAATGTGGGCTGAAACCAGACAAATGTCTAATGGTCCAACAAAAAGGCCAATATTTCAAACTTAATTGGACTTAGCCCAAATTGGCCATAAATCCTCAATTCAGACTCAACTGAGCCAATGTGCTCATAATATAATTAATTGATCTTAGCTCCAAATTGGACCACAGACCATTTAATCCATCTTGGTTCAAGGGTACATCTCTTCACTCCTTTGATATTTGTCGTTGTAATTCCTCAACGTCTTCAATGAGGTGACGGGTCCCGACAATCACACATTTAACGGACTGTGGGGTCCTTAAACCCATGGACTATGATGTCCTTAACCTCGACCGTGATGTCTTAAAACTAACAAGGGACTGTGGGGTCCTTAAACCCATGGACTATGATGTCCTTAATCTCGACCGTGATGTCTTAAAACTAACAACAGACTGTGGGGTCCTTAAACCCATGGACTATGATGTCCTTAACCTCGACCGTGATGTCTTAAAACTAACAACGGGCTGTGGGGTCCTTAAACCCATGGACTATGATGTCCTTAACCTCGACCGTGATGTCTTAAAACTAACAACGGACTGTGGGGTCCTTAAACCCATGGACTATGATGTCCTTAACCTCGACCGTGATGTCTTTAAACTAATAATCTCTGGATTTAAAATCCAATGGTGAATAAAATTCACCTAATAATCCAAAGGTCCAAAACGAATGATGGATGCAAATCAAATCTCTCAATGAAAGATTCATCAAAAACTAATTGACTCGGCTGCTTCTCCTATAAATAGGAGCCAAGAGACACACAAAAGGGATAAATGCAGAGGGAAGAAAAGAGAGAGAGCCTTGATACTTTGGAGGAATTTGGATCTTTTGCAAAAGAAAGCCCTAGGTAAGAAAGGGAAGGCTTTTTTTGAAAGAAAAGAGAATTTAATTCTCAACAGAGTTTAACTCTGATATAAAACAGAAGAACATAGTTCTCTCTTTGGTGGAGGATCTGTAAAGTGTACATCTCCCCTTGAGTTGAGAATTTAATTCTCAATGGGTTGAGATCCTGCCATGCAGATCCAAAGCATAGAGAGGGAATGGAAGCACGAGAATTTAATTCTCACAGAACTATAGAAATTTAATTCCTTTAAAATAAAATTAGGGTTTGACCCTGTGTTATGGGAATTTAATTCCTTCAGAATGAAAAGAATCAGGGTTTAACCCTAGTTAAGAACTTAGTTCTGTTAAAACAACAGGAATTTAATTCCCTTAATCTCATTCCCCAGAATAATTCTTTAACAGAGAGTGGGAGTTTAATTCCCTAAAGCTTTTATTAGGGTTTAACCCTATTTAGTTCTTCACATATATGATAAATGTAATTCCTACAGAAAATTCAGAGTTCAACTCTATTCCAGAATATAAATCTTCAAAAGGAAGTAGGAATTTAATTCCTCCGAAATTATTGTCAGGGTTCAACCCTACGAGGAATTTAATTCCTGAAAGGGATTAACAGATCTTCTAAACAACATACATAGAGGCAGGGTCACGTGTCACCACGTGACCCCCAAAAAGATCTATAGAAAAGCCCTTTTGAGGCAGTGCCTCACGTGACCCACATGACCCTTGGCAGAGGCCTTAACATACTCCATTTAAACACCCGTCACGTGATGACACGTGATGCTCCAAAAGATGCGATCTTCTCAGCAGAACAAACGAAGGGAGGGCGCCCTCACGTGCTACCACGTGACCCCTCTTGCCTCAGCGTCTAACGCTAAATTGGAACCCCTGAATCCAGTGTTAAAACACTGTTTGGCCTTAGTGTTCAACACTAATCAAAGAACTTTATTTGCAGTGTTCAACACTGATTACCTTAGTGTTCAACACTAATTTGAGATTTCTGTTCCCAGTGTTCAACACTGATTGGTCTTTAGTGTTTAACACTGGGCATTGGCCCAATTGGCTAAATGGCCAGAGGCAAAGCCTCTCCTTCAAGGGACCAACAGGAGGGCCGATGTCCCAGACATGATTAGACTTAGCCCAAGCTGGCCATAAGTCCTCAATTCGTAATTAACTGGGCTAATGGGCTCATAACATAATTAATTGGTCTTGATCCCAAATTGGGCCAAAGACTATTTAATCCACTCCGGTTCCAGGGTACATCTCTTCACTCCTTTGATACTTGGCGTTGTAATCCCTCAACGTCTTCAAAGAGGTGACGGGTCCCGATGACCACACATTGATATGGACTGTGGAGTCCTTAAACCCATGGGCTACGACGTCCTTAACCTTGACCGAGATGTCTTAAAACTAACAATGGACTGTGGGGTCCTTAAACCCATGGACTACGACGTCCTTAACCTTGATTGAGATGTCTTAAAACTAACAACGGACTGTGGGGTCCTTAAACCCATGGACTACGACGTTCTTAACCTTGACCGAGATGTCTTAAAACTAACATTGGACCGCAATGTCCTTAAACTACCATGGACCGCAATGTCCTTAAACTAGCAATGGACCACTATGTCCCTAAACTGGAGAGGGACCACCATGTCCCTAAACTGGAACAATAGAGCCACAAATGCTCTTTTGCCGGATCTAAACGATCCCGTTTAAGTTGATCTTAGCCTCAAATATGGCTAACGTATCCTTAAACCTTCAAACAGACTGGACTATGAATCCCTCCAATCAACTTTGGCTCAAGGGTACATCTCGGAACTCCTTTGACACCTGTCGTTGTAATCCTTCAACGCCGTCAGAGAGGTAACAGGTCCCGATGGCCATACATGCAATAGCCCACTATATCCCTAAACCGAAACAATGGAGCCCAAATGCTCTTTTGTCGGATCTAAACGATCCCGTTAAGTTGATCTTAGTCTCAAGTTAGACTAAAGTATCCTTAACAAACGTTTGAGTTGATCTTAGCCTCAAATATGGCTAACGTATCCTCAAACCAAACCCCCAAACCCAAATCTAAGATAATACGGATTTGGACACGGGCAACCAAAAACAAAACAAACACACACATGACACGAAGTGACCATCTGGAGAAGGAGAAAGTGGTTACCACAATACGGTAGTGTAATTAACTGCAGGAGCTTGCGCCTGCAGGGAAGAGCGTCCCCACAATCAAAAACCCCTCAAACGATGGGGAATCTGACGAAGTCTGCTACATCGGTCGCATCCGTTTAAACCTTTGATACATTGTGCCATAAATCAACTTGGCATCTTCGGAGAGATGGACGGATAACACCAATTAGCATCTGCCCCGAATTTCAGGAAAGACGTTTATCACGTCTTCCCGCATCTTTCGGAGGGGAACATATCTGTCGGTCCTGATCTATGCGCATCTTCTCCCTGATCGTGCGAACCACATCTACAGTTGCCACGATCATCTATAGCCTAAGGAGTTCACAATCTCCAACGTCGTCCCAACTCAGCGGGAAACGACACTTACGTCCGTAGAGTGCTGCAAATGGTTTCATCCCAATACTTGCCTGGTAGCTGTTGTTATATGAAACTCTACAAAGTGTAAGTGATCTTCCTATGAACCTCCGAAGTCTAGCATACAGGCTCTCAGCATATCTTCAAGAATCTGAATTGTTCACTCGGACTGTTCATCTGTTTGGGGATAATACGCCGTGCTGTTTGGGGAGAATACGCCGTGCTGAAATTCAGACTCGTTCCTAGGCTGGCTTGAAGACTCTGCCAAAATTGGGATCGGAATCTGGTATCTCGGTCGGAGAAGATGCAAAAGGGTACCCCATGTAATCTCATAATCTCCTGCATGAGTTTATGGATTTCAAAACAAGTATATACATCTTGAAGTTTTAAATCTAATTTTAGATTTTTACTCACCTCCATGTACTTTCTCGCTAACGTCTTGGTTAGTTGGACAACTCTGAATGGGATGAAGTGAGCCGACTTAGTGAGTCGATCCAAAATAACCCAAACTGTGTTGTTACCCTTCGTGCTATGTGGGAAAGCAGTCATAAAGTTCATGGTAATGTGATGTCATTTCCATTCTGGGATCGGTAGCGGCTGAAGTAGACCAGCAGTTCTATGATGCTCAGCCTTCACTTGCTGACAGATTAAGCACTTTTCCACGCTCCTTGCTACTTCTCACTTCATTCCATGCCATCAATAGTGTTGTCGTAGATACTTGTACATCTTCGTGCCGCCGGGATGTACAGAGTAAGGAGAGCTGTGAGGTTCTTTCATCAATTCATCTCGAATAGGGCCGACTGGCACGCATAAATGGCTCTCATACCGTAAGGATCCATTTTTATGGATGATGAAGTCAGTTCGAAGGCCATTTTCTACTTGTTCTCGGACCTTTTGTAGCTTGGCATCATTTGCTTGAGCTGTCTTGATCTGATTGATAAGAGTGGACTGGACTTGTAAGTTCATCAAAGATGATGTGTTACTTGGCATAACAACTTCAATCATAAGTCTGTGCAGTTCTTGCTGTAGCCTTCACTGGACGGTGAGGTTCATTGCTAAGGATTGGAGACTAAGAGCGTAGGGAACTACATTCACCTTTCCAGGATGATATTGTAAGTTGATGTCGAAGTTTGATGTGAGCTATAACCATCTTCTCTGCCTCACATTGAATTCATTTTAAGTAAATATATATTTCAGACTCTTATGGTCGGTGTATATATCCACTCGCTCTCCCAAAAGATAGTGGTGCCAAATATTGAGTGCGAAAACCACGACTACCAATTCCATATCATGTGTTGGATGGTTGCGCTCATGAACCTTTAACTGTCTTGATGCAAAAGCCACAACATTTCCATGCTGATGCAACACATCCTAATACCTTACCGGACGCATCACAATGTACATTGAATCCACCAGAACGAACCGGTATTACGAGGATAGGTGCAGAGTTTAACCTCGACTTGAGATCTGCGAAAACCTTCTCACATGCTTCTGACCACATGAATACTTTGTCTTTACGTGTAAGCTTGGTTAGGGGTGCTGCGATATTTGAGAATCCTTCGATGAAGCGTCTATAATATCCTGTTAAGATCAAGAACATTCTTATATTCACCGTCTTTGGTATCATCCACTCACTGACAATTGACACCTTAACTGAACAACAGAGATCCCTTCGTCTGAAATGATGTGTCCGAGAAATCAGACTTGGTCTAGCCAAAATTTACACTTGTTGTATTTGGCGTAGAGCTGTTGCTGTCGGAGTGTCTCCAGGACAATGCATAAGTGCTCGTCGTGTTCTTTCCGATTCTTTGAATACACCGGCATGTCGTCGATGAAGATAACAACTAACCTGTCTAAATACTCTCGAAAAACTTGGTTCATCAGATTCATAAAAATGGCCGGTGCATTGGTCACTCCAAATGGTATTACGTGATATTCATAATGGCCATAACGTGTCCTAAACGCCGTCTTCGGAATGTCAGACTCCTTGACCTTCACCTGATGATATCCTGAACGAGGATCTAATTTTGAGAAAACACAAGATCCACTTAATTGATCGAAAAGGTCATCGATATGAGGTATCGGATACTTGTTCTTAATTGTCACTTCGTTCAGTACTCGATAATCCATGCACATCCAGTCAGTACCTTCCTTCTTCTTCACCAACAGCACTGGAGAACCCTAACTTGAGGTATTGAGTCTGATCCAACCTTTCTTCAGGAGTTCGTCCAACTGAATATGGATCTCCTTCAATTCCTCTGGACTTAATCGGTATGGAGCTTCCCAGTAGACGGAAACGGTGACGTGGCAAGCCCGTAACGTATTTACTATGAAAATACGTTAAACGTAAGTAAGCAATATAATAAGGTGCAAGAATAACAAGAGTAATAAAATGAAACATCAACTTTATTTACATTCAATTTTAAATACAACTATCTGGAATAAAAAGATACAATGATAAAAACAAATACCTAAATAATGGCATAAAGAAATAAAAGCAGGAAGAAACTAGTAGTCTGGCTGAGTAGCGAACTGGTCCAATTCCTCCTGGCTCGGATCTATCTCCTCAGAATCCGGTCCTCCTGATGAACATTCCAAAGAAAAGAAATAGAGAAGAATGTCGTCAGCGAACTAACGTTCGGTAAATCCCCAAAAGAAATAATAGAAGATGACTGAATGGTATATAAAGTGAATAGAAACTAAGTAATGTGAACAGGTAAGATTGTATAACGAGTATCTAAGCATGATCATTTACAGGTATAAAATTTGCTATTCTAACGTGATTGTTTATAGTTTGATAAAGAAAGTATTCATGTATACAAGAGAAGTCCATCTTACCCCGTGGACTATAGTAACATGTAGTACAATGCCCCGTCATAACCCACGGGACAACGGCACGTGAATTCATGTAGATGTCTTTTAAAGTGACCGCTCATGCCACAATATACGTTCTGTACCAATCTACCCCTTTATCCCCGCGTATTGTAGTGTATAGTTTAAGTTAACAGGTCTTGGCTGAATCCATTAATATAAAAATAATGTGTATGTTCATGTTCAAACTGTAATCATGTATTCAGGTATTCATGTTAAGATCATGTCAAGTTATATTCATGGTTCGGTCAAGTCAAGTCAAGTATTCAAGTTCAAGTTCAAGTGTTAAAGTTTGAGATCAAATATTCAAGTTTGGATTTGAGTTCGGACTCTGGTTCGAACTTGTATTCAGGTTATGGTTATTTCTTATGAATTGATTTAACTGTTAAAATTCTTAAGTTCGGGAGTAATCGGACAACTGCTGTACATGAACGGCAGGATTTGTGTATTTTTTCAAGACAATTGCCATTGATGACTTCGTTAATTTGCAGTGTTGTCTATCCTGAGTAGGCAAGCACTCACTTTCTCCGTCTTCCTGGGGCTCAAAAGAAATGATACCGCTTAAATCTATATTAATCTAGTATCTTTAAAGATTTATTCTTGTTGTTTCAATTGTGTTTACATTGTTTGTATTTCTCGAGGGGGTTTTATGAAAAATGTTTTAATATTGTTTCAAAATAATCTCGAGGGTGATTTATAATATTAAGAGTTTTATAACAATGTATTTTAGTTTCAATGGTAGTTTAGTGATAAAACCTAGCTTTTAAAAGTTTATAGTATTTTTATGAAAACTATAGTTTAGGAACTTGGTGGTATTTTATTAAAATTTTAATCTTTCAAAATATAATTTTCACAATTTGATTTCATGGAAAATACAGATTCATAATTTTATATAATTTTCCAAAGTTAAATTTTGTTTTAAAAAGTCGTATTTCTTTAAACCGTATTTTATTTCCTTTCGAGACCGAATTCTCCGTGAGGAGTTCTGTATCTCACTCTACTATTCTAAAGACGTGCGATAACCCACACCATCCGTAAATGGGTTCCCCAAAAAGGGTTGTAGAGGCGTAATTGCAAAAGATTTAAAATATCGATAAAAACACTTTTTTATAAAAGCAATGGTATTTTATTGTAAATCATATTCTTTAAATTAAACATACATTTAAAATATCGTGCTATGAAATCATAATGTATATGGTAGGGTAGTTCGTTACCTCATGAATTCCTATAAGTATATAATCTAGCTATCAGAAAAAGAGTATTTTTAAAGTTCATGGTATTTATATGAAATTGTTCGATTTATGTGATTATTTCACATGAAATTTTAATTGCATGAAAAGGTATATAATGTAAATAATATATTAAGGTTATATTAAAGGTTTAGAGTGAAATGTTAATATAGCAAAGATGACAAAAGTTGTTTAAAAGAAAAGATTGCAAATTAACTCCACTTTTGTCGATATGTTTTAAGTATTGTTTTGAGGTGGAAAGAAAGAGAGGGGAAGGGACTTAAGGACTGTTTAGCGTTGAGAAAAGAGTGATAAAGAGAAGGAAAGTCTTCGTAGCGTCGCGGTTGCATCGGAAATGGTTCCGGTTTTCAACGGAATAAACTTGGATTGCTAGCTTCACTTGACTAATCTTAACCTCTTTCTTGAGTTTAAGAATTAAGAGAATTTATGAGAAATTTTCAAAATAGGGGAAAAATAGGGAGTGGGTGGAATTTATAGGGATGAATATGGCTAAATGGTGAATTAAAAAAAATAAAAAAAGTGGAGTAAAGAGAGAGTAAATGGATAGATGAAAGGGTGGACTGCTCTCTATTTAATTGTAGAGAAATCAAACAATAAAATATAGTAGAGCGGAGCTGAAGGGGTGCACGAGTGAAGCACGAATGAATTTGGGTCAAATCCAACCGCCGGTAGCGATTTTTGTGGTGATTTCGGCGGTCGAAAATTGGCCACGTGTCTCGAGACTTTGGGCATGTATTAAATTTGGTCTTAACTCCTTTTCTCGTTTGATTTTTCTGAAATTTTTCTATTCTCCGTGTATTGCATGTGCAACTTTTGGCTTTCCGAAAAGTTAAAAAGAAAAAATATTTAAAATAATTGAGACTGATAGGATTCGAACACGCAGTCTATGGCATAACAGTAAAGAGTCTTAACTAGTGAGCTACAAGTTGTTTCTTAATTTTATTGAATAATATTAACTTATAGCTCCTAAGTAGGTTGAAATACCATTTTTATATATTGAACAAGTTATATTTGTATAGGTTTTTCAGAGTCGTTACACTTGTTATGAATACATGAACACTTGACACGACCTATACTAAATCTTCATGCTTGATCCAACTTGACTCGATCAGACTCGATCATTAATACATCTGACATGAAACCTTGCAATTGACATGACTATATGAATTTGACATGAACTCAATCTTGAAAACTTGATACTATACATCATCTTTTGTATTCATGGATTCGATCAAGATTTATAATATTAATCATAGACTAATATGCATAGGGTATTGGGGCAGTTCAAGTGTGAACCAAACGAAATATCAGGAGTCTCCCTAGCTCATGAATTCATGTCTACTAACACATGCAATGCAATCTATCATGAGGGCCCGTGTTCCAAGTCTCTGTGGCCCTACTTTGGGTTTGGAATATTTCAACACTATGTTGAAGTCACATTACTAACACTTGATTTGGGCTCATAATTCCTTACTCCTGAGGAGGCCCTACGCTTGAGTTCGAAAATACTCTTGAGATTGGTTGACATTCATATTTGAACCGACGATAGGTTAGATTATCTTTTTTAGAGACCTTATAAGACACATTATCCCATGTTTACTCTCACACATTTATTACCTGTTATAATTATTCATGCTATATTAAATTTCATATCGCATCTGTTACACATCATATTTCTTTTAGGAACTTACCAAACGCAAGTTCGCTGACGGGCATTTCACCCACATTTGTTTCTTTGGAATGTTCGCCAGATAATCTAGAGACCGAGGAGGAGTAACCGACTACCGAGAACTACGACCGGCTCAGCTCACAAGCCGATCTTTAGATTTCTCTTTCCAGTTTCAGTTTATATATGTCATTTGTTTAGGCATTTTGTGTTATTGTATTTTCTTTTCAAACAATCTATCGATATAATCAAAGTTATTGAAGTGAATGTAAATAAAATAGTTTGTTGAAAATTTCATTCTCTTATTATTTTTGTACTGTGTATAATTGCTTATTTATACTTAGCATATTTATTTTGAGAAATGACCTTAAAATAAGTATGTCACGGGTTTTTCACGTGACCGTTACCGTCCATTGAGAAGCGGGGCGTAACAATAATTATGGCTACTAAACTTTACGATCCTTATTTTATCCTCCGCCATCTTTCTCCCTACCGTCGCAGCAAACACAATTTTTCCCTTTGATCTGAACCAGCACCTTCAAGATGACGATCTAAGAAAGTAGGAAAGAGGACCCTAGCCGTTACCCACCGTTAACCTAAACCATAGAATTAAAGAACCCTAGGTTCCTTAACCACGTTCAGATATCAGTTGTTGGTATCAGATTAATGCAATTCCGGCTCTGATACCAGTTGTTGGGAACAAGTTGATCCACGGAACAATGCTCACGACAAACCAATCATGCAACAATCAACAACCACGTAATTAACGAATGACAAATTAATAAGTGCGAGAATAAATAAAAAATCAAAACGCAAACAAGAGAGAATTTGTTAACGAGTTTCACTCACCGTATGGCTAGTTCTCGGCAGAGCGAAATCTGCAAACGTTCACTAGAATTCTTGAATCAATTACAAACACGAGCAAGGAGATTTTTCTCAAATCTCTCCAGATCTCACAAACCCTAACCGTCACCCTCTCAATACAATAATCTCTTTCTACTAATTAATTTTGGCAGCATAGAATACATATGAGAGGTCTGTTTCTATAGGCAAACCCTAATCCTATAAAAAAAAAAGATAAATCTAAATTTACCAAAATAGATTCGCTGAAGAGTTGTTGTCGACAGACGTCTGACCTACACTTGGGTAGATGTCTATCTACAATCTGTATCCTTTCGTTTTCCTTTTTCAGACGTCTGTCGTGTCTTCAAACGTTTGTTCTAAAGTCTCGATTTGGACTCCATTTGCTTCATCAGATGTCTAAACCACACTTGCTCAGACGTCTGTCCTTCAGTCTCGGGTTGGGGCTTGATCTTCTGCAGACGTCTGTTGTGCTGGCCTTCAAACGTCTATCGTTGCTCTGTGTTTCTAACATGCTATGTCCAAACGTCTGTCCTTGCCTTTGGCGGACGTCTGACCTCATACATTCTTCACAATTTCTAACATTTGCAAGCAAGTTCTGTTACAACAATTATGGAGTGGTAGAAGCAAAGGGAAGGGCAATGTTGGATGGACTTCTCCAGTGTCATTTTAGGGGGATCAAAGGGACTGTTGTCGAAACTGATTCCAAGTTATTAGTTGGCTATGTTCAGGATCATAACGCAATTCCGTGGAATATGTTGTATGTTGTCAAAAGCTATAAGGAAATTGTTGCAGATTTTATTTGCTGAAGTGCTTCACATCTATAGAGAAGCTAATAAACTTGCAAGACTATCTAGACAAGGATGCATTAGCCTCGCAGGTCTCCAGTTCATATAACACACACAAGCTCCCTGCAGATTTACAAACAATTGCCAAGCTAGACTGTCTCCTCATACCATATATTCGTATTTCATACCAATTTGTCTAGATATATGTAGTTTTTTTGTATTTGCTTTTCTTAGATTTGTCCCTGTAATGTTGATATGCTGCAACTTTTCTTCACTTTCAATAAATTCTGCTAGCTCTGTGTGAGCATGGCTCCTTTAGCAAAAAAAAAAACCGATTACTCTCTCTTTTTAATATTACCATAATACCCTTATCAACTTCTGACGGATAACTGCTATATTTATCAGATGTAGCTGCTGCACTTAACAGATAACAGCCACATTTATCATATGTAGCGGTTTACCTGTTAAATGTTGCAGTTATCTGCAAGAAGTAGATAAGGGTAATATGAGATTATTAAAAGATAAAAAATGATTGGCTATACTGTAACGACTTAAACTTTTAACTTTTTTATGTAGGGAGTTTTTCTCTATATTTTTTTGGCGGAAGGGAAAAAAAACACTAAAACCAATAGAAGTTTGGCATTATGCCACCAAATTTAAATACATCTTCTTCTGAATGACAGTCGCATCAGACTCGTTTGAATTTTTTTGAATTTTGAAAATTGATATTGATGAGAATCGAAAATCTAGATGTAAATTCATATCATGCATTCCATAAAATTTACAAAATGAAGAAGGTAAGTAGATTCTCTATGTACATCGAAGGCAATCTGTCAAGATGTGAGGAAAAATTATGCGCGGCAAGCCAACTAAGCTTTCCTTTCTTATGTAGTAAACGAATCAACCGAATTTCTTTCCAGTAATTACTACTATAGAGTCGAGCACATAAGAAAGGGTTCGCCTGTTTTGAAACCTGAATCAAATGGTGCTGCTGAAAAAAGGCTTGAATCCCATAAATATAACTAGCTCCATAGATCTACTTTCATGTTTTGATTATGATTAATAAATTTAGTGTCTAGATATTGAAACCTAGACTTCTGCTCAATTTCTTTTCTCAAACGGATAGACATTTTTAAGAATTACCGATGACATTTGCGCGTGGCTGAACCGCTCAGATATCATATCAAAATGCATGTCACTCTATCAAATATCGATATGAATAGGATTTTACTATAGTGCCTCCTTTTTTCTGCACTTTGGTCCTTATTGTTCCACCAATCAAATACTGCTAAGTGTCATTTCTCCTTTTATTTTCACAAGTACTGGTTAACTTTCCCGTATTTATAAGCACAAGTCAATTTCCATATTTTTTTTGTATCGGTGTTAACCGGTTGAACCGGTCGCTATTCTAATCTTTTATGGAACAGAATCAACCCTACATTTGATTAAAAGCTCCCAACTCCAGATAATTGCAGACAGAGAGAGAGAATGCATGTGGATTCTGGAGAGGTTCATGTGGATAGTACGATTGTTTCCCTCGTCCTTTGCTCTTTTGGGCGACACTCCTCAAAGCTGGCATCATATTACTCTTTAATCTCTCTCTCTCTCTCTCTCTCTCTCTCTTCAAAGACTAATAACAGATCACAATGTCTGATCCCAACAAGCATTTGTCTTGGTGACACCCGTATCCAATCACAGTATCTCCTCTCATTTTCTTTAAGGACATTAAATGACATTACTTTTAATAAAACAAGTAGTAAACACTAATTAGTGAGTGCTAACCTCAACCACCACAATCACTGCATAGAGCCAAGCATGGATCTTCCTCATAATTTTGTTCCTGCATTTGGAACTCCCGTTTTCATGATGCATGCTATTGCACTCATAAACTACAACAAGAAGTGAGCTTTTTATCTCAGTCATATCGGGTAAGCTATATGAACCAATATGAGAATCACACCGGATCGAGGACAGACGTCCCAACGATATTCTTATAGTAGTTCATATCATAGAATGGGGCAAAATTTTACGTTGGCTGGCACAACCCTGCTATAATCATCACCCTTTCTCATCCAGACTTGAAACCAGCAATGGTGGGTTTATTGCACTCAAAAACTGATTTCAGAAAACCAAAAAAATGTCTTGAATGGTTCCTAATTGAGCTAATTTTATATCAAGACCATTGTTAGTAGATTAATTCCAACAAATCTTGAACTTACACTTGCAAATGGCTTTGCTTCCAAGCTTGATATTCTTTAATGACACTCAAACGAAAGGCCATCAGAACTAATGTTGCTTTTTAGAATCGGTCTGCTGACAAATATAAGGAAGCAAGCAGACAATCCAATACTTTCGATATTCCATGTGATTCTATCAAGGAAACGACGGGGTTAAGGTAAAAGGGGTAGATCAATAGCTAAATATGAACAGATGAGCTAATTAACCAACAATTCGATACTCCCCATGAAATTTTCAAGCAATTCTATGGTAATAAACCCCCCTAATTCCTACTGTAATTAACTAAACAAAAGTAGCCAAAACATACGCAAACTTTATATACAAATGCACAAATAGATACTTGAGCAACTGGCATTTCAGCATAGTAATTTAAGTATATAACAATTTCAACCCATCTCAATAACATCTTCAAACAAGGGTATCAATTCGGCGTTTTGATTCAAGCACCTACAATCCAGAAACATACTATAACTTATAGATAAGTCTCAAACATGTTAAGAAACGCCTACGCATCAAAAGACCTACTTCATCAATAGCTAAATACCTAACATCTCATGTACTTTTGGATATATGCATGTATATCTGTTAGTTCTATCAGCTGTAGCCTGCAATGATTCAACGCCTTGCCTGCCGCGGTCCATATGGGCGCACTGGAGTCTTTGAAGGGCTTACCCTGATAAATGCACAAAGTATACAAGATCACTTTCAGAAACTGATTTCGGAGAAGATTAAAAGTATGGTTAAATTGTAGGAAAATTTCCTTTCTTTTGCCATATAGCAGGATACCCATCTTTTTGTTATATATAACAGACATTTAGTTTTGGTAAGGTTTATTTTCATCGACCAAACCATAAACACTTAGACAGCCATTTGAGTAATTTCGAGGTGAATTTTAGTGTTTTTAAGGGTTTTGGCTGATGATGAAAGGGGGTGCATGAGCTGTGTGCGTGTGTGGAGTTTTTTTTTGTTGGGGGGGGGGTTTCTAAGTGAAACATGGGGTAGACTACAAAGGTGTTTCTAACCCACCCACCCACCCACCCCACCCCACCTCTTTGTTTTTTTCTAATTAACCTTCACTTTTTGTCCTCTTACTGTGTATTTAATGCTTTTACAAGATGCTTTCGGAATAAAAGGCTGCAGAAAACAAAACCCAAGGTTTCTGCAAAAAAATGAGCAAATATATATGGAATTTCAAAACCTATGATGGTATATGAGCAAATATTTCTGGGTTTTAGAAACTAATCATGCCACATGAGCAAAAGTGAAGATTTCTACCATTCGTCAAAACAAGATGATTGAGTGTAGAAGAATATAGTTTGATTACCGTATCGGCAAGGATCGTAACACCATACCATTGCATCTGAGAGCTGCGGTTGCACTTTCAGCCTGCCAAAGGAAAATTCAAATTATGAAAGTTGCAGTTGCATTGATACATAAACAAAAAATAAATATTATAAACAACAAGGGAAAAAGATAGGCTTAAATGGATGTAGGCGAAGCTCATAATTGTAAAAGATATATCAGTCATCTATTTATAGAGGTGTCGGCCCTCTGAAATAAAAGAATTCATGAAACAAAACCACATGAAGATCATTCTTGGCTCCTACTAATACAATAGTTACTTATAGCAGATATTGCATGAGAATGATTACTATTTTAAAATACTTATATATTGTCAAGTTTATCTAGAATATAGATAGGTCAGTATTGTCAGTTCCATCTACTTCAGTGAAATCAAACTAGTTACCTAATTTGACCAATTTTTACTGTTGTAGTGAATTAACAAGTCAATTTTATAAAAGTATCCGGAGAAAGATGTAGGTTCGATTTTTGAAAGCCTTTCTTATATGTGAGATTTACTGGAATCGATTGAGGAATTTAAAACATGTGTGGTAAATCTATAAACATGTCGATTATAAGAAAATTTGAATTTTAGAATACAACACAAAACATAGCGAAGGAACACAGCTTAATTCATAACCCATATAAGATTAAAGTTCATTCAGGTGTGTTTGTAAGTTGACTACGGACGCTCATAAGAATATGATTAATTACAGTAAAACCCTTAACTATAATTAATTTTCTATAGATTATCTTAAAACCTTTTTTTATCACTGTAAACTCCCTTGAAGTGCTGCATACAAGGGTACTTTAATGAAAAAGACTCCTTTGAAACCAAAGTTCAAGAGAGTTTACTGTAATAAAAAAAAATTAGGGTGGTTTGACGAAAACTAGAGATGGTAAAAGGGTAATTCAGTGCAATTCACATAACAACAAGAAGGATCATGCATTTAGAGTCGAGCACGAAATGCTAAACCATTACAAACTCCACAAAAGCAATGCCAGTTGGATGGTGTTTATCATCAAGCAGTCTCATGCGATAAACCTATCAAAAGCGAGTATCATTCAGTATATAATTTGTCTCCATGGCATATATCTTCATCTTCAAGCTTAATATAGAAAAAAGAAATTAATTCATAAAACAACCATAGAGACTTCCATAAATATAGAAACACAAACCTGTCCGCATATTGATTCGAAAAAGAATTTTAACTCTGCTTCAGAAACCTACGCCAAGTGCATTTTTCAATACGTAATTAGCATGGAAAATGGCAAAGCAACTGTATTATAAGAAATACAAAGGGGGAAAAGTTACCTTCTCGTCAATGTTAGCACAGTAGACAGTCCTCGCACACATCTCGCGTTCATTATCAGACTGAAGGCAACAAGAACAGTAAGCCTTTGAATAAAGAGCTACCTTAAATTTCTTTTATATTTTATACTCCCTTTAAATGAGTTGAGGGTGTTTTAGAATTGGGTTTTTTTTAGTTGTGTGTGTGTGTGTGTGGGGGGGGGGGGGGGGGGGGGGTGTTCCCATAAAACCAGTTTAAGCAAGTTTGCTGAAGTCCACTGATACAGCTCATGGTTAAAGATAGTCTAGAGTTATTTAGACCAAATACTAAACAGAAGATAATGTGACTAGAACTAAAATCATTAGTCTTGATAATATATAAAGTTTGAATCGGCTACAAAAAAAATTAGACCTTACCCTCGCAAGAATGTTGGATTAACTGGAGCAATTGCAGTTTTTAGAAGGAGTCACTTGTACAGGGTAGTATCCGAGCACAGTTCCTGATACACTTAGAGCAGCCTTTGCACCTTCTGACGTTGGAAAAGAAAGTGAAAGAATCAACATAAGCAAAGACAGATCCTTGTATTTTTATTTTATTCTATTTTATTTTTTGGTGTGGGGGGTTATCAACAAAAAACATTCGGATCTTTTAAGTATTCTCAAATCTTTGTGAATATCCACAAAAAAATAGAAAAAATTACAAATTATTATTGTCTAAGCTAATAATCTACTCAAATCTTTTTTAACTGAATAAATAATCTATGTCTTTGTATGTGTTATCTAGCATATGCAAATGTGCATCACACATGCCAACTGCTAGTATAATATAGCATGAGAAGTTGGTTAAAGTTGTAATAAGGAACAGAAAAGGGTCCGAAGTGAAAGTTACCCTCGTCAGTAAATTCTATGAAAGCAAAACGAAGAACGGATTTTGGGGTCAGCACACACACGGCAATCAACAACCTTCACGGGAAGATGAGGATCGATTTCATGATCAACAAATTTATATGTTGACATAGGTAACTAGATTTATGCTGGAACTGACCTGCCCACAGTCATTGAAGAGAGCTGCGAGTTGTTCTTCTGTGACCTATGTACCAAAAGATTTAAATGCTGAAGATTTGATTTTAAAGATAAGAGAATAGTCTAAAGCAAGAAAGAAAGAAAAAAGAAAGACAATAAATAATGTCCAAGGTATTGAATATGCAAGGACTGGACAAAATGAGGCTATATATCTTTGTAACCATGCAAGAAAAATTAAACTGGTTATATCACTGATAAAACCTGTTTATGTAAACCACGAATTAGCCTTCGCTGTTCTTTTTGTGAGCTTCTAAGCTATAGTGGCTAAAATACACATGGTTATGAATTTGTATTTATAATAGATTAAATCAAATTACTGAAGGAGTTTTCATGATTAAAGATGAGTGATTTTGCTTAGAAAAAACATAGATAATGTAATAAATGGTTGTGGAAGCTTGTTTCATCTAAAAAATGAGGTGTTTCTGATGAGCAGATCAAATAATGTATGGCTATTAGTGACAAAATAGCTCAAGGTTTTAAATCGAAATCTAGCACAGATGCACAGAACTTATGGCCTGTTGCAAATATTTTTCATGGTTGAAAGAAAATTTGGATTTAATGATATTGTTGTATACACGTCATGTTTGTAACTTCTCATCATCTGCTATTTTTGATGGTTCGCTTCTTGGCTTTGTAAACGTCAAGAGGATTAAAGCCTTGGTGGAAGCAGTCTCTTACTCTTTCTATTGTTCTTGATGTGGAGAATATATGGAGCAAGTTTATGATACAAAATATCTTAAGCTCAGGAATTTTTCATAGCAAAACACTATGTGTCTGGTCAGAAAACTCTTTCTTTAACGAAACAGATTACTTCTATTGTATTTGAGAGGATGTGATATTTATATGGCCAGAGAATAATCAAGTATATGGAAAAATGCAAAATATTTTTAAATTTTAAACGGAAAGTTGGGTTTTTTATGAAGAGTTCTGTTGTGGAGAATATATAGACCATATTTTAAACACATTTTTCATTAAACATAGATTTTTTTTAGAACTCTTTCTTTTTAATGGAAATATAAAGGGCATTTGAATGTAGAGTTCTTACGAGGGATGGATCATTCAAATGGAAAAATACCTTGGGTCTAGATAGAAAAAATTTCTTTCAAGAATAAATTAACCTTCAGCATATTTATTATTTGAAGATTCCAAAAGCAGTTTATTGATTCTGCCGAGATCAACGGAGCACAAAAGGGACTTTATTGATTTGTATCAAGAAGAACGCAAAGTATATCTTAATCTTAAACTAAAAAAATGTGTGAATAAAACCAGTATTAAGATCATCCACAAACATGAACCAACACATGATCAGTAACGAACGATATTCACATAATGAACAAGTAAAACCTAAAAAAATTTGGACAGCATGTTGTGCATACTTAAACCCAGACATGCAACATATATACAAATGTAAGATATACGTGTATATGAGACTAAGCAAGTACATGATTG
Organism: Agapanthus africanus; assembly: GCA_030015575.1. Taxonomy (NCBI): domain Eukaryota; kingdom Viridiplantae; phylum Streptophyta; class Magnoliopsida; order Asparagales; family Amaryllidaceae; genus Agapanthus; species Agapanthus africanus. The sequence continues at coordinate 979,846,403 of CM057337.1, forward strand.
CAAATGCTAGTTTCGTTCCGTTGAAAGGTCTACATTAATCTTTTGACCTAGCTTTGGAAACATGGTTTTTTAAAACCATTAGTTTCATCCAAGTTAAAACGAAACAGAGGTTTGTACACATACAAACTGCAGTTTTTTTCTCAAATGGGGTTTCATTATATTTTGAATCTTTGAATATGTCCCTTCTCTCATCCCCAGAACTTAATTTAGGATGCTCTGTTTCGGTCACTTAACATAGCTCATATTCAGAATATACCAACAAATCTCAACAAATATAATGACAATTAACGAATGGAAACTTAAAATGACATAAAACTTCAAAAGAGTAAGTGAAAAGAAAAGGAAAGGAAAAAATTATATAAAATTGTACCTGATGATCAATGTCAGCACATAAACAGTTCTCCTAATCACATCCTCCTTCTGTGCCTGGCTCGTCCTTCTGTTAGCCCTTCGAGCCCCTTGATGATACCCACTCTTCAAATTTCAAACCAAAATAAAAATCACAACTTTATTACACAGAAAATGTCAAATTTAAAAAAGTTTAAATTGAGGCAAATTACCCTTCGAGCAAACCCAATCCATTAGGATTGTAACGAACCCTAGAAACTCCACCACCATGGTAATAACAGCTCCTCCTGTAGAGCGAAGGCGGCACGAATTCCTCAGCCATGGGGTTCAGCTTCGAGAAGAGATCCTCTAAAACCCTAACCTCCCTTGCGTAACCCTCGCGGTCAGCCCTGAACCCCATCGTATGAGAGTAAGGGCCGCGGTGGGGGCGGAGGGCTGACGGCGCCGTTGGCTGAGTCCTCGATGACCGCCATGGATTTTTGGTTTGAAAGCTCTAGGGTTTGGGAATTTTGAAGTTTGTGATGAAAAAGAGAGAGATTGGGATTGGATCGGGATTGCTAAATGAGTGCTGCGAGGGGAGAGGATGAAAGCGAGAGGCACACTTCCTTTTTCTGGTTTCAGTATTGCAGACAGTACTGGTGCTGCTGCGATTTCCAACGACAAACAAAGCAGAGGAACTGAGAGAGCTCCACGTATGTATGTATGTATGTAACATAGATGATGATACTGATGTGCATGCATGCCCTTACGAATTGTTAATCACAAGGGGCCTTCTGTTTCTTGGGAATAAACTTTTAGCTACCTGCGGTATGAGGTTACGGAGGTCGTCTATGCTTATTATTATTAATATTATTAAGTGATTTAACTTTTCGATATTAATAATAGAATTTCCATCTTCCAGCTTTCGGGGTATAAATTAGCAAGGTGCCGTCTCATTTTATGGAAAACATCTAAATGATTCAGTAATTTGGAACATTTTTTGTATATCGACATAGTAATGATACACGAAAACCTTGGCGTTTGGTCTTGTCTGCATTAAATCAGGATCACTCTCCAGCAGAATGTAAGTGTATCGAACCAAAGTTTTGAGCAGCTTTAACCGATAATATTGATCATTTCTCTGAAATACTTTTCCATGCTTATCCTGACCATTCATCACGGTTTGGATCATTGGATACATATGATGGCCATGCATGTGCATTGAGGGAAGAGGGACATATTATGTGTTGTGGGTCCCACCAATGCCTATACGGTGATATTTTCCTGTGTTGTGTGTTTTTATAACTTTTATTTGAAATTTTTGTTTTGATTTGGGTTTTAGGCAACCAGGGAACACCCAATACACCTGATCCTCTGATCTTCTGCAGGAGCGAGGAGCTGGTATAATGCGGCTAGGGGCCACAGAGCCCACAGGCCTTTGCAGCAGTAGACTAGACCCAGCACCCTACCCAAGGATCGGCTGCGCGCTTCCAAACAGCGAGCAGCATTTTTAAATGACGTGGAGATTTCTAAATGGTGGTTCCGGCGTTTGCTGTTTTTTGGAAGAGAGCAGATCTCCTGAGAGGCAAAGGGGCAGATTTTGACCGGTAAAGGGGGGTTGATGGGCCAAATGGGCCTTTTTCTAATCTGGTGCTTGGGTACAGGACCGAAGTGAGGGCTGCAGTTTCCATTCTGGTCTCTATAGGAGCCTAGGAGTAGGAGAAAGGCGAGTTAAATGTTTTTTCACTAATATTTTCTTCATTCTCCTTTGCTGTTCCAAAGTTAAAAACGCAGCATGAAAAAACAAATACTAGTCTTTTTGTGGAGAAAGATAGGGGGTGGGTGGAGTTGTTTTCAAATATTTAAATTTGGACAATCCCCCTTTTCACCAGCTTTACTATTCTTAGCCAGTAAATCATTTCTTGATTTTGGTTAGCTGGAGAGATTATTATGTTATTTCCGCATGCGTTTTTACTTCGAAACAAACACTTGATTTGTATAAAGTGGAAAGTATTGGCATAGCAGAATGGGGCCCAATACTTTCCCCTTTTCCCGCTCTTTACACGGAACCAAACAATTCCTTGGTCTATGGATAAGACCATTCATGTTGATGCAACATGCCAAATCCAAAAACCGGAGATTATCATTAATGGTTTTTTTTATTATTTTAATATACTTACGGATTGATTTTGAACCGTCGAATCATTTGTTAATCGGTCAACTTGCATATTTGTTATTTCTCTATATGCTGTGTGAATTTTGACTTGCAATAAAATTTCCAAAGGCTTGCAAATTCTTATAAAATCCGTATAAACCGAACACCGAACACGTGGGAAGAAGAAGACCAATAAATGCTTAATTAGAAAGTGATAACTTCGTCGTTAATGATGCAAGCGGTATGGGTATTAGAGCCGAATGTATTGACAACGAACAAAAGGAAATGTTGGTTTAATTAATTAAGAAGATGATTCTGGACCCCAAGGGAATAGAAGTTCATACATCCGTTTCAAAAGTTTGGAATAAATACTTGTTTTTTGTTTGCAAGTACATACACAGTTTAAAGGCCTGATGCCAGCGAAAGTTTAAAGGCTTGATGCCGGCGAAAGTTTTAATTTCGCTTAAGTTTGATTTTTGTTGGAGTTTTATAGTTACATAAGCAGGAAAAAATAAAGAAAATTCAATTGTCTTTTGGCTTATTTACTGAAAGCTCTCAACATTTTTGGACTATTTTAACAAAATTCTCATTAACTTTAAAACCATCAATAAACTATCAAACTGAACAATGTCATGTCGCGCCACGTCACTAAATGCGCCGCGTCACTAAGTTGCCACTCTCAGCATAAAAATTAAACAATCCCCAAATTACCACTCTTTAACCCTCACTCTAATTTCAAACAAATAAATTAAATAATATTTTTTAAAAACCTCCTTCCTGCCTCATCCTCCCCTTCCCATCATCGCCGGCAATGGCTCCAGCGTCGCCGCCGCCGCCGACTCCCATCATCAACATCTTCTTCTTCAATATCATCACCTCCCATCGTTATCATCCGCGGCCGCCGTCTCCCAACATCATCATCTAATTTTTTGTTTTCATCGTCGTCACCGCCATCATCGTTATCTCCCATGGCATCCTCCTCTCTCCTCACTCCGGCCCCCCACCCTTCTCCCCTCCTCGTCTCTCCCCTGCCTTCGACCCGATCTCCTTCTCTGTGATTTAGCTCCAGAATTCACACATGTGCTACATATAAAAAATTAAAAATACTATGAGATACCTATTAGACCAGATGACTGGTGAAGCTTGGCGGGCCCCAGACTCAACTTCTCGGCCGCAATTTTATCCATATTGGCCGCAAATTGCGGCCAATAGGGCTTCATTTTGGCTCGTTCAAATTTTGTGGGTCCCTGGTGGTCATTTTAGTCTATTGTCACCTGCAACTTTTGTTTTTGATTTCTCTATAAATAGCAGATCCAGACATGAGGCGAGGGAGAATTTTTTTTGCATACTTGTAAACTCTTGTTAAAATTCTTGTAGCTCTTAGAATTAAGTTGAGTTCATTGCCTTCCTCTGGTCTTGCAACCTCTCTTTTTGAGCTTGCAAGATTAGATTTTGGTAGTTGAACTCATTTACATGTAATTTGAACCATTGCAATAAATCTTCATTTTATTCAAGTTTGATTCTTGTATCTCTTTTTCTTATTTTGTCATTCTTTTCATTATTCAGTTGTGTATTGCTATGATGATGTGTGAGTAGTTATTCTTGGGCTATGGTGAGGTAGGATGTGGAATGACTTTACTTCCAACCCCTCCCTTTTGATTCTTGCACTTTTTCACTTCTTTTCTTAGCATCGCAAGTTTATTACGTTTTGCTTGATAGGATATATCGTTTTGAATGGTTGCAAATCAACCTTTAAAATATATCCTATCCTTTCTTTACATTTTATCGTTGCTATGTTACGAATTGAAGTAGGCATGAATACGGAATTAAGTTATGTGTCGCAACTAGCTAGATAGGATATATAGCATTCTTGCATATATTCTATGCTTGCTATTTCACTTAACTAATTCCATATCCACTCCATTCTCAATCTCATTCTTGTTTGTTTCTGTTTTTCTAACCTTGATATCGTATTTCACCCCGATACATTTTCCGGATAAATACGGCATGCTTTCGCTATTCTAATGGAAACTAAAACAAAATGAATCTTGAATCAAAATGGAGAGTTGGGGGTAAATGTCATATTTCACTCTTACTGAATCTTAGCCTAAGTTCTCGTATCACAAAACCTTGTTCCTTTTAGGTATTACACTAAAACGTGACAAAACACAATTTTCCAACTTATTGATCCATAACTCAATTTGATGTCGTGATATCCACTCCTTGTGGTTCGACCCGTGCTTGCCGGCTTGCTTCAACGCACCGTGCACTTGCGGTATTTTTAAATTCGATACTCACGTCGTGCACTATTTTTCCAACAAAAACCGACATATCCGATATTGACCTTATTCTCCAAAAGCACGTCACCGTGGGTTTCGAACAAGTTTTTGGCACCGTTGCCGGGGAGTGGCAGCACCACGAAGATTATTTTGAGTTGTCTCTGTACATAATTTGTATAGAACAAACAAAACACCAAAAACACCTCAAATATCCGACTTGTTGCTCTTTGTGTTTTCTGTTCTGCTGTTGATATTGTTGTGCTAAAACTATTTTGCATACAGAAAGGGTATACTAATAGAAATTGATGAAGAAACAGAGAAATTGGAGCAATATTACCGGGACCCGGCCGCAAATATATCCAGATTGGCCGCAATTTGCGGCCTAACCCTGGCCATTTGCCCCAAATTTTCTGTCACTTCTCTAATTCTCTGTTATTAGTCCATTTTTATATGCAAAATTGTATAATTATATATCTACAGAACTTTGGCCATAAATATCGTATTATGCACTAAATATCGTATTTTTTCTCAAACTCCAGATTACAACTGAAATACGAACTACGATCGTGCGGAGCTGAGAACAGAATTCTGGAGAAAGGCGTTACGAAATTAATAGTGCCAAAGATCCGGGTAGATCGACCCGTACAAGCGAACGCTCAAGTGATCACGGATCAAGTCAACAGGAGTTTCTAAACTCAAAAATTCAAGGTACGCATTTTTCCTAACCCCTTCTCCTCAAATCCGACGCTCCAATACTTCAATTTTGTGCAGAATTTCTTTCGCAAACTCCGCTGCACAAGTGCCAAAAGAAACTAACCGTATTTTTTGCAGCGCGCCGCTAATAACATAAAAAATGATTGATTGATGATTTGAACAACTTTTATTGTTTGCGCATTGCATGAATTTAATACGGACTTAAGGGCAAAGAACCCCAACAAGATACGGTAAGGGATTTCATCACCCTTCTCCGTGGCCCACAAACCACAAAGAACGAGCATTTTCACACCCTCATTAACTTTAAAAGAAATTAGACTTTCAGCCTCTGAGGACTTCGCGCTCACTAGGGTAAGTTAAGTGTATTTCGAACACCGCCCATCGGTACATTGTTCCTGAAGTGTCTAGGAAAGTGTGAAAGGCGCAACCGCCGAAAGATAGAAGGTTACTCTAATTAAGGAACCTCGCGAAAGCGAGGGAAAACCTCCCTTCCTCTCTGCACTTACCTGGCTTCTCGATCAGTCTATCTTGGGCTCGTTTCGCAGTACATTTTTACTTCAAAAGGCAAGTTTTTTTGAGCAGGTCTAGTTGACCTAGGCAACCCTAGACTGATTAGGTGTGTGCAGTGTGTCTTGTTTGTGATCTTGTTGTACCATTTGTGTGATATTTGTGGTTGTGAATATTTTGGTTGAAAAAACGTTTTTTCCCCTTTTTCTCAGTTTTTCCAACCACTTCCGGATAGTGCATGTCAGCTTGGACTAGAGATTCATAATCTCGATTAGTCCGGTTTGCGCCTGTATCTTCCGACTCTTCTTCACCTTCTGATTCCTCGGACCCTTCCGAGACCTTCTTACCTTCTGCCTCATCGGAGCCGTCCGATTCTACACCTTCACTTTCTTCTCCTACACCACCAACAATGACGGAGCAAACAATCGTTGAACAATAGGAGGCGGCATTACAGGACAGATGTTACCCACACCGTTCATCCCTTCCTTCATGCATAGTATTGCCCACCATTGCGGTAAACAACTATGAGATCAAACCGCAATTCATACCACTACTCCCTAAATTCCACGGACTCGAGTCTGAAGATGCTTACCTGTTAATCAGTGAATTTGAAAGAGTATGTGTGATGATGAAGATTCACGGAGTGGGAGAGGATGTCGTTAAGCTCAAATTCATTCCCTTTGCGCTTAAGGATAATGCGAAAAGCTGGTTAAACAGTTTACCAGCTAGATCGATCACGACATGGGATGACTTTGTAAAGGTTTTTCTTATAAAAAATTACCCTATTCATAAAACCGTGCGAATTCGCAATGAACCCCACAATTTTAAACAAAAAGAGGGTGAAATTTTTTGGAAATACTTAAAAAGATTTAAAGACATCTTAATCAAATGTCCCCATCACGGGTTAGAACAGTGGAGGTTATGTCAGATTGTCTATGAGGGGTTAGATTCCAGTTCACGTATGATGTTAGAATCCATGTGTCAGTGTAAATTCCTGAGCTATGGTGCTAAGGACGCATAGAACTTTTTGGAAGAACTGGCTGACAAAACCATCCAGTGGGAGAGTGTGAGTGAGAAACCATCAGTGACGAGGAGTGGTGTACACATTGTTGACACCTCTATAGCTACCGAAGCAAAAATCGCCGCTCTTGTACGGCGAATGGAAGCTTTAGAGGGCAAAAATTCACCGCTACCAGTCAATCAAATTTCTCCGACTTTGTGCGCTAACTGTCAGCATCCTAGCCACATAATGGAAGAATGTCCGTTTCTCGTTGGGTCTCAGGGACCTGAAAACATTAATGCGCTATATCAGAACCAGCGTCCCAGGAACTACCCCTTTGCACCGACGTACAACCCTGGTTGGAAGAATCATCCCAATTTTGCTTGGAATCAGGCCCCTTTTCAAAACAACAATTTAAACCCGCCTTTCCAACAATTTCAAAATTCAAATTTTCAAAACCAAAAATTAGGATATTCAACTAACCAGCCCCAGCAACCCCAACAGCCGAATCAGCACAACCCAACCTTTATACCCCCTGGGTTCGCCCAAGACGACAAGAGGGTAACATCCATCGAAAAAGGGTTGGAAGCTTTGATTAAAACTTCTGCGCAGACTTCATCTAGTCTGGCTACTTTTATGCAAACATCCGGTCAGTTGCATAGCGCTAACACTCAAGCGATAACCAGATTAGAAATCCAAATCAGTCAACTGGCTGCAGCAGTTAATGAACGTGAGAAGGGAACATTTCCCTCTCAACCCGTGATGAATCCAAGAGAGCAGAGAAACAACAACGCTCATGTTGTTCAGACGAACAATATTGAGAATGTGAACGCCGTCACCATCCTCAGATCGAACGAACGTTTGACAACAAGGTTGTCAACCCCAGCGACCCATCCAAGCGTGTGGTTGACAGTTTACTAGCACGCAGTTCATCTTCTGCTCCTCATTGTGATCCATCGTCATCTTCATCACCTTCCTTTTCTTCTCCTCATCCCGCTTCTTCTTCGTTGTCTGCTGCACATCCTTCAAACCAACTTGAGAATTCGCCACATGACCACACTGATGATCCAGCAAAAACATTCCCGTCTTCTGCACCTATTCCATCTGCAGCTTCTCCAAACTCTGGACCTAAGGCTCCCTATCCTAATAGGTTGAAATCAAAGAAGCCTTCTGCAAACATGGACAAGGTGTTAGAGGATTTTAAACGCTGTGAGGTCAACATTCCTTTGTTGGACGTCGTCCAACAAGTTCCGGCATACGCAAAATTTCTGAAGGACTTGTGCACCCAGAAACGACGCACAAACGTCCCCAAAACCGTCTTCTTGGCCGCCACTCTGAGCGATGTTTTGTCCAAGTCCATTCCTGTGAAATATAAGGACCTAGGCTGTCCTACTATTTCTTGCACCATTGGGGACAAACAAATTAACCGGGCCTTGTTAGACTTAGGGGCAAGTGTGAACCTCCTTCCCTACTCAGTTTACAAACAACTGGGATTGGGAGAACTCAAGCCGACCAGAGTGACTCTGCAACTGGCAGATCGTTCAACAAAAGTACCAAGGGGAGAAATTGATGATGTTCTAATTAAGGTCGGGGAATTCATATTCCCCATAGACTTCATTGTGTTGGAGACTGAGCCCGTCACCAACCCCAGCAGTCAAATTCCAGTCATACTGGGACGGCCTTTCGTAGCCACATCCAACGCGTTGATAAACTGTCGTAATGGGTCCATGAAACTTTCTTTTAGGAACATGACAGTGGACCTCAACATTTTCATGCTAGGAAACCAGGCGAGTGAGAAACACGATGATACTCTTGAAGTCAACGCTGTATACGATATGTCTGAGGAGAGGACATTTGACTTCAAAAATGAGTGTCTGGATGAGACTTTTGAAGAACTGTTTTCTGAGGAGCTTCTTTTCCTTGAGAAGCTAAATCCTGAACAGGTATCCTACGCACATTGGGCCCCCCAATTTGAACCTCTTCGCAACGAACCAGCCCCTGAAGTGCGACCATCTGTAGAGGAGCCACCGAAACTTGACCTCAAAGTTCTTCCTGACCACCTCAAGTATGCGTACTTGGGAAGTAATGAAACGCTTCCAGTAATAATTGCAACCGACCTTGCGCCTGAGCAAGATTCGGCCCTCATGGATGTTCTGAGAAAGAACATGGAAGCGATTGGGTGGTCAATGGCTGATATCAAAGGAATCAGCCCTGCTATCTGCCAGCACAGAATCCATATGACTGATGATTCCAAACCCTTCAAGGATCCTCAACGCCGGGTTAACCCGGTAATGAAAGAAGCGGTAAGGAATGAAATGCTGACGTGTCTGGACAATGGGATCATTTATCCCATATCTGATAGCAAATGGGTAAGCCCCATTCATGTGGTACCAAAGAAACCGGGACTCACCGTTGTCACGAATGAAGCAAATGAGCTAATCCCAACCCGCACACAAACGGGATGGAGAGTCTGTATTGATTACAGAAAGCTCAATGCAGCAACTCGCAAGGATCATTTCCCGCTGCCCTTCATTGATCAAATGCTTGAACGCCTAGCCGGACACGCCTACTATTGCTTCTTAGATGGGTATTCCGGCTATAATCAGATCCCGATTGATCCAAAGGATCGGGACAAAACAACCTTCACTTGTCCTTTTGGTACCTTTGCCTACCGCCGCATGCCCTTTGGGCTGTGCAATGCACCCGCAACATCTCAGCGGGGCATGATAAGCATCTTCTCTGATATGGTAGAGCGGTTTTTAGAGGTTTTCATGGATGATTTCTCCGTCTTTGGAAATTCATTTTCTGAGTGTTTGAGGCATCTAGAGCTAGTAATGCTACGATGTAGAGAAAAGCACCTCACACTCAACTGGGAGAAGTGTCATTTTATGGTCAAACACGGTATCGTGTTAGGCCATATCATTTCTGAAAAAGGAATTGAAGTTGATAGGGCAAAAATCGACGTTATCTCAAGCTTCCCACCTCCACGGACTGTCCGTGACATTAGGGCATTCTTAGGCCACGCCGGGTTTTACAGGCGTTTCATCAAGGATTTTAGCAAACTGGCTAGACCCTTGACTTCTTTGCTGGCCAAAGAAATACCCTTTGATTTCAACTCTGAGTGCCTTCACGCGTTCATGCTTCTAAAGTCGGAACTCACTTCTGCTACGATTTTAAGCGCACCAGACTGGTGCGAACCTTTTGAACTAATATGCAACGCTTCTGACTTTGCAATAGGAGCTGTCTTAGGACAGCGATTTGAAAATAAGCCGCATGTTATCCATTATGCGAGCAGGACGTTGAATGACGCACAGCTAAATTACACCACGACTGAAAAAGAACTCTTAGCTGTTGTGTTCGCACTTGAGAAATTCTGTCCCTACTTGATCGGAACCCACGTCACTATTTACACTGATCATTCTGCACTTAAGCACCTCTTTGCAAAAAAGGATGCCAAGGCCAGATTGATACGTTGGATCCTTCTTCTTCAGGAATTTGACTTAACCATCAAAGATAAAAAGGGGACCGACAATGTTGTAGCCGATCATCTGTCTCGCATACCAAATGCATCAAATGAGGAAATTCCAATCAATGATCATTTTCCGGACGAACAACTTCTCTCCGTATCAAGCGAACCATGGTTCGCTGATATAGTGAACTTTCTAGTCACCGGAGAAACACCATCTTTTTGGTCGAATCAGGACAAGTATAAATTTCTCTCCCAGGTCAAATTCTTCTACTGGGATGTACCATACCTGTTCAAATACTGTCCTGATCAGATCATTAGACAGTGCATCTCTAACTCTGAGACAAGAAGTGTTTTGTCTTTCTGCCATGACCAAGCCTGCGGGGGCCATTTCGGACCCAGAAAAACAGCTGAAAAGGTTTTGCAGAGCGGCTTCTACTGGCCGACACTTTTCAATGATGCTTTCGAATACTGCAAAACCTGCAACCGCTGCCAACACATAGGAAAGATTGGAAAACGGAATCAAATGCCCCTACAGTCCATTCTGATTGTAGAAATTTTTGATGTCTGGGGCATTGATTTCATGGGGCCATTCCCAAACTCTTTTGGGAATTTGTACATTTTGCTGGCTGTAGACTATGTGTCCAAATGGGTGGAGGCCATCCCTTGTCGAACCAACGACAACAAGGTTGTCGTAAAATTCTTAAAAGAAAACATTTTTTCTCTGTTCGGTATGCCTCGCACCATCATTAGTGATAATGGAACGCATTTCTGCAACCGATCTTTTGAATCACTAATGAAAAAGTATTCCATCAGCCACAAATTGTCAACACCCTATCATCCTCAAACTTGCGGTCAGGTTGAAGTCTCCAACAGACAAATTAAACAAATTTTGGAAAAGACTGTCAACAATAACCGCAAGGATTGGTCGTTGAAGTTAAGTGACGCGCTCTGGGCATTCCGCACAGCCTTCAAAACAAACCTAGGTATGTCCCCATACCGACTCATCTTTGGAAAGGCATGTCACTTGCCTGTTGAATTAGAGCACCGCGCTTTTTGGGCAATCAAACGGCTCAATATCGGCTTAGAAAAAGCCGACGAAGCGCGAAAACTTCAATTAAACAAACTTGACGAGATACGCAATGATGCGTACGAGAATACCAAACTGTACAAGGAAAAGACGAAAGTCTTTCATGACAAGGCAATTCTAAGGAAAACGTTCACTGTGGGGCAAAAGGTTCTGCTCTATGACTCCCGACTTCATTTATTTCCTGGGAAGTTGAAATCACGATGGACATGCCCATTTTTTGTGCGCACCGTTTTTCCGCACGGTGCTGTCGAAATTGAAGATCAGCAATCAGGCAATACGTTCAAAGTTAATGGCCAACGGTTAAAACCATTTTTAGAATTGCCCGCGGAAACGGGGGAGCTCATGTTTTTACATGAGCCACGTTACATCAATTAAAACACACCCCCATGTTGTTTTCCTGTATATATTCTTTTTGGAGCCTTTTGTAATTTTTAGTTTTCTTTTACCAATTCTTTTTATAAAGGGGGTGTCTTTGTAAATAACCCTTTATAACCTGTCCCAACCCCAACCCGAGACTCTACTTCTAATTTTGCCAAAACCCTGAAGCTCTCTCCTCATAAGAAACCCGACCTCAAAGCATCAGCCCCAGATCTCCATCTCAGGCCGCCGGAAAATCCCAAGAAGCCGCAAATTGCGGCCTGATCTACTCTGACAGCCCCGATCTCCTTTCTCCTCTGTAAGATTTCTTCTCTTCTTATTCAATTTCAATGCAGAATTTCAGATCTAAAATGGTAGCTTTTGATTGTGAGAAAAATTTCTTTGAGATTTTCTCCGACGCAACCTATGGATAGTATTTCTACAATGAAATCTGTCAAAGAGGGTGGGATTATTTAATCTACAGAGGCAATGATTTGTTTGCTGTGAGGGAATTGGTAGATGATTTTTACGAAGCATTAAGACATGGCAAATCGGAATCGAGCTTCATAGAATTTTTCTTCCAGGGGCGACGTAGGATTTTTCAGGCCAAAACTATTTCTAGGGTTACAAGTATCCTCATGAGACCCGGAAATCAACGACCGCGAGAATTGGCGCTTTACAGATCAGTGTTGGGGGACTTTGTGGAATTGAAAGATAAGGGGCTGAATCCATCCCAGATGTACAGAAACGTGCTTGCGGTTTGCCGATGGGCAAACCGCAACATCAGGGGAAGGAGCCGTGTTTCTTCCTTTCCAGCTGGGGTGGGACATATTGTGCATTGCTTGATGGAAAAGGACCAGTATTTCTGTGTTGTAACACAATTGTTCAACACAATCATGGAGGGGGTGGCCCAGAACAAACCCCTGCTGCCAGTGCTAGTAACCCAGCTTGCGAAGTACTACATGGATGTGATTGAGTTTGAGGGATATGCGACTGTTTATGCACATTGGCCGGTCGAAATAGAGAGAATTTCACAAGGATACACCGGCGGCCACTATGAGCAAAAAAATTGGACAAGGGAAGACCCAAGCGAACATCCGGGTCCCGAAAGCTCGACAGAGGCACTTTTGAATGAGCCAGAACCAGATAATGAGAAGGACCTGCAGCGCCTGACATTTAGAAGTATTCGCCACATACTCAAGAAACAGCAGAAAATGCAGGAGCAGCTAGACAGGATTGAAGCGGCTCAACAGGCATCGCAGGACGACATTAGTGGAAGCAAGAAGGGCAAGGGAAAAGCAAGCAGACATTGAGGACAATGCAAGTTTCGAGTTGGGGGTGGTAGCATATAGTTTGCATTTGCATATTTTCTGCATTTCAGCATTTACTTATTGTATTTTTCTGTTCTTTTGCATGTAGTTGCATTTCATATCTGCTTTTGTATTGCATTGTATAAAAATTGAAAAAAATTGAAAAATTCATAAAAATTGAAAAAAAATCCTGAAAATTAGAAAAACTTGGTCAGGTTGGCTAGCAGGGGAATGTTAATTCAAAATCTGACGGTTAAATTAATAAGGTAGAAATAACTAAATTCAAGATTTGAGATTGACAACCTGAAGAATAACCCGCCTGTGCGTTTAACCTTAGCTGATACACGTCTTTCATATCACTTATACGTGTCGTATGTTTTTGAAAATTTAATGAATGTCTGACATGTCTGTAAAAACTCTTAAATTGTTAAATATCCTTAAGATCAAACAGGTTTGGCTGAGTTGAGTAATATCAAGGATAATTCATATAGTGAAGTAGATATGAAGAATTTTATAGAGGCTTTTACAGAAGCTATAAGTCTGAAAATTTACCCATCTGGAACCTTGTGGAGTAATTACACACCTTATCACATGTAACGTCTTCTAGTTTTAAAAAGAAAAAGCTGGCTATATCTCCGTTTTACTAAAAGTGCTAAAAATTTAAAATAAAATGAGTCTTTTGTTTTGTGGTCTTGGTAACTTGGGTAATTAAGTCCTTGGGGTGTCTCCACACCTAATGCCCTAAAACCATCTGGTTTGGGAGTCATTGACCCAAAACTCGCTAAGTTTCCAATCGCCAGATAAAACAAGCTAAGCAAGTGTCCTCTCCGAGTTAAAAGTCTTTATGGTTCTTTGTGGGAGAATAATCTTGGCGGTGACAAATTTTCTTGTAAAATAATTTTTTTCGCGGAGATATGAAGGTTTGTATTTATTAAGGCGTTTTGCACGATATTAAAGGGTGTGTATGAACAAAAACAGGTAAAAGATAGGAGTGAACATTACGACTATAGTTCTCTGTTAAAATCGATATATATTCTGACTTGAAGCCTAACTGAAGAATAAAACTTGAGAAAATCTTAAACTCTTTTCGAACTTGTGTGATCCTTTAGATGTTTACCTTGGTCTGTAACTTTTGACATGATGACCCTAATCAAGTTCTTAAAAACATGACGACACTACCGCACTATCACGAAAAGACGCATATTAGCTTGTTAAACAAATTGCGAGGAGTGAAGAATAGGGTTTAATGTTTCTAACTTGGGTGATAGAAGTTCTAGCTTTGATACTTAACTTTAAGATTTGAATCCACTATTTTCTAGCAAAACTAACTTGACTGGATTTTGTGAGTGCAATCCGCTGAAAACTCTCAGGAGACAACACTCCTCCTACTAGGGACACCTAGAGATTTAACGGCTTGTTGCACGTGCTCAGTGTATTCGCGTTCCCTGCGAAAGTGAGGCTAGGAATTTTTGTTTTGCTCGGGACGAGCAAAAGATAAGTTTGGGGGTATTTGTTCGGCACAATTTATTACATTTTAATACCGCCCATTTTTTTTATCATTTTGTCAATAAACAGTGCTATTTAATCCATGTCTGCTCATTTATACAGAGTACAGGTACGCAAACGGAAACATGGGTTTTTATACGCGACATGCACAAAATGACGGATTTTTAGCTGAACTGCAAACAAGACGGAATACAGATCCAAAATTGAAATGAGTTTACACACATAAACATGTGTGTGTACAAAGTTTAAGTGTGAAATGGTCCAACACATGCTTGTGTGAACAATTGTGAAGATGCATGAACCTTGGGAGCTGGTTTGGTACAATAATGATGAGTAGTGCAAGTGGTGAACAAGTGATTGGCATATGATTTGAAGTGTGAACACACACTCACCCACTTCACCCCTTCTCTGTGATTTAGCTCCAGAATTCACACATGTGCTACATATAAAAAATTGAAAATACCATGAGATACTCATTAGACCAGATGACTACTGAAGCTTGGTGGGCCCCAGACTCAACTTCTCGGCCGCAATTTTATCCATATTGGCCGCAAATTGCGGCCAAGAGGGCTTCATTTTGGCTCGTTCAAATTTTATGGGTCCCTGGTGGTCATTTTAGTCTATTGTCATCTGCAACTTTTGTTTTGATTTCTCTATAAATAGAAGATCCAGAAATGAGGCGAGGGAGAACTTTTTTTTGCATACTTGTAAACTCTTATTAAAATTCTTGTAGCTCTTGGAATTAAGTTGAGTTTTTTGCCTTCCTCTGGTCTTGCAACCTCTCTTTTTGAGCTTGCAAGATTAGATTTTGGTAGTTGAACTCATTTACATGTAGTTTGAACCATTGCAATAAATCTTCATTTTATTCAAGTTTGATTCTTGTATCTCTTTTTCTTATTTTGTCATTCTTTTCATTATTCAGTTGTGTATTGCTATGATGATGTGTGAGTAGTTATTCTTGGGCTATGGTGAGGTAGGATGTGGAATGACTTTACTTCCAACCCCTCCCTTTTGATTCTTGCACTTTTTCACTTCTTTTCTTAGCATCGCAAGTTTATTACGTTTTGCTTGATAGGATATATCGTTTTGAATGGTTGCAAATCAACCTTTAAAATATATCCTATCCTTTCTTTACATTTTATCGTTGCTATGTTACGAATTGAAGTAGGCATGAATATGGAATTAAGTTATGTGTCGCAACTAGCTAGATAGGATATATAGCATTCTTACATATATTATATGCTTGCTATTTCACTTAACTAATTCCATATCCACTCCATTCTCAATCTCATTCTTGTTAGTTTCTGTTTTTCTAACCTTGATATCGTATTTCATCCCGATACATTTTCCGGATAAATACGGCATGCTTTCGCTATTCTAATGGAAACTAAAAAGAAATGAATCTTGAATCAAAATGGAGAGTTGGGGATAAATGTCATATTTCACTCCTACTGAACCTTAGCCTAAGTTCTCGTATCACAAAACCTTGTTCCTTTTAGGTATTACACTAAAACGTGACAAAACACCATTTTCCAACTTATTGATCCATAACTCAATTTGATGTCGTAATATCCACTCCTTATGGTTCGACCTGTGCTTGCCGGCTTGCTTCAACGCACCGTGCACTTGCGGTATTTTTAAACTCGATACTCACATCGTGCACTATTTTTCCAACAAAAACCGACATATCCGATATTGACCTTATTCTCCAAAAGCACGTCACCGTGGGTTTCGAACAGTAAATCAATTAATTTTTTATAGTAGCAGTATTAAAAATATATTATTTTTCATTAAACATACGTGTTCATGCAGTTACATGCATTCCAAACCATTTTTTAAAATGTATTGATTTCCATCGGTTTTTCCTATTTATTTATAAGACTGTTTACCAAAATCCACCCTAAATTTCAACGTTCTCAAAAAAAATACCATAAAGTTTCAAAATGACGGAGAACCCCTATTTTTACGGTCAAATTTAACACTGTTTATGCCATGTTAGTAAACTCGCTATGTCAGCAAAAAAAATCAAAACCCCAAAAATACCCTCATCTAACCCTTAAACAATTTCTAAAAATATTAAAAGTTAACTTTAAAAAAACAACTCATCGCCGGTTACGGCGCCACCGTCTTCGACCTCCTCCCTCTGCCAGCACCACCACCCACTTCTGACAACGCCGCTATCCCCTCCATCCTCCTTGCCCCCTTCATCACCATCACCGTCACCATCATCTTCTTTATCCCCACCCTCTTTCCAATCACCACCACCATCACCGTAACCCTACCCTATTGCCCCCTACCTTCTTCCCCTGCTCTCTCATCCTTGCCCTTCCGCTGCCGCTCCCCTCCCCCTCTCCACAATCACTACCACCTTCATCAACAAATCAATTCATAACAATCACCACCATCATCATCATTGTCACGCCCCGCTTCTCAAAATACGCAAACATGACACGTGACAGAGCCAACCATGCAACCTGTGGTTAGAAATCATCCCTCCACAGTCACATTACGGCTGTTAAGCGGATATCAAGAATAGTAAAACTACTAAATTTATCTATCACATGTCCATCTGCCACAGTAAATAAAATCAAGAAATGCATATAGCGGAAACGAATCAAGATCCAATAAACAATAGTATCTGAATCACGTCCCAATATGGGCTCACATCAATAGAAATAAAACTGCTGAAATAAATAAACTAAGAGACTCTAAACTAAATAACTAGCTCCTCATTGCTCGGCTTGATTGCTAAACTACTCTTGATCTGTCTGCGATAAAGGTAGAGCAACTGAGCCATACAAAACCCAGACGTCAGTGCGTCATAATATCAATATAATAGTAATAATCAGGATAGGATGCTATTATTAAATATGAATATAAATAATAAATACAAGTGTAAAACAGTGAGATATAGGTATGTGATGTGTATCCTAGAGTCTGTGTTTCTAGGTTATCTATTCTTCAAGTCTTTAAAATCAATTAATGTAATTCTCATCGTAACTCAATAGTAATTATCCCGTTCAAACCCCCATGGGACCACGGCACAATAATTTATTCTGTAACGCCCGAAATCACGGCAAACAATGATTTATGCTGTAATGCTCGAAATCACGGCACAATGATTTATTCCGTAACGCCCGGAATTACGGCAAATAATGATTTATTTCGTAACGCCCGGAATCACGGCAAACAATAATAATATCCTCCCGAGTTACGTTTCAGTTACATTCTTGATTTCCCCCTTTCCTCCAGGTTTGTGTTCAAGTCAGGTATTGCCGATATAAATCTAATGCCAACACAGGATCAAGCATGTATATGTCTTATTTATATAGACAACAAGTCATGCCCGTCAGGACAACAGTGTCAGGATTGTTGCCATTAGCAATAAGATCCAAGTAACAAGTCTGGTAATGTGTCGTGAACATGCCATATACTATATATTAACCAAAATAGATACCAATGTAAAACTGCAATCAATATCGTGATACAACTAATGCCAGGATGCACATGTATCTATCTGTAATAACCATTATACGTCCATTACCATGTATGATGCAATCTAAATAATCATACTATACCGATATAGTAGTATAATAATATCATGATGTTCCGGCATGCAACTAGACAATCTATTATCAGTACAGATACAGAATGATACTATAAAACTGTAAATCGGTAATTTTTGCTGAATAGTAAAACACATGCACTATAATTTATCAAATAAATATTGATATAATAAAATAGCATGTTGCAAGTTTAGAACTTGCTTGATCGGATTTCACGTCGAGATATGGATGCCACGTTCCTACGTCGGAATAACGTCACGACGCAAACTTACGCACGCAGGACTGGACCTGGCTAAGAAGTTGCTTGACGTGGTGACTGGACTGGACGATGGTGGCTGGGTTGTCCGAATCGTCGGCGACGCGCGCAACTCCAGCGAGACGGCCGACAATCAAGAAAAGAAATGAAGAAAGAAAAGAAATGAAGAAGAAGAAGAAGAAAAGGAAAGACTTGTTGCTGTTGGTGGTTATGGGATTGGCGAGAACATAGAAGGGGTAAGCAACGGGGTAATGGCACGACGTCAATGGCGAGGTCGTCTGGCGAGGGTTTGGTGATCAGGGAAGTTGCGGAGGGGGTGTCGGTGGTGGTGTTGTGTGTTCTTGGGTGCTGGGGAAGCGAGGAGGTGAAGAGGTGGTCAGTGGTGACGGTGGTGGTGGGTTTTTCCAGCGAGGATGAGGTTGCCGGCGATGGATGATGGGTTTCTTGGGTCGGGGAAGTTGGTGCAAGCCATCGGAAAGAGGAGAAGCAGTGAGAAGGAGGAGGCGAGGTTGAGAGGGGATGGTGATGGTGAGGACGAGGGCAAGAGGGTGAACAGCGGCGAGAGTTTGGCGAGCCTGGGTTAGGGTTTCTCGGTTCGCAGCGGGGACGTGAGAAGAAGAGAGGAAGAGAGAGGTAAGGTTTTAGAATAATATATTATATATTATGTTAGATATATATATAGTATATATATAGAGAGAGAGAAAGTTAGTGAGAGAGAAAGACAGAGGAAGAGACGGGAGAGAAGGATTTGTTAATATTTAAATTAATTAATATATAACATATAACATATTATATTATATGTTTAGTTATATAAAATATTATATATATATGGGATTTTACAGATAATATCATATCGCTCCAAATATTACCCGTAACCATCCAAAAATCTAGTTTTTAAATATGGAGAAATACGTAAAAGTTTAAACCATAACGCGATATTCTGTCAATAAAAATGTATACCCCTAAGTACGGATCTTACGTAATATACGTAGCGATAAAAAACGAGTCTGTTTTAACAATTAGGGTATGAACATAATATATGAGCGCAACCACATAATATGGGGTACGATGACATGCAAGGCTAGATATGAAAATATGTTATTTGATTTTTATTTTGTATTATTAAAAGATATATGGAATATATTATATGTGTATACTATCTAGAATTGCATGGATACTCTGTACTAGCAAATATTTGATGTAATCTTGAGCCATGTTGGGTTCAAACATGCAGATCGGGTTGGATAATAACGACAACTATCAATTGTATTATCCGCAACCCAAAAGCAATAATAAGCAAGAAGTTTACCGCAAGGTTTGAAATACCCCAAAATATATAATATACATGCACTAAGGTGTTATATTATACCCAACTACAAAGAATTTCGTTCTCGAAATTCCCGGAACAAGAAAAGACAAGAAAACACGGATCTAAGAAAAGAGGTGTGGAAACTTCTGTCGGTTATCGTCTTCATGTTCCTAAGTAGATTCTCCGTGCGAACAATTTCCCCATGAAACAAGTACTAGAGGGATAACTTTATTCTTGAGGACCTTTTCTCGTCGATCTACAATCGCTATTGGCCGCTCTTCATATGTTAAATCTTCCCTTACTGTTAGTACCGAGTGATTTAGTATATGCATCTCATCTCGAACATACTTGCGGAGTTGAGATACATGAAACACGTCATGAACACCCACCAAGGATGGTGGTAAAGCCAATCGATAAGCTACCTCTCCAACACGCTCGATAATACCGAAAGGCCCCACGAATCAAGGACTAAGCTTGCATCAACTACCAAATCGGATCACTCCTCAGGTCGGTGATATCTTCAAGAATATAATATCACTAACTCCAAACTCCAAAGACCTTCGTCCAGTATCAGCCCAACTTTTCTGCCGATTTTGTGCCATTTTCATATGATTTCGGATTAAGTTCGCTTTCTCCACCGTTTGCACAATAAGATCCGGTCCCACTAATCTTTTTTCTCCAATATCGTCCCAAAAGACCGGCGAGCGACACTTACGACCATATAATGCTTCGAATGGAGCCATCTGTATAGTCGCCTGAAAACTATTATTATAAGAAAACTCCACCAAGTGCAAATGATCCTCCCATGAACCCTTGAAGTCTAACATGCATGCTCTCAACATATCTTCAAAAGTTTGGATCGTTCTTTCAGACTGGCCATCCGTCTGCGGATGATAGGCTGTGCTAAATTTCAAGCGAGTTCCCAAACTTTCCTATAGACTCCTCTAAAAGTGGGATAGAAATCGAGTATCACGATCCGAAACGATACTCATAGGTACTCCATGCAATCTCGCGATCTCCTGCATGTACCTCTCTACCAAAGCCTCCGTCGACTGACCAACTTAAAACGGTATAAAATGATCCGCCTTGATCAATCGATCGACAATCACCCAAACTGCATTATTACCCTTTGAACTCCGTGGTAAAGCTGTCACAAAATCCATGGTTATATGTTCCCACTTCCATTGAGGAATCGGAAGTGGTTGCAGCAAACCAGCTACCCTTTAATGTTTAGCTTTGACTTGCTGACACACCAAGCACTTCGATACGTAGCGAGCAATCTCCCTTTTCATGCCTTCACACCAGAAATGTTGTCGCAGATCTTTGTACATCTTTGTGCCTCCCGGATGTACGGAATATGTGGAACTATGAGCCTCCTTCATGTCTTCTTCACGAACTTCTCCTTTTGGCACACATAAACGACTACCATATCGAAACGAACTATCTTCATGGATTAACAAGTCTGTTCGAAGTCCCGCTTCTACTTGTTCTCGAAACTTCTGCAATCTCGGATTGTGCGACTGTGCTATTTTAATGTTATCGATCAAGGATGACTGCACTTGCAACTGCATCAACTGTCCCGAAGAATCTGGTAGTACAATTACTAATTCGAATCTCTGAAGATCAGCTATAATCTCTTTATGTGCAGTCAATATCCGTATTGCTGGCAACCGACTTAGAGCATCCGGCACTACATTAACTTTCTCTGGATGGTATTTTAGATCAAAGATATAGTCAGCTATCAGCTCTAACGATCTACACTACCTCATGTTGAGCTTTTTCTAGGCGAACACATATTTTAGAATTTTGTGATCGGTAAATACTTCTACCCTTTCTCCCAATAAGTAGTGTCTCCAAATCTTCAGAGTGAAAATCACTGCTGCTAACTCTAGATCATGAGTTAGGTAGTTTTTCCCATGAGTCTTCAATTGTCTTGATGTAATGACTCTAATTTCAGTGTACGAAAATTTTTACAATTAATATACAAAATAGAGTTTGCTAATTTGAGTACAAGTTATAAATTTAATTTGTTTAAGAACAACAAGAAACAACTTGTAGCTCACTGGTAAAGCCCTTGCACTGCTGTGACACAGCCCCGGTGTTCGAATCCCATCAGCCACATATTATTTTTTTGAATTTTTATTTTAAACTTTTTGGAAGCCCAAAAGTTTACACGTGCAATACACGTAAAATGAAAAGTCACAGAAATCAAACATATGCAAAATGCTATTAACTGCGAGAGGGACACGTGGCACAAATCCAAGCCCCAACCCCTCACATTGGACCGGCGAGATTGCTCTCTAGGCCGGCACAGCCGGGCCCTCCGTGGGTAATGGCCTCCGTGTCTTGCCCACTAACCTCTTGGCCTACCCCCACTACTCCTATTTTGTTTTATTTTCCTGCATTTATCCAGAGAGTGTTAATTCACCTTTTAATCCAAATTTTAATGCATTTAAATTATTTCTTCAATCCCCAAAACCCTAATTTTACTCTATAAATACAACCCCATACCCTAG
Source organism: Agapanthus africanus (assembly GCA_030015575.1). Taxonomy (NCBI): domain Eukaryota; kingdom Viridiplantae; phylum Streptophyta; class Magnoliopsida; order Asparagales; family Amaryllidaceae; genus Agapanthus; species Agapanthus africanus. Next base: position 979,868,761 of record CM057337.1, read on the forward strand.
CCCTCTTCATTTTGAAATCTCTTGTTAAAAATTCTTAAAATTTTCCAAATCAAAGAAGAGTACTAGTGGAGTTAGCTCAAGTTCACTTTCCGACGAGAATTCGAGACGTTCCCGGCGACACCACGATGATCTCAATCCCTTCCTCCCTCTATTCTTAACCTACACAACTTGTAAGTCCCACCTCTCTTCTCCTCTTCTTACCTTAAATTGATCTCTTTTCAAATCACGTCGGTAAGTGGAGTTCAACCGACTTTTAATTCTATACTCTTTAAAACTACAACTTTTCTTAAGAACCACTTATCCATATCATTATACCTTACTTGTTAAACATTAACTAATATTTAGAAACAAGTTTCATTTTAAAACTCCATGTAAAACAACTTTTATTAAGCTTTTACGTTTAAATACCTTGAAGTTTACATACGACATCTTTATATACTTTTGTTTAGCATACCTTTAGAAAATCTCACGAGGTAATGACCTACCTCTCACAAACACACATCTTGACATAGCACGATTCTCTTGAACAATATTTTTGTGGCAAAATACGACTTTTCATCAAAATACCTTAAACTATTAAAAACCGGATTTCTTTAAATTGTGTTAATTCATTCCTTGCGATTATACCTCTACAACCCATTTTGGAGAACCCGATCAGGATGGTGCGGATTATCGCACGTCCTCGGGACTAGTAGAGCGAGATACAGACCTCCTCACGGAGCATATGATCTTAATAGAATTTTTAATACAATTTTTAAGAAAAAACGAGAATTTCTATTTAATAATAAAAATAAAATTTTAATTATATAAATATTATATCAAACCACATATTTTTAAGATATTAGTAAATTCCATGTTTTCTAAAACAAAATAAAAGAATGACAAGTTTCATGATAATATCATCAAGAATCAATACAAGTCAAACTTTACACTAAAATACCATGAACTATTCAAACTATATATATATTCACTAAGATACCTCATTCTCCAAAATTCACATCCATCACAACTCTAAAGAATATAAATAAATACTTGAGGTTTGTTTTGAAAGTATATTTAAAATATTTTTCATAAAACCCCCTCAAGTTATATTAAATTTACATTAAGGACTCTAGTAAATATAGGTTTAATCGGGACCAATTCTCTTGAGCCTCAGGGATCCGGAGAATGTGGGTGCTTGCCTAGTTAAGGTAGAAATCTAAAACGGGGTTATCAATGGTAATTGTCTTGGAAAAAGACACAAATCCTACCGTCCATGTGCAGCAGTTATCGATAACTCAAAAACGTAATTCAGGAATCAAAATCTGTTTAAGTGTCTGACTCAACCTGAGTCTCAGTCTAATCTGAATACAATCTAAACATGAATACAATCCAATCATAACTCCAATTCAATATGAATCCAATATACCAAATATGAACACTTGAACTTGAACATGAACACCAGAACAATATCAACATGACATGACTTGACCGAACCATGGATATATCTTGAACTTGACTACATGACTGCCGTTTATATCCTGAATCAGTTTACATGAACAACTTATACCATGGTCTTGGCAAGTATGGTAACTACAAATCAATACAATCAATACAATATACACTACGGGGTTTTTAAAGGGGTAGACTGGTACGGAATGTGTTAAAAGTGGCACGATGGCGGTCACTAAAAGACACCTACATGAACATCATGTGCCGTTTTCCCGTGTGTTTTGACGGGGCCTTGTACTTACATGTTACCTTAGTCCACGGAGCAAGTTGGACTCCTCTCGTATACACTGATATATTCTGTACCAAGCTACAAACAACTACGTTAGCATAACAAACAGATAATTTACCAGTTCTATTCTCTTTACTTATCTATTCCATTCTATCTTTTGGGACTTACCGAGCGCTAGTTCGCTGACGACATTTCTGTCTCTTTTTTCTTTAGAATGTTGTCAGAAGGACCCGACTCTCAGGAGAACGAGCCCAGCCAGGACGATTTGGAGCAGTTCACTGAGGAGCCAGAGTTTTAGTTCCTACTCGTACTTACTTTTCTTTCAGTTCATATGCCATTGTTTCGGAATTGCTTTCTTTCATTGTACTTTACTTTTCAGTTGTATGTAAAGAATGGTTATTAATAAAAAAAAGTTGTTGTTTTATTACATCTCTTGTCATTCTTGTGTTTTACATTTATATTTCTTATTTACGCTTGACGTGTTTATTTCTGAGTAAATACGTCGCGGCCTCGCCATGTCTCCTTACCCGTACACTGGGAAGCGGGGCGTGACACTTGACGGATAAGCTATGACCTTCTTATGCTGCATTAGAACACATCCTAAGCCTTTCCCAGATACATCGCTGTGAATAACTAACCATTCGGAACCATCTGGCACTATCAGAATAGGAGCAGTGGTCAATCTTTGCTTCAACGCTTCGAAAGCTGACGCACACTTCTCAGTCCATAGGAACGGTATCTTCTTTCGTGTTGGCTTGGTTAATGGTTCTGCTATTCGAGCGAAGTTCTCCATGAACTTTCTATAGTATCTAGCAAGCCCAAGAAAACTTCTGATCTCCCCTACGTTCTTTGGAATTGGCCAATCATAAACAACTGCAATCTTTTCAGGATCAACAGCAATTCCATCTCCGGATACGACATGACCCAAAAACTTCACTTCTTCGAGCCAAAACTCGCACTTACTCATCTTAGCATATAACCTTTCTTGTCTCAACGTTTGCAGTGCGATCCTCAAGTGCTCTGCATGCTCTTCATTGCTCTTCGAATAGACCAGAATATTATCATTAAACACCACTACGAACTGGTCCAGATACGGTGAAAAGATTTGGTTCATCAAGTCCATAAATATTGCCGGTGCGTTAATAACTCCAAACTACATTACTAAGTACTCGTAATGCCCATATCGAGTTCGGAATGCTTTCTTGAAAACATATTCCGATTTCACCCGAACTTGATGATATCTGGATCGCAAATCCAACTTCAAGAATACCCTCGCGCCACTGAGTTGATCGAATAATTCGCCGATGCGATGGATTGGATACTTATTCTTAATAGTCACCCGATTTAATTCTCGATAATCGATGCACATCCATCGTGTGCCATCCTTTTTCTTGACTAGAAGAACCGGGGCTCCCCAGGATGAACTGTGCTGTGAATCCAACCCTTCTCTAGCAATTCGGCAACTTGTTTCTTTACTTCTTCTAATTCCACCAGCGGCATTGGATAATAGGCTTTTGAAATTAGCGTTGCTTCTAGAATAAGATCAATCGCGAACTCCACATCTCGTTTTGGTGGTAAACCTGAGATGTTCTCGAACATATCCATAAACTCCCAAACTATTGCTGGCGCTTCCTCCTTGTTTACTTCCATCGACGAAAGAACGACATTAATCGGCCTAGCTCTAAATTTGATTGACCCGACAGATCTGCTACCTCCCAAAAATATGAACTCTGGATGTCCAGAAATATGGAAAATCACTTTCTTTGCCCTACAATCAATGTGAGCGTGGAAAATGCCAAGAAAATCCATTCCCAAGACAACATCATAGCTTCCAGTATCAATCACCAATAAATTCGCGAATAATTCCCATCCGCAAATAACAATCGAGCAACCCTTACACTCACTACTAGATATAATTTTCCCATTCCCAGTGTGTATGTCCCAGCAACTAGACAGGGCTGTGTGTGGAATAGAGTGTACAATAATAAACTTGGAAGACATAAAGCAATGGATGCACCAGAATCGAATAATACCATAGCGGGAAAATTATAAACAAGTAGGATATCTGAAACAACTTCGTCTGAAACTTTGTCCTTCTCGGCCGTCAAAGTGAAGGCCCATGCTTGGTTAGGCCCCTGAGTAGTCTGCTTCTGCTATGCTCTCGGAGCATCATGATTGATATGAAAAAGTGTTTGTAGAATAACTGCAATCAATAACGGTGTAGCTTGTAGCTAGCCGAGATGAGTACGGGTTGGTCCACAGGGATGTTGTGAATTTCCTAATCGCTCTTACGAGTTAATTCCGATGGGCGTCAGATTGATTTAATCTAAAAACTGAATTAATCTATACTAAGATTATCTAGATCTAAATCTTGCTAGGGTTAGGTTTAGGAATGGTTTGGAAATGTAACTAAATCTCAACGCTTTCTATACCCAAATTAGGATCTAAAAGGAGTTAAGGTAATTATCAATAAAAGGGATTAGATCCATTTGGGAAGGTGTTCCTTCCTCTAGGTTCTTGTCCTTCCTTTAGAGATCCTTACCCTAACCTCCATGGAAAATGCGCGCAACCGGGCCTTTATACTACGGTATCACTGCTACCTCGAGGGATAGGGTGCCGTAGGGCGCGGTGTGTGCGTGTATGCATAGAGTCCTATTGAACATATATAATGAGCAAGAAAGGGATGAGATATCTCATCTTTCAAAAGCCTTCCCCAAAGCTAACATCTAAGGCAAGGAATTAAAATCTAAACTAGAGCAATTAAAATAAAACTACTTACAGATGGCTCTCTCCAAACATCAACACAGGGTTGTCAGATCTGAATTCATGAATTGAAAAGAGGCACCGATGCTCTCCAAAAGAATTCTAAAATTTATTAATGAAGGGAGGCATGAGAAAATACAATGGTTTGGGTTCTAATTATAGGACATAGAAACCCTAGGGTTACAGTTGATTTGCATGTCTGAAATTACAAATTTGCCCTTAGAAAATCTTTTCAGCGCCGCAACCATATTTTGGAAAAAAATTATACGATTCCGGGCACTAGACGGCCGTGGAACCGCGGCAATGGCAGGCTTGGGCCGCGGTTCCGCGGCCCTTTGGTGAGGTCTTTTGATAAGTTTTTCTGGGCTGCTTCAAGGTTCTTTGGGCTTTTCATTTCTTTAGTGTTTTCTCCATTTGGGCTTCTACATTGGTTCCAGATCTTCAGTGAACAATTTGCAATGGCTTTTTAACCGTTTGCCTTGACATTTTGGACCTTGCATTGCCTTGTATATTGTGAACTGTTCTTCGTCTAGGCTTGACTAAGATCCTCCTATTTGTTGGTCAAAAGTCCTTCTTTTGTGTCGTCTTTTGTATTTTTCACTGTTTTCGCTCCAAGAACCTGTAACCTGTAACATGTAGCAGACATGGGTCAAAAGCACCTGTTTTCATTGTAAAATGCATAAGAATGGGGAATATAAAATACAATATTATGGTATGAACACATCACCCTTCAACTGAACTCTCGATGGACAAGTATGCATTCGATGATCAGCAGCTCCGCAAATTAGACACTGCCCAAGCCTCATCCGACACTCCCTCCGCAAATGACCAGGTCATTGGCAGTAGTCATAAATCACATACCTGTACAACTTAGCTGTTCATTCACATTACTTGTTATATTCTCCTTCTTCTTTTGGGACTTATCGAGCGCTAGTTCGCTGACGACATTCATTTCTATTTGTTTCTTTGGAATGTTCGTCAGGAGGACCGGACTCTCAGGAGATCGAGCCGAGCCAGGAGGACCTAGACCAGCTTGTGGCCCAGACTGACTTATAGTTCTTGTACTTTCATTTCCTGTATACCATTGTTTAGGCACTGCTTATTATCATTGTATCTTTTCATTTTCAAACAGTTGTATGTAAAGATGAATGTAAATAAAGTTACTGTTATTTTATACCACCTGTCATTCTTATTCATTTTATATATTGCTTAATTACGCTTAACGTATTTCCTTGTAAATACATTGCGGCCTGCCACGTCACCGTATCCGTCTACTGGAAAGCGGGGTGTAACAGGTTTTGTTGGCGGCCCATGCAGGTCAGTTCTGCATGAAGTCTTAAGCAATATATCACAAGAATTATAAGAATCAGCAATTATACATTCCTTATATTTCTGATTTCTTGAATTTTTCTTAACCATTCCTTTTTCTATCAAGGTCATGGATTCACCGAACAACACCAACACGAACGTCAATGGCAACACTCTACCGCTAACTCTACCACCACCAGCTACTGTTGCAACTCTCATCAACTAGCAAACGGTACTGCTCGAGGCGATCAAGAGCCTCCTGGAGGGTCAACAGCAGTAGACCGCTATTCTCATACACCGTCCAGAAGCCGAGGCACCCGGAGTCAAATAATTTCGGGCACTGCATCCAAAGCACTTCTCAGGAAAAGAGAGCCCACTGGAGGCGGAAAAATGGGCTCAATCGATAGAAGATGATCTGGCATTCGATCAAGTGCCAGATATTGCATGGGTGAGAGTTGCGAAGCTGCAATTAACAGACAACGCCAGAGTCTAGTGGAAGACTGAAGAAAGCCGTCGGACCCAACCGATGGAATGGAAGACATTTCGCGATATGTTAGATGCGAAATACTTCCCTGTCACGACCCGAAATTTAGTTCGTGACCGGCACTTAAATCACGCAACGTCTAAAAGCGTAACGCAAATTAAATAAGCCAAATCCCAGGAATCTAAACCGTTTAAAGAAAATAAAAGAGGTGAAATTTTGAAATAAGGTATGATGAAATCAAATCTTTTCTTAAATGCATAAATAAAGGAACTTGAAAAATGCAAGTGGGTTTACTAGTTGAAAAACATATTTCGCCTTTTAAAAATTTGGGCAGCACCTCCTTTGTATATTTTGATCCAAAACCATAAATACATGATAATATAAAGACATCCCCAAGCGAGAGCTAGCTCTTCGCCAATAGGCAGAATCACAACCACGCAAGACAGAATATATGTATACGACGTCCAACGGTAAAGATCGGCACAAAAATAAAGAATACAGCAAGACATCAACCCACCAAGCGAACATATAACCCATCGCTCTAAGTCTCGCAACCACAAGTCTTGCTAAGTCTTACACTTATACAATTACTAGTTTCTGATTGATGGAGTTAACTAGATACAACATGAATAATAATACAATAGTGGCACGATCCAACAAGTACCACCTACCAAAGCAAAACACCCGAATGCAAGCTGTGTTCCAGCGATGCCGCTACTGATCCATGCGGTCAACCTGCGAGAACTGTGGCACAACAGGGGTGAGTTGTCAACTCGTGAGTAGAAAACATCATCAGGTAGAAATCGAAATAAACAACGATTCCTAGGTCAACTACATCATAAAGGTAATACTATGATATCTAGGGTGACCGTATCTGCTTATGTACCAACAATATAATCAACGCTTGTATGCGTGTAGATAACATCTACGTGTCCATCTATGACACAACAACATCATGCATGTAAATATCATAAAAGCATATGCATGTAAATATGAGGATATCAATTCGTGTGTCCATCAACGACACATCAAAATTATGGAACTTGAGTGTCCAACATCGACACTCGAAACATCATGAAACCCGTGTCCAACATCGACACGTAAATCCTCATATCTCGGGCTCCGTCAGTCCGGATCGGCCCACGGACTCCGTCAGTCCGGATCGGCCCATATCATCTCTCGACTCTGGTCGGTATCCTCCGGATAACCGCCGAGTCCCTATACTATCACCGGTAGGTAGTAATCTCTCTGCCAGGCTCATCGTCTACACCACGAAAATCATTTCTTGCCCCGGGTTACCATATCGGGTCCACCATGTACCCTCAGACGGTGCCTCCCGCTCCTCAAATAGGATTTCACATGCCAATCTCAGAACCGAGAAAACACATGTTGGACGTCTCGAAATATCATATCAAGAGAAACCAGGTTTTTAAAACAATATATAATTTACTTTGAAATTTAACCACGGTTCTCAAATCCAGAATCTCATAAAAACAACAAATCGCAATGCGTATAATCATAAAGCATGATGTATGCAAATATATAACAGAAATGTGAGCATATCAAGTATATCATGCGACATGGTATGGTGATGTGAACATAGCAAGTATATCATGCAACATAGCATAATGATGTGAGCATAGCAATATATATCATAGCATGATATAGCAATTCTATTGTGTAGGTGACATAGCAATTATCGATGATTAAGGCGTGTGAGCCGGCAATCTGTGTAAGTGTAACATACGCATCATCGATAATGGTGTAGGTGTACTAGCACAGGTATATGTAATGCAATGAAAATGTCATGAGCGTAGCATAGAGTACATCGTACGCGAAAAGCTATCAAGTATACGTATCTACTATATGTCCGAGTCGGTGAATCTATCAATCGGCATCCAGCCTCACAACATCACGTACGGTATAATCCATCGTACTGCATCCTCTAGTCAAGGGTATGGATCAATCATCAAGTAGAACCCATCACGTAAGGTATCCATCATACGCCGGCATTAAACCATTAGGGATCATATCAACCTATATGACATTGAGGGTACGGACCTAACGTCTCGTACGACATATCGCTCATGATTCACCACATTATATATCTATATACCTATATCCCAGGTCACATCCGTATAAATCTCATATCGTAGGACTGGCAAAGGTATCAACTATATCATATCGACTCGCATCCATATAACGACATATCACACCAAGTCATCATATCACATCGTATACTCTTTTCATCACATTAATATCTCACATCAAGTCATCTTACATATACATTCTATCTTATAAATCTCATGTCATGCTACTCTAAATCTCATACTTATTCTCGTGCAACTACATATCTATATGTCGTGATTCACCTTCACTTTTCATATCCTTATATATCAATCCGAGATATCATTTCTATCATATTATGTCAAATAGTCATATCCTTATAGCTTCCATCTCACATCTCGATATATATATATATATATATTCAATCATTCATATCATCTCTAACAATCTTTCTAACCATATCCAAAGTTTTCTAATATAGGTTTCTACAACTGTATCCTATACATCGGTTTCCATTCATAATTTGCGGGGGGCGTTATACATCATCCACCCGACTTCCCCCGTAGATATTAATCTACTCACCTGTGAAACTCCTTGTTCAGTCGTAGTCGATGTGCACGCGAAGGTACCTACAATCAATACACAATCGTAATACCATTAAAATCAAGTCCGGAAAACCAATATGGCACACGGTACGCTCATAGGTTAGAACCTATGGCCTACACATGCAAATATAACCAAACAACCATTGTCGTTGACGTACAAATATCCAACGACCCAATACAATATTAAATACAAAAACCCAAGTTTCAGAATCGCAAAACACGAAAACAGCAACCTAGGAATACCACTCCCAGATTTCATCCTAGGCCAAACTAGGGAATTTTGCATATAGGGTTGCTCTAGATATCAGATAAGGAATACATGGACCAAACATCACCCAAATCTACCATGATCAGGCCGCAATTTGCGGCCTGGAGGAGTTTATTTGTGGCCAGGATATGGAAATAGAGGCTCGGGTCTCAGGGGTAGATACATTGTTGCCTGCACGTCTCACTGTCAAGGGAACTTAATTTATAATAGTCTCGGGTCATCCCAGATTCCCATATACCCTCACAAACTGTCAATTAACTGATGTCGGAAAGTTCTAAATTCGTGTTTTGGTTCTAATCTTAGGTCTAGGCCAGTAAAAACATTATTAAGGTGTTACAAACTCTCACAACACTTCAATTTACCAATTACAAATCAAGTTTCCCACTAAACCCTAACTTGGAATTTCTAAGTTCACAAATCCATGCTTGAATCAAATTCTAAACTAAACTAGAATACACTAAACACCATAACTTAACTAAATGAAAGGAATTTTACCTCAATTGGCAACTCAAGAAAAACCCTAGATGCCTAAAGTCTTCAAAATCCAAATTTGAAAGGTTCAATAGGTTTAGGATGAGGCGGGGATCATTTTTAATGAAGTGGGTGTAGGGTTTTAGTGAGGGAATTGAGATGGGTCATGAGGGTAGAGGAGGTGGAGCTTGAATATGAAGGAGGAGGTGAAGAAAATAATGGGGGAGGAAGAATGATGGCTGCCCTCTCTCTCTCTCTCTTATTCTCACTCTCTCTCAAACATCACATGTCATACTCTCTCTCCAATAATTCTTTTTTCCTTTTCCCTTTTCTCTTTTTGAACCCAAATATCAATAAAATACAATGAAATAACATGCAACAAAATGCAACATGTCATGGTGCACTAACCTTGGGAAAATGTAGAAACACCGATTTGGCCTAATCGCGATTAGTAGTGCACTAATCAGGTTTAATATTTAAACTGCATATAATTAATTATAAAAATACCAAATCCAATAAATATATATTTAAATGAATAAATCATTTTAATCTCCAATTATTTCATAAATATTGGTATATATTTATACCATTTTACGAAAACCTCAAATTCGCAAATCGGGTAGTTTTCGCGAAATATATTATTTTAATATTAAATTCCAAAAATAATATTTTATATTTTCTGAAATGTTACAATCTTCCCCCCTTAAATAAATTCTGTCCCCGAATTTAAATTTAAACCCCCAAATGCTAAAACATTTCAATAATCAGCTCAAATCAACGGGGCTCCGAAATCACGGAAGATATAGAAATACTACAGCGCATCAAGTGCGCTTGAAAACGAGTACGAAACTCAAAATCGAACTCCGTCAAGCGTCACGTAAATTATCGGATTTGCACGCATATCATCGGAGTTACAATGGAGATACAGATCTCGAAATCCACTACTGAAATCCAATATGCACTAGTCAAATACTATAATACGTGTATAGTACGCATACTTGAAAAATCTTCTAAAGTAGAATAAAACACATGCAAAATCTTTTCTGAATCGCCGTGTGATGCGTAGCTCACGGTACAAGTGACGGACGCTCATTTGTAAAGTAATAAATATACGTTCAAATATATTTTGCTCAAATATACGTTTCGCCCTTTTGAAATATTCCAAAAGATTTTTCTTTATAAGCGTCCGTGTCGCTCATGGACACGTAAGAAATAGCGAGACTATACCTCCTTTTTTAAAACCTCTTGGTAAACTTTTAATGCATGCAAAGTACTCAGATACTGTCCTCAGATCAGTCCTGTTCGGCTACTACATAATATAGTGCCCATCATGAAAATAAGGAGTTCAAGAGCAAAATCAGCCTAAAAAGGCGTATCCAACAATTACGTATGTCTGGTGCGTATGGAAATCAAATCCAAATACAAATGCCACAATATGCACAAAAGCAAAACTAAGTGCAACGGGTGTGCACGAAAGCATCTGTCCAGTGCAGCGGGTGTGCACGACAACAACATCTAGTGCATCTATAGTGCACGAAAATCTCAATCCAGTGCAACTAACAAGCACGAATGAAAATCCCAATCGAGTGCAACCGTTGTGCACAAAATCACATGTATATGTAATGCAATGAAAATGTCATGAGCGTAGCATAGAGTACATCGTACGTGAAAAGCTATCAAGTATACATATCTACGATATGTCCGAGTCGGTGAATCTATCAATCGGCATCCAGCCTCACAACATCACGTACGGTATAATCCATCGTACGGCATCCTCTAGTCAAGAGTATGGATCAATCATCAAGTAGAACCCATCATATACGGTATCCATCGTACGGCGGCATTAAACCATTAGGGATCCTATCAACCTATATGACATTGAGGGTACGGACCTAACGTCTCGTACGGCATATCGCTCATGATTCACCACATTATATATCTATATACCTATATCTCAGGTCACATCCGTATAAATCTCATATCGTGGGACCGGCAAAGGTATCAACTATATCATATCGACTCGCATCCATATAACGACATATCACACCAAGTCATCATATCACATCGTATACTCTTTTCATCACATTAATATCTCACATCAAGTCATCTTACATATACATTCTATCTTATAAATCTCATGTCATGCTACTCTAAATCTCATACTTATTCTCGTGCAGCTACATATCTATATGTCGTGATTTACCTTCACTTTTCATATCGTTATATATCAATCCGAGGCATCATTTCTATCATATCATGTCAAAGATTCATATCCCTATAGCATCCATCTCACATCTCGATATATATATTCAATCATTCATATCATCTCTAACTATCTTTCTAACCATATCCATAGTTTTCTAATATAGGTTTCTACAACTGTATCCTATAAATCGGTTTCCATTCATAATTTGCAGGGGTGCAATACGTTATCCACCCGACTTCCCCCGTAGATATTAATCTACTCACCCTTGTTCAGTCGTAGTCGATGTGCATACGAAGGTACCTACAATCAATACATAATCGTAATACCATTAAAATCAAGTCCGAAAAACCAATACGGCATACGGTACGCTCATAGGTTAGAACCCATGGCCTACGCATGCAAAAACAACCAAACAACCCTCGTCGTTGACGTACAAACATCCAACGACCGAATACAATATCAAATACCAAAACCCAAGTTTCAGAATCGCAAAACACGAAAACAGCAACCTAGGAATACCACTCACAAATTTCATCCTAGGCCAAACTAGGGAATTTTGCATATAGGGTTGCTCTAGATATCAGATAAGGAATCCATGGACCAAGCATCACCCAAATCTACCATGATCAGGCCGCAATTTGCGGCCTGGAGGAGTTTATTTGCGGCCAGGATATGGAAATAGGGCTCGGGTCTCAGGGGTAGATACATGGTTGCCTGCACGTCTCACTGTCAAGGGAACTTAATTTATAATAGTCTCGGGTCATCCCAGATTCCCATATACCCTCACAAACTGTCAATTAACCGATGTCGGAAAGTTCTAAATTCGTGTTTTGGTTCTAATCTTAGGTCTAGGCCAGTAAAAACATCATTAAGGTCTTACAAACTCTCACAACACTTCAATTTACCAATTACAAATCAAGTTTCCCACTAAACCCTAACTTGGAATTTCTAAGTTCACAAATCCACTCTTGAATCAAATTCTAAACTAAACTAGAATACACTAAACACCATAACTTAACTAAATGAAAAGAATATTACCTCATTTGGCAACTCAAGAAAAACCCTAGATGCCTAAAGTCTTCAAAATCTAAATTTGAAAGGTCCAATGGGTTTAGGATGAGGTGGGGATCATTTTTAATGAAGAGGGTGTAGGGTTTTAGTGAGAGAATTGAGATGAGTCATGAAGGTAGAGGAGGTGGAGCTTGAATATGAAGGAGGAGGTGAAGAAAATAATGGGGAGGAAGAATGATGCCCGCGCTCTCTCTCTCTCTCTTATTCTCACCCTCTCTCAAACATCACATGTCATACTCTCTCTCCAATAATTCTTTTTTCCTTTTCCCTTTTTCCTTTTCTCTTTTTGAACCCAAATATCAACAAAATACAATGAAACAATATTCAACAAAATGCAACATGTCATGGTGCACTAACCATGGGAAAATGTATAAATACGGATTTGTCCTAATCGCGATTAGTAGTGCACTAATCGGGTTTAATTTTTAAACTGCATATAATTAATTATAAAAATACCAAATCCAATAAATATATATTTAAATGAATAAATCATTTTAATCTCCAATTATTTCATAAATATTGGTATATATTTATACCATTTTACGAAAACCTCAAATTCGCAAATCGGGTAGTTTTCGCGAAATATATTATTTTAATATTAAATTCCAAAAATAATATTTTATATTTTCTGAAATATTACAATCTCCCTCCTTAAATAAATTCTGTCCCCGAATTTAAATTTAAACCCCCAAATGCTGAAATATTTCAATAATCAGCTCAAATCAACGGGGCTCCGAAATCACGGAAGATATAGAAATACTACAGCGCATCAAGTGCGCTTGAAAACGAGTACGAAACTCAAAATCGAACTCCGTCAAGCGTCACGTAAATCATCGGATTTGTACGCGTATCATAGGAGTTACAATGGAGATACAGATCTCGAAATCCACTACTGAAATCCACTATGCACTAGTCAAATACTATAATACGTGTATAATACGCATCTTTGAAAAATCTTCTAAAACAGAATAAAACACATGCAAAATCCTTTCTGAATCGCCGTGTGATGCGTAGCTCACGGCACAAGTGACGGACGCTCATTTGTAAAGTAATAAATATACGTTCATATATGTTTTGCTCAAATATACGTTTGGCCCTTTTGAAACATTCCAAAAGATTTTCATTTATATACGTTCGTGTCGCTCGCGGACACGTAAGAAATAGCGATACTATAGTTCCTTTTTGAAAACCTCTTGGTAAACTTTTAATGCATGCAAAGTACCCAGGTACCGTTCTCAGATCATTCCTGTTCGGCTACTATATAATATAGTGCCCATCATGAAAACAAGGTGCTCAAGAGCAAAATCAGCCTTTTACCTAAAAGGCGTATCCAACAATCACGTGCATCTGGTGTGCACGGAAATCAAATCCAAATACAAGTGCCACAATATGCACAAAAGCAAAACTAAGTGCAACGGGTGTGCACGAAAGCATCTGTCCAGTGCAGCGGGTGTGCACGATAACAACATCTAGTGCATCTATAGTGCACGAAAATCTCAATCCAGTGCAACTAACAAGCACGAATGAAAATCCCAATCGAGTGCATCCGGTGTGCATAAAATCATATGTATATGTAATGCAATGAAAATGTCATGAGCGTAGCATAGAGTACATCGCACGCGAAAAGCTATCAAGTATACGTATCTACGATATGTCCGAGTCGGTGAATCTATCAATCGGCATCCAGCCTCAAAATATCACGTACGGTATAATCTATCGTACGACATCCTCTAGTCAAGGGTATGGATTAATCATCAAGTAGAACTCATCACGTACGGTATCCATCGTACGGCGACATTAAACTATTAGGGATCCTATCAACCTATATGACATTGAGGGTACGGACCTAACGTCTCGTACATCATATCGCTTATGATTCACCACATTATATATCTATATACCTATATCTCAGGTCACATCCGTATAAATCTCATATCGTGGGACCGGCAAAGGTATCAACTATCTCATATCAACCCGCATCTATATAACGACATATCACACCAAGTCATCATATCACATCGTATACTCTTTTCATCACATTAATATCTCATATCAAGTCATCTTACATATACATTCTATCTTATAAATCTCATGTCATGCTACTCTAAATCTCATACTTATTCTCGTACAACTACATATCTATATGTCGTGATTCACCTTCACTTTTCATATCCTTATATATAAATCCGAGACATCATTTATATCATATCATGTCAAAGAGTCATATCCCTATAGCTTCCATCTCACATCTCGATATATATATTCAATCATTCATATCATCTCCAACTATCTTTCTAACCATATCCATAGTTTTCTAATATAGGTTTCTACAACAGTATCCTATAGATCGGTTTCCATTCATAATTTGCGGGGGTGCTATACGTCATCCACCCGACTTCCCCTGTAGATATTAATCTACTCACCTGCGGAACTCCTTGTTCAGTCATAGTCGATGTGCATGCGAAGGTACCTACAATCAATACACAATCGTAATACCATTAAAATCAAATCCGGAAAACCAATACGGCACACGGTACGCTCATAGGTTAGAACCTATGTCCTACGCATGCAAAAACAACCAAACAACCCTCGTCGTCGACGTACAAACATCCAACGACTCAATACAATATCAAATACCAAAACCCAAGTTTCAGAATCGCAAAACACGAAAACAACAACCTAGGAAAACCACTCCCAGATTTCACCCTAGGCCAAACTAGGGAATTTTGCATATAGGGTTGCTCTAGATATCAGATAAGGATTCCATGGAACAAACATCACCCAGATCTACCCTGATCAGGTTGCAATTTGCGGCCTGGAGGAGTTTATTTGCGGCCAGGATATGGAAATAGGGGCTCGGGTCTCAGGGGTAGATACATGGTTGCCTGCACGTCTCACTGTCAAGGGAACTTAATTTATAATAGTCTCGGGTCATCCCAGATTCCCATATACCCTCACAAACTGTCAATTAACCGATGTCGGACAGTTCTAAATTCGTGTTTTGGTTCTAATCTTAGGTCTAGGCCAGTAAAAACATCATTAAGGTCTTACAAACTCTCACAACACTTCAATTTACCAATTACTAATCAAGTTTCCCACTAAACCCTAACTTGGAATTTCTAAGTTCACAAATCCACACTTGAATCAAATTCTAAACTAAACTAGAATACACTAAACACCATAACTTAACTAAAGGAAAGAAATATTATATCATTTGGCAACTCAAGAAAAACCCTAGATGCCTAAAGTCTTCAAAATCCAAATTTGAAAGGTCCAATGGGTTTAGGATGAGGTGGGGATCATTTTTAATGAAGAGGGTGTAGGGTTTTAGTGAGGGGATTGAGATGGGTCATGAGGGTAGAGGAGGTGGAGCTTGAATATGAAGGAGAAGGTGAAGAAAATAATGGGGGAGGAAGAATGATGGCTGCCCTCTCTCTCTCTCTCTCTCTCTTATTCTCACCCTCTCTCAAATATCACATGTCATACTCTCTCTTCAATAATTCTTTTTTCCTTTTCCTTTTCTCTTTTTCAACCCAAATATCAACAAAATACAATGAAACAATATGCAACAAAATGCAACATGTCATAGTGCACTAACCATGGGAAAATGTAGAAACACGGATTTGGCCTAATCACGATTAGTAGTGCACTAATCGGGTTTAATATTTAAACTGTATATAATTAATTATAAAAATACCAAATCCAATAAATATATATTTAAATGAATAAATCATTTTAATCTCCAATTATTTCATAAAGATTGGTATATATTTATACCATTTTACGAAAACCTTAAATTCGCAAATCGGGTAGTTGTCGCGAAATATATTATTTTAATATTAAATTCCAAAAATAATATTTTATATTTTCTGAAATATTAAAATCTTCCCCCCTTAAATAAATTCTGTCCCCGAATTTAAATTTAAATCCCCAAATGCTAAAACATTTTAATAATCAGCTCAAATCAATGGGGCTCCGAAATCACGGAAGATATAGAAATACTACAGCGCATCAAGTGCGCTTGAAAACGAGTACGAAACTCAAAATCGAACTCCGTCAAGCGTCACGTAAATCATCGGATTTGCACGCGTATCATTGTTGCGCCACGGCAGCGCCTCGGCCGTCTATCCGAGGCCAAAATGCGGAATCAAAATTTTTCTTAACTTTAAACTGGCGCTACCGCGGACAATAAACCCGGATCGTAACCATTAACCGATACTAGCTAACAAGAGATAGGGTGAGAGATATACCGAGCGATCCGTGTCCTTCGGTCTTCTTGTCGTCGTGCCGATCTCCCGCGGAATCACCATTTATCGTCTTCTCGTCGGAAAGGGCACCACGTAGCCGGATTCTTTTACGGGCTCCCACCTCTGGACCGAGGCAACTCGGGCGCGAAGTTGGCTAGCCGACGCGTCCAAGGGTACTGTAGGTTTAGTGTAGAATGGTTGTCTCTTGGGGTGAAGTTGCCATGGATGTGGAGGAATGAGGATAAGGAAAAATGGTGCTTTTATTTTTCCTAGCAAGAAATGAGATGAGGGAAAAATGCCACATACCAAAATGAAACTCTCTCATTTTTTTCCTCTTTCTAATGTGGCCGGCCATGCTAAATATGGTGGAGGAAAAACAAAACCAAGAAGGGAGGTGAGTGTAGGAGAAGAAGAATGGTGACCACACCCCCAAGCCTCACATCAAACTCTCAAATCACATTCTAATCTCTTCTAATCACATTTATTGCACCATCATGAGAACAAGAAAAGCAAAGATACTTTATCAATCATAATGCCTCATAATGCAATAAACCCCTCCACAAAAAGTTATTTGCAAACTTGCAAATAACCCCTCCAACTAAAAAGTCCGGCCGGGAAGGAACAAAGGAAAACCGGCCAGGACGGAATGCAAACTGGCAACTCCAGAAAACTGGTCCCGTAATAAATTACAGGAAAAACCCCGATACTGTGCATACACACCCGCATCTGTATTCCCACTGAACACAAATGCAAAGAGACAAAACTACACTGTACTATACTAGGATCCGGCTTAAACCAAAGCCGGCTAGTAATATCAGTCCGATCCTGATCCGTGCAATACCGCACGTATCTGATCAAACCCTGCCATATATCTATACGGCCTCTAGTACAAACCGTCCGATCCTGATCCGTGCAATACCGCACGTATTTGATCGGACCCTGCCATATCTCCATACGGCCTCTACAGAGTTTCTCCCGAAACTTAAGTAACTGTAAGTGTGGTGGACTCTAAAGACCCGTCAATACTATGGCTGTGGATTTAACCACTAGCACGTCAGAGGTATAAGCCAATACGTGACGGGCCACCAGCTATTGACCAAAAGGGACGTCGATGAGCGAACTCATCCTGACACCCTACTGAGCCTGTCAGTGACAATATCCGTACAGTCCGGTCCGTTCGTCTATGAGTATCGCATGGCGGGCCTAGGGGGTTGGTAAAAGTCAGACCCCCAAAAGCGGTACAAGTCGTGTCGGAGTGTAGCCCAGAACACCTTGAGATACTACTGGAATACCTACCAGTAAATCTCCTGCCTCGGCCGAGGGCTTTGTGTAATGGCTCTCCTAGACACAGCGCGACCTCACCCCCAATACCGGGAGAGACGAACCCCTGCAGATCCGCTCACTGCCTCCATGTGGCTCGGGACTGTACCCAACTAAAACCTGTTTGCACGACTCCTTTGAGCCGTGGTAGGGTAGTAATCAAAGTACAGTGGGAACTCACACGAGACAAATGACGATCTCAGGTCGATGAACTAACCTGTACACATGTCACCAGGGAACTGCTATCTGACGTCAAGTATAAGACCAACTAGCATGTTCCCGGCGAGTCCTGTCCGGTGTACTCATAACCCAATGAGCACCTGTATACATCTTAGGTGAACCAACTGACACCAGTGGCTTGTGAGACCGGCCACCGCCCCTCGTCGGGGTCTCGACTGTATACACTAGTCTACTCTGGAGAATCGATGCCCTGTCTCGAAACTCCCACGACTAGGGACCTTTTAAGGATGTGCTTATAGACCACCAGCTCTCACGTATATGATCGCCATCATACTACTGGCAGTCAAGCAAGAATCCTAGGGGCTCTATCAGCGTGTAATAGCGACCTGTAAGGTCACCTGAAGCAGTACACGATGATAAAGGTAAACCAGATAGCATACTATCATCTCGAGTAAGACTGTCCTACCGGGATAGGTCCTCCCTCAATCATTGCAATCACGTGCCTGTGATCCAATAATTGACTCTGAGGGCACTATCTCCAACAATCATCGGAGTTATAATGGAGATACAGATCTCGAAATCCACTACTGAATTCTAATATGCACTAGTCAAATACTATAATACGTGTATAGTACGCATCCTTGAAAAATCTTCTAAAACAGAATAAAACACATGCAAAATCCTTTCTGAATCGCCGTGTGATGCGTAGCTCATGGCATAAGTGACGGACGCTCATTTGTAAAGTAATAAATATACGTTCATATATGTTTTGCTCAAATATACGTTCCGCCCTTTTGAAATATTCTAAAAGGTTTTCCTTTATAAACGTTCGTGTCGCTCGCGGACAAGTAAGGAATAGAAAGACTATAGCTCCTTTTTGAAAACCTCTTGGTAAACTTTTAATGCATGCAAAATACTCAGGTACTGTCCTCAGATCAGTCATATTCGGCTACTACATAATATAGTGCCTATCTTGAAAACAAGGTGCTCAAGAGCAAAATCAACCTAAAAAGGCGTATCCAACAATCACGTGCGTCTGGTGCGCACGGAAATCAAATCCAAATACAAGTGTCACAATATGCACAAAAGCAAAACTAAGTGCAACGGGTGTGCACGAAAGCATCTGTCCAGTGCAGCGGGTGTGCACGACAACAACATTTAGTGCATCTATAGTGCACGAAAATCTCAATCCAGTGCAACTAACAAGCACGAATGAAAATCCCAATCGAGTTCATCCGGTGTACACAAAATCATATCTCATATCATGCGCCCAACATGCGCGAAAATCCAAATCAAGTGCATTCATCATGCACAAATGAAATTTAAATCAAGTGCATCCGACATGTACGAATGAAATCTAAATCAAGTGCATCCGACATATACGAATGAAATCTAAATCAAGTGCATCCGACATGCACGAATGAAATCTAACTCAAGTGCATCCGATGCGCACGAAATCCAATACCAAGCGCCTAATATGAGCAAAAATCCAACCCAAGCGTGTCAGGTCCGTATAAATGCCCAGTGCGGTAAAGCGAACGAAAACGAACGTCAAGTGCAACGCGTAAAAAACATAAATATGGTAAAATAAATGCTCAAAGGTATAAATCAGGTGCAACCAATGTACGGAGTATAAATCTGATGCAACAAATGCACGAAATACCCATCTGGTGAAACAAATACACGAAATACGAATCTAGTGCAACAAATGCACAAAATACAAATCTAGTGCAACAAATGCACGAAATACAAATCCGGTGTATCAAATGCACGGCGTATAAATCTAGTGCAACAAATGCACAAAATACAAATCGGGTGCATCCAGTGCAAGAAATACAAATTCGGTGCAGCCAATGCACGAAGTCTCATCAACAACTCAAATGCGTATAAAAAGCAACACCGAGCGTACCAGGGTGTATAAAATCATAAACGTGTGCAACTGCGTGCACAAAACATGTATCAATGCACTGCAAGCATATGTGAGCTATACCGAGTGCAAAACTCAAATCAAGTGCGTACCATATGCACAAAATCAAATCAACTGTATGAAATCCATGTAATCATGAACACGTGCAGTCAAGGCACAAAACCGATCTCAAGTGCAATAAATATGCACAAATCATAAACCAACACAACGATGTATAAAACATATATCAAGTGCCATTACTATGCACAAAATGTAAATACCCAGTAGGTGCAGCCATGGTGGAAGAAAACAATATCATGAAACTCAATCATCAAAACTCAAATCCAAGCAATATAAGCATGATACTCGGATCACAAACGCAAATCGCAACAAATGAAATTGAGGTACACCTCCTACAATATCGAAAAAAATGTCGGTGCGCCCAAAACTGGCAGAGCAAGAACATCCGCTTGCCTCCTGCTCACGGTCTGGCGTCCTCCATCTCTGGGTCTTCATTTCTCTACGGATTACCAATCTCACAATCCATCGGCTCATCGGCCCGGTCAGGTGTACTAACGGAAACGATTCTGCTCTGACACCCTCTGGTCATCTCTCGGTCAATTTGCATGACCACTCGTAAAGCAACACATCACTGGCATCGGCTTCTGGCCCTCTGAATACACGTGACACAACTGATCCTCGGTGCAATCTTATCACAGCAGTGTCCTGGAAGGAACCTGCTCAAGGTCTCTTCCGATCTCGCCTATGCCGAACTTTACAGAGGCCGATACTCCTATATAATCTTTTCTCGTCTTCTGGACATCTGCGTTCTCAGCACAACATTTCCTCGGGAACTGGCCGTATCCCAATACCTCTGTATACTTATCCGATCTCTAATCTCAACGGGGAGTAACAACAGCTTGTTAACATCTCGCACGAACCTTTTGTTCCACTCGCCTTTATTATCGTCCACTTCGACGTCACGTCATGCTATCTGCGTACTGCAATTGTTCTCGGCTACAGTCAATCCGGAGTCTCTCATACGGACTCGAAATTACGAACTCGGTATCTTCATCACCTGTAGAAGATATCTAGCCGAACACGTCCTTGGGAACTCGTCCCAACCATCGGAGGAATCCTCTATACTAGTCCGTTCTCGATCAAATCACAACGCATCTGGGTGAGGTCCTCTATCCGAAACTGGTCAACTTACTGATCTCACATCGGATCATCCAACGATAAACGCTATCTCTGGATCGATCTACTCTAGATCTGAATACGATTCTCCACACTGGAAATCTTCAACTCAACCGAGCCTGCGTCGGCGCATCAAATCAGACGAATCATCTCAGTCGCTCAACTCAAGATAGACTAGCTATCCTCTATCGCATCTCTGCCTGAAAGCTCCAGCGATCTAAGCTCATGAGCTCTGGAAGCGACATCCCATCAATCTCAGCAACAGCTGGGTCATCCGTCTGCACGGTAGACGACATCACAAACTCTTAGGTAGGCTATACATCAACAGTCCTCTCACAATCTGGCAGCCTCTCACAATGGCCCGATCATCCGGTGCAAAACCGAACACTCGCCTTAAATGAGAGGTCACAACACAAACATTAAATCGATATGTTCCTATGTCACCAGAAAACACGATGTTCAATCCTCGTCCATGACAAGCTCGTCCTGACCGCATCACGAGCAGCAACTCAATCTGCGCTCAAACCATGGTGAAAGGAACCTCAAGCATGTATCGATGAAGATAGATCAAATGAATAAAAGGAATCAACAGATCCAGAATGGATACATGATTATAAGGAGGAACGGAATCAATGAGAGTATGATCATGGAAACGAATAAAATCAAGGATCTCAAATGGATGTATAATCATGGGGACGAAGAGAATCACAGATCTCAAAATATGTGCATCGTAAGGTTTCTTAAGTTGAGTATCGTATCGTAAATATGCCGCGGAACATACGTACGGTACGTCACTATACTCAAGCTACCTACTCTATCAATCAGGGCCAACCTATGTAACGAAAGTTCGGGTCTAATACCCCATTGTTCAAGTCTAAGTTCCGTAAGGTCAAGCCTAGGTTCGAAAGTATATATACGCCCTAGACTTCGCATAGTCATTTATAGACTCAAACCAAGGTTAAATCTAGCGCTCTGATACCAATTTTGTCACGACCCGAAATTTAGTTCGTGACCGGCACTTAAATCACGCAACGTCTAAAGGCGTAATGCAAATTAAGTAAGCCGAATCCCAGAAATCTAAACCTTTTAAAGAAAATAAAAGAGGTGAAGTTTTGAAATAAGGTATGATGAAATCAAATATTTTCATAAATGCATAAATAAAGGAACATGAAAAATGCAAGTGGGTTTACTAGTTGAAAAACATGTTTCGTCTTTTAAAAATTTGGGCAGCACCTCTTTTGTATATTTTGATCCAAAACCACAAATACATGATAATATAAAGGCATCCCCAAGCGAGAGCTAGCTCTTCGCCAATCGGCGGAATCACAACCACGCAAGACAGAATATATGTATACGAGGCCCAACGGCGAAGATCGGCACAAAAACAAAGAATACAGCAAGGCATCAACCCACCAAGCGAGCATATAACCCATCGCTCTAAGTCTCGCAACCACAAGTCTTGCTAAATCTTACACTTATACAATTACTAGTTTCTGATTGATAGAATTAACTAGATACAACAGGAATAATAATACAATAGTGGCACGTTCCAACATGTACCACCTACCAAAACAAAACACCCAAATGCAAGCTGTGTGCCAGCGATGCCGCTACTGATCTATGCGGTCAACTTGCAAGAACTGTGGCACAACGGGGGTGAGTTTCCAACTCGTTCGTAGAAAACATCATCAGGTAGAGATCGAAATAAACAACGATTCCTAGGTCAACTACATCATAAAGGTAATACTATGATATCTAGAGTGACCGTATCTGCCTATGTACCAACAATATAATCAACGCCTGTATGCGTATGGATAACATCTACGTGTCCATCTATGACACAACAACATCATGCATGTAAATATCATAAAAGCATATGCATGTAAATATGAGGATATCAATCCGTGTGTCCATCAACGACACATCAAAATCATGGAACCTGAGTGTCCAATATCGACACTCGATACATCATGAAACTCGTGTCCAACATCGACACGTAAATCCTCATATCTTGGGCTCCGTCAGTCCGGATCGGCCCACGGGCTCCGTCAGTCCAGATCGGCCCATATCATCTCTCGACTCTGGTCGGTATCCTCCGGATAACCGCCGAGTCCCTATACTATCACCGGTAGGTAGTAGTCCCTCTGCCAGGCTCATCGTCTACACCACGAAAATCATTTCTTGCCCCGGGGTACCATACCGGGTCCACCATGTACCCGCAGACGGTGCCTCCCGCTCCTCGAATCGGGTTTCACATGAATCTCAAAACCGAGAAAACACATAGTGGATGTCTCGAAATATCATATCAAGAGAAACTAGGTTTTTAAAACAATACATAATTTCCTTCGAAATTTAACCACGGTTCTCAAATCCAGAATCTCATGAAAACAGCAAATCTCAATACGTATAATCATAAAGCATAATGTATGCAAACATATAACAGAAATGTGAGCATATCAAGTATATCATGCGACATGGTATGGTGATGTGAACATAGCAAATATATCATGCAACATAGCATAATGATGTGGGCATAGCAATATATATCATAGCATGATGTAGCAATTCTACTGTGTATGTGACATAGCAATTATCGATGATGAAGGTGTGTGAGCCGGCAATCTGTGTAAGTGTAACATGCGCATCATCGATAATGATGTAGGTGTACTAGCATAGGTATATGTAATGCAATGAAAATGTCATGAGCGTAGCATAGAGTACATCGTACGCGAAAAGCTATCAAGTATACGTATCTACGACATGTCCGAGTCGGTGAATCTATGAATCGGCATCCAGCCTCACAACATTACGTACGGTATAATCCATCATACGGCATCCTCTAGTCAGGGTATGGATCAATCATCAAGTAGAACTCATCACGTACGGTATCCATCATACGACGGTATTAAACCATTAGGGATCCTATCAACCTATATGACATTGAGGGTACGGACCTAACGTCTCGTACGGCATATCGCTCATGATTCACCACTTTATATATCTATATACCTATATCTCAGGTCACATCCGTATAAATCCCATATCGTGGTACCGGCAAAGGTATCAACTATCTCATATCGACCCGCATCTATATAACGACATATCACACCAAGTCATCATATCACATCGTATACTCTTTTCATTACATTAATATCTCACATCAAGTCATCTTACATATACATTCTATCTTATAAATCTCATGTCATGCTACTGTAAATCTCATACTTATTCTCGTGTAACTACATATCTATATGTCGTGATCCACCTTCACTTTTCATATCCTTATATAGCAATCCGAGACATCATTTCAATCATATCATGTCAAATAGTCATATCCTTATAGCTTCCATCTCACATCTCGATATATATATATATATATATATATATATATATATATATATATATATTCAATCATTCATATCATCTCTAACTATCTTTCTAACCATATACATAGTTTTCTACAATTGTATCTTATAAATCGGTTTCCATTCATAATTTGCGGGGCTGCTATACGCCATCACCCGACTTCCCCCATAGATATTAATGTACTCACCTGCGGAACTCCTTGTTCAGTCGTAGTCGATGTGCATACGAAGGTACCTACAATCAATAAACAATCGTAATACCATTAAAATCAAGTCCGGAAAACCAATACGGCACACGGTACGCTCATAGGTTAGAACCTATGGCCTACGCATGCAAAAATAACCAAACAACCCTCGTCGTTGACGTACATCCAGCGACCCAATACAATATTAAATACCAAAACCCAAGTTTCAGAATCGCAAAACACGAAAACAGCAACCTAGGAAAACCACTCCCAGATTTCACCCTAGGCCAAACTAGGGAATTTTGCATATAGGGTTGCTCTAGATATCAGATAAGGAATCCATGGACCAAACATCACCCAAATCTACCCTGATCAGGCCGCAATTTGCGGCCTAGAGGAGTTTATTTGCGGCCAGGATATGGAAATAGGGGCTTGGGTCTCAGGGGTAGATACATGGTTGCCTGCACGTTTCACTGTCAAGAGAACTTAATTTATAATAGTCTCGGGTCATCCCAGATTCCCATATACCCTCACAAACTGTCAATTAACCGATGTCGGAAAGTTCTAAATTCGTGTTTTGGTTCTAATCTTAGGTCTAGGCCAGTAAAAACATCATTAAGGTCTTACAAACTCTCACAACACTTCAATTTACCAATTACAAATCGAGTTTACCACTAAACCCTAACTTGGAATTTCTAAGTTCACAAATCCACACTTGAATCAAATTCTAAACTAAACTAGAATACACTAAACACCATAACTTAACTAAATGAAAGGAATATTACCTCATTTGGCAACTCAAGAAAAACCCTAGATGCCTAAAGTCTTCAAAATCCAAATTTGAAAGGTCCAATGGGTTTAGGATGAGGTGGGAATCATTTTTAATGAAGAGGGTGTAGGGTTTTAGTGAGGGAATTGAGATGGGTCATGAGTGTAGAGGAGATGGAGCTTGAAGATGAAGGAGGAGGTGAAGAAAATAATGGGGGAGGAAGAATGATGGCTTCCCTCTCTCTCTCTCTCTTATTCTCACCCTCTTTCAAACATCACATGTCATACTTTCTGTCCAATAATTCTTTTTTCCTTTCCCCTTTTTCCTTTTCTCTTTTTGAACCCAAATATCAACAAAATACAATGAAACAACATGCAACAAAATGCAACATGTCATGGTGCACTAACCATGGGAAAATGTAGAAACACGGATAAAGCCTAATCGCGATTAGTAGTGCACTAATCAGGTTTAATATTTAAACTGCATATAATTAATTATAAAAATGCCAAATCCAATAAATATATATTTAAATGAATAAATCATTTTAATCTCCAATTATTTCATAAATATTGGTATATATTTATACCATTTTACGAAAACCTCAAATTCGCAAATTGGGTAGTTTTCGCGAAATATATTATTTTAATATTAAATTCCAAAAATATTATTTTATATTTTCTGAAATGTTACAATCTTCCCCCCTTAAATAAATTCGGTCCTCGAATTTAAATTTAAATCCCGAAATGCTAAAACATTTCAATAATCAGCTCAAATTAACGGGGCTCCGAAATCACGGAACATATAAAAATACTGTAGCTCATCAAGTGCGCTTGAAAACGAGTACGAAACTAAAAATCGAACTCCGTCAAGCGTCACGCAAATCATCGGATTTGCACGCATATCATCGTAGTTACAATGGAGATACAGATCTCGAAATCCACTACTGAAATTCAATATGCACTAGTCAAATATTATAATACGTGTATAATACGCATCCTTGAAAAATCTTCTAAAACAAAATAAAACACATGCAAAATCCTTTCTGAATCGCCATGTGATGCATAGCTCACGGTACAAGTGACAGACGCTCATTTATCAAGTAATAAATATACGTTCATATATGTTTTGCTCAAATATACGTTCCGCCCTTTTGAAATATCCCAAAAGGTTTTCCTTTATAAACGTTCGTGTCGCTCGCGGACACGTAAGAAATAGAGAGACTATAGCTCCTTTTTGAAAACCTCTTGGTAAACTTTTAATGCATGCAAAGTACTCAGGTACTGTCCTCAGATTAGTCATGTTCGGCTACTATATAATATAGTGCCCATCTATAGTACTTTGCATGCATTTTGTGCACACCGGATGCACTCGATTCGGATTTTCATTCGTACTTGTTTGTTCTGGATTGAGATTAGCAAAGAAGTACATAAAGGTAAGCATAAATCTAAAGTAAGATTTAAACCTTCAAGATGTACTATATTTGATACCCATGAACTCATGCAGGATATCGTGAGATTACATGGAGTACTGGTTTGTATCGTCTCCGATCATGATACCAGATTCCGATCGCAGTTTTGGCAGAGTCTGCAAGCTAGCGAGTATGAATTTCAGTATGTCTTATCATCCACAAACGGACAGACAGTCCGATCGAACAATTCAGATTCTAGAAGATATGCTAAGAGATTGTTTGTTAGACTTTGGAGGTTCGTGGGAAGAGCACCTACACCTTGTAGAGTTTTCATACGACAACGGCTATCAGACAAGCATTGAAATGACACCATTCGTAGCACTCTACGGACGGAAGTGTCATTCACCACTAAGTTGGGGCGACATCGGAGATCGTGAACTCCTTGGACCAGAGATGATCGTGGCAACTGTGGACATAGTTTGCACGATCAATGAAAAAATATGTATAGCCCAAGACCAACAGAAGCATTGGGCAGATGCTAAGCGCTGACATCTGAAGTTCTAACCTGGAGACCATGTTTTTCTGAAGATCTCTCCAAACCGGGGAGTGATCCGCTTTGGCAGAGGGGTAAGCTAAGTCCAAGATATATAGGACCGTTTAACATACTCGAACGAGTTGGAGAAGTGGCATACCGTTTAGCACTTCCACCATCATTAGAAGGAGTGCATAATTTGTTTTATATATCCTAGCTACGACGATATGTGAGAGACCCCAGCCGCATACTTGATCATTCCGAGCTCATAGTATAGACTGGCCTGACTTGCGAGCAACAACCAGTTGAGATCATGGACCAAAAGGTAAAGACACTGCGGAACAAGGAAGTAAACTTGGTCCGAGTGATATGGAGAAAGGATTCACCAGGAGAATCAACATGAGAACGAGAAGAAAACATGCGTGTAAGATACCCTTACCTCTTCGAAAATTAGTCCATATGTAATTGTAAATTTCGAGAACGAAATTTTTATAAGGAGGGTAGAATGTAACGACTCTGAATTTACCATACTGAATTTTCCATTTTAATGTACAGAAATGAGTTTACAGCCTGAGTTTGATTTATAAGTCAATTTTGTTAAATAATACCAAGAAACAACTTATAGCTCACTAGTAAAGCCTTGCACCGTTATGACGTAGCCTGTGTGTTCGAATCCCATCAGACACATTATTTTTTCTGAATTTTTCTTTTTAATGTTTGGAAGCCCAAAGGATTGCACGTGCAATATACAGGGAAATGAAAAGTTCAGAAAAATAAAAAAGGCACAAAATGGAGTAAACACAAAATAATACACGTGGTACAAATCTTGACACCCAAAACCCTAATTCTCCACTATAAATACCATCCCCTACCTTGGCTCAACACTATTCTGAAAACTATAACAAAATTCTCTCACAAAGTTCCTAAGTGTAAGTCGATGTCGCACACCCTGCGGGTTCGCGGGGAGGCAGAATATTTAAAAAACGATTTTTACAAAGCTCGCAACACCTACTTGAACTCCAGAATCGATACTAAACCCTAACTAGTAAACATGTATGAGGTTAACTACTCGAAAAGAAGTTTATACCTCACATTACATGTCCTTCGGGTCTTCTTGTCGCTGTCCTTCTCATCGTCATAGGCACCATGGATCATTTGGATCGGGCCTCCTCGTCGGGCCTCTCATGTCAAAGACGATCCACCCGAGAGTCTGTAAATCGAGCTCCCACCTCAAATCTGAAATAACTAAGGCACTTAGTTCGCTACACTTGATAACCTACATGATGTAGAGAATATAGATGGAATGGTTTGTCTCTCATAGCCTTAGGTTTCTCAACTCATAAGACATGAAAGGTTAGAGGTAGAAGAAGAACACTTGAGGAAAAAGCTGTTGAAGGTTTTGCATAGCAAAGAGAATGAGCTCTCATTGTCTCAAACTGAACCATACCCCTTTATCAATAGAATAACTCTAATTAGAAAGACAAATATGGTTCATTTTCAACTTGGTGAGTCATGGCTTGAAAATCCTCCATGTGTCACCAAGAGCCATGCTCCAATTTATGCAAAAATCCACCTCATTTCCTCTACCTCATAATGCAATAAACATTTAACCTAAAATGATAAATACCAAATATGAGGTGTCTTCTTCTAGAAGCATCTTTGAACAAATTAAAAAAATGCCCCTCATCCGTATATACATACCCGTGTCCGTATTCCAAAAAATACGAATACAAAAGAGACGAAAATAATCCATCAGTATAATACTAGGATCCGGCTTAAACCAAAGCCCACTAGTATTATCTGTCCGAATCATCATCCGTGCACAAGTATACGTACCTGATCGATCCCTGTCGTAAAACCATACGACCTCTACATCTTTTGCCCGATGCAGGGAAACCCTCTGTGTGGAACTCTAAAGACTCGACACTACGATGGCTGTGGGTTTAGCCACAAGCGGTACTAGCTGCACGTAACGGCTACCTAGGTATCTGTCGATAAGAAGGTCGTTGAGAAAAACTCATCCGAACTCCTACTGAGCTTGTCTGTGACAATCTCCATACAATCCGGTCTGCTCGTCTAAGAGTATCGTATATCGATCCTAAGGGGGCAGTAATCGTCAGACCCCTAATAGCGCAATAAGTTGTGTTGGAAAGTAGCCCAAAACACCCTGAGAAACTACTGGAGTACCTGCCAGTAAATCTTGTTTGCCTTGGCCAAGGACTTTGTGTAATGGTCTTCCGAACACAGCGTGATATCACCCCAATACCGGGAGAAACGGATCCTATCTAACCACCATTGCCTCCAAGTGCTTCGGGACTGCACCCAACTACTACCTGTTTGCACGACTCTTTTGAGCCGTAGTAGAGTAGTAATCAAAGAACAGTGGGAACACACTCGAGGCGAAGTATCAGTATCAAGTCGACGAGCTAAGCTGTACTCATGTCACTTGGGAACTGCTACCCGACGATAGGTATAATACCCACATGTAGTTCCCGACGAGTCGTGTCCAGTGTACTCATAACCCAATGAGCACCTGCATATTATCTCCAGTACGACGTACTAATGACTGTGGGACAGACCATCTCCCCTGCTGGGATGAGAAGTGTATACATTAGTCTACTCTGGAGTATCGATGCCCCCTCTCAATAATCCTACGACTAGAGACCTGTATAAGGATGTGCTTGTAGACTACCCAGACCCCACTAGTATGACTGCTATCACAATGCTAGTAATCAAGCAAAGATCCTAAGGGCTCTACCAATATGTATAAGCGATATGCTAAAAGAAACACATGCACATATTGAGGTAGAAACAAACCAGGTAGCATACTACCATTTCGAGCAAGACTGTTACTATATCCGTGTATATCTCAAGCTTCTATTAAGTAATATACAAAACCAGTATGATACAATAATGGCCTCTAGGGAATACATCACTAACAATCTCCTACTTGCACTAAGGCCATATATTGGTATATTGCAGACCTAAGATCTCGAATAGCCACTTGAACCGTGTCTGAGGGATGGCCTTGGTGAGTAGATCTGCAGTGTAGTTCTCTGAATCTACTCTCCTCACCTCGATCTCCCGGCGATCAACGATCTCCCTGATCATGTGGTACCGCCTCAAGATATGTCTGGATCTCTGATGGGACATGGGTTCCTTCTCTAAAGCTATAGCGCCGTTGTTGTCACAATACAAAGGTATAGGATCAACAATGGAAGGAACCATCTGAAGTTTGGTTAAGAACTTCCTCATCTAGACCGCCTCTTTTGCGGCGTCACAAGCAGCGATATACTCCGCATCCATCGTCGAGTCTGCAACGGTGTCTTGCTTAGAGCTCTTCCAACAGACCACCCCTCCATTGAGGGTAAAGACATAACCCGACATGGACTTGGAGTTATCGTTATCACTCTGGAAGCTGGAGTCAGCAAAGGCTTCGATTTGGAGGTCTTTTCCGCCATACACCAGGCACATCTCCTTAGTCCTTCTCAGGTACTAGAGAATTTTCTTTACTGCTATCCAGTGCATCTCCCCTGGGTTTGACTGATATCGGCTTACCACGCTGAGTGCGTAAGCAACATCTGGTCTGGTACACAACATCGAATACATTATAAAGCCTGCCGGAGAAGAGTAGGGTATAATCGATATGCGAGCCCTTTCCAAATCAATCTTGTGAGACATCTCTTTGGAGAGAGTGATTCCGTGATAAGCCGGTAGTCTACCGCGCTATGAATCTTCTATACTAAATCTTTTCAATATGGTGTTGATATACCTTGACTATGAAAGTCCCACCATCCTTTTTAATCTATCACGATAGATCTGGATCCCCAGAATGTAGTTGGCATCACCCAGGTCTTTCATGGAGAACCTTTGTGATAAGAATCCTTTGACTGATTGTAGTATAGGAATGTCATTTCCTATCAAGAGAATGTCATCCACGTACTCGACGAGGAATTCCACAGTACTCGCTACAATCTTACTATAAATGTATGGTTCATCTGGATTTTTGATAAAGTCGAATTCTTTGACCGTTTCATTAAAACAGAAGTTCCAACTCCGCAATGCCTGCTTTAGTCCATAAATGGACTTAAGCAACTTGCACACTTTTCCGCTGCTCCCACTCTGATTGAAATCCTCTGGCTGATCCATATAAACACACTCTTCCAAATGTCCATTTAGAAAAGCTGTCTATACGTCCATCTGCCAAATCTCATATCTTAGGAAGGCAGCAATGGCAAGAAGGATCCGAATGGATTTGAGCATAACCACTGGAGAAAAAGTTTCATCATAGTCCAAACCAGGTCTTTGACGAAAACCTTTTGCAATAAGTCTAGCCATATAGGTTTCAACCTGTCCATCTACACCAATCTTCTTTCTGAAGATCCATTTGCAGCCTACGGGTTTTCCCCCTTCTGGAGCAATGTTCAAAGTCCATACTTTGTTGGTGTACGTGGACTCCATCTCGGTCCGCATTGCATCCAGCCATTTTACCGAGTCTCTGCTCTGAATGGCTTGCTGGAAGCTAGTCGGCTCATCATCGTCGATGATGCAATCCTCTCGATCCCCGTCTACGAGAAAACCATAGTATCTCTCTGGCGGATGAGACTGCCTACTAGTTCTGCAGAGTGGCGCAGGGATGTCCTGTTCTTTCGAAACCTCTGGTTCTACCATACTTTCAGTAATAGTTTGTGGTTCTGGAATTTCTTCCAGTTCTATTGCGTTCCCACTAGTTTTTTTTTCAAAAATTGATTTTCTAAAAAGTGGGCATGATGAGAAACAAATTGATTTGGATTTTCTAATTAGAATTTTATATTAACCACAAACACATTTTGCAAAAACCTAGTTAACTAAATTCCTAATTTAAAACAATTTTAAATGAAAATTTTACAATTCAACAACCATGCAATATTTTCCAATTCTAAAAGTGTTAAACTAACTATTATAACCCTAAATAATTAACAAAAATCATAACTTGAATTTAAAAACCCTAACTTGAATTTTTTAAAAAAACATAGAATTAATTCATTAAATCTAATTAAGCATAAATGAACATCTAAAACAATAAATCAAAAGAAAGAAATTATACCTCCCAAAATATGAAATCCAAACAAGAAATGAGCCTCCAAAATGCATGCCTTCCATCTCCAAATTTCATATAAAATGAGCAAGGAATAAAGAGTATGAAATAAATAGGATTTTGTGGAATTTTAATGGAATTTTTGATGTATTTTTAATGAATTTTGAATAAAAATGAGGTGGTAAAAGGGGGGGCTGCCATGGGGGGTTTGTGGCCGGCCCTAGAGAGGTGAGGGAGAGAAAGAAGAGAGTGGGAAAAGTGTGTAGAAGTTTTAAGAGAAAGAACAACATTTAAGTCTTTTCATGGTTTATTTATTTATTTATTTATTTACTATAGCAACTCAAGAAAGCTCTAGAAAATAGGAAAAATTTGCAAATAAATTTTGCATGATACACACTAATTTCTAATATGCCATGGTTCATTTTTACAAATTAAAACCATTTAAATTTGTAATTTACACTAATTTAGTGTAAAAATAAAGCTTATGTTAATATTTAAAATAATTAATTTAGGAAAAATATTTTATTACGCTAAAAATTTTTAAGTGGCTAAATAAACACCATTTACTAGTAATTTCATGATTAAAATAGATATTTTAAAAATTATAATGAAAACAATCACGGTTTGGTTTTACGAAAAATACATTTTACTTTACCGAAAATCCTAAAATTCACTTAAACACTTTTATTCATTTAATTATTTATTTAATCATTTTTAACACGTTACAGTCATTAAACTAAACAACAGAGCCCCCCTTTTATTGCTCTCTTATTGGATCTGAACGATCCCGTTAAGTTGATCTTAGTCTAAAAACTAGACTAACGTATCCTTAACAAACGTTTAAGTCGATCTTAGGCTCAAATGAGGCTAACGTATCCTTAAACCCAAACCCCCAACCCAAATCTAAGATAATACGGATTTGGACTAGTCCATGCCCTACGGGCGACGACATAACTCAGTCTCCGTATACAATCCACGGGCAACAAAACACAAACAAACACACACGACACGAAGTGACCATCTGGAGAAGGAGAAAGTGGTTACCGCAATGCGGTAGCGTAATTAACTGCAGGGGCTTGCGCCTGCAGGGAAGAGCGTCCCCACAATCAAAAACCCCTCAAGCGAGGGGGAATCTGACAAAGTCTGCTACATCGGACGCATCCGTTCAAACCTTCGATGCATGGTGCCATAAATCAACTTGGCATCTTCGGAGAGGTGGACGGATAGCACCGATTAGCATCTGCCTCGAATTTCAGGCAAGACGCCCAGTCGCGCCGTCCTTCGAAGGGGAACAGATTCTGGCACGCCCGGTGGGACCTTTTTCTCTTTCCACTCCACACTTCGTGTGTCGTGATTCGCGAACCAATCGCGGTTCACTAATGGTTGCCCTTGGGTTTCAAGATACTAAGACTTGGCGTCTTGCTTATTGCAGAAAGCAAAGAATCGATGGCTTCTACTTCTGCGAAATGCTCCAACTGCTCGGACTGCAATTGCAACCAATGCTCTTCCTCGCCAGGAGGTATAGCCTACAGACCCCAAGCTGCTTCGCTATTCATAATGCCCGTGGAACAGGTCACTCGAGCCACCACAGGATTGTTTTTTGGGACCATGCTCCCGCCGACAAGCTTCACCGCTCCGGTGCTGACAAAGGAAGCTCCCAAGAAGTCGGTCTTTGATCATCTTACCCCTGCCGCGGACCCTCTCAACGGGTCGCCCAACACCAGCGCCTCGGTCTTCTCTAGATTGGGCCAAGACTCCTGTGGACCCACCATGGGGCCTACAATCCCAGAGAAGGCTGCTTCTAAGAAAGTGACCGGTCCTGCTCCCGAAATCGCCAAGGCGGCTTCCCCGGCCAAAAAGTCGGTCTTTACAAGGTTGACGGCTTCAGCCCCCGCTCCTGCTACCCAAAGGACATCGGTCTTTGACAGGCTAACACCAGCAACGACCCCTCACCTACACAGGGGGCAAGACGAAGCCATCCTCACCGCTGAACCAACGCCGTCCGCTCGACACGCTCGACGTCGCCACTGGCGCCGAGTAAGGAAGGCTGGGGGTAACTCCCCCTCTGGGCTAACTCCACCAACCCCAACGGCAGAAATTAATGCTGCCGTTCCAACTGGGAACAACTTCGAGATGCTAAATAAGGTGCGAAGGAATTCTCCTACTGCGGTGCTAAAGAGGTCTCCTCCTCCACTAAAAAAGGTTGCGGAAACAAAGCCAGAACAGCCCCGATCTCCTCAACGGCTGTCTTCCAAGATCTATAAGGTTTGGCGGTAGGCCCGAGACTCGATGATCGATCCAAACTTCTCCCGCCAGCACAAGAAGCTGAAAATCCAACAGGAAGCCAGTCACCAGGCTAAACCACGAAAGGCTGTTTGGGTGCCCACCTCAACGGCCCCCTCAACTTCCACTGCTCATAAAAGGAGGAAGCCAGAGAAGATCCCCCAGCCTGCAACGACAGCTAAAGGCACTAAGCCCGGACGCCCTAAGTCTGGGGGCATGATGGTCCATACCGTATACATGGCGTCAGGAAAGGAAGACAGCCATGCGTCTACAGGTCATAGGCCGCTTACACGGTCGGTGACCAAAGCTCAGGAGCAACAGCAAAAGCTCCAAGAAATGATGAATGCTATGGCCGCACTTACCGGGCCAAAAGAAAACCCAGAAACATCCTCAGACGAACGCCAGGAGGAAGAAACCGACGCCGAATTCCTTCGCCGAATATTGGAGAAGAAGGACAAAGAGGCTGCTGAACAAGCAGCCAACATACAGCGTATGGGCCTTCTCTTCCAAGATATGATAGGAATAATGATCCAACAGAACCCACCCGCTGAGGATCCCCCGATCGTCCTTGAAGACGACATGGGAGAAACGTCAAATCCACCACCGGCCCTCTCAACGGCCAAAGAGGAGACAATCTCTAAGGCTGATTTGGTCGACTATATAGCCCAGCAAATCTGGGTTCATCATGCGACTGAGGCAGCTGGTCAAGTCGTAAAAACGGGGCGGCCATATCCAAGCTGGTACGACCAAATCAGGTACCCGCCGGGTTACACAATTCCCAAGTTCCATGTTTACAAAGGGACCGGCAATCCCCACCAACATGTCGCCCAGTTCAGGGCCCTTTGCGGTAACACCGGCGGTGATGATAAACTGTTGCTTCGCCAGTTCGTGGGCAGCTTATCAGAAACAGCATTCGAATGGTATTCGGAACTCCCGAACGATTCTATCAAGACGTTCGCTGAAATGGAGTTGCTATTCACTCAGCGATTCGCAAGCGCCAGCGAACGCACTCCAATAACGGCATTGATTAACGCCAGGGTAAAACCAGGCGAAACTTGGGTCCAGTATGCTATACGCTGGCGGAATTTGTGGTCGAAATGCGAGCAACGCATTGAGGAAGCGCCTGCAGTGGGCATGTTCGTGGGAACCCTAGACCCTCACGCAACTATCTCCCAGTTTATGATGTTCTTTAAGCCAACCACATTCCAGGCTTTAATCGACAAGTTGGCTCAAATGGACCAGATGGGTCATAGACCACCTCCCCCGAAGTCGGAACCTCGGAATGACAAGGGTAAAGGAAGGGCAACCTTCGTCGCGAATGCCCAGCAGCAACCCAACGCCCCGAAGCTGGTGGATCAATTGGAAGAAAGATGCTGGTATTATAATGAGAAGATGAAGCATCCCTACTCGTTCCCACGAGATAAGACGAAACGGTTATTCGAGCTGGCAGTACGCAACAGACTTATAAACCTACCAAATCCAAGGCGACCGCCACAACCTACTGAGGTGAATAACCCTAACTATTGCCCTTATCATCAAACGGTAAGTCATCCGATTGAGGATTGCTTCGTCTTCAAAGGATGGATTGAAGATCAATACTTCCAGGAGAAGTTTGCACTGTCCGAAAAGTGGAAGGTGAACCAACCACAGCCGCATACTCCTAAGAAAGCAGATACACCGGGGGCAACCTGTTCCTTTATTGAAGAAGCTCCATGGGAGGTCGTGCTATCAACTAAAACCAAAAGAATGCTGAGGGACCTTCATGCGTGCCCTGCGATCGAATGGAAGGACCCGCTTGAACCTCAAATTATCGAAGGGATGTTGAAGCCGCGCCCAACTACGAAGACTCGTGGTGATGGCCCAAATACTCACGCCCAACCGTCAAAATCTTCGAAGAAAAAGAAGAAGAAATCCAAGAAGCTCGTGAAGCCTGGAGACGAGCGCACTAACTTGCAGAAGCAAATCGACGCGCTGGAAGAGTACAATCAAAAGGCGCGAACTCCTGTCACGCTGCAAGAGTTCCTCAGCCACATCTTTCAAGAGGAAGATGATGGAGAGAGCTCGTCGGATGAATCCGAGGGATATGTGGCGAGTTGTAATGTAATCTCCCACTCGTTTACCGACGATGAAAAAACTCCTGGCACTAAGAAACTGGGGACAGAGCCTGAACCAGAGCGTGTGTGGCCAACAGATGAAATGATCGACGCCTTTCTAGACGAGATTCGTCTAAAGAGTAAAGCGGATCAGGAGCGTGAGATGGCCGCATCGGAAGGAGCCAAATGCGGGCGACTGAACAAAAGAGTTGAAGTACTCCCACCAGATCGAAAGGAATCTAAGGCAGACAAGAAGATATTCAAGACGAGGGAAAGGTTTGCCAAAGCCATGTTAATGGGAATGAAGCTACCACCCTCGGAAGAAAACACGCTCAATGGGGCGGAGAGGCACCCTGATTATTGCGCATATCATTGGAAAATTTCACACCCCACGGAGGAGTGCGACGCCTTTAGGATATGGTGGCAAGGATATGTTGCTCATCGGCAACATTTTAAGCGCATGAAACGCAAGACTCGTCGGGAACGAAGAAGTACTGCCGACGGGCACAACAGAACCACTGACAACTGTTACATGGTTAACGCCGGAGGGTCACAAGTTCTCACCTTTGGGAGCGACTCTGATGAAGAAATGGCTCTGGGCCCTCTCTTTAAAGAATCCGTTTTAGGGAAAGTGGAGGAATCGGAGGCCTGCGAGAACATTCAGCTGCGCAATTGCACACTCCCAGAAAATAATCTCGGGCCCGCAAATAGAAAAGATAAGGGAAAGGAAAAGGTCACTGAGGATATCACTTTAGATGACCAAGTCATGAAAGAGCTGACTACCAAAGACCCTCCCAGGAAGGGTAAGGTGGACTACAGTATCCTGGCGCACCTAAGGAAGCTACCTTCTCAACTTAGCATTCTCGATGCCCTCCTATTATCAAAAGAAGCGCGAGATTCACTAATTAAGGCGTTATAAGAACCTGATCAATTCCAAGCCTTCCTCGCCACTGAAAGGATAAAGGATGAACTGGAGGAAGTGCATACGGCCGACATCACTTTCGGTGACGAAGACCTCCTTCTCAGGACGTGCGACCACAACCGTCCCCTATATGTCTCTGGATACTGCCATGATATCAAGATAGGAAAGATTGTCACGCCCCGCTTCCCAGAATACGCAAGATTGGGCACGTGACATAGCCAACCATGCTATCTGTGGGTAGGAAATATCCATCCACAGTCACATTACGGTTGTAGAGATATCAAGAACAAAATAATAAACTAATTTAATACATGTCCAAATCCATAATAACAAGAATCAATAAACAATAAGTGCGGAAGCAAATGATCCAATACAATAAATAAACAGTACGTCCCATAATGCGGGCTCACATCTGGAAATGAAATGAAATAAATAAACTAAGCCCTAAGGAACTCACAGTTCAGCCTGCTGGCTGAAGTGCTCCTGCTCGGTCGTCGACAGTGGTACGGAATCTGGGCCATGCAAAACCCAGATGTCAGCGCGTCATGTCATCAAGTATATAATATAAACATGGTAATAAACAATGCGGTATGAACATGAATAAAGCAGTACTAAGAAATAACAGAGCAGGGTAATGTGCAGTGGTGACTAAGCTGTCCTATCAGGTTTCTACTCTATAGTCTTTGAAATCAATTGATGAATCGTCGATGTAACTCAATAGTATCCCGTGCGTGCCCGGGACCACGGTCAAGGTTCTCGGGGCTGAATCCGAGATGTGCCGCTAAGCAGTAAATAGGTAGTAGGATGGATGAGTGATGTCAGCATCATCACTCCGGGGCAGGCCAAGCCCGTAGACTGATCAGAACAAGTATCGAACTGTTGAGTTACAAGTCGGTTTCACCTTTGATTTCCCCATACCCCCAAGTTATGTACGTCAGGTCAGGTATTCAGTAGTCCAGGATTAATGTCAACCCAGAATCGGGTAAAACAGGTATGTCTGGATAGACAGCAGGAATGGTCCATGAGGACCCCAAGTCAGGTTTATTGGCATTAGGCATGAGATCATGTAATAAGTCAGGTTGTAGTCCAATAGGTTGAGTCAGTATGTATAAGGTGTCATGTCCGGGTATCAGTACATGTGTCAGGTGTATCAAGATCGGGTCAATATGTAATGCAATCAAATGTACGCTTATAACAGGTATAGTAACGAATAAGGAACAACAGCAGGAACAGTAAATAACAATATTATTCCATGTAAACACAGTGATGCTTTGTATTCTCTTATTAACAGGTTCAAGCACCCTTGGGGTGCAATAATCACAGTGTAGCGCAATATTAATCACAGCAGGCAATAAAGATATAAGTGTGCGACTATTATCCTCTAAATAGTAAAATGATTAG
Organism: Agapanthus africanus; assembly: GCA_030015575.1. Lineage (NCBI taxonomy): Eukaryota > Viridiplantae > Streptophyta > Magnoliopsida > Asparagales > Amaryllidaceae > Agapanthus > Agapanthus africanus. The sequence goes on from CM057337.1 coordinate 979,908,609, forward strand.
CAGGTAGTTGTTATTAAGGTTACAGTGGCAAAATACGATTTAGGTGGCAGTATTATAATGTACATCATATTTCGTCCAATGAGACAAGTAGCAATACTTAGTTAATATAGCAAGTTTGTGAGTCAAACATTTAATTAGTTTAACGTAGCATGTAGCAAGAAATCTTGCCTCGACGGTTTCGCAAACCGGAAAGCACAGATGCAATGTCGGCAGAAAACACGAGACGGGTGCACGGGCCACGGATCGAGTCCCAACAGCGAACAGCGGGACCACACGGACCAGGGTACTTCGCTGGAGCGTCGGGTCCAAACGACGGCATGGTCGGAATCCGGCAAAAGTCATCGGCAACGAAGTCAGCAACACGATATACGTAATAAGATCAGCGGGGGGGTTTAACATGAATGGAAAGCTAAAAGGATGCTTACAGGGAAGAACCAGGGCAACCACGACGGGTTCGATGGCGAGGGGCGCCGGCGGCGAACATGGAACGCGGCTGCAGTGCTGGAGGCGGCTGGGTCGGGTCGTGCTGTGAGTAGGGAGGAGGTAGAGGCCTGGTTTGGGTTGCAGGGGAGAGGAAATGGTCGGCGGTGGCGCAGGCAACGACGACGAGGGTCGACGGGGCTTCTCCGGCGAACTAGAGGGTTAAGCGATGGGGTTAGGCTCGGGTTCTGATGTAGCGCCGGCGAGGGAAGGAGGAGGGAGGTCGGGGCTGATGCGCAGGTGACGAGGAGGACGAGCGGGGGCCGACGAGGAAGTGGGGTCGCCGGCGGTGGCGGTGCAGGTGACGGTGGCGTTGGCTGCAGCGCTGGAAAGAGAACGGAGGAAGGAGGGGTGCGCGGTCGAGGTTGCGGAGGCAGGGTGATGGCGGTGGTGGTCTCGTCGGCGCGGTGACTGCGGCGGCGACGGCGACGGGATGGCTAGGGTTAGGGTTTCACGTGGGGTTCGTCGTGGGGTTTCTCGTGAAGAAGATGGCGAGGGACATGGGTTTAAAAGATAGAGGGAGAGAGAAATTGTTAGAGAGAGAGAGAAAAAGATTTGAGGGAGATAGAGAGAGGTTGAGAGGCGGAGAGAGAGATAGAGAGAGAAGTTGTTAGAGAGAGAGAGAGAAAGAGATTAGAGAGAGACGGAGAGAGACGGAGAGAGATAGAGAGGGAAAGGGGGCCCACGAGGGAATTAACTCCCTCGTGATTGGCTGAAACTTTTTAAAAGGGAAAATTTAAAAGATTTTAAACGTTAGAAATATATATTTCAGTTTCACAATATTTTATTAAATGGGCCTTTTTGGCGCTAAATGAAATATTTCCAAATCACGCCCGGGTTGCGCCCAAACGTTCCAAATTCAAATTATAGAATTTTAAGCGAGTTCCAAATTTTGAAAAGAGGTGTTTAATGATTAAAATGCATGCCCCCAAGTCGGACACTTGTACGCGCGCGTAGACGTCCAAACTTGCCCGTTTCGCCGAACGGGACGAAATCTCGACGCGCGGACGCTACCACGCGACTAGTGGCGACGAGTAGGCCAACATGGATATTTTTAATTTCATTTTAGGTGTTAAAATTTGTTATGTGCCAAAATGACTTAACCGGTTAAAATTTAGCAATAAGCACCAAACCATTAGGATAATCGAAATGAGCAATGTATAACACTCAACTAGAACCAGAAATAGTATTATTGGGCTCGGGTGTTACATCATACCCAACTACAAAAAGAATTTCGTCCTCGAAATTCCGAGAATACAAGATAGCTAACTATAGGAAAAGGTGAGAAAATTTCTGCCGGATCTCGTCTTCTCGCTCCCAAGTGGTTTCTCCATGCAATCGATTTCCCCAAGAAACTAACACAAGAGGGATAACCTTGTTCTTAAGAACTTTTTCTCTTCGATCCACGATTTCAATCGGTCGCTCCTCAAAAGTCAAGTCTTCTCGTACTGTTAGTTCCGAATGATCCAAAACGTGTGTTTCATCTCGAACATACCTTCGTAGTTGAGATACGTGAAACACATCGTGCACATTTGCCAAGGACTGCGGTAACGCCAAACGATACGCTACCTCACCAATACGCTCCACGATCTCAAGGGTCCAATGAATCGAGGACTAAGCTCTCTTCGACTTCCAAAACGAATCACCCCTCTCGTCGGTGATATCTTCAGGAATACCAGATCACCCACGGCGAACTCTAGAGGTCTCCTTGACGTGTCTGCCCAACTTTTCTGTCTGTCTTGAGCTGCCTTCATATGCTTTCTGATTGTATTCACCTTCTCGACTGTCTGTACCACCAAATCTGGTCCTAATAATCTTCGTTCACCAACGTCGTCCCAACAAACGGGTGAACGGCACTTACGACCATACAATGCTTCAAACGGAGCCATCTGAATAGTCGCTTGGAAGCTATTGTTGTACGAAAACTCCACCAGGTGTAGATGATCCTCCCAAGAACCTTTGAAGTCCAACATGCACGCCCTTAACATATCTTCAAGGGTCTGGATCGTTCCTTCCGATTGTCCATCAGTCTGAGGATGATAAGTTGTGCTAAACTTCAATCGAGTCCCCAAACTCTCTTGTAAACTCCTCCAAAAGTGCGACAAGAACCGAGTGTCCCGATCGGACACGATGCTTACCGGTACTCTATGCAGTCTTACAATCTCCTGCATGTACCGCTCTGCCAAAGTCTCTGTCGATTGACCAACCCGAAAAGGAATAAAGTGAGCCGCCTTGGTCAACCGATCGACAATCACCCATACCGCATTGTTGCCCCTTGGACTCCGCGGTAAAGCCGTCACGAAATCCATGGTTATATGTTCACACTTCCACTGAGGAATCGGAAGTGGTTGTAACAAACCAGTAACCCGTTGGTGTTCGGCCTTGACTTGCTGACACATCAAGCACTTAGCCACGAAGCGAGCAATCTCCCGTTTCATACCTTCCCACCAGAAGTGCTGTCGAATATCTCGGTACATCTTTGTCCCTCCTGGATGTACAGAGTAAGCTGAACTGTGTGCCTCCTTCATAAGCTCTTCACGCACATCCCCTTTTGGCACACACACACGGCTACCATATCTCAACGAACCATCTTCGTGGATTAGTAAATCGGTTCGTAGTCCGGCTTCAACCTGCACTCGAAACTTTTGTAGCCTAGGGTCCTGCGATTGTGCTGCTTTAATCTTCTCAACTAAGGACGACTGTACTTGTAACTGCATCGACTGTCCCATAGCATGTGGTAGCACAACCTCCAAGTCACATCTCTGAAAACCCGCAATGATCTCCCTTTGTGCGGTCAATACCTGAATTGCTGGTAACCGACTTAGCGCATCCGGCACGACGTTAACTTTTCCCGGATGGTACTTAAGATCAAGTTCATAGTCGGCCATCAGCTCCAACCATCTGCGTTGCCTCATGTTCAACTCCTTCTGAGTGAATACTTACTTCAAACTCTTGTGATCTGTAAAGACTTCGACTCTCTCGCCCAAAAGGTAGTGTCTCCAAATCTTCAGGGCGAAGATCACGGCTGCAAGCTCCAAGTCATGAGTCGGATAATTCTTCTCATGAGTCTTCAGTTGTCTTGATGCGTAAGCGACGACCTTCCCATTCTGCATCAAAACACATCCCAATCCTTTTCTAGATGCGTCGCTGTGAATCACCAGTCCTCCTGAATTATCCGGTACAGTTAGGATAGGGGCGGTTATCAACTTCTGTTTCAACGTCTCGAAGGCCAATGCACATCCATCCGTCCAAACAAACGGTACCTCCTTGCGCGTGAGCTTGGTTAACGGCTCAGCTAAACGAGCGAAGTTTTCCACAAATCTTCTGTAGTATCCGGCGAGTCCAAGAAAACTTCTTATCTCCGCAACATTCTTGGAATAGGCCAATCTCGAACGGCTGCAATCTTTTCGGGATTGACGGCGATTCCATCGCCCGACACGACATGCCCCAGAAACTTCACTTCTTCCAGCCAGAACTCGCACCTACTCATCTTCGCGAATAATTTCTCCCGTCTCAGCGTCTGCAGTGCGATCCTTAAATGCTCAGCATGCTCCTCCGGACTCTTCGAGTACACCAGAATATCGTCAATGAATACCACAATAAACTGGTCCAAGAATGGTGAAAAGACCCGGTTCATCAAATCCATGAATATTGCCGGCGCATTCGTCACTCCGAAGGGCATCACTAGATACTCAAAATGCCCATATCGAGTTCGAAACGCCGTCTTGCAAATGTCTTCTGCTTTCACTCGGACCTGATGATATCCTGATCGCAAGTCCAGTTTCGAGAATACCCTCGCGCCACTAAGCTGCTCAAAAAGTTCTCCAATGCGAGGGATCGGGTACTTGTTCTTAATAGTCACCCGGTTCAATTCTCGATAATCAATGCACATCCTTCTCGTGCCATCCTTCTTCTTTACTAAAAGAACTGGAGCTCCCCAAGGTGAGTTGTTGCTTCGAATCCATCCCTTCTCGAGTAATTCACCAACTTGTTTCTTAACTTCTTCCAATTCCACCGGTGCCATCGGATAATAAGATTTTGATACTGGCGCTGCACCAGGAATAAGTCAATCGCAAACTCTACTTCTCGCTTCGGCGGTAAGCCTGATATATCTTCAAACACATCCATAAAGTCGCGAACTACTGCCGTCTCTTCCTTACTATCAACTTCCATAGTCGCAAGAACACTGTTTGTCGGCCTAGCCCTAAACTCGACTGGCCCGACAGAGCTGCTTCCTCCAGTGAAAGTAAACTCAGGGTGTCCGGGAGTCTGGAAAATTACTTTCCTTGCCCTACAATCAATGTGTGCGTGGAAAGTGCCAAAAATCCATTCCCAAGACTACTTCATAACTGCCCGTATCTATCACCAAGAAATCTGCAAAGAGCTCCCGTCCGCAAACAACAACTGTACAATCTCTACACTCCTTACTAGCTATGATTGTCCCATTCCCAGTGTGTATGTCCCAAAAACTAGACAGGGTCGTGCAGGTAATCGAGTGTATAGTTATAAATTTGGATGACATAAGACAGTGGGATGCCCCGAAATTAAATAATGCCAATGCGGGAAAACCATGAACGAGTAAATTACCTGAAACCCCTTCTCTTGATGCCTTAGCTTCTTCAACTGTCAACGTGAAAGCTCGAGCCTGAATAGATCCTTGAGTCAACTGTCTCTGCCCTTGGAACGGTCTCGGCGGAGGCTTCTGAATATCATCCCTTGTACGAAGCTTCGACGGACAAGCACTAACGGCGTGATCTGCCTCTCCACATCTAAAACAGAGTCCCAGCCTCTTACGACACTCCTTTGGCACATGTCCGGGTACATGGCAGTAGTTACAAATCACGCTCCCTTTCCGATCACCCACACTTTTTTTCTTCATCGGTGCTACGCTGCGCCTGTTCACCGGAATACTACTACGTACAGACGTTTGGTTCAGTGCAGATGCCGGTTCCAGCTCGGTCTGTTCCTTTAGATTCTCCAGCAATCCCCTTATCACTCTACGCCTGGCGGCTATGACCGCACGTCTTTGGTCCATCTTCAAATTCTTACCGGCCATATTCCTGGAAATCAAAGTACCCAACATTAGCTTGGTGATAGATTCTGAGTATAGATCAAGGCTAGAACTCCAAGATACTTAAATAGAGTACTGCATTGTAGCTATGCCGCGGTATCATAGCCCCAATTACTTAACTCCACCCAAGTCGCCTAAGTCCTAGAGATAACAAGAAGTTAGGTTTTCGAGTTGACAATGCAAAGTAAGTTCGCATGTCGACATGATCCGGAAAAATGATTCAAGGACGGTAAAACGGTCAAGGTGGCAGGACATGTTTCCTAAACACGGGTATCTGATTCGTGTATTGGGTACAATACCCAACTACAAAAGAATCAACCCGACTATCCTATGGCTCTGATACCAAAAAACCATGTCACGCCCCGCTTCCCAGAATACGCAAGATTGGGCACGTGACATAGCCAACCATGCTTACCTGTGGGTAGGAAATATCCATCCACAGTCATATTACGGTTGTAGAGATATCAAGAACAAAATAATAAACTAATCTAATACATGTCCAAATCCATAATAACAAGAATCAATAAACAATAAGTGCGGAAGCAAATGATCCAATACAATAAATAAACAGTACGTCCCATAATGCGGGCTCACATCTGGAAATGAAATGAAATAAATAAACTAAGCCCTAAGGAACTCACAGTTCAGCCTGCTGGCTGAAGTGCTCCTGCTCGGTCGTCGACAGTGGTACGGAATCTGGGCCATGCAAAACCCAGACGTCAGCGCGTCATGTCATCAAGTATATAATATAAACATGGTAATAAACAATGCGGTATGAACATGAATAAAGCAGTACTAAGAAATAACAGAGCAGGGTAATGTGCAGTGGTGACTAAGCTGTCCTATCAGGTTTCTACTCTATAGTCTTTGAAATCAATTGATGAATCGTCGATGTAACTCAATAGTATCCCGTGCGTGCCCGGGACCACGGTCAAGGTTCTCGGGGCTGAATCCGAGACGTGCCGCTAAGCAGTAAATAGGTAGTAGGATGGATGAGTGATGTCAGCATCATCACTCCGGGGCAGGCCAAGCCCGTAGACTGATCAGAACAAGTATCGAACTGTTGAGTTACAAGTCGGTTTCACCTTTGATTTCCCCATACCCCCAAGTTATGTACGTCAGGTCAGGTATTCAGTAGTCCAGGATTAATGTCAACCCAGAATCGGGTAAAACAGGTATGTCTGGATAGACAGCAGGAATGGTCCATGAGGACCCCAAGTCAGGTTTATTGGCATTAGGCATGAGATCATGTAATAAGTCAGGTTGTAGTCCAATAGGTTGAGTCAGTATGTATAGGGTGTCATGTCCGGGTATCAGTACATGTGTCAGGTGTATCAAGATCGGGTCAATATGTAATGCAATCAAATGTACGCTTATAACAGGTATAGTAACGAATAAGGAACAACAGCAGGAACAGTAAATAACAATATTATTCCATGTAAACACAGTGATACTTTGTATTCTCTTATTAACAGGTTCAAGCACCCTTGGGGTGCAATAATCACAGTGTAGCACAATATTAATCACAGCAGGCAATAAAGATATAAGTGTGCGACTATTATCCTCTAAATAGTAAAATGATTAGCAGGTAGTTGTTATTAAGGTTACAGTGGCAAAATACGATTTAGGTGGCAGTATTATAATGTACATCATATTTCGTCCAATGAGACAAGTAGCAATACTTAGTTAATATAGCAAGTTTGTGAGTCAAACATTTAATTAGTTTAACGTAGCATGTAGCAAGAAATCTTGCCTCGACGGTTTCGCAAACCGGAAAGCACGGATGCAATGTCGGCAGAAAACACGAGACGGGTGCACGGGCCACGGATCGAGTCCCAACAGCGAACAGCGGGACCACACGGACCAGGGTACTTTGCTGGAGCGTCGGGTCTAAACGACGGCACGGTCGGAATCCGGCAAAAGTCATCGGCAACGAAGTTAGCAACACGATATACGTAATAAGATCAGCGGGGGGTTTAACATGAATGGAAAGCTAAAAGGATGCTTACAGGGAAGAACCAGGGCAACCACGACGGGTTCGACGGCGAGGGGCGCCGGTGGCGAACAGGGAACGCGGCTGCAGTGCTGGAGGCGGCTGGGTCGGGTCGTGCTGTGAGTAGGGGGGAGGTAGAGGCCTGGTTTGGGTTGCAGGGGAGAGGAAATGGTCGGCGGTGGCGCAGGCAACGACGACGAGGGTCGACGGGGCTTCTCCGGCGAACTAGAGGGTTAAGCGATGGGGTTGGGCTCGGGTTCTGATGTAGCGCCGGCGAGGGAAGGAGGAGGGAGGTCGGGGCTGATGCGCAGGTGACGAGGAGGACGAGCGGGGGCCGACGAGGAAGTGGGGTCGCCGGCGGTGGCGGTGCAGGTGACGGTGGCGTTGGCTGCAGCGCTGGAAAGAGAACGGAGGAAGGAAGGGTGCGCGGTCGAGGTTGCGGAGGCAGGGTGATGGCGGTGGTGGTCTCGTCGGCGCGGTGACTGCGGCGACGATGGCGACGGGATGGCTAGGGTTAGGGTTTCACGTGGGGTTCGTCGTGGGGTTTCTCGTGAAGAAGATGGCGAGGGACATGGGTTTAAAAGATAGAGGGAGAGAGAAATTGTTAGAGAGAGAGAGAAAAAGATTTGAGGGAGATAGAGAGAGGTTGAGAGGCGGAGAGAGAGATAGAGAGAGAGAGAAAGAGAATAGAGAGAGACAGAGAGAGACGGAGAGAGATAGAGAGGGAAAGGGGGCCCACGAGGGAATTAACTCCCTCGTGATTGGCTGAAACTTTTTAAAAGGGAAAATTTAAAAGATTTTAAACGTTAGAAATATATATTTCAGTTTCACAATATTTTATTAAATGGGCCTTTTTGGCGCTAAATGAAACATTTCCAAATCGCGCCCGGGTTGCGCCCAAACGTTCCAAATTCAAATTATAGGATTTTAAGCGAGTTCCAAATTTTGAAAAGAGGTGTTTAATGATTAAAATGCATGCCCCCAAGTCGGACACTTGTACGCGCGCGTAGACGTCTAAACTTGCCCGTTTCGCCGAACGGGACGAAATCTCGACGCGCGGACGCTACCACGCGACTAGTGGCGACGAGTAGGCCAACATGGATATTTTTAATTTCATTTTAGGTGTTAAAATTTGTTATGTGCCAAAATGACTTAACCGGTTAAAATTTAGCAATAAGCACCAAACCATTAGGATAATCGAAATGAGCAATGTATAACACTCAACTAGAACCAGAAATAGTATTATTGGGCTCGGGTGTTACAAAGATTCTGGTGGATAATGGATCCTCCGTCAATATCCTTAACATTCGGGTGTTAAAGGAAATTTGCATGAGTGTGCAACACCTCGCTCGTGACAAAATTACCATCTCCGGTTTCGATTCACAATCGTCACGGACTCTCGGATCTGTAATACTAACACTACGCTTCGGACTGCTTGTCACGGACATCAAATTCCATGTCATTGATGCCAAGACCTGCTACAACGCCTTGCTCGGTCGCCCTTGGTTACACGAGTACAACATCATCCCTTCTACACAACATCAGTGTATGAAGTACTTTAAGGATGGTTTCGAGTATACCGTAACAGGTGAGCTGAACCCATTTTCTGTGAACGAAGTCCGCAAATACGAAGATGCGAAGTACTTTTTGCCAGATTTCGAGGATACAGAAAGGTGTCGCAAGCCGGAGAACAAAGCCGCCGCCACCATCCCTGTTTTCGGGAGCGACACCGAAGAAGAAGAAGAGATAGTTTATGCTGGGCCATCTCAACGCAACAACCCGGGGACGTCCGCCCCCATGTTGGTCTTCGGAAGTGACTCGGAAGATGAGGTTAATGCCGTGTTCTCCAATCGACCGTCAATACAAGCACCCCCTAGCGATGATCAGAGTTTGCAAATCACCATGGTGCCGCGAGAACACTACAAGGATCTCGACACACTTCAAGCTTACAATGTGCAGGACCTGCAAACGTTTTACGTCCCTCCCAGGCAAAAGGGTGAGAAAGTGATCCTATTCTACCGATCCTCAGAGTCGAAAGTAGAGAAAGAGATCCGGCATGGCGCGGATGCTACACTCGACAGGCTCCAACCCATCCATTTGCCCAGATACTACACAAATGGACTAAAGAGGCTATTGAAGCGCCAAGGAGTACCCTTAAAACAGACTGTTCGACAAGCTCGATTCTACAACAGGATTTGGGATATCCCTGGGACTCAACGCAAATTGCCCAACGGGAAAATGGAAACATTTAGGCTTAGATACGGGAGAGCCGGAAAACGGGAATGGGCCCACAGTAGCTACGCCATATATACCTTTGATGAAGAAGAGGACGCCCTGTCAGGAAATGCCAACCCCTCATCAAAACTAGATCCCGCGATTGAAGAGCCGAGTCCGTCATTTGAAGAACGAATGGACAAGCTTATCAGGAAAGTGGGTCAAAAAGCTCGGGAAGACCACAACCGCGAGATGGCCATCTACGAGAAAGCCAGGACGCAACGTTTGTTTCAACAGGCTGCAAAAGACGAAGATGCTCATCCCTGTCAACCCGTTGTACGAAAGGCCCGACGCAGAGGCAGAAATAAATCAAGAAGCGGAAAGAGGAGCCGACAACAACGACGCAGGATTAGAGAGTCGTGTGATCGGGCGTTGCGTAGTCTGGATTTGTCCCTCATGAAGAAGATGAGTCAAGCGTATTCCTTCCCTCGAGACAAGACGGAGAGGTTACTCGAGCTCGCTATAAAACATCAAATGATCGCGCTTCCAGAGTCTAGACACCCTGAGCAAGCTAACAAGGCTTCTCATCTGAGCTATTGCTCTTATCACCGAGCCATAGGATATCCTACCGAAGACTGCTTCACCTTCAAGAACTGGGTCGAGGACCAGTACCAACATGGCAAATTCGCTTTATCCGATGGCTGGAGGGTAACGCCGCCACAAAAGCACGAACCCAAAGCCGCAAAAGCAGAACCAGATCCACCTCAGTCCTGGAAGCGGATTCGCACCTGTTACCCGATTACGATATTAAAAGAAGAGCCCAAGAACATGGATGACCTTCTCTAGTGCTTTGAGAACAGCAATGATGAGGTGATCTCAGAATTTCCGCCAGCTCCGAAAGAACTGGAAGATGGCATACATACTACTGCAGATAACCTCAAGAAGATTGAGTTGGGATCGGCAGATGATCCGCGACCGACATTTGTCAGTGAGCTGCTATCTGAAGAAAGGGTGGCTGCGTTAAAGAACGTGCTTCTACAGCATAAAGACTGCTTCGCGTGGAACTATTCCGAGATGCCAGGATTAGATCCGGAGATTGCTGTGCATAAATTAGCAATATCCCCAGATATCAAGCCAGTCAAGCAGGCGCCGAGAATGATGCGGCTCGAGCTTGAGATGAGCATCAACGCCGAAGTCAAGAAGCTGATCGATTCTGGATTTATCCAAGAAGTCCAATATCCTGACTGGATCGCCAACATCGTCCCGGTAATGAAGAAAAATGGGACGGTGCGCATATGCGTGGATTTCAGGGATCTCAATAAAGCCTGCCCGAAGGACGATTTCCCAGTACCGGTAACCGAGCTAATGATAGATAACACGTCCACTCACGAGGTTTTCTCCTTTATGGACGGTTCATCAGGGTACAATCAGATAAAGATGCATCCCGAAGACCATAAGCACACCGCTTTTCGGACCCCTTTGGGTATATTCTGCTACAAGGTTATACCCTTTGGTCTCAAGAACGCCGGTGCTACCTATCAAAGGGCCATGACAAAGATCTTCGATGATCTCATACATGACATCGTCGAGTGCTATATTGATGACCTCGTAGTGAAGAGCATATCATACGAAGAGCATTTAGAGCATCTGAAAACTGTATTTCAACGCCTTCGGCAATATAATTTGAAGATGAATCCCCTCAAATGCGCGTTCGGAGTCTCCTCGGGTAAATTCCTGGGATTCATCATCCGACACCGAGGTATCGAAATAGATCCATCTAAGATCAAGGCGATGATGGAAATGCCTCCGCCAAGAACCCTCAAACAGTTGCGGTCTCTCCAAGGGAAGCTCGCATACATCCGGCGGTTTATCGCCAATCTTTCAGGCAAGTGCCGTCCTTACAGCCACCTGATGAAGAAAGGAACTCCATTCGTTTGGGATCACAAATGCCAAGGTGCACTAGACGAGAACAAGCAATACCTGCAGAACCCTCCGGTGTTGGCTGCGCCGGTCAAGGAAAAACCCCTCATTCTTTATACAACCGCCCTCGAAGGTTCCTTAGGCGCATTATGGGCACAAGAGAACGATCAAGGAAAAGAGAGAGCACTCTACTACTTAAGTCGAGTTCTGCTCGGGGCAGATTGCAACTACTCTCCCATTGAAAAACACTGCTTGGCGTTGATCTTCGCGATAACAAAGCTCAGGCACTATGCGTTGGCACACGAAGTCCGTCTCATCTCGAAGGTGGACCCTCTTAAATATTTGATGTCAAAGGCTATATTGACGGGTCGACTCGCTAAATGGGCTCTACTCCTGATGGAGTTCTCGATAACGTATCGACCTCTTAAGGCAGTGAAAGGTCAGGCCATTGCCGACTTCCTTGCTGAGCATCCAGTACCTGCCGATTCTCCTCTGAACTGCGATTTTCCGGACGAACATGCATTTGATGCGATCGGCGGCGGTGATACCCGATGGGAACTCTATTTTGATGAGGCATCTTCCATGAAGAAGCGCAAACAATGTACCCCCATAATCAAATCGGGAGTAGGCCTTATCTTCGTAACCCCACAAGGAGGGATAATGCGCTTTGCTTTCTCCTTAACGGAATCGAGGACAGACAATGAAGCCGAATACGAAGCTTTGATAGCGGGCCTCGAGATCGCCATTGACATGGGAATTAAAGACCTCCTTATATACGGGGATTCTCAACGGGTCGTTAGTCAAGTAAATGGTGACTACCAAACGTGCAAACCGGAGTTGGTGAAGTACGGCGAAAAGGTGCAACAACTATTGACCCAAATTCCCACCTACACTTTGGAAAGCATACCACGTGCGGAAAATAGCAAAGCAGACGCGCTAGCTAAGCTCGCTAAAGAACTGGCTGACGAAAACCTCGATGACGTCAAAATCATGGTACAAAGCCGTCGAGTGCTCGCCCTGGCAGAAATATCTCCGGAATCATACGAAGAAAAGGGAGCGACTGAGCAGACGACCCTACAAATAAAAGACCGTAAGAAGGCTGAGGACTGGAGGGAAGTCTTCATAGACTACTTTAGGTCCCACCGAATGCCCGAAGGAGCGTCCTCAAGACATCAGCTCATGAAACGAGCTCTATCTTTCGCTTTCGTCAATGATACTCTGTATAAGAGATCGTTTGATTCTCTGTGGCTAAGATGTGTTAGTGCATATGCCCTAGAGGCCATTACTGTATCATACTAGTTTGTATATTACTTAATGGAAGCTTGGGATATTCACCTTGTCTATACAATCTTGCTCAAAATAGTAGTATGCTACTTGGTTTTTCTCTACTTCAATGTGTACATGTGTTTATACACATTAGTGGAGCCCTTAGGATCTTTGCTTGATTACCAGCGATGTGATGGCAGTCACACTAGTGGGGCTGGGTAATCTATAAGCACATCCATATGCAGGTCCCTAGTCGCAGGACTATCGAGACAGGGCATCGATACTCCGGAGTGGACTAGCGTATGCACTTCTCATCCCAGTGTGGGAGATGGTCTGTTCCACAGCCATCAGTACGTCGTACTTGAGAGAGTATGCGGGTGCTCGTTGGGTCACGAGTACACTGGACAGGACTCGTCGGGAACTGACTAGTTGGTATTATGCCTATCGTCAGTTATCAGTTCCCAGGTGACATGAGTACAGCTTAGTCCGCTGACTTGACACTGTCACTTCGCTTCGAGTGTGTTTCCACTGCACTTTGATTACTACCCTACCACGGCTCAAAGGAGTCGTGCAAACAGGTAGTAGTTGGGTGCAGTCCCGAGGCACTTGGAGGCAGTGACGGTTAGACAGGATTCGTCTCTCCCGGTATTGGGGGTTGACATCGCGCTGTGTCTAGGAGAGCCATTACACGAGTAGTCCCTGGCCAGGGCAAACGAGATATACTAGTAGGTTTCCAGTGTTATCTCAGGGTGTTTTGGGCTTCACTCCGACATGACTTGTACCGCTATTGGGGGACTGACGTTTACCGCCCCCTAGGCCCGCCATGCGATGTATCAGACGAACAGACCGGACTGTACCGAGATTGTCACATTCAGGCTCAGTAGGAGTTCAGATGGGTTTCACCTCGTCAGTCTTCTTGTCGGCTTCTACCTGGGGACCGTTACGCACAGCTAGTGCCGCTTGCGGTCTGTGGTTAAACCCACTGCCAGCGTAGGGTCGAGTCTTTAGAGTCCCACACAGAAAGCTATTCGCCTTTAGGCAAAAGAGTAGAGGTCGCATGGTTTTGCGGCAGGTCGCATGGTTTTGCGACAGGGTTCGGTCACATCCGTGCACTTGTGCACGTACAGTGTCCGGACAGTTGACACTAGCGGGCTTTGGTTTAAGCCAGATCCTAGTGTATGTATTGGGATTGGATTTATCCAGTTTGCATTCGTGTTCCTCGGAACGCGGATGCGGGTGTGTATGCACAGTTGACGGAGAGACAGAGGCGGAGGATTCTCATTAGGGTTGTTGACCGTTGACAGTTGACTATTGACATTTTGCTCAACCCTAATGAGAATATGATATGTGATTAACAATTATATTAATTAGGTATTATGGTGACATGGTTGTTGAGTTGTTGACTTTGTTGACTTTTGTTGATTTTGTTGACCGGTTGACTAGGCTTGACTAGTTGACCATCATGATAACCATAGCTATCATTTCATGGCAAAGACTTTTGCTTGCTTGCTCTTTTATGCAAAATGAGTGCATGGAATGATATGGCTATGGTTGCTTAAACCATCACATAATACTTGATTGATATGATGTGTTATGATTGTTTTGGATTATGAGAGCCAAATGAGAAAAGTCTTCTCTCATTCTTTCATGCTCATTCTCTCTCTTGTTCTTGAGCTCTCATCTCCTTCCTCTTGCGCTCCCTCTCTTGACTCTATGGTTCACTTGTCTCATGAGTTGAGAACCAAGAACCATAGATAAAATCCCATACAAACTCTTCTCTACTCACTCTAGTTCACAAGGTTTGGCAAATCGAGTGAACTAGTTTCTTCAAAGTTCGAAGAAGGAGCCAAAGGTTGAGGCTTTCAGGTGGATCTATCTTCGGCGCAAGGAGACAACGGGGAGAAGCCAATTCGGACGACCATCAAAGCTTGAAGACGAAGGAGTTCGAGAAATAGAAAGGTATAACCCCCTAACCGAGTAGTTAGCAACTCGTAGTTAGGTTGTTAGTTAGATGTTTAACAAAGATCCGGGTTTTAAGTCCATGGTACCACCTCTAAGAAAATTGTTTTTCACCAAATTTCGCATGCCCGAAAGTACCGGGAGAGGTAGCATGGACTTACAAGATGTTTAGGACCGGACGAAGCAGAAAGAGTCGTTCAAGAGGTTCATGACGGAATCTGTGGTTCTCATCAAGCAGGCCCGAAGATGAGGTTAAAAATTAAACGGATGGGTTACTACTGGCCCACGATGATCCAGGACTGCCTCGAGTATGCGAAGCAATTCCACTCATGCCAAATCCACGGGGATTTTATCCACCAACATCCGAACCCACTACATCCAACGGTGGCTAGCTGGCCATTCGAAATGTGGGGGACTGACATAGTTGGCCCCATTGAACCAGCATCGTCCAGGGGACATCGTTTCATCCTGGCGATGACTGATTACTTCTCCAAATGGGCGGAAGCAGTACCGTTGAGGGAAGTCAAGACGGAGAACATCCTCCACTTCTTCAAGACGCACGTCATCTATCGGTTTGGAACCCCACGGCGAATTATCTCCGATAACGGGCCAGCCTACAGAAGCCATAAGATTAGCCGTTTCGCGCAACAGTATAATATAGACTGGAGATACTCCTCAGTTTACAATCCACGAGCTAACGGTCTGGCCGAGGCCTTCAATAAGACCTTGACAAAGATCATAAAAAAGACGGTGTTGTTAGTTATGTATATGCCCTAGAGGCCATTGTTGTACATATGATGTATATTATGATGGATGCTTAGATATATACAGAGAGGACTTTCTTGCTCGTCATGATAGTATGCTATATGGTTTCACTTTATCTTAACATGTTGACTTGTATTGGTTTACTGTTTTTCTCTCACATGTTGATAAAGCCCTTAGGATCTGTACTCGACTACTGGGATTATGATGAGATCATACTAGTGGGTCCATAGTAGTCGATGAGTACATCCTATAACTGTTCCTAGTCGAGGGTATATCGAGACAGGGCATCGATACACCAGAGTAGACTAGCGTATACGCATCTTGACCCATATGATGGACGATGGATGATCCCATATCAGAGATGGTGTACGGGTGCTCAGTGGAGACTGGGTACACTGGACGGACTCGCCGAGAACTCCCAGATGGTGATATACCACACGTCAGATGGCAGTTCTCTGGTGACACTGGTACAGGGTAGTCTGTAGACCCGAGATCGTCATAGAGTCTTGTGTGATTCCCACTGTGCTTTGATTTCCACCTTACCACGTCCAAGAGGGCGTGCAAAACGGTGGCTTTTGGGTACAGTCCCGAATCACATGGAGGCAATGAGCGATAGGAGGGGATTCGTCTCTCCCGGTATAGGGAGTTAATGTTGTGCTGTGTTCGATTGGCTATAACTGGAAGTCCCTGGCCAGGGCTGATATAGAGATTTACTGGTAAGTGTTACTAGTAGTTTCTCGACCCGTTATGAGCCACACATCGACATGACTTATCGGTTACTGGGGTCTGACGTTTACCACCCCTAGACTTGATATGCGACATATCAGACGAACAGACCGGACTGTACGGGAGTGTTACTGATTGGATTCACAGGAAAACGCACAGGCTAGCTTGTTGATCTTCTGATCGCTCAATACCTGGGTGGCTGTTACGTTTAGCTGACCGCTTGCAGCTTGTGGGTGTTTGATATGATCATCACCCGCTACCGGCGTATTGACGATTCTTTAGAGTCCTACACAGAGGTTTCTTGGCTCAGGCGAAACGGAGTAGAGGCACATATGTGATATGTGCAGGACCGAGAATAATGCGATATGAGATACCGTATTATATTCTCGCGATATTTAGATATGAACCGGGTCATCGGATCAAGTGTTGGTTCGATGAATCGGTACATGATATAGTAGTCGGTAATATTCGATATAGCCGGATCGTCGAATCAAGTGTTGATTCGATGATTTAATGTATAATAATATATATGATATATTGTATTACATTATCTAATATTGGCTCGCTTTATTATTTCATTTTCTCACTGGATAATACATTGATCTATATGCGATATATGTTAATTATATTATTTTCTTTTGTTGCAAATATATAATATATATGTGATATATATTATTGTGACATGATATGATTTATTATTAAACATGTTTAAGGATGATTAAATGAGGTTAGGGTTTGATTAGGGTTAGTTGCTTCATGCACTTTCTAGAAGCTTTTTCTTTTGTCATGGTTAAGATATTTGTTGATGACTCATTGCTAACCCAACCAAACCCTAACTCTAGTTTATTCTCTACAAACTATTAGCCACTCATCCTTGACCATGGTTGATACATCAATCATATACTTTTATTTCTATTCATCACAAAAGGAATTATCATTATCATTTTTCCATTATCATCTTCTTCTTCTCTCTTGTTTTTGAGCTCACTAGAAATTCCATTTGTGATGATAAATTGTGAGAAAGTGAATTAAAAAGAAAGCATAAATACTACTCCTTCATCCTCATCTCATCTAGCCCATGAGATTAGTTGTGTTCATCTCTTTAGAGTGAGAAAGCTTGAGTTATTGAAACTTCGACGTAGATCATCGGAGATTTGGAACACTTCAAGCTAGCATGGATCGTTCGAATCGTGGAGCCTCTCTTGAGTCCGGGAGATCGAGGATCGCGGCGAAGGGACTTCTACTCGGAGCTTGTGAAGCGAAGAAGCGGACTACAAAGGTTGTAATCCCTCACACTTAGATAAAAAGTTGTTATCTTGCAAGCTTAACCCTAATAATCTAGCAAAGATCCTGTCTTTGGGTTGTTCGGCACATCTAAAATTTTATTCGTGCATGTTTGATGCGTTATGAACCTTCACAAGTGTGCCTAGGAACCCTACAGTGGTATCAGAGCCTAGCTAGAGCATTAGGCGACTTGTTTACGAAGTTAAAACTCCGATCGAACCCGAACCGACAAAATTTACCCCCTCTCTGGAAATTTTTCAAAATCTGGGATTTTTCTGAATTAAAAATACGTAAAAAAATCATCAGGGAATTCTAAGAATTATCATGAAACACGGGCCCACAAATCCACCAAACCGCGGCGGAACCGCGGCGGTAACCTGCTTCCAGCGGCGGTTCCGCGGCGGAATTGTGGAATTGTGACACGTGGTTTTCATGGTAATAACCGTAGATGCTTGTTGATTCTTCTGGGTATTTTTAAAATGATTCAAGTGTTGTTTAATATGGGGTTTATTTTGTAATCGTAGATTCGATCGGAAATTTTAAATTCGTTGTTATTTCCAGATATTTAGAAATTGTTAAAAAGTTCGAACGGATATCATTAACTCACTTTTTCCCGGCACGTAAAACTTTCAAGTGTTGAATTTTTTATCGGGTTTAAATCTTTCGGAAAAATTGTACAAGTTAAGCGGTGGACCCTCTAGAAGACAACAAACCTTAACTCGATTATGTGACCGTCTTGAACTGCCTTTTGAACCTTCGGGTTTGGGGCAGTACGGCGTGCCACATGTGAGGCGTTGGCTTGACCCTTCTACGGCTGGATCACTGGTACTATGACATATTCTGGGATTATTTGAACTCCGCTCAAGTGTTGAGCACTTTAGGAAATTTTGGGTATTTGATTATCTATTCGAAAAGTTTAATACTGTCTATTTATCTGGAATGTGATACAATATGTGGAATTCATAGAGTTAGGCATGAAATGCGAAGTATGTGATATTTCGGATTTACGATGTCTAAAGAGATTATGGATTCCAAATATTGTAGTTTTACACTTTCTTTTCTGTGACCGTAAGTGTAATATGTGATATCGCCGGTTTCGTTGCTATATGTCAAAGACAATTGGGATGCGCATATTTACTTACGTTGATGATATGAGATATTATGTGTTGCTGTGATATGTTATATTGGATCGTCGCGTTCTGAATAGCCGGGGGTTTTATGTGAGATGAGGGTTTTATTTTCATTCATGTAAAATTCATTTGTAATATAATATTCTTTTATTTGGGGCACTTCCAGGTTGAGGTTGATGTCACCAGTATATATTATTTACTTTTCCGCATTAGGTAGACCCAAGGAGGGGGGCACAAGTAACCGGGTTCTAGGGTCCAGTGGGAGGCCATCTCGAGGAGTCGAGACCGGGTCTCCTAACCCTAGAATTGGCAGTGTTACTTGCCGCTCTCGTAGGGGTCTTGGGATGTGGGTTTGGCTATTCGTCGCGACCGTGGAATCCGTGTTTTATACAGGCTCGTATTGAAAACACGGACGTCCTAGTATATCCAATATTTCATATATGTTCTTCTGCTACAATGTTCTGTGATGAGATCATATTACTGCCTGAGACGAATGCTTATATTATATATATATATATATATATATATATATATATATATATATATATATATATATATATGCTGATATATAAATATTACTGCTTTCGTTTCTTCTGTGATGCTTAGGAAGCATAAGCTGATGGGATTTTAATTAATGAGATTAATAAAAAGAAAAGAAACCTAAAGATGTTGTAGAATCAAAACTTTATAAAAAGGGGTAGCTACAGTTTTGCTTTGCACAGTGATATATATGATATATCCTGCACCTTATTCAATGAGGAAAGAGCCGACGATCCCTTCACCGGGAGTGACCTCTTTAGCGAAACTGGCAGATGCTACAAAACTCGGTTTGTCTTTTAATTGCTTTTAGAGTTTTTGCTTTGCACAGCGGTATATATGATATATCCTGCACCTTATTCGATGAGGAAAGGGCCGACGATCCCTTCACCGGGAGTGACCCCTTTAGCAAAACTAAGAAAAGCCTCAAAAACAGTCCTTTTCTAAAAATCACTCGATTCTACGACGATATCAAGTTCATTACGCTTAGGGTTTTCTTAAAAAAAACCTGCGTAGCCCTCCGTCATTTCAGATAGATATTATTTAGTATTCGTGCTACGTTTGTTGGCCTGCGTCAAGACGTAGTGTGCGGTAGCTAACTAGTATTTATCTGTTTATGCATATGATGCAGATTGGATTAGGGTAGCCGTGCGGCTTTGTTGGCCTGCGTCAAGGGTCGTACGGGTGGGTTTAATTCAATCAAGAAATGACGGGTTAAACTTGACTAGCGCACTATGGTTTGTTGGCCTGCGTCAAGGTCATAGAACGCTAGGGGCAAAAATATTATCGGGAATTTTAAGTGTTGAAATTTGCAATGAGATTGCATACCTCCTATGAGATAGTTGGATCCCGATACCCACTGCGAGTAAGTGTTACTCCTGGGAGAGTTTTACACAGGACAATTAGCCGATCAAGTAGGTGTCTAGAAAAGTGTTAACGGGGTTACGCCTCTGGGAAAACGAGGTTTACTTTAATTAGGTCCGTGCGAAAGCACGGGGAACCTCCCTCAAAGTACCGACACTGATCTGGCTGAAAGATTGACAAAATTGTAGGGTGTAATTAATCCCGGCTAATCTTACCTTTTAGGGTTTGAAGGTAGATTTGATAAAAACAGTGGGAGATATCCTGATTAGATAAGATAATAACCAATCTAATCTTGCAAGAGCATACGCTAAAGTGTTTTCTTCTCTCTCTCTCCAGGTAGCGACCATGTCAGGCCATAATCAAGATAATAATATGGATGTATTGACTGAACCCGCTTATTATACTGAGCAGGGGAACGTTGGACCCGTTCTTTCTTATAAGAGTTATAAGACTGAACAGGAAACAGGAGAATGTCTGGATTCTCACGCCGCCCAAAAGAACATGCATATTGATGCATCTTCTTCAGGTGTGTTAGTTATTGAGAACTGTTTCTCAGTTCACCCTACGTCCTGGGTATTGGATACCGGATCAGGATCCCACATATGTAAAATATTACATGGGCTACGTAAAGGTAGAGAACTGGGAAAAGGTGATCATTCCGTTCAAGTAGGGAACAGTGCATGTATTGCAGCCAAAGCAGTTGGCGAATATCACCTTGTATTGCCAAGTCATAATACACTGATTCTAAATGAGTGCTATTATATACCGAACATGATGTGCAACATTATATCAGTTTCTTTATTAAGTAAAGAAGGATATAATTTTGTAGTACAGGATAATGTTATGAACATATTCCTAGATCAAAAGTTGATTGCATCAGGCTCGTTACATAATGGCATATTCATTCTAAATCAGAATACAGTCCTCAATATACAAAACACACACAAGAGGAAAAGTTCAGAAATGAACGAATCCTTCTTGTGGCATTGTAGACTTGGTCATATCAATGCGACACGACTGGCTAAGTTACATAAGGATGGTTATTTGAATCCGTTCGAATTATCATCTTATGATACTTGCCATTCATGTCTCAAAGGAAAAATGACCAAAGCTCCGTTTAGTGGACACGGAGAAAGAGTTACTGAACTCTTAGGACTAATACATAGAGATGTATGCGGTCCCATGTCTACACATGCCAGGAACGGTTCTTCCTACTTCATTACATTCACTGACGATCTCTCTAGATTCGGACATGTGTTTCTGATGAAACACAAGTCTGAAGCTTTTGAGAAATTCAGAGAATATAAGCACGAAGTAGAGAATCAAACGGGCAAAAGTATTAAGATTCTTCGATCCGATCGAGGAGGTGAATACTTAAGCAATGAGTTCCTAGATTATCTAAAAGAGAATGAGATTCTCTCTCAGCTTACTCCTCCTTATACACCACAGCACAACGGTGTATCTGAGCGGAGGAATCGCACCCTATTAGATATGGTGCGCTCGATGATGAGTACAGCTGAGTTACCTATTTCCTTCTGGGGGTATACACTGGAGACAGCTGCAGACCTATTGAATATGGTTCCCACCAAATCTGTGCCAACCACTCCATATGAGATATGGAAAGGAAAGAGACCATATCTTAATTATGTTAGGATATGGGGTTGTCCGGCATATGTGAAAACACAAAATCCGGACAAACTCGGCGCAAGGTCTATTCTGTGCAAGTTTATTGGATATCCCAAACATTCGCGCGGGTATATCTTCTACCACACCGAAGAACAAAAGGTGTTTGTTTCTCGGCACGCCACCTTTTTAGAAAAGGAATTTCTTGCAAAAGAAATTAGTGGCTCTGAGGTAGAACTGGAAGAAGTTCCAGCAGAACAAACTACAACAGATGATTTAGTGGAACCAGAAGATTCAGTAGTACCCAACGAACCCCAGCCTCTCCGCCGATCTAGTAGGGTTTCTCGTCCACCTGAGAGATACTACGGCTTTCTCATTGACGGTGGAAGCGAGGATTGCATCATGGATGATGATGACCCGACTAGTTTCGAGCAGGCCATCACGAGTAGTGACTCTGTGAAATGGCTGGATGCAATGCGATCTGAGATGGAATCCATGTACACCAACAAAGTATGGACTTTGGAAAATGCTCCTGAAGGGGTAAAACCCATTGGGAGCAAGTGGATCTTTAAAAAGAAATTTGGTGTAGATGGAAAAGTTGAGACTTTCAAAGCTAGACTTATAGCAAAGGGTTTTCGTCAACAACCAGGTGTGGATTATGACGAAACCTTTTCTCCAGTGGCTATGCTTAAGTCCATCCGGATCTTACTTGCCATTGCTGCATACCATAACTACGAAATCTGGCAAATGGATGTTAAGACCACCTTTCTAAACGGTGATTTAGAAGAAAGCGTGTACATGACTCAGCCAGAGGGCTTCGTAGATAGTGGGAGCAGCGGAAAGGTGTACAAGCTGCTTAAATCCATTTATGGGTTAAAGCAAGCATCGCGGAGTTGGAACATCTGCTTTGATGTAGTAGTCAAAGAGTTTGACTTCATCAAAAATATAGATGAACCTTGTATCTATAAGAAGGTAGCAGAGGGTAAGGTTGTCTTCCTCGTATTGTACGTGGATGACATACTCTTGATAGGAAATGATATTCCTATGCTGCAATCAGTCAAGCTCTTCTTATCACAGAGATTCTCAATGAAAGATCTAGGTGATGCCTCCTGCATATTGGGAATCATGATCTATAGAGATAGATCTAAACGGATATTGGGATTGTCCCAATCCAGGTACATTGACACCATACTAAAGAGGTTTAGTATGGAAGAATCCAAGCGTGGGAATCAGCCCACGATCTCTGGACTCACTCTCTCCAATGAGATGTCTCCCAAGACTGATTTGGAGAGAGCTCGCATGCAAGGGATACCCTATGCTTCGGCAGTAGGCTCTATCATGTATGCGATGCTATGTACCAGACCCGATGTAGCATACTCACTAAGTGTAGTGAGTCGGTATCAAGCAGATCCTGGAGAGAGTCACTGGACAGCTGTAAAGAATATTCTCAAGTACTTACGAAGGACTAAGGAGATGTTCTTGGTGTATGGTAACGGAGAACTCCAGGTGGAGTCCTTTACCGATTCCAGCTTCCAAAGTGATAAGGACGACTCTAAGTCGCACTTGGGATTTGTCTTTACCCTCAATGAAGGGGCGGTATGTTGGAAGAGTTCCAAACAAGATACCGTTGCAGACTCGACGATGGAGGCTGAATACATCGCTGCCAACGATGCTGCCAAGGAGGCTGTCTGGATAAAGAAGTTCATTAGTGAACTTGGTGTGGTTCCATCCATTGAGCATCCAATACCTCTGTATTGCGATAACAATGGAGCTGTGGCTTTGGCCAAGGAACCCAGATCCCATCAGAAATCCAGACATATTCTGAGGCAGTATCACCTGATTAGGAAGATAGTTGATCGCCGGGAGATCGAGGTCAGGAGAGTAGATACGAAGGACAACACTGCGGATCCATTCACGAAGGCTATTCCCCAGATACAGTTTGAGAGATTATTCGGGATGCTAGGTATGAGATACTACAGCAGCTGGCCTTAGTGCAAGTGGGAGATTGTTAGTTATGTATATGCCCTAGAGGCCATTGTTGTACATATGATGTATATTATGATGGATGCTTAGATATATACAGAGAGGACTTTCTTGCTCGTCATGATAGTATGCTATTTGGTTTCACTTTATCTTAACATGTTGACTTGTATTGGTTTACTGTTTTTCTCTCACATGTTGATAAAGCCCTTAGGATCTGTACTCGACTACTGGGATTATGATGAGATCATACTAGTGGGTCCATAGTAGTCGATGAGTACATCCTATAACTGTTCCTAGTCGAGGGTATATCGAGACAGGGCGTCGATACACCAGAGTAGACTAGCGTATACGCATCTTGACCCATATGATGGGCGATGGATGATCCCATATCCATCGGTGTTTGACATCAGAGATGGTGTACGGGTGCTCAGTGGAGACTGGGTACACTGGACGGACTCGCCGAGAACTCCCAGATGGTGATATACCACACGTCAGATGGCAGTTCTCTGGTGACACTGGTATAGGGTAGTCTGTAGACCCGAGATCGTCATAGAGTCTTGTGTGATTCCCACTGTGCTTTGATTTCCACCTTACCACGTCCAAGAGGGCGTGCAAAACGGTGGCTTTTGGGTACAGTCCCGAATCACATGGAGGCAATGAGCGATAGGAGGGGATTCGTCTCTCCCGGTATAGGGAGTTGATGTTGTGCTGTGTTCGATTGGCTATAACTGGAAGTCCCTGGCCAGGGCTGATATAGAGATTTACTGGTAAGTGTTACTAGTAGTTTCTTGACCCGTTATGAGCAACACATCGACACGACTTATCGGTTACTGGGATCTGACGTTTACCACCCCTAGACTTGATATGCGACATATCAGACGAACAGACCGGACTGTACGTGAGTGTTACTGATTGGATTCACAGGAGAACGCACAGGCTAGCTTATTGATCTTCTGATCGCTCAATACCTGGGTGGCTGTTACGTTTAGCTGACCGCTTGCAGCTTGTGGGTGTTTGATATGATCATCACCCGCTACCGGCGTATTGACGATTCTTTAGAGTCATACACAGAGGTTTCTTGGCTCAGGCAAAATGGAGTAGAGGCACATATGTGATATGTGCAGGACCGAGAATAATGCGATATGAGATACCGTATTATATTCTCGCGATATTTAGATATGAACCGGGTCATCTGATCAAGTGTTGGTTCGATGAATCGGTACATGATATATTAGTCGGTAATATTCGATATAGCCGGATCGTCGAATCAAGTGTTGATTCGATGATTTAATGTATAATAATATATATGATATATTGTATTACATTATCTAATATTGGCTCGCTTTATTATTTCATTTTCTCACTGGATGATACATTGATATATATGCGATATATGTTAATTGTATTATTTTCTTTTGTTGCAAATATATAATATATATGTGATATATATTATTGTGACATGATATGATTTATTATTAAACATGTTTAAGGATGATTAAATGAGGTTAGGGTTTGATTAGGGTTAGTTGCTTCATGCACTTTCTAGAAGCTTTTTCTTTTGTCATGGTTAAGATATTTGTTGATGACTCATTGCTAATCCAACCAAACCCTAACTCTAGTTTATTCTCTACAAACTATTAGCCAATCATCCTTGACCATGGTTGATACATCAATCATATACTTTTATTTCTATTCATCACAAAAGGAATTATCATTATCATTTTTCCATTATCATCTTCTTCTTCTCTCTTGATTTTGAGCTCACTAGAAATTCCATTTGTGATGATAAATTGTGAGAAAGTGAATTAAAAAGAAAGCATAAATACTACTCCTTAATCCTCATCTCATCTAGCCCATGAGATTAGTGTGTTCATCTCTTTAGAGTGAGAAAGCTTGAGTTATTGAAACTTCGACGTAGATCATCGGAGATTTGGAACACTTCAAGCTAGCATGGATCGTTCGAGTCGCGGAGCCTCTCTTGAGTCCGGGAGATCGAGGATCGCGGCGAAGGGACTTCTACTCGGAGCTTGTGAAGCGAAGAAGCGGACTACAAAGGTAGTAATCCCTCACACTTAAATAAAAAGTTGTTATCTTGCATGCTTAACCCTAATAATCTAGCAAAGATCCTGTCTTTGGGTTGTTCGGCACATCTAAAATTTTATTCGTGCATGTTTGATGCGTTATGAACCTTCACAAGTGTGCCTAGGAACCCTACAGGTGTCCCGAAATAAGAAGGACAGGTATGAGAGGCTGCAAGAGGCCCTTTGGGCCTATCGAACTACATTCAAGACGGCCACGAACACAACGCCGTACGCGTTGGTATTTGGGACGGAAGCAGTGCTCCCCCTCGAGATAGAGTTACCCTCTCTACGAGTGGCAGTCCACCACGAGCTGACGGACGAAGAAAATGCTCACCTTCGGCTTGAGGAGCTTGATGCCCTCGATGAAACCCGGCTCATAGCGCAACAAAATCTAGAGGCCTACAAAGCAAAGATGACGAGCTCGTACGAAAGATTGACCAGGCCGAAGACATTCCGCCAAGGCGAACTCGTACTAGTGGTCAAAAGACCTATGATCCCCAATCGCGTCAAGCGGGGAAAATTCGAGCCAAACTATGAAGGCCCGTACATCATAGATAAGGTCTACCAGGGTGGAGCCTATCTACTCATGGACATGCATGGTGAAAGGCCTTTCAGGCCAATAAACGGCCGCTTCCTAAAGAAATACTACGCTTAATGAGCCACCGCCTAGGTCAATGATAGATGACGACGACTATGTCCGCTCGCTATCTTCCTAAAGCTCAAACCTCTATGAGGAATAGCTGGCCCTTTCCTCGACGGACCGAAATGTCCTTAAACTAATAACGGACCGAAATGTCCTTAAACTAACGACGGACCGAAACGTCCTTAAACTAACGACGGACCGAAACGTCCTTAAACTATCGACGGACCGAAACGTCCCTAAACTACTACCGCATCGTCCTTAGGCTGACGAGATGAATAAAAAAAAGAAGAGAGAAAAAAAATAATAAAAAATAAAAACGGTATGTCCATAAGCAAAATGGGCACGGATGAAAACCCGAAAGGGCTCCGTGAGTAAAAACAGCAGGGCTACCGGCAAGTGTTCGTGAAAACCCGAAAGGGCACGACCTTGTAAAAAAAAGAAAAGAGAGAAAAAAAAAAGAAAAAAAAACGGTATGTCCATAAGCAAAAGGGGCACGGATGAAAACCCGAAAGGGCTCTGTGAGTAAAAACAGCAGGACTACCGGCGAGTGTTTGTGAAAACCTGAAAGGGCGCAACCTCGTTAAAAGACACTTACAAGATCCTCTCGACCTTGTAAGGAGAAACCACCCGCGTGGGATCCTTACGACTCACAAAGGAGCAACACACTTAGGGATCCCCACGATTCCTAAGGAGAAAATACACTTGCGGGATCCTTACGACTCGTAAGGAGAATTCTCTTATGGGACCCTCACGGCTCATGAGATTTAAAAGTCTTAAGTTACAGAAACCTAAACCTTTTCTTAAGCAAATCCCCCACAACCTTCGATATTGCCCTATAAGTGGCTCAATACTGACCCTTGTATACAATCCACGGGCGCGAATAAACATTCCCCCAGCAAAGTCGCACCCGTGACTAGGGACATGTCCATATGGAGAACAACCCTTATAATTCCTCTCGACTTATAAGGAGAAAACCCTCTTGTAGGATCCTTACGACTTACAGAGGAACATACACTTAAGAATCCTCACGATCCCTAAGGAGAAAATACACCTGCAAGATCCTCACGACTTGTAGGGAGAAATACCATTGTGAGACCCTTACGGCTCATGAAGTCAAAAGCCTTGGTCGACAGGACCCTTAACCCTGTTTACTAAGCCACCTTTGTTCAACATCGAAAGAGGCAAATGATGATTCGCTCCTGGCAACATCCCAGTTGTAGCGGTGCTGATGCTGAAATCGGTATCTAAAATCCAAGCTTGCAGCGAGAAAGCTAGCGAGCCACACATGCATACGAAATAGCCGAAATGATGGGGCAACTTGCAATAAAAAGCAGCAAGTAAAAATATATACATGACAAATAGCCGAAATGATTGGGCACCGCGAAAAATAGCCGAAATGATGGGGCAATCGCGACCTCCGCGATATAAAAGCTGAAATGATAGAGCATCGCGGAAAAAGAAATAAAATATAAAAAAAAGGGTTTCAATTTATGCCCTACAGGTGATGTTCTATCACACCCTGTACACAATCCAAAGGGCGTAAACAAAAAGGGATCATACTTCTCCCCCAGGTTTCATCAGAAGAAGAAGCCAAGTCTCGACGGGCCAAAGGAGACCTGGAGATCGCTTCAACACTCGTCTCGTAACAACGGACACAACTCTAAGCTAAGCGGAACAGCGGCAACTCCCAGTTCCATGGCTCGGTGGTATACATATCGCCAACAGCCAAACCTCCATCCCGCGAAATGCGGATACAATCAGCAAAATTCCTGGTTACGTGGAACGCGGATAACGTCACTCTTTGACCCCGTGGAAAACGTCCAGAGCGGATCCTGGTCCTCGCGGAGCACGGCAGTGAACCCGTGTGAAGCATCCAGAGCGGAGCCTAGTCCTCGCCGAGCACGGCAGTGAACCCGTGTGAAGCATCTAGTGCAAATTTCCTGGTTACGTGGAACGCGGATAACGTCACTCTTTGACCCCGTGGAAAACATCCAAAGCGGAGCCTAGTCCTCACCGAGCATGGCAATGAACCCGTGTGAAGCATCTAGTGCAAAATTCCTGGTTATGTGGAACGCGGATAACGTCACTCTTTGACCCCATGGAAAACATCCAGAGCGGAGCCTAGTCCTCGCCGAGCACGGCGGTGAACCTGTGTGAAGCATCTAGTGCAAAATTCCTGGTTACGTGGAACGCGGATAACGTCACTCTTTGACCCCGTGAAAAACATCCAGAGCGGAGCCTAGTCCTCGCCGAGCACGGCAGTGAACCCGTGTGAAGCATCTAGTGCAAAATTCCTGGTTACATAGAACGCGGATAACGTCACTCTTTGACCCCGTGGAAAAAGTCCAGAGCGGATCCTGGTCCTCGCAGAGCACGGCAGTGAACCCGTGTGAAGCATCCAGAGCGGAGCCTAGTCCTCGCCGAGCACGGCAGTGAACCCGTGTGAAGCATCTAGTGCAAAATTCCTGGTTACGTGGAACGCGGATAACGTCACTCTTTGACCCTGCGGAAAACGCCCAGAGCGGAGCCTGGTCCTCGCCAAGCACGGCAGTGAACCCGTGTGAAGCATCCAGAGCAAATACCGGACTGTGGAGTCCTTAAAATCCATGGACTATGATGTCCTTAACCTCGACCGTAATGTCTTAAAACTAACGATCAACCACCCCGATTCCCTACGGATTCTTCCTTGGTTTAAGGGCACATCTCTTCACTCCTTTGATACCTTGCGTTGTAACTCCTCAACGTCTTCAAAGAGGTGACGGGTCCCTGCAACCTAACATCGGACTATGGAGTCCCTAAATCCACGGACTATGAGGTCCTTAACCTTGACCGTGATGTCTTAAAACTAACATCGGACTGTGGAATCCCTAAATCCACGGACTATGAGGTCCTTAACCTTTACCGTGATGTCTTAAAATTAACATCGGACTGTGGAGTCCCTAAATCCATGGACTTTGAGGTCCTTAACCTTGACCGCGATGTCTTAAAACTAACATCGGACTGTGGAGTCCTTAACCTTGACCGCGACGTCTTTAAACTACGATACCTGGAGCAGCCTCTGACCCCGTGAAACACGGATAAGGGTGACCACATTCAGCACTTACAAGTCCTCACGACCTGTAAGGAAGAAAAACTCTCTTATGAGATCCTTACGAATCTCAAGGGAAAACCCGCTTAAGAATCCTCACGATTCTTAAGAAGAACTTACACCTATGGGATCCTCTCGACCTGTAGGAAGAAAAAACATTTTATGAGACCCTCGTGGCTCATAAAATGCAAAAGTCTTAGGAAGCAGATCTTAACCCTGAATCCTAAGCCGTCGCTGCCCTGCAAGTAGGCCAAGATAAATTGTCCGCAGAATACATTCAATAAAAGAGACACATCATTGAGAAGAAAAATGTATCTTTTATTCATAAACCAAAATAGATACAAAGTACAATTTATGAAAGAAACAAAAAAAGATACTCTCATCCATGAATATATACAAAAAAGGGGAAAAGATACAAGTCCTCAAGCCGGCGGGCGATGTAGTAATTTTACCAGCTCATCATTCTGTTGCTGAGCCACGGCGTCGTGATGTAAGATCTCCAGAAGACGAGCCTCCGCCTGCGCCTGCTGGGCCTGATACGAAGCGAGCCGGCCTTCAAGCTCTTTCTCGGTGACCTTATGAGCCTCGACCCTCTCACGGGTGAACGTGGCAGCTTTATCGAGAGCCACCACCTCTTTTATGGACTCCTAAAGCACCCGCCAGAGTTCATACGCTTTGTTGGCCTTGGCGGTAAGATTAGCTTGAAGCTCGCTCAGCGCCTTAGAAGCCAGCTCCCTCTCCGAAAATTTACGGCCGAGTCCTTTTCTCGCACAACAATATATTCGCCACGTGTCGCTCTATCAGGCCACGTAAGCTCACTTTCATGACCGCAGCCTTGGAAACAAGACATTTACAAGACCGTATAAATGGGCTTCCAGTCGACAGGAATAATCGATCTAAAACGCGCTCACATCACCTGATGTGAAAAGCAACAAGAAAGATTTCCGACGTATTTCAAGCATGCATTCGCAATCATATGAGTATTCAAAAAAATAATAATAATAATAGCATTTGCAATCGTATGAACATTCATAATGCCCAAAAAAGGTCTGATACGCATGAAAGTGATGATAGCATTTGCAATTAAAGAAAGTTATCATAAGAAGAATACAAAGTTTATTTATGCAAGCGGAAACATACATACTAGTACCAAGCCTACATGGAAGTTCGGCATAAAGCATAAGAAAAAGGAGGGACTAATTTAAAAATGCTACGCTAACGGGAAAAGGTCACCAAGCACGGGATCAATGGCACAAGGGTTAACAAAACAAAGAACAAGGTTCTCCATCTCTCTCTCTGCTCTCTCCAACACATCAAAGCGACGGTTCTCGCGAGGAGTCGCTCCCCATCGATTGGCGCCATGTTCATCTGCAAAAGCAGACATAACAGCCCGTCGGGCTCTTATTTCGTTCAAAAGATGAACTGAGCGATCTTTCAGAGCCTGAGTAATCATGCAGGCCTCGTGAAAACCTTCGAGCTTCTCTTCAGCCGCATCGAGCATCGCTAGGGTCATCTCTGCCGGGTGAGGAGGGACGTCGGCAAGCACGGCAGCAAGAATCATCCGGAGCCAGAGGGAGCCCATTGGAAGAGGGGACCCCCTACGGATCGAGAGCTCATACGCCACTGAGTTGCATTCGTCGTCGGTAAGGA
Organism: Agapanthus africanus; assembly: GCA_030015575.1. Classification (NCBI taxonomy): domain Eukaryota; kingdom Viridiplantae; phylum Streptophyta; class Magnoliopsida; order Asparagales; family Amaryllidaceae; genus Agapanthus; species Agapanthus africanus. Next base: position 979,939,886 of record CM057337.1, read on the forward strand.
GAGGGTCCACCAATCGTGCAGCAAAGTGGGGGATCATCTCCTCGATAGGAACTTCCCATGGCTGTCAGCGAGCGTGTGGACGGTTGCAGGCCATGGCACTTAGTTGTTCTCGAATTAAATCGCGTTAAAAATGGGAATAAAAGTTCTCTGTGAAGAGAAAGGGAAAGTCATTGCCTCAGATATAAAGGGGTGCATTAAGTGCTGTGCGCGGAAAATCTTGCATGATGAAGCTATTTCCAAGGCCAAAAAAAAGGAAAGGCATCGAAAATCAGGAAGATGGAACTATTTCCAAGGCCCTTTTTCTGCATCCGATATTGTGCACTGAAAATATGGCATGAGAAAATTTTGTGAACAGCCCCATCAAGGGATCCCACGTGCAGAACACGTGAGGCCCAAACTTGATATGCACTAAAAAAAATGGATGGAGTAGCACCATGCATATTAAAAGCATCAACGACAACAGTAGCAAAATGATGGAATCCCAGAGAAAGGCATGCAAACAGGGAAAAACATAATAAAACTTATCATTCATACTTTGAGAAGTTCATACAAAATAAAGAGGACACAACTACAACGGTAAGACCTCAGACGCAGGACATGGATTGAGGAAATCGAAGGTAACTTTGTCCAAGATCTTTCAGGCATTTCGAACCATCCTGGTATGCTTCCTCTCGCGGTCGCAAGCGTCAGGATCCTCACGAATATCCTCCACCCTCCGATAGGCGGCAAGTGTAGCTGACTGCTGAAAGGCTTGGTGCAAGAGATCAATGAGGTGATCTCGCCTCCTCTTTGAGATCAAGCCCATCAGGTACACCGAATGTACCTTATCCTCAGCAGTGTCCAAGGCCCTGAGCGGTATGCCGGTGCAAAAGAGAGGAAGTGCCTCCCGGATCGCCAGCACGATCAGCCTCAGAAGAGAAGAGCGACGGGGGAGTAGCCGATGGTTGTACTCGTCAAAGCGGCTCATGATCTCGGCACACTGAGCATCGGTGAACTCCTGGTTCTGACTGCGGCCCAGTGCACGAATATTCCCATAGGAAATGATCTCGTCAAGACCATACAGATGGGCATCCATGATACCAGAAATAAAGGTCATGAGAATCATTATAAAGCTCATGTTTCATTAATTGCAGAAGGACAACCTCGGGTCAAGAGACCCCAAGAAGCCTCCGTGTGAAGAAACTGAGTTCTTCATAGGAATTAAATTCCTTATTAAGAGAAGGGAATTAAATTCCCAGAAACATTTTTGGATGGAATTAAATTCTATGGAGTTGAACCGCCATCATCATCTCCCCAAGGATCATCTGACCCTAAGAGATCTACTGTTGGAGGTTAAGTGGTCTCATATTTTGGTTAAAGAACTTGAAGAAAAATGGGTTCTTTGTGAAACCCTTAGTATGGATTTAAAATCCAGAGAGTTTTGTCAAAATGAAAGTGCTTCGATCATCATTACCTGAGGAAGAAAGGTCTTTTTGAACAGAGTTAAACTCTGAGGGTTGTTTCACGGCAGAGAACTAAGCTCTGGAAGAAGAGAATTAAATTCTCAGAGAAAGTTTGCAAAGAAGAAGATGAACAAAGTGGAGGCGTCTCTGAAATGACCCCAATATTTATAGGAGGTGATAGAAACGTTTCATCTCCCCAAATCCCTAGAGGAATCCAACGGTCACAAAAGGTGACGGCGTTGCACTCACGTGCAGACACGTGAGAACAATGCTGTGGGGGCATTTGTTTCCTGATTTAAAATCAGGAAAGCCTACGGAAGAGGCTTCAGAAAAGGGTCACGTGCTCACACGTGACCAGCAATCACGTGTTGGCACGTGACATCTAAAAGTATCGGCAAGGCAGATCCAGTTTCCCGACCACATTAAAGAAAAGGGCTTCAGAAAGGGTCACGTGCTCCCACGTGGCCAGGGTCACGTGTCGGCACGTGACATTTAAAAGCAGCGGCAAAGACACAACAATTCTCTGATTAAATCAAGAAAAAGGCTCCAGACGAGGGTCACGTGCTCACACGTGACCAGGGGTCACGTGGTAGCACGTGACAGCTGAGCAGCGACCAGAAGACAGAACGCAAAAAGAAAGAAGAGGGCTCGTTCCAAGGGGGTCACGTGCCCACACGTGACCAAGGGTCATGCGGCCACACGTGACCGGCTTTCAAAGCCTATCTGTTAACAGAATTAAATTCTGAGAAAAGACCTTTCAAATCTTTCCAAAGGAAAATGATTATTTGGAACCGATTGAACTAAAGATTTAAAGGTGGTTAAATATCACCTATCTATGGAAAAATCTCGAATTTGGAAAGATTTCCCCTTAGAATCTAACCGAAATAACAAAGGAAAATCTCTGGATTTAAAATCCAATGGTGAATAAAATTCACCTAATAATCCAAAGGTCCAAAACGAATGGTGAATACAAATCAAATCTCTCAATGAAAGATTCACCAAAATTAATTGATTCGGCTGCTTCTCCTATAAATAGGAGCCAAGAGACACACAGAGATAGAGATACAGAGAGGCAGAAAGGAATCGAGACATAAAAAAGAGGGGAGTCTTGATACTTTGGAGAAATTTGGATCTTCTGCAAAAGAAAACCCTAGGTAAGAAAGGGAAGGCTTTTTGAAAGAAAAAGAGAATTTAATTCTCAACAGAGTTTAACTCTGATATAAAAACAGAAGAACATAGTTCTCTCTTTGGTGGAGGATCTGTAAAGTGCACATCTCCCCTTGAGTTGAGAATTTAATTCTCAATGGGTTGAGATCCGCCATGCAGATCCAAAGCATAGAGAGAGAATGGAAGCCTGAGAATTTAATTCTCACAGAACTATAGGAATTTAATTCCTTTAAAATAAAATTAGGGTTTAACCCTATGTTATGGGAATTTAATTCCTTCAGAAAAAATAGAATCAGGGTTTAACCCTAGTTAAGAACTTAGTTCTGTTAAAATAACAGGAATTTAATTCCCTTAAGAAAGAAGAGATTAGGGTTTCACCCTATGACAGAATCTCATTCCTCAGAATAATTCTTTAACAGATTGTGGGAATTTAATTCCTTAAAGCTTTTATTAGGGTTTAACCCTATGACAGAATTCAGTTCCTCACGCATATGAGGAATTTAATTCCTGCTAGAAATTTAGAGTTCAACTCTATCCCAGAATATAAATCTTCAAAAAGAACTATAGGAATTTAATTCCTCTAAAATTATTGTTAGGGTTCAACCCTACGAGGAATTTAATTCTTGAAAGGGATTAACAGATCTTCTAAAGAACATACATAGCGGCAAGGTCACGTGTCACCACGTGACCCCCAAAAAAAATCTACAGAAAAGCCCCTTTAGGCAGTGCCTCACGTGACCCACGTGACCCTTGGCAGAGGCTTTAACATACAAGCATTTAGATACCCGTCACGTGATGGCACGTGATGCTCCAAAAGATGCGATATTCTCAGCAGAACAAATGAAGGGAGGGCGCCCTCACGTGCTACCACGTGACCCCTCTTGCCTTAGTGTTTAACGCTAAATTGGAACCCCTGAATCCAGTGTTAAAACATTGTTTGGCCTTAGTGTTCAACACTAATCAAAGAACTTTATTTACAGTGTTTAACACTGAATTTCTTAGTGTTCAACACTAATTTGAAGCCTCTGCTGCTAGTGTTTGACACTGATTTGCTCTAGTGTTTAACACTAATTTGGAATCCCTATTGCTGGTGTTTAACACCAACTGTATTTTAGTGTTAAAACAATAACTTGATCCCAGTGTTCAACATTGTTGAATTAACGTTAGCCCAATTGGCTAAATGGCCAGAGGCAAAGCCTCTTCTTCAATGGATCAACAGGAAGCCAATATTCCAAACATGATTGGACTTAGCCCAAGGTGGCCAAAAGTCCTCAATTCAGACTTAACTGGGCTAATGGGCTCATAACATAATTAATTGGTCTTGATCCCAAATTAGGCCAACGACTATTTAACCCACCCCGGTTCAAGGGTACATCTCTTCATTCCTTTGATACTTGGCGTTGTAATTCCTCAACGTCTTCAAAGAGGTGACGGGTCCCGATGACCACACATTGATACGGACTGTGGGGTCCTTAAACCCATGGACTAAGAGGTCCTTAACCTTGGCCGAGATGTCTTAAAACTAACAACGGACTGTAGGGTCCTTAAACCCATGGACTATGACGTCCTTAACCTTGACCGAGATGTCTTAAAACTAACAACGGACTGTGGGGTCCTTAAACCCATGGACTATGAGGTCCTTAACCTTGACCGAGATGTCTTAAAACTAACAACGGACTGTGGGGTCCTTAAACCCATGGACTATGACGTCCTTAACCTTGACCGAGATGTCTTAAAACTAACAACGGACTGTGGGGTCCTTAAACCCATGGACTATGAGGTCCTTAACCTCGACCGCAATGTCTTAAAACTAACATTGGACCGCAATGTCCTTAAACTACCCATGGACCGTAATGTCCTTAAACTATCCATGGACCGCAATGTCCTTAAACTACCCATGGACCGCAATGTCCTTAAACTACCTACCGACCGCAACGTCATTAAACTAAACAACAGAGCCCCCCTTTTATTGCTCTCTTGTTGGATCTGAACGATCCCGTTAAGTTGATCTTAGTCTAAAAACTAGACTAACGTATCCTTAACAAACGTTTAAATCGATCTTAGGCTCGAATGAGGCTAACGTATCCTTAAACCCAAACCCCCAACCCAAATCTAAGATAATACGGATTTGGACTAGTCCGCGCCCTACGGGGGACGACATAACTCAGTCTCCGTATACAATCCACGGGCAACAAAACACAAAACAAACACACACGACACGAAGTAACCATCTGGAGAAGGAGAAAGTGGTTACCGCAATGCGGTAGCGTAATTAACTGCAGGGGCTTGCGCCTGCAGGAAAGAGCTTCCCCACAATCAAAAACCCCTCAAGCGAGGGGGAATCTGACGAAGTCTGCTATATCGGACGTATCCGTTCAAACCTTCGATGCATGGTGCCATAAATCAACTTGGCATCTTCGGAGAGGTGGACGGATGCACCAATTAGCATCTGCCCCGAATTTCAGGCAAGACGCCCAGTCGCACCTTCCTTCGGAGGGGAACAAGCCCCCTCAATGGCTGTCCTCTAAAATTTACAAAGTCTGGCGACAGGTCCAAGAGTCGGTGATTGATGAAAACTATCTCCGCCGACAGAAAAAGATGAAGGTGCGGCAAGGGAAGGATTACTCTGTCAAGCCACAAAAAACAAAAGCTACTTGGGTACCCACTACAACGGCCCCCTCAACTCCAATCACTCAAAAAAGGAGGCCGCAAAAAGCCCCTATGTCTTTGGCAAATCGCAAAGACACCGAACACAAACGCCCCAAGTCTGGGGGCATGGTGGTGCATACTGTTTATATGGCTGCCGGAAAGGAGGAAAGCCGTACTTCTACGGGCCACCGACCGCTCACCCGATCTGTGGCGAAAGCCCAGGAGAAGCAACAGAAGCTTCAGGAAATGATGACTGTGATGGCTGCACTTACCGAACCGAAAGAAAGTTCGGAAGTATCATCAGAGCAGCGTCACGAACAAGAAACTGATACTGACTTCTTACGTAGAATTCTCGAGAAGAAGGACAAAGAAGCCGCAGAACAAGCGGCTACCATAAAACAAATGACACTCCACTTCCAAGACATGGTAGGGATGATGTTACAGCCGGACCCTCCAGCTGAAGACCCTCCAGTCATTGTCGAAAATGACGGAGGGGAAACATCTGATCCTCCTCCGGCTTTTTCAGCAGCCAAGGAAGAAACATTTCCAAGGCCGCACTGGATGACTATATAGCTCGGCAAATACCAGCTCATCAGGCGAGTGAAGCGGCTGGGCAAACTGTTAGAACTGGACGACCCTATCCGGGCTGGTATGACCAAATCAGTTACCCGCCGGGATATACGATCCCTAAGTTCCATGTATATAAAGGAACAGGGAATCCGCATCAACATGTCTCTCAATTCAGGGCCTTATGCGGCAATACTGGAGGCGATGACAAACTGTTGCTTCGCCAATTCGTTGGCAGCTTAGCAGAAACAGCCTTTGAATGGTATTCAGAGCTGCCTAATGACTCTGTCAAAACATTTGTGGAGATGGAGTTACTGTTTACACAAAGATTCGCGAGTGCTAGTGAACGCACCCCGATAACAGCAATGATAAATGTCAGAATAAGGCCCGGCGAAACATGGGTCCAATACGCAACACGATGGCCGAACCTATGATCAAAATGCGAACAACGCATAGAAGAGGCACCTGCGGTAGGCATGTTCGTGGGCACTCTTGATCCGCAAGCGACCATCTCACAATTCATGATGTTCTTCAGGCTGACCACCTTCCCGGCATTGATCGACAAATTAGCCCAAATGGACCAGATGGGACACGGACCGTGTCCTCCAAAACCAGACTCTCGAAATGAGAAAGGAAAAGGGAAAGCGACTGTCGTTGCCAATGCTCAACAACAGCCGAGCAACTCAAAGCCGGTCGTCCGCCAAAATAACGTGCATCCACGCCCGTCCCTTGAGGAGAGACTAGGACGTCCTTATTCGTTTCTTCAGAATAAAAAAAGAAGACTGTTCGAACTGGCAGTACGCAACAGACTCATCAATCTGCCGAATCCAAAACGTCCGTTACAGCCAGGCGATCTCAATAATCCCGATTACTGCCCTTACCACCAAACGGTAAGTCACCCGATCGAGGATTGTTTCGTCTTCAAGGGATGGATCGAGGATCAGTACCTACAAGGCAAGTTTGCGCTGTCTGAAAAGTGGAAGGTAAACCCACCACAGCCGCATACTCCAAAGAAAACGGACGCGCCGGGGGCAACTTGTCATGTGACCTCCCACTCATTGGCGGATGATAAAGAGGCTCCTTGCGCCGAGAAACCGAGGGCGGACCCTGCACCAGAAATTCCGCGGCCGTCAGACGAGTTGATCGATGCCTTCTTGAATGAGATTCGTCAGAAAGTTAAAGCCAATCAAGAACATGAGATGGCCATACTGGAAGGAGCCAAACACCGACTACTAGACCAAAGAGTCAAGGCACTTCCGTCAAATCAAAAGTCATCCACTGCGGATAAAAACAAATTCAAGACGAGGAAAAGGTTCGCTAAAGCCCTGTCAGCAGGAATAAAGCTACCGCCCTCTGAAGAGGATACTCTCGGTGGAGTAGAGATGCATCCTAACTTCTGCTTATATCATCAGAAGATCATACATACTACCGAAGACTGCGAATCCTTTAAGTGTTGGTGGCAAGGATATGTCGCTCAAAAGCAACACTTCAACAGGACAGAGTGTGAAGCTCGTAGACATCGGAAAAATGCGATAGATGAGCGCAAAAGAGCCGCCGATGACTGTCATAGAGCCGACTCCAAGGGATCACAAATTATCACTTTTGGAAGCGACTCTGATGAAGAAGTTGCCCTCAACCCTCTTCTCAAGGAATCCATTTCAAAAATGAAAGAATTGAGGAGTTGCGAGAACATTTAGCCTTGCAATCGCCCGTTACTCGGGAAAAATCTCGGCCCCGCAAACAAAGGATCGAGCAAAAAGGATAAAAGAAAGGGGAAGATAACCTTCGTCGCCAACACTCAACAACAGTCGAGTGGCCTTAGACTGGCCATTCGTCAAAACAATATGCGTCCACGCGTATCTCTCGAGGAGAGGCTAAGACGTCCTTACTCATTTCCCCAGGATGAAACAAGAAGGCTGTTCGAAGTGGCGGTGCATAACAGGCTTATTGTTGGAGATAGTGCCCTCATAGTCAATTATTGGATCGCAGGTACGTGATTGCAATGATTGCGGAGGACCTATCCCGGTAGGACAGTCTTACTCGAGATGATAGTATGCTATCTGGTTTGCCTTTATTAGTCGTGTACATGTTCAGGTGACTGATTGCATGTTACACTTTGATAGAGCCCTTAGGATCTTGCTTTACTACCAACAGTATGATGGCGATCATATACGTGATAGTTGGGTAGTTTATATGCATATCCTTAATTGTGGTCCCTAGTCGTGGGAGTTTCGAGACAGGGCATCGATACTCCGGAGTAGACTAGTGTGTACAGTCGAGACCCCGACGAGGGGCGGTGGCCAGTCTCACAAGCCACTGGTGTCAGTTGGATCACCTAAGATGTATACAGGTGCTCATTGGGTTATGAGTACACCGGACAGGACTCGCCGGGAATCTACTAGTTAGTATTATATCTATCGTCAGATAGCAGTTCCCTGGTGACATGTGTACAGGTTAGTTCATCGACCTGAGGTCGTCATTTGTCTCGTGTGAGTTCCCACTGTGCTTTGATTTCTACCCTACCACGGCTCAAAGGAGTCGTGCAAACAGGTAGCTTTTGGGTACAGTCCCGAGCCATATGGAGGCACGTGAGCGGATCGGCAGGGGATTCGTCTCTCCCGGTATTGGGGGCGAGATCGTGCTGTGTCTAGGAGAGCCATTACACAAAGCCCACGGCCGTGGCAGGAGATTTACTGGTAGGTACTCTAGTAGTATCTCAGGGTGTTATTGGGCTTCACTCCGACACGACTTATACTGCTCTTGGGGGTCTGACGTTACTAGCCCCCTAGGCGGATATGCGATACTCATTGACGAACGGACCGGACTGTATATACATTGTCACTGTTAGGCTCGGTAGGGTTTCTGGATGAGTTCACTCATCGGCCTCCCTTGAGTTCGCTCATGAGCTTCCCTTGAGGTCAGTCCATGGACAGCCGTTACGCATAGCTAGTGCCGCTGACGGTTTGTGGTTAAACCCACTGCCAGGGTACTGACGAGTCATTAGAGTCCCCCACAGACAGTTTCCCAAGTTCGGGCGAAACGTTGTAGAGGCCGTATGGTTTTATGGCAGGGTTCGGAAAATGCACGTGTGTTTACGCACGTGTTATTTTTCGGGCAGTTGATACTGGTCGGCTTTGGTTTAAGCCGGATCCGAGTATTATATTGAGTAGGCATAATATCTTTGTCTCAGTTGCATTTGTATTCGGTCGTAATACAAATGTGGGTATATTTATACAGTTTCGGGGTTGTCCTGAAATTCGTTTCAGGATCACTTTTGGAAGTTGCCAGTTTCCAGTTTTCTATCTGCCGTCTTTTAACATTTGGTTAAAGACGGATTTATCTTTTCTTGGATGAGGTGAGTCGTGCTTCTAGAAACTTCTAGATTGGTGACTAGATTCATGCATCTTTCTTAGCATTTATTATGTGATGACTAGGTGTTAATGAGTCATGGTTTACATAAAAGCTTTTTGTTTTGCTTAAGATCTTTCCTTCATGATATGCTTTAGGATGTGGTCACCTCCCTCCTCCTACACTCACCTCCCTTCTCTATATATATATGGCCGGCCACTATTTGAGAGAGAGGGAGATTGATTTTCATTTTTGGAGAGAAAAGACTATGGTTTTGGGTGTATGGAAATTTCATATCTCGGTTCGTTCCATCACCCGATTAAAATGGCAACTTCATTAACCGATCGTCCACGGACTTGGACGAAGTAAGACAAAGTCATCTACTCATTCTCTACATCATTCTTGGTCGTCTCTTTTAGCAAACTTGACGACCGAGTTGCCTCGAGTCAGAGGCGGGAGCCCGTTTAAAGAATCAGTGATGTGGTGCCACCTCGACGAGGAGATCGGAGATCGACGAGATCGGAGCAGCCGCAACGGAGCGTGGGATGATGGTTGAAGAACGAAGGACTCGGATCGTTCGGTATAACCTTTCTACACTCTTTACAGTTTGTTAGTTTAGCAATAATGGCAGATCCGGGTTAAAGTATATGATAGCGCCAGTTAAAAAGTTTTTATTCCGCATTTGGCGTCTGTAGACTGCCGGGGCGCTACCGTAGACTTACACTGGTATCAGAGCCTCACCATTTTGCTATGCTAACTTGTGCTAACGCGTTCAAAACGTCGATCGAACCGAAAATCGAAAAACACAATTTTCTAGCCCGACAGTTTCTGTTGTTTTTAAATGGTCTCAAAAATTAATTCTACATGTCTTAAAAATCTGTGCAGGCTTTTCTAAGAACCACGACAAAATTTGGTCTCGTGATTCCTCCAACTTGCCGCGGAAACGCGGCCAAACCCCTGGTTTGGCCGCGCACCCGCGACCACTTGGTGTGTTCATGATCCCAAATTCTTCCAGTGGGTTCTCTGATAGATTTTGTGATTTTTGGTAAATATCGTTTTGGCCCAGGTTTTGTTACTGTTCACCAGTAAGTCGTGGGGCCCACTTTTTGGTATTTGGTCTTTGGTCGATCGAAATTTAAACACGTTAGTTTACAGTGCTTACATTATATCTCCGACCGGGAATGTCATTTGATCGGTAAACCGCGTTTGATTGCTATAGTTCTTTTAGACGGGTTTGCGAACGTGACATTCGCGTTGATGTTCTGTGTTGTGCTGTGATGTTGCGAATTTGTCGTGGTGGATAGCAGTGTGCAATGGTAGTACAGTTTGAGTTTATTTGTACATTTGATATTGTGGGGCGAGCGTCCAACTTGTGGACAGCCGTCACTGCCTGTTGTATAATATTCTTTTGGGGCACGACCAGGTTGCGGTCGATGTACCTATTGTACTATTTTACATTACTGTACTAGGTTTTGCCCCGCGACGGAGTGCACGGATAGCCGGGTTCTGAGAAGCAACGGGTCCGCATCTCATGGCTTTGAGAGGCAGAGGGGCCCCACTCTAGAATTGGCAGACTATTCGCCGCACTCGTAGGGGGTACAGGTTGACCCAAGGAGGGGTGCCCAAGATTACCGGATTCCGTGGAGTGCTGGGTGGTCCATTCACTATGCTGTAGGGGGCTGCCTCGCTTCAGGTTTTGGCGGGTAACTTGCCGCGCCCGTAGGGATCTAGGTTTCATTGCACAGGCTATCCACACGACAGGGGAACGTCGAGTTTCAGCAGCGGCTCTGTGAAACTCGGGGATCCCAGATATCTGTATTGTTCTGTGATGCTTATTACTTTTCTGTAATGTTGCATACTATCACGCCTGGAGCGATTATTGTATATTGGTTTATATACTATTAGATGTTGTATATGTTTTACACCCGCGCTAGTCCAGCCCCCGCTCTGTCGTTAGTTAAGTAACCTAACGAGTGATGACGGGACCCAGTGACGAATGCGGATGGCATATACGTACATTTTATTTTCGTTCTTTTCTGGTGTGATCGAATGATGGGACTGCGTTGATTCTGATCAATGCAAAGTATAACAAACCTGTTTACAGTTGTTGGAACAAATTTAAAAAGTGTTATTGCAAAGACGTTTCCTTTTGTTATGCATAGCGGTATTCAGTGGAATATCCTGCACCTCATTCGACGGGGCAAGGGCCGATATCCCTTTACCGGGACCGACCCCTTAGACAGAAGTTTGCGTCAGGGTAATAACTTTACTATAGTCGATTACAAGTTGCTTTGCATAGCGATATTCAGTGGAATATCCTGCACCTCATTCCACGAGGAAAGAGCCGAGATCCCTTTACCGGGAGTGACCTCTTTAGCAAAAGGTTTTCGCCACTATATTTTAAAAAGCTATCAGGTTCCTTCAGCGATATCAAGTTCACTACGTTAAAGGTTTTTCGCCAAAAACCAGTCGTAGCCCTCCGTCACTTCTTTTGGGTATTCAGTAGTATTCAAGCTACGTATTTTGACCAACGCCAAGGCATAGTGTTTGGTAGCTGCTGGGTATTCAATTGTTGCATAGATAGATGAGTTAGTTTGGGACAGTCGTTCTGCCATTTTGGCCAACGTCAAGGGCATGTGCGGGTGGGTTCAAATTGGCAAGATGGTGACGGGTAGAACTTGGCATGTGACTTATGACATTTTGACCAACGCCAAGGTTATAAGAGCATGGGGCAAAAATAATATCAGGAGTTTCTAAAGAAAATGAAACTTGCCGAGTATACGCATACCTTCTGGAGTATGAGTAACGTGGATGCATTCCATCACGTTATCATGCGATGAGAGTTGGATCCTGATTCCCACTGATGAGTTGGTTTACTCTTCGGGTGATCCCGATTGATTCTTCTTTAGGTTTGGAGGAGAATTTGACAGGACAGTGGGAGGTTTCCGGATTAGATAAAGTGATGACCATTCTGATCTAGGTTAGAGTGCACGCAGAGTGTTTCTTTTCTCTCTCTCTATTTGGCAGCGACCTTTGACCGACCCTAGACTATGACTCAGTGACCAGGTTGACCGAACCTTCTTAAAATACTGGCTTTTGGATTGTCTATGTTGCATAAGTCATTGCCACTCCTTCTTTTACCCTTAGAATTTCTCAGAACACCCGTATTACTACGGATATCCACTTCCATTGGATAGATCCATCGTATGGTTATATACGAACTCGAAGGGACTTCTTCGAGGATGGATCCAGGTTCAGGAGAAATAGAATTGGTTTATTCAGTTGTCTTTTATTATCACCTTCTCTCAGGTTGCGAGAGCTCCTTGGTTTAGGAGAGTACACCTATTACGCTTATTGGATAGTCTTATTCCAAACCATAGGCTGGTGCCGAAAGGTAGGGAATGAAGAAAACCAATTAGCCTAAGTAGGGTGTGCAGAAGGTAATATGTAAAGACAAAATAAAGGGATTAGAAAGAGGGCAAAGTAAATTGCGACTGATATCATTCACGACCAAAACCGCGTACTTCATCGCCACTCCTATTTCACCTTTAAAAGAATAAGGTATTATTCAGTTGTCTTTTATCGTCACCTTCTCTCGAGATGCGAGTACTCCTTAGTTTAGGAGGGTACACCTATTATGCTTACTGGATAGTCTTCTTCCAAACCATAGGCTGGTGCCGAACGGTAGGGAAGGAAGAAAACCATTTAGCCTAACGATGGTGTACAGAAGGTAACGACTAAAGACAAATAAAGGGATTTGGAGAGATGGCAATAAAATATACGGTTGAAGTAATGAATTGGATTATGGAAGAGGCATTGCTATGAATACCAGGATACCCCTACGAAACATTTTCATGTTTCAGTGCATTGTTAAAGAAAAAACTGTTTTCCTGATTAGACACTTACTCCAAGGGTATGTATTTACCAGGTTTCATTCTCATATCTGTATGGTTTTACAGATGATGAGTGGGAGTAAGATATTGAGAATTAGGTGATCATCCTCATTATATCGGAATTCGTTGTAATTGGTGATATTTGAGGAAATCGCCAGGGTACAGTTTTCTACCTACGACGCACAGGTTTTGAGTTGTTTAACTCAGCGGACTTATACAGAGTATTGTATGTTGTCCAAGTGTCCATCAGGACAAAGGGGTAGGTCCTCGTACTATGTTCTATTTACTTATAACTTCTCTAGTATTTAGACAAGTGTTTCATAGAAATACAAGGTCTAAGTTTTGAGAAGTTGTGGGTATAAGAATAAAGTAGAGAACCAGGTATCACAAGTATCGGGATTCTTCAAAGAGATCGAAGATATAGATTCTTATGATTGGTATTCAGATGATAGTGATGGTTTTGAGAAACGTGTTTCTCTTTCAGGTTACTCATAATTGGATGGATTCCTAAGTTGAGTAATGCTGATTAGCCTCTTTCCATTAAGTTGATATGCACTGGAGACAGATGCATGGATTGAATATGGTTCCAATTAAATAAGTGCCAAAGTTTCTATATTGGATATAGAATAGTTCGTACCTTAAAAGATATTAAGGTACGGGGAGTTGTCCAGCTTATGCTTAAAACCAGACACTGGATAACTCAGGGCACGTTTCTGTAATGGCTGTTTGTGGGTTGACCCTGGCTATGACGAGGGTTGATATTCTACCATTTGGAAGATCAATAGTGATATTGTTCTTGACTCGCCACAGTTTTAGTAAAAATGGATCTTTTTCAGAAAACAGTAGTGGGAGTATGGTAGAACTGGAAGTGATTCCAGAACCGCGAACGATTACGGAAAATTTAATAGGACATATACATTCAATCAAGTTTGACATTCCAATAGCCACTCCGCAGATATGGTAGGTAACCTCAGACACCCGAGAGGTACTTCGGTAGGCTCAAGGACGGTGACAGGGAGGTTCTTATCTACCCAGACTTGACACTACTGTTGTTCCAGGTTATGAGACCCGGTAGGAGGGTTGTCGTAGTCAGTGGGAGCAACGGAAGCATAGTGGGCAAGATGCTTATATCTATTTATAGACTTGAGCAGTTATAGCGGAGATAGATCATCTAATTTTGATGTGACAGTCATGGGTTTGACTTCAATCAGAATAGGGGATGGATCAGTTAAGAAGGTAGTAGGGTGTGATGTCATGGTATCTGGATGACATACACAGAGTAGGAAGTAAAATTCCTATACTACGATCGGTTGTACTGTGGTCGTCACACAGTTGTTTCTCCAGACAGGATATGGATATAATATTTGACATTCTGGTTTCTAGATCTATGGTTTTAGATCTGGATTTGGGTAGTTTCCCAATGTGGGTACTTTGACATATATTCTAATGGTTTTTGGAATAGTTGACTCCTAGCATGGTGGTGTACCTGCAGGTGATGGAGTCACCCTCTCTAAAGGTGTCTTACAGACTAAAAGGGAGAGGGATGTGCATGATTGGCAGATCACTTGCTTAGGCAATTGAGTCAATCATGAGATGTCAAGTACCACACTAAATGTTGGTTTTGCACAAGATGCAATAAGTTTGTATTAATCCAATCCTGGAGAAACATAAGGAAGCAGTTTTAGAACATAAGTACATGTTCTACGGATTTGATGACGACAGCCTCTGTCGGGAGACGGTTATCATTCCAGGCTTCAAAGGTGACATGGTTGACAGAGTGATTGTCAGAGTTATAGTTTTCCCTCTGACGAAGAGGGACAGTATTATGGACAGGTGGTTCAAGAGGATACTGTGGGTGGCATGGTGCCGGATACTGATTAGGTTCAGTGATCGATACAGTCTAAGAAGTTTGGATTTGGAGTTCATTTATGAACTAAGGTCCCATCAGATATCCAGACATATTCTAAGACAGGTATTACTCAATTCGGGAGATGGCTTTCTCCGCGAACTTGAGATTAAGAGAGATACAGAAAGAAACTTCTAGGCGGATCCACTCACTGAGGCTATTTCTCGAACACAATAGTTTTACAAACGGGCTTTGTGAAACTGATTAGTAGAGGAGTTGGATGTTCGGTTTCACACGGGCTGTGAGTAGTCGACATCGCAATATTAGCCTTGAGTGCAAGTGGGAGATTGTTGGAGATAGTGCCCTCATAGTCAATTATTGGATCGCAGGTACGTGATTGCAATGATTGCGGAGGACCTATCCCGGTAGGACAGTCTTACTCGAGATGATAGTATGCTATCTGGTTTGTCTTTATCAGTCGTGTACATGTTCAGGTGACTGATTGCATGTTACACTTTGATAGAGCCCTTAGGATCTTGCTTTACTACCAACAGTATGATGGCGATCATATACGTGATAGTTGGGTAGTTTATATGCATATCCTTAATTGTGGTCCCTAGTCGTGGGAGTTTCGAGATAGGGCATCGATACTCCGGAGTAGACTAGTGTGTACAGTCGAGACCCCGACGAGGGGCGGTGGCCGGTCTCACAAGCCACTGGTGTCAGTTGGATCACCTAAGATGTATACAGGTGCTCATTGGGTTATGAGTACACCGGACAGGACTCGCCGGGAATCTGCTAGTTAGTATTATATCTATCGTCAGATAGCAGTTCCCTGGTGACATGTGTACAGGTTAGTTCATCGACCTGAGGTCGTCATTTGTCTCGTGTGAGTTCCCACTGTGCTTTGATTTCTACCCTACCACGGCTCAAAGGAGTCGTGCAAACAGGTAGCTTTTGGGTACAGTCCCGAGCCATATGGAGGCACGTGAGCGGATCGGCAGGGGATTCGTCTCTCCCGGTATTGGGGGCGAGATCGTGCTGTGTCTAGGAGAGCCATTACACAAAGCCCACGGCCGTGGCAGGAGATTTACTGATAGGTACTCCAGTAGTATCTCAGGGTGTTATTGGGCTTCACTCCGACACGACTTATACTGCTCTTGGGGGTCTGACGTTACTAGCCCCCTAGGCGGATATGCGATACTCATTGACGAACGGACCGGACTGTATATACATTGTCACTGTTAGGCTCGATAGGGTTTCTGGATGAGTTCACTCATCGGCCTCCCTTGAGTTCTCTCATCAGCTTCCCTTGAGGTCAGTCCATGGACAGCCGTTACGCATAGCTAGTGCCGCTGACGGTTTGTGGTTAAATCCACTGCCAGGGTACTGACGAGTCATTAGAGTCCCCCACAGACAGTTTCCCAAGTTCGGGCGAAACGTTGTAGAGGCCGTATGGTTTTATGGCAGGGTTCGGAAAATGCACGTGCGTTTACGCACGTGTTATTTTTCGGGCAGTTGATACTGGTCGGCTTTGGTTTAAGCCGGATCCGAGTATTATATTGAGTAGGCATAATATCTTTGTCTCAGTTGCATTTGTATTCGGTCGTAATACAAATGTGGGTATATTTATACAGTTTCGGGGTTGTCCTGAAATTCGTTTCAGGATCACTTTTGGAAGTTGCCAGTTTCCAGTTTTCTATCTGCCGTCTTTTAACATTTGGTTAAAGACGGATTTATCTTTTCTTGGATGAGGTGAGTCGTGC
Organism: Agapanthus africanus; assembly: GCA_030015575.1. Classification (NCBI taxonomy): domain Eukaryota; kingdom Viridiplantae; phylum Streptophyta; class Magnoliopsida; order Asparagales; family Amaryllidaceae; genus Agapanthus; species Agapanthus africanus. The sequence continues at coordinate 979,956,564 of CM057337.1, forward strand.
TTCTAGAAACTTCTAGATTGGTGACTAGATTCATGCATCTTTCTTAGCATTTATTATGTGATGACTAGGTGTTAATGAGTCATGGTTTACATAAAAGCTTTTTGTTTTGCTTAAGATCTTTCCTTCATGATATGCTTTAGGATGTGGTCACCTCCCTCCTCCTACACTCACCTCCCTTCTCTATATATATATGGCCGGCCACTATTTGAGAGAGAGGGAGATTGATTTTCATTTTTGGAGAGAAAAGACTATGGTTTTGGGTGTATGGAAATTTCATATCTCGGTTCGTTCCATCACCCGATTAAAATGGCAACTTCATTAACCGATCGTCCACGGACTTGGACGAAGTGAGACAAAGTCATCTACTCATTCTCTACATCATTCTTGGTCGTCTCTTTTAGCAAACTTGACGACCGAGTTGCCTCGAGTCAGAGGCGGGAGCCCGTTTAAAGAATCAGTGATGTGGTGCCACCTCGACGAGGAGATCGGAGATCGACGAGATCGGAGCAGCCGCAACGGAGCGTGGGATGATGGTTGAAGAACGAAGGACTCGGATCGTTCGGTATAACCTTTCTACACTCTTTACAGTTTGTTAGTTTAGCAATAATGGCAGATCCGGGTTAAAGTATACGATAGCGCCAGTTAAAAAGTTTTTATTCCGCATTTGGCGTCTGTAGACTGCCGGGGCGCTACCGTAGACTTACACTTATCACTCTACCGGAGCCGAAACACCAACTACAACTGGATTATGTCAACAGTTCTAATTATTGCCCTTATCACCAAGTATTGGGCCATCAGATCGAAAACTGTTACGTCTTCAAGAACAGGGTTGAAGACCAATACCAACAGGGAAAGTTCGCGCTCTCCGAAAACTGGAAGGTGGACCCGTCACAACCGCACGCTCTGAGAAAGACGGATACGCCAGGGGCATCATGCTCAGTCATAGAGAAAGCCTCATCGACTGAAAAGTCAGTAAACTAGAGATTCGCCTCAAATACAGCGACATCGGACCGCAACGTCCTTAAACTAACGACGGACCGAAACGTCCTTAAACTAATGACGGACTGAAACGTCCTTAAACTACTACCGCAGCATCTTCAGGCTGACAAAAAAAACGGTATGTCCATAAGCAAAAAGGGCACGGATGAAAACCCGAAAGGGCTCCGTGAGTAAAAACAGCAGGACTACCAGCGAGTGTTTGTGAACACCTGAAAGGGCGCAACCTCGTTAAAAGACACTTATAGGGTCCTCTCGACCTTGTAAGGAGAAACCACCCACGTAAGATCCTTACGACTCACAAGGGAGAAACACACTTAGGGATCCCCACGATTCCTAAGGAGAAAATACACTTGCGAGATCCTCACGACTCGTAAGGAGAACTCTCTTATGGGACCCTCACGGCTCATAAGATTTGAAAGTCTTAAGTTACAGAGATCTAAACCTGTGCTTAAGCAACCCCCACAACTTCCAATATTGCCCTACAAGTGGCTCAATACTAACCCTTGTATACAATCCACGGGCGCGAATAAACATTTCCCTAACCAAATCCCATCCGTGATTGGGGATATGTGCGCATGATGAACAACCCTTATAAGTCCTCTCGACTTACAAGGAGAAAACCCTCTTGTAGGATCCTTACGACTTACAGAGGAACATACACTTAGGAATCCTCACGATTCCTAAGGAGAAAATACACCTACAAGATCCTTACGACTTGTAGTGAGAAATACCTTTGTGAGACCCTTAAAGCTCATGAAGTTAAAAGCCTTAGTCGACAGGACCTTAACCCTGTTCGCTAAGCCATCTTTGATCAACATCGACGAAGGCAAATGATGATTCACTCCTGGCAATATCCCAGTTGTCGCGGTGCTGATGCCGAAATCGGTGTCTAAACTCAGGTTTACGGTGAAAAGCCGGTAGGCCGCACATGCATACGAAATAACCGAAATGATAAGGCAACTTGCAATAAAAAGCAGCAAGTAAAAACGTATGCATACAAAATAGCCGAAATGATTGGGCAACTCGCAATAAAAAGCAGCGAGCAAAAATAAAATAAATAGCCGAAATGATTGGGCAGCTCGCAATAAAAAGCAGCGAGCAAAAATAAAATAAATAGTCGAAATGATTGGGCAACTCGCAATAAAAAGAAGCGAGTGAAAATAAACTAAATAGCCGAAATGATTGGGCACCGAGAAAAATAGCCGAAATGATTAGGCAATCGCGACCTTCGCGATATAAAAGCTGAAATGATAGAGCATCGCGGAAATAAAATAATAATAAGAAGAAAAAAATGAATGAAACTTCTGCCCTACAGATTAGATCACATCAATTCCTGTATACAATCCAGGGGCACAAACAAAGAGGGAACCATACTTTCCCAACAGGCTCCATAAAAAAGCGAAGCCAAATCTCGACGGTTCACAGACAACCTAGAGACCATCTAAGCATTCGTCTCGTTACAGCAGATGAGATGTCAATAAACGCGTTCCTTCGCAGTCCATCAAGATGCAGATACAACGCCAACAAAAAGACCTTGCGGTCGAAACAAAGCGAAGCGACGGCAAAATCCCAGCTTCATTTCGACGTTCGTCTCGATACAGTAGACGCAATGTCAACCCCAGCGTTCTTCATCCAACAGGATTTGGACACACCAAAGCAAACGAAGCAAAGGCCACATTCCTAGCTTCAACGTCTTGACGGTAACTCATATAAAACCGGAAAGACAATCGAAGATCATCTCGCACCAGCACAGGATGGTCACCACCTCGACGTCCATCTCGATACAGCAGACGAGATGCCACCCCAGCGTTCTTCCTCCAACAGAGTTCAGACGCGACAATCAAACAAGTGGAGTAACGGCAAAATCCCAGCTCCACCGCGACGTTCGTCTCGATACAGCAGGCGAGATGTCACCCCAACGTTCGTCTCGACACAGAAGACGCAACATTATCAAACAAATGGAGCCACGGCAAAATCCCTAGTTCCAAACCTCGACGGTTCACCAGCAACCTAGAGACAACTACGACGTTCGTCTCGATACAGCAGACGAGATGTCACCCCAACGCTCGTCTCGACACAGCAGACGCAACATCATCAAACAAATGGAGCCACGGCAAAATCCCTAGTTCCAAACCTCGACAGTTCACCAGCAACCTAGAGACAACTACGACATTCGTCTCGATACAGCAGACGAGATTTCACTTTAGCGTTCTTTCTCCAGCAGGGTTCAGACGCGACAATCAAACAAATGGAGCCACGACAAAATCCCTAGTTCCCACCGTGACATTCGTCTCGATACAGCAGACGCGATGGCAGCAAACGAAGCAAAGGCCAAATTCCTAGCTTCATGGTCTTGACGGCAACTCACATAAAACCTGAAGGACTATCGGAGATCATCCCATACCAGCGCGGAGTGGATATGACTCATCGGGGCTCGTCAAAATGAGCCTAACCTCAAGTAAAAAGCGGCATGGCAAATTCCTAACGCTTGCTCTTCCGACGGTCAAACTACCTAGGAAGATTGCTTGAAGACGTCTTGTTCAGCCCCCGAAGGGATCAGAGACACGACAGTCGCAGGGCTACTCGAGTAGCACGATTGCCTATCGAGGAACATATCAGCTTATGCGACGGTACGACGGCCAAAACCCTAAGTACCACAGACCCTAACGGACTTCTGTCGTAAAGAGCATAGGTTAACTGTGACGTTAGGATATTCTTGCGAGAAATGCTCGATTCGTCTCGACTTGTGAAGAAATTGATGTCTTTACGAGAAATTCTCGATGCGGCTCGACTCGTGAGATAAAGCCTTAGGCAGTAGGCATAAAAGAAGCCTGTTTCCTAAGCACTGGGACCCTGCAAGTTGGCCCAAAACGGTCTCTTGCACACTATCCATGGGTCTCACTCTCCAAACTCGAAACTCGACAAGGAGGGAAGCAACCGCTTACGGGTCCTCTCGGCTCGTAAAAGGGAAAAATTCTCTTATAGGATCCTTACGACTTATAAGAGAAAACACACTTAGGAATCCTCACGATTCCTAAGGAGAAAATCCACCTACGAGATCCTCTCGATCCGTAGGGAGAAAAGTCTCTACGAGACCCTCACGGCTCATAGAGTTGAAAAGTCTTAGGCGGCAGATCTGAACCTACGGCCTAAGCCATCGCTATTTCTTGAGGAAATCTAGATGCTTGCTCTATTATCTATCGACCCTGTTTATTAAGACAGCATACGCACAATAAAAGAAAGAAAGAAGTGACAGGAAGAATATCTTATTTACATTTGATCAAGCGTTCGAGACACACTCACTCATGCATGTGCAAAAGATTCAGAACAAGAAATAAGACAAACTGAAATGGAAATTTTCTATTCATATCATAAAAAGGGGTCCTTACAATCACAGAGAAATAGATAATAACATTATTAAAATATTTACAAAGGTATAACCTCGAACCCAGGACATGGATTGAGGAACTCAAAAGTGACCCTATCTATGACTTTCCAAGCCTCGCGGACCATCCTGGTGTGCTTTCTTTCGCGAGCACAAGCGTCAGGGTCCCCCCTGATGTCTTCCACCCTCCGATAAGCAGCGAGTATGGCAGACTGTTGAAAGACCTCGTGCAAGAGATCGATAAGACTGTCTCGCCGTCTCTTCGAGATAAAGTTCATCAGGTACTCCGAGTGCACCTTATCCTCAGCGGCATCCAATGCCCTAAGCGGAACACCGGAACAAAATAGGGGAAGCGCTTCCCAGATGGCTCCCACGATAAGTTTCAGGAGGGAGGAACGTCGGGGAAGCAATGGACCGTTATATGCGTCGAAGCGGCTCATGATTTCAGCACACTCCGCGTTTGTGAACTCTCGATTTTGAGATCGGCCAAGTCGGCGGATATCCCCGTAAGAGATGATCTCGTCAAAATTGTACATGTGGGCGTTCATTGTTTCTGTGAAAGAAAATCAATAAAAAATTATCAGAAAGACTGATTAAACAAAACGATATAATGCACTGAGGAATAAAATGCCATCGTTAACTTCCGAGATCCATGAAGAATTCTTAAGAGTTCTTCTATATGATTTGGGAGGAGCAAAGCTCCATTAATGAAATGAGAAAATACAGGGAAGATCTTTTAGAGAGCAAAGCTCTATTAATGGAACCCTAATAGGGCTCTCCTTAGTCTTCTATAGACCCCCTTAGAGCAAAGCTCTGCTAAGTGAAACCCTAAATGGGTCTTCTTTAGATCAGGGATCTATTGAGAGCAAGGCTCTTAAAATTGATTTAATTTAATCAAAATTAATATTTTTACCTAAAAATTCCCTAAAGTTTGAACTTTTAAAAGTGTTTAAACAGGAGAGCAGGGCTCTGAGTTCTGAAAGTAAACTTGTGAAGGTGAAAATCGTCTAAGGGACCAAAGGTCCTATTTATAGGCATCAAATGCCCTTTCAACTTCCAAAAGTTGCCGCGACGGTTGGAATTCGGCCACCGCTGCGCTCACGTTTAAGGCCACGTAAGCGCAACGGTAGGGGGGGATTTGTTTACCCCAGTCAGAGCAAAGCTCTGTTCAAATTCCAAGGTGGGAAAAGAAGCAATGCTTCTGTTCTCCTCCAATCAGAGCAAAGCTATGTCTTGAAAATTAAAGTGAAAGTTAAAGTTAAAATAAATGAAGCAACGCTTCAGATCCCCTGCGCTGCGCGCAGAGCGCCACGTGTCAAAATCAGACACGTTACCGCAGGGGGCGCAGCGCCCAAGGCAGCGCACCCGATCAGAGCAAGGCTCTGTTTAAAATTCAAAATTAAAGAAGCAACGCTTCAGCTGGCCTGCGCTCTGCGCTGCAGGCCACGTGGCAACACGGTTGCGCTAGCGCGGTTGCGCTGTGCTCTGCGCTGCGCAACACGTGGCAGCGCAGTTGCGCAAGCACAGTTGCGCCAGCACAGTTGCGCTGCGCTCTGCGCTGCGCGACACGTGTCAGCACAGTTGCGCAAGTGCAGTTGCGCTGCGCTGCGCGACACGTGTCACGAGCTGGTGCGCTTGCGCCAAACAGAATTAAAATTCTGAAAGATCTTTCTCAATCTTGTTAAAAACAAGAAGATTGTCTTCTGTAAAACAGAAGCCCTTAGATCAAAAATCCAACGGTGGAGAAAATTTCCCAAATCACTCAGAGAATGATCTCTTTAACAAACTTTAACTAATTTATGGGCACTATAAAAAGGACCCTAGACCTCAATTCAAAGGAGGAACATTTCCCTTAAAAAATCAAGAGCTTCAAACAGAGAGAACTCTGAAGAAGTTTCAAGAAAAAGGTAAAAAAAAATCTTCATAAAATAGAAGAATTTTCTTCTAATAGATCATTGATCTAAGAACAAGATCAATGATCTTCAGATAATAAACAGTGCTTTGCACTTCTTATGAACCACTGGTTCTTTAAAACAATAAAAAAACAAAATAAAGAACAGTGCTTTGCACTTTTTTATGAACCTTTAGTTCCTGAAATAAGAAAAAACTTGTTTTTCTTTGATCTAAATTAGATCAAGAAAACGAATAGTGCTTTGTACTTCTTTTGTGAACCATTGGTTCTTGAATCTAAAAGATTCTCAAATCATAGTGTCTTGCACTTGCAAACTGCGCTGTTGCGCTCCTGGATGGGCACAAGCCACCAGAGCGCGCCATGTGTCAGCAGCGCAGGCGCAGCGCACTGCGCTTGCGCGACACGTGTCAACACTACGAGCGCTTGCGCTCTCTGATCGGCGCAAAGCGCCTGATAAATGCAATGCATTTCCTAAAGGGCCAGGCCCCAATCAAAAGACCTAGCAGGCCAAAATAAATTCCAAAGCAATAAAAGGGCAGAGCCCAAAGAAAATTGATGCTCTGCATCATTTATAAAGGGCAGAGCCCAAGTAAAATTGATGCTCTGCATCATTTATAAATAGGCAGAGCCCAAAACAAATTGATGCTCTGCATCCTTTCTGGGCAGAGCCCAAATAAAAATAAAAAGAAATACAATGCAAAAGCAAATAAAATGTTGAACATTTTCAACTGGACTTAGCCCAATTTTGGCCGTAAGTCCTCAAATTAAATTGACTGAGCACAGCTGCTCTCTTAAATCAATTTACGACCGGTTCAAGGGTACATCTTTAAACTTCTTTGACTCATATCGTTGTAATCCTTCAACGATGTCAGAGAGGTGACGGGTCCCGACGACCACACATCAATATGGACCGAAACGTCCTTAAACTAATATCGGACCGAAACGTCCTTAAACTAATATTTATCCTAAAATGGGAATGTCGGACCGAAACGTCCTTAAACTAATGTCGGACCGAAACGTCCTTAAACTAATGTTGGACCGAAACGTCTTTAAACTAATGATGGACCACCACGTCCGTAAACTGGAACATGGACCACCACGTCCCTAAACTGGAACATGGACCACCACGTCCCTAAACTGGAATATGGACCACCACGCCCCTAAACTGGCGATGGACCACTACGTCCCTAAACTTGAATAATAGAGCCTCCAAATGCTCTTTTGCCGGATCTAAACGATCCCGTTTAAGTCGATCTTAGCCCCAAGCACGGCTAACGTATCATTAAACATTCAAATGGACTATAAAATTCCAAATCAACTCTGGTTCGAGGGTACATCTCTGAACTCCTCTGACACCTGTCATTGTAATCCTTCAACGACGCCAGAGAGGTGACGGGTCCCGATGGCCATGCATATAATGGACCACTACGTTCCTAAACTGGAACAATAGAGCCCCCAAATGCTCTTTTGTCGGATCCAAACGATCCCGTTAAGTTGATCTTAGTCTCAAATCAGACTAACGTATCCTTAACAAACGTTTAAGTCGATCTTACCCTAAATACGGCTAACGTATCCTTAAACCAAAACACCAAACCCAAATCTAAGTAAATACGGATTTGGACTAATCCACGTCCTACGGGCGACGACATCGCTTAGTCTCCGTATACAATCCACGGGCAACCACAAACAAAACACACACGACACGACACGAAATGAAATTCTGGAGAAGGAGAAAGTGGTTACCGCGATGCGGTAGCGTAATTAACTACAGGGGCTTGCGCCTGCAGGGAAGAGCGTCCCCACAATCAAAAACCCCTCAAGCGAGGGGGGATCTGACGAAGCCTGCTACATCGGCCGCATCCGTCTAAACCTCCGATACACGATGATATAAATCAACTTGGCATCTTCGGAGAGGTGGACGGATAGCACCAAATAGCATCTGCCCCGAATCTCAGGCAAAACGAACCTACGCGGCATTCGTCTCTGTATTCGGAGGGGAACAGTATTATATGAATTTCACTTCCTATAAAGTGCATGTCATCCAAATACCAGGACATCACACCCTACTACCTTCTTAACAGATCCATCTCTTATTCTGATGAAGTCGAATCTTATGACTGTCACATCAAAAATAGATGATCTATCTCCGCTATACCTGCTTTAGTCAATAAATAGACACAAGCTACTTTTCCACTATGCTTCTGCTGCTCCAACTGACTATAACAACCCTCTGGCAGAGTTATATACACGTGTACTTCTAAAGCTAGTTTAGAATGACGTTGTACTCATCCTCCTGCCGGGTCTTATAGTCTAGAACAGCAGTAATGGCAAGTCTGGGTAGACAAGAACCTTCCTGTCACCGTCTTTGAGAATACTGAAGTACCTCTCGGACGCCTGAGATTACCCACCATATCTGCGGAGTGGCTAATGGAATGTCAAACCCGATTGAATCTTTTGGTTCTATTAAATTTTCAGTAATCGTTTGTGGTTCTGTAATCACTTTCAGTTCTACCATACTCTCACTACTGTTTTCTGAAAAAGTCCATTTTGCTAAAACTGTGGATTTTGCTAAAACTGTGGTGAGTCAAATACAATATTACTATTGATCTTTCAGATGGTAGAAAGTTACCCTTCGTCATAGCCCGGAATAACCCATAAACTGCCATTACTGAAACCTGCCTTGAGTATGTTCAGAGTCTGGTTTTAAGCATAAGCCGGAAAACTCCATATACCTCAACATCGTTAAGATATGAACCATTCTGTATACAATATAGAAACAGAGGCACTAATTTAATTGTAACCAGATTCAAATCATGCAGCTGTCTCCAGTGCATGTCAACTAAATGGAGAGAAGCCGATCGACATTACTCAACTAGTAGTGCATCCAGATATGAGTAATCTGAAAGAGAAGTAAGTTCTCAAAACCATTACTATCAACTGAATACCAAACACAAGTATCTACATCTTCGATCACCTTGAAAAATCCCGATACTTGCAACACATGGTTCTCTACTTTATTCTTGTACCTATAACTTCTAAAAACTTAGACTTTGTATTTCTACGAAATACTTGTTTAAAAACTAAAGAAGTCACAAGTAAACAGAATATAGTACGAGTACCAACCCCTTTGTCCTAATGGACAATGGACAACATACAATACTTTGTATAAGTCCCCTGAGTTCAATAATTCAAACCTTGTGCATCGTAGGTTGAAAACTGTACTATGGTTAAGAAGAATTACACCGTTGTTGAATACCCCTTACCTAACCGTCAACTGATATAGGTAAATGTCACAGAAATAATTTCAAAAAGTTATATCTCACTTTATAAAATAAACGTACAGATATATCAGTTTGAAACTGGTGCATAACTACCGATATTCAAAACCAAATATTTATCGTCCGGCAAAAACCCAGGCGATTCCTCAAATATCACCAATTACAACGAATTCCGATATAATGAGAATATAATCACCTAATTCCCAATATCTTACTCCCACTCATCATTTGTAATACCATACAGATGTGAGAATCAAACCTGGTAAATACATACCCTGGAGTAAGAATCTAATTGGGAAATCAGTTTTAAATTAACAACTCATAGTGAAACTGAAACATGAAAATGTTTCGAAGGGGTATCCGGGTATTCCTAGTAATGCCTCTTCCACTATCCAGATTCATGACTGTAACCGTATATTTCCTTGCCATCTCTCCAATCCCTTTATTTGTCTTTACTTATTACTTTCTGTACACCGTACTTAGGCTAAATGGTTTTCTTCCTTCCCTATCTTTTGGCACCAGCCTAAGGTTTGAAAGAAGATTATCCAATAAGCGTAATAGGTGTACCCTCCTAATCCTAGAAGCCCTCGAAACCTGAGATAAGGTAAAGGGAAAAGACAACTGAATAATCCTTATTCTATTTCTCCTGAACCAGAATCCATTCACGAACTGGAACAAGTTCCTTCGAGTTCGTATGTAAGTATACAATGGATTATCCAATAAATGTGGATCTTCGTAGTGATACGGGATGTTCTGGAGAAATGCAAAGGTGAAGTAGGAGTGGCGATGATATACGCGGTTTGGTCGTGAATGATAGCAGTCGCAATTTACTTTGCCTTCTTTCTATTCCATTTATTTGTCTTTACTTATTACCTTCTGTACACCTCGCTTAGGCTAATTGGTTTTCTTCTTTCCACACCTTCCGGCATCTGCCTATAGTTTGGAAGAAGACTATCCAATAAGCGTAATAGGTGTACCCTCTCCTAATCCTAGGAGCCATCACAACCTGAGAGAAAGTAAAAGGAAAAGACAACTGAATAATCCTATTCAATTTCTCCAGAACCGGAAACCATTCTCGAATCTGAAACAAGTTTCTTCGAGTTCGTATGTATCTATACGATGGTCATATCCAATAAATGTGGATCTTCGTAGTGATACGGAATGTTCCGGAGAAAAGCAAAGGGTAAAGTAGGAGTGGCAATGAAGTATGAAACTCTGACAATCCAAAAGCCGGTGTGTTTTAAGAAGGTTCGGTTAACTTGGTTTATGAGTTCTAGTCTAGGGTCGGGCCATGGTCGCTGACAAAGAGAGAGAGAGAAAAGAAACACTCAGCGTGCACTCTAACCTACATCAGAATGGTTAATCACTTTATCTAATCAGGATGTCTCCCACTGTATTATCAAATTCTCCTCCTAACCCAAAAGAAGAATTAGTCGGGATCATCTAAAATCACCCGAGGAGTAAACCAACTCATCAGTGGGAATCGGGATCCAACTATCATCGCATGATAACCTGATGGAATCCACTCAAGTTATCATACTCCAGAAGATATGCACATGCCTGGCAAGTTTCCTATATGTTTGAAACTCCCGATGTGATTTTTGCCCCATGCTCTTATAATCTTGACGAAGGCCAACATATCATAGGTCACATGTCAATTTCTACCCATCATTGTCCAGGTTAATTTGAACCCACCCGTACATACCCTTGACGAAGGCCAACATAGTAGTACGGCTGTCCCAAACCAACACATCTATATATGCAACAGAAAAGTAACAAATAGCTACCATACACTATGCCTTGATGAAGGCCAACAAACATAGCATGAATACTAAGTGCTACTCGTCTGAAATGACGGAGGGCTACGAATGATTTTTGGCGAAAAACCTTTAACGTAATGAACTTGATATCGTTGAAGAAACTGGATAGCTTTATAAATATATAGTGGCGAAAACTTTTGCTAAAGAGGTCACTCCCGGTGAAGGGATCTCGGCTCTTTCTTTGTCGAATGAGGTGCAAGATATTCCTAACTGAATATCTCGATTCAAAGCAAAAAAATAATCGATTATAGTGAAGTTATTACCCTGACGCAAACTTCTTCCCAAAAGGTCACTCCCGGTGAAAGGATCTCGGCTCTTGCCTCGTCGAATGAGGTGCTGGATATTCATAACCGAATACCGCTGTGCAAAACAAAAAAAAACGTCTTTATAATAACAGCTTTTGAAAATTGTTCCAACAACATCAAATAGGTTTGTTTTATCCTTGCATTGATTAGAATCAACATAGTCCCATCAATTAATCATACCAGAAAAGAACGAAAATATAATGTACGTATATGCCTTCCACATTCGCCACTGGGCCCGTCATCACCCGTTAGGTTACTTAACCAACGACAGGGCGGGGGCTGGACTAGCGCATGTGCAAAACATATACAACATCTACTAGTATATATATAACAATCATCCCAGACATGATATATGCAACATCACAGAATAGCGATAAGCATCACAAAACAAACGGATAATCTGGGAGCCCTGGGTTTCCTTTGAGCCACAAGCGAAACCCGACCTTCCCCTGGTCGTATGGATAGCCTGTGCAATGAAAACCTAGACCCCTAAGAGCGCGGCAAGTTACCCGCCAATCTCAGAAGCGAGGAAACCCAAATCAACAACGTGAATGGGCCACCTGGCACTTCACGGAATCCGGTAACTTGAGCACCCCTCCTTGGGTCAACCTGTACCCCCTATGAGTGCGGCAAATAGCCCGCCAATTCTAGAGTGAGGCCCCTTCCATATCAATTCCATGATATGCGTGCTCATTTCCCTCTAGAACCCGGCTATTCGTGCACCCCGCCTTGGGGTAATCCCAGTACAGAAAAGAAAATAATATGTACAAGGGTGACATCGACCTCAACTTGGTCGTGCCCCAAACAAATAATATACAAACTGGCAGTGACGGCAATCCACATGCCTGACGCTCGCCCTGCAATATCATATGTACAAATAAATCCAAACTGTACTACCATTGCACCCAAGCTATCCACCACGACGATCCCTCCACAACCACAGCACAACACAGAACATCAACGTGAATGTCACGTTCGCAAACCCGTCTAAAAGTGCATATAGCAGTTAGATGAGTTGTACCGCTCTAATGACATTCACGATCGCAGATAGTAATGTATGTACTAAAAACTACGACATTAGAATTCCGCACGCAATTTGCAAACTAAACCAATTTCCAAAACCATGAAAAAACAGTGAGCTAAAGTTACAAAAACCGACCGTTTAAAACCAATTCGGAAGTCCGAATCAAAATGAAACGCGCCCGAACCTTCACGGGGAGTTAGAGCATGATATTAAATTTGAGTTGGGGGCATATAGGGGGTACCCTACACACAAGGCCACCACGAGGTGGCCAGGGGGTGAAGCAGACCCGAAACTGCCCAATGTGGGGCAGTTTCGGGTCCCCACCGCCAAGACCACCTTGTGGTGGTCTTGGGGAGTGGGCCCAGCCGTTCGGTCCCCCCAGGGATTCCCCGGGGTGCCCATGCACTACCCCGCGGCTTCTCAGTTCAAACCGTGAGCCCGTTGGGTGTGCAAACATCTCAAACTTTCAGTTTTTGGAACTGTTTTTGTCGGCAGTTTTTACACGACAAAAACGATGGATTTCTAATGTCGTAATGAGTTAAATAAGGCTTATGGTGTGGCTCTGATACCATGTTGGGTTATGCAAGCGCCCCGGCCATCAAACCGTGGCCATTGTGGAACAAATTTTTTTCAAAAACCGGCGCTATAACAACCCGATAACCCGGATCGACCCATTAGCCCTAGATAACAAAACATGCAAAGGAGTTAGAATGGGTATACCGAATAGATCCATGTCCTTCGGTCTTCAACCATCATCCCAAGCTCCTAGGTGCTTTCTTGATCAAGCTTGATCTCCAGTCTCCCTCCATCGAAGATGATCCACCCGAGAGTCTATGCAACAAGCTCCAACCTCATATCCGAGGTAACTAGGGTACTTAAATCGCTACACTAGATACCGTAGAAGAAATAGAAAGTGATGAAGGATTAATTTGTCTCAAGACACCCAAGGTTTCTCAACATATGAGAGGGTTTGGATGGAGGAAGAAGAAGATGCCATGAGGATGAGGTGTTGAGAGCAACTCAAAAGAGAGAGAAAGAAAATGAATAATGGCTTGTGTTTTTGTTTGTTGTGTGAGTGTGATAAGAAATAATGGAGCCATTACATAAATGTCCATGTCTCCAAAATATCTTAGTTAATAAAAAATATCTCAAGTCAACATAATCTCACAACAAACAAAAACCCTAAGCATGCTAGAATAGTAACCATAGGTCACTAATTAGCCATGCCACAAAAATGCAATAAACACCTTATCCTACACCTCAATAACCTTTTAATCTAAAAAGGTCTAAACCATGATGAGGTGTAATCTTCTAAAAGTAATCTTGTAATAAATTACAAGAATACCTCTCAACCATATATACATACCCGCATCCGTATTCTGAAGAATACGAATACAAAGAGACAAAAATAATCCAACAAATATAATACTAGGATCCGGCTTAAACCAAAGCCCACTAGTATTATCCGTACGAACATCATCCGTGCATAAGGAAACGTATGTGATCGAACCCAGCCGTAAAACCATACGGCTTCTACATCGTTTTGCCCAAAGCAGGGAAACCCTTTGTGTGGGACTCTAAAGACTCGTCAATACGTTGGCAGTGGGTTCAACCACAAGCACGTCAACGGCACTAGCTGTACGTAACGGCTACCCAGATATTGAGCGAAAGGGAGGCCGACGAGCAAACTCATCCTGAAACCCCTACTGAGCCTAACAGTGACAATATCCGTACATTCCATTCCGTTCGTCTATGAGTATCGCATATCGAATCTAGAGGTGGATAAAGTCAGACCCCTAATAACACAACATTTAGTGTCGGTATGAAGCTCATCACCACCTGAGAAACTACCGATCCTAAATCAGTAATTCTCGACTATCTTGGCCAAGGATTTCTGGTGATGGCCACCCGTGCACAACCGCGACATCAACCCCCAATACCGGGAGAGACGAATCCCCCAACGATCCGCTCACTGCCTCCATGTGGCTTGGGACTGTTTCCAACTAAAACCTGTTTGCACGACTCCTTTGAGCCGTGGTAGGATGGTAATCAAAGCACGGTGGGAACTCACACAAGACAAATGACGATCTCAGGTCGATAGACTAACATGTACACATGTCACCAGAGAACTGCTATCTGACAATAGGTATAATACCAACTAGCATATTCCCGTCGAGTCCGTCCGGTGTACTCATAACCCAATGAGCACCTGTATACATCTTAGATGAACAAACTGACACCAATGGCTTGTGAGACAGGCCACCGCCCCTCGTCGGGGTCTCAAACAGTATACACCAGTCTACTCTCGAGTATCGATGCCCAGTCTCGAAACTCCTACGACTAGGGACATTTAAGGATGCGCTTATAGACCACCTAGCTCCCACGTATATGATCGCCATCAAAATGCTGGTAGTCAAGCAAAAATCCTATGGGCTCTATCAACATGTAATAGTGATCTGTAATATCACCTGAAGCATGTACACGATGATAAAGACAAACCAGATAGCATACTATCATCTCGAGTAAGACTGTTCTACCGGTATAGGATCTCCCTCAATCATTGCAATCACGTGCCTGCGATCCAAGAATTGACTTAAGGGCACTATAGCCAACAAAAGCAAGTGAAATTTTTGCATAGCAAAGAGAATGAGCTCTCATTGTCTCAAACTGAACCATACCCCTTTCTCAATAGAATAACTCTAATTAGAAAAACAAATATGGTTCATTTTCAACTTGGTGAGTCATGGCTTGAAAATCCTCCATGTGTCGCCAAGAGCCATGCTCCAATTTATGCAAAAATCCACCTCATTTCCTCCACCTCATAATGCAATAAACATTTAACCTAAAATGATAAATACAAAATATGAGGTGTCTTCTTCTAGAAGTATCTTTGAACAAATTACAAAAATACCCCTCATCCGTATATACATACCCGTATCTGTATTCCGAAAGATACGAATACAAAAGAGACAAAAATAATCCATCAGTATAATACTAGGATCCGGCTTAAACCAAAGTCCGCTAGTATTATCTGTCCGAATCTAGATCCGTGCACAAGTACACGTATGTGATCGATCCATGTCGTAAAACCATACGACCTCTACATCTTTTTCCCGATACAGGGAAACCCTCTATGTTGGACTCTAAAGACTCGACACTACGTTGGCAGTGGGTTTAACCATAAACCGCAAGCGGTACTAGTTGCACGTAACGGCTACCAAGGTATCTGTTGATAAGAAGGCCGATGAGAAAAACTCATCCGAACTCCTACTGAGCCTGTCTGTGACAATCTCCGTACAGTCCGGTCTGTTCATCTAAGAGTATCGCATATCGGGCCTAGGGGGCGGTAATCGTCAGACCCCTAATAGCGCAATAAGTTATGTACCCTGAGAAACTACTGGAGTACCTGCCAGTAAATCTCGCTTGCCTTGACCAAGGACTTTGTGTAACGGCCTTCCGAACACAGCACGATATCAACCCCAAATACCGGGAGAGACGAATCCTATCTAACCGCCACTGCCTCCAAGTGCTTCGGGACTGCACCCAACTACTACCTGTTTTCATGACTCCTTTGAGCCGTGGTAGGGTAGTAATCAAAGAACAGTGGGAACACACTCGAGGCGAAGTAGCAGTGTCAAGTCGACGGACTAAGCTGTACTCATGTCACCTGAGATCTGCTACCTGACGATAGGTATAATACCCATCTGCAGTTCCCAACGAGTCCTGTCCAGTGTACTCATAACCCAATGAGCACCTGCATACTATCTCTCGTATGACATACTAATGGCTGTGGGACAGACCATCTCCCCTGCTGGGATGAGAAGCGTATACACTAGTCTACTCTGGAGTAGCGATGCCCCGTTTCAATAATCCTATGAATAGGGAGATGTATAAGGATGTGCTTATAGACTATCCATCCCCCACTAGTATGACTGCCATCGCAATGCTGGTAATCAAGCAAAGATCCTAAGGGCTCTACCAATATGTATAAATGATATGCTAAAATAAACACATCCACATATTGAGGTAGAAACAAACCAGGTAGCATACTACCATTTCGAGCAAGACTGTTACTATATCCGTGTATATCCCAAGCTTCCATTAAGTAATATACAAAACCGGTATGATACAATAATGGCCTCTAGGGCATATATTACTAACACTAAGTACAAGTGGAGTAAAGAGGAGTTAGCGAGCAAGCAACTTCCGGTGAAGATCGAACCAACATCCAGAGCTCCTGCGACACCACAAAGATTCCCTCCTCTTCCTTAAACTCTTCTTAGCGTATTCAAACCGTAAGTCCCTTCCAATCCTCCTCCTTTTTCATTGCTTTTCACTTTAAATCCAATATCGGTAAAAGTGGAGTTATACCGATATCTTCTATTATAAAGCCTATAACTCCATTTCCTTTTATCATTTGGGTCAAACCACTTTTACACAATACTTGTAACCCTAAATACTAATGTTTAGAATTAATTTTAACCAAGAATCTCATGTCAAAAATCCATACTTGAAATTTTTCATTAAAATACCATAAACTTTGATATCACCTCTTTTAGTATTTGTTAAAACAATACTTTAGGAAAAACTTCATGGGGTAACGACCTACCCCACACGCACACTTGGTTTCATAGCACGATACTCATTGAATGTATTTTCGGTGCACATGCACTTTAAATTGATATGAATCAATTAAAATCAAATTAAAATAAAACAAATCCCTAACTAATGGGAAACAAACTCTAATTGCCCTTTTCCTATAAACAGAGACCTTGGGGATATATAAAAAGAGGAGAAAGAAAGGACGTTCATAAGATATTGATAGCAGCCGCAACTGAAAAAGTGTGCAGCTCTTTCAATGAAGAAGAAATCTTATTATCTTCAATTCCTTCCATTAACAAGGTAAAAAAAGGGGAGAAAGAGAAAAGAAATCTTATCGTTTGATAATAAAAAAAAGTTTTGGCTTTATAAAAGTGTTTGCTTTTCATTAAATCCATTGATTAATTATACACAAAATCAAAAGATCTTAGGGTCGATCCCACTTTTAGTAAAAGTTTCAACTTTTATATGAGATCGACCCTAAGATCCAAGAATAGGAAAGAACCCTCGTAAAAAAATTAAAAGAAGTGTTTCGACACGTAAAAAACAGAAACTTTTGCTTCTATGAAGTTTTGACTTTTTGTGAAAATCATAACTTTCATAGAAATTGAATGCGCAATGTTCAGTCGAAAATAATGCAATCTGCAACACATCAATTTCCTCATTATTCTACTCATCTAAGGATAGTTGATATAGATATAACACATATTACCAATTTTTCTGGAAAATACTAATTACCCCGTGTTATATATATTCATCATTTTTTATAGGAAATTGTGTGTTTATTACTTCATGCATGATATTGTATATCTCGACACGTTTCAGTGAGATTTTGTGCAGAAAATTATTCAGGTCAAAGAACCAGAATCACAAATTTACCGATAAAACGCAGCAAGTCAAAGACTGCAAATCTGGCAGAAACCAAGAAAGTATATTAAGATTTCAGACATCAGAAGAAGACCCTAAAGCCAACACTAAACAGCACACAGAAGAATTCATGCAGTGATCTCCTCAAACGGCCGCGGAACCGCGGCCGATCTAGGACGATCCGCCGAGGATCCGTGGCCGATCTAACTCGTTGGCGGTCGAACTTTTTCCCGAGGCTCCCCTTTTAACGTCCAAGCTTTCTCAAGACGCTTTGAACTGTGTATATTTCTCTAGAAGCTTCCCTTCAAACCTCCAAGCTTCTTGTGCATGCTTGATACCTACCTAGCTTCCTATGCAAGCTTCATAACAACCTGGCTTCTAGTGGAAGATAAACCTAGCTTCTAGTGAAAGATTTGAAGGACTATAAAAGGAGACCTAGGGATTCATTCAAAAGGTTGTTCGGTTGTTGAATATTGCACCAATTAACGACACAAGTTGAGTGACACAACTTGTGATCCAAACTCTAACCCAAATCCAAATCAAGATTCATTGAGAACAAATCAAGCAAGCAAGCAACGATCCTTTATCGCAAAGCCAATCATCATCCGAGCAAGAGATCCGCGACGATCCACGACTCACGGCGATCGAGCCGAGCAAAGATCGACGACAAATTCCCTTTCAAGGAGCAATTCGAGAGCTAGTCTTGTAAACTCAATTGAGAGGTGTAATTTGAAGGAGATTTAATAAAGGTGATAATTTTAATTCTTGCTTTCAATACATTCTCGCATTATGAAATTCTTCGTCCTTGATTATTTCATTATGATGCGTGAGTAAATTCTCCGCTTGTGGAGGATTCGAGAGAATTGATAGATCTAATGATGATCAAATCTTCATACTAATCTTAAGTCTTATGAGATTTGTGAACCTTAGCAAAAAGAATCGTTGATGACCTAATTTGGAGCAAGATCACTTCTTGATTATTTTGTTGCAAATTAGGGATCAAACGATCGATGATTTTCTTTGCTAGAGGCTAAATCCGAATGATTATGATTGAAAAGATAAGGGATGGTGAAGGAGAAACCCTACTTTCTTCAATTGATCCCTAATCTTCAATCATCATCATCGATCTAGCTACAAATTATCAATAGATAAGATTAGAAATTATTAGATTCATCATTATCTATTAACTCAATCGAATCCTACAAGCTATTCTTCATAATCTTGATAATCAAATTAATTGGGGATAACTTCTTGATTCTTGATTCTAGATCTATTTTCTTTATGTTTCTTGAAATTAAATCTCACAAATCTTGAATCATATTCTTTTATATTTTCTTTTCTACTCAACTAAAACAAATTCGAACAAGTACACACATCTCAGTGGACGATCCGCTCTCGCTAACGAAACTACAATTGACACCATTAATTGATTGTGGTTTATAAATTTCTTTGATTGTGATTACTTTTCAAAACACAATTCGAAAGATCAATCACGCAACATAAGCGCACTCCAAAAATCAATGGAACAGAAACTTTTGTTTCTCGAAATCCAAGGCTTTCTGATGAACCATGCACACCCTACCCTATGGCACACTTGGTGAAAATCGTCTATGGAGTCATGCACATCACGTGACACGCATGTGAGCGCCAAGAAGCAAAGAAGATATGCGCATCCCATGATATATACGTGAGCGCCAGAAGCCAAAGAAGACATGCACATCACGTGCCAAACATGTGCGCGCCAGTGAAGGAAACTGTCCAGAAGGGACATGCGCATCACATGTCATATACGTGATTGAAGTGAAAGATATTTTCTATGAAGACATGCGATGGATGCATGTGCACCCTGTGTTATGCACATGCGCATCTCCCCCAAGTGTGCAAGTGCACCTAACAGCAAGCGATTTAAAACTTATGCTTCTTATATACCATATTGCCTAAGTTGATTTTAGTCTCATACACAACTAACGATCCTTAACCTATAATACCTAACTTGATCTTAGTCTAATATACGACTAGCGATCCTCAACCTATATCATCTAAGTTTATCTTAGTCTCATATATGACTAACAATTCTTAACCAAAACTTCTAAGTTGATCTTAGTCCCAAACAGAGCTAACGATCCTTAGATCAATACAAATACCTTTTGAACCGATGAACCTCATCAATATGAGAAATACAATCTAAGTTCAACCCTAAATCTAATATATACGGATTTAGACTAATCAGTGCCCTACGGGTGGCAATATTAGTGTCCGTATATAATCCATGGGCAACCCAACATAAACAAACTATATCACGACACATGAAGTAAGTTGGAGTAGAGAAAGTTGTTATTGCTTGGCGATAACGTAATTAACTGCAGGGGCTTGCGCCTATAGAAAAAAGTGCCCCCACAACCAATAAACCCTTCATCTATGAAGGGGAATCTGAAAAGTCAGTTTCAACGGTCGCATCCATCCAAACCTCCGATATACGGTGCCATAAATCAACTTGGTATTTTCGGAGATGTGGATGGATATGTTTCATATAGTATCTGACCCCAAATTCAGGCTGGACGCGCTCCCCATGCCTTAGACCCGGTTTCCGGCGGTAAACAGATTCTGGCACGCCCGGTGGTACCTTTTCTCTTTCTACTCCACACTTCATGTGTTGTGTTTTCGCAAACAAAATTGCAGTATACTATGTTTATGGTTGTTCTTGGATTCTGAGGAAGACTGAAGCTGATGCTTTCTCCCCTATACACAATTTAATGGTACTCTGCAACAACTCCAAGGCCACCATGCCTCAGCTGATCTTCTATGGGCAGACTATGGCCCCACCGATTGGCATACCAACAGCCTAACTCATGCAAGAATAGAACAGGCTCCAATTCGGGAAAACCTCCACTCTTCCTCACCATTGGTGCCACAACACCAAAAGAAAGCCTCAAATAAGTCAGTCGTCGATAACCTAGCAACAAGCTCCGCAGGCCCTTCCGAGAAGCCTGTAAAATCAAAAAGATAAGTCTTCAATAGGCTGAATCCAAGCTCCGTGGGCCCGTCAAAGAAGCCCGCAAAACCAGAAGAGTCGGTCATCAAGAGGCTGACCCCTATAGCTCATACTGCTCCTAAAACGCTAAAAGTCGCTTCACCCCCAAGACAGTTTGTCTTCCACAGACTGGCACCAAATGTTCCTACGCTGCCGAAGAAGTCAGTTTTCAAGCGACCGACGCTTGCGGAAGCTCCAAAGCCACACATGGGGCATGTATATAAAGCTCCCAAAATCGAAGAAGCTAATGTTTCAAGATGCGCTCGACATCGTTACCGGCGCCGGAAAAGACAGGCTGGGGGCATCTCCTCTTTGGGCTAACTCCACCGATGCCCACTATAGATGCAGCTGTCTCGACTAAAAATAGTTTCGAGGCGTTCAAAAGGGTTAAGCGGAATTCGCTTACCGCCGTCCTAAAGAAGACCCCACCACCCGTGGGGGATCAAGTTAGAAAAAGCCAACGCTCAAACCAAAACTTTTCTCGACAATATATAAAGTCTGGAAAGAAGTTCGTGACTCTGTTATCAACAACAGCCCTTCTCCAAAATCTGAGAAGCTCAGGAATCCGTCAAAAGCCGAAAACTCGGCTTCTAAGTCCAAAGCGGTCATTCCAAAAAAGCAAAGGCCACAAAGATCCCCATCACCTAAAGCAAATCCCAAAAGGCGAAATGTCAAAAGCTCCGCGTAGAAGGCCGAAGTAGTCCATACCGTGCGGATGATACACATCAACGGAAGTGAAAATAACGCTTACACCAGTCATCGACCCTAAACTAAGTCCTTGACTCAAGCTCAAAGGTAACAATAGCTACAATAAATAGCGGCTCAAGCAACAGCACTCGTCAGCCCGCTGCCCAAGATGCATTTGGAAGACGAACAAGAAGACTTAGTGAAGTTGACTCTTTGAGACATGCTGTCATGCCCCGCTTCCCGGTGTACGGCGAGGGGACACGACGGGTCACGCGATGTATTTACTCAGAAGTAAACACGCTAAGCGTATCTAAGCAATATAAAGTAAATGTACACCAGAGACAGGAATATAAATGAACATCAACTTTATTTATTAAACATTATTTTACAGGTACAACTGGAATGTAAATACAGGAATAGAAAGAAATGCCTAAACAATGGCATAACTGAACTGAAAAGTATGTACAAGTGCCTACTGATTGATCATCTTTATTGTGTTTTAGTAAATGTTTTAATCACAACCAAAGAAATTTATACCGCAATCAATTAACAGTGTCGATGTAGCGTGTTAATGAATACGGATCGTCCACTGAGATGTGTGTTTTGATCTATCTTTGTTTTAGATGAGTCGAAATGAAAAGATAAAAGAAAATTGCAAGTAAATTGATTCAAGATTTGTATGATTTGATTTTAAGAAACATCAAGAAAATAGTAGATCTAGAATCAAGAATCAACAAAGTTCAAGAAGATGTCCAAGTCGAATGAATTATCAAGATTTGTAAAGAGGCTTGTAGGAATCGATCCAATCGATAGTGATAATGAAGACTTATGATTACAAATTCTTATCTATCGATGATTTGTTGCTAGATCGATGATGATCAACGAGAATTAGGGATCTCTTGAAGAAACTAGGGTTTCTCCTTCTATCCCTTGTCCCTTCGTTGATTAGCATTCAAATTCTAGCCTCGAGGAAATTCAATCATCGATTGTTGATCTCTAATTAAGAGCGAAAACATTCAAGAAAGCATCTCGCTCGAAACTAGGTTGTCGATGATTCAATTTCTTAAAGTTTACAAAACTCATAAGACTTAAGAATCGTTCAAGAATTTAATCATCATCATCTATCTATTTTCTCGATTCCTCCACAAGCGGAGTTTTCACTCAAACATCATGAAAAAGATAACAATCAAGAATCGATAACTCTTCATAATGCTCAAATGTAAAGAAAAGCAAGATCAAGAATTTTCACCTTTTATTATTCAACGTTTCGTTACAATTCACTTAAAGACTATAAGAATTGAGGAGAGAACTCGATCGTCGAACTAGCTTCGCATCGTCTTCGTGAGTCGCGGATCGTCGTGGATCACTTGCTCGGATGAAAATCGGTGTTGCTTCAAAAAGGCTCGATGGATGCTTGCTTTGGCTCGGCACTCGATAGATCTTGATTTGGATCAAATTGTGTCACTCAATTTGATTTAGATTTGATTTGGATCTACAATTTTTCCCTCCAATTTCAACAACCTCCAAACCCTAGATCTAGATCTCATTTTATAACCACCTCATTTGAATCTTCCCTCCAAAGCTAGGTTGTTAGAAAGATTCTTCTAGAAGAAGTTTGTTAGAGGGAATATTCTAGAATGAGGTTGTTACAAGGAGGCTTCTAGAATAAGGTTGTTGCAAGGAATATTCTAGAGTGAGTTTGTTATACAGAGCCTTCTGGAAGAAGCCACGTGGTCTTTGAGAGTCTTCTGGAAGCTTGGGTTGTTATATGAAGCCACGTGGAGAAATTAGACGCGCTGATGAGCTAACAAGGCCGCGGATCCGCGGTGGATCGGCCAACTCGGCCGCGGATCCGCGGTCGTTTGGTGTATTTGCTGCATGGAATTCTCAGGGTACTCTGGTGTTGGCTTTGTGGCACTTTTCTGATGTCTGGAATATTTTTATACTTTCTTGTTCACTGCCAGATCACAAGTCTTGGACTTGGCGTATTTTTATCAGCACTTTTATGATTCCGGCTCTTTACCTGGAGAATTTCCTGCACACAATCTCGAGACAAGTATTGCGATATACAAAGATCATGCGTGCAATAATAAACACACAATTTCCCTCAGAATGCCGGTTATAATGTATAACACAAGTTATTTGATATTTTACAGACAAATTGCTAATATGTGCTATATTTATACCGAACACCTTTAGATGATTGCAAATAGTAGGGAAATTGATGTGTTAAAAATGCAATATTTTCGACTGATCACCTACAGCTCTGGGTCGATAGCAAACTGCTCCAAGTCCTCAGTACTGAGCTCGGTCTTTAGTGCGTCCAAATCACCTGACAACATTCCCAAGAAAGAAGAAAAGGAATGTCGTCGGCGAACAATCTCTCGGTAAGTCCCAAAGATGAGTAGAGATAGAATAGACAGAAAGAGAATAAGACTCGTAATATTTGATTATATTGTTAACGCAGTTGTTTGTAGCTTGGTATAGAATATGCCAGTGTATACGAGAGGAATCCCATTATTCCGGATACTAAGGTATACGGAGCACAAGGAACCGTTCAGCCATGGTACAACGGCAATGGATATTCAGGTTAGATGTATTAAGGTTACAGTCTTGTGCCACTTCTAACACTTTCTGTACCAATCTATCTCTTTAAAATCCCGTAATGACTTTTGTATTGATTGTATTGTTTTGTTATATAGATGGATGACTTGCCAAAACCATGATATCAGTAAACAGAATGGATATATGGATAGTCATATAGACGGAGTATATCCATGGTTCGGTTCGGTCAATATAGATCGATATAAATTGAATAGACGGATTCATGTTGAATTGTAGTTTATACTTGAATCATATTCAAATCAGATTGAGACTCAGTCTGAGTCAGACACTTTGAAAAGAAATTGAAGTCCTGAATTAGTTTTGATGTTATCGGTAACTGCTGCACATGGACGACAAGATTTGTGTCTTCTTCCAAGACAATTACCGTGTTGATAACACCATTTGTTAGATTGTCTACCTTAGATAGGAAAGTACCCACATTCTCCGGCTCCCTGAGACTCAAGAGAATTGGTCCCGCTTAAATCTATATTTACTAGGGCCCTTATTGTAATTTAGTATAACTTGAGGGGGTTTTATGTAAAAAATAGTTTTGATACATATTCAAAATACACCTCAAGTATTTAATTATCGTCTTCAGAATTTTCATAGATGTATATTTTATAAAAGTGAAATTGCTAGTGAGTAAAACCTAGTTTTCATTGTATATGGTATTTTATTGAAATATTGGAATTGTATTGTATTGAAATGGTACTTTCATGTAATTATGATTCCTTTGATTTAGAAAACTTGGAATATTTGTATAATATATTTAAAATATATCTTTTAATAATATTCATATATATATTTAATAAAAATAAATTTTATTTATCTTCTAGAAATCTCATTTTCTTAAAAATAGCATTAAAAATTCCATCGAGATCGAATGCTCCTTACGGAGGTCTGCATCTCGCTCTTCTAGGCCCGAGAACTTGTGATAACCCATACCATCCCGATCAGGGTTCCCCAAAATGGGTTGTAGAGGCGTAATTGCAAGAAATTATATAACACTCTTTTTAAAGAAAACGGTTTTGTAATAGTTTAGGGTATTTTAATGTAATTCGTAATATTCCCATAAATATTATCCAAAAGTAAATTGTGCTATGTCCAATATGTGTGTTGTGATGAGATAGGTCCTCACCTCGTGAGTTTTCTAAAGGCAATAGGGTTAAAAGAAATAAGCAATGTCGAATTAAAACATGAGGGTGTTTTAATGTAAAAGTGAAATGGAACTTGCTATGATTATTATTTTGATGTAGAACTTGTTGTAATATGTTTTTTAATGGTTATAAAACAATACATTGAAATTTGTAGGTTTGTTATTATGAAAAGAATTGGATTTTTAAAGAAAAGCGAATCGGAAGTCGGATTAACTCCGCATCCAACGAGTTTTGAGAATGAAGAGTTTGAGAATAGTAAAAGGGAGGAGAAGAGGAGACTTACTGGTTACAAGGATAGATGAGAGAAGGGGGAAGCTTGGGAAAGTGTCGGGGCGTCGTTTCATCGCCGGAATCTCTTTGGAACTTCGCCGGAACTTCGCCTTTTGCTAACTCCACTAACACAACTTGAGACTTGAGAATTTTTGAGAGTTTTTGTAATTAAATTCTGAGTGAGGAGCGGTGAAATGGAGTGTGGTATTTATTGGAAAAATTAGAGAGTTAAAGAATGCATTAAAAATATGCATTAAAAATTTGATTAAAGGTGATTTAATGTTCTCTGGATGAATTCAGAGTAAACAAATAATATGAGATTAGTGGGGTAGGCGAAGAGGTGCTCGGGTGAAAAAATGGGGAGCATCCCCTATAGACGGCCCGGCGGTACCGGTCCCCAACACATGCGTCGCCGGTCGATTCCTGGTGAGAGGGCTCCAGATTTGTGCCATATGTCCCTGTCGTCTCATATACCCTCATACACATGTTTGTTTATTCTATGTCTTTTCATTGCACGTGAAAACCCTTGGGCTTCTAAAAGATTAAAAAAAATTAATAAAAACACAATGTGGCTGGGGGGATTCGATCACAGGGGTTACGTCACAATAGTGCAAGACTTTACCAATGAGCTACAAGTTATTTCTTGCTGTTCAAAAGTAAATCAAATACTTATAGTGTATACAGGATTTCAAATACTCCATTTGTACATTAAGTTTTAAATAATTTTGTACATTGAAATTGGAGTTATTACACTCTACCCTCCTTACAAAAATTTCGTCCTCGAAATTTACAATTAATTTAAGGACGAGTTTACAAACAAATGAGGGTATCAAGCACGCATGTCTTCCTCACGTTCCCATGTTGATTCTCCTGGTGAATCTTTTCTCCACATCACTCGAACCAAATTGACTTCCTTGTTCCGAAGTGACTTCACCTTTCTATCCAGGATTTCAATAGGTTGTTGCTCACAGGATAAATCTGGTTGTACAGTAAGCTTGGAGTGATCAAGAATATGGCTGGGGTCACTCACATTCTTTCTGAGTTAGGATATGTGGAACACATTGTGTACTCCTTCCAATGAAGGTGGAAGTGCCAAGCGATATGCCACTTCACCGACTCGTTCGAGTATGTCGAACGGTCCAATATACCTCGGACTAAGCTTATCCCGTCTTCCAAAACGAATCACTCCACGGTTCGGAGATATCTTCAGAAATACATATTCTCCCGGTTGAAACTCCAAGTGACGGCGCTTTACATTAGCCCAATGCTTCTGTCGATCTTGGGCTATGCGCATTCTTTCCCTGATAGTACGAACCACGTCGACAGTTGCTCCTATCATCTCAGGTCCAAGGAGTTCTTTATCCCCGATATCGTCATAACTTAATGGTGATCAACACCTCCTTCCATATAAAGCTGCAAATGGTGTCATTCCAATACTTGCTTGGTAACTATTGTTGTATGAAAACTCCACAAGATGTAGGTGATCTTCCTACGATCCTCCGAAGTCTAGCATACATGATCTTAGCATATTTTCTAAGATCTGAATAGTTCGCTCAGACTGAACATCTGTTTGTGGATGATAAGTTGTGCTGAAGTTCAGACTTATTCCCAAGATAGCTTGTAGACTTTGCCAAAATTATGATCGGAATCTGGTGTCACGATCGGAGACAATGCAGACCAGTACTCCATGTAATCTCATGATTTCCTGCATGAGTTCATGGGTATCATAAATAGTACACATTGAAGAGTTTAGATCTTACTTGGATTCTTACCTCCATGTACTTTTTTGCTAGTGTCTCAGTAGATTGGCCAACTCGAAATAGGATGAAGTGAGCCGACTTTGTGAGTCGATCCACAATAACCCATACTGCATCATTACCTTTCGTGCTGCGAGGAAGTGCAGTCACGAAATCCATTGTGATGTGTTGCCACTTCCATTCTGGGATAGGTAACGGTTGAAGTAAACCAGCTGTCCTGTGATGTTCAGTTTTTACTTGTTGACACACCAAGCATTTTACGACGCTTTTGGCTACTTCACGCTTCATTCCATGCCACCAGTAATTTTGACACAGATCTTTGTACATCTTTGTACCTCCAGAGTGTACTGAATAAGGAGAGTTGTGAGCTTCTTTCATCAACTATTCTCATACAGAACCTTTTGGTACACACTATCTACTGCCATATCTCAAAGATCCGTCTTCATGGATGATGAAGTATGTTCGAAGTCCACTTTCTACTTGTTCTCTAATTTTTTGCAACTTAGCATCACTTGCTTGAGCTGGTTTGATCTGATTGACAATGGTAGATTGAACTTGTAAGTTCATCAAACTTTAAGCGTTACCTGGCATGACCACTTCAATCTCCATTTGATGCAAATCTTGTTGAAACTTCCACTGAGCGGTGAGATTCAATGCTAATGGTTGGCGACTAAGTGCATCAGGTACTACATTCACCTTCCCTGAATGATATTGTAGGTTGATGTCGAAGTCTGCCATGAGTTCTAACCATCTTCTCTGCCTCATATTCATTTCTTTCTGAGTAAACACATATTTCAGACTCTTGTGATCTGTGTATATGTCCATTCGTTCACCAAGAAGATAATGGCGCCAAATTTTGGGTGCAAAGATAACGGCCGCCAACTCCAAATCATGCGTCGGATAATCGCGCTCATGAATATTCAACTGTCTTGAAGCATGAGCTACAACTTTACCATGCTGATGTAGAAAACATCATAATCCTTTACCGGATGCATCGCAATGCACTTCGAAACCTCCAGATTGGTCCGGTATTACGAGTTTAGGTGTTGATGTAAAGCTTGACTTGAGTTCTACGAAACCTTGTTCGCATATTTCTGACCACACGAATTCTTCATCTTTACGCGTGAGCTTGGTCAGGGGTGTTGCAATCTTCGAAAATCCTTCAATGGACCTTCTGTAATATCCTACTAAACCCAAGAAACTTCGAATGTCCTTCACTGACTTCGGTATCGGCAATTCTCTTACCGCCGATATTTTAGCTGGATCTACAGAAATTCCATCGCCTGATACAATATGTCCGAGAAAACCGACTTGATCTAGCCAAAACTCGCACTTGCTGTACTTGGCATAGAGTTGATGCTGTCGTAGAATTTCCAAGACAATTCGTAGGTATACGGCATGTTCTTTCTGACTCTTAGAATACACCAAGATGTCGTCAATGAAGATGACAACAAACTTGTCTAAGTACTCTCGGAAAACTTGATTCATTAGATTCATGAATATAGCCGGTGCGTTGGTCACTCCAAATGGCATCACAAGAAATTCATAATGTCCATAGCGAGTTCTGAATGTCATTTTATTTATATCAGATTCTTTGACCTTCACCTGATGATAACCCGAACGAAGATCTAACTTGGAGAAAACGCAAGACCCACTTAGTTGATCGAACAGGTCATCGATGCGCTGGAGTGGATACTTTTTCTTTATAGTTACTTAGTTCAGAGCTCTATAATCAATGCACATTCGATATGAACCTTCCTTCTTCTTCACAAGTAGAACTGGCGATCCCCAACTTGAAGTGCTGAGACGAATCCATCCTTTCGTCAATAATTCGTCCAACTGAGTACGGACTTCCTTCAAACCTTCAGGACTTAACCAATACGGTGCTTTGATCACCGGTTGTGTTCCAGGTACTAAATCAATGTTGATTTCAAGAGCTCGATCGGGAGGCAAAGCTGATATGTCTTCAGGAAATACATCGTCGAACTCTCGAACTATTTCCGGCTTTGATCCTCTCCCCGCTTGAAGTGTTGCAATCACTGCCTTCTTCGATTTTTCCTTGTATGTGCTTGGCTCCAGGGTACGGTCTCCACTTTTAAAATAAACGACCGGATGGTCTGGAATCTCGAACACTACCCTCGTTTGACGACAGTCGATGGTAGCGTAAAAAGTTCCGAGCCAATCCATACCCAAAACGACATCAAAATTCGGTATGTCCAACACCTTAAAGTCAGCATAGAATTCTCTGCTACAGACGACCACTGGACACAGGTCGTATCTCATTATTACCTTTAGAACGTCGTTCTCTAAAGTCACATTCCAGCTGGATACAAGCGGTTTGACTGGAATCGCATGAGTTCGAACGAATCGTTGCGACATAAAGCAATGAGATTCTCCAGTATCGAAGAGTGCTAGTGCAGGAAGTAAGACTACTAAGATTGTACCTAAGTTATGTGGGATAGATTTTAGGTATAAGGAAAAGATATATGGTAATGTATACAGACTGAAAGAAAGTTTGAAAAGAAAATGTTACCAGTGATGACTTGGCCGTGGCTTCAGCTTCTTCCAAAGTCATCGTGAAAGCCTGTCGTCTCGGTACATTCCTCCTTGCTGGAGGAGCATTTCTCTGCCCGTTCCTTTGTACTTAAGCTACGTTCTTTTGAGCTTGATGGAACTAACGAGGAGGAGGTGCAGTTTGTCCATGAGGAGGTGGAGCAGGGAGAGCTAGTCTTGGAGCATGTGCCTGGATGGCTGGGCGCTGCTGATAAGTGATTGCTGGTCATGGTGCAGCATTTAGGTTGTGTCAACGAGGAAAAGACCTAATGTCATGAGTAGCTAAGCCGCAGACTAAGCAAAGGCGATTTGCACGCCGGCAGTCTTTCGCCAAATGTACATCTCTCTTGCAGTAGATACAAAAGGCTGGGTTGGGCCGGTTGTTCGGTACTCCCGGTCTCCTAGGCACAAATTGTGGCCTTGAGGAGGCTCCTCCTGCCATCTGAGTAAACAGGGCACTTCATCCCGGCAGATTGAGGTATGCCCTTCATCTTCACTACTGCCTCATATCGACGGGCAGCTTTCAGGGCCAACTCGTGGGTTAGGAAATCCCCTGTAGCTAAGACAGCTTGGATTTCCTGATCTAACCCTTGCTGAAACCGTCTAGATCTGATCTCAGCGGTTGGTATTAAATGTGTCGCGAACCTGTTAAGGTCTTGTGCTAGCCGTGTAGTATGTGATATTTGAAAATCGAATATTGAGACATATCTTACCTACTGAGCATGGTAAACTCAGCGTCATATTCATCCATGGATTTGGTCCACATAGAACCCTGTTGTAGGTGGATGAACTGCTGCTCCATGTCAAATCGGACAATCTCTGAGAAGTATTTCGCGTCGAATATATTGCGAAAAGTCCTCTATTCGATAGGTTGGGCAAAACGGCTTTCTTCCGCCTTCCACCAAACTCGTGCATTGTCAGTGAGTTGCGGCTTCGCAACTCAAACCCAAGCGATCTCTGGCACTTGTGCCGCTGCCAGATCATCATCAATACTTTGAGCCCATTCCACAGCTTCCAGAGGGCTCTCTTTTCCCGAAAACTGTTTTGGGTGCAATGCCCGAAATTGCTTCACTCCAGGCGCTTCCGCTTCTGGACGGTTCATCAAGATAGCAGTCTGCTGCTGCTGTCCTTCCAGGAGGCAGCGAATTACCTCAAGCAGTACCGTCTATTCATTGATCGGAGCAGCGACAGTAGGCGTAAGCGGTAGAGGTGGTTGTGTGTTGTTGAAGTTGGTGCTAGTATTGTTTGGAGAATCCATAATCTTAAAAGAAAATTAGGTTATGACAGATTCAAAGTATATGAAATTGTAAGATTCAAGGAATATGAAATGTAAGGAATGTTTTTAGTTGCTGATTCTTTTGTTATATTGCTTAGGACTTCATGAAGAATTGACCCGCATGTCCATGCAGAATTAACCTGTATGTCCATACACAGCTGACCTGCATGGGCCGCCAACAAAACCCGTCACGTCCCGCTTCCCGGTGTACGGCAGGGGGACGCGACGGGTCACACGACGTATTTACTCAGAAGTAAACACGGTAAGCGTATCTATGCAATATAAAGTAAATGTACACAAGAGACGGGAATATAAATGAACAACAACTTTATTTATTAAATATTCTTTTACATGTACAACTGGAATGTAAATACAGGAATAGAAAGCAATGCCTAAACAATGGCATAACTGAACTGAAAAATATGTACAAGTGCCTACAGCTCTGGGTCGATAGCAAACTGCTCCAAGTCCTCAGTACTGGGCTCGGTCTCTAGTGCGTCCAAATTACCTGACAACATTCCAAAGAAAGAAGAAAAGGAATGTCGTCAGTGAACAATCGTTCGGTAAGTCCTATAGATGAGTAGAGATAGAATAGACAGAAAGAGAATATGACTCGTAATGTTTGATTATATTGTTAACGCAGTTGTTTGTAGCTTGGTACATAATATGCCAGTGTATATGAGAGGAGTCTCACTATTCCGGAGACTAAGGTATACGGAGCACAAGGAACCATTCAGCTACAGTACAACGGCAATGGATATTCAGGTTAGGTGTATTAAGGTTACAGTCTCGTGCCACTTCTAACACATTCCATACCAATCTACCTCTTTAAAACCCCGTAATGTCTTTTGTATTGATTTTATTGTTTTGTTATATAGATGGATGACTTGCTGAAACAATGATATCAGTAAACAGAAAGGATATAAATGGATAGTCATGTAGACGGAGTATATCCATGGTTTGGTTCGGTCAATATAGATTGATATAGATTGAATAGACGGATTCATGCTGAATTTTAGTTTATACTTGAATCATATTCAAGTCAGATTGAGACTCAGTCTGAGTCAGACACTTTGAAAAGAAATTGAAGTCTTGAATTAGTTTTGATATTATCAGTAACTGCTGCACATGGACGGCAGGATTTATGTCTTTTTCCAAGACAATTATCGTATTGATAACACCGTTTGTTATATTGTCTACCTTAGATAGGAAAGCACCCACATTCTCCGGCTCCCTAACGCTCAAGAGAATTGGTCCCGCTTAAACCTATATTTACTAGGGTCCTTATTGTAATTTAGTATAACTTAAGGGGTTTTATGTAAAAATAGTTTTGATACATATTCAAAATACACCTCAAGTATTTAATTATTGTCTTCAGGGTTTTCATAGATGTATATTTTATAAAAGTGAAATTTCTAGTGAGTAGAACCTAGTTTTCATTGTATATGGTATTTTATTGAAATATTAGAATTGTATTGTATTGAAAATGTACTTTCATGTAATTGTGATTCCTTTAATTTAGAAAACTTGGAATATTTGTATAATATATTTAAAATAGATCTTTTAATAATATTCATATATATATATAATAAAAATAAATTTTATTTATTTTCTAGAAATCTCATTTTCTTAAAAATAGCATTAAAAATTCTATCGAGATCGAATACTCCTTACGGAGGTCTGCGTCTCGCTCTATTAGGCCCGAGGATGTGCGATAAACCGCACCATCCCGATCGGGGTTCCCCAAAATGGGTTGTAGATGCGTAATTGCAAGGAATTAGATAACACTCTTTTTAAAGAAAACGGTTTTGTAATAGTTTAGGGTATTTTAATGTAACTTGTAATATTCCCATAAATATTGTCCAAAAGTAAATTGTGCTATGTCCAATATGTGTGTTGTGATGAGGTAGGTCCTTACCTAGTGAGTTTTCTAAAGGTAATAAAGTTAAAAGAAATAAGCAAAGTCGAATTAAAACATGAGGGTATTTTAATATAAAAGTGAAATGGAACTTGCTATGGTTATTATTTTGATGTAGAACTTGTTCTACTGTGTTTTTCAATGGTTATAAAATAATACATTGAAATTTGTAGGTTTGTTATTAAGAAAAGAATTGGATTTTTTAAGAAAAGCGAATCGGAAGTCGGAATAACTCCGCTTTCGACGAGTTTTGAGAATGAAGAGTTTGAGAATAGTAAAAGGGACGAGAAGAAGGGAATTACTGGCTACAAGGATAGAGGGGAGAAGGGGAAGCTTGGGAAAGTGTCGGGACGTCGTTTCGTCGCCGGAACTTCCCCCTTTGCTAACTCCACTTGCACAACTTGAGACTTGAGAATTTTTGAGAGTTTTTATAATGAATTCTGAGTGAGGAGGGGTAAAATGGAGTGTGGTATTTATAGGAAAAATTAGGGTTTAGAGGGTTAAAGAATACATTAAAAATATGCATTAAAAATGTGATTAAAGGTGATTTAATGTTCTCTGGATGAATTCAAAGCAAACAAATAATATGGGGTTATTGGGGTAGGCAAAGAGGTGCTTGGGTGAAAAAATAGGGAGCATCCCCTACGGACGGCCCGGCGGTACCGGTCCCCAACACATGCATCGCCGATCGATCCCCGGTGAGAGGGCTCCAGCTTTGTGCCTTGTGTCCATGTCGTCTCATATACCCTCGTGCACATGTTTGTTTCTTCTGTGTCTTTTCATTTTACGTGTAGTGCACGTGTAAACCCTTGGGCTTATAAAAGAATAAAAGAAAAATTAATAAAAAGATAATGTGTCTGGGAGGATTCGATCACAGTGGCTACGTCACAACAGTGCAAGACTTTACCGATGAGCTATAAGTTATTTCTTGCTGTTCAAAAGCAAATCAAATACTTATAGTGTACACAGGATTTCAAATACTCCATTTGTATGTTTTAAATAATTTTATGTACATTGAAATTGGAGTTGTTACACATGCTCTCGATAAGAAAACCAAAGAAGCGGCGGATACGGCTGCCAACATGAACAAAATGCCACTCCTCCTGCAGAAGATGTATGGGATGATAGTTCGGTCGTCAGAATCGCCGATTGAAAAACCGCCAGTGGTCCTTGATAATGAGAATGGAGGTGCCACAAGCTCTCTGCAAGCCCCTTCAAGCTCAAAAGATGAAGCGATCTCGAAGGCTCAGCTCACCGAGTACATAGCCCAACAGGTCAAACTCCTCACTGCCAGCAAAGCAAACACCAATTCGGTCAAGATCGGTCGTCCATATCCAGTATGGTACGACCAAAAGCATTACCCTCCGGGATATACAATCTGGAAGTTCAATGTCTTCAAAGGAAAGGGAAATCCCCACCAGCATATCGCACAGTTTAAAACCATATGCGGTAATACTATACGCGATGATAAGCTACTCTTCCCGCGGTTCGTCAGCAGCCTGGCGGATATTTCCTTCAAATGGTATTTGGAGCTCCCAAATGACTCCGTAGAGACCTTCGCTGACATGGAGCTGCTCTTCATGCAGAGGTTCGTCAGTTCGAGCAAGCGCACCACTATCTCTGCTCTGTTCAATGAAGAGAGGAGATCAAATGAAACACTGGTGAAGTATGCCATTCTGTGGAGAAATCTTGCCTCAAAATGCAAGCATCCGATTACCGAAGCTCCAGCTATTGGGATGTTCATAGGCACTATTGATCCATGATCGCAGGTTTATCCATTCCTGTCTTTCACAAAACCCACCACCTATCAAGATCTCCTTGACAAACCGGTTCAATTGGAGCGAATCGACCACTAAGTCGTTAAATTGGGATGAGCTCCTTCACAAGCTAGTTCAATTGGAGCGAATCGACCACTAAGTCGTTAAACTAGACTAAAAAAGATAGTACATAAGTAAAAAGGGTACGAATGAAAACCCGAAGGGCTCCGTAAGTAAAAATAGCAGGACCGCCAACAAGTTTGTGAAAAGCCGAAAGGGCGCAAACTCGTGAAAGATAAAGAAACGGAAAAAGATTCGACCAAGTCCCACCAGAGACGGACCATATTCCCAACACGGTGAACGGAACTTGTGAGTCCTTTAGACTTGTAAGGAGAAAACACTCTTATGAGATCCTTACGACTCATAAGAGAAAACACGCTAAGGAGTCCCCACGACTCCTAAGAAGAAAATACATCTGTGAGATCCTCTCGACTCATATGGAGAAATATCTTTATGAGACCCTCACGGCTTATAAAATTGAAAAGCTTTAGGTGACAAGGATCTTAACCTGTCTCCTAAGCCATCGATGCTCTATGGACAATCTCCAAATTGATTACCGTATACTATCTATGGGCTACTAGCGATAAAACCCTCCTCCAAAACAACCCACATTGGCACATCAAGCTACCATTGTGGAAAATTCCCACTCGTGCGTCCTTACGACACATGAAGAGAAAAAGACACTTAGGAGTCTCCACGACTCCTAAGAAGAAAATACTCTTACGAGATTCTTTCAACTCGTAGAGAAAAATATTTTTATGAGACCCCCATAGATCTTAAAGTTGAAAAGCCTTAGGTGACAGGGATCTAAACCTGTTTTCTAAACCATCGATACCCTACGACTTGGATCATATAACCAACAGTATACAATCCACGGGCACAAACGATCTATGTCCCATATATGTTCTTCATGTTTTCCATGGACCGTTATGTCCCTAAACTGACACATTGCCCTACAGTGGATCTTCATATTGATCACCGTATACAATCTATGGGTACTAACAATATGACCCCCTACTATGTTTCCCATGGACCACTATGTCCCTAAACTGGCACCTTGCCCTATGGCTGGTTTCCAAATTAATCAACGTATACAATCCATGGGCATAAACAAATCATATCACCCCAAGGTGTTACCAGCTACCCATTGCGAAGTTGCCTCCTTAAGTCCCACCAGCTATGTAGTCCCACCAGCTATGTAGCTCCACCAGCTATAAAGCCATCCTCAAGTTCCACCGGCAAGCAATGTTGGGTCACCCGCGGCGAAGCTGTCATGCCCCACATCCCAATAAACGGAAACGGTGACATGGTAAGCCCGCAACGTATTTACTATGAAAATAAATACGTTAAGCGTAATTAAGCAATATAACAATGAACAAGAATGACAAGAGTAATAAAATGAAACGACAACTTTATTTACATTCAACTTTACATACAACTGTCTAAAAGTAAAAGATAAAATAATAAAAGCAAATGCCTAAACAATGTCATACTGAAAGTAAGTGCAGAAAGAACTAGTAGTCAAGCTGAGCTGCAAGCTGGTCCAAGTCCTCCTGGCTCGGCTCTACATCTTCAAAGTTCGGTCCTCCTGACGGACATTCCAAAGAAAGAAAACAAAGAGGAATGTAATCAGCGAACTAGCGCTTGGTAAGTCTCAAAAGAAGAAAGAGAAGATAGTATAAAAAGTGAAATGAACAGTTAAAGTTGTATATGATCGTTCACTGGTATAAGATAGTTGTTCTAACGTGGTTATTTGTAGTTCGATAAGAAAGGTATTCATGTATACGAGAGGGGTCCATTTTATCCCGTGAACTATGGTAACATGTAGTACAAGGCTCCGTCATAACCTACGGGACAACTACACGTGAATTTATGTAGGTGTCTTTTAAAGTGACCTCTCATGCCACGATATGTGTTCCGTACCAATCTACCCCTTTATCCCCACATATTGTATTGTATAGGTTAAGATTACAGGTCTTGGCTGAATCCATGGATATAAAATGTTCAGATTCATGTTTAGGATGTAATCATGTGTTCAAGTAGTCATGTCAAGTTCATGTCACGTTATAACCATGGTTCGGTCAAGTCGAGTCAAGTATACAAGTTTGAGTTTGATATTTGAATTCGAGTATTCAAGTTCATAATCAAGCATTCAAGATCGTGTTTGATTTTGGATTCTGGTATGAGTTTGGACTCAGATTGAGTCAGACACTTATGAACGTATTTAACTCTTGACTTTCTTAGGTTTGGGAGTAATCGGCAACTGCTGCACATGAATGGCAGGATTTGTGTCTTTTTCCAAGGAAATTACCATTGATAACACCGTTAAATTGTCTAATCTGAATAGGCAAGCACTCACTTTCTTCGGCTCTCTGGGGCTCAAGAGAATTGATCCCGCTTAAATCTATATTAATCCAGAGTCCTTAATTATTGTTTGTATATCTCAAGGGGGTTTTATGAAAAATATATGTTAATATTGTTTTAAAAATAACCTCGAGGGTGATTTACAAGCTTTAGGGTTTTCATGGGCATGTATTTTAATTATTGGGTATTTTAATGATAAAAACATGGCTTTTAAAAGTTTATGGAATTTTATTGAAAACTGCTCCTTTTTGGTAACTTGGTGGTATTTTATTAACATTTAATCTTTCATTTTAAAATATAGTTTCATAACATGTTTTTATTGAAAACACGAATTTATAATTGTTATATAATTTTTCAAAAATTAGTTTTGTTTAGAAAATTCACGTTTCTTAAAAACCCGTATTTTATTTCCTTTCGAGATCGAATACTCTATAAGGAATTCTGCATCTCGCTCTACTATCCCAAGGATGTGCGATAATCCGCACCATCCATTAGCGGGTCCCTTAACGAAAGTTGTAGAGGCGTATTTGCCAAGAATTACAAAATACCGTTTTAAAAGAAACCCGGTTTTTTAAAAGATATGATATTTTAGTGTAAAAGCTATTCTTTGAACCAACCATATATATATATATATATATATCATATATATATATATATCATATATATATATATATATATCATATATATATATATATATATCATGCTATGAAACCAAAGTGTGTGTGGGGTAGGTCTTTACCCCGTGAAGTTTTCCTAAAGGTATTGTTTAAATAATTATCGAAAAGAGCTTTATACTAAAGTTCAAGGTATTTTAATGAAAAGGTTCGTTTATGTTTGTTTCACATGAAAATTTTGTTAACTTGAAGCTAAAACATTGTAATTAAAATTACAAGTAGGGTGGTAAATTAGTTTGACTTATGTATAAAGGAAAAGAGAGTTCTAGGTTTTAAAAAGAAATGTATCGAAAGTAACTCCACTTTACCGATATATGATTAGGAGATGAAATTAGATGAAAAGAAAGAGAGATGAGAAGGACTTACGGTTTGGTAATATCAAGAAAAGGGTGAGGAAGAAGAGAGGGGGCTTCGTGGCGTCGCGGGAGCTCCAGAAACGGCTTCGATCTTCGGTGGAAAGAGCTTGGTTGCTAACTCCACTTGACTCCACTTGCACTTGGAAATTTTGAGGTGATTTTGATAGAAATTTTCAGAATAGAGGGGAGTTAGGGCATGGGGTGGTATTTATAGTGGAGAATTAGGGTTTGGAAATTAAAATTTTGGATTAAAAAGGTGTTAAATAGTGAATTTAAGGGTCTCTGTTTGATTGCAGGAAAATCAAACAATGCAGGGGAGTTAAGGGGAGTCGATGGGGTGTGTGTTCAAAGCACGGAGGCAAATGGGGCATTATGGACTGTCGGCGCCGGCCAGATCAAGGGTTTGGGCGGTCGGATTTGAGTGTCCTGCCTCGAGATTCATGCCACGTGTGTATTTGGGTGTGTACACATCATTGCACCTATTTGATTTTTCTGAAACTTTTCATTTCTCCGTGTATTGCACGTGCAGCTCTTGGGCTTCCAAAAATTAAAAAGAAAAGTCTGTAAAAAATATTGGGTCTGATGGGATTCGAACGTACAGGCTTTTTCACAGCAGTATAGAGGTTTTACCAGTGAGCTACAAGTTACTTCTTACTTTTATTTAACAAAAATAACTTTTTACTCTTACACACGCTGTAATACCCTTTTCTGTACAACAACAAGAAAATTAGTACAGTGATTTTAGAGTCGTTACATTCTACCCTTCTTATAAAAATTTCGTCCTCGAAATTTACAATTACATAGGGACTAATTTTCAAAAAGGTAAAGGTATTGTATACGCATATCTTCATCTCTTTCCCAAGTTGATTCTCCTGGCGAATCCTTTCTCCATATCACTCGGACCAATTTTACTTCCTTGTTCCACAATTTCTTCCTTCCGGTCCAGGATCTCAACTGGTTGTTGCTCGCAGGTTAGGTCAGTTTGTACTGTGAGCTCTGAGTGATCAAGTATGTGTCTGGGGTCGTTCACATCTCGTCTTAGCTAGAATAAGTGGAACATGTTGTTCACTCTTTCCAATAAGAGTGGAAGTGCTAAACGATAAGCCACTTCTCCAACTCGTTCGAGTATATCGAATGGTCCTATGTATCTTGGACTGAGTTTACCCCTCTTGCCAAAACGGATTGCTACTCTGTTTGGAGAGATCTTAAGGAATACATGGTCTCCAGGTTGGAACTCCAGATGTCGACGCTTTGCATCTGCCCAATGTTTCTGTCGGTCTTGGGCTATTCGCATCCTTTCCCTGATCGTGTGAACTACGTCCACAGTTGCCACGATCATCTCCGGTCCAAGGAGTTCACGATCTCCAACGTCGTCCCAACTCAGCAGGGAACGACATTTCCGTTCGTAGAGTGCTGCGAATGGTGCCATTCTAATACTTGCCTGATAGCTGTTGTTGTATGAAAACTCCACAAGGTGTAGGTGATCTTCCCATGAACCTCTGAAGTCTAACATACAGGCTCTTAGCATGTCTTCTAGAATCCGAACTGTTCGCTCGGACTGTCCCTCTGTTTGTGGATGATACGACGTGCTGAAATTCAGACTCGTTCCCAGGCTAGTTTGCAGACTCTGCCAAAACTGTGATCGGAATCTTGTATCACGATCGGAGACGATACAAACATATACTCCATGTAATCTCACGATCTCCTGCATGAGTTTATAGGTATCAAATATGGTACATCTTGAAGGTTTAAATCTTACTTTAGATTTTTTTATTCACCTCAATGTACTACTTTGCTAACATCTCGGTTGACTGACCAATTCGAAATGGAATAAAGTGAGCCGACTTGGTGAGTCGATCCACAATAACCCAAATTGCATCGTTACCCTTCGTGCTGCGAGGGAGAGCAGTCACAAAGTCCATGGTGCTTCCATTTCCATTCTGGGGTTGGTAACGGCTGAAGTAGACCAGCAGTTTTGTGATATTCAGACCTCACTTGCCGACACACCAAACATGTGGCTACGCTTCTTGCTACTTCACGTTTCATTCCATGACACCAGCAGTGTTGCCGTAGATCCTTGTACATCTTCGTGCCACCGGGGTGTACAGAATAAGGAGTGATGTGAGCTTCTTTCATAAACTCTTCTCGAACAGGTCCGATTGGTACGCATAAACGGCTTCCATATCGCAAAGATCCATCTTTGTGAATGATGAAGTCAGTTCGTAGTCCATTTTTACTTGTTCTCGGATCTTTTGTAGTTTGGCATCATTTGCTTGAGCTGCTTTGATCTGATTGATAAAAGTGGACTGGACTTGTAAATTCATCAAATAAGAAGCTTTACCTGGCATAACTACTTCAATCTCCAATCCATGCAATTCTTGTTGTAGTCTCCACTGAGCGGTGAGGTTCATTGCTAATGGCTGACGACTAAGGGCATCGGGAACTACGTTCACCTTTTCAGGATGATACTGTAGGTTGATGTAGAAGTCCGCAATGAGTTCTAGCCATCTTCTCTGCCGCATGTTGAGTTCTTTCTGAGTAAATACATATTTCAGACTTTTGTGGTCGGTGTATATATCCACTCGTTCTCCTAAAAGATAGTAGCGCCAAATCTTGAGTGCGAAGATGACAGCTGCTAACTCCAGATCATGTGTTGGATAGTTGCGCTCATAAACTTTTAGTTTTCTTGATGCAAATATTGGATATATGTATGCACTAGAGGCCATTATTTGATAGTGGATGTATCGGCATGTGTGTGTGTGTATTCAGAGGACATTCTTGCTCAACATGATAGTATGTTATCTGGTTACTCTTTATCTTGACATGTTCACTTGATCATGCATATTATTCATTTGGTACATGTTGATAAAGCCCTTAGGGTATTTGCTTGACTACTGAGATTATGATGCAGATCATACTAGTGGGACATGTGTAGTTTATAAGCATATCCTTAAAATGTTCCTAGTCGTGGGTGTATCGAGACGGGGCATCGATATTCCAGTGTAGACTAGCGTAAATGTTTCTTGACCCATATGATGGGCGATGGATGATCCTATATCCATTGGTGTAGGACATCAAAGATTGTATACGGGTGCTCAGTGGAGACTGGGTACACTGAACGGACTCGCCGAGAACTCCTATATGGTATTATGTCTATCGTCGGATAGCAGTTCTCAGGTGACACTGGTACAGGTTAGTCTGTAGACCCGAGATCGTCATAGAGTCTTGTGTGTTCTCCCACTGAACTTTAATTTCCACCCTACCACGGCTCTACTGAGTCGTGCAAACATGTGTCTTTTGGGTACAGTCCCGAGACACATGGAGACAATGAGCGATAGGAGGGGTTTCGTCTCTTCCGGTATTGGGGGTTGATGTTGTGCTGTGCTTGATTGGCTATAACAGGAAGTCCCTAGCCAGGGCTGATGAGATTTACTGATAAGTGTTATCAGTAGTTTCTCGATAAGTTATAGGCCATACATCGGCATGACTTATTCAGTTATTGGGGTCGACGGTACCATCCCTAGACTCGATATGCAGCATATCTGACGAAGAGACCGGACTGTACGATAAGTGTTGCTGGTTGGCTCTACGGGAGTTTGGACAGATTCGCTTGTTGTTCTTCTGTTCGCTCAATACCTGGGAGTCGTTACGTACAGCTAGTGCCGCTGACGGTTTGTGGGTATGTGATATGATCACTGCCTACAGCTAGCGTATTGACTAGTCTTAGAGTCCTACAAAGGGGTTTCTTAGCTCAGGCGAAATGATGTGGGGTGCATATGGGGATATGCGCGGGAGCTTGATTAAATACACATATATGATACCGTATTTTAATCTGGCGTTTTCTATTGGTCGGGCCGTATGTGATATGACCGGATTATTAAATCAAGTGTTGATTTAATATTTAATGACCATTAGCTCATTTATTAAACCTTTTCTTTATTATGTATGCATGAATGTATGCATGTTTATATTGATATGCATGCACACTTGCATGCATACATGTGTCATGATTGATGATACATTGGAGATGGATATGCAAGACTCACATGGAAACCATTTTAGTATTTTTGATTATTGAGTTAAAAGAAAAAGGAAATTAAATCATGGTTGATTTTTTTTGCTCTACACACTTCTTAAAATATCTTGTACTAACCAGGGTTTCATTTCTAAATTATCTCTTAACTCAACATAAAAAAATATCTAGACATTTTTCTAGACTTGGTTAAAAGTGAGTGTGGCTCTCTCTTATTTCATTATTATCTTGAGTTTATCTCTCTTGAGCTCAAGCAAGCCATTTCCATCTCTTTCTTCCTCCAAGTTCTCTGCCTTTTTCAAAGTGAGTGAAAAGAAAGAAAAAGAAAGGTTTTTTAGTGAGAATATTACCCACTTCACCAATCTATATTAATCTATCCCACTAGTGTAGGTTGCTTGCTTCACTTTCACTTAGGTCAAGTGAAGCTAGGAGCTTCAGCAAAAGGACTCCGTGGTGGATCATCGGGGACTTTGAAGCCTTCAAGCGAACCCGTTCAAACTCCAAGTAGAACCAAGGAGTCAAAGAGGAGAGGTCTACAAAGGTTGTATTTCTCACCTCTTAGTGTTATACACTAACTAGTATGTGATACATGCTACTTTTTACCCTAATCCTCTAGTTCGATTTTAGGTTAGGTGTGGTTTAGCATCCTAGTGTTTTAAAGTTGCATGTTTGATACTTGTTAAATCCTAGTGAGGGTGCTAAGCAAATCCAGCAGTGGTATCAGAGCCAAGCTAGAGAATTAGACGATATTAGATAAATTATGAAACCGAAACAACTCCGAAACTTACGACCCAATACCCCAATTTCTGTTGATTTTAAAAAGTCGTTTAATTTTTTTTTTAAAATAGGTGCAGAATGTTACATATGATGTAACTAGAACACCGTAGAAAAACAATCCCCAAATGATAAGTATTGGCCGGCGAAAATATCCTAAAAACCGGCATCTCCGGTCCAATAGTCAAGTTAGGAAATGTATTTTCTGTGGTGTTCTGGTC
This sequence comes from Agapanthus africanus, assembly GCA_030015575.1. Taxonomy (NCBI): domain Eukaryota; kingdom Viridiplantae; phylum Streptophyta; class Magnoliopsida; order Asparagales; family Amaryllidaceae; genus Agapanthus; species Agapanthus africanus. Next base: position 980,000,245 of record CM057337.1, read on the forward strand.
TCTGGGGTTTTGGGTTGCAGGTGTTGTTTGATTTTTCCAAGATTGCATGTGATGCTATTTTTCTGTAGTGGAATTCGGAGTGTTTTCATAGTCATATTTTAACATCGTTTTGGGTTTGACATATATATGTGATACAATATTTAGAATCCACGATAATTAGAGTGAAAACTAGTTAGTGTTATGTAAATCTAGCAATTTAGTCTCTTTTGATAGATTGCCACAGAGTTTCGATTCGGATCAAAACTCCGTCGCAATCCCGTATAGTATGTGAATATTCACCGGGTAACACTACTAGATAGCCATACTCCATAGCCCCGATCAAGTGACTGTAGGAGAACCCCATTGCTAAAAGCATCCCCTCGGGTGCTCGCGGTCACGGTGTTCCACCTAAGTGCAATTCCTCGACGGCATCAGGGATACAGCCATCTACTAATGTTTTCGACGATTATTCGATCAAGTAGTCGAGAATCTTGTTGAATTACCCGACTAGGATTTTGAAAAGGTATTTTCAATATGAGACTAAAATGCAAGGTTTATATGTTAGGCATGAAATTTGGGGTATGAGATATTCCGGGTTTAGATGTCTAAGGATGTTGCGGATTCTAATTATTGCAGTTTTCGTTTTCTTTTTTCCGACCGTAAGTGTAATATGTGGTGTATCGCTAGTTTCGTTGCTATACGTCAACGACAATTGGGATACGCATATTTACTTACGTTGATGACATGTGATGTTATGTATTGCTGCGATATGATGTATAGGATCATCGTGAATGGATAAGCCGAAGGTTTTATGTGAGATGAGAGTTTTTCTTTTCATTCATGTAATATTCATTGTATATAATATTCTTTTATTGGGGCACTTCCGGGTTAAGGATGATGTCACCATTGATGTATATTATTTACTTTTCCGCATTAGAATAGACCCAAGGTGGAGAGCACAAGTGACCGGGTTCTTGAGTTCAGTGGAAGGCCATCTCGAGGAGTTGGGACCGAGTCTCCAAACTCTAGAATTGGCGGGGTCGCTTGCCGCTCTCGTAGGAGTTTATGGGTATGGTCTTGGCTATTCATCACGACCATGGAATCCGTATTTTCTATCGTTGGCTAAATACAAAATACGGACCTCCTAATATATCCTATATTTTCATATATGTGCTTCTGCTGTTGTTATTCTGTGATGTGATCACTTTATATGCTGAGAAGAATGGTATATTATATATATGATATATAATAAACGTTGCTTATATTTTGCATCCACGCCAGTCCTGCCCCCGCTCTGCCGTTACTTAAGTAACCTAACGGTGCATGACGGGACCCCATGGCGAATGCGGATGGTATAAGCGTACGTTCTATTTTCGTTTTTTTTCTGTGATGGCTTAAGGACTTAAATGATGGGACTACATTAATGAGATTAATGGAAAAAAAAAGAAACCTAAAAGATATTGTAGAATCAAATTTGAAACTCACTCGGCCTTTTTGTGAAAAAGCAAGTTTTAAAAATGCGGAGCTTAAGCCACTCCTTTTGAAAACTATTTGATTCTACAACGATATCAAGTTCAAAGCGTTAAAAGTTTTCTTAAAAACAATACGCAGCCCTCCATCATTTTAGGAAGTAGAGTACTTAGTATTCGTGCTACGTATTTTGACCATAGTTAAGGAGTAGTGTACGGTAGCTAAGTGATGTCTTCCTACACAGCATATGATGCGATTAGTTAGGACATTCATATGATTATGTTGATTGTAGTTAAGGGTCATATGAGTGGGTCTAATTAATTACGAAATGACTGGTAGAACTTAACTAGTGCTTATGATATGTTGACCATAGTTAAGGTCATAAGTGCTAGGGGTAAAAACCATATCGGGAGTTTCAATAGTTGAAATTTGCAATGAGATTGCATACCTTCTATGTGATAGTTGGATCCCGATCCCACTGTGAGTAAGAGTTACTCCCAGGAGAGTTTTGCACTTTACAATTAGCTAACCCATTAGGTGTCTAGAAAGGTGTCAACGGAGTTATGCCCCTGGGAAAACGAGGTTTACTTTAATTAGGTCCGTGTGAAAGCATGGGGAACCTCCCTCAAAGTACCGACACTGGCCTGGCTGAACGGTTAGTGAAGTTGTAGAATGTAATTAATCCTGGCTAATTTTCTTTTTAAGGTTTGAAGGAAAACTTGATAAAAGCAGTGGGAAACATCGATTAGATAAGATAATAACCAATCTAATATTTGCAAGAGTTTTCGCTGAGTGTATTCTTCTCTCTCCTAATGGCAGATACCCATGACTGGACTTAAGCTTCTGTTAGAAAAAAATAAACTGACAGGACCCAACTATAAAGACCGGCTGAGGAACATAAACATTGCCCTTATATATGATAAGGTATCATATGTCCTCACTGCCTCAGCCCCTCCCAGCCCAGGCCATGAATCTTCTGTTGAGGATAGGGAGATCCGCAAAATATGAGATATTGACTGTGCCACTGCCAAATGCCTCACGCTTGCCTCGATAGACAATGCACATCAAAAGCAGCATGAGAAGATGGACGTTCAATCCATCTTTCTCCATACAAAGGAGTTGTATAGAAAGCAATCTTGTACCCTGCGCTATGAGGCATATAAAAGCTGTTTCAGATGAGAATGGCTCCTGGCACACCAGTAGGTGATCATGTCTTGAAGATGATAGCTCTTATTGAAGAGCTTGAGGGTCTCGGACGGACAATGGAGAACGAACAGTATGTTTATATTGTTCTACAAGCTCTCCCCCTGTCTTTGCTCCATTCGTAGTGAACTTCAACATGCACAACATAGAGAAGTTATTACCCGAACTTCTCAATATGTTGAGAAGTGCGGAGAGCACGCTCAAGGCGAAGACTCCCTCTCTGATTGTTGGGCAATCTTCCTCTTCCGTCCCAAAAACCAAGGCTAAAGGAAGGAATAAGAAGAAACCCACCAAACCGAGAGGTGGAATCAAAAAGGCACAAGGGAGAGACAAATCCAAGGCTGAGAAGTCAGGAAAAGGAGAATGTTTCTACTGTATGAAGTTGGGACACTGGAAGCGAAACTGTATTGAGTACATTGCTGATCTCAAGAAAAAGAAGCATGGTGATACTTCTGCTTCAGGTGTGTTTGTGACTGAAAACTGTTTTTCTATAAACTCTGCTTCCTGGGTATTGGATACCGGTTCGGGTTCTCACATCTGCAATTGTGTGCAGGGACTGAGAAATAGCAGAGTTTTGAAAACCGGTGATCACACTCTCCGAGTTGGAAATGGTTCCAATGTACATGCAGTATCAGTAGGAGAGCATCACCTAGGGTTGCCATCGGGTTGTATATTGGTTTGGAACCCATGTTATTATGTACCTAGTATGCTTTGTAATATAATATCCGTTTCTTTGTTAGACAATGAAGATATCATTTTGTATTGCAAAATAATGTTATGAACATTAAACTGAATCAAAAGTTGATTGGGTATGGTATACTTAATAACGGGATACACGTCCTAAATCAACACACGGTTTTCAACATACAACGCACAAATAAAAAAAAATTCAGATATAAATGAAGCTTTTCTTTGGCATTGTAGACTTGGTCATATTAACGAAACAAAACTAAATAAACTTTATAAAGATGGATATCTAAATCCTTTTGAATATAAATCTTATGCGACTTGTCAGTCTTGTATCAAAGGTAAAATGACCAAAACTCCGTTTACTGGACACAAAGAAAGAGCTACGAACTCTTAGGCCTCATACATAGTGATGTATGTGGGCCAATGTCTACATATGCGAGAGGCGATTATTCTTACTTCATAACTTTTACTAATGATTTCTCAAGATTCGGACATGTGTTTTTATTAAAGCATAAGTCTGAAGCATTCGAGAAATTTAAAGAGTATAAACTTGAAGTAGAAAAACAAACAGGTTTGAGCATCAAGAAACTTCGATCAGATCGAGGTGGAGAGTATCTGAATACAGAGTTCTTAGACTTCCTAAAAGAGAATGAGATTCTCTCTCAGCTCACTCCCCATTACACACCATAGCACAACGGTGTGTCAGAGCGGCGGAATCATACCCTATTAGATATGGTGCGATCCATGATGAGTGATGCTGAGTTACCTCTCTCCTTTTGGGGGCATGCATTGGAGACTGCAGCATATCTGTTGAACAGGGTTCTAACCAAGACCGTGCCTACCACTTCATATGAGATATGGTATGGGAAGAGACCATCTCTTAAACGAGTTAGGATTTGGGGTTTTCCGGCTTTTGTCAAAAAGCAGAATCCAGACAAACTCGAGACACGATCAGTTCTGTATATATTTGTGGGATATCCAAAATATTCGTTTGGATATCTTTTCTACCACAAGGAGGAACAAAGAGTGTTTGTTTCTCAGTATACCACAGTTTTAGAAAATAATTTTTTTTTTCAAATAACACTGATGGCAATGCGGAAGAACTAGAAGAAGTTCTAGAAACACAACTTACAAATAACGACTTGGTTGAACCTGATGTTGCAACAGAATCTTACGAACCTCGGCCACTCCGTAGATCTAGTAGGACTTCTCTCCCACCGGAGAGATACTACGGTTTCCTCATTGATGGTGATAAAGAAGATTGCATCATGGATGAAGATGACACTACTAGTTTTCATCAAGCTATCATGAGTGGTGACTCTATGAAGTAGCTGGATGCCATGAGATCCGAAATGGAGTCTATGTACACCAACAAAGTATGGACTTTGGAAGTTGTACCCTATGGGGTAAAACCCGTAGGGTGCAAATGGATCTTTAAGAGAAAGATCGGTGTATATGGGTAGGTGGAGACCTATAAGGCAAGGCTTGTAGTGAAAAGATTTCGTCAAAGACCAAAATTGGACTATGACGAAACTTTCTCTACTGTAGCCATGCTTAATCCATTCGGATCCTACTTACTATTGCTGCTCACTACGACTATGAAATCTGGCAGATAGACGTTAAAACTGCATTTCTAAATGGTGATTTAGAAGAGTGTGTTTATATGGATCAGCCAGAGGGCTTTGTTGATAATGGGAGCAGCGGGAAAGCATGTAGGTTGCTTAAATCTATTTATGGATTAAAGCAGGCATCACGGAATTGGAACATTTGTTTTGATGATGTAATCAAAGAGTTTGATTTCGTCAAAAATCCAGTGAACCTTATATTTATAAGAAGATTGTAGAGAGTACTGTCGCATTCCTCATATTGTACGTGGATGACATCCTCCTGATAGGAAACGATGTTCCTATGCTACAATCGGTCAAACTGTTCTTATCACAAAGGTTCTCCATGAAGGACCTGAGTGATGCCTCGTACATATTGGGCATTAAGATCTATAGAGATAGATCTAAAAGGTGGTTGGGATTGTCCCAATCCGGGTACATTAACACTATCCTAAAGAGATTTAGTATGGAAGATTCCAAGCGGGGTGCCTTACCCGCATGTCACGGAATCACTCTCTCCAAGGACTTTTGCCCAAATTCTGATGAAGAGAGAGCTCGCATGAGCAGTATACCCTACGCTTCAGCCGTAGGATCTATAATGTATGTGATGTTATGTACTCGCCCTGATGTAGTTTATGCACTAGGTGTAGTAAGCAGGTATCAATCCAACCCAGGGGAGAAACACTGGACAACTGTGAAGAACATTCTTAAGTACTTACGAAGGACCAAAGAAATGTTCTTGGTGTATGGTAACGGGGATCTCCAAATGGAGGCCTTTACCGATTCGAGCTTCCAGAGTGATAAGGATGAAGCAAATCTATCTCAGGGTTTGTATTTACCCTCAATGGAGGGGTGGTATGTTGGAAAAGTTCCAAACAGGATACCGTTGCAAACTCCACGATGGAAGCTGAGTATATTGCTGCAAATGATGATACCAAGGAAGCCGTCTGGATGAGGAAGTTCATCTCGGAGCTAGGAATAGTTCCAACCATTATTGATCCAATACCATTGTATTGTGATAATAATGGGGCCATGGCATTGGCCAAAAAGCCCAGGTCCTATCAGCGATCCAGACACTTCCTGAGGCGATATCATTTGATCCGGGAGATAGTTGATCTCCGCGAGATCGAGATTCAGAGAGTAGATATAAAGAATAACACCGCGGATCCACTCACCAAGGCCCTCCCTTAGCCGCAGCATTAGCGAATTTTTGAGATGTTGGGTATGAGATACGTCAATAATTGGCCTTAGTGCAAGTGGGAGATTGTTGGATATATGTATGCCCTAGAGGCCATTATTTGATAGTGGATGTATCGGCATGTGTGTGTGTGTATTGTGTGTGTATTCAGAGGACATTCTTACTCAACATGATAGTATACTATCTGGTTACTCTTTATCTTGACATGTTCACTTAATCATGTATATTATTCATTTGGTACATGTTGATAAAGCCCTTAGGGTATTTTCTTGATTACTAAGATTATGATGCAGATCATACTAGTGGGACATGTGTAGTTTATATTTATAAGCATATCCTTAAAATGTTCCTAGTCGTGGGTGTATCGATTCGGGGCATCGATATTCCAGTGTAGACTAGCGTATACGTTTCTTGACCCATATGATAGGCGATGGATAATCCCATATCCATTGGTGTTGGACATCAAAGATTATATACGGGTGCTCAGTGGAGACTGGGTACACTGAACGGACTCGCCGAGAACTCTTATGTGGTATTATATCTATCGTCGGATAGCAGTTCTTAGGTGATACTGGTACAGGTTAGTCTGTAGACCCGAGATCGTCATAGAGTCTTGTGTGTTCTCCCATTGTGCTTTGATTTCCATCCTACCACGGCTCTACTGAGTCATGCAAACAGGTGGCTTTTGGGTATAGTCTCGAGACACATGGAGGCAATGAGCGATAGCAGGGGTTTCGTCTCTCCCGGTATTGGTGGTTGATGTTGCGCTGTGCTTGATTGGCTATAACAGGAAGTCCTTGACCAGGGCTGATGAGATTTACTGATAAATGTTATCAGTAGTTTCTCGATATGTTGTAGGCCATACATCGGCATGACTAACTGAGTTATTGGGGTCAACGATACCATCCCTAGACTCGATATGCAGCATATCTGACGAAGAGACCGGACTATACGGTAAGTGTTGCTGGTTGGCTCTACGGGAGTTTGGATAGGTTCGCTTGTTGTTCTTTTGTTCGCTCAATACCCGGGAGCCGTTACTTACAGCTAGTGTCGCTGACGTTTTGTGGGTATGTGATATGATCACTGCCTACTGCTAGCGTATTGACGAGTCTTAGAGTCCCACAAAGGGGTTTCCTAGCTCAGGTGAAATGATTTGGGGTGCATATAGGGATATGTACGGGAACTTGATTAAATACGCATTTATGATACCGCATTTTAATCTGGCGTTTTCTATTGTTCAGGTCGTATGTGATATGACCGGATTATTAAATCAAGTGTTGATTTAATATTTAATGACCATTAGCTCATTTAGTAAACCTTTTCTTTATTATGTATGCATGAATGTATGTATGTTTATATTGATATGCATGCACGCATGCATGCATACATGTGTCATGGTTGATGATACATTGGAGATGGCTATGCAAGACTCACATGGAAACCATTTTAGTATTTTTTATTATTGAGTTAAAAGAAAAAGGAAATTAAATCATGGTTGATTTTTTTGTTCTACACACTTCTTAAAATATATTATACTAACCATGGTTTCATTTCTAAATTATCTCTTAACTCAACATAAAAAATATCTAGATATTTTTCTAGCCTTGGTTAAAAGTGAGTGTGACTCTCTCTTATTTCAATATTATCTTGAGTTTATCTCTCTTGAGCTCAAGAAAGCCATTTCCATCTCCTTCTTCCTCCAAGCTCTCCATCTTTTTCAAAGTGAGTGAAGAGAAAGAAAAAGAAAGGTTTTTTAGTGAAAATATTACCCACTTCACCAATCTATATTAGTCTAGCCCACTAGTGTAGGTTGCTTGCTTCACTTTCACTTAGGTCAAGTGAAGCTAGGATCTTGAGCAAAGGGACTCTGTGGTGGATCGTCGGGGACTTCGAAGGCCTCAAGCGAACCCGTTCAAACTCCAAGTAGAACCAAGGAGTCAAAGAGGAGAGGTCTACAAAGATTGTATTTCTCATCTCTTAGTGTTAGACACTAACTAGTATGTGATACTTGCTACTTTTTACCCTAATGCTCTAGTCCGATTCTAGGTTAGGTTTGGTTAGCACCCTAGTTTTTTAAAGTTGCATATTTGATGCTTATTAAATCCTAATGAGAGTGCTAAGCAAACCCAGCAGCAAAAGCCACAACCTTTCTATGCTGGTGTAGAACACATCCTAATCCTTTACCGGATGCATCACAATGTATAACGAATTCGCCAGATGGATCCGATATTACAAGGATAGGTGCAGAGGTTAAGCTCAACTTGAGTTCTACAAAAGCCTTCTCACATGCTTATGACCACACGAATACTTCGTCTTTATATGTGAGCTTGGTCAGGGGTGCTACGATCTTTGAGAATCCTTCAATGAATCATCGGTAGTATCCTGCTAAGCCCAAGAAACTTCATATATCTTTCACCGTTTTTGGTGTCGGCCACTCACTGACAGCTGACACCTTAGTTGGATCTACAGAGATTCCTTCGCCTGAAACAATATGTCTGAGAAATCCGACTTGATCTATCCAAAATTCACACTTGTCGTACTTGGCGTAGAGCTGGTGTTGTCGTAATGTCTCCAGGAAAATGCGTAAGTGCTCAACGTGTTCCTTTCAATTCTTTGAATACACCAGGATATCATCGATGAAGTTGACAACGGACATGTCTAAGCACTCTCGGAAAACTTGGTTCATCAGGTTCATAAAGATGGCTGGTACATTAGTCACTCCAAATTGCATTACAAGATATTCATAATGACCATAACGAGTCCTAAACGCCGTCTTCGGAATGTTAGACTCTTTGACCTTCACCTGATGATAACCCAAACGAAGATCTAGCTTTGAAAAGACACAAGACCCATTTAACTGATCGAAAAGGTCATCGATGCGCTGAAGTGGATACTTGTTCTTAATCATCACTTCGTTCAGAGCTCGATAATCTACACACATCCTGTAGGAACCTTCTTTCTTCTTCACTAGTAACACCGTAGATCCCCAACTTGAAGTACTGGGTCGGATCCAACCTTTCTTCAACAGTTCGTCCAACTAAATACGGATCTCCTTCAATCCCTCCGAACTTAACCGGTATGGAGCTTTGATTACAGGTTGTGCACCAGGTTGTAAATCAATACTAAACTCAAGAGCTCGATCGGGAGGAAAACCTGATATGTCAGGGAACACATCTTCGAACTCTCAAACTACTTCTGGCTTTTCTTCTTCCGCCGGTAGAGAGAACACTTCTGCCTTTTCGGTTTAGCACGGTAGCTTCCTGGCTCCAAGGTTCTATCTCCACTTTTGAAATAGAAGACTGGGTGATCTGGTATCTCAAATACTACCCTCCTTTGACGGCAATCAATAGTAGCATAGAATATTCCCAGCCAATTCATTCCCAACACAACATCGAAATTTGGTATGTACAATACTTTGAAATTTGCGTAGAATTTTCAACCGCAAACTACAACTGAGCACTGATCATACCCCAAAGTTGCTTTCAAGACTCCATTCCCAGAACTGACTTTCCAAATGAGTGGCTCCACAGGAATCGCCTGCGTTCTTACGAATCGTTGTGACATGAAGCAGTGTGAAGCTCCAGTGTCGAAAAGTGTGAATGCAGGAAGAGTGGCTACTAATATAGTACCGAAGTTGGATGAGGTTGTGTTTAGATATGGGAAAAGTATAACGATACACAAGGATTGAAAGATTGAAAGGATGAGGAGTTATACCAGTGATGACTTGTCATGTGGCTTCGGCCTCCTCGACCGTCATTGTAAAAGCCTGTCGTCTAGGTACATTCCTCCTTGCCGGAGGAACATTCCTTTGCCCTTGAGGCACGTTTCTCTGTGCCTGATGGAATTGACGGTGAGGCTGTGCAGGTGATCCACGTGGAGCTGGTGCAAGAAGAGTTAGGTGGGGTGCAGGTGCCTGAATGGATGGCATCTGCGGGGCTGTGATTGCGGGTCTGGGTGCTAGTGTTGTGTTAATATGATATGGGAATGCTCCTATCGCGTAAGTAGATGCACCATAAATCAAACACAGTCCATTTGCACGCCTACAGTCTTTCACCAAGTGTCCAGTTCTCTTGCAGTAGAAACAGAAATCTGGACTGGACCGGTTAAATGATCCTCCTGATCTCCTGGGTCCAAAAGTCGGCCTAAAAGAAGCTCCTCCTGTCATCTGTGTAGCAGGGCGTTTTATTCCAGCTGTTTAGGACTTACCCTTCTTCTTGACCACAGCTTCGTAACGACGTGCTGCCTTCAGGGCGAGTTCATGAGTTGGGTGGTCGCCTGTGGCTAATGCCACCTGAATCTCCGGGTCTAATCCTTGTTGGAATCGTCTAGCCCGAATCTCATCGATCGGGATCAAATGTGCTGCGAACCTGATAAGATGATGGTGTCAGGATAGAGATGTGTTTTACGGAACAGAATTTGATACAAATTCTTTACCTGCTAAGCATGATGAATTCGGCATCATATTCATCCAATGATTTTACCCACATAGAGCCTTGTTGCAGATGGATGAACTGTTGCTCCATCTCAAAACGGACAGTCTCGGGGAAGAACTTCGCATCGAACAGATTGCGAAACGACTTCCACTCTATTAGTTGTGTGAGATGGTTTTCCTCAGCTTTCCACCAGACTCTTGCATTATCTGTGAGCTGGAGCTTGGCCACACGAACCCAACCTATGTCTGGTACCCATGTTGCGGCAAGGTCGTCCTCTATACTCTGGGCCCATTCTTCAGCCTCAAAAGGACTTTCTTTCCCTGAAAAGTTCCTTGGATGCAACGCACGAAATTGCTTTACTCCAGGTGCTTCGGCTTTGGGAATGTTCATAAAAATAGCAGTCTGCTGCTGCTAGCCCTCTAGAAGGATTTTGATGGCTTCTAGAACCACCGTATGTTCATTGATTGGAGCAGCAACGGTAGGAGGATGTGGTAAAGTAGGTGGTGGTGTGTTGCCATTGACATTGGTGCTGGTGTTATTGGAAGAATCCATCACCTTGATAGAAAAGAAAAGGTTGGGATAGATTCAAGAAATTTGAAATGCAAGGAATGTATGGTTGCTAATTTTTAAAACTCTTGTGATATATTGCTTCAGACTTAACACGAAACTGAGCTGCATGGACCACCAACAAAACTTGTCACGCCCCGCTTCCCAATAGACGAAAACGATGACGTGGCAAGCCCGCAGTGTATTTACTATGAAAATAAATACGTTAAGCATAATTAAGCAATATAACAATGAACAAGAATGACAAAAGTAATAAAATGAAACAGCAACTTTATTTACATTCAACTTTACATACAACTGTCTGAAAGTAAAAGATACAATAATAAAAGCAAATGCCTAAACAATGGCATACTAAAAGTAAGTGCAGAAAGAACTAGTAGTCAAGCTGAGCTGCAAGCTGGTCCAAGTCCTCCTGGCTCGGCTCTACATCTTTAAAGTCCGGTCCTCCTAACGAACATTCCAAAGAAAGAAACAGAGAGGAATGTCGTCAGCGAACTAGCGCTCAATAAGTCCCAAAAGAAGAAAGAGAAGATAGTATATAAAGTGAAATGAACAAGTAAAGTTGTATATGATCGTTCATTGGTATAAGATAGTTGTTCTAACGTGGTTATTTGTAGTTTGATAAGGAAGGTATTCATGTATACGAGAGGGGTCCATCTTACCCCGTGGACTATGGTAACATGCAGTACAAGGCCCCGTCATAACCCATGGGACAACGGCACGTGAATTCATGTAGGTGTCTTTTAAAGTGACCTCTCGTGCCATGATATACGTTCCGTACCAATCTACCCCTTTATCCCCGCATATTGTATTCTAAAGGTTAAGATTATAGGTCTTGGCCGACTCCATGGATATAAAATATTCCGGTTCATGTTCAGGATGTAATCATGTGTTCAAGAAGACATGTCAAGTTCATGTCACGTTATAAACATGGTTCAAGTCGAGTCAAGTATATAAGTTTGAATTTGATGTTTGAATTCGAGTATTCAAGTTCATGATCAAGTATTCAAGTTCATGTTTGATTTTGGATTCTGGTTTGAATTTGGACTCAGATTGAGTCAGACACTTGTGAACGGATTTAACTCTTGACTTTCTTAGGTTCAGGAGTAATCGGCAACTGCTGCACATGGACGGAAGGATTTGTGTCTTTTTCCAAGACAAATGCCATTGATAACTCCGTTAAATTGTCTAACCTGAATAGGCAAGCACGTACTTTCTCCGGCTCTCTGGGGCTCAAGAGAATTGATCCGCTTAAACCTATATTAATCTCGAGTCCTTAATTATTGTTTGTATATCTCGATGGGGGTTTATGAAAAATATATATTAATATTGTTTTAAAAATAACCTTAAGGGTGATTTACAAGCTTTAGGGTTTTCATAGGCATGTATTTTAATTATTAGGTATTTTAATGATAAAAACTTAGCTTTTAAAAGTTTATGGTATTTTATTGAAAACTGCCCCTTTTTGGTAACTTGTTGGTATTTTATTAACATTTTAATTTTTCATTTTAAAATATAGTTTCATAACATGTTTTTATTGAAAACACGGATTTATAATTGTTATATAATTTTTCAAAAATTAGTTTTGTTTAGAAAATTCGCGTTTCTTAAAAAACCGTATTTTATTTCCTTTCGAGATCGAATACTCCGTGAGGAGTTTTGCATCTCGCTCTACTATCACAAGAATGTGCGATAATCTGCATCATCCATTATGGGTCCCCTAATGAGGGTTGCAGAGGCGTATATGCCAAGAATTACAAAATACCGCTTTAAAAGAAAACCGGTTTTTTAAAAGATGTGGTATTTTAATGTAAAAACTATTCTTTGAACCAACCATATATATATATATATCGTGCTATGAAACCAAAGTGTGCGTGTGGGGTAGGTCGTTATCCCGTAAAGTTTTCCTAAAGGTATTATTTAAACAATTGTCGAAAAGAGCTTTATACTGAAATTCAAGATATTTTAATGAAAAAGTTCGTTTATGTTTGTTTCACATGAAAATTTTGGTTAACTTGAAGCTAAAAGATTGTAATTAAAGTTACAAGTAGGGTGGTAAAATTAGTTTGACTTATGTATAAAGGAAAATGGAGTTCTAGGTTTTAAAAAGAAATGTATCGGAAGTAACTCCATTTTACCGATATATGATTAGGAGATGAAATAAGATGAAAAGAAAGAGAGATGAGAGGGACTTACGGTTTGGTAATATCGAGAAAAGGGTAAGGAAGAAGGGAGGGGGTTTCGTGGCATCGCGGGAGCTCTAGAAACGGCTTCGATCTTCGACGGAAAGAGCTTGGTTGCTAACTCCACTTGACTCCACTTGCACTTGGAACTTTTGCGGTGATTTTGATAGAAATTTTCAAAATAGAAGGAAGCTAGGGTATGGGGTGGTATTTATAGTGGAGATTAGGGTTTGGGAATTAAAATTTTGGATTAAAAAGCATTAAAAAGGTGTTAAATGGTGAATTGAAGGGTCTCTGTTTGATTGCAGGAAAATCAAACAGTGCAGGGAAGTTAAAAGGAGTCGAAGGGGTGTGTGTGCAAAGCACGGAGGCAAATGGGGCATTATGGACCGTCAGCGCCGGCCAGATCAAGGGTTTGGGCGGTCGGATTTGAGTGTCCTGCCTCGAGATTCGTGCCACGTGTGTATTTGGGTGTGTACACCTTATTGCGCCTGTTTGATTTTCTGAAACTTTTCATTTCTCCGTGTATTGCACGTGCAACTCTTGGGCTTCCAAAAATTAAAAAGAAAAGTCTGAAAAAAATGTTAGGTCTGATGAGATTCGAACGCACGGGTTATGTCACAGCAGTGTAGAGACTTTACCGGTGAACTACAAGTTACTTCTTACTTTTATTTAACAAAAATAACTTTTAACTCTTACATAGGCTGTAATACTCTTTTCTGTACAATAACAAAAAAAATCTGTACAGTGATTTTAGAGTCGTTACAGAAGCTACATCCGAAAGTTTGGAAAAAAAGTACGTCCATAAGCAAAATGGACACGGATAAAAACCTGAAAGGGCTCTGTGAGTAATAACTACAGGACTACCCGTGAGTTTGTGAAAACCTGAAAGGACGCAAACCTGAAAAAAAATGTGTACGCTTGTAGGATTCTCTCGATTTGCAAGGAGAAAAAACCTGCGTGAGATCCTTACGACTCACAAAAGAGAAGCACACTTAAGAATCCTCATGATTCCTAGGGAGAAAATAAACTTACAAGATTCTTTCGACCCGTAAGGAGAAAATACTCCCTATGAGACCCACACGACTCATAGAATTCAAAAGCCTCAGGTTATAGGGAGCTAAACATGTTTCCTAAGCCATCATATCCCCCAAACTACCCTATAAGTAGTTTAATACCAACTCTTGTATACAATCCACAGGCAAAAACAAAATATGTTTCAACCAAGTCCCACAAAAAACTAACGATACTTCCCATATAGTGAACAACATTTGTAACTCCTCTCAACTTGCAAGGAGCAAATAATCTTATGAAATCCTTACGATTCATAAGGGAAATCCACTTAGGAGTTCTCACGACCCCTAAAAAGAAAATGCACCTGTGAGATCCTTTCGACTCATACGGAGAAAAAAACTTTGTGAGACCCTCACTGTTTCCCCCAATAAAAGAGCAAAGCTCTGTTCAAAACTCAAGAGGCAGCGCCTCACGTGCCTTCCACGAGGGCGCCAGCGCCAGAGTTAAAAACTCCTATATGAGCAGCGCCCGTGTGCAAAGCATACAAAACTCAAGAGGCAACGCCTCACATGCCTTCCACGAGGGCGCCAGCGCCCGAGTTAAAAACTCTTATATGAGCGGCGCCCGTGTGCAAAGCACACAAAACTCAAGAGGCAGCGCCTCACGTGCCTTCCACGAGGACACCAGCGCTAGAGTTAAAAACTATTACTAGCGTCGCACGTGCTCCTCACGTGGGCACCAATGTGCAAGGCACATGAAAGAATTAAAACCTTAAACAGCGCCCACGTGCACAGCACGTGAGCGCCGGCGCCTTGTAAAATTAAATTCTACTCTCTGTTAAACAGAGCCGTTAGATCAAATATCCAACGGAGATGATAAATCATCAGGATGCAGAATTAAATTCTGTTTAGAGGAAATATTCCTCAAATCTTTCTAAACAATAAGGATTGCCCTCTGTAAAACAGAGTACCGTTGGATTAAAAATACAATGGTGATTAAAGAATTACCGATCTACAGAATAAATTCGGTATGGGTAAATATGTCCCCAATCTTGTTAAAAATAAGAAAAATATGTTCTGTAAAACAGAAGCCCTTGGATCAAAGATCCAATGGTGGGTAAAATCCCCAAATCAATTAGGATCTCTTAATGAGAGATTTCTTCAACTAATCAACAGACTTGCCTCTACTATATAAAGGACCCAAGACTTTAAGTCTAAAACAGAGAACCCCCCCCCCCCCCCGCATAAGCTTCGAAAAAAGAAAGCAGAAAGCTTCAAAAAGGAAGAAAGAAGAAGATCTCCCTTCTCAGAAAAAAGCTCTAGGTAAATAAAAAAAGAAGAGAGATCAAAGAATCTCGTTTACCTATTGAAGGGTTTAACCCTTTTAAAAGAAGAACTTAGTTCTTTCTCTGGATCTAAGATCCACAAGACAAGTCTCCCACAAGTTGAGAATTTAATTCTCATCGGGACGAACTTGCTCTTAAGGATCAAAGAATCAGAAAAGAATTAGGAAATCGAATTCCTCAAAACAAAGCAGACAAGGAAAAAGCTCAGCGCCCAGCGTCCCACGTGCCTCTCACATAGGCGCTACAAAATAAAGGGGTGCTTAGCACTCAGTGACTGGCGCTCAGCACTCAGCGCCCCACGTGCCTCTCATGTGGGCGCTACAAAATAAAGGAGTGCTTAGCACTCAGTGAGAGACACTTAGTGCTCAGCGCCCAGTGTCCCACGTGACTCTCACGTGTGCGCCACAGAACATAAAAAGTGTTTGACACTTACCAGGCAGCGCCTGGCGTCAGGCGCCTGGCGTCAGGCGCCTCACGTGTTTCACACGTGGGCGCCATAAAGAGTGCTTAACACTCCATAAAGAGTAAAGTGTTTAACACTTATTGGGCAAATCCCCATGACTGAAAACCCTACAAGGTTATGTGTGAGCGTCAGAACCTACATAAGTGCTCAGCACTTTTTACACCAAAAAGGGACTGAGCCCAAACAAGTGCTTAGCACTTCTTTTCAAATAAAAAGAAAACTGAGTGGACCAAGCCCAAATTGGCTAGGTCCCTAACCCAGATCAACCGAGCCCATGGGTTCACACTACTTTCCAAACCGATCTTAGTCCCAAATACGGCTATCGATCTTCCAACTGATGATATCCCAAAACCATATTTGTCCCACATTCCCCTGAGAAAATCTTAGTATAAAAATACGACTAATGATTCCCGGGTTTACCACTAATCCCTTTTTCCTCAAACACGGGAATTGGTTCAAGGGTACATCTATATACACCTCTGATACATGTTGTTGTAATTCATCAACGTCTTCAGAGAGGTGGTGTGTCCCGACAACCAACTGCTTTTTGGTGCACTTCCCAAACTGACATGCACATCCCAGATCAAACCACAGCCTAAACTAGGTGTATCACATATCATCGTTGCTCATCCCGACACGTAACAAATACACGTGCGTGCAAGATGATCAACGGACTGAAACGTCCTTAAACTACAACGGACCGAAATGTTCTTAAACTAATCATTGTCTCCAAAATGGCGACAACGGACCGTAACTTCCTTAAACTAAAACCTCACCTCAAAAATGGTGATCTACAGACCGAAACGTCATCAAACTAAACGTTGCCTCCAAAATGGCGACAACGGACCGTAACGTCCTTAAACTAAAACCTCACCTCAAAAATGGTGGTCTACAGACCGAAATGTGCTCAGACTACAACTTCGCCTCCAAAACGGTGATAATGGACCGAAACATTCTTAAACTAAAAAAACAGAGTCCAAATGCTCTCTTATTAGATCTGAAACAAGAATGGTCCTAACACCCTGTTAAGTAGATCTTAGTCTCAAATTGGACTAACGCATCCTTAAAAAACCAACCGAGCCCCCAAATGCACGTATACATTTAAGTCGATCTTGATCTCAAAACGGATCAACGATCCTTAAATCAACCCAAACCCAAATCTAAGATATACGGATTTGGACTAATCCACGTCTTACGGGCGACAACATAAATTAGTCTCCGTATACAATCCACGGGCAACCAAAAATAAAACAAACACACACGACACGAAGTGAACTTCTGGAGCAGGAGAAAGTGGTTATCATGATACGATAACGTAATTAACTGCAGGGGTTTGGGCCTGCAGGGAAAAGCATCCCCACAATCAAAAACCCCTCACAAACAAGGGGGAATCTGACGAAGTCTGATACAACGGCCGCATCCGTCCAAACCTCCGATATACGGTACCATAAATCAACTTGGCATCTTCGGAGAGGTGGACGGATAAACCCAAATAACATCTGCCCCCAAATTCAGGCAAGACGATCCATCCCGGTTCGTCTCTGTTTTCGGCGGTAAACAGATTCTGGCACGCCCGGTGTAACCTTTTCCTCTTTCCACTCCACACTTCGTATATCGTGTTCGCGAACAAATCGCGGTTTACTATGGTTGCCTATGGATTCGAGATACTAAGATTTGGTGTCTTGCTCCTGTGTAGAGAAAAGAAGATCAATGGCTTCCAAGTGTACCTGCAATAGCAACTCCTGCTCCGTCCCGACTGGATGAGTGACTTACGACCCCAATGCGGCCTCCATCTTTTCAATACCGTTGGAACAGGTGACTTAGGCCACCACTGGATTTTTCTTCGGACCATGCTCCCGCGAACAAGCTTCAGCGCCTCAGTGCCGCAAGGTAAAGCTCCAAAAAAGTCGGTCTTCGATCGACTTGCAGCTACTATGGCCCCTCTCAACGGGTCGTCCAAGTCTGCCACCTCAGTCTTCAACAGTCTGTGCCAAGGCTCAAGTGGGCCCGCAAAGAGGCTCGCGATACCTGAAGGGGTTATCCTAAAACGGATAGTCGTTCCAGCTCCGGCAGGTGAAGTCATCAAAAGTTCTTTCCCTACCAGAAATTCGGCCTTCGAAAGATTGGTTGTCCCCTCTCAACAGACGTCGGTCTTCGACATGCTGGCACCAGCAGTAACCCTTCACCAAAGCAGGGGGCGTGACGAAGCCACACCCACAACTGAGGCAATCCCGTCTGCAAGACGTGCTCAACATCGCCACTGGCGCCGAGTGAGGAGAGCTGGGGGCAACTCCCCCTCTGGACTTACTCCACCAGCTCTAATGGTGGAAGTTGACACTGTTGTTCCAACCAGGAATAGTTTTGATCTGCTTAGAAGGGTGAGAAAGAACTCTCCAACCGCAGTGCTGAAGAAATCTCCATTTCCTGCTGAAAACATGACGCAGGCAAAGCTAGAGCAGCCCCCTCAGTGGCTGTCCTCCCAAATCCATAGGGTCTGGCCGAAAGTCCAAGATTCTGTGATCAACAAGAACTACTCTCGTCAACCGGAGAAAATGAAAGTTCGACAAGAGGAAAGCCATCCCTCCACCATTCAGCGAGGGACTTATTTCACACAGGCGTCTTCTATAATAGCTCCTTAAACTTCGACCTCCCACAAAAAGAGAAGGCCGGAGAATCTCCCACCACCGGCGGCAAATCCCAAAGGTGATGGATCCAAACGCCCCAAGTCTGGGGGCATGATTGTGCACATGGTTTACATGGCTTCCGGGAAAGAGGAAAACCGTGCTTCCATGGGTCATCGACCGCAAACTTGGTCGTTAACAAAGGCTCAGGAGCAACAACAAAAGCTCCAGGAGATGCTGACGAAAATGGCAGCACTCACAAGGCAGAAAGAAAGCCCGGAAGCAGCGTCTGAACAGCACCAGGAGCACGAGACCGATACGGAGTTCCTGCGGAGGGTGCTGGAAAGGAAGGATAAGAAGGCCGCGGAACAAGCTGCTAATATAAAGCAGATGGCGCTCCTGTTCCAAGACATAGTTGGAATGATGATCCAGCCAGAACCTCCAGCTGAAGACCCGCCGATAATTATCGAGGACGACAGAGGGGAAACCTCAAACCCTCTTCTAGCTTTATCGACATCCAGGGAGGAAATGATCTCCAAAGCTGCCCTTGATGATTACATAGCTTAACAAATATGAGCTCATCAGGCAAGTGAAGCGGCTAGCCAAGTCGTCAGAACTGAGCGACCGTACCCGGGCTGGTATGACCAAATCAAATACCCGCCGGGATATACCATTCCCAAGTTCCATGTGTATAAGGGGACAGGCAATCCATATCAGCACGTCACTCAGTTCAGAATGTTGTGTGGCAATACTGGAGGCGACGACAAATTGTTGTTTCGCCAGTTCGTTGGTAGCTTGTCGGAGACGGCATTTGAATGGTACTCGGAGCTCCCAAATGACTCCTTCAAAACATTCACAGAAATGGAGCTACTATTCACACAGCGGTTCACAAGCACAAGTGAACGCACCCCGATCACGACACTAATCAATGCCAGGATGAAGCCAGGGGAGACCTGGGTTCAATACGCAATCCGATGGTGGAACCTCTGGTAAAAATGCGAACAACGCATCGAAGAAGTCCTGCCGTAGGCATGTTCATAGGGACTCTCGATCCTTAGGCGACTGTATCCCAGTTCATGACGTTCTTTAATCTGACCATCTTCCAGGCTTTGATCGACAAGCTGGCCCAAATGGACCAGATGGGCCACGGGCCTCCCTCTTAAAAAATGGACCCTCAAAATGCAAAGGGTAAAGGGAAAACGGCCTTCGGTGCAAACACTCAACAACAACCGAGTGATTCGAAACCAGTTGCTCGTCAAAACAAAGCACGCCCGCGCCAATCCCTGGAAGAGAATCTAGGACCTGCTTACTCGTTCCCCCGTTAAAAAATGAGGAGATTGTTGGAACTGGCAATGCGCAACAAACTCATCACACTGCCGGATCTGAGACGTCCACTGCAGCCTGGTGACATCAACAGTCCCAACTACTGCTCCTACCACAGAGTAGTGGCCACCCAATTGAGAATTGCTACGTCTTCAAAAACTGGGTCGAGGATCAGTACCGTCAAGGGAAATTCACGCTGTCAGAAAACTGAAGGGTGAACCCGCCACAGAGGCACGCTTCTAAAAAGGTGGATACGCCGAGGGCATCATGCTCGTTTGTGAAAAAAGCTCCTTGGGAAGTAGTCCTTTCAGCTAAAACTAAAAGAATGTTGAAGGATCTTCAAGCATGTCCGACGATCAAATGGAAAAGCCCGCTGGAGCCCGAGATCATTGAGGGGATGCTTAAACCGTGCCCAACACCAAAAAATGGTAATGATGGGGAAGACCTCCAGACCAAGCGTTCGAAGAAAAAGAAGAAGACCAAGAAACCTGTGCAGCCTGCCGAGTATGATGACAAGCGCACGGACCTGCAAATGTATATCGATGCGCTGGAAGAGTATAACCAAAAGACGCGGACCCCAGTCACACTCGAAGAGCTTCTCAACCATATACTTGAGAACGGAGATAGTAACGATGATGAGGGAAATGGCTCATCGGGAGAAACCGAAGATTATTTAGCAAGTTGCCACATGGTTTCTCATTCTTCGTTAAATGACGAAGAAACTCCCTCGGCGTCGGAAAGCAACGCAGAGGAACTGGGGACAGGACCGGTGTTCATACCATAATATTGCATTATTATATTCCCCATTCTTATTCTTTTTATAAATAAACAAGTACTTTTGACGCATGTCTGCTACATATTACAGGTTACAGGTTCTTGGATCTAAAACAGTGAAAAAGACAAAAGACGACACAAAAAAGGGACTTTGACCAACAAATAGAAGGATCTTAATCAAGCCTACACAAAAGATCAGTACAAGGCAACGCAAGGTCCAAGATTACAAAGCAAACGGTTAAAAGCCCACTGCAATTGTTCACTGGAGATCTGGAAGAAATAGAGAATCCAAATTGAATAAAGATCCAAAGAAATAAAAAACCCAAGAAGCCCAGAATCAGTTCCAAAATTTCCAGACATAAAATTTTACCAAAGCTTAGAGTCTACTTTGACTAGGTCTTCCTAAGGATATTTTGGTAAATGTAGACGTGTGAATCAATTGTAACCTAGGGTTTCCTATCCTCTATAAATAGGAACTCTAAATCATTGTAAAGGCTATGCCTCCCTCATGCCTCTTTTTATGAATAAAATTTAGAAATCTTTTGGAGAGCATCGATGCCTCTTTTCATATCATTTATTCAGATCTGACAACCCTGTGTAAATGTTTGGAGAGAGCCATCTGTAAAGTAAGTAGATTTATTTAATTTCCCTAGTTTAGATTTCAATTCTTGCCCTAGGTAATTTTTCATTCTCTGCCCTAGATTAAATTTAATTCCTTGCCTTAGTTAGATAGTTAGATCTTTAATTCAATTGCCCTAGATTAATTTAGTTTTTTTAGATTTAATTAATCCATTCACACCGTTTGGAATTAACTCGTAAGAGCGATTAGGAAATTCACAACATCCATATGGACCGACCCGTACTCACCGGCTAGCTGCAAAGCGACGCCGTTCTTGATTGCGGTTACTAGATATTTTTGAGATCAATCAAATGGCGCCATTGCCGGAGATGGCGTGTTGATCTGGAGTTACCCTTGCAATATAGGTTGCTTTTGGCTCATGCTTTCGTGATGGGGTTACCCTCCAACTGTCGGATAGGGCAATCAAATCGCACCTGCCACGTGATAACATTCTCAAAGGAGGGGGAGCACGAGAATATGAACGACATCTCCCAGTGCTTCGCAAATGAGAATGAGGACAAGATGATCTCAGAATTTCCACCGGCGCCAAAAGAGCTGGAAGATAGGATACACTCCACAACAGACAATCTAATGAAAATCTACTTGGGTACGGAAAATGAGCCAAGACCCACGTTCGCCAGTGGGCTGTTGTCTAAAAAACAGGTGGCCACACTTAAGGACGTACTCATGCAATATAAAGACTACTTTGCATGGAACTACTTCGAGATGCCGAGACTAGATCCAAAAATAGCGGTGCATAAACTAGTTATATCGCCGGACGTTAAGCCAGTCAAACAGGCACCAAGAAGAATGCGGCTCGAACTCGAGATGAGTATCAATGCCGAAATCAAGAAACTAATTGACTCCGGTTTCATCCAAGAAGTTCAGTATTCTGACTGGATTGCCAACATTGTTCCGGTGATGAAGAAAAATAGGACAGTGTGCATCTGCGTGGACTTCCGGGACCTTAACAAAGCTTGTCCGAAGGATAACTTTCCAGTACCTGTTACCGAGCTGATGATCGATAACACGTCCACTCATGAGGTCTTCTCCTTCATGGATAGATCTTCAGGCTACAATCAAATAAAAATGCATCCTGAAGACCAAAAGTGCACCGCCTTCCGGACTCCGCTAAGCATATTCTGCTATAAGGTGATGCCCTTCGGTTTGAAAAACGCAGGCGCTACCTACCAGAGGGCCATGACGAAAATCTTCGACGACCTTATTCATGAGATTTTTGAATGCTATATTGACGACCTTGTGGTGAAGAGCAAATCTTATGAGCACTGGGAGCATCTGAACATGGTGTTTCAGCATCTTCGAAAATACAATCTAAAGATGAATCCTCTGAAATGCTCGTTTGGAGTCTCCTCAGGCAAATTCCTAGGATTCATCATACGACACCGAGGTATCGAAATAGACCCATCAAAGATCAAGGCGATCATGGAAATGCCCGCGCCAAGAACTCTCAAACAACTGCGGTCTCTCCAAAGAAAGCTCGCGTATATCCGGCGGTTCATAGCCAATCTTTCCGGCAAATATCGCCCCTACAGCCATCTAATAAAGAAAGGGACCCCGTTTGTTTGGGATCATAAATGCCAGAGTGCACTGGACGAAATCAAGCAATATCTGCAGAACCCGCCGGTACTGACCGCTCCGGTCAAGGGAAAACCCCTCATCCTGTACACAACAGCCCTTGAAGGTTCTTTAGGAGCGCTATGGGCATAGGAGAATGATCAGGGGAAGGAGAGAGCTCTCTATTATTTGAGTCGAGTTCTCCTGAGAGCAGAAAAAAACTACTCCCCCATTGAAAATCATTGCCTGGCACTGATCTTCACGATAACGAAGCTTCGACATTATGCATTGGCACATGAGATCCATCTCATATCAAAGGTGGACCCTCTCAAATATTTGATATCAAAAGCCATACTAACAGGAAGGCTTGCCAAATGGGCCCTCCTCTTGATGGAGCTCTCTATTATTTGAGTCGAGTTTTCCGACTTTCTCGCTGAGCATCCAATACCAGCCGATTCTCCCTTAAATTGCGAATTTCTAGACGAACACGCGTTCGATACAATCGAAGGAGGGAAGGAAGGAAATAATGTCCAATGGGAACTCTACTTCGATAGAGCATCTTCCTTGAAGAAACGAAAGCAAAGCACCCCTACAATCAAAGCCGGATGGGCCTTATCTTCGTGACTCCGCAAGGAGGGATAATGCGTTTCGCCCTTTCCTTAATAGATCCGAGATCAAACAATGAGGCTGAGTACGAAGCTTTGATAGCGGGTCTGGAGATTGCTTTCGATATAGGAATCGAAAAACTCCTCATATATGGAGACTCACAGCGAGTCGTTAGCCAAGTAAATGGCGACTATCAGATGTGTAAACCGGAGTTGGTAAAATATGGCGAAAGAGTGCAGCAACTGCTGACTTAAATTCCCTCCTACATCATGAAAAGCATACCGCAGGCAAAAAATAGCAAGGCGGATGTGTTAGCCAAGCTCACTAAAGAACTGGTCGACGAAAATCTCGATGACGTAAGGATCATTATGCAAAGCCACCGGATTCTCGCACCGGCAGAAATATCTCCGGAGTCGTCTGAAAGAAAGGAAGTGGCTGAACAAGCAGTCTTCCAAATAGAGGATGAAGAAAAGGCTGAGGATTAGAGAGAAGTCTTCATAGACTACTTCAAATCCCATTAAACACCCGAAAACGCATCTTCGAGACATCAGCTCATGAAACGAGCTCTTTCTTTTGCCTTCGTCAATGATACTCTATATAAGAGATCGTTCGACGGTTTGTGGCTAAGGTGCCTAGGACCAGAAGAAGTAAGGAGAGTCGTCTAAGAAACCCATGGCGGACTCTGCATTTCTCATCAATCCGGGCTAAAGATGAAACTGAAGATCAAAAAAATGGGTTACTACTGGCCCACAATGATTCAGGACTGTCTCGAATATGCGAAGCAGTGTCACTCGTGCCAGGTTTACGGGGACTTCATCCACCAGCATCCAAATCCGCTACACCCCACTGGCTAGATGGCCGTTCAAAATGTGGGGAACCGATATAATTGGGCCCATCGAACCAGCGTCATCTAAAGGACATCGGTTCATATTGCCAACAACCGATTACTTCTCTAAGTGGGCAGAGGAAGTACCACTAAAGGAACTGAAGACGGAGAATATTCTCCATTTCTTCAGGACGCATGTCATCTACCGGTTCGGCACTCCGCAACGGATCACCTCAGATAATGGGCTGGCTGGCCTACAGAAGCCATAAGATCAGACGCTTCGCACAGTAGCATAATATAGACTGGAGATACTCTTCAGTCTATAATCCCCGAGCTAACGGTCTAGCTGAGTCTTTCAACAAGACCTTGACGAAGATCATAAAGAAAACGGTGTTCAGAAATAAAAAGGACCGGCACGAGAGACTCCATGAAGCTCTCTAGGCTTATCGAACCACGTTGAAAACGGCTACGAATACAACGCCATACGCGTTGGTATTTGGCACGGAAGCGGTACTTCCCTTGGAAATAGAGCTAACCTCTCTACGAGTGGCAGTTCGATACGAACTGACGAATGAAGAAAATACCCATTTTCGGCTTGAAGAGCTTGATACCCTCGATGAAACTCGTCTCATGGCGTAGCAAAACCTGGAATCTTACAAAGTAAGGATGACGCGCTCATACAAAAGGCTAACCAGGCTAAGAACATTCTGCCAAGGCGAACTCGTGCTAGTTGTCAAAAGACCTATCATCCCCAACCGTGCAAAATGGGGGAAATTAGAACCAAACTATGAGGGCCTA
The DNA here is from genome assembly GCA_030015575.1 of Agapanthus africanus. NCBI lineage: Eukaryota > Viridiplantae > Streptophyta > Magnoliopsida > Asparagales > Amaryllidaceae > Agapanthus > Agapanthus africanus. The sequence continues at coordinate 980,025,536 of CM057337.1, forward strand.
TATATCATAGACAAAGTTTATCAAGGTAGGGCCTACTTTCTCATGGATATACATAGCGAAAGACCCTTCCGGCCAATAAACGACCTGTTCCTTAAGAAATACTACACTTGACAAGTCACGACTCAGGTTAATGATAGATGATGACGCTCGTGTCCGCTCGCTATCTTCCTAAGTCAAAACTCTACAAGTAGTATCCAACAGAATTTCCGCCCCAAACATGGCGACAACAGACCGAATTGTCCTTAAACCAACCGTTGCCTCCAAGATGGCGACATCGGACCGTAATGTCCTTAAACTAAAACGTCGCCTCAAACATGGCGATAATGGACCGAGATGTACCTAAAATAACAACGGACCGAAATGTCCTTAAACTAACCATTGCCTCCAAAATGGCGACAACGGATTGTAATGTCCTTAAACTAAAACGTCGCCTCAAACACGGCGATGATAGACCGAGATGTCCCTAAACTAACAACGGACCGTAATGTCCTTAAACTAAAACCTCACCTCAAAAATGGTGATAGTGGACCACACATTCTTAAACTAGCAATGGACCGGAATATCCTTAAACTAGCGTGTCGCCTCAAACACAGCGATAATGGACCGAGATGTCCCTAAACTAGTGCTCCGTCTCAATCATGGCGCATCAAAACTCCAACGGCAAAGACAACAACCCAAGTTTTAAAAAAACGGTATGTCCACAAGCGAAATGGGCACGGATGAAAACCCGAAAGGGCGCCGTGAGTAAAAATAGCAGGGCTATCGGCGAGCTTGCGAAAACCTGAAAGGGCGCAATCTCGTTATTAAAAAAACGGTACGTTCACAAGCGAAATGGGCACGGATGAAAACCCGAAAGGGCGCCGTAAGTAAAAGTAACAGGGCTACCGACGAGCTTGTGAAAACCCGAAAGGACGCAATCTCGTAAAATTTTCACTTACGAGATCCTCTCGAATCGTAAGGAGAACTCCCCCTATGAGACCCTCGTGGCTCATAAGATTCAAAGCCTTAAGTTACAGGGACCCGGACCTGTTCTTAAGCCGTCATATCCCCCAAGTTGTCCTACAGGTGGTACAATCTCGGCCCTTGTATACAATCCATGGGCACAAATAAACGATCCCCCCACCAAGTACCACCAATCACGAGGAATGTCCTCATATGGTGAACGACACTTGTAAGTCATCTCAACTTATAAGGAGAAAATACTCTTATGAGATCCTTACGACTTATAAGAGAAAACTGTAGGACTACGGTAGCGCCCCGGCCGTCTTTCCTCGGCCAAAATGCGGAAACGAAATTTTTTCTCAAACAAGAAACCGGCACTACCGCATCCTAAAACCCCGGATCGAACCATTAACCCAAACCTAGCTATCAAGAGAGAGGATAGAGAGCTATACCGAGCGATCCGTGTCCTTCGGTCTTCGGCCTCCACTCCGATCTCCTCGCGGAACCTCCGGTCTTCATCTCCTCGTCGGAACGGGCACCACATCGCCGGGTTCTTTTACGGGCTCCCACCTCTGGACCGAGGCAACTCGGGCACGAAATTGGCAAGCCGACGTGCCCAAGAAATGCTGTAGGCTAAGTGTAGTAGCTTGTCTCTTTGGGGTTATGAAGTTGCCTTTGATGGAGGTGAAGAATGATCTTTGGAGAGAGGTGTGGGATTTTTGTAGCAAGCATAGAATGAAAAATGAGATGAATGAATTTCCCACATGAAAATAAACTCTCTCTCTCACTCAAAAGTGGCCGGCCCCTTATGATAAAATGGTGAAGAGAATCAAAATATGAAGGGAGGTGAGAGTAGTAAAAGCAAAGGGTGACCATAAGCCAAATCAAGCCTCACATCAACTCTCATCACAATCTCATCACATTAAATGCAAAACCATGATTAAAGAAAAAGAAAAGATTCTTTGAATTATCATGATAAGCCAAATGCCACATACAACCCTCCACTTAGCTAATTTGCAAACTTGCAAATTAGCCCCTCCATCAGAAAAATCCGGCCGTGAAGGAACAAAGGAAAACTGGCCGGAACGGAATGCAAACAGGCAACTTCAGAAAACTGATCCCGTAATAAATTACAGGAAAACACCGCGACTATATATACATACCCGCATTTGTATTCCCACTGAATACAAATGCAAAGAGACAAAATCTACACTGTACAATACTAGGATCCGGCTTAAACCAAAGCCCACTAGTAAAATCCGTCCGATCACGATCCGTGCAATACCGCACGTATCTGATCGAACCCTGCCATATCTCCATACGGCCTCTACAGCGTTTCGCCCGAAACTTGAGAAACTGTCTGTGGGGGACTATAAAGACTCGTCAATACTTTGGCTGTGGATTTAACCACTAGCATGTCAGAGGTATTAGCCGTACGTAACGGGCTACCAAGTATTGACCAAAAGGGACGTCGATGATCGAACTCATCCTGACACCCTACTGAGCCTGTCAGTGACAATATCCGTACAGTCCGGTCCGTTCGTCTATGAGTATCGCATGGCGGGCCTAGGGGGTTGGTAAAAGTCAGACCCCCAAAAGCGGTACAAGTCGTGTCGGAGTGTAGCCCAGAACACCCTGAGATACTACTGGAATACCTACCAGTAAATCTCCTACCCCGGCCGAGGGCTTTGTGTAATGTCTCTCCTAGACACAGCGCGACCTCACCCCCAATACCGGAAGAGACGAACCCCTGCAGATCCGCTCACTGCCTCTATATGGCTCGGGACTGTACCCAACTAAAATCTGTTTGCACGACTCCTTTGAGCCGTGGTAGGATAGTAATCAAAGTACAGTGGGAACTCACACGAGACAAATGACGATCTCAGGTCGATGAACTAACATGTACACATGTCACCAGGAAACTGCTATCTGACGCTAGGTATAATACCAACTAGCATGTTCCCGGCGAGTCCTGTCCGGTGTACTCATAACCCAATGGACACCTGTATACATCTTAGGTGAACCAACTGACACCAATGGCTTGTGAGACCGGCCACCGCCCCTCGTCGGGGTCTCGACTGCATACACTAGTCTACTAATGGAGTATCGATGCCCAGTCTCGAAACTCCCACGACTAGGGACCTTTTAAGGATGTGCTTATAGACCCCAGCTCCCACGTATATGATCGCCATCACACTGCTGGTCGTCAAGCAAGAATCCTAAGGACTCTATCAACGCGCAATAGTGACCTGTAAGGTCACCTAAAGCAGTACACGATGATAAAGGTAAACCAGATAGCATACTATCATCTTGAGTAAGACTGTCCTACTGGGATAGGTCCTCCCTCAATCATTGCAATCACGTGCATGTGATCCAATAATTGACTCTGATGGCACTACCTCCAACAATCTCCCACTTGCACTCAAGGCTAATTATTGCGATGTCGCATACTCACAGCCCGTGTGATACCGAACACCCAACTCCTCTACTAATCAGTCTCACAAAGCTCGTTTGCGAAACTATTGCGTTCGAGGAATAGCCTCAGTGAGTGGATCCGCTCTGATGTTTCTTTCTATGTCTCTCTCTATCTCAAGTTCGCGGAGAAAGCCATCTCCCGAAATGAGCAATACCTGTCTTAGAGTATGTCTGGATATCTGATGGGACCTAGCTCATAAATGAACTCCAAATCCAAACTACTTAGACTGTATCGTCAACTGAACTTAATCAGTATCCTGCGCCATACCTTCCCTCGGTATCCACCTGGACCACCTGTACAAAATACAGCCCCTCGTCAGAGGGAAAACTATAACTCTGACAACCTCTCTGTCATCCAGGTTACCTTGGAAGCCTAGAATGATAACTGTCTCCCGAATGAGGCTGTCGTTATCATATCCCTAGAACATCCACTTATGTTCTAAAACTGCTTCCGATCGTTTCTCCGGAATAGAATTAATATCCTAAGCGGAGAAACCACTGTGTGACAACCAAAGTATAACCGATCGTAGTATAGGAATATCACTTCCTACTCTGTGTATGTCATCCAAATACCAGGACATCACACCCTACTATCTTCTTAACAGATCCATCCCCTATTCTGATGAAGTCAAACCTATGACTGTCACATCAGAAATAGATGATCTATCTCCGCTATATCTGCTTTAGTCTATAAATAGACATAAGCCACTTGTCCACTATGCTTCCGTTGCACCCACTGACTACGACAACCCTCTGGCAGAGTCATATAGACGTACACTTCTAAAGCTAGTTTAGAACGACGCTATACTCATCCTCCTGCCCGGTCTCACAGTCTGGAACAACAGCAATGGCAAGTCTGGGTAAACAAGAACCTCCCTGTCACCGTCCTTGAGCATACCAAAGTACCTCTCGAGTGCCTGAGGTTACCCACCATATCTGCGGAGTGGCCAATGGAATGTCAAACCAGATTGAATCTTTAGGTTCTTATCAAATTTTCAGTAATCGTTTGCGGTTCTGGAATCACTTCCAGTTCTACCATACTCCCACTACTGTTTTCTGAAAAAATCCATTTTTTTATTAAAACTGTGGCGAGTCTAGAACAATATCACTATTGATCTTCCAGATGGTAGAAAATCAACCCTCGTCGTAGCCTGGGTCAACCCACAAACAGCCATTACAGAAACGTGTCTTGAGTTATCCAGAGTCTGGTTTTAAGCATAAGCCGGACAACTCCCCGTACCTTAACATCGTTAAGATATGAACTGTTCTATATCCAATATAGAAACAGAGGCACTGATTTAATTGGAACCAGATTCAAATCATGCAGCTGTTTCCAGTGCATGTCAACTAAATGGAAAGAGCCCGATCAGCATTACTCAACTTAGGAATGCATCCAGATATGAGTAACCTGAAAGAGAAGCATGTTCTCTTAATCATTACTATCAACTGAACACCATACACAAGTATCTACATCTTCGATCACCTTGAAGAATCCCGATACTTGCAACACCTGGTTCTCTACTCTATTCTTATACCTATAACTTCTCAAAACTTGAATCTTGTGTTTCTACGAAACACATGTCTAAGACCTAGAGAAGTCACAAGTAAACAGAATCTAGTACGAGTACCAACCCCTCTGTCCTAATGGACACTGGACAACATACAATACTCTGTATAAGTCCTTTGAGTCTAATAACTCATTCCCTGTGTGTCATAGGTTGAAAACTGTACTTATGGTTAAGAAGAATTACACCGCTGTTTAATGCTCCTTACCTAACCATCCACTGATATAGGTAAATGTCATGGACATAACTTCAAAAAGGTATATCTCACTCTATAAAAATAGACGTACAGATATATCAATTTGAAATTGATGCATAACAGCGGATATTCAAAACCAAATATTTGCCGTCCGGCAAACAACCCAGGTGACTTCCTCAAATATCACTGATTACAACGAATCCCGATATAATGAGGATGATCACCCAATTCCCAATAACTTACTCCCACTCATCATCTGTAAAACCATACAGATGTGAGAATCAAACCTGGTAAATATATACCCTGGAGCAAGTGTCTAATTGGGAAATCAGTTTTCTTTTAACAGTACACAGTGAAACTGAAACATGTAAATGTTTCGATGGGGTATCCTGGTATTCTTAGTAATGCCTCTTCCATTATCCAGATTCACAACTGTAACCGTATAATTCTTTGTCATCTCTCCAAATCCCTTTATATGTCTTTAGTCATTACCTTCTGTACACCCCTTTAGACCAAATGGTTTTCTTCCTTCCCTACCGTTCGGCACCAGCCTATGGTTTGGAAGAAGACTATCCAATAAGCATAATGGGTGTACTGTCCTATTCCTAGGAGCACTCGCAACACGAGAGAAGGTAAAGATAAAAGACAACCGAATAAACCTTATTCCTATTTCTCCTGAACCAGAATCCATCCCCGAACTGGAACAAGTTCCTTTCGAGTTCGTATATAACCATACGATGGAATATCCAAATAACTGTGGATCTTCGTAGTGATACGGAGTGTCCTGGAGAAATACAAAGGTGATTTAGGATTGGCGAAGAAATACTTGGTTTGGTCGTGAATAGCAGTCGCAATTTACTTTGCCCTCCTACTAATCTCTTGATATGTCTTTACTTAATACCTTCTGTACACCATCGTTATGCTAATTGGTTTTCTTCATTCCCCACCGTTCGGCACCAGCCTAAGGTTTGGAAGAAGACTATCCAATTTGCGTAATAGGTGTACTATCTCCTAAACCAAGGAGCACTCGCAACCTGAGAGAAGGTAAAAGGAAAAGACAACTGAATAGTCCTATTCGTTTTCTCCAGAACCAGAAACCATCCTCGAATAAATTCCTTCGAGTTCATATATAACCATACGATGGTTTTATCCAATGGAAGTGAATGTTCGTAGTAATACGGGGTGTCCTGGAGAAAAGGGTAAAAGTAGGAGTGGCAATGAGGTATGCAACTCTGACAATCCAAAAGCCAGTGTTTTAAGAAGGTTCGGTTAACTTGGTCATTGAGTCATAGTCAAGGATCGGGTCATGGTTGCTGCCAAAGAGAGAGAGAAAAGAAACACTCAGCGTGCACTCTAACCTAGATCAGAATGGTTACCAATTTATCTAATCTGGAAACCTCCCACTGTAACCTCAAATTCTCCTCCAAACCTGAAAGAAGAATTAGTCGGGATCACCCGAGGAGTAAACCAACTCATCAGTGGGAATTGGGATCCAACTATCATCGCATGATAACGTGACGGAATCCACTCACGTCACCATACTCCAGAAGGTATGCGCATGCCTGGCAAGTTTCGGTTTCTTTAGAAACTCCCGATGTAAGTTTTTACCCCTAGGACCCAAGTGACCTTGACACAATCAACAAATCAAAGAGTCCTAGTCAAGTTCAACTCGTCATTATCCTGGATTGCATTAAACCCACCCGTACGAGCACTTGACACAGTCAACAAGGCCGCACGACTGTCCTAACCAATCCCATTAATATGCTACAAACAAACATTACTTAGCTACCGCACACTACGCCTTGACACAGTCAACAAACGCAGCACGAATACTAAGTAATACTTGTAAAAAATGACGGAGGGCTACGTCTAGTTTTTGGCGAAAAACTTTTAACGTAATGAACTTGATATCGTTGAAGGAACTGCATAGCTTTTTATAAAAATATAGTGACGAAAACCTTTTGCTAAAGAGGACACTCCCGGTGAAGGGATCTCGGCTCTTTCCCCGTAGAATGAGGTGCAGGATATTCCAACTGAATACCACGATGCAAAGCAAAAGGAAATCGGCTATAGTGAAGTTATTACCCTGACGCAAACTTCTGTCCAAGGGGTCACTCCCGGTGAAGGGATCTCGGCCCTTGCCTCGTCGACTGAGGTGCTGGATATTCATACCCGAATACCACTGTGCAAAACAAAAGAGAACGTCCTTGCAATAACAGCGTTTTGAAAAAAAATTCCAACAACATCAGAATAGGTTTGCTTAGCTTGCATTGATCTGAATCAACGCAGTCCCATCATTTGATCACACCACAAAAGAACGAAAATAATGATGTACGTATATGCCATCCGCATTCTCCACTGGGTCCCGTCATCACCCGTTAGGTTACTTAACTAACGACAGAGCGGGGACTGGACTAGCGCGGATGCAAAACATATACAACATCTACTAGTATATATATCAATATATAATATTCGCTCAAGGCGTGATAAAATGCAACATCACATAAATGTAATAAGCATCACAGAACAATACAGATATCTGGGATCCCCGGGTTTCACAGAGCCGCTGCTGAAACCCGACGTTCCCCTGGTCGTGTGGATAGCCTGTGCAATGAAAACCTAAACCCATACGGGCGCGGCAAATTACCCGCCAAAACCTGAAGCGAGGCAGCCCCCTTCAACAACGTGAATGGACCACCCAGCACTTCACGGAATCCGGTAACTCGGGCACCCCTCCTGGGTCAACCTGTACCCCCTACGAGTGCGGCGAATAGCCCGCCAATTCTAGAGTGAAGCCCCTTCCGTCTCAACGACATGAGATGCGGGCCCGTTGCCCTCTAGAACCCGGCTATCCGTGCACCCCTCCGCGGGGCAATCCTAGTACAGAAAGTAAAATATACAACGGGTACATCGACCTCAGCCCGGTCGTGCCCCAAAAGAATAATATACAAATAGGCAGTGACGGCAGTCCACATGTCGGACGCTCGCCCCGCAATATCAAATGTACATATAAAACGAAACTGTACTACCATTGCATCCAGGCTATCCACCACGACAAATCTGCAACATCACAGCACAACACAGAACATCAACGTGAATGTCATGTTCGTAAATCCGTCTAAAAGGGCTATAGCAGTTAGACAGGATTTACCGATCAAATGACATTCACGGTCGCAGATATAATGTAAATACTGTGAACTAACATGTTTAAAATTTTCGATCGACCAAATTTACCGAAGTGGGCCCCAAGCACTACTGTAGCACTCAAAGAAAATCTGGGCCCAAAAAGAATATTCCAAAAACCCCATTTCCAAGTTTAAAGAGCTCTGTGCAAAAATGGTACAGTGAAGACACTGTACTGCGGCGGAACCGCGGCCAGAAGAGGGGTTTGGCCGCGGTTCCACGATCGGTCTACAGTATTACGCTACCATTTTTTCACAGAATTCTTAAAACTTCCTGCATGTTATTCTGCAATGTAATGAAAAAAATTTCGAGCCAAAAATAATTCGACAGAAAACTGATGCACTTGATATCGGGTTTTCGAAAAATCCATTCGATCGAACTTGTAAACACGTTAGAGAAAGCTAGACTAGGTTAATGGTGTGGCTCTGATACCATGTAGGACTACGGTAGCGCCCCGGCCGTCTTTCCTCGGCCAAAATGCGGAAACGAAATTTTTTCTCAAACAAGAAACCGGCACTACCGCATCCTAAAACCCCGGATCGAACCATTAACCCAAACCTAGCTATCAAGAGAGAGGGTAGAGATCTATACCGAGCGATCCGTGTCCTTCGGTCTTCGGCCTCCACTCCGATCTCCTCGCGGAACCTCCGGTCTTCATCTCCTCGTCGGAACGGGCACCACATCGCCGGGTTCTTTTACGGGCTCCCACCTCTGGACCGAGGCAACTCGGGCACGAAGTTGGCAAGCCGACGTGCCCAAGAAATGCTGTGGGCTAAGTGTAGTAGCTTGTATCTTTGGGGTTATGAAGTTGCCTTTGATGGAGGTGAAGAATGATCTTTGGAGAGAGGTGTGGGATTTTTGTAGCAAGCATAGAATGAAAAATGAGATGAATGAATTTCCCACATGAAAATGAACTCTCTCTCTCACTCAAAAGTGGCCGGCCCCTTATGATAAAATGGTGAAGGGAATCAAAATATGAAGGGAGGTGAGAGTAGTAAAAGCAAATGGTGACCATAAGCCAAATCAAGCCTCACATCAACTCTCATCACAATCTCATCACATTAAATGCAAAACCATGATTAAAGAAAAAGAAAAGATGCTTTGAATTATCATGATAAGCCAAATGCCACATACAACCCTCCACTTAGCTAATTTGCAAACTTGCAAATTAGCCCCTCCATCAGAAAAATCCGGCCGTGAAGGATCAAAGGAAAACTGGCCGGAACGGAATGCAAACAGGCAACTTCAGAAAACTGATCATGTAATAAATTACAGGAAAACCCCGCGACTGTATATACATACCCGCATTTGTATTCTCACTGAATACAAATGCAAAGAGACAAAATCTACACTGTACAATACTAGGATCCGGCTTAAACCAAAGCCCACTAGTAAAATCCGTCCGATCACGATCCGTGCAATACCGCACGTATCTGATCGAACCCTGCCATATCTCCATATGGCCTCTACAGCGTTTCGCCCGAAACTTGAGAAACTGTCTGTGGGGGACTCTAAAAACTCGTCAATACTTTGGCTGTGGATTTAACCACTAGCATGTCAGAGGTATTAGCCGTACGTAACGGGCTACCAAGTATTGACCAAAAGGGAAGTCGATGAGCGAACTCATCCTGACACCCTACTGAGCCTGTCAGTGACAATATCCGTACAGTCCGGTCCGTTCGTCTATGAGTAACGCATGGCGGGCCTAGGGGGTTGGTAAAAGTCAGACCCCCAAAAACGGTACAAGTCGTGTCGGAGTGTAGCCCAGAACACCCTGAGATACTACTGGAATACCTACCAGTAAATCTCCTGCCTCGGCCGAGGGCTTTGTGTAATGGCTCTCCTAGACACAGCGCGGCCTCACCCCCAATACCGGAAGAGACGAACCCCTGCAGATCCGCTCACTGCCTCCATATGGCTCGGGACTGTACCCAACTAAAACCTGTTTGCACGACTCCTTTGAGCCGTGGTAGGGTAGTAATCAAAGTACAGTGGGAACTCACACGAGACAAATGACGATCTCAGGTCGATGAACTAACCTGTACACATGTCACCAGGGAACTGCTATCTGACGCTAGGTATAATACCAACTAGCATGTTCCCGGCGAGTCATGTCCGGTGTACTCATAACCCAATGAGCACCTGTATACATCTTAGGTGAACCAACTGACACCAATGACTTGTGAGATCGGCCACCGCCCCTCGTCGGGGTCTCGACTGCATACACTAGTCTACTAATGGAGTATCGATGCCCAGTCTCGAAACTCCCACGACTAGGGACCTTTTAAGGATGTGCTTATAGACCCCAGCTCCCACGTATATGATCGCCATCATACTGCTGGTCGTCAAGCAAGAATCCTAAGGGCTCTATCAACGCGCAATAGTGACCTGTAAGGTCACCTAAAGCAGTACACGATAATAAAGGTAAACCAGATAGCATACTATCATCTTGAGTAAGACTGTCCTACTGGGATAGGTCATCCCTCAATCATTGCAATCACGTGCCTGTGATCCAATAATTGACTCTGAGGGCACTACCTCCAACAAAAACACCACTTAGAAGTCCTCACGACTTCTAAGGAGAACATACACGTACGAGATCCTCACGACTCATAGGGAGAAATACCTTTATGAGACCCTTATGGCTCGTAAAGTCAAAAAGCCTTAGTCGACAGGATCCTAACTCTGTTTCCTAAGCCACCTTTGTTCAAATTGATAAAGGAAAATGATGATTCGCTCCTGGAAATATCCCAGTTGTAGCGATGCTGATGTTTAAATCGGTATCAAATTCCAAGTCCTCTCATAGCAAATGATGACTCGCTCCTGGTAATATTCCAGTCGCAGTGGTGCTGATGCCAAGATTGGAATCAGATCTCAAGTTCCATACTCGCAACAAAAATCAGCGAGCAAAAATAAATGCATATGAAATAGCCGAAATGATGGGGCAACTCGCAATAAAAATCAGCGAGCAAAATATATGCATATAAAAACAGCCGAAATGTTTGGGCAACTCGTAATAAAAAGCAGCGAGTAAAAAGAAAAGAATAGCCGAAATAATTGGGCAATCGCAACTTTCGCGATATAAAAAGCTGAAATGATATAGCATCGTGGAAATTTTAAAAAAAATTATGAAACTTTTGCCCTGCAGGTGAGTTTACACCGACCCCTGTATACAATCCATGGGAACAATGAAAAGGGGAACCATGTTTTCCTACCAGGCTCCGTCAAAGGGAGAGCCAAGTCTCGACGGTTCACAAACAATATAGAGACCACCTCGACACTCATCTCGTTATAGTAGACGCAGTGTCAACAACGGCGTTTCTTCTCACTCCAGCGGGATGCAAACGCAACGTCAACAAACGACCCCAGGGTCGAAACAAAGCGGAGCCATGGAAAAGTCCCTAGTTCCAAGTCTTGACGGTTCACAAACAACCTAGAGGCTACCTCGACACCCGTCCCGTTACAGCAGACGCAGTGTCAACAACGGCGTTCCTTCTCACTCCAGCAGGATACAGACGCAATATCAACAAACGACCCCAGGGTCGAAACAAAGCGGAGCCATGGCAAAGTCCTTAATTCCTAGTCTCGACGGTTCACAAACAACCTAGAGACCACCTCGATACTTATCTCGTTACAGCAGACGCAGTGTCAATAACGACGTTTCTTCTCACTCCAGCCGGATGCAGACGCAACGTCAACCAATGACCCCAGGTAGAAACAAAGCGGAGCCATGGAAAAGTCCCTAGTTCTAAGCCTCGACGGTTCACAAACAACCTAGAGACTAGCTTGACACTCATCTCGTTACAACAGACGCAGTGTCAACAACGGCATTTCTTCTCACTCCAGCAGGATGCAGACGCAACGTCAACAAACGACCCCCAGGGTCGAAACAAAGCGGAGCCATGGCAAAGTCCTTAGTTCCACGCCTCGATGGTTCACAAAACAAACTAGAGGCTACCTTAACACTCATCTCGTTACAGTAGACGCGGTGTCAACAACGGCGTTTCTTCTCACTCCAGCAGGATGTAGACGCAACGTCAACAAGCGACCCCAGGGTCAAAACAAAATGGAGCCATGGAAAAATCCCTAGTTCCAAGTCTCGACGGTTCAAAAAACAACCTAGAGATCACCTCGACATTCACCTCATTACAGCAGACGCGGTGTAGACAAAGGAAGTGAATGCCAAATTCCTAGCTTCAGGGTCTTGACGGCAACTCAAATAAAACCCGAAAGACTATCGAAGATCATCCTACACCAGTGCGGAGTGGTTATGACTCATCGGGGCTCCCAAACTGAGCCTAACCTCAAGTAAAAAGTGGCATGGCAAAATTCCTAACGCTTTCTCTTCCGACGGTCAAACTGTCTAAGGAGATTACTTGAAGAAGTCTTGTCCAGCCCCTGAAGGAATCAGAGACACGACAGTCGCGAGGCTACTCGAACGGCAGCGTAAAGTCTGCATATCGGGAAATGCATCAGCTAACGCAACGGTACGACGGACAAAAAACCCTAGTACCACAAAACCTAACGGACCTCTGTCGCAAAGAGCAGGGGTTATCCATGCATTAGGGCAAGTTTTCCTACAAGCCCAAGTGAGGTAAACTACAAGCTCCGAAATGAGTTCATAAACTAGAGACTCCGGGATGAGTGAATAAACTGCAAACTCCGAAATGAGTATATAAACTACTTCACACCAAATCAAGACATCGAAGAAAAGAGAAATGCCAGTATGAAATAAATTATTTCTTTTATTCATGAATTTAAGTGAATACAAGATACATTTCATTCAGGAATCAAAATGAATACATATTATTCATGAATCAGAAGTTTACAATCAGTACAAGAAAGGGGTACAATGACACTTATTAAGGAGGAGGCGTTTTCAACAAAATGACGAACCGCTCTCGCGCTCCCCTCAACTCATTCTCGCGTTCAGCTACGACGGCCAACTTCGCTTCGATTTGAGCTCGTTGTTGTAAGCAGGATGAAAGCTTCTCATCGATTTCCTGCTTGGCAATTTCGCAATCCTGTGTGACCCGTTCGGTGAAGTCAAGCTTCTGCCTTAGCGCCAGCCTGTCCAAAATACATCGTTGGAGGTTTTCAAAAATAGCTTTCAGCTGCGCAGCATTCGCGTCAACATGGGCATGCAATTGGACGGATTCGCCAGAAGCCGCCTCAAGCTCTGTTCACCTCAGGGCCGCCTCTTGTTCAAAATAGTGAATGGAAGAGACACTCTGCTCGACCCACGCAGCCCGTTGAGAGTTCAAAGTCAATACCTTGGAAGCGAGATGCTTAAGTTCAATCTCATGCAGGTAAGCCTCGATCTTCCTGCAATAATCAACCCAAAAACCGACGAGACCTTCATTATGTAAATTCATAAGCGTCGCCAGTATTGGATTGACTTTGTCGACAAAATCCGTAACAGAAGTGAGGGCCTCGGCGTCGAGATCTTCAATAAACTCGCTTAATGTTCGCCGGCTATTCACTGCGTCCCTAGAAGATGGACGTTTAGCGAAGGGCCCCGTGGGCGTAGGAATGCGGAACTCAAAAGGAGCTGAAGCCGGTGTAATCGCTGCAAAATAAATCATGGTCAGATTTCAACTCGAAAGACAAAGAAAACACCCGAGGGACGGAATCTACCGTACCGGCTATTGAAGGTGGCAAAACAGGGAGCACCGGAGGCGTGGCTATTCTTTCGCTTTCTCCTCCGAGCCATGATACTGTGATCAATATAAGGAAGGCTTAGCAACAAGAAGTCTACTCATAAAAAAAGATAAGCACTAGGTAAAGAATATACTGACCAATACATGAAGGTGGAATGACTTCCGATTGGAAGGAAAAATGCGGGTTTAGCACCTGGTATAGGTGGTCGAAAAGTACTCCTGCAGAGCCGCGACACAATATAGCCAATATAAAGAGGATTGTATCCACAGTAAAGCAACTAAGTGAGAAAGTTATACCTTCCAAAATTTGAGGAGACATAGAAAAAAGCGAAGGGACCGTGACCGTCAAAATGACGACCAGCGATAATTCTTCAGCCGGCACAGCTTCAGGGTTTACCGCGCCTATGATTAAGACAAACGAAATATCATTAGAGGGGCTTAACAGGATTAAAAACTCAAAGATAATAACCCAAGGAATACCTGGCAAGTCAGAAACCGAAACCATGCCCGAAGCATCACCAGCTGTGACAGTTTCTTCGGTTTCCATTGGGAGAGCAGATTCAACGACCACAGCTTCATCTCCTGATTTGACGAGGGCTAACGCTTGTGTCACCTGACGATATCAAGGATCCACAGGGGGAAAGAGCGGCAGTTGGAACGGTCCCAGATTCCAGGGAAAGATTGGACGCTTCATGCTCTTTAGTTGCTGACGCTTCACCTGTCCCGCCATCATCCAAATTTGGTCCTGTAAATAAAAATGCGTATGTTTAATAAATAGACAGGAGGGAAGGAGCGGTTATTAAGGACCGTGTGTTGTTCTACCTTGAAGTAGTCGTTCACTCTCTTCATGAGCTATACGCACAACCTGTCTATAGGCAGTAGACAGGGCAGAAGGAATGTCCACCGAAGGAATGTCAGCAGGCAGAACATTGCTTGATCCTGCACCCGCGATCAAGACAGCATCGCGTTCCTTTGCCGCGTGCTTTCTGCGCTCTCTCTCAGCCTGAGCCGTGAGAACCGACCTCCTTAAAACTTCCGACGGGGGGACGTCGTCGTCCGAACCGAGCTCTGCCTCTGGAGCCACTACGGCGTCCATCATCGGCTGCTTCAGCAACGCCTCCTGTGGTGACTTTGGGAGGGCCGCGACCGTGATCGGTGGTTCCGGAAGCTTTGCTGCATCACCACTTGGGATTGGCACTACACTTGAAACAACTTGGGTTGTGGTAGTTCCTACAATAAGGTGAAGAAAAGGGTCGGAACATGAATAAAAAGAGTAAAGGTGTAATGAAACGAATTATACCAAGGCCTAAAGAAGCGTGGGTCCTCTCTTCCTCCTCGAACGTCCTGAGGGAAGCTGCGAGAGCCTCTTCTGCAGAAATACCTGTTGAAGAAGAGAGCGTTAATAAAAGCATAATAAAGGGAGAAGGGATAGGTGCAGAAGAATGTAAATGAAGTATACCTGACTCCGCAATAGAGATCAACGCTTCTTCCTCGCGAGCCAATCGCTCAGAAGCTGCGAGGGCAGCCTGTAGATCAGTATCGGCTGTAGGCGTGTCAAACAAACCTTCATTGGTGCCATATTCGCACAATCCCTCACTGTAGCGAGCATGGGGCTCCTAGCCGAATACGATGTCGGCAGAGAATAGAGATTTCTTTCTCTTCTGCGAACTGACACCAACGGACGACGATAAGAGCTTTTGCTTGACAGGCCTCTTCGGACGGCGGGTTCCGACCTCTGAACCGATGCCTGAGTCTGGAGACACCACGGCTACCGTAGTTGCGGGAACATCCGGTTGAAGCTTCTCAGGGAAAGCTCGTGGGACCACAGCCGTAGTGATTTCTCTTAAAGAAGGACAAACGGCGGTCTGTCGCTTCAAAGGGACCGCTGGATTATCGGCTGGAACGGCATCCTTGCGATCGAGTAACAGCCGCCGTTCCTCCTTGATAACAACACCCGTCGCATGCTGGTACTACACCGCATAAGCGTTCGAAGCTTTCGGCATATATCTCGGCTCGCTGACGAGAAAATGGGACCCCGTATTTAATTGCATAAAATAGTGCAGCGCCCTGCGAATACCCTCCTCCGTAGAAACCGGCTTGACTAAGAATGTCTCGAGAGGAACACCTTGATTATAACCCAGCTGTTGAGTGAAGCGATGCGGGTTGTACCTTATGAACAGCACCGAGGCGTTCTGTCTAAACACTAGGAAGCTGTTCATATCAGATTTTTGCATTTTTATACCGCCCAATTTTTATCACATTGCATATCGGTAGGTACTCTTGAGCCGTGTTTGCTAGTCAATTGCAGGATACAGGTTCTCGGCTCTAAACGGTGAAATCCATGGAAAAATACGACAAAATCCAAGTTCCTGCCAACCACAGATAAAACACGGGTCTCCGCTCTTTATCCGTCTGTTGCCACACACCAGTTTAGGAGACAAAATGACAAATCAATTGTCACCTTCATGCACAAAGCACAATGGCAACACCAAGACCAAGAAATCTACGCGGAGCTCAAGAAAATCCATGTCCAAAGTCCACCTTTCCCTCAACAGAAATTCTGGAAGAAATGTGGAAGTATTTTCAGAAAATACATGTACCAGACAAGAGGGGACAGCAGACCAGGGAAGTACCAAGAACCCCATGCCCTGACTCCACCAGAGTGCGGCGGATCCGCAGCATAAGGAGGCTTAGGCCGCGGATCCGCGGCCGTATGGTGGCGGCAGACAAAACTTTTCCAGGGGTGTTTTGGTCTTTTTATTTGTGTTCTGGTGGTTGCCCTAGGTTTTCATTTTTCAGGCTATAAATAGCCCAGAACTTTGTGAAGGAAAGGGTCCATAATCTTGTATTTTATTTTCTAGGTTTAGTGTGTTTCTTCTTCCTCTTCTCATCTCTTCTCCATTAAAACTTGTAGTGAGCTTGTGAATGAAGAATGATGAATAAAGAAGAACCGTTTATTATTTTGCTTGTCTTATTATCTTGTTAATTGTTGTAATTTTAATTTGTTAACTAGTTGTTATTTCTTGTTGTTTCTTTCTTCTCTCTTTTTCTTTATCCTTAACACAACCATGATGCTTACGCTTGATCCTTGCCAAGGTGAGGTCGCAAATAGCTAGTTGTTATCTTCTAATCTCTTTCTTTCTATCTTCTTCTTTTGTGTTGTTTTATTTTTCCGTATCATGATGTGTGAGTAGTTTCATACTTGTTAGGGTAGGATAGAAGTTTGAGAGAAGGAAATCTCTCTCACTCTTTCCTTGCCCAACAGCTTAATTCGACTCTCGTTAATTGAACCACAATCCGCTCCTTACGGCACCCTATCCTACATGATAGCGGTGATTCCGTAGTGAGACCGGTTGTGGTTGAATTAACCGGAGGTTATGGCTAAGAGCCAAGAACGGACGGACAAGCACCAAAAGGAAGAACTTATGCGTTGGAAAGCCTAGCTTATACTCGCAAGTTCCTTCCTAGTCGTGCTAATCCCCGTTGTTGCCGATTACCGTAACACCGATATTAAGAGGGGCAACGAAAGATGTGGGAGACTCCTAACTCAAACTAACCTAATCCTAACCCTAACAAGCTCTCTTTACATATCAATTTACCACTTAATTAATCACAACAAAATCTGGAAAACTGGACTTAACTCGTTAAAGCACATAGAAAAAGATTCCCATCTCCCTGCGGACGACCCGTACTCAACCGGCTAGCTGCAAAGCGACACCGTCTTGATTGCGGTAATTAACTAAACTTGAACACGCAGAATCTCTAACAATCAGAAGCCCGGCCTGATAGAGTACAGGTGCATAACCTCCCACGCCCTCAATGCAGAAGCCCCATCCATAAAAGTATCGCGCAACGGTTGCACCACTTTGGTGGATTCTTTGCCGATAGTCAAGACTTTATCGACAAAGGTCATACTATCCCCAACCATGCGTGGTCGAAGGAGAGATTTCTGAGCCTCTCGCTATGACGGGTCTGGAGCAGAAGCGTCAACTAGGTACATGACCCGGGGGAAGTTGTAGCTTTCGTAGAACTGGGGTCGTTTGTGAACGCCAAAGGCATCCAGCACGTGCATCTCAATCCATGATGTGAAGTAATGTAATGGGAGATACACGGGCTTTACCCCCGGCTGAGTAGTGTCAGCTGCTAAACTCAGGCCCCGCGATCCCAACGGCCACGCGTATCCCCGCGACAATGCGATGGGCCGGATAAAAGACAGACGGACTCATATAGCGGGGGTGCGTGGGAAGCGCGAACCAACTCAGCCAAAGGCCAATGAACCCCAAAAAGAACGACTCTTCGTCAACCCCTGGGACAGCGATCTCCGCAAAGGGGACAACTGGAGTGTCCGAAATAAAGAAATTCTTTAGATCCACTTCCGTCGTCGGCAAGTTATCTAAACCAAACCCGAACGGGTCGTCAAGTTTAGCGAATTTCGTGGCCTACTTAGACAGAACTTCCGGACGAAGAAAGAGGGCGATAAAATCTCCGAAGCTAACCCCATGCCCGCCAGACTCCAGGAATAAATTCTCGTACATATTCAACATCTTGATCAAGCTGGAGAACTGATGTTGAACGGTGTTCTCCGGGGTAAGGCCCGTTACCTCTGAATTAGTGGCAAAGATGTACTCATCGGGGGGAAGTATCTCCTCATTATGCTCCGCTCTGACGGGTAAACCGGAGATCTCCGCGAACTCTTCCAATAAAATCGAAACTTCCCGATCTGATAAGAGAAAAGTGTGGGTCAGGATGTTCCATTGTTCCAAAAAAAATTGATCCACCACACATGAGGAGAGTGTTAATAAAAGAGAGATGCGTAGATTGCGGGGTACAACCCGATCTTCAACGGCAGTGACTTCTTTGCTGATAGGATATACCGGGCCCACTGTAGGTAGCCGGCCGAATGATGGGGCATCAATCCAATCATATAAACCTGCCCCCAAGGGCACGACTCTCCTTGGTATATGCGTCGCCCCAAAACGTTCAAGGCCATCGGTGGCTGTACGGGTATCGATGTCATGGACGGCTGAAGACAACCTTCCGAGGTCCAGTTGACCTCTTCTACGGCATAAGTCATTTGAGGCAGGTCAGCATAGTGAATAGCTGGGATCGACTCCGAAAGCGATACATAAGAAAAACTGCGCCGACCCCGGATAATCTGACTATACCATGACCCCCACAGGTGAAGAGATTTTTGCTCTGGGTCATGGTCCTTAATAAGCGCAAAAATTTCCCGATCCATGGGTGCGTCGGCAAAAGCGCTTTCCGAACGTACGAAGGGAAAAGAGGAATAGGAAGCCATAGTACCTGCACAAAAAGGGAGAAGGGTTAGCTATCGACACTATGTTCAGGACTCTAATGCTCTTTAGTACTTAAAAATTGTACTGCACTGCAGTGCAAAAGAAAAAGACAATGAGGGCCCACAAAATTAAGGTAACGCCCCATCAATTATGGGGCAGTCACTCATTTAAGAATAGAATCCAAAAGAATTCTCATTTAATGAGAAAACATCATTGGACTCGGGAGTTAAACTCGCTCGAGAGCTGTGCTCTTCAAACGGATTTCAAATCTGTCAAGAAAATTAAGAAGGGAATAAAATTCCCCAAATTTTTTTTCAGAGCCAAGCTCTGTAGAACAATGGGATAACATCCCAGAACTTTCAAAAGCAAAGGTAAATCCTAAGATCTTCAAGATCTGCAAGAAAAATCTTAGAACTCTAAAAGATCTTTATAAAAGGAGAGCAAAGCTTTGATTAACGAGTTGAGAAACCCTTAGATTTTTTTTTTAAGATCTATGATCTAATAATTACAAAGAAAGAACAAAGCTCTGTTGATGGGTTAAAACCCTAAAGCATGAAGAGATTCCTTCAAGAGTCCGGTCATAATCCTTACCAAATTTTTTGACAGGGTTCTGACTCTATGAGAGTTTCCTTGGACAGAGATCTAAGCTATGAAAAAAGAATTAAATTCTCAGATAAAGAAAAAGAAGGGAAGATGAACAGCAGTCATCTCAAGGGCCAAAGTCCCTACTTATAGGCACAGAAAGACGGTTCAACTTCCAAGAAGATCCAACGGTGGAAAAGGTGTCACCGCTGCACTCACGTATGAGCCACGTGAGCGCAACGGTGGGGGCATTTGTTTCCTCTAATAAAAGAGCAAAGCTCTGTTCAAAACTCAAGAGGCAGCGCCTCACGTGCCTTCCACGAGGGCGCCAGCGCCCGAGTTAAAAACTCTTATATGAGCAGCGCCCGTGTGCAAAGCACACAAAACTCAAGAGGCAGCGCCTCACGTGCCTTCCACGAGGGCGCCAGCGCCAGAGTTAAAAACACTTATATGAGCAGCGCCCGTGTGCAAAGCATACAAAACTCAAGAGGCAGCGCCTCACGTGCCTTCCACGAGGGCGCCAGCGCCAGAGTTAAAAACTCTTACTAGCGTCGCACGTGCTCCTCACGTGGGCACCAATGTGCAAAGCACATGAAAGAATTAAAACCTTAAGCATAGCACACGTGCACAGCATGTGAGCGCCGGTGCCTTGTAGTATTAAATTCTATTCTCTGTTAAACAGAGCCATTGGATCAAAAATCCAACGGAGATGATAAATCATCAGGATGCAGAATTAAATTCTTTTTAGAGGAAATACTTCTCAAATCTTTCTAAACAAGAAGGATTGCCCTCTCTAAAATAGAGTACCGTTGGATTAAAAATCCAATGGTGATTAAAGAATCACCGATCTACAGAATAAATTCTGTATGGGTAAATATGTCCCCAATCGTGTTAAAAATAAGAAAAATATGTTCAGTAAAACAGAAGCCCTTGGATTAAAGATCCAATAGTGGGTAAATCCCCAAATCAATTAGGATCTCTTAATGAGAGATTTCTTCAACTAATCAACAGACTTGCCTTTACTATATAAAGGACCCAAGACTTCAAGTCTAAAATAGAGAAAACCCCCCCCCCCATAAGTTTTGAAAAAAGAAAGCAGAAAGCTTCAAAAATGAAGAAAGAAGAAGATCTCCCTTCTCAGAAAAAAGCTCTAGGTAAATAAAAAAAGAAGAGAGATCAAAGCATCTCGTTTACCTATTGAAGGGTTTAACCCTTTTAAAAGAAGAACTTAGTTCTTTCTCTGGATCTGAGATCCACAAGACAAGTCTCCCACAAGTTGAGAATTTAATTCTCATCGGGACGAACTTGCTCTTGAAGATCAAAGATTCAGAAAAGAATTAAGAAATCGAATTCCTCAAAACAAAGCATATAAGGAAAAAGCTCAGCGCCCAGCGTCCCACGTGCCTCTCACGTGGGCGCTACAAAATAAAAGAGTGCTTAGCACTCAGTGACTGGCGCTCAGCGCCCCACGTGCCTCTCATGTGGGCACTACAAAATAAAGGAGTGCTTAGCACTCAGTGAGCGACGCCTAGCGCTTAGCGCCCAGCGTCCCACGTGACTCTCACGTGGGCGCCGCGGAACATAAAAAGTGCTTGACACTCACCAGGCAGTGCATCACGCGTTTCGCACATGGGCGCCATAAAGAGTGCTCAACACTCCATAAAGAGACAAAAAAAGTGTAAAGTGTTTAACACTTATTGGGCAAATCCCCATGACTAAAAACCCCACATGGTTATGTGTGAGCGTAAGAACCTACATAAGTGCTCATCACTTTTTACACAAAAAAGGGACTGAGCCCAAACAAGTGCTCAGCACTTCTTTTCAAATAAAAAGAAAACTGAGCGGACCAAGCCCAAATTGGTTAGGTCCCTAACCCAGATAAACCGAGCCCATGGGTTCACTACTTCCCAAACTGATCTTAGTCTTAAATACGGCTATCGATCTTCCAACTGATGATATCCCAAAACGATATTTTTCCCATATTCCCCTGAGGAAATCTTAGTCTCAAAATACGACTAATGATTCCCGGGTTTACCATTAATCCCTTTTTCCTCAAACACGGGAATTGGCTCAAGGGTACATCTCTCTACACCTCTGATACATGTCGTTGTAATTCCTCAACGTCTTCAGAGAGATGGCGGGTCCCGACAACCAACTGCTTTTTGGTGCACTTCCCAAACTGACGTGCACACCCCAGATCAAACCACACCCCAAACTGGGTGTATCCTATATCATCGTTGCTCATCCCGACACGTAACAAATACACATGCACACAAGATGATCAACGGACCGAACCGTCCTTAAATTACAACGGACCGAAATGCCTTTAAGCTAAACGTTGTCTCCATAATGGTGACAATGGACCGTAATGTCCTTAAATTAAAACCTCACCTCAAAAATGATGATCTACAGACCGAAACGTACTCAAACTAAATGTTGCTTCCAAAATGGCGATAACGGACCGTAACGTTCTTAAACTAAAACCTCACCTCAAAAATAGTTATCTACAGACCGAAATGTCCTCAAACTACAACTCTGCCTCCAAAACGGCGATAATAGACCGAAACGTCCTTAAAATAAAACAACAGAGCCCAAATGCTCTCTTGTTGGATCTGAAATAAGAATGATCCTAACACCCTGTTAAGTAGATCTTAGTCTCAAATTGGACTAACGTATCCTTAACAAAAAACCAACCGAGCCCCCAAATGCTCGTATACATTTAAGTCGATCTTGATCTCAAAACAGATCAACGATCCTTAAATCAACCCAAACTCAAATCTAAGATATACGGATTTGGACTAATTCACGCCCTACGGGCGACAACATAAATTAGTCTCCGTATACAATCCACGGGCAACCAAAAATAAAATAAACACACACGACACAAGGTGAACTTCTGGAGCAAGAGAAAGTGGTTATCGCGATGCGATAACGTAATTAACTGCAAGGGCTTGCGCCTATAGGAAAGAGCGTCCCCACAATCAAAACCCCCTCACAAACGAGGGGGTATCTGACGAAGTCTGCTACAACAGCCGCATCCGTCTAAACCTCCGATATACGGTGCCATAAATCAACTTGGCATTTTCGGAGAGGTGGACGGATAAACCCAAATAGCGTCTGTCCCCAAATTCAGGCAAGACGATCCATCCCGGTTCGTCTCTGTTTTCGCCGGTAAACACCCACGGCTCATAAATATTGAAAAAGCCTTAGAATAGGGATCTAAACCTGTTTTCTGAGCCACCATTGTCCAAATAGGCAACGGCAAATGATGAGTCGCACCTGGCAATATTCCAGTTATAACAATACTGATGCCCAAACAGGTATCAAATCCCAAGTTTTCCCAGACAGATGATGAGTTGCTTCAGTATTAACAATGCTGATACCAACTTGAAGTCCAAAATTATCGACCCCTAAGTCGTTAAACTGGGAATAAAAAAGCCGAAATGATTGGACGACCATGAATAAATAACCGAAATAATTAGGCAATCGTAACTTTCGCGATAAGAAAAGCTGAAATGATAGAGCATCGCGGATATATAAAAAGGGAAAGAAAATTTTCCTGCCCTACAAGTATGTCAATACTGACTCCTGTAGATAATCCACAGGCACAAATGAAAGGAAAGGAACCTATTTTCCACCATGCTTCGCCAAACGAAGAACCAAATCTTGACGGCACATATACAGCCTAGAGACCATATGGATATCTACCATACTTCAGTGAAGAATCGACGCGACATCACCAAAGCAAAAGTGGAGTGATGGCAGATCTCAATGGCGATATATACAGTCTAGAAACCATATGGATGTCTACCCTACTTCAGTGAAGAATCGACGCGGCATCATCAAAGCGAAAGCGGAGCGATGACATATTCCTAGTTTCAAGTCTTGATGGCAAGATATGCAATGTCTAAAGACCATTGGATGTTATCCCACCTCAGACAGATGCGTCTATGACTTTCTCGGGACTCGAAGAATGGAGTCTGATCTCAAGGTAAAGTGCTATGGTGACGCCTAACGCTGAATCTTCCGACGACAATATGGATACCCCGGCCTAGGAAGGTTATTTGAAATGTTGTATCACCACATCGGAAGAGTTGGGTGAAAATTCAAGTACGCGGTTACTCAAACCAGCGACCCGAGTAGACGTGGATTGAGAAGAAATCAGCTGACGTAACGGTGCGATGGACTAAACTCGGTACCACAAACTTAACGGACTCTTGTGTTAACAGGGGTTATGTATATTTAACGTTAGGTCGAGTTTATCCATATGCCTAAGGGAAAGGTAAACTGAATGCTCCAAGATGAGTAAATAAACTAAGCCAGGTAACTTCAGCACAAATGATGAAGTGAAAAATCCACTAACGGGTCCTCTCAACTCATAAGGGGAAAACACTCTTGTGAGATCCTTACGACTCTCAAGAGAAAAGACACTTAAGAGTCCACACGACTCCTAAGAAGAAAATGCACTTACGAGATCCTCTCGACTTGTAGGGAGAAATAATTTCATGAGATCCTCATGGCTCATAAATTTGGAAAGCCTTAGGTGACATGGACCTGAACCTGCCTCCTAAGCCATCACTGTCCTGCGGTCGATCTCAAAATTCACCACCGTATACTATCCATGGGCCATTTACGACAAAAACATCCCTCATTGGCTAACCAAGATACCAATGAGGAGAAAAAGCCACTCTCGACTTGTAAGAAGAAAACACTCATGTGAGATCCTTACGACTCACAGGGGGAAAAAGACATTTAGAGGTCCTCACGATTTCTAAGGAGAAAATACACCTACGAGATCCTTTCGACTCACATGGAGAAAATACTCTTATGAGATCCTTATGACTCATAAGGGAAATCCACTTAGGAGTCCTCACGTCCCCTAAGAAGAAAATGTACCTATGAGATCCTCTTGACTCGTAGAGAGAAAAGACATTTATAAGATCCTTACGACTCATAAGGATTGAAAAGTCGCAGGTTACAGGGATCTAAATCTGTCTTCTAAGCCATCCAATATCTAGCGGTGATAAGCCTAACACCGTTGCGCCCACATGCAATATACGTAGGAACAGCGGTGGGGGGCATTTGTTCCCAGCCAGATTGGACGCACCCTTTTAGAAGCGCAAACTTCATTGCCTTGATGCGCAAGTATCAAGCGCGCATGAGGCAAAATTCCATATGCAAACCATGCGCAACGTGCAATGTACGCACGCATGTATCAAGCTTCATGTGTGCACTTGACGAAATATCATTTAAATAACATGCGCGGGTCCAAGCGGTGCACAAGTTCACTTTAATTACAAGAAAATCTTCTGTTATCAATAGATTTAACAAATTAAATCACATTGATTTGGATATCAAAGATCCAACGGTGCGCATGCACATTAAATTAATATGAATCAAATTAAAATCAAACAAATCCCTAACTAATGGGAACAAACTCTAATTACCCCTTTCTTATAGATAGGGACCTTTAAAAAAAGGGGACATAAAAAGGTGAGAAAAAGGTTGATAGCAGTCGCGTCTAAAAAAAAGTGCGCACCACTTTCAACGAAGAAGAAATCTTATCATCTTCAATTCCTTCTATCAACAAGGTAAAAAAATGGGGAAAGAGAGAAGAAATCTTATCGTTTGATAATAAAAAAAAGCTTCGGTTTTATAAAAAGCGTTTGATTTTCATCGAATCTATTGATTCATTATATACAAGATCAAAAGATCTAAGGGCCAACTCTCTTTTGGTAAAAGTAAATAAAAGAAGTGTTTCGACACGTAAAAGACGGAAACTTTTTCTTCTCTGAAGTTTCGGCTCTTTCTGAAAATCATAACTTTCATAAAAATTGGATGAGCAATATAAGCACACTCCAAAAATCAATGGAGCAGAGACTTTTGTCTCTTGAAAGCCAAACCTTTCTAATGAACCATACGCACCCTACCCTAGGGCGCACTTGGTGAAAATCCTCTATGGAGACATGCGCATGACATGATATGTACGTGAGCGCCAAGAAGTAAAGAAGATATGCAAATCATGTGACGTAAGCGCCAGAATCCAAAGAAGACATGCCCATCACATGCCAAACATATGCGCGCAAGTAAAGAAAACTGTCCAGAAGGGACATGTGCATTACGTGTCATATACGTGAGCGCAAGTGAAAGATATTGTCTATGAAGACATGCGATGTATGTATGCGCACCCTATGTTATGCACGTGCGCACCTCCCCCAAGTGCACAAGCGCACCTAACAACAAGCTATTTGAAGCTTATGCTTCTTGTATACCATATTATCTAAGTTGATCTTAGTCTCATACACGACTAACGATCCTTAACCTATATTATCTAAGTTGATCTTAGTCTCATATAAGACTAATGATTCTTGGCCAAAACTTCTAAGTTGATCTTAGTCCAAAATAAAGCCAACGATCCTTAGATCAATATAAATCCCTTTTGAACCGATAGACCTTATCAATATGAGAAATGCAACCTAAGTTCAACCCCAAATCTAATATGTACGGATCTGGACTAATCTGCGCCCTACGGGCAACAATATTAGTCTCCGTATACAATCCAAGGGCAACCCAAAATAAACAAATTATAACACGACACATGAAGTAAGTTGGAGTAGAGAAAGTTATTATTGTTTGTCAATAACGTAATTAACTGCAAGGGTTTGTGCCTGCAGAAAAAACGTCCCATATTCAATAAACCCTTCATTCGTGAAGGGGTATATGAAAAGTTAGATATAACGGTTGTATCCATCCAAACCTCCGATATACGGTACCATAAATCAATTTGGTATTTTCGGAGAGGTGGATAGATATATTCCATATAGCATCTGCCCCTAAATTCAGACTGGACGCGCTCCCCGCACTTCAGACCAAGTTTCCAATGGTAAACAGTCATGATACTCAATTTTTTACAAATCTCTTTTTCTCTGTTTATTGCTTCAACTCTAAGCCTAAGGGAATCAAAACTGAATTTGATACAGATCAAATTTTGTTCTCGGTTTCAAGCCTTAAACCTAATTGGATTTAGTACTAGACCTATATGCTCGACCTCGATTTCCCGATTCTTCAAAATTTGGTTTTTTATTCTCGTTTTGGAAACCCTAACGATAATTGAAATTGAAATTGAAGCTGATTTTGATGTTTGTTATTGATGTTGAATAAGGAGCGTAAAATTGATAGTGAAATTAGTTGTTTTCATGCGTAAATCTGATCCTAATGATATTTTTGGTAATACAAATTGCAATTGAATTAACTTTAACCTTATTCACTCCGATCTCGGACCTGATACTTTGAAAGTTTGATGAAAGACTTGAGTTTAATTTCTGACCATGGCCGCCACTATCCCTCTTCTTTTCACGATATGTTTTTCAAATGGATTTCTTACCTTCTTCGCCGCCGTAAGATCATGAGCCCAAGTTAGTTTTCTTTTCATCTGATCAATTTTTTTAATCCATTTAATTTTATATTGCTTAAGATCTTCTTTCAAATTCTTAATATGATTTAGTTTTGGCTCTTCTCTATTTTAATCCCTTTCACAAAAGGATGTATACTTATTAGTCTTAAAAGTATCTTTAGCACTAGATCAAAATGACTTGGGTTATATCATCCATTGCAATTTATGTGTGCAATCAACACTTTTCAGATTACAAGTGTTCGGTTTTTTCCATCAATTTTCTAAGACGACGACTAAAATTGGAAGAGAGAGTTTTATTTTGACGTTGATCTTGTAGTTAATTAGAAATTGTGTTATTAAATTATAGTTAACTGAATCATTCTTTATTTGGATGGCTGACTCGAATTCTAGTTTTTCCTTATTTGATAGATTGTCATGCATCAAGTTTTCTTCAATTTAATGCTAGGTATGACCATTCTCACGTAAATTATAATTCCATGAAGCCCTTGATTAAGGGGAGGGACATAGATGATACGCTGGATGGAAAAGTTTTGGACCCGTGGCGGCAGCTCAACAAAACTCTTGAAATTAGATGTTTTGTGTTTTATAATTTTCTGGTTTAATTCGGAGATGTATTGATATACTTTTATGTCGCCGTTGTCGGCCAATATTGTGGATTGTGTTATGGATGATTTCTGTTGATGTATATAGTTTTATTTCGTCGATATTGGCCGATACAATTATTAATTTGATGTTTGAATGTATATAGTTTTATTTCGCCGATACTGGACGATCACTGCTTTGATGTTTGAATGTATATGGTTTTATCTCATCGATATTGGGGCGATACAATTATTTTTGTTGTTTGAATGTATATATTTTTGTT
The DNA here is from genome assembly GCA_030015575.1 of Agapanthus africanus. NCBI lineage: Eukaryota > Viridiplantae > Streptophyta > Magnoliopsida > Asparagales > Amaryllidaceae > Agapanthus > Agapanthus africanus. The sequence continues at coordinate 980,053,715 of CM057337.1, forward strand.
TCGCCGATTTTGTGAGTTTCTTCGGAGATGTATTGATATATTTTTATTTCGCTGATATTGGCCGATAATGTGGATTGTGTTATTCATGATTATTATTGCAGATCTTTGCCTGTAATATCTAACTGCTTGCATGTAATATCTACAAAGCTGCCTACAATATCTAAGCACTTGTCTGTAACATCTAAAAAAGTTGCATGTAATATCTAAACATTTGCCTGTAACATCTAAAAAAGTTGTATATAATATCTAACCACTTGTCTGTAATATCTACAAAGTTACTTGTAATATCTAATCAGTTGCCTGTAATATCTAAAAAAGTTGTCTGTAATATCTAAAAAAGTTGTATAGAATATTTAACCACTTGCCTGTAATATCTACAAAGTTGCCTGGACCGTGTTTAAGCAGTTACCTGTAATATCTAAGCAGTTGTCTATAATATATAACCACTTACCCATAATATCTACAAAGTTGCATGTAACATCTAAGCAGTTGTAGCTGTCTGCAATATCTAACCGTTGACTGTAATATCTAACCATTTGCCTGTAATATCTAAAAAAATTGAATATAATATCTGACTACTTGTCTTTAATATCTAACCATTTGCTTGTAATATTTACAAAGTTGTATGTAATATCTATGCAATAGCCTGCAACATCTAAACAGTTGCATATAATATCTTACCATTTGCTTGTAATATCTACAAAGTTGCATGTAATATCTAAGCAGTTACCTGCAATATCTAACCACTTACCTGTAACAACTAAAAAGGTTGCATATAACATCTAAGTGGTTTAAATGAGATAAGATAATGGATAATGGAGAAAATAAAAGAGGTAATTCTAGTTATGATGGCAAATTAGGATTTTGACGAGAAAAACAGTGAATTTTGAGGGGGGGAAATTTGGTAGGAACGTTTAATGCTTAGTACTTTAAGCAAAAATTAACACAGAGTATATGTTGCAGGCAAATGAAATGATGCTTTATTGCCATGAAATGGCAACTGTCATGTGAATTATGCACACATGGGTAAGGAAGGGACATTTATGGGATATACTAAAATACATATAGTCTTCAGTATCCCAAGGAATTCTTCATGGGCCTAGGGTTTTTCTACTCGATGATAAGGTCCGGTGTTTTTTTGACAAGTTTTGAAAGGGCCCCCCCCCCCCCCCCCCCCGACAATTTCCCCTTTTATTTTTAAGAAAAGGGAATTTTGAGGCCTATGGTTTCCTCGGAAAAGTCCAAGTTTGAAGTTATACCGAACAATAGTGTTATGTTGATACCAGTTGGATATTGTATCGGTCTTTGCTATTCTATAGTGAGGACATCTCTATCGGTTTTAACAACTTCAAGTCATCCTCCTGCCGATCGCTGGTTTACTGTTTCCAAAACTTTTGATCTTGTCATTTCCTCTTCATTTTTATAAATTTTATTTGAGTACTTAAACGGATGAAGAGAATAACACAGTCAAATAAAAATGGAAAAAGCTATGCATTGTTTAGCTTTCTTCTTTTACTAAAAGGAAAAAGAAAAAGACCTGTTGAATGAAAGAGATAAAGTGCAGCTTTTGAAATGGATGGAGGCATTTTTGCTATGTAGTCCAGAGTACAAAAAGTCATCTCCAAACAATCTCTTAAAATGATTCAAGGTTTCCTTGTGTCTGCAACAGTAAACCACGGATGCTTTTAAAAAAGAATTTGTTTTTGTATTTTACAATGAAAACCATCGACAATCTCTATCTTCATGTAGCATGGACGCATATTATCTTATGCACATTGATGAAACAACAATTAAATTCCAAGTATTTTAGTTTGTTCCTATTTAACCTGTCCATAAGTAGCTTAAACCTCATCATCCGAACGCCTGCTCTCCTCCGATGTAAACCATGTCAATACGGTCATGAGCCTACACGCTGTGTACCTTGGCAGATGTTGTTTATCACCAAAATAAATGCAACATTTGATGGCTCTATCAAAAAGCATTCTCTACGGTAACAACTTGCGAGTTGTAATCTTTGAGGCCCATCCTTGGCGTGGCAAATGAGACAGTTCGAGTCGAGTCGCTACCCGTCTGACTCGTTGTTCAGACGAGAAGAGTACAGTTCGTCTCGTTGGCTACACGAGACGAGGCGATGCACTGTAGCCAAAACTAAAAATCTACCCATCTCGCTGACTCGTCCAGGCAATTCGCGAGTTGAGACAAACCGAGCGGACAAGTCAAGCAAGAACTTTATTCAAAAATTAAAAATTAATCATAAAAATGCAATTATAGAACAAAATTGAAAATTACAAGTAAGATTTTTTTAATTATTATCAATAGGATTACAGTTACATGTTCAATAATTATAATGGCTAGTTAAGCAGATTACAATTACATGTTGAATTTTGCAATGCGGCAATTCTACATTGGAATTTCCGAGACAAAATGAGGCAAATCAATTCGAGACAACTCGTCATTAGTCGTTCGGATCCGTAACAGCTAGTTACATGATTCTAAACGAGCCAATTCAGCGAATTGGCGAGGCGAGACGAGACGGTCACGAGTTAGGTGCCGCAAATTACGATGGGTCAATACCTAGTATTTTGAAAACCCGCTCGTTTCGTCAACTCATTCAGGACGAAGCAGGTCAACTTGCCAACCCGTCCACGTCATCCCGAGACGATGGCGAAACGTGACAAGGCAAGTAATTGAATCCTTGCATCATTTGCCAAGATTAGTCCATGCTAACAACATTTTGATTATGCGATGGGCTAATCTAACATCACAAATTAAGTTGATGTTCGATGGTATATTACATCAGGCTAGATCGTCTGAAACCTTCAAGCTTGTCATGTAATTTAGAAAGGTAACTAGCAACTGGCCTCATGCTGTGCGAGGATGGCTGTGTAGGAAAAAAAAACTTTTCATGGATACTTTGCAACAATCCATATTGAATGGCAATAACTCATGCGAAAACAAATACAGATAATTCGTCTGAAAATACGTTGTGCGTATTTGAATCAAAACCAAAGTTACCAATGCGTATTTGAATTAAAACCAAAGTTATCAAAAACATATCAACAAAATATGCTGCATTTTCCCGAATTGAATTAAATTGCATTTTAAACTCGTTTTCTGTATAGGGTTTTATGAGAATTTTAAAAAAAAAGCATATACTTATTTATGTGGATACTTTTTAGAGTCCGCTTTTTAGCAAAACAAAGTTTAAAACTAACCCAATCCTATCTTGTTTTGACTAAATATATATAAGCTGATACAATATATCTAAATAAAACTCAATTTCAATCTAGAATAAGAAAACATGAAAAAATTTAACCAAATTAAAGGCCGTCTCCAATATTGATTTCAAGCCAAAACTACATAAAAAAAAAAAAGATAACTTGACGTTTTAAATAAATAGTTTCATAAAATTGAACCATATATTTGTCGATAGGTATTACAATATTAATTTTTTATATAGGAAATAACTATTTTGTTGGAATCAATAAAATAAGAATTTCTTTGCTATTGATGTGGACTAATTGGTTCAATTAGATTCTATTTGTTGAATGAGTTTTTTACAAAAAAAGAATGATTGTTTTTTTTTCCTTTTATTGCGGGAAAAAGAAATTTAACGGTGATATGATAAACTAATACATACCCTTCTTAATTAAGTTACTTTTTAACTATGTTTAGTTAGTAATAGTTTTATAAGAACTGTGAGGAAGATATGAATATATAAGGGGGTTAGATATTTGAAGGCCTGCTATTATTAAGTTAGGGTGTTTAATGTTTTTTTTGAGCCCATCAAATGTAGCCGAACACTAATTTCATTCAAAAAGAAAAGGTAAGAGGTAAAGTCTAATTTTTCCAGCTGAGAATTCATTAGAAGGGCCATATACAAATTTCATTAAAACGGAAGGGGCCGAAGTTAATTTTTTATGAGAAACATTGTGAATACACGAGGACATAGGTGGCATTAAGGGGAATTCAAGGGACAATTCAGGAAACAAAAAGCTTGAAGCAGGACTTACACATACTAGCAAGTGTGGGCACAGGAACGGGCATGGACATGGAGAGTTGCCAAAAAATATGGCATAGCATAGATGTCCATAATCATAACTAAATGTTATTGCAGGCTAATCTTTCAAACTTGATCTGCATTCTCTTAGAACAATTTAAAAACTTTCTCCATGTTCTTTCAAAATAATTCCATCGCGGACGGCACCAAAATAATATTTTCGTCCATGCTGATTATCGATATAACAAAAAAAATGCTTGAAGAGGGGATCTTTTCTTATATAATATATTATATATAAGAGACACATGAAGACATAAAAGGTTTTAAGGGCAATTCAAGGGACAATTTAGGAAACAAAAAGCTTGAAGCAGAAAACCGAAGTAGTTTTTAGACATACTTACAAGGAGAATAATGAAGCAGCGAACTTTTTTGCAGTAAGAGCTCAAGTTGAAAGATGCGGTAGCAGTTATAATATACAAAAGATTCCAGATGGGATGAAAAGGCTTTTAAAATTAGTCCTTTCTCATCTGCCGAGGTTGAGAAGGATGAAGCAAAGAAGCCCTGATCTTTTCTTTTGATTCAGAAGCTGGGAAAAACGAAGCAAGAGGAAATCAGAGAAATCAAAATTTCAATGATGCGAGGAAATTAGAATTTTAGCTATTTCAGTCTAAAAATGTCACCTTTGAGGATCCTTTAGGGCTACAGGTGTTCTGAAGATCAAAGTTGGCATTTTTGATCATTCGGCAGATAGATCTTGTTAAGAAAAGTGCAAATCTACTGATTTACAAAACCAGTGAAGCCGTAAGTCTTAGTAAAATAGATTCTCAGCACACCTTAAGCTTATCTGTGCAGATTTTTTGTGATTGTGGATGTTTTAAAGATCAAGCTTGGATCTTTTGTTAATCAGAAGAGAAAAAACTAGTTCCGCTGATTTGGATTCCAGAAAAACCGAAAACAGCAGCAAGCGCGGTTTCTTTTATTATGAAAGTTTTTAAAGATCAAGCTTGGGGCTTTTTGTTGCTCAGAAGGGAGATCGTAAAAAAAAAGACTAAATCTGCAGATCTAGGCTTCAGAAAAGCTGAAAACGGTAGCATGTAAGGGTTTTTTGTTTATTTTCTGCTTACCTCTCTAGATCTCAAGATCGAGAGCTTAGACCTATAAAAAAGAATATTTGAAAATGGAGGAGTTTGCACGATCTGCAAACTGGGGCGAGGCGGAGAGAAAGAAGAAAAGAAGAGAGGAGATTTTTTCGGCTTCTAGGATTTTCTGAATCTATGGAAACCGTAGGAAAGTTTTTTTTTTCTTTTGTATATATATACCCGGTGATGGAGGTCCTTTTCGGGTCTCCGCCAGATGTTGTCTTCCGTCGATCTCCTGGTGGACTTGGTTGATTATCTTTCTTTGCGTGCGGGTCTCAATGGGTTTTGGGAGGAAGAGATGAGGCGGGAGAGTTGTTGCCGAGTACCTGCAAAGAAGTCCCGGGATGGTTTGGTACCACCGAGGACCCTCCGACGATCAAGTTAGTACTAGATCCGAGCAGAGTAACGGCTAAATGGAATAAAAAAATGGTTTACTTGACCCCTCTCTGATGGGGGTTTATATAGCGGTGGATCACGCAGTAGCAGTCGCGAGAATCTCGCCGGCAGTTACGCTCCCGACGTCACGCCCGCATAAAGAGCGGATTGCCTATTGATGGGGATCGTGATGGCGTGGAACATGGAACGTTGCTGACGGAGAATCTGCGCGTGGCGAGATTTGCGGAACGACGGTTACGCCTGTGAGTGGTGGAGTAGGTCGGTCGGAGGGACCGAGGAATACAGTCTCGGCTGGGGAGCTCGGAGTCTTGGTCCTGTGGAAGCTCGGGACGAGCTGAGGGGCCGAGGAGGCTAATTTGCAGGGGACCCGAGGAGGACCAGCTTGCGCTTGCAGGTTGGGTACAGGGGTGGCCTGGTCGGCCTCTGTGGGCCCTTTCTTGTGGGTCTTGGGGCACGTCACCTGCCACGTGTCGCGATCTTGGGGATTGCCAATATCGAGCATCATCACCCGAGCCAAGATGAATTGGACCAGGCCCATGTAAAATTCTTTCTTTTATAAAATTCAACTGGGACACACTCAGTTAATTAAAAAAAGGCTTGAGGTAGGACTTTATACACACACATTCCAGCACCCGCTAGAGCGATAGCTGATGTTGTCCACTTTTAGTAAACAATGGTTCCATAGATTTTATTGTTGTTAATTTTTTCTGAAGAAGAAAGGGCTTTGTCACTATCTATGACTATAGGGTTGATTTTTTTTTTATATTATTTTTAAATATATTTTTTATACCGTGCTGAAAGGAAAAAAGAAGGAGATAGTGGATATTGACAAACCTTAACATTCCGAGAATTAAGAAGTTAATATTAATAATTATGCAACTAATATGCAAATATCTATATTTCGATGGACTGGTCTACAAAACCCCAGAAAAACTATTTTTATATCGGGAGGTTAGCCATCTGTCAGTGCCAAGCAGCGCTAGCTCAAGCCGTCGAGCTTCGCTCCTCGTGTCTCAGAAACCCTAATTTGCGCTCTCCTTCAAATTCTCGGTAATATTTTCTTTTTTCTCGTCATTTTCTTTTTATAATTGTTCATCGATTGCAAGATCTCGTACATCCTTCATTTATGTATGGCTATTGATCTTGGCCCAATCAATCTTTTTATGTCCCAAAAAACTGTGAACTAACCACCGATCGCATTCGAAACGTTTGTAAGTTGAATTAGCTATTTTCTTGTAAAGATTTCTTCTTGCAGCGATTAAAAGGTAATCGATGGTGGTTTGGATTAAATTTGCATCATAATTTTTTTAAAAATCCTTTCCCCCTTTTATGATTTAGGAGTGGCGTCGAGGCTGTCAGGCCTTATACTAATTTTTTCAATTTTTTTTATCAAGTTAGATTTGAGACAATTGGAGCGAAAGATAAACATAGGAGTGGATCTTAGTTACCTCTAGTTGTATGTTTTGAGAGAAGTTAGTGGTGTAGCCTGGAAAATTATGTTAGGTGTGGTAATTTTTTCTTTCAAGCGGTAATTTTTTCTAGGGTTACAAAGCGGAAAAAGCTAACATTAATTGAGCCTCCAACCTTTAGACTTATTTCGATTCTTATTTTATATATTGATTGATTTACTTATTTATAAGGTTATGAACGATTTAATTATTAAGCTTTTTCAACATTGAATTCTATAATGGTTAATTAAGAAGGTTTGTGTTTAATCGACAAATGGCCATAAAACTTTGTCAATCTTTCATAAAATCGTACTGCTCCAGTTTGACATTAAGAAAAAGTCTAGACTATGAGGAGCTAAGAGTTAAAAAATAAGAAAATGAGAACAAAATTTTTGTAATTAAGCTCTTTCATCTTTTATGGTGTGTGTTATCTTAGAAGGTTATTAATCTTTAGAAATTATTAATTAACAAAAGTATTTATAGTTGCAATTAATAAAGTAAATGTGTCGCTCTTAGCTCTCGAACCTAGGTTAACGGTATCAAGCTGTAAGCCTCAAACTGCTGAGCTAAATCAGGTATGACAAAGTAATATATATTTAGCTATTTTTTCGTCCTTTTAACCCTTCAGTACATATACCAATACATAAACTTTGGACCCAAGTGGCTCAATTGCCTAAGCTAGACCCACCTCGGATCCAGCCCTGATTGTTGTGAATCTATGATCTTAGCTTGACTTCAAAATGAAAACCAAACAAGGCAGAGTTAGAAATTTAGGAGTCAGATAAGTCCTAGCATCTCAACTTAAATCAACATGCAAATAGTGCCTTAGCTTTTACTAGAAAGATGATTCATTTTGGTAGAAGAGTTGGGGGGAGCTTGAATGGTTCAATAAGAAACGTGTGGGTGTTCTGTTGCAGTAGTTGTGTAGAATTTTGAGAACTCAATACTGTCATTGTTTCTTTTGTTGGTTTTTTATGTGAGACATCACATTTCATTTTGAGTTGCAAAAATAACATTGCATGTATTTGCCAGGTTGGCTATTTTCATTGAAATGACGTAAATGATTTACCTGTGATATGTTCGATCTGTGAGGGCGTTGACTTAGTTGCTAAGGACCAAGTACGGCGTAGTGCTCTTGGTGCCCTGATATGTGCCGCATGTTCTATTTGATACCGAATTTAACATGTGAATGACCATTGTTCTCATTTCTTAGAACTTTTCCATCCCTTATTTTGCAATCAACCAACAATTAAAGCATCTCTTAAGTTTCAGCGGCACACGACACTCATTAGTGTGTTGAGAATTGAGTGTCATCATATACTTTACAGATTATCCTGTATTCAACGTGAGATAACTTCTTGGCTACTCCGGTATAACATATAAGCTAATCTTTTAATTTTTTTTTTTGGCGTTCAAGTTGGAGACAAATCATTTATAAAAGGATGAATTTATTTTTGACAGAAGATTGACTTGGCTCATAGGAAAGCAATCAGAAGTTTTGCAGAGATTAACTTTTAGATTTCTTGCAGAGATCAACTTTTAGATTTTCATTTTCAGCTTCTTCCTTTCAGTTTCTCAAAGATTGGTAGGTATTTTAAGAAAGGATCAAGATTTGATACATCTGTAATTAGTTGCAAGAACAATATACTAGACTTATTTTTGTAGATGCAAGCTTCACTCAGAGGCACTCTCCCTTTACATGCATTAGACAATCATCCCAATACCGTAGATTTAAAAGGAATATTTCAATACTGTGACGTATTTTTAGATTTTTCCAGTCTTTCTACCAAGAAGTCAAGCTTAAGACTGCAGCCACTGTAAATAGGCTGAAATCTATTTGTTGGCGATGAGACTGTTTCTCAGGTTTTTAGGCCCATACTATGGTTCCTGCCATGTCATCCTAAGTCTTTCCTTTTGTAGTTTAAATCAATTTCCTGTTTTTTAAATTTATATAATGCAAAGTCCTTATTTTTATGCAGTCTTGATTTCCCCCTCTTTATTATCTCTTTCTGGTATTTACCAAAATGATAGAAGTGTATACTTTATGCAAGCATGTATGTCAGTATGTCACATTCCGATATACTGTTAGAATGTGGGACTATCTCTGAAAGGGAATTAGCGATCACATGTTTTCTGTGCATGAAATTTAAACCTTTCATATATCAATTATGGAAATTAACATATCTGACTTTCGTCGCAATTCTTTAGGATGAACTATAATGATTTCTTTATATTGACATATAACAATTAACTTATACTGTGTTCGTTGCAGGTATTTTTCTTTGAAGTTGTGAAGAAATTTATTCAAGGTAAGTCCAAAGTCGCCTCACTGGCTTCCAAACTGCGTAAAGTGAACAGGATATTGCCAACTGCATTGCTCCCTGTTACATGTGCTTCCTTTATGATAGATGAAAGATGCTGGAAATAGGAGCTTTGCAGCTATTCTTAGGACTTTAGTAGGGAGGGAGAAATCATGGAGTCCTTGGGGTTTTGAGAAAGGAAATTCTGGCATACATAGTGTTCTTCATTCCCACAATTTGTTTAATAAGATGATTTATTCAACATCGACATTCAATTTATTAATAGCTATGGAGCTTTTTCGAGGATGTGAGCAATGGAGCTTGTGGAGCACCATTCACATCAAGGGTTACCCTCTTGGTTTGCTTCATTGTTTGATTTCCTCCCCTTTGCAACAATTGCCATGCCAGGCCTATATTTTTAAAAAAATGTTGATCAAGGAGTCATAGCATTACTGTTATTATATGATCTTTTCCCTATTATGTTCCTTTTTCTATACAGGGTATACATTTTTTGCCAATCATGAGGGGTCGTGCAGACTGTACCATTTACGTTGGAAACCTTCCGCTTGATATTCGCGAATCGGAGATAGAAGATTTATTTTACAAGGTTTGTGACGATCTCTCTTTTATCAAGAATTCTTAATATAGACAGTTTAATTAATTATGACAACAATTCTTCATGCGGCTGATAATATTCTGCGTCTAGCATGTGGTTGCTCTTTCATGATTAGTTTCTATTTATAGGTGTTTAAATTAGCAATTTATTCCAATCTTTCATGATTACAAGATGAACCTATTTATCTTTGTATAGCATTTTACATAACGTCTTTCTGCAGTTTATGAAACTTAATTTCCTCTGTATGCAGTATGGGCGAATAATGGAGATTGAGCTGAAGACCCCTCCTCGCCCTCCTGGTTTCTGTTTCATAGAGGTATGCATGCATTAATAATTTTCTCGAAACCTATGATTTTACTACGCTAATTTCCATTATTATTGCACTCGTCATTGTCTAGTTTGAAAGTCCTCGAGATGCTGATGATGCAATTAAGGGTCGGGATGGCTATGATTTTGACGGCTATCGTTTGAGGGTACTAGAATTTTCTTTCACATGTATGGTCACAGTAATCCGTGTTGTCATTGGACTCATATGGTTCTTCTCAGGTTGAACTTGCACATGGAGCTAGGGGACATTCATCTTCTTTTGGACGAGGCAGCAGTTATGGAAGTGGTGGAGGAAGCAAATATGGAGTTTCACATCGTTCTGAATATCGAGGTTCTTTTTTGATATGCATTCCGATGATTTTGGTCAAGTTTTCATTTTATGTGTACTGCATATTGTACCTTGAAATCCTTAAGACATGTTTTTGTTTGTAGTTATTATCAAGGGACTACCATCTACGGCTTCATGGCAAGATTTGAAGGTTGGGCAGTCATATATTAGTCTTAGAAATATCTTATTTTAAGGACTGGCTGCTTTAAGGATGTGGTGTAAATTGCAGGATCATATGAGGAAGGCTGGGGATGTTTGCTTTGCTCAAGTTTTCCGTGATAGGGATGGTATTTGACTTTTATCTTTCCCACTTATCTTTCTTGGTTAACATAGTTGTACAAGTTAGTTGAAAAGTTGGAAGTAAAGTTAGATGAACTTTCATCTGTGACAATGTAACTTGTCTCGGACACATATCACGAGTCTATATAAGATAGAAGAATCGCTTTGGCATACAATTATAATTGTATTATTTTTACAGCCAACCATCACACTGCATGTGTGAGATAAAAAATTACTCCCAAGTGGCTATAAATACTTTTATATAATATTTAATCAAGGAAACATGTCAAATGATCAAGAATTTGATCAAATCAGACCCGAAGTTGATGCATATTACATAATCAACAAGTCAAAGACTTGTTTATCACAAATGGGACCCCATATCATGGGCAGTTCCCTTGATACAATTCAAAAATGAATTGTTTTTTAGGGCGCCTGACGGTCGGGACTCCCCTCCCGCTATCGGGAGATCTCTATTTTGGGTGTCTTGACCCACTTTGCAAAGCGGTGCCGGGACACCCAAAATAGGGAGTTTGGCCTATTTTTAAGGAGTGGGGGTATCTTTCCCCACTCATTCAGAGAACATGGGGAGTAGTTCTATAACTACTCCCTCCCTCTAGAGAAGTATATATACTTCTAAAGTCGATAGAAGAAGGAAGATTAATTAATTCACAAAAAGATTGAGAAAACTGATAAGTGTTCTCGGTTTTAAGAAGAAGAGGAAGAAGTCGACTTTTAGAACATGAATCACTATGTTCTTCACAATTTCAATTGAACTTAGAACATGGGACATCACATGTTCTGCATAAAAATGAAATGGGTCACCCTATTCTCTTTCATATCTGAAATTAGATGATAATCCTTTTTTTTAAAAAGAGGCATGGATTTAAATCCCCATGATTCTCTAATAAAATATATGTGAATAGGCAAATCCTATTCACTCTTAAGATGTGAAAATTATATCTTCGTATTGAAATCAAGTGTCTGTATTCCTTACATGGAACATAGCTTAAAACTATGTTCTATTTTTAAACATAACTCATGTATTCATATTGCACAAAATCATTGAAAACGATAAGATACATCATTTTCATCTTGTGCATAGAGTTGAATTCAATAAACTTTCATTTAGGGAAGTTCTATAAAAAGAACTTTCCATTTTTGGCCAAAACATGCCGTAGGGAAGCCTCAATATAGGCTTTCTACTCCTGTCAGGACCCCATCGTGACAGTCGGAACATCCATGTTTCTTGATGAATTTGAGGTCCCTACATAGGGTGGCCCAACTTTTATTATTTTGCCATGAATGTGGCCCCCACATAGGGTTGTGCCCATTCATTAGTGCCAAATTTGACACTAAAATACCCTAAGTACAAAAATAAGCTTTTAAAACAAGGCCTTCTTGCAATTTTGTACTCTTTTGCAATTTTGATTTTGATGTAATTTACATTCAAAATGTATACAAATATGAATAGAATGAATAAAATACAATGATATTCTTCTGATTTACTCTTTCCTTGCAAATGTTTTATATTGTGCATATGATCTCTCCTGAAATGGTATGGTTTAAAGCAATCTAGTATGGTATGCCGTCTAGGTTTTCTTGAGACAACAATATATAATTAATTATAGGTGCTTGCGTCAATGGGAAGTCTCGAAACATAACCTTCTGGTCAAATTTTTAAAGCCCCAAATTTTGTTTTGTTTAAACTCTACCAATTTTAAACGTTCATTCGTTAGAAGTCCTAAAGAGCGTAAACAATGTGCAGCTTTCATGCATTGGGCTTAAGATATTTTATGGCTAGGTTGGCTATGTTATACTTAGGCGTAATGCTTAACATGTTAGGAAGCGGCTAGGAAGCACCGACTTCTATTCACTCGCCGTGACCGACATTGGACATTAGGACACACCGCGCGACATCGTTTCTGACATGCTTGCGCCGTTTGGCCCAAATCGGACTTGCCCCACGCTTCTACATTGCGATGTGGAGTGAGAAATAAGAATGTGGAACATATGTGTAGACGACTTTGTTATCTTTGAGAATACAAGAATATTAATTATTTCATCTCTTTTGTGACGGACTAGAGATATAAGGAGTATATATTCAAATTGATGCGAATGATGAAAGTAGGTTTCAATTGAAAAGGGCTAACATTTTGTTTGCTTTATCTCTAATCGATTATATTTCTGTGTATTTTACTTTTAGTTTTATGTATGTATTTGTTTGAGCTCAAGTAAGCTTATGGTTATGGATGAAAGCTATAACCTTGATTTATTAAGTTATATGAATTTATGTTTCTTCATGTAATTATTTCTATATAATATGCATATGATTAAATATATGAATAATAATATAGTCATGTCCTTGCTACAAATTTGCTGTGTCCGTGACCGACTGACCATGCTGCATAGGCAATGGGCTAAAGATATATGCATATGCCAGTTTAGCGATAATATGAACTATTAGTCAATGCTGGACATTCTTAAACTGAAGATTCATAATTATAAATTTCTAATGTTTGTTCTTTGTACTTTGGCTAGGAAGATTCACATGTGACATCCCGTGCACCTATGCTTGACAACATTAAATACTCTTTTGTCTTTTCTTATTAATGTGAGCAAACTCTCTTACATTGGAGTGCCTAGAGATAGGAAATGAATGATTAATCAAAGAATTTGTTCTTGACAGAGCATTCATTCCTAATGGGACATTAAATGTTTTGGTGGTCCCATAAATATTCTGTTTTGATGCTTATCAAGCTTCAGTTAATTGTTGTTTACTTGCTTTCCATATCAATATTTCCTTTTCTGAGCAACCGTACCTTTTTTGGGTATATAATTTTAGGAAGCACGGGTTTGGTTGACTATACCAATTACGAGGACATGAAATATGCTGTGAGTGCAATTTCTATTATTTTTTATCTTTCCTTTTTGGGTTTCTGTTTTCAATATCTAATTTAGATTTAATTTCTTACAGATTCGGAAGCTTGATGACACTGAATTCAAAAACCCCTTTGCACGTTCCTATATTCGGGTATGCTTCCTTGTTATATTGGCATTATAAATGGCCGTCAGTATTTTACTATATAAGGTGGCTTATGGTTGCAATATTTAGAAGATGGTTTGAATACTGCTAGTGAAATGCAAAAAAATAATAATAGTAAAAAATCTACTTTTATGGATTAAAATCGTTCCATTTCAACTTTGGTGTGTTCCAAGATTGAATAACGAGATTCATTTTGCTCTCATGCTTCTCTATATGCCTGTCTCTCTTTAAATATTGGAAGGAAGTGGAGTTATTCATCAAGACGGTGAAGACTTTATCACAACATTTTGTGCCTTGCTACGTGAATCTTTTTTTCCATTAAGTCTGATAACATTGATTAAGTGTCTTCCTCCATTTAGGTAGACTTAAGACATTTAATATTTGTTTTCACTTCATCCATTTTATTCAAGACCAAGACATTTAATATGATAGGACTATTTGCTACCTTTAACTGGCACATTTAATGGTGTTCATTGTGCATGACCAAGCTATCTCAATCAAATCACTTTCACTACTAATTTTTAACCCCTTTTTTATAAAAAAGAAATTTCCCAACATTGTGACTCCGTGACACAGTGTTCTTATCTGGTTGCAGAACATTGTGTGTGATTCTCGCTAAATATTTGGAATAGGAGCTAACAATGTGTTAGTTGTAGTATATTTCATCTTTAGTTCATGCATGATGCAGAATTTTTTGTTGATTCCTTCTGTTTATTTATATTTTTGCAATCGCTTCTGTTAGGTTAAAGAGTATGAGAGAAGTCCATCGAGGAGCAGGAGTTACAGCAGAAGCAGAAGCCCTAGACGGGGGCCAAGGTGAAGTTCTGGGTTCTGCATTCGTTTTCTTTATTATTTACACAAGATGCTCTTCTCTGAATGTTATGTATATGCTCTTCAACTTTCTTGCAGCAGATCAGTGGATAGGTCTGTTTCTCCAAGGTCTCGATCTGTAACCCCTGCAAGATGAAAGGTATTTTCTCTGGCATGTTTTTTCTAATTTATTATGGTTTTTCTCAGTAGGATTTTCCAAGTTTGTCTGCGTCTGACCCAGAGTGTAGTACGCACCCCGCCACCAAAGCTCACCCTATATATCACTTGTACCCCACACTCCCAAAGAAAAAACAGAAAAAGAGAAAAAAACAAAAAATAATAATTAGCAGAACAAACTCGGTTTCTGTTCATCAACCTAAACCCTGAAGACTCCACAAATTCTACTCTAGATGACATAAAGTAATTCTGGAGTTAAATTAGACAAGCATTTGAGCTGCTTAGAGTTGAATTTGAATGTTCTTTAGGTTTTTGGTTGTGAGCAGAGAGGAGGTTTGCTCTAATAAATTGCTTGGGGCACAAGTACGGGGTAAAAACTACTGGAGGGTTAATTTAATTAAGCCTATAAATTAAGAAAGCCTTCCGAATTCCATCCGTCCCTTTATAGGTTTGGGGTTTAATCATATTCTTTTTAAGACAAAAGGAAGGAAGAAATAATTTTCCCACACAATTTAAACTTGGGTCGGAGACAAGTTTTTGCCACTCAGTCCATTCACGTTGAGCCCCCCCCCCCCCCCCCCCTCTTTTCTTTGAGAAAAAAACTCAATCCAGAAGATGAAGCATAAATTGAACAGTCTCCTTATTTTGGTTAGAATGAAATAGTTCAAACCTCTGAATGTGACATTTTGACCATATATCCAAAGCGCATGATAAGTGATTGGGCATTGCAATAGACCATTTGCTGTTATGTCAGGATATTTTGATGATTGCACGCATAATATTATTAATATTAAAACTTCACCTTCCCTAAACTTGCAGCATCATGCAGCTCCATGTGTCTTGCACGTTGCTAGGTGTGATATTGTTTCCTTACTGTACTCTCTGTCAAGAACAACTTTACCAAAAAGCTTAACATCGTGGACTGTGAATCAACAATTTATAAATTAGCCATGACAACACTTAATGTTTCCTCACATGGGCATGTAGACCATGTGAAAAGACCTCTTTTGTAACTTTCGCCTGTGAAGGCAGAACGAAATGGGTCGACTTATGTTATTAATTGACGGTGATGAGTTTTGAACCCGGAACCAGGACCTTTTTACCAAATCTTTGCTCTGGTACCATGTCAAGAGCCACTTAACCAAAATTGTGGAATAACAATGCATTTTTCTGACATAGCACCCAACACTGTGCACATGTTACACCGAGTGTCTACCAGTAATCTTCTTCTTTGAGCTCTCTGTTATTGTTCTTGATGAGCGCTTTAAGGTTAAATTTGCTGCTTTTCTTAATTGTTTTATTCTCCTTGTTTCACGTCGTACATTTAATGTTGCATAGGCGAAGCTCGAGCGAGGAATTGTTGCGTGTTGGATGTTGGTTATTTCCGTAGGATGCCTTTTGTCTTTGTTAAGATCATGGTTTTAGTGGCTATATATATTTTGGGCTTGGAACTTTATTGTGAACTTATTATCATGTGCTATGATTTTATCTGCTTATGGTTTTGTTAAGTAACTAGTTAAGCTCTCTCATGTACAATGTGGATAATGTTGTGTACTTTTTGGACTTATGGCGGAACTGCGTTTAGAATTATTTGGCTGATATATTGTTGTTTGCCTTTATATCATGTGGTTATCGTTTTTTGTGGTTGGCTTTTGTTTTAGGAAAATTTTCGTCGAACCTTGCCCTCTTCATTTTTATCGCAGAAAGTAATCTGTAACAAGTTAATTCTTTATAAGCATGAAGCTTCAGAGTTGTACATCATTTCTATTATTGTAGTTTTAGTTCTTATACTTTATTGTAAAGCGTTTAGTCTCCAAGTAGATTTTATACCGGTACATGTCAAAAAGTTTGGGTACATTATTTTGCCATAGGGATGTGGTTTTGCATGCTTACTGTGCAAAGGTGGATTGTGATTTTAAAGTTAGCCTACTTAAAAATGATCATATAAAGTTTGGTTCAAGCTTAAACTGTACAAAGAATGGTTTTTTTGGTTTTTACCCTATCATTTCAAAATTCAGCTTTGTGGATTGTGGCTCGTGGCCATGGATTGTGTTTAATTTGGCTCTAGGCTAAATTTGTGGCTTAGAGCGGAACTGCGAGTATATCATTCCCTTCTTTTAAATGCTATCACGGTCGTTATGAAATTTTAGAGGGCGTCAACTGGTCAGTTAGGATTATCACTAGTCATTCTTGTGTCATATTTGTTTAAACAGTGTCATATTTTTAAAGTAGTAATTTGACACTTACTTGAAGAGGGTTACTTAGTTAGAGAGGGTTGATATGTCAGATAGGTAGAGAACTGGGAAAGGATGAAAAGTATGGCATTTCCATTTGTTTATTCATCTCGACTCACTATTCAAGCTTGGTTGCAAGTTTATATTGCATTTATCTCCATGCTTGAATGAGTGAGGGTCAAGGGGTTGCCATGAGACACTTCATTCTCAACACTAGAGCTTTGATACCATGAAAGTGTACGTTAGCACCAACATGAGGTTTTAATAACATCAAGCATGCTAATTTTAAAATTTTTCCGGGATGCTAATCTACACTATCCAAGATCTTTAGCTAGTTGATTAGGGTTTAGGTTTGATATCTCGGTATACTATAAGAAGTGAAGATGACTATACCCTCGTAGGTCGAGTCTTCACTTCACATGCTCCGTGTGGTAGCCTCAAACCCTCTATTTTACCATCCTACACTTGACTAGCGATCAAGTTAAAAGAGTTTAGTATAGAGATAGTTTGAGTTGGAGGGATTTCGTGTTAGATGTTAATTGAAGCTTTGTTTCTCCTGGCCGACCCCATTCCTGAAGGCTCAAATGATGATGATGATTTATGGCTCCTTGATGAAATTAAATCATCTATCCATTCTTTTATCCTCACATCCATGTCTTCTTAGAAATGTTTCTAGTCCTTGCCCCTTGTTCAGGAGTGCATTGCATAGGAATGTGTTCTCAGTTTTTCTGGTCGAGGTTCTTAAATCAAAGCGGTTTTGTTCCGGTAGAGCGGAAAAAAATTATATGCGTTGTGCTATAAAAAATAAAAAGGGGGAAAAACATAATTAAAAAAAGAAAGAAAAAATAGAGGGAAAAACAAACCAACCTTGTGAGTACAGAATGGGATGTTTACCAAACAGTCTTATGATTTCATCCTTGTGGTAAACTTTAGAGTACAGAATGGGATATTTACCAAACACAGGCCTATGGTTTCATACTTTTATGCAAAACCCTCCATATGGTTTATTTTTTGATAAAAAAAATAACTATGCGGTTTGCTCCATTAACAAAAAAACTACTTTATGGTTTTGGAAAAAACACATTATTGTTAATTTTTTGGAATATTCTTGAAATATACTGACATGTGAAATGCACATGACTTGCAAAAGTGTTTTTATACTCAAAATACCTTTTCATCCTCATTAGAGTGCAATAAAACAAAAAAAATTCTTTCGAAACCATATGATGAGATAAAAATATTTTTACAGGTCATGTACATGTCATGCATGGGTTTGGTTCAAGAATATCTCAAACAATTAACAGTATTGGGTTTTCCTGAAACCACATGATGGCTTTTGCTAATGGAGCTAACCACATGGGTTTTTTCGCGTTTTTTTGGTAAATATCCTAATACATAAAAGCTTTTGGGTAAATTGTCAAAAAGCCACCAGCCCGTCGGGAGTTTAAAAACCCCTCTAATTTTCGATTTCCATTTACGTATTATATATTCTCAACTGTTTGGATATTAGAGGCAACTGTTTAGATATTACACACAACTGCAACTGCTTAAATATTAAATGCAACCGGTATATATGGGTTTTTGATTGGGCCAGTTGTGTTTTTTTAACAAGAGCAAAAAGCCCAAGGGTTCTTACAGAAGCTTGAAGCGGGCCGGGGGCTTTGTGTCTATTTACCCAAAGTTCTTTAATTTCCACAAACAGAAAAAAGGATGAAGCCTTTGAGCCCATATAAAGATAAGCCCAACCCACCTTCACAACTCAAACCCTAGATACTGAAATAAAAGGATCAGTTTCTCACTGACTCATCGCCGCCGAAACCCTAATCCCATTATTCTCTCACTCCTCAATCAATTGAACAATGTCGATCGGAGATGTCGCCTGCACCTACGCCGCTCTCATCCTCCACGACTCCGGAATCAGCATCACGGTCCTCTCTCCTCTCTCTCTAAAAAGTTTTCATTTTCAACTTAGGGTTTGCTCTCTCTCTCTCTCTCTCTCTCTCTCTCTCTCGGGTTTTGATCTGATTGTGTTTTTTTCCTTGCCATTTCTGTATTTGAAAATGAGCAGGCCGATAAGATCTCGACGCTGTTGAAGGCGGCGAACATCAAGATCGAGTCGTACTGGGCCCCACTCTTCGTCAAGCTCCTCGAGAAGAAGAGCATCGACGATCTCATCTCCGACATCGGATCCGGTTCGATTCTCACTTCGTTTCCTATCATTCGATCTCTATTTTCATGAAAAAAGAATTAAAAATGTGATTTCTTTTCTCAAATTGCGCCCTAAAGTTTTCAATTTTTATATTTCAACTTGTGATCTGTTCGGATATTGGCAACTAAATTATTGGTGAATTTTTAAGATAATCATCTAATTAGTTAATTGTGTTTATTTCACACTTGAATCTAAATCGTATTTTCATTAGGTAGCAACTGTAGCCTTTGTTATCTTTTATTTTTATTAAATTGATTTTTTGAGGTCCAGAAAAGAGAAAGATCTCACTTCAGAAAGTGGAATCTTTTTTCCCCACATAGATCAGTTAACTACAAATGAGATTTAGAGTAATTAAGAGGTTTAAAGGTAAAAACAGAACAAATAAGATTGGGACGTCAGAGCAACTATTTGATTAAGTCCTAGTTTGGCAATGAGGTTTCCGAATCCCGGTTTCATTTAAGTTAATAAAGAAATCATGGTATGCATGTGTACAAACCCATTATTTCGTAAAATTGAGGTTTCATAAAGTTTTGGGTTGTTTTGCAACATAGTTTATGAAACGAATGTTTTGTATAAATTATTTTTCTTGAAGTGAGGTAGTGAGAGAATAAAGAGGGATGTCATGAAACCTAGCGAAACTACACTCTTTTTGGAGTTTAGAATAATGGGGTTTCATACCCCTAAAACTTGTTGAAACCGTGGGTTGGAGAAGCTCCTTTTTTGTTGCCAAATGAACCATGGTTTCATTTTTTGGAGTTTGGACCCCGCAAAAATGGGGTTTCAGAAACCGTAACCGAACTCTGTTGCCAGAAGAGGCCTTATGGCCGGAAAATAAAGTTATCGTAAATAACTTGTGTTTTTGAATATAGAAGCTAACTTAGGTTGCCATATAAAAGTTTCAAAGTGATAAAATTTGGTGTGAAATGATTTAGGAGGAGGTGGTTCTGCTGTTGCCGTTTCTGCTGGTCCTGCCGCTTCTGCTGCACCAACATCAGCCCCTGCAGCCGAGGAGAAAAAGGTTATTTTTTAATTTAAAGAAAACTTAAAACTACTTTGTTTACAAACCATAGAATTGGGTCGCCAAAGTAAATTATCAAAGAGTTAATATGAGACTGTTGTATGCAGGAGGAGGCTAAGGAAGAAAGCGAGGACGAGGACATGGGATTCAGCCTTTTTGATTAGAGAATTAGCTTTTATTTAGGTATCGAGTGTGTCTCTTGAAGTTGTCCCTGTTTGAGATTTTTGAATTTGTTAGGTTTTTAAGTTTATTTTGAAAAGTGAAGCAATGCGGTAGCATGAGTAGTGTAAGCTGCAGCATTTTAATCATGTTTTTTGGATTTAATCTATCTCCCCAATAATAGATTTCTTTTAATTGAATTAGCTTTGTTGATGGCTTGGTTACTCTTTAAGCTAGAAAGTCGCTGTGTATTCAGTTTTGCCTGAGTATTAAGTTGGCTAAATATTGAAATCGTAGGGTCCTTCAGAGTTATTTTTAACACTTTGAGCTGGTAGTTTAATTTTAGGAGATGATTTTTTAGCCTTGTTGGTTGGTTAAATATTTGAGCTATTCTTCACATGATTTACCTGCCCTTTTTTTAAACGCCATTTTCAAATATCTTAGGTGTTTGTATCCTGTAGTTCTTGAAACCCAGGTTAATTTTGATCAAGGTTCAAGTGATGGTGCTACGAAAGGTCACGAAACAGATTTCTTGAGAAAGGCTTGATTGGTTATCAATCATAATTTTGGATGGTCAGCTCTGTTCATCTAGGAAATGCCTGTTAAGATGCCCATCTTTATTTTACCTGGTCATTTCATTCCCAAACTTATAGAGGCGTAATATTAATGCATTTTCTCGATACTAAAACAAAACCCCAGACCTCTCTTCCTCAATCAATGGCGAGGAACAAGGAGTGCTATCATGCTCAAATGAGACGGCCCAGGGTACGCTTAGGTCCTAAAACCACTTGGCAATAGCTGATGCATGGATGCTCTGATGCCTGACGGCATAAAGCCGCCCAAGGTATCTTCATTGTTGCTCGTTGTTGCCGGCCATCTCATTCTTGTTAGGTCAAGGGTTTATAAAGATGACAAGGCAGTTGTCATCCTCGAGTACACGCCTCATGGTGTGAGGTTGCTGCTCTTCTTTTTCTTGATTGTGTGCAAACGAGCGCGTGCGTGGGTTTGTGTTTAGATGAGTGAGATGGTGGGAAAGTGCGTGGGTTTGTGTTTAGATGAGTGAGATGGTGGGAAAGTGCAGGGTTTGAACCAAAAGGGAAAGTGGCCATAAATTGTCACTTTCGAGAGCAAATTCGTGTCCCTTGGGTGTGGATATGCTGTGGTTGGTTGAAGCTTACAGGCTAGTTCCCAAAAGAAAAAAATTCCTCGACATTTGATGCTATGTTGCTAAGTACAATTTTGATGGCAGTGTAACGTAGCCTGATAGCAGGAAAAGAAAACAGAGCGTGCCCACATAATTTCAAGTCTAAATATCATAGCTGTTGACAAAAACGGACCTAAGTAATGTATTGAATAGCTGCTGTGTAAAAATTAAGATTTCTATTCAAAAATATATATATAAAGAAAGCATGTTTGGTCAGTTGGTCATCAAACTCTAAAGTGATAATTAATTACCATAACATTACGGATCAAAATTTTAATAAATAATTCCGAACAATAACAAAAAATGGACAATTCGTTTTTTTGAAGCTCTGATTGTTGAATGAAACTACTAAGATCGCTTCATTTGGAAGAAAATAACAAGCTCTTGATGTGGCCAACAATACTTGCGAATGCGCCCACCAGATAATTAGGCCCTCGGTCACAATGACGATTAAACTGCAACTGGTTTATTTACAGAATGAGATACACCAGTGTTAACCTGCCGAAACAAAAGAGAGACCTCGCTCACTTTAAAAGGTGCCCTGTCTCAAGATTTAAAGAAATGAAGTGTCTATATATATGCAAGATATTGAAGCGTCATGATAAAAGGAATCCTATATGTGAGATGAATTGTCATGGAACAATTCTTTGAACCATGATTCGAAAAGATTTTAAATAGATTGGAGTATTTTGCTGACGAAAACAAAACAATTTTTACCAATGTTATAGCAGATTTTGTTGTGAGGGAAATATGGCGATGTGGAGTAGTCTTAATTCTAAACTACAAGTTATACACATGCATAATTGCATAAATATATATTGTCAAAAATGAAAACGAGAATTGCATATATAAACATGCATGTGCATCTAAATATGCACATATACATTCTACATGTGTTCTTTTGCCAAAACTAACATATCATTTATATTATGACTTTGCATATGAATAGACATCAACTCTTCCTATTGACTAAACATGTCTCAATTTTTAAATCGGAAATATTTAAATTATTATAGTTTTTTATAAAAAAAAACTATATTTAGGTTTCCAGATAGCTACCATTAAACAATTTTCCATCAACTTATGTGATTTGAACAACAAGCCATAAAATTCATTTACATACGCAAAAACAGGAAAAAAAATTAAAGGATGAAAGTATGCCATGAAGACAAATCAGATGTAACGTTTTAGGAAAGGACTATTCGAAGTTCATATACTAAGAGTACCTATAATGTACAATGTATGGGGTGCCCTAAAATAGAAAGTTGAAGAAATTGGAGAGGCAACAAGGGTAAAACGACTTTTGAGATATTGTCAAATTTCAAGTCACATCGGCTAAAACAATC
Source organism: Agapanthus africanus (assembly GCA_030015575.1). Taxonomy (NCBI): domain Eukaryota; kingdom Viridiplantae; phylum Streptophyta; class Magnoliopsida; order Asparagales; family Amaryllidaceae; genus Agapanthus; species Agapanthus africanus. Next base: position 980,076,751 of record CM057337.1, read on the forward strand.
CACCAAAAGTCTTTTCTTTGTTTTTTTTTCTTTTAAAGAGAAGGGCTGAGCTTTGTGAATCCCGTCTCAAATTAGTCTTTTTGAGTTTCAAATGTCAGATCATTTATCATTTATACAGTTTGTTTGACAATGTTCGCTTTTATTTTTTCTACATTGGAAGTTCTACAAACTTTATCGCGTTGTTGCAGTTTGCTGAGTTATATCGTAGTGTTGCAGGTATACCATATACCATATAACATAATCATGTAATATGCAAATGTGGACACCACTGACCGTAAATTTATAATGGAAATTAGAAGCATACCTTGGCAGATTTGAAGAGCTCGTCAAGAACTTCCGATAAGGTTGGATGCGCATGAACAGCAAACTTTATGTCCTGCAGAAAAAATGAAAAATTATATCAGAGTTTGAACTTCGAACAAAAAATTAGAGATTTTGATGACAAATACCACAAACCGTTCCAAAAGAGAGATCATCAGCAATGAAATGTTCATTAACAGCAACCCCAACGAAAAAAGGGAAAAAAGAAAAACAGAAGCTAGATAGATAAAATTGTTGTGTTCTCTATGGACTTGCTGGTTGATATACTAATAACCAATGCATTAGGCTCACCATCCATTGATGGCATTCATCACAACGAGCTAAATATTCATTTTAACAATGGAGCATGCAGGAATCAACTAGGCATAGCTCATACGGTAAGAATTTCCTCACCAAGTGAAGAGGTCACCAGTTCGAATCACAAAGGGGTCGCATCCCAAAATAGAAAAAGGAGCATGCAGGAGTAGTGTCTAAATTGCTTATAGCATCTAAGGTTTAATATATACAGTGCTTCAGAAACTTTACCAGCAGTTAAGAATAGATTTGGAAAGCCAAGCAGTGAGGTTTACGCTTAAAAAGTATATTACAAAATATGTAACCAAAGATTAAATAGTAGCGATAAGTATGCAAAGCTTAGGTATAGGAGATCAAATAAAGCCATATTCAAAGAGCACAAGTGAATCGATATACTGCTAAACAAGGAAACACTGCGCCACCTTGAAATTCAATGCACCCTGAAAAATTGAATACAAGGAGCTTTAGTTGGAGCCCAAAAGCCAAAAGGCAAATTAAGGCACAATGAGTATGGGCCATGTCTGCACTTTTGGGTGGAGGCAACAGTGAGGTTAAAAACCCTGCCCATCTCAATCATCACGCATTTTATCTCATAGCCACCAGCCTCTACAACTTCAGAATCTTTGAAGTCTACCACTCCAAAATTCCTTGAAAAACCGACTTTCCTCCTTAAGTAGAGCCTAACACAATTTCGGCCTACAGTTGCACTTGCGTCTACAGTTGCACTTACGTTGTGTTATCAGCTCCACTGCATTCTGGGCTTTACAACACTATTAAAGTATTAATTAGTTAAAATAGGAATTTTGCAAATAACCCCTCTGTGATTATGGTTATTCTGGCACTTATAACCACTAACCCAAGTTCTCATGATTAACATGTTCTAGCACCTCATGTCATTACATTTTTCATTTTGCTATCATTTCTCAATATACTCAATACCTTGCACAAAAGTCAATACACTAACTTCAAAGCTCCTCTCTCTCCGCAAGAACTTAAGAACCATGCGATGAAAAGAGATCTAAGAATCAAACATGCTTCCAAGGAGTATATCTCCCAAGATACCAATGATTTTGAATAAGCTAAAATAAATTCACACACATTTATTATTCATACTTTGATAACAACTAGTAAAATTATACATTTGTAATAACCCCACACAAAGATAAGATGCTATAATAATTATATACTGAATGAGGTTGTATTTGCATACACTAGTATCCCTTGTAACTTGCACTGTGTGTCGTATAAAAATATGTTAGGAAAATAGACAGGTATCGTATATTGTCCAAGCATCACAACAACAATGAAGAGTACCATGCAGAAAAGTAGAATGCTTATTATGATGCTACACTTCTTTTATAGAAGTATTAAATTCAAATATTAAAGATAATGGGGATATCTTGGATAATTAAAGGGTGTTACGTTGGTTAAAAAAAAGATACTTTGAAACATTGGAATTACCTGAATGCGAGTTCCCAAAGCTATTGCATTTGATGCCTCATGGATGAGATCTGCGGCATGCAGCCCAAGTATGTGAACTCCAAGAATTTCCCCAGTATCAGGTCTGTATATCAACTGCATGAAGCATTGATGTTTATGTTAAGTAATTAATAGTGTTTTCAAATAGAGAATTGTAAACAGAAATTGACCATTGAAAAAGATAACAGAGAACCAAATCTGGCAATAGTCAGCTTCAGTCGTTAGTAGCTATTGAGTATGAGAAGCATGACGTGAATTATATCAATAGCTATCAAATAATATATCAAAGTTTCAAAAGGCAGATTTTGAGTTAAAAAACAAAGGAAAGAAGGAATTCCCATGAATATATGTGCTGGTTGGAACTCAGAAGTAGCACAAAATTGCTAAGAAGTCAAGAAAAGATACAGGGTAGCCGTGCAGATTATGTGTCCACTTGATGTCTTTCTCTTTTTTCTTTTCTTTTTTTGAAATCAACCCTCTTCAAGGATCGAACTTGCAACCTCTCACATTGGAGAGGAAATTGGTACCAACTGAGCTAAGCCGGCTATGTATCCACTTGATGTCACCGAATGAATTTGTAAGCAACCTGCTATGTTGGAGGCTATTATACTAAATAAGAGGTTCCCCAAGATTATTTACAAAAGATTAGAACCCCAAATTGACAAAGCAATATAGGATTACTCACAGATTAACCTCATGGCAAAAAATCATTAAGGACTGTCAAACTGAAAGATTGAATCTAGGTATCGGTAAAGAAAATTCGGTGACCATGGCAGTAAAAATTATCTGATTAAAGCAACATTCTTTCATGTAAATATATCCAACTTCATAATCAAGGTAATGCAGCACTGTTAGTTGAAATGTGAAGTTGACAAAGTAGACCTTGAAAGATCACCTTAGCTAAGCCTTCCCCTTCATTTTCGGCTAAAGCTTTTGTGTTGGCCTTAAAACTTGTCCTGGCGATGCTTACTTCAAATCCCTCTTTCTCAGCTTTCTCCCTTGCTTGAGGCTGCAGAGATATTCAAGTTATTACCATAAAGAAAAGCCATATGCAACCTAAAGCATAAATCAACAGGTAATTGCTTTGGGGAAGTAAAAGTGATGTGTGGTCCTTAAGATTTGTTAGAATATCCGTAGTGCACATGAGTTTACTATATGTAATTAGATGCTTAATAGGGGTGTAATAACAAAATGGCTTTGCCTATATAAAGAGGAGAACTAGGCTTAGACCAATTAATCAATTTACATTCACCTAATCATTTTCTCTCCTTTCTAAATCTTCTCATGGTATCAGAACCGATCTAAACCACACGTCTCTTGAAATCTAATCCTCCACGCTCATCATCATCATCATCATCCTCACCACTCATCTCAAGTTCAAAACGCAGACCGAATCCAGCCGCCTCTCAGCACCGTCATCGACACCCTCGCCAGACCTCCAACACTGTCGCCGACCCTCGCTCGTCATCATCAAGCTCAGAATTGAAGCGGTGTGAGTTCGAGATGGCTGCAAGGGGCTCAACTTGAGCTTTTCCCTCGATTTCGAGGCCGACTTGGTGATTTCTTGGTCGATTTCAGCAGTTCTTGCTGATCTGAGCTCCGATTTGGTGGAATCGAGCTCAATTTCGTAGGATTGGAGCTCGATTTGGGAGTTTCTCTTCAATTCTTTGGTGTTTTCTTGATCTGATGGAGCTCGACTTGGGCTACTCTTGGTGATTTCGACCTCATCTACTTTTTTGGTGGATTTGAGGTTGTTTTTGGCTGTTGTTAGACCTGATTTGGACATTTTCTCGCTGTTGCTACAGTAATCCGAGGGTTTTGAGGCAATTTCTCGATTGATTGATGTTGATTAGGCTTATTTTCGTTATGAGTTGCTCAATTGATTGTGTTCTCGGAGTTTTGGCGTCGTCGGAGTCCAGATTTGGATCCGATCGAGTCGATTTCTGATTGTTTGAACGTGGATCGGATCTTGGGAGACCAATCACGATATTTTAGGTAGGATGGTTTGTCGATTCCTTTCGTTGATGAGATCTTAGAAGATCTCTTTTTTTTGTTGTATGAATTCAAGCTCGTTTGAAGATGTGAGCATTATTTCAAGAGTTGTCTCGCAATGTTGTGATCTAGAGGATTGTTGCCTCGATTCTAAAGTTGTTGCCTCAAAGAGTAAACCCCTTTGGATTTTTTCATCTACGATACAAGTTAACCCCTTCATTATTACCCTTGTTCGTGATGTCCTTGTCATCTTTTCTTATTATTTTGCTATCGGAGACTATAATTGGTTCCGACGTTGTAACTTGAGGAGGTTGGTGTTTGTTGTATATCGGTAGTTGGATCTTGAAGATTAACTACGATTCTTTGGATTGGATCTTTAGAGATCCATTTCTTGTCATTTGGTTGTTGGAATTAGTAAGCTTAAGCCACCACCCATCGGTGTTCGTACAGGTTGATTGAGAAGCCTCTTTTAGAATTGGTTGTTTGCGAGTAGTTATGATGACATCAGCTGCATTTCCTACCATTTCAGAAGGACCATTGATAGATGAGGAAACACAGAGAGTTCATCTTCTTTTGTCCTTCAGATTTGATTAAGGCAAGAAATGATCATGTATCTTGCCTCTCGCCGACGCATGCTCCACGTCCTTGGGTTATTGATACTGGAGCTACCGATCACATGACGGGGGAGCAAAACATATTGTCTTCCTATAAGCAGAAATCTGGACTCATCTCGGTAACTTTAGCAAATGGTATTATCTCTTCTATAGTGGGAATGGGTTCAATTATGGCTATATCACAATTATCCCCGACTTTTGTTCTATACTTTTCTCAATTTCCCTTCAAAACGCTTTCTATTAGTGCCACCTTTTTCCCTGAAGGATGTATTTTTCAGAAGCTTGGGGCGAATCGAACGATTGGCACCGGGACTGAGGTCGATGGGTTGTACCGCCTTGATGAGCACACACGCCATATGGCATGTCCAACCTCGAGCCCTATATCGGCATGGTCATTACCGTTATGGTCACCATTCCTTACAAATATTGAAGATGATAGTTCCATCTCTTGGTTTTTTGTTTACTCTAGAATGCGAATCATGTGAGATGGGTAAACATCATCACTCAAGCTATCCCTCTCATGTTAATAAAAGGGTCGATAATGCTTTTCAGTTTGTGCATTTTGATATTCGGGGGCCATGTCCTGTTGTTGCCCAAGGAGGCTTTCAATACTTTGTGACCTTTATTGATGATTTTTCTCGAGTCTCGTGGTTATATTTGATGAAATCTAGAAATGAAGTGTTTTCTTATTTTCAGACTTTTTGTTCTGAAGTTAAGATTCAATTTGGAGTCACAGTGAGTAACTTGAGAAGTGATAATACCAAGAAGTATTTTAGTACTCTCTAGGACATATATGGGCAACTTGGCATTATTAATGAATTCTCTTGTTCTTATACCCCCAACAAAATAGGATGACAGAAAGGAAGAATATACATTTGTTAGAGATCACTCAAACTCTTTTGTTTCATATGCGAGTGCCTAATCCTTTTGGGCGATACAGTCCTTACTGCTAATTACTTAATCAATCGTATGCCCTCCTCTGTCCTAAATGGACAGATTCCTCATTCCATATCGTTTCCATCGGTGGTCCCTTTTTCTGTCCCTCCACGGGTATTTGGATGTCTATTTTGTTCATGATCTACAACCGGGAGATTCTAAACTAGAAACCAAGGCTAATAAGTGCATTTTTCTTGGGTATTCCCGGACTCAAAAGAGATATCGTTGCTATAGTCCTGAATTACGTTGTCGATTTATATCGTCTGACATGACTTTTCATGAGTCCACCCTATACTTTTCTACATCCCACTCCTGTAGACATGGACTTTCCTTTATATTTCTCATATTTTTGTCACACGAAGTCCGTTCTGAGTCTGTTGATTCTCCACCTCCTGTGTTGGAAATCATCCGTACAGTTTCAAATTGACCCACCTCCCATCCCTGATTTCCCATTGTTGGGCCCCACACCACTGGTTACAAGGATGTATGCTCGTCAGGCCCGTACAACTTCTGAACCTCAGCCACCTGCTGCTGATCTCCAGAGTTTCAAGCTCTGCCGGAGGTTGACATTGACCTTCTTATCGCCTTACGGAAAGGCATCCGGAGCTGCATTTCTCATCTTATAGCTCATGTGGCCACTTCTCACTTAGCTTCGGTATGTCGTGCATTTATCTCCTCTCTCGACTCTCATGCTCTACCTAAGTCCCTTTCTAATATCGTCTCATAAAGGGTGGATTGGGGCTATGATTAATGAGATACTTTCCCTCGAACTGAATCAGACGTGTGATCCGGTTCTTCTTCCAACTGCGAAGAAGGCGGTAGGATGCCACTGGGTATACACTGTGAAGCCTCATCCTGATGGGGCCCTTTTCCGCTTGAAAGCATGTCTGGTTGCCAAAAGGTATTCGCAGACTTATGCATTGATTATGAGATCTTTTCTCCGGTGGCCAAAATGACTTACGTTCGTCTACTTATGTCTATTGCGGATACCCATCATTGAACACTGCATCAGCTTGATGTGAAAAATGTGTTTCATGGATCTTTGGTCGAGAAAGTCTATATGGAACAACCATATGGTTTTGTTGCTCAGGGGGAGTCTGATCTAGTTTGCCGATTGAAAAAATCATTGTATGACTTGAAACAGTCTCTTCGAGCGTAGTTTGAAAAATTTACTGAGGTGGTTAGGCCTTAGACGGTGTGCACATGACCATTCGATATTCTACCGTAATAACACTAATGGCCTTCGCATTCTTTTGGTGGTGTATATCGATGACATGGTGATTACTAGCGATGATGCAGCTGGTATTGCACAGTTTAAGCACCACTTTTAAACAAAGTTTCAGACTAAGGACCTTGGGACCCTTAAATACTTTTTGGGTATCAAAGTTGCTCGATCGAGGGATGGTATCTACATCTCACAGCGGAGGTATGTACTTGATATGCTGACTAAAGCGGTGATATTATGGTGCAAACCTATAGAGACTCCAATGGATCCTAATACTAAAATGCTTTCGTAACAAGATGACTCAGTTGAAGATCCCGGAAGATACTGACGGTTGGTCGGTAAGTTGAATTACCTCACCATCACTCGACGTGATATCTCATACCCAGTCAAGCATTGTGAGCCAATTCATGGCAGATTCTCGCGTGGCTCATTAGGATGAGGTGATTCGAATACTTCGCTATTTGAAGAATGCTCCAGGGAAGGGTCTACTGTACTCGGATCATAGACATTCTTGAGTAGCAGACTTCACTGATGCAGATTGGGTCGGGTCTCTATCCGATCGCAGGTCTATTACATGATATTGCATGTTTGTAGGAGGTAACTTGAACTCTTGGAAGAGTAAGAAGTAAAGCGTAGTGTCCCACTCCAACGTCGAGTCAGAGTACCGGGCCATGGAGAATGCCACTTGTGAGCTTATATGGATTCGCTTTCTGCTATGAGAGCTTGGCTTTGAGCCCACTTTCTCTATGCGACTATATTGTGATAATATGGCTGCAATCTATATTATATTGTCTCTAATCCTGTGTTCCATGAGCGAACGAAGCACATCGAGGTGGATTGCTACTTTGTGAGGAAGAAAGTTAAAGATGAGATTATCGATAATTACTATGTTCAATCTGCTCATCAGTTAGCAAATTTATTCACAAAGCCCTTAGAAAGGAATATCGTGCAAATTATTTGTTACAAGCTGGGCATGTTTGATATGTATGCTTCAGCTTGAGGGGGAGTGTTAGAATACCCATAGTGTATACGGGTTTATTATATGTAATTAGATACCTTATAGGGGTGTAATGGCAAAATGGTTTTGCCTATATAAAAAGAAGGATTAGGCTTAGGCCAATTAATCCATTTACATTCACCTAATCATTTTCTCTCCTCTCTAAATCCTCTCAAGATTTATGGCACATATTATCAAAAGTAAAACAATCGGTGTTTTAAATTGCACTCCAAGTCTCCAAATATGTGTTGTTTGTTCTGTTCCAAGAAAACTGCCACCAGTGGCTTTCAGTCTTTCACCCTGCAGATATAATACGCATTTGTCTTAAGCTAAAAATAGAGGCCAAATGTATAGAAAGATATATAAGTACATTGCTTGAATAACCCTCACCTTTTAACCCAGCTGACTAAGTTTTGGAGTATCAATTCAAAAGGTTACAATTTTTTTAATGGGTTAACAATATTTTCATATCCTGGGTTATATTACTTTTGTCTGTCCCTAAGCAATAAAATTATATATTGCTGGGGATGTTTATGAATGTTAATGTACCTAGGCTGGTGGGCTGAGAATAATGGATGGATATTAACATTGCATGTCCATACCATAAGAATCATATAATAATAAAGATATAAGCTTCATGCATATTCTGACTCGCCTGGTCATATCTAGATTTTGCAAAGTTGATCTTTCCGTATTCAAGCCCACATGTAAGTCCAGCATCTTCATCCAAATCAAATATCAGATGGCTCGAAGTAACAACAGTATATATAGAACATTATTGTAACCTCGTTTTATAGCGAACACTAAAAAGTTTGGTCTAGTTGTTAATTTTTTTATATTAAAGGTTTGGTCTGTGCACAATCATGAAGGAGACCATCAACTCAAGCAAGAAAAGTATATAGATTCCAGAAACCAGATAAATCCTTCCAACTTGACTAGCTTATATTAGTCAGTACTCAGGAGTCACATCTTACTAATACCAACTTTGCCTGTGACATGAAAGTAACCCCAGCAAAAATAACCATATTAAATGAAAATATGCAAAACCGAAGATGAAGGGTCTCTAAGATACCCATGCCGCTTAATCTACTGCATGCTGCAGCATGAAAGGAGATATGATAGACAACCAAAAAAAAATCTAACCATCTAAATCCATCAACAAAAATAACGGTAGTAAATGCACAACAGTAGTCACCTAAAATATCGATAAGAATGTTTGAATAACTTATAGTTTGCTACTTTGTTTCAAGAGTAAATTTGTGCATCCTAGTTTACTAAGCACGTGCATCATAACATAAGTGTGCAACTTTTGTTCCCAGGTGGATGAATAAGGCACAGCAGGGATGCCCATGCTTACCTCTGTAAGGCCTACCATACTGATCTCTGGGTGGGTGAAACAGGCGGCAGGGATGCTCAAATGGTTTAGCACATTATCCTTCCCACAAATATTCTCGATCACTGTATAAACAGCAGAAGAGTAACAAATGAATGAAGCAGCAGTTAAGGTTCAAACTTGTTTCTAGAAGTAGTAAGCAGTTTATTACCTGAAATCCCTTGTGCACTGGCTGCATGAGCAAGCATCATTTTGCCATTTGCATCCCCAATACAGTACAAATGAGGAACCTGCAGACATGATTTTACATTGAATATCACTATATATAAATCTTTCAAACACATATTCTAAAAAGCCCCAAAGTTTGTGGAATTCTAGCTCCTACTAGCTGAGGGAGATTAAAATACAGAAGAGAGAGGGGGTTGGGGGGGTGGGGGGGTTCTAACTCTACCCTCTTGCATATCTATAGTCTGGAGATATGCTACATTGCCTGAGTATTACTAATCGACATTCAGAAGTACACCGATGGCAAACTTGGTACAAATGCTTGTTAATAGTTTGCAGATAAACACTTTGAGTTTATTATTGAAGCTCATGACTGACCAGATTTCCATTATTATCCACAACTTGCATTCGCTCGTCAACTGGAACAAAACCACGTTGTGTAACAACATTTATCTGTGAATAAAACAGGGGTAACGTTAGAAGTATGTTGTCAGATATTTATAGCACAAAGAAAGACATTTTTCTCAAGATCTATTAAATAAATAGAAGCCGCATACATTTTCTAATCCAAGACCCTTTGTGAATGGAGCTCTACCAGTTGCGATAAGAGCTGCATCCAACTGCAAAAGCCAACACGGAATAAAGTGTTTATCATGCAGTTATATTTCTGGTGCATCAGCTAGTTGCATTAACGGATAGGAAAAACCTAATAAAACATGGATACAGCCTAATAAAACTGAAGTTTATTCCATTGGGTTTATGATTCTATGTTATATTATCTTTTTTAGAGGGGATTGTTCTACCAAATGAGAACCTAAGAGGAAAATAAGTTTTTTGATAGTTGATTTAGAAGAGAATAAAGCCAATAGTGGTCTTCTCTCTACTTTTTGGCTTGTTCAAACAAAGATCTTGGTTCTATCCTTGGCTTCTTTCTCTTCAAACCTCTTTCCTTCATTGTTCCTTGATTATTTCAAGAGGAGTTCAACGAAGAAGACACTTGTTATTTTTTCCTGATTAAACCAGCTCCTAATTGTCAATTCAAACCTTGGGAACCTTTTGTGGTTTTGAAGGGAAATGATGTCAATTCAAGAGCTAAGTTCTAGTGATTATCCTTTTCACTTTAGAGGATACATAGATGATGTAAAATACAAGCCTATGGTCAAAACAAGAACCCCCGCACCCACCTTCCCCGGGACACCCACCCATTCCCAACACCTAATTGGATAGTTATAGTAATTGGCGGCAGCGGTACTATTAGTATACCAAATTACTGCTTTTGCAAAGCAAATTCATAAACAAATTACATGTGAAATGAATTCTGCCATCATCTTCTATACACATAATTATATGTGTTCATGGGAGACCATAGGAACAAGATCCCTGTAGGAAACAGTTCAGATTTGATGAAAATTGTTATGAATATAATTAGTTTAGACATTAGTTATGGGTTGTTAGATATTAGTTATGAGTTGTTAGATCAGTTAAGATATGAGAGATGGTCTATGATTCTATATATATTTGCATGTAGAACCCTTTTATTATCAAGCCAATAAAATATTCTCTTGATTATTTTCATGGTATGTATCAGAGCTTTGAAAATAATCGAGAAGCAACCAAAAACCCTAATTTCACAAATTACCTCCTTCCCATCAGCCGCCGCCACTTCCCTGCTCCTTCGACCCCCCTCCCCTTCACCACCCTCCCCGATGAACTCCCAGCCCCCTCGACCACCCCTCCAGTCCCTCTCGCCTCCCTCAACCCTAGTCTGCCCTCGATCCCCTCGCCTGACCAACATCAGCCCTCGCCTCGCCTTCCTCAGCCCTCACCTGCCCTCGATCTCCTTGCCTGACCCTCCAGCAACCATCGCCTACCCTCCCGATCCCCTCGCCTCGCCTCCCTCAGCCTTCGCCTGCCCTCGATCTCCTCGCCTGACCCTCCACCTCTAGCAACCTCCACGGCTACCAAAACACCCTCCTCCTGCCCTCAGCACACATCCAGAAACCATTTGATCACGACGACTCCTCCAGCCAACCAACCCCACCCTCTCCAGCACCCTCAACTCCCCTCCAGGATCCCACCCGAGCCCCTCAATTCCTCCCTTCGGTCACCATCAGCGAAGCTCCCTCCTCCGGTCACCACCAGCGAAGATCCCTCCCTCGGTCCCTTGATGATTTAGAGGAGATGTTGATTTCAGATAAGTCCAATAATGGATGCTTCTGATTTGATGGTGGTCTCTACCGTTTAACTCAAAAGGGAAAGGATGAGCAACTACTCCATATTTTAGAGAGAAAATCTCCATATAGCACATACTTGCCGCCCCCCTAGATTTGTTGATCTTGTTTCTTCTATCCCTTGTTCTCGCTCACGTGATTTCCCTCTGCGCCATTCATCATAGATTCTGATTCAGTCTCAATTATTGCTCGTGATCGTTCCTCTGTTCATGTTTGTGCTCGTGGTTCCTGTGCTCGTGGTTCCTGTACTCATGGTCGTGACTCTGCTAGCCTTTATTGTTTTTATTGCGGCGGCACTAATCATTATGTAAACTGGTGTTGGGAGAAATATGGCTGCCCTGATGATACACCTACAACTCGCCAGTCATCCACACCAGTTGTTACTGCCCAATCTTCCTCTTTTGCCGGCAATTTACCTTTATCCAGTGCCGAGTAGGGCCAGTTGCGTCGTCTCCTTAGTTGCATCGTCTCCTTTCCTCTGTAACTCCTGCCAACCTTTCTACTCCATCAGGTATATCGTTCCTTTCTCAGTTTAATTCGTGGATTGCTGATTCCGGCGCCTCACATCACATGTCTCGTGATGGGCCGTCTGATATTACTTCTAGTCCTCACAAGTTGATTTTCATGACCGATGGTAATACCACACCTGTTTCTGACTCTGCTGATTTATCACGTACTTCATCTTTACACCTAAAAATTCTTTAATCATACCATCTTTAAAACAAAACTTACTTTCTATTCATCAGCTTATAAATGATTCTAATTGCTCCGTAACATTTTATCCATCTTACTTTGTAATACAGGATTTTCTGATGAAACAGAGGAGTGGTGGGGACATGAACAGAATGGACTGTACTACATTGATCATCTATCCATAGGTATCGGAGACTTGGTCTCCCTTCTCTTTCTTCTTTACGCAATATACTGCCTTCTCTAGATTTATCAAAGTTCAGTTGTGAATCATGTATTATTAGTAAATACCGCTCCTTTTTTCCTCCGGTTAATAAAATATATGATTTACCATTTGCGTTAGTGCACTCTAATATTTGGAGTCCGTTTAAAATTCCTAGTGTGTTTGGTTATAGATATTTTATGACTTTTATCGATGATCATTCACGAATGACTTGGTTGTATTTTTAGTATAATAGGTCTGAACTTTTGTCTGCCTTTAAAATCTCCGTAACTGAGATTACTAATCAATTTGGTGTTCTGATAAAAATTCTTCGTTCAGATAATGCTAAGAAGTATATTAGCATGGAGTTTACTGTATTTTGTCAGACCCAGGGTATATTCCATCAAACTTCATGTTCTTATACTTCTCAGCAAAATGGGATTACTGAACGGAAGAACCGATATTTGCTTGAGATGGCTCGTTCTCTTGTTTCACATATGCATATCCCTAAACGATTGTGGAATTTTGCGCTCTTAGCTGTCTGTATTTATATCAATCGCATGCCTTCTCCGGTTCTAAGCAACCAGTCCCCTTTTTTTTATTTTGTTTTCACAGGGCAACCCGTTTCTCCTAAAGTGTTTAGTTGTCTATACTATTCCTATGTTTTAGGTTCTCATATAGACAAGCTTAATCCTATAGCTACCCGTATGGTGTTTGTAGATTACTTACGATCCCAGAAAGGATATGTCTACTTTGACCGTACCACGTCTAAGGTTTGTATTTCTTGTGATGTGACCTTAGAAGCTCAAGTCTATTTTCCACTAACCGTTAAGGACCCCACTCCTACTATTCATGTTCCTCGCCTACCTTCCTCAGAGCTTGATTCATCTGTTACCTGTTTTTAAGCCTATAGCCCTTTATCCACCGATGTATCAGCGTCGTAACAAAGTTGACCCATCCCCTCCCACTGCTATTTCTTCTAACGATTCTTTTGTAGGTACTCTTATACAGTCCATTGTTCCTGATTCTCCACCGTCCCTGTCTTGAGAAGATCTTTCTCTTCCTATTGTCTTACGCAAGGATAAGCGTTCATGTACTACCGCACATCCAAATTCTAACTTTGTTTCGTATCATCGATCGATACTATCTTCTCGTCAGTTTGTTTCTTTTTTATCAGCCATCATTATTTTTTTCTCTGTTCAGAAAGCTCTTCAGCACCCAGGTTGGCATGCATCTATGTTAGAGGAGATTGCTGTACTGCGCTCTAATCAAATTTGGAAATTGATACCTCCGCCTTCAGATAAGGTTGTCGGCTGTCGATAGGTCATTGCTGTTAAACATAATCCCGATGAAACGATTGATCGTCTCAAAGCTCGATTAGTGGCCAAAAGTTTTACTCAGCAGTATGATTTGGATTATGTTGAGACTTTTTTGCCAGTTGCCAAGTTGACCTCGATTCGTGTTCTTATATCCTTCACCGTTTCTAAAGTATGGCCACTTCATCAACTTGATGCAAAAATGCCTTTCTTAATGGCGATATTTCGGAGACTATTTATATGCAGCAGTCTCCTGGTTTTGAGCAACCGAGGGTCTATGGTTTGTCTTCTACATAAATCATTATACGGCTTGAAGCAATCACCGCGTGCCTGGTTTGAGAAGTTTAGTACAGTTCTACGACATTTTAGCTTCAAACGCAGTCGTGCCGACGCATCTCTCTTTACACATAATCGTCATCGGAACAGTGTAATTGTGCTGGTATATGTTGATGATATTATCATTACTGATGATGATTATGCTGGCATCTCCAAGGTGAAAGAACATTTGGTTTCACACTTCCACACCAAGAATCTTGGGTTACTTAGATATTTACTTGGAATTGAAGTGTCACGGAACTGTGGCAGATTACAACTTTCTCAGCGCAAGTATGCACTTGATCTTCTATCTGAAACAAGATTTTTGGGATGTAAGCCAGCAAACACTCCTATGAATTCCTCAGTCAGGCTATCTCGATTGAGCTCTCACTCGGATCCTCCACTACCTGATCCAAGACGATATCGACGTCTAGTTGGAAAGCTTATTTACCTCACTGTCACTCGTCCTGATATTGCCTTTGCAGTTAGTACAGTGAGTCAGTATATGCAGAATACTTTGACCTCTCACCTTAAGGCAATTGAGCATTGTTGAAAGTAAAAAAACCAAATGATGGGACTTTAAAAATAGTACTACATTGGAAACAACAAAAGAAACATATGGGTATAAGATATAAAATGAGCTACACCTCAACAAGGCTCAAGTCATATTGTTGGAATCCACTTATCATTAAAAGTCCATATGTAAAAACCCGTCATTTCTCCAGCTCTACTCTACTTTAAAAAATAACTTTAACATGGTATCAGAGCCAATGGCTCGATTCAAACACGACTCGATAATATTACCAAGTGTTGTACTTTCCACATGACAACCACACAAAAGGGTGGTTACATGTGAGAGGGGGCGTTAAAAGTAAAAAAAAAACAAATGATGAGACTTTAAAAATAGTCCCGCATTGGAAATAACAAAACACATGGGTATAAAATATAAAATGGGCCACGTCTCAACAAGGCTTGAGTTTTATTATTGGAACCCACTTATTATTAAAAGCTCATCACTCCTCCAACTATACTCTACTTTAAAAAATAACTTTAACAAGTATATTCTCAGATACATCAAAAATTCTTCAGACCAGGACCTTCTCTACAAACCATCTACTTTGTCGCTCACAACCTTTGCAGATGCTAACTTTGCTGGATCTATTGATGATCGTCGTTCCACTAGTGGCTATTGTGTATTCTTAGAAGGAAACTTGGTTACGTGGAGTAAGAGGCAAAATATAGTGGTTCGTTATTCTGCCAAGGCTGAGTATAGATCTATGACGCATACATATGACTTACATCCCTTCTGACAGATCTTGGGATTCCTTCTTCTCTTCTGACAGATCTTGGGATTCCTTCTTCTCTTCTGACCACTCTTTTGTGATAATACGACATCGATCCACATTGCTGAGAATCCAGTTTTTCATGAGCGGACCACGTATATCGAAATAGATTGCCACTTTATTTATGACAAGATGACAGATAAGGTGGTTGCACTCCAACATGTTTACTTTTCGACTCAACTAGCAGATATTTTCACCAAATCTCTTCCTCGACCGGTTTTCGCTCGCCTTTTGTCCAAACTTGGTATGATTGAGATCGACGCTCCAGCTTGCGGGAGAGTGTTATGAATATAATTAGTTTAGATATTAGTTATGAGTTGTTAGATATTGGATATGAGTTGTTAGATCGGTTAAGATATGAGAGATGGTCTATGACCCTATATATATTTGCATGTAGAACTCTTTTATTATCAAGCCAATAAAATATTCTCTTGATTATTTTCAAAAATCTATATTTGAAATTTGGTGCATGATTCTGCGCATGCCTAGAATGCTCTAACTGCAGAATGAAATGCTAAATAAATAAACAAACAATAGGCAGGCTATTCAACTTTAAATTGAACCAAGTGCTTCAAGGAGAAAAGCTGAATAGATACCTCCAACGTATCTTTCGGTTCCTTTGTTTTAGCATCAATTAGCTCGATCTGAACAGGTTTTCCATCCTTCGCCGGTGTAATCTACAAATATAAAGAGAGAGAAGATATCCATGACTTCTAATTCCCTGAATGAAAGCACAAGAACCAAGCAAAAATTATGACGATTTTAAGGTGGCGGCAAAAGTGAAGGACCTTTTTTGCAAAGACACCCGTATGGTAATCAATTTTCCTAGGGTTGACTAGAATTCTCTGAGCCAATTTTCCTATCTCAGGATCGAAACCAGGCATGAGTTGATCAAGAGCTTCAACAAAAGTAACCTGCCCAATAAATTCCAGCTTTTAGTTCAAGCAGAGAACAGAAAACTTGATGGTTAAGAAATAATGCAAGATACATATACAATTAATGACACACTAAAAAGACAGGTACATATGGAATATCAGATGATAATCATGATACCAGAAGTACCACTATAAAGTAAAAATTATGAAAAAGACCTCCATGTCAAATTATAATTGTATAAAAGGATATCACAGAACTAATATAATCAAAATGATAAATGGTTTTATTGAGGAAACGGGTTCTAAATCAATGCCACCAAGAAATGAATGATAACAAACAAAAGCACTGATACACACACACACAAGTGTGGGAAAGGCTAATTTACTTCCGTGGCATAACCAGCGTAGTTATGACATGTGGATAATTACTTTATTTGTCCCTCATGTTTGGATAAAAGAGGGGTACTTTGTCATTTATTACAAGAAGCGAGAGTAGTTCTATTAACCAATTTCCTATTTAATTACAAAGAATCTCTACATTCTTGTATTAATCAATTCCCTATTTAATTACAAAGATTCTCTACACACTTTACTTGTAATAAATGACAAAATACCACTCCTTTATCTAAACATGAGAGACAAACATAATAATTATCCATAGGACATAACTAAGTTGGTTATGCCCATAGTCACAAATTCGCGATTCGAGAATAATTCGGCGATGTCGAAAATTCGAATTCAGAGAACTATTCGGAAAAAATAGCAGATATTCGGGAAAGATTCGGCAAGTGTTCGGAAAGTATTTCGAGCAAGAAATTAATATATGAGACGCTAGATTTTGATTTTGTGAATTATTCGCTGTTTTTTCGAATAATTCGCAAATTATTCAAAACGTTCGGCAACGGCGATTAAATCGGCCGATCAAAAATTCGTGAATTATTCATGAACTCACCGAATAATTCACGAATTATGTGACTATGGTTATGCCATGAGAGTAAATTAGCCTTTCCCTACACACACAGAGACTAGGATACTATCGGTAGGATTTAGAAATAAATCTTACCACTTTTTAACCTTTGGATTCATGCTGGAATGTGTGCAAATAATTATGGCAATATTTAAATAAATGAGAAATCTTTTTCATAATTATTTGCACACATCCCATAGCAAATCCAATGGTTGAAAAATTGGTAGGTTTGTTTCCAAATCCTACCGATAGGAGCATAGCTGTGCTATATATAGAGAGGGAATAATGTAGAAAAAAGGCCATATGAGAGAATTTCTTCCTATGGCGATTAAAAAATACACCCTCCATGGTTTTATTTGATGATCGGCACCCATCTTCATCTCTATCATGTAAGATGTTGATACACCAAATTTCATTTGATTCCAACACTTTTCACCGTTGAATTAGCAATGTAAGTTCTATTGTGGGTAAACCGTTAATTTTTCACCCACTAAATCAACGGTGAAAATGTGGGAAAATCATATGAAATTTGGTATATCCACATCTTAGATGATAATAATAAAGATGGGTGCCAATCGTCCTAAAAAATGGAGAGCGTATTTTTTTGATGCCACAGAAAGAAATTCCCTTATGCGGTCTCTTTTCTACATTATTCTCATGTGTGTGTAGAGTTGGTCCATTGACGGCATGGCTCATTTTTTACAATGAGGCCAACTTTCAAACACCTCCCTGTTTTACACCGATCAGAACCGGTTACGTATCAAAATTCAGGATATTTGGAGACCTCTAACACATCCATTGACCGGAGTAAAAAATTAACTCCGGTGACTTGGAGACCTCTACATTATTTAGTACTGCGGTGACTTGATGGATATACTAGAGGTCTTCAAATCTCATGAAATTTTGAGATGATGTGCTCATACAGCTTAAGCTTCCTTCACCAAAAACAATTCCTATCCACCAAGTGGGGCATCTATGCAGCAAAAAGGATCGTGTCTATAAGCTTCTAATATGATTTTGGATTCCATCTGAAGCCGGCCTCTAGTTACGTTGACATTCATGGTACAAGCCAGTTGATGAGGTGAGAAAGAGAGGGAGGGAAGGGGGAAGAAGTTAAAACTAACAATTAGTAGTTGCGCAACACCGAAACATAGTATATCATATTTGTTATATGTTGCATGTCAAAATGTAATTTATAAGTCAAAATAAACGATGAGGGGAATTTTATAGATAATACAAATTTCTACTTCTATGGTTGTGCTACTTTAATGTCAATATTGTGTTATGTTTATCATTATTAATATTATTAATATAAGCATGATTATAGTTTTAATCTTATTACGACCAATAAAATTTGATGCATTCTGACTCGCATTCTGATTCGCATCCAGAATTACCACTAGTCTGTAGATCAAATTAGTTGGAATATCCATCGACTTTCCTGAAATTCATTTATCTAACTAATTTATAATTCAACAATCAAAAATGCATTTCTAAAAAGAAAACTATCAAAAATGCCGACTCATGCAACCATCTCAAGTGCTAGGCATGAAGGGTTCCTAATGCTCTCTACGCTACAATAGAGGCCAAGATGGAAATACAAAATCAAAATTTTCTAAAGAGCAATAGCAACCAAACCAAGAATAAACCCAAAAGACAATGACTTGAAAATAAAAGAGAACACGAGAAGCTAAATTAGGGGTTTGGGAGTGCTACAATCTTTGTAGCCTGTCCATCTAATCGTGGAAGATCCATGCTAGGCTCTGAGTCCTCCGAAACGAGCTTGGATACCGAAACTCTCGCCGTTGATGATCCACATGAACGAAACTCGATCAAGCTCCCACTTCACACATCTAGTGAAGAAACTAGCTCTCAAGACTTGCTAACTCGATCAAGCTCCCACTTCACTCATCTAGTGAAGAAACTAGCTTTCAAGACTTGCTAGGTATTGGAGGTAGGATGATAGTGAAGAAAAACTCTTTTTGACTTTTCAACTCTTTTCCTTACTTTGCCGTTTTTGAAGAAAGCAAAGGAAGAAGATGAAGAAGAAAAAGATCATATACAAGGCATCGATTTAAAGCCGAGCAATCACCACAATTGCAGCAAATAAAGATATAGAAACAATCATTACTTGTGCTCAAGGGCAAACTTAAAGCCAAGTCAAGGGGGGTCATGCCCCCTCTGAAATTTCGGGAAAAAAGGCTTAATATTTGGTTGCAATTGAATTCCGATATTTTTAAATGTGCATGGTATATATTTACTTCTTAAATAATAATGACTAAGAGTGTATAGTTCAAGTGGTAACACATCCTAATACCAAATAGGAGGACATGGGTTCAAATCCCACCAACTTCATTATTAATTTTGTTTTTATTTAGCTTTATTTTTAACAAGGGAAGCTTACTCCCACATTGGAAATTTAAAAAAAAACAAGAAACTTCTAAATAAAACCTTGTTTTATATATTCATAAAGAATCTAGAATGTATGATAGGATCCAAGTTAAGAACCTTTGAAATATAATTATTGTAAAAATTGTTATTTAAAAGTTAAGTTATTACATTGTGTAATGGCTTAAATATATAATATAGTTGAGCGTCTTAATGAATATTATGTATGGTTGCCGGTACGCCCCCTTTAGCTAAAATTACTGGGACTGTCCCTGCATGTGATGATGATTGAAGAGACCAAGTTGATCTGGGATTTGAATTATATAGGATAATAGGACATTTTAAAGAAATAGAAGAACTTAATAACAGTTTAACTATGTCACTGGGACTAATACCGAATTTATACGGTAGTTATTAGGTTACTTATATCACAGTGCAGCAATGGCCGGTGAAGCACTTGAAAGAAATATTTTATAAGGATTTGAGATGGGTGGATGCATTTCTTAAGAGAAACTTTAGAAATCAAGGCTATATTACCATAAATTGCTATACCATTAGCGAATTGCAAATTAAAACTATCGTTCTCAATTCGGAAACACTAGAACTCCGGATCAGAAGAATCACTGTTCCGATCGAATCCATTAAAAACTTAGGTTAAATGAGACATATAATTCGGTTTATGTTGGATTATAATAAAAAATATGTTTGTTTTAGCAAAAAAAATTGAATTATATATATATATATATATGTATGTATATTATAGATCAATACACATACAAACGTTCCACAAATACTTCACTTTCTAGATGTATGTATTTCGTTTTATATAATCATATGGAGGAATAATATTCTTATCATATCGGGTTCCACAACAAGTGAGCGTTCCGCGTTCCCGTTTTTGTTCTTCGTACCGAAACGTTCCACGTTCCGGGTAACATTATCAAGGATTAAAATGAAGCCTTTGGTAGCAACAAAAAAGAAGGATCTGAAAATCAAGATTGTGGTGTTACATGAAGAATTTCACCCCACCGAGTAAGATATCAGATTAAGGATAAGGTTCCGGTTGGCAGATTGTCTTTTCTATGCCTTTTGAGTTCTACAGCTCATTGCACTTCGCTAAAGAAAATAGGTTTAGACGATTGTGTTTTGGTGATGACCGAGTATAATTGATTAACTAAGCATTTATGTATGGAAAAAACGATTGAAACACAAACTTCTTCTTTTTATAAAAACGATGTCGAAACTACTTTTATATATATATATATATATATATATATATATATATATAAAGCTTAATTTGCATTGGGTCTTGACTCGTTGAGATTGTTTCTGTGGATGAGTTTGTAATGGGGGCATGACCTCTAAAATCCGAATTTTTTTCAGAATAATTATATGGAAATAATCTTTTTCATAATTATAGACAGAATAATCTAAGCAATGGTAAAAGATTTAATTTTCAAAATTCAAAATTGCTATATTTGGAATAATACCATGATATTATTTTGATTGAATTTTCAGCTATCTTACATTTTTTTAAAAATAAGACATACATTTTTTTAAAAATAAGACATATATTTTAACCTACCTATATATATACATAATACCCTAATTTCTTTGCCCTGGCAATACAAAAATTAAATAAAAGAAAACACAGAGAGGAGGCGACGTAAATTCGAGATCAGAAAAGAAAAGAAAAGAAAAGAAAGATACGACAGATTTAGAGGATAGAGTAGGGTTTGGATCCGGGTCGGGTTGCACTTATAATACCCGATCCATCTCAAGTACAATTCTTAATAATTTGTTTGGGTTGCGGTTTGGATTCAGATCCGACCCGTTTCACCTTAACCCATTACCTAATTCATAAACATGTGCATTTTAGGGACTGGAAAATTTACTTTAGACCCTTGAATTTCGATAAAATTTCTTTAAAACCCTAAAATCATGTAAAACCTATTATGTGATAATTGGAAACTTTATACTATAATTTCTTATGAATAATTATGTCTTTTAGTTGGTTTGTATAACGTTGGGTATATATTCCTTAGTATTGAGATCTAACACATATTTGAACATATTTATTAATTAAATGTTATATCTATTCCTTAGAGCCATCTATTGAGAAGTAAAGAGTGGCGTTGGAGTTTATCTACTCGATTTGGATTGTTCGGTAACTGTAAGTGGATACATTTCTTTTGGTTGGTTCATATGTTATTGCTTCCTAATTGATGACACGCTTATTCGATACTTGATATGCAATCTAGATAATATGTTTATTGTTTTACCATATATATTAAATAAACCGGCATGTTTTTCATATAGTGTTAAGATGCATACGACTTGGTGATTTTAATCATAATTTGTGCCTGGAACACGTGGTTGGCTATATATATATATATATATATTCTATTTTGAAAATAAAAGTTGTCGAATGTGTCTCGTAAGTTAATACGGGTATGAGTTGGGAAAACAAATTAAGTTACATCTAGACTAGTAATGTAGTCCCAGTGGGATAATAGCGCGCGCCATAAGACACCTTCACCGCGGATCATAACATGCGGTTCTTCCTACCACGGGCTATCTATATTAGCGTTTCCTTATGTCAACCGAGATAGAGGTGTTGACCGTACTTAGTCGTAACCTGCTAGTTTTTCCATGCATGAAAATTATATTTTCTCAAATATTGCATTTTTATACGGGCTTTATGCGCAAACTAATATCACTATTGCTGATACAATTGATTGGTTCATATTTTGTTGTTTTCTGATTTATTATAAATGCCTTTGACATGTATCTATTTCTTTACTGAGCGTTGTAGCTCACCCACTTTTGCCACTTTTGTATGTGGTAGCTTTTTGATGGAGTTTTAGTAGAGCCTAGGATGCACATCATCTTGGCAGCTTATGGAGTTTTGCAGTCTTACTACGAATAAATAATTTAATTGTCTTTCTATCAAGTTCGTAGAATAAACTTTCTTCGAATAAGATATTATATTTAGATATTATTGTAATAAGTCCACTCTATGATTTGGAGTTCTTTTCTACTTGGAATTTAAATTCTCTATTTATATTATTGTGGGGATGATTTTACCATATAAAAATCTTTGCTAGTTGCGCCTTGCAGTCTCATTGTCGAGATCGCGGCATGTCGCTCATTTTTTTGATTGGATTTATATGAGTGAATTTGGGACATGACAGTTGGTAGAGCTTAGGCTGTAGACCTAAATGGGAATTTGAGCTTAGCTTACGAATTAGGAAGTTAAGGTTGTAAACGATAAACGTATGCGTTAGAATGCATGTGATATAACTTGACATGTTTGCTCCGTGATATACATTTGAATCTTTATCCCCGTCTAAAGAAATTATTTATCTTATGAATTTTAGGTGATGGCTAATGATAGACGAGGTGCAGCGGCTCGAGGAAGAGGTACAACAACTCGTAGGAGGGGTGCAACAGCCGGAAGGGATGGGAGAACTGCCGTTCCACCTCCTGCTGATTCCGCCCCTACAATTAGGCAACCTCAAACTAGAGGTGAGGGCAATGTCGGCATGGTTCCAGAGATACCTACTAAACCGGTGACAGAATGATTGCAGGACGCCCCCTCTATTAATGATGGATGGAGGTTTGGTCCAATGGCCCATCAAAGGAGGTTTGCTCGTATTCGTATGACAGCAAGATAAGGCCCTAATGAAGAGGATAATCAATGGAGGTGGAAAAGGACTTAATACTTTCGTGGACATGCAAACCGAGTTCATGAACAAGCAAGCGGAGTTGGCCAAAAAGCAATGTGAGCTTATGGAAGAGTAATCGAAGGCGACAAAGGAGCTTGCCAAGGTGACAAAGTATCATGGTGTCGACATGATTCCCAAGACCGAAAGATGTGATTTTGAGAAGATTAAGGTGTCTCCACCTTCGTTTCAGGACGGTTCTGATCCCATAATAGCAAAGATATGGCTTAAGCAGATGGAGAAACTCCTTGAGATCTTGAAGTGCACCGAGGATCAGAAAGTGTCTTTTGCTACCTTTATATTTCCGGAGGAGGCGGAGCACTCGTGAGAATCAGAAGAAGAGATTTCAGTCTCGCAACGCGAAGAGATGATTACTTGGAGCAAATTTATGAAGCTGTATGATGAGAAATTCTTCCATATTAATGTTCGTGCTCGAAAGAAGCGAGAAATCCTGAATTTAAAGCAAGGAAATGCAACTGTCGATGAGCATGAGGCAAAGTTCACGGAGCTATCTCAATATGCCAAAGAGTTGGTCGAAGAGGAGCACGATAAGGTCGAAATGTTCGAGAACAATTTAAGACCAGATATCAAGACATTAGTGACTATCAGCTTGTCAAAGACCTATGCTGAGATCGTATAGAGGGCATGCAGGGCCGAGAAGACCATCGATGTGCAGCAGAAGACTTGGAAGCAAAGGAAGAGGCCACAGCCAAATAGTGGTCATAAATCTTTCAATGGCCATTTTAAGAAGAGAATTCAGGAAGCAGGAATATTCTTCTCAGAAACCGAGAGATTCGACTAAGAAGTTTGAAGTTTCTATTCAGAGGCATGAGGAGCTATATTTCATGTGTGACAACGATCATAGGGGTCGACCGTGTCTAAAGTTTAAGGGTTGCTTCCAATGCAGTAAGACTGGACACATGTCCGGAGAATGCCCAATGAGGAATGTTATGCCTAATAAAGTGAACCAAAAACCCAAGACCCAAGGCAGGGTGTATGTCCTTACCCCTCAGGATGCTTTGGCATCCAACACCATAGTCACAGGTATATTATGAACAATTATATTTTAGCACGGTTCTTTTATATATTTCAATACATTCTATATGTTATCACACCTTACAT
This sequence comes from Agapanthus africanus, assembly GCA_030015575.1. NCBI lineage: Eukaryota > Viridiplantae > Streptophyta > Magnoliopsida > Asparagales > Amaryllidaceae > Agapanthus > Agapanthus africanus. The sequence goes on from CM057337.1 coordinate 980,101,341, forward strand.
ATTGAGCACCGAATTATCTTAGAAATTGATATCTACTGTTCAAAAGGTTCTCTTTTAATATCATCTCCTGCTAAAGTGTTGTTTGATTTGGGGTCAACACATTCTTTCGTGTCACCACACTTTGCACATAGCCTGTATAGTCCACATAATTACCTAGATTATGAATTATCGGTTTCGACACTTGCTGGCATCTGTTTAACTAATAACCGATAAGGTTTATAGAGGATGCGACATGATGGTGGGTGATAGAACCTTGCTGGCTGATTTGATTCTTCTGAAGATGTATGATTTTGATGTGATTCTTGGGATGGACTAGTTAGCCTCTTACCATACATCAGTTGACTGCTTTAAGAAGCAAGTCATATTTCAGGTTTCGGGAGAATCAGCATTCAGCTTTATAGGAAATGGTTCCATCTCTTATTTATGCACGATTTCAACCATGCATGCTTATAAGCTTACAATGAGAGAATGGTATAGTTACTTGGCCTATGCGGTAGATACACAAAAGGAGGAAACTTGAAAATATTCTAATAGTCCGAGAGTTTCCTAAGGTATTTCCGGAAGAGCGGTCGGGGTTACCGCCGGATCGAAAGGTCGAGTTCACTATCAATCTAGCGCCGGGCAGTACATCGATATCCAAAGCTCCTTATAGAATGCCCCCGTAGAGCTTAGAGAGCTAAAGGCTCAATTGCAAGAGTTGCTGGATAAAGGTTTTATACGTCCATGCGTATCACCTTGGAGTGCTCCGGTGTTGTTTGTGAAGAAAAAGGATGGATCGATGCGTCTTTGCATCGACTATAGGGAGCTCAATAAAGTTACAATCAAGAACAAGTACCCACTGCCGGGAATTGACGATCTATTTGACCAGTTGCAAGGTGCCAAAGTATTTTCAAAAATTGATTTGAGCTCTGGTTATCATTCGCCCAAAATTAACGCAGAGGATATTTCCAAGTCTGCCTTTCGAACAAGATACGGTCATTATGAATTCTTAGTGATGCCATTCGGCTTGCCCCCGCTGCGTTTATGGATCTTATGAATAGGGTGTTCAAACTTTATTTAGATCAATTTGTAGTAGTGCCCATTGATGATATTTTGATTTAGTCGAAGAGTACAGAGGAACAAGGCGATCACTTGAGAATTGTTTTGCAAACATTGAATGAAAAGAAGCTTTATGCTAAATTAAGTAAATGTGAGTTTTGGCTCGAGGGTATGGCGTTTTTAGGCCACGTGATGTCAAAAGATGGTGTTTCTATCGATCGGAAGTGAAGGCCGTTACTGATTGGAAAAGGCCTTCTAATGCAATGGAAATTCGAAATTTCTTGGGTTTACCGGGGTACAATAGAAGATTCGTTGAAGATTTCTCCCGTATTGCTGCTCCTCTGACTCGGTTAACTAAAAATAAGTCAAGTTCAATTGGACCGATGAATGCGAGAAAAGCTTCCACGAGTTGAAGAATCGACTAGTGTCAGCATCTATCCTTACTATTCCATCATGTTCTGGAGGTTGTCATATACAGCGATGCATCAGAAAAAGACCGTGGTTGCGTCTTAATGCAACGAGAGAAGGTGATAGCCTATGCGTCAAGACAACTCAAACCGTATAAGCAAAACTAATCATACTCATGATTTGGAGTTGGCAGCGGTTATTTTCGTCTTGAAATTTTGGCGACATTATCTATATGGAGAGAGTTGCGAGATATTTACCGACCATAAGAGCCTAAAATATATATTTACTCGGAAGGAGTTGAATATGAGGCAGAGATGATGGTTAGAGCTGATGAAAGATTACGACCTAACCATACACTATCATCTCGAAAAAACGAAGGTCGTGACAGATGCTTTGAGCCGAAAAGCATATGCTAACTTAGCCGTCATGATTACGAAGCAGCATCATATTCTTGAAGATATGCGACGACTCGAGCTAGACGTCAGTTACCATGGTTCGGGTGAAATCTTAGCTCAGCTTGCTCGAACAGACTAAAAATGCACAAAGTAGTGATACTCAATTAGAGAAGATCCAATCAGAAATCGAACAAAGGAGCTAAGCCAATGTTTTCTATTCAAGATGCCTTCCTCAGATTCGGGTCCAGATTATGTGTACCCAATAGTCTAGAGCTAAAAAAGCAGATCATGGAGGAAGCTCACTACACTAGATAGTCCATCCACTCGGGCAGCACAAAGATGTACTGTGACCTTCATGACACATTTTGATAGGAATAATATGAAGAGAGATTGCTGAGTTTGTATCTCAGTGCTTGTACCCCATTCCTGAGTGTAAGTGGTCAAATATCACGGTCAAATATCGCCATGGATTTCATAGTTGGTTTGTCAAGGTCTCAAAAAGAAAATGATGCTATATGGGTATCGTTGATCGATTGACTAAGTCAACCCACTTCCTTCCTTATAAGATGACTCACTTGATGGAGAAAATGACATCTTTGTATATAGAAGAAAGTGTCAGGCTGCATGGCGTTCTAGAAAAGACCCTATCCGATAGAGATCGTCGTTTCGTATCCAGATTTTGGGGGAGTTTGCATAAGGTTTTGGGTATTGGATTAGAATTTACCTCATCTTATCATCCGAGACATATAGACAATCCGAGAGGACTAATCAGACTCTTGAAGATATGCTTTGAGCATGTGTTCTTGATCTCAAAGACGGATGGGAGGAGCATTTGCCACAAGCGAAACTCGCTTATAATAACAGTTACCAGGCTAGTATCGGCATGGCTCCGTTTGAAGCATTGTAAGATAGAAAATGCATATCTCCAATTTGCTGGGAAGAGTTAGAAGAAAGAAATTTACTTGGTCCTGAAATTGTGCAGCAAACTACCGACAAGATTATATTGATTCGAGAGAGACCTTTGGCGGCACAAAACAGACAGAAGAGTTATGCAGATAGAAGGAGAAGGCAATTAGAATTCCAAGTTTGAGACTTCATGTTTCTGAAAGTTTCTCTATGGAAAGAAGTGAAGAGATTTGACAAGGAAAATTGAACCCGAGGTATGTTGGTCCATTCAAAATTTTGGGACTAGTTGGAACTGTAGCTTACAAGGTGACACTACCTCCCGAGTTGTCGGTTGTGCACAATGTGTTTCATAAATCTATGTCACACAAGTATGTACCGGATCAATCGCATATGCTAAAATACGAACCGCTTCATATCAGAAACGACAGATCATATGTCGAACGTCCGATACAAATCATTGAAGAAAAAGAACAAGTGCTGCACAGATGGACTAGTTCTCTTGTCAAATTCCTATGGAGGAATCACTCAATCGAGAAGGCTACGTGAGAGAGCAAAAAAGAAATGATGGAGAAATACCCATATTTATTTGAGAGCCAACGTATGTCTAGTTTCGAGAACGAAACTTTTTATTAATAGGGTGGATTGTAAAATCCAAAAAAAAATTGAGAATAATTATATGGAAATAATCTTTTTCATAATTACGGACAGAATAATCTAAGCAATGGTCAACATAAGAGATTTAATTTTCAAAATTCAAATTTGCTATATTTGGAATGAAGACATGATATTATTTTGATTGAATGTTTTCCGCTATCTTACCATTTTTTTAAACAAAGCGCATATCTATTTTAACCTACCTCTCTCTCTCTCTCTCTATATATATATATAATTTCATTGCCCTAGCAATACAAAAATTAAATAAAAGAAAACACAAAGCGAAGGAGGCGATGTAAATTCGAGATCGGAGATTTAGAGGAGAGAACTCACCTTGTTGTCTTATTTGTCTTCTAAAACCCCTCAAGCGCCTCCTGGATTTCGGTCTAGGTAAGCCTTTTCCTTTTAAAATTTATAGTTTTGTAAGTAGAGAGAATGAGGGGAAAAAGACAAAAGATATCGTCATGATCTTGATCTCGTTAACACCGTCGTCATGGCAGCTCTAAGGTTAGGGCTTCGTAGTTTTGGGAATTCGTAGTTTTGGGAATGAGATGAACAGAAAAGAAAAGAAATGAAAGATACAATAGATTTAGAGGATGGAGTAGGGTTTGGATCTGGGTCGGGCTGCACTTATAATACCCGATCCATCTCAAGCACAATTCTCAATAGTTTGTTTGGGTTGCGGTTTGGATTCAGATCTGATCCGACCCGTTTCACCTTAACCCACTACATAATTTATAAACCTGTGCATTTTGGGGACTGAAAATTTATTTTAGACCCTTGAATTTCGATAAAATTGCTTTAAAACCCTAAAATCATATAAAACCCATCATGTGATAATTAGAAACTTTATACTATAATTTCTTATGAATAATTATGTCTTTTAGTTGGTTTGTATAACATTGGGGTATATATTCCTTAGTATTTAGATCCAACACATATTTGAACATATTTATTAATTATGTTATATCTATTTCTTAGAGCCATCTATTAAGAACTAAGAAGTGGTGTTGGAGTTTATCTACTCGATTTGGATTGTTCGGTAATTGTAAGTGGATACATTTCTTTTGGCTAGTTCATATGTTATTGCTTGCTGATCGATTGTGTGCTTTCAATGCTTGATATGCAATCTAGATAATATGTTTATTGTCTTCACCATATATATTAAATAAATCGGCATGTTTTTCATATGGTATTAAGATGCATGCGACTTGGTGATTTTAATCATAATTTGTGCCGTAAGTACGTAGTTGACTATGTTTAAAGAGAATATATATATATATATATATTCTATTTTGGAAATAAAAGTTGTATGCGTATCGAGGTTAATACCGGTATGAGTTAGGAAAACAAAGTAGGTTACATACAGACAGTAGTGTAGTCTCAGTGGGATTATACTGCGTGCCGTATGGCAGCCTCACCACGGTCATAACATGCGGTTCTCCCTACCATGGGCTATGTTTAGTGGTGTTTCCTTATGTTAACCGAGGTAAGGTGTTGACCATACTTCAGTCGTAACCTACTAGTTTTTCCGTGCATGAAAAATTATATTTTCTCAAATATTGCATTTTTTACAAGATTTATGCGCAAACTAATATCACCACTGCTAGTAAAATTGATTGGTTCATATTTTGTTGGTTTATAATTTATTATAAATGACTTTGACATGTATCTATTTCCTTACTGAGCGTTGTAGCTCACCCACTTTTGTATGTGGCTGCTAATCCCAATGCAGGGTAGCTTACTGAAGGAGTTTTAGTAGAGGTTAGGATGCACATCATTTTGGCGGTTTATGAAGTTTTGCGATCTTACTATAAATAAATAATTTAGTTATCTTTTTATCAAGTTCGTAGAATAAACTTTCTTCGAATAAGATATTTTATCTAAGTATTATTGTAATAAGTCCACTCTATGATCTAGAGTTCTTTTCTACGTGGAATTTAAATCCACTATTTATGTTATTATGGAGATGGTTTTATCTTATAAATATCTTTGTTAGTTGTGCCTTGCGGTCTCATTGTCAAGATCGCAGCATGTCACACATTTTTTTGTTTATATTTATATGAGTGAATTTGGGGCACGACAGTGATTCTAAAATTGGATGGTCTCATCCTTGCAAGCAGTTTATAATTTTGTATGTAGTTACTTCTTCCTTGTGTTGCTTGTCTTTTGCTTCCACACTATGTAAATGTAAGGACCTTAAATAAACTCCCACAAACTGAAGAAAAGCATGGACTTCTTGATATTGCATGACTTATAAATATATCATGATGGGCGTGACCGCGTGAGGCATTAAAAAAGCTACGGTATATTGGCTTATTGGGCAAGGAGTATACATAAACTGCCAGCATTCAAATGATCTGTAGGTCTATAATTAAGGTAATAGTGATGAAATCTGATCCTAATAGTAGATATATGGAAAATGCTGGAAAAACTAAAATTTGTACTGAAGTAGTATGTAATCATGCAACTGTACCTCACTTCCAAGGGCAGTGTACACATCACTAAATTCAAGCCCAATATAACCACTTCCTACAATGGCAATCCACTCAGGAACCCACTCCAATTTCAGTGCTTGATCACTAGTAAATACAGTTTTCCCTGGAATCAAAGAAGAATGCCAAATATTAAATATTAAATGATATTCTATGGAGTTTTAGGTGTCCAAATTGAAAGGTTTATAATATTTAATGGTTTCAAAAGTAAAACAGTGAAAGAGCAAGACCAATCAACCAAAAACAACTAGACATGAAACAAATGCATGGACATTTAGAGTCAGGAATAACAGTATAGAGTAAATACTTCTCAATTATATGGCGTCAAAATCAACACTTGTTAATGACAAGTTGTTTAGAACTATCTTTTTTTTTCAAACAAGCTAAAATTCAATGCTCGTGTATTTAACATGTTCAAACATGAACAATGATTTGGACTTCAATTTATATACCTTGCACCATAGAATTATTAACGACGCTTTAAGTCGATCGTTACTCATTAGAGGTACAGAAGATGCATGAGTTAAAAAACTAGAAAATAAAAACAATACTTTAGAATATGGCAATTCTGTTTCCTTCTTGGATTGGCTTTATTGATTTTCCCTGCCCCCCCCCCATGTGCTCATACAGATTCTTTGCTCCCCTCCCCTCCTCCTGTGAGACTGTGTGCATGCGAGCACACACAGAGAGGATGTAAAACCATTGTGTGAAACTCGGTTTGGGCCCACAACACATGGGCCCACACGTGGATGCACATGGGCTTTCAATACAGTGGGACTCCATCCAAAAGACTCAAGGTTTATCCCATTTTATATCTAAATGCATCCCATAGTTTTTCCAATGTGGGACTAAATGTTAACCACATACTCAACAACTCCCCCTCTCGTGCAACGCACGTGCAAGCTAAAATTCAATGCTCGTGTATTTAACATGTTCAAACATGAACAATGATTTGGACTTCAATTTATATACCTTGCACCATAGAATTATTAACGACGCTTTAAGTCAATCGTTACTCATTAGAGGTACAGAAGATGCATGAGTTAAAAAACTAGAAAATAAAAACAATACTTTAGAATATGGCAATTCTGTTTCCTTCTTGGATTGGCTTTATTGATTTTCCCTGCCCCCCCCATGTGCTCATACAGATTCTTTGCTCCCCTCCCCTCCTCCTGTGAGACTGTGTGCATGCGAGCACACACAGCGAGGATGTAAAACCATTGTGTGAAACTCGGTTTGGACCCACACGTGGATGCACATGGGCTTTCAATACAGTGGGACTCCATCCAAAAGACTCAAGCCTTATGAAGGTTTATCCCATTTTATATCTAAATGCATCCCATAGTTTTTCCAATGTGGGACTAAATGTTAACCGCATACTCAACAACTCCCCCTCTCGTGCAACGCACGTGGACATCACGTGTGAGGGCTCAAACCTCATGTGCAACGTGGACAAATAAACACCCGAACTCTGATACCATGTGAAACTCGGTCTGGACCCACACGTGGATGCACATGGGTTTTCAATACAGTGGAACTCCATCCAAAAGACTCAAGCTTTATAGAGGTTTATCCCATCTTATATCTTATACCCATAGCATCCCATAATTTTTCCAATGTGGGACTAAATATTGACCACATTCTCAACACATTGATACACAGGTAAATCATTACATCAATTTTCAAGAGATTTTTTTCTTAGACTGTTGTGTTTTCTACAAATGCACACACAAGGATACCTACAGGAACATGCAAGTATGCATTAATGCAAGCTTCTGCCTGCAAGCTGATTTTACAGTTGTGTCGACAGCTGTTTCTGAACCGCTGGCCACCTTAGTTATTATCTTGCTATTAGTAGAGTTTCTTGCTTCAGCAGCTACTTTTTTTTTATTATGGCCTTTAAGGGGGCACACACAGGTTTACTAATAAATCAACGAAAAGAGGGAAAATGCAGCAAAAGGTTTTATAAGAAACAAAAAGAAACGTATCAGCTATGGCCTTCCATTAGAAATGTGACCAGGAAAATCACTCTGAAGCGATGTGTCCCCCCATTTATGGAAAAAGCTGTGGCTTGATGATATGAGATTAACAAACCCAAAATTTTGTCAAACTCCATACGTAGAAATGTGTCATCAGCTTTCTGTCATATTGAATACATTAGCTTATTACTGTATCATATTCTCGGAACAGCTTATCATGAGACGCTTCTCAGTCCGCAGAAAAATTAAAGAAGGCATATGAACCCACATAAAAGTAATAAGATTTGGCAAATTGAGAAAATCTAGATTCTAGGGGAACTAAGCTCATATTGAACAGTCTAATAATATATTATTGTGATGTCTACAATCTACATATTTCCTTTCAAATGTGAAGTGCAAAATCTTTTGGATGACACGCATAGGAATCTACAATTCATATGTACTCTGAAAGCTAGGATTCTTTCGATAATGCATAAAAATTGGTTGTATTTTTCAGACCTATTCATCCATTTTATATTGGATTTCATACTCCAAACCAACACATATATCTACCCTCATATCCCTATGATAATTCTCACTATCCTGCAAAGCCATATGTGAGTGGCTGCCATCATCACTTAATTTTTGCCGTGTGAGTGATGTTTTTTCTCTACCGAAAGGATGACTAAAAAACCCCAATCAAAAATGAACCTGTGGGATATATAAGAATATTGTTAAATTGAAGGGAGAAGAAACTATGTTGAGCCCCCATCATACACGTCAAATTCTTAATGTATTGAGCTATCCATGTCCGTTTAAATGGTTTTTACACATAAAATACTCCAAACAAGCCTTCAGCAAAGCTCAAAACCATTAGATATTAAATTTGTGTGTGCCTGCTTACCAAATTAATTACCAACTTTTGATAATTCTTGTGAGCTGCAACACCTCTTTATGGAAAGTTGGAGGTATATTAACTTTCCATGAGCAATTTGACAGTTTTATGTCAGGCTTGCGGCTTCCATCAAACAAGGGTTTAATATTTTAATATACACCTTTCAAAAGCTGAAACTTATATATACAGATATTTTCGGGGATCTAATGCTAAAAGCTCTGTACCCACTGCTTCCAAGTAATCGTGAATTATATCTTATGGTGACAATCAGATGTTTTTTCATTAAGACTAGATCATTGGCACATGGAAAATTAATAAAGAATTCAAGCTTCACATTATCAAACTATGGTATCTTGTTTTCGAAAGTGGAAACTATCTAGAGAGGTTCAAATAGTATTAAAACATGACAAATTCAGTGGGAAAAAATTGAAACAGATGAGTATGCAACTTTATTCTTAGCTTTTCGGCAGCAGTAGACGTCAATAGAACAGATAATGCTTGCACTAGTATCTTCTGCTCATAAACATCTCATGTAATTACAATTAACATAAACTTATGAACTTCAATCATTATGTGTATTAAAATTATAGTCATTGAGTTCCTGAAATCACACTCACATACGATTGGCAAATTTTGACTAAATTGGGTGTGTGTAAAGTAGTAATTACCATCAACTTCAATGCCATTAGGAACGAAAGGAACAGACCCTGTTGCAATTATTATGTCTCTAGCTGTGACTTTTGTGTCTCCAATCTTTACCTTGTGTGTGCTCTGAAACAACGCCAAGAGCAATATCCATAAGCATGAAATTGTAAATTTCTATTACAAGTATTGAGTTACTGTTAAAATTAATAGACAGCCTGCCTTCAAAGCAACAAAGAAGATAAAATGACAGATCACAGATGAGTCATTCCTCATTCTTGATGAAGACAAAAAAGTTTACTCACATGATGTTATAAAAAATGAAACTATTACCCCATAATCATTTACAAGCGAATGGATCAGAATTCTAGATAGCAGATTGCTTTTGGCCTCATTTTCATATTATTCTTTAATAAGAATTGACAAACAGTGGTTATTCAAACTTAACTGGCAGCTTATCTGCTTGACTTGGGATATTTTTTTGAAGAAATGCTTTGACTTAAGATGTGTATGGTGATACCAATCAACCATGTAAAATAATACTTACAACTTTTATACTATAGAAAGTTTATATTAGGGAAAAATTCTTTCTCGATCTGTGAAGGTTCATATTCATATCATCATATCTCTATCATATGGTAGGTCAAACTGAGATGTCAGTGTGCAAGCTTGTACCCATGTGACCCACCAGACGGATATCTCGTAATACTAATCAGGCCCACGAAGAATAGTAATGAGGATATTCCTGAGATTTCGTCATAGGCCTTGTTAGAGCTGTGAGCCTTTTTTGGTTTATTTTATACTATTATTAGGAGAAAGTTCGGATATTATTAAAACTATATGGTTAGAGTTTGAATTTGTTTAAGACTCAATAGTTTAGCCTTAGTAAGTAGTAACAGTCAAAACTTCTAATGTGTTTAGAGCTCACAAGCTTAATATTTGGATTAGATTTAAGCAGTTATATTTGCAAGTCTACAGTAATTGACTTGGTATTTTAGTGAGATTAAAAGATACTGAGGGAAGCATGCAACGTGCTTGTATTTGTGGGAGTTGGCTATGCCATATGTATAGACATGACCATATGTATAGACATGAAACCCTCGTTTTCTTTTATTCTATTATATGATAATTGACTATTGATCTGTTATAACTAAAGTTTGCTAATAGTCATGTGGTTTAATGAATTATTTGGGAGATGCTCTCCCTAAAATCTTCTTTATTTTATTGCGGTTCGTCTTTACTATAAACTTCCGTACCTCGGTGACCACCTACATGTCAAGCTACAACCTATGTTCTCCGTCACAGCCCTCTCAAGGTTGTAGCCTAGATTAGGGCCTCTTCCCTCTCATCAGATTTGGTCTAGCAGCTTTCAGTCAGGACCAGCCGAACCTCCCTCCAAATTTGGAGCTCCATCTCCTGAATCCAGCAACTTAGATCTACATCTGAGCCCACAGCAAAATACTACAGCCAACCATCTATACACTTACATTGTTAGAAGCCAGCAGCTCTCAACCATCCAGAACCAGATGAGCATCCTTTCTTATAAGGGTTTTCACCTTACTGTAGATCAGTTCAATGTATAGTCCTATTTTTATTTTTTCATCCAACCGCAAGACATGACCTTAATTAGAGATCTCTAAGCACAACAAAATGTACATTTTCAAGTAACCTCTCATCATAACGATGTCTCTATTCTAATTCTTGATTCAATTGCGTCGAAGAATGCTTAAGATTTGTTTATACATGTTTTATCCATGCTTGTTTGTTTATTCATGCCTATAGGTATCGAAACTTTTTGTACGTTTGATTAAGATAAACATCTAATTTCATTCTTTATTTCCAGTCCTTTGCATCATAAAATAACTGGTGCATCACAGTCTCAACTAAGGATCTTACAGGGTATACTCCCAACAAGGGTGGGTTAGATACATTTGCAGCATTGAGTGCTTGCATTTGCATATCGTTCGTTCAATTCATACTCAAGACTAGCAGCACAACTACTTATCTCTGATTCTCTGTTATGGATCAAATGTTAGGTTTTGTTCTGAAAATGGTAACTATGTCAACAGCAATTTTAGGGCAAGCATAAAATTGCTTGTCATGGCAAAATTATTATTCCTCACAGAAAATCTAGCACAATGATTAACAATCTTCAAACATAGGTAAAACAGCTGCCGCATTGCACATACAAGTACACTTCTACGCAAATATGCAGGGGAATTTCCATCTAGAGATCAATATAGTTGCATATGTCTGTAATTGAAGATCATTTATCGTAAGAAAATGAAAAGAATTCAGACAGGGTAACAATGTGCAGAATAGTGATAGGCACAAATGCAATGGACAAGGATATGGAATGTGCCAGAGTATATGACTTACTGCAATTGAACCAGCACCCGTCAGTATGTCTACACCTAGAGCTTTCAATGAATTGGTTAAATTGCTACGAATTTTGGAAGCCAGATTATTTGCGTGATCAGCCACACCTTGTCTGTCATAACCAGCAGATGAGACCTATCAATAAAAAATAAAATGTTAGAACAAGTAAAAGACACAGAGATGACATTTCAATTATTATATGCTACCGTCAGCAGTAGTAAATAATCAAAATGCCTTCTTGACCAAATAAATAATGAAAGGTATCAATTTAATATTAACAAAGTTTTATAAAAATGAGGTCACCAGGCAGCAATTGACATTCAAAGATGCTTCTATTGGCCAAATATCATCGAATAAAATAACTTATGTACCTTACGGAAGTTAAAAATTAGCACTAATTCCTATGTGTGCTAGCATATTTGAATGAATAATTATGCCATGGTGCATATTGAACTCGCCAAGCAGTATAACCACAATATATAAACAGAATAAAAGTGACTGCGTGTAATTTTTTATTTTCATCGACAGGTCAATTGCGCATGTAGCAACAGTAAGTCAAGCAAACAAAACAGTTAGTAGAATGCAGAGCATATTTTATCAGAAGGAACTTGATAGAGTATGAGAAAACAAGGTTTCCATTTGACGCTAAACCTTCTGTATTACCTGTGTTTGCATGAAAACAACATCCTTCAAAATTTCGACATAATGCTATCGTATCTATACTCGTTTTCTTATAAAATGGCAACATTTAGAAAAGCCAAATCGATACCTGTAAACCCAATGCCTTCATGTGATGCTCGTTTTGAAGCTCACGCATGCGACCACTGACAGCAAGAAGAGCTTTCGATGGAACGCAGCCTCTGTTTACACAGGTTCCTCCGATAACATCCCCCTCAATGATGGCAGTTTTTAAACCCTGAGACATGCAATGAAATCAATATTATTCCTATGCATAATGAAAAGAACTTCTAAAAGTGCTCAGCTAGATTAAAATTTACCATTATATCTAGGATTAAAAAGTTCACGAGTCAATCATATCTAATATTTAAATGTTCCCCACTAATATTCCAATTTTCCCAAATATATCTCAATATCCATGCTCCATCTTAACAGTTTCACGATGAAAGTCTACACTATATAATTAAAAAACTTAGAAATTCTAAATCCCATGAACTTGTTTGTGATGGCGCCTTAGCCGAGCATTAATTACATGAACAGTTATCATTGCACTTCAATTCTACGTCTAATCACACTTCATCACCAGACATTGATAGATCATAAGCACATTACAGATAACAAAACGAAAAACATTCAGCTTCACCAATCTCACTCGAAGATTTCAAGAAAAAGAAAATAAATAATTCACCTTCTCCACTGCGTGAAGAGCAGCACCGTGTCCACCGACGCCGGCACCAATGATGACAAGATCGTAATCGAAGCTCCCCTTGGACGCAGCTGAGCCATTCTGAGAACTCAACGCCGAGATCGACTTCTTGATCGATATCTGAGCGCATCTGAACCTAACAGATTCCCACGAATGATTCGGCGAACGAAACCCTAGCGCCTCGCTTCGTAGGCCGCAGAAGCGGAGAGATCGGGGAGTGGAATCGGATCTGGAGACTGCGGGTGATGAGAGAGGGAGGGAGAGAGATGAGAGAGAAATCGATGATGCCATTAATGAAAGCTAGGGTTTGTGAATTTGGGGGAAATAAGAGAGAGTTTGAAGAGAAGGAGGAGAAATAGAGAGAGGAGAGAGGAGTGAGCAGCTTCGAGTGATCCGTCCAAGGGGCGGAGGATACAAAGAGAGAAGGAGAAGGGGATTTTTGTTGACTTGGCTGTTGGGTGTGGTGCGGACGGGTGTAGTAGGGTCGGGTTTTTAGCGAACCCGAACCGTGAGCACGGAGCAATCAGTCCCTTTTCGGATAATTACAGCGTTTATATTTTCTTGCAAACTAGGTGATTTCCTGGTCGTATGGATTTCAATTTTCTTACAAAATTGTCATGCTGCATAGGCAAAATTAGGAAAAGTACTTCATGCCTTTTGTCCATGATTTTGAAAAGAAAATACACTATCTGAGGCCCGTTTAGGGCATGCTTGGTTCACCAGAAAATGAGATGGGAAATTATGGCATGTTTGGTTTGTTGCAAAATTATGATGAAATCTGACAATGTCAAATGAAAACAAAACCATAAACTTTTGAGAAAAGTTTTCACATATGTAGTTTGGTCAAGATTTGTGAAAGGTGCAGCTTTTCTTTTAATTCTCTTGTTTGGTAAGATGTAAATAAGAGATGTGAGAAAGAGAGAAAAGTATTTTATCGCAATATTTTATAAACATTTTTTTATTTTTCTTGTGAGTGGTGGAATAAATTATGTTTTATTTTGTACTTTTTGTCAGGAATCCTCACATTTCGGCCCTCTAGATTGCGAAAAGCATTTCATCATTTTGATTAGGTGTCAACCATGCTGTAGCATTTTTCAACTTGCCCATTTCCCATGAATCAAACATGGAAAAAGGCATGTTTGCAAGGAAAAGGTGATTCTACGGTGAACTGTAAGTACATTTCCTCATTTTTCAGCCAACCAAACAGCTCGGGCCCATGACATAGAGCATTTTAATTGTTGTGATGACTTTTACTTCGTTTTAAACTAAACCCATTTTCTTAAATCTTATGAGGCAACCTGCCACATCAGCAAATTTTGGAAATGCAATCCCCTTCTTAAAGCCTTGAAACAGGCATGAAATTGAGCGCATCGCCGGAGCAAATTTATTCACAATTTGAAGACACCATTGGATTTGTTCTGCGCCATTTTATTGAACCGCGGATCTGCTATACCACTTACGATAATTTCTACGAGTTACAACCTATAAATCTTTATATCAAATCAAACAAATCAGCTCACGTGGCCTCCACGGATGTCAAATCAATTGCTAGATCATCATTTTCGTTCTCTCTCCTTTGTTCTTCATCTTCTTCCTTTCTTTTACAAACCCATGAAATTTAAATATCGTTCTCTCTCAAAACCCTTTCACGGATACCAACGGTTTGTCCACATGAAGGATGCTGCAAATTCAAGTCTCCATTCGAACCCCCTTCATTCTTATTCTTAAAACTCATCCGGCGTTGACGTGCGTCGTATCACGTCAAGATGTTACCTTCCGCGTATCTGCTGTTGAGCGACGATGGGCGGCTGAGATTGATTTGGAGGTTGACTCCTGAAGCGTGTGGATTCTCAATGGATTTTAGGTTGTGGTGGCCGAACAACCTGCAAGGAAGTCCCGAGGTGGTTGTACCACCGAGGACCCTCCGACGATCAAGTTAGTGGTGCAGTTTGGGCAGAGTAGTGGCCTAGTGAGGAGAGAATTGCGTACCTTGATCGTCTGAAAGAGGGGTTTATATAGCGGCAGCGATTGGCTGGCAGGCGCGAGAATCACGCCGGCCGTTACGCTCCCGACATCACGGCTGCTTGATAAGCGGGATCCCGCATTAATGGAAAGACAGGCTCGTTAATGGGGGATCGTCATGGCGTGGAACGTGGGATCGTGGGCGGCAGATATCTCGCGCATGGCGAGATTCACGGAGCCGTGGCGTGGGAGCCTGTGATCAACGCTGCGGGTCGGTCAGGATGAGACCGAGGAGGATTAGCTCGGCGAGAAGCTCGGGGACGAGCGGAAGGCCGAGGTGTCCTGGTTCTGCTAAAGCCCGAAGACGAGCTGAGAGGGCCGAGGAAGCCAGTTGTGCAGGGGGCTCGAAGGTGAGCCAGCGGTTGTTTGTAAGGCGGGCACAGGAGTTGTGTGGTCGGTCATAGAGGGTCGACTACGTCCAAGGGTCATAGACCCGGGTGTTCTTCCGACGTGCTGTTATTGGTCTTTCCTTACGGGCTTCGGGACACGTCATCAGCCACGTGTCACGATCTGGGAGATCGCCGATATCGAGCATCATCATTAGCCCCCCACTCTCGTCCCGACCTGTTCGCAGGTCGGGTCGAGAGTGGTCTGCCGGGTCACCCGAGGTGAGCTCCTTGTCATAGATATCGTGAGCGTGCATTCCCGAGCAATCAGCTGCATTTTCTTGATGGCGTCAGCGGATCAGGGGCCAGATCCTGCATTAAAGAGGATGCGCCGGATCGTGCGTATGTTCACCGAAGTGACAGCCCACGTGTCCGGCCCTGGTTGGCCGACGCGACGGGCCGCAGATGTCTGGCGTCCGATGGGGTGCGCTCAGCGCGCGTGCGATAGGTGGAGCGATGGAGGCCGTCGAATGCGATGAGTCGTTTTGGCGGAAAATGACTGTCGCCGTTGGATGTGTACGCCGGTAGCTATAAATAGAGGTAGGATCCTCATCAGGGCCCATATCTCTTCATACTTTCCTCGTCCAGAGTCTTGTTAGTTCGGCGCTCTTCTCCTCAGTTCGGAATCCTCGCTTTTGATCTCTCGAGGACACCTTTCTTCAATCAGGTTAGATGTCTTCTTCTGAGGAGTCTGTAGATGTAGTGCGGGTAGAGTCTGGGGGTCCTCTGAAGCTTCCTCTTCTACTTTTTCCTCTTCTCCCTCTGAGCTAGAGTTCAC
Organism: Agapanthus africanus; assembly: GCA_030015575.1. NCBI lineage: Eukaryota > Viridiplantae > Streptophyta > Magnoliopsida > Asparagales > Amaryllidaceae > Agapanthus > Agapanthus africanus. Next base: position 980,117,681 of record CM057337.1, read on the forward strand.
CCGAGAAGATAGGGTGGCCCCCAGAGTTCAGGCCGCAAGTGTTCTTGGCGTGCGCTCCTCGTTGAGGCGCGCGAAGGAGCTCGCTAACATCAAGACCCGTTTCTTGATCCCTCCCGGTTATTCGCTTCATTTGGCCGAGGAGGGGGAGAGGGCAAACCAGGTTCAGGGCAAGGAGACTGCCTTGTACCTGGAGGCCTTTTAGGCCGGGGTGCGTCTGCCCTTCTCCCCTGAAGTGAGTGAGGCGTTGAATTGTTTCGGGTTACTCCGGGCCAGCTAGCGCCGAACTCTTAGAGAATCCTTCTCGGGTTCCTGGTCCGGTTGAAATTGTGTCAGATCCCCTTCAACCTGAACCTTCTCCTCTCTTCTCTTTGCTACAAGAACCACCCCGGCGCTCGTAGGGGCGAGCTGAGCTGGGTATACCTCTCTTTTAGAAGACAGCGGGGAGACGCCCCCGGGTCGGTGTTGTCGTAGTGCCTTCTTCTATTCACGAATGGAAGAAGAAGTTTTTCTTTATCACGCCGCCCGATGGTGAGGATTGGCCTGTGCCCACCCAGTGGCAAAGGGCTAGCTGTCCGCGGGTGAGGCGGTCGATTGATCCCGACGCGGTGGCGGTGTCCAAGTGGGAGCCCCTCCCTCGGGTTGACGTGTTGTTATCTGAGCGGGCCCTCAGTTGGGCCAGGCTCAGCCCCACCGAGTATGCGGGTAAGTTGGGAGCTCTCAGGCGACCAGTTTAGACTTGTGCTATTTTTTCATTTTTCTTGGCATCACTGACTCCTCGTATTTTTGTCTTATGCAAAACCCATGGATATGAGCAAGTTCCGCACGGCAGTGGTCGACGCGAAGAGAGGGAAGAAGTCCAAAGGCGCCGGTCCCTTTTGCACATCGTCCGTTCCAGCTCCGAAGTTGGCCCTTTCACCCAGGTGCCCCAGTGAGCCCCGGGCTCCCGAGTCTAGTCGTGCGCCGGTTCGAAAGCGTGCCCGGGCGCAAGAGCCTCAGGCCCCCGAGGAGGGAGACGAGAAGGGTTCTCCCGCGCCGTCCCTCAAGAGGTCTCATAGGAGGGCGCCCCGCTCCCCGGCTTCCCCGATCCTTGTGGACGATAGGGAGATTCGCTTCGAGGTGCCCTCGGGCTTTCTGTCGCCGATAGCTTGCTCTCAGATATGGAGAGGTCGGCAGGAGGCAGGGTCCCTCGAGGAACTCTCCGGACTCAAATGGCGGCGATAGCTCAAGAGGCCGTGCAGGTTAGTGTTCGCACCTCACCTGGTTTTTCATTCAGCACTTTTGTCTGCGTGGTCGGGTGCTTTCCTCCCCTTTTTGACCCTCTTTCTTTCTACAGGTCCTCCAGCACGTTGCCATCGTCGTCCACATGGAGGACGAAGAGATTGTTCCGGCAATGCGGGCCGCGGGCGAGTTCTCCTTGCAGGAGGAGAGCTTAAAGCAGGAGCTGGGGGCGACGATGGAGAGGGCGCCTGCCCTTGAGGACCGGGTGGTAGCCGGGAACAGGGAGGTCGCTCGGTACCGAGAGATCGCCCGAGCTGTCGAGTCCCAGTTGGAGGACTCTCGGGTGCTCGTTTCCACCATGAAGAAGACGGTGAGCACTCTCCGGAAGGAGAACAAGGCGGCGAAGGACCGGGCGTGGAAGGCGGTGGAGAGCTACAAAAAGCCGGATCAGTTCTATGCCGACCTTGCCATCGCCGGGGGTGTCATTTAGCACGACGCCCTCGACTCTGTGAAGGCTCAGATGCCGGAGTTCCTTGACGCCGAGCTCCAGGCCTTGTACCCTCTCGCCGACGACGAGCAGGGGATCGCCCGCGGACATGATGCGGGGAAAGCGGCCCCCGGTGGGAGTGCGAAGGGTAAGTCGGTCGCCCCAGCTGCCGGTGCCGAAGTTCCCGCCGGAGGCGTCGACCCTGAAGATGCCGCCCCGGTGGTCGCAAGGGAGGCGCCGCCCGCCGAGGTTGTGCCCGCCCCTGAGGCCTGAAGCCCCACTTCTCCTTATTTCTCTCTTTTGCTCTGAAATTTTGTAAGCCTCCGGGCAGTTTTGTTAGGCTGGGGAGCCAATAATACCTTTGTAGAGACTTTGATTTATGTGAATAAAAAAATCTTTTTGCTGCTTCTTTGCGTGCATATTTTCTTTTTGTTTGTGGAAAACATTTGTAATTGCACGGTCCAGCTTTCACGTTAGGTCGGTTCTTCGTTTGGCGATCGCACGTTGAGTTGAATTCGACTATTTGCCAAGTGTGCAAAGACTGGTGAAGGGTCGGTATCTCCATGGCCCTGAAGTCGAGGTTGGGATCGCTTAGACGTGGATAGCCTCATGGCAAGGGCTTGGACCGTGGCGTCGGCGGTTAGTAACACCATCTACGGATGACCGAGCATGGTAGATGCTCGGTTGCCTCTTGGCAAGGGCTTAGGTATCTGGCTTCGTGGGGTAGTGAACGACATCCATCATAACTGAGCATGGTAGCTGCTCGGTTGGCTCTTGGTAAGGGCTTCGATCCTTAGCGCTAGAAGGGCCGTAAGAGGTGGCTAAGGATGGACCGAGCAGTGAAGCTACTCAGTGGCCTCTTGGCGAGGGCTTCGATCCCTGGCGTTGTAGGATAGGGAGCTACCAGCCAGGGATAACCGAGCAAGGGCGGGCCCGGTTGCCTCTTGATGAGGGCTTTTGATCCTTAGCGCGGAAGGGGCCGTAAGGGGCCTGCTAAGGACTGGCCGAGCAGGGTTACTGCCCGGTGCCTCTTGGCGAGGGCTTTGATCCTTAAGGACGGGCCGAGTAGGGTTACTGCCCGGTGCCTCTTGGCGAGGGCTTTGATCTCTGGCATTATGGGGTAGGGAGCTACCAGCCAGGGATAACCGAGCAAGGGCGGTCCTGGTTGCCTCTTGATGAGGGCTTTTGATCCTTAGCGCGGGAGGGGCTGTAAAAGGCCTACTAAGGACGGGCCGAGCAGGGTTACTGCCCGGTGCCTCTTGGCGAGGGCTTTGATCCTTGGCGTCGTGGGGTAAGGAACTACCGGCCAGGGATAGCCGAGCAGGGTAGCCGCTCGGTCGCCTCTTGGTGAGGGTTTTGATCCCTGGCGTCATGGGGTAGGGAACTACTAGCCAGGGATAGCCGAGCAGGGTAGCCGCTCGGCCGCCTCTTGGCGAGGGCTTCGATCCTTAGCACTGGAAGGGCCGTAAGAGGCCTGCTAAGGGCGGACCGAGCAGTGAAGCCGCCCAGTCGATTCGTGAGGTTCTGTCCGACCTTCCCGATGCGAGTGTGGGGAAGAGGGACAGTCGTGGGCGACACGTGTATCGAACGCGTGGGGGAGGTGAAGCGCCGGAGCCTCGTCATTTCGATTTCAACGAGAAAGGCTCGATGCCTGCCGCGTGGCGGTACAGTTGTGGGTGAAACGAGCGACTGTTGGACTCGTGGGGTGTCGTGGGCTATAAAGCGGAGGGAGCGTTGATCACTCCTTTCTTCACACCCATAACATAAGAATGGAGGACTTCCCTTTTACGATCCCCGACATCGTAAATTTCTAGGACGTGTACCTCTATGACCAGTACTGCACCGAGGACACGGTGCAGCTAGTGATTGGACGCATTGAGGATCATTTCGGCCGACTGCTTCCCCGGCGCTCCCCTCTGCTCCAACTGTTGATGTACTCCATCTGGAGGGCGTCGTCGGGACTTTACAACCCCTTGTCCGAACAGCTGAGGGACGAGACAGTTGGTAAGCTAAGGACTTTGCGGCGCTTCGGCCTGATCTCCGCGGGTCGGCGGGATCGCTCGGTGGCACTCATCCTTGAGTGCTATCAATTGAGGCACCACGCCGACATTCATGGGCGGCATCAGAGGCAAAGGGCTGAAGAGGCGAGGGCTCGGCTGGAGGAAATATGCTCGGAGTACCACGAGTAGTGTTTTCTGCACCCCCTTCCCCCGCTATTGTAATTATTTTTCGATGTACGGCTGAGGAGCCTTTAATACCCTTTGAATAAATAAAAATCTTCTTTTTGCAATGTCTTATTGTTTCATCCTTTCTTATTATATAAACAGGAAGATCTTGAGAAAAATCTACACTGCCTTAGTAAAAGAAGTACAAGCTAGTAGATGTTCTTTTCATTGGCACGGTTTGAACTCCTCGGATGTCTGTTGGCCTCCGCGTACTGCGTGGGGTGCTGAGCCTCATAGGTATCCGACGTACCCCCCGCCGACATGACCATGATTTGGCCGATTGTTAACTTGCCGGGAGGGGGACGCTGCTCTTGCTCATGGTCAGCTTGCCGCTTGTCCCGTAAGTATGCTGCCAGGTGTCTCGAATGGATGAACTCCTCGATGTAGTCTCGGAGCTGCTTACAGCTTTCTGTGGAGTGGCCTTGCGACCTGTGGAAACCGCAGTAAGGACCCCGGGTGCGCTTTGCCGCCATGCGCGAGATCGGGGGGAGCTTGAAGAAACCCTCGCCCTTAGCCTCCTCTAGCAGTACCGTCTGGGAGACATTGAGCGGGGTGTACTCCTGAAACTTTGGGGAGTAGGGCTTTGATCGCTCAAGTCTCCTTCTTTCTTCCCTCGCCCTTTTCTTTGAGTCAATTTGCTCAGCTCCGGGGAGATTCTCGTTCACCTCGGACTTGAGCTGGATCTCGCACTCGGCCCAGGCCTTTACCTCGGCCATGGTCTTAGGTTGCGCTAATGCAAAGGAGCGTAACCACTCCTTGTGCCTAAGACCAGACCTAAGTGCTGTAATGACCGTCTCGTCCCGATGTTCTGGGACTTCAAGAAGGGCGTTGTAGAAGCGGGTGACGTACCCTTTGAATGTCTCCTTGTCGCCGCTCTTGATTGTGAAAAGGTGGTCGACGGTCCGTTTCTGCCGTCTGTTCCCGACGAAGTGGCCGAGGAATTGGGTGGCCAGCTCGTCGAAGGTTGAGATCGAGCGTGGCGCAAGTCCTCGGAACCAGTCCCGTCCGGAGCGGATGAGAGTGGCCGGGAAAGCTCGGCATTGGGCGGCGTCAGAGTTGTCTTGGAAGCTCATTCCTGTGGTGAATGCGTCCAGATGGTCCTTCGGGTCGGACTTACCATCGAAGAGAGAGAGAGACCTTTGGGGGCTTGTTTCGGGAGGAAACATGGACGGCGAGTAGCTCCTCGGTGAAGGTTTTTGTGAGTGAGTCGGAGGCGTACTTAGCCCCGTCGTTCGAATGACGACCTTCCCGATGCATACCTTCGATCTTCTTTTCGAGGGCGTCGAGTCGGCCATGGTATCCCGACGATTCGGCACATTCTGATCTTTGGCCTCTGCTGTTAGAGACCTGTGTCTGTCCGCGGCCCCGGTTCCTCTCGATGAGGTTCCTTAGGTCCCCTGGCAAGGTAGTCATCGATGTGCCGCGACGAGTCCCATCCGCGCGACCCCGCCGAGGGAGGGGGTGTCGGTCATGCCTGGGCGCAGGCGAGTTGACAGACATCTCCTCGGGAGGGACGGGGGCGCGAAGGGGCTCGGGGCGAGGCGCTCTGGCGATGGACCTCGGTATGGAGCTGTGGGGCGCCCAGCGGGTCATAGAATATGTTGGCCCGGGGGATCTGCAGCCGTGGGAGGCAGTGAGGCGGTGTTCGGCCGTGCCGACGCGAGCAGAGTCTTCTCTCCCTCGGTATGGGTCCCGGTCCCAAGGTGGGGGAGCGGCGACTTGGGGAGCCTGCCCCGCCGTTTAGACACGGACGAGCGCATCCACGACGGACGCGAGTCGGTCTATCCGGGCGGCTAGGGCGTTGATGGCGTTCGGGGGAGGAGATTCGTCTGCGCCTCCGTTGTGGGGGAGGCGGCGGCTAATGCTTGGATCGTTGTGGTGATCGCTCGCCATTGAGTCGAGGTCGGAAGGTGAACTTCGTGCAGTGGAATAAAGAGTTTCCCACAGACGGCGCCAGATGACGTGCGTCGTATCACGTTTGTTGGGGTCAAAATTTGCACCCCAGTTGACCAAGTCAAAGTCAAGGTCAACCCCAAGTAAGCGGGACCAAGCCCAAGCAAGTGGGCCCATTCCCAAGTCGAGTTCGAACATGAAGCGGCCGGCCCCCCCTCCATGCCAAAATAAAAATCATGTAATAAATAATTTTGATATAATTTTTTATGTGTGAATGTAAGCAAAATGAGCATAAAGCCAAATTTTTGTAAAGCACATGGCTTATGTGAAAAAAAATGAGCACATGAGGCATGGAATAGGCAAAATGTCATTTTGTAAAGCCCTATGGGCTATATATAAATGTGTAAGCATATATAAGGCAACATGATGATGAATAAAAGAGACACTTTTCATTCTCCCCAAAAACTAGAGTTCATGTGCCTCCTTCTTCTTCCAAAAGGTTCTAAAACCTTCTTTCCTTCTTTTGAATTAAATCAAGAGTTTTACTCTTCCTTTTCGAAAACTAAATAGTTTTTCACCACAAAACCCACAAAGGGGAATCCAGATCTTTCATTAGATCTCAAAAATGGGAGATTTTTAAATCTCATACCTCTTGTTCTTCAAGATCCGGCCAACAGAGGAGGAAGAAGGAGACTCATCTCCGAAAATCCCACTTTGGAGGAGATCCAGGGCTCAAGGGAGAAGCCACTTCATCAGCACCAAAAATATCTTAGGAGTTTAACTCCTCACATATATATATATATATATACATACAAAATAATAAGTATTTCTTTTTGGGAGCACAATTCCCAGTGTAGGGACCAAGTCCCTTTTTGCCGCCCAGCGCCCGAGCGCCCACGTGCCGGGCACGTAGGGTGCTAGCGCCAGCGCCCGAGCGCCCACGTGCCGGGCACGTAGGGTGCTAGCGCCAGCGCCTGCGCCCGAGCGCCCACGTGTCGGGCACGTGGGGCGCCAGCGCTCGCGTGCCGCTCACGTGAGGCGCTGGCGCCTTCTCCCACGCATCCTATGGATGCCCTTCCCTATATATATATATATGCACTGTTCCCCCAATCAGAGCAAGGCTCTGTTTGAATTTTGAAAATTCAAAATTTTGAAGCAACGCTTCAGATCCCGTGCGCTGCGCGCAATTTGCCACGTGTCAGAAGTTGACTCGGCAGCACAACGCCCAAGGCAGTGCGTCCAATCAGAGCAAGGCTCTTTAAAAAGCAAAAGCAACGCTCAACTGCGCAAGCGCACCTCTGCGCGCCACGTGTCTGCGCAGTTGCGCAAGCACAACTGCGCAAGCACAACTGCGCAAGCGCACCGCTGCGCGACACGTGTCTGCGCAGTTGCGCACACACTGTTGCGCAAGTGCACCTCAGCGCGCCACGTGTCTGCGCAGTTGCGCAGGCACAACTGCGCAAGCGCACCGCTGCGCGATACGTGTCTGCGCAGTTGCGCACACACTGTTGCGCAAGTGCACTGCAGCGTGACACGTGTCTGCGCAGTTGCGCAAGCACAACTGCGCAAGCGCACCTCTGCGCGACACGTGTCTGCGCAGTTGCGCAAGCACTGTTGCGCAAGTGCACCGTTGGGCGACATGTGTCTGCGCAGTTGCGCAAGCTCAGCTGCGCAAGCGCTTCACTGCGCGACACGTGTCTGCGCAGTTGCGCAAGCACAGCTGTGCAAGCGCCTTACTGCGCGACACGTGTCACGCGCTGGTGAGTTGCGCAACAACAGAATGAAGATTTAAGGAAATCTTTTCTGTTCTTGTTAAAACAAGAAGATTTCTTCTGTAAAACAGGGGCCTTTGGATCAAAGATCCAACGGTGGGGAAAATTCCCCAAATCACTCAGGAAAAGATTTATTGAACAAATTTAACTAATTTTTTAGCACTATAAAAAGGACCCCAAACCTCCTTTCAAATCATCTGGTTTTAAAAAAAAAAAAGGAAGAAAGAAGAGAACTCTTGAGAATTTCTGGAGAACACAAAAAAAAGAAGGTAAAAACCTTTGAGATAAGAGAAGATTCTCTCAAAGAATAGATCATTGATCTAGAAAACAAGATCAGTGATCTTCAATAAATAGATAAATAAATAAATAAATAAAAATAATAAAAATAGTGCCTTGCACTTGCTATGAACCTTTGGTTCTCTGAAACAGAAAGAAAGAAAAGATTTCTTTCTTTTCTTTGATCTAAATTTAGATCAAGAAATTAAAAAGTGCTCTGCACTTCTTTTCTTGAATCTAAAAGATTCTTGGTACTCGGCACAAATGCAATGCATTTACTAAAGGGCCAGGCCCAAATCAAAAAGACCTAGCAGGCCAAAACAAATTGCAAAGCAATAAAAGGGCTGGGCCCAAATCAAATTGATGCTCTGCATCGTTTATAAAGAACAGAGTCCAAATAAAATTGATGCTCTGCATCCTTTCTGGGCAAAGCCCAAATAAAAGTAAAAAGAAATGCAAAAGCAATGTCGGACATTTTCAACGGGACTTAGCCCATTCGTGGCCATAAGTCCTTAAATTAAATTAACTGAGCAAAACGACTCTCCTAAACCAATCCACATCCGGTTCAAGGGTACATCTCCGAACTCCTTTGACATCCATCGTTGTAATTCCTCAACGACGTCAAAGAGGTGACGAGTCCCAACGACCACACACCCATATGGACTGCGGGGTCCTTAAACTCGTGGACCGAAACGTCCTTAAACTAATATCGGACCGAAACGTCCTTAAACTAAATGATGGACCGAAACGTCCCTAAACTAATGTCGGACCGAGACGTCCCTAAACTAATATCGGACCACCACGTCCCTAAACTGGAACATGGACCGCAACGTCCTTAAACTACCTATAGACCACCACGTCCCTAAACTGGAACAATAGAGCCCAAATGCTCTTTTGTCGGATCTAAACGGTCCCGTTTAAGTTGATCTTACCCCAAATATGGCTAATGTATCCTTAGACATTTAAATGAATGATAAAACTCCAAATCAATTTTGGTTCAAAGGTACATCTCTGAACTCCTCTGACATCCATCGTTGTAATCCTTCAACGACGTCAGGGAGGTGATGAGTCCCGACGGCCATATATTAAATGGCTCATTACGTCAAGTTGATCTTAGTCCAAAACAAGACTAACGTATCCTTGACAAACGTTTAAGTTGATCTTAGCCGCAACGCGACTAATGTATCCTTAAACTAAAAACACCGAACCCAAATCTAAGTAAATACGGATTTGGACTAATCCACGTCCTACGGGCGACGGCATTACTCAGTCTCCGTATACAATCCACGGGCAACCACAAACAAAAAAAACATACACGACACGAAGTGAAATTCTGGAGAAGGAGAAAGTTGTTACCGCGATGCGGTAGCGTAATTAACTGCAGGGGCTTGCGCCTGCAGGGAAGAGCTTCCCCACAATCAAAAACCCCTCACCCTGAGGGGGAATCTGACGAAGTCTGCTACATCGGCTGCATCCGTCTAAACCTCCAATACACGGTACCAGAAATCAACTTGGCATCTTCGGAGAGGTAGACGGATAAAAACAAATAGCATCTGCCCCGAATCTCAGGCAAGACGCAAGTCTGCGCCGCCATTCGGAGGGGAACAGATTCTGGCACGCCCGGTGGGACCTTTTCCTCTTTCCACTCCACACTTCGTGCGTCGTCTTCGCGAACCAATCGCGGTTTGTTAACGGTTGCCTTTGGATTTCCAAGTTACTAAGATTTGGTCTTTTGTCTGGCGCAGAACTAAAGATTCAATGGCCTTCAACTGCACCAACTGCTCGAAGTGCCACTGCAACGGACGCTCCACCTCCCCTGGAGGTGTAGCATATGGGCCCCAAGCGGCTTCCTTCCTCACTCTGCCAGTAGACCAGGTGACCCAAGCCACCACTGGCTTATTCTTCGGGACCATGATCCCACCTATAAGCTGCTCTATGACAATACTTGCACCGGAGGTGAACAAGAAGTCGGTCTTCGACCGGCTCACTGCCACGACGGCCCCTGTCAACGGGTCGCCCATTGCCGAACCAACAGCCTCTGTTTTCACCAGGCTAAATCAGAACTCTAAAATGGCTATCCCAAAGAGGGCAACGGCCGCTGTTCCGGAAGTCGTTAAGGCGGCTTCTCCTGCCAAAGAGTCAATCTTTTCAAGACTGATGATTCTTGCTCCTGCCCCTACACGAAGATCTGTCTTTGACAGATTGGATATTACCCCACAGGGAACGACCTCAGTTTTTAAGAGGTTAACACCGGCAGTGCCTCATTCAGGCAGGGGGCAAAAAGAAGCCATCTCTATCTTTGAGCCAGTCCCAACGGCCCGTCGTGCTCGACGTCGCCATTGGCAACGAGTGAGGAAGGCAGGGGGCAACTCCCCCTCAGGGATAACTCCACCGGCTCCAGTGGTGGAAGTCGACGCTACTGTTCCAACTGGGAACAGCTTTGAATTGCTGAGGAAAGTGAGAAAGAACTCTCCAATCGCTACATTGAAGAGATCTCCTCCACCTGCGAAGAGAGTTCCAGAAACGAAGCGAGAACATCCCCCTCAACGGCTGTCTTCAAGGATTTATAAAGTTTGGCGAAGGGTTCAAGACTCTGTGATTGACCCAGGTCACTCTCGTCGCCAGAAAAAGGCGAAGGTGGAAAAAGACAAGGATTATCCCATTAGACAGCAGGGGACAGCAGCTGCTAGGGTGCCCCCTTCAATGGTTCCTTCAACTTCAATGGCTCACAAAAGAAGGAGGCCAGAGAAAACCCCCGCGTCAGCGGCAAAAGTTAAAAATGGTGAACCTAAACGCCCCAAGTCAGGGGGCATAACAGTTCATACGGTTTACATGGCGTTGGGAAAAGAAGACAGCCGTACATCCACGGGTCATAGACCGCTTACACGGTCAATGACCAAGACTCAAGAGCAGCAACAGAAGCTCCAGGAAATGATGAACGCTATGGCCGCACTTACAGGGCCAAATGAAAGCCCTGGAACCTCTTCAGAAGAACGTCAAGAACAAGAAACAGACGCCGAATTCCTTCGGCGCGTACTAGAGAAGAAAGACAAAGAAGCTGCGGAGCAGGCAGCCAACATAAAGAAAATGGCCCTCCTGTTCCAGGATATGGTGGGTATGATGATTCAACAAGATCCGCCTGCTGAAGATCCCCCGATCATTCTTGAAGACGATAGGGGAGAGACGTCGAATCCTCTACCGGCTCTATCCACAGCTAAAGAGGATACCATCTCAAAAGCTGATTTGGATGAATACATCGCCCAGCAAATACGGGTGCATCAGGCGACTGAAGCAGCCGGTCAAGTCGTAAAAACGGGGCGGCCATATCCGGGTTGGTACGATCAGATTAAGTACCCGCCAGGTTATACAATTCCTAAGTTCCATGTCTACAAGGGGACGGGCAATCCTCATCAGCATGTTGCCCAGTTCAGGGCGCTCTGCGACAACACCGGCGGTGACGACAAGTTGTTGCTTCGCCAGTTTGTTGGAAGCTTATCAGATACGGCGTTCGAGTGGTATTCTGAACTCCCAAATGACTCTATTAAAACCTTCGCGGAGATGGAGCTGCTGTTCACTCAGCGTTTTGCAAGTGCCAGTGAGCGTACCCCGATGACGGCACTGATTAACGCCAGGGTAAAACCCGGCGAGACGTGGGTTCAGTATGCTATACGATGGCGGAATTTATGGTCAAAGTGTGAGCAACGCATTGAAGAAGCTCCCGCAGTTGGTATGTTTGTAGGAACCCTCGATCCACAAGCAACCATCTCGCAGTTTATGATGTTTTTCAAGCCGACTACCTTCCAGGCCTTGATCGACAAACTAGCACAGATGGATCAGATGGGCCATAAACCTCCTCTTCCAAGGCCGGACTCCCGAAATGACAAAGGGAAGGGAAAAGCGATCGTCGTCGCTAATGCTCAACAACAACCAAGCGACCCGAAGCCAGTGGCTCGTCAAAATAATATGCGCCCGTACGTACCCCTTGAGGATAGGATGGGACGTCCTTATTCCTTTCCCCGCGATAAAACGAAGAGGTTATTCGAGCTGGCGTTGCGCAACAGACTCATAAATCTGCCGGATCCAAAACGTCCGTTGCAACCAAGCGACGTCAACGAGCCCAACTACTGTCCTTATCATCGAGTGCTGGGCCATCCGATCGAAAATTGCTACGTTTTCAAGAATTGGCTTGAGAACCAGTACCGACAGGGCAAGTTCGCGTTATCTGACAAATGGAAGGTGAATCCCCCGCAACCCCACACCTCTAAGGGGACGAATACGCCGGGGGCAACATGCTCCGTCATTGAAGAAGCTCCTTGGGAGGTTGTATTATCAGCCAAGACGAAGAGGATGCTAAACGATCTTCAAACATGTCCAGCGATCAAGTGGAAGAACCCGTTGGAACCGCAGGTCATTGAAGGGATGTTGAAGCTGCGTACAACTCCAAAGACTGATGGTGGTGGCTCAAACACTCACAACCAGCCGTCAAAATCTTCGAAAAAGAAGAAGAAGAAATCTAAGAAACCCGTGAAGCCTGGCGACAAGCGCACGGACTTACAAAAGCAAATTGACGCGCTAGATGAATACAACCAAAAGGCGCGGACTCCCATCACGCTCCAAGAGTTCCTCAATCACGTCTTTCAAGAGGAAGATGAGGGAGAAAGTTCATCGGATGAATCCGAGGAAAATGTAGCGAGCTGTCATATGATCTCCCATTCGATCACGAACGATGAAGAGACTTCTGGCACTAAAACGCTGGGGGCAGATACTGAATCAAAAATTCCGAAGCTATCAGATGAAATGATTGATGCGTTCCTTAACGAAGCTCGACTGAAAAGTAAAGCTGATCGAGAACGCGAGATGGCTATATTTGAAAGGGCCAAGCGCCAGCGACTTGATGAAAAAGCTGAGACGATCCCGCTGGAGCAAAACACCTTCGCTACCGACAAAAGCCAATTCAAGATAAAGAAAAGGTTTGCTAAGGCCGTGTCAATGGGCATGAAGCTACCATCCTTTGAAGAAAAAATTACTGGTGAAATGGAAACGCACCCCTCCTATTGCTTATATCATCAAAAGATTTCACACCCCACTCAAGAGTGCAAAGCTTTTGATAGATGGTGGCAAGGATACGTTGCTTATCGACAACGCTTTAAGCGAGAAAAGCGCAAAACTCGTCGGGAGCAAAGAAACACGACCGAAGAGCTTAAAAGAACCACCGGCGATTGTCGCATGGTTAACACTGCCGGGTCACAAGTGCCTACCTTCGGGAGCGATTCTGATGAAGAGCTGGAACTCGCCCCTCTCTTTAAAGAGTCAACTTCGGGAAAAGAGGAAAAGCCAAAGGTTTGCGAAAATATCCAGCTACGCAATCGGACGTTACCTGAAAAGAATCTCGGACCCTTAAACAAGAAAGATAAAGGGAAAGAAAAGGTTTCTGAGGATATTACTCTAGATGACCAAGTTGCGGAAGAGCTAACCGCCAAGAATCCGCCGAAAAGAAATAAGGTGGATTACAATGTCTTGGCGCATCTGAGAAAGCTGCCCTCACAACTCAGCATTCTTGATGCCCTGTTACTATCAAAAGAGGCGAGGGATTCTTTGATTAAAGCGCTACAAGATCCGGACCAGTTCCAAGCCTTCCTGGCCGAAGAAAAGATGAAGGATGAGTTAGAAGGGGTGCACACGGCCGACGTTGCTTTTGGCGATGAAGACCTTCTCCTTGGGACGCGCGAATACAATCGTCCTCTCTATGTCTCAGGATACTGCCATGATATAAAGATAGGCAAAATCCTGATCGATAATGGATCGTCTGTTAATCTCCTCAACGTGCGAGTGTTGAAGGAAATCTGCATGAGCGTCCAGCACCTTGCGCGGGACAAGATCACCATCTCCGGGTTCGACTCCCAATCATCAAAGACTCTTGGATCTGTGATATTGACGTTACGCTTCGGGTTGCTCGTCACAGATATTAAATTCTATGTCATAGACGCCAAGACATGTTACAATGCTCTGCTCGGACGACCATGGTTACACGAGTATAATATTATCCCTTCTACACAGCATCGGTGTATGAAATATTGTAAGGATGGTCTCGAGTACACTGTGGCAGGAGAATTGAATCCGTTTTCCATGAATGAAGTTCGTAAGTATGAAGATGCCAAATACTTCTTGCCGAGTTTCGAAGACACGGAAAGATGTCACAAGCCTGAGAACAAAACTAACGCCACCATCCCTGTCTTCGGCAGCGATACCGAGGAGGAAGATGATATAACTTATTCGGGTCCGCCCCAATACACCAAGCTGGGACCATCCGTTCCTTCATTGATATTCGGTAGCGATTCAGAGGATGAAGTTCATGCTGTATTCCCTGCTCGGCTTTCAATACGGGCTTCTGCTGAAGAAGAGCGAAGTCTGCAGATAACCATGGTGCCGCTTGAACATTACAAAGAACTGGATGCACTCGACACCAACAGTGTGGAAGAATTGCAGACATTTTATATCCCTCCCGGACGAAAAGGCGAGAAGGCAATCCTATTCTACCGTTCTGAAGAAAACAAGGTGGAAAAAGAAGGTTGTCGAGCGGATCCCACGCTCGACAGGCTTCAGCCTATCCGTCTTCCCAGATACTATACCGAAGGTTTGAAGAAACTGCTGAAACGCCAGGGGATATCCTTCACACAGACCGTTAGAAAGGCCAAATTCTATGACAAGGTTTGGAATGTTCCCGGGACTCAACGCAAACTGCTTAACGGGAGAATGGAAACAAAAGGGCTTGGGTACATCCGGTCAAAGAAACGAGAGCTAGTAAACAGCTGTTACGTAATGTATGACTTCGATGAAGAAGCGGACGCTCAATGGGAGGACGCTAATCCTAAGCCAATAAAAGTTCCCGATGAAAAATTGCCCGGTCCATCATTTGAAGAACAAATGGACAGGCTTATAAGGGAAGCTGATCAAAAAGTCCGAGATGATCACAACCGCGAGACGGCCATCTATGAGAAAGCCAAGACGCAACGCCTTCTCCAACAGGCCGTGAAGGATGAAAATGCCGCTCCTTGTCAACCTGCTACAAAAAAGGTTCGACGCGAAAGCAAAAACAAGTCGAAAGGCCAAAGAAGCACTCAACAGCAACAAAGCAGGGCTAAGAAGCCACGCAAATGGGAATCGAGCGTTATTGATCTATCCCTCATGAAGAAAATGGGTCGAGCATACTCGTTTCCTCGGGAAAAGACGAAGAAGATACTCGATCTTGCCCTAAAGCATCAAATGCTTACATTGCCGGAGGCTAAACACCCCGAACAAGAGGGCGAAGCCTCACACCCGGACTATTGCCCTTACCATCGAGTGATAGGTCATTCTCTTGAAGATTGCTTCACCTTCAAGAATTGGGTCGAAGATCAGTACCAGCTTGGTAAATTCGTTCTGTCCGACAACTGGAGGATAGCACCACCACAAAAGCACGAACCCAAGGCCACGAAAGAAAAACCAGTTCCACATTGGGATTGGAAGCGAATTCGTACCTGTCACATGATAACAATATTAAAAGAAGAGCCCGAGGACATAAATGAGCTCCCTTGGTGCTTCGAAAACAGCAGCGACGAGATAATCTCAGAATTCCCACCAGCACCAAAAGAGCTGGAAGATGGAATCCATACCACTGCAGATAACCTCAAGAAGATTGAATTGGGGACGGCAAACGATCCACGACCGACACACATCAGCGAGCTGCTATCTGAAGAAAGGGTGGCTGCGTTAAAGGATGTGCTTCTACAACATAAAGATTGCTTCGCATGGAACTATTCCGAAATGCCGGGACTAGATCCAGAAATTGCTGTGCACAGATTGGCGATATCTCCGAACGTCAAACCAGTCAAACAGGCGCCGAGAAGAATGCGGCTCGAGCTTGAGATGAGTATCAATGCCGAGGTTAAGAAGCTGATCGACTCTGGTTTCATCTAGGAAGTTCAATACCCTGAATGGATCTCCAACATCGTCCCGGTGATGAAGAAAAATGGGACAGTGCGTATATGCGTAGACTTCCGGGATCTTAATAAAGCTTGCCCGAAGGATGATTTCCCAGTGCCAGTCACCGAACTGATGATAGACAATACATCTACTCATGAGGTTTTCTCCTTCATGGACGGCTCATCGGGGTGTAACCAGATAAAGATGCATCCCGAAGACCAGAAGCACACAGCCTTCAGGACCCCTCTAGGTATATTCTGTTATAAGGTGATGCCCTTCGGTTTAAAGAACGCCGGTGCCACCTACCAAAGGGCCATGACGAAGATCTTCGACGACCTTATACCCGAAATCGTCGAATGCTATATCGATGATCTCGTGGTTAAAAGAAAATCATACGAGGAACATCTCGAGCATCTGAAGACCGTATTTCAACGCCTTCGACAATACAACTTGAAAATGAACCCGCTCAAGTGTGCATTTGGAGTTTCTTCAGGCAAATTCGTGGGATTCATTGTTCGACACCGAGGTATTGAAATAGATCCGTCAAAGATTAAAGCGATCATGGAAATGCCTCCGCCGAGAACTCTCAAACAGCTGCGGTCTCTCCAAGGGAAGCTCGCGTACATACGGAGATTTATAGCCAACCTTTCAGGAAAGTGCCGTTCTTACAGTCACCTAATGAAGAAGGGAACCCCATTTGTCTGGGATCAAAAATGCCAAAGCGCGCTAGACGAGATCAAGCAATACCTGCAGAACCCGCCGGTGTTGGCTGCTCCGGTTAAGGGAAAGCCTCTCATTCTTTATACAACCGCCCTCGAAGGTTCTTTAGGCGCATTATGGACACAAGAGAACGATCAAGGGAAAGAAAGAGCACTCTACTACTTAAGTCGAGTTCTACTGGGGGCAGAAAGCAACTACTCCCCCATTGAAAAACATTGCCTGGCGTTGATCTTTGCGATAACAAAGCTTAGGCACTATGCGTTGGCGCATGAGGTCCGTCTCATTTCAAAGGTGGACCCCCTTAAATTCTTGATGTCAAAGGCCATATTGACGGGACAACTCGCTAAATGGGCCCTACTCTTGATGGAGTTTTCGATAACGTATCAACCTCTCAAGGCAGTGAAAGGCCAGGCCATCGCCGACTTCCTCGCTGAGCATCCCATACCGGCCGATTCTCCTCTGAATTGCGAGCTTCCAGACGAACATGCGTTTGATGCGATCGACGGTGGTGATACCCAATGGGAACTTTATTTCGATGGAGCATCTTCCATGAAAAAGCGCAAAAAAAATACCCCTATAATCAAATCGGGGGTGGGACTCATCTTTATAACTCCACAAGGAGGGATAATGCGCTATGCGTTCTCCCTGACGGAGCCGAGGACAAACAACGAAGCCGAATACGAAGCTCTGATAGCAGGCCTCGAGATCGCCATTGACATGGGAATTGAAGACCTCCTCATATACGGGGATTCTCAACTGGTCGTTAGTCAAGTAAACGGCGACTACCAAACGTGCAAGCCAGAATTGGTAGAGTACGGCGAAAAGGTGCAACAACTGTTGACCCAAATTCCCTCTTATACTTTGGAGAACATACCGTGCGCGGAAAACAGCAAAGCGGACGCATTGGCCAAACTTGCTAAAGAACTGGCTGACGAGAACCTCGATGACGTTAGAATCGTGGTACAAAGCCGTCGGGTGCTTGCCCCAGCAGAAATATCTCCGGAATCATCCGAAGAAAAAGGAGCGAGCGAGCAGACAACCCTGCAAGTAAAAGATTGGGAAAATACCGAGGATTGGAGAGAAGTCTTCATAGATTACTTCAAGTCCCACCAATTGCCCAAAGAAGCGTCCACGAAACATCAGCTCATAAAACGAGCTCTGTCTTTCGCCTTCGTCAATGATACTCTGTACAAAAGGTCATTTGATTCTCTGTGGCTGAGATGCTTAGGACCTGACGAAGCGAAAAGAGTCGTCCAAGAAGTTCACGACGGACTCTGTGGTTCTCATCAAGCAGGCCCTAAGATGAAGTTGAAGGTCAAACGGATGGGCTACTATTGGCCCACAATGATTCAGGACTGCCTCGAATATGCGAAGCAATGCCACTCATGCCAAATTCATGGGGACTTCATCCACCAGCATCCAAATCCACTACATCCAACGGTGGCTAGCTTGCCATTCGAAATGTGGGGAACTGACATAGTCGGCCCCATCGAACCAGCATCGTCCAAGGGATATCGTTTCATCTTGGCGACGACTGATTACTTCTCCAAATGGGCAGAGGCGGTACCGTTGAGGGAAGTGACGACGGAGAACATCCTCCATTTCTTCAAAACGCATGTCATATACCGGTTTGGAACCCCGAGAAGGATCATCTCTGATAATGGGCCAGCCTACCGAAGTCATAAAATTAGCCGCTTCGCACAGCAGCACAATATAGACTGGAGATATTCCTCAGTTTATAATCCGCGAGCTAACGGTCTAGCTGAGGCCTTCAACAAGACCTTGACGAAGATCATGAAGAAAACAGTGTCATGAAATAAGAGAGATTGGCATGAAAGATTGCAAGAGGCTCTTTGGGCGTATCGAACTACATTTAAAACGGCCACAAACACAACGCCGTACGCGTTGGTATTTGGGACGGAAGCAGTACTCCCTCTCGAGATAGAATTACCCTCTCTACGAGTGGCAGTCCACTACGAGCTGACAGACGAAGAAAATGCTCACCTTCGGTTTGAAGAGCTTGACGCCCTTGATGAAATCCGGCTTCTAGCACAACAAAATCTGGAAGCTTATAAAGCAAAGATGACGCGCTCATACGAAAGATTGACCCGACCGAGGACATTTCGTCAAGGCGAACTCGTGCTAGTGGTCAAAAGGCCTATGATCCCCAATCGCGCCAAGCGGGGAAAATTCGAGCCAAACTATGAAGGCCCGTACGTCATAGATAAAGTTTACCAGGGTGGGGCCTATCTACTCATAGACATGCACGGTGAAAGGCCTTTCAGGCCGATAAACGGTCGCTTCCTAAAGAAATATTACGCTTAATGAGCTACAGCCTAGGTCAATGATGGATGACGACGACTAAGTCCGCTCGCTATCTTCCTAAACTCAAGCTTCATAAAGAATAGCCAACCTTCTCAACAATGGACCGAAATGTCCTTAAACTAATAGCAGACCGAAACGTCTTTAAACTAATACCGCAGCATCCTTAGGCTGACGAGATATAAAAAAAACATATAAAAATAAAATAAAATAAACGGTATGTCCATAAGCAAAAAGGGCACGGATGAAAACCCGAAAGGGCTCCGTGAGTAAAAACAGCAGGGCTGCCGGCGAGTGTTCGTGAAAACCCGAAAGGGCGCGACCTCGTAAAAAAAAAGAGAGAAAAAGAAAATAAGAAAAAAAAAACGGTATGTCCATAAGTAAAATGGGCACGAATGAAAACCCGAAAGGGCTCCGTGAGTAAAAACAGCAGGACTACCGGCGAATGTTTGTGAAAACCCGAAAGGGCGCAACTTCGTTAAAGAACCCTTATAGAGTCCTCTCAACCTTGTAAGGAGAAACCACCTGCGTGAGATCCTTACGACTCACAAAGGAGCAACACACTTAGGGATCCCCACGATTCCTAAGGAGAAAATACACTTGCGAGATCCTCACGACTCGTAAGGAGAACTCTCTTATGGGACCCTCACGGCTCATAGGATTTGAAAGTCTTAAGTCACAGAGACCTAAACCTGTGCTTAAGCAAACCCTCACAAACTTCCAATATTGCCCTACAAGTGGTTCAATATTGACCCTTGTATACAATCCACGGGCGCGAATAAACATTTCCCTAACTAAGTCCCATCTGAAACTAGGGATATGTTTGCATGGTAAACAACCCTTGTAAATCCTCTCGACTTACAAGGAGAAAACCCTCCTGTAGGATCCTTACGACTTACAGAGGAACAAAACACTTAGGAACCCTCACGATTCCTAAGGAGAAAATACACCTATAAGATCCTCACGACTTGTAGGGAGAAATAGCTTTGTGAGACCCTTACGGCTCATGAAGTCAAAAGCCTTAGTCGACAGGACCTTAACCCTGGTCGCTAAGCCTCCTTTGTTCGACAACGACAGAGGCAAATGATGATTCGCTCCTGGCAATATCCCAGTTGTAGCGGTACTGATGCCGAAATCGGTGTCTAATTTCAGGTTTACGGCGAAAAAGCCAGTAGGCCGCACATGCATGCAAAATAGCCGAAATGATGGGGCAGCTTGCAATAAAAAGCAGCAGGTAAAATGTATGCATGCAAAATAGCCGAAATGATTGGGCAACCCGTAATAAAAAGCGATGGGTAAAAATGAAACAAATAGCCGAAATGATTGGGCACCGCGAAAAATAGCCGAAATGATTGGGCAGTCGCGACCTTCGCGATATAAAAGCTGAAATGATAGAGCATCGCGGAAATAAAATAAAATAAAAAGAAGAAATGATAAAACTTTGGCCCTACAGTTAAGATCACATCGATCCCTGTATACAATCCAAGGGCGTAAACAAAGAAGGAACCATACTTTCCCAACAGGCTTCGCCAGAAGACGGAGCCAAATATCGACGGTTCAGTCCAACTCCGAAGAAACCATTATCTTCAGCAAATTCTTCGACTCACGGATACAAACACTCCTTGACGAGAGCCTTCTGATCCGCGTCGACCCGCAGAGCCACCAGTGCCTCCGTAGGAATCCTCGACTCGTTTCAAACCCCAAGGAAACAAATAATCCTTGGCGCTCGGGAAACAAATAATCCCTAGCAAATTCCTCGACTCACGGATACAAACACTCCTTGACGAGAGCCTTCTGATCCGCGTCGACCCGCAGAGCCACCAGTGCCCCCGTAGGAATCCTCAACTCGTTTCAAACCCCAAGGAAACAAATAATCCTTGGCGCTCGGGAAACAAATAATCCCTAGCAAATTCCTCGACTCACGGATACAAACACTCCTTGACGATAGCCTTCTGATCCGCGTCGACCCGCAGAGCCACCAGTGCCTCCGTAGGAATCCTCGACTCGTTTCAAACCCCAAGGAAACAAATAATCCTTGGCGCTCGGGAAACAAATAATCCCAGCAAATTCCTCAACTCACGGATACAAACACTCCTTGACGAGAGCCTCCTGATCCGCGTCGACCCGTAGAGCCACCAGAGCCTCTATGGGAACCCTCGACTCGTTTCAAACCCCAAGGAAACAAATACTCCTTGGCGCTTGGGAAACAAATAATCCCTAGCAAACTCCTCGACTCACGGATACAAACACTCCGTGACGAGAGCTTCTTAACTCATGTCAACTGTTCCGCTACAACTGCAGACAGATCCCCGATTCGTCTCAATTTGTAAGAAGAAGTCTCAGACAGCAAGGATTGAAAAGCTTGCTTTTTGAGCAATGGGGCCCTGCAAGTCAATCCAAACTGGTCTCTTGCATACTATTCACGGGTCTCACTCTCCGAAGTCGAATTTCGACGAGGAGGGAAATAACCACTTACGAATCCTCTCGACTCGTAAGAGGGAAAATTCTCTTATAAGATCCTTACGACTTATAAGAGAAAACCACACTTAGGAATCCTCACGATTCCTAAGGAGAAAATCCACCTATAAGATCCTCTCGATCCGTAGGGAGAAAAGCCTCTATGAGACCCTCACGGCTCATAGAATTGAAAAGTCCTAGGCGGCAGATCTGAGCCTGTAGTCTAGGCCATCGTTATCTCTGGGAGAAATGAATTTATCTGCCAATAAGGTGCATTAAAGATGTCATGCTGAATAGAAAGAAAAAGCGAAGAAGTGACACAGGGAATTACAAAAATGTGTATCTTTTATTCATAAATATTGATCGGGTACAGGATACATTGTACTAAAGAATAAAAAATATACATATATTTTACAAGTACAAATGATACAAGGGGAAATTACTGGGAAGGAAGCGTCTTGCATAGATTTAGCAATTGCTCGCATACTTCCTTCCACGTCTTCTCTTGATCGGCTACCACCGCCAGCTCTGCCTCCGCTTAGGCTCGTTGCTGCAAGACCGACGTAAGCTGCTCCCTGACGACCTGATAGGCAGCTTCCCGACTTGGGATGTTGCACTCAGCTATGTCAAGCTTCCGCTTCATGTTTAGCCCATGGGAGATGCGCTCCAAGAGACCCTCAAAAATAGTCTTCACTTGGGCAGCATTTGCCTCGACCTCAGCGCGCAGATGGGCCGTTTCGTTAGAAGTCTTTTGGCATTCCCTTAATCTTAAAGCTGCTTCTTGCTCCAAGCGGCGGAAGTGCAAAGTGCTTTGCTCGAGCCAAGTTGTGCGTTGGGTGCTCAGGGCTAAAACTTCGGGAGAAGGGCGCGTCGACTCCAGCCGATATAGGCAGGCCTCGATTCCCCTGCAATGATTAACCCAAGATTCGACGACACCTTCGTTGTGAAAATTTACGAGCGCCGCCAACATCGGGTTAACCTCCACAGCGAAATCTGCGGCAGAAGGGAGAACGTCCATGTTGAGCTCTTCGATGTACCCGCTCAGCATGCCCAAGCTCATCACAGCACCCTTTGAAGATGGACGTTTCAAGAAAGGGCCTGCCGGTGAAAGGACGCGAGACTCGAAAGGGACCGGAGCCGGAACAATAGCTGCAGAACAAAACATGGTCAAAAGGTGGTTCAAGAGATGTTGAAGGGTTACCAAAAAAGGGAATTTTCTATACCAGCTGCAACGGATGGCAAAACCGGAAAGGCCGGTAGGCGGCAGGTCTTGCATCCCCTCCTTCGATTTGTGGCACTGCAATAAGGAAAAGGAAAAGTCAGAAATCATCCCATTGCTAAAGAAGGGGATAAGTAAAGACATTGTAGTGAACGTATACTCACCGGCACCACTAGAGGGAGAAGCGAGTTCGGATGGGAAGGAGAAGTGTGGAAGCAACACTTGATATAAATGATCAAAGAGCACTCCTGAAAAGGCACAATGGTATAACGTTAGTACAAAAGCTACATGTTTAAAAGATTAACGCATGAGTCGTAAGTCCATACCTTCCAACATCCGCGAGGGTACAAGGGAAGGCGGGGAGGTGACCACCGCCAAAGCAGTAGTTGACGATGCTCCTTCGAGCAATGGAGCGTCAGCACTGGCCGCACCTGCAAAGACAGACTTGTTAGAAGAGATCGCGAGATATATAAAAAAAAAAGGGAACGCTGGTGACTAAAAATTTACCCGACGAGCTGCCAGCAGAAACTGAAGCAATCCCTTCATCCATTGACATGAGACCACCGCCCGTAGCCTCATCACCCGACTCGATGGGAACCGTTGTCGTGCTCGCGAGCCCGGGAGACGGCAAGGAACCATACGCGGGGAGGGCTATGATCGGAGTATTACCAGATTCCTGGGAAAGAGCGGTTCGCTCCTCCTCAGGAATCGTGGCCGCCTCACCCGAAACTCCCTCAGTTTCTGCGGTCGCGGTGGTCTCGTCCAGCGGAACCGTGACGTCTCCAGCCTCAAGCGCCTCGACTTCTACTGCCTTCGGCTCGACAATCATCTCATCTGCCGCCACTTCAGATGCGGCATCAATGACCTTCTCGGTGGCGGATCCTTCAACTTCTGTTTCAGGCGCCGTGGCCCCGACGACGGTGCTCACTGTCGGCTCGGGTTCGGCAAGTACCGTTTCCTCCATTCCCCTGGGTTCGACGGTCTCTGCCTCCCCCTCAGTCGGACTTGGCCCTGCAAGATGGAATGCGTATGAGCCGAGGGCTTGATAATTCTTACAACAAGGTTCTGAAAGAAATGTTACCTGAAGAGGACTTGTCGTTTGCACTCCGAGCCGCGCGCGCCACTTGCCTCTGAGCAGTAGACAGGGCGGCAGGGGCCTTTTCGGAAGGAGTGTCAGCATGAGGAATAGTGCTAGGGCCCGCTCCCGTGGCCAAAGCAGCTCTGCTCGTCTCTGCTTCGGAAGGAGTATCGACACAAGGAATAGTGCTAGGGCCCGCTCCCGCGGCCAAAGCAGCTCTGCACGCCCTTGCTTCGCGTCTCAACCGCTTCCGCTCCTCTCGAGCCGTTGAGACGGATGCCACTAAGGCTTCCTTGAGTGAGGCTTCCTCGTCCGTATATAGGGATGCCTCTAGATTCTTCAAGGCATCCCTCGTCTTCTTGTCAAGCCGGCACTCTTGTGGCAACTTCGACGAAGCCGGGACTTCGATAACGGGCTCGGGAAGGATCCCCGCGTCAACTGATATAACCTTTGCAAAGAAACAAAAGAAGGTTAGGTTGACCATCAGAGAAGATGACAAACTTTCCTTATGAAAGGGAAAAGGGTGGGACATACCAATGCCTGCTGGGACACGCTTTTTCTCCTCCTCCTGGAAGGTCTTCAAAGAGGCAGCAATGGCCTCTTCAGTAGAAATACCTGTTGAGAATGAAGCAAATATTAGCTAAAGATAATAATAAAAATGCAGTAAAATGACAAATAAAGCGGCTGATGATTACCTGACTCAGCAAGTCGGCTTAACATTGCTTCGAGCCTTGCCGATCGCTCCGAAGCTGCAATGGCGGCAGCTAAATTGGTGTCCTCAGGGTCCACCACAAAGCCCTCATTGCTGCCATACTCACATATGGCCTCGGCAAGAGGAGCCACAGGCTTTGAGCTGAGGATCGCATCAAGGGAAAGGGCGGACTTCTTCTTTTTCTGCTGTCCACCAGCTTTAGATCCACCCGGAGCGGATTTGCGCTTGGCAGTCACTTTAGGGCGGCGAGTCCCGATCTCTGCCCCTCCGCCAGATCCTGGTGATACCACATTAACCGTCTTCGTGGGAGCACGGGGCGCCGGCGGTGCATCCACCGTAGTGGGCAATGGCAATCCACGCGGGGGATCAACACGCGCGGTCGGTCAGCTCTGGCATCTTTTATCGGGAGGGTGACCTGGATCCTTGGCTGCAAGGGAGCCTTGCGATCACCGCCAGGAGGCGCAGCCCTACGGTCAACCAGCAGACGTTTCTCCATTAAGATGATTGGGCCCATAGCATGCGCATACCAGGCCACATACGGATGGATTATTTTAGGGGCACAGCTAGGCTCACTGATAAAAAAATAGGAGCCTGTATTGAGCCGGGTGAAATGATGATAGCATTCCTTATTCCCCCTTGGTTGGCCGCGGGTGTTTCCAGAAAGGCTTCCATCGGGATCCCTTGATTGTAGCTCGATTGTCGGGCAAATCGATGCGGGTTATACCTCATAAAGAGAGCCGTCTCATTCTGCCTAAATACTAGGTAGCCCGGCCGAATGGAGTAAAGGTGGAGGATTTCCCGAGCCTTCAATACAGAAGCCCCGCCCTTAAAGTCATCACGCAGCGACACCACTGACTTAGTGGTCTCGGAACCTATGGTGATGACCTTATCCACAAAAGAGGTCTTCGCTCCGACTAGATGTGAACGCAGGAGCAGTCCCCTAGACTCCCGCGGAGGTGCAACCACAATTGAAGCCCCGACCAGCCGCATGATTCTTGGGAGTCTGAATTTCTCAAAAAACGGAGGAGTCTTATGGGCACCAAACACCCCTCGCACATGCAGCTCCATCCAAGAAGTGAAGTAGTGCATCGGGAAGTTAGCAGGTTGTACCCCAGGCTCATTAGCGTCCGCCGCTACGCTAAGTCCATTGTAGAGGTAAGCCAGCCCGGCGATCCCTACTGATAACTGTAAACCAGCCGCCATTCGATGCGCCGGGTAAAAGACAGAGGACCGCATGAGGCGTGGGTGCATGGGAAGCGCGAAGCTGCATAGCCATAGACCCAAGAACCCTATGAAAAAAGTCTCCTCGTCCATGCCAGGAACGGCGATCTCTGAGAAAAGGACGCTGGCAGTGCCGGGGAGATAAAAATCCTGCTGCTCATTTTCCGATGAAGGTCGGCGGTCCAAGCCGAAACCAAAGGGGTCAGCAAGCTGAGCAAACTTCTCGCCCTGCTCTGATAGGAACTCTGGACGGATAAAACGAGCGATGAAATCCGCGAAACTGACGCCCCGGTCGCCCGATTCCAAATGGAGTTCCTCATAAATCTCCAACACCTTCACCAAGCCCGGGTGCTGATGCTGAATGGCATTTTCCGGAGTTAAGTCAAATACAAACTGCTTGGTGGCAAAGACGTACTCGTCAGGAGGAAGTAGCTCCTCGTAGTGCTCCCCCCTCGCTGGTAGACCTGAAATCTCAACAAATTCTTCCAAAGAGACGGAGACTTCCCTATCCGCTGTCAAGAAGGTGTGGGTGGGGATATTCCATTGTTCAACAAAGACCTTTATCCACCATGTTGGAGGAGAGGGATATTCGAAAAGTGAAACGTAAACGGCCGAGTATAAACCAATCTTCGTCAGATGAGTCCTTTTCGCCGCTAAGATGTAGCGGGCCCAGGGCAAATATCCAGCAAGCGGTCGCGGGATCAGTCCAATGTTATAAGCCTGTCCCCAAGGGCGTGCTTCACCCTGACAGATTCGCCTCCCCAAGATATCTATAGCCGGCGGCGGCTGCACCGGAATGGCACCGATTGCAGGCTGAAGGAGGTCGTCGGAATTCCAATTTTTAGCCTCCACGGCATACTCCACCGGGGGCTTGTCCGCATAAGGGATCGCGGCTATGGGCTCAGAGGGCGAGACGGAGCTAAAGCTGCAACGGCCTTGGATGATTTGGCTGTACCACCTTCCCCATAGGTGAAGTCTCTTGTACTCAGGATCGTGATGTTTAATCAAGGCGAACACCACCCGGTCCACTGGTGAATGTGGGAACCCTCCTTCTGAGCGAACGAAAGGGAAAGACAGATCTTCAGACATGTTTCCTGTAGAAAAAAAAAGAAAAATAAAATAATATAATCGTTAGTGTTCCAATGCTTCACATTTCAAAGTCCTACATCACACTACAATGCAGTGAGTAGGGGACCAAAGGGGGACCCATAAAATCTAGATGACGGCGCATCATTTGATAAGACAGTCCCATCATTGGATGAGACTGTCAGTCAATAAAAAAAACCCCAAGAGAATATCCTCATTGGGGGGGGAATCCCTAGAGACAAGGAGAAAATCTCCTCTTTTTAGAGCAAAGCTCTATCACAGAGTGACATTTGTCAAACTCTGGTCTCAAAGGAATAAAACTTCTTAAAAAAGAGCCTAGCTCTGTAGTAGTAATGAAAAATTATAACTCCTAAGAATTAAAATTTTTGGGATCTTAAAGATCCATGAAAACTTTTAGGAGTTCTCTATTTGATCTATGAGCAGGGCTCTGTTCATGGGTTAAAACCCAGGAACAAGATCTCTGTAAATTTTTGAGAGCAAGGCTCTGTGGATGAAACCCCAAAGGGGTCTTCTTTAGATCAAAGATCTATGAGAGCAAGGCTCTGTTGAAGAAACCCCAAAGGGGTTTTCTTTAGATCAAAGATCTATAAGAGCAAGGCTCTGTTAATTAAAATTAATTTAAATTAATTTAAATTTTTACCTAGAGTGATTCTAAGTTCTGAACTTCAAAGTTCTTGGGAAGAAGCAAGAGCAAGGCTCTAAGAGTTTTTTAAGCAAGAGCAAGGCTCTGAATCAAAGTTCTTGAAACGGTAAAAAATTTTAAGGACCAAGGGTCCCATTTATAGACGCATGCGTCTCTTCACCTGACCTCTATGATCCAATGGTCGGGATCTTGCCACCGCTGCACTTACGTGCGCGCCACGTGAGCGCAACGGTGGGGGGGCATTTGTTCCCCCAATCAGAGCAAGGCTTTGTTTGAATTTTGAAATTTCAAAAATTTGAAGCAACGCTTCAGATCCCGTGCGCTGCGCGCAATTTGCCACGTGTCAGAAGTTGACTCGGCAGCACAACGCCCAAGGCAGTACGTCCAATCAGAGCAAGGCTCTTTAAAAAGCAAAAGCAACGCTCAACTACGCAAGCGCACCGCTGCGCGACAAGTGTTTGCGCAGTTGCGCAAACGCTGTTGCGCAAGTGCATCACAGCGCGCCACGTGTCTGCGCAGTTGCGCAAGCACAACTGCGCAAGCGCACCTCAGCGCGCCACGTGTCTGCGCAGTTGCGCAAACACTGTTGCGCAAGTGCACTGCAGCGTGACACGTGTCTGCGCAGTTGCGCAAGCACAACTGCGCAAGCGCACCTCTGCGCGACACGTGTCTGCGCAGTTGCGCAAGCACTGTTGCGCAAGTGCACCGTTGGGCGACACGTGTCTGCGCAGTTGCGCAAGCTCAGTTGCGCAAGCGCTTCACTGCACGACACGTGTCTGCGCAGTTGCGCAAGCACAGCTGCGCAAGCGTCTTACTGCACGACACGTGTCACGCACTGGTGAGTTGCGCAACAACAGAATGAAGATTTAAGGAAATCTTTTCTGTTCTTGTTAAAACAAGAAGATTTCTTCTGTAAAACAGGGGCCTTTGGATCAAAAATCCAACGGTGGGGAAAATTCCCCAAATCACTCAGGAAAAGATTTATTGAACAAATTTAACTAATTTTTGAGCACTATAAAAAGGACCCCAAACCTCATTTCAAATCATTTGGTTTTTAAAAAAAAAAAAAGGAAGAAAGAAGAGAACTCTTGAGAATTTCTGGAGAACACAAAAAAAAGAAGGTAAAAACCTTTGAGATAAGAGAAGATTCTCTCAAAGAATAGATCATTGATCTAGAAAACAAGATCAGTGATCTTCAATAAATAGATAAATAAATAAATAAATAAATAAAAATAATAAAAATAGTGCCTTGCACTTGCTATGAACCTTTGGTTCTCTGAAACAGAAAGAAAGAAAAGATTTCTTTCTTTTCATTGATCTAAATTTAGATCAAGAAATTAAAAAGTGCTCTGCACTTCTTTTCTTGAATCTAAAAGATTCTTGGTGCTCAGCACAAATGCAATGCATTTCCTAAAGGGCCAGGCCCAAATCAAAAAGACCTAGCATGCCAAAACAAATTGCAAAGCAATAAAAGGGCTGGGCCCAAATCAAATTGATGCTCTGCATCATTTATAAAGAACAGAGTCCAAATAAAATTGATGCTCTGCATCCTTTCTGGGCAAAGCCCAAATAAAAGTAAAAAGAAATGCAAAAGCAATGTCGGACATTTTCAACGGGACTTAGCCCATTCGTGGCCATAAGTCCTTAAATTAAATTAACTGAGCAAAACGGCTCTCCTAAACCAATCCACATCCGGTTCAAGGGTACATCTCCGAACTCCTTTGACATCCATCGTTGTAATTCCTCAACGACGTCAAAGAGGTGACGAGTCCCAACGACCACACACCCATATGGACTGCGGGGTCCTTAAACTCGTGGACCGAAACGTCCTTAAACTAATATCGGACCGAAACGTCCTTAAACTAAATGATGGACCGAAACGTCCCTAAACTAATGTCGGACCGAGACGGCCCTAAACTAATATCGGACCACCACGTCCCTAAACTGGAACATGGACCGCAACGTCCTTAAACTACCTATAGACCACCACGTCCCTAAACTGGAACAATAGAGCCCAAATGCTCTTTTGTCGGATCTAAACGGTCCCGTTTAAGTTGATCTTAGCCCCAAATATGGCTAATGTATCCTTAGACATTTAAATGAATGATAAAACTCCAAATCAATTTTGGTTCAAAGGTACATCTCTGAACTCCTCTGACATCCATCGTTGTAATCCTTCAACGACGTCAGGGAGGTGATGAGTCCCGACGGCCATATATTAAATGGCTCATTACGTCAAGTTGATCTTAGTCCAAAACAAGACTAACGTATCCTTGACAAACGTTTAAGTTGATCTTAGCCGCAACGCGACTAATGTATCCTTAAACTAAAAACACCGAACCCAAATCTAAGTAAATACGGATTTGGACTAATCCACGTCCTACGGGCGACGGCATTACTCAGTCTCCGTATACAATCCACGGGCAACCACAAACAAAACAAACATACACGACACGAAGTGAAATTCTGGAGAAGGAGAAAGTTGTTACCGCGATGCGGTAGCGTAATTAACTGCAGGGGCTTGCGCCTGCAGGGAAGAGCTTCCCCACAATCAAAAACCTCTCACCCTGAGGGGGAATCTGACGAAATCTGCTACATCGGCTGCATCCGTCTAAATCTCCAATACACGGTACCAGAAATCAACTTGGCATCTTCGGAGAGGTAGACGGATAAAACCAAATAGCATCTGCCCCGAATCTCAGGCAAGACGCAAGTCTGCGCCGCCATTCGGAGGGGAACATGCACACACACATATACTCCACCACACTGTCCCGTTAGAAAAAAATTTCTAACGGGGCGCTGCCCCACACCCCGCAAGGGGGCTGCTAGCCCCCTTGACCCCCAGCCCGCTATCCGGCAGAAGTTTCCTCACTTTTTCCTGTAATTTTCTATCTTTGTATTCTTGGGATTTCGAGGACGAAATTCTTTTTGTAGTTGGGTATAATGTAACACCCGAGCCCAATACTACTATTTTCAGTTACTGTTTGAGCATAATGTGGTACTCATTTCATTTAACTTGCTTGTTTGTTACTTACTGTAAAATTTACCCGGCAAAATCATTTCTACATATAACAAATTTTGGCATCTAAAATAAAATTGAAAATATTCATCTTGGCCTACTTGACACCCCTAGCCTCGTGGTAGCGTCCGTGCATTGTGTTCTCGTCCCGTTCAGTGAAACGGGCGAGTTTGGATGGCTATGTGCACGTGCGTGTGTCCGTTTTGAGGGTATGCTTTTTAATCATAAAACACTTAATTTTAAAATTTGGATCCTGCTTAAAATCCTATTATTTCAATTTCAAATTTTTGGACTCGACCCGGGCGCGATTTGGAAATGTTTTATTTGGCGCCAAAATCCCAAATTTTAATATTATTAAAACCATCGCATATATTTTTCTAACTAACCTGATATCTTACTGTTCATTACCTATCTTTTAAATCTTTAAGTTAACCATATAATATTTTTACAATCTTTTATATCCTTCTCAATTTATTCTCTCAGCCAATCGCAACCTCCCCTTTAACCCCGTGGGCCCCACTTTCCCTCTCTCCACTTTTTCTCTCTCTATCCCCCCCTCATATATTCTCTCGTACTTCTATTTATCATTCTTTCTCTTCTTGCTTCATGTCTCGTTTCTCATTTTTTTTAATTGTTCTTTTGTTGCCGGAATTCCGTCGTGCCGGTGACGCTTCTCGACATTCCACCGAGGTACCCCGACCCATGTGGTTCCTTTGTTCGTCGTTTGGGGTCATTCCGTGAACCGTGCGTCCGTCGCGAGTTTTCCCCGCCGACGGTTAACATTCCATTTTCCCGATTCGCGACCCATCGAGGCAAGTTAATCTTGCTATATGCTATATAATTCATTTTATACCTATTTAAATAAATACCACACCTATAGTTTAAATCTAGTGCCCCATGTTTAATTTTATAACGTTTCGATGTTCCGTTTGCATCCGTTTATATCATATTAAATCTAGATCATGAAAACTTATCTTGTGACATACTAGATTACATTATACTGCATCCATATCAATTAAAATATATATCGTCGTAATATTTCTTATTATTATCTTTAATTAGTTTATAATCTTCATTTTATAATGTTATACATTTGAAAATCTTATAGTTTACACATGAAACGTCATTGAAAAATCGGATATGACAAATCTGAAATTTACTGTACATCTTACCTTATAAAATTCATTATAAATCATAGAAAAATCATTAGTATACGTTCTTTAGTTCGTTACGAAGCTAACTCAGAATACTATAACTCTATGAAATATTTACTTGCAAAACAAATTGTTTAAATAACGTAAAACGCAAATGAAAATGTCTCCAAACTGCTGTTCAGGGAAATTTCAGCAGCAAACTTTCAACTTCGAATGTTCATAACTTGTTGTAGGGACAACCTGAGATGCTTATACTTATAAAACTGAAAACCTTATTGAATTATCTTTGTTTTGGTATAAGACACGTCCCTTTTGGAGAACGTTTGTTATTTTTAAGCTATTTTACAAATTAGGGCGACGCTGAATTTCTGAACGGAACTTTCTTGTGCGTGGTTAATCAATACCACTTTTATAGTTATTAATCGCTTTGAATATGCTATCCATATTAATATTATTATATCAATATTTATATCACATATTGCTTAGTTGTACATTCCACATTACCATTTTATAGTTTTATAACTTTTCGGATACCCGTTTGCATCCATCGCATTTAAGATACATATAATTGCATCCATAGATCACATTACTACATAATAATATGATATTAACACTCCATGTTCAATAAATTGCATCCTAATTAATATTGGAACTATAAATGTAACCCTAATCGATAACTGTGCATTCATATCCTTGAAATTATATCTATTTGCATATCATATTACATGTGCCAGTTTACTGTTCTAATAATACCCATGCTTGTTTATTTATAACCATGATTATGTTAGTTGATTATGAGCACCCACATGATATCTTTTACACCCTGACATGACTTGCTACACACATATTACTTGACCCGACACGGTACCGTACACTCTCGACATGACCTGGCACCTAAATACACTACTTGACCTGACCTGATGTACCAGGGCTTTACCTGTTACCTGATCTTGTGTCTAATGCCAACAAACCTGACATGTAGTCCTTACGGACCGTTCCTGTTGTCTATCCAGACAAACCTGCACCTACCTGATCCTGTGTTGGCATTAGTTCTTGATTACGGAATACCTGACTTGAACACATAACCTTGGGGGAATGGGGAAATCAAAAGTGTAAACTAAAGTGTAACTTAAAAGGGTATTACTTGATCCGTGGTCCCGGGGGATAACGGGACAGAGCCATTCGTGACTCTTACATCTTGATCCGTGGTCCCGGGTGGTAACGGGACAGAGCCATTCATGACTCTTACATCTTGATCCGTGGTCCCGGGGGGTAACGGGACAGAACCACTCTTGGTTCATATATTCCTGATCCGTGGTCCCGGGGGGTAACGGGACATATCCTTTGAGTTACATGGAGGATTACATTAATTGATTTCAAACAAACTTTAGAGTAGACAACCCAGTAGCACAGTTTAGATTGATCACTGCACGTCACATACACTGATACACTTCACTGTTATACATCCCTGTTGACTTGTTACTATTTATGATTCATGCCTGCATATCTCGTGTATCCTGTTCATTTATTATTGCTTGATGTTATGACGCGCTGACGTCTGGGTTTTGCATGGCCCAGATCCTCTACCTTTGTTGCAGACTGATCAGGAGTTTTGCCGCTGTTAGATCGAGCGGTAGGGATCATGTCGGTATCCAGTCTTACTTTCCAGGTGTTTATTTGATCTTTTGCTTCCGCATACTATAACATTTCTTGACTCTTTTACTCTGGCTTATGGACATGTACTAGATAGTTAGTTTACTTTCCTGTTCTTGATATCTCTACAGCCGTAATGTGACTGTGGAAGGATTTTTCCTAAGAACAGGTAGCATGGTTGGCTGTGTCACGTGCCCATTTTAGCGTACTCTGGGAAGCGGGGCGTGACATGGTTCTTTTGGTATCAGAGCCATAGGATAGTTGGGTTGATTCTTTTGTAGTTGGGTATTGTACCCAATACACGAATCAGAATACCCGTGTTTAGGAAACATGTCCTGCCACCTTGCCGTTTTACCATTCTTGAATCACATTCTTTCTGATCGCATCTTTTACGATGTGCAAACTTCCTTTGCATATCGACTCGAAACCTGACTCCTTGTTATCTCTAGGACTTAGGCGACTTGGGTGGAGTTATGTAATTGTGGCTATGATACCGCGGCATAGTTACAATGCGGCACTCTATTTAAGTATCTTGGAGTTCTAGCCTTGATCTATATTCAGAATCTATCATCATGCTAATGCTGGGTGTTTTGAGTTCAGGAATATGGCCGGTAAGAATTTGAAGACGTACCAAGGCGTGTGGACGAAGCCGCCATGCTTGGAATGATAAGGGGAATGCTGGAGAATCAAAAGAAACAGACCGAGCTGATCCAGCAGCAAGCGGACTCGTTTCAGGAAGGTTTGCAGATCGTTCAGCAGTCTGTGAACAATGTTGGAGCTAAGCCAGTTGACCGAGTAGGGACAGTAGCAGATTTCAGACGTTTGGGTCCGTATACATTTACTGGATTGGAGGAGCCGTTGCCAACAGAGCAGTGGCTAGTTGACACAGAGAAGTTGCTTATGGCAGCACAGATTCCAGATGAGAAAGAGTTGATGTGGTACGCATTCAGTTAGTGGATTACGCCCGAGAATGGTGGCTTGTAGAAGAGAACCGTTTGCCCAAGCCGATCAAGTGGGCGGATTTTTCGAAGAGTTTCCTGGAGAAGTTCTTCCCGCAGACTGCACGGGAGGAAATGGAAGAGAAGTTCATCGGACTAAAGCAGAAGGGAGCACCCGTAGATGTGCATGCAGCAGAATGGACGAGACTCAGTAGTTTCGCTGGACCTTTAGTTACCAACGATGCAGACAGGGCACGGAGGTTCATGCGCAGCCTGGACGTGGACATCCAGAGGCAGATTGTCTCCCTGGGTTTGACCACTTTCTCACAAGTACTTGCGGCAGCCGAGAGCAGCCGAGTTTATCTGGGATGAAGGGGAGTTTTTCTGTCAGGCCAATCGAGTTTAGGGCTAGGCCGACAAATAATATTCTTGCATCAATGGAAGTGATGAAAGTGAAGAGCCGGCTGTTGTTCGTGATTTTATGGACGTGTTTGAAGATATATCGGGTTTACCGCCGAAGCGAGACGTGGAGTTCGCAATTGATCTTATTCCTGGTGCAGTGCCAGTATCTAAAGCGTATTATCCAATGGCGCCAGTAGAATTGGAAGAAGTAAAGAAACATGTTGCTGAATTGCTTGAAAAGGGTTGGATTCGAAGCAGTAACTCACCTTGGGGAGCTCCAGTTCTTCTAGTAAAGAAGAAGGATGGCACAAGAAGGATGTGCATCGACTATCGAGAATTAAACCGGGTGACTATTAAGAACAAGTACCCTATCCCTCGCATTGGAGAACTTTTTGAGCAGCTTAGTGGCGCGAGGGTATTCTCGAAGCTGGATTTGCGATCCGGATATCATCAGGTCCGAGTGAAAACAGAAGATATTAGCAAGACGGCGTTCCGAACTCAGTATGGACATTACGAGTACTTAGTGATGCCCTTCGGAGTAACGAGTGCGCCGGCAATATTCATGGACTTGAGGAACCGAATCTTTTCACCGTTCTTGGATCAGTTCATTGTGGTATTCATTGACGATATTCTGGTTTACTCGAAGAGTTTTGAAGAGCATGCTGAGTATTTGAAGATCGCACTGCAGACGTTGAGACAGGAGAAATTGTATGCGAAGATGAGTAAGTGCGAGTTTTGGCTGGAGGAAGTAAGGTTTTTGGGGCATGTTGTGTCTGGCGATGGCATTGCCGTCGATCCAGAAAAGATTGCAGCAGTTCGAGATTGGCCTATTCCAAAGAATGTTGCTGAGATAAGAAGTTTCCTTGGATTAGCCGGATACTACAGGAGATTTGTGGAGAACTTTGCTTGTCTGGCAGAGCCGTTGACCAAGCTTACGCGCAAGGAGGTACCTTTTGTATGGGCGGATAAGTGTGCGTTAGCTTTCGAGACGTTGAAGCAGAAGTTGATAACTGCCCCTATTCTGACCGTGCCAGACAATTCCGGAGGATTGGTGATTCACAGCGACGCATATGGGAAAGGATTGGGATGTGTTTTGATGCAGCATGGGAAGGTTGTAGCATGCATCGAGACAGTTGAAGACCCATGAGAAGAATTATCCAACTCATGACTTGGAGCTTGCAGCTGTGATTTTCGCTTTGAAGATTTGGAGACACTACCTTTTGGGCGAAAGAGTCGAAGTTTTTACGGATCATAAGAGCTTGAAGTATGTGTTCACACAGAAGGAGCTTAACATGAGGCAGCGTAGATGGTTGGAGCTGATGGCCGACTACGATCTTGATCTTAAGTACCATCCGGGGAAGGTTAATGTTGTGCCGGATGCGCTTAGTCGGTTACCAGTAATTCAGGTGTTAACTACGCAGAAGGAGATCGTCGCTGATTTTCGAAGATTTGACTTGGAGGTTGTGCTACCACATTATACGGGACAGTTGTTGCAGCTGCAAGTACATTCGTCATTGATCGAGAATATTAAAGCAGCACAATCGCAGGACCCTAGACTGCAAAAGTTTCGAGGACAGGTTGAAGCCGGACTACGAACAGATTTATTAATCCCCGAAGATGGTTCGTTGAGGTATGATAGCCGTTTGTGTGTGCCAAAGGGAGACATTCGCGAAGAGCTTATGAAGGAGGCACACAGTTCAGCTTATTCTGTACATCCAGGAGGCACAAAGATGTACCGAGATATTCGACAGCATTTCTGGTGGGAAGGCATGAAACGGGAGATTGCTCGCTTTGTGGCTAAGTGCTTGGTGTGTCAGCAAGTTAAGGCTGAACATCAAAGGGTTGCTGGTTTATTGCAACCACTTCCGATTCCTCAGTGGAAGTGGGAACATATAACCATGGATTTCGTGACGACTTTACCGCGGAGTCCAAAGGGCAACAATGCTGTATGGGTGATTGTTGATCGGTTGACCAAGGCAGCTCACTTCATTCCTTTCCGGGTTGGTCAATCAATAGAGACTTTGGCAGAGCGGTACATGCAAGAGATTGTAAGATTGCATGGAGTACCGGTGAGCATTGTATCCGATCGGGACACTCGGTTCTTATCACACTTCTGGAGAAGTTTACAGGAAAGTTTGGGGACTCGATTGAAGTTTAGCACAGCTTATCATCCTCAAACTGATAGTCAGTCGGAAAGAACGATCTAAACTCTTGAAGACATGTTGAGAGCATGCATGTTGGACTTCAAGGGTTCTTGGGAGGATCATCTGCATTTGGTGGAGTTCTCTTACAACAACATTTTTCAGGCAACTATCCTGATGGCTCCATTTGAAGCTTTGTATGGTCGTAAATGTCGTTCACCTG
Organism: Agapanthus africanus; assembly: GCA_030015575.1. Lineage (NCBI taxonomy): Eukaryota > Viridiplantae > Streptophyta > Magnoliopsida > Asparagales > Amaryllidaceae > Agapanthus > Agapanthus africanus. Next base: position 980,154,523 of record CM057337.1, read on the forward strand.
TTTGTTGGGATGATGTCGGTGAACGAAGATTATTGAGACCATATTTGGTTGTGCAGACAGTTGAGAAGGTTAACACTATCAGAAATCATATGAAGGCAGCACAAGACCGACAGAAGAGTTGGGCAGACACGTCAAGAAGACCCCTAGAGTTCGTCGTGGGTGATTTGGTGTTCTTGAAGATATCACCGACTAAAGGAGTGATTCGTTTTGGAAGTCGAGGAAAGTTTAGTCCTCGATTCGTTGGACCCTTTGAGATCTTGGAGCGTGTTGGTGAGGTAGCGTATCGTTTGGCGTTACCGCAGTCCTTGGTGAATGTGCACGATGTGTTTCACGTATCTCAACTACGAAGGTATGTTCGAGATGAAACGCACGTATTGGATTATTCGGAGCTAACAGTACGAAAAGACTTGACTTTAGAGGAGCGACCGATTGAAATCATGGATCGAAGGGAAAAGGTTCTTAAGAACAAGGTGATCCCTCTTGTGCTTGTTTCTTGGGGTAATCGCTCGCATGGAGAGTCCACTTGGAAACGAGAAGATGAGATCCGGCAGAAGTTTCCTCACTTTTTCCTGTAATTTTCTATCTTTGTATTCTTGGGATTTCGAGGACGAAATTCTTTTTGTAGTTGGGTATAATGTAACACCCGAGCCCAATACTACTATTTTCAGTTACTGTTTGAGCATAATATGGTACTCATTTCATTTAACTTGCTTGTTTGTTGCTTACTGTAAAATTTACCCGGCAAAGTCATTTCTACATATAACAAATTTTGGCATCTAAAATAAAATTGAAAATATTCATCTTGGCCTACTTGACACCCCTAGCCTCGTGGTAGCGTCCGTGCATTATGTTCTCGTCCCGTTCAGTGAAACGGGCGAGTTTGGATGGCTACGTGCACGTGCGTGTGTCCGTTTTGAGGGTATGCTTTTTAATCATAAAACACTTAATTTTAAAATTTGGATCCTGCTTAAAATCCTATTATTTCAATTTCAAATTTTTGGACTCGACCCGGGCGCGATTTGGAAATGTTTTATTTGGCGCCAAAATCCCAAATTTTAATATTATTAAAACCATCGCATATATTTTTCTAACTAACCTGATATCTTACTGTTCATTACCTATCTTTTAAATCTTTAAGTTAACCATATAATATTTTTACAATCTTTTATATCCTTCTCAATTTATTCTCTCAGCCAATCGCAACCTCCCCTTTAACCCCGTGGGCCCCACTTTCTCTCTCTTCACTTTTTCTCTCTCTATCTCCCCTCATATATTCTCTCGTACTTCTATTTATCATTCTTTCTCTTCTTGCTTCATGTCTCGTTTCTCATTTTTTAATTGTTCTTTTGTTGCCGGAATTCCGTCGTGCCGGTGACGCTTCTCGACGTTCCAGCGAGGTACCCCGACCCGTGTGGTTCCTTTGTTCGTCGTTTGGGGTCATTCCGTGAACCGTGCGCCCGTCGCGAGTTTTCCCCGCCGACGGTTAACGTTCCGTTTTCCCGATTCGCGACCCATCGAGGCAAGTTAATCTTGCTATATGCTATATAATTCATTTTATACCTATTTAAATAAATACCACATCTATAGTTTAAATCTAGTGCCCCATGTTTAATTTTATAACGTTTCGATGTTCCGTTTGCATCCGTTTATATCATATTAAATCTAGATCATGAAAACTTATCTTGTGACATACTAGATTACATTATACTGCATCCATATCAATTAAAATATATATCGTCGTAATATTTCTTATTATTATCTTTAATTAGTTTATAATCTTCATTTTATAATGTTATACATTTGAAAATCTTATAGTTTACACATGAAACGTCATTGAAAAATCGGATATGACAAATCTGAAATTTACTGTACATCTTACCTTATAAAATTCATTATAAATCATAGAAAAATCATTAGTATACGTTCTTTAGTTCGTTACGAAGCTAACTCAGAATACTATAACTCTATAAAATATTTACTTGCAAAACAAATTGTTTAAATAACGTAAAACGCAAATGAAAATGTCTCCAAACTGCTGTTCAGGGAAATTCCAGCAGCAAACTTTCAATTTCGAATGTTCATAACTTGTTGTAGGGACAACCTGAGATGCTTATACTTATAAAACTGAAAACCTTATTGAATTATCTTTGTTTTGGTATAAGACACGTCCCTTTTGGAGAACGTTTGTTATTTTTAAGCTATTTTACAAATTAGGGCGACGCTTAATTTCTGAACGGAACTTTCTTGTGCGTGGTTAATCAATACCACCTTTATAGTTATTAATCGCTTTGAATATGCTATCCATATTAATATTATTATATCAATATTTATATCACATATTGCTTAGTTGTACATCCCACATTACCATTTTATAGTTTTATAACTTTTCGGATACCCGTTTGCATCCATCGCATTTAAGATACATATAATTGCATCCATAGATCACATTACTACATAATAATATGATATTAACACTCCATGTTTAATAAATTGCATCCTAATTAATATTGGAACTATAAATGTAACCCTAATCGATAACTGTGCATTCATATCCTTGAAATTATATCTATTTGCATATCATATTAGATGTGCCAGTTTACTGTTCTAATAATACCCATGCTTGTTTATTTATAACCATGATTATGTTAGTTGATTATGAGCACCCACATGATATCTTTTACATCCTGACATGACTTGCTACACGCATATTACTTTACCCGACACGGTACCGTACACTCTCGACATGACCTGGCACCTAAATACACTACTTGACTTGACCTGATGTACCATGGCTTTACCTGTTACCTGATCTTGTGTCTAATGCCAACAAACCTGACATGTAGTCCTTACGGACCGTTCCTGTTGTCTATCCAGACAAACCTGCACCTACCTGATCCTGTGTTGGCATTAGTTCTTGATTACGGAATACCTGACTTGAACACATAACCTTGGGGGAATAGGGAAATCAAAAGTGTAAACTAAAGTGTAACTTAAAAGGGTATTACTTGATCCGTGGTCCCGGGGGGTAACGGGACAGAGCCATTCGTGACTCTTACATCTTGATCTGTGGTCCCGGGGGGTAACGGGACAGAGCCATTCATGACTCTTACATCTTGATCCGTGGTCCCGGGGGGTAACGGGACAGAACCACTCTTGGTTCATATATTCCTGATCCGTGGTCCCGGGGGGTAACGGGACATATCCTTTGAGTTACATGGAGGATTACATTAATTGATTTCAAACAAACTTTAGAGTAGACAACCCAGTAGCACAGTTTAGATTGATCACTGCACGTCACATACACTGATACACTTCACTGTTATACATCCCTGTTGACTTGTTACTATTTATGATTCATGCCTGCATATCTCGTGTATCCTGTTCATTTATTATTGCTTGATGTTATGACGTGCTGACGTCTGGGTTTTGCATGGCCCAGATCCTCTACCTTTGTTGCAGACTGATCAGGAGTTTTGCCGCTGTTAGATCGAGCGGTAGGGATCATGTCGGTATCCAGTCTTACTTTCCAGGTGTTTATTTGATCTTTTGCTTCCGCATACTATAGCATTTCTTGACTCTTTTACTCTGGCTTATGGACATGTACTAGATAGTTAGTTTACTTTCCTGTTCTTGATATCTCTACAGCCGTAATGTGACTGTGGAAGGATTTTTCCTAAGAACAGGTAGCATGGTTGGCTGTGTCACGTGCCCAATTTAGCGTACTCTGGGAAGCGGGGCGTGACACTACCGCATCGCGGTAACCACTTTCTCCTTCTCCAGATGGTCACTTCGTGTCGTGGATATTTGTTTTGTTTTTGGTTGCCCGTGGATTGTATACGGAGACTAATTTATGCCATCGCCCGTAGGGCGTGGATTAGTCCAAATCCGTATTTTCTTAGATTTGGGTTTGGGGGGTTGGGTTTAAGGATACGTTAGTCTCATTTGAGACTAAGATCAACTTAAACGTTTATTGAGGATAGGTTAGTCTAATTTTAGACTAAGATCAACTTAACGAGATTGTTTAGATCCAACAAAAGAACATTTGGGCTCTATTGTTTAGTTTAGGGACATTGCGGTCGATTAGTTTAGGGACGTTACGGTCCAATGTTAGTTTAAGGACATTTCGGTCCAGGTTAAGGATATCATAGTCCGTGAGTTTAAAGACATCACAGTCAAGGTTAAGGACATCATAGTCCATGAAATGTATGGTTGTCGGGACCCGTCACCTCTCTGAAGACGTTGAAGGATTACAACGAAAAATATCAGAGGAATTCAGAGATGTACCCTTGAACCAAAGTTGATTGGGAGATCTGTAGTCCAATTTGGAACTAAGATCAATTAATTAGATTACAAGCACATTGGCTCAGTTAAATATGAATTGAGGACTTATGGCCAATTTGGGCTAAGTCCAATTAAGTTTGGAATGTTGGCCCTTTGTTGGCCTGTTGAACATTTTTCTGGGTTCAACCCCTCATTATTTAGCAATGCTAAACAAAAGTTTGAGGGCTATGAGAACATTTTATCTTTGAGCATTAACATTATAGCTCTGGATTTTAAGGCTCATTTGAAGGGGATATTTGCCTCTGAAAAACTTGGCCAATTTGGGCTAAGCTGGTTTGAGAATAGTGTTAAACACTAAAGGACATCTGGCGGTCACGTGTCCTCACGTGATGTATTTAAAGCATTGTTAAACACTGGAGACGAAATTCTCAAAACAGTGTTAAACACTAGAAAGGAAGGGGTTACGTGGGGTCACGTGATGCGCCTGAGATGGGGCCAAACCTCCTTTATTTTATTCTCAAATCTGCAAATAACTGTTAAACACTTCTGATCTTCTGGCCATCACGTGCTAGCACGTGATGGATATCCATGTATTGATTATTAAAGTGTTTATTAGGGGTCACGTGAGGACACGTGAGAGCGCCCAAAATCAGTACTGCTTTTGGCTTTATTCTATTTGTTTTGAAGGTCATGTGGGAGCACGTGAGGCATTGCCTCTGGGCTAATTCCTTCTTATTTTGAGGGGTTCGTTAATGGGTCACGTGGGGGCACGTGACCTAGTCTTGTTCGCTCTTTTCTGATCTTTGAGGATAGGGGTCACGTGTTACCACATGACCAAGTTCTTTACATGCATGGAGAGCTTTAAGTCTCTTATTTTAAGAATTAGATTCTTTGTAGGGTTAAACCCTAATTCTGTTTTAGAGAAATTAAATTCCTATGTATATGGAAGAATTAAATTCTTATTTGGAAGAATTGAATTCTCATATACGGTTAAACCCTAGCTCTGTTCTTTTAGAGGAATTAAATTCCTATGAATTTTGGAGAATTAAATTCTTTTATAGGGTTAAACCCTAGTTTTATTTTGAGAAATTAAATTCCTATGAATTTGGGGGAAATAAATTCCTTAAACTTAAATTCTCCCTCTAAGTTTTGGATCTGCATGGCAGAATCTCCCCGATGAGAATTAAATTCTCAACTCGTGGGGAGATCTGCTTCTGCAGATCTTCAACCAGAGGAAGAACTAAGTTCTTGTTCAGAAGAGTTAAACTCTTAAATTGAGAATTAAATTCTTTTTTTGTTTTATGGAGCTTAGATCTCTTTCCCCTTTCTCACCTAGGGTTTCTTTTCTCTCTTGAGAATTAAATTCTCATCTCTTTTCTCTCTGTTGTTGTTTTTCTTCAGAAAATTAAAATTCCAAAAATCCATTTTCTTCTCTTCTTGGCTCATATTTATAGGAGAAAGAAAAGAATCAATTTGTTTAGTGAATCTTTCATTGAAAGATTTTTGTTGTTTTTGTAACTAACATGATCTTTTAGATCACTCAGTGAATTTTATTCACCATTGGATTTTTAATTCAGAAGATATTCTGTTTGTTATTCTTGGTGAATTTCAGGAAAATCTTTCCTTGTATAAAATCTTTCCATAAATTGGTGATTTTTAATCACCATTGGATTTTTAATCCAATGGTGCTCTAATTTATAGAGCACCATCTTTTTTTGTTTGGAAAGATTTAAAGAAATATTTTCCTAGTTAGGGTCTTCGATTTCCCTTGATTAGAATTTAATTCTATTATTTCATAAGGTTTTTAAAAGTCTATCACGTGTTGGCACGTGACCCTTTTATTTAATTATTAAATAGAATTTAATTCTATTAATTAAAGAGTTTAGGAACCTGGCACGTGTTGGCACGTGACCCTCTTGATTAAACATTTTATTCAGCATTTAATTTTGCCTTTTAACAAAGCTAAGGAATCATCATGTGTCAGCACGTGACCCTTGGTCACGTGTGAGTACGTGATGCCCCATTGGGGTTTTTCCTTAGCGTCTTATTATATTTTTGTTTGATTAAAATTTAATCCTATAAAGCATAGATCACAGGAACTTATCTCCTGTCAACACGTGACCCTTGGTCACGTGCGAGCACGTGATACCCCATTGGGGTATTTCCTGGCTGTTTTGTTATATTTTTGTTTGACTAGAATTTAATTCTATAAAGCAGAGATCACAGGAACCTATCACGTGTCAACACGTGACCCTTGGTCACGTGTGAGCACGTGATACCCCATTGGGGTATTTCCTGGCTGTTTTGTTATATTTTTATTTGAGTAGAATTTAATTCTATAAAGCAAAGATCACAGGAACCTATCACGTGTCAACACGTGACCCTTGGTCACGTGTGAGCACGTGATACCCCATTGGGGAATTCCCTGATATTTTATCAGGGAACAAATGCCCCCACAGCGTTGTTCTCACGTGTTTACACGTGAGTGCAACGCTGTCACCTTTGTGACCGTTGGATCTGTCTAGGGAACATGGGAGATGAACCGTTCCCCATCACATCCTATAAATGCAGGAGTCCCTTCAGAAGCGCCTCCACTTTTTCCATATTCTTCCTTGCTTGTTTTTCTTTTGAGAATTTAATTCTCTCTCTCAGAGCTTAGTTCTCTGTCTCGAAAATTTTCAGAGTTTAACTCTGTTAACAATAGATTCCCTTTTTCAGGTAATGATCTTGAACGGCTGAAGAACTTCTTGTAGGAATTTGGATTTTAAATCCACGCCAAAGGTTTTTTCCTTTAACAACAACCCATTTTTCTTTAAGTTCTTTAAAAAGAAAATTTCTCAATCTTTAAATAATAAATCTCTTAGGGCTTCTCTGATCTTCAGGGATCGATGGTGATGCTTGTCTTCTCTCTGGAATTTAATTCCATTCCAAAGAGCTTTGGCTCTGAAAATATTTTCTGGGAATTTAATTCCTCTATTCAAAAGGAATTTAATTCCTCTAAAGAACTCAGTTCTTCCAAGAGAACTTCTTGGGGTTTTCTTGTCCTGAGTTGTTCTTTGCAAAAAAAATTGCAATAGAGTTTTCTGGGAATTTAATTCCTCTGTTCTGCTTGATTTTCGCTGAGTCCAAGATAGGTTTCTCTTTTGGGGGAATGTGTAGAGTCATTTGAATTCATTGAGAATATTCCCTTTATTCTAATGATGATTGCTTGGCCTCATTATTAGTGAGCCGCCATCTTGATTTTGTGGGACCCATGTGTTTTGTAACCAATGGTCCCATAAAATAAGTCCTCTGTCGCTTTCTTCCACTGTATTTTTATATATATACATTTATAAACATATATATACACGTGTTGGCTTCGCTTAACAGTTTCCCCTTCTTTTATTTCAGGCACAATGACTTCTGTTCCATACTTCCCTTTCACCCGCTCGGAGGCTGCCTTTCCCCTGTCACCGTCTGACGAAGAGGTGATGGCGATGATCAGGGCTTATGACCCGAATTGCACCAATCTACTTTTATGGGGGACCTGGTACGGTCACATCATCCGCGGTCGCCGCAGTTTCCTTTGCGAGATAACTACAGAGCCTGCCTATCCATTCCTGCTGATGGATCATCCACGGACCGCCTTTGCTGTGGAGATGCTGAATTGGACCCCTATGGGACGGCTTGAGCCATCAACAACTGGTATTCCGAACCATCCTGTGCCGGCTATAGACATTTTAGGGCGTCGCATTTGCCAAGGCGAAGCCCAGCCATGGGGACAGATTTACAATATAGGGCTTACTCCTCGACAACCCACGGGTTATCTTCTCTGGGCTCGTTATATCCTGTATGCCCATCGTGCGCGATTGCAGAGGGTCGGGCTCTACCAGGCGGTGTATGCGTCTCTCTTCCACTATCATTCTCCCCATGTCTGGTGGGTTAAGGCCTTCTTAAACCAATGGAATCTTCCCACCAGCATTTTCTTGCTAGGGGACCGTGAGGTTTCAATTTCTCTGAAAGAGTTTCGCGAGATCTCAGGGTTGCCGATCAGGAGGACGCTTTATGAAGAACCACTGCCTCCCGATGAGTATTTCTTCGAAACCGAGCCTACCATGCTCGACGGCTTGTCGACCGAGAATGCCGTCCGCCACAAGCGCTCAAGTTTGATCAAGACTCTGAGCATTTTTGAGAAGTTATTCACAGAGTCATAGGAGCAGGGCGTCACTTTCAAAAGCTTTATCTCTTGTTTCCTTCGCGAAGACGTTCTATCAAAGACAGCTCCGAAGTTCGCAAACATCAACGACCCCTTTTGGTTTGGTTTAAATAAGCGGCCTGCTAAAGAAGAGGACTTGCCACAGTTCTACATTCCCATCATGCCGGCCGTGTCTTTCGAGTCGATCGCGGCTCCTGGTATGGATGAGGAGACTTTCTTCGTGGGCTTCATCAGTGTTTGGCTCAGTTAGTTCGCCATTCCCATGCACCGTCGTTTCATGAGAGCCTCGGTTATTTACCCCGCTCATCGCATTCCCGAGGGGACGCGACTAGCTGTGGGTATTGCGGGGCCGGCGCATCTACATCATGGGTTAAGTGCTGCGGCTAATACCTCAACCCCAGGCGTAGATGTGGTAAATTTCTCTCTTCATTACTTTACGTCCTGGATTGAGATACATGTACTGGGGGCATTTGCTGCGCACCAAAGACCCAGCTTTTATGATGCTTACACTTTTCCGTGACTCATGCGGCTGGTGGACGCTTCTGCTTTTGACCCAACTCAGTCCGGGGCTATTCGCGTGCTGCTTAGTCCCTATGCTAATGTGGGCGGGATGGTGTTTAACGATCGAGTCCTCTCGGCCCCTTCAGGACCGATCCAGCAGCTCTTTGATTCGTCAAAAGAGGGAGCACCCTCCTTGAAGCCGAAGGAAGAAGCTCACTTATATTCAATCAGACTGGATTATCTAGTGTTCCTTCAGAACGGTGCGGACCTTTTTATGCGGCACAACCCACACCGCTTTGCTCGGCAATTAGGGTACGACCAGGGTGTCCCTTTCGAGGTGTTCACAGTGGAGCCCAGCCCGTCGTCTGAAGTTGTTCGTGACGCCGCTCATCACTTCATGCGGCTAAACACCCGCTCTTCCTTTGTGATTCCCGAGGCTGATTATATCCCTCGATGTGTGGGGGATTTCACGGGCTGGTATCTCTACCGAGTCAGTCCTATTATTACTGAGGAGAAAAGGATACTCCTTGGATATAGGGTTCCCGCTCCGATCCAAGCCACGGAGGTTCTGCCGCGACCGCGTGCAGCAGTTCGCCTTCCTTTGAGAGATACTAGCGTCGTGCTTATTCCGGGGACGGCGGAAGTGGATCTAACTCCCACAGCTGGTATGCCGCCGCGCACTAGAGCTCAATCAAGGGGCAATAAGGTGCCAGTAGCAGTATCATTAGCTGCGGCGTCAGCAATGGCGGTATCGTCGTCGGTAGCACCGCCGAGTGAGGATATTGAAGGCGAGGTGGGTCAACGCCGTACCAAAGCATCAAGGGGAAGGAAGCGATCGTCTTCGGCGGTTAGTTCTGGGCCCAAGAGACGGAGGAAGACGATCACCAATCTACTTGACTTTTTAGTGGAATCAGAGCCTATCCTCCAAGACGAACCACTAGCCATGCAAGAGTCAGATGGTAGTCTGCTTTTCCTGCGTTGATCTGCCGAGGAAGCCGCCCAATTGGCTGGGGCTATAAGACGCTCTCTGGACGAGACTGAGAATGTAAGGATCCCGAAGAGGCCTTATCCTGCCGTTATTTTTTACGAAGACCCTCCATCGATACGGCGGCTATTCATAGGCCCTTTGGAAGAATGGGGCGAGAGGGCCCTTAAGCAGGCTGTCTCGGCCGATGCCGAAGATGCGCTTTCGTTGTGGACCGGCGGCCATGAATCTACCCTCGCACCCCGGCGAGCACACCTCCTCAGGAAGGAACATCGGCTTGAACAAGCCATACCAGAATCTCCTTTGCGCATTGGTATGCTCATGTATCTCTTTGTAATATTTTGTATTGCTCGTATATATATACATATCCTTATCCTCGTACAAACTTTGCAGGGACTTCGGCGATGGCGGAGGATCTGAGTTCGAATCGCGCTTTGATTGTAGATTCTGCCAATATCCCCAATGAAACACTAATCGGTGTGGAGGGGGTCGATGCAACTGTTGCTCCTGTGATGGAGCTTCCCTCGGTGATTCTCGCTCCCCAAGTGCTTCCTCCCTCGGAAGAGGCATCTTCGTTGGTAGCCGCTTCAAGGGATCTTTCTGGGGATGGCTCGGAGATTAGGGGACCGGTAGTAGAGGCTACCGTCCTTCCGCTGGAGCCTGCAGTGGCGGCCACTGCTCCTTGCTCGGAAGTTGTTATACCGGCCCACGTCCCCGATGATGTGCCTGGGGGCATGGAGGAGGCTGCCGAGGCTGCTATCCCTCCAGCCCAGAACGGGAAAAGCATCGAAGGTAGCCTTCTATATTTTATATTAATAATCTCTCCATTATCTGAACCCTTCTGTCTTTTCAGAATTGCGCGGATTGACGGCATCTATTGCTGATCTGTCTCCCAGGAAGTCCTTTCAGTGCCTGTTGGAGATGGCCGCTCTGCAAGCGATATCTCCTCAACGCATCGTCCTCTCTTCCGGGCAAGGTTATCATTATTTCATATAATGACATCGATATCTTCTATAGTTCTGGAAGCCGATGACGAGGTTGAGATTCTTGACGGGCCTGGGGAGCCTTCAGATCCCTCTTGCATGACTGTGGGTAAGTGAAGTCTCAACGTTGTTCCATCTGCTCTTTGCTTACAAGTCTCGCTGATTGTTTATAAATTTTAATAGCTTTGCCAGTTCTTACCACGCTGGAATCTCGCATCGTCATGCCACCCGGCCCCTATGCTCTGCGTGCCTCGGAACGGATAGCAAAGTTAAGCCTTCACTCCCTATCAGCCCTGATTGAAGACCTTCGTGCTGGCAGTCTGATCACGGCCGAAGAGTTTGCCGCTGAAGCCAACGGTTCTCTTCCCTTTCTTGCCACCTACCATAGTGAAACATTGATGCAAGTTTGGGTTGAGTTTTGTCGGCAGGTGGAGGCCTGTTTGCATATTCTTGAATGTACACGCCTTCCTTCAGAGGTTGTGGCCGCGAAGGTGAGCTTACAGAGGCTGATTGAGCGGTGCGCTGCGAACATGATATCATGCGAGAAGAGGCTTAGCCGCAAGTTTTCGGAGAGGGAGCTGGCTTCCAAAGCGTTGAGGGAGCTTCAAGCTAGTCTTACGGCCAAGACCACTAGGGTATATGAACTTTGGCGGGTGCTTCAAGAGGCTATCAAGGAGGTGGTGGCCATTGATAAGGCCGCCGTTTTTACTCGTGAAATGGTCGAAGCCCATAAGGTTACTGAAAAAGAGCTTGAAGGCCGGCTTGCCTCATACCAGGCCCAACAGGCTCAAGCGGATGCCCGTCTTTTGACGATAATGAATCATGAAGCCGAGGCCCAGCGAAAAAGGGATGAACTGGCAAATCTACTAAATCGTCCGCCGGCTTGAAGAATTGTATATATGTTTTTTTTATTCTTCTTTTGTACATACTCCTGAATGAGAGTATATATATATTTTTATTCTTTCATAGATTGTACTTTGTATTCATTTTGACTCGTGAATAAAAGACAAATTTTGCTTCATGATGGTGTGTCCCTTTTAGTAAATGCATCTTGTGGATAATCTGTTTCGATTTCCTTGTAGGACCGCGATGGCTTAGGAGTCAGGTTCAGATCTGCCTCCTAAGGCTTTTCAACTTTATGAGCCGTGAGGGTTTCATAAAGGTATTTCTCCTTACGAGTCGTGAGGATCTCGTAAGTGTAATTTCTTCTTAAGAATCGTGAGGATTCCTAAGAGTATTTTCTCTTGAGAGTCGTAAGGATCTCACAAAAGGGTTTTCTCCCTTACGAGTCATGAGGACCCGTAAGTGGTGGATGAGGTTGACATTATCCGCATTTCACGGAGTCAGGGGTTGCTCTGGTCATTTCTCACGGGGTCAAGATTGACTTTATCCGTGTTCTATGGGACCATGATTTGCTCTGGATGCTTCCCATGGGGTCATAGCTGTGTTCTGCAAGGACCAGGATCCGCTCTGGACGTTTCCCACGGGGTCAGGATTGACATAAGCCGTGTTCCACGAAACCAGGAGGGGTTGAATTTATCCGCGACGGGGTCATTGGCTGACGTATTTCCGAGATGGGGTCATTTGCTGACGTATTTCCGCGACGGGTCATTTGGATGACGTGTTTCCGAGACGGGGTCATTTGGATGACGTGTTTTCGAGACGGGGTCATTGGCTGACGTATTTCCGCGACGGGGTCATTTGGATGACGTGTTTCCGAGACGGGGTCATTGGCTGGCGTATTTCCGAGACGGGGTCATTGACTGACGTCTTTCCGTGACGGGGTCATTTGGATGACGTGCTTCCGAGACGGGGTCATTGGCTGACGTATTCCAAGACGGGGTCATTGGCTGACGTATTTCCGCGACGGGGTCATTTGCTGACGTTGCGTCTGCTGTCACGAGACGAATGCTGAGGTGGAGCTGGGATTTTGCCATCACTCCGCTTTGTTTCGACCATGGGGTCTTTCGTTGACGTTGCATCTGCATCCTGCTGGACTGCGAAGGAACGCCGTTGTTGACATTGCGTCTGCTGTAACGAGACGAATGCTGAAGTGGAGTTGGGATTTTGCCGTCACTCCGCTTTGCTGACGTTGCGTCTGCTGTAACGAGACGAATGTCGAGGTGGTCTCTAGGTTGTCTGTGAACCGTCGAGATTTGGAATTAGGGAATTTGACATGGCTCCGTTTGGTGGATGTCGCATCCGTATCCTGCTGGAATGAGGAGGAATGCCGTTGATGATCTCTAGGCTGTAGATGTCGCCGTCGAAATCTGGAACTAAGGACTTTGCCGTGGTTCAGTTTGGTGGATGTCGCATCCGTATCCTGCTGGAATGAGGAGGAACGCTGTTGTGGGTCTTCAGACTGTAGATGTAGTCGTCGAGCCTTAGAACTAAGGACTCTGCCATAGTTCCGTTGTTTTGACCTTGGGGTCAGTTGTTGACGTTGTATCTGCATCCTGTTGGAGTCGAGAAGAAACGTCGCCATTGACACTGCGCCTGCTGTAATGAGACGAATGTCGAGGTGGTCTCTAGATTGCCTGTGAACCGTCGAGATTTGGAACTAAGGACTTTGCCGTGGCTCCGTTGATTGTCGCGTCTGAATCCTGCTGGAATGAGGAGAAACGCTGTTGGTGATCTCTAGGCTGTCTGTGAACCGTCGAGATTTGGTTTTCTTTCTGATGAAGCCTGATGGGAAGGTATGGTTCCCTCTTTGTTTATGCCCCTGGATTGTATACAGGGATCGATGTGATCTCACATGTAGGGCAAAAGTTTCATTTTATATATATTTTTTTTATTTTCTTTCCGCGGTGCTTTATCATTTTAGCTTTTTGTATCGCGAAAGTCGCGATTGCCCAACCATTTCGGCTATTTTTCGCGGTGCCCAATCATTTCGGCTATTTGTTTTATTCACTCGCTGCTTTTTATTGCGAGTTGCCCAATCATTTCGGCTATTTTTGTATGCATATATATTTTTACTTGCTGATTTGCAAGTTGCCCCATCATTTCGGCTATTTCATATGCATTTTCCTTGCTGCGAGCTTGGGATTTGATACCGATTTAGGCACCAACATCGCTACAACTGGGATATTGCCAGGAGCGAATCATCATTTTCCTTTGTCGGTTCGAACAAAGGTGGCTTAGTAAACAAGGTTAGGATCCTGTCGACTAAGGCTTTTGACTTCATGAGCCGTAAGGGTCTCATGAAGGTATTTCTCCCTACGAGTCGTGAGGATCTCATAGGTGTGTTTCTCCTCAGGAATCGTGAGGATTCCTAAGTGTATGGTCTCTTATAAGTCGTAAGGATCTTACAAGAGTATTTTCTCCTTATAAGTCGAGAGGACTTACAAGTGTCTTTTGCCATATGAGCATATCCCCAGTCTTTGGTGGGACTTTGTTAGGGAAATGTTTACTTGCGCCCGTAGATTGTATACAAGGGTCGATATCGAGACACTTGTAGGGCAATATCGGAGATTGTGATGGCTTAAGAATAGCTTCAGATCCCTGTAGCTTAAGACTTTTGAATCCTATGAGCCGTGAGGGTCTCAAAGGGGAATTCTCCTTACGAGTCGTGAGGATCTCGTAAGTGTATGTTCTCTTTAGGAATCGTGGGGATTCCTAAGTGTGTTGCTCCCTTGTGAGTCGTAAGGATCTCACGCAGGTGTTTTCTCCTTACAGGGTCGAGAGGACCTTGCAAGTGTCTTTTAACGATGTTGCGCCCTTTCGGGTTTTCACAAAACTTGCCGGTAACCCTGCTGTTTTTACTCACGGAGCCCTTTCGGGTTTTCATCCGTGCCCATCTTGCTTATGGACGTACCAATTTTTTTATTTTTTATTTTTAATTAATTTTTTTTAAAACACGTCAGCCTGGGGACGCCGCGGGTTTGTAGTAGTTTAACGACGTTTCGGTCAATAGCCAGTTTTAGGACGTAATGGATCGGCCCCCATTTTCACTGCATCCAGAGCTTCTTCACCGTTTATTAACGAGTGAGAGATCATATGGAAACTTGCCACATAATCCTCATGTTCATCCGACGAGTCTTCTTCATTATCATCATCTCTGTCCTCAAGGACGTGGCTGAGAAATTCTTGGAGTGTGACTGGAGTCCGCGCTTTCTGATTATATTCTTCCAGCGTGTCGATATGTTTTTTTAAGTCCATGCGCTTGTCACAGGCTTCACGGGCTTTTTGATCTTCTTCTTCTTTTTCGAAGACTTTGACGGCTGGGCTCGGGCGTTTTGACCATCGCTATCAGTTCTTTGCGCTGGGCGCGGCTTCAGCATTCCTTCGATGACCTCAGGTTCTAGAGGACTTTTCCATTTGATTGCCGGGCATGTTTGGAGATCTTTCAGCATTCTTTTCGTCTTAGCTGAAAGAGCGACCTCCCATGGAGCTTCTTCTATAAAAGAGCATGATTCCCCCGGTGTATCCACTTTTTTAGGAGCGTGAGGTTGTGGCGGGTTCACCTTCCAATTCTCAGACAGTGCGTATTTGCCCCGTTGATATTGGTCCTCAATCCAGCCTTTGAAGACGAAGCAATCTTCGATTGGGTGGCCTACCACTTGATGATAGGGGCAATAATTGGGATTATTGGCCTCACCGGGTTGCAATGGGCGTTTTGGATCCGGCAAGGTGATGAGCCTGTTGCGCAGCGCTAGCTCGAATAACCTCTTCGTCCTACCCCGAGGGAACGAGTAAGGGTGCCTCATCTTTTCTCCAAGGGATGGATGTCTATCACTTTGGCGATCGGCTGGTTTTGGACCATTAGGCTGCTGCTGAGCATTAGCGACGAGGGTCGCTTTCCCTTTCCCGTTTTCATTTCTAGATTCCAGCTTCGAAGAAGATGGTCTATGACCCATCTGGTCCATTTGGGCCAGCTTATCGATCAAGGCCTGGAAGGTGGTCGGCTTGAAGAACATCATGAATTGGGATATAGTCGCTTGAGGGTCAAGAGTGCTCACGAACATGCCCACCGCAGGTGCTTCTTCGATGCGCTGCTCACATTTTGACCACAGATTCCGCCATCATATTGTGTATTGAACCCATGTTTCTCCAGGCTTCACCCTGGCATTGATCAATGCCGTTATTGGGGTGCATTCACTAGCACTTGCGAAACGCTGGGTGAATAGTAGCTCCATCTCTGCAAAAGTTTTGACGGAGTCATTGGGAAGTTCAGAATACCACTCGAACGCCGTCTCCGACAAGCTACCAACAAACTGGCGGAGCAGAAGTTTATCGTCACCCCCGGTGTTGCCACACAAGGCTCTGAATTGAGCGACATGCTGATGTGGATTCCCCGTCCCCTTGTATACGTGGAATTTGAAGATTGTATATTCCGGAGGGTACCTTATTTGGTCATACCAGCCCGGATAGGGTCGTCCAGTCTTAACTATCTGCCCAGCCGCTTCATTCGCCTGGTGAGCTCGTATTTGCTGAGCAATATAATCATCTAGAGTGGCCTTGGAGATGGTCTCCTCCTTGGCTGCTGAAAGAGCCGGAGGAGGGTTTGATGTCTCCCCTGTGTCGTCTTCAACAATGATCGGAGGGTCTTCAGCTGGAGGTTCCGGCTATCATGCCAGCCATGTCTTAGAACAAAAGAGCCATTCGTTTTATATTGGCCGCCTGCTTCGCAGCCTCTTTTTCTTTCCTCTAGAGCATTCTTCGGAGGAACTCGGTATCAGTTTCTTGTTCCCGACGCTGCTCCGAGGTTTCTGGATTTTCTTTTGGCTCAGTGAGTGCGGCCATTGTAGTCAGCATCTCCTGAAGTTTCTGCTGCTGTTGTTCCTGAGCCTTCGTTATCGATCGGGTAAGCAGTCGATGACCCGTAGAAGCACGGCTTTCTTCTTTTCCGGAAGCCATATAAACGGTATATATTACCATGCCCCCAGACTTGGGGCATTTAGATTCAGCGCTTTTACGATTTGCCGCGGTCATAGTGGCTTTCTCCGGCCTCCTTCTCTTTTGAGCGGTTGACGTTGAGAGAGCCGTTGCAGTGGGCACCCATACGGCTGTCGCCTTTGGTGGCTTGACAGGATGGTTTTCTCCTTGTCGAGCTTTAAGCTTCTTTGGCCTGCGAGAGTAGTCCTGATCAATCACCGATTTCTGAATCTGTCGCCAGACTTTATAAATTTTGGAGGACAGCCGTTGAGGGGGCTACTTCGGCTTCTTTTCTGTAGTAGTCTCCATAGGTGGAGGAGACCTCTTCAGCACGGCGGTCGGAGAGTTCTTGCGAACCCTCCTAAGCGGTTCAAAGTTGTTCCCAGTTGGAACAGCAGCATTGGTTTCTACCATGGGAGCTGGCGGATTTATTCCAGAAGGGGAGTTACCCCCAGCCTTCCTTACTCGGCGCCAATGACGACGGCGAGCATGTCGTGCGGATGGGATTACCTCAGCCATAGGGGTGACTCCCTCATGCCCCCTGTGTTGGTCAGAAGTTGTCGTTGTCAGCCTACTGAAGACTGATGTCCGTTGAGTAGGGATGGCCAACCTATCGAAGGCAGACTTCCGAGTAGGGGAAGCAACCTTGATGATTTCGCCGGGAAAAGGAGCTGAAATAGTCGGTCTTGTGAAGACCGACCCTTTTGCAGGAGAAGCCGCCTTGACGACTTCGGGAGCAGGGATGGCTATCCTTTTTGGGATAACCCTTTTTGGCATCGCGGGCTTCTTCATGGACCCAACTGAGCGTTGGCCCAGTCTATTAAAGACTGAGGTGTTGGAGCTGGACGATCCGTTGAGAGGGGCCGCAGTAGTTGTAAGCCGATCAAAGACCGACTTCTTCTACGCTTCTTGTGGCAGCGGGATGTTAACGCTCACTGGTGGGAGTATCGTCCCGAAGAACAATCCGGTGGTAGCCTGCGTTACCTGCTCTACCGGCATTGTGAGAAGGGATGCCGCTTGAGGCCCGTATGTTACACCTCCAGATGAGGCGGAACGACAGACGCGGTTGCTGCTGGTGCAGGTTGAAGCCATTGATCTTCTGTTTTCTGCTCGAAGCAAGACACCAAATCTTAGTACCTCGAACCCAAGGGCAACCATATCAAACCGTTATTCGTTCGCGAACACAACACACGAAGTGTGGAATGGAAAGAGCAAAAGGTCCCACCGGGCGTGCCAGAATTTGTTCCCCTCCGAAACACAGAGACGGGACCGCGTAGGTCCGTCTTGCCTGAATTTCGGGGCAGATGCTATTGGGTGCTATCCGTCCACCTCTCCGAAGATGCCAAGTTGATTTATGACACCATGTATCGAAGGTTTAAATGGATGCGGCCGATGTAGCAGACTTCGTCAGATTCCCCCTCATTTGAGGGGTTTTTGATTGTGGGGACGCTCTTCCCTGCATGTGCAAGCCCCTGCAGTTAATTACGCTACCGCATCGCGGTAACCACTTTCTCCTTCTCCAGATGGTCACTTCGTGTCGTGGATGTTTGTTTTGTTTTTGGTTGCTCGTGGATTGTATACGAAGATTAATTTATGTCGTCGCCCGTAGGGCGTGGATTAGTCCAAATCCGTATTTTCTTAGATTTGGGTTTGAGGGGTTGAGTTTAAGGATACGTTAGTCTCATTTGAGACTAAGATCAACTTAAACGTTTGTTGAGGATAGGTTAGTCTAATTTTAGACTAAGATCAACTTAACGGGATCGTTTAGATCCAACAAAAGAGCATTTGGGCTCTATTGTTTAGTTTAGGGACATTGCGGTCGATTAGTTTAGGGACGTTACGGTCCAATGTTAGTTTAAGGACATTTCAGACCAGGTTAAGGACATCATAGTCCGTGAGTTTAAAGACATCACAGTCAAGGTTAAGGACATCATAGTCCATGAAATGTATAGTTGTCGGGACCCGTCACCTCTCTGAAGACGTTGAAGGATTACAACGACAAATATCAGAGGAATTCAGAGATGTACCCTTGAACCAAAGTTGATTGGGAGATCTGTAGTCCAATTTGGAACTAAGATCAATTAATTAGATTACGAGCACATTGGCTCAGTTAGTTCTGAATTGAGGACTTATGGCCAATTTGGGCTAAGTCCAATTAAGTTTGGAATGTTGGCCCTTTGTTGGCCTGTTGAACATTTGTCTGGGTTCAACCCCTCATTATTTAGCAATGCTAAACAAAATTTTGAGGGCTATGAGAACATTTTATCTTTGAGAATTAACATTATAGCTCTGGATTTTAAGGCCCATTTGAAGGGGATATTTGCCTCTGAAAAACTTAGCCAATTTGGGCTAAGCTGGTTTGAGAACAGTGTTAAACACTAAAGGGCATCTGGCGGTCACGTATCCTCACATGATGTATTTAAAGCAGTGTTAAACACTGGAGACGAAATGCTCAAAACAGTGTTAAACACTAGAAAGGAAGGGGTCACGTGGGGTCACGTGAGGCGCCTGAGATGGGGCCAGACCTTCTTTATTTTATTCTCAAATCTGCAAATAACTGTTAAACACTTCTGATCTTCTGGCCATCACTTGCTAGCACGTGATCGATATCCATGTATTGATTATTAAAGTGTTTATTAGGGGTCACGTGAGGACACGTGAGAGCGCCCAAAATCAGTACTGCCTTTGGCTTTATTCTCTTTGTTTTGAAGGTCACGCGGGAGCACGTGAGGCATTGCCTCTGGGCTAATTCCTTCTTAATTTGAGGGGTTCGTTAATGGGTCACGTGGGGGCACGTGACCCAGTCTTGTTCGCTCTTTTATGATCTTTGAGGATAGGGGTCACGTGTTACCACGTGACCAAGCTCTTTACATGCATGGAGAGCTTTAAGTCTCTTATTTTAAGAATTAGATTCTTTGTAGGGTTAAACCCTAATTCTGTTTTAGAGGAATTAAATTCCTATGTATATGGAAGAATTAAATTATTATTTGGGAGAATTGAATTCTCATATACGGTTAAACCCTAGCTATGTTCTTTTAGAGGAATTAAATTCCTATGAATTTGGGAGAATTAAATTCTCATATAGGGTTAAACCCTAGTTTTATTTTGAGGAATTAAATTCCTATGAATTTGGAGGAATTAAATTCCTTAAACTTAAATTCTCCCTCTAAGTTTTGGATCTGCATGGCAGAATCTCCCCGATGAGAATTAAATTCTCAACCTGTGGGGAGATCTGCTTCTGCAGATCTTCAACCAGAGGAAGAACTAAGTTCTTGTTCAGAAGAGTTAAACTCTTAAATTAAGAATTAAATTCTATTTTTATTTTATGGAGCTTAGATCTCTTTCCCCTTTCTCACCTAGGGTTTCTTTTCTCTGAAAGAAACTTCTTTTCTCTCTTTAGAATTAAATTCTCCTCTCTTTTCTCTCTGTTGTTGTTGTTTTTCTTCAGAAAATTAAAATTCCAAAAATCCCTTCTCTTCTTGGCTCCTATTTATAGGAGAAAGAAAAGAATCAATTTGTTTAGTGAATCTTTCATTGAAAGATTTTTGTTGTTTTTGTAACTAACATGATCTTTTAGATCACTCGGTGAATTTTATTCACCATTGGATTTTTAATCCGGAAGATATTCTGTTTGTTATTCTTGGTGAATTTCTGGGAAATCTTTCCTTGTATAAAATCTTTCCATAAATTGGTGATTTTTAATCACCATTGGATTTTTAATCCAATGGTGCTCTAATTTACAGAGCACCGTCTTTTTTTGTTTGGAAAGATTTAAAGAAATATTTTTCTAGTTAGGGTCATCGATTTTCCTTAATTAGAATTTAATTCTATTATTTCATAAGGCTTTTAAAAGTCTATCACGTGATGGCACGCGACCCTTTTATTTGATTATTAAATAGAATTTAATTCTATCAATTAAAGAGTTTAGGAACCTGTCACGTGACCCTCTTGATTAAACATTTTATTCAGCATTTAATTCTGCCTTTTAACAAAGCTAAGGAATCATCACGTGTCAGCACGTGACCCTTGGTCACGTGTGAGCACGTGATGCCCCATTGGGGTTTTTCCTTAGCGTCTTATTATATTTTTGTTTGATTAAAATTTAATCCTATAAAGCAGAGATCACAGGAACCTATCTCGTGTCAACACGTGACCCTTGGTCACGTGCGAGCACGTGATACCCCATTGGGGTATTTCCTGGCTGTTTTGTTATATTTTTGTTTGACTAGAATTTAATTCTATAAAGCAGAGATCACAGGAACCTATCACGTGTCAATACGTGATCCTTGGTCACGTGTGAGCACGTGATACCCCATTGGGGTATTTCCTGGCTGTTTTGTTATATTTTTGTTTGACTAGAATTTAATTCTATAAAGCAGAGATCACAGGAACCTATCACGTGTCAACACGTGACCCTTGGTCACGTGTGAGTACGTGATACCCCATTGGGGAATTCCCTGATATTTTATCAGGGAACACCCTACAATCAATAAACCCCAGCCTACCCTAGGCAGGGGAAATCTGTAATGCGCCTGACAAGTGTGCGCGTATTCCCATCTCAATGGGGTGACGAAAAACACCCTACAACGTCAAGATGTTACCTTTTGCGTATCTGCTGTTGAGCGATGATGGGTGGCTGAGATTGATTTGGAGGTTGACTCCTGAAGCGTGTGGATTCTCAATGGGTTTTAGGTTGTGGTGGCCGAGCTACCTGCAAGGAAGTCCCGGGGTGGTTGTACCACCGAGGACCCTCCGACGATCAAGTTAGTGGTGGAGTTTGGGCAGAGTAGCGGCCTAGTGAGGAGAGAATTGCATACCTTGATCTTCTGAAAGAGAGGTTTATATAGCGGCAACGATGGGCAGGCAGGCACGAAAATCACGCCGGCCGTTACGCTCCCGACGTCACGCCCGCGTGATAAGAGGGATCCCGCATTAATGGTGAGACAGGCTCGTTAATGGGGGATCATGATGGCGTGGAACGTGGGATCGTGGGCGGCGGATATCTCGCGCATGGCAAGATTCGCGGAGCCGTGGCGTGGGAGCCTGTGATCAGTGCTGCGGGTCGGTCAGGATGAGGCCGAGGAGGATTAGCTCGGCGGGAAGCTCGGGGATGAGCGGGAAGCCGAGGTGTCCTGGTTCTGCTAAAGCCCGGAGACAAGCTGAGATGGCCGAGGAGGACAGTTGTGCAGGGGGCTCGGAGGTGATCCAGCGGTTGTTTGTAAGGCGGGCACATGAGTTATGTGGTCGGTCATAGAGGGTTGGCTACGTCCAAGGGTCGCAGACCCGGGTGTTCTTCCGACGTGCTGTTCTTGGTCCTTCCTTGTCGGCTTGATTGAAAGAATTAAAGTTAACCACAATCAAAACGGTGTCGCTATGCAGCTAGCCGGTTGAGCACGGGTCGATCCACAGGGAGATGGTTGTATTTCCGTTCTTGTTTTAGACGAGTCAATAAAGAATTTGTATGTGTTTGTTCAATCTAACCTATGTGTATTATTTGCAAGTATAAAGTTGTTAAGAAAAAGATACGAAATTGTAAGCTAAAGAAATCCGTACTCAAAACCTTTGAGCCGAGTCTTGACCAATTGAAGCTAGAGCAATCGGCAACAATGTGGATTAGGGGATTTAAGCGCGGTATTCGTGGAATACGGCTTATTTACCCCTGTCCTTCCGTTCTTGTCTCTTGCTTTCGCCTCCGGCCAAACCGATCGCAACCGGTCGCGGTTAGGAATCATCGTTACCTTGTTAGGGTAGGGTGCCTAACGGAGCGCTTGCGTATGGTTTGGGCGGAGTTCAATGGAAAATAACGGGAAAAGGAAATGAGAAAAGAAAATCTTAACTTACAATACCGTATTTATTCTTAACAATGATAATTACAACCATTCACAAAAACGAACCAAAAAGAGAGAACAAAAAGAAAAGAACAAAGAAAAGAAAAGATTACAAGCAAGTAATTAAAGTGCATGGAATTAATTGCAAGTAATTAAAGATAAGAATGAAAAATGCAAGAAAGTAATTACAAGAACCATAGAACTCAAAACAAGCATGGGATCAATAGCCAACCCTTAAACTTGCAAGCTCAATCAAGAGGTTGCAAGATCAAGAGAAGGGTAAAGAACTCATGTGAAATGAAGCACTAAAGAGAGAAAAAAATGATACAACCCCTTGAGACCAATGACCAAAGCTTAAACTTGCAAGCTCACTTAAGAGGTTGCAAGATCAAGTTAAGGTAGAGAGCTCAAAGGGGAAGCTAAGCAAAAAGAATGATACAAAAACCCTCATCTTTATTCACATCCACTCAATACTCTCACTACATTTCCATGGAGGAAGAATGAAGAAGAAGAAGAAGAAGAACTAAAACTACACTAAAGTGGCTAAAAGAATGGACACAAAATTGGACCCTTGGCTTAGCTCAGATCTGGGGTATTTATAGGCAGTTTACAGAAACCCTAGGGCAGGAATCTGATATAAAATGAAGTACCCAAACTACCCCTGAAAATTCAACAAATATGGAGCCCATATGGCCGCGGAACCGCGGCCTAGACCCCATGTTGGCCGCGGTTCCGCGGCCATCTAGGTGATTTGACTCTCCGGTTTTTGTGGGTTTGTCTGTTTACATTTTTCCTCGTGTTTGAAAACTTGAAACCGTACAAAATCTTCCAGAATATCTTCAGATTTCTTAGTCCAAGATTGCTTTATTTTCTTCACTTTTGACTTCTATCTCCCTCGAGCTCCGCGCACCCATTGATTCTTGTGCAGCCCCCCTCGTGCTATGTGCTTGTCCGAGACACGAATGACCACCGTCATATGTCTCGTCTCAGGAACTGGTACTCGGCACTGGACGGATATGGATGACCGGAACCCGGCTTTTATCTGCTGTGACAGATGTTCTGTATTTGGTGTAACTGTGGAGATTTTGTCTTGATTTGCAATATTTGGACTGGAAACCTGCAATCTGTAAATATGTAACAAACACGGATTAAAAGCACCTACCTATAAACACACGAGCATAAGAATGGGCGGTATAAAATGCAGTATTCTGGTATGAACAAATACCCCCAAACTTAACTTTTGCTCGTCCCGAGCAAAACCAATTATTCACAAAAATAAAATCCTAACCGCACTTTCGCAGGGAACGCGATTGCAATGAGCGCGTGCAACAAGCCGTTAAACCTCTAGGTGTCCCTAGTAGGAGGAGTGTTGTCTCCTGAGGGTTTTCAGCGGATTACACCCACAAAATCCCGTCAAGCTAGTGTCATAAGTTAACATCGATTCTACTCCTACAGTTTAGTATTTACGTTAGAAATTCTATCATCCTAAGTTAGAAATATCCAACCCTAATACTTCACACCTCCTATCTATTTAACCTTAGGTCATATACGTTCCAAAAAGTTTAGAAAGATATTAATTCTCCTGAGTTTTCCTTCTAAAGTGCGGCCTCAAATCAGGGATTTTTATCAACTTTACAGAAAACACAAGTCTTATTCTTTATTTCTATTTTTTATCCAAATATCGATTGTATACCCCTACGTGTGTGTATATTTGCACCCCTACACTCAAGAATTCAATTCAAGCTATAATACCCTTGCCCTAATACCTAATACTACTTCTTTTCATTAAGGATGGACGGTTTTGCTCACATACCTTTCATGCGACTATTAATGCTTCTTGAGGCACTAACGACCGATTACTGAATGTGTGAACTTTAAAGCGTAAATAGCAGTTTCCAGGTCTTGACTTTATTCTATTTTTCTTTTTCTTTTTCTTTTTCTTTTTCAAGACCGGATATATTTTTCAATATGCTCTTTTGGTGTTTAGCTTTAAATACCGTTTTTTCTTTTATACTAGGCTTTCAGGCAAGAGTATTTCTAGGTATCCTCTACTATCCCAAGTTTCAAGGTACGTGTAGGTGCAGTTGTAGGGTATATACTTTCTAAATTTGAACTCAAGAAAAGAAACTATTTTTCAGACTTATCCTCCAGTAAAGCTTCAATACTTTCCCTTCATCTTGACTTAACTCAAGAACTGAACTCAAGACTACCTATTTCTCAAAAAAAACTGTAAGGATGTATAATTACCAAGTTTAAACAGAATGAGGGTTATTTTTAGGGTTTTCAAATCCTAAGCCTAGAATTTAGTTATTTCTATCATATCAACTAAAGTTTCGGAATAAAGATCTAAGTTACCCTATTAGCTAACTTGACGACAAAGTTTTTATATTTTTTGGAAAAAATTTCGATTTTTATGGGTTTTTAAATAAGGTATGCAAATGCAAAATATACAAATGAATGCGAAGGAAGAAAGCTTACCGAGCACACCCCCAAACTTAAACTTGACAGTGCCCTCACTGTCAGGCTATACCAAGAGGGTCAAAATTGCCGGCGCTCCCTAAAAACAAATTATATACAACAAAGAAAACAAAAAATATATACAAAAAAGGAGTCCCCCCCAAACTTAAGTGAAACAGTGTTTCCACTGTTAAGTGATGAAGTTCAGGATTAGGGGGGAAAGAACAGTGTCAAGCTATACAAAGCCTTACACAGGCCAAAAGTTAACACCAACCATTCAAAGATCTTATCGTGATAAAGCAGTGGCTGGTGAAAGAAGGCGTAGAGAAAAGAGATGGAGAATACGCGAGACCATATGCGGAGAGAAGCGGGATACGGTCTCGGTATATGAGAGGAAGAAGAATGGCGGAAGGAAAAAAGAAGTGGAATACGAACTTAAGGGTACAAATGGAGTAAATAGATTAGCACAATTTGTGATGACCGATGTGTAAAAAGCGATTGTACTAATCTATTAACCCGTCGAGAAATGGGGTCAAATCCCTCAAGATTCGTGAGAAATCATGGGTACGCCGAACTTGGTAAACCAGACATACGTAATGAAAGTGAGACGGTTTCTTGCAAGGTCGGAACGATGGAAAGGATGGAGGTAGGTGATTGAGGAAGGTTATCGGTTAAAGGTTCAGGAGGGTGTACACAGTCAATGAAAGGAACAGGATGAATTGGAAAATCCGACTCATCAATTAAAACTGGTTCATCCTCAAAAGTTTCCTCAAAATTCAGCTTATCCATCCAATTTCATCAAAATCAAGACGCATATGGGGTTCGGGAAAAACAGTTAATGACTCGGGATGATGAATTGGAAAGAAAAACTCTGCCAAATCTACAGGTTCATCATCAAAAATATTCCCAGCGTCGATATCCTCAATCAAGTGAAAATCAATATTCTCAGACACCTCAACAAAAGCATGGATATTAATTAGTTCAGGTTCTAGAGTAGAGGTGTAGAGGTCAAAAGGATTGGGTGTGGTTTCATTCGAAAAGGATCCTTCACAATCGGACAAATCAAACACTACAAAGTCACACAACTCATTATCTGTTCTATCTTTAATCAATGAATCGTTTGGAACACTAGATAGACATTCAAAACCGGAGTTGTGGGATTCAAGTTGAAACGGGTAGGCTTGATTCGGAAGGGGGTACATCTCACTCTCTCCACTCAAATTGTCAACCTGTCCTACCGCCTCTTCATACAGTGGAAAATTTGGAGCTAGTTGAAAACTAGCTACCGGGTCACTAGGTTGTATGAGGGCGGCCATGGACGCATTCAAATCCATCATCTGTTGGTACGACACTACCCTAAAGTCTTCCAAAGACTGTTCCAGACTAGACATGGGTTGTGAAGGGGTTTCAGTAAAAGATTCAAAGTTGTTTGGATACTGAAAACTCCCAAATGGCGGTTCAGAAACAATGTCTAGGGAAGGTGCAAAAGTCGGGTAGGACTGGTAGGAATTGAATGGCTGGACAGGAACATGATCAACATTTGGATAAGAAAGTGAATGGAATTGTTGATCCCAAGAATTTGAAGTGGTGAAAGGAGTGAAAGATCGGCTACGGGATTGTTCAATACGTTCAGCGATGGACAAAGGACGACTTGCAAAAGGGGTATCAACATAAGCGGGTGCGGGAGGTTGAAAAGGTTGATACAAAGTGGAATGAGGAGTACAAGTGTTTGTCCTAGACGCTGCTATGCGATCTTTTAGTGAAACTTTGGGCATGGAGGGGTCGTTCGATGTTCGGCCAAAGCAAGGACCGTAAGAAGTAATGTCTGGTTGTGGGTACCAAAGTTCGGCAAGAGTTTTGCGAGGTGGGGTACCCATGATATGAAAAGAGAAGGAAAGAAAGGAAGAGAAAAGGAGGGGAAAAATGAATGTGATTTTTTTATTTTTTTATTTTTTAGTTAGTTATTAACAAAAGAATGAAATATACACACAAAAAGAATCTGGACAAAATAATCATGACACAAAAAAAAAAATACCACACACCTAATCGTTCTAGGGTTCACCTAGGTCAACTAGACCTGCTCCAGAACTTGATTGTCGAAGTAAAACTGTGTCGAGAAATGGGCTCAAGATACACTGATCACGAGGCCAAATAAGTGCAGAGATAAGGGGAGGTTTTCCAACGCTTTTGTGAAGTTCCTTAATTAAATAACCCTTTCTCTTTTGGCGGTTTCGCCGTTAACACTTTCCTAGACACCCCGTAAGCAATATACCGTTAAGCGAGGTTCTAAACACAGTTAACTTCTCCTAGTGAGCGCGAAGTCCTTAAGGCTTAAAGTCTAGTTTCTTTTAAAATTTTGTGCGGGTAAACGTTATGCTCAAGTTCGTGATTTGTGGGCCACGGAAAAGGTGATGAAATCCTTTACCGTATGTTGTGGGGTTCGCTTGCCCTTAAGTCCGTATTAATGTATGCAATGCGCAATTCAATAAAAATTCTATAAAGAATCAAACAATCGTTTTTTAGTTTAAGCGCGGCACTGCAACAAATACGGGTTAGTCAATTTTTAGCGTTTGCTAGCGAACTTGCAAAGAATCCTGCAAAGAATAGTATATTGGAAGCGTCGGATTTTAGAAGAAGGTGTTAGTAAAGTACGTACCGTTAAGTTTTTGGGTTAGGAAACCCCCGTTGAATCAAATCCGGTAAGCTTGGAAAGTTCGCTTGCGCGGGTCAAACTACCCGGATCTTTAGCACTGTACTTCGTAATCACCTTAACTTTGAACGTACACTTTGCTCCCACAATCGCAGTTTGCAAATACGCAAAAATCTGCACACTTGCCCACAAAAATTATCAAAAATAACAAAAAGATTTTTTTTTTATAAATATATACAAAAAGAATATTAACCCGAATAACAAGAAAGAAAATACGCTACCGTCTCCCCGGCAACGGTGCCATTTGATCGCACGCCAAAAGCGTGTCGGATGTTCAAAGTTCTAAAGTTATAACCGCGATCAAGACGGTGTCGCTATGCAGCTAGCCGGTTGAGCACGGGTCGATCCACAGGGAGATGGTTGTATTTCCGTTCTTGTCTTAGACGAGTCAATAAAGAATTTGTATGAGTTTGTTCAATCTAACCTATGTGTATTATTTGCAAGTATAAAGTTGTTAAGAAAATATACGAAAGTGTAAGCTAAAGATATCCGTACTCAAAACCTTTGAGCCGAGTCTTGACCAATTGAAGCTAGAGCAATCGGCAACAACGTGGATTAGGGGATTTAAGTGCGGTATTCGTGGAATCCAGCTTATTTACCCTGGTCCTTCCGTTCTTGTCTCTTGCTTTCGCCTCCGGCCAAACCGAACGCAATCGGTCGCGGTTAGGAATCACCGTTACCTTGTTAGGGTAGGGTGCCTAACGGAGCGCTTGCGTAACGTTTGGGAGGAGTTCAATGGAAAATAACGGGAAAAGGAAACGAGCAAAGAAACGTTAACTTACAATACCGTATTGATTCTTAACAACGATAATTACAACCATTCACAAAAATGAACCAAAAAGAGAGAACAAAAAGAAAAGAACAAAGAAAAGAAAAGATTACAAGCAAGTAATTAAAGTGCATGGAATTAATTGCAAGTAATTAAAGACAAGAATGAAAAATGCAAGAAAGTAATTACAAGAACCATAGAACTCAAAACAAGCATGGGATCAATAGCCAACCCTTAAACTTGCAAGCT
Organism: Agapanthus africanus; assembly: GCA_030015575.1. Lineage (NCBI taxonomy): Eukaryota > Viridiplantae > Streptophyta > Magnoliopsida > Asparagales > Amaryllidaceae > Agapanthus > Agapanthus africanus. Next base: position 980,183,355 of record CM057337.1, read on the forward strand.
CAATCAAGAGGTTGCAAGATCAAGAGAAGGGTAAAGAACTCATGTGAAATGAAGCACTAAAGAGAGAAAAAAATGATACAACCCCTTGAGACCAATGACCAAAGCTTAAACTTGCAAGCTCACTTAAGAGGTTGCAAGATCAAGTTAAGGTAGAGAGCTCAAGGGGGAAGCTAAGCAAAAAGAATGATACAAAAACCCTCATCTTTATTCACATCCACTCAATGCTCTCACTACATTTCCATGGAGGAAGAATGAAGAAGAAGAAGAAGAAGAACTAAAACTACACTAAAGTGGCTAAAAGAATGGACACAAAATTGGACCCTTGGCTTAGCTCAGATCTGGGGTATTTATAGGCAGTTTACAGAAACCCTAGGGCAGGAATCTGATATAAAATGAAGTACCCAAACTACCCCTGAAAATTCAACAAATGTGGAGCCCATATGGCCGCGGAACCGCGGCCTAGACCCCATGTTGGCCGCGGTTCCGCGGCCATCTAGGTGATTTGACTCTCCGGTTTTTGTGGGTTTGTCTGTTTACATTTTTTCTCGTGTTTGAAAACTTGAAACCGTACAAAATCTTCCAGAATATCTTCAGATTTCTTAGTCCAAGATTGCTTTATTTTCTTCACTTTTGACTTCTATCTCCCTCGAGCTCCGCGCACCCATTGATTCTTGTGCAGCCCCCCTCGTGCTCTGTGCTTGTCCGAGACACGAATGACCACTGTCATATGTCTTGTCTTAGGAACTGGTACTCGGCACTGGACGGATATGGATGACCGGAACCCGGCTTTTATCTGCTGTGACAGATGTTCTGTATTTGGTGTAACTGTGGAGATTTTGTCTTGATTTGCAATATTTGGACTGGAAACCTGCAATCTGTAAATATGTAACAAACACGGATTAAAAGCACCTACCTATAAACACACGAGCATAAGAATGGACGGTATAAAATGCAGTTTTCTGGTATGAACAGGGCTTCGGGATGCGTCATCAGCCATGTGTCACGATCATCAGCCACGTATCATGATCTGGGAGATCACCGATATCGAGCATCATCAGGCGTTATTTAGGTTGGTTTATGAGTATATTGGCTTAAGCTTTGCTCTTTTTGGGTGGAAAGTTGTTTATACCTTGAGTTTAAACCAATAATGATAAAGAAGATGTGGATGATGAAAGAAGGATTAATTTTGAATGAAGATTTGATTTTATGTGTTACAGGCAAAGGAGATTTTGAATTTTCAATTAACAAACATTAATATTGATGAAATACCTCTTTTTACTTAGACAATGAAGATTTTGAATTTTGATATTGATTTTGACAGGCAGTCCTAAAACGTAACTCAATTGATGAAATACATATCTCATAATAAAATCAAAATTTAAACAAATAACGAGTCAGGTGAGAGTTGTCTCAAAATTCAATGTACATGTTAAGAGATGATAATAAAAAGAGAAACAATTTGCATTAAAATAAGATAGAAGAAGGAAAAAGTAAGAAGTAGTCAGAAGGAAGGGATTAATGGAGTCAATCTGTTAGATATAGCAACTACATGGTGTTGGTGGAAAAGAGGAGAGGTTTGATTTGACAACTATTCACTATAAAATAACCGACACGTAGCATGAGACAAATTTTACAGCACATTTCCCAACATCAAAATCAAATACACCCAAGTAATTTTCAAAAGAAAATCATTTAGGAATCATGTGAATGTTTTTGGGTACACAAACAAATAAATGTAAAATAGAGAAAAATGTTGATTTGATATTCACTCTTTCTTTTTTTTCCCCTTACTGATGGAGCTCTGGATCTCCTTCAGATGTTATCCTCCGTTGATCTGCTGCAAGGGCTGATGGACGACTAAGATTGAATTGGAGTGTTGACCCCTGAAGAGTGTGGATCTCAATGGGCTTTGAGTGGTTGTGGCCGAGCTACCTGCAAGGAAGTCCCGGGGTGGTTGTACCACCGAGGACCCTCCGACGATCAAGTTAGTGGTGCAAGTTGGGCAGAGTAGCGACCTAGTGGAAAGAATTGCGTACCTCGATCATCTGAGAGAGGGGTTTATATAGCGGCAGCAATGGGCGGGCAGGCGTGAGAATCACGCCGGCCGTTACGCCCATGATGTCACGCTCGCGTGATAGGCGGGATCCCGCATTAATGGCGAGACAAGCTCGTTAATGGGGGATCGTGATGGCGTGGAACGTGGGATCGTGGGCGGCGGATATCTCACGCAAGGCGAGATTCGCAGAGCCGTGGCGTAGGTGCCTGTGATTGGTGCTGTGGGTCGGTCAGGATGAGACCAAGGAGGATGAGCTCGGTGGGAGGCTTGGGAACGAGCGGGGGGCCGAGGCATCATTGTACCATGATAGCTCAGAGTGAGCCGGGAGAGGTCAGGAAGGTCGCCAAAGGTCGGGAGACTCCTCGGTCCGGAATCCGAGGTGCGATCTCAACTGAAGTTCTTGATCCCTTCTTATAGTTCTGGGGCACGTCATCTACCACGTGTCTGTATTTGGAGAGTCACGATATCGAGGCTCATCATTAGCCCCCTACTTTCGCCTCGACCCGCTCCTGGGTCGGGTCGAGAATGGTCTGACCGATCATCCAAGGTGAGTTCTCGTTCGAAGATATCGTCGATCGTGCATCCCCGGGCAGAGAGTGGTATTTTCTTGATGGCGTCAGCGGATCAGGGGAGAGATCTCGCATTAAAGGGGAAGCGCCGGATCTTTTGTACGCCCTTCGAAGTGACGGCCCACGTGTCTGGCGTTGGTTGGCTGGCGAGACGCATCGCAGGCGTCCTTACGCTCGAAGGGATGCGTCCAATGCGAGTGCGACAGGTGGAACGTTGTCGGCCGTTGGTTGCGAAACGTTGTTTTGGCAGGAGTCGATCGGAGCCGTAGGATGCGTGTGCCGGCAGCTATAAATAGAGGTGGGATCCCCATCAGGGCCCATACCTCTTCATAATTTCCTCGTCCTTAGTCGTGTCAGCTCAGCGCTATTCTCCTCAGTTCGGATTCCATGCTATCAATCTCCTGGGGATATCTTTCTTTGATCAGGTTAGATGTCTTCTTTAGAGGAGTCTGTAGATGTAGTGCGAGTAGAGTCTAGGGGGTCTTCTGAAGCTTCCTCTAATGCTTCTTCCTCTTCCCCCTCCGAGTTAGAGTTCACCCGGGAAGATAGGGTGGTCCCCAGAGCACAGGCCGCGGGTGTTCTTGGCGTGCGATCCTCTCTGAGGCATGCGGAAGAGCTTGTTAACATTAAGACATGTTTCTTCATTCCTCCCGGCTATTCGCTTCGTCTGGCCGAGGAGGGGGAGAGGGCAAACCAGGTACATGGCAAGGAGATTGCCTTGTACCTGGAGGCCTTTTGGGCCGGGGTGCGTCTGCCCTTCTCCCCTGAGGTGGGTGAGGTGTTGAGTTGCTTTGGGTTAGCTCCGGGCCAGCTAGTGCCGGACTCATGGAGGATCCTCCTCGGGTTCCTGGTCCGGTTGAAATTGTGTCAGATCCCTTTCAGCCTGAACCTTCTTCTCTCTTCTCTTTGCTACAAAAACCACTCTGGCGCTCGTAAGGGAGAGCCGAACTGGGTGTACCTTTCCTTTAAAAGACAGTGGGGGGACGCCCCCGGGTTGGGAGTTATTGTAGTACTTTCTTCCATTTATGAATGGAAGAAGAAGTTTTTCTTTATCGCCCCGCCCAAGGGTGAGGATTGGCCTGTGCCCACCAGTGGTAAAGGGCCAGCTGTCCGCGGGTGAGTCGGTCAAATGATCACGATGCGGTGGCAGTGTCTGAGTGGGAGCCTCTTCCTCGGGCCGATGTGCTGCTGTCTGAGCGGGCCCTCAGTTGGGCCGGGCTCAGCCCCGTCGAGTACGCGGGTAAGTTAGGGGCTTTCAGGCGACCTCTTTAGACTTATGCATTTTTCATTTTTCCTGCCGTTGCTGACTCCTCGTATTTTCGTCTTATGCAGTACCCATGGACATGAGCAAATTTCGGGCGGCAGTGGTCGACGTCAAGAAGGGGAAGAAGGCCGAAGGTGCCGGCTCTTCTCGCCCGTCGTTGGTTCTGGCTCCGCCAGCGGCTACTTCGTCCAGGCGCCCAAATGCGCCCCGGTCTCCAGAGTCCACTCGCGCACCTGTCTAAAAGCGTGCTCGGGAATAAGAGCCCCGGGCCGCCGAGGAGGGAGGTGACACCGGTTCTCCCGCGTCGCTCCTCAAGAGGTTCCACAGGACGTCGCCCCGCACCCTAGCTTCCTCGATCCTCGTGGACGACGGGGATCTTCGCTTTGAGGTGCCCTCTGGGCTCTCCGTCGCCGACAGCCTCCTATCGGAGATGGAGAGGTCGGCCGGGGGCAGAATCCCTCGGGGGACCCTCCGTGCCCAAATGGTGACCATAGCTCAAGAGGCCGTGTAGGTTAGTGTTCACACCCCACTCGGTTCTTCATTCAGCATTTTTGTTCACGTAGTTGGGTGCCTTCCTTTCCCTCTTAACCCTCTTTCTTTTCTTTAGGTCATCCACCATGTCGCCCTCGTCGTCAACATGGAGGACGAGGAAATTGCCCCGGCGATGCGGGTCGCGAGCAAGTTCTTCTCGCGGGAGGAGAGCTCGAGGCTGGAGTTGGAGGCGGCGAGGGAGAGGATCGCTGCTCTTGAAGATCAGGTGGCGGCCGTGACTCGGGAGACCGCCAGGTGCCGAGAGACCACCCGAGCCGCCGAGTCCCAGTTGGAGGACTCCAAGATGCTCGTCGCCACCATGAAGAAGACGACGAGCACCCTCCGGAAGGAGAACGATGCAACGAAGGACCGGGCGCTGAAGGCAGTGGAGAACTATAAGAAGTCGGATCAGTTCTACGCCGACCTTGCCAGAGCCGGGGGCGTCATTTGGCACGACGCCCTCGACTCTGTCAAGGCTCAGATGCCGGAGTTCCCCGATGCCGATCTCCGGGCCGTGTACCCTCTCAAGAACGACGTGCAGGGGATCGCCCCCGGACACGATGCAGAGAAAATGGACCCCGGTGGGAGCGTGAGGGGTAAGTCGGTCGCCCCGGCTGCCGGCACCGAAGTTCCCGCCATTGGTGCCGACCCTAAAGATGCCGCTCCGGTGGTCATAGTGGAGGCGCGGCTCGTTGAGGTCCTCCCCTCTCCTGAGGCTTGAAGCCCCCGTCTTCTTATTTCTCTCTTTTGCTCTGAAATTTTGTAAGCCTCCGGGCACTTTTGTTAGGCTGGGGAGCCCATAATACCCTTGTAGAGACTTTTGATTTTTGTGAATAAAAAATCTTTTTGCAGTTTCTTAGCGTGCACATTTTCCTTTTGTTTGTGGTAAACATTTGCATTTGCACGGTGCTGCTTTCATGTTAGGCCGGTTCTTCGTCTAGCGATCGCACGTCGAGTTGAATTTGATCATTTGCCAAGTGTGCAAAAACCGGTGAAGGGTCAGTATCTCCATGACCCCGAAGTCGAGGTGGGGATCGCTTAGACGTGTATGGCCGCTTGACGAGGGCTTTGATTCTTGGCGTCGATGGGTAGTAATTACCAGCCATGGATGACCGAGCAGGGTAGCTGCTCAGTTGCATCTTAACGGGGGCTTTGAACCTTAGCGGGAGGGCATAGGGAAGCATGCTAAGGATGGATCGGGCTATGAAGCTGCTCAGTTGCCTCTTAGAGAGGGCTTGGATCACTGGCGTCGTGGGGTAGGGAACTACTAACTAGGGATAACCGAGCAAGGGCGAGCCCGATTGCCTCTTGGCGAGGGCTTAGATCCTTAAGGACTGGCCGAGCAGGATTACTGCCCGGTGCCTCTTGGCGAGGGCTTTGATCCTTAGCGCGGGAGGGGCCGTAAGAGGCCTGCTAAGGACGGGCCGAGCAGGGTTGCTGCACGGTGCCTCTTAGCGAGGACTTTGATCCTTAGCACGGGAGGGGCCGTAAGAGACCTGCTAAGAATGGGCCGAGCAGGGTTGCTACACGGTGCCTCTTGGCGAGGGCTTGGATCCTTAAGGACGGGCCGAGCAGGGTTGCTGCCCGGTGCCTCTTGGCGAGGGCTTTGATCCTTAGCACGGGATGGGCCGTAAGAGGACTGCTAAGAACGGGTCGAGTTGGGTTGCTGCACGGTGCCTCTTGGCAAGGGCTTGGATCCTTAAGGACGGGCCGAGCAGGGTTGCTGCTCGGTGCCTCTTGATGAGGTCTTAAATCCCTGGCGTCGTGGGGTAGAGAACTACCAACCAGGGATAACCGAGCAAGGGCGAGCCCGGTTGCCTCTTGGCGAGGGCTTAAATCCTTAAGGACGGGCCGAGCAGGGTTCCTGCCCGATGCCTCTTGGCGAGAGCTTAGATCCCGGGCGTCGTGGAGGTAGGGAACTACCAGCCAGGGATAACCGAGCAGCGTAGCTGCCCGGTTGCCTCTTAGCGAGGGCTTAGATCCTTAATGAAGGGCCGTGCAGGCTTCCTTCCCGGTGCCTCTTGGCGAGGGCTTAGATCCCTGGCGTCGTGGAGGTAGGGAACTACCAGCCAGGGATAATCACGCAGGGTAGCTGCCCGGTTGCCTCTTGGCGAGGGATTTGATCCTTAGCGTCGTGGAGGTAGGGAACTACTATCCAGGGATAACCGAGCATGGTAGCTTCCCGGTTGCCTCTTGGCGAGGGCTTAGATCCTTAAGGACAGGCCGAGCAGGGTTCCTGCCCGGTGCCTCTTGGCGAGGGCTTAGATCCCTGGCATCATGGAGGTAGGGAACTACCAGCCAGGGATAACCGAGCAGGGTAGCTGCCCGGTTGCCTCTTGGCGAGGGCTTTGATCCTTAAGGACGGCCGAGCAGGGTTACTACCCCGTTGGGTCATGAAGTTCTGTCCGATATTCCATAGCGACAGAATATCGGGAAGATTAACCGTCGTGGTTGACACGTGTCATTAACGTGTGGGGGTGGCGAAGCGTAAGAGCTGCGTCATTCCGGATTCGCCGAGAAAGGCGGGACGCCCGCCGCGTGGCGGTACAGTTGTGGAAGGCACGAGCGACTGTTGGACTCTTGAGGGCGCAGTGGGGCTATAAAGCTGAGGGTTTGTTGAGCACTCCTTTCTCCATCTCTAAAACATAAGAATGGACACTTTTCCTTTCACCATCCTCGATATCATAATTTTCTTGGACGTGTACTTGTACGACCAGAACTGCACCGAGGATATGGTAGTTATAGGCCGCATCGAGGATCATACTGGCCGAATGCTTCCCCGGCGCTCACCCCTCCTCTAGCTATTGATGTACTCAATCTGGAGGGCGTCCCAGGCTGCACAACCCCTTGTCCGAGCAGCTGAAGGATGAGGCGGTCGTTAAGCTGAGGTCTTTGTGCCGCTTCGGTCTGATCTCGGCGGGTCGGCGGGATCGCTCGGTGGCACTTGTTCAGTTGATAAAACTGCACATTTGTTATTACATTTTTCCTACTATTTCTATACTAGAAAAGGTGTTTATTATAATATATGATACATATGAGGGTTTATATGTAAAAATACTACTTTTCATGTGTTGATATATTATAATTAACATTTGGTAGGAAATGTATGCAAAGATACCATTGACCAAATCTTAATGGTGAAATTAATATCTCAATAAAACAAAACTCCACTAATATTATTTGTTGAGATTGTGCAGAATTTTTCAGGGCTAAAAATCAAGAGAATCAAAGTTATTAAGAGCAAACTAGCCTAATTAAGAAAGCAAACTAAGAAATCAAGTCTGGCAGAAACAAAGAAAAGATTTCCAATTTCCAAAGGTTCCAGAGATCGCCACGTGTCATAAGGAGAAAGGCCCAGAAGACCAAATCCAACGATCCAAACACAAGGCCGCGGATCCGCGGTCAAACCTACCCGTTGACCGCGGATCCGCCGCGTTCCAGAAGCCTTCAGAGTTGCGATTTGGGTGGGAGAATCTTAACTGTTGGCTTCCAAATTTGGAAGCTAGGGTTCTGGCTTTTGGAGTATAAATATGGACCGAGAGCCTCTTGAAAAAATCATCAGGTCGACGTGATCACGAAGTCCAAGACGGCTCACGCATCCAGGCTGATCATAAACGGTTCATCTACCTCCTTAGAAGAGATCGAGAATCAAACTAGTATTTGTAATCATTTTCTAAGGGAACAAAGTGTAAATGAGTTTTGTTGATTAATGAAGGTAGTTCTTTTTCTTATTCTATTTCTTTGTAGTTTCATTATGAATTCTCTCTCCATCTCTTCTTCTCCCAACATGCGCGGGTAATTCTCCGCTTGTTAGGGTTCGTAGGATTAGTTAAACTCTTTTTACGTCCTATAAAGTTTATAAACTTTATCAAAAGAATTATTAACATCCTAATCGGGCGCGCTACCAATTTATTGTATGTCTCGACCGCGATTAGAGATTAGATTAATGATTGTTTTGGTAAAGGCTAGATATGAACGGAGTTCCATGTCGAGATAGGGGTTAAGAGTGGGAACCCTTTTCCCTCCAGAAACCCTAATCTACATGCATCACTATCGTTCTAGTTTTAAATCTATTAAAGGATAAAAAGGTAATCTTTAATTAATCATCCATAACTACTAAATCCTAATGAACCCTACAAGCCCCCTTTTTATATAAACTTACCTCCGTAGTTAATCTAGATCTATATTTTGCATTAGTGTTTAAAAGTAGATCTAGATCCTACAACCATTCTTCAATATTCTTTATTCCTCCTCTCTTTCTCAACACATCTAAAGTAAGATTAAAATATTCAACGTTTCCCTGAGGACGACCCGTACTCACCCCGGTCTAGCTACGCACGACACCGTTCTGATTGCGGTTAAACTACAAACACAACTTTAAAACAGATCAATCAGCAGCCGTCCTCGAGTGTTACCGACTGAGGCACTACGCAGACGTTCGCGGGCGTCATCAGAGGCAAAGGTCCGAGGCGGCGAGGGCTCGGCTGGAGAAAATATGCTCAGAGTACCACGAGCAATGTTTCCTGCACCCTCTTCCCCCGCTATTGTAATTTTCTTTTATTTCAATGTACGGCTGAGGAGCCCATAGTACCCTTTGGAATAAATAAAACTCTTCTTTTTTTTTTGCAATGTCTTATTGTTCCCTTCTTATTATATGAATAGAAAGAACTTGAGAAAAGTTTACATTACTTTAGTAAAAGAAGTGCACGCTAGTAGATGCTCTTTTTACTGGTATAGTTTGAGTTTCTCGGCGTTGTAAGGCCGTAGAAACTTGCGTCCTTCCGCGTCTTGCAAACGGTAGGCTCCGCCGAGCAGTACTTCGGAGACGAAGAAAGGATCGTCCCATCATGGGGAACTTATGCAGCCTGCCTTGGTCGATGAACTCGTTCCGCCTTAAGACTAAATCTCCGGCCTTGAAGAGGCGGCGCTTGACTCGTGCATTGTAATAGCGGGCGGTCTATTGTTGATAGGAGACAGTTTTGATCTGAGCCCGGTCTCGTTTCTCTAACAAGATTTCCAGGTTGGTTCGTAGTGCCGAGGTGTTTGCTTCATCATCGAAGTATTCAACCCGGTGACTGGGTAGCCCGATCTCCGCTGGGACCATTGCCTCGGTCCCGTAGCAGAGACTGAAAGGGGTTTCCCCGGTGGGGGTCTTCTTTGACGTACACAGGGCCCATAGGACCCGGGGCAATTCCTCGACCCAACTGCCTTGGCATCCTTCTAGGCGTGTCCGAAGACCTCGGAGGACGTCCCGATTAGTGACTTCGGCATGCCCGTTGCATTGGGGATGTGCGACCGCGGCAAACTTCATGAGGATATGATATTCATTGCAGAATTCCTTCAATTTTTCGTTCTCGAAGTTCGTCCCGTGGTCGGTAATGATACACCTCGGGATGCCAAACCGGAGTATCACATTGTTCTGCAGAAACTTAATTATTGTCGTGGCATCTGGTTTCCTGATGGGGATGGCTTCAATCCACTTCGTGAAGAAATCCACCGCGACGAGGATGTACTTGTGTCCGCCCATGCCGGTAGGGAACTGGCCTATCATGTCCATTCCCCACTGGGCGAACGGCCACGGTGAAGTTAGGTCGGTCAGCTCGGTAGCTGGAAGGCGAGGTACACTTCCGTGAAGTTGGCAACTTTTGCATCTCCTGACGACCTTCTGGGCGTCTTGGTGAATAGTTGGCCAGTAGTACCCCTGGAACAATGCCTTCTGGATTAAAGTGCGGGCCCCTTGGTGTGCGCCGCCAATCCCTTCGTGGATCTCCCGGAAGACGTAGTCGGCTTCGTGGGGGTCGACGCACCGGAGTAAGGGCTAAGTGAAGGACTTCTTGTAGAGGTTCCCATTGCTCCAGACGAAGTGACGGGCTTTGGCCCGGAGACGGCGGGCTTCTCCCCGATCTTCTGGGAGCGTACCCTCCCTTTGGAATTCTACGAGGGGCTTCCTTCAGTCCCGGTCTTCTTCTTAGGCTGTGTATACATGGAGTGTTGTTGCCCCGTCTTCTACGCTAGGCCGTGGCAAAATCTCGAAGAGGATTGACTGCTTGTTGTTGGCCGAGTAGGATGAAGCCAGCTTACTCAGAGCGTCGGCTTGGGCGTTGAGCTATCTGGGGATCTACTCTACCTGGATTTCGTCAAAGTTCTTTCGAAGTCTTCTTATCTCGGCCAGATACTTCACCATCAGAGGTTCTCGAGCCTCGAAATGACCGGTCACTTGGCCAACGACTAGGGCTGAGTCGCTGCGGATCCGAATTGTTTTCAGCCCCAGCCCGGAGGTTATGCGCAGTCCGGCCAGCAGGGCCTCGTATTCCGCCGCGTTATTTGAGGCCTTGAACCCGAGCTTCAGAGAATACTCCATTTCTATCTCGTTTGGGCCCCGAATGATGAGTCCGGCACCACAACCTTCCTCAGTCGAGGACCCGTTGACATAAAGGATCCAATCAGGGACTGAGTCGGGCATCCCATCGATATAGGGCTGAGCTACGGGGGCCGGCGTTGCCTCCGGCTCCCTGCTGGGGACAGTGAACTCGACGACAAAATCGACCAGGGCTTGTGCTTTGATGGCCTGCCTCGGGCGGTATTTTATGTCGAACTGGGACAACTCCCACCTCCACTTTTCCAGGCGGCCAGAGGACTCGGGTGAGGCGATGATAGCCCCCAAGAGGCGCTCGGTAAGAACAAGGATGGTGTGCGCCTGGAAATAGTGCCGCAGTTTCCTTGAGGCCACGATGAGTGCCAAGACGATTTTCTCTATTGCTGGGTACCTCATTTCTGCGTCTTTGAAGATGTGGCTCACATAGTATAGCGGCCTCTGGACTCTTTCGACCTCGCGGACGAGCATTGCGCCCGCTGCTTGGTCGGATACTGCCAGATACAGCGATAGATCTTCCCCTTCCACTGGTCGGGTGAGCAGAGGTGGAGTTGCAAGGTGCCTCTTCAATTGGTCAAAGGCGGTCTGGCACTCCACCGACCACTCGAACCTTGGAATTTTCCTTAGAGCTTTGAAGAACGGGAGGCACTTCTCGCCAGACCTCGACATGAAACGTGACAGAGTGGCTACTCGTCATGTCAGCCGCATGATCTCGACATTAGTCTTGGGCGCGGCCATGTTGAGGATGGCGTTGATTTTCTCCGGGTTAGCTTCGATCCCGCAGTGAGTGACCATGAAACCGAGGAACTTTCCCCCGGTGACCCCGAATGCGCACTTGGCGGGGTTCAGCTTCATCTTGAACTTGCGGAGTACTTCGAAGGCCTCGCCCAGATCCTTGGCATGGTCGACTGACGAGACCGATTTGATGAGCATATCGTCGACGTAAACTTCCATGTTCCTGCCGATCTGCGGCTTGAACATGCGATTGACCAAGCATTGGTACGTAGCTCCGGCGTTTTTAAGGCCGAAAGGCATTACCTTGTAGCAGTATACCCCCGGTCCGTTGTGAATGCGGTGAGATCTTCGTTTGCTGGATTCATACGGATCTTATTGTAGCCGGAGAAGACGTCCATGAAGCTAAGTAGCTCGTGGCCTTCCAAGCTTTCGACGAGCTGATCTATCCGAAGGAGGGGATAGTTGTCTTTCGGGCAGGCCTTGTTGAGGTCGGTGAAGTCGACGCACATTCGCCGCTTCCCGCTTGACTTTTTCACCATAACCACGTTTGCCAACCATTCGGAGTAAGGCACATTCCGAATGAAGTTGGCAGCGAGGAGCCTGTCTACCTCGTCCTCAATTGCTTTCTGCTTGGCCGTGGGCGTAACGGCCGGCGTGATTCTCGCGCCCGCCTGCCCTTTATTGCTGCTATATAAACCCCTCTTTCAGACGATCGAGGTACGCAATTCTTTCCGCTAAGCCGCTATTCTGCCCAACTTGCACCACTAACTTGATCGTCGGAAGGTCCTTGGTGGTACAACCACCCCGGGACTTCCTTGCAGGTAGCTCGGCTTCACCTCAAATCTAAGCCCATTGAGATCCACACGCTAAAGGAGAAAAACTCCAGATCAAATCTTAGCCGTCCGTCAACACGCGAAGAGAACAACGGAAGATAACATCTGAAGGAGATCCAGAGATCCATCAGTTGGCGCCATCTGTAGGAAAGAGTTCCACTCAACAAAAGTTCATCTTCCGATCTACTTCATGGCGAGTGACTACCGTGGCGATCCAAGCACTAGCCGACGCCCCACTCATAATGGGGACACGGACAGATCGCCTCCTCCCCCGAATGCTATTCACGCCCTGTCTGCACGGATCGATAGGCTCGCACCCGTCATAGACACCTTTATCCGTATCCAAACGGCTGGGCGAACCCCCCAGGTCGCCGCTCCCCCATCTTGGGATCGAGGCCCCTATAGGGGTCGAGAAGACACCGCCCACGCCGGCACGACCGAGCACCACCTTGCTATCTCCGGCGGCCACAGATCCCCCGCGGCGACCAACTCAATGTCTCGCAGGGCAACTCTGACGCCGCGCAATTCCGAGCTTTCCCAGCCACGCTCATCCGTTCTGGACGAGACTGTCGTCACAGCTTTGAGATCGAGTCTTAGGCATAAGGAGTGGTTCCGCTCCTTTGAATTAGTGCAACCTAAGACCATGACCGAGGTAAAAACTTAGACCGAGAGAGAGAGAGATCCAACTGGAACCCTGCTCGGCCCATCCTTAGCAGGCCTCTTACGGCCCCTCCCGCGCTAAGAATCAAAGCCTTCACCAAGAGGTGACCGAGCAGCTACCCTGCTCGGTCATCCATGGATGGTAGTTCACTACCCACCGACGCCAAGTATCAAAGCGCTCGCCAAGAGGCACCGGGCAGCAACCCTGCTCGGCCCGTCCTTAGCAGGCCTCTTACAGCCCTTCCCACGCTATGGATCAAAGCCCTCACTAAGAGACAACCGAGCAGCTACCCTGCTCGTCATCCATGGCTGGTAGTTCACCACCCACCGACGCCAAGGATCAAAGCCCTCGCCAAGAGGCACCGGGCAGCAACCATTCTCGGCCCGTCCTTAGCAGGCCTCTTACGGCCCCTACCGCGCTAAGGATCAAAGCCATCACCAAGAGGCGACCGAGCAGTTACCCTGCTCGGTCATCCATGGGTGGTAGTTCACTACCCACCGACACTAAGGATCAAATCCCTCGCCAAGAGGTACCGGGCAGCAACCCTGCTCGGCCCGTCCTTAGCAGGCCTCTTACGGCACCTCCCGCACTAAGGATCAAAGCTCTCACCAAGAGGCGACCGAGCAGCTACCCTGCTCGGTCATCCATGGCTGGTAGTTCACTACCCACCGAAGCCAAGGATCAAACCCCTCGCTAAGAGGATCAAATCCCTCACCAAGAGGCGACCGAGCAGCTACCCTGCTCGGTCATCTATGGCTGGCAGTTCACTACCCATCGACGCCAAGAATCAAAGCCCTTGCCAAGAGGCACCGGGCAGTGTTCATACCATAATATTGCATTATTATATTCCCTATTCTTATTCATTTTATAAATAAACAGGTTTTTTTGACACATGTCTGCTACATATTACAGGTTACAGGTTCTTGGACAGAAAACAGTGAAAAAGATGAAAAGACGATGGAAAAGTGAGACTACAACCAGCAAACAGAAGGATTTTGATAAAAGCCGACATAAAGATCAGTTTCCAGACTACAAAGGCAGCACAAGGTCCAAGATTTCAAAGCGAACGGTTAAAAGTCCACTGCACTATACACTGTGAAGATCTGGAGAAGACCCAGAATCCAAATGGAGAAAAGTACTAAATAATCAAGAAGCCCACAAAGCCCAAAAGCAGCATACAAAATTTGAGAAAATGATTCCTCTACTGGGCCGCGGAACCGCGGCCCAACCCATGCTGGGGCCGCGGATCCGCGGCCGTCTTGAGCCCATAGTTGCAGAACTTTTTACCAAAATGCATTGCGGTGCTGAATGGGTCTACCTAGGGCTATTTTGGTAAATGTAGACGTGCGAATCAATTGTAACATAGGGTTTCTATGTGCTATAAATAGAACCCAAATCATTGTATTTTCTCATGCCTCCCTTCATTAATAAATTTTAGAACTCTTTTGGAGAGCATCGGTGCCTCTTTTCAATTCATGAATTCAGATCTAACAACCCTGTGTTGATGTTTGGAGAGAGCCATCTGTAAGTAGTTTTATTTAATTGCTCTAGTTTATATTTTAATTCTTTGCCTTAGATGTTAGCTTTGGGGAAGGCTTTTGAGAGATGAGATCTCTCATCCCTTTCTTACCCATCATATATAATCTATAGGACTCCATGCATACACGCACGCACCGCGCCCTACGGCATCCTATCCCTCGGGGTAGCGGTGATACCGTAGTATAAAAGCCCGGTTGCGTGCGTTTTCCATGGAGGTTAGGATAAGGATCTCTAAAGAAAAGACAAGAATCTAGAGGAAGGAACACCTTCCCGAATGGATCTAATCCCCTTTATTGATAATTACCATAACTCCTCTTAGATCCTAATTTGGGTATAAAAAGCGTTGAGATTTATTTGCATTTCCAAACCATTCCTAAACCTAACCCTAGCAAGATATAGATCTAGATTAATTTAGTTTTTAGATAGATTTAGTTTTTAGATTTAATAATCAATCTGAACACCCTTCGGAATTAACTCGTAAGCACGATTAGGAGATTCACAACATCCCTGTGGACCGACCCGTACTCACCGGCTAGCTACCAGGGTTCCTAGGCACACTAATGAGGTCTCACAAGGCATCAACCATGCCAAATTCAAAAATTTTCGGTGCCGAGAAACCCTAATGCGATCGTTGACTAGAGATTAGGCGAAACAAGCAAGCAAGTAAACAATTTTACTGCTAAGTGAAAGAGGCTACAACCTTTGTAGATCCGGTCCTCCACCTCCATAGCTCCGTGATGATGTCCCTCCGCTGCGATCATCGGTTCCCGGACTCTCGCGGTGGTTTCATCGAAGAAATGATCGGGCTAGGTCGATGACATCGATGCCGAAGATGATCTACGTCGAGGCGACTCTAACTCGAGCTCCAACTTCACCAAGCCATGAAACTTGTGAAGAAAACACCCTATACTACTTGGCAAGTGGTAGAGGATGAAAAAATAGGAAGTGGGTTCACTTTGGATTTGGATTTCTCACTTGGAATCATCACTTGACATTTTTGAAGCAAGTTTTTCTTTTCTTTCTCAAGAGGAAGAAGAAGAAGAAAAAGAATAATCAATTAATTCCAAAAAGAAAAATGAAGTGATGGTTATCATAATGCAACCATGGGTGAGGCTAACTCATGTAGAGAATAAACTAGGGTTAAAGGAAATGGTTAGGGTTAAGGAAAGAAACAAAATGGTCAAAGCATTTCAAAGCTTCATGAAGCTTCAAGAAAAAACAAAGAATGCCACCATTTTATTTTATCCAAAATAAATAAATAAATAAATGAATAAATGAATTAAAACCCTAATCATTTACTTAACCAAGGTTTAAATCAAACATACACCCAAGTTTGCATGTATCATCAAACATGATACAATCTTGTGCACAAAAATATATCACATATACAATGTGCACAAACAAGTGAGAAAAACATCTTAAGTGAACCAATATTAGTTAATGTAAAGTAATATATCAAATATATAATTATACATTAAATCATTAAATCAACACTTGATTTAACGATCCGGTCACATCACATATGACCGACTAATATCCAATGTATCGACTTATCGCATCAATCCTCGATTCGATAACTAGGTTATATCGTATACAACCAATCGATACATTCATCGCGAGAATAGAATACGGTATCACATACACGCATTATTCTCGGTCCCGCACATATCTCATATGCGCTCCTATTTCGTTTCGCTTGAGCCAGGAAACCTCTGTGTAGGACTCTAAAGACTCGTCAATACGCCGGCAGCAGGTGATGATCATATCAAACACCCACAAGCCGCAAGCGGTCTGCTAAACGTAACGGCCACCCGGGTATTGAGCGATCAGAAGATCAACGAGCAAGACCGCTCACACTCCTGTGAATCCGACCAATAACACTTACCGTACAGTCCGGTCTGTTCGTCTGATATGTCGCATATCTCGCCTAGGGGTGGTAAACGTCAGACCCCAGTAGCTCGATAAGTCGTGTCGATATGAGGTCTATAACAGTTCGAGAAACTACTGGTAACACTTACCAGTAAATCTCAGCAACCCTGGCCAGGGATTTCCGGTTATAGCCAATCGAACACAGCGCAACATCAACTCCCTATACCGGGAGAGACGAATCCCCTCCTATCGCTCATTGCCTCCATGTGATTCGGGACTGTACCCAAAAGCCACCGTTTTGCATTCCCTCTTGGACGTGGTAAGGTGGAAATCAAAGCACAGTGGGAATCACACAAGACTCTATGACGATCTCGGGTCTACAGACTAACCTGTACCAGTGTCACCAGAGAACTGCCATCTGACGTAAGGTATAATACCATCTGGGAGTTCTCGGCGAGTCCGTCCAGTGTACCCAGTCTCTATTGAGCATCCGTATATCATCTCTGATGTCAAACACCAATGGATATGGGATCATCCATCGCCCATCTGTATGGGTCGAGAAGGTATACGCTAGTCTACTCTGGTATATCGATGCCCCGTCTCGATACACCCACGACTAGGGACCTTGAAGGATGTACTTATGGACTACCATGTCCCCATTAGTATGATCCGCATCATAGTCCAGGTAGTCAAGTACACATCCTAAGGGCTTTACCAACATGTAACAGAGAGACAATCAGTGTACACGTTAAGGTAAAGAGTAACCAGATAGCATACTATCATGTCGAGTAAGAAAGTCCTCCCTATATATGTCCCAGCATCCACTACAATATACATCCAATGTACAATAATGGCCTCTAGGACATACATATAACTAACAATCTCCCACTTGTACTAGGGCCATCTGTAGCAGTGGTTGCAGTATCTCATACTCAACCATCCCATAAAAGTCTCTCTCTGGGAAAAGGCCTTTGTGAGTGGATCCGCCGTGTTGTCCTCTGAGTCTACTCTCCTAACCTCGATCACCTTGGAGATCAGCCATCTCCATGATCAGGTGATACTGCCTTAGAATATGTCTGGATCACTGATGGGACGGACATTCCTTGGCATAAGCCACAACTCCATTGTCACACAATGGGAGGAACTAAGTTCATCTTATGAACTAATATACACCCAGACAGCCTCTTTGGTAGCATCTTAAGTAGCGATGTATCCAGCCTTTATCGTCTAGTATGCCACGGTATCTAGCTTGGAACTCTTCCAACATACCGTCCCTTTTTCTGAGGGTAAAGACAATGCCTGTGACTGACTTTCAGTCATCCTTATCACCCTGGAACCCTTCCAGTGATTCTCCCCAGGACCAATTGATACCATCTCACTACAATTAGTGAGTATCCTAATATCCAATTAGATCTATCTCATAGATCCAAAACCCAGGATTTAGTAGGTATCACTTTGATCCTATATGGAGAATCATTGTGATAAGTGAAGATTGACCGAGCGTAGCACAGGAAACTCCTTCCCTATCAAGAGTATGTCATCCACGTACTCTACGAGGATCACTACCATACTCCCTACTACCTTTTTGTATATACAAGGTTCATCTACCATTTTTGATGATGTCAAACTGTTTGACTAACTCATCAAAACAGATGTTCCAACTCCGCGATGCCTGCTTCATCACATAAAACATCTTGCACACGTTTCCGCTGCTTCCACTATTTACGAAGCCCTCTGGCTGTGTACTTATAGACGTTCTCTTCTAAATCATCATTTAGAAAAGCAGTCATGGCACCCAACCGCCAGATATCGTAGTCATGGTATGTAGCCGTTGCAAGTAGGATCTGGATGGACTTAAGCATAGCTACTGGAAAAGGTTTCATCATTTTCCATGTCTGGTCGATGAAGAAAACCTTTAACAAGTCTAGCTTTGAAAGTCTCAACTTTTCCATGTACACCAAGTAATCTTCTCAAGATATACTTGCTCCTGATGGGGATTTAACCCTTCAGATAAAGCAACCAAAGTCCATACTTTGTTGGTGTATAAGGATTCCATCTCAGATCGATAAACATCCAGCCATTCTTACAGAGTCTCACTCCTGATGGCCAGCTCGAAACTAGTTGGGTCATCATCTCATGATGCAATCCTCGCTCCCACTGTCATAGAGAAACCGAAGTATCTCTTAGGTGGGTGAGGAACCCTACTAGATCGGCGGAGAGGCTGAGGTTCGTTGGTTACTATTGAATCCTTTGGTTCTACCAAATCATCAGCTGCAGTTTGTATAGCTGAAACATTTCCAGTTCTACAGAACTGACCTTGCCTCGATCTTGTCCGGGTTTTGCTTTTAGACATAGGCCGGACAACCCCAAATCTTAACTAACTTAAGATATGGGCTCTTCCCTTTCCATATCACATATGAAGCGGTAGGCAACAGATTTGATTAGAACCCTATTCAATAGGTATGCAACTTCATAAGTGCATAACTCCCTAAAAGGAAATAGGTAACTCAGTAGTACTCATCATAGAGCACACCATATCAAATAGGGTGTATCTGCTCCGCCCCGATACACCGACGTGCTGTGGTGTATACGGAGGAGTAATGCTGAGAGAGAATCTCATTCTCCTTTAGAATAATCCAGGATTTCCGTGCTCAAGTATTCTCCTCCTTGATCTCATCATAGGACATAATACTTATATCCGTATTTTTGGTTCTCTACTTCTAACTTATATTCTGTGAATATCTCAAAAGCTTCGGACTTGTGTTTCAACAGGAACATATGTCTGAATCTTGAGAGATCATCAGAGAATTTAATGAAGTACAAAGAACCGGTCTTGGCATGCGTAGACAGGGGACCTACATACATCAACATGTATCAGTCCCAAGAGTTCATTAACTCTTTCTCTGTTTCCAATAAACAGAGCTATGGTCATCTAATCTTTGTGACATAACTGGCAAGTTTCATAAGATGTAAATTCAAACTAATTTAAATATGCATCTAAATGTAACTTCAGCCAGTCGGGTCGCATTGATATGACCTAGTCTACAATGCCTCAAGAAGGATTCGTTCATTTCTGAACTCTTCCTCTTGTGTGTGTTCTATATACTAAGAACCGTAGTTTGATTTAGAACATCAATGCTTTTAGATAACGTGCCTGAACCGATCAACTTTTGATATAGGAAATGTTCAAAACATTATCCAACAATACAAAATTTTATCATTTCTTTACTAATAAAGAGAGTGATATGATTTTGTATATCAGGTTCGGTATCTAATAACATTCATTCAGAATCAATGTATTTGTAATACAGGGTGACAGTGACCAACAGACTTGGCTGCAACACTTGCCCCGTTTTCTGCCTCATGAAACTTATCACCCGTTCTCAGTTCTCTACCTTTCTGTAGCCCTATGTAACAAATTACATATGCGGGATCCTGATCCGGTATCAAATACCCAGGACGAAGAGGATACTGAGAAACAGTTCTTTGTAATGAACACACCCGAAGAAGATGCATCATCATGCACTTTCTTCGTTTGGGCGGCACGGGAAATCTGGTATTCCCCAATTTCCTGCTCTGTCTTATAACAATTATAAGTTGGAGCGGGACCAACGTTCCCCAGCTCAGTATAACAAGCGGGTTCGGTCAATATTCCGTATTATTATCTTGATTAAGGCGTGACATGGTCGCTACCAGGAGAGAGAGAGAAGAAAACACTCTGCGTGCGCTCTTGCAAGATTAGATTGGTTATATATTTTATCTAATCAGGATGGCTCCCACCGTTTTTATCAAATCTTCCTTCAAACCCTAAAAGGAAAGACTAGCCGGGATTAATTACACGCTATAAGTTCGCCAATCTTTCAACCAGGCCAGTGTCGGTACTTTGAGGGAGGTTCCCCGTGCTTTCGCACGGACCTAATTACGGTAAACCTCGTTTTCCCAGAGGCGTAACCCCGTTGACACCTTTCTAGACACCTACTTGATCGGCTAATTGTAATGTGTAAAACTCTCCCAGGAGTAGCAATTACTCGCAGTGGGTATCGGGATCCAACTATCTTATATAAGGTATGCAATCTCATTGCAAATTTCAACACTTGAAATTCCCGATAATATTTTACCCCTAGTGTTCTATGACCTTGACGAATGCCAAACAACCCATAGTCCACTAGTCAAGTTCAACCCGTACATTTCTTGATTGAATTAAACCCACCCGCACGACCCTTGACGAATGCCAAACAACGCCGTACGAATACCCTAATCCAATCTGCATCATATGCATAAGCAGATAAATACTAGTTAGCTACCGTACACTACGCCTTGACGAATGCCAAACTACCGCAGTACGAATACTAACTAGTACTTATCTGAAATAACGGAGGGCGACGACAGGTTTTTCTGAAAACCTATTGCGTAATGAACTTGATATCGTTGTAGGATCGAATGATTTTAAAATGGAGTGTTTTTTAGGCTTTTCTAGTTTTGCTAAAGGGGTCACTCCCGGTGAAGGGATCGTCGGCCCTTTCCTCATCGAATAAGGTGCAGGATATATCAAATATACCGCTGTGCAAAGCAAAAACTATAGAAGCAATCAAAAGACAAACCGAGGGTTGTAGCATCTGCCAGTTATTGCTAAAGGGGTCACTCCCGGTGAAGGGATCTCGGCCCTTTCCTCGTCGAATGAGGTGCAGGATGTTCTACAAGGAACACCGCAATGCAAAGCAAAAACTGTAGCTACCTATTTTATTTTGAAATTCGATTCCACAACATCTTTAGGTTTCTTTTTCTTTCATTAATCACATTAATGAAGTCCCATCATTTAAGTTACCTAAACATCACAGATAAATACGACGTACACTTATGTCATCCGCATTCGCCTCGATGTCCCCTCGTGCACCGTTAGGTTAGGTAACAAACGGCAGAGCGGGGCAGGTCTAGCGCGAGTGTAAAACATAAGTAACGCCTATATAATATATCATATATACTATATACTGTATCTATCACAGAACATCACATGATCACATCACAGATATCGCAGCAGAAGAAACATATGAAATATTGGATATACTAGGACGTCCGTGTTTTCAATACGAGCCAGTATAAAACACGGATTCCACGGTCGTGATGAATAGCCAAACCCACACCCCTAGACCCCTACGAGAGCGGCAAGCAACCCTTCCAATTCTAGAGTTAGGAAACCCGGACTCGACTCCCCGAGTTGGTCTCCCACTGGACTCCAGAACCCGGTTACTTGTGCCCTCCTCCTTGGGTCTATCCTAGTGCGGAAAAGTAAATAATATACAAATAGTGACATCTTCCGCAACCTGGAAGTGCCCCAATAAAAGAATATTACATACAAGTTTTTACATGAATGAAAATGAAAAACACTCATCTCACATAAAAAAAACCCCGGCTATTCAAACACGACGATCCAATATAACATATCCAGCAACACATAACATCACATGTCATCAACGTAAGTAAATATGCGCATCCCAATTGTCGTTGACATATAGCAACGAAACCGGCGATATCACATATTACACTTACGGTCACAGAAAAGAAAGTGTAAAACTACAACAGTTGGAATCCGCAACCTGCATAGATATCGCATGCCTAATCAAATGAATTCCTTAGACATCGCATGCCTAACAATTAGGGTACAGTTTTGAAAAATGTACAGAGAAGGCTTAGAATTAGGGTTTCGGGGTTCGATCGGGTTTCTAACATCGTCTACGTATCGCCTAAGGCTCTAGCTAGGCTCTGATACCACTGTAGGGTTCCTAGGCACACTAATGAAGTCTCACAAGGCATCAACCATGCCAAATTCAAAAATTTCCGGTGCCGAGAAACCCTAATGCGATCGTTGACTAGAGATTAGGCGAAACAAGCAAGCAAGTAAACAATTTTACTGCTAAGTGAAATAGGCTACAACGTTTGTAGATCCGGTCCTCCACCTCCATAGCTCCGTGATGATGTCCCTCCGCTGCGATCATCGGTTCCCGGACTCTCGCGGTGGTTTCATCGAAGAAATGATTGGGCTAAGTCGATGGCTTCGATGCCGAAGATCTACGTCGAGGCGACTCTAACTCGAGCTCCAACTTCACCAAGCCATGAAACTTGTGAAGAAAACACCATATACTACTTGGCAAGTGGTAGAGGATGAAGAAATAGGAAGTGGGTTCACTTTGGATTTGGATTTCTCACTTGGAATCATCACTTGACATTTTTGAAGCAAGTTTTTCTTTTCTTTCTCAAGAGGAAGAAGAAGAAGAAAAAGAATAATCAATTAATTCCAAAAAGAAAAATGAAGTGATGGTTATCATAATGCAACCATGGGTGAGGCTAATTCATGTAGAGAATAAACTAGGGTTAAGGGAAATGGTTAGGGTTAGGGTTATATCGTATACAACCAATCGATACATTCATCGCGAGAATAGAATACGGTATCACATACACGCATTATTCTCGGTCCCGCACATATCTCATATGCGCTCCTATTTCGTTTCGCTTGAGCCAGGAAACCTCTGTGTAGGACTCTAAAGACTCGTCAATACGCCGGCAGCAGGTGATGATCATATCAAACACCCACAAGCCACAAGTGGTCTGCTAAACATAACGGCCACCCGGGTATTGAGCGATCAGAAGATCAACGAGCAAGCCTGCTCACACTCCTGTGAATCCGACCAATAACACTTACCGTACAGTCCGGTCTGTTCGTCTGATATGTCGCATATCTCGCCTAGGGGTGGTAAACGTCAGACCCCAGTAGCTCGATAAGTCGTATCGATATGAGGTCTATAACAGTTCGAGAAACTACTGGTAACACTTACCAGTAAATCTCAGCAACCCTGGCCAGGGATTTCCGGTTATAACCAATCGAACACAGCGCAACATCAACTCCCTATACCGGGAGAGACGAATCCCCTCCTATCGCTCATTGCCTCCATGTGATTCGGGACTGTACCCAAAAGCCACCATTTTGCACGCCCTCTTGGACGTGGTAAGGTGGAAATCAAAGCACAGTGGGAATCACACAAGACTCTATGACGATCTCGGGTCTACAGACTAACCTGTACCAGTGTCACCAGAGAACTGCCATCTGACGTAAGGTATAATACCATCTGGGAGTTCTCGGCGAGTCCGTCCAGTGTACCCAGTCTCTATTGAGCATCCGTATATCATCTCTGATGTCAAACACCAATGGATATGGGATCATCCATCGCCCATCTGTATGGGTCGAGAAGGTATACGCTAGTCTACTCTGGTATATCGATGCCCCGTCTCGATACACCCACGACTAGGCACCTTGAAGGATGTACTTATGGACTACCATGTCCCCACTAGTATGATCCGCATCATAGTCCAGGTAGTCAAGTACACATCCTAAGGGCTTTACCAACATGCAACAGAGAGACAATCAGTGTTTACGTAAAGGTAAAGAGTAACCAGATAGCATACTATCATGTCGAGCAAGAAAGTCCTCCCTATATATGTCCCAGCATCCACTACAATATACATCCAATGTACAGTAATGGCCTCTAGGGCATATATATAACTAACAGCGACGCCGTTCTTGATTGCGGTTATTAGATAGTTTTTGAGACAAATCATGCAGCACCTTGCTCGGCTCGTCCTTAGCAGGCCTCTTACGGCCCCTCCCACGCTAAGGATCAAAGCCCTCACCAAGAGGCGACCGAGCAGCTATCCTTCTCGGTCATCCATGGCTGGTAGTTCACTACCCACCGATGCTAAGGATCAAAGCCCTCTCCAAGAGGCACCGGGCAGCAACCCTGCTCGGCCCGTCCTTAGCAGGCCTCTTACGACCCCTCCAGTGCTAAGGATCAAAACCGTCACCAAGAGGCGACCGAGCAGCTACCCTGCTCGGCCATCCATGGCTGGTAGTTCACTACCCACCGACGCCAAGGATCAAAGCCCTCGCCAAGAGGCACCGGGCAGCAACCCTGATTGGCCCATCCTTAGCTGGCCTCTTACGGCCCCTCCTGCGCTAAGGATCAAAGCCCTCGCCAAGAGGCGACCGAGCAGCTACCCTGCTCGGTCATCCATGGCTAGTAGTTCACTACCCACCGACGCCAAGGATCAAAGCCCCCGCCAAGAGGCCACCGAGCAGCTACCCTGCTCGGTCAATCCTTAGCAGGCCTCTTACGACCCCTCCCGCGCTAAGGATCAAAGCCCTCGCCAAGAGGTGACCGAGCATCTACCCTGCTCGGTCATCCATGGCTGGTAGTTCATTACCCACCGACGCCAAAGATCAAAACCCCCGCCAAGAGGCCACCGAGCAGCTACCCTGCTCGGCCAATCCTTACCAGGCCTCTTACGACCCCTCCCGCGCTAAGAATCAAAGCCCTCGCCAAGAGGTGACCGAGCCGCTACCCTGCTCGGTCATCCATGGCTGGTAGTTCACTACTTACCGACGCCAAGGATCAAAGCCCCCGCCAAGAGGCCACCGAGAAGCTACCTTGCTCGGCCAATCCTTAGCGAGTAACTTCTTACCCATCAACGCGGTGTGTCCAAAGCCCTCCTCACGAGGCCGCCGAGTTTCTTCCTTCTCGGTTCATCCCCAGCGGGCATCTTCCTACCCATCAACGCGGTGGGTCCGAAGCCCTCCTCGTGAGGCCGCTGAGTAGCTTCCTGCTTGGCGCATCCGCAGCGGGTAGCTTCCTACCCTACAAAGACATGGATCTAAGACCCGCCGAATAAACTCATACTCAACGCGCGATCAGCGCCTCAACTCCGGCAAAGCGAGGATACCGACCTTCCCACACTCGTCCTTCGTTCGACTCATACTCGATGAGCGACAACAAGAACGCCGTGTCGTCCCCAAACAATCCACCACGAGGAATTACCAGCGCCAAGCCGCACAGAAAGAACCAAGCAGTCCACTCTCGACCCGACCCCCAAATAGATCGGAACGAGAGTGGGGGGCTGTTCCCCTCCGAACGGCGGCCGAGACGACGTAGGGACGTCTTGCCTGAGATTCAGGGCAGATGCTATATGGTTTTACCCGTCCACCTCTCCGAAGATGCCAAGTTGATTTATGGCACCGTGTATCGGAGATTTAGACAGATGCGGCCGATGTTGCAGACTTCGTCAGATTCCCCCTCGCTTGAGGGGTTTTTGATTGTGGGGACGCTCTTCCCTGCAGGCGCAAGCCCCTGCAGTTAATTACGCTACCGCATCGTGGTAACAACTTTCTCCTTCTCCAGAATTTCACTTCGTGTCGTGTGTGTTTGTTTTGTTTGTGGATGCCCGTGGATTGTATATGGAGACTAAGTTATGCCGTCGCCCGTAGGACGTGGATTAGTCCAAATCCGTATTTACTTAGATTTGGGTTTGGTGTTTTAGTTTAAAGATACGTTAGCCATATTGGGGCTAAGATCGACTTAAACGTTAGTTAAGGATACGTTAGTCTGATTTGAGACTAAGATCAACTTAACGGGATCGTTTGGATCCAACAAAAGAGCATTTGGAGGCTCTATTGTTCCAGTTTAGGGACATAGGGGTCCATAAATAGTTTAAGGACGTTGCGGTCCATGTTCCAGTTTAGGGACATGGTGGTCCGTATTCCAGTTTAGGGACATGGTGGTCCGTATTCCAGTTTAGGGACATGGTGGTCCGTATTCCCGTATTTAGTTTAAGGACGCATAAGTCCGCGGGTTTAAGGATCCCACAATCCGTCTTTTGGTTTAAGGATGCTTAAGTCCATGAGTTTAAGAACCCCACAGTCCGTGTTGATGTGTGGTTGTTGGGACCCGTCACCTCTCTGACGTCGTTGAAGGATTACAATGATAGGAGTCAAAGGAGTTCGGAGATGGACCCTCGAACCGGATGTAAATTGATTTAAGAGAGCAGCTGTGCTCAGTCAATTTAATTTGAGGACTTACGGCCATAATTGGGCTAAGTCCAGTTGAAAAAAGTTCAACACTTTTATTTGTTTTTATTTTTGTTTGGGCTCTGTCCGTAAAGGATGCAGAGCATCAATTTGTTTTGGGCTCTGCTAATTTTATAAATGATGCAGAACACCAATTTTACTTGGGCTCTGCCCTTTTATAAAAGATGCAGAGCATCAATTTTACCTGGGCTCTGCCCATTTATTGCTTTGCAATTTATTTTGGCCTACTAGGTCTTTTTGATTTGGGCCTACTAGGTCTTTTTGATTTGGGCATGGCCCTTTAACAAAAGAAAATGCATTGCATTAGGCGCTTTGCGCCAATCAAAGAGCGCAAGCGCTTGTGGTGATGACACGTGTCATGCAAGCGCAGTGCGCTGCGCTAGTGCGCTGCGCTAGTGCGCTGCGCTTGCGCTGCTGACACGTGGCGCGTTGTGGTGAGTTGCGCCGGTTTCAAAGAGCAAGGCTCTATTTCAAAAGCGCATAGCGCAAATGGTTCAGATGCTGACACGTGGCGCTCTCTGGTGGCTTGCGCCAACCCAAGAGCGCAACAGTGCAGATTTACAAGTGCAAGACACTATTAACTTGAGAATCTTTTAGATTCCAGAACCAATAGTTCATAAAAGAAGTGCAAAGCACTTTTTGTTTTCTTGATCTAATTTAGATCAAAGAAAACAAGTTCCTCTTGTTTTTCTTATTTCAGGGAAGCAGAGGTTCATAAAAAGTGCAAAGCACTATTTTTATTTCTTTTTTATTGAAGATCATTGATCTTGTTCTTAGATCAATGATCTATTAGAAGAGATTCTTCTATCTTAAAGGTTTTTTTACCTTTTTCTTCTTGAAATTTCTTCAGAGTTCTCTCTGTTTGAAGTTCTTGAATTTTCACCAAATGTTCCTCCTCTTTTGATTTGAGGTCTAGGGGCCTTTATATAGTGCCCATAAATTTGTTAAAGAGATCTTTCTCTGAGTGATTTGGGGAATTTTCCCCACCGTTGGATCTTTGATCCAAGGGCTTCTGTTTTACAGAAGGCAATCTTCTTGTTTTAACAAGAACAGAAAAATCTTACTCGAATTTAATTCTGTTTAGCGTAAACGCCCCAGCGCGTGACACGTGTCAAGCAGCGCAAAGTGCAGCGCAACTGCGCTGACACGTGTCGCGCAGCGCACGGCGCAGCGCAACTGCGCTGACACGTGTCGCGCAGCGCACGGCGCAGCGCAACTGCGCTGACACGTGTCGCGCAGCGCACGGCGCAGCGCATCTGCGCTGACACGTGTCGCGCAGCGCAGCGCTTGCGCAACTGAAGCGTTTACTTCCTTTAATTTTGTTTTAAATAGAGCTTTGCTCTGATTGGACGCGCTTCCTTGGGCGCTGCGCTGACGCGTCAGCTTTTGACACGTGGCGCGTTGCGCGCAGCGCACAGAATCCGAAGCGTTGCTTCATTTATTAGAATTTAAAATTTCAAAGTAGAGCTTTGCTCTGATTGGGGGAATCAGAAGCGTTGCTCCATTTCCCGTCTTGGAATTTGAACAGAGTCTTGCTCTGATTGGGGTAAACAAATGCCCCCCACTGTTGCGCTTATGTGGCCCTAAAACGTGAGCGCAA
Source organism: Agapanthus africanus (assembly GCA_030015575.1). Lineage (NCBI taxonomy): Eukaryota > Viridiplantae > Streptophyta > Magnoliopsida > Asparagales > Amaryllidaceae > Agapanthus > Agapanthus africanus. Next base: position 980,211,295 of record CM057337.1, read on the forward strand.
CGGTGACAGAATTCCAACCGCCGCGGTAACTTTCGGAAGTTGAAAGGGCACTTGGTGCCTATAAATAGGACCTTTGGTCCTTCACAGTTGATCATCATCTCCAAATTTCTTTTTCCAGAATCTCAGAGCCCTGCTCTTGCCTTTAAGAACTCTCAGAGTTAGATTTTTCCCAAAAGAAACTTTTTAGGTAAAAATTAATCTTGAATTAAATTAATTTCAATTAATAGAGCCTTGCTCTCATAGATCTTTTGATCTAGAGAAAACCCCTTTTGGGTTTTACCAACAGAGCCTTGTTCCTTTGTTTAAACACTTTTAAAAGTTTAAACTTTTAGAGAATTTTAGGTAGATGGCATTTTATGGAGCTTTGCTCCTTCTAAATCATATAGAAGAACTCTTAAGAATTCTTCATGGATCTTGGAAGTTAAAGATGGCATTTTATATTATTATTATAATTATATCATCTTTTTAGAGCAAAGCTCTCAATGTTCTGAGGGGGTTTTCCTCAAATTCTCCTCATTATTGATTTTGATAGATGTTACTCCTGTCTGCAGAGCGTTGCTCTCGAGGAGTTTTAACTCTCTGTGTTTTTCTCATTGCTGATCTTCCAATGCTGTTTCCTTCAGGGATTATGGCGGTGCGTCTATACAGTCTGCACGAATTCATCACCTATGAGGATATCCATGCCCAGGGCCGTCAGCAAAACCAAGAGTTTACGGATGCTCAGTGTGCGGAGGTCATAGGTCGTCTGAACGCACGTGTTGGTTGGCTGCTCCCCCGCCGCTCTGCTCTTTTGAAAGTCGTGCTGGGAGCAATATGGAGAGCACTCCCGGGGTTCCACGAGGCCCTACCGCTTAATGCGCTGGATGATGCCGAAGACAAGGTGCATTCAGTGTACCTGTCGGGGCTGATCTCGAAGAAACGGCGGGATAGCCTTATCAACATCCTGCATCAAATTTTCCAGCAGACGACGATAGTCGCTGCTTATCGAAGGCTGGGGGGACTTGCCGAGGATCTTGACACACAAGAGCGCGAGAGGCTGCGCACGAGAATAATCAGAAAGGCCAGAAGAACTCTGAATGGCCTTACTTTTGAATTCCTCAATCCGTGCCCTGGATTTGAGGTTATTCCATTGTAATAATGTTTCTCGTTTATTGCTTTTATGATTGTAAGAACTTTTGTGCAATATTAATGGAAATTTTTTATCCCGGCTTGTCTTATTTTTCGTTCTGAGTCTTTTGCCTATGCATGAATGAGTATGTCTCGAACGCTTTGTCAAATGTAAATCGGATGCTCTTTCTGTCGCTTTCTTCTCTCAGCAAGCTGTCTTAATAAACATAATTGACAGATAACAGAGTAAGCGTCTAGATTTTTCAAGAGATAGCGATGGCTTAGGACGCAGGTTCAGATCTGCCGCCAAAGACTTTTCAACTCTATGAGCCATGAGGGTCTCATAGAGACTTTTCTCCCTACGGATCGAGAGGATCTCGTAGGTGTATTTTCTCCTTAGGAATCGTGAGGATTCCTAAGCGCGTTTTCTCTTATAAGTCGTAAGGATATTATAAGAGAATTTTTCCCTCTTACGAGTCGGGAGGACCCGTAAGCGGTTGTTTCCCTCCTTGTCGAAATTCGACTTTGGAGAGTGAGACCCGTGAATAGTATGCAAGAGACCGCTTTAGACTGACTTGCAGGGTCCCATTGTTCAAGAAACAAGTTTTTAATCCCTGCTGCCTGAGGCTTCATCTTGCAAGTTGAGACGAATCGGGAATTTCTCGCGGAGACACTGGTTTCTCTGCGAGCCGACGCGAATCAGGAGGCTCTCATCAAGGACGCTTGTTTCCTTGAATTGAAGTATTTGCCAAGGATATTTGTTTCCCTAGTGTTGAAACGAATCGAGAATTTCCCGCGGAGACACTGGTTTCTCTACGAGTCGACGCGAATCAGGGGGCTCTCATCAAGGATGTTTGTTTCCCTGAATTGAGGTATTTGCCAAGGATATTTGTTTCCCTGGTGTTGAAACGAATCGAGAATTTCCCACGGAGATACTGATTTCTCTGCGAGTTGACACGAATCAAGAGGCTCTCATCAAGGATGTTTGTTTCCCTGAATTGAGGTATTTGCCAAGGATATTTGTTTCCCTGGTGTTGAAACGAATCGAGAATTTCCCACGGAGACACTGGTTTCTCTGCGAGTCGACGCGAATCAGGAGGCTCTCATCAAGGATGTTTGTTTCCCTGAATTGAGGTATTTGCCAAGGATATTTGTTTCCCTGGTGTTGAAACGAATCGAGAATTTCCCACGAAGATACCGGTTTCTCTGCGAGTCGACGATTATCAGGAAGCTCTCATCAAGGATGTTTGTTTCCCTGAATTGAGGTATTTGCCAAGGATATTTGTTTCCCTGGTGTTGAAACGAATCGAGAATTTCCCACGGAGACACTGGTTTCTCTGCGAGTCGACGCGAATCAGAAGGCTCTCATCAAGGATGTTTGTTTCCCTGAATTGAGGTATTTGCCAAGGATATTTGTTTCCCTGGTGTTGAAACGAGTCGAGAATTTCCCACGGAGACACTGGTTTCTCTGCGAGTCGACGCGAATCAAGAGGCTCTCATCAAGGATGCTTGTTTCCCTGAATTGAGGTATTTGCCAAGGATATTTGTTTCCCTGGTGTTGAAACGAATCCAAAATTTCCCACGGAGACACTGGCTTCTCTGCGAGTCGACACGAATCAGGAGGCTCTCATCTAGGATACTTGTTTTCCTGAATTGAGGTATTTGCCAAGGATATTTGTTTCCGTGGTGTTGAAACGAATCAAGAATTTCCCACGGAGATACTGGTTTCTCTGTGAGTCGACGCGAATCAAGAGGCTCTCATCAAGGATGCTTGTTTTCCTGAATTGAGGTATTTGCCAAGGATATTTGTTTCCCTGGTGTTGAAACGAATCGAGAATTTCCCACGGAGACACTGGTTTCTCTGCGAGTCGACGCGAATCAGGAGGCTCTCATCAAGGATGTTTGTTTCCCTGAATTGAGGTATTTGCCAAGGATATTTGTTTCCCTGGTGTTGAAACGAATCGAGAATTTCCCACGGAGATACTGGTTTCTCTGCGAGTCGACGATTATCAGGAGGCTCTCATCAAGGATGTTTGTTTCCCTGAATTGAGGTATTTGCCAAGGATATTTGTTTCCCTGGTGTTGAAACGAATCGAGAATTTCCCACGGAGACACTGGTTTCTCTGCGAGTCGACGCGAATCAGGAGGCTCTCATCAAGGATGTTTGTTTCCCTGAATTGACGTATTTGCCAAGGATATTTGTTTCCCTGGTGTTGAAACGAGTCGAGAATTTCCCACGGAGACACTGGTTTCTCTGCGAGTCGACGCGAATCAGGAGGCTCTCATCAAGGATGCTTGTTTCCCTGAATTGAGGTATTTGCCAAGGATATTTGTTTTCCTGGTGTTGAAACGAATCGAGAATTTCCCACGGAGACACTGGCTTCTCTGCGAGTCGACACGAATCAGGAGGCTCTCATCAAGGATGCTTGTTTCCCTGAATTGAGGTATTTGCCAAGGATATTTGTTTCCCTGGTGTTGAAACGAATCGAGAATTTCCCGCGGAGATACTGGTTTCTCTGTGAGTCGACGCGAATCAGGAGGCTCTCATCAAGGACGCTTGTTTCCCTGAATTGAGGTATTTGCCAAGGATATTTGTTTCCCTGGTATTGAAACGAATCGAGAATTTCCCACGGAGACACTGGCTTCTCTGCGAGTCGACGCGAATCAGGAGGCTCTCATCAAGGATGCTTGTTTCCCTAAATTGAGGTATTTGCCAAGGATATTTGTTTCCCTGGTGTTGAAACGAGTCGAGAATTTCCCACGGAGACACTGGCTTCTCTGCGAGTCGACGCGAATCAGGAGGCTCTCATCAAGGATGCTTGTTTCCCTGAATTGAGGTATTTGCCAAGGATATTTGTTTCCCTGGTGTTGAAACGAATCGAGAATTTCCCGCGGAGATACTGGTTTCTCTGTGAGTCGACGCGAATCAGGAGGCTCTCATCAAGGACGCTTGTTTCCCTGAATTGAGGTATTTGCCAAGGATATTTGTTTCCCTGGTGTTGAAACGAGTCGAGAATTTCCCACGGAGACACTGGTTTTTCTGCGAGTCGACTTGAATCAGGAGGCTCTCATCAAGGACGCTTGTTTCCCTGAATTGAGGTATTTGCCAAGGATATTTGTTTCCCTCGTGTTGAAACGAATCGAGAATTTTCCACGGAGACACTTGCTTCTCTGCGAGTCGACGCGAATCAGGAGGCTCTCATCAAGGATGCTTGTTTCCCTGAATTGAGGTATTTGCCAAGGATATTTGTTTCCCTGGTGTTGAAACGAATCGAGAATTTCCCATGGAGATACTGGTTTCTCTGTGATTGGGATGAACCGTCGATATTTGGCTTCATTTTCTGGCGGAGCCTGTTGGGAAAGTATGGTTCTCTCTTTGTTTGCGCCCTTGGATTGTATACAGGGATCGATATGATCTCAACTGTAGGGCCAAAGTTTTATCATTTTTTTTTTGTTTTATTTCCGCGATGCTCTATCATTTCAGCTTTTATATCGCGAAGGTCGCGATTGCCCAATCATTTCGGCTATTTTTCGCGGTGCCCAATCATTTCGGCTATTTATTTTATTTTTACTCGCTGCTTTTTATTGCGAGTTGCCCAATCATTTCGGCTATTTTGTATGCATATGTTTTTACTTGCTGCTTTTTATTGCAAGTTGCCCCATCATTTCGGCTATTTCATATGCTTGTGCGGCCTACTGGCTTTTTGCCGTAAATCTGAATTTAGACACCGATTTCGGCATCAGCACCGCTACAACTGGGATATTTCCAGGAGCGAATCATCATTTGCCTCCGTCGATGTTGAACAAAGGTGGCTTAGCGAACAGGGTTAAGGTCCTGTCGGCTAAGGCTTTTGACTTCATGAGCCGTAAGGGTCTCACAAAGGTATTTCTCCCTACAAGTCGTGAGGATCTTGTAGGTGTATTTTCTCCTTAGGAATCGTGAGGATTCCTAAGTGTATGTTCCTCTGTAAGTCGTAAGGATCCTACAAGAGGGTTTTCTCCTTGTAAATCGAGAGGATTTACAAGGGTCGTTCACTATGCGAACATATCCCCAGTCTCGGATAGGACTTGGTTAGGGAAATGTTTATTCGCGTCCGTGGATTGTATACAAGGGTCAGTATTAAACCACTTGTAGGGAAATATTGGAAGTTGTGGGGGTTGCTTAAGCACAAGTTTAGGTCTCTGTAGCTTAAGACTTTCAAATCCTATGAGCCGTGAGGGTCCCATAAGAGAGTTCTCTTTACGAGTCGTGAGGATCTCGCAAGTGTATTTTCTCCTTAGGAATCGTGGGGATCCCTAAGTGTGCTGCTCCCTTGTGAGTCGTAAGGATCTCACGCGGGTGGTTTCTCCTCACAAGGTCGAGGGGACCCTGTAAGTGTCTTTTAACGAGATTGCGCCCTTTCGGGTTTTCACAAACACTTGCCGGTAGTCCTGCTGTTTTTTTACTCACGGAGCCTTTTCAGGTTTTCATCCGTGCCCTTTTTGCTTATGGACATACCGCTTTTTTTTATTCTTTTTTATTTTTATTTACTTTTTTTTTACGAGGTCGCGCCCTTTCGGGTTTTCACGAACACTCGCCGGTAGCCCTATTGGTTTTACTCACGGAGCCCTTTCGGGTTTTCATCCCTGCCCTTTTTGCTTATGGACATACCGTTTTTATCATCATTTTTTTTATTTTCTTTTTCTCTTTTTTTTCACTTCTTTTTTTTATTCATCTCGTCAGCCTAAGGATGCTGCGGTAGTAGTTTAAGGACGTTTCGGTCCGCCATTAGTTTAAAGACGTTTCGGTCCGTCATTAGTTTAAGGACGTTTCGGTCCGTCCAGGAAAAGGCTGGCTACTGCTTATAAAGTTTGAGCTTAGGAAGATAGCGAACGGACATAGTCGTCGTCATCTATCATTGACCTAGGCAGTGACTCGCTAAGCGTAGTATTTCTTTAGGAATCGACCATTTATTGGCATGTAAGGCCTTTCACCATGCATATCCATGAGTAGATAGGCTCCACCCTGGTAGACCTTGTCTATGATGTACGGGCCTTCATAGTTTGGCTCGAATTTCCCCGCTTGGCGCGACTGGGGATCATAGGCCTTTTGACCACTAGCACGAGTTCACCTTGGCGGAATGTCCTCGACCGGGTCAATCATTCATATGAGCGCGTCATCTTTGCTTTATAGGCTTCCAGATTTTGTTGCGCTATGAGCCGGGTCTCATCGAGGGCATCAAGCTCCTCAAGCCGAAGGTGAGCATTTTCTTCGTCCGTCAGCTCGTAGTGGACTGCCACTCGTAGAGAGGGTAACTCTATCTCGAGGGGGAGTACTGCTTCTGTACCGAATACCAACGCATATGGCGTTGCGTTCGTGGCCGTCTTGAACGTAGTTCGATATGCCCAAAGAGCCTCTTGCAGCCTCTCATGCCAGTCCTTCTTATTTCGGGACACCGTTTTCTTCATGATCTTTGTCAAGGTCTTGTTGAAGGCCTCAGCTAGACCATTAGCTCGCGGATTATAAACCGAGGAATATCTCCAGTCTATATTGTGTTGTTGTGTGAAGCGACTGATCTTGTGGCTTCTGTAAGCTGGTCCGTTATCGGAGATGATCCGTCGCGGAGTTCCAAACCGATATATGACGTGCGTCTTGAAGAAGTGGAGGATATTCTCCGTCCTCACTTCCCTCAGCGGTACTGCCTCTGTCCATTTGGAGAAGTAGTCAGTTGCCGCCAGGATGAAACGATGTCCCCTGGATGATGCTGGTTCGATGGGGCCAACTACGTCAGTCCCCCACATTTCGAATGGCCAGCTAGCCACTGTTGGATGGAGTGGATTTGGATGCTGGTGGATGAAGTCCCCATGAATTTGGCATGAGTGGTATTGCTTCGCGTATTCGAGGCAGTCCTGAATCATCGTGGGCCAGTAGTAGCCCATCCGTTTGATCTTCAACTTCATCTTTGGGCCCGCTTGGTGAGAACCGCAGAGTCCGTCATGAACTTCCTGAACGACTCTTTTCACTTCGTCAGGTCCCAGGCATCTCAACCACAAAGAATCAAACGACCTCTTGTATAGGGTATCATTGGCGAAGGCGAAAGACAGCGCTCGTTTCATAAGCTGATGTCTTAAGGACGCATCTTCGGGCGTTCGACGGTATTTGAAGTAGTCTATAAAGACTTCTCTCCAATCCTTGGTATTTTCCCGATCTTTTATTTGCAGGGTCGTCTGCTCACTCGCTCTTTTTTCTTCGGGTGATTCCGGAGATATTTCTGCTAGGGAAAGCACCCGACGGCTTTGTACCACGATTCTTACGTCATCGAGGTTCTCATCAGTCAGTTCTTTAGCGAGTTTGGCCAACGCGTCCGCTTTGCTGTTTTCCGTGCGCGGTATGTTCTCCAAATTATAGGAGGGAATTTGGGTCAACAGTTGCTGCACCTTTTCGCCGTACTTCACCAACTCTGGCTTGCACGTTTGGTAGTCGCCGTTTACTTGACTAACGACTAGTTGGGAGTCTCCATATATGAGGAGGTTTTCAATTCCCATGTCGATGGCAATCTCGAGGCCTGCTATCAAAGCTTCATATTCGGCTTCATTGTTTTTCCTCGGCTCTGTTAGGGAGAAAGCAAAACGCATTATCCCTCCCTGTGGAGTTACAAAGATGAGTCCTACCCCCGATTTGATTATAGGGGTACTTTGTTTGCGCATCTTTACGGAAGATGCTCCATCGAAATAAAGCTCCCATGGGGTATCACCACCGTCAATCGCGTCAAACGTATGTTCGTCTGGAAGATCGCAATTTAGAGGAGAGTCGGCGGCTATCGGATGCTCAGCGAGAAAATCGGCGATGGCCTGGCCTTTTACTGCCTTGAGAGGTTGATAGGTTATCGAGAACTCCATCAAGAGCAGGGCCCATTAGCGAGTCGTCCCGTTAATATGGCCTTTGACATTAAATATTTAAGAGGGTCCACCTTCGAAATGAGACGGACCTCATGTGCCAACGCATAGTGCCTGAGCTTTGTTATCGCGAAGATTAACGCCAGGCAGTGTTTTTCGATGGGGGAGTAGTTACTTTCTGCCCCCAGTAGAACTCGACTTAAGTAGTAGAGTGCTCTTTCTTTCCCTTGATCGTTCTCTTGTGCCCATAGTGCGTCTAAGGAACCTTCGAGGGCGGTTGTATAAAGAATGAGGGGCTTTCCCTTGACCGGAGCAGCCAGCACTGGCGGGTTCTGCAGGTATTGCTTGATCTCGTCTAGCGCGCTTTGGCATTTTTGGTCCCAGACGAACGGGGTTCCCTTCTTCATCAGGTGGCTGTAAGGATGGCACTTGCCTGAAAGGTTGGCTATAAATCGCCGTATATACGCGAGCTTCCCTTGGAGAAACCACAGCTGTTTGAGAGTTCTTGGCGGAGTCATTTCCATGATCGCCTTGATCTTTGACGGATCTATCTCGATACCCCGGTGTCGAACGATGAATCCCAGGAATTTGCCCGAGGAAACTCCGAATGCGCACTTGAGAGGGTTCATCTTCAAGTTGTATTGCCGAAGGCATTGAAATACAGTTTTCAGATGCTCGAGATGTTCCTCGTATGATTTGCTTTTAATCACGAGATCGTCGATATAGCATTCGACGATTTCGTGTATAAGGTCATCGAAGATCTTCGTCATGGCCCTGATAGGTGGCACCGGCATTCTTTAAACCGAAGGGCATCACCTTGTAGCAGAATATACCCAAAGGAGTCCTGAAGGCGGTGTGCTTCTGGTCTTCGGGATGCATCTTTATCTGATTATACCCTGACGAGCCGTCCATAAAGGAGAAAACCTCATGAGTGGACGTGTTGTCTATCATCAGTTCGGTGACTGGCACTGGGAAATCGTCCTTCGGGCAGGCTTTATTGAGATCCCAGAAGTCCACGCATATGCGCACTGTCCCATTTTTCTTCATCACCGGGACGATGTTGGCGATCCACTCGGGATACTGGACTTCTTGGATGAAGCCAGAGTCGATCAGCTTCTTGACCTCGGCATTGATACTCATCTCAAGCTCGACCCGCATTCTTCTCGGCGCCTGTTTGACTGGCTTAACGTCCGGGGATATTGCCAATTTGTGCACAGCAATTTCTGGATCTAGTCCCGGCATTTCGGAGTAGTTCCATGCGAAACAATCTTTATGCTGCATAAGCAAGTCTTTTAGCACAGCCACCCTTTCTTCGGATAACAGCTTGCTGACGAATGTCGGTCGCGGGTCATTCGCCGTTCCTAACTCAATTTTCTTGAGGTTGTCTGCGGTGGTATGGATTCCATATTCCAGCTCTTTTGGCGCTGGTGGGAATTCCGAAATTGCCTCGTCGTTGCTGTTTTCGAAGCACCAGGGAAGGTCATCCATGTCCTCGGGCTCTTCTTTTGATATCATTATCACGTGACAAGTACGAATTTGCTTCCAATCCTTATGTGGCACTGGTTCTTCTTTCGTGGCCTTGGGTTCGTGCTTTTGTGGCGGCGTTACCCTCCAGTTGTCGGACAGAGCGAACTTACCAAGCTGATACTGATCTTCGACCCAATTCTTGAAGGTGAAGCAGTCTTCCAGAGGGTGCCCTATCACTCGGTGATAAGGACAATAGTCCGGGTGAGAGACCTCGCTTGCTTGTTCGGGGTGTTTAGATTCCGGCAGTGTAAGTATCTGATGTTTTAAAGCGAGGTCAAGTATTTTCTTCGTCTTGTCCCGAGGAAAAGAGTACGCCCGACCCATTTTTCTTATGAGGGATAGATCGGAACCGCTCGATTTTCGCTCGCGTGGCCTCTTAGCCCCGCTTTGTTGCTTTTGAGCGCATTTTTCGCGTTTCGACTTGTTTCTGCCTCTGCGTCGAGCCTTCTTTATAACAGGTTGACAAGGAGTGGCATTTTCATCTTTCACGGCCCGTTGGAGGAGGCGTTGCATTCTGGCTTTCTCGTAGATGACCATTTCGCGGTTATGGTCGTCTCGGACTTTTTGACCAGCTTCCCTTATAAGTTTGTCCATTTGTTCTTCGAACGACGGACTGGGTACCTTCGCATCTGGAACTTTCACTGGTTTAGGATTAGCGTCCTCCCCCAGAGCATCCGCTTCTTCATCGAAGTCATACACGACGTAGCAGCCGTGTAGTAACTCTCGTTTCTTGGACCGAATATATCCGAGCCCTTTTGTTTCCATTCTCCCATTAGGCAGTTTGCGTTGAGTCCCGGGAACGTTCCAGACTTTGTCATAGAACTTGGCTTTTCGAACGGTCTGCTTGAAGGATATCCCCTGGCGCTTCAGCGGCCTCTTCAGGCCTTCTGTATAATATCTGGGGAGACGGATAGGCTGCAGCCTGTCGAGCGTAGGATCCGCGCCATGCCAGATTTCTTTCTCCACTTTGGTTTCTTCAGAGCGATAGAATAGAATTGCTTTTTCGCTTTCTCGCCTGGGATGGATATAGAACGTTTGCAGCTCTTCTACCTTGTAAATATCAAGTGCATCCAGTTCTTTACGGTGTTTAAGCGGCACCATGACGACTTGTAGACTTTGCTCTTCGTCAGCGGGCGTTTGCATTAACGGCCGAGCAGAGAATATAGCATGGACCTCATCTTCCGAGTAACTACCAAAGATCAACGTAGGAGCAGATGGTCCCGGCTTGTTGTATTAGGGTGGCCATGAATAAACTATCTCCTCTTCCTCCTCGGTATCACTGCCGAAACCAGGGATGGTGGCATTAGCTTTATTCTCCGGCTTGTGACACCTCTCCGTGTCTTCGAAATCCGGTAAGAAGTATTTGGCATCTTCATATTTGCGGACCTCGTTCACGGAGAACGGGTTCAGTTCTCCCACCACGGTATACTCGAGACCATCCTTAGAATACTTCATACACTGATGTTGTGTAGAAGGGATGATGTTGTACTCGTGTAACCACGGTCGGCCGAGCAAAGCGTTGTAGCATGTCTTGGCGTCTATGACGTGGAACTTAATGTCCGTGACGAGTAGCCCGAAGCGTAGCGTGAGTATCACGGACCCAAGAGTTCTTGATGACTGTGAGTCGAACCCGGAGATAGTGATCTTGTCCCGAGCAAGGTGCTGGACGCTCATGCAGATTTCTTTTAACACCCGCACATTGAGGAGGTTAACGGAGGATCCATTGTCGATCAGGATCTTGCCTATCTTTATATCGTGGCAGTATCCTGAGACATAGAGGGGGCGATTGTGTTCGCACGTCCCAAGGAGAAGGTCTTCATCACCAAAAGCGACATCGGCCGTGTGCACTTCCTCCAATTCATCCTTTATCTTTTCCTCGGCCAGGAAAGCTTGGAATTGCTCCGGATCCTGTAGTGCCTTGATTAACGAATCTCTCGCCTCCTTTGATAACAAAAGGGCGTCAAGAATGCTGAGCTGCGAGGGTAGTTTCCTCAGATGCGCTAGAACGTTGTAATCCACCTTGTTTTTCTTTGGCGGGTCCTTGGCGGCTAGCTCTTCTATAACTTGGTCATCTAGGGTAATATCCTCAGAGACCTTTTCTTTCCCTTTGTCTTTTCTGTTTGAGGGTCCGAGATTCTTTTCGGGCAGCGTGCGATTACGTAGCCGGATATTTTCGCAGACCTTCGACTCTTCTTCTTTTCCCGAGGTGGACTCTTTAAAGAGAAGGGTAAGCTCCAGCTCCTCATTAGAATCGCTCCCGAATGTAGGCACCTGTGATCCCCCGGCGTTAACCATGCGACAATCACCGGTAGTTCTGTTAAACCCTTCGGTCATATTTTTCCGCTCCCGACGAGTTTTACGTTTCTCCCGCTTAAAATGTTGTCGATGAGCAACATATCCTTGCCACCATCTATCGAAAGCTTTGCACTCTTGAGTGGGGTGCGAAACCTTCTGATGATATAAGCAATAGGAGGGGTGCATTTCCATTTCACCAGTAATGTTTCCTTCGGAGGATGGTAGTTTCATGCCCATTGATATGGCTTTAGCAAACCTTTTCCTCATCTTGAATTTGCTTTTGTAGGTAGTGGATGTATTTTGCTCCAGCGGGAGCGTCTCAGCCCTTTCATCAAGTCGCTGGCGCTTGGCCCTTTCAAATATGACCGCCTGGCGTTCCCGATCAGCTTTACTTTTTAAGAGAGCTTCATTGAGGAATGCGTCAATTACTTCATCTGATGGCCCCAGAATTTTTGGTTCAGGATCTGCCCCCAGCTTTTCAGTGCAAGGAGTCTCCTCATCGTCCATGAACGAATGGGAAATCACATGACAGCTCGCCACGTATTCTTCAGATTCATCAGATGAACTTTCTCCCTCATCTTCCTCTTGAAAGACGTGATTGAGAAACTCTTGGAATGTAATGGGAGTCCGTGCCTTCTGGTTGTATTCCTCCAGCACGTCAATTTGTTTTTGCAAGTCCGTGCGCTTGTCGCCAGGCGTTACGGGCTTCTTTGATTTCTTTTTCTTCTTCTTCGAAAATTTTGACGGCTGGTTGCGAGTGCTTGAGCCGCCACCATCGGTCCTTGGAGTTGGACGTGGCTTCAACATCCCTTCAATGACCTGCGGTTCCAACGGATTCTCCCACTTGATCGCTGGGCATGCCTGAAGGTCGTTCAGCATTTTCTTTGTCTTAGCTGATAATACAACCTTCCAAGGAGCTTCTTCAACGACAGAGCATGTTGCCCCCGGAGTACTCATCCCCTTAGAGGTGTGGGGCTATGGGGGATTCACCTTCCATTTGTCAGATAACGCGAACTTGCTCTGTCGGTACTGGTCTTCAAGCCAATTTTTGAAGACGTAGCAATCTTCGATCGGATGACCCAGTACTCGATGATAAGGACAGTAGTTGGGCTCATTAACATCATTTGGTTGCGACGGACGTTTTGGATCCGGCAGATTTATAAGTCGGTTGCGCAACGCCAGCTCGAATAACCTCCTCGTTTTATCTCGGGGAAAAGAGTAAGAACGTCCTAGCCTCTCCTCAAGGGCTACGTACGGGCGCATATTATTTTGACGAACGACCGGCTTCGAGTTGCTCGGTTGTTGTTGAGCATTAGCGACAACGATCGCTTTTCCCTTCCCCTTGTCATTTCGGGAGTCCGGTTTTGGAAGAGGGGGTTTATGGCCCATCTGATCCATTTGCGCTATCTTGTCAATCAAGGCCTGGAAGGTAGTCGGCTTGAAAAACATCATAAATTGTGAGATGGTTGCTTGTGGATCAAGGGTTCCCACAAACATACCCACCGCGGGAGCTTCTTCAATGCGCTGCTCGCACTTTGACCATAGGTTTCGCCACCGTATAGCATATTGGACCCATGTCTCGCCTGGCTTTACCCTGGCGTTAATCAGTGCCGTCATCGGGGTACGTTCACTGGCGCTTGCAAAACGCTGAGTAAACAACAGCTCCATCTCCGCGAAGGTTTTGATAGAGTCGTTCGGGAGCTCAGAGTACCACTCAAATGCTGTATCTGATAAGCTTCCAACAAATTGGCGAAGCAACAGCTTGTCGTCACCGCCGGTGTTGCCGCAGAGTGCCCTGAACTGGGCAACATGCTGGTGAGGATTGCCCGTCCCCTTGTAGACATGGAATTTAGGAATTGTGTAACCGGGCGGGTACTTGATTTGATCGTACCAACTTGGATATGGCCGTCCTGTTTTTACGACCCGGCCGGCTGCTTCAGTCGCATGATGAACCCTTATTTGCTGGGCTATGTACTCGTCTAAATCAGCTTTAGAGATTGTATCCTCCTTAGCTGTTGATAGAACTGGTGAAGGATTCGACGTTTCTCCCCTATCGTCTTCAAGGACGATCGGGGGATCTTCGGCCGGAGGATCTTGTTGGATCATCATCCCCACCATGTCTTGGAACAGGAGGCCCATACGCTTTATGTTGGCTGCTTGTTCAGCGGCATCTTTGTCCTTCTTTTCCAATATTCGACGAAGGAATTCGGCGTCGGTTTCGTCCTCCCGGCGTTCATCCGAGGACATTTCAGGTTTTTCTTTTGGCCCAGTAAGTGCGGCCATAGCGTTCATCATCTCTTGGAGCTTCTGCTGCTGCTCCTGCGCTTTGGTCACTGATCGCGTAAGCGGTCAATGACCCGTAGATATGCGACTTTCCTCCTTACCAGACGCCACGTAGACGGTATGAACTACAATGCCCCCTGACTTAGGGCGTTTGGGTTCACCACCTTTGATATTCGTCCCCGGTGTTGGCACTTTCTCCGGCCTTCTTCTTTTATGGGCCGTAGAAGTTGAGGGGGCCGTTGCTTTGGGCACCCAAGAAGTCGTCACCTTTCGTTGCTTGACCGGGGGATTTTCTTCTTGCCGATCTTTCGACTTCTTCTGTTGGCGAGAGAAATTAGGATCAATGACAGATTCTCGGATTCGTCGCCATGTCTTGTAAATCCCGGAGGACAGCGATTGAGGAGGCTGCTCCGGCTTTTCTGTTTCCACGGCAGTCTCTACTGGTGGAGGAGATCTTCTGAGCACCGCAGTTGGTGAGTTTCTGCGTACCCTATTCAGCAGCTCAAAGCTGTTCCCAGTTGGAACAACAGCATTGACTTCCGCCGTTGGAGCTGGTGGAGTTATCCCAGAAGGGGAGTTGCCCCCAGTCTTCTTTACCCGGCGCCAGTGGCGTCGTCGGGCGCGACGAGTTGTCGGTATTGGCTCAGAGACAGAAACAGCTTCTTCTTGCCCCCTGTTCAGGTGTGGGGCTGTTGCCGGCGTCAGCCTATTGAAGAATGATGTCTTTTGAGCAGCAAGAGCAGGAGTGGGAATTGGGACGGTCAATCTTGTAAAGACCGATTTCTTAGCAGGAGAAGCCGCGTTGACGACTTTAAGAGCAGGTTTGGCTACTCTTTTTGGAATAGCCTTTCCCGGGACTGCAAGCTTCATTGTTGGCCCGCAGGAGTTTTAGCCCAGTCTGGAGAAGACCGAGGCACTGGTGTTGGGCGACCCGTTGAGAAGGGCCGCAGTAACTGAAAGTCGATCGAAGACCGACTTCTTAGGAGCTTCTTGTACGGGCACCGGGGTGCTGAAGCTTGTTGGTGGAAGCATAGTTCCGAAAAACAACCCCGTGGTGGCTTGAGTAATCTGCTCCACGGGCATGGTGAACAAAGAGGCCGCTTGGGGCCCGTAGGTTATACCTCCAGTTGAGGCCGGATGCGAGCTGCAGCTGCATTTGGAGCACTTCGAACAGGTAGAGGCCATCGATGCTTGATTTCTTTTTCTGCGCCAAGCAAGAGACCAAATCTTAGTAAACTTGAAATCCAAAGGCAACCATTAACAAACCGCGATTCGTTCGCGAAGACGACACATGAAGTGTGGAGTGGAAAGAGGAAAAGGTCCCACCGGGCGTGCCAGAATCTGTTCCCCTCCGAACGGCGGCCGAGACGACGTAGGGATGTCTTGCCTGAGATTCGGGGCAGATACTATATGGTTTTACCCGTCCACCTCTCTGAAGATGCCAAGTTGATTTATGGCACCGTGTATCGGAGGTTTAGACGGATGCGGCCGATGTAGCAGACTTCGTCAGATTCCCCCTCGCTTGAGGGGTTTTTGATTGTGGGGACGCTCTTCCCTGCAGGCGCAAGCCCCTGCAGTTAATTACGCTACCGCATCGCGGTAACAACTTTCTCCTTCTCCAGAATTTCACTTCGTGTCGTGTGTGTTTGTTTTGTTTGTGGATGCCCGTGGATTGTATACGGAGACTAAGTTATGCCGTCGCCCGTAGGACGTGGATTAGTCCAAATCCGTATTTACTTAGATTTGGGTTTGGTGTTTTAGTTTAAGGATACTTTAGTCATATTGGGGCTAAGATCGACTTAAACGTTCGTTAAGGATACGTTAGTCTGATTTGAGACTAAGATCAACTTAACGAGATCGTTTGGATCCGACAAAAGAGCATTCGGAGGCTCTATTGTTCCAGTTTAGGGACGTAGGGGTCCATAAGTAGTTTAAGGACGTTGCGGTCCATGTTCCAGTTTAGGGACATGGTGGTCCGTATTCCAGTTTAGGGACGTAGGGGTCCGTATTCCAGTTTAGGGACATGGTGGTCGGTATTTAGTTTAAGGATGCATAAGTCCGCGGGTTTAAAGATCCTACAATCCGTCTTTTGGTTTAAGGACGCTTAAGTCCATGAGTTTAAGGACCCCACAGTCCGTGTTGATGTGTGGTTGTTGGGACCCGTCACCTCTCTGACGTCGTTGAAGGATTACAACGATAGGAGTCAAAGGAGTTCGGAGATGTACCCTCGAACCGGATGTAAATTGATTTAGGAGAGCAGCTGTGCTCAGTCAATTTAATTTGAGGACTTACGGCCATGATTGGGCTAAGTCCAGTTAAAAAAAGTTCAACACTTTTATTTGTTTTTATTTTTGTTTGGGCTCTGCCCATAAAGGATGCAGCGCATCAATATGTTTTGGGCTCTGCTCATTTTATAAATGATGCAGAACACCAATTTTACTTGGACTCTGCCCTTTTATAAAAAATGCAGAGCATCAATTTTACCAGGGCTCTGCCCATTTATTGCTTTGCAATTTATTTTGGCCTACTAGGTCTTTTTGATTTGGGCCTGACCCTTTAACAAAAGAAAATGCATTGCATTTGTCAGACGCTTTGCGCCAATCAAAGAGCGCAAGCGCTTGTGGTGATGACACGTGTCACGCAAGCGCAGTGCGCTGCTGACACGTGGCGCGCTGTGGTGAGTTGCACCAGTTTCAAAGAGCAAGGCTCTATTTCAAAAGCGCATAGCGCAAATGGTTCAGATGCTGACACGTGGCACTTTCTGGTGGCTTGCGCCAACCCAAGAGCGCAACAGTGCAGATTTACAAGTGCAAAGCACTATTAACTTGAGAATCTTTTAGATTCCAGAACCAATGGTTCATAAAAGAAGTGCAAAGCACTTTTTGTTTTCTTGATCTAATTTAGATCAAAGAAAACAAGTTTCTCTTGTTTTTCTTATTTCAGGGAACCAGAGCTTTATAAAAAGTACAAAGCACTATTTTTATTTCTTTTTTATTGAAGATCATTGATCTTGTTCTTAGATCATTGATCTTGTTCTTAGATCAATGATCTATTAGAAGAGATTCTTGTATCTTAAAGGTTTTTTTACCTTTTTCTTCTTGAAATTCCTTCAGAGTTCTCTCTGTTTGAAGTTCTTGATTTTTCACCAAATGTTCCTCCTCTTTTGATTTGAGGTCTAGGGGCCTTTATATAGTGCCCATAAATTTGTTAAAGAGATCTTTTTCTGAGTGATTTGGGAAATTTTCCCCACCGTTGGATCTTTGATCCAAGGACTTCTGTTTTACAGAAGGCAATCTTCTTATTTTAACAAGAACAGAAAAATCTTACTCGAATTTAATTATGTTTAGCGCAAACGCCCCAGCGCGTGATACATGTCAAGCAGCGCAAAGTGCAGCGCAACTGCGCTGACACGTGTCGCGCAGCGCATGGCGCAGCGCATCTACGCTGACACGTGTCGCGCAGCGCTTGCGCAACTGAAGCATTGCTTCTTTTAATTTTGTTTTAAATAGAGCTTTGCTCTGATTGGGCGCGCTGCCTTGGGCGCTGCGCTGACGCGTCAGTTTTTGACACGTGGCGCGTTGCGCGCAGCGCACAGAATCCGAAGCGTTACTTCATTTATTAGAATTTAAATTTTCAAAGTAGAGCTTTGCTCTGACTGGGGGAATCAGAAGCGTTGCTCCATTTCCCGCCTTGGAATTTGATCAGAGCCTTGCTCTGATTAGGGTAAACAGGGGCTAATGATGATTCTCAATAACAGTAATTCTTTATATCATGACACGTGGCGGATGACGTGTCACATGCGTAAGCCAGTTAGGCCCCTGAGAAACACGGAGGGGGAACCGGTGTGCTACAGTGGGGGCTTCCCTAAAACCCTATCTCCGAGGTTGCACCCCACTCCTTGCCCCCGAGCACTTCAGCTGCCAAGCCAACTGTCCCTTTGGTCTACTCTGAGCTATCACAGGCTCGAGCTTCCTCGGCCATCCGGCTCGCCTCCCAGCCTTCTTTCGGGCTGAGCTTCCAGACCATCCCTTGGCTCTCCTCTGAGCCATCCTTCGGGCTGAGCTTCCAGACCATCCCTCGGCTCGCCTCCGAGCTATCACAGAACCAAGACGCCTCGGCCTCCCGCTCATACCCGAGCCTCCCACCGAGTTCATCTTCCTCGGTCTCAGCCAGACCGACCCACGGCACTGATCACTGGTGCCTCCGCCACGGCTCCGTGAATCTCGCCATGCGCGAGATATCCGCCGCCCACGATCCCGCGTTCCACGTCATCACGATCCCCCATTAACGAGCCTGTCTCGTCATTAATGTGGGATCCCGCCTATCACGCGGGCGTGACGCCGGGGCGTAACGGCCGACGTGATTCTCGCGCCCGCCTGCCCTTTGCTATCGCTATATAAACCCCTCTCTCAGACGATCGAGGTACGCAATTCTTTCCGTTAAGCCGCTACTCTGCCCAACTTGCACCACTAACTTGATCGTCGGAGGGTCCTCGGTGGTACAACCATCCCGGGACATCCTTGCAGGTAGCTCGGCTTCACCTCAAATTCAAGCCCATTGAGATCCACACGCTAAAGGAGACAACCTCCAGATCAAATCTCAGTCGTCCGCCAACACGCGAAGAGATCAACGGAAGATAATATCTAAAGGAGATCCAGAGATCCATCAGTTGGTGGAACTCTTTCCCACAGACGGCGCCAACTGATGGAGCTCTGAATCTCTTTTAGATGTTATCCTCCGTTGATCTGCTGCCAGGACTGACGGACGACTGAGATTGAGTTGGGGGGTTGAAGCGTGTGGATCTCAATGGGCTTTGAGTGGTTGTGGGCGAGCTACCTGCAAGGAAGTCCCGGGGTGGTTGGGCCACCGAGGACCCTCCGACAATCAAGTTAGTGGTGCAAATTGGGCAGGCAGGCGCGAGAATCACGTCGGCCGTTATGCCCCTGGCGTCACGCCCGCGTGATAGGCGGAATCCTGCATTAATAACGAGACAGGCTCATTAATGGGAGATCGTGGTGGCGTGGAACGCGGGGTCGTGGGCGGCGGATATCTCGTGCATGGCGAGAGTCGTGGTGCCGTGGCGGAGGCACCAGTTATCAGTGCCGCGGGTCGGTCTGGTTGTGACCGAGAAAGATGAGCTCGGCGGGAGGCTCGGGCACGAGCGGGAGGCCGAGGTTTCTTGGTTCTGTGATAGCTCGAAGGCGAGCCGAAGGGTGGTCTGGGAGGCCACCGGAGGTCGGGAGAATCCTCGGGCCAGAGGCCCGGTATGCGATCCCAACCGTGGTTACTGGTCCTCTCTCGTTGGTTCTGGGACACGTTATCTGGAACGTGTCA
The DNA here is from genome assembly GCA_030015575.1 of Agapanthus africanus. Taxonomy (NCBI): domain Eukaryota; kingdom Viridiplantae; phylum Streptophyta; class Magnoliopsida; order Asparagales; family Amaryllidaceae; genus Agapanthus; species Agapanthus africanus. The sequence continues at coordinate 980,230,717 of CM057337.1, forward strand.
GCATCTGGAGAGTCACCGATATCGAGCATCATCAATTACCATGAGCCCATTTTTCTTGTTGGTTCAAGAAATAAGGTTCAACATTGAAATGAGAAAGTACCATGCCACCTAATCAAAAACATGTGTTTGCTTTTCGGTACTCGGGGGTTTTGATGTAAAAATGTGGAAATCAAATCTTTTTATGGGTCCATCAGCACTGTTGATGTCAGATTTCATGAATTTTTGCCATTTCATATGTTTGCTACCGGTGATTTTCTTTCCAAATGGTGCTGCAACATCAGCTGAATCCCGATAACTATTTCAGAATCCCAAGCACTGCATTGGGCCGAAAATGTATCAAATAAATTATTAAACAATTAGTTGGTGTACTCCTCTCCATATCTCCTCCTAACCAACATAAATTTACCAACTTTTATTTACAGCCCGTTAACTGCCACCCAAACAAAGTGAATGCAACATTTTATTTTCTTTAAAGATTTTCCTTCAAATCAAACAAGTAAAGTTGCTGAAATGGAAAGCGTTGAATTGGGTCTCTATGAAGAACATCAGACAAGTTTTTGCATTTCCATAAACCAAACAGCTCCTCAAGGGCATGAAAACATTGGGAAATCTAACTCCAAAGTGGATAAAACTAATTTTTTATTCTATTAATGATAGCTTAATAGGAGAATGATGCAATTGTGGGTTTGGGTAGAATAGTGATCACTACTACGAATATGGGTTTCGGTAATGGATTTTTGGTCACGGTTTTAACAGTTACCAGTTTATGGTAGTGGTTTAGGTTTGGTAGCTGTTTTAACCGTGACCAATTCCAATAAGTGGCGGTCCCCACAACCCACTGAAGATAAAATCCCAAAAGCCTCATAAATTTTCATCGACCTCTTCCTTCCCCCTCCCCAAATTTTCATCACACGCTAAATCTCCCCTCGTCGCCTTGGCCGCCGCTGCCTCCACCATTGCCTTCGAGGCCCGTCCCCCTTCAAAGCCCTCACCGCATCTCCTCCGCGGTCGAGCCCGGCGTGAAGCTCCGAGTTGCGATTGAAGCCCTAGACCCTCGAAGCTCCTCGAAGCTCGCTGCCGGTCGAAGTTTGCTCGCCGCCGGTCAAGAGGCAAGTATAAAACGGTTAAATTTTAATTTTTTGGTTTAATTTCAATTTTTTGCTCGATCTCAGAAATAGTTGGTGGTGGTGGTGCTGTTGTTGCGGCTGTTAATGTTGCTGCTGCTAGTGTTGTAGGGTTGGCGGCGGCGAAGAAGGAGACGTCGAGGAGCAGCAAGGCCGGGCTCCAGTTCCCTGTCGGTCTTCTTAGATTATTTTGGTATGGCGGTAGTTTAGGAATAGATTGGGGGGTTTTCTTGTTTTGGAATATATTTTTTTGGATGATTTTGCAGGCTAGGGTTTCGTTGGATACCTTCTCTCATGAAGAAATTTGTGAAAGACCTTCAACTCGATCGAACAAGAACTTATACTTTAAATTATAATTGTTGATATGTTTTGATTCTTTGATGAGACCTGATGAAGAACAGGAAGTTGAAGAAGATGGTGGGTGGGTGAGAGAGAGAGAGAGATTTATTTTTTTTCATAATGCATCAAATTGGTCAAGGTTTAAACCGTGTCCAAAAGGGATATGGTAAAGGTTTTAATCATAACCAGGCTTCTGGTGGTGGGGTTTTTCTCAACGGTTGTGTAACGGTTTTAACCGTGACCATATGGGTTTTTGGTCACGGTTACAGCCATGACCAAATTCCTATCTTGTAGTAGTGGATTGGTTTTCAAATGCTGCTTTTTGTTTTTCATCGCTGGTCGTTTCATTTCAAACAAACAACAATACCAGCGAGGGAAAGGCAATTCCAAAGTGTGAATCAACTTTATTTTCTTCTAAACAATCAAGATAATAACATTTTTAGAAAATTGATGTAATCCATTTCCTCAAGACTACTATTTTTCTTAGCTCTTAATAAAAGATAGTTTTTTAGGATTATTGTTATTTCTAGGGGTTTATAGGAGAAAAACGTCATTATGTCAAGGTAAGAGGCTGTTTAGTAAAAGGAATAAGAAGAGGTTGTTCGGAGATGCATGAAAAATAAAGTTTAAAAAAAAAAAAGCACATGTCTTTAGAAAAAGCAAATGCATAGCCTTGTATTTGGCTTCAAAGGTGGGATGGTTAGCGGCGGATCCAGAATTTTATCAAGTGCGAGACCTAAATTTTTATCGTTGTAAAGCTCCGTGTCTGAACGTGAGTGTTGGGGGGCGGTAGGCCCTGAGCCGAATTTTTTGAGTAATAGCATACATATGGTGTTTCCATGTGACACATAAAGAGACTTCAAAACATATTTTGACTATATATATATATATATATATATATATATATATATATATATAGAGAGAGAGAGAGAGAGAGAGAGAGATGACAAATTTGTAAAGATAGAATAGGGAAAAACTACTATATTATCTGTCTAGAAACTATCTTGTGATGAAGCTTTGAACAGTGAGAATAACTTAATTAAAAAAAACATGTCTCAAATGAGAGTTGAATCCACACCACTATCAAAGACCAAAGCATCTAAGATCACTAGACCATCTCATCTTGTTATTTATATATATATATTGTTTATTTTTTCAAAACAGAATGGCCCCATCCTGCCCTCAAATGGATTTGCCCCTGGAGATAGTTGCTGAAGATAGGATCATCCAAATTCTTCAAGAGTGTAATGGATCACCCAGCATATAATGAATGGTGTTATTATTCTATCATCAGGATTTTGCAGTACACGAGCATATTATTAGCTATATCTTGTAAAAATATACAAGCATGTAGCTTAGAATTTAAAATGGCTGACCCTGTCATGTTATTATTTTCTTATTCGTTTACTTTTTTACTTTAAAAAAGTCATTGTTTTTATTTCCTAGTTTATGGGAGTGGGAGATAAGGGGGAGAGTTTCTAGACGATGTGTTGTCTTTTTGTTGTTGTTGTGTGTGCGGGGTGCGTGAGGGGGATCTCGAGACGAAAGCATAAAATCAAAATAATAATAATTTATTTTGATTTTTCTTTAAAAAAAAACAAGGATGAGACATATAATTGAAAGAGCACTAACAATCCTGGGGATGAACAGGGTTTTACTTAAAATTCCGGCTTCGAAAACTTGCAACAAAATGTATAAGCAATTTAAATAAGGACAAGAAAATGACAATTGCAAGGCAATATATTAGCAAGATAATAAAGTAAAGGAAATGAAAGGGCATACTGTGATATGTCGATTTAGAGTGGTTCAACACCCTTTGCTTAGTCCACTACTATTTAAGGCCCCATCCTTAGGAAGCGCACAACCTCTTCCCCGTAACCCTCTTTCATCCGAGCAAAAAAACCCTTACGCGTCCCGCTTCTTTCACGAAGCGTACAACCTCTTACAAACAGACAATGGCTTTCTCTCTTGAACAAGGTGAGAGATATACTGTAGTATAAAAACTTTACAATCTTTCTATAGGGATGAACAACTAAGCTTGAGATCGAATGCAATTTTTTGGATATGAAAGTGTTTTTCATAATTGATGGTTCCTAATCTAATTAAAAAACCTAGTTGTATATACAGATGCTCGTAAATCAATTTAAAATTAATCGATGCCTAAGAGATTAGCTTCATGCCTATTAAGAACCAACGGCTCCATGACCGAGAAATATTTCCCAAAAAGATCAAGATGATCTATATTTAAAAAATGTGGGGGGATCCATTATTATGAGGGCTATATAATTTGTAATTCAAATCCTTAGTCAAATCTTAATTAAAAACTCATGGGTTGAAAACCTACAGTAAAGATTTAGTGCTAAGACAGTAACATGGATGAAATCAAAATTGGATATTAATTAGGAATAAAACCTTTAGCATATCTTATAATACTTTGAACACATCAAAAGCACGCCCCGCTTCCCAAAATACGGAATACGAGGGGTGACAAGGCCAACCATGCTCCTACGGTCGAGAAAATATCCTGCCGTAATCACACTTCAGCTTTTACCATTATGTAGTAATCAGTAATCAATGCACGGGTAATGAGAACTGCAGTCGCTACTTCTATCAAATAAATATAAAACTAACCAAATAGGGATCAAGGGAAGATAGCGTTGTCGTCGCTGATCTAGATGTGCGCAATATCCTCGAGGTACGACAGATCTCCACTTCTCATTCTGAGCATGCATACTCAGGTCGTCAGAGCGACACAATAACAATATATATAAATTTATATATAATGTGCAACGATGATAAACATAAAGCAGTAAGTATAGAGGAATGACGCGAGCATGAAATAACCGGTACATGTAAACAGTAAAGCAGGTGTATCAAATCAGTAGTCAATGCAATGTCCATATCACTAAACCTATCAGTCTCTAAGTCTCACTGTCCAAGTCACTAAATCTATCGTCAGTCCAAGTATGAGCGCCAACCACCGCAAGAGTATCCCCAACCCAAGGGTAGGCCTCAGGAGCAAGGAAACACGGGCCCGAATCACGCTCGCTAATAATCAGCAACACCATCCATACAACTCCCAAAATCACTGTATATGCCGGCAGTGGGACTCCCGAGATTCCGTTAATCGAACTCACACTCAAATTACCCCACACCCGCGGTCTACATCAAACACCGACCATGAACCCAAATACTAGTCGCTACATGACAAGTCTACGTGAGAAACTGGAGACAGGGTCTCCATCAAGTATGTCTCGACTGGTATCTAAGATAAATGGACAGTACTCGGTGTCTTACCTATGACAATATAGGTGTTTCCATAACCGTCACATTCAAGTTATAGTTACACTTATATATGTCTCATAGGCGTCGACAATGTAATAACTATTTGGTTCCGCTGATTGTGTATAAGTACGCTTCACTTCACTTGTTCATTCATGCTTTTACACTAACGTACTTACCACAATCCAATCACTAATACTTATCACTGGGTAATGTATCACGGTCACTAAGTTATTGATGCAAATGAACGCTATTTACAAGAGTATATCGGTCATGTAACATGATAGGAATACAGTAAATGCTCTGCTAAAAACATATGAGCAACCGGTGTCGGTTGGATTAGAAAAATCACATAAAATCATACGTACATAATTAAGCAAAACAATATAAAAGGAGTAGGCGATATATTTAATTATATGTACAGAAAAATTATTTTCGTGTCGATCGGGTTTCAGGTTTGCTAGTTATAGTCATTTCATTTTAAGTGTTTACTGCTGGAAATCCAATTTTTGAACTGGAAATCCGTTTCGTAACACATTTTACTCCCTGTTGAGATCATAATTAGGCGACGCTAATGTTCAACTAATTATAGGGATATGAGTTAACTTTACAGAACAGGAGACAGATCAACAATATTCATTTTGGTCCATATCTACTAACACAAACAAGCTATCATGAGGGCCCGTGTTTCCTTACTCCTGGATTACAGCCTGTTGAGTTTGGAATATTTCAACACTAGGTTGAAGTACCGTTACTAATATTTGATTCGGGCCCATGGTTCCCTACCCCTGGATTACAGCCTGTTGGGTTCGAGAACACTCTTGAGATTGGTTCACATTCACCATTGAACTTACGTTAGATTAGTATATCCAAGTAGAGACCTGTTAAGACACTTACCTTCACTGCATATTCACTACACCTATATTATATGGCAATGTTACTTTTATACTACCATGCTCATGATATCAAGTTTATCTATTCGTCACACATTACTATACTTGTTCATTTGTATTACAATAAAACTGCATGCTAAATAAACTCGACAAGATGACATGACATACTCAATAATTCATATTATAATTTTTCCCTATCATTACATTTTTCTTTACTCCCCTTTTCTTTAGGACTTACCGAGCAAAAGTTCGCCGACGGACATTCCACCTTTCTCTGTTTTCTTGGAATGTTCGTCAGATACTGAGGAGACTGAAAGAGTAGACATCCCCAAGGAGGAGCACCAACAGACCGAGTCACAGGCCTAGACTCGTTACCTTTTCTCTGTTGATGTACACCACCTGTTTAGGCGTTTCAATCTTTGTATTTATTTTTCAGATGTATTGTAAAAGAATGTTAATAAATAAAGTTGTTGTTCAATTATATCTATTGTCTTTGTCTCTTGTGTATTTTTACTTATATTACTTAGATATGCTCAGTGTGTTTATTTCAGAGTAAATACGTAGCGGCCCGTCGCGTCCTCTGCCCGTACACTGGAAAGCGGGGCGTGACAGGTTTTGTTGGCGGCCCATGCAGGTCAGAGCTGTATGGAACCCAACCATGCAGTTCAGTTCTGCGTGGACAACCTAAGCAATATAACATAAGAACCAGCAACTGAAAACATTCCTTACAATACCTATTCCTTGAATCTTATCATATAATTTGAATCTGTCCTAACCCAAAATTCCCTCACCTCTTTTACAATTTTACAAAAACCTTCGCATTCTTTCGTTCTTTCACATATTTTTCATACACTACTAATAGTTCTATCACCAAACTTTCCTTAAATCCGTTACACTTTCCTTTTACAAATTTCGAGGACGAAATTTTTATAAGGAGGGTAGAATGTAACAACCCTAAACTTTCTGTAATTTTTTTTTCAAAAATACAGAAATGGGTACTTGAGTCTGAGCACAAATTATAAATTTGTTTTGCTATTTAATAGCAAGAAGGAGCTTGTATCTCATTGGTAAGACCTTGCACTGTTGAACCAAAGCACCAGAGTTCAAATCCCATCCACCACATATTCTTTTTAATTTGATTTCTTTTAATCCTTTTAGGAGCCCAAGAGTCTACACGTACATAACCCGTAAACCCAAAAGTCACACTAAAAACAAACGAGTCCACTGCAGTAGGCGAAGCGATGGGGACATGTGGCGGCGAGGCGGACCCTGACTTGGCCTGAATCGACCGGCCTAGCACGTGAATCGGCCGGCGCCGCTGGCCGACTCCGATCCAAACCCAAATTTTTTTAACCTCTGTGACTCTTGGACTCCCACCACTCCCCCTGTACTGTTTAAAAACCCCGTACATTAACAGAGCCATTCAAAACCCTAATTAATCCAAATTTTAATACAATTTATAATACACCTTTTTATTACCCTAAACCCTAGTTTTTCCTATAAATACCACTCTATTTCACACCCTCTCACTCACAAAATCTACCTAAACTCTCAAGAAAAATCCCCAAAACTTTTGTGTACAAGTGAAGTTAGCAAAGGGCGAAGCTCCGGCGAACATCCGACGACGACCCTAGAAGCTCCCGGCGACGAAAGGACGCACCAACACCTCCTAATACTCCCTCTTCCTCTTCCCTAATCTAAAATCCCGTAAATCCCTTTTCCCCCTTCTCTTTACTATTCTAAAAACTTAGAATTCTAAAATCCGGCGGAAGTGGAGTTAATCCGACTTCCGATTCGGTTTTTCCTTAAAAATCATATTTTTCTTAAACATAATAATATCAAAACCTCACATCATGATCATTAAATATTAACAAAATATATTGATAAGTTTCATATTAAGAGAATTCATATTTCAATTTTTATAGCACTTTTACAGAAAAATAACATATAGTTTAGTTTCGACATAAAACATCATTACCCCTTGTTATACCTTTAGATAGTTCATGAGGTAATGACCTACCTCCTCACAACACACATCTCTAACATAGCACGATACCTTTTGGGATACTAGAATACGGAACTACGATTTTTACAAATAAATACCATAAACCACAAAACCTTTTTCTACAAAATTATGTATTTTAAACAAATCTTTGCAAAGCGCCGCTACAACACATTTGATGAACCCGTTCGGGATGGTGAGAATTATCGCACATCCTCGGGCTTAGTAGTGCGAGATGCAGACCGCCGCAAGGAGCATACGGTCTCGAAAGATTTAAAAATACAAATATCTTAAGAAAATAAGATTTCTAGAAAAATAATAAATTAAATTATTTTATAAATATATATGTATCATCAAAATATCTATTTTTGATATAGTATAAATATTCCAACTTTTCTAAATAAAAAAGAATCACTTCACATGAAAATACTCTGAAATTCCATACAAATTCAACACTTTACAATTAAATACCATATATTATGAAAAATAGGTTTTATTCACTAGAAATATCACAATGATAAAATATAAAAAATGAAAACTCTAAAGATGATAATAAAATACTTGAGATGTATTTTGAAAATTATATAAAATTATTTTTACATAAAACCTCCTCAAGTTATACTAAATTACAATAAGGACCCTAGTAAATATAGGTTTAAGCGGGACCAGTCTCTTGAGTCTCAGGGAGCCGGAGATATGGGTGCTTGCCTAATTAAGATAGACAACTTAACAAATGGTGTTATCAACACGGTAATCGTATTTGAAAAGGACACAAATCCGACCGTCTATGTGCAGTGGTTACCGATAACATCAAAACTTAATTCAGGATTTCAATTTCTTTTCTAATTGTCTGACTCAGACCGAGTCTCAATATAATAAATCTGACTTGAATGCGATTCAAGTATATATATAACAATTCAATATGAATCCATGAATCTATATATTCAATCTGTTCAATCTAATCAATCTATATTGACCGAACCGAACCATGGATATACATCCAACTACATGATTCTCCAGTTACATCTATTTACTGATATCATGGTTTCGGCAAGTCATCCATCTATACAAGACAATACAATACAATACAATACTATCAGTACAATCATTACTATCAATACAATAAATAAACGGGGTGTTGGGGTAGTTCATGCGTGAATCCAACAAAATCTCAAAAGACCCCTTAGATCATGAATCCATGTCTACTAACACAAGCAAGCTATCATGAGGGCCCGTGTTTTCTTGCTCCTGGATTAAAACCTGTTGAGTTTGGAATACTTCAACACTGGGTTGAAGTCCCGTTACTAACATTTGATTTGGGCCCGTGGTTCCCTACCCATGGATTACAGCCTGTTGGGTTTGAGAACACTCTTGAGATTGGTTGACATTCGCCCTTGAACTTACGTTAGATTAGTATACCCAAGTAGAGACATGTTAAGACACTTACCTTCACTGCATGTTCACTACACTTACATTATATGGCAATGTTACTTTTATACTACCATGCTCATGATATCAAGTTTATCTACTCGTCACACATTACTATACTTGTTCATTTGTATTACAATAAAAATGCATGCTAAATAAACTCGACAAGATGATATGACATACTCAATAATTCATATTATAATTTTTCCCTATCATTACATTTTTCTTTACTCCCCTTTTTTTGGGACTTACAGAGCGAAAGTTTGCTGACGGACATTCCACCTTTCTTTGTTTTCTTGGAATGTTCATCAGATACTGAGGAGACTGAAAGAGTAGACATCCCCGGGGAGGAGCACCAACAGACTGAGTCACAGGCCTAGACCCGTTACCTTTTCTTTGTTGATGTACGCTACCTGTTTAGGCATTTCAATCTTTGTATTTACTTTTTAGATGTATTGTAAAAAGAATGTTAATACATAAAGTTGTTGTTCAATTATATCTATTGTCTTTGTCTCTTGTGCATTTTTACTTATATTGCTTAGATACGCTCAGCGTGTTTACTTCAGAGTAAATACGTAGCGGCCCGTCGCGTCCTCTTCCCGTACACTGAGAAGCGGGGCATGACAACATTTCTATAAAACTATTAATATTACAAATCACCCTCGATGTTTATTTTTAGACAATATTAATGTATTTTTCATAAAACCCCTCGAAAAATGCAAACAATGTAAACAAAGTAGAATAAATCTTTAAGAACAATAGATTAATATAGGTTTAAGCGGTATCATTTATCTTGAGCCCCACAGAGCTGGAGAAAGTGAGTGCTTGCCTACACAAGTTTGACAACACTGCAACTTAACGGAATTATCAATGGCAATTGTTTTGGAAAAAAACACAAATCCTGCTGTCCATGTGTAGTAGTTGCCCGATTACTCCTGAACTTAAGAGTTTATAAGATTAAAACTATTCAAAAGATTTAAATATAGTAATATGAAATGACTATAACCCGAATACAAATTAGAACATGACTCAGAACTCAAACTCGAACTCGAACAAAGAATTAAGCATGAACCCGAACTTGACACTTGAACTTAACATGAATACATGAACCCAATGTCTACTCTTGAACTGACTTAACTCGAACCATGAATACAACTTGACATGAATACATGAATACTTAACACGAATACTTGATCTTGACATGAACTCAATCTTGTAACTTGATGTATCATTGGATTCGAGTAAGACTGGTAATTTTAACTGTAATCTAGAATACACGGGGTGTTGGGGTAGTTCAAGTGCGAATCCAACGAAATCTCAGGAGTCCCCTAGATCATGAATCCATGTCTACTATCACAAGCAATCTATCATGAGGGCTCGTGTTTTCTTACTCCTGGATTATAGCCTGTTGAGTTTGGAATACTTCAACACTAGATTGAAGTTCTGTTACTAACACTTGATTCGGGCCCGTGGTTCCTTACCTCTGGATTACAGCTTGTTGGGTTAGAGAACACTCTTGAGATTGGTTGACATTCACACTTGAATTTACGTTAAATTAGTTTACCCAAGTAGAGACCTTTTAGGACATTTACATGCACTTCATGTTCACTATACCTATACTATACGGCCATGCTATACTATTTTGCTATGCTCATGCTACCTTACCATGCTTATAAACATATTGTCATACTCATGATACCTTGCCAATAGAACTGCATGTTACATAGAATTGTCATATTAAATGACATGTTTAAATACCATATCTCCTAATCCATTGCTTTATGATCTCAATTTTCAACTTATCATTATACTTTTATACTTCACACCTTTACTTGAGGACTTACCGAGCGAAAGTTCGCTGACGGGCATTCACCCATCTTTTTCTTCTTTTGGATGTTCGTTAGGTGGTCTAGAGACTGAGGAGATAGAAGAGACCGCAGGGGATTACGACCAGACGACTACTCAAGCTTAGATTAACTCATCTTTTTTTTCTTCAGTTTATGTATGCTACTTGTTTAGGCATTTCTGTTCTTGTAATTCCTTTTCAGTTGAACTCATCTATTGTAAATGTATCAAGTTTGAATGCAAATAAAGTTGTTAAAGTTTAAATCTCATGTCAATTTCTTGTCATTTTTATATTGCTCATTTACGCTTAGTGTATTTATTCCGGGAAATGAGCTTCTCGAAATAAATACGTCACGGGCCTTGTCACGTCACTGTTTCCGTCTACTGGGAAGCGGGGTGCGACATAGCGTTTTCTATTTGAAGAAAACGCTACCTCTAGTGGCGTTTTCTGTCAGGCATCGACTTACTGCAAATTCTAGTGAGCGGATACCTTCATTTAGTAATGAGCCGCAGATTTTTTTCTTGACCAGATTATTTAGATTCAAAGTTTTTTGTTTTCCCTTTAAGCAACTATCATACACGACCGGTTTATGATGCATTTTAGTAACTGATAAATTCTAAAATACAACAGACGACATTTTATTTGTAAATATTGATCTATTTCCATAAATACATAACAATCTCCACTCCGGAGTAATACAAGACACACTTGGTTCCAAAAAAAATCTCACATCGAAGGACGGACCCACACAACAGAAAATATATCACATACAGTATAAGCACACAACCACACAAACTAGAAATTAAGAAAATATATTGTGGATACTACAAAGTTCATAAATAATATATCATACAACTTCAAATAAAATTGTAGTATCTCTTCTTTGCCTTCTTCTTCTTCTTCCATGGGGGTTGCTGCGATGATCCTGGTAGCCACCCTGAGTCAACTGTGACACAGGGTCGATATCATGACCGTACTCCGCCTCCCCCGCCTCATCCTCCTCCGCCTCCTCATCCTCCTCCGCCTCTGATGTATATGTATACTCGCGTCTTCGGTGGTGAACACCGGGACCTGTCTGATCATCTGATAAATATGTGTGACTCCGCTGGTCATGGACGGGAGCTGCTACCATCCCTTCAAATATGAGACCCTTACCCGCCTCATGCATCACATCTCGACAATGTCTAATCATAGCATGCACAAATTGTTTTAATGCTTTCGCCGCATCACTCCGGATAGTCTTCATCGCCATACGTACAAGCCTCCACATATTTCCTACCTGAAAAATGTACGTTTTAGTATAAACATTTTATAAATCGTACATGATGATAATACAACATAAAACAAACAACTAAAAGAACATACCATCTTAATTTTCGAAAGAGCTGTTGACTGAAACAAATGGATATCTTCTCCAATAACATACCACTGCTCGGACGTGACAACGTATAATCGAGTCCTCGGGAGATACCAACTCATGTGCTCGACACGGCGTGTATGATCATACACAGGGATATCTCCTCCAATGACGAGTGCAAACCTTTCAAATTCCCACTTGTGTACGTGTGGCATATACATATGTCTCCAGTCCTTTTTGGACTTGCCTCATGCATCTATCCTGTGCAACCCGGCGTCAAAAAATCAATCGGGTGGGATGCGCAGGTGCAAACCGAACCGGCGCAGTACTCTATCTGGATAGTAGTAATCGAGCACCATGAAGTGGATGAGTGGTGCCATGGTCAACCATAGCAAGTGGTGGGGATAAGACATACACAGAGGTGGTAGAAGCACGACACGCTCATTTATGTAAGGCTGCCACTTCAAAACTCATCCCATAGCGTGTTCAGCTCATCCCTATATAAGTCAAGGAATTTGTGAGGGTTCCTCCTCCATGTCAGGAGATTTGCCCACTGACAGTACGGATGGTATTGTCTATTTTGGAGCGAACCGGACTCGAGAAGGGGCCACTTCCCAGGAGGTCACCCATCCTAGGATTTCACTAGTGTTAGGAAAGGAATATGTATGCCCTAGAGGCTATTATTGTAATATTATAATGGATACTTGGACATATATATAGAGGATTTTCTTGCTCAACATGATAGTATGCTATCTGATTACTCTTTATCTTAACATGTACATTTGCTCTAGTTTATTATTTCACTGATACATGTTGATAAAGCTCTTAGGATGTTTTGCTTGACTACCAGGAATATGATGCAGATCATACTAGTGGGGCCTAGTAGTCCATAAGCACGTCCTTGAAAAGTTCCTAGTCGAGGGAGTATCGAGACAGAGTATCGATATTCCAGAGTAGATTAGTGTGTACGTTTCTTGACCCTGTACGGGTTGATGGTTGATCCCACAACCATTGGTGTTTGACATCAAAGATTGTACACATGTGCTCATTGGAGAATAAGTACATAGAACAGACTCGCCGAAAACTCCTAGATGGTACCATACCTATCGTCAGATAGTAGTTCTCTGGTGACACTTGTACAGGTTAGTCTGTAGACCCGAGATCGTCATAGTGTCTTATGTGGTTCCCACTGTGCTTTGATTATCTCCCTACCACGGCTCTACTGAGTTATGCAAACAGGTGGTAGTTGGGTACAGTCCCGAGTCACAAGGAGGCAGTGAGCGATAGGAGGGGTTTTGTCTCTCCCGGTATAGGGAGTTGATGTTGTGCTATGCTTGATTGGCTATAACAGCAATTCTCTAGTTAGGGCTGATGAGATTTACTGATAAGTGTTATCAGTAGTTTCTCGATTTGTTATAGGGCACACATCGGCATGACTTATCGAGTTATTGGGGTTTGACGATTCCACCCACAGACTCGATATGCAACATATCAGACGAAGAGATCGGACTGTACGGTAAGTGTTGCTTATAAGATTTACGGGAGTTTGGACAAGTTTACGTGTTGATCTTCTATTCATTCAATATATGGGTAGCCGTTACATCCAGCTAGTACTGCTGACGGTTTGTAGGTCTTTGATGTGATCATTACTTATTGCTAGCGTATTGGCGAGTTTTTAGAGTCCTACATAGAGATTTCCTAGCTCAAGCGAAACAGAGTAGGGCATATATGGAAATATGTGCGGGAGCTTGATTAAATACCAGTATATGATGCTGTATTCAAATCTAGCGTTATTTGATATTAGCCGGGTTATATATGATATAACTGGATTATTGAATCAAGAGTTGATTTAATAATTTGATATATATATATATATATATAAACTAATATTATGCTCACTTTAATTTTTCATCTCTTTATATATTATTTGTATTTGATATAAATGATATATAAATTTGTGTCATTATTGATGATACATAGAAGTTGTGTGTATGAGAATCACATTGGTTTAAAGATAAGCTTGGATAATGATTTACTTATATCATTTAGAATTGAAAAGAATGAGTCATTTCTTTAGAAGAGTGTAGCTTCTATGAGTCATTGATTTTTCAATTTAAATTGACATAAGTTTATTTTTCTTCATGCTTGTCTCAACACTTGCTTATTCTCATCCTCATCTTTATCTTCTTCACTTCTTCTCTTGTGTTACTATTCACTCAAGAGAAAAAGAAAAAGAAAAGATTTTTAGTGAGCAAAAACCCTGCTTCATCAATCTAAACTATTCTAGCAATTTAGTTTAGATTGTTCTCTTCACTAATACCTTGATTAAGTGAAGTGTGAGCTTGAGTGTGAGTTGCCTCAAGGTGGATCTTCATCGACGAAGAGACTTCGAGCAAGCTTGTTTCTTTCTTCAAATGGAGCCTTAAAAGGAGTTTAAGGGACTACTACAAGGAGTATTTAAAGTGAAGAATTTTGTCACGCCCCGCTTCCCGGTGTACGGATAAGGAGACGCGACGAGGCACGCGATGTATTTATTCAGAAGTAAACACGTTAAGCGTAAATAAGCAATATAATATGAATGTACACAAGAATGACATGCGATGTAAATAAACAACAACTTTTTATTTATTTAAATATTCTTTACAATACAACTGGAAAGTAAATACAATGCGGAAAGCAATGCCTAAACAATGGCATGAATGGAAAGTAAAGGTCTATACAAGTGACTAAAGCTCTGGGTCTTCTGCGAACTGCTCCAAGCCTTCTGAGCTGGGCTTGATCTCTAAAGAGTCGGGTCCTCCTGACAACATTCTAAAGAAAGAATAGAAAAGGAATGTCGTCAGCGAACAATCGCTTGGTAAGTCCCAAAGAGAGATAGAAATATACTGAACAGGTAAAGAGAATATATCTGGTATAATGTATGATTATTATGTTAACGCAGTTGTTTGTACCTTGGTACAGAATGTGCTAGTGTATACGAGAGGAGTCCAACTTACCCCGTGGACTATGGTATATGGAGTAAAAGGCCCCGTCAAAACCCACGGGACAACATCAATGAATATTCAGGTTAGGTGTATTAAAGTGACCGTCTCATGCCACTTTTAACACATTCCGTATCAATCTACCCCTTTAAAAACCCCGTAATGTTTATTGTATTGTTTTGTTGTGATTTGTAAATATAAGACTTACCGAAACCATGATATCAATTGTTCATGTAAACGGATAAAGATATAAACGGATAGTCATGTAGACAAGTCAATACACATCCATGGATCGGTCAAATCAAGTCATGTTGATATAGATTGTATTCTGGTATATATGAATTCATGTTGTATTGGAGTTACATTTGGATTGTATTCATGTATGGATTGTATTCCGATTAGAATGAGACTCTGTCTGAGTCAGACGCTTAAAAAGAATTGGGTTCCTGAATTAGGTTTTGGAGTTATCGGTAACTGCTGCACATGGACGGCAGGATTTATGACTTTTTTCAAGCCAATTACCTTTGATAACCCCGTTTTAGTTTTCTACCTTAAATAGGCAAGCACCCACTTTCTCCGGCTCTCTGAGGCTCAAGAGAATTGGTCCCGCTTAAACATATATTTACAAGGGTCCTTATTGTAAATTAATAAACTTGAGGGGGTTTTATGAAAAATAGTTTAGTATACTGAATGGTTAAAGCGCCCAACTCATAATTGGCAAATTCGTAGGTTCAATTCCTGCTGGATGCACGCCAATGGGAATGTTCAATAAGTCTATTGGAATTGTCTCTGTATCAATGGAATCTCATCATCCATACATAACGATTCATACCATACCATATGAACAGTAAGAACTAGAATTCTTATCGATACTGGAACTCATAGGGAAGAAAATGGATTTATGGATGGAATCAAATATGCAGTATTTACAGAAAAAAGTATTCGGTTATTGGGGAACAATCAATATACTTCTAATGTCGAATCAGGATCAACTAGGACAAAAATAAAGCATTGGGTCGAACTCTTCTTTGGTGTCAAGGTAATAGCTATGAATAGTCATCGACTCCCGGAAAAGGGTAGAAGAATGGGACCTATTATGGGACATACAATGCAAAGTATTTATTTATCGTATTTAGGATTTTCATGGATGTAATTTTTAAAAGTGAGGTATGCTAGTGAATAAATACCTAGTTTTAATAATATATGGTATTTTTGTGTAAATTGGAATTGTATGGATTTGTGATGGTAGATTCATGAGATTTGTGATTCCTTTATTTAGAAAACATGGAATTTATAATATGTATTTAAAATAGATAATTTGATTATAAATAATTATAGAAAAATAAATTTATTTATTAAATAGAAATCTCGTTTTCTTAAAAATTCCATCGAGATCGGATGCTCCGTGAGGAGGTCTGCATATCGCTCTACTAGTACCGAGGATGTGTGATAACCCGCACCATCCAAATTGGGTTCCCAAAATGGGTTGTAGAGGCTTAATTGTAAGGAATTTAATTTAAAACAATTTTAAAGAATACGGTTTTATTAGTTTAAGGTATTTTGTTGTAAAATTGTATTTCTCCCAAAATATTGTAAAGAGACAATCGTGCTATATCATGATGATTGTTGTGATAAGATAGGTTATTACCTCGTGAGTTTTCTAAAGGTAATATGAGCAAATATATGAAATAATGTCGTAGTTAAACTTTATAGTATTAAACTATAAAAGTGTAATAAATATGGTTTTACATGGAGTTTTATGGTGTAATTGGTTTCTAAATTTTAGTTAATATTTAATAAGCAAGGTTTAATAATTTGGATATGAGTTTCCTAATAAAAAATGTTATTTTAAAGAAAATAGAATTTAAAGTCGGTTAACTCCACTTACCAACGTCATTTGAAAAGAGAACTTGTTTAATAGAGAAGAGAGGAGAAAAGAAGGGACTTACTGGATAAAGAGAGAGAGGGGAGGTATGGGAAGGGTTTGAAAGCGTCGTGGAGTCGCGGTGTCACCGGATTTGTCCCGAGTCGTCGCTGAAAGATGACCTTGGGCTAACTCCACGTGTACACCTTATTTGACTTGGAAAATTTTGAGAGTTTTGATGATAGATTTCAGAATGGAGAGGGCTAGGGTATGATGTGGTATTTATAGGATAGAATTAGGGTTTAGGGAATTAAAATGAGAATTAAAATGCATTTAACATTGGATTAATGGGTGATTTTTAATCCTCTATTAATGTGCAAGAAAAACAAACAGAAGAGGAGTAGTGGGGGAAAGGCCAAAGGGTTATGGTTAAATTTTGGAGGCATTACCCTCAGTCAGGCCCGGCGGCCCCGGCCCCAGAGGCTTCCTCGCTAGTCGATCAAGTGAGGTGGGGTCTTGGATTGGGGCCATGTGTCATGTTCAGTACATATAACATTTCCCACATGTTTGTTTTCAGTGACTTTTCATTTTTACGTGTATTACACATGTAAAATTTTGGGATTCCAAAAAGTTTAAAAGAAAAACCAATTAAATAATATGTGGTTGCTGGGATTCGAACGCAGGTGCTATGTCACAGCAGTGCAAGGCTTTACCAATGAGTTATAAGTGCTTTCTTCCTGTTCTAAAATAAATCAAATACTTATAGCATACTCAGGGTTGCAAATACTCCATTTAGTACATTAACTTTAAACAAATTTTGTATATTATAATCAGAGTCGTTACATTCTGCCGTCCTTACAAAAATACCGTCCTCGAAATTTACAAATATTTAAGGACTAATTTACAAATAAGATGGGGTATCTTGCACGCAAGTCGTCTTCTCTGTCCCATGTTGATTCTCCTGGTTAGTGTTTCCTCCACATCACTTGAACCAAGTTTACTTCCCTGTTCCTAAGTGACTTTACCTTTTTGTTCAGGAGTTCAACGGGTTGTTGCTCACAAGATAGATCCGTCTATACAGTGAGCCCAGAGTGATCAAGAATATGACTGGGGCCACTCACATACCTTCTGATTTGGGATATATGAAACACGTTGTGCACTTTTTCCAATGAGGATGGAAGTGCCAAGCGATATGCCACTTCTCCGACTCGTTCAAGTATGTCGGACGGTCCAATGTATCTCGGACTTAACTTACCCCTCTTTCCAAAGAGAATCACTCCACGTTTGGAGAGATCTTTAGAAAGATATGATCTCCCGGTTGGAACTCCA
The DNA here is from genome assembly GCA_030015575.1 of Agapanthus africanus. Taxonomy (NCBI): domain Eukaryota; kingdom Viridiplantae; phylum Streptophyta; class Magnoliopsida; order Asparagales; family Amaryllidaceae; genus Agapanthus; species Agapanthus africanus. Next base: position 980,249,162 of record CM057337.1, read on the forward strand.
AGTGTAGGCTCTTTGCATCAGCCCAGTGCTTCTGTCTGTCTTGGGCTATGCATATTCTTTTCCTGATAGTGCGAACTAAATCCACAGTTGCCACTATCATCTCAGGTCCAAAGAGTTCTCTATCTCCGATGTCGTTCCAACTTAATGGTGAACGACACTTTCTTCCATAGAGCGCTGCAAACTGTGCCATTCCAATACTTGCTTGGTAGCTGTTGTAGTATGAAAACTCCATAAGATGTAGGTGATCTTCCCACGATCCTCCGAAGTCTAACATACACGCTCTTAGCATATCTTCAAGGATCTGAATCGTTCGCTCAGACTGTCCATCTGTTTGTGGATGGTAAGCTGTGCTAAAGTTCAGACTCGTTCCCAAGCTAGCTTGCAGACTCTGCCAAAACTGCGATCGGAATCTGGTGTCACGATCGGAGACAATGCAAACTGGTACTCCATGTAATCTCCCGATCTCCTACATGAGTTCATGGGTATCAGAGATAGTACACATTGAAGAGTTAAATCTTACTTAGATTCAAACTTACCTCCATGTACTTTTTTGCTAATATCTCAATAGATTGACCAACTCGAAATGGGATGAAATGAGCCGACTTTGTGAGTCGATCCACAATAACCCATACAACATCGTTACCTTTCGTGCTGTGAGGAAGAGCAGTCACGAAATCCATGGTGATGTGTTGCCATTTCCATTCTGGGATAGCTAACGGTTGAAGTAAACCAGCAGTCCTTTGATGTTTAGCTTTTACTTACCGACACACCAAGTATTTGGCTACACTTCTGGCTACTTCACGCTTCATTCCATGCCACCAGTAATATTGCCGCAGATCTTTGTACATCTTTGTACCACCAGGGTGTACTGAGTATGGAGAGCTGTGAGCTTCTTTCATCAACTTTTCCCGAACAGGACCTTGTGATACACACAATCTGCTTTCGTATCTCAAAGATCCGTCTTCATGGATGATGAAGTCTGTTCGAAGTCCACTTTCTACTTGTTCTTTGATCTTGTACAACTTGGCATCACTTGCTTGAAATTTTTTGATCTGATTGACAATTGTAGACTGAACTTGTAAGTTCATCAAACTTGAAGCGTTACTTGGCATGATCACTTCTATCTCCATCTGATGCAAATTTTGCTGTAGCTTCCACTGTGCGGTGAGATTCATTGATAGTGGTTGGCGACTAAATGCATCAGGTACTGCATTAACCTTCCCTGGATGATATTGTAGGTTGATGTCGAAGTCCGCCATAAGTTCTAACCATCTTCTCTGCCGCATATTCAACTCTTTCTGAGTAAACACATACTTCAGACTTTTGTGGTCTGTCTAGATATCTACCCATTCTCCAAGAAGATAATACCGCTAAATCTTGAGTGCAAAGATAACGGCCGCCAACTCCAGATCATGCGTCAGATAGTTGCCCTCATGAACTTTCAGCTGTCTTGATGCATAAGCTACAACTTTACCGTGCTGGTATAGAACACATCCTAATCCCTTACCGGATGCATCGCAATACACTACGAAACCTCCAGATTGGTCCGGTATTACGAGAATAGGCGTTGTTGTCAATCTTGACTTAAGTTCTATGAAATCTTGTTCGCATGCTTCTGACCAAACAAATTCATCATCTTTACGTGTGAGCTTGGTCAGAGGTGTTGCAATCTTTGAAAAGCCTTCAATAAATCTTCGGCAGTATTCCGCTAATCCCAAGAAACTTCGAATGTCCTTCACTGTCTTTGGTCTCGGCCATTCGCTTACTGCGGATACTTTAGCTGGATCCACAGAGATTCTTTCACTTGAAACGATATCTCCGAGAAATCCGACTTGTTCTAGCCAAAACTCGTACTTGCTGTACTTGGCATAGAGTTGATGCTGTCGCAAAGTCTCTAGGACAATTCGTAAATGTTCAGCGTGCTCTTTCCAATTCTTTGAATATACCAGGATGTCGTCGATGAATATGACAACGAACCTGTCTAGGTAATCTCGGAAAACTTGAATTATCAGATTCATCAATATGGCTGGTGCATTGATCACTTCAAATGGCATCACGAGAAACTCATAATGTCCATAGCGAGTCCTGAATGCCATCTTCGGAATATCAGACTCTTTGACCATCATCTGATGATAACCCGAACGAAGATCTAACTTGGAGAAAACGCAAGACCCACTTAACTGATCGAACAGATCATCGATTCATGGTAGTGGATACTTGTTCTTTATCGTGATTTCGTTCAAAGCTCTATAATCAATGCACATTCTGTATGAACCTTCCTTCTTCTTCACAAGCAAAACTGGAAATCCCCAACTTGAAGTACTGGGACGAATCCATCCTTTCTGCAGAAGTCCGTCCAGCTGAGTACGGACTTCTTTCAAACCTTCAGGATTTGCTCAGTATGGTGCTTTGATCATCGGTTGAGCTCCAGGTACCAAATCAATTCCAAATTCGAGAGCTCGATCAGGAGGCAAACCTGATATGTCTTCAGGAAATACATCATCAAACTTTCGAACTACCTATGGTTTTGTTCTCCGCCGAAAACAGAGACGAGACCGCGTAGGTTCGTCTTGCCTGAATTTCGAGGGCAGATGCTATTTGGTGCTATCCGTCCACCTCTACGAAGATGCCAAGTTGATTTATGACACCATGTATCGAAGGTTTAAACGGATGCAGCCGATGTAGCAGACTTCGTCAGATTCCCCCTCGTTGAGGGGTTTTTGATTGTGGGGACGCTCTTCCTTGCAGGCGCAAGCCCCTGCAGTTAATTATGCTACCGCATCGCGGTAACCTCTTTCTCCTTCTCCAGATGGTCACTTCGTGTCGTGTGTGTTTGGTTTGTTTTTTGGTTGTCCGTGGATTGTATACGGAGACTAATTTATGTTGTCGCCAGTAGGATATAAAATAGTCCCAATCCGTATTTTCTTAGATTTGGGTTTGGGGGTTGGGTTTAAGGATACGTTAGTCTCATTTGAGACTAATATCAACTTAAACGTATGTTAAGGATAGTTAGTCTAATTTCAGACTAAGATCAACTTAACGGGATCGTTTAGATCCAACAAAAGAGCATTTGGGCTCTATTGTTTAGTTCAGGGACATTGCGGTTCAAGGTTAGTTTAAGGACATTACGGTCCAATGTTAGTTTAAGGACATCTCGGTCCAGTTTAAAGACATCATAGTCCGTAAAGGTTAAAGACATCATAGTCCATAGGTTTAAGGACCCCACAGTCCGAGGTTAAGGACATCATAGTTCATGGGCTTAAGAGCCCCACAGTCCGAGGTTAAGGACATTATAGTCCATGGGCTTAAGGACCCTACAGTCCATAGTTTAAAGACGTCATAGTCTATAAAGTTTAAGGACATCATAGTCCATGAGTTTAAGGATCCCACAGTTCATGGAATGATTGGTTATCGGGACCCGTCACCTCTCTGAAGACGTTGAAGGATCACAACGACAAATATCAAAGGAGTGAAGAGATGTACACTTGAACCAATGTTGATTGGGAAATCTGTAGTCCAATTTGGGACTAGGATCAATTAATTAGATTATGAGCACATGAGCTTAGTTAAATCTGAATTGAGGACTTATGGCTAACTTGGTCTAAGTCCAATTAGGTTTAAAATGTTTGACTTTTGTTTGGGCTGTTGAACATTTGTCTGGGCTCAGCCCCCCATTATTAGCAATGTTAAGCATGGGTCTGGGTTCTGACCATATTTTGTCTTTTATTGAGTGCTGAGCACTCATAGACCATACGAGATGATCCATTTTGGACGACAAGGGTGTATTTGAGGTTCAGTCAAAGGGCAGTCTTGCCTCTGGAAGACTTAGCCAATTTGGGCTAAGACTAGTTTGAATATAGTGTTAAACACTATAGTAAACTCGGCTATCACGTGCTCCCACGTGATGCGCTCAGAATAGTGTTAAACACTAGGGGTGCAGTGCCCAAAATAGTGTTAAACAACAACAACAACAACAAAAAAGAAGCGCTCATGTGGGGTCACGTGAGACGCTTGAATGTTGGGCCCAAACTTTCTTTATTTTGTTCTCAGAATATTCAAATAAGTGTTAAACACTTTTAGTCTTCATGGCCATCACGATAAGTGTTAAATACTTTTAGTCTTCATGGCCATCACGTGTGGGCATGTGATGGGCATCCATGCACTGGATATTAACAGGATTTGTTAGGGGTCACGTGGGGACATGTGAGGGCGCCCATGCATTACATATTTAATCCTTCAGCTTTACCCCATCTTTAAAATAGTGTTTGCCAGGGGTTACGTGGGAGCACGTGGCCTAATTTTATTCATTCTCTTTTGATCACCGAGGAGAAGAGTCACATGGACACACGTAATCAAGTTGGGTACTGATTTCTTTTACGTGCATGAAAAGTTTAAGTCCCTTGTTTAAGAATTAAATTCTTTTATAGGGTTAAACCCTGATTTTATTTAGAGGAATTAAATTCCTATATATTTGGAAGAATTAAATTCTTTAAACTCGATTCTCTCTCTAAGTTTTGGATCTGCATGGCAGAATCTTCCCGATGAGAATTAAATTCTCAACTTATGGGGAGATCTTCTTCTGCAGATCTTCAACCATGAAGAAGAACTAAGTTCTTATATTAAGGGTTAAACCCTATCTTTGTTGAAGGAATTAAATTCCTATGTGCTTTGTGGGAGAATAAAATTCTCTGAACTCAGGTCCTCCCTTAGGTTTTAGATCTGCATGACAGAATCTCCCCGATGAGAATTAAATTCTCAACTTATGGGGAGATCTGCTTCTGCAGATCTTTAACCAGAGGAAGAACTAAGTTCTTATGCAGAAGAGTTAAACTCTTAGTTTGAGAATTAAATTCTCTTATAGGGTTATGTGAGCCTATAGAATGATCTCTTTCTCTCCCTTACCTAGGGTTACTTTCTTTTTCTGAAGAGATCTTCTTTCTCTCTGGAGAATTAAATTCTCTTTTTTTCTGTTGTTGTATCCTTCTTCTTTCTTCCCTTCTTGGCACCTATTTATAGGAAAAAGAAAAGAATCAGTTTGTTTAGTCAATCTTTCATTGAAAGATTTTGTAACCAACATGATCGTTTAGATCACTCGGTGAATTTTATTCACCATTGGATTTTTAATCCAAAAGATATTTTATTTGTTGTTCCTGGCAGATTTTAGGAAAATCTTTCCTTGTATAGAATCTTTCTATAAGTTGGTGATTTTTAATCACCATTGAATTTTTAATCCAACGGTGCTCCACTTTACAGAGCGCAATCTTTTTGTTTGGAAAGATCTAGGGAAATATTAGGGGTTTTGATTTCCTTTAATTAGAATTTAATTCTATTAGTTCAGAAGGTTTAAGAGCCTATCACGTGTTAGCACGTGACCCCACTGATTGACCATTTAATTAGAATTTAATTCTATTAGTTCAGAGGTCTTTAAGAACCCATCACGTGTTGGCACATGACCCCCTGTCACTTGTGGGCATGTGATGCCCCGTTTCGGGTTTTCTTTCTTTTAACTCAGAGAATATTTAAGACCCCATCACGTGGTGGCACGTGACCCACTGATTAAGCTTTTAACCAGAATTTAATTCTGTTATTTTAAAGAACCCGGAACTTATCACGTGTCAGCACGTGACCCTTGGTTACGTGTGGGCACGTGATGCCCCATTGGGGTTTTTTCTTGTATTTTATGAGGGAACAAATGCCCCCACGGCGTTGTTCTCACGTGTTTGCACGTGAGTGTAACGCTGTAACTTTTGTGGCCGTTGGATTTGCCTAGGGAAGGGGGTAGATGAACCATTTCCCATCACATCCTATAAATGCAGGGGTCTCTTCAGAAGCGCCTTCACTCTTTCATCTTCTTCCTTGTTCATTTCCCTTTGAGAATTTAATTCTCTTCCTCAGAGCTTAGTTCTCTGTTCCAAAAATTTTTAGAGTTTAACTCTGTCAACAAAAGATTTCCTTTTTCAGGTAAGGATCTTGAACGACCGAGGAACTTCTTGTAGAAATTTTCTTTGGATTTTAAATCCACACCAAGGGTTTTTCCCTTTAATAAAAACCCATCTTTCCAAGTTCTTTAAGAATGTCCAATCTTTAAATAATAAACCCCCTTTTGCTAGGGTTTCTCTGATCTTAGGGGATTGATGATGATAATTGTCTTCCCTCTGGCATTTAATTCCATTTAAAAGAGCTTAACTCTGAAATTTTTTCTGGGAATTTAATTTCTCTGTTCAAAAGGAATTTAATTTCTCTAAAGAACTTAGTTCTTAAAGAAGACTTCTTGGGATTTTTTTTCCCGAATTGTTCTTGCAGAGATCCTTCTTGATTTGCGCAGAGTTTCTGTGATAAGTTTTCTCCTTGGGGGAATGTGTAGAGTTGTTTGAATTTATTGAGAATCTTCCTTTTGTTCTCATAATGATTACCCTGCATCATCATTAGTGGGCCGCCATCTTCATTTTGTGGGGCCTCTGTGTTTTGTAACCCATAGTCCCATGAAATAAGTTGTTTGTCATTTTCTTCCATTGTCCTCTTATATATATATATTTATATACACGTGTGGGCTTTACTAACGGTTTCCCTTTCCTTTATTTCAGGTACACTGGCTTCTCTTCCATACTTTCCTTTTACTCGCTCGGAGGAGGCTTTTCCTCAATCACCGTCGGACGAAGAAGCGATGGCAATGATCAGGGCTCATGACCCGGATTGCACCAATTTACTTTTATGGGGAACTTGATACGGGCATATCATCTGCGGTCGCCGAAGCTTTCTTTGCGAGGTGCCAACAGAACCCATCCGCCCGTTCCTGCCGATGGACCATCCGCGGACTGCTTTTGCTGTAGAGGTGGCGAATTGGACTCCTACAGGCCGGCTCGAACCGTCGATAGCTGGGATACCAAACCAGCCTGTGCTGGCCATAGACATTGTTCCCCTCCGAATGGCGGCCTAGACTTTGCGTCTGGCCTGAGATTCGGGGCAGATGCTATGTGGTTTTATCCGTCTACCTCTCCGAAGATGCCAAGTTGATTTATGGCACCGTGTATCGGAGGTTTAGACAGATGCGGCCGATGTAGCAGACTTCGTCAGATTCCCCCTCAGGGTGAGGGGTTTTTGATTGTGGGGACGCTCTTCCCTGCAGGCGCAAGCCCCTGCAGTTAATTACGCTACCACATCGCGGTAACAACTTTCTCCTTCTCCAGAATTTCACTTCGTGTCGTGTGTATTTGTTTTGTTTGTGGTTACCCGTGGATTGTATACGGAGACTGAGTAATGCCGTCGCCCGTAGGACGTGGATTAGTCCAAATCCGTATTTGCTTAGATTTGGATTTGGTGTTTTTAGTTTAAGGATGCATTAGTCGCGTTGCGGCTAAGATCAACTTAAACGTTCGTCAAGGATACGTTAGTCCTGTTTTGGACTAAGATCAACTTGACGTGATGATCGATTTAATATCTGGCCGTCGGGACTCGTCACCTCTCTAACATCGTTGAAGGATTACAACGACAGGTGTCAGAGGAGTTCAGAGATGTACCCTTGAACCAAAGTTGATTTGGAGTTTTATCATTCATTTAAATGTCTAAGGATACGTTAGCCGTATTTGGGGCTAAGATCAACTTAAACGGGACCGTTTAGATCCGGCAAAAGAGCATTTGGAGGCTCTATTGTTCCAGTTTAGGGACGTGGTGGTCCATGTTCCAGTTTAGGGACGTGGTGGTCCAATATTAGTTTAAGGACGTCTCGGTCCGATATTAGTTTAAGGACGTCTCGGTCCGATATTAGTTTAAAGACGTCTCGGTCCGATATTGATATGTGGTTGTCGGGACCCGTCACCTCTCTGACGAAGTTGAAGGATTACAACGACATGTGTCAGAGGAGTTCAGAGATGTACCCTTGAACCCGTAGTAAATTGATTTAAGAGAGCAATCTTGCTCAGTCAATTTAATTTAAGGACTTATGGCCAAAATTGGGCTAAGTCCAGTTTCAACATTTTTTTTGTCTTTGGCCTGTGCTAGTGCTTTACCCCCTTTTTTAGTAATACACTGCATTACTCTTGTTTTGATTGGGCTTTGCCCTTTTATAAATGATGCATAGCATCTATTTTTTTGTTTGGGCTTTGCCCTTCCCCCTTTTTTTAAAAATGAATAGCATTTTTATCAGGCCTGTTAGGCCTTTTAATTGGGCTCTGTCCCTTTTCTTTAATAATGCAGAGCATTAAATACTCTGACAGTGCCCCACGTGGCTTGTCAGGCGCTTTACGCTAAGTATTGAGCGCCAACTCGTATGGTGATGACACGTGTCACGCTCTGGTGAGCGCAAGCGCACTAGCGCAGTGCGCTGCGCTAGTGCGCTGCGCTGTTGCGCTGCTGACACGTGGTGCGTTCTGGTGAGTTGCGCCAATTCCAGAGAGCAAAGCTCTATTTCAAGAGCGCGTAGCGCAAGTAGTTCTATAGCTGACACGTGGCGCTCTCTTAAGAGCGCAACGACGCAGTTTGTAAGTGCAGAGCACTAAGAATCTTTTAGATTCAAGAACAGAAGTGTAAAGCACTGTTTAATTTCTTGATCTAAATTTAGATCAAAGAAAAATAATAAATTTTTCTCTTTTTTGTTTCAAGAACCAGAGGTTCATAAAAGTGCAAAGCACTATTTTTTTTTATTTTATTGTTTTCTTGTTTTAAAGAACCAGAGGTTCATAAGAAGTGCAAAGCACTGTTTTTTTATGTAAAGATCATTGATCTTGTTTTTAGATCAATGATCTATTAGAAGAAATTTCTTCTATTTTATGAAGGTTTTTTACCTTTTTCTTGGAATTTTCTCATAGTTCTCTCTGTTTGAAGCTCTTGACTTTTTTCAAGAAAATGTTGATGCCTTTGAATTGAGGCCTAGGGTCCTTTTTATAGTGCCCATAAATTAGTTAAATTTGTTAGAGAGATCCTTCTCTGAGTGATTTGGGGAATTTTCCCTACCGTTGGATCTTTGATCCAAGGGCTTCTGCTTTGCAGAAGAAAATCTTCTTGTTTTAACAAGAACAGAAAAGATTTCTTAGAAATTTAATTCTGTTTGGCGCAGATGCCCCAGCGCGTGACACGTGTCGCGCAGCGCAACGGCGCTAGCGCATCCGTACTGACACGTGTCGCGCAGCGCAACTGCGCTAGCGCATCTGCGCTGACACGTGTCGCGCAGCGCAAAGCGCAGCGCAACTGCGCTAGCGCATCTGCGCTGACACGTGTCGCACAACGCAGTGCTTGCGCAGCTGAAGCGTTGCTTCATTAAAATAGAGCTTTGCTCTGATTGGGCGCGCCTTCTTGGGCGCTGCGCTGACGTATCAGCGCTTGACATATGGCGCATTGCGCCCAAGATTTGAAGCGTTACTTCAAAATTTTGAATTTTGAATTTCAACAGAGCTTTGCTCTGATTGGACGAAACAAATGCCCCCCCACCGTTGCGCTCACGTGGCGCACACGTGAGTGCAGCGGTGGCAAACTCCTGATCGTTGGATCAAGGGGTGAGCTCAAGGGGCGCAAGCGCCTTATAAATAGGACCTTTGGTACTTAGAAAAATCTTACCGTTTTAAGATTTTTTTGATTTCAACAGAGCTTTGCTCTTTCTTAAAAACTTCAGAGGTTTGCTCCTTCCCACAGTTAGAAACTTTAGGTAAAACTTAATTTAAATCAAATTAATCTAAATTAATCTTAACCAAAGAGCTTTGCTCTCACAGATCTTTTGATCTAAAGAGATCCCCATTCGGGTTTCCTCAATAGAGCTTTGCTCTCATAAATCCATAGATCTGAAAAGATCTTGCTCATGGGTTCTAACCCATGAGCAGAGAGCTTTGCTCATGGATCCAAGAATAGATCTTTTTGGTCCAAAAATGAAGAACTTCTAAGGGTCTTCAAAAATGTTTTAATCTCTTTAGGAGTTTTAAATAAGTTTTCTCATTATCACCACAGAGCTAAGCTCTTTTTTTAAAGAATCTTATTCCTCTAAGACCAGAGTTTGACAAGTGTCACTCTGTGACAGAGCTTTGCTCTGAAAGAGGAGATTTCCTCCTTGTCTTTAGAGATTATTTATTAATGGGAATGTTTTCCTGGGGACCAACTGATGATCTCATCCAATGATGAGTTTGTCTTATTAACCGACGTATTGTCATCCAGATTTTGTGGGTCCCTCCTTGGTCTCCTACTCACTGCACTGTTGTGTGGTGTAATTAATTAATTTTAATTTAATTTAATAAATGCATTTTCCTCCTTTTTTTTTATACGCCAAACGTTGGAATTACAACACTAACGGCTAAATTGTTCTTTTGCAGCGATCATGTCTTTAGACACTTCATTCCCGTTCGTCCGCTCGGAGGAGGGATTTCCCGAGGCACCTTCGGACCGTGAAGTCCTGACTATGATTAGAGAATACGACCCGGAGCATAAGAAACTCCACCTTTGGGGGTCTTGGTATAACCAGATTATTATGGGTCGACGCAGCTTCACATGCGCAGTGCCGTCTGAGCCCATCACGACAATTCACTATGCTACCCTATCTTCAGTGCAGTATGCCGTGGAGATGATAGACTGGACCGCGAACAGCTTTCTTCATCCCGCTATGGATGCGGTTCCGGTTCAGCGTCCTATGGTCTTGGATATCCTAGGACGCCGTATTTGTCAGGGAGAAGCACGGCCCTGGGGGCAATCATATAACCTTGGTTTGATTCCCCGTCACCCGATTGGCTATCTGCCGTGGGCCCGGTACATCCTGTCGACGAAGAAGTCGCAGTTGATAAGACTAGGACTGTACACCGCGGTCTACGTCTCTCTCTTCCAATATCCTACGCTTCCCACCTGGTGGTTCAAGGCTTTCTTGGAGCAATGGAATATTCCCACCCACACTTTCCTTGCCATGGATCGGGAAGTGTCTATCTCTTTGAAGGAATTCGCGGAGGTATCCGGCCTACCGGTCGTGGGAGAACATTATGAGGAGCTGCTCCCGACAGATGTGTACGTCTTTGGCGCCAGGCCAGTGGTAAGGGGGGTCACGCCGGAGAATGCCGTTCAACACCAATTCCCGAGCTTGATTAAGGTGTTGAACATTTATGAATCTCTCTTTATCGAACGCGGGAGCCGCGGAGTTAATTTTGAGGATTTCATTGCTCAGTTCCTTCATCCAAACGTCCTCTCGGCAGAAACTGCCAAGTCTGCCACCCTTGAGGACCCTTTCAGTCTAGGTTTGGATAACCTGCCAGCGAGAGACATAGACCAAAATGACTTTTTTCTTCCTAACTCCCCAACCATGTCCTTTGCAGAAATTGCGGCTTCCGGAATGGATGAGGGGCCTTTTTCTTAGGATTTCTCGGACTGTGGCTGAGTTGGTTCGCGATCCTAATGCACTCTCATCGCATGCGGCCTTCTGTCTTTTACCCAGCCCACCGAATGGTCATAGGGATAAAGGTGGCTGTGGGGATCGCTGGCTTGGCGCACCTATATCATGGCCTCAGCCGAGCAGCAGATGCCAACGAGCCCGGGGTACTGCACGTGGTCTTCCCGATGCACTACTTTGCATCGTGGCTCGAGCTACACACGGCGGGTGTCTTCGGCATGAATAAAAGGCCTTCATTCTTTGACAAGTGCGGTTTTCCTCGCATCTTACAGTTGATTGGCTCATCAATCGTGACCCCTTCACCACGGGACGCCAGGGGTTTACTGCTTCGCCCTCACACCGTTGGAGTCGGGATGTCCTTTATTGATAAGGTATTAACCATTGGAAAAGCGTCCACCACTGCGGTGCGACCATTACAGGACTCCTTCAAGGATGGAGCTTCAGTGTTAACAGCCCGGGAGATCCTCCATTTGTATTCTATTAGACCGGGTTTCCTAGTCTTCAGGCAGGGCGGTGCAGCAGTCTTTATGAGATATAACCCGCATCGTTTTGCCCAACAACTGGGTTACGATCAAGGGGTACCCTTGGAAGCTTTCTTACTGGAACCTGCTGTCAATGAAGAAGGGATGGAGAACGCGTTACATCATTTCATGCGCCTGAACACGGGTTCTCATTTTTTCATCAGCACGCCGGCCTGTGCTCCACGACTCCTTAATGTATATAAAGAGTGGTACAATCGTGCGACGGGGGCTGTTATAAAGGAAGAGAGGCGAGTGTTGATCGACCGTAAAGAAGTACCCCCCGGCACCAATCGTAACGCTCCCTTAACGCCAAGGATCCTGGTGGCTCCTCCTCTAAAAGATGCCGGGGGCAGACCATCACGTGCGCAAAGTCCTCCATGTGAGCTGCCGCTCCCTGATATCGCAGATGCACCTCCCGCACCCTGTGTTCCAGTGGAGACAGTGGTTGTACCCTCGCCGGAGTCTGGCGTGGGTGCGGACATCGGGACCCGTCGTCCCAAAGTGGCTGCTAAGCAGAAGTCGATCCCCCCGAGCCTAGGGTCGGAGGTCAAAAGAAAAAGAAGTCTCTCTTCGCTGCGGACGTCGTGTTCGTCCAGGAACCCCATGCTCCCTATGCTGAAGGTCTGCTCGAATATGGGACTAACGCAGGATTAGTGATGCCGCCGCTGGACGATACAGACTTGGAGGATGCTCTCAAAGCTTCGGCATGGTTGGCGAGGCGTGACGCGTGGTTAGCTAAGCTTGCGCAGTCAGGTAACTACTAGTCACATTTTCCTTATTACAACATATCTTCCTTATCGCCCTTGATTAATGCTTTTCTCTCCTTTCTTTCAACAGGCATCACTGATGAAGAAGCCATTGCCGCTTCTTTGAAGACTTTCCAAGAAGAGGAACGTCTTAGAGCGTCTATGGGCCTTAGTAAGTTTTAATTCATCAAGTCTCCATCTCCCTCGTGTTATGGTCGATCTAACCTTCTCTCTTTTTATTGCAGAAACCTCAATGCCGTTCCCACCAAGCGACACAAATGTTCCGCCAGCCGCCGATATTCCTGCTTCCTCTGGGCCACCGCAGGAGGTTCGTCTTGAAGAGCCGATGAGAGATGCCTTAAAGGCTCTGGAGGCATCCCTGAACGAGGATGACGATGCCTTGAAGGAGGCATCACAAAGGTCTATCGCGACAGCCCGGGAGGAAAGGAAGAGGCTGAGGCGTGAGGCGAAGGCACGCAGGGCTGCCTTGGCTATGGGAGCGGGTCCCAGCACTGTTCCTCGCGCTGATACTCCATCCGAAGAGGCCCCTGTCGCCCTATCCACTGCCCGCAGAGAGGTGGCGCACGCAGTTCGGAGCGCAAACGATAAATCCACTTCAGGTAATGTTTCTCTCAGAGTTTTTGTTATAAGGATTTTAATGTCGTTGGTCCTTATATCTCTTATCTTGCAGGGTCAAGTCCGATCGAGGGGGAGGCGGAAACCGTTGATCCCAAAGAAACAGAGGAGACGGTACCTGCCGAACTCGAGCCGACGATGGGCAATGTCGTTGTGGCTTTGGAGCCTGAAGTGGAGTTCGAGGGGCTTACCGCCGAGAAGGTCATTGATTCCGAACCTGAAGTGGTGGCAGATGATATGATCATTATAACTGAGTCCAGGGTGGTGGCGGATGAGGCGCTCGAGGCCGGCGATCCCCTGACGACGGTGGACGATACAACCGCAACTACTGAACCTGAGAGAGTAGTGGGTGAGGTGGCCATGATTCCCGAGGACGAGCCAACCGCTCCTTCTCTGGAATCTGGCAATACTCCAATCATAGCCCTTCCCGTCTATGGCCCTCCGCCGTCTCCAGGTCTTGTGAGCACGGCGACGGTCCCCATCGAGTCGGGTGACGAGGCCACGGGCGGTGGTCTCATGTTGATAGAGGAGGGAGTCGCCTCCGTTTCAGCCGGGAGCTCCTTAGGTAAACCCCAAGTGGCTATTTTTCTTTACTTTTCATTCTTTTCTGACAAGTTCACCTTTTCGTAATGCAGGTGCAGCCAGTGCCGATGCCTCACTGCTCGAGGGAGCGCCTTCAACGACTGCCTTGGCGGTGGTCACCTCTCAACCCTCTCTCATACCCTCGAAGATGTTGGAAGGTATGTGTTTACGATTTATTAATCTTGTTTTCCAGACATATAATTCGTGTACTAAAGTCACACTGTTGTGTTTTCAGGAGTGCTTTTTGATCATGTATATCAGATGTTGCTCCCACACTTTTCCTTCCCATCTGAGCTTGCTTCTTCCTCTGGTGGCGTTGGTGAGTATGATTTCCGTTGACATCCTTCCTCTCTTTTTTCTTATTGATGGAATTACCTCTAACCTCTTTTTCTCATCTCAACTGCAGTGCTACAGATTGAAGGAGGGGATAGAAAATCAGCTGCGCCACCAGCCCCTCCGACCTTACCACCTGTCTCAACTGGTACAATGACCATCATATTGGTAACTTTCCTCTCTTTATTTTCTGTACTGTTATCTGATCGCATCCTGTTTCTTTCAGCTGTCGTTCTGGCTTCGGCGTCCTTCGAACCTCGCGTCACAATGCCGGCGGGTCCTTATCTGAGGAGTCTGTCTTCAAAAGGCGCCGCGAATAGTCTGCGCATGTTGAGTGACTACGTCGAGGAACTCGACGTTGAAACTCTTACATCTGCCGCAGACTTCGCTATGGTGGTTAACCTGATGCTAGCAATACTCGTGAACTTTCATGATGAGGGCATCATTGCATCCTGGGTGAACCATTGTAAGGAGATCGAGGGTCGCCTATGTCAGTTGGAGTCGCTGCGTCCCGCTCCCGAGACCGTGGCTGCCAGTAATCAAAGGACAGCGTGGATTGAGCAGAGCGCTCCTTACTTCCTCCATCTCGAACAAGAAGTCATTTCAAGGCGTAAGGAGCGTGGTGAGACTTTGAGCAAGTCTGCTCAACTGCATGCTCGGGTGGAGGCCAACGCTGCACGACTGAAGGTTATCTTTGAGGGCCTTCTGCAATGTCTCTCCGAAGGGTTATCATTGAGGCAAAAACTTGGCGTTGTCGAGCGAGCTGCACCCAGCCAGGAAGCAGCCCAGAAGGCGGCGGAGGAGCAACTTTCATCCTTCTTGCAGCAGCGGGCCCAGGTGGAGGCGGAGGTGGCCGCGGCTGTCACTCGAGAGGAAGCGCTGAAGGAAGTGCAAGAGCAGCTTGTGAACTTACTAAAGACACTTCCTCCTCAGTAGCTATCCATTTTTGTATCGTTTGTACTTATAGATAAAAGAATGTATATATATATTTTTTTATTCTTTGACATAATGTATCCTGTATCCAATCAAGTTTATGAATAAAAGATACACCTTTTTTGTAATGTGTCATTTTTTTGGTCTTTTCCTTCTTTTATTATCAGCATATCACCTTAGCGAACATAGTTGACGGATAGTAGGGCACGCATCTTGACTTTCCTAATAATCAGCGATGGCTTAGGCCGCAGGTTCAGATCTGCTGCCTAAGACTTTTCAACTCCATAAGCCGTGAGGGTCTCATAGAGACTTTTCTCCCTACAGATCGAGAGGATCTCGTAGGTGGGTTTTCTCCTTAGGAATCGTGAGGATTCCTAAGTGTGGTTTTCTCTTATAAGTCGTAAGGATCCTATAAGAGAATTTTTCCCTCTTACGAGTCGAGAGGACCCACAAGCGGTTGTTTCCCTCCTCATCGAAATTCGACTTTGGAGAGTGAGACCCGTGAATAGTATGCAAGAGACCATTTTGGATTGACTTGCAGGGTCCCATTGTTCAGGAAGCAAGTTTTTTAGTCCCTGCTGCCTGAGGCTTCATTTGCAAGTTGAGACGAATCGGGAGTTTCCCGCGGAGACAATGGTTTCTCTGCGAGCCGACGCGAATCAGGAGGCTCTCGTTAAGGAGTGTTTGTATCCGTGAGTCGAGGAGTTTGCTAGGGATTATTTGTTTCCCAAGCGCCAAGGATTATTTGTTTCCTTGGGGTTTGAAACGAGTCGAGGATTCCCACGGAGGCACTGGTGGCTCTGCGAGTCGACGCGGATCAGGAGGCTCTTGTCAAGGAGTGTTTGTATCCGTGAGTCGAGGAGTTTGCTAGGGATTATTTGTTTCCCAAGCGCCAAGGATTATTTGTTTCCTTGGGGTTTGAAACGAGTCGAGGATTCCCACGGAGGCACTGGTGGCTCTGCGAGTCGACACGGATCAGGAGGCTCTCGTCAAGGAGTGTTTGTATCCGTGAGTCGAGGAGTTTGCTAGGGATTATTTGTTTCCCAAGCGCCAAGGATTATTTGTTTCCTTGGGTTTTGAAACGAGTCGAGGATTCCTACGGAGACGCTGGTGGCTCTGCGAGTCGACGCGAATCAGGAGGCTCTCGTCAAGGAGTGTTTGTATCCGTGAGTCGAGGAGTTTGCTAGGGATTATTTGTTTCCCAAGCGCCAAGGATTATTTGTTTCCTTGGGGTTTGAAACGAGTCGAGGATTCCCACGGAGGCACTGGTGGCTCTGCGAGTCGACGCGAATCAGGAGGCTCTCGTCAAGGAGTGTTTGTATCCGTGAGTCGAGGAGTTTGCTAGGGATTATTTGTTTCCCAAGCGCCAAGGATTATTTGTTTCCTTGGGGTTTGAAACGAGTCGAGGATTCCTACGGAGGCATTGGTGGCTCTACGAGTCGACACGAATCAGGAGGCTCTCGTCAAGGAGTGTTTGTATCCGTGAGTCGAGGAATTTGATGAAGATACTGGTTTCTTCGGAGTTGGACTGAACCGTCGAGATTTAGCTTCGTCTTCTGGCGGAGCCTGCTGGGAAAGTATGGTTCCCTCTTTGTTTACGCCCTTGGATTGTATACAGGGATCGATGTGATCTTAACTGTATGGCCAAAGTTTTATCATCTCTTCTTTTTATTTTATTTCATTTCCGCGATACTCTATCATTTCAGCTTTTTATATCGCAAAGGTCGCGACTGCCCAATCATTTCGGCTATTTTTCGCGGTGCCCAATCATTTCGGCTATTTATTTTATTTTCACTCGCTGCTTTTTATTGCGAGTTGCCCAATCATTTCGGCCATTTTGCATGCATACATTTTTACTTGCTGCTTTTTATTGCAAGTTGCCCCATCATTTCGGCTATTTCGTATGCATGTGCGGCCTATCGGCTTTCCGCCGTAAACCTAAAATTGGACACCGATTTTGGCATCAGCACTGCTACAACTGGGATATTGCCAGGAGCGAATCATCCTCTGCATCTGTCAATGTCGAACAAAGGTGGCTTAGCGACCAGGGTTAGGGTCCTGTCGACTAAGGCTTTTGACTTCATAAGCCGTAAGGGTCTTGCGAAGTTATTTCTCCCTACAAGTCGTGAGGATCTTGTAGGTGCATTTTCTCCTTAGGAATCGTGAGGATTCCTGAGTGTTCGTTTCCTCTGTAAGTCGTAAGGATCCTACAGGAGGGTCTTCTCCTTATAAATCGAGAGGATTTACAAGGGTTGTCTATCATGCGAACATATCCCCAGTCACGGATGAGACTTGGTTAGGGAAATGTTTATTCGCGCCCGTGGATTGTATACAAGGGTCAGTATTGAGCCACTTGTAGGGCAATAACAAAAGTTGTGGGGGTTGCTTAGGCACAGGTTTAGGTCCCTGTAACTTAAGACTTTCAACTCTTATGAGCCGTGAGGGTCCCATAAGAGAGTTCTCCTTACGAGTCGTGAGGATCTCGCAAGTGTATTTTCTCCTTAGGAATCGTGGGGATCCCTAAGTGTGCTGCTCCCTTGTGAGTCGTAAGGATCTCACACGGGTGGTTTCTCCTTACAAGGTCGAGGGGACCTTGTAAGTGTCCTTTAACGAGGTTGCGCCCTTTCGGGTTTTCACAAACACTCGCCGGTAGTTCTGCTGTTTTTACTCACGGAGCCCTTTCGGGTTTTCATCCGTGCCCATTTTTCTTATGGACATACCGTTTTTTTATTCTTTTTATTTTCTTTTTCTCTCTTTTTTTTACGAGGTCGCGCCCTTTCGGGTTTTCACGAACACTCGCCGGTAGCCTTGCTGTTTTTACTCACGGAGCCCTTTCGGGTTTTCATCCGTGCCCTTTTTGCTTATGGACATACCGTTTTCATTTATTTTTTTATTTTATTTTTATATATATATATTTTTTATATCTTGTCAGCCTAAAGATGCTGCGGTAGTAGTTTAAAGACGTTTCGGTCTGCTATTAGTTTAAGGACATTTCGGTCCGTCGTTCGTTTAAGGACGTTTCGGTCCGTCGTGGAGAAGGCCGGCTACTTTTTATAAAGCTTGAGCTTAGGAAGATAGCGAGCGGACATAGTCGTCGTCATCTATCATTGACCTAGGCTGTGGCTCATTAAGCGTAGTATTTCTTTAGGAAGCGACCGTTTATCGGCCTGAAAGGCCTTTCACCGTGCATGTCCATGAGTAGATAGGCCCCACCCTGGTAAACTTTATCCATGATGTACGGGCCTTCATAGTTCGGCTCGAATTTTCCCCGCTTGGCGCGATTGGGGATCATAGGCCTTTTGACCACTAGCACAAGCTCGCCTTGGCGGAATGTCCTCGGTCGGGTCAATCTTTCATACGAGCACGTCATCTTTGCTTTATAAGCCTCCAGATTTTGTTGCGCTATGAGCCGGGTTTCATCAAGGGCGTCAAGCTCCTCAAGCCGAAGGTGAGCATTTTCTTCGTCCGTCAGCTCGTAGTGGACTGCCACTCGTAGAGAGGGTAACTCTATCTCGAGGGGGAGTACTGCTTCTGTACCGAACACCAACGCGTACGGCGTTGTGTTTGTGGCCGTCTTGAACGTAGTTCGATATGCCCAAAGAGCTTCTTGCAGTCTTTCGTGCCAGTCTTTCTTATTTCGGGACACCGTTTTCTTTATGATCTTTGTTAAGGTCTTGTTGAAGGCTTCAGCTAGTCCGTTGGCTCGCGGATTGTAAACCGAGGAATATCTCCAGTCTATATTATGCTGTTGCGCGAAGCGACTGATCTTGTGGCTTCTGTAAGCTGGCCCGTTATTGGAGATGATCCGTCGCGGAGTTCCAAACCGATATATGACGTGCGTCTTGAAGAAATGGAGGATATTCTCCGTCTTAACTTCTCTTAACGGTACTGCTTCTGCCCATTTGGAGAAGCAGTCAGTCGTCGCCAAGATGAAACGATGTCCCCTAGACGATGCTGGTTTGATGGGGCCGACTATATCAGTCCCCCACATCTCGAATGGCCAGCTAACCACCGTTGGATGTAGTGGATTTGGATGCTGGTGGATGAAGTCCCCATGAATTTGGCATGAGTGGCATTGCTTCGCATATTCGAGGCAGTCTTGAATCATTGTGGGCCAATAGTAGCCCATCCGTTTGACCTTCAACTTCATCTTAGGGCCTGCTTGATGAGAACCACAGAGTCCGTCGTGAACTTCTTGGACGACTCTTTTCGCTTCGTCAGGTCCTAAGCATCTCAGCCACAGAGAATCAAATGACCTTTTGTACAGAGTATCATTGACGAAGGCGAAAGACAGAGCTCGTTTTATGAGCTGATGTTTCGTGGACGCTTCTTTGGGCAATCGGTGGGACTTGAAGTAATCTATGAAGACTTCTCTCCAATCCTCGGTATTTTCCCAATCTTTTACTTGCAGGGTCGTCTGCTCGCTCGCTCCTTTTTCTTCGGATGATTCCGGAGATATTTCCGCTGGGGCAAGCACCCGACGGCTTTGTACCACGATTCTAACGTCATCGAGGTTCTCGTCAGCCAGTTCTTTAGCAAGTTTGGCCAATGCGTCCGCTCTGCTGTTTTCCGCGCGCGGTATGTTCTCCAAAGTATAAGAGGGAATTTGGGTCAACAGTTGTTGCATCTTTTCACCGTACTTTACCAATTCTGGCTTGCACGTTTGGTAGTCGCCGTTTACTTGACTAACGACCAGTTGAGAATCCCCGTATATGAGGAGGTCTTCAATTCCCATGTCAATGGCGATCTCGAGGCCTGCTATCAGAGCTTCGTATTCGGCTTCGTTGTTTGTCCTCGGCTCCGTCAGGGAGAACGCATAGCGCATTATCCCTCCTTGTGGAGTTATAAAGATGAGTCCCACCCCCGATTTGATTATAGGGGTATTTTGTTTGCGCTTTTTCATGGAAGATGCTCCATCGAAATAAAGTTCCCATTGGGTATCACCACCGTCGATCGCATCAAACGCATGTTCGTCTGGAAGATCGCAATTCAGAGGAGAATCGGCCGGTATGGGATGCTCAGCGAGGAAGTCGGCGATGGCCTGGCCTTTCACTGTCTTGAGATGTTGATACGTTATCGAAAACTCCATCAAGAGTAGGGCCCATTTAGCGAGTCATCCCGTCAATATGGCCTTTGACATCAAGAATTTAAGGGGGTCCACCTTTGAAATGAGACGGACCTCATGCGCCAAAGCATAGTGCCTAAGCTTTGTTATCGCAAAGATCAACGCCAGGCAATGTTTTTCAATGGGGGAGTAGTTGCTTTTTGTCCCCAGTAGAACTCGACTTAAGTAGTAAAGTGCTCTTTCTTTCCCTTGATCGTTCTCTTGTGCCCATAATGCGCCTAAAGAACCTTCGAGGGCGGTTGTATAAAGAATGAGGGGTTTTCCCTTGACCGGAGCAGCCAACACCGGCGGGTTCTGCAGGTATTGCTTGATCTCGTCCAGTGCGCCTTGGCATTTGTGATCCCAGACAAATGGGGCTCCCTTCTTCATCAGGTGGCTGTAGGGACGGCACTTTCCCGAAAGGTTGGCTATAAATCGCCGTATGTATGCGAGCTTCCCTTGGAGAGACCGCAGCTGTTTGAGAGTTCTCGGCGGAGGCATTTCCATGATCGCTTTAATCTTTGACGGATCTATTTCAATACCTCGGTGTCGAACAATGAACCCCAGGAATTTGCCTGAGGAAACTCCAAATGCACACTTGAGCGAGTTTATTTTCAAGTTGTATTGTCGGAGGCGTTGAAATACGGTCTTCAGATGTTCGAGATGTTCCTCATATGACTTGCTTTTAACCACGACATCGTCGATATAGCATTCGACGATTTCGTGTATAAGGTCATCGAAGATCTTTGTCATGGCCCTTTGGTAGGTGGCACCGGCGTTCTTTAAACCGAAGGGCATCACCTTATAACAGAATATACCTAGAGGGGTCCTGAAGGCTGTGTCCTTCTGGTCTTCGGGATGCATCTTTATCTGGTTATACCCCGATGAGCCGTCCATGAAGGAGAAAACCTCATGAGTGGATGTATTGTCTATCATCAGTTCGGTGACTGGCACTGGGAAATCATCCTTCGGGCAAGCTTTATTAAGATCCCGGAAGTCTACGCATATACGCACTGTCCCATTTTTCTTCATCACCGGGACGATGTTGGCGATCCATTCAGGGTATTGAACTTCCTGGATGAAACCAGAGTCGATCAGCTTCTTGACCTCGGCATTGATACTCATCTCAAGCTCGAGCCGCATTCTTCTCGGCGCCTGTTTGACTGGTTTAACATTCGGAGATATCGCCAATCTGTGCACAGCAATTTCTGGATCTAGTCCCGGCATTTCGGAATAGTTCCATGCGAAGCAATCTTTATGCTGTAGAAGCACATCCTTTAACGCAGCCACCCTTTCTTCAGATAGCAGCTCGCTGATGAATGTTGGTCGCGGGTCATTTGCCGTCCCCAACTCAATTTTCTTGAGATTATCTGCAGGGGTATGGATTCCATCTTACAGCTCTTTTGGCGCTGGTGGGAATTCTGAGATTATCTCGTCGCTGCTGTTTTCGAAGCACCAAGGGAGCTCATCTATGTCCTCGGGCTCTTCTTTTAATATTGTAATCATGTGACAGGTGCGAATTCGCTTCCAATCCTAATGCGGAACTGGTTCTTCTTTCGTGGCCTTGGGCTCGTGCTTTTGTGGTGGCGTTACCCTCCAGTTGTCGGACAGAGCGAATTTGCCAAGCTGGTATTGATCTTCGACCCAATTCTTGAAGGTGAAGCAATCTTCGAGAGGATGCCCTATTACTCGGTGATAAGAGCAATAGTCTGGGTGTGAGACTTCGCCTGCTTGTTCGGGGTGTTTGGACTCCGGCAATGTAAGCATCTGATGTTTTAGAGCGAGGTCAAGTATCTTCTTCGTTTTGTCCCGAGGAAACGAGTATGCTCGACCCATTTTCTTCATAAGGGATAGATCAATAGCGCTCGACTCCCATTTGCGTGGCTTCTTAGCCCTGCTTTGTTGTTGTTGAGCTCCTTTTTGGCCTTTCGACTTATTTCTGCTTTTGCGCTGAGCCTTCTTTATAACAGGTTGACAGGGAGCAGCCTTTTCATCCTTCACGGCTTGTTGGAGAAGGCGTTGCGTTCTGGCTTTCTCGTAGATGACCATTTCGCGGTTATGGTCGTTTCGGACCTTTTGACCCGCTTCCCTTATAAGCTTGTCCATTTGTTCTTCGAACGATAGACTGGGTTCCTTTGCATCTGGCACTTTTATTGGCTCAGGATTAGCGTCCTCCCATTGAGCATCCGCTTCTTCATCGAAGTCATATATGACATAGCAGCTGTTTAATAGATCTCGTTTCTTTGACCGGATGTATCCGAGCCCGATCGTCTCCATCCTCCCATTAGGTAGCTTGTGTTGAGTTCCGGGGACGTTCCAAACCCTGTCATAGAATTTGGCCTTCCTAACAGTCTGTTCGAAGGGTATCCCCTGGCGCTTTAACAGTCGTTTCAATCCTTCTGTATAATATCTGGGTAGACGAATGGGTTGAAACCTGTCCAGCATTGGATCTGCTCCATACCAGATCTCTTTCTCCACTTTATTTTCCTCAGAGCGGTAAAGCAGAATTGCTTTCTCTCTCTTTCTCCTGGGAGGGATATAGAATGTCCGCAACTCTTCTACACTGTAAATATTAAGTGCATCCGGTTCTTTATGGTGTCTAGGCGGCACCATGGCTATCTGTAGACTTCGCTCTTCATCAGCAGAAGTTCGCATTGACAGCCGAGCAGGGAATACCGCATGAACTTCATCCTCCGAATCACTACCGAAGATCAATGAAGGAACGGATGGTCCCAGCTTGGTGTATTGGGGCGGACCCAAATAAGTTATATCCTCTTCCTCCTCGGTATCGCTGCCGAAGACAGGGATGGTGGCGCTAGTTTTGTTCTCAGGCTTGTGACACCTTTCCGAGTCTTCGAAACTCGGCAAGAAGTATTTGGCATCTTCATACTTACGAACTTCATTTACGGAAAATGGATTCAATTCTCCTGCCACAGTGTACTCGAGACCATCCTTACAATATTTCATACACTGATGCTGTGTAGAAGGGATAATATTGTACTCGTGTAACCATGATCGACCGAGCAGAGCATTGTAGCATGTCTTGGCGTCTATGACATGGAATTTAATATCTGTGACGAGCAACCCGAAGCGTAACGTCAATATCACAGATCCAAGAGTCTTTGACGATTGGGAATCGAAACCGGAGATGGTGATTTTGTCCCGAGCAAGGTGCTGGACGCTCATGCAGATTTCTTTCAACACTCGCACGTTGAGGAGATTAACAGACGATCTATTATCGATCAGGATTTTGCCTATCTTTATATCATGGCAGTATCCTGAGACATAGAGAGGGCGATTGTGTTCGCACGTCCCAAGGAGAAGGTCTTCATCGCCAAAAGCAACGTCGGCCGTGTGCACCTCTTCCAACTCATTCTTCATCTTTTCTTCGGCCAGGAAGGCTTGGAACTGGTCCGGATCTTGTAGCGCTTTAATCAAAGAATCCCTCGCCTCTTTTGATAGTAACAGGGCATCAAGAATGCTGAGTTGTGAGGGCAGCTTCCTCAGATGCGCCAAGACATTGTAATCCACCTTATTTCTTTTCGGAGGATTCTTGGCGGTTAGCTCTTCCGCAACTTGGTCATCTAGAGTAATATCCTCAGAGACCTTTTCTTTCCCTTTATCTTTCTTGTTTAAGGGTCCGAGATTCTTTTCAGGTAACGTCCGATTGCGTAGCTGGATATTTTCGCAAACCTTTGACTCTTCTTCTTTTCCCGAAGTTGACTCTTTAAAGAGAGGGGCTAGTTCCAGCTCTACATCAGAATCGCTCCCGAATGTAGGCACTTGTGACCCGGCAGTGTTAACCATGCGACAATCGCCGGTAGTTCTTTTAAGCTCTTCGGTCGTATTTCTTTGCTCTCGACGAGTTTTACGTTTTTCCCGCTTGAAGCGTTGTTGACGAGCAACATATCCTTGCCACCATTTATCGAAAGCTTTGCATTCTTGAGTGGGGTGCGAAACCTTCTGATGATATAAGCAAAAGGAGGGGTGCATTTCTATTTCACCAGTAATTTTTCCTTCAGAGGATGGTAGCTTCATGCCCATTGATGTGGCCTTAGCAAACCTTTTCTTTATCTTGAATTGTCTTTTGTCGGTAGCGAAGGTGTTTTGCTCCAGCGGGATCGCCTCAGCTCTTTCATCAAGTCGCTGGCGCTTGGCCCTTTCAAATATAGCCATTTCGCGTTCTCGATCAGCTTTACTTTTCAGTCGAGCTTCGTTAAGGAACGCGTCAATCATTTCGACTGATAGCTCCGGAATTCTTGATTCAGTATCTGCCCCCAGCGTTTTAGTGCCAGAAGTCTCTTCATCGTTCGTGATCGAATGGGAGATCATATGACAGCTCGCTACATTTTCCTCGGATTCATCCGATGAACTTTCTCCCTCATCTTCCTCTTGAAAGACGTGATTGAGGAACTCTTGGAGCGTAATGGGAGTCCGCGCCTTTTGGTTGTATTCATCTAGCGTGTCAATTTGCTTTTGTAAGTCCGTGCGCTTGTCGCCAGGCTTCACGGGTTTCTTAGATTTCTTCTTCTTCTTTTTCGAAGATTTTGACGGCTGGTTGCGAGTGTTTGAGCTACCACCATCGGTCTTTGGAGTTGTACGCAGTTTCAACATCCCTTCAATGACCTGCGGTTCCAACGGGTTCTTCCATTTGATCGCTGGACATGCCTGAAGATCGTTTAGCATCCTCTTTGTCTTGGCTGATAATACAACCTCCCAAGGAGCTTCTTCAATGACGGAGCATGTTGCCCCCGGCGTATTCGTCCCCTTAGAGGTGTGGGGCTGCGGGGGATTCACCTTCCATTTGTCAGATAACGCGAACTTGCCCTGTCGGTACTGGTTTTCAAGCCAATTCTTGAAAACGTAGCAATCTTCGATCGGATGGCCTAGTACTCGATGATTAGGACAATAGTTGGGCTCGTTGACGTCACTTGGTTGCAACGGACGTTTTGGATCCGGCAGATTTATGAGTCTGTTGCGCAACGCCAGCTCGAATAACCTCCTCGTTTTATCGCGGGGAAAGGAATAAGGACGTCCCATCCTATCCTCAAGGGGTACGTACGGGCGCACATTATTTTGACGAGCCACTGGCTTCGGGTCGCTTGGTTGTTGTTGAGCATTAGCGACGACGATCGCTTTTCCCTTCCCTTTGTCATTTCGGGAGTCCGGCCTTGGAAGAGGAGGTTTATGGCCCATCTGATCCATCTGTGCTAATTTGTCGATCAAGGCCTGGAAGGTAGTCGGCTTGAAAAACATCATAAACTGCGAGATGGTTGCTTGTGGATCGAGGGTTCCCATAAACATACCAACCGCGGGAGCTTCTTCAATGTGCTGCTCACACTTTGACCATAAATTCCGCCATCGTATAGCGTACTGAACCCACGTCTCGCCGGGTTTTACCCTGGCGTTAATCAGTGCCGTCATCGGGGTATGTTCACTGGCACTTGCAAAACGTTGAGTAAACAGCAGCTCCATCTCCGCGAAGGTTTTAATAGAGTCGTTTGGGAGTTCAGAATACCACTCGAACGCCGTATCTGATAAGCTTCCAACAAACTGGCGAAGCAACAGCTTATCGTCACCGCCGGTGTTGCCGCAGAGTGCCCTGAACTGGGCAACATGCTGATGAGGATTGCCCGTCCCCTTGTAGACATGGAATTTAGGAATTGTATAACCTGGTGGGTACTTGATTTGATCATACCAACTTGGGTATGGCCGCCCCGTTTTTACGACCTGACCGGCTGCTTCGGTCGCACGATGCACCCGTATTTGCTGGGCGATGTATTCATCCAAATCGGCTTTTGAGATGGTATCCTCTTTAGCTGTGGATAGAGCCGGTGGAGGATTCGACGTCTCTCCCCTATCGTCTTCAAGAATGATCGGGGGATCTTCAGCAGGTGGATCTTGTTGAATCATCATACCTACCATATCCTGGAACATGAGGGCCATTTTCTTTATGTTGGCTGCCTGCTCCGTAGCTTCTTTGTCTTTCTTCTCCAGTACGCGCCGAAGGAATTCGGCATCCGTTTCTTGTTCTTGACGCTCGTCCGAGGATGTCTCCGGGGTTTCTTTCGGCCCTGTAAGTGTGGCCATAGCGTTCATCATCTCTTGGAGCTTTTGCTGTTACTCCTGCGCCTTGGTCACTGATCGGGTAAGCGGTCGATGACCCGTAGATATGCGGCTATCTTTTTTACCAGATGCCACGTAGACGGTGTGAACTATAATGCCCCCTGACTTAGGGCGTTTGGGTCCACCACCTTGGATATTTGTCGCCGGCGCAGGGGTTTTCTCTGGCCTCCTTCTTTTGTGGGCCGTTGAGGTTGAAGGAACCGTTGAAGGGGGCACCCTAGCAGCTGCTGTCCCCTGCTGTTTAATGGGACAGTCCTTGTCTTTTTCCACCTTCGCCTTTTTCTGGCGACGAGAGTGACCTGGGTCAATCACGGAGTCTTGAACCCTCCACCAGACTTTATAAATTTTTGAAGACAGCCGTTGAGGGGGCTGTTCTTGTTTTGTTTCCGGAACTCTCTTGGCAGGCGGAGGAGATCTTTTCAATGTAGCGGTTGGAGAGTTCTTTCGTACCCTCCTCAGCAGTTCAAAGCTGTTCCCGGTTGGAACAGCAGCGTTGACTTCCACCACTGGAGCCGGTGGAGTTAGCCCTGAGGGGGAGTTGCCCCCTGCCTTCCTCACTCATCGCCAATGGCGACGTCGAGCACGACGAGCCGTTGGGACTGGCTCAGAGATAGAGATAGCTTCTTTTTGCCCCCTGTCTGAATGAGGCACCGCCGGTGTTAACCTTTTAAAAACTGAGGTTGTTCCTTGCGGGGTAATATCCAATCTGTCAAAGACAGATCTTCGTGTAGGGGCAGGAACGGGAATCGTCAGTCTTGAAAAGACTGACTCTTTGACGGGAGAAGCAGCCTTAACGTCTTCCGGAGCAGCGGCCGTTGCCCTCCTTGGGACAGCCATTTTAGAGTTCCTGGGCTTCTTAGCGGGCCCTTCAGAGTTTTGATCCAGCCTCGCAAAGACAGAGGCTGTTGGCTTGGTGGTGGGCGACCCGTTGACAGGGGTCGTGGTAGCAGTGAGCCGGTCGAACACCGACTTCTTGTTCACTTTCGGTGCAGGTATCGGCATAGAGAAGCTTGTAGGTGGGACCATGGTCCCGAAAAACAGGCCGGTGGTGGCCTGGGTCACCTGTTCTACAGGCAGAGCGAGGAAAGAGGCCGCTTGGGGCCCATATGCTACACCTCTAGATGAGGTGGAGCGTCCGTTGCAGTGGCACTTCGTGCAGTTGGTGCAGTTAGAATCCATGGATGCTTGAGTTCTGCGCCAGACAAAAGACCAAATCTTAGTAACTTGGAAATCCAAAGGCAACCGTTAACAAACCGTGATTGGTTCGCGAAGACAACACACGAAATGTGGAGTGGAAAGAGGAAAAGGTCCCACCGGGCGTGCCAGAATCTGTTCCCCTCCGAATGGCGGCCTAGACTTTGCGTCTTGCCTGAGATTCGGGGCAGATGCTATGTGGTTTTATCCGTCTACCTCTCCGAAGATGCCAAGTTGATTTATGGCACCGTGTATTGGAGGTTTAGACAGATGCGGCCGATGTAGCAGACTTCGTCAGATTCCCCCTCAGGGTGAGGGGTTTTTGATTGTGGGGACGCTCTTCCCTGCAGGCGCAAGCCCCTGCAGTTAATTACGCTACCGCATCGCGGTAACAACTTTCTCCTTCTCCAGAATTTCACTTCGTGTCGTGTGTATTTGTTTTGTTTGTGGTTGCCCGTGGATTGTATACGGAGACTGAGTAATGCCGTCGCCCGTAGGACGTGGATTAGTCCAAATCCGTATTTACTTAGATTTGGGCTTGGTGTTTTTAGTTTAAGGATGCATTAGTCGCGTTGCGTCTAAGATCAACTTAAACGTTCGTCAAGGATACGTTAGTCCTGTTTTGGACTAAGATCAACTTGACGTGATGATCGATTTAATATCTGGCCGTCGGGACTCGTCACCTCTCTAACGTCGTTGAAGGATTACAACGACAGGTGTCAGAGGAGTTTAGAGATGTACCCTTGAACCAAAGTTGATTTGGAGTTTTATCATTCATTTAAATGTCTAAGGATACGTTAGCCGTATTTGGGGCTAAGATCAACTTAAACGGGACCGTTTAGATCCGGCAAAAGAGCATTTGGAGGCTCTATTGTTCCAGTTTAAGGACGTGGTGGTCCATTATTAGTTTAAGGACGTCTCAGTCCGATATTAGTTTAAGGACGTCTCGGTCCGATATTAGTTTAAGGACGTCTCGGTCCGATATTGATATGTGGTTGTCGGGACCCGTCACCTCTCTGACGAAGTTGAAGGATTACAACGACATGTGTCAGAGGAGTTCAGAGATGTACCCTTGAACCCGTAGTAAATTGATTTAAGAGAGCAATCTTGCTCAGTCAATTTAATTTAAGGACTTATGGCCAAAATTGGGCTAAGTCCAGTTTCAACATTTTTTTTGTCTTTGGCCTGTGCTAGTGCTTTACCCCCTTTTTTAGTAATACACTGCATTACTCTTGTTTTGATTGGGCTTTGCCCTTTTATAAATGATGCAGAGCATCTATTTTTTTTCTTGGGCTTTGCCCTTCCCCCCTTTTTTAAAAATGCATAGCATTTTTATCAGGCCTGTTAGGCCTTTTAATTGGGCTCTGTCCCTTTTCTTTAATAATGCAGAGCATTAAATACTCTGACAGTGCCCCACGTGGCTTGTCAGGCGCTTTGCGCTAAGTATTGAGCGCCAACTCGTATGGTGATGACACGTGTCACGCTCTGGTGAGCGCAAGCGCACTAGCGCAGTGCGCTGCGCTAGTGCGCTGCGCTGTTGCGCTGCTGACACGTGGCGCGTTCTGGTGAGTTGCGCCAATTCCAGAGAGCAAAGCTCTATTTCAAGAGCGCGTAGCGCAAGTGGTTCTATAGCTGACACGTGGCGCTCTCTTAAGAGCGCAACGGCTCAGTTTGTAAGTGCAGAGCACTAAGAATCTTTTAGATTCAAGAACAGAAGTGCAAAGCACTGTTTAATTTCTTGATCTAAATTTAGATCAAAGAAAAATAATAAATTTTTCTCTTTTTTGTTTCAAGAACCAGAGGTTCATAAAAGTGCAAAGCACTATTTTTTTTTATTTTATTGTTTTCTTGTTTTAAAGAACCAGAGGTTCATAAGAAGTGCAAAGCACTGTTTTTTTTATGTAAAGATCATTGATCTTGTTTTTAGATCAATGATCTATTAGAAGAAATTTCTTCTATTTTATGAAGGTTTTTTACCTTTTTCTTGGAATTTTCTCAGAGTTCTCTCTGTTTGAAGCTCTTGACTTTTTTCAAGAAAATGTTGATGCCTTTGAATTGAGACCTAGGGTCCTTTTTATAGTGCCCATAAATTAGTTAAATTTGTTAGAGAGATCCTTCTCTGAGTGATTTGGGGAATTTTCCCTACCGTTGGATCTTTGATCCAAGGGCTTCTGCTTTGCAGAAGAAAATCTTCTTGTTTTAACAAGAACAGAAAAGATTTCTTAGAAATTTAATTCTGTTTGGCGCAGATGCCCCAGCGCGTGACACGTGTCGCGCAGCGCACAGCGCAGCGCAACAGCGCTAGCGCATCTGCGCTGACACGTGTCGCGCAGCGCACAGCGCAGCGCATCTGCGCTGACACGTGTCGCGCAACGCAGTGCTTGCGCAGCTGAAGCGTTGCTTCATTAAAATAGAGCTTTGCTCTGATTGGGCGCGCCTTCTTGGGCGCTGCGCTGACGTATCAGCGCTTGACATGTGGCGCATTGCGCCCAAGATTTGAAGCGTTGCTTCAAAATTTTGAATTTTGAATTTCAACAGAGATTTGCTCTGATTGGGCGAAACAGACATCTTGGGGCATCGCATCTGCCAAGGCGAAGCCCAGCCCTGGGGACAAGTTTACAAGATAGGGCTTACCCCTCGCCATCCCACGGGCTATCTTCTATAGGCTCGTTACATCTTGTCCGCTCACCGTGCACGACTGCAGAGGGTCGGGCTTTACTAGGTGGTGTACATGTCCCTCTTCTATTATCAATCTCCTCATGTATGGTGGGTTAAAGCTTTCCTAAATCAATGGAATCTTCCCACCAATACTTTCTTGTTAGGGGACCGCGAAGTTTCGATCTCTTTGGAAGAGTTTCGCGAGATCTCAGGTTTACCGATCAGGGGAGCGCCTTACGAAGAATTGTTGCCCCCTGACGAGTATACTTTCGAGACTATGCCCGCTACGCTTGACGGCTTGTCGACTGAAAATGCCGTCCGCCACAAGTACCCGAGTCTAATCAAGACTCTGGGGATTTTTGAGAAGCTGTTCACAGAGTCGGAAGAACAGGGCGTCACTTTTAAAAGCTTTATCGCCTGCTTCCTTCGTGGAGACGTTCTATCAAAGGCGGATCCGAAGTTCGCGAATATCAACGATCCCTTCAGGTTTGGTTTAAATAGGCTACCAGCTAGAGAAGAGGATTTGCCCCAGTTCTACATTCCAGTCTTGTCGGCCGTACCTTTCGAATCGATCACAGCTCCTGGCATGGATGAAGAAACTTTTTTCATCGGTTTTATCAGCATTTGGCTCAGTTGGTTTGTCGTTCCAACGCACCGTCGTTTCATGAGAGCCTCGGTCATTTACACTGCTCCTCGCATTGCCGAAGGGACGCGATTAGTCGTGGGCATTGCAGGGCTGTCGCATCTATACCATGGGCTAAGCTCTGCAGCCAATACCTCAACCCCAGGCATGAACGTAGTGAGTTTCTCTCTTCATTACTTTACATCATGGATTGAGATACACGTGCTAGGGGCATTTGCTGCGCACCAGAAACCCAGCTTTTATGATGCTTATACCTTTCCGCGGTTCATAAGGTTGGTGGACGCTTCTGCTCCTGACTCGACTCAATTAGGGGCCCTTCGTATGCTGCTCAATCTGTATGCCAACGAAGGCGGAATGGTATTTAGTGATCGAATCCTCTCTGCTCCTTTGGAACCTATTCAACAGTTGTTTGACTTATCAAAAGAGGGGGCACCATCCTTGAAGCCTAAGGAAGCCATGCACCTGTACTCGATCAGACCTGATTATCTGGTATTTCATTGAAACAATGCGGCTCTTTTCATGCGGTACAATCCACATCGCTTTGCCTAGCAACTGGGATACAACCAGGGTGTCCTTTTCGAGGCATTCACAGTGGAACCCCGCCCTTCTTTGGAAGCTGTTCCTGACGCCACCCACCATTTCATGAGGCTGAACACCGGTTCTCATTTCATGATCCCCGAGCCCGACTACATTCCGAGATGTGTGGGGGATTTCACGGGTTGGTATCGCCACCGGGTTAGTCCAATCATTGCTGAGGAGAGGAGGATACTTTTTGGGCTTAAAGCTCCCGCCCCGCTCCAGGCTATGGGAGTCCCGCCGCGACCGCGGACGATGGTTCGCCCTCCCTTAAGGGATACTGTTACCGTACTTATTCCTGAGGCGGCGGATGTGGACTTGACTCCGACAGTCGGTATACCGATGCGCACTAGAGCTCAGGTAAGGGCTTTTGATAAGGTGCCAGTAGCGGTATCATCAGCTGCGGCGTCAGCAATGGCGGTGTCGTTATCGGTAGCACCGCCGAGAGAGGATATTGAAGGCGAAGTGGGTCAACGTCGCACCAAAGCACCAAGGGGAAAGAAGCGATCGTTTTCTGGTGTTAGTTCTGGGTCAAAGAGGCGAAATAAGACGGTCACCAATCTGCTCGACTTTTTAGTGGAATCCGAGCCTATCTTTCAAGATGAACCACTAGCTATGCAAGAGCCGGATGGTGATCTTCTTTTTCCAAGTTCATCTGCCGAGGAAGCCGCACAATTGGCTAAGGCTATAAGACTCTCCCAGGATGAGACTGAAAATGTAAGGATCCCGAAGTGACCTTATCCTGCCGTCATCTTCTACGAAGATCCTCCATCGATACGGTGGATATTTATAGGTCCTTTGGAAGAGGGAGGCGAGATAGCCCTTAAGCAGCCTATCTCGGCCGATGCCGAAGATGCGCTGTCGTTGTGGACTGGTGGCCACGAGTCAACCCTCGAACCCCGGCGAGCACGAATTCTTGAGAAGGAACGCCGTCTTGAAAAAGCCATACTAGAAGCTCCTTGGCGCATTGGTATACTTATATATCTTTTTGTAGTATTTTGCACTGCTTATATATATATCTTCTTGTCTTTATGAAAACTTTGCAGGGACTTCGGCAATGGCAGAGGATCTGAGTTCGAGTCGTGCCTTGACTATGGACTCTGTAAATATCCCCGATGAGACACTAGTAAGTGTGGAGGGGGTCGATACAGCTGTTCTTCCTGCCACGGAGCTCCCATCGGCGATTTCCGTTCCCCCGGTGCTTGCTCTCCTGGAAGAGGCATCTTCATTGGCCGTGGATTCATTGGATCTTTCTGGGGACGGCCCGGAGACTATAGGACAGGTAGTCGAGGCCACCGTCCTTTCATTGGAGCCTGCAGCGGTGGCCATTGCTCCTCAATTGGAAGTTGTTATACCATCTTATGTCCCTGATGATGTGCCGGGAGGCATGGAGGAGGCCGCCGAAGCTGCTATCCCTCCAGTCCAGAGCGGGAGGAGCATCGAAGGTAGCCTTCTATATTTTATTTTAATAATCTCCCCATCATCTGAACCTTTCTGTCTTTTCAGAGTTATGAGGATTGGCGACGTCCATCGCGGACCTGTCCCCCAGGAAGTTTTTTCAGCGTCTGCTAGAGATGGCCGCTCCGCAGGCAATATCCCCTCAACGCATCATCCTCTCTTCTGGGCAAGATTAGTGTTATTTGCCTTCTCCTCACGGCATTATTATTATTTCATATAACGATACCGATGTCTTCTGCAGTTCTGGAAGCTGATGACGAAGTTGAGGTTCTTGATGGGCCTGGAGATCTTTTGGACTCTTCTTGCATGACTGTGGGTAAGTAAAGTTTCGACGTTGTTCCATCTTCTCTTTGCTTGCAAGTTTCGCTGATTGTTTATAAATCTTAATAGCTTTGCCAGTTCTTACCACACTGGAATCTCGCATCGCCATGCCACCCGGCCCTTATGCTCTACGCGCCTCGGAACGGATGACAAAGCTAAGCCTTCACTCTTTGTCAGCTCTGATCGAAGACCTTCGTGCTGGTAGTTGATCACGACCGAAGAATTTGCCGCCGAAGCCAATAGTTCTCTCCCCTTTCTTGCTGCTTACCACAGCGAAACATTAGTGCAAGTCTGGGTTGAGTTTTGTCGTCGGGTGGTACACCTTATTTGACTTGGAAAATTTTGAGAGTTTTGATGATAGATTTCAGAATGGAGAGGGCTAGGGTATGCTGTGGTATTTATAGAATAGAATTAGGGTTTAGGGAATTAAAATGAGAATTAAAATGCATTTAAAATTGGATTAATGGGTGATTTTTAATCCTTTGTTAATGTGCAGGAAAAACAAACAGAAGAGGAGCAGTGGGGGGAAGGCCAAGGGGTTAGGGTTAAATTTTGGAGGCATTACCCTCGGTCAGGACCGGCAGCGCCGGCACTAGAGGCTTCCTCGCCGGTCGATCAAGTGAGGTGTGGTCTTGGATTTAGGCCACGTGTCATGTTCAGTACATATAACATTTCCCACATGTTTGTTTTCAGTGACTTTTCATTTTTACGTGTATTACACGTGTAAACTTTTGGGCTTCCAAAACGTTTAAAAGAAAAATCAATAAAATAATATGTGGCTGATGGGATTCTAACACAGGGGCTATGTCACAGCAGTGCAAGGCTTTACCAATGAGCTGCAAGTGCTTTCTTGCTGTTCTAAAACAAATCAAATATTTATAGCATACTTAGGATTGCAAATACTCCATTTAGTACATTAACTTTAAAAAATTTTGTACATTATAAACAGAGTCATTACAGATTTGGCTACAAAGGTTGTAGCATCTCTTCACTTAGAGTAGAACTTCTTTCTGCTATCTTTACAACCCTAATCTTTTAGTATGATCTTGTAAGTAGATTTAGCTCTCTAGATTTTTTTAAATTGCATACTTGATATTCTTAAAACCCTAGTAGAGGCGCTAGGATCTACTTTCATGGTACTAGAGCCAAACTAAAGTATTAGATTTGTTATTGTAATTTTTAGAATCAAGTTAATCCATGTTTTGGAAAACTAGTTTTTGAAATCGCCTAAAAATAAACTTTTCTCTTACACCGGATTCTTAGTTCGGACCAAGAGTTTTGTATACTGTCCGGATGGGGGCTGGATAGCCACTGGATCAGCCCCGTTTTGGGGCTGTTCCAATGCAGTTTTAGCCCCTATCCGGAGCTATTTCTGCGCTAGATTCGGCCCTATTTCGGGGCCCAATTAAGGCTCAAAAGGTGTGGGCATTTTGGGGGTTAACGGGTTCCGATTCGGGACATTTTTCGAACTCGTTTCGAGGCTAAAAGTGTGAATGTTTAGGCTAAAGCTTGTTGTTATGATACTATACGATAATATGAACTTGATGCCTAGTGGATTAAGAATTCTAAATATTATGATTCTTGAGTTTCTTTTCTCCGACCGTAAGTGTAATATGTAGTATTCCTAATCTCGTTGCTATATGTCAACGAGATTGGGGGTACACATATTTACTTACGGCGATGATCGTTTTTCCCATCCGAAAGACGGCGCGACGAAGAGACGTCTTGCCTGAGATTCGGGGCAGATGCTAATTGGTGCTATCCGTCCACCTCTCCGAAAATGCCAAGTTGATTTATGGCACCGTATATCGAAGGTTTAAACGGATGCGTCCGATGTAGCAGACTTCGTCAGATTCCCCCTCGCTTGAGGGGTTTTTTATTGTGGGGACGCTCTTCCCTGCAGGCGTAAGCCCCTGCAGTTAATTACGCTACCGCTTCGCGGTAACAACTTTCTCCTTCTCCAGATGGTCACTTCGTGTTGTGGGTGTTTGTTTTGTGTTTGGTTGCCCGTGGATTGTATACGGAGACTAAGTTATGTTGTCGCCCGTAGGGCGTGGACTAGTCCAAATCCGTATTATCTTAGATTTGGGTTTGGGGGTTTGGGTTTAAGGATACGTTAGCCTCATTTGAGACTAAGATCAACTTAAACGTTTGTTAAGGATACGTTAGTCTCAATTTAGACTAAGATCGACTTGACGGGATCGTTTAGATCCGACAAGAGAGCAATTGGGGGGCTCTATTGTTTAGTTTAGTGACATTGTGGTCGATAGGTAGTTTAAGGACATTGCGGTCCAACGTTATTTTTAAGACGTTGCGGTCAAGGTTAAGGACATCATAGTCCGTGAGCTTAAGGACCTCACAGTCCGGTGTTAGTTTTAAGACATCACGGTCAAGGTTAAGGACGTCATGGTCCGTTGTTAGTTTTAAGACATTCCAGTCAAGGTTAAGGACGTCATAGTCCATGAGTTTAAGGACCCCACAGTCCGTTGTTAGTTTTAAGACATCCCGGTCAAGGTTAAGGACATCATAGTCCATGAGTTTAAGGACCCCACAGTCCGTTGTTAGTTTTAAGACATCCCGGTCAAGGTTAAGGACATCATAGTCCATGAGTTTAAGGACCCCACAGTCCGTGAAATGTATGGTTGTTGGGACCCGTCACCTCTTTGAAGACGTTGAGGAATTACAACGACAAATATCAAAGGAGTGAAGAGATGTACACTTGAACCAAGGTAGATTAAGTGATCTGTAGTCCAATTTGGAACCAAGACTAATTAATTATATTATGAGCCCATTGGCTCAGTTAAGTCTGAATTGAGGACTTATGGCCTTCTTGGTCTAAGTCCAATCAAGTTCGGAATATTGGCCCTCCATTGGTACATTAGACATATCAATTATAGGGGAGGCTTTGCCTCTAGAAAATTAGCCAATTGGGCTAAAACTAGTGTTAAACACTAAAGGCCAACAGTGTTGAACACTGGAAATAAGATTATCAAATTAGTGTTAAGACTAAAAATTGTGATTCTCAAATTAGTGTTAAACACTAACAGATAACAATGTTAAACACTGGCAACAAAATTTATCAGATTAGTGTTAAACATTAACAGAGGGGGGGATCATGTGGGAGCACATGATGGCATCAAAAAGTGGGGCCAGATCCCCTTCATTTTGTTATGCAGATAAGTGTTTAACACCTTTAATTCTCACAGCCATCACGTGTGGACACGTGATGGGTGCTCATGCCCTGATTTATTAGAATATTCATTAGGGATCACGTGATGACACGTGAGGGCGCCCAACGCTTCTTTCCTGTGGATCTTTTACAGGGGTCACGTGGGGACACGTGACCCTGGTTCTTTCCTGTTTAAAGATCTGTTTGTCTTTTTAAGAATTAAATTCTTCATAGGGTTAAACCCTAGCTATAACTTTGGAGGAATTAAATTCCTATTTTCGAAGAATTATATTCTTAGGTAGGGTTAAACCCTAATTTTCTTTCTGTAGGAATTAGATTCTCATATATGTAAAGAGACAAGTTCTGATATAGGGTGAAACCCTAATTTTATTTTAAGGGGAATTAAATCCCTGTGAGTTTAAGAGAATCAAATTCTCAATTAGGGTTAAACCCTGGTTCTTTTCATTTTGAAGGAATTAAATTCCTATAATTTTGGAGAATTAAATTCTCATATAGGGTTAAACCCTAATTTTATCTTAGAGGAATTAAATTCCTATAACTTTGTGAGAATTAAATTCTCAAAACTCAATTCCTCCTTTATGTTTTAGATCTGCATGGCAGGATCTCGACCCGATGAGAATTAAATTCTCAACCTATGGGAAGATGTGCACTTTGCAGGTCTTTCACCAGAGAAAGAACTAAGTTCTTTTCTTTTTATATAAGAGTTAAACTCTTGCATTGAGAATTAAATTCTCTTTTTGAAGCCTTTACCCCCTTTCTTTTCTTACCTAGGGTTTTTCTTGTAGAGAATCAAATTCTTCTTTCTTTTCTCTTTGAATTTTCAAGATTCCAAGGCCCTCCATATCTCTATTCTTTTGGCTCCTATTTATAGGAGAAGGAAAAGAATCAATCTGTTTTGTAA
This sequence comes from Agapanthus africanus, assembly GCA_030015575.1. Classification (NCBI taxonomy): domain Eukaryota; kingdom Viridiplantae; phylum Streptophyta; class Magnoliopsida; order Asparagales; family Amaryllidaceae; genus Agapanthus; species Agapanthus africanus. The sequence goes on from CM057337.1 coordinate 980,286,434, forward strand.
ATCTCTCATTGAAAGATTTGATTTATTTTCATCATTAATCCGGGCCTTTAGATTATTAGGTGAATTTTATTCACCGTTGGATTTTAAATCCAAAGATATTCCCTTTGTTATTTCGGTGAGATTTAGGGGAAATCTTTCCTTGTCCAAGATTTTTCCATAAATTGGTGATACTTAATCACCCTCAGATTCTTAATCCAACGGTTTTACATAATTCTTCTCTATTTTAGAAAGATTTAAATGATCTTTTTCAGAATTTAATTCTGTTGAACAGCAAGGCTTTTAAAGCCAGTCACGTGCTGGCACGTGACCTTTGGTCACGTGTGAGCACGTGACCCCCGGTCGCATGTAACCACGTGACCACCGGTCACGTGTAAGCACGCGACCCCTTGAATGGGCTCCTCTTCTTTGCTCTGTTCTTTGCCTCTGCTTTAGCCATCACATGCCAACACGTGACCGTTGGTCACGCGTGAGCACGTGATGCTTCTTCTGAAGTTTTTTCCTGATTTTTAATCAGGGAACAAATGCCTCCATAGCGTTGCCCTCACGTGTCTGCACGTGAGTGCAACGCTGTCACTTTTGTGACCGTCGGACTGCCTTGGGAGTAGGGTAGATGAAACGTTTTCCATCCCATCCTATAAATGCCAATGTCCTTTCAGAAGAGCCTCCACTTTACTCATCTTCCTCCTTTGAGAATTTTCTTCTTTTGAGAATTTAATTCTCTTTTTCATGAGCTTAGTTCTCTGCCTTGAAAATTTTTCAGAGTTTAACTCTGTTCAAGAAAGACTCTTTCTTTCAGGTAATGATGTTGAACGATCGAAGAACCTCTATTTAAAAAAAACTCTCTGGATTTTAAATCCATATCAAGGGTTTCACCCTTTTAACATGAATCCATTTTTTCTTCAAGTTCTTCAACAGAAATATAAAACCATTTAATCTTCAAACAGTAGATCTCTTAGGGTTCATCTGATCTTTTAGGGAGATGATGATGTCGGTTATTTTCCATGGAATTTAATTCCATCCCCAAGGAGCTCTGGCTCTGGAACAAAATTTTCTGGGAATTTAATTCCCTTTTTCAAAAAGGAATTTAATTCCTATGAAGAACTAAGTTCTTCCTAGAGAACTTCATGGGTTTTCTTGCCCTGAGTCATCTTCTTCACAATCCAGAAGAAGTTTGCACTGTTGGTCTTTGGGAATTTAATTCCCCTGATTCTGTTTGATTTATCACAGAGTCCAAGATGGACCTGTCTTTTAGAGGAATGTGTAGGGTCACTTGAAACTCACTGCTTATTTAATGAGAATATTCCCTTTGTCTCATTATAATTGTTGTGCCTCATCATTAGCCAGCCGCCATCTTGATTTCGTGGGACCCTCATGTTTTGTAACTAATGGTCCCACCAAACAAGTCCTCTGTCGCTTTCTTCCACTGTCTTTTTATTTATATGCATTCATAACCATGTGTATATACACACACACACACACACATTATCGGCCTCGCTTTAACAGTTTCCCCTTATTTTATTTCAGGTGTGATGACTTCCGTTCCGTACTTCCCTTTTATTCGCTCGGAAGCCGCTTTTCCCCAGTCGCCATCTGATGAGGAAGCGATGGCGATGATCAGGGCTCATGACCCGAATTGCACCAACTTACTTTTGTGGGGGACCTGGTACAGCCATATCATCCGGGGTCATCGGAGTTTCCTCTGCGAAGTGCCGACAGAGCCCACCTTTCCGTTCTTGCCGATGGATCCTCCGAGGACGGTCTTCACTGTGGAGATGCCAAATTGGACCCCAATGGGACGGCTCGAGCCTTCGACAACCGGTATCTCGAACCATCCGATCCCAGCTATAGATATTCTAGACCGACGTATTTGCCAGGGTGAGCCCCAACCATGGGGACAAATCTATAAGATAGGCTCACCCTTCGATACCCCATGGGCTACCTTCTCTGGGCTCGCTACATCCTTTCTGCCTATCGTGCACGGCTGCAGAAGGTCGGGCTTTACCAGGCGATATATGCGTCGCTCTTTCATTACCAATCCCCGCATGTCTGGTGGGTTAAGGCGTTCTTGAACCAGTGGAATCTCCCCACCAACATTTTTATTCTAGGGGACCGCGAGGTCTCGATCTCTCTGGCAGAATTTTATGAAATCTCGGGATTGCCAATCAGGGGTACACTGTATGAGGAGTTGCTGCCTCCTGACGAGTACGTCTTTGAGCCCGAGCCTGCACCGGTTGACGGCTTGTCTGCTGAGAACGCCGTCCGCCACAAGCGTCCCAGCTTGATCAAGGCGCTAGGTATCTTTGACCGATTGTTCACCGAATCTGAGGAGCAGGGCGTTACTTTTAAGAGCTTCATTGCCTGCTTCCTTCGCGAGGGCGTCCTGTCGAAGACAGCTCCGAAGTTCGCAAACATCAAAGACCCCTTTGGGTTTGGCCCGAAGAAGCTGCCGACCAAGGAATCGGATTTACTGCAATACTATATCCCTATTATGTCACTGGTATCTTTCGAATCTATCGCAGCTCTCGGCATGGATGAAGAGACATTCTTCGTAGGCTTTGTTAGTATCTGGCTCAGCTGGTTCGTCGTCCCCATGCATCGCCGCTTCATGAGAGCCTCGGTTATCTACCCGACTCATTGTATCGCTGAGGGGGTGCGGTTGGCCATCGGCATCCCGGCGCTGGCGCATCTATATCACGGGTTAGGCGCTGTAGCTAATAACTCGACTCCTGGCGTGAATGTAGTAAACTTTTCTCTTCATTATTTCACGTCTTGGATCGAGATGCATGTGTTAGGGGCTTTTGCTATACATCCGAGGCCTGCATTTTATGATGCTTACACCTTTCCGCGACTTATGCGATTGGTGGATGCTTCTTCCCCTGACCCGACTCAATTCGGGGCTATTCGTGCGTTGATTTCTCCTAATGCTACTGCTGGCGGGTTAGTATTCACTGATCGGGTCTTATCTTCTCCCTCGGGTTCAGCTCAGCCACTTTGGGACCGGTCAAAAGATAACGTGCCCTCTTTAAGGCCCCGGGAGGCCGTGCACTTATACGCAATCAGACCGGGCTACCTGTTATTTCGTCAGGATAGCGTGGCCCTTTTCATGCGGTACAATCCGCATCGCTTTGCCCGGCAGCTTATCTACGATCAGGGCGTCCCTTTTGAGGCTTTCATAGTCGCGCCGGTTCCTTCGCCCGAAGCCATTCGAGATGCCGCCCATCATTTTTGTGAGGCTGAACACCGGTTCCCAGTTCATGATCCCTGATGCTGATTACATGCCCCGATGCATGGGGTCGTTTACGGGCTGGTATCTCCATCGGGTCAACCCGATTATTATCGAGGAAAGAAGGGTACTTCTTGGCCACAGTGCCCCTACTCAGGTTCCGGCCACAGGAGCTATGCTGCGACCGCGTGCCCCGGTCCGCTTTCCTCTGAGGGATACCGGTATTGCGCTTATTCCGGGAGAGTCGGGAGTAGACTTCACTCCTACTGTTGGTATGCCCTTGGGTACCCGGTCGCGAGCTAATCGGGCTCCGGTGGCGGTATCACCACCTGTGGCGTCGACAATGGCCGTTTCATCTTCAGTTGTGGCGCCAAGCGAGGGTGATAGGGGTGAGGGTGTTGAAGGTGACGTAGGCCGGCGCCGCACTAAGGCTCCACGGGGGAAGAAACGGTCGTCTTCGGCGGCCGGTTCTGGATCTAAGAGGCGGAGGAGGGTGGCCACCAACTTACTTGATTCTTTAGTGGATTCTGAGCCCATACTTCCAGATGAACCGTTGGTCGTGCAAGAGTCGGACGCTGGTCTTCTTTTCCCGGGTTCGGCTGCCGAGGAAGCCGCGCAATTGGCTGAGGCCATACGGCGTTCTAAAGATGAGTCTCAGAACGTAAGGGTTCCGAAGAAAGCCTATCCTGCCGTAATCTTCTATGAAGACCCCTCATGAATCCGGCGGCGGTTTATTGGCCCTTTGGAGGAATGGGAGGAAAGGGCCCTGAAGCAGGCCGCTTCGAAGGATGCTGCGGACGCGCTTTCCTTATGGACTGACGGCCACGAGTCCACCCTCGAACCCCGGCGAACACGCCTCCTTGAGAAGGAGCATAGGCTTGAAGAAGCCATATTGAAGGCTTCCTTGCGCATTGGTATGTTTTTGTACTTCTTTGTAGCATTTCAAATTGTTTACACCTGTATGTATGTATCCTTGATCGAGGAGCACCGTGCTGGCAGCGCAATCACAGCTGAAGCATTTGCTGCTGAAGCTAATGGTTCTCTTCCTTTTCTTGCCACCTACCATAGCGAGGCGGTGGTGCGAGTCTTGGTGGAGTTCTGTCAGCAGGTGGAGGCTTGCTTGCACGCACTTGAGTGTTCCCGCCTTTCCTCGGAGGCTGTGGCTGCAAAGGCGGGCTTGCGAGGGCCGATAGAGCGGTGCGCGGCGAACATGGTGCCGTGCGAGAAGAGGCTCGGCCGCAAATTCTCGGAGAGGGAGCTGGCCTCTAAGGCACTGAGCGAGCTCCAAATCAGCCTTACAGCCAAAGCCAATAAAGCGTATGAACTTTGGCGAGTGCTTCAAGAGTCTATCAAAGAGGTGGTGGCCCTTGATAAAGCTGCCGTGTTCACTCGCGAAAGGGTTGAGGCTCACAAGGCTACCGAGAAAGAGCTCGAAGGTCGGCTTGCCTCGTATCAGGATCAGCAGGCTCAGCAGGCTTAGGCGGAGGCCCATCTTCTGGCGATACTGAATCATGAGGCCGTGACCCAGCAAAAGAAGGATGAGCTAGTGAAATTGCTAAACCGCCCGCCGGCTTGAAGACTTGTATCTTTTCCTTTCTTTTTGTACATACTCCTGAATGAGAGTATATTCTTTTTGTTTTTTCATGAATTGTACTTTGTATCCATTTTGGTTTATGAATAAAGACATATTTTTCTTCTCAATGGTGTGTTTCTTTTCATCGGATGTGTTCTACGGATAGTCTATCTTGATCTCTTTGCAGGACAACGATGGCTTAGGATTCAGGGTTAAAATCTTCCTCCTAAAGACTTTTGAGCTTTATGAGCTGTGAGGGTCTCACAAAGAGTTTTTTCTCCCTACAGGTCGAAAGGATCCCGTAGGTGTAAGTTCTCCTTAAGAATCGTGAGGATTCTTAAGCGGGTTTTCCCTTGAAAGTCGTAGGGATATCACAAGAGAATTTGCTTCCTTACGGGTCGTGAGGACCCGCAAGTGCTGGGTACGGTCACCCTTATCCGTATTTCACAAGGTCAGGGGTTGCTTTGGGATGCTTTTCAAGGTACCGTAGTTTAAAAACATCGCGGTCGAGGTTAAGGACATCATAGTCCGCGGGTTTAAGGACTCCACAGTCCAATGTTAGTTTTAAGACATCACGGTCAAGGTTAAGGACATCATAGTCCGTGGATTTAATGACTCCATAGTCCGATGTTAGTTTTAAGACATCATGGTCAAGGTTAAGGACATCATAGTCCATGGATTTAAGGACTCCAAAGTCTAATGTTAGTTTTAAGACATCACGGTCAAGGTTAATGACATCACAGTCCATGGATTTAAGGACTCCACAGTCCGATGTGTGGTTACTGGGACCCGTCACCTCTTTGAAGACGTTGAGGAATTACAACGAAGAATATCAAAGGAGTGAAGGGATGTACCCTTGAACCAAGGTAAAATTAGTCTAGAATCATCATGGTTGATCGTTAGTTTTAAGACATTACGGTCGAGGTTAAGGACATCATAGTTCGTGGATTTTAAGGACTCCACAGTCCGATGTTTGCTCTGGATGCTTCACACGGGTTCACTGTCGTGCTTGGCGAGGACCAGGCTCCGCTCTGGATGCTTCACACGGGTTCATTGCCGTGCTCTGCGAGAACCAGGATCCGCTCTGGACGTTTTCCACAGGGTCAAAGAGTGACGTTATCCGCGTTCCACGTGACCAGGAATTTTGCACTAGATGCTTCACACGGGTTCACTGCCGTGTTTGGAGAGGACTAGGCTCCGCTCTGGATGCTTCACACGGGTTCACTGCCGTGCTCTGCAAGGACCAGGCTCCGCTCTGGACGTTTTCCACGGGGTCAAAGAGTGACGTTATCCACATTCCACGTGACCAGGAATTTTGCTCTGGATGCTTCCCACGGGTTCACTGCCGTGTTCTGCGAGGACCAGGCTCCGCTCTGGACGTCTTCCACGGGGTCAAAGAGTGACGTTATCCGTGTTCCACGTGACCAAGAATTTTTCTATGGATGCTTCCCACGGGTTCACTGCCGTGTTCGGCGAGGACCAGGCTCCGCTCTGGACGTTTTCCACGGGTTCAAAGAGTGACGTTATCCGCGTTCCACGTGACCAGGAATTTTGCTCTGGATGCTTTCCACGGGTTCACTGCCGTGTTCGGCGAGGACCAGGCTCCGCTCTGGACGTTTTCCACGGGGTCAAAGAGTGAAGTTATCCGCGTTCCACGTGACCAGGAATTTTTCTCTGGATGCTTCCCACGGGTTCACTGCCGTGTTCGGCGAGGACCAGGCTCCGCTCTGGACGCTTTCCACGGGGTCAAAGAGTGACGTTATCCGCGTTCCACGTGACCAGGAATTTTGCTCTGGATGCTTCCCACGGGTTCACTGCCGTGTTCGGCGAGGACCAGGCTCCGCTCTGGATGCTTCACACGGGTTCACTGCCATGCTCTGTGAGGACCAGGATCCGCTATGGACGTTTTCCACGGGGTCAAAGAGTGACGTTATCCGCGTACCACGTGACCAGGAATTTTGCTCTGGATGCTTCCCATGGGTTCACTGCCGTGTTCGGCGAGGGCCAGGCTCCGCTCTGGATGCTTCACACGGGTTCACTGCCATGCTCTGCGAGGACCAGGATCCGCTCTGGACGTTTTCCACGGGGTCAAAGAGTGACGTTATCCGCGTTCCACATGACCAGGAATTTTGCTCTTTTTCTGTATTTCACGAAGTCAGAATTTGACTCTCGGTCGGCTGTACGCCGCCGAGTCATGGAACTAGGAGTTGCCGCTGTTCCGCTTTGCTTGATATTGTGTCTGCTGCGATGAGACGAACGTCGAGATGATCTCTAGGCTATCTGTGACTCATCGAGATTTGGCTTCTTCTTCTTATGAAACCTGGGAGATGAGGAGTGCGATTCCTTCTTTGTTTGCGCCCCTGGATTGTATACAGGGATTGATGTAATATCGCCTGTAGGGCATAAATTTCATTTTTGTTTTATTTCTTTTTCCGCGAGGCTCTATCATTTCAGCTTTTATATCGCGAAGGTCGCGATTGCCCCATCATTTCGGCTATTTTTCGCGTTGCCCAATCATTTCGGCTATTTATTTTATTTTTCCTCGCTGCTTTTTATTGCGAGTTGCACAATCATTTTGGCTATTTCTCATGCATACATTTTTACTTGCTGCTTTTTATTGCAAGTTGCCCCATCATTTCGGCTATTTCGTATGCATGTGTGGCTTGCTGGCTTTTCGCCGCAAGCTTTGGATTAGACACCGATTTCGGCATCAGCACCGCTACGACTGGGATATTGCCAGGAGCGAATCATCATTTGCCTCTGTCGATGTCGCACAAAGGTGGCTTAGTAAACAGGGTTAGGGTCCTGTCGACTAAGGCTTTTGACTTCATGAGCCGTAAGGGTCTCACAAAGGTATTTCTCCCTACAAGTCGTGAGGATCTCGTAGGTGTGTTTTCTCCTTAGGAATCGTGAGGATTCCTAAGTGCATGTTCCCCTGTAAGTCGTAAGGATCTTACAAAAGGATATTCTCCTTATAAGTCGAGAGGACTCACAAGGGTTGTTTACCGTGCGAACATATCCCCAGTCACGGATGGGACTCGGTTAGGGAAATGTTTATTCGCGCCCGTGGATTGTATACAAGGGTCAGTATTGAGCCGCTTGTAGAGCAATATCGAAGTTTGTGGGGGTTGCTTAAGAACAGGTTCAGGTCTCTGTAACTTAAGACTTTCAAGTCTTATGAGCCGTGAGGGTCCCATAAGAGAGTTCTCCCTACGAGTCGTGAGGATCTCGCAAGTGTAATTTCTCCTTAGGAATCGTGAGTATTCCTAAGTGTGTTGCTCCCTTGTGAGTCGTAAGGATCTCACGCAGATGGTTTCTCCTTACAAGGTCGAGAGGACCCGGCAAGTGTCTTTCAACGAGGCTGCGCCCTTTCGGGTTTTCACAAACACTCGCCGGTAGCCCTGCTGTTTTTACTCACGGAGCCCTTTCGGGTTTTCATCCGTGCCCATTTTGCTTATGGACATACCGTTTTCTTTTTTTTTTATTCCCTTTTTTTAACGAGGTTGCGCCCTTTCGGGTTTTCACAAGACTCGCCGATAGCCCTGCTGTTTTTACTCACGGAGCCCTTTCGGGTTTTCATCCGTGCCCATTTTGCTTATGGACATACCATTTTTTTTTGTTTTTTTTTATTTTCTTTTTTTTTGTCGTCTTTGGGATGTTGCAATCCACCGTAGTTTATCGACATCCCGGTCAACAGCTAGTTTTAGGACGTAGTGGTCCGTCATTAGTTTAATGACGTTTCGGTCCGCTGTTAGTTTCAGGACGTTTCGGTCCGTTGTTAGTTTAAGGACATTTCGGTCCGCTGTTAGTTTAAGGACGTTTCGGTCCGTTGTTGAAGAAGGATGGTTACTACTTATAGAGTTTGGGCTTAGAAAGATAGCGAGTGGACATAGTCGTCGTCATCTATCATTGACCTAGGCCACAACTCGTTACGCGTAGTACTTCTTGAGGAAGCGGCCATTTATCAGTCTGAAAGGTCTTTCTCCATGCATATCCATAAGTAGATAGGCTCCACCCTGGTAAACCTTGTCTATGATGTACGGGCCTTCATAGTTCGGCTCAAATTTTCCCCGCTTGGCGCGATTGGGGATCATAGGTCTTTTGACCACTAGCACGAGTTCGCCTTGGCGGAATGTCCTCGGCCTGGTCAATCTTTCATATGAGCGCGTCATCTTTGCTTTATAAGCCTCCAGATTTTGTTTCGCTATGAGCCGGGTTTCATCAAGGGCATCAAGCTCCTCAAGCTGAAGGAGAGCGTTTTCTTCGTCCGTCAGCTCGTAATGGACTGCCATTCGTAGAGAAGGTAATTCTATATCGAGGGGGAGTATTGCTTCTGTACCGAATACCAACGCGTACGGCGTTGTGTTCGTGGCCGTCTTGAACGTAGTTCGATATGCCCAGTGAGCTTCTTGCAGTCTCTCATGCCAGTCCTTCTTATTTTGGGACACCGTCTTCTTCACGATCTTCGTCAAGGTCTTGTTGAAAGCCTCAGCTAGACCATTAGCTCGGGGATTATAAACTGAGGAATATCTCCAGTCTATGTTGTGTTGTTGCGCGAGCGGCTGATCTTGTGACTTCTGTAGGCTGACCCGTTATCGGAGATGATCCGTCGTGGAGTTCCAAACCGATAAATGACGTGCGTCTTGAAGAAATAGAGGATATTCTCCGTCTTCACTTCTCTCAGCGGTACTGCTTCTGCCCATTTGGAAAAGTAGTCAGTTGTCGCCAGGATGAATCGATGTCCCCTGGATGATGCCGGTTCAATGGGGCCGATTACTTCAGTCCCCCACATTTCGAATGGCCAACTGGCCACTGTTGGGTGTAGAGGATTTGGATGTTGGTGGATAAAGTCCCTATGAATCTGGCATGAGTGGCACTGCTTCGCATATTCGAGGCAATCCTGGATCATCGTAGGCCAATAGTAGCCCATTCGTTTAATCTTCAACTTCATCTTCGGGCCCGCTTGGTGAGAACCGCAGAGTCCGTCGTGAACTTTCTGAATGACTCTTTTCGCTTCATCAGGTCCCAGGCATCTCAACCACAGAGAATCAAACGACCTCTTGTACAGAGTATCATTGACGAAGGCGAAAGACAGAGCTCGTTTCATAAGCTGATGTCTTGAGGACGCATCTTCAGGCGTTCGACGGGACTTGAAGTAGTCTATAAAGACTTCTCTCCAATCCTCAGCCTTTTCCTGGTTTTTTATTTGCATAGCCATTTGCTCAGTCACTCCCTTTTCTTCGGATGATTCCGGAGATATTTCTGCTGGGGCAAGTACCCGACGACTTTGTACCACGATTCTTACGTCATCGAGGTTTTCGTCGGCTAGCTCCTTAGCGAGCTTGGCCAACGCATCCTCATTGCTATTTTCTGCACGCGGTATGCTTTCCACGGTGTAGGAAGGAATTTGGTTCAACAGTTGCTGCACCTTTTCGCCGTATTTCACCAGCTCTGGTTTGCACGTTTGGTAGTCGCCATTTACTTGACTGACGACCAGCTGCGAGTCTCCGTATATGAGGAGGTTTTCAATTCCCATGTCGATGGCGATCTCAAGACCTGCTATCAAGGCTTCGTATTCGGCTTCATTGTTTGTCCTCGGCTCTATTAAGAAGAAAGCAAAGTGCATTATCCCTCCTTGTGGAGTTACGAAGATGAGGCCTACCCCTGAGTTGATTATAGGCGTGTTTTGTCTGCGCTTCTTCATGGAGGATACTCCATCGAAGTAAAGTTCTCACCGGGTACCACTTCCGTCGATCGCGTCAAACGCATGTTCATCTGGAAGTTCGCAATTCAAGGGAGAATCGGCCGGTATCGGATGCTCAGCGAGGAAGTCGGCGATGGCCTGGCCTTTCACCGCCTTAAGAGGCTGATAGGTTATCGAAAACTCCATTAAGAGCAAGGCCCATTTAGTGAGTCGTCCTGTCAATATGGTTTTTGACATCAAATATTTGAGAGGGTCCACCTTCGAAATGAGACGGACTTCATGCGCCAACGCATAGTGCATGAGTTTCGTTATCGCAAAGATCAACGCCAGGCAGTGTTTTTCGATGGGAGAATAATTGCTTTCTGCCCCCAGTAGGACTCGACTCAGATAGTAGAGCGCTCTCTCCTTCCCTTGGTCGTTCTCCTGTACCCACAATGCGCCTAAGGAACCTTCAAGGGCGGTTGTATATAGAATGAGAGGTTTTCCCCTGACCGGAGCGGCTAGTACTGGCGGGTTCTGTAGATACTGCTTGATCTCGTCCAGCGCGCCTTGGCATTTGTGATCCCAGACGAACGGGGTTCCCTTCTTCATCAGATGACTATAAGGACGACACTTGCCAGAGAGATTAGCTATAAATCGCTGGATATACGCGAGCTTCCTTTGGAGAGACCGCAATTGTTTGAGGGTCCTTGGTGGGGGCATTTCCATGATCGCTTTGATTTTTGACGGATCTATCTCGATACCTCGGTGCCGGACAATGAATCCTAGGAATTTGCCTGAAGAAACTCCGAATGTGCATTTGAGAGGGTTCATCTTCAAGTTGTATTGCCGAAGACATTGAAATACGATCTTCAGATGCTCGAGATGTTCCTCGTACGATTTGCTTTTCACCACAAGGTCGTCGATATAGCATTCGACGATTTCATGTATGAGGTCATCGAAGATCTTCGTCATGGCCCTCTGATAGGTGGCACCGGCGTTCTTTAGACCGAAGGGCATCACCTTGTAGCAGAATATACCCAAAGAGGTCCGGAAAGCGGTGTGCTTCTGGTCTTCGGGATGTATCTTGATCTGATTATATCCTGATGAGCCGTCCATGAAGGAGAAAACCTCGTGAGTGGACGTGTTATCTATCATCAGCTCAGTGACTGGTACTGGGAAGTCGTCCTTCGGGCAAGCTTTATTGAGATCCCAAAAATCCACGCATATGCGCACTGTCCCATTCTTCTTCATCACTGGGACAATGTTGGCGATCCAATCGGGATACTGAACTTCCTGGATAAACCTAGAGTCGATCAGCTTCTTGACTTCGGTGTTGATGCTCATCTCAAGCTCGAGCCGCATTCTTCTCGGCGCTTGTTTGACTGGCTTGACGTCCGGGGATATCGCCAATTTATGGACGGCTATTTCTGGATCTAGTCCTGGCATTTCGGAATAGTTCCATGCGAAGCAATCTCTATGCTGCATAAGCACGTCTTTTAACGCAGCCACCCTTTCTTCAGATAGCAGCTTGCTGACGAATGTCGGTCGCGGGTCGTTCGCCGTCCCCAACTCAATTTTCTTGAGGTTATCTGCAGTGGTGTGTATTCCATCTTCCAGCTCTTTCGGTGCTGGTGGAAATTCTGAGATCACCTCGTCATCGCTGTTTTCAAAGCACCAGGGAAGGTTATCCATATTCTCGGGCCCTCCTTTTGATATTGTTATCATATGACAAGTACGAGCTCGCTTCCAAGACCGATGTGGATCTGGTTCTGCTTTTGTAGCTTTGGGTTCATGCTTCTGTGGCAGCGTTATCCTCCAGCTGCTGGATAGAGCAAACCTTCCTTGCTGATACTGGTCTTTGACCCAGTTCTTGAAGGTGAAGCAGTCTTCGAGAGGGTGTCCTATTGCTCAGTGATAAGAGCAATAGCCCGGATGAGAGACCTCATTAGCTTGCTCAGGGTGTTTAGACTCCGGAAGTGTAATCATTCGATATTTTAAAGCGAGATCAAGTATCTTCTTCGTCTTGTCTTGAGGGAAAGAATATACTCGACTCATCTTCTTCATGAGGGACAAATCCGGACCGCGAAATTCCCGATCACGTGACTTCTTAGTCCCGCTTTGTCGCTGTCGAACGCCTTTTCCGCTCTTTGGCTTGTTTCTGCCTCTGCGTCGGGCCTTTTGCACAACAGGTTGACATGGAGGAGCATTTTCATCTTTCGCAGCCTGTTGAAGAAGGCGTTGCGTCCTGGCTTTCTCATAGATGGCCATTTCGCGATTATGGTCATCTCGAGCTTTTTGACCTGCTTTCCTGATGAGCTTGTCCATTCATTCTTCAAATGACGGACTCGGCACTTTGATTGCGGGATCTAGTTTTGGTACGGGGTCGGCGTTTTCTGACTGGGCATCCTCTTCTTCATCGAAGTTATATATGGCGTAGCTACTATGGACTCATTCCCGTTTCCCGGATCTCACATATCTAAGCCCAAGCGTTTCCATTCTCCCGTTCGGCAACTTGCGCTGAGTCCCAGGGACATCCCAAATCCTGTTGTAGAACCGAGCTTGTCGAATAGTCTGTTTTAAGGGTACCCCTTAGCGCTTCAATAGCCTTTTTAGTCCGTTCGTATAATATCTGGGCAAATGGATGGGTTGGAGCCTATCAAGTGTAGAATCCGCGCCATGCCAGATTTCTTTCTCCACTCTTGTTTTCGTTGATCGATAGAATAGGATCGCCTTTTCACCTTTTCGCCTAGGAGGGACGTAAAATGTCTGCAGGTCTTGCACATTGTAAGCTTCAAGTGTGTCAAGGTCTTTGTAGTGCTCTCGCGGAATCATGGTAATTTGCAAACTCTGATCATCACCAGGGAATACTTGTATTGACGGCCGACTGGAGAACACGGCATTAACCTCATCTTCCGAGTCGCTTCCGAAGATCAATATAGGGGCGGACGGTCCCGAGTTGTTGCGTCAAGATGGCCCAGCGTAAACTATCTCTTCTTCTTCTTCGGTATCACTCCCGAAAACAGGAATGGTGGCGGCGGCTTTGTTCTCCGGTTTGCGACACCTCTCCGTGTCCTCGAAATATGGCAAAAAGTATTTTGCATCTTCGTACTTGCGGACTTCGTTCACGGAGAACGGGTTCAGCTCTCCTGTTACGGTATACTCGAGACCATCCTTGAAATACTTCATACACTGATGTTGAGTAGAAGGGATGATGTTGTACTCGTGTAACCAAGGACGACCGAGCAGAGCATTGTAGTAGGTCTTGGCGTCAATGACGTGAAACTTGATATCCGTGACGAGTAGCCCGAAGCGTAATGTTAGTACCACCGATCCGAGGGTCCGTGATGATTGAGAATCGAAACCGGAGATGGTAATTTTATCATGAGCGAGGTGCTGAACGCTCATGCAGATTTCCTTCAACACCCGTACATTAAGGAGATTGACGGAGGATCCGTTATCAACCAGGATTTTGCCTATCCTGATATCATGGCAGTATCCGGAGACATATAGGGGATGATTGTGGTCGCACGTCCCAAGGAGAAGGTCTTCATCACCGAACGTGACATCGGCTGTGTGCACTTCCTCCAGTTCATCCTTCATCCTTCATCCTTTCTTCGGCGAGGAAGGCTTGGAATCGCTCGGGCTTTTGCAGCGCCTTGATTAATGAATCTCTCGCTTCTTTTGATAATAAGAGGGCGTCGAGAATGCTGAGCTGAGAGGGTAGCTTCCTCAGGTATGCTAGGACGTTGTAGTCCACCTTACTCTTCTTGGGCGGGTCTTTGGCAGTCAGCTCTTTCATGACTTGGTCATCTAAAGCGATATCCTCAGCGAACTTTTCCTTTCCCTTATCTTTTCTAGTTGAGGGTCCGAAATTCTTTTCTGGAAGCGTGCGATTGCGCAGCTGAATGTTTTCGCAGGGCTCTGGTTCTTCCTCTTTCCCTAAGATGGATTCTTTAAAGAGAGGGCCGAGAGCCATTTCTTCGTCAGAGTCGCTCCCAAAGGTGAGAACCTGTGATTCTCCGGCGTTGACCGTGCGACAGTTACCGGTAGTTCTTTTGTGCTCCTCGGTCGTACTTTTCTGCTCCTGACGAGTTTTGCGTTTCATCCGTTTAAAGTGTTGCCGGTGAGCAACATATCCCTTCCACCATCTCTTAAAAGCGTCGCACTCCTCAGTAGGGTGCGAAATCTTCTGATGATATGAGCAGTAATTAGGATGCATTTCTGCTCCACCGAGAGTGTTTTCTTCTGAGGCTGGTAGCTTCATTCCCATTGATATGGCTTTAGCAAACCTTTTCCTCGTCTTGAATCTGTTTTTATCCGCATCGGATGTTTTTTGATTTGGCGGGAGTGCTTTGACTCTTTCGTCTAGTCGCCGGAGTTTGGCTCCTTCCAATATGGCCATCTCACACTCCCGATCGGCTTTACTTTTCAGACGAATCTCATCCAGAAAGGCGTCGATCATTTCGTCTGACGGCCACACAAGTTCCGGCTCAGGTTCTGCCCCCAGTTTCTCAGTGCAAGGAGTTTTTTCATCATCCGTAAACGAGTGAGAGATCACATGACAACTCGCCACGTATCCTTCGGATTCATCCGACGAGCTCTCTCCATCATCTTCCTCCTGAAAGACGTGGCTGAGGAACTCTTGGAGTGTGATGGGAGTCCGTGCCTTTTGATTGTACTCTTCTAGCGCGTCGATCTGTTTCTGTAAGTCTGTGCGCTTGTCACCAGGCTTCACGGGCTTTTTGGATCTCTTCTTCTTTTTCCTTGAAGATTTTGATGGTTGGTTGTGAGTGCTTGGGCCATCACCACCGATCTTTGGAGTTGGGCGCGGCTTCAGCATCCCCTCGATAATTTGAGGTTCAAGCGGGTTCTTCCATCTGACCGCTGGGCATGTATGAAGATCACTCAGCATCCTTTTGGTTTTGGATGAAAGCACGACCTCCCATGGGGCTTCTTCAACAAAAGAACAAGTTGCCCCCGGTGTGTCCGTCTTCTTTGGAGTGTGCGGTTGTGGTGGGTTTATCTTCCATTTCTCGGATAGCGCAAACTTGCCTTGAAGGTACTGATCTTCGATCCATCCTTTAAAGACGAAGCAATCCTCAATCGGATGGCTTACCGTTTGATGGTAAGGGCAGTAATTGGGGTTATTCACCTCGCTGGGTTGCGGTGGTCACCTTGGATTTGGTAAGTTGATAAGCCTATTGCGTACCGCCAGCTCGAACAGCCTCTTCGTTTTATCCTGCGGGAATGAGTAAGGGCGTTTCATTTTCTCATTGTAATAACGCCGTCTCTCCTCCAATTGATCCGCCAGTCTTGGAGCACTGGGTTGCTGTTGAGCGTTCGCAATGAAGGTCGCCTTCCCTTTACCCTTGTCGTTCCGAGGTTCCGGTTTCGGGGGAGACGGTCTGTGATCCATCTGGTCCATCTGGTCCAGCTTGTCAATTAACGCCTGGAACGTGGTCGGTTTAAAGAACATCATGAACTGTGAAATAGTTGCATGAGGGTCTAGGGTGCCCACGAACATGCCCACCGCTGGTGCTTCTTCGATTCCCTGCTCGCACTTCGACCATAAGTTCCGCCATCGGATCGCATATTGGACCCAAGTTTCACCCGGCTTCACCCTTGCGTTAATCAAAGCTGTTATCGGGGTGCGTTCGCTGGCGCTCGCGAATCGCTGAGTGAATAGCAACTCCATCTCTGCGAAAGTTTTGACGGAGTCGTTTGGAAGCTCAGAGTACCACTCAAACGCCGTTTCTGATAAACTGCCGACGAATTGGCGAAGCAAGAGCTTATCGTCGCCGCCAGTGTTACCGCAAAGAGCTCTGAACTGGGCGACATGTTGATGGGGATTGCCTGTTCCCTTGTAGACATGGAATTTCGGGATCGTATAGCCCGGGGGGTATTTTATCTGATCATACCAGCTCGGATATGGTCGCCCCATTTTGACGACTTGGCCGGCTGCCTCAGTTGCCTGGTGAACTCGTATCTGCTGGGCTATGTAGTCATCCAGGGCAGCTTTAGAGATCGTTTCCTCTTTGGCTGTTGAAAGAGCCGGAGGCGGATTTGACGTTTCTCCTCTGTCATCTTCAAGGATAATCGGAGGGTCTTCAGCAGGAGGATCCTGCTGGATCATCATACTCACCATGTCCTGGAACAGAAGGGCCATTCGCTTTATATTGGCTGCTTGTTCCGCAGCCTCTTTGTCCTTCTTTTCAAGTATCCTACGAAGGAATTCAGCGTCAGTTTCTTGCTCATGGAGTTGATCCGATGACGCTTTTGGGCTTTCTTTTGGCCCAGTGAGTGCGGCCATCGCATTCATCATTTCTTAGAGCTTCTGTTGCTGCTACTGAGCTTTAGTCACCGATTGCGTAAGCGGTCTATGACCTGTAGATGTACGGCTGTCCTCTTTCCCGGACGCCATGTAGACTGTATGCACCACCATACCCCCAGACTTAGGGTGTTTAGGCTTACTGTCTTTGACATTTGCTGCAGGCGTGGGGACTTTCTCCGGCCTTCTTCTTTTTTGAGTAGTCGACGTGGAGGGAGCCGTTGCAGCGGGCACCCAAGTGGTTGTCGTCCTTTGTGGTTTGACAGGACGGTTCTTTTCTTCCTGAACTTTCACCTTCTTCTGCCGGTGAGAGTGATCTCGAATGATTACTGAGTCCTGAACCCGTCGCCAGACCTTATAAATTTTGGGGGACAGCCGTTAAGGGGGCTGCTCTGGGTTTGTTTCTGTAACATTCTCCGCGGGTGGAGGAGATCTTTTCAGCGTGGCAGTCGGAGAGTTTCTGCGCACCTTGTTGAGTAGTTCAAAACTGTTCCCAGTCGGAACAGCAGCATTGATTTCCACCGTTGGAGCTGGTGGGGTTAGCCCAGAGGGGGAGCTGCCCCGGCCTTCCTTACTCGGTGCCAGTGGCGACATCGATCGTGTCGAGCTGTTGGGGCTGGTTCGGCGATGGGGATGGTTTCGGCTTGCCCCCTGTCTAGATGAGGCGCCGCTGGTGCCAGCCTCTTGAAGACTGATGCCTTTTGAGTAGCGGTATCCAGTCTGTCAAAGACAGACCTTCGAGCAAGAACGGGAGTCGGAATAGTCAGTCTTGTAAAGACCGACTCTTCGGAAAGAGAAGCCGCCTTGACGACTTCAGGAGCAGATATGGATATCTTCCTCGGGATGGCCACTTCAGGGGTCATGGGCTTCCTGGCAGGCCCATCGGAGTTCAGGCCCAGTCTGGTGAAGACCGAAGAGTTGGAATTGGACGACCCGTTGAGAGGGGCCGTGGTAGTAGTGAGCCGATCGAAGACCGACTTCCTTTGCACTTCCTTCGGCAGCGGATATTAATGTTCACTGGCGGAAGCATGGTCCCAAAGAACAGACCGTTGGTAGCCTGAGTCACTTGTTCCATAGGCATAGTGAACAGGGAAGCAGCCTACGGTCCGTAGGCTACACCTCTAGGTGAGGCGGAGCGTAGGTTGCATTTGCAGTTGGAGCAGCTCGAGCAGTTGCCAGCCATTGATCCTTTCGCTTTCTGCAGCAAACGAAACGCCGAATCTTAGTACCTCGAAACCCAAGGGCAACCATTAGTGAACCGCGATTGGTTCGCGAATCACGACACACGAAGTGTGGAGTGGAAAGAGGAAAAGGTCCCACTGGGCGAGCCAGAATCTGTTCCCCTCCGAAAGATGGCGCGACGAAGAGACGTCTTGCCTGAGATTCGGGGTAGATGCTAATTGGTGCTATCCGTCCACCTCTCCGAAAATGCCAAGTTGATTTATGGCACCGTATATCGAAGGTTTAAACGGATGCGTCCGATGTAGCAGACTTCGTCAGATTCCCCCTCGCTTGAGGGGTTTTTGATTGTGGGGATGCTCTTCCCTGCAAGCGCAAGCCGCTGCAGTTAATTACGCTACCGCATTACGGTAACAACTTTCTCCTTCTCCAGATGGTCACTTCGTGTCGTGGGTGTTTGTTTTGTGTTTGGTTGCCCGTGGATTGTATACGAAGACTAAGTTATGTTGTCGCCCGTAGGGCGTGGACTAGTCCAAATCCGTATTATCTTAGATTTGGGTTTGGGGGTTTGGGTTTAAGGATACGTTAGCCTCATTTGAGACTAAGATCAACTTAAACATTTGTTAAGGATACGTTAGTCTTATTTTAGACTAAGATCGACTTGACGGGATCGTTTAGATCCGACAAGAGAGCAATTGGGGGGCTCTATTGTTTTGTTTAGTGACATTGCGGTCGATAGGTAGTTTAAGGACATTGCGGTCCAACGTTAGTTTTAAGACGTTGCGGTCAAGGTTAAGGACATCATAGTCCGTGAGCTTAAGGACCTCACAGTCCAGTGTTAGTTTTAAGACATCACGGTCAAGGTTAAGGACGTCATGGTCCGTTGTTAGTTTTAAGACATTCCGGTCAAGGTTAAGGACGTCATAGTCCATGAGTTTAAGGACCCCAC
Organism: Agapanthus africanus; assembly: GCA_030015575.1. Lineage (NCBI taxonomy): Eukaryota > Viridiplantae > Streptophyta > Magnoliopsida > Asparagales > Amaryllidaceae > Agapanthus > Agapanthus africanus. Next base: position 980,305,372 of record CM057337.1, read on the forward strand.
AGTCCGTTGTTAGTTTTAAGACATCCCGGTCAAGGTCAAGGACATCATAGTCCATGAGTTTAAGGACCCCACAGTCCGTTGTTAGTTTTAAGACATCCCGGTCAAGGTTAAGGACATCATAGTCCATGAGTTTAAGGACCCCACAGTCCGTGAAATGTATGGTTGTTGGGACCCGTTACCTCTTTGAAGACGTTGAGGAATTACAACGACAAATATCAGAGGAGTGAAGAGATGTACCCTTGAACCAATGTAGATTAAGTGATCTGTAGTCCAATTTGGAACCAAGACCAATTAATTATATTATGAGCCCATTGGCTCAGTTAAGTCTGAATTGAGGACTTATGGCCTTCTTGGTCTAAGTCCAATCAAGTTCGGAATATTGGCCCTCCATTGGTACATTAGACATATTCAATTGTAGGGGAGGCTTTGCCTCTAGAAAATTAGCCAATTGGGCTAAAACTAGTGTTAAACACTAAAGGCCAACAATATTGAACACTGGAAATAAGATTATCAAATTAGTGTTAAGACTAAAAATTGTGATTCTCAAATTAGTGTTAAACACTAACAGATAACAGTGTTAAACACTGGCAACAAAATTTATCAGATTAGTGTTAAACATTAACAGAGGGGGGGATCATGTGGGAGCACATGATGGCATCAAAAAGTGGGGCCAGATCCCCTTCATTTTGTTCTGCAGATAAGTGTTTAACACCTTTAATTCTCACAGCCATCACATGTGGGCACGTGATGGGTGCTCATGCCCTGATTTATTAGAATATTCATTAGGGATCACGTGATGACACGTGAGGGCGCCCAGCGCTTCTTTCCTGTGGATCTTTTACAGGGGTCATGTGGGACACGTGACCCTGGTTCTTTCCTGTTTAAAGATCTTTTTGTCTTTTTAAGAATTAAATTCTTCATAGGGTTAAACCCTAGCTATAACTTTGGAGGAATTAAATTCCTATTTTTGAAGAATTATATTCTTAGGTAGGGTTAAACCCTAATTTTCTTTCTGTAGGAATTAGATTCTCATATATGTAAAGAGACAAGTTCTGATATAGGGTGAAACCCTAATTTTATTTTAAGGGGAATTAAATCCCTGTGAGTTTAAGAGAATCAAATTCTCAATTAGGGTTAAACCCTAGTTCTGTTCATTTTGAAGGAATTAAATTCCTATAATTTTGGAGAATTAAATTCTCATATAGGGTTAAACCCTAATTTTATCTTAGAGGAATTAAATTCCTATAACTTTGTGAGAATTAAATTCTCAAAACTCAATTCCTCCTCTATGTTTTAGATCTGCATGGCAGGATCTCGACCCGATGGGAATTAAATTCTCAACCTATGGGGAGATGTTCACTTTGCAGGTCTTCCACCAGAGAAAGAACTAAGTTCTTTTCTTTTTATATAAGAGTTAAACTCTTGGATTGAGAATTAAATTCTCTTTTTGAAGGCTTTACCCCCTTTCTTTTCTTACCTAGGGTTTTTCTTGTAGAGAATCAAATTCTTCTTTCTTTTCTCTCTGAATTTTCAAGATTCCAAGGCCCTCCATATCTCTATTCTTTTGGCTCCTATTTATAGGAGAAGGAAAAGAATCAATCTGTTTTGTAAATCTCTCATTGAAAGATTTGATTTATTTTCATCATTAATCCGGACCTTTAGATTATTAGGTGAATTTTATTCACCGCTGGATTTTAAATCCAAAGATATTCCCTTTGTTATTTCGGTGAGATTTAGGGGAAATCTTTCCTTGTCCAAGATTTTTCCATAAATTGGTGATATTTAATCACCCTCGGATTCTTAATCCAACGGTTTTACATAATTCTTCTATATTTTGGAAAGATTTAAATGATCTTTTTCAGAATTTAATTCTGTTGAACAGCAAGGCTTTTAAAGCCAGTCACGTGCAGGCACGTGACCCCCGGTCGCGTGCAGGCACGCGACCCCCTGAATGGGCTCCTTTTCTTTGCTCTGTTCTTTGCCGCTGCTTTAGCCATCACGTGCCAACACGTGACCGCTGGTCACGTGTGAGCACGTGATGCTTCTTCTGAAACTTTTTCCTGATTTTTAATCAGGGAACAATCGTTGTTGGCTACTTATCGATATGATATATTGAATCGTTGTGATTGAATAGCCGGGGTTTTATATTAGATGAGAGTTTTTCATTTTTATTCATGTAAATTATTGTATGTAATATTCTTTTATAGGGGCACATTCGGGAGTGAGGATGTAGTCACCTTGATATATATTATTTACTTTTCCGCATTAGGATTGATCCAAAGAGGAGTGCACAAGTAACCGGGTTCTAGAGTCCGGTGGGTGGCCATCTCGAGGAGTTGCCTAACTCTAGAATTGGTAGGTGTCACGCCCCGCTTCCCAGCAGACGGAAACGGTGACGTGGCAAACCCGCGTCATATTTATCCAGAGAAGTTCATTCCCTAAATAAATATACTAAGCGTATTGAAACAATAATACACAATGCAAGAATAAATGAAGACTGTAAAATTTTTCAACAAATATCTTTATTTACATTCAACTTCCAGTATTTACAAGTACATGGGTTTTCAGCTGGAAAGTAAATACAATAAGAGAAATACCTAAACAAGTGGCATACATAAGCTGAATAAAAGTGAAGGTAGGCTGATCCTGTAGAGCAATCCTTTTGTAGTCGTCCTCGGTGGCCTCCACTTGCTCCGTCTCGACCGTATCTGACAAAACATTTCAAGAGAAGAAAAGTGGGTGGAATGCCCGTCAGCGAACTTGCGCTCGGTAAGTCGCAAAGATAAGTAAAAGTAAAGAAAATGATAATTGTAGAATATATATATATACATACATACATATACATATATATATATATATATATATGACGAGTAAGAGTATATGATCATGGGTAATTATATTCTATAGGCCTCTATATGATCACTATGTTAACGTTAAGTTCCAAGTGTGAATGTCAACGCAGCCGTAGAAGTATTCACGAGCTCAAAAGTAGGGCCCCAGGAGCAAGAAAACATGGACCCATTTCATGTGTTAGCATCGGGGTTCTAGGCTGTGGATGAGTCAACCCGAATGATATTCGAGTAAAATAAAAAAGTGGTTAATACGAGAATCCTGAAGCTCCGTTGGATTCACACAAGAAACTATCCTAAGCACCCGAGTATAATATATATTATAACTGTATAGTATGCTTAATTAACTTGGTTGACCGGTTATAACATGTCTTGATCGAAACCATAGATTGCAAAAGGTGTAGAATGAAGTCGAGTGAGTCGAGTAATATGCGAGTCATGACAATTGTAATCTTGGTTCGAGTCAAATTGGTTCGAGTAGATTGGGTTCGAGTTCATGTTCGAGTTTAGATTCGAGTTGGGTTAGAGTTCGAGTTTGTGTTCGAGTTCAAGATCAAGTTTAGGTTTGAGTTTGGATTCGAGTTCATGTCTTTTCATGTGAATTGATGTAAATTGTTAAAAATCTTATGTTCGGGAGAAATTGGCAACTGCTCCACATGGACGGCAGGATTTGTGTCTTTTTCCAAGACAATTGTCATCTGATAACTCCGTTAAGTTGTCTAACCTGAATAGGCAAGCACTCACTGTTTACCCCAATCAGAGCAAAGCTCTGTTCAAATTCCAAGGCGGGAAACGAAGCAACGCTTCTGTTTCCCCTAATCAGAGCAAGGCTCTGTTTAAAATTCAAACTTTAATTAAAGAAGCAACGCTTCAGCTGACATGCGCTCTGCGCTGCGCGCCATGTGGCAGCGCTGTTGCGCTAGCGCAATTGCGCTAGCGCTGTGGCGCTGCGCTGTGCGCTGCGTGACACGTGTCAAGCGCTGGGGCATTTGCGCCAAACAGAATTAAAATTCTAGTAAGATCCTTATGTTCTTGTTAAAACAAGAAGATTGCCTTCTGTAAAATAGAAGCCTTTGGATCAAAGATCCAACGGTGGGGAAAATTCCCCAAATTACTCAGAGAATGATCTCTTTAACAAACCTAACAAATCTATAGGCACTATATAAAGACCCCTAGACCCCAACTCAAAAGAGGATGAACAATGTGAGAGATCAAGAACTTCAAAATAGAGAGAACTCTGAAGAAAATTCAAGAAAAAGGTAAAAACCTTTATAAAATAGAAGAATTTCTTCTAATAGATCATTGATCTAAGAACAAGATCAATGATCTTCAATAAAAAACAAATAATAATAGTGCCTTGCACTTTTTATGAACCACTGGTTCTCTGAAAACAAAAAAAAAACAAGAAAAATTTGTTTTCTCTGATCTAAATTGGATCAAGAAATTAAACAGTGCCCCTGCACTTGTAAAATTTGCACTGTTGCGCTCTTGGGTTGGCGCAAGCCACCAGAAAGCGCCACGTGTCAGCACCTGAACCACTTGCGCTATGCGCTTTTAAGATAGAGCCTTGCTCTCTGAAATTGGCGCAACTCACTAGAGCGCGCCACGTGTCAGCAGCGCACTGCGCTTGCGTGACACGTGTCATCACCACAAGCGCTTGCGCTCAGTGATTGGCGCAAAGCGCCTGACAAAATGCACTGCATTATTAAACAAGGGTAAAGCCCTAGCACATGCCTAATAGGCCAAAGATAAAAATGTTGAATATTCTCAACTGGACTTAGCTCAATCATGGCCGTAAGTCCTCAAATTAAATTGACTGAGCACGGCTGCTCCCATAAATCAATTTACATCCGGTTTAAGGGTACATCTCCGAACTCCTCTGAGACATATCGTTGTAATCCTTCAACGACGTCAGAGAGGTGACGGGTCCCGACGGCCATATATTAAATGGACCACCATGTCCCTAAACTGGAAATGGACCCCTACATCCCTAAACTGGAACATGGACCCCTACGTCCCTAAACTGGAAATGGACCCCTACGTCCCTAAACTGGAACATGGACCACCATGTCCCTAAACTGGAACTCGACCGCAACGTCATTAAACTAAACAATAGAGCCAATTACTCTCTTGTCGGATCCAAACGATCCCGTTAAGTTGATCTTAGTCTGGAGATTAGGCTAATGTATCCTTAACAAAAGTTTAAGTTGATCTTAGCCTCAATATGGCTAACGTATCCTTAAACTAAAACACCAAACCCAAATCTAAGTAAATACGGATTTGGACTAATCCATGTCCTACGGGCGACGTCATAACTTAGTCTCCGTATACAATCCATGGGCAACCACAAACAAAACAAACACATACGACACGACGTGAACATCTGGAGAAGGAGAAAGTGGCTACCGCGATGTAGTAGCGTAATTAACTGCAGGGGCTTGCGCCTGCAGGGAAGAGCGTCCCCACAATCAAAAACCCCTCAAGCGAGGGGGAATCTGACGAAGTCTGCTACATCGGCCGCATCCGTCTAAACTTCCGATACACGGTGCCATAAATCAACTTGGCATCTTCGGAGAGGTGGACGGATAAAACCAAATAGCATCTGCTCCGAATTTCAGGCAAGACGTCCACCGCGTCTCCTTCCCGGTTTCCGGCGGTAAACACTCACTTTTTCCGGCTCCCCGAGACTCAAGAGAAATGATACCGCTTAAGCCTATATTATTTTAGAGTCCTTAAAATATTGTTTTGCTTATCTCTAGGGAGTTTTATGAAAAATACTTTAATATAGTTTAATAATAAACCTCGATGGTGATTTGCAATTTTAGGGTTTTCATGATCATGTATTTTAATTGTTGTGGTATTTTAGTGTTTAAACCTAGCTTTTAAAAGTTTATGGTATTTTTATAAAAAACTAGCTCTTTTGGAAACTTGTTGGTATTTTATTAAAAATTTTAATCTTTCATTTTAAAAGAAAATAGTTTCATAATATGTTTTTATTGAAAATACGAATTCATAGTTTTATATAATTTTCCAAAATTTAATATTTATTTAGAAAGTCGTATTTCTTAAAAACCGTATTTTTATTTCATTTCAAGACCGAATACTCCGTAAGGAGTTCTGCATCTCGCTCTTCTGTACCAAGGATGTGCGATAATCCGCACCATTCATTAACGGGTCCCCCAACGAGAGTTGTAGAGGCGTAATTGCCAAGAATTACAAAAATACCGATTAAAAGAAACCCGTTTTTATAAAAGTGTGGTATTTTAATGTAAAACCTATTCTTTAAATTAGCTATATGTTTAGAATACCGTGCTATGCAACCATAGTATGCGTGTGGGGTAGGTCGTTACCCCGTGAAGTTTTCCTAAATGTATTTTTAATAATTATTGAAATGAGGGTTATACTAAAGTTCATGGTATTTTAATGAAAAAGTTCGTTATTTGAGTATTGAACATGAAATTTTGGTTGCATCAAAAGACAATAGATGTGAGTTTTTTTAAAAAAAATATTAGGGTGATTATGTGACATGTAGACCTATCAAGCATGATAAAATATTTAAAAGAGAAGATTGTTACATATTAACTCCACTTTTGTCAATATTTTCTTAGAAGACGAATTGAGATGAAAGAAATGGAGAGAAGAGGGACTTACTAGTTTAAAGCATTAATAAGGATGAGGGAAAACCTTCCGGTGTCATGATGTCATCGGAAAGGCTTCGGTCCTCGAGTTTGGCTTGCTAGTCCACTTGGGTGCTTAACTCCACTTGGTAGTTAAAGAGTTTGAGAGAATTTTTCATAGAAATTTTGGAGTGGGGGAGAACTAGAGCATGGGGTGGTATTTATAGTGAAAAATTAGGGTTTTGGAATTAAAAATTTGGATAAATGAATTAAAATGGTGTTAAATGGTGAATTGAAGAGTCTCTGTTTGATTGTAGGAAAATCAAACGGTACAGGGAAGTTGAGGGTAGTTGAAGAGACGAGTATGCAAAGCACGGGGGGAATTGGGCTCATCAAAACCGTCGGCGGCGGCCATATCAGGAAAATGGGTGATCGGATCGTGTCCTCTTTCCTCGAGATTCGTGCCACGTGGTGAAATCAGTGTGTACACCTCATTGCGCCTGTTTGATTTTTCTGAAACTTTTCATTTCTCTGTGTATTGCACGTGCAACTCTTGGGCTTCCGAAAAAATAAAAAGAAAAATCTTAAAAAATAATTGGGTCTGATAGGATTCGAACGCACATGCTATGTCTCAGCAGTGTAGAGGCTTTACCAATGAGGTACAAGTTGCTTCTTACTTATATTAAACAAATCTAACTTATAACTTTACAACAGGCTGAAATACCCTTTCTATACAATAAACAAGAAATTTTGTACAGGGATTTCAGAGTCATTACAGCAGGGTTGCTTTCCGCTCTCTTAGGGGTATAGGGGTGTGGGCTTAGCTATTCGTCACGACCGTGGAATCCGTATTTCTCGTTAATGGTTTAATCTAGAAACACGGAACACCTAATATGTCCTATATTTCATATATCTGTTTTTGCTGTGCTGTGATATGACGTGATCATATAAATGCGTGAGATGAATGCTACTTGTATATATGATATATTAATAGACACTTTATTTGTTTTGCATCCACGCTAGTCTTGACCCCGTCCTGCCGTAAGTTAAGTAACCTTACGGTGAAGACCTGGGTCTCTGTGGCGAATGCGGATGGTATATATGTGTGTTTTATTTTCTTTTCTTCTGTGATGTTTAGGAAACATAAATGATGGGACTTCATTAATAAAATTAATGAAAAGAAAGGGAACCTAAAAGATCTTGTTGAATCACAATTTTTCGAAATGGTAGCTCTAGTTTTTGTTTTGCATAGTGGTATTCATTTATGAATATCCAGCACCTCATTCGATGAGGAAAGAGCCTAGATCCTTTCGCCGGGAATGGCCTCTCTAGCAAGGACTAGCATATGGTACAACCCACTCGGTTTATTTTGAAAACTACTTGATTTTTAAAGCGGAGTTTAAACCACTCCTTTTCAAATCACTTGATTCTACATCGATATCAAGTTCATTTCAGATAAGTATTGTTTAGGATTCGTACCGCGTTTGTTGACTTCGTTAAGGCGCAGTATTCGGTAGCTAATAGATGCTTATCTGCAGCATGAGATGCTATTACTTAGGGCAGTAGCATAGTTTTGTTAACTTCGTTAAGCGCTTATGCAGGTGAGTCTAATTTAATCAAGAAATGATGTGTTGAACTTGACTAGCAACTTATGATTTTTTTGACTTCGTTAAGGTCATAAGTCGTTAGGGGTAAAAAACCATTATCAGGAAGTGCAAGTGTTGAAATTTGCAATGCGATTGCATACCTTCTATGCGATAGTTGGATCCCGATACCCACTGCGAGTAAGCGTTATTCCTGGGAGAGTTTTCCACTTTACAATTAGCTAATCCAGTAGGTGACTAGAAAGGTATTAACGGGGTTATGACTCTGCGGAAACGAGCTTATTTAATTAGTTCCGTATAAAAGCACGTGGAGACTCCCTCAGAGTACCAACACTAGCCTGGCTAACCGATTAGCGAACTTGTAGGGTGTAATTAATCCCAGCTAATCTTACCTTTTTGGTTTTGAAGGAAGATTTGATAAAAACAAAGGGAGCAGTCCTGATTAGATAAGATAATAACCATTCTAATCTTGCAAGAATGTATGCTAAAGTGTTTTCTTCTATCTCTCTCTCTCTTTCTCTCTCCAGGTAGCGACCATGTCATTCCTCAATCAAGATAATAACATGGACGTATTGATCGAACTCGCTTATTATACTGGACTAGGGAACGTTGGTTTGGCTCGATCTTATGACAATTGTCATGAGTCTGGGCAAGAGATAGGGGAATGCAAGGATTTCCACGCAACCCTATTGAAGAAGAAGCATTCTGATACTTCTTTTTTGGGTGTGTTAGTTATCGAGAACTGTTTCTCAGTTTGCTCTACGTCCTGGGTATTGGATACCGGATCAGGATCCCACATTTGTAACATGTTACAAGGGTTAAAGAGAAGTAGAAAACTGGGAAAATGTGATATGTCTCTCAGAGTAGGTGTCATGCCCCGCTTCCCAATAGACGGAAACGGTGACGTGGTAAGCCCGCAACGTATTTACTATGAAAATACGTTAAGCGTAATTAAGCAATATAACAATATGCAAGAATAACAAGAGTAATAAAATGAAACGATAACTTTATTTACATTCAAATTTACATACAACTATTTGTAATAAAAAGATACAATGATAAAACAAATGCCTAAATAATGGCATACTGGAAGTAAATACAAGCAGGAGCTAAAAATCAGCCTGAGAAGCGAACTGGTCCAAGTCTTCCGGGCTCGGCTCTATCTCCTTCGAATCTGGTTCTCCCGACGAACATTCCAAAAAAATGAATATAGAGGAATGTCGTCAGCGAACCAGTGCTCGGTAAGTCCCCAAAAAAGTTAAAGAAGATAGTATATAAAGTGAAGAAAAACCAAGTAAAAGTGAATATGTGCGGTTATATAAGAGAGCATCTAAGCATGTCTATTTACCGGTATAAGATGGTTATTCTAACGTGATTATTTGTAATTTGATAAAGAAGGTATTCATATATACGAGAGGAGTCCATCTTACCCCGTGGGCTATGGTAATATGTAGTACAAGGCCCCGTCATAACCTATGGGACAACGGCACATAAATTCATGTAGGTGTCTTTTAAAGTGACCTCTCGTGCCACTATATACGTTCCGTACCAATCTACTCTTTTATCCCCGCATATTGTATTGTATAGATTAAGATTACAGGTCTTGGCCAAATCCATGGATATAAAAGTACAGGTTCATGTTCAAGATGTAATCATGTGTTCAGGTATTCATGTCAAGTTCATGTCAAGTTATAACCATGGTTCGGTCAAGTCGAGTTAAGTATTCAAGTTTGAGTTTGATATTTGAGTTCAAGTGTTCAAGTTCATGATCAAGTATTCAAATTCGTGTTTGATTTTAGATTCTGGTTTGAATTTGGATTCAGCTTGAAGTCGGAATCTTATGAAAGGATTTAGTTCTTGAAATTTCTTAAGTTCGGAAGTAATCGGCAATTGCTGCACATGGATGGCTAGATTTGTGTCTTTTTCTAATACAATTGCCATTGATAACTCTGTTAAGTTGTTTAACCTGAATAGGCAAGCACTCACCTTCTCCGGCTCCCTGGGGCTCAGGAGAAATGATACCGCTTAAACCAATATTAATCTAGAGTCCTAAAATATTGTTTACATATCTCGATGGGGTTTTATGAAAAATACTTTAATATAATTTAAAAATAAACCTCGAGAGTGATTTGTAATATTCAGGGTTTTCATGAACATGTATTTTAATTGTTATGGTATTTTAGTGATAAAACCTAGCTTTTAAAAGTTTATGGTATTTTTATGAAAACTAGCTTTTTTGGAAACTTGATGGTATTTATTTAAAATTTTAATCTTTCATTTTAAAAAAATATAGCCTCATAATATGTCTTTATTGAAAATTCAAATTCATAGTTTTATATAATTTTCAAAGTTTAGTTTTGTTTAGAAAAGTCGTATTTCTTAAAAACAGTATTTTTATTCCTTTTCGAGACCGAATACTCCGTGAGAAGTTCTGCATCTCGCTTTACTATCCCAAGGATGTATAATAATCCGCACCATCCATTAGCGGGCCCCCTAACAAAGGTTGTAGAGGCGTGATTGCCAAGAATTTAAAATATCGATTAAAAGAAACCCGTTTTTGTAAAAATATGGTATTTTAATGTAAAAACCTATTCTTTAAATAAACTCTATGTTTAGAATCTCGTGCTATAAAACCATAGTATGCGTGTGGGGTAGGTCGTTACCCCGTGAAGTTTTCCTAAAGGTAGGTAAATTAGTTATCGAAAAAAGGATTATACTAAAGTTCATGATATTTTAATGAAAAAGTTCGTTATATGATTATTGAACATGAAATTTTGGTTACGTCAAAAGGCAATTGATGTAAATATTATCTTGAAGTGATATTAGAGAATATGTATAAAGTTTTAAACATGGCAAAGTAACAAAAAATGTTTTAAAGACAAAGGTTATATGTAACTCCGCTTTTGTCGATGTGTCTTAGAAATTATATAGAAGTGAAAAGAGAGAGAGAGAGAGATGAAGGGGCTTATCGGTTGAGTAGTGCTAGGAAGAGGGTAAGAAAGAGAGAGGGGGTTTTGGCCTCGTCAGAGATGCTCCGGTCGTCGGAATTTGATCGCTACTCCCTTTGGCTTGCTTAACTCCACTTGAATAGCCTTAACCCTTATTGAACTTAGAGAATTTTGAGGAAATTTTCAGAATAATGGAGAGTTGGGGCATGGATGGTATTTATAGGGTAAGAATGAGAGAGGGTGTGAAATAAAAATGAATAAAAATGGATTTAATGGTGTTAATTAGGGATTTGAATAGTCTTTGTTTGATTGCAGGAAAATCAAAGAGTGCAGGGGAGTTGAGGGGAGCTGAAGGGACTTGTGTGCAAAGCACGGGGGTGATTGGGGGTGATCCAATCGTTGGTAGCGGCCAAAGTGGGGAAACGGGCAGTCGAATCTTGATGGATTGCCTTAAGATTCGTGCCGCGTGTCAAGTTTGGTATTTACTCCTCTTTGTGCCTGTTTGATTTTTCTGAAACCTTTCAATTCCCCGTGAATTGCACGTGCAACTCTTGAGCTTCCGAAAAATTAAAAAGAAAAATCTTTAAAATAATTAGGGCTGATGGGGATCAAAAGCACAGGCTATGTCACAGCAATTTAGAGGCTTTACCTGTGAGCTACAAGTTACTTCTTTCTTTTATTGAACAAAAATAACTTATAACTCCTACACGGGCTGAAATACACTTTTCTATATATTTAAACAAATAATTAGGTACAGAGATTTCAGAGTCATTACAGTAGGGAACTATCACGCCCCGCTTCCCAATAGACGGAAACGGTGACGTGGCAAGCCCGCGACGTATTTATTTCGAGAAGGTCATTTCCCGGAATAAATACGCTAAGCATAAAATAAGCAATATAAAATGACGAGAAATAGACATGAGATTTAAATTTCAACAACTTTATTTACATTCAACTTGAAGTATTTACAATACATGAGTTCAATTGAAAGGAAATACAAAACAAGGAGAGAAATGTCTAAACACGTGGCATACATAAACTGAAAAAGATGGCTAGTCTAGTCCTAAGTCGTGATCTGGTTATGCTCCTCCTCGGTAGTGTCCACCTCCTCAGTCTCTACAGTACCTGACGAACATTCTAAGAAACAAAGATGGGTGGAATGCCTGTTAGCGAACTTTCGCTTGCTAAGTACCCAAGAATTTAGGTGTGAAGTATAATGATAAAGAAAATGTATATCATGAAGTAATGAACTAGAAGATAGGTTGTTTAAACATGTCATCCAATGTAATTATGGCAATTCTATTTAACATGCAGTTCTATATATTAATCATGGCAAAATAACATGAGCACGGTATAGCATGGCCGTATGGTGTAATTATAGTGAGCATGAAGTAAGTGTCCTAAAAGGTCTTTACATGGGTCAACTAATGTAACATAAGTTCAAGGGTGAATGTCAACCAATCTCAAGAGTGTTCTCGAACCCAACAGACCGTAATCCAGGGGTAAGGAACCACGGGCCAGAATCAAGTGTTAGTAATGAGATTTCAACCCAGTGTTGAAGTATTCCAAACTCAACAAGCTGTAATCCAGGAGCAAGGAAACACGGGCCCTCATAATAGCTTGCTTGTGTTAGTAGACATGGATTCATGATATAGGGGGACTCCTGTGATTTCGTTGGATTTATACATGAACTACCCCAACACCCTGTGTATTCTACGTTATAGTTAAAATTACTATCCTTACTCGAATCCATGAATACATCAAGTGGCAAAATTGTGTTCATGACATTATCAAATATTCATATCAAGTGTTCATTTATTCATGTCAAATTGTATTCACGGTTCGAGTCAAGTCAGTTTCAATAACAAATATTATGTTCTGGTATTCATGTTAAGTTCATGTCAATTTATAACCAGGGTTTGGTCAAGTCAAGTATACATGTTTGATATTGATGTTTGAATTCGAATATTCACGTTCATGATAAAGTATTCGTATTTGCTTTTGGATTCAGGGTTGAGGTTAGACTCAGACTGAGTCAGCCGCTTGTAAACTATTTTAACTCTTGAAATCTTAGGTTCGGAATTCATCGGCAACTGTTGCACATGGATGGCATAATTTGTGTCTTTTTCCAAGACAATTACCATTGATAACTCTGTTAAGTTGTCTACCTTAAATAGGCAAGCACTCACTTTTTCCGGCTCCGTGGGACTCAAGAGAATTGATCTCGTTTAAACCTAAATTTACTAAAGTCCTTAAATATTGTTTTATAAATCTCGAAGGGGTTTTATGAAAAATATTTTTAATATAGTTAAAAAGTAAACCTAGAGAGTGATTAGTATTACTTAGGGTTTTCATGAGCATGGATTTTAAGAATTGTGGTATTTTAGTGATAATTACTTAGCTTGGAAAGTTCATGGTATTTTATTGAAAAACTTGTCCTTTTTGGTATCTTGATGATATTTTATTGTCATTTGTTAATCTTTCATTTTTATAAAAATATAGGTTTATTATATTTTGAAAATATGGATTTATAATTTATATATATATATTTTTAAATTAATTTTATTTTATTTAGAAAATTCGTATTTCTTAAAAAACGTATTTAAATTCTTTCGAGACCGAATGCTCCGTGAGAAGGTCTGCATCTCGCTTTACTATCCCAAGGATGTGCGATAATCCGCACCATCCGTTAGCGGGTCTCCTAAAGAGGGTTGTAGATGCATAATTGCAAAAGAAATGAAATACCGTTTTAGAAGAAATCCGGTTTTAGAATTATGTGGTATTTTATTGTAATGCTATTCTTCGAAACGAAAATACATAAAATGAGTATCGTGCTATGAAATCAAGTGTTCATGTGGGGTAGGTCGTTACTCTGTGAAGTTTTCCTAAATGTATTATTTTAACAAATACTAAAAGAGGTGTTTATAAAGTTCAAGGTATTTTAATGAAAAAAGTTCTACTATGGTTGTTTCACATGAGAATTTGATAAAATTTGATTCTAAACATTAGTGTTTAAGGTTACAAGTGATGTAGTAAAATTAGAGCGATTAAATTGTAAAGGAAAAGGGAGTTATATGATTTTAGAAAAGAAGATGTCGGTAATAACTTCACTTTTACCGATATAAAATTTGAAGAGTAATTTCAATAGAAAGAAGGAGGTTTAGGAGGGACTTACCGTTTGGAATTTTCAAAAAGAGGTTAAACTAACACATAAAGCAGCTTTGAAGTCAGCCCGTCGCTATGAAGCTGTCAATAAGAAGAAGGGAATGCCCCGGTCGGTCGGTATGAAACATCCTGCCAATCAGATTACTGGAGGAGCCTCTTCTAGGCCAACTCTTTTAGCGCCAGCTATGTGGCCAGGAGGATCATTTTCCGAGGCTGAACCAAACTTCTGTATCTATTGTAAGAGGACCGGACATCAAGTCAAGAATTGCCGTCGAGCGAATGGTCTTTGTCTAATATGTGGATCACCCTCACACACCATAGGAACTTGCTCACACGGTCGAACTGGCCTAGCCCCCATAGATAGACCAGCTATTCAAACTCCACCTTCTCGGTTAGCCCTTTCTGCACCACCTCCATGCAAACCACCTTTATCTCGTCAGCCATCGATATACCAGCATGCACAGAGAAATGTGCAGAGACATCAAGTTTTCACTTTGGTGGTTGTAGAGATCGAAGCTATAGGTCAAGATAACACTGGTAAATCTCCTCCCATCTTTTTCAGCCTTTTCAAATTCTTACATCTTTTCGTTCTTTCATCTACCCAAACATTTTCATTCACTTTCGGTACAATATCAGTAGTTCCTTCAACACTGCTTTAATCAATTTTTCTTGAATCTGTTACAACATCCTGTATAAATTTCGATGATGAAATTTTTACAAGGAGGGTAGAATATAATGACTCTGAAATCTCAGTACGGAAATTCTTCTGTTAACATACAGAAATGAGTTTTACAGCCTGAGTTTGAGTTATAAGTCATTTTTACTGAATAAAAGCAAGAAGCCACTTGTAGCTCACTAGTAAAGCCTTTGCACTGCTGTGACGTAGCCCCTATGTTCGATTCCCATTAGACACAATTATTTTTTCTGATTTTTCTTTTTAACATCTTGGAAGCCCAAAAGATTATACGTGCAATACACGGGGAAATAAAAAGTTCAGAAAAATCAAATATGTGAAAAATGGTGTAAACACAAAGAAATACACATGGCACAAATCTCGAGACCCAACACTCTAAATCGACTGGCGGAAATGCCTATATGGCCGGCGGGGACGGTCGGGATTGCTCCAAAATGCCCCGTGCTTTGCACACTTGACTCTTCAACTCCTATTAACTCCTCTGCGCTGTTTGATTTCCCTGCAATCAAACAGAGACCTTTCATTTCACAATTTAACATCATTTTTAATATTTTTTAATCCAAATTTTAATTCCCAAACTCTAATTCTCCACTATAAATACCACATCATGCCCTAACTCTTCACCATTCTTAAATTTATAGCAAAATTCTCTCAAAAAGTTCCTAGTTCAAGTGAAGTAAGAGTGGAGTTAGCGAGTAAGTTGGTTCCGGCGAAGATCGAAGCAAATTCTGGAGCTCCCGCAACGTCCCGAAGCATCCCTCCTCTTCAAAGAGGGTTGTAGATGCGTAAGTGCAAAGGATAGAAAATACCGCTTTAAAAAAAATCTTGTTTTTAAAGTTGTGTGGTATTTTATCGTAATATTATACTTTGCAACGAAAATACTTTCAATGAGTATCGTGCTATGAAACTAAGTGTGCGTGTGGGGTAGGTCGTTACCCCATGAAGTTTTCCTAAGGGTATCGTTTTAACAAATATTAAAAGAGGTGATATCAAAGTTCATGGTATTTTAATGAAAAAGTTCAAGTATGGATTTTTCACATGAGATTATTGGTTAAAATTAATTCTAAACATTAGTATTTAGGGTTACAAGTATTGTGTATAAGTGGTCTGACCCAAATGATAAAAGGAAATGGAGTTATAGGTTTTATAAAAGAAGATATCAGTATAACTCCACTTTTACCGATATTGGATTTAAAATGAAAAGCAATGAAAAAGGAGGAGGATTGGGATGGACTTACTGTTTAGGAGTTTCAAAGAGAGGGTTAGGAAGAAGGGTTGAACTTTTTGGCGTCGTGGGAGCGCCGGAATTAGTTTCGATCTTCACCGGAAGTTGCTTGCTTACTAACTCCTCTTTACTCCACTTGTACTTAGGAACTTTTTGAGAGAATTTTGCTATAATTTTCCGAATGGTGCTGAGCCAAAGTAGGGGATAGTATTTATAGTGGAGAATTAGAATTTGGGAATTAAAAATTTGGATTAAAAAACATTAAAATGTGGTTTAATTGTGAAATGAAGGGTCTCTGTTTGATTGCAGGGAAATCAAACAGTGCAGGGGAGTTAGAGATAGGTGAAGAGGCTAGTGCGCAAAGCCCGAGACAATTTGGGCTTATCATAACCGTTCCCGCCAATCCTTTGAGGCTTTTGGCCGGTCAATCTCGAGGAATTTTCCTCGAGATTCATGCCACTTGAAAAAATCTGTATTTAAACCCTTTTGCACATGTTTGATTTTTCTGAATTTTTCATTTCCCTGTGTGTTGCACGTGCAATCTTTTGGGATTCCAAAAAGTTAAAAAAAATCAGAAAAAATAATGTGTCTGATGGGAATCGAACACAGGGGCTACGTCACAGCAGTGCACAGCTTTACTAGTGAGCTACAAGTTGTTTCTTGATATTATTTAACAAAATTGACTTATAACTCAAACTCAGGCTGTAAACTCATTTCTGTACATTAAAATAGAAATTCAGTACAGTAAATTCAGAGTCGTTACATTCTACCCTCCTTATAAAAATTTCGTCCTCGAAATTTACATTTACATATGGACTAATTTTCAAAAAGGTAAGGGTATCTTGCACGCATGTCTTCTTCCCGTCCCATGTTGATTCTATTGGCGAATCCTTTCTCGACATCACTCGTACCAAGTTTACTTCCTTATTCCGCAGTGTCTTTACCTTTCAGTTCAGAATCTCAACGAGTTGTTGCTCGCAGGTTAGATCAGTCTGTACTGTAAGTTTGGAGTGATCAAGTATGTGGCTGGGATCGCTCACATATCGTCGTAGCCGGGATATATGGAACACGTTATGCACTCCTTCCAATGAGGGTGGAAGAGCAAAACAGTATGCCATTTCTCCAACTCGTTCGAATATGTCAAACGGTTCTATGTATCTTGGACTTACCTTACCCCTCTTGCCTGTTCCCGCCAAAATTTTTGGCAAAGAGCTATTTGTTCCCTTATAAAAAAAGGGGGAAAGGAAAAGAATCCTCATAATTTGGCATCATGTGTATAATACCCCAGAGCAGTACGGTCTTAAGACATCATGGTGATCTTCTCTGTCCACACTCAGTGCGGTCTGTTGCTAACATCTTGGTGATCTGAGTGAGGGAGCCATTTCAGAACAATGGGATCGGGTCCCTGAAACACATTTCGAAAGAGGACCGAACTGCATTATAAATGTAATGGTACCGCCCTCAATTACAGAGGCGCCTTTTAAGTGAATCGGAACTAGAGGAGCTTAAGAACTCCGTAGTTAAGCGTGCTCGGGCCAGGGAAGTCTTGGGATGGGTGACCTCCTGGGAAGTGGCCCCTGGTCGGGTCCGGTTCCCTTTAAAGGGCAAAACTGTGCGGCTTCGGCCGGAGCGGAAAATACCATCTGTACTGGGTCATGGGACGTTACATTTATGGTGGCCCATGTAGGTCCCTCAGCAGTAGGTCTGTGGTTCGAGGAAGAACTATTGTTCTTAGATGGGGGGAATGTATACCCCAGAGCAGTGCGGTCTTAAGACATCATGGTGATCTGCTATGTCCACACTCAGTGCGGTCTGATGCGGACATCTTGGTGATCTGAGTGAGGGAGCCATTTCAGAACAATGGGATCGGGTCCGTGAAGCACATTCCGAAAGATGACCGAACTGCATTATAAATGTAATGATACCGTCATCAATTACAGAGGCGCCTTTTAAGTGAATCGGAATTATAGGAGCTTGAGAACTCCGTAGTTAAGCATGCTCGGGCCAGGGAAGTCTTGGGATGGGTGACCTCCTGGGAAGTGGCCCCTGGTCAGGTTCGGTTCCCTTTAAAGGGCAAAACCGTGCGGTTTCGGCCAGTGCGGAAAATACCATCTGTACTGGACCTCAATCTGGTTTGTCGAGTCCAGACTTCTGCTACTACTGCAGGAGAAAGGTGTAGGGTTACTAGGCACTCTCACAAGGGTCTATAAGTCATCAACCATGCCCGATTTAAATTTTAGACGTGCCGAACAACGCTAACCAAGATCTTTAAACTAGAGATTAGGCGAAACAAAGCATGTTAAACACTTTAACATCTAAGAGTTTGGGATTACAACCTTTGTAGTCCGGTCCTTCACTTCATAAGCTCCGTGTTGAGGTTCCTTCGCTGCGATCATCATGTACCCGAACTCTAGAGAGGCTCCACGAAGAGAATGATGCAAACTTGCTTCCGATCTTCGATAACAAAGATGATCTACCTTGAAGTTTCTTTAACACAAGCTCTCACTCACTAATGAAGTGAAACACCCTAATTTAAATGGCTAGGATAGATTAGGATGATGAAGTAGGATTTTAGCTCTCATTTGTTTCTTAATCTCACTCAAAATCATCACTAATGAAAAAGCTAGTAAGCTTTTCCATCAAGAACTCAAGGAAGAAGAAGAAGAATCCTTTTGTGATGAATAATGAAACTCAAGTCTTTGGTTAGAATTGCAATCATGGGTTAAGTATGAAGACTTAACCCATGTAGAGATTTAACTAGGGTAAAGGGTTGGGTTGGGTTAAGGAAATATCTATGCAAAATATCCAAGTCAAAGTCAAAGCTTCAAGAAGCTTCTTGAAAGCTTCATGAAGACTTAACCCTAATCCAAACCCTAACCTCAATTAAACTCCACAAAACATGTTGCATTTATAACCATAACATGTTACAATATTATATATCACATATATAATATTTATTGTAAGAAAATAAAATAATACAATTAACATATATCGCATATATATCAATGTATTACCCGAGTGAGAAAAAGAATCTTTAAGTGAGCTTATATTCGTTAATGTAATTTAATATATCAAATATATAATTATACATTAAATTATCGAATCAACACTTGATCCGATAATCCGGCTATTTTACAAATAACCGACTAATATAATTTGTATCAGTTCATCGAATCAACACTTGATCCGATGACCCGGCTATATCGCATATACCCGGCCGATATCTCATATCGTGAGAATCTAATATGGTATCACATACACGTATTGTTCTCGGTCCCGCACATATCACATATGTGCTCCTACTCCGTTTTGCCTGAGCCAAGAAACCTCTGTGTAGGACTCTAAAGAATCGTCAATACGCCGGCAGTAGGTGATGATCATATCAAACACCCACAAGCTGCAAGCGGTCAGCTAACGTAACAGCCACCCAGGTATTGAGCGCTCAGAATATCAACAAGAAAGCCTATACATTCTCCTGTGAATCCAGTCAGTAACACTCCCATACAGTCCGGTCTCTTCGTCTGATATGTCGCATATCTCGCCTAGGGGTGGTAAACGTCAGACCCCAGTAGCTTGATAAGTCGTGTCGATATGAGGTCTATAACAGTTTGAGAAACTACTGATAACACTTACCAGTAAATCTCAGCAACCCTGGCCAGGGATTTCCAGTTATAGCCAATCGAACACAGCACAACATCAACTCCCTATACCGGGAGAGACGAATCCCCTCCTATCGCTCATTGCCTCCATGTGATTCGGGACTGTACCCAAAAGCCACCTTTTTTCACGCCCTCTTGGACGTGGCATGATGGAAATCAAAGCACAGTGGGAATCACACAAGACTCCATGACGATCTCGGGTCTACAGACTAACATGTACCAGTGTCACCAGAGAACTGCCATCTGACGTGAGGTATAATACCATCTGGGAGTTCTCGGCGAGTCCGTCCAGTGTACCCAGTCTCCACTGAGCACCCGTATACCTTCTCTGATGTCAAACACCAATGGATATGGGATCATCCATCGCCCATCATATAGGTCAAGAAGCGCATACGCTAGTTTACTATGGTATATCGATGCCCTGTCTCGATACACCTACGACTAGGAAATTTGAAGGATGTATTTGGCGACTACACTATCCCTACTAGTATGACCCGCATCATAGTCCTGGTAGTCAAGTACTCATCCTAAGGACTTTATCAACATGTAACAAAGAGACAATCAAAGTACATGTTAAGATAAAGAGTAACCAGATAGCGTACTATCATGTCGAGCAAGAAAGTCCTCCCTATATATGTCCTAGCATCCACTACAATATACATCGTATGTACAGTAATGGCCTCTAGGGCATACATATAACCAAAAAAAAGGGACACTTGTGGAAGGACTGTAGGCGCGCAAAAGGCCTATGTATAGTTTGTGGCGCGTCCAATCACGGAATTGGAAACTGTCCTTATAGACGCAACCCAGATCATAAACCCATCAACTACCCGCAGCGGCCAGGTATCCAGGCTCCTGCACCTCGTCTTGCACTCACAGCTCCACCACTTGCACAGCCTGCTCGCCAATTCCAACAAGCAACGAGGGACATGTCTCGAGGACAGAGGAATGTGCCTCCAGCTAGGAGGAATGTACCACGGCGACAGATATTCACATTACCAGCCGTAGAAGCCGAGGCTGTAGGTCAAGGTAACACTAATAAGTCTCTTTCACATTTTAAAACCATTGTATCACTTTGTTATTATTCATACACTATCAGTACTTCAGTCACTAAACGTTCCTTGAATCTATTACGCTTTCCTTTTACAAATTTCGAGGACGAAATTTGTATAAGGAGAGTAGAATGTAACAAGCTTAAATTTTCTGTACAACTTTCTATACAAATTTTTCAAAAAATACAGAAAGGGGTATTTTTACCTGAACGCAAGATATAAGTTTGTTTTGCTTTTTAATAGCAAGAAGGAGCTTGTAGCTCATTGGTAAGACCTTGCATTGCTGAACCAAAGCACCAGAGTTCAAATCCCATTAGCCACATTATTTTTTAATATTGTTTTATTTTAGATTTGTAGAAGTCCAAGAGCCTACACGTGCATAACTCGTAAAAAACCCACTACACATATAAAACAAACTGACCCAGGGGCTACATCAAGTGACGAGGGACACGTGGCAGCGAGCTCCGGCCCGACTCGGCCGACTCGGGCCGGCGACTCGGCCGACTCGACCTGCCGCTGCCGGCCGGACTCGGCCGGATCGCCGAGTTGCCTTCATGAAAGTTATGCCTTTTTGTATTCTAATAACCCCTGTATACTTTAATTTCTCTGCACAGTAACAGAGACATTAAAAACCCCCATTAACTTATTTTTTTAATACAATTTTTATTACATTTTCAATACAACCTTTCACCTACCCTAAACCCTAGCATTACCCTATAAATAACACCCCTAAACACACCCTCCTCACTCCAAATTTCTGTCCAAAACTCTCAAGAAAATCCTTAGAACTTTTGTGTACAAATGGAGTTTAGCGAAGGGCGAAACTCCGGCGATCTTCCGACGACGACCCAATGAGATCCCGGCGATGAAACGACGCACCGGCACCTCCTACCGATTCCTCTCCCTCTTCTCTTGAATCTAAACCTATAAGTCCCACCTCCATCTTTCATTTGCTATTCTAAAAAGTACTTTTTCTAAAATTCGACGGAAGCGGAGTTAAATCCGACTTCCGATTCGGTTTTCTTTATAAAGTTCAATTTTCCTTAACACAACCATATTAAACTCTTACATCTTGACTATTAATCATTAACAAAACATGTTGAACAAGTTTCATACCAAAACATTTCATTTTTTAACTTTTACCGCTCTTTTTCACAAAAATACCATGTAGTTTACTTTCTACTTTAAAACATCATTAATCTTGCTATACCTTTAATTAGATCACGAGGTAACGACCTATCTCTTCACAACTCTCATATGCAACATAGCACAATACCTTTCGGGAACATAGAATACGGGAAAACGAAACTTCACATATAAGTACCATTTACTATTAAAACCGTTTTCTACAAGATTATGTATTTTATACAAAACTTTGCAAAGCGCCGCTACAACCCATTTGGGGAACCCGTTCGGGATGGTGCGGATTATCGTACATCCTCGGGCTTAGTAGTGTGAGATGCAGACCTCCGCAAGGAGCATTCAGTCTTGAAAGATTTAAAATACAAATATCTTAAGAAAATGAGATTTCTAGAAAATAATAAATTAAAATTATTTTTATAAATATATAAATATTTATGTATTATCAAAATATCTATTTTTTATAATATCAATATTCCAACTTTTCTAAGTCAAAATAATCACCTTACATGAAAATACCATGAATTCTATATAAGTTCAACACTTTACAATTAAATACCCTATATTATGAAAATTAGGTTATTTTCACTTGAAATGTCACAAATATAAAATCTACATCTATGATAACTCTAAAGACGATAATTAAATACTTGGGGTGTATTTTGAAAATTATACAAAAGTATTTTTACATATAACCCCTCAAGTTTTATAAATTACAATAAGGACCCTAGTAAACATAGGTTTAAGCGGGACCAGTCTCTTGAGCCTCAGGGAGCCAAGATGTTGGTGCTTTCCTATCTAAGGTAGACAACTTAACAAACAGTGTTATCAACACGGTAATCGTCTTTAAAAAAGACATAAATCCTGCTGCCCATGTGCAGCGGTTACCGATAACATCAAAACAATCAGGACTTCAATTTTTTTTCTAATTGTTCCGACTCAGACTGAGTCTCATTATAATAATCTGACTTGAATATGATCCAATTATACAATCTACAATATTACAATTCAACATGAATCCATGAATCCATACATTCTATATATTCAATCTATATTGACCGAACCGAACCATGGATATACTTCCATTTACATGATTCTCCAGTTACATCCATGATTCTCCGGTCACATCCATTTACTGATATCATGGTTTCGGCAAGTCATCCAATTATACAATCTATATTACAATTCAATTACAAGTTGCAATACAATTCAAACAATACTACAATACAAAACAATACTTCGCGGGGTTTAAGGGGTAGATTCGTACGGAAGGTGTTAGAAGTGGCACGAGACTGCAAGATTTAAGACACCTAACCTGAATACCACGCCGTTGTTCCGGGATTTCTAACGGAGCCTTGTACTTCCATTTGCCTCTAGTCTCTGGCATATAAAGACTCCTCTCGTATACACTGGCATCCTTCTGTACCAAACTACAAACAACAGCGTTAACAATATAATACAACATTAAAAGCTACTCTCTCTCTTACTCTCTGTCTATTCCACTTCTCCCCTATCTTTGGGACTTACCGAGCGATTTGTTCGCTGACGACATTCTCTTTCTTTCTTCTTTGAATGTCGTCAGGTGATTCGGACCTTCCAGAGATCGAGCCTACCAGTGAAGACTTGGACTAGTTTATTGAAGATTCCGAGTTGTAGTTACACTTGTACATTTTCCTTTTCATTCCAGTACTTTACATTTCTGTTATGCCACTGTTTAGGCATCACTTTATCCCATGTATTTACTTTTCCTTGTATTGTAAAAAAATGTGAATAAATAAAGTTGCTGTTCAGTTATACCTTTTGTCTCTTGTGTATATTTCTTTTATATTGCTTAGATACGCTTAGCGTATGTACTTCTGAGTATATACGTAGCGGCCTCGTCGCGTCCCCTTCGTTGTACATCAGGATGCGGGGTGTGACAATGTGTTAAACACGTGGGCGCTTATATGTAAAGCATATAAGCGCTTACATATAAGCTCTGAAAACAAATAACCAAGGGTCAAATTGGCCTCACGTGTTAAATACGTGAGCTCGCAAAGCATATGAGCGCTGAATAAAATAAACTTAAAGGCTAAACCAACCTTACGTATTAAACACGTGAGCGCTCATATGCAAAGCATATAAACGCTGAAAACAAATAACTAAGTGTCAAACTGGCCTCATGTGTTAAACACGTGAGGGCTCATATGCAAAGCACGTGAGCGCTCATATGCAAAGTATATGAGCGCTGAACATAAATAACCAATGGCCAAACAGGACTTACGTGTTAAACACATGAACGCTCATATGCAAAGCATATGAGCACTGAAAATAAACAGGCTAAAACCCACATTGGGGGTCACGTGTTAAACACGTGAGTTCTCTTGCCACATTCTTTGGCAGCTCTCGCCCTCAATTTAAAATGATCCCATCTTATAGAATTAAATTCTATTTGATACAATTAAATTCTATTTGATACAATTAAATTCTATTTGGGAAATATTTTCCCTGATCTTTCTAATATGGAAAGATCTTTTTCTAAAAGAGAATCTTGAATTTAAAATCCAATGGTGATAAAATATTTCCAATTAAACTATATGATAGAATTAAATCCTATGTGGGAAATATTTTCCTGATCTTTCTCAAACTAGAAAGATTTTCTCTGTTAAACAGAGAACCTTTGGATCAAAAATCCAAAGGTGATTATAAAATCACCCATCGATCATTTGATAGAATAAAATTCTGTCTTAGAAAAATATATTCCTAATTTTATTAAACTAACAAGATATTCATATGATAGAATAAAATTCTGATCTTGTTAAACTAATAAGATATTCATATGATAAAATAAAATTCTAACAAGATATTCATATTATAAAATAAAATTCTATTTTAGGAAAATGTCTTCCTAATCTTAAAATAACAAAATATTAATATGATAGAATAAAATTCTAATTCTGTTAAAATAACAAGATATTAATAAGATAAAATAAAATTCTAATCTTGTTAACTAACAAGATATTTATATAATAGAATAAAATTCTATCTCAGGAAAATATTTCCTAATCTTGTAAAACAAATAAAAAATCTTCTCTGTTAAACAGAGAGTCTTTAGATTAAAAATCTAGCGGTGAATAAAATTCACCGATTGATCGAAAAGACCATTTTGATCGATTATAAAATCAATCATGATCTCTCAATGAGAGATTTTCTCAACAAATTGATTCCTTTCTTTCTCCAATAAATAGGAGCAAAGAGAAGACAAAAAAAGGAGGAGAAAAAAAAGGAGACTCCAATAAGCTTCTGTAAAAATACAGAAGGCTCTCAAAACAACAGAGAATTTAATTCTCTCAAAGAAGAAGATCTCCTTCCTAAAAAACGTTAGGTAAAGAAAAAAGAAGAGGTCAAAATATCTCCTTTACCTAACATACCATATTTAAGGGTTTAACCCTTTTAAAAGAACTTAGTTATTTCTCTGGATCTTAGATCCACAAGACAAGTCTCTCATAAGTTGAGAATTTAATTCTCATCGGGAAAATTTTGTTCTTGAGAATCAAAAATTCAGAGGAGAACATGGATACAAGAACGTGGAGAAAACGGAGTCCATAATACTCCAGGAACTTAGTTCCTCCAAATCAAGAACTTAGTTCTTTAAAGAACCCGATCCAAGATCCTCAAAATAGTGATCTTGGTGATCCTTAATAGTCAAAACACCATTTAAAGAGGTTTAACCTCTCTGAAAACATGAACATGGAAAATATGGAGTTCATAATACTCCAGGAACTTAGTTCCTTCAAATCAAGAACTTATTTCTTAAAGAACATGATCTTAGATCCTCAAAATAATGATTTTGGTAATCGTTAATGGTCAAAATACCATTAACAGAGATTTAAGTTCTCTAAAAACATCAACAGAAATTAAATCTCCAAAAGAACTCAGCGCCTCACGTGAAAAGCACGTGAGCGCTCAAGGCCAAGTATATAGCGTCTCACGTGAAACACACGTGAGCGCCTGAAAAAGTTAGTGCTTAGCACTATTGGAGTGTCTCACGTGAAACGCACGTGAGTGCCAGAAAACAAAAAAGTTAGTGCTTAGCACTAGTGCAGCGCCACAAAAGACTAGTGCTTAACACTATCATAGCGCTTCACGTGATATATACGTGAGCGTTATAGGCAACTGAGTGCTTAGCACTGCTGGGTGTTAAAGAAACCTAAACCAAGCCCAAATTGGCTAAGTCCCTCTGGAGTCAATTGCAACTGAGCCCAAATGCTATGTTGTTGGATCTTTAAATGTTGCTAAGTTGATCTTAGTCTCAAATAAGACTAACGTATCCTTAGTTAAAAATAAATTGAGCCCAAACACTCATATGTGTAAGTTGATCTTAATCTCAAATTAGATTAACGGTCCTTAAACCAAACAAACCATTTTTGAACTAAAGGAACATATAACCTAAGTTCAAAACCCAAACCCGATCTTAGCCTAAATTGGCTAAGCATATATTTATGATATCCAAATTGATATCCAAACTGATCTTAGTCTTAAACAAGACTAATGATCTCTCATTGATGATATCCAAAATGATATCCCATGTCTCCTAAGGTAATCTTAGTCTCAAATATGACTAACGATTCTTAGGTTCACCATTCTTTCCCTCAAATACAGGATTTGGTTTAAGTATGTTAGTTATATGTATGCCCTAGAGGCCATTACTATACATAGGATGTTTATTGTAGTGGATGCTTGGACATATATAGGGATGACTTTCTTGCTCGATATGATAGTGTGCTATCTGGTTACTCTTTACCTTAACGTGTACACTGATTGTCTCTCTGTTACATGTTGGTAAAGCCCTTAGGATGTGTACTTGACTACCTGGACTATGATGCGGATCATACTAGTGGGGACATGGTAGTCCATAAGTACATCCTTCAAAGTCCCTAGTCGTGGGTGTATCGAGACGGGGCATCGATATACCAGAGTAGACTAGCGTATACCTTCTCGACCCATACAGATGGGCGATGGATGATCCCATATCCATTGGTGTTTGACATCAGAGATGATATACGGGTGCTCAGTGGAGACTGGGTACACTGGACGGACTCGCCGAGAACTCCCAGATGGTATTATACCTTACGTCAGATGGCAGTTCTCTGGTGACACTGGTGCAGGTTAGTCTGTAGACCCGAGATCGTCATAGAGTCTTGTGTGATTCCCACTGTGCTTTGATTTCCACCTTACCACGTCCAAGAGGGCGAGCGAAACGGTGGTTTTTGGGTACAGTCCCGAGTCACATGGAGGCAATGAGCGATAGGAGGGGTTTCGTCTCTCCCGGTATAGGGAGTTGATGTTGCGCAGTGCTCGATTGGCTATAACAGGAAGTCCTTGGCCAAGGCTGCTTTAGGGATTTACTGGTAAGTGTTACTAGTAGTTTCTCGACCCGTTATGAGCCTCATATCGACACGACTTATCGAGTTATTGGGGTCTGACGTTTACCACCCCTAGAAAAGATATGCGACATATCAGACGAACAGACCGGACTGTACGGTAGTGTTACTGGTTGGATTCACAGGAGTGTGAGCGGGCTTGCTCGTTGATCTTCTGATCGCTCAATACCCGGGTGGACGTTACGTTTAGCAGACCGCTTGCGGCTTGTGGGTGTTTGATACGATCATCACCTACTGCCGGCGTATTGACGAGTCTTTAGAGTCCTACACAGGGGTTTCCTGGCTCAAGCGAAACGAAATAGGAGCGCATATGAGATATGTGCGGGACCGAGAATAATACCAGTATGTGATACTGAATTCTATTCTCGTGATTTGTGACATTGATCGGTTGTATGCGATATAGCCGGGTTATCGGATCAAGTGTTGATTCGATAAGTTGTTACTATTGATATTAGTCGGTTATATGCAATATGACCGGATCGTTAAATCAAGTGTTGATTTAATGATTTAATGTATAATTATATATTTGATATATTACTTTGCATTAACTAGTATTGGTTCACTTAAGATTGATTTTCTCACTTGGATGTGCACATTGTTTATATGTGATATATGCAAGTGTACATGTTTGTATCATGCTTGATGATACAAACAAGTTGTGTGTATGAGACTTGAACCAAATCAAGGTTAAATTAGGGTTTACTATTTTCCTAACAAATAACAAAAGAGTGAGACTTTGGTCAAAGTTATCAAGCTTCATGAAGCTTGATAAACATTGACAAAGTCAATTCTTTTGTCATTTGTTTAAAGATATTAGTTAACCCAACCTTTAACCTAATGCTTTGGTTAATTCTCTACATGAGTTAAGCATGAGGGCTTAACTCAACCATGGTACCATAGTTGAAAGGATAAGTTTCATTTGGATTCATTTTTATTATTCATATGATTCTTTTTCTTCTTCTTCTTCTTCATCAAGCTCCACAAAAGCTTGCTAGCTCCAATGGTGCCATGGTAAAAAGAGTGAGAAATCCAATTCTAAAGTGAACCCACTTCCTATTTCTTCATCCTCTACTACTTGCCATGTAGTATAGGGTGTTCTCTTCACAAAGTTTTTGACCAAGTGAAGGAATAGCTTGAGTTTGAGTCTCCCCGACGTAGATCATCTTCGGCATCGAAGTCAACGACCTAGCCCGCTTATTTCTCCGACGAAACCAACGCTAGAGTCTGGGATTCCGATGATCGCAGCGGAGGGACGTCATCACAGAGCTAAAGAAGTGGAGGACCGGATCTACAAAGGTTGTAGTCACTTTCACTTGTAGTTAAGTCGTTAACTTGCATGTTCTTTCGCCTTACCTCTAGTAATCGATCTAGTTTAGGGTTTCTCGGCACCGGAAAATTTGAATTTGGCATGGTTGATGCCTTGTGGAACCTCTTGAGTGTGCCTAGTAACCTTACAAAGGGTACATCTCTCAACGCCTTTGATATATGTCGTTGTAATTGCTCAACGTCTTCAGAGAGGTGGTGGGTCCCGACAACCAAAAACAACTCCTCTTCCCAACTTGACATAAAACTTCATCAAGACTCGGAATGATACATCCCACATTGATGCACTTCAAAATTGACATGCACACCTCATATCGGATCACACTCCAAATTAGGCGCATTCCATGTCACCATCGTTCACTCCGCCACACAACAAATACACGTGCGTGCAAGATGGAAATTGGACCGAAATATCCTTAAACTAATATTCGTCCCAAAACAGGGAATGTTGAACCGCAATGTCCTTAAACTAATATATTTTGTCCTGCGGACTGTCTCCATAATGACTACCGTGTACTATCCATGGGCTATTCATATATGATCCAATGATCAGTTGAGCCCATATGCTCACTGCTCATAAATCAATCTTAGTCTCAAATATGGCTAATGATCCTTAGATCAAACCCAAATATCCCATGAACCGATGGACCTCACAAATGTGAGATCTGCGTACTAAGTTCATCCCCGTTGGCAAACCAAGCTACCAACATGGGCCCCGTCAAGCAAAATTCTTGGCCTAAACCCAAATCTAAAAATATACAGATTTGGACTAATCCACGCCCTAC
This sequence comes from Agapanthus africanus, assembly GCA_030015575.1. NCBI lineage: Eukaryota > Viridiplantae > Streptophyta > Magnoliopsida > Asparagales > Amaryllidaceae > Agapanthus > Agapanthus africanus. The sequence goes on from CM057337.1 coordinate 980,334,856, forward strand.
GGACGACAACATAAAATAGTCTCCGTATACAATCCATGAGCAACCAAAATAAAAAAAAAACATACACACGGCATGAAGTGAACCTCCGGAGAACGAGAAAATGGTTATCGTGATGCGGTAACGTAATTAACTGCAGGGGCTTACGCCTGCAAAGAAGTGCGTCCCCACAATCAAAAACCCCTCGCAAACGAAGGGGAATCTGATAAAATCTGCTACAACGGTCGCATTCGTTCAAACCTCCGATATATGGTGCCATAAATCAACTTGGCATCTTCGGAGAGGTGGACGGATAAATCCAAATAGAATCTGCCCCTAAGATTCAGGCCAGACGATCCATCCCGGTTCGTCTCTGTTTCCGGCGGTGAACAGATTCTAGCACGCCCGGTGAAACATCTTCTTCTTTCCAGTCCACACTTCGTAGTCATGTTTTTCCGCGATCAAATAATCGTGGTATAAATGTTTATTATTGCCCTTGGGTGATGGGATACTAAAGCCGGTGTTTCGTCTCTATGCAGAATAGCGTTTGCTTCCACTCACCGCAACTCAGGCGGAGTTAAGTATGGACCATTTGCAACCTCAAATCTCTGCAATCCGTCTCTTCAAGAAGTCAACGGGCTTCCCTTTGGGTCTATGCTCCCACCTCCCACCCACGGTACCTCAACGTCGAAGGAGGAATCCCAGAAGAAGTCTGTCTTCCACAGGCTGGCTCCTCAAGTTTCTGTTTTGCCGACAAAATCGATCTCCAAACAACTGGTACTTTCCAAAGGCCATGGTCGACGCAAGGGGCAGAATATTCAAGCTCTCAAAGAAAAATGTAACGACTCTATTTTAGTGTACAAAAAATTTGTTTAAAAGTTAATGTACAAATGGAGTATTTGCAATCCTGTGTATGCAATAAGTATTTAATTTACTTTTGAACAGTAAGAAAGCACTTATAGCTCATTGGTAAAGCCTTGCACTGCTGTGTCGTAGCCCATGTGTTCAAATCCTCCCAGCCTCATATTATTTTTATTGATTTTTCTTTTAAACTTTTAGAAGCTCAAAAGTTTACACGTGCAAAAAACGTAAAAATGAAAAGTTACAACCAAAACAAACATGTGGAAAATGTTAATTAAGCAGCCGAGGACACGTGGCCAAGATCCAAGCCCCATTCCCTCGGTTTTGGCAGGCGAGATTTGCAATAGGGTCAGCGCCACCGGCCCCCCCGTTGCAAATACTCCTAAAAAATTTCCCCAGCACCCCTTGGCCTACCCTACTACCTCCATGTTGTTTGATTTCTTTGCAATTATCCAGAGAGTGATAATTCCCCTCTTAGATCCATTTTAATGCACATTTTAATTCCATTCTTCATTACCATAAACCCTAATTTATCCTATAAATACCCCCTACCCTTTAGCCCTCCTCATTTAGAAAATCAAGTGCCAAAACTCTCTAAAAATTTAAAGTTCAAAAAGTTGTACAAGTAGAGTTAGCTTAAGGCCAAGTTCCGGCGACGTTTCGGGACAAATCCGGTGACGAAACGACTCTCTGATGATTCCATAAGCTTCCTCTACCTCCCCTATTTCTTTATAATCTATAAGTCCCACTTTCCCTCTTCTCCTTCTATTAAAACGAATTCCATTTTCAAAACTAGTCGGAAGCGGAGTTAATCCGACTTCCGTTTCTAATTTAACTAAAAACACAATTTATCTTAATAACAAATTTACATTCTTTTTGTATATTGTTTAGCAATCATAAAAAACATATTAGAACAAGATTCATCTCAAAATAATATGTATTGCAACTTCTATTTCAGTTTTACGGTAAAATACCATCATGTTTACATACGACATTGCTTATTCATTTTGATCATATTACCTTTAGAAAACACACGACGTAATGACTTATCTCATCACAACACACATTCTTGACATAGCACGGTAAATTTTGGAACATTAGATTGTGGGAATTTACAAGTTTACAATAAAATACCATAAACATTCAGAAACCGTTTTCTTTAAAAGTGTATTATTTAATTTCTTGCAAATGCGTCTCTACAACCCATTTTGGAGAACCCCGATCGGGATGGTGCGGGTTATCGCACATCCTTGGGCCTAGTTGAGCGAGATGCAGACCTCCTCACGGAGCATCCGATCTCGATGCAATTTTTAATGCAATTTTTAAGAAAAATGAGATTTCTAATTAATAAATAAAATTTATTTTTACTACATATATATATATATATATGTGAATATTATCAAAATACATACTTTAAATATATTATATATATTCCATGTTTTTTCTAAATCAAAGGAATCACAAATTTCATGAAACTACCATTACAAATCAATACAATTCCAATATTACACTATAATACCATATACTATTCAAGTTAGGTTTATATCCACTAGAATATTTTATTTTATAAAAATTACGACTATGAAAACCCTAAAGACGATAATTAAATACTTGAGGTGTATTTTGAAAATATATCAAAATTATTTTTCATAAAACCCCCTCAAGTTATATTAATTTACAATAAGGACCCTAGTAAACATAGGTTAAAGCGGGACCAGTTCTCTTGAGTCTCAGGGAGCCAGAGAATATGGGTGCTTGCCTATATAAGATAGACAACCTAAAAATGATGTTATCAATAACACCAAAATTAATTCTGCCGTCCATGTGCAGCAGTTACCGATAACACCAAAACTAATTCAGGACTTCAACTCTGTCTAAAAGGTCTGCTTCGGTCTGAGTCTCAGTCTAATATGAAATCAATCTATCCTTGAATATGACTCAAGTATAACTCTATTTCAACATGAATCCATTTATACCAGAATACAATCTATAACAACATGAACATGACTTGGTCGAACCATGGATATACTTTTAATCTGTGTACATGACTATCCATTTATATCCATTCCGTTTACATGATATCATGGTTTCGGCATGTCATCCATTTATAAAGACATTACGGGGTTTTAAAGGGGTAGACTGGTGCGGAATGTGTTAGAAGTGGCACGAGACGGTCACTTTAATACACTTAACCTGAATATCCATTGTTGTCGTACCGTGGCTTAACGGTTCCTTGTACTCCGTATACATTAGTAAATTGATTACTCACACATATTGACAATAACAAAATAAAAAGGAAAAGAGTAAGGCAACATAATAAGAAATAGCAAGAAAAGAAAAGACAAAGAGAGAACCGATAAAACGTGCAAATTCCTTCACTTGTTCTTGAATCCCGTACAATTGTAAAGTCAAAATACTAAACTTTAAGGTTGCAAGCTCACTAAATAGGTTGCAAGATCAAAGTAAAGCAATGATTTCACAAGTTTCAAATATGTAGAAGGCAAGACATATGAAATGAGAACTTTTTATTGAATTTCAAATAAGTTACAACTATTTTTGAAGTCAAGAACCTAAACCTTAAACTTGCAAGTTCAATGGAGAAGTTGCAAGGTCAAGACAAAGGGGTACGAGCTCAAGAGTTCAAAGAGAAAGCAAATTACAAATTACAAGAGTTCTAAAACAAAACTAAAGCAAAAGTATCCCCTCCCCTTGCCCCTTGGCCTGGTATTTATAGGCACAAAAGAATTTAAACAAGTAATAAAAATAATGTGACATAGTAGCAAGGGAGGGGCCACGGAAAATTGGAGCTCTTTGGGGCAGATGGGGCCAGCCAGCTCGGCCAAATAAAGAATGTGGCCGGTCCAAAACCAAGGAAGATGGCTCGTATTTGAGCTATGGTCTTGTGTGCTTTCCCATATGACCCTGATGCTGCTAGATTTCTCTATAGAGGTCTTGGTTGTACTCAGGGATTTGGAGGGAAACCTTGATACTTCAAATCATATCAACTCTTTTAGCATTTAATGCACATGTTCCCTGCTTGCACCATTTCATCATGCCATGTAGCCTAGGCAGCCCCACCATGGTCCATGTGCACACTTGCATTGTGTTGGACCAAAATTGTGTGCACATATCTATTTGCAACCCTAAACAAGTCTTTTTATTAAAACATAATATTGTTACAACACTTAGTATAAACAACAAACCAAAACACGGTATTAACTCGTTAAAACAAGCCTAAAAACCTACCATCTTCCTACGGACGACCCGTACTCATCACGGCTCGCTACACGCGACACCGTTTTTTATTGCGGTAATTTCAAAATTCTTTCTAAATACGACACGGTAAAAACCTATCAATCAAATGGCGCCGTTGCCAGGGAGACGGTAACGCTTTTTACACTTGTAGTCTCAGGTTAATTTGTGCATATTTTGTATAAAACTAACTTTCTAACACATTCAACGGATAAAACCATTCTTTTTAAAACCATCACAAAAACTAACAACAATTTTTGTTCTCTGTATTTTTGACCTGCTAGCACTCTGGATCTCAACAGAAAAAAAATAAGCAAGAACATTGAAACACTAGTAGAAAACAGACAACTGAAGAAATTTGGAGCCCCAACTCCATAAGAAAACTGACGACTTACCCTATAAAACCGAGCTCGCCGGCCCAAGCTCCTCCTTCTGCTCCCAATTTTTTCTCTGTGCTCCAGTTCTGATATTGTCCCAATTTTATTGCTTGTTTTTTTAAATTTTTAGTGTGCAGGAACTTAGGCATTCATATCGTTTTTTCGCACTAATAATCCGTTTTTCCGACATTTTCAGATTTTACGGATTTTCAAACTGCGATCGTGGGGAGTAAAGTGTACACTCAAAGATAAGGTGATTATGAAGTACTGTGCCAATGATTCGGGTAGTTTGACCCGCGCAAGCGAACTTTTCAAGCTACTTGGATTCATTTCAACGGGGGTTTCTTAACCCGAAAACTTATCGGTACGTATTTCTTTAACACCTTCCTTCTCAAATCTGACGCTTCAAATAAAATATCTTTGCAGGATTCTTTGCAAATTCGCCGCAAAAAGCCAAAGAAAAACTAACCGTATTTGTTGCAGCGCCAAATTTAAAGTAAAAAAAATTGATTGATTGATTGTTTGAAAATAAAACCTTGTTGATTTACGCATTGCATCATTTAAATACGGACTTAAGGGGCTGTAACACCAATCTAGATTGGGTGAGGATTTTATCACCCTTTCTAAAACCCCGGAAATCACTAATTGCATAAGTGTCACCTAAAACTAAATAAAAAATATCTAGACTCAGCCAATTAAGGACTTGTTGCGCTCAATAGGAAAAAGGAAGATTGTGGGCATTCAGTCGTTTATCTAAACATAAATTTTGTGGTGCTTAGGCTAAACAAGTGAGGAGGTAATTTTAAAAGGTTCGTCTCACGGTGATTCGTGAGCGGAACCCTCCTTATCTCACTTGTGCTTACAAGGCCACAGCTGGCTATGAAGAGGCGATTTGAGGGATTATCTCACAATTTATCACTTTGGAACAGTTAGAAGCAGGTCTAGTGGACTTAGAGGACCCTAGTCTAGGTGTTGATTATGCATTTGTGACTATGCATTTGTGATTGTGTTTGTTGAATTGTCATTTCATTTTCACATTCTTACGAAACGGTTCCCTTATAAAAATTCAGAAAAAGAAGGGAAGGGGAAAATTCCCCACTAATGGAAGTATCACGTGTGAGCACGTGATCATCAATCCCTTACAAAGAGACTCAGAGAGGGAAAAGGAGAAAGTTCCCGCTAATGGAGCATCACGTGCAAGCACGTGATGCATCTGTATGCAGAATAGGCAGCTCCGTTTAAAAGGTGGCAACTAAAGCCTCATGTGCAAGCACGTGATCGCCTTTTCACACAAAACGTATGGGACTCAGTTATAAAACAAACAAAGAACAAAGAGGCTCACGTGTTACCACGTGATGCCTTGCCTCTGTTGGACTCCTGCAAGCAAACAAACCAAATTAATTCTGTGAGGGATCACGTGGTACACGTGATGGCTCCTATGCCTTCTGAACAGATAGAATTAAATTCTAAACAAAGAGATCAAAAGCACTACTTTGGAAATATTTCCTTGGATCTTTCTAAACAAGAAAGATTGCACACTGTAAAGTAGAGCGCCGTTGGATTAAAAATCCAAAGGTGATTAAAAATCACCAATCTACAGAAAGATTCTGTGCAAGAAAATATCTTCCTAAATTTGCCAGGAACAACAAAAGAAATATCTTCTGTAAAATAGAAGTCTTTGGATTAAAAATCCAATGGTGAATGAAATCCACTGAGTGATCTAAAAGATCATGTTAGTTATAAAATCAATCAAAATCTCTCAATGAGAGATTAGTTGAACAAAATGATTCTTTTCTTTCTCCTATAAATAGGAGCCAAGAAGGAGGAAAAAAAGAGGGAGAAGGAGAGAGGAAAAAACCCCTTGAAAGCAAAAAAAAGAGAATTTAATTCTCCAGAGAGAAGAAGTTCTCTTCAAAGAAAAAAGAAACTCTAGGTAAGAGAAGGAAGGGGAACCCCTCCCAAAAGCTCCCACAAAAAGAGAATTCAATTCTCAAACCAAGAGTTTAACTCTTCTAAAAGAACTTAGTTCTTCCTCTGGTTAGATTTGCAGAATCGGATCTCCCCACAAGTTGAGAATTTAATTCTCAACGGGAAGATTCTGTCATGAAGATTCAAAACCTAAGGGAAAGAACTGAATCCAAAAGAGTTTAACTCTTACAAAATATATAGGAATTTAATTCCTCTGAAACTAGGGTTTAACCCTCTAAAAAAGAATTTAATCCTTTTAAAGAACAAAAGGAGAACTTGATTCCCCAGAACCATAGAAGAACGGCCTGGTGATTCATTAGCGTTCAACGCTACACAATAAAAGCTCACGTGTTCCCACGTGAGCGCCTTTGAGGAACGAAAAAATAAAGACTGAGATCTAGCCACGTGACCCCACGGGACCCGTAAGAAGTGCTCAGCACTTATAAAAGAGAAAAGGGAATAAACACTATTTTTGGAGCACCTTACGTGACCCCACGTAACCCCTGAGAAGTGCTCAGCACTTATAAAAGAGAAAAGGGAATAAATCCTATTTTTGGAGCGCCTCACGTGACCCCACGTGACCTCTGAGAAGTGCTCGGCACTTATAAAAGAGAAAAGGGAATGAACCCTATTTTTGGAGCGCCCCACGTGACCCCCAAGTAGTGCTTAGCACTTACAAAGCAAAAAGGGAATAAATCAAAGGCAGTTTCTATTTTTGGGCGCCTCACGTGATCTCACGTGACCCAATAGCGCTCAGCGCTCAAAAAAGAACAATGGAATAAACCCAAAGAAATTGCGTCTCAAATTCTTGAAGTTTAATACTACTTCAAGCGCCTCACGTGACCCAATGTGAGCGCCTCTGAATTTTAGTGTTTAACACTATTTTGAACAACTCACGTGGGAGCACGTGAACGCTGAATACATACTGGTGTTGAACACTATGAAAGGCTAATATTATCCAGATTCAGACCAAATTTCCCAAGGACCATCAATTGAGCCCCTCATGCTCAGGATCTCCAAAACCGATCTCAGCCCCGAAGACAGCTAATGAGCTACCACCCCATCCCTCCAGTCGGGACATTGATTCAAGGGTATATCTCTTTATACCTCTGATATATGTCGTTGTAATCGTTCAACGTCTTCAGAGAGATGGAGGGTCCCAATAACTGATAACCTTTGGCGTATCTCCAAACTGGTTAAACCAAAACCCTATGGACTATGAGATCCTTAAACTCATGGACTATGATGTCCTTAAACTTTATGGACTGTGAGGTCTTTAAGCTCATAGACTATGATGTGTTTAAACCGGACTATGAGGTCCTTAAACTCATAGACTATGATGTCCTTAAACTTTACAGACTATGATGTCTTTAAACCCAATGGACCACAATGTCTCTAAACTAAAACGATAGAGTCCAAATACTCTTTCGTTGGATCTAAATGATCCCAAAATCTTGTTGAGTAAATCTTAATCTAAAATTTGACCAACGTATCCTCAACAAACGTTTAAGTTGATCTTAATCTCAATGAGAATAATGATCCTTAAACCTAAACTAAACCCAAATCTAAGAAAATACAGATTTGGACTAATCCACGCCCTACGGGTGACAACACAAATTAGTCTCCGTATACAATCCACGGGCAACCAAAAATAAAACAAACACACGATACGAAGTGACCTTCTGGAGAAGGAGAAAGTGGTTACCGTGATGCGGTAGCGTAATTAACTGCAGGGGCTTGCGCCTGCAGGGAAGAGCGTCCCTACAATCAAAAACCCCTCGTACAAGAGGGGGAATATGACGAAGTCTGCTACAACGGCCGCATCCGTCTAAACCTCCAATACACGGTGCCATAAATCAACTTCGCATCTTCGTAGAGGTGGACGGATAAAACCAAATAGTATCTGCCCCCAAATTTAGGTAAGACGACCTACGCGGTTCCGTCTCTGTATTTCGGCGGAGAATAGATTCTGGCACGCCCGGTGGGACCTTTTCCTTTTTCCACTCCACACTTCGTGTGTCGTGTTTCGCGAACGAATAGCGGTTTGCTATGGTTGCCCCTGGATTCGAGATACTAAGATTTGCAGTCTTGCTCCGTGCAGAAAACGGAAGATCCTTGGCTTTCAACTGCAACAACGGCAATAACTCCCACTCCGCCCTTACTGGAGGAGTGACCTATAGGCCTCAAGCGGCCTCCGTTTTTACGATGCTAGTGGAACAGGTGACTCAGGCCACCACTGGACTGTTCTTTGGGACCATGCTCCCACCAATGAGCTTCAACGCCCCACTGCTGCCGCAAGAAGCTCCGAAGAAGCCGGTCTTTGATCGGCTCACCACTACCGCGTAACCTGAAACCCGATAGAAATTAACTCAAACTGCGTTTTAAAAATATGTGATGGTGCCGAATAGATCCTGATCTGTTTTGCACGACGGTACGAAAACATATATACCTCCCAAACCGGTAGTCGTATTTAGGTGAAACTGGAACTCACGCATGAAAAACACTTAGAGTTATATTTCTGTTTATATTCTGCATTCGTTCGACTTGATTAATCACTCGTACATAATATTTCTTTACAGCATTGTTTATGGTAGTTACTCGAATAATATACTTGACTCATTTCATGCTATTCGAACATGTATACATATTAATCTTGATCATTTTGTATGTACATAAAGACGATAATTAAATACTTGAGTTGTATTTTGAAAACTATACAAAATTATTTTTACATAAAACCCCCTCAAGTTATATAAATTACAATAAGGACCCTAGTAAATATAGGTTAAGCGGAACCAGTCTCTTGAGCCTCAGGGAGCCGGAGATATGGGTGCTTGCCTATCTAAGATAGACAATATAACAAATGGTGTTATCAATACGGTAATTGTCTTTGAAAAAAACACAAATCTTGCCGTCCATGTGCAGCAGTTACCGATAACATCAAAACCTAATTCAGGACTTCAATTTCGTTCTAATTGTTTGACTCAGACTGATTCTCATTATAATAATCTGACTTGAATATGATTCAAGTACAATCTACAATACTACAATTCAATATGAATCCATGAATACATATATTCAATCTATTCAATCTATATTGACTGAACCGAACCATGGATATACTTCCATTTACATGATTCTCCAGTTACATCCATGATTCTCCAGTTACATCCATTTACTGATATCATGGTTTCGACAAGTCATCCAATTATACAATCTATATTACAAGACAATACAAGTTGCGATACAATCAAGATATCACGGGGTTTAAGGGGTAGATTGGTACGGAAGGTGTTAGAAGTGGCACGAGACTGCAACCATAAGACACCTAACCTGTATTCCTTTGCTGTTGTACCGTGGCATGAACGGTTTTTTGAGTTCCTGATACCTTAGTCTCCGGGGCAAGTGAGACCCCTCTCGTATACACTGGCATCCTTCTGTACCAAGCTACAAACAACAGTGTTAACACTAAATACAACATTATAACAATATAATACAACTTTAAAAGTTACACACTCTCTCTCTCTTTCTGTCTTTTCTACTTCTTCCTTATCTTTGGGACTTACCGAGCGATTTGTTCGCTGACGACATTCTCTTTCTTTCTTCTTTGAATATCGTCAGGTGTTTCGGACCTTCCATAGATCGAGCCTATCACTGAAGACTTGGACCAGTTTATTGAAGATCCCGAGCTGTAGTTACACTTGTACACATTTCATTTCAGTACTTTCCATTTCTGTTATGCCATTGTTTAGGCATTGCTTTCATTCAGATGTATTTACTTTTCCATGCATTATACAAAATAATGTTAATATATAAAGTTGATGTTTCACTACATTTGTCTCTTGTGTACATTTCTTTTGTATTGCTTAGATACGCTTAGCGTATTTACTTCAGAGTAAATATGTAGCGGCCAGTCGCGTCCTCTGCCCATACACCGGGAAGCGGGGCGTGACAACAGCCCCCGCAACTTCCACCGCCCATAAAAGGAGAAGGCCAGAGAAGATCCCTCTGTCTGCGACAAATCTCAAGGATGCTGAATCCAAACTCCCCAAGTCTGGGGGCATGTTACTGCACACTATCTACATGGCTTCCGGGAAGGAGGATAGACGTATCTCTATGGGTCATCGACCACTCACCCGATCTGTGACAAAAGCCCAGGAGCAAAAGCAAAAGCTCCAGGAAATGCTAACAAAGATGGCCGAGCTCACTGGGCCGAAAGAAAGCTCGGAAACATCATCGGAGCAACGTTAGGAACAGGAAACTGATGCTGAATTCCTTCGAAGAATGCTTGAGAGGAAAGACAAAGAGGCCGCGGAACAAGCGGCTAACATAAAACAAATGGCGCTTTTGTTTCAAGACATGGCCGGAATGATGATACAGCCGGATCCTCCAGCTGAAGACCCTCCGATTGTCCTTGAAGACGACAGAACGGAGACATCAAATCCTCTTCCGGCTTTATCAGCAGCCAAGGAAGAGACCATCTCCAAAGCCGCCCTTGATGACTATATAGCTCAACAGATATGAGTTCACCAGGCGAGCGAAGCGGCTGGCCAAATCGTCAAGACTGGACGACCATATCCGGGTTGGTACGATCAAATAAAGTATCCACCAGGATATACAATCCCTAAATTCCATGTGTATAAGAGGACGGGTAATCCACACAAGCACGTTGTTTAATTCAGGGCTCTGTGCGGTAATACTGGGGGTGACGACAAACTGCTGCTTCGCCAGTTTGTTGGCAGCTTGTCGGAGACAGCGTTTGAATGGTACTCTGAGCTCCCGAATGACTCCGTTTAGACATTTGCAGAAATGGAGCTACTATTTACACAAAGATTCGCTAGTGCTAGCAAGCACACTCCGATCACCGCACTAATTAACGCTAGAGTGAAGCAGGGAGAAACCTTGGTTCAATACGCCATTCGGTGGCGGAATCTGTGGTCAAAGTGTGAACAATGTATAGAGGAAGCTCTTGCCATGGGCATGTTTGTGGGAACCCTCGATCCTCAGGAGACCATATCCCAATTCATGATGTTTTTCAAGCCGACCACCTTCCAGACCTTGATTGACAAGCTGGACCAAATGGACCAGATGGGCCATAGACCATCCTCCTCAAAGACGGATCCTCGGAATGAGAAGGGGAAAGGGAAAGCAACCTTCGTCGCCAACGCTCAACGACAACCGAGTGGCCCGAGACCGGTTGTTCACCAAAGCAACAAGCGGCAATCACTCGATGAGAAGTTGAGACGTCCTTACTCGTTTCCCCGGGATAAAACAAGGAGACTGTTCGAACTAGCAGTACGCAACGGGCTCATCACTCTACCGGAGCCGAGACACCCACTACAACCGAACGATGTCAACGATCCCAATTACTGCCCCTACCACCGAGTATTGGGCCATCCGATCGAAGACTGCTACGTCTTCAAAAATTGGGTTGAAGACCAGTATCAACAGGGCAAGTTCGCGCTTTCCGAAAACTGGAAGGTAAATCCGCCACAACAGCACACCCCTAAAAGGGTGGACACGCCGGGGGCATCATGCTCATTTATAGAGGAAGCTCAATGGGAAGTAGTTCTTTCGGCAAAAACGCAAAGAATGCTGAAGGATCTTCAAGCATGCCCGGCAATCAGGTGGAAAAGCCCGCTAGAGCCCGAGATCATTGAGGGGATGCTAAAACCATGCCCAACATTGGGAGTTAATAGCGATGGGCAAAACAACCAGGCCCAGCCGTCAAAGTCTTCGAAGAAAAAGAAGAAGACCAAAAAGCTCGCGCAGTTTGATGACAAGCGCATGGATCTGCAAAAGCATATTGACGCGCTGGAGGAATATAAGAAGAAGGCGCAGACCCCAGTCACACTCCAGAAATTTCTCAACCATATCCTTGAGAACAGAGGCAATGATAATGACGAGGGAGACGACGCGTCAAAAGAACCAGAAGATTACGTGGCAGGTTGTCACATGATTTCTCACTCGTCAATAGATGATAAAGAAGCTCCTGATGCAGAGAAACTAGGGGCAGATCCAGAACCAGAATCAAAATCCCTAGAGCCATCATACGAATTAATTGACAGACTGCTGAGCGAAGCTCTTCAGAAAAGCAAAGCTGACAGAGAGCGGGAAACAACCATATACGAAAGGGCCAAGCATCGGCGTCAAGTTAAAGAAGCTTCGGTAATGAGAAGCCATAGAATACCCCAACCGGATCGAAGCATCCCTGTCGCCAGCAAAAGCAAGCATAAAGTAAGGAAACGATTCGCTAGGGCCCTGTCAATAGGAATAAAGTTGCCTTCTTTCAGAGGAAATACTCCCGGCGGTATACATCTTGATGAAGCGAACGTACATCCTAACTTCTGCTTATACCATCAGAGGATTGCACACCCTACCGAAGAGTGCATAGCTTTTAAAAACTGGTGGCAGGGATATGTTGCCTACCGACAACACATCCAGCGAGTGAAGCGCAAGGCTCGTCGGGAACAAAGAAGCACGACAGATGAACGCAATAGAACTGCCGGCAACTGTCACATGGTTGACACCAAGGGATCGCAAGTTCTCACCTTTGACTCTGATGAAGAAATAGCCCTCATCCCTCTCTTCAAGGAATCTATCTCCGACACAAAAGATACGAAGACTTGTGAGGATATCTAGCTGCGTAATCGTACGTTGCCCGGGAAAAATCCAGGACCTACGAACAACGGACCGAAACGTCCTTAAACTACTACAAACCGCAGCATCCTAAGGCTGACCCAAAAAAAAACAAAAAAAAGGTACGTCCATAAGCAAAATGGGCATGGATGAAAACCCGAAAGGGCTCCGTGAGTAAAAACAGCAAGGTTACCGGCAATGTTTTTGAAAACCCGAAAGGGCGCAGCCTCGTAAAAAAAACCGGTACGTCCACAAGCAAAATGGGCACGGATGAAAACCCGAAAGGGCTCCGTGAGTAAAAACAGCAAGGCTACCGGCGATATTTATGAAGACCCGAAAGAGCGCAGACTCGTATAAAAAAGAAAAAGAAAAGGAAAAAACGGTACGTCCACAAGCAAAATGGGCACGGATGAAAACCCGAAAGGGCTCCGTGAGTAAAAACAGCGGGGCTACCGGCGAGTTTGTGAAAATCCGAGAGGGAGCAGGCTCGTAAAAAATTCGTGCACACTTGCGAGGTCCTCTCGACCTTGTAAGGAGAAAATACCTGTGCGAGATCCTTACGACCCACAAGGGAGCAACACATTTAGGGATCCTCACAATTCCTAAGGAGAAATTACACTTACGAGATCCTCATGACTCGTAATGAGAAGCCTCTTATGAGACCCTCACGGCTCATAAGATTCAAAAGCTTTAAGCTACAGGGATCTGAACCTGTTCTTAAGCCATCACATTTCCCAGGTTGCCCTACAAGCGGTTCAATATTAACCCTTGTATACAATCAACGGGCACAAATAAACGTTTCCCCCACCCAGTCCCACCAATGACGAGGAATGTCCTCATTTGGTAAACAAACATTTTTAGGTCCTCTCGACTTGTAAGGAGAAAATGCTCTTATGAGATCCTTACAACTTATAAGAGACCATACACTTAAGAATCCTCACGATTCTTAAGGAGAAAACGCACTTACGAGATCCTCACGACTCGTAAGGAGAAACACCTTTATGAGACCCTTACGGCTCATGAAGTCAAAAGTTTTAGTCGACAGGATCTTAACCCTGTTTGCTAAGCCACTTTTGTTCGAACCAACAAAGGCAAATGATGATTCGCTCCTGGCAACGTTCCAGTAGTAGCGATGTTGATGCCTAAATCGGTAACAAATTCCAAGTCCTTTCACGGCAAATGATGATTCGCTCCTGGCAATATTCCAGTCGCAGCGATGGTGATGCTAAGATTGACACCAGATTCCAAGTTCCATACTCGCGACGAAAAGTCAGCGAGCCATAAATGCATATGAAATAGCCGAAATGATAGGGCAACTTGCAACAAAATACGCAAGTAAAAGATATGGATACAAAAATAGCCAAAATGATTGGGCAACTCGCAATAAAAAGCAGCGAGTAAAAAGAAAAATAGCCGAAATGATTGGGCACCGCGAGAAATAGCCGAAATGATTGGACAATCGCGACTTTCGCGATACAAAAAGATGAAATGATAGAGCATTGCGGAAAGAAATAAAAAAAATGAAATAAAACTTTTTGCTCTGCAGGTAAGTCCATATTGACCCATGTACACAATCCATGGGCATAAACGAAAGGGAACCATATGTCCCAACAAACTCTGTCAAAGGGAAAGTCAGATCTCGACAGCAATATATGCATCTTAGAAGACCAACAATAGCGTTCCTCTTCATGCCAGCAGGGCACGGACATGACATAACGAAACGAAGCCATGGCAAAATCCCTAGTTCTAAATCTCAACGGCAACATCTACTGCCTAAAAATCGGCAACGGCGTTCCTCCTCATTCCAGCAGGACACGGATGCGACACCACCAAATGGAGCCACGGCGAAGTCCCTAGTTCCAAGACTCTACGGTTCACAGACAACCAAAAGTCATCCAATGACCCTGTCGCGGAAATACGTCAGCCAATGACCCCGTCTCAGAAATACGTCATCCAATGACTCCGTCTCGGAAAAAAGTCAACCGACTTCTAAGGAAATCAATCTCCTTGGCAAAACCTCGATTCAGGGAAATCAGCGTCCTTGACGAGAACATCTCGATTCGCGTAGACCCGCAGAGAAATCAGTGTCTTTGCAGGAATCTCTCGATTCGTCTCGACCTCCAGGGAAATCAGCGTCTTTGACGAGAGCATCTCGATTCGCGTCGAACCGCAGAGAAATCAGTGTCTTTGCAGGAATCTCTCGATTCGTCTTGACCTCCAGGGAAATCAGCGTCCTTGATGAGAGCATCTCGATTCGCATCGACCCACAAGGAAATCAGTGCCTTTGCAGGAATCTTTCGATTCGTCTCAACTCCGAGGAAATCGGTGTCCTTGGCAAAATCTCGATTCAAGGAAATCAGCATCCTTGACGAGAATATCTCGATTCGCGTTGACCCGCAGAGAAATCAGTGTCTTTGCAGGAATCTCTCGATTCGTCTCGACCTCCAGGGAAATCAGCGTCGTTGACGAGAGCATCTTAATTCGCGTCGACCCGCAGAGAAATCAGTGTCTTTGCAGGAATCTCTCGATTCGTCTCGACCTCCAGGGAAATCAGCGTCCTTGACGAGAGCATCTCGATTCGCGTCGACCCACAAGGAAATCAGTGTCTTTGCAGGAATCTCTCGATTCGTCTCAACTCCGAGAAAATCAGTGTCCTTGACGAGAACATCTCGATTCACGTCGGCCCGCAAGGAAATCAGTGTCTTTGCAGGAATCTCTCGATTCTTCTCAACCCTGAGAAAATCAGTGTCCTTGGCAAAAAACTCTATTCAGGGAAATCAGCGTTCTTGACGAGAGCATCTCGATTCGCGTCGACCCGCAGAGAAATCAGTGTCTCTGCAGGAATATACGACGTCAACAAAACGGAGCCACAGCAAAGTCCCCTAGTTCCAAATCTCGATGGTTCACAGACAGCCTGGAGACTACCTCGAAGCCACGGCAAAGTCCCCTAGTTCCAAATCTCGACAGTTAACAGACAACCTAGAGATTACCTCGGAGCCACGGCAAAGTCCCCTAGTTTCAAATCTCGACGGTTCACAGACAGCAACGGAGCCATGGCAAAGTCCCTTAGTTTCAAATCTCGACGGTTCACAGACAGCAACGGAGCCATGGCAAAGTCCCTTAGTTTCAAATCTCGACGGTTCACAGACAGCAACGGAGCCATGGCAAAGTCCCCTAGTTCCAAATCTCGACGGTTCATAGACAACCCAGAGATAACCTCGACATTCGTCGTAATATTGCAGACACAATGTCAACAAACGAAGCAAAGGAAGATCCCTAGTTTCAGGGTCTTGACGGCAATGAGACCTGAAAGACTATCGGAGATCATCCCACTCCAGCGCGGAGTGGTCATGACTCATCGGGGCTCCCAAATTGAGCCTTGTTTCCCCCAATCAGAGCAAAACTCTGTTTGAATTTCAAAAATTCAAAAATTCAAAATTTGAAGCAACGCTTCAAATTCCTTGCGCTGCGCGCAACGCGCCACGTGTCAAAAGCTGATACGTCAGCGCACCGTCCAAGGCAGCGCACCCAATCAGAGCAAGGCTCTATTTAAAACAAAATTAAAGGAAGCAACGCTTCAGTTGCGCTGCGCTCTGCGCTGCGCGACACGTGTCAGCGCAGTTGTGCTGCGCTCTGCGCTGCGCGACACGTGTCAGCGCAGTTGCGCTAACGCGGTTGCGCTGCGCTCTGCGCTGCGCGACACGTGTCAAGCGCTGGTGCGTTTGCGCCAAACAGAATTAAAATTCCAGTAAGATCTTTCTGTTCTTGTTAAAACAAGAAGATTGTCTTCTGTAAAACAGAAGCCCTTGGATCAAAGATCCAACGGTGGGAAAAATCCCCAAATCACTCAGAGAATGATTTCTTTAACAAATTTAACAAATTAATGGGCACTATATAAAGGCCCCTAGACCCCGATTCTAAAAGACACAACACAGAGAGACAAAAACTCAGAAACAAAGAGAGAACTCCTCTAAAGAATTTTGAGAAGAATTCAGAAAGGAAAAAGAAGGTAAGACCATTATAAAAAGAAGAATTTCTTCTGAATAGATCATTGATCTAAGAACAAGATCAAGGATCTTCAATAAAAAATATAATAAATAACAAAGGCATTGCCTTTTTTATGAACCATTGGTTCTGGAATCTTAAAGATTCTTTTCTTGAATCCAAAATTGGATCAAGCTATTAAAACAGTGCCTTGCACTTGCAAATCTGCACTGTTGCGCTCCTGGGTTGGCGCAAGCCACCAGAGAGCGCCATGTGTCAGCACCAGAATAACTTGCGCTATGCACTTTTAAGATAGAGCATTGCTCTCTGAAATTGGCGCAACTCACCAGAGCGAGCCACGTGTCGGCAGCACAACAGCGCAACACACTACACTTGCGCTCACCAGAGCGCGCCACGTGTCGGCAGCGCAACAGCGCAGCGCACTGGCGCAGCGCACTGCGTTTGCGCTCACCAGAGCGTGACACGTGTCACCTCCACATGCGCTTGCGCTCTTTAATTGGCGCAAAGCGCCTGCCAGGCCACGTGGCCACTGTCAGATAATTAATGCACTGCATTATTTTAAAGAAGGGCTGAGCCCAATTAAAAAAGGCCTAACAGGTCTAATAAAATGCAATGCATTATTTTAAAAAAGGGCAGAGCCCAAACAAAAGTCTGTTAGACCAAAATAGATGCTGTGCATCATTTAAAAAGGAGCAGAGCCCAATTAAGAGGTCCAATGGACCCAGAACAAATGCTCTGCATTATAAAAAAAGGGAACAGAGCCCAATTTAAAAGGCCTAACAGGCCAGAATAAAATGCAGCGCATTATTAAACAGGGGCAGAGCCCAAGTAAAGGCCTAACAGGCCAAATGCAAATAAAATGTTGAACATTTCAACTGGACTTAGCCCAATTCTGACCGTAAGTCCTCAAATTAAATTGACTGAGCACGACTGCTCCCTCAAATCAAATTACATCCGGTTCGAGGGTACATCTCCGAACTCCTCTGACATTTGTCGTTGTAATCCTTCAACGTCGTCAGAGAGGTGACGGGTCCCGACAACCACACATCGATACGGACTGTGGGGTCCTTAAACTCATGGACTTAAGCATCCTTAAACTCCCTGACTCAAGCGTCCTTAAACTCCCGGACTCAAGCATCCTTAAACTCCCGGACTCATGCGTCCTTAAACTAATATCCATCCCTAAAATGGGAACGATGGACCCCTATGTCCCTAAACTGGAAATGGACCACCATGTCCCTAAACTGGAAATAGACCACTATGTCCCTAAACTGGAACAATAGATCCCCGAAATGCTCTTTTGTCGGATCTAAACGATCCCGTTTAAGTTGATCTTAGCCTCAAATACGGATAACGTATCCTTAAACCTTCAAACAGACTTTAGTCCCAAAGTGGACTATAGATCCCCCAATCAACTTTGGTTCAAGGGTACATCTCTGAACTCCTCTGACATCTGTCGTTGTAATCCTTCAACGTCGTCAGAGAGGTGATGGGTCCCGACGACCATACATGAAACGGACCACTATGCCCCTAAACTGGAATAATAGAGCCTCCAAATTCTCTTTTGTCGGATCTAAACGATCCTGTTAAGTTGATCTTAGTCTCAAATTGGACTAACGTATCCTTAACAAACGTTTAAGTTGATCTTAGCCTCAAACACGGCTAACATATCCTTAAACTAAAACCCCAAACCCAAATCTAAGCAAATACGGATTTGGACTAATCCGCGTCCTACGGACGACGACATAAATTAGTCTCCGTATACAATCCACGGGCAACCACAAACAAAACAAACACCCACGACACGAAGTGAAATTCTGGAGAAGGAGAAAATTGTTACCGCGATGCGGTAGCGTAATTAACTGCAGGGGCTTGCGTCTGCAGGGAAGAGCGTCCCCACAATCAAAAAACCCTCAAGCGAGGGGGAATTTGACAAACTCTGCTACATCGTCCGCATCCGTCTAAACCTCCGATATACGGTGCCATAAATCAACTTGGCATCTTCGGAGAGGTGGACGGATAAAACCATATAGCATATGCCCCGAATCTCAGGCAAGACGAACCTACGCGGTCGCGTCTCTGTATTCGGAGGGGAACAGATTCTGGCACGCCCGATGGGACCTTTTCCTTTTTCCACTCCACACTTCATGTGTCATGTTCGCGAACGAATCGCGGTTTGTTGTGGTTGTCTGTGGATTCAAGGTACTTAGATCTGGTGTCTTGGTCCGTACAGAAAACAGAAGATCAATGGCTTCAAACTGCACTGCCTACAACTGCAACTGCAACTCTCGCTCCGTCCTTGCTGGAGGAGTGACTTATGGGCCCTAAGCGGCCTCCCTTTTCAAGATGCCAGCGGAGCAGGTAACTCAAGCCACCGCTGGATTATTCTTCGGGACCATGCTCCCACCAATGAGCTTCAATGCCCCAATGACGCTGCAAGAAGCCCCAAAGAAGTCGGTATTTGATCGACTTACCACTGCCGCGGCCCCTCTCAAAGGGTCGCCCAACTTCAATACCTCAGTTTTCAACAGACTGGGCCAGAACGTCGGCAAACCCGCGATACCCTAAGCTGCCATCTCAAAGCGGATAGCCATCCCGGCTCAAGCGAACGAAATTATTGGAAAGGCTCCTCCTTCCAAGAAGTCAGTTTTTACAAGGCTGGCCATTCCGGTTGCTGCTCCAGGCGAGGTCATCAAAGCTGCCCAGAAGGGGCATGACGACGTTACCTTTATAGCCAAAACAACTCCAGCCGCACGACACGCTCGACGTCGCCACTGGCGCCGAGTGAGGAAGGCTGGGGGCAACTCCCCCTCTGGGATAACTCCGCCAGCTCCAACGGTGGGGATCGATGCTGCTGTTCCAACTGGGAACAACTTTGAATTGCTGAACACGGTGCGCAGAAACTCTCTTACCGCGGTGCTGAAGAGAACTCCTTCACTTGTGGAGGATACTCCAGAGAAGAAGATGGAGCAGCCCCCTCAACGGCTACCCTCTAAAATTTACAAGGTCTGGCGGCAGATCCAGGAGTTGGTGATTGATCAAGACTATCTCCGCCGACAGAAAATGATGAAGGTTCGGCAGGGGAAGGATTACTCCATCAATCCACAAAAAGCAACGGCTACTTGGGTCCCACTACAACGGCCCCCTCAACTTCAACCACTCAAAAGAAAAGGAGGCCGCAAAAAGCCTATGTGAACATGGCGAACCGTAAACGCGCTGAGCACAAACACCCCAAGTCTGGGGGCATGGTGGTGCACACTGTTTATATGGCTTCTGGAAAGGAGGAAATCCATGCTTCGACGGGTCACCGACTGCACACCCGATCCGTGACGAAAGCCCAGGAGCAGCAACAGAAGCTTCAGGAGATGATGACTGCAATGGCCGCACTTACTGGGCCAAAAGAAAGCTCGGAGGCATCATCAGAGCAGCGTCATGAACAAGAAAATGACGCTGACTACCTACGCAGAGTTCTCGAAAAGATGGATAGAGAAGCAGCAGAACAAGCTGCCAACATAAAACAAATGACGCTTCTCTTCCAAGACATGGTAGGAATGATGTTACAGCCGGACCCTCCAGCTGAAGACCCTCCGATCATTATTGAAGACGATAGAGGGGAAACATCTAATCCTCCTCCGACACTTTCAGCAGCCAAGGAAGAAACCATTTCCAAGACCGTATTGGATGACTATATAGCTTAGCAAATATGAGCTCATCAGGCGAATGAAGCGGCTGCGCAAATTGTTAGAACCGGACGACCCTATCCAAACTAGTATGACCAAATCAGTTACCCGCTGGGATATACGATCCCTAAATTCTATGTGTACAAGGGGACAGGGAATCCACATCAGCATGTCGCTCAATTCAGGGCCTTATGCGGCAATACTGGAGGCGATGACAAATTGTTGCTTCGCCAATTCGTCGGCAGCTTAGCAGAAACAACCTTTGAATGGTATTCGGAGCTACCTAACGACTCTGTCAAAACATTTGCGGAGATGGAGCTACTGTTTACACAAAGATTCGCGAGTGCTAGTGGACGCACCCCGATAACAGCACTGATCAATACCAGGATAAGGCCAGGCGAAACGTGGGTCCAATATGCAACACGATGGCGGAACTTATGGTCGAAATGCGAACAACGCATCGAAGAAGCACCTGCGGTAGGCATGTTCGTGGGTACTCTTGATCCGCAAGCGACCATCTTGCAATTCATGATGTTCTTCAGGCCGCCCACCTTCCAGGACTTGATCAACAAATTAGCCCAAATAGACCAGATGGGCCATGGACCGTCTCCTCCAAAACCGGACTCTCGAAATGAGAAGGGGAAAGGAAAAGCGATCGTCGTCGCCAATGCTCAACAACAGCCAAGCCATTTGAAGCCGGTTGTCCGTCAAAAAAATATGCGTCCACGCGTATCCCTCCAGGAGAGGCTAGGACGTCCATACTCGTTTCCTTAAAATAAAACGAGAAGACTGTTCGAGCTGGCACTGCGCAACAGGCTCATCAATCTGCCAGATCCAAGACGCCCGTTGCAGCCAAACGACGCCAATAATCCCAATTACTGTCTCTACCACCGAGTGTTGGGTCATCCGATTGAGGATTGCTACATCTTCAAAAACTGGATTGAAGACCAATACCTACAAGGCAAGTTTGCGCTGTCTGAAAAGTGGAAGGTAATCCCACCACAGCCGCACACTCCAAAGAAGACGGACGCACCGGGGGCAACTTGTCGCGTGATCTCTCACTCATTGATAGACGATAAATAGGCTCCTTGCTCCGAGAAAATGAGGGTGGATTCTAAACCGGAACTTCTGTGGCCGTCAGACGAGATGATCGATACCTTCTTGAATGAGATTCGTCTGAAAGTTAAAGCCGATCAAGAGCGTGAGATGGCCATATTGGAAGGAGCTAAACGCCGGCGATTAGACGAAAGAGCCGGGGCACTCCCGTCAAATCAAAAGACATCCGCCGCGGATAAAAACAAATTCAAGACGAGGAAAAGGTTCGCTAAAGCCATATCAATGGGGATGAAGCTACCACCCTCTGAAGAAAACACTCTCGGTGGAGTAGAGATGCATCCTAACTTCTGCTTATATCATCAGAAGATCACACATCCTACTGAAGATTGCGACTCCTTTAAGTGTTGGTGGCAAGGGTATGTCTCCCACAGGCAATACGTCAACAGAACAAAGCGTGAAGCTCGTAGATAGCGGAAGAATACGACGGATGAGCATAAAAGAGTTGCCGGCAATTGTCGTAAGGATGAGCCCGGAGGATCACGAGTTCTCACCTTCAGGAGCGACTCCGATGAAAAAGTAACCCTCGGCCCTCTCTTCAAGGAGTCCGTCTCTGAAGAATTGAGGAGTTGCGAGAACATTTGGCCGTGCAATTGCATGATACCCGAAGAAAATCTCGGACCCACAAGCGACGGAGCGAACAAAAAGGATAAAGGAAAAGGGAAAATGGCCTTTGTCACCAACACTCAACAGCAATCGAGTGGCCTTAGACCGATTATTCGCCAAAACAACAAGCGGCAATCCCTCTATGAGAGGTTGAAACGTCCTTACTCATTTCCCCAGGATGAAACAAGGAGGCTGTTCGAAGTGGCGGTGCACAATAGGCTTATCACTCTACCGGAGCCGAAATACCAACCACAACTGAATGATATCAACACTCCTAATTACTGCCCTTACCACCAAGTATTGAGTCATCCGATTGAAAACTGCTACGTCTTCAAAAACTGGGTTGAAGACCAATACCAACAGGGCAAGTTCGTCATCTCCGAAAACTGGAAGGTGAGCCCGCCACAACCGCACGCTCCGAGAAAGATGGATACGCCGGGGGCATCATGCTCATTCATGGGGAAAGCCCCATAGACCGAAAAGTCAGTAAACTAGAGATTCGCCTAGAATACAGCGACGGCGGACCGAAACGTCCTTAAACTAACGACGGACCGAAACGTCCTTAAACTAATGACGGACCGTTACGTCCTAAAACTAGCCGATGACCGAAACGTCTTTAAACTACTACCGCAACATCCTAAGGCTGACGAGATAAAAAAATATACATATAAACAATAAAAAACGGTATGTCCATGAGCAAAATGGGCACGGATGAAAACCCGAAAGGGGTCCGTGAGTAAAAGTAGCAGGGCTACCGGCGAATGTTCGTGAAAACCCGAAAGGGCGCGACCTCGTTAGAAAAAAGAATTAAAAAAATAATAATAAAAAAAACGGTATGTCCATAAGCGAAATGGGCACGGATGAAAACCTGAAAGGGCTCCGTGAGTAAAAACAGCAGGGCTACCGGCGAGTGTTTGTGAAAACCCGAAAGGGCGCAACCTCGTTAAAAGACACTTGCAGGGTCCTCTCGACCTTGTAAGGAGAAACCACCCGCGTGAGATCCTTACGACTCACAAGGGAGCAACACACTTAGGGATCCTCACGATTCCTAAGGAGAAATTACACTTGCGAGATCCCCACGACTCGTAAGGAGAACTCTCTTATGGGACCCTCACGGCTCATAAGATTTACAAGTCTTAAGTTACAGAGATCTAAACCCGTGCTTAAGCAAACCCCCCACAGCCTTCGATATTGCCCTACAAGTGGCCCAATGCTGACCCTTGTATACAATCCACGAGCGCGAATAAACATTTCCCTAACAAAGTCCTATCCGTGACTAGGGATATGTTCGAACGGTGAAAAACCCTTGTAAGCCCTCTCAACTTATAAGGAGAAAACACTCCTGTAAGATCCTTACGACTTATAGGAGAACATGCACTTAGGAATCCTCACGATTCCTAAGGAGAAAACACACCTACGAGATCTTCATGACTCGCAGGGAGAAAAACCTTTATGAGACCCTTATGGCTCATAAAGTCAAAAGCCTTAGTCGACGGAATCCTAACCCTGTTTACTAAGCCACCTTTGTTCAAACATCGACAGAGGCAAATGATGATTCGCTCCTGGCAATATCCCAGTTGTAGCGATGCTGATACCTGAACCGGTATCAAATTCCAAGTCCTTTCATGGCAAGTGATGATTCGCTCATGGCAAGCAATAAAAAGCAGCAAGTAAAAATGTATGCATGAAAAATAGCCGAAATGATTGGGCAACTCGCAATAAAAAGCAGCGAGTAAAATAAAAAAAACAGCCGAAATGATGGAGCAACTCGCAATAAAAAGCAGCGAGTGAAAATGAAAATAAATAGCCGAAATGATTGGGCACGGCGAAAAATAGCCGAAATGATTGGGCAATCGCGACCTTCGCGATATAAAAGCTAAAATGATAGAGCATCGCGGAAATATAATAATAATAAAAAAAATGAATGAAACTTTTGCCCTACAGGTGAGATCACATCGATCCCTGTATACAATCCAGGGGCACAAATAAAGAAGGAACTATACCTTCCCGACAGGCTCCACCAGAAGCGAAGCCAAATCTCGACGGTTCATAGACAACCTAGAGACAACCTCGACATTTGTCGCAATATTACAGACACGATGTCAACAAACGGAGCAAAAGAAGATCCCTAGCTTCAGGGTCTCGACGTCGATATCGACAATTTAGAGATCGCTAACGGCATTTCTCCTCACTCCAACTAGATGCAGACATGACGTCAACAACCGACCTCAGAGTCGCAATGAAACGGAGCCACGACATAGTTCCTAGTTCCAAATCTTAACGGCAATATCTACAGCCTAAGAATCAACAACGGCGTTCTTTCGCAGTCTAGCAGGATGCAGACACAATGCCAACAAAAGACCCCATAGTCGATAAAGCGGAGTGACGGCAGAATCCCAGCTCCACCTCAGCATTCGTCTCGTTACAGCAGACGCAATGTCAACAACAATGTCCTTCCTCCAACAGGATTTGGATATGACAAAAAAAACGAAGCGAAGGCTAAATACCTAGCTTCAGAGTCTTAACGGCAAGTCATATAAAGCCTAAAAGACAACCGAAGATCGTCTCACACCAGTGCGGAATGGTCACCACCTCGACGTTTGTCTTGATACAGCAGACGAGATGTCACCTCAGCGTTCTTCTTCCAACAGGATTCAGACGCGACAATCAAACAGAGGAGCCACGACAAAGTCCCTAGTTCCAAATCTCTACGGTTCACCAACAACCTAGAGACAACCGCGACATTCGTCTCGATATAGAGGACGCAAAGCCAGCAAACGAAGCGAAGGCCAAATTCCTAGCTTCAAGGTCTTAACGGCAAGTCATATAAAGCCTGAAAGACAACCGGAGATCATCTCACACCAGTGCGGAATGGTCACCACCTCGACGTTCGTCTCGACACAGCAGACACAGCATCATCAAACAGCGGAGCCATGACAAAGTCCCTAGTTCCAAACCACGACGGTTCACCAACAACCTAGAAGCAACCGGGACATTCGTCTCGATATAGAGGACGTAATCCCAACAAACAAAGTAAAGTCCAAATTCCTAGCTTCAGGGTCTTGACGGCAAGTCATATAAAGCCTGAAGGACTATCGGAGATCATCCCACACCAGCGCGGGGTGGTTATGACTCATCGGGGCTCTCCAAAATGAGCCTAACCTCAAGTAAAAAGTGACATGGAATATCCCTACGCTTGCTCTTTCGACGGTAAGATTACCTGGAAGATTACTTGAAGCCATCTTGTCCAGCCCCCGAAGGGATCAGAGACACGACAATCGCAAGGCTACTCGAATAGCAAGATTGCATATCGAGGAATATATCAGCCAACGCGACGGTACGACGGCCAAAACCCTAAGTACTACAGACCCTAATGGACCTCTGTCGTAAAGAGCAGAGGTTAACTGTGACGTTAGGATATTCTTGCGAGAAATGCTCGATTCGTCTCGACTCGTGAGGAAATTAGTGTCTTTGCGAGAACTTCTCGACACGGTTCAACTCGTGAGGCAAAGCCTTAGGCGGCGGGGATTAAAAAACCTGCTTCCTAAACATTGGGACCCTGCAAATCGGCCCAAAACGGTCTCTTGCATACTATCCACGGGTCTTGTTCATATCAGATTTTTGCATTTTTATACCGCCCAACTTTTATCATATTGCTTATCGGTAGGTACTCTTGAGCCGTGTTTGCTAGTCAATTGCAGGATACAGGTTCTCGGCTCTAAAAGGTGAAATTCATGGAAAAGCACGACAAAATCCGGGTTCCTGCCAACCGCAGATAAAACATGGGTCTCCGCTCCCTATCCGTATGTTGCCACACACCAGTTTAAGAGACAAAATGGCAAATCAATGTCATTTTCATGCACAAGGCTCAATGGCAACACAAAATCCAAGAAATCTAGAGCTCGAGGAAATCATGACAAAAAGATCGACATCAAATCACCTTTTGACCTGTTGCAAATCTGGAAGAAATGTGGAGAGATTCTGAGAAATAAAGTGTACCAAACTGATCCAAACATCAACACTAAGAAGTACAAAAAATCCGAACAGCCAACTCCTCCAAAGCGCCGCGGTTCCGCGGCATAAGCATGCTTAGGCCGCGGAACCGCGGCCGTACGGCCTCCTCGTTGACGAAACTTCAGGGTTATTTTGGTCTTTTTATGAAGAGGCAGATTGTTGCCCTAGATTTCCAATTCCCTGCCTATAAATAGTCCAGAACTTGCCAAAGCCAAGGGGTGCATATTCTTGTATTTAGATTTAGGTTATATGTTGTTGTTCTTCTTCCTCCTCTCATCTCTTCTCCATTAAAAAACTTGTAGTGAGCTTTTGTGAGTGAAGAATGAATAAAGGAGTTCTTGTTCTTACCATGCTTGTCTTTTTATTTTGTTAACTATTATTGCTTGTAATTTTCATTTGCTAATTTAGTTGTTGTTATTTGTGTTTGTTTCTTTCTTGTTCTCTTTTCCTTTATCCTTAAACAACCATGATGCTTACGCTTGATCCTTGCCGAGGTGAGGTCGCAAATAGCTAGTTGTAATCTTCTAACCTCTTTCTTTCTACCTTCCTCTTTTGTTTTATTTTCTTTTTGTTATTTTCTGTGAGTAGTTTCCATACTTGTTAGGGTAGGATAAGGGAAGTTTGAGAGAAGGAAATCTCTCTCACTCTTTCCTTGCCCAAACATCTTAAATCGGACTCCCGTTAATTGAACCACAATCCGCTCCCTACGGCACCCTATCCTACATGATAGCGGTGATTCCGTAGTGAGACCGGTTGTGGTTGAATTAACCGGAGGTTAAGGCTAAGAGCCAAGAACGGACGGACAAGCACCAAAAGGAAGAACTTAAGCGTTGGAAAGCCTAGCTTATACTCGCAAGTTCCTTCCTAGTCGTGCTAATCCCCGTTGTTGCCGATTACCGTAACACCGATATTAAGAGTGGTAACGAAAGAAGTGAGCGACTCCTAACTCAAACTAACCTAATCCTAACCCTAACAAGCTCTCTTTACATATCATTTTAGCACATAAGTAATCTAAAGACAAACCTGGACATTTGGACTTAACTCGTTAAAACACATAGAAAAAGATTCCCATCTCCCTGCGGACGACCCATACTCAACCGGCTAGCTACAAGCGAAACCGTCTTGATTGCGGTAATAAACTTAGCACGCAAAATCTCTACCAATCAAATGGCGTCGTTGCCGGGGAGACGGTAGTTTATTTCTTTGTGTAATTTCGTGTTAATTTGTGAATATAAATATAAAACAAAACAAAACAAAAAAATATACATTGTAAAAAAACCATCTTGTTATTTTTGATTAGTTTTTGTGCAAGTGTGCAGGATAAAAAGACGATCAAGTTCAGTGCCAAAGACGTGGAATGTTAGACCCATATCTCGCGGCTACACCGCGACGGATCAATACGGAGCCAACGGTCTATTGTAAGATTCTGGAGCAGATCCAGTAATCAAATCAAGATTCAGGATAACCAGACAAGAAGAGGACAGCCAAGTGAACACCCACAAGAAAAATGAAGCTCCGAAGGCACCTTCAAGCCGCGAAACCGCGGCATTAGCACACTAAGGCCGCGGAACCGCGGCGGTTTGAAGCTTTCAGGAGCCCAACTTTTGGGTAATTATTTCTTTTCTCTCCCCCACTCCTCTGGACTCCACTGAACTGTATTTTCTGCAGCATTCTTTGCGCAAATTCTCTTCCCCCTTCTAATAAATTGTTCTTGTGCAGGATTCTTTGCGCCGCGCTAAAAAAAAATAAAAATTGATTGCAGTTGATTTGTTACTGCTTTGCATTTATTAATACGGACTTTAAGGGGCTTGAAACCAATCCAGATTGGGTGGGGATTTCATCACCTTTCCCAGGACCCCAGAAATCACAAAAAGCATATGCATTGACCATTGTTAATTAAAAAAATACTAGACTCAGCCCTAAGGACTTCACGCTCAATAGGACAGAGGACTAGTTACAGGCATCAGCCGTTTATCCTATCCTGACTTTGCGGTGTCTAGGCAAGTGTGTCCAAGGCAAGTGATTACTTAATTAGGACCACTACTTACGTAGTGGGGAGCCTCCCACTTACCTGGCACTTACCTGGCCGCAATTGGCGGAGAAGAGGCGGTTTGAGGTCCTATTTCTAGCCCTTTGGAACAGTTAGGAGCTGTCTAGCTGACCTAGGTGACCCTAGATCTAGGTGTGATTATGCATATCTTGTTTGTGATTGCTTGAAGCCGTAAGTCCGTACATATTTTTGTAAAGCTCTTTCTAAAAAGCAAAAAAAAAGGAAAAAAATCAAAAAAATTTATAAAAACTTGCTCTTTGTCGCCAGAATCCATTTTTTCACCCACCACCCATCGTATTTCTCCATTGACGTTTTCTTACCCTCACCTTCTCCGCTTTGACTATACTAAACTCGTTTAGTGTATGTCCGCTTGGACTCGGGATACTAGCACCCGCTTAGTCCGCGTTACGTTAGTCGCTACCGACTACGCGATCGACTCAGTCGTCGAAACTCCGTCCACGCCTCTTTCACCCTTACCTTTGCCGGCCAACTCCGACGTTGACCGGAATTCTGTTCATACATCCTCGCCTTCACCATCACCAACCTCTTCTTCCGCGATGTCAGGATTTAATCCAAACATCTCTTTGACTCCCCCGGGATTGACTCCACCTCCTATGGAGACAAATAACCCACCACCACCGCCTGTTGTAGCGCCGCAGCAAATCGCGCTCCAGGATCGCTTCTATCCCACCCGTTCTGCACTTCCCACCTGCCTTTCTCTTCCACCGGCCAACGGGGATAATTTTGAAATTAAGCCCCATTTCATCAACATGCTTCCGAAATTTCATGGG
This sequence comes from Agapanthus africanus, assembly GCA_030015575.1. Classification (NCBI taxonomy): domain Eukaryota; kingdom Viridiplantae; phylum Streptophyta; class Magnoliopsida; order Asparagales; family Amaryllidaceae; genus Agapanthus; species Agapanthus africanus. The sequence continues at coordinate 980,364,188 of CM057337.1, forward strand.
CTTGAATCTGAAGATGCCTATATCTTCATCAACAAGTTCCAAAATGTTTGTGCCATGATGAAAACTACCCAGTTGTCGGACGATGCTATACAGCTACGGGTCATTCCGTTCACTTTATGCGATCTTGCTGAAAAATGGCTATATAGCACCGCTTCCCACTCCATAACCAGTTGGGACGAGTTTGTGAAAGCGTTTCTCAAGAAGTTCTATCCGAATCATAAAACCGCGAGGATCCGTAACGAAATCAACCAATTCTCCCAGCTTCCTACTGAACCCTTCTGGAAGTGCTTTGACCGGTATAAAGACCTTCTTGTTCAGTGCCCTCACCACGGTATAGAGAAATGGCAACTTTGCCAAACCTTATACGAGGGCCTGAACCCAGCAACCAAGCAGTTGTTGGAAGCCATCTGTCAGGGCCACTTCCTATCGAAATCTGACGAGGAAGCGTGGCAATTCTTCGACGACCTTGCGGAACAAACGCTACAATGGGAGAGCACCAGACCGACTTCTTCTTCTTCTACCTCCACTTTTACCGGTCAGTCTAGGGTAGGAATTCACCAACTCGATGTCTCTATTGCGATGAAAGCTGAAATGGCTGCAATAACAAGGAAACTCGAAGCGATAGAGAGCAAATTTTCTTCTCCTGCTCCTGCCCCTATTCTTCCCCTTCGTACCATTTGTGCTTGTTGTTCCGATCCTTCTCACATAACCGAAGAGTGTTCGTACAATCCACCATCTCAAGGACAAGATCACGTTAATGCTGCATTTCAGTAAAGACCGAGAAATGATCCATACTCTTCCACCTACAATCCCGGTTGGAGGAACCATCCCAATTTCGCCTGGAATCAGAATCAGTATCAATTCCAAGGCAACAATTTCCAAATGCCCCCTCCGCCGTAACAACAAGCGCAACAACAAACTCAACATCAATTTCAGCAGCCCTTCCAACCCTAACCTTTTCAAAATCAGACGAACAACTTTGCACCCAACAATTCTTTTCCACAAAACAACTTTGTTCCGTCAAACAACGATAAGGTTTCCTCGCTAGAACGAAGTCTGGAGGCGTTCGTTAAACAATCGACACAATCCACCGCAAACATCCAGTCTTCCATTCAGTCCCTGGTGCAACACACTGCTGCACACGGGCAAAGCATCAAGACCATCGAGGCCCAGATTGCACAGCTGAATGCGGCCTTAAGCGAGCGAGAGAAGGGGAAGCTCCCGTCCCAGCCACTCCCTAATCCCGGTCACCCACATAATGTACATGTTGCTCTTGAACAACAGAACCATAACGTGAGTGCCGTGACCACTTTGAGATCGGGAAGGATGCTGCAAAACAATATCGGCACACGGATCAACGATGACACCCCGGCCACTTCTTCTTTTTCTTCTTCTTCTTCTTCTTCGTCTTCGTCTTCTGAGCCTATTCTCCATTCTTCAAAAGGCTCTTCCTCTTCTTCTGCTCTAAATGGACCCAATTCTCACTCCACGAAAACACCAGTTCTGGGATCCGTTCCAACTCCACAATCTCCTCCTCCAGCATTGGACTCAACCAATTTTAAAAACGTTCCATTTCCAATCCGGTTGAAGTCCACCAAACAAAATCCACAAATAGAGAAGATTCTGGAGTTGTTTAAGCAGGTTAACATCAACATTACCCTTTTAGATGCTGTCCAACAAGTCCCGTCCTACGCGAAAATCTTAAAGGACTTATGCACGAAAAAGAGGAAGTCTCAGGTACCCAAGAAAGTTTTCATGGCTAGTGCTGTGAGTGATGCTCTTACCCAATCTTTACCACAAAAACGGAAGGACCCTGGCTGTCCTACGATTTCTATTACCATTGGGGATAAGAACATCAACCGCGCACTATTAGATCTTGGTGCCAGTGTTAACCTGCTTCCGTACTCAGTATATGAGCAATTAGGTGTAGGAGAGCTGAAACCCACACACTGTACTCTCCAAATGGCCGACCGATCAATCACCCATCCTAGGGGTGAGCTAGAGGATGTGTTAATCAAGGTTGGGGACTTCATATTCCCCGTTGACTTCATTGTATTAGACACACAGCCTGTACCTAACCCCCGTAATCAGATTCCGGTGATACTCGGTCGCCCATTCCTTGCAACCTCAAATGCAGTGATCAATTGTCGCAATGGTTCGATGAACATCTCTTTTGGAAACATGACAATTGAACTTAACATTTTTAGGTTGGGGAATCAGCCCTCCGAACCTAATGCTCATATACTGGACGTTTGCTCAATCCAGGAGATCACCCCTAAAGAGTGTGAATTCGAGGAGTTTTTGTTCAATCACGATAACCTTAACGCCACTAGTGCGTTCCTCTTCGAACCTGCTGCTGTTTCTGCGCCCGACAACGACTACGAGTGTTTCACGTTCTCGAACGATCTTAGCCGCTCATAACCCGAGTTTGAATCCTTCGAATTTCCGGATGAGTTACCTGAACCATCCAACTCGGTCGCTTACACTCGTTTTGAACCTTTGCTGGAATCTTTTGAGTTCGAGATATTTTCACCAATCTTGCCTTCAATCGTTTCACCTCCAACGCTCGAACTCAAGCCTTTGCCGTCTCACCTTAAGTACGATTACTTGGGTGAGAACGAGACCCTCCATGTTATCATCTCGGCTTCTCTAGCTCCAGAGCAAGAGAAAGCCCTTCTTACGGTCTTGCACAGCAATAGGCAAGCTTTTGGCTGGTCCATGGCGGACATCAAGGGGATTAGTCCCCTGATCGTTGAACATCACATTCATCTGATGGATGATGCCAAACCAGCCAGAGATCCATAAAGGCGACTCAACCCAGTCATGAAAGAGGCTGTGAAGAAGGAGATCGTAAAATGTCTGGATAGTGGTATCATTTACCCTATCTCTGATAGCCAGTGGGTTAGCCCCATTCACGTTGTCCCCATGAAATCAGGCATAACGGTCATCACTAACGAGGCGAACGAGTTAATCCCTACTTGCACCCAAACTGGGTGGTGAGTATGCATCGATTACAGAAAACTCAACGCCGCAACGCGGAAGGACCACTTTCCGCTAGCTTTCATTGACCAAATGCTTGAACGATTGGCCGGACACGAGTACTACTGCTTTCTTGATGGCTACTCCGGCTATAATCAAATTCCCATCGCCGAAAAAGACCAGGACAAGACCACATTCACTTGTCCTTTCGGCACGTTTGCATATCGTCGCATGCCCTTTGGGTTATGCAATGCGCCCGCTACCTTCCAGCGGTGTATGATGGGAATCTTCTCAGACATGGTGGAAAAATTTCTAGAGATCTTCATGGACGATTTCTCCATCTTCGGCGATTCCTTCAACGAGTGTTTGCTGCATCTTGACGCTGTCCTTACCCGATGTAAGGACAAGAACCTCACTTTGAATTGGGAGAAGTGCCACTTCATGGTGCGCGAAGGTATTGTCTTATGACATATCATTTCGCGAAATGGCATAGAGGTTGACAAAGTGAAGATTGAGGTCATTTCCAATCTCCCTCCTCCCAGATGCGTCAGAGACATCCGAGCCTTCCTTGGCCATGCCGGTTTCTATAGACGGTTCATCAAGGACTTTAGCAAGATTGCTAGGCCCTTGACGCTTCTACTGGCCAAGGACACGCCATTCGACTTCAACTCGAGCTGTGTGACTGCGTTCGAGTCATTGAAAAGCTCACTCACTTCTGCTCCCGTTCTTTCTTCACCTGACTGGACGCACCCATTTGAGATTATGTGCGATGCATCCGACTTTGCCATTGGTGCTGTCCTTGGACAACACATCAACAAGATGCCGCACGTAATCTATTATGCTAGCCGAACCCTGAACGACGCCCAACTCAATTATACAACAACTGAGAAGGAATTCTTGGCTGTTGTATTTGCTTTAGAAAAGTTCAGGCCCTACCTCATCGGCTCTCCAGTCATTGTCTACACAGACCATTCTGCTCTGCGCCATCTTTTTGTGAAGAAAGATGCAAAATCTCGGCTAATACGTTGGATCCTCTTGCTTTAAGAGTTTGACCTTGTCATTAAGGACAAACGAGGATGTGAAAACGTAGTTGCCGACCATCTCTCACGACTTCCTTCTTCGCCTTCGCTTCAAATTCCGATCAACGACGTTTTCCCGGATGAACAACTCTTGACAGTATCTTGCGAACCCTGGTTTGCAGATATTGTGAACTATTTGGCCATAGGATTACTACCGACTGAATGGTCAAGTCAGGACAGACTTCGCTTCTTATCCCAAGTAAAACACTTTTACTGGGACGAACCCTATCTGTTCAAGTACTGTCCCGACCAGATTATTCGTCGGTGTGTCCCTGACGAGGAATTCAAGAGTGTGCTGTCGTTTTGCCACGATCAAGCATGTGGCGGGCATTTTGGCCCCAGAAAGACAGCTGAGAAGATCTTGCAATGTGGTTTCTACTGGCCACAACTCTTCAAAGACGCTCATGACTATTGCAAGACTTGCTCCCGGTGCCAACACTTGGGCCGGATATCCCGGAGGAACGAGATGCCGCTCCAACCAATCTTGGTTGTGGAGATTTTTGACGTTTGGGGGATAGATTTCATGGGGCCGTTTCCCAGCTCTTTCGGGAACTTGTACATCCTTCTCGTTGTTGATTACGTCTCTAAGTGGGTCGAGGCTGTGCCCAGCCGGACTAACGACAACAAGGTTGTTGTTAGGTTTCTTAAAGAAAATATTTTCTCCCGGTTTGGGCACCCCCGAGCGATCATTAGCGACAATGGAACTCATTTCTGCAATAAGACTTTCGAGGCCTTGATACGGAAATATTCCATTAATCATAAGCTATCCACGCCCTACCACCCCCAAACCTGTGGGCAGGCCGAAGTTTCAAATCGGCAAATCAAGCAGATACTGGAGAAAACGGTTTCCAAGAACCGTAAGGATTGGTCGCTGAAACTCACTGATGCCCTTTGGGCATTTCGAACCGCTTATAAGACCGATCTTGGCATGTCTCCCTATCGGCTTGTGTACGGAAAGGCTTGCCACCTCCCTGTCGAAATAGAGCATCGCGCATTTTGGGCGATAAAGGAGCTGAATCTGTCTCTCGAAGATGCGGGCAGCCATCGGAAGCTGTAGTTGAACGAATTAAGCGAGCTTAGGAATGAGGCTTACGATAACGCGGTTGTCGTTAAGAACCGAACGAAGGTGTTTCACGATAAACACCTTTTGTGCAAAACTTTCGTACCTGGTCAGCAGGTACTGCTTTACGACACCCGGCTACAATTCCATCCAGGAAAGCTCAGATCTCGCTGGAAAGTGTCGCATTTTGTGCGGAATGTGTATCCGCATAGTGCTGTGGATTTGGAGAATCCAAAGTACGGTTCATTTTTCAAAGTAAATGGACACCGACTAAATCCATACCTTAGAGCCGAACCAACAGAGGAGCTCCTGGTCTTACAGGAGCCGGTTTACCCTGCATAATCTTTCTCTGTCTACCACCAAACTTCGGTTATCCAGCCAAGAACAGTGGACACTGTTCCAAATAAGTTTGGGGGTATGTATATACCATTTTGTATATATTTGTGGATATTCTTTTCCATTTTTTCTATTTCTCTTTTCTTTAAAAACAAAAAATAAATAATAAAAAAAAATATCTGTATATCTAACCGACAATTTTGACCCTTCAATGATCTCTTCATGCAATGACAGTGAGGACACTATCCAGTTTAAGTTTGGGGGTACGCTCGGTACGCATTTCTAACCTTCGCATTCATATGTATATTTTGCATCTGCATACTAAAATCCATAAAATCCATAAAAATCAGACAATTTTCTAAAAACATAAAAACTTTTCTGTCAAGTTAGCTAGTGGGAGAACTCTGATTCAACATTTCGACGGTTTTGTTTGATAAGATAAGAATAACTAAATCTTATTTTTAGATTTTGAAAACCTGAAAGATAACTCTCCTTTGAAGTTAACTATAGCTGATATACGTCTTTACATCACAATACACGTGTCGTGAGTTTGGAAATTAGATGACAAGTCTTTTATGTCTAAAAACTTTTAAATGGATAAATGATTTTCTGAGGATCAAATAGGTTTGTTCTGAAATAAGTAATATCAAGAATAGTTTATGAAGTGAAGTGAATATGAAGGAATGTTATTGATGCCTTAATTGGAACTTAGTCTGAAAAATAACCCATCTGGAACTTGATTGGAATGATTACACACCGAACCCACTAAACACGTCTTTTATTCAAAAAATAATTGAACTACCGGTTATATCTCCGTTCGTATTGAATCATCATAATTTTCACGCCAATTTGTCTTTTGTTTTTGGACCTAGGTAACTTGAGTAATTAAGTCCGCTGGGGTGTTCCTACACCTAATGCCCTAAAGCCAACTGGTTTGGGTGCATTGGCCCAAAGCTCGTTAAGAAGCCTAGAAAGTCCAGATTAAAACAAAGTCAAGCAAGTGTTCTCTCCGAGTTAAAATTCCTAACGGTTCTTTGTGTGAGAATAATCTTGACAAAAGACAGGTTCTTATAAAAAATATTTCTAGCGGAGATATGAAGGTTTTATTCCATGATAAAGACTATTGCACGTTCACAGAGGTGTGTATGAATTGAAAACAAGAAAAGGATGGAGTGAAAAATAAGACCTAGTTTCCTGTTAAGGAAGATAGAAATTCTGAAGTTGAAACTTTACTGGAAAACGAAACTTGAAAAAAGCTTAACTCTTTATAAAACATATGTGATCCTTTTAAAATTTTTATCTAGGCTTTATTGTATGACATGATGACTTTATTCGACCCTTCTGGAACTTAACGATACTATTTGCACTGCACGTAAAGACATATAAAATCTTAAGTTAAATAAGAAGCGAGATGTGAAAAATAATGGTTCGATAGTCTAGACTTAGGATAATAGAATTGTTATTTTCTGAAACAAAACTTTAGGGTTTGAATCATAGTTATTTTGCAAAAACTAGCTTGACCGGATTTTGTGGGTAGTATCCGCTGAAAACCCTTAGGAGACAACACTCCTCCTACTAGGGACACCTAGAGGTTTAACGGCTTGTTGCACATGCTCAGTGCAATCGCGTTCCCTGCGAAAGTGAGGTTAGGAATTTTTTGTGAATAAATTGGCATTGCTCGGGACGAGCAAATGATAGGTTTGGGGGTATTTGTTCATATCAGATTTTTGCATTTTTATACCGCCCAACTTTTATCATATTGCTTATCGGTAGGTACTCTTGAGCCGTGTTTGCTAGTCAATTGCAGGATACAGGTTCTCGGCTCTAAACGGTGAAATTCATGGAAAAGCACGACAAAATCCGGGTTCCTGCCAACCACAGATAAAACACGGTTCTCCGCTCTCTATCCGTATGTTGCCACACACCAGTTTAAGAGACAAAATGGCAAATCAATGTCATTTTCATGCACAAGGCTCAATGGCAACACAAGATCTAAGAAATCTACGCGGAGCTCGAGGAAATCATGACAAAAAGATCCACATCAAATCACCTTTTAACCTGCTGCAAATCTGGAAGAAATGTGGAGAGATTCTGAGAAACAAAGTGTACCGAATTGATCCAAACATCAACACTAAGAAGCACAAAAAATCCGAACAGCCAACTCCTCCAAAGTGCCGCGGTTCCGCAGCATAAGCATGCTTAAGCCGCGGAACCGCGGCCGTACGGCCTCCTCAGTTGACGAAACTTCAGGGTTATTTTGGTCTTTTTATGAAGAGGCAGATTGTTGCCCTATATTTCCAGTTCCCTGCCTATAAATAGTCCAGAACTTGCCAAAGCCAAGGGGTGCATATTCTTGTATTTAGATTTAGGTTATATGTTGTTGTTCTTCTTCCTCCTCTCATCTCTTCTCCATTAAAAAACTTGTAGTGAGCTTTTGTGAGTGAAGAATGAATAAAGGAGTTCTTGTTCTTACCATGCTTGTCTTTTTATTTTGTTAACTATTATTGCTTGTAATTTTTATTTGCTAATTTAGTTGTTGTTATTAGTGTTTGTTTCTTTCTTGTTCTCCTTTCCTTTATCCTTAAACAACCATGATGCTTACGCTTGATCCTTGCCGAGGTGAGGTCGCAAATAGCTAGTTGTAATCTTCTAACCTCTTTCTTTCTACCTTCCTCTTTTGTTTTATTTTCTTTTTGTTATGATATGTGAGTAGTTTCCATACTTGTTAGGGTAGGATAAGGGAAGTTTGAGAGAAGGAAATCTCTCTCACTCTTTCCTTGCCCAAACATCTTAAATCGGACTCCCGTTAATTGAACCATAATCCGCTCCCTACGGCACCCTATCCTACATGATAGCGGTGATTCCGTAGTGAGACCGGTTGTGGTTGAATTAACCGGAGGTTAAGGCTAAGAGCCAAGAACGGACGGACAAGCACCAAAAGGAAGAACTTAAGCGCTGGAAAGCCTAGCTTATACTCGCAAGTTCCTTCCTAGTCGTGCTAATCCCCGTTGTTGCCGATTACCGTAACACCGATATTAAGAGTGGCAACGAAAGAAGTGAGCGACTCCTAACTCAAACTAACCTAATCCTAACCCTAACAAGCTCTCTTTACATATCATTTTAGCACATAAGTAATCTAAAGACAAACCTGGACATTTGGACTTAACTCGCTAAAGCACATAGAAAAAGATTCCCATCTCCCTGCGGACGACCCGTACTCAACCGGCTAGCTACAAGCGAAACCGTCTTGATTGCGGTAATAAACTTAGCACGCAAAATCTCTACCAATCAGGTCTCACTCTCCAAAGTCGAATCTCGACAAGGAGGGAAACAACCGCTCACGAGTCCTCTCGACTCGTAAAAGGGAAAATTCTCTTATAAGATCCTTACGACTTGTAAGAGAAAACACACTTAGGAATCCTCACGATTCCTAAGGAGAAAATACACCTATGAGATCCTCTCGATCCGTAGGGAGAAAAGTCTTTATGAGACCCTCACGTCTCATAAAGTTGAAAAGTCTTAGGCTGCAGATCTGAACCTGCGGCCTAAGCCATCGCTATCTCTTGAAGAAGCCAAGACAAGATGCTCGCTCTATCACCTGTCAGCCATGTTTACTAAGACATCACACTGATAATAAAAGAAGGGAGAAAGCAAAGAAATGATACAAGACATTGCAAAGAAAAAATGTGTATCTTTATTCATTAATTCAATCGAGTAAAAGGTGAATCGTATAAAAGAATAAAGAATGGATACATCTTATTTGAAAAAGAAAAAATTTTACAAGTATATCGATACAAGGGCAGCTACTGGGAAGGAAGCGTCTTGAATAGCCCTATCACTTGTTCGCGCACTTCCTTCCATGCTTTCTCCTGATCGGCCACCACCGCCAGTTCTGCTTCCACTTGAGCCCGCTGCTGCAAGAAGGATGCAAGCTGCTCCCCAACGGCCTGCTGAGCAGCTTCGCGGCCTGGGGCATCACGCTCGGCGGCATCGAGCTTCTGCTTCAGGTTTAGCCCATTTGAGATACGTTCCAGAAAGCCCTCGAAGATAGCCTTCACCTGGGCAGCGTTCGCCTCAACCTCAGCATGCAGACGAGCCGTCTCGCTTGAGGTCTCTTGGCATTCCTTCAGTCTTAAAGCCGCTTCTTGTTCCAAGTGGCGGAAGTAAGAAGCGCTTTGCTTGATCCATGTTGCTTGTTGATTGCTCGCGGCTAAAGTCTCGGGAGTAGGGCGCATAAACTCCGAGTGATGCAGGCGGACCTCGATTTCCCTGCAGTGATTAACCCAAAGCTCGACGACGCCTTCATCATGGAAATTTACAAGCGCCGCCAACATCGGGTTAACCTCCGCAGCGAAATCCGCAGCAGATGGGGGAGCGTCCGCGTCAAGCTCTTCGACGTATCCGTTCAGCATGCCCAAGCTCATTACGGCACCCTTTGAAAACGGACGTCTCAGGAAGGGGCCTGCCGGCATTATGACGCGAGACTCAAAAGGCGCCGGAATCGGAACGACAGCTGAAAAAACAAAATACGATCAGATGACGGTTCAAGAAAAATGAAAAAGTCATCGATGGGATAGTTTACTATACCAGCTGCAGCAGGCGGCAAAGCCGGGAGGGCCGGTGGCGCGACCAATCTTTAATCTCCTCCTTCGATTTGTAGCACTGCAATCAGGACGAGGAAGAGTCAGAAATAATTCCATTACTGAAAAAAGAAAGACATCAATTGGAAACTATACTCACCAGCGCCACTGGAGGAAGAAACGAGTTCAGATGGGAAGGAGAAGTGTGGGTGCAACACCTGGTAGAGGTGATCAAAAAGCACTCCTGTAAAGACGCGGTAGTACAACATCAGTACATAGATCATGCGGCCGAAAGATGAAATTGATGGGTCACGAATCCATACCTTCCAATATCTGCGATGGTATGAGAGAAGGCTGAGAGGTGGCCACCGCCAAGGCAGTAGTTGACGGCGCCCCCTCGAGCAATGGAGCGTCAGCACTGGCCGCACCTGCGTTAAAAATAAAGATACACATGTCAGGAAGGATTGCAAGATTAAAAAAGGGACAGTAACTCGAAATTTACTTGATGAGCCGCCAGCCGAAACGGAGGCGTCTCCCTCCTCCATCGACATGAGTCCACCGCCCGTGGTCTCATCACCCGACTCAACGGGGGCTATCGTCGTGCTCGCGCGGCCAGGAGACGGCGGAGGACCGTAGACGGGGAGAGCAATGATTGGAGCATTGCCAGACTCTTGAGAAAGAGCGGCTGGCTTTTCCCCGGGAGTCACGCCCGTCTCACCTGCTACTCCTTCAGGCTCGGCGGTCGCTGCTGTCTCGTCCGCCGTCGCCATGGGGTCGCCGGTCTCAGGCGCTCCATCCGCCGCTGCCCCAAGCTCGGTTGTAGCAGTCGTCTCATTTGCCGCTACCTCAGGCTCGGCATCAATGACCTTCTCTGGTGCAGTTCCCTCAGCCCTCGGCTCAGGTCCAGCAACCCCGGCGACGTCGCCCACCGTCGGCTCGGGTTCAGCCGGTGCCTCTTCCTCTGTCCCCTTAGGTTCGACGATTTCCGCCTCCCCTTCGGTTGGACTTGGGCCTGCAGGAAAAGATATATAAGAACCGACAGGTTCACAATTCTTACATCAAAATCTTGAAAGACACGTTACCTGAGGTGGACTGATCATTAGCCTCACGAGCTGCACGCACCGCCCGTCTATGAGCGGTAGACAAAGCGACCGGGGGCTCTTCCGAGGGAGTATCAGCATGAGGAACGGTGCTTGGGCCCGCTCCCACGGCCAAAGCAGCTCTGCGTGCCTTCGCCTCACGCCTCAACCGCTTTCTCTCCTCCCGAGCCGTCAAGACGGAGCTCTTCAAAGCTTCCTTCATTGAGGCGTCATCGTCCGTGAACAGAGATACCTCCAAATTCTTCAAGGCATCTCTCACCGACTTTTCGAGTTGAGGCTCTCGCGGCAGCCCCGAAGATACCGGGACTTCAGTAGCTGGCCCGGGGAGAGTCCCCGCATCAGCTGGCGCAGCCCCTGCAAAGAGACAAAGGAAGAAGGTTTGGTTGGCCATCATAAAAGAGGACAAAAACTTAATAAGGTGAGACGTACCAACGCCCAATAAAGCGCGCTTCTTTTCCTCCTCCTGGAAGGTTTTTAGAGAGGCAGCGATGACTTCTTCAGTAGTGACAGCTGTTAAAAAAAGGGGGGAAAAGCATTAGTCGAAGATAATGATAAGAATGCGATAAAATGATGAAGAATGCAGCTAATGATTACCTACTCGAGCGAGTTTATCCAACCACGCTTCGATTCTGGATGATCTCTCAGAAGCCGCAATGGCGGTCGCCAGATCGGTGTCTGCTGGATCTACCGAGAAGCCCTTATTGCTGCCATACTCGCTTATACCTTCGGTAAGAGGGGCCTGAGGCTCTAAATCGAGGATATCATCGAGAGAGAGGAGCGACTTCTTCTTCCTCTTCTGCCCGCCAGCCGTGGGTGCACCCGAGATCGACTTGCGCTTTGCAGGCACCTTAGGGCGGCGGGTCCCGATATCCGCGCCCACGCCGGACTCCGGCGAAACCACATTTACCGTCTCCACTGGAGCACGGGGCGCTGGTGGCGCATCCACAGTATCACGGAGCGGCAATCCGCGCGGAGGGCTCAACACGTGCGGTGGCCCAGCTCCGGCATCTTTCAGCGGAGGAATGACCGGAGTCCTTGGCTTCAGGGGAGCCTTACGGTCGCCGCCGGGAGGCGCACCCTTGCGGTCAACCAACATGCGCTTCTCCATATGGATAACTGGACCCATTGCATGCGCGTAACAAGCCACGTATGCGTTGAGGACCTTGGGAACGCAGCTCGGCTCGCTAATGAAGAAATAGGAGCCCGTGTTAAGCCGCATGAAATGGTGTATTGCGCTCCGTATCCCCTCCCTGCTGGCCGTGGGCTCTTTCAAAAACGCCTCCAGCGGGATCCCCTGGTGATAGCTTGATTATTGGGCAAACCGATGGGGGTTATACCTCATGAAAATCACCGTCTCGTTCTGCCTGAACACCAGGTAACCCGGCCGAATGGAATAGAGGTGAAGAATCTCCCGGGCTTTCAGCACGGAGGCCCCGTCCTTGAAGTCGTCGCGCAGCGCCACTACCGACTTGGAGGTTTCTGAGCCTATAGTTATGACTTTATCCAAAAAAGAAACCTTCGCTCCGACCAGGTGTGGACAAAGGAGCAAACCCCTAGCCTCCCGCGGAGGCGCAACCACGATCGAGGCGCCGATCAGCCGCATGACTCTTGGGAGCCTGCACTTCTCAAAAAATGGAGGGATCTTATGGACGCCGAACACCCCATGCACATGCATTTCCATCCACGAGGTGAAGTAGTGCATCGGGAAATTAGCAGGCTGCACCCCAGGTTCATTAGCGTCCGCCTCCACGCTAAGTCCATTATATAGGTGAGCCAACCCGGCGATTCCTGCTGTCAACTGCAGGCCAGCCACCATCCGATGCGCTGAGTAGAAAAATGACGGCCGCATGTGGCGCGGGTGCATGGGGAGCGCGACGCTGCACAGCCACAATCCCAGGAACCCTACAAAAAAGGTCTCCTCATCCATGCCCGGGACGACGATTTCTGACAAGGGCATGACGGCGGCGCCGGGGAGATAAAAATCCTTTTGATCATCCTCCGCTGTTGGTCGACGGTCCAAGCCGAAGCCGAAAGGGTCATCAAGCTTGGCGAACTTCTCGCTCCGCTCCGATAGAAACTCCAGTCGAATGAAGCTGGTGATAAAATCTGCGAAACTGACTCCCCGGACGCCTGATCTAGCCCAGGAGCAGGACATGTCATTCGAGATCGCTGAGGTCTAGATTGCATCACCAGTGCTATTTCCTTTGCTTTTAGCACTTGTTTAGTTGGTTAGTTTATTTTATTCTGCAAAATAAATGTATCTTGAACTCTTTTATTTGCAATGTAATAAAGTTGTGAACTGTGATTTTCCTTTACTCAAGTACTGTATACTGACTACCATGTAATGCTAGAAACCGAAGTATGACTACGGCGAGATTATTCCCTGACCGTAGGAGTATGGATGACCTAGTCACCCCTCGTATCCCGTATTTTGGGAAGCAGATATTCCCTATATTATGACGACCAATGTCATACGACTTGCAAAATTTACAATAAATCATACGCAAGGATTCGAGCAAAATAATATAAAGTATGTATGAAGCACACTTGATTATCTAAACATTAAAATTTATTTCATGTCAATCAGGATTCAGGTTAGGGAATTATCAACATTTTAAGGTAGCGACTGATTGCTGGAATTCCAGTTTCAGAACTGGAAACCCAACTTCACACGCGTTTTGACAGTGATCGTGTTCAGATTCAGGTGTTGCCCCAGTTAAATGTAATATAGTTCTATCAGTTAAGTTTCCAACAGATCAAATGGATTATCGATAGCAGTGCTGTATTAAAACTTATGTTCTGTTTAATGTGACGGTGTAGGAAACATTACTGCAGAAACTGCAGAACGCAGCGACACTTTAATATCAAACGATGGTGAAACAACACGGGACCGGATTCATGTGCTAGATAACTAAATTATCTACGCGGCCATATAGGGATCCGTGTATTTTCAGTTTTACGCAGGTATGTACAGGTGCTTAAAGTCAGGTTTCCCCGTGGAATGCTGCCCCAGACTGCAGTCCAGAGTCGCATTCCCAGTCAATTCTCGTTGCCGTAATCTATCAATATCCAAAAATAAACTATATATGGTTCTATATTATCGAGTCGGGCTCGATATGAACCGTAGAACATCACATTCCAATCTGTATTTAATTTACAGTGATTTTATTAAGTTAACCTGCGCGGTAAAATTCAGTTTTAGTGTTGCCTTTAGGGGCGACGTTACAGGATTATAAACACGATATTTTTAACGCAAAACCTTACACGACATTCATTAATCAGTAATGGATTCGATGATCATAAATTCAAATAATTTAAGATAGGGTTTTCATGTATGTATCGCGTCGAACACATAAATTATGTACGGGTATTAGTTGAAACATCGGTTTCGGTTAATTGATCAAACTAGTTGTAATTCGGTGAAATTGTAAATGATGTTGATACGGGTCAGTAAATTCCTAGTCGGTTTCCATTCAATATAATCAAACTAAGAGGGTTCGTTACAAGATAATCGAATTATAATCTTTCGATGTATACGTATATATGTATATATAGGCACAGACTCCGCATTATGTAACCTTATTTATTTATTTTCAATTCAAAAGTGTTAATTATCATGCATAAACAAGTGATCAGCGTTCACTTGCCTCAGACAATCGTGACGATGATAATCCCGACGACGGCGAGAGGCAGCAACGGTGACGGCGAAGGCACGCGTAAGGGCATGACACAGCACAAGCGGCGGCGACGACAGCGAGCTCGGGTGGCGGCCGGAGGCAGTGGGTGCAAGGGCTTAGTGTTGGGGTGCTCAAAGCTTGCGGCTTGGAGATGGTGAAGCCGACGATGGTGGATGACGAGGACGAGGGCTCGGTGTCGTGGATAGGGTTGCCGGTGATGAGGTGGTCGGGCTCGTCGGCGAGGCATAGGGACGCAGTGGGTTCGGGTGCTGTGGCTTGTGGGGTGGTGAGCAGGGGCGTAGCTCGGAGATGGTCGGCGAGGTGAAGCGGGAAGTGGCTAGTGTCGGGGCTAGGTGCTCGGCGTTGAGGTCGTAAGAGTTGGGGAGGTGTAGCAGGAGGAGGAAGTCGATGGCTGTGGTCGGTGTTGATGGAGTCGATGGGTTGAAGATGGGGTCGGTGGAGGAGCTCAGAGGAGGTAGGTTAGAAAGGAGGGCAGCGGGTAGTTGGAGGCGAGGCAGCCGGTGGTGGCAGAGGTGGTCTTTAGCATGGAGACTTGGAGCTTAGAGCTGGGGATGGTGGAGTTGAGTTAGGGAGGAGAGAATGAAGTAGAGAGGGGATGGCAGAGAGAGGGGTCGTCGTGAGTTTTGGGTGAGTGGAGTCAGTCCGTTGGGGAAGCGAGAACATGGGCGCGTCTCGTGATGGCGGCACGTGAAGGGAGGAGTCGAGGGGGAGAGCCGTTGGGGGTAACGCGAGAGGCGCGATCGTCGTGGAGAGCATGAGAAGAGGGAGCCGTTGAGGGTGACGCGAGGGGCGCGGTCGTCGTGGCGAGCGCGAGAAGAGGGGAGGCGTTGCGAGAGAAATGGAGGCAAAAGGAAACGAGTGGAGGAAGAAGAGGAAGTGGTGGGAAGCGGGTCGGGTCGGTCGTGCATGGGTCGGGTCGGGTACGGGTAGGCTAGGATTTAGTTTAGGTTTAGGAATAATTAAAATAAAATAATAAAATATAATAAAATATATATAAAAATGAAATAAATTTGGAATAAAATCTGGAAAAATACGGGAAATTATATATTCGGAAACTGGGGATTTACACAACCCCCGCACGACCCGCACTCCCCCACGACAAGCTCCTCCATCTCCCTCAACCACGCCGCCTGCATCACCATGGAGCTTCTCACTTCATCACCATCTCCTCCACCCATCAACAACACCGACCCCTAAGAGCCTCACTGCACTACCAACTCCCATCGCCGGAGCTCCCTCAAACCACCACGAAAACCTTCAGCGACCTACTTCCTCATCACCTCACAACATCGACCACTGTCCGCTGCCGCACCCAACCGCCAGCCTCCATCGCCATCGTTCTGCATCAACTGTTCGCATCCTCGACCTCATGACCACACTCACTGCCACGAGCACCGACCACCACCATCATCGTCGGCTCACCCCAGCGCCGCCTGAGCACCCCCAACCGACCTCGTCGCCGAGCTCCTCTTCTCCTCCTCCACGTGGTCCACCCCGCTGCGAACACCACCATCTCTCTCTGCACCGATCCCACTCTACACCCGAGAACCCATGGCCACCGCCTAACTCCGACGAACCTCTCTACCCAACACCGTCGTCGCAACTCCATCGCCGGACACCTCCTCTCGACACTGCCATCATCGCCATCTCCGTCGTCCCCTCCTCCTTTGACTCGAGCCACGCCCCAAGTCATCCTCTAACTTATCTCCCTCATCGAGCCCGAGCTCATGAGCCTTTCCCTTCAGCTTCAAGCAGAGCCCGAGCCCCCTGCGCTGTCGACCATCGCCTGAGCCATCGCCGGGACTCCTAGCCGTCGAGTCTCCAAGCACCAAGGACGAGCCGAGCTCCCAACTCCAGCTCCAAGCCGAGCCCTACACATTGTCATCACCGCCACTGTCGTAACTTCTACCGCTTGCTGTGCCGAACCCCAAGCCATGTTGTGTCTGTGCCACACCGTGCCCATCTCCGTGCCACCGCGTACCCTGACATGTCGCGCCCCGTATCCACTCCCCGTACCATATCGTACCCAGTCCCCATGCCACGTCGTGCCAGCCCCCGTGCCACACCGTGCCCGATCCGGTGCACGTGTCGTGCCGCTCCCGCACCCCGCACCGAGTCAAGACCGTGCCCAGTACCGTGTCACGCCCGCGTTATCACCACGCCCACTACCGTATCACGCCCGCATCGCCACCGCGTCCAGTACCGGGTCACCGCGTATCGCGCCCGCGTTGCACACGTGTCCAACATCACACTGTGTCGAGTGTCGAGACGGATCCCGCACGTGGTGTCGTTTCTATATCAAGCGACCGAAGGCAAGCGAAATTCCTATTCACTTGTTTAACATGCTATAATAATGCGTTAGCTAAAAGAATTATATTATAAGTAGGTGTATAAATATAATTGAATCGAAATCTATACTCGAAATTTTGTGTAGCGAATCATCGTGTCGTTTTACCTGAGTGGAGCCAGACTAGGGCTTATTACTGTATTAGTAATGCGTGTAAATTAAATGGTTAACATCTAACTTGGTTTGTTAGAAGAAACGTTAGTTTCGATCGATGACCGAATGTTTATCTTAGGTGTTCGATGCGAAGCTCATGCGAAAACAAAATCTAAAATGGCGGAACTCATGATATTTATACCCTAATACTATTAACAAACACTCTGTAGAAATTTGGTGGCAAATCAATGTTGTATTTCACACATAAAGTGACGCCTCTAATGTCTATACCAAAACTCGCGATTTACCGAACACTTGACACTGTTAAATTCATAACTAATTCTAGAAAAATCCAATCGCAGTATGCCTGGGTTCGTTGCGAAGGGTACTGCATAAAATTTAACACGACGTGTAGCTTTACTATTAGATATATCTTATGAACATCGAAAATAAAGAGCTTACCTGACCATGGACTGCAGTCCAGAGCAAGAACTTACTCTTGACATGCATTTGTACCCCTGAAACCTTGCTATTTAATTGCGATAATGTGCGGAGACAATTACCGTTCCGTAGACAGATGTCTTAGATTTCCAATGGTACTGGTTGTACTAAATTCCAGTATCTTTTGGTATTTAAATCGTATTTTAAACGGATGACATGTACGGCAGGTTTTTGTCATTTCATCTTGCACCCCTCATCAGTAATCTGATCATAACTCCTCTAGGGGGACTCTTGAGATTTTGTTGGATTCACGCATGAACTACCCCAACACTTCGTGTATTTATTGTATTGATAGTAATGATTGTACTGATAGTATTGTATTGTATTGTATTGTATTGTATAGATGGATGACTTGCCGAAACCATGATATCAGTAAATGGATGTAACTAGAGAATCATGTAGATGGATGTATATCCATGGTTCGGTTCGGTCAATATAGATTGATTAGATTGAACAGATTGAATACATAGATTCATGGATTCATGTTGAATTGTTATATATATACTTGAATCTCATTCAAGTCAGATTGATTATATTAAAACTCAGTCTGAGTCAGACAATTAGAAAAGAAATTGAAATCCTGAATTAAGTTTTGATGTTATCGGTAACCGCTGCATATGGACAGCAGGATTTGTGTCTTTTTCAAAAACGATTACCATGCTGATAACATCGTTTGTTAAGTTGTCTACCTTAAATAGGCAATCACCCATATCTCTGGCTCCCTAAGGCTCAAGAGTGGTCCCGCTTAAATCTATATTTACTAGGGTCCTTATTGTAATTTAGTATAACTTGAGGGGGTTTATGTAAAAATAATATTGTATAATTTTTAAAATACACCTCAAGTATTTTATTATCGTTTTTAGAGTTTTCATTGCTGTATATTTTATCATTGTGACATTTCTAGTGAATAAAATCTATTTTTCATAATATATGGTATTTAATTGTAAAGTGTTGAACTTGTATGGAATTTCAGAGTATTTTCATGTGAAGTGGTTCTTTTTTATTTAGAAAAGTTGGAATATTTATACTATATCAAAAATAGATATTTTGATGATACATATATATTTATAAAATAATTTAATTTATTATTTTTCTAGAAATCACATTTTCTTAAGATATTTGTATTTTTAAATCTTTCGAGACCGTATGCTCCTTGCGGAGGTCTGCATCTCGCACTACTAAGCCTGAGAATGTGCGATAACCTGCACCATCCCGAACGGGTTCCCCAAATGGGTTGTAGCGGCACTTTGAAAAGATTTGTTTAAAATACATAATCTTGTAGAAAAAGGTTTTGTAGTTTATGGTATTTATTTGTAAAAATCGTATCCGTATTCTAGTATCCAAAAAGGTATCATGCTATGATAGAGATGTGTGTTGTGAGGAGGTAGGTCATTACCTCATGAACTATCTAAAGTTATAGCAAGGGATAATGATGTTTTATGTCGAACTAAACTATATAGTATTTTTCTGTAAAAATGCTATAAAAATTGAAATATGAATTCTCTTGATATGAAACTTGTCAATATATTTTGTTAATATTTAATGATCACGATGTGAGGTTTTTATATTATTGTGTTTAAGAAAAATATGATTTTTAACCAAAAACCGAATCCGAAGTCGGATTAATTGCACTTCCGTCGGGTTTTAGAATTCTAAGTTTTCAGAATAGTAAAGAGAAGGGGGAGAAGGGACTTACGGGATTATAGATTAGAGAAGAGGAAGAGAGAGTGGTAGGAGGTGCCGGTGCGTCGGTTCGTCACCGGGAGCCCCTAGGGTCGTCGTCGGAAGTTTGCCGGAGCTTCACCCTTTACTAACTCCACTTGTATACAAAAGTTCTTGGGATTTTTCTTGAGAGTTTGGACAGAGTTTGTGAGTGAGGGGTGTATGAAATGGAGTGGTATTTTTAGGAAAAACTAAGGTTTAGGGTAATAAAAAGGTGTATTAAAAATTGTATTAAAAATTGGATTAATTGGGGTTTTGAATGGCTCTGTTAATGTGCGGGGTTTTCAAACAGTACAGGGGGAGTGGGGGAGTCCAAGAGTCACAGAGGTTAAAAAAAATTGGGTTTAGATTGGAGTCGGCCGGCGGCGCCGGCCGATTCACGTGCTAGGCCGGCCGATTCAGGCCGAGTCAGGGTCCGCCTCATCGCCACATGTTCCCGTCGCTTCGTCTATTGCAGTGGACTCGTTTGTTTTTAGTGTAGCTTTTGGGTTTACGGATTATGTACGTGTAGACTCTTGGAATTCTAAAAAGATTAAAAGAAATCAAATTAAAAAGAATATGTGATTGATGGGATTTGAACTGTAGTGCTTTGGTTCAGCAGTGCAATGTCCTACCAATGAGCTACAAGCTCCTTGTTGCTATTAAATAGCAAAACAAATTTATAACTTGTGCTCAGACTCAAGTACCCCTTTCTGTATTTTTGAAAAAAAATTGTACAGAAAGTTTAGGATTGTTACAAATGTATTTTAGTTTAGGTGGTATTTTAGTGGTAAAAATCCTAGCTTTTAAAAGTTTATGGGGTACTTTTATGATAACTATACTTTTGGAAACTTGGTTGTATATTTATGTAAATTTTAATTTTTCATATTAAAAATATAGTTTTCAAAATTTGTTTTCATAAAAAAATACGGATTTAGGAGTTATGAAAATTTTCAAAGGATTTAATTTGTTAAAAAGTTGTATTCTTTAAAAATCGTATTTTTATTTTTTTTCGAGACCGACTTCTCCTTGAAGAGTTTTGTATCCCGCTCTACTATCCCAAAGACGTGTGATAACCCACACCATCCGTAAATGGGTTCCCCTAAAAGGATTGTAGATGCGTAATTGTAAAGAATTTAAAAATATCTACAAAAACACCTTTTTTTATAAAGTAATGGTATTTTAATGTAAATTGTTTCATTTTGGCTAAGCTTGTAACCTAGCATATCGTGTTATGAAGCCATGGTGTATGTAATGGTGTAGGTCATTACTCCGTGAATTTTCTAGAGGTATAGTCATGATAAGATTAAAAGAGGTATAAACAAAGTTCATGGTATTTATTCATTATTTGTAATCTACATATTATTTAACATAACAAATATCATATTAAAATTGTAAGACATGAATAGAGTTGTAAATTCGTATCTTCTTGATATCATGGCATGAAAACTTATGATAAACATGTCGAATTCTAATGAATATATGTATGTATGTATATATATATATATATATATATATATATATATATATATATATATATATATATATATATATATAATTTAAACTTTGTTTATAATACCGTATTCTTTCGCGTCGATATAATAGGTGAAGCAAAAGAGAGAAAAGTAGAAGGAGGATTTAGCGTAATTGCAAGCGATACGGAGTGGTTACGTGGAAAAATAGAAGAGAGTATAAAAGAGCAAAAAGGAGAGAGGATGAGAGGACTTACGGTTTCCGCTTGTACCCGTACAAGTGAGAAAAAGAAGAGAAGAAGTCTCAGTTGAGAAACCGAGGCCTACGGTGCATGGAGACTTAAGCTTAGGTCCGATTATGCGTACAAGAACGAACTCTAGACAGGTAACATGCGGAGGAACGAATTTGAGCGACGGAATTGGTTTGGACTTGTGCGCTTGACTTTCTTTGCTAGAGTGAGGTTTGAGAGATAGAATTTTAAGTGATATTTTCAGAATAATTTAGGAGAAGAACCAAGGAGAAAGACTAGGTATTTATAGGGGAAAATATAGGTGTAGAGGAAATTAAAGATATAATTAAAATGTATTAAAAGTGAGGGTAAAGGGTAGATGAAGGGTTTGGGGTTCTCTGGTTAATTGCAGGAAAATCAAATAGGGAAAAAAAGTAGTGGGGAACGAAAGGGCTGCACGTACAAAGAATGGAGGATTTTGGAGCTAAGTAGGACGCAGGTGGCGGTTTTCTGGTGGTCTAAAAAGAGACAATTGCCTTGGAATTCATGCAGTGCATTCATCTGGGTATTTATGTATCATTTATATTGTTTGATTTATTTGCAACTCTTCGTTTCTCTGTGTAATGCACGTACAACTCTTGAGCTTCCGAAAAATTAAAAGAAAAAAATATTAAAATAATTAAGACTGATGGGATTCAAACTTGCAGGCTATAGGACAACAGTGTAAAGACTTAACCAGTGAGCTACAATAAGTTTCTCGTTCATAAGTTATCAATAATAAGTTATAATTCATAACCAGAACAGGAATACACTCTTTTATTATCATTGGATCAATAAAAGTATATAAGACTTTTAGGGTCGTTACACGCTATCTCGAGTAGCGTTTTTGCTTCAAACTATGTCGATAATATTTTTACCATAGAGGCTTTGCTCTTTTTCCCAAACAAAAATGCAATCTGAGTGTTTTTCAGAGAAAGAAAACGCTATCTCAGAAAGCGTTGTTGTCTGATGTGGCCAATCTCAATCCATGCTGTCCATCCCAGAGCCATTCTCGGAATTAACTTGGATCTGCGGTTATTTTTAGATTTAATTAATTAAATAGGGTTATTTAACGAAAAAATTGTTTATTTCTGGTGCATTTTTTCACAATTTTGAGACAGCGGGATTTTGTTCTGCACCGTTGAATTGAAACACAAGCCATCTATACCGGTTATAATAAATTCTACTAATTACAACCTATAAGGCTTTATATCAAATCAGACAAATCAGCTCACGTGGCCTCCACAGTTGACAAATCAATTCCTAGCTCATCCTTTTCGTCCTCTCTCCTTTGCTCTTCATCTTCTTCCTTTTCTTTACAAATCCATGCAATTCAAATATTCTTCTCTCTCAAAAACCCCTCACGGATGCCAATGGTTTGTCCACATGCTCAAAGGATGCTACAAATTCAAGTCTCCATCCGAACCTCCTTCATTCTTATTCTTAAAATCCATCAGGCGTTATTTCGGTTGGTTTATGAGGATATTGGCTTGAGCTCTGATTTTTTTGGATGGAAAGTTGAGATTTTGGAAAGTCGTTTTTGCTTTGTGTTTAAAATAATAATGATAAAGAAGATGTGGATGAGAGGGATTTATGAATGAAGATTTTGATTTGATGTATGGTAGATAAAGGAGATTTTGAATTTTCCGTCAAACAAACATGAGTGATGAAATATCTCTTTTTACTTATACAATGAAGATTTTGAATTTTGATTTTGACACACAACGCTAACCCTATCTTAGTTGATGAAATGCCTATCTCATGCTAAAATCAAAATTAAAAAGATGATGAGTTATGTAAGAGTTGTCTCAAAATTCGGGTTAAGAGATGATAATAAAAAGGAAAAGAATTTGCGTTAAAAAAGGCAGAAAAAGAAAAGAGGAGGAAGCAGTCTGAATGGGAGAGAAAGTGCTGATGGGATCAATTCGTTAGATATAGAAACGCATTGATGGGAAAGAGACGGGGTTTGATTTGATAATTATTCTTTGTCAAGATAATCGATACCTAATGTGATTTAATGGATATACCGGGACAAATTTTACAACACATTTCCCAACGCTCAAAATCAAATGCAGTGAAGCAAGACTGTTTGGTTGCAGGATTATGGAATTTGGATTCCAAAATAGTACGGTTGAAATTTCTGGATTTTTGAGTTGACGGAAAAACCATGACCAGGATGATGTATTTTCACCCTCGACAATAGAAAATCCCAACGGAAATATACCGTTATTAGCATCAACACATGTAGCAATTAACATGCAGCCTATGTACTTACCGTATAGATACGTACCATTAACGCACATTACCGGCCGACAGTGTGTGAAACCAGCCGCACATGGACCAAATCACCAGAAAATTCTTTGAAACCTGACAGAGCCTTCGACGTCTGTTTCTGTGGTTTTTAACCAGTATACGGTCCCTGGATTTGATGCTTTCATGGCTTCCATAAAAGGGACTAGTGAGTTGTACGAGCTTTCCCAGTCCCCAAATATCTTGCATAAAGCCTTTCTACGAGCATCCCATGCCTTCACATACGAAATCTGAATTTTATGCTCTCTGCTAACCAAGAGCCGTATCTCTCGGGGAGTCATCGCCACATCTGTACGGATTAGTGGCATGATTAGCGAGCAAATGTAAGATGAAGTGCAATTCCGGTGATCTTGTAACATAATAGAATTGATGCAAGTATGTTCTTGGTTATATTTCGTGACCTTCCAAGCTTTGGCTCTTTTGGAACAACATGCATGCAATCTCCACTGACATTCAGGAGCTTTCGTACATACCACCGTATAGTACGTCTTATTTTACTCTTCGGTTTTAAATGTAACGTTTTGCTGAATAGACCACGACTTTAGCTTACAAATAAGATCTCCTTTTTCCTGAAACAAATCCCCGACACTGATGCAATCTTCGCTTGCTGCTGTCGTGTCCAAATAGGGTGCCGTATTTACTTCTGCCACGGCTAATTCTACCCAACCATCATCTTCCAGCGGATCGAGGCTGGGATCTTCTAGTTCGACAAAATCGTTATTCGCAACTATACCATCAAAGAATGCTACCTCATTCAATCCAGCGGCATATTCCACGCTATCCTCCCCCTGATGACCTTCACCGATTTCATCATCATCACTGCCACACATATCAATATCACCTGTAGCAACATAAGGCTCGGGTGCAATATATGATGGTTGTGGTCGGTGTAATGTGGATGGTTCGGGGTGAGCATTCCTGAAAGATGTGGACGGACATGCTTAGAATGCGCTACTTGGATCGTGTTGGAATGATTCGGAGGTGTGGGGAAATCTGCGTTTAGTATATAAATTGTTATTATAATATTATTCCTTAATATTTTCGTAACTAAATCATCACTTGTTTCAAATTTATTTACCTGTGGAAGGTTGTGTATGGTAATCCTTGTTGTTCTTCTAGGGTGCATGTAACTACAGCAGTCGACTGGGAGAACCTGGATTTATGGATTTTATTAAATGTTTGAATATTAGTACCTTGGTATTACTAAAATGTTTAAATATGGGTTTATAAAATGTTTACCCATAAGTTTGAAGGTTTGAATAATGTTGTGTATAGTCATATCCATCGACACTGACGGTATCATCGTTAACCATGTGACCGTACCCCCAGGAACTATCTCCAGCATTACCATCAAAATTACCCATTGGAGGGGCATTTGATACTTCCAATTGCTCCTTCTGAACCAAAAGTTCAAAAGAATGTTGGGTGTTTGAGAGACCGAAATCTATCATCGAAGATATTGATGCATCGTCTATAATTTCAACCAATGCATTTCCACTGAACATAGGCCATATACAACTTAACTTAACCCTACTTTCACGGGGATCGTATTTCGTAATTTTGAACACTTTATTCTCTAGTTCATCATAAGTCGTTGATGCTTCTAATCACATGATTCTTGCGGACCCGCCCATATACTCGGGACCTTGTGCACTTGTGATAACCCGGCCATCGTATTTACATACAACAAATAAACTTGAAGAGGCCATAATCTGCATCAAACAATATCAAGCCAACAATAAAAAAAGCGTTAACAACTTCATACAATCACAGTCAAACCATGCACAATCATACCTAGAGCTATGGTCTTCAAAGTCCACTAGACTGCTCCTAACTATTCCAAAGTGACAAGTTGTGAGATAACCCTCAAATCGTCTCTTCACTGCCAATTGTGGCCAGGTAACCACAAATGAGGAAAGGAGGGATCCGCTCACGAATCACCGTGAGACAGGCGTTTTAAAGTTACCTTTCTCACTTGCCTAGTCTAGGCACCACAAAGTCAAGTTTAGATAAACGATCGAATGCCCATAACCTTCCTCTGTCCTACTGAGCACGAGAGTCCTTAGTTGGCTGAGTCTAGATATTTTTTAATTATACTCGAGGGTAATGCGTATGCTGTTAGTGATTTTGGGGGTCTTAGGAAGGGTGATGAAATCCCCACCCAATCTGAATTGGTGTTATAGCCTCTTAAAGTCCGTATTATTTATGCAAAACAGTAACAAACATAAATTGAAAACACTTGCAAACAACTTATTTGGCGGCACCGCAAAGAATCCTGCACAAAAACAATTATATTGGAGAGAGAAAGAAAGTTCGCGCAAAGAATCCTGCACAAAAAAACTTATTTGCCATTTATTCCTCTGTATTGTTTTAGATCCAATCATTTCTAGCAGGAGTCCCATTTATTGTCGTTGGGTTCATGTAAAATTTCTATTAAACATGCACTTTTCCCATTTTCTTTTCAATTATGTGAATTCATTTGTATGAGACTCTTTCATTTTCATGGATTATGTTGCTTTGTTAAAATTGGAAATCACGCTATTCTCTTTGTTGTACCAGAGTGTACATTTGCTTAAAGCAGAGATATTCATAACTAGAGCATTTCCTCCCTATGCGTTGTATGAGGAAGTTACATTCCCTACAATAAATAACATGCTATTTGCAAAATGATTATCATGTAGTTAATGGTTTTCAAATTACACAAAAATTATTGGCAAGTCGGAAATTTAATTTGGTTGAATTGCACAAAAAAAAATCATTACTATTACAGTTAATTTATCTGTAAAAAAGTAAACTTATAGAAGTGTAATTAAATATTTTTATTTTAAATTATTAATTCCTACACTTAACAGTTTGATAATCTTGTATAATTTTTTTTTTAGTATTTTTATTAATAATGTTGAGCATCGGGCGTACCTTTTTTAATTAATTGTTCCGTCTAGAAAAGATTGCTTACTTCCAATACTTTGTGAACTGTTCCGTCTTGATCCTATCTAGCAGCTCCTCCTTCCAGACTATGGTACTGAACTTGACTTTCTTCTTAAACTCCACACTTACACAAAATTGATAGCGGAGAAAAACTGATAGAGCGTAAATGGATAGTGACTTGTACAGAAGAAAAATTGATAGAGATGAAATGGGTAGTGAAATGTATAGCGGAGAGCTATTTATAGGATATGAGGGCCGGCTAATTATTGAAGATGGTGGGTTCTAATAAACCGCCCTCTTACTTCTGCACAGGACCTGACACACAGACACGATGGGACAATACTGGCACAACACACAGTGTACGATGGACAAGTGACACAAATAATTATTGAAGAGGGCGGGTTTTAATAATCCGCCCTCTTCCTTCTGATGTCCTTCTGACAATGGACAAAAAAAACTGATGTGACCATTCATATAATTATTAAAGAGGGCGGGATCTAATAACCCGCCCTCTTTAATAACACAACAGACACACATTTTAAAAAAATATACAAAAGAAAACTGATTTGACACCACATCTTTAAAAAAATATATAAAAAATAAAACCATTGAAGAGAGCGGGTTATTAGAACCCGCCCTCTTCCTTTGTGAACAGGAAAAACCAAACTGATTTGACACCATTCATATAATTATTGAAGAGGGCGGGTTCCTGGAATCCGCCCTCTTCAACTGATTTGACAACCAATACTGTATCGTTAAAGAGGGCGGGTTCCTAGAACCCGTCCACCCTTCACTATAAAACCCAACCCCCCTCCAGTGCATTTCATCGAACAAAATTAACTCTTCATCTAATCTCTGCTCCAGTGCATTTCAATGGAGAATCAACCACTCGACAAATCTCTGCTCGTTCATCAAAACGAACACAGATCGTTTAATATATTACACGGGGAGGAAATATTCTAAACTTAGTAATTTTTTTTAATTACCCCTTTCTTTTAATTCTAATAGTTGAAAATAACATTATTTAATTTTGCAGGATGGAGATAATCTCACCGTCGTCACCCATAGCTCAGACAAATGGATAGTTAGCAACCAACGAATAACCCAGCGGCTTCGACGGGCCGGATTTTATGAAGCTTCGTTGATTCGTCATATCCAAATCGACCACGCCCTCGTTACCTCTCTGGTTGAGCGCTGGAGAAAAGAGACCCACACTTTTCATCTAAAATGGGGTGAGGCCACTATCACACTCCAGAATATTGGCCTCTTACTCGGTTTACGGGTCAATGGGCTTGGGTTGGTCGGAGGAAAAATTGTTGGTCTAGATACCGACCACCCATACTGGGATACATATGCCGAGTCTGTTCTCGGACAGGTAAAAAATTTCATTCTGATTCCCCTCTTTAGTGTACCTATTGCATGTTGTACATTATTTCTAGCTTTAATATTTCACAAAAAATGCTAATATCAGGCACCAAGAGGCTACAGTAAGGGGTATAAGATCAGTTTAAACTGGCTAAAAGATACATTTAGTAATATCCCTGATGAAACCACCGATGAAGTCTTGGATAGACATGCACGTGCCTATAATGTATGGGGCCTTGGATACTAGGGCCGTACCTGGAGTCAAAACGATCGAGAACTCTAAGATGCGAGGAGGTGGTAGACCTGGTAGATCTTCAGGAAATACGTCCAGAAAGTCCCGAACAATCTCTGGGGCTGGGCTCTCATCAATCTCCATAGCTGTCAGCTCCTTGGGCTTGGCTCTGTACTTGGCTGGCTCCAAAGATTCGCTTCCGCCCTCGAAAATAAACTCCGGGTGATTGGGAATGCGGAAGATCACCTTCCTTGCACGGCAATCAATAACTGCATGGAAGGTACTCATCCAATCCATCCCGAGAATTGCGTCATAACTGCCTGTCCCAATCAGAAGGAAATTCGCATAGAATTTCCTGCCACACACTACAACCAGATATGATCTACATTCTCGACTAGATATTATAATGCCATTACCCGTATGTATCTCCCAGCCCTTGGTTAGTGGTTCATGTGGTATGGAGTGTGCGTCAATGAAATGCTCCGATATGAAGCAGTGTGTTGCCCCAGAATCAAATAGTACTGTAGCTGGCAAGGAATGTACGAGTAGAGTACCTGTAACAACGTCTCCTGACGCCTCTGCCTGCTCGGCGGTCAAGGTGAAAGCTCGTCCTTAACCGCGACCTGTAAAGGGTTGCCTCTGCTGCGGCGGTCCAGAACCTCCCTGTATCTCTGCTCGCTCCGGACAACCGCTAATCCTGTGCTGACTGGACCCGCAAATCAAGCACTGTCCCTTGGCACGGCGGCAGTCCTTCTGGGTATGCCCATCTCTACCGCAGTAGCCGCAAACTACGTTCCGTCTCTGGGGGCGATGCTGTGGCACGAACGGACGCTTCATTTGTGCCGTTCCAGGCCTGTGAACCGGTATGGTTCCTCGAGAAGGTGCAGGGGTACGTGTTGGAACGACTGGGGGTTTCCTGAACTTGTTGATCAATTGCTCCTGAACTCTCTCCGCGTTGAGCACCTGTGCGAAAGTCTGCAACTCCAGTGATGCAATCAACTGCTGCAACTCGAAATCAAGCCCCTGCAAGAAGCGTCTGGCCCTGGTGGCCTCTGAGGCGACCATGTATGAGGCAAAACGGCTCAAACGGTTGAACTCTGCCGCGTATACGTCCACTGGACGTCCATTCTGCTTCAATAGAATAAATCTTTCCTCCATCTCTGCCTTGGCGGTGGAGGGGAAATAATGCTCTAGGAAGCACTCTTTCAATTTGCCCCACTCAATCGGCCTGTCCAGCCTGCTTTCTTCCACTGACCACCATGTACGAGCTTCATCTTCCAATTGGATCTTTATCACGTCCACCCTATCTTCATCTGGTACCCTGGCGGCCGTCAGTAAGTTTTCCATGTTCACTAGCCATTGTTCGGTCTCAAGGGGTTCAGCTAGCCCTGTGAATGCAGCTGGATGCAACCGTCGGAAGTCTGATACGGTACCAGCCCTAGCATGATAGGCTGGTGGGGTAGTGCCCTCGGATGCGGTAATGAGTGTGGAGGGTCCTCCTGCAGCGGTAATCACCCTGAGTCCCTCAGCGAGTAAGTCTGTCTTCCTCTCCTGAGCTTCCACGAGAGAGGTCAGTGCACTAAGTATTCTTTCCGTGCGGTCCTGAGAACTGGAGTCCGAGGAGGGGTCGTTCGGGGACATCATATCGCTGGAAGATTCAAAAGGATGAGATCAGATACAAGGATGCAAATCAGGAATAGTGAAACAAAAATAATGTAATACCGTATAGTTAATGTTATCCCCTGTTACTAAACCTGGCTCTGATACCAACAAAACCATGTCACGCCCCGCTTCCCAAAATACGGAAAACGAGGGATGACTAGGCCAGCCATGCTCCTACGGTCAAGGAATAATCCCGCCGTAGTCACACTTCGGCTTCTAGCATTACATGGTAATCAGTAAGCAAAGCATAGCAGTAAAGGAATTACATCACTAAATTATTACATTAAAATCCACTGTTCATAAATTACAAATAAACAAGAAGAGTTATTAACCAAGTCCAATTACACGATCTCTTTTATGGAAAGCAGAAAAGAAAGAAAAGCACTCCAGACTAGATCTCCGTCGGCTCGAAAGGTAAATCCGTATCCTGCGCTGGTTCTTCCACGAGATCTGAGCATGCATACTCAGGTCGTCAGAGCGACACAATAGCAATTTATACAATAATGATATGAAACAGGTAATTACGGTGATAACAGTGAAAGTACAATGCGTGTAATTACTATATCACTATATGATGCAAAGTATGATCTGTGTCCCTATCAGTCTCTAGGTCATGTTTGAAATCGTATAGTGGAAAGGAGGATCATGTTTAACAGGAGTCTCGTACATACCCGAGACAACGGTCCACATGCCCGGGACATAATCCTGTCAGCCGGATCGCTAGATCCTACCTACTATATATATCACTGCTCGAATGATCATCCTCTAAAACACGGTCCCGCTAAATACGATTCTCTTTCCACTTCGATTTCCCCTTTTTCCCCAGGTTTACACTATTTATGATTTTGATTTAGTCGTGTACAAATTTACCAATGGTACGGTTTTATCACTGTTCACTGTATCAATCACTGTCACGAATCATTCACTTTCCATTGGTGTACTCGACACTCTTAAACCAATATCATTCACACACGATAATTCAATGTCCACCAAGCACTAACACTGTGTATATGGCAAATGGGGTGAGATATATGTATGTATGCCATTAATAACTCATGTATGTTATGAACCAATGTGCACGTCATCAACTTACAAAAATTGCATTAATTCATATGTTTAGAATTCAACTAAATGATACAAATACGATAATAAACACACTCTGTCAGCAGTTCATCAAAATTGGATTCAGTTCAATCGGGTTTCCGGTATTCAAGTTACAACCGTTTCATTTTAAGTGCTCGTGGCTGGAAATTCAGTTTCTGAACTGAACGTCCGTTTCGCGACACGAATTTCACCCAGTTGGGATCAGAATTTAGCGACGCTACAGTTGAATAAAATCTAGGGTTTTCAATAGGGTATTCAACGCAATAGACAGATTCTCAATCGCGTCTTTACGTCGAAAGTTACACACTGTTTAACACTAGTTTGTCACTTCTGAATCTGTTCTGGACTGTTATACGTCCTGTCCTTTTAATTTACAAATTAAATAGCAAACGACGATGAAATGGAATGAGACTACTTGTGTTATTTAGCTAACAAATTCACCTTTAATAAACTGCAGAGTTCCGCAACATACAAGTTCAGGAAATCAGGTGGCACACATTATGGAACAGTAAACAGTAACCAGAGTCGCTCTGGACTGCAGTCCAGAGCCGCACTCCGATCCAAATATCGTCACAATTTAAGTACAGAAACCATTAGAAACTTGCATAGGGTTATAGATCGTCGAGTCAGATTCGATTTAAGCCCTCGAACACATCATTTCAGTATGTACATAATTTATGGTGATTTTAACAATTTTCACATACGGGAAATTTCCAGTTTTACGGGTATATTTGGGGGTATTCGTTTTAGTCATTAACAGTCGTATTTTCCAGTGAAAGTTATACAAAGTATTCATTATCACACGGGCCACCATAGAAAATCCAATTCCGTCAAATTAGATGAATATTTTCATTGGGATCATGCATCGAACATGTATGTCATATAATTTATAGTAAATTGTAAATTTGTAATTTATACGATTTGAGTTTGTAACACGAATAAATTAGCATGTAGCAAGTAAAGTACTTGCCTGAAAACGTTTCGGGGATGCACGGCAGCAGCAGCATCACGAACGCGCGACGAACGACGTGAATTGGTTTGCACGACCTTGGCTCGCGTTTCAGGTTTGACGTCGGAGTGGCACGGAGACGTCTTGTGCTTGCTGGAAGCGGAAGGGTGCTCTGTGGATCTCAGGGAGTGCGCTGGGGTCGACGACGGTCGGCGGCGTCACTCCGGCGTTGTGCACAGTGAAGCTCGGGACTTGGGTTTTAGGGTTATGGTATTTTGAAGAGAGAGAGAGAGAGCTCGGAGGTGGTGATGATGAAGTTGATGTTGAGGATGAAGGGGGTGCCGACTGAGACGGTTCAAGCTCGCCGGCGCCAAGTGGAAGGTGGTGGTCGAAAGGTGCAGAGGATTTGTGTGCAGGGGATTTGGGCAGGGGTGTTCGGTCGATGGAGTGAAGTGGTGAAGGGTTTTGATGTTGGAGGAGAAACGAGGTGGTGGGGACGTCGGCGTCGGCGTCGTCGTCGGTGTAGAGAGTGAGGCAGTGGGTTTCATAGTGGGTTGAGAGAGAGGAGGTTTTGAGAGTTGGAGAGTTTGAGAGGGTGAGGAGTAAGGGGAGACGAGGGGAGTAGGTTGAGTAGATCGCGAGTGGATGCGTGAGTCGTGGGGGAAATGGCCCGGCGACGTGGTCGCGGGAGTTGGTGAGAATTGTGGATCGAGGAAAAAATGAGGGAGTGAGCGGGAAAAGAGAGAGAGACGTTGGGGAGAAGGAGGTACTGTAACGGGTCGGGTAGGAGGCACGGGTGCGAGCTGAAGACGCAGGCTGAAAGGAGTTGGGCTTGGGCCACGGTTTATTAATTAAATAAATTCCTTTTTAATTTTCCTCGTGGGCTGAGGAGGTGGAGAAAGGCCGGGGCTTTGAATGTTAATATTTTATTTTCTTTGTTGGGCTGGGGTTTTTATAAAAGGAAATGATATATTTGGTTTGGGTTTTGTTCAATCTAAATATTGAAACTCAAGCAACCAATTACTAACGAAATCCCCGAGGGAAAATCAGGAAACAATCGGGAACTAGGAAAATACGGAAAATTTTTATAGATGGGAAACGGGGATTTACAATCATATACCTGTGAATGATCATATACAACTTCACCTGTTCATTTTACAATTACATACTATCTTCTATTTTTTCATTTGGGACTTACCGAGCGCTAATTCGCTGACGACATTTCTTTCTGTTTCTTTCTTTGGAATGTTCGTCAGGAGGACCGGACACTGAAGAGATAGAGCCGAGCCAGGAGAATTTGGACCAGCTTGTAGCACAGCCAGATTACTAGCTCCTCCGGCCTGCACTTACTTTCTGTATGCCATTGTTTAGGCATTTACTTTATATCATTGTATTTTTTTTTATTAAAACAGTTGTATATAAAGTTGAATGTAAATAAAGTTGATATTTCATTTTATTACTCTTTTCATTCTTGTTCATTTATATATTGTTTAATTACGCTTAACGTATTTATTTCATAGTAAATACGTTGCGGGCTTGCCATATTACCGTTTTCGTCTATTGGGAAGCGGGACGTGACGCATGTAAGATGCACATGTATATTATGAGCTATATCTTGTGCAAAAATATGAGCTTATAGTTTAAAATTTAAAATGATGACCCTATCAAGTTATTATTTTCTTATTTCCCTGCTATTTTACTTTAAAATGTTTTTGTTTTTAGGGCATGTTTGTTTGATATGAAAACCATAGAAGTAAGGTGTTTGGAAGTTATTTCTGTGTACTTCATCAAGTGTTTGTTTTGATGAAAGAAATATTTGAAAGTTACTTCCAAATGATGAGATAGATACTATGTGACATAACTACTTCAAAAAATTTCTTCGTCTCATTTTAAGGTAGGAAGTGAGTATGGTGCATTAAGAATAAAACAATAAATAATTTTTTAATACTACTTTATTATTACTTCTCAAAAGAACAAACATAATGATTATATGTATCAACTTTTTTGTTTGTTTTACTTATGTAATAAATACATGAAGTTGCTTCATAACTATTTCTTTCTCCAAAAAAACAGCAACCAAACACTAGAAATAAACATTTAGGACGACTTATATGACATTTTTTCCGAATGTTTTGATTTTTTGTTCACAATAGCCATGCACAATTTTGGTGCCTGTAATCTTGTACCGTACGCCTTTGAAAAGGGCCAATCATCAAGATCCAGTACTATATGTGGATCCTACTGTGTTAGTTACAATTAGTATTTTATGTTCTTTTTCCATTTTTCATTTGAACTGCCATGATCCCTGATAATTATATTCAAGGCGTAATGACATTATAGCAAGTAATCTCTTATTCTAAAATATAGGAACTGAACAACTGAATTTACAACCCTTGTCGAGATTTTGATGTAACCAATCATTTACAAGATTACTTTGGGGTTATTCAACCACTGGCTGAACGAGTTTAAAAAATTGATATTTTCAAGGGGTATTACCAAAAACCACCGTGAGGTTTGAACCTTCTACGAGAAACCACCATGCTGTTTTCTCTAACGAAAAACCATCTGAAGCATGCAACGTTAGTGAAAAACCACCCTGCAGGCTGGTTTATTGCTAAAACTATTAAACTATACTATAATTTTTCATTAAAACCATCAAACTATATGATGGCTTTTGGTAAATATCTCAATTTGGCGTAGTTAAGAAGGAGCAGAAATGTCATTTTATGCTATGCACATGGTGGTTTTTCCATAATAGTGCATGCTTCATAATGATTTTTTGTCAGAGGGAAAAAATAATAGGATGGTTTCTCGTAAAACGGCCAAGCAGTGGTTTTTTTGGTAAAAGAGCCTATTTTAAACCACATTACTGGTCAAGGAGAGCGCCAAAAAATCTAAAAATTGGAATGCGCTCTATTAAATTTCAATAACCACACAGGTAATCCGATACAGAACCCAAGATCCGACCCAAATCAACCCGGCGAGGGCAAATAGGGAAAAAGAAAATGCGAAAGAACCCCTCAATGCCTCGTGGATAAGGGAATCCCAAAGCGATAAAACATAAAACCCCAGGCCTCTTTGCTTCTTCTTCTTCGATCCCCACGCTCACTACAACAATGGCGCTAGCTTCTTCTTCCACTTCATCATCATCGGTCGCTTCGCTATCGCCATGGAGCATGGCCTCGATTCGCTCGGCTCTCCCTTCGATCACTGCATCTCGCGTTCGATTTCCGATGAGGCCAAGGTCAGGCCCTAAGGAGCACAAGGTCTTGCGATCTTTCTCTGGGCTTGCTCCCATTTTCCCCATTTTCAGTTCTGGTCAGTGATTCTTTTCTTTAATTTGTTTTGGAATTGTGTGTGTATATATATTGTGTTTTAATTAATGTTTAAAATTAATTCAGTTTATTAAATCGTTAATAAATGCAGTAGAATATTTCCCATCCATTTATTAACGATTTAATAAGTTGAATTAATTTTAACCGTCGATTAAAAACACAACATTCACCTTTGTGTTCGTAAAAACTTGAACCCGCCTCACAGGATCCGTTCTCTCTCTCTCATAGTTTTGCATCAAATTAATATCTTGGTTATCCACGGTTGATAATAGGTTCATTAGATACTTTACAACAATTCTTAAATATGATTTTGGTTGCCCCGAAGTTTGTGGTGAGCAGGCTGCGATGATGTGCCAAATTGTACCTTCTGCTGTTGTTCCCGTGTCTCGCTACAATCCTTGTCAGTACCCTATTCCTGCTGGTTATGCTCCCATCATACTTGTTCACCAGCCTTTGCATGTTCCAAATTTTTAATTAGTGGTTTTCTATTAGGTGAAGGTTACAATTAGTCATATTTTTTCATGAAGCGGTTGTTTAAGAAATTTTGTCCTTTTGCAAATCAATATAAAGCCTTGCTATTATTTTCATCTTTTACTAATATTTGTTGATTTTGTAAGTTTGTGTATGTTCTTCAATTCTGTAAATACTAACAAGAAGAGAGAGAGAGCACGCGTGCATATATATATATATATATATATATGCCAACTTAGAGTTCAGTGAAGCTTAGGAATCAAATAACATGATTTATTTCCAATATTATAACTAGGAACCTAAGACGTGTATGCGGCCCTCTCGCATTTATTCAAATAAACGAAAAGAGTGCTTGATTTTATCTCCAATATTATAACTAGGAACCTAAGACGTGTATGCGGCCCTCTCGACTATTTTATTTTACTTTATTGATAAGAGAAAATCTTCTAGAACAAATAACCGTAGAAACATAAAATATTTTTTTTTAAAAATTATTTGAAAACAGAATCTATAACCTAAATCCATCAACAAACTCAAATATTAAAAAATATCCAATATAAAAAAAAGAGAATCTAAAGTGTCACGTGAGGGAATTTTTTCCTATAGGGTCGAAGAAAGTGGAATCTCCACCATTGTTTTCGACGATCAGTATCCATCATCTTCATCTTCATCGTGCAAGATGTGAATGCATTAAATTTGATATGAATCCAATACCGTTTCACCGTTGATTTTGTGATGTAAAAAATACTAAAAATACCATGCTATTGGAAAACCATTAATTTTGCACCCACTACATCAATGGTGAAAAAGATATTGGAGTCTTATCAAATTTGTTGTATCCACATCTTACATGATAAAGTTGAAGATGGTGGATGTCGATCATCGAAAAAATTGGTGGATATCCGACCGTTTTCGACGCCATAGAAGGAAATCCTCTCATGTACCGCTTAAGGTTCCGTTTTCTAAAAACAAAAAAAACATTACTTCTGAAATCTTTCTAAATCTTTTGAAGGTAATAAATCAACACTGAATAGATAGTTTCATTTATTTTTTAATATCTTACTAATTTAATCGTATGCATGGTGCCAAAAAGCTACTTATTTTTTTATTTTTATTTTTTTTGCAGTAGGCCATAGGTTTTGGTTGAAGGGTTTGGACCTTTGGTCCATGGAAAATTTCTTTACATAATTAGTTGAAAATCCCTCCTGCCACTTGCGGGCTTTATGATAGAGGGTTGGATCTCTGGCCTATGGGAAATTTCTCTACACAATTGATTGAAAATCCCTTTTACCATTGTAAGTGGGAGCTTTCGAATCCAAGAACTTTCACCAAATAGAGAAGTGTTATTGCTGCTCGAGCATAGGGCTCTTTAGCAAAAAAACAAACAAACAAATTTATGAAGAGAGATCATATTTGGAAAGAGAATGAGGAGATTGATGACATCATATCATAGAATGAGGAGACTTTTAAAGAGGGTTTTTCTTTCTTTTCATATAGCTATCCTGTATAAGCCCACTGCATTTATGTAGAAGGACATAATCAATACCCTTTACTGAGTTTGAATTATAATAGCAGGGACAAGAGATAAATGTAACCGTGCATAATTCCAGTCAGGTCTTGAAGTGGAGGGATGGGATAAGCCGTGTTTCAGGTTTGGAGAAGAATTTGAGATACAGTGGGAGACATTTTGATTAGATAAAGTGATTGACTATTCTGATCTAGGTTAGAGTGCATGCCGAGTGTTTTTTTTCTCTCTCTTTGGCAGCGACCTTGACCCGACCCTAGACTATAACTCAGTAACCAAGTTAACCGGACCTTCTTAAAACATTGACTTTTGGATTGTCAAAGTTACATACTTCATTGCCACTCCTACTTTTACTTTTTGATTTTCTCCGGAACATTCCGTATCACTACGAAAATTCATATTTATTGGATATGACCATCGTATAGTTACATACGAACTCGAAGAAACTTGTTTCAGATTCGAGAATGGTTTCCGGTTCTGAAAAAATTGAATAGGACTATTCAGTTGTCTTTTCCTTTTACCTTCTTTCAGGTTGTGAGGGCTTCTAAGATTAGGAGAGGGTACATCTATTGCGTTTATTGGATAGTCTTCTTTCAAACCATAGGCAGGTGCCGAAAGGTGGGGAAGGAAGAAAACCAATTAGCCCAAGTGTGGTGTACAGAAGGTAATAAGTAAACACAAATAAAGGGATTAGAAAGAAAGCAAAGTAAAATGCGACTGCTATCATTCACGACGAAACCGTGTATATCATCGCCACTCCTACTTCACCTTTGCATTTCTCCTGATCAGGTGAAATTGAATAGGATTATTCAGGTTGTCTTTTATTTTTATCTTCTCTCAGGTTGCGAGTACTCCTAGAATTAGGAGATCACCTATTGCGCTTATTGGATAGTCTTCTTCCAAACTATAGGCTGGTGCCGAACGGTAGGGAAAGAAGAAAGCCATTTAGCCTAAGGGTCATGTACTAAAGACAAATAAAGGGATTTGGAGAGACGACAAAAAAATATACGGTTATAGTCATGAATCTAGATAATGGAAGAGGCATTATTAGGAATACCCGGATACCCCTTCGAAACATTTTCATGTTTCAGTTTCACTATGCGTTGTTAATTGAAAACTGATTTCCCAATTAGATCCTTATCCCAGGGTATGTATTTACCAGGTTTGATTCTCACATCTGTATGGTTTTACAGATGATGAGTGGGAGTAAGTTATTTACCAGGTTTGATTTTCACAATTTTTTCGATGATCGACATCCACCATCTTCAACTTCATCGTGTAAGATGTGGATACAACAAATTTGATAAGACTCCAACATCTTTTCACCATTGATGTAGTGGGTGCAAATTTAATGGTTTTCCAATAGCATAGTATTTTTAGTATTTTTTACATCACAAAATCAACGGTGAAACGGTATTGGATTCATATCAAATTTAGTGCATTCACATCTTGCACGATGAAGATGAAGATGATGGATCCTGATCGTCGAAAACAATGGTGGAGATTCCACTTTCTTTGACCCTATAGGAAAAAATTCCCTCACGCGACACTTTAGATTCTTTTTTTATATTGGATATTTTTTAATATTTGAGTTTGTTGATAGATTTAGGTTATAGATTCTGTTTTCAAATAATTTAAAAAATATATATTTTATGTTTCTACGGTTATTTGTTCTAGAAGATTTTCTTTTATCAATAAAATAAAATAAAATAGTCGAGAGGGCCGCATACACGCTTTAGGTTCCTAGTTATAATATTGGAGATAAAATC
Organism: Agapanthus africanus; assembly: GCA_030015575.1. NCBI lineage: Eukaryota > Viridiplantae > Streptophyta > Magnoliopsida > Asparagales > Amaryllidaceae > Agapanthus > Agapanthus africanus. The sequence continues at coordinate 980,403,053 of CM057337.1, forward strand.
AAGCTCTCTTTTCGTTTATTTGAATTAATGCGAGAGGGCCGCATACATGCCTTAGGTTCCTAGTTATAATATTGGAGATAAATCATGTTATTTGATTCCCGAGCTTCACTGAACACTAAGTTGGCATATATATATATATATATATATATATATATATATATATATATATATATATATATATATATATATATATATATGCACGCGTGCTCTCTCTTCTTATTAGTATTTACAGAATTGAAGAACATTAACAAACTTACAAAATCAACAAATATTGGTAAAAGATGAAAATAATAGCAAGGCTTTATATTGATTTGCAAAAGGACAGAATTTCTTAAACAACCGCTTCATAAAAAAATATGACTAATTGTAACCATCACCTAATAGAAAACCACTAGTTAAAAATTTGGAACATGCAAAGGCTGATGAACAAGTATGATGGGAGCATAACCAGCAGGAATAGGGTATTGACAAGGATTGTAGCGAGACACGGGAACAACAGCAGAAGGTACAACTTGGCACATCATCGCAGCCTGCTCACCACAAACTTCGGGGCAACCAAAAATTAGATACTTTACAACAATTCTTAAAAATTCTGTTGAATAGATCTTAGTCTAAAATCAGACTAACGTATCCTCAACAAACATTTAAGTTGATCTTGATCTTAAACGAGATTAACGATCCTTAAATCAAATCCAAATCTAAGAATATACGGATTTAGACCAATCCACGCCCTACAGACGAAAACATAAATTAGTCTCCGTATATAATCCACGGGCAACCAAAAATAAAACAAACACACACGACACGAAGTGAACTTCCGGAGCAGGAGAAAGTTGTTATCTCTACGCGGTAATGTAATTAACTGCAGGGGCTTACGCCTGCAGGGAAGAGCGTCCCCACAATCAAAAACCCCTCGCAAACGAGAGAGAATCTGATGAAGTCTGCTACAACGGCCGCATCCGTCCAAACTACCGATACACGGTGCCATAAATCAACTTGGCATTTTCGGAGAGGTGGACGGATAAAACCAAATAGCATCTGCCCCCTAATTTAGGCAAGACGACCCATCCCGGGTTCGTCTATGTTTTCGGCGGTAAACAGATTCCGGCACGCCCGGTGGGACCTCTTCCTCTTTCCACTCCACATTTCGTGTGTCGTGTTCGCGAACGAATCGCGGTTTAATATGGTTGCCCCTGAATTCGAGGTACTAAGATTTGGTGTCTTGCTCCATGCAGAAAAGGAGATAACATCGATAGCCTCCAGCTGCACTACTTGCAACAGCAACTCCCACTCCGCCCCCACTAGAGGAGTGACTTATGGGCCCCAAGCGAGCTCCATCTTTGCAATGGCAGTGGAGCAGGTGACTCAGGCCACCACTGGATTGTTCCTTGGGACCATGATCCCACCAGCAAGCTTCAGCGCTCTGGTGCCATCAGAGGAAGCTCCGAAGAAGTCGGTCTTCGATCGGCTTGCAACCACCGCGGCCGCTCTCAACGGGTCGTCCAAGTCTACTACCTCATTCTTTAACAGACCGAGCCAAAGCTCTAGTGGGCCTGCAAAGAGGCTCGCAATGCCTAAAGGGGTTATCCCGAAACGGATAGCCATTCCAATTCCGGCATATGAAGTCGTCAAAGAGGCTTCTTCTACTAAAGGACCGGTCTTCACAAGACTGGCCGTTCCAACTCCTTCTATGGGTGAAGTCGTCAAAAATGCTTTCCCTACCAGAAAGTCGGACTTTGAAAGATTGACCGTCTCCTCCCAACGGACGCTAGTCTTCGACAGGCTGACACCAGCTGTAGCCCTTCATCAGAGCAGGGGGCATGACGAAGTCATCCCCATAACGGAGGCAATCCCATCTGCATGACATGCTCGATGCCGCCACTGGCGTAGAGTGAGGAGCTGGGGCAACTCCCCCTCTGGATTTACCCTACCAGCTCCAATAGTGGAAATCGACGCTGCTGTTCCAACTGGGAACAGCTTTGATCCGTTCAGGAGGGTGCGAAAGAACTCTCCAACCGCTGTATTGAAGAAGTCGCCTCCGCCGGCTGAAAACATGACGCTGGTGAAGCCGGAGTAGCCCCTCAGCAGCTGTCCTCCAAAATCCACAGGGTCTGGCGGAAAGTCCAAGACTCTGTAATTGACAAAAATTATTCTCGCCGACTAGAGAAAAAGAAGGCACGGCAGGAGGACCATCCCTCCGCCATACAATGGAAGGCCTCGTCCACATGGGTGCCTGTCGCAACAGCCTCTCCAACTTCGGCCTCCCACAAAAAGAAAAGGCCTGAAAATCTCCCACCACTGGCGGCAAATTTCAAAGGCAGTGGACCCAAACACCCCAATCTGGGGCATGGTAGTACACGGTGTACATGGCTTCCGAAAAAGAGAAAAGCCGTACTTCTACGGTCATCGACCACTCACACGGTCTATGACAAAAGCTCAAGAGCAACAGCAGAAGCTCCAAGAGATGCTAATGAAGATGTCAGCACTCACTGGGCAAAAAGAAAGCCCGGAAGCATCGTCTGAACAACGCCGGGAGTAGAAAACCGACACCGAGTTCCTGCGGAGGATGCTAGAAAGAAAGGATAAATAGGCCGCGGAACATGCCGCTAATATAAAGCAGATGGCGCTTCTGTTCTAAGACATGGTTGGGATGATGATCCAGCCGGAACCTCCAGCTGAAGACCCTCTGATAATTATCGAAGATGACAGAGGGGAAACATCAAATCCTCCACCGGCTTTCTCAGCAGCCAAGAAAGAAACGATCTCCAAGGCTGCTCTTGACGACTACATAGCTCAACAAATACTAGCTCATCAGGCAAGCAAAGCGGCTGGCCAAGTCGTCAGAACTGTGCGATCTTATTCAGGCTGGTACGATCAAATCAAGTACCCGCCGGGATATACGATCCCTAAATTCCATGTGTATAAGGGGACATGCAATCCCCATCAGCACGTCGCTCAGTTCAGAGCTCTATGTGGCAATACTGGAGGCGACGACAAACTGCTGTATCGCCAATTCGTCGGCAGCTTGGCGGAGACAGCATTTGAATGGTACTCGGAGCTTCCGAATGACTCCATCAAAATATTTACAGTAATGGAGCTACTGTTCACGCAGCGTTTCGCAAGCGCAAGCGAGCGCACCCCGACCACCGCATTAATCAATGCCAGGATGAAACCGGGAGAAACTTGGGTTCAATACGCAATTCGGTGGCGGAACCTATGGTCAAAATGCGAACAATGTATAGAAGAAGCTCCTGCCGTGGGTATGTTTGTAGGGACTCTTGATCCTCAGGCGACTATATCCCAATTTATGATGTTCTTCAAGCCGACCACCTTCTAGGCCTTGATTGGCAAGCTGACCCAAATGGACCAGATGGGTCATAGGCCGTCCTCTTCAAAAACGAATCTCCGGAATGAAAAGGGCAAAGGGAAAGCGACCTTCGTTGCCAACGCTCAACGACCCGAAACCGGTTGCTCGCCAAAGCAACCAACCACGATCCCTCGAAGAGAAGTTGAGACGTCCTTACTCGTTTCTCCGAGTTAAGACGAGGAGACTGTTCGAACTGGCGGTGCGCAACATGCTCATCACTCTGCCGGATCCGAGACGCCTACTGCAGCCTGGTGACGTCAACAGTCCCAATTACTGTCCCTACCACAGAGTAACGGGCCATCCAATTGAAGATTGACACGCCTTCAAAAACTGGGTTGAGGACCAGTACCAACAAGGCAAATTCGCGCTATCCGAAAACTGGAAGGTAAACCCGTCATAGCAGCACGCTCCTAGAAAGGTGGATACGCCGGTGGCATCGTGCTCATTTGTAGAGGAAGCTCCGTGGGAAGTTGTCCTTTCGGCTAAAACTAAAAGAATGTTGAAGGATCTTCAAGCATGCCCGGCAATCAGGTGGAAAAGCCCGTTGGAGCCCGAGATCATTGACGGGATGCTGAAACCGCGACCAACACCGAAAGTTGGCAGCGATGGGCAAAACACCCAAGCCACGCCTTCAAAGTCTTCGAAGAAAAAGAAGAAGACCAAGAAGCCCGTGCAGCCTGAAGACGATCGTAGGGATCTGCAAAAATACATCAACGCACTGGAGGAATACAACCAAAAGGCGCGGACCCCAGTCACACTTGAAGAGTTCCTCAAGCATATTCTTGAGAACAGAGACAGTGACATTGATGAAGGAAACGGCTCGTCAGAAGAACCCGAGGATTATGTAGCGAGTTGCCACATGATCTCTCACATGTCGTTAAAAGACGAAGAAGCTCCCTCGGCGGCGGAAAGCGACGAAGAAGCTCCCTCGACGCGGAAGAACTGGGGGCAGTACCGGTGTCAAAATCTCTGGAACCGTCAGACGACTTGATTGACAGGTTGCTAAGTGAACCTCTTCAAAAGAGCAAATCTGACCGAGAGCGTGAAACCGCCATATACGAAAAGGTCAAGCGTCGGCATCAGGCCGAAGAAGCTGCGGCGAGGAAGAGTCACAAGGTACTCCAAGCAGATCGAAGTACACCAGCGGTAGACAAAAGCAGGTTTAAGATGGGAAAACGGTTCGCCAAAGCTCTGTCAATGGCGATGAAGCTGCCACCTGTCAAAGGAAATGCTCCCGAGAGTACGTGTCTCGATGAAGTGGATGTACATCTAGACTACTGTTTATACCATTGAAGGATTACACACCCCACCGAAGAGTGCAGCGTCTTCAAGAAGTGGTGGCAGGGATACGTGGCCTACCGACAACATTTCAAGAGGATGAAGCGTGAAGCTCGTCGACAGCGAAAAAATGTGACAGATGAGTGCGGAAAAACGACCCACTTGCCAACCAAAATAGTGTTTCTCAAACTGTGGAATCAACTAAAAAGGAGAAGAGTAAGGCCTCATTTGGCAAAAGGGTTACGGTTTCCGAAGCCATAGTTTGGTGGGGGATTTCGAGGAAAAACTCAGAAAATTGTAACCGAGGCCCGCTTGGCAACCAAAATAGTGTTTCTCAAACCGTGGTATCAAAAAGTTTTGATAGCTCGAGACCCCATCCTTTTAAACTCCAAAAATATTGGAGTTTCACAAAGTTTCAAACCGCTCTTTTATTACTATTGAACGAAACGTTTCAAGATTATATTGCCAAATGACCCTGAACTTTGCAATATTTCTTTTTTACGAAGCCGTGGTTTGCATACATAACAAACCGCGTTTTAACTTAAGCCCAAGCCTTTTCCTGTCAAATGGAGTTAGCTATGGAGCACAAGGCTCCATGAAAGATTGCCTATTATGTTATACTGATCCTCTCATAATTAGTACGAAGTTAGGGGATTTTCATAGTCTCTAAGACCAGTTAGCTCTTCCAAAGTTCTTTTAGATTAGGGAAAAACATCTGGAAGAAGGATTGAAAATGATAGATTTGTTGCTGGGAATCGTATTTGACTCTGACGTTAAAGTAAATTCAAGAGCCAAACAAAGCAGAAACGGAAAGATTGGATTTTTCTTTTTCCTACTTCTCTCTTTTCTTGCTTCTAGTCTCTGTTTAATAGGGGCAAAAAATTACTGTTTATTGTCCTCCCTTGTCTTGGTTTTAGCATTGTAAAGCAACTAATTCCAGGGAGCATAGCTCATGTGGTTTTACTCCTCAATGTGGGAGTTCGCCTTTCCTAATTCTGTGTTTGCCACAGGAAGAGACTCCAAACCCAAATGGGAAAAGAAGAAAGTTACCAATAAGCTATAAAGATATGTTGATAAATGTTTGGACCAATTTTTTAAAAATAAATTACTAAAAGTTTTAACGATCCTGGATAGGATAAGGTTGTCATGCCAAAGGTTCATCACTTTAGCAGGATTGTTAGGTATGAATAGACATACATAAAGACGACTTATAATATACAAAACATGAAGATACATTCTTACATTGATTTTAAACTCTACAGCATATTAAATACCAATGAATGAGGCCTTCAAGTAAGTTCTCAAGCCAAGTAATGACAACATCAACAATGTACATGATATGGTATTAAGATTAGTTGTGTTGAGTAGGTCGACAAGTTTAACTGGATATACACAGGACTGACTATAAAAGTTTGCGGGATGAGCCCTTTAGCGTACATAGACAAATGATGCACCACAAGGGGCGCTATGTGCCACGCAATGTTATCTACTCACCACATGGATTCTTTTTGCTTATCTTGTTAAAAATGCAAAGTAATATGTCGGTTCCTATGTATGTGAACTTTACATGCTCTACATCTTCAAAAGGTATTGGGTTAGTTCTTTGCGGAACTGAACCTAAATCTCATTCCTTGGTAGTGCTTACATGTTGGGTTCCCACTTCCATGTCTTGGAAGTGCATCATCATTATGTACTGTAGAGGCAACAAATTTGATATGCGTTCTCAAAGATGCAGCCGGTTATGAAACAACCGATTGATGTTGATTGATTCAAGTTCCTTGATTTTTAATTTGTCGACTGTTTAGTACTGTAATAAAGTTTTGTCACTATGAGAATTGAGAGTTTGTTTCTCTTGTTTAGTTGTGTTAATTCATCATGGAATCATTTAAACCACAACTTAACTTCTTAATTGAAGAAAGAATTAGTAGTTTGAGAAACTACAATACTCAGCATCTAAACCTTTTCCCTGTAAAATGGGTTTGGCTTGCAATCATAAAGCTTCATAAAAATCTGGCTATATATTATGAATGCCTGTAAATTAGAGAATAACTCTTGTAATATTCCTAAATTATTGGCTTAAGAAACTCTCAAAAAGAGGAGGAATTAAGGCAAATTGTAAATGGGCCAATTGGCAGAGCCACAGGTAAAAATCTGTTCAGAATTACTTAATGCTATCATTTAGCACATTTGAATATAATGCATCAACCTCTTCTATATAGAAGCACGATGAAGCAATAAAACCAAGTGGTTGTGAAATTCGTCAATACATTAAATTGCAGTTTCAGTATGTATTTAAGAACTTTATTTAATATTTCCAATATTGTGCAGATAACACCATATATGGGCAGAACTTTCTCAACATCAGCAACGGGAGCAAATTCTATGCCATGAGGCACGGGCGACGTGTCCCAAAACTCAACCGACCTCCGGATCAACGAAAAGCACTCATTCGTGGCCTCACAACACAACTATTGAAACACGGTAGGATTAAGACAACAAGAGCCAGAGCCAGTGCAATAAGAAAATATGTGGATAAAATGGTTACACTGGCCAAGGACGGGTCTCTCCACAAGAGGAGGCAAGCATTAGGATTTATATATGAGAAGCAAATAGTCCATGCTTTGTTTGCAGAGGTCCAAGATAGGTACGGCGAGAGAAACGGAGGGTACACTCGAATCATTCGAACTCTACCAAGGCGAGGGGATAATGCACCAATGGCCTACATTGAGCTTGTCTAGGTAAGTATATATATTTTTTGTTGCTGCATATTTTTTTTCGGGTAAATTACATAAAACACCAGTATACTTTCTTGTTATTCACGGAATAGCATTGAACTTAAAAATTTTCATTAAACACCCTTAAACTATTAAAGGACATTAAAAAGATCATAAAACACCATCCAAAAGTTGCATTAAACCCCATCTCAGTGGTGATTCTTGTATTCCACCCCCACCCCCCCACCCCCCACCCACACACAAAAAAAAAGAAGTCCAATGGTTTTCTGTAATAAACTTAAAAATGGCATTTTATATAATTTACATTTTACCCTTGTGTCTTCTAGGAATTGTAGTTGTATTTGACTATTTATGATTTGCTTTCAAGCACAAACTTACCACGCACCATGACTCAAATATATTGACATTATTGCAGAACCTTAAAAATTTATTAATATAATTTGCACATTCGACTATATTTAATGCTTTTTCCGGTACAAAAAGTGAGTCGGTGCCTCGATCTCACATATGACTGTATGAGGCGACTACTTGCTGTTGAATGTTCATCTGCCATACAGATACACCTACATAGAACTTTTACATTGAAAGTGATATGTGAGTAAATAGTACATCAGTGACATCTCTCAGTTTCTTGCTTGACATGAAGAATCAAAGAAAAGAAAAATAGCTTGAAATGCTATTTGGATCTTATGTAGCATCTCTAGATCATCAAAAAAAATTCGCTAAATACCGTTAGGTACTGGGATAGCATGAAATGGCAAAAAATAATGTTGTAGTCCTTTCATTATACTTCCAAAAGTGGAAAAAGGACCGAGTTCTATTATTATTCCATAACAAACAAATAAAGAAATAATGTAAAGCTTGCTCTTTCTTTCGTCACTTCCTACTTTCCCTGCATCAAAAAATTTGGGTAAACAAACTGAAATTGTTATTTCTAGAGATGCTCCTTTAGTGCTTGTAATGCAGTTATTTCTGGAGGTACTTTGACAAGCACACGGGCCGCAATAATGCCAGCCTTCTTTTGTTCCGTTTCCAAGTATTGCTTTTATTCAAACGAAGTAAACTTCATCTAAGCATCATTTTCCATCTTTTCTTTTTCTTGTTTTCTGATGGTGGCTCACCATCAACCATGCAGATATTCTGTACTTTGAGCTTGTGAAAAAAATTTATACTAATGTTTTTCTTTTTCATATGCAGAATCGGCATAAGTTCTCCATGAGCTGACATCCTTAAAGCGTTATCTACCATCCTGCAGCTGTTGTATTGATTTTGCTTGTAATTTAGAAATGAAATTGTAGATGCATGGATGGTTATTCCCTTTTCCTTGTTGATTATTGTACCATGTGAGCAAATTGGTACTGTCACATTGTTAATTTCTTGAACAACATTTTCTGCTCTGAATCAGATAGATATTTATCTCAAGTATGCTCCTATTACTTTATATGGACTGGATATTACTTATAATAGGTTTTTTTTCCTGATCCTTTTATTTTTTTGAGCAATAGGCTGTAAGCTAGGCGGAGTTCGAACGCTTCTTGCACAGCGGCAAGATGGATTTACCACTAAGCTATGGCGTCAAGCTATGGCATTGTTTCATTTTTTATGTCTCGTGACCAGACAAAGGAGAAGTGTGTGTGAACAGCATGAAAGGTTGAAAAGATGTGTAAATGGGGGAACAAAATACAGAGTGTTTATATTGGAAAAAAACAATGGCTGCTCTATCCTCTATGCACTAGGATTTGTTTTCTTGATTGTAAATTGAAGGAAATATCTAGATTTTGAATAGTTAGTTTAAGGCTAAATTTTGCTAAAGCCCCTGTATTTTGAGCATGTATCACATAACCTTCCTACTCTTTACAATGATACAAGATACCATCCTATATTTTTCTAAACCGTTGAAACCTCTCACGGTATTAGTAGAGAAAGTTGAAAAGACAAATTAGCCCCTAAAATATTTTGGGAAGAAAATAAGGATTTGTTTAATTTGTTTTCACATATTTATTATTTTTTCCTGATATCTTTCATTTCGTTTCCTCAATTTAATTGCTTTCAATTTTTCTCTATGTTTTGTTAGGACTTTCATATATTCATCTTTTTTTAAATTGGGAAGAGCCCAGTTGAAATTTTATTTATATTCATCTTCTACTTTCTTTCTTTCTTTTTTATATTTCTGTTCTTAGGGTTCATAATAATTTATAGAGCTAGGAAGGAATCATGGTTAAGAATTGATTTGGTAGAGTTGCAATTATTGGATTAGTTAAGATTTGAATGTTCTTGAAGTTATGAAATACCTATTATAAATAGAAAAGCGGTGTAAGAAAGAAAGATATGTTGAATGAATGAGAACTTTGTAGTTCAAATTACAATGGAGATATTGTTCTCTTGCAAAGGTTTGAGGTACTTAACCTCAGTTATCAAGAAGATACAAAGTTCTTCCCCAAATTGTTTGTTCTCCTCATCAATGGTAGTTAAGAATCATTGGGAAATGATACCCACAACAAGTTTCTTATTTGGTTTTATATGCAAGTGTAAAAAAGGTTGTTTGTTCTCCTTTGTCAATGGTAGGCAAGAATCATTCGGAAATGATACACACAACAAGTTTCTTCTTTGATTTTATATGCAAGTGCAAAAGGGGATGTTGATTTCAAATTCCCTAAAAAGAATTATGGTAAAAGATTTCTTCTTTGCTTTTATATGCAAGTGCAGAAGGGGATGTGGATTTCAAATTCCCTAAAAAGAATTATGGTAAAAGAATTTGAAAGAGAGAAGAAGAAGAAGAGTAGAGGGAAACAAAACAGTAAAATATGTATAAAATTATTATAAAAACAGATATGAAAAATACTAAAAACTGATTTTTATTTTCTTTCCAAATATCTTAAGTTCTAATTTGTTCTTTTAATCTTTCTCTGCGAACACCGTTAGAGAATTTAATGGTTTAGAAAAATAGTGGGGGTATTTTGTTTCATTTTAAAACGCGGGAAGGTTATGTGATGCATGTTCAAAATATGCGGGGTTTAGTGAAATTTATAGAAGAGCTGCACGTTTTTTTGTTGGGTGGTCGATTAAAATATTTCTAAAATGGAAGGGCAAAATGTTCCAACTAGATTCTTTTTTGTTTCTCGGAACAACGATAAGCCTAACTATCTGGTCCATCACAATTTATCTTTTACATGGTCAATAATTAATTTTATGTAAAAATTAAGTACATTGATAGTTTGCTAATATTTAATTATAAAAAGGGAATAATGGATGAAAGGTGTCGTGGGAGGGAATTTCCTTCTATGACGTCGAAAAAATACACTCTCCATGGTTTTTTCGACAATCGGCACACATCATCATCATCTTTATCATGTAAGATGTGAATACATCAAGTTTCATGTAATTTTATCACTTTTTCACCGTTGATTTAGTGGATGCAAAATTAACGGTTTATCGAGAATAGAACTTTTTACATTACTACTTCAACGGCTAAAAGGCGGTGGAATCACATGAAATTTGGTGTTCTACATCCTACATGATAAAGACGATGATGATGGATGCCGATCGTCGAAAAAAATCGTGGAGAATATAGATTTTTTACGCCATCTAATGAAAAAGCCTCTTATGGTCTCTTTTCTTCATTATTCTCTTATAAAAATGTAATATTATAAAAATTTATTGAAGATTAGGTAATATAAAATGATAAATATTTTCTGACTATTAATAAAGATAAACATGGTATACTAATAATCTCATAAAAATAAGAGAAAAATGAGTCTTGCTCTTTGGCCCAGAAAGCAACTTGTTTAAATATACGTCCCGGAAAACTTGTGAAAAGCTCATTATCTTAAAAAAAAAAATGCACGCTTAAGTTCTTAATATACACTAGCCATTTTTTAGCCCTGCTCCAAGTTGTTCAGGAATAGTGACGTTAAGTTCAGTCGTGCTCTTCGTTTCTCGAATGGAAAAAAAGAATCTTATTTTCAATATTTCCATCCTATTTCTGTAAGTTTTTGTCAGCTTATTGTTGCTTTTAGCAGTTAACTACCATATTTAGTTGATTTATGTAGCACTAATATGATGATGTATAATTTATCCGATTAATGCAGTAGTTATTTGTTAAGAAGTTTCAGGGATTTTGTTTGACCGTGTGTTTTCTCTATTGCTATTTTGGTCCAGAGAGCTAGTCCCATTTTGCCCGGAAAAATAGTAACACAGGTTGAGAAATCATAAGGGCTTCGGTTGAAGGTTGTTACATGCAATTATTAATAAAGTTGATGGGGTTTATCTAAAGAATGCTATAAGGTCAAAACACGGGGTTATTTTGTGGCAAATCCCTCTCTGCTCGTTTCATCCTTTAGATAAAATTTGGGATTTAGTTTTAATTAGAAACTATTTAGGCTACTTTTAAAACTATTTAGGAATTTAACACATTTGGATCATATCATTGACACGACATAGTATGACCAGTTTGGAAAGTACTGAAGTCCAATTTCACACTTTCCAAATGCGGAATTGAGCCTGGCCTCATAATGGATGAGACCAAGTCTTATTCTGTACTTTACAAGTGCGGAATTTGACCTGGCCACATCCAGAGAGCCAAGTCTTCGCTGGCCAAGTATATTCCACATTTGCAAAGTACGGAATATACCGGCACACAGTTTAAACCTTGGCCCCATCCCTTTCCCCGTTTAATACATCAGATTCTCTTTCTTTTTGTCATATATCTCGACTTCTCTCCCTCTCTCTCTCTCCGCTCGATCTCTCTCCCTCTCTCCTCTTGATCTCTCTCTCCCCTTCAGCCTCGAAGCCGAGCCCCTCCTCCTCCAGCATCGATCTTCACCCCCTAGAGGAGGTCGATCTCCAGCCCCCCTCATCCTCCTTCAGAGCTCTCTACTGTGTCCAATCCTTTCGTCGTCGAGCCCGAACCTTCTTCCTCACAAGCGAGTTTTAAGTTAAAATAATTTGTTTGAAATTATTGTGTTTTGGGTTTTTAATTAGTAGGTTTTGGGTTAGGGTATTTTATTGTTAGGGTTAAGATAATTTATAGTATTTTAGTGTTAGGGTTAGGGTATTTTAAGGGTCAGGGTAATTTAGGTTTTTTTAGTGTTAAGATTGGTGTATTTTGGGGGTTAGATTCAGGGTAATTTAGTTTTTTTGTTAGGGTAATTTAGTTTTTTTGTTAGGGTAAGGGTTGGTGTATTTTAGGGGGTTAGGTAAAATTCATAAACACCAGATTTAAATTAAAATAGGGTATTGAATGTTGTCGTTGTGAATGTTGTAAAGTGTATAAGTTTGTTTCTTGATTTTTTGATAATTTCATAATTATTATTAATATTAGGTGCGATGGCAAGTGAGGATGCTATATTAATTTGTCATTATATCGGCACCTTAAACATTGAAGTGAATGGAAGGCCGAAATACGTTGGTGGAAAAAGTAAAATGATGAGAGTTAATAAATCGTGCTTATATAATGAGTTGAAACGAAAAATTTATGCAACCATGCGGCCGAGAGATTATAAGATGGAATTGGTATGCAAGGTTTCGATCACAAGTTAGGACTATACAAGCGTTGAAGTAACCGATGACAAGGATACAAGCATGATGCTTAGCTTGTATCGTGAAAATCCATCAATACAGGTGTAGGTGGTGAAAGAAGCCGTACAATCTCATCAAGAAGATGTACAATTGCTTCAAGAAGCAGTACAGTCACATCAAGTTTATAAACCACAAGGGGAATTTACACGCATGCTTAATACGACTATATGCAAATCCGGAGAGTCGAACGTGCATGATGACGCATTCCATTCCATGCAAGTTCCATTTCATGGCACGTAGGTTGACACGAATATGTATAACTGTGATTGGAATTTATATGGTCAGACATTGTCAAATCCATAGATTTTACAATTGGGATGGCTGGAGCGAATATGTAATATACTATATTAAATAAAATTGATGATACTAATTATATATCGAATCATGGTTAATTGATAATTGATATTTATTTATATGTCACGTAGGTCTTCATTTTTTGTACCGGAGCACATGCGAACACAAAGTTCAATGCAAGGGAAGTTTGGTGCTGGTGCATCTTTAGGATTTGGAACACCTTACGCGGGGCCATCTTCCTCACATCATGTTGAAGAAAGAGATGACCCCAAAAACAAGGGAGATGGTGATGATGTAGATACCGATCATGAAGGGGATGGTGGCGTGCAAGAAGACAGAATGCAGTACGCAGACCAAGATGAAGTGGACGATCAGTGGGTGCATCAAGCATATGCTAACAATGAATATGTTGAGTTCAAAGAGCTACATCCTGATGAGGCGATTAATGATGCCAAAGCATATGCTATTGAGGATATGATCATCGATGACATTCGTTGGACGATGCGAACTGACAATAATGTCGGATTTCAAGCCGAACAGATATTTGCGACGAAAGAAAAGTTGATTGAAGAAGGCAGTGTATGGTCCATTAAGAGATATGTGTCATTCAAAACGGTCAGGAGTACTAAAACAAAGTACACTGTGGTGTGTGATAATAATCCAGGTACGGGCCCTGGACAATACTCTTAGAAACTTCATGCAATAATATTAAAACGGTGGGCGCATTAGCACACTTCACTATAAAGGAATATAATCTGGAGTATCGGTGCCAAAATACTGTAGGGATTGTGGGGCACAAACATGTCACATCAACATTTATATGCCAGTACATCTTGTCTTTGTTGAAGAGACGGCTTAATATAACACCGGCTGCCATCTAAGATCAAATGGAAGGGGCATATCAAATTAATATTTCTTATTTCAAAATGTGGGAGGTGAGAAGGAAGGCTTTATGCATGATATTTGGGGATTGGGAAAAATCATATCAAATTGTTGGATATGTATGCCCTAGAGGCCATTATTGTATATGTATACATGTGGATGCTAGGGATTGTTGGGGTCAAAAATCACAACCCGGTTGACCAAATCAAAGTCAAAGTCAAACCCCAAGTAAGCAGGCCCAAGTCCAAATCAAGTGGGCCCATGCCCAAGTCGAGCCCCGCGGCCGGCCTCCCCCATGGCAAAATGAAAATTATGTAATAAATAATTTTGATATAATTTTTATGAATAAATGTAAGAAAATTGGGCATAAAGCCAAATTTTTATAAAGCTCATGGCTCATGTGCAAAAGAAATAAGCACATGAGATATGAGATGGGCAAAATGTCATTTTGTAAAACCCAAGGGGCTATGCATAAATTTGTAAGCCTATATAAGTCAATATGATGAAGAAATAAAAAATAATAATTCATTCCCCTAAAAACTTAAGGTTTTTGTGCCTCCTTCTCCTTCCTCAAGGTTCTAAAACTTTCTTCCCTTTTTTGAATTAAATCAAGAGTTTAACTCTTCTTTTTCCAAAAAGAAACAGTTTTTCACCGTAAAACTCTTGAAGGGGAACTCGGATCCTCCATCAAATCTCCAAAAAGGGATATTTTTAAATCTCACCCACTTTTCCCTAAGATTCAGTCAACAGAAAGGAGGAAGAAGGAGACCCGTCTCCAAAAATTCCACTTTGGGAAGATCTAAGGTTCAAGAGAAAACCCAGGGCTCAGGGGAGAAGAAAAGGGTCCTCTCTGACCATCTCCAAACATTTCTAGGAGTTTAACTCCATTCAAGATCTGTTGGAGTTTAACTCCATAAACAAAACCCTTTTAGGAGTTTAACTCCAAATCTATACATAATCTCTGTTAAGAGTTCAACTCCAAAACCCCTTGGAAGTGCAACTCTCAGCCCAGGGATTAAACCCCCTTTTTCGCTGGTGTTTTCGGCGGTCGCGTGCCGCGCAAGTGACCTGCGTGCGCCCAGCGGTCGTGTGCAGGGCACGTGACCCGCGAGCACCCAACGCCCATGTGCACCTCACGGGATCCACGGACGCTCAGCGGTCACGTGCCGCGCACGTGACCCGCTGGTGTCTAGTGGTCGCTTGCAGGGCACGCGACCCGCAGGCACCGAGCGCCCATGCGCCAGGCATGTGACCCGCGGGCGCCGAGCGCGGCACTCATGTGACTCGCGGGCGCCGAGCGCACACGTGCTATGCACGCGTCTTTAAGACGCTCCTCACTTCTCATTTTCCATGCACTCCATATCCCAAACACCTTCCTCGTTGAATTTTTTTTCTAACGGGACGCTGCTCCGCACCTCGCAAGAGGGCTGCTAGCTCCCTTGACCCCCAGCCCGCTACCCGGATAGCGGGGCCCTCGTAAACTCTACGAGGCCCTCGATATATCCAAAACCCCTCAAGACACACATACGCACACTGTGTTGGATATATGTATGCCCTAGAGGCCATTATATGATAGTGTATGTACCGATGTGTATATATATATTCATAGGACAGTCTTGCTCGACATGATAATATGCTATCTGGTTTCACTTTATCATATGTTCACTTGATCATGTTTTTACTCATTTGATACATGTTGATAAAGCCCTAAGGATATTGGCTTGACTACTGGGATTATGATGTGGATCATACTAGTGGGACACCTATAGTTTATAAGCATATTCTTGAAATATTCCTAGTCGTAGGTATATCGAGACAGGGCATCGATATTCCAAAGTAGACTAGCGTATACCATTCTTGTTCCATATGATGGGCGATGGATGATCCCATATCCGTCTGGTGTGGTGACACCAAAGATTGTATACGGGTGCTCAGTGAGATTGGGTACACTGAACGGACTCACCGAGAACTCCTATGTGGTATTATATCATACGTCGGATAGCAGTTCTCAGGTGACACTGGTACATGTTAGTCTGTAGATCCGAGATCGCCATAGAGTCTTGTGTGTCATCCCACTGTACTTTGATCTCCACTCAACTACGACTCTAGCGAGTCGTACAAACAGGTGGATTTTGGGTACAGTCCCGAGGCATATGGAGGCAATGAGCGATAGGAGGGGTTTCGTCTTTCCCGGTATTGGGGGTTGATGTTGCACTGTGCACGATTGGCTATAACAGGAAGTCCCTGGCCAGGGCTGTTGAGATATTACTGATAAGTGTTATCAGTAGTTTCTCGATCTGTTGTAGACCAAATACCGGCATGACTTATTGAGTTATTGGGGTCGACGTTACCATCCCTAGACTCAATATGAAACATATCTGACGAAGAGACCGGACTGTACGGTAAGTGTTGCCAGTTGGATTAACCGGAGTTTTGACAGGTTCGCTTGTTCTTCTTCTGATCGCTCAATACCCGGGTGGCCGTTACGTTTAGCTGACCGCTTGTGGCTTGTAGGTGTTTGATGTGATCATCACCTACTGTCGGCGTATTGACGAGTCTTAGAGTCCCACATAGGAGTTTCCTGGCTCAGGCGAAACGATGTGGTGTACATATGAGATATGTGCTAGAGCTCGATTAAATACGTGTATATGATGCCGTATTTTAATCGGGCGTTTAATATTGGTCGGGTCGTATGAGATATGACCGGTTTATTAAATCAAGTGTTGATTTAATATTGACTTTTATCTCATTTAAATAAACCTTTTCTTTATGATAGATGCATGCATGTATATGTACATGTTGATGTGCATACACACATACATACATGCTTATGTATCATGGTTGATGATACAACAAAGATGGCGATATAAGAAATACATGGAAAGTAAATATATTTATATATATATTAGAATGAGAAAAAGAAAATTGATTTTAAATCATTGTTGACTTTTCTTTACTTGACCAAAATTAAACCATGGTTTCATTTTCATTTGTTATTTTCTTCTCATTCTAAAATATCTAGATATTTTATTAACCATGGTTTGAAAAGAGATATTTATTCTTGATATTTATCCCACTCTCATGATCTTTTATTATTATCTTTTATCCAAAAGAAAAATGAGCTCAAGGTTGCCATCTTCATCTTCCTCTCTCTAGCTCTCTCTTGAGTTTCCAAAGTGAGTGAGGGTAAAAGAAAGAAAGGGTTTTTATATGAGAACACAACCATATCATCACACTACACTTGTTTAGCCCCTTGGTGTAGTTTGTTTGCTTCATCATCATTGTGATCTATTGGAGCAAAGAGCTTTGAGCAAAGGTACTCCGGGTGGATCATCGTGGACGTGGAGGAAGTTCAAGCTAGCTCGTTCAAACCCTAGGAGGTCTACAAAGGTTGTAGTCTCTCCACTTAGTGATAGATTAACTTTTGTATGTGATACTATTAGTGTTACCCTATATTTCTAGTTCGATTCCTTAGTTAGTTTTCTTAGCACCTCTTAAAATTTAAATTGTGGCATGTGTGATGCTTCTAAACTCTATATGAGGTGACGAGGAAACCCAACAGTGGTATCAGAGCCAAGCTAGAGCTTTAGAGTAATCTAGACGACGTTAAAAACCTCGAACGAACGAAATACGACGCCCGGAGGGTGCTCTCTGGAAATTTTTCAAAAAGGTGGATTTTTTCACATTAAAAATATTCAGAAAATCGTGCAGGGTATTTTATGGGCCCACAAGAAGAACGAAGCCCTAACTCGACTATACGACCGTGGAACCGCGGCCAAAATAGTCATTTTGCGGTGGTTCCGCGGCGCCGTTGGTGAGGCTTGGACTATGCCTTCTTGTGCTGGCCCGTATGTACTTGTAGCAGTCTCTGGTAAATTTTAAAACTGCTCAAGTGTTGAGCTTTCTGAGAAGTCTTTGGGTGTTCAATCGTTCGATCGAATGTTTTAACTGCGCCTAGTTTATGGGTATGTGATACAATAATTGGAATCTACAAATTTGTTTGTTGCGTATAAATCTAGTATTTCGGTCTCGGGAGTAACCGGAAATCTTGTTGAGTTATTCGACTTATTTTGAAAAGGTGTTTTCATGGGTGAGACCTAAATGCGAGCTTTACATTGTTAGGCATGAAATATTGGATATGTGATATTCCGGGTTTGTGTTGTCTAAAAGCAGTTACGATTCCAATTGTTGTAGTTTTTCATTTTATTTCTCTGTGACCGTAAGTGTAGTATGTATAGTATCGCTGGTTTCGTTGCTATATATCAACGACAATCAGGGTACGCATACTTACTTACGTTGATGATATGTGATATTATGTGTTGCTGAGATATAATGTGCAGGATTGTCGTGATTGAATAGCCGGGGGTTTTATGTGAGATGAGTGTTTTCTTTTCATTCATGTAAAATTCAATTGTATGTAATATTCTTTTAATTTGGGGCACTTCTGAGTTGAGGATGATGTCACCAGTGTTGTATATTATTTACTTTTCTGCATTAGGATAGACCCAAGGAGGGGAACACAAGTGACCGGGTTTTAGGGTTTAGTGGGAGGCCATCTCGAGGAGTCGAGACCGGGTCTCCTAAACTCCAGAATTGGTAGGGTCACTTGCCGCTCTCGTAGGGGTCCAGGGGTGTGGGCTTGGCTATTCATCGCGACCGTGAAATCCGTATTTTCTATTGATGGCTAAATACAAAATACGGACCTCCTAGATATCCTAAATTATATGTGCTTCTACTGCTTATATTCTGTGATGGGATCATTTAATATATTCGATACGAATGGAATATTATATATATGATATATAATAGACGTTGCTTATGTTTTGCACTCGCGCTAGCCCCGTCCCGGTATGCCGTTAGTTAAGTAACCAAACGGTGAGCGTACGTTATATTTTCGTTTCTTTCTGTGATGGCTTTAGGACTTAAATGATGGGACTGTTGGAGATAGTGCCCTCAAAGTCAATTATTGGATCGCAGGTACGCGATTGTAATGATTGAGGCAGGGCCTATACCGATATGACAGTCTTGCTCGAGATGATAGTATGCTATCTGGTTTGTCTTTATCAGCGTATAAATGCTTTAGTTCACTATTGCATGATGATAGAGCCCATATGATTCTTGCTTGACTACCAGCAGTATGATGGCGATCATATACGTGGGAGCTGGGGTCTGTAAGCACATCCTTAAAAGTGTCCCTAGTCGTGGGAGTTTCGAGACAGGGCATCGATACTCCAGAGTAGAATAGTGTATACAGTCGAGACCCCGACGAGGGGCAGTGGCCGGTCTCACAAGCCATTGGTGTCAGTTGGATCACCTAAGATGTATACAGGTGCTTATTGGATTATGAGTACACCGGACAGGACTCGCCGAGAATCTGCTAGTTGGTATTATACCTAGCGTCAAATAGCAGTTCCCTGGTGATATGTGTACAGGTTAGTTCATCGACCTGAGGTCGTCATTTGTCTCGTGTGAGTTCCCACTGTGCTTTGATTTCTACCCTACCACTGCTCAAAGGAGTCGTGCAAACAGGTCTTTTTTGGGTACAGTCCCGAGCCACATGGAGGCAAGTGAGCGGATCGGCAGGGGATTCGTCTCTCCCGGTATTGGGGGTGAGATCGCGCTGTGTCTAGGAGAGCCATTACACAAAGCTCTCGGCCGAGGTAGGAGATTTACTGGTAGGCACTCCAGTAGTATCTCAGGGTGTTTTGGGCCACTCTCTGACACGACTTATACCGCTAATGGGGGTCTGACGTTACCAGCCCCCTAGGCAGATATGCGATACTCATAGACGAACGGACGAGACTGTATGTATATTGTCACTGTTAGGCTCAGTAGGGTTTATGGATGAGTTCGCTCGTCAGCTTCCCTTCCAATCAATACATAGGCAACCGTTACGTACAGCTTGTACCTCTGACGTGCTAGTGGTTATACCCAGTGCCAGTGTATTGATGAGTCATTAGAGTCCCCCACAGACACTTTCCCAAGTTCGGGCGAAACGTTGTAGAGGCCGTATGGTTTTATGGCAGGGTTCGGAAAATGCACGTGCGTTTTCGCACGTGTCGTTTTTCGGGCAGATAATACTGGTCGGCTTTGGTTTAAGCCGGATCTGAGTATTATGCTGTGTAGATATAATATCTTTGTCTCAGATGCATTTGTATTCGGTCGTAATACAAATGCGGGTATGTTTATACTGATACGGGGTTATCCTGAAATTCGTTTCAGGATCACTTTTGGAAGTTGCCAGTTTCCAGTTTTCTATCATCCGTATTTAACATTCGGTTAAATGTGGATTTATCTTTTCTTGATGAGTGTGGATGGTTCTAGAAGCATCTAGATGGTGACTAGGATGATGAGGTGGCTTGTGACTCATTTGTGCTTTAAATGATCATTTAATGTTTTTTGATGACAAGGTTAAGTGATTCATTAGTTCATTAAATGAGTTCATACTAGGTGTATCATGACTCATCCTTTCTTTTGCTTTGTGGTCACTACTCCCTCCTCCTACACTCACCCCCCTCTCCTATATATGGCCGGCCCATGAGTGAGAGAAAGATGATGGTTGTTCATTTGAGGGAAAAGATTATGATAGTGTTTTGGTGTATGGAAATTAGATAGCTACAATTCTCATTTCACCCAATTCAAATGGCAACTTCATTAACCGTTCGTTCATAACTTTGGACGTAACGAGACAAAGTGTTCTACTCATTCTCTACATCATCTTGGTCGTCTCCTTTAGCAAACTTGACGATCGAGTTGCCTCGGTTCAGAGGCGGGAGCCCGTTTAAAGATCCGTCGACGTGGTGCCACCTGGACGAGAAGACTGGAGATTCAGGAGATCGGAGCAACCGCAACAAAGCGTGGGATGATGGTTGAAGACCGAAGGACTCGGATCGTTCGGTATAACATTTCTACCCACTTTGTATTTTGTTAGTTTAGCTTTAATGGCAGATCCGGGTTATAGTACGCGATAGCGCCAGTTGTAAAAGTTTTTGTTCTGCATTTGACGTCTGTTAGACGGCCGGAGCGCTACCGTGGACTTACAGTGGTATCAGAGACTCACCATTAAGCTATACTAACTTATGCTAACGTGTTTAAAAGATCGATCGAACGGAATTTCCGAAATCACAATTTTCAGCACACAAGTTTCTGTCGATTTTTTAAAGGGCCTAAAAATAATTTTGCATATTACAGAAAAGCGTGCAGGGTTTTCTAAGCATTATAGGAAAATTTGGGCACGTGATCCCACATGACCACCGCGGATCCGCGGTCAAACCTAGGGTTTGACCGCGGAACCGCGGCGACTTTGTGGGAACAGTGCTTCAATTTTTTCCAGAGAGCTTCAATGAGGAAATTGTGGTTTTTGGTAATATTCTTTTGGGCCCAGATTTTGTTGCTGTACAGCAGATGTACGTGGGGCCCACTTCAGGAAATTTTGTCGATCGAAATTTTAAACTTGTTAGTTTACAGTACTTACTTTATATCTCTGACCGGGAATGTCATTCGAGCGGTAAACCGCGTCTAATTGCTATAGTTCTTTTAGACGGGTTTGCGAACGTGACATTCGCGTTGATGTTCTGTGTTGTGCTGTGATGTTGCGGATTTGTCGTGGTGGATAGCAGGGTGCAATGATAGTACAGTTTGGATTTATTTGTACATTTGATATTGCGGGGCGAGCGTCCAACATGTGGACTGCCATCACTGCCTGTTGTATAATATTCTTTTGGGACACGACCGGGCTGAGGTCGATGTACCCGTTGTACATATTTTTATTTCTGTACTAGGTTTATCCCGCGAAGGAGTGCACGGATAGCTGGGTTCTGGAGGGCAACGGGTCCGTATCTCATGGCTTTGAGAGGCAGAGGGACCTCACTTTAGAATTGGCAGACTATTCGCCGCACACGTAGGGGGTACAGGTTGACCCAAGGAGGGGTGCTCAAGTTACCGGATTCCGTGAAGTGCCGGGTGTTCCATTCACTATGCTGTGGGGGACTATCTCGCTTCAGGTTTTGGCGGGTAACTTGCCGCACCCGTAGGGGTCTAGGTTTCATTGCACATGCTATCCACACGACCAGGGGAACGTCGGGTTTCAGCAGCGGCTCTATGAAACCCGGGGATCCCAGATTATCTGTATTGTTCTGTGATGTTTATTACTTTTCTAATGTTGCATATTATCACGCCTGGAGCGATTATTGTATATTGGTATATATACTATTAGATGTTGTATATGTTTTACACCCGCGCTAGTCCAGCCCCCACTCTGTCGTTAGTTAAGTAACCTAACGGGTGATGACGGGACCCAGTGGAGAATGCGGATGGCATATACGTACATTATATTTTCGTTCTTTTCTGGTGTGATTGATTGATGAGACTGCATTGATTCTTATCAATGCAAGGATAAAACAAACATATATTTGATGTTGTTGGAACAAATTTTAAAAAAGTGTTATTACAAAGACATTTCCTTTTGTTTTGCATAGTGATATTCAGTTAGAATATCCTGCACCTC
Organism: Agapanthus africanus; assembly: GCA_030015575.1. Lineage (NCBI taxonomy): Eukaryota > Viridiplantae > Streptophyta > Magnoliopsida > Asparagales > Amaryllidaceae > Agapanthus > Agapanthus africanus. Next base: position 980,425,692 of record CM057337.1, read on the forward strand.
ATTCGACGAGGCAAGGGCCGAGATCCCTTCACCTGGAGTGACCCCTTGGGCAGAAGTTTACGTCAGGGTAATAACTTCAATGTAGTCGATTACAAGTTGCTTTGCATCGCAGTATTCGGTTAGAATATCCTGCACCTCATTCCACGAGGAAAGAGCCGAGATCCCTTCACCGGGAGTGACCTCTTTAGCAAAGGTTTTCGCCACTATATTTTTATAAAAAGCTATCAGGTTCCTTCAACGAGATCAAGTTCATTACATTAAAGGTTTTTCGCCAAAAACCAGTCGTAGCCCTCCGTCGTATCTTATGGATGGTCAGTAGTATTCAAGCTATGTTTGTTGACTTTCGCCAAGGCATAGTGCTTGGTAGCTGTTGGAGTATTCATTTGTAGCATAGATAGATGTGTTGGTTTAGGATAATCGTATTACCTTGTTGGCTTTCATCAAGGGTATGTACGGGTGGGTTCAAATTAACCTGGACAATGACGGGCAGAACTTGACATGTGACTTATGATTTGTTGGCTTTCGTCAAGGTCATAAGAGCATGGGGCAAAAATCATATCGGGAGTTTCAAACATACAGGAAACTTGCCAGGCATGCGCATACCTTCTGGAGTGTGATAACTTGAGTGGCTTCCATCAAGTTATCATGCGATGATAGTTGGATCCCGATTCTCACTAATGAGTTAGTTTACTCTTCGGGTGATCCCGCCTAATTCTTCTTTCAGGTTTGGAGGAGAATTTGAGATTACAGTGGGAGGTTTCCTGATTAGATAAATTGATAACCATTCTGATCTAGGTTAGAGTGCACGCAGAGTGTTTCTTTTCTCTCTCTCTTTAGCAGCGACCTTTGACCGACCCTAGACTATGACTCAGTGACCAATTTGACCGAACCTTCTTAAAATACTGGCTTTTGGATTGTCTAAAGTTGCATAAGTCATTGCCACTCCTTCTTTTACCCTTTGCATTTCTCAGAACACCCCGTATTACTACGGACTTCCACTTCCATTGGATAGATCTATTGTATGGTTATATACGAACTCGAAGGGACTTCTTCGAGGATGGATCCAGGTTCAGGAGAAATAGAATTGGTTTATTCAGTTGTCTTTTATTATCACCTTCTCTAAGGTTGCGAGGGCTCCTTAGTCTAGGAGAGTACACCTATTACGCTTATTGGATAGTCTTATTCCAAACCATAGGCTGGTGCCGAAAGGTAGGGAATGAAGAAAACCAATTGGCCTAAGTAGGGTGTATAGAAGGTAATAACTAAAGACAAAATAAAGGAATTAGAAAGAGGGCAAAGTAAATTGCGACTGTTATCTTTCACGACCAAACCGCGTACTTCATCGCCACTCCTATTTCACCTTTGCTTTTTTTCCAGTTCGGGAGAAATAGAATAAGGTATTATTCAGTTGTCTTTTATCATTACCTTCTCTCAAATTGCGAGTGCTCCTAGGTTAAGGAGGGTACACCTATTTTGCTTACTGGATAGTCTTCTTCCAAACCATGGGCTGGTACCGAACGGTAGGGAAGGAAGAAAACTATTTAGCCTAATGATGGTGTACAGAAGGTAACGACTAAAGACAAATAAAGGGATTTAGGGAGAAGGCAAAGAAATATACGGTTAAAGTCGTGAATTGGATTATGGAAGAGGCATTACTAGGAATACCAGGATACCCCTACGAAACATTTTCATGTTTCAGTTTCACTGTGCATTGTTAAAAGGAAAACTGATTTCCCGATTAAATACTTACTCCAAAGGTATGTATTTACCAGGTATGATTCTCACATCCGTATGGTTTTACAGATGATGAGAGGGAGGAAGTTATTGGGAATTAGGTGATCATTCTCATTATATCGGAATTCGTTGTAATTGGTGATATTTGAGGAAGTCGCCTGGGTTTTTGCCGGATGGCATGTATTTGGTTTTGAGTATCCGTTGTTGTGCACCAATTTCAAAATGATATATCTGTACGTTTATTTTTATAAAGTGAGATATAACTTTTTGATATTATGTCGATGACATTTACCTATATCAGTTGACGATTGGGTAAGGAGCATTGAACAACGGAGTAGTTCTTAATCAAAAGTACAGTTTTCAACCTACGATACACAGGTTTTGAGTTATTCAAACTCATCGGACTTATACAGAGTATTGTATGTTGTCCAGTGTCCGTCAGGACAAAGGGGAAGGTCCTCGTACTATGTTCTGTTTACTTATGACTTCTCTAGTTTTTAGACAAGTGTTTCGTAGAAATACAATATCTAAGTTTTGAGAAGTTGTGGGTATAAGAATAAAGTAGAGAACCAGGTATCACAAGTATCGGGATTCTTCAAAGAGATTGAAGATATAGATTCTTGTGATTGGTATTCAGATGATAGTAATGGTTTTGAGAAACTTGTTTCTCTTTCAGGTTATTCATAATTGGATGGATTCCTAAGTTGAGTAATGCTGATTAGCCTCTCTCCATTAAAGTTGATATGCACTGGAGACAGCTGCATGATTTGAATCTGGTTCCAATTAAATTAGTGCCTCTATTTCTATATTGTATATAGAATGGTTCATATCCTAACGATGTTAAGATACGGGGAGTTGTCCGGCTTATGCTTAAAACCAGACTCTGGATAACTCAGGGCACGTTTCTGTAATGGCAGTTTGTTGGTTTGTTCACACCATAATATTGTATTATTATATTCCCCATTCTTATTCGTTTTATCAATAAACAGGTGCTTTTGACGCATGTCTGCTATATAGTACAGGTTACAGGTTCTTGGAGCGAAAACAGTGAAAAAGACAAAAGACGATACAAAAAGGGACTTTTGACCAACAAATAGAAGGATCGTAGTCAAGCTTAGATGAAGAACATTTCACAATGTGCAAGGCAACGTAATCCAAGATTACAAAGCGAAGGTTAAAAGTCCACTGCAAATTGTTCACTGGAAATCCGGAACCAACTTAGAAGCCCAATTGATAAAAGAACCAAATAAATGAGAAGCCCAAACAGCAGAGAAGAAGCCCTGAAAAACACACACAGTGTTCTTACCAAAGGGCCGCGGAACCGCGGCCCTACCCCCACGCATGCCGCGGTTCCGCGGCCATTTATTGCACGTGTCGGTGCGTCGGTGTGTTGGTTGGGATTTTTAGGGGGTATTTTTGTAATCACACATGTGCGAGTCATTGTAACCCTAATTTCCCTATTTCCTATAAATATGTATTCTAAAGATTGTATGAGGGATGCCTCTTTCTCATTAATAAAAATTCAGATTCAATTGAAGTTGAGAGCATCATTCTTGTAAGTTGTCTTTTATTTTCTGCCTTAGTTTTCTAATTTAATTCTTGCCTTAGATAAATCAATCCTTTGCCCTAGTTTAATCTAGCGTAGAATCTCTTAACATGCAGTAGGTAACTAATCTATTAGATCTAAAAAATACATACAATAAAATGACGTTTTTAACAGATCCCTTAATGAGCGAGTAATTTCCTCGCTTGTTAGGGTTAGGAATAGGGAGGAGTTTGAGAGATGAATATCTCTCATCTCTTTTGTGCCCAATCATTTTTAATAACTAGAACTTCATGCATGCATGCATGATCCGCTCCCTACGGCACCCTACCCACGAGGTAACGGTGAAACCGTAGTATAAAGGACCGGACATGCATGTCTTCCATGAAGGTTAGAGCAATTATCAGGAAAGGACGGACAAGGATCTAATAATTGCTATAACTCCTAAGAGATTTAATTGAGGGCATTGAAAGAGGTGTGAAATTTAATCTTACAAAACTCCACCTTAGAGCTAATCCTAGCAAGTTTCTTAACCATCGTACAACTTAGTTTTTTTTAGATTCAATTAAAGGACCAAACACCCATTGGAATTAGCTCGTAAGAACACTTAGGAAAATTAACACCATCCCTGTGGACCGACCCGTATTCACCGGCTAGCTGCAAAGCGACGCCGTTTCTGATTGCGGTAAAATATCTTTGATCGTTAAATCCTACACTAATCAAACATATCCTCCTCTTCACCCCCTGAAACTTCAGGGGAGGTACTCTCTGTTCTTTCACTCTCTGTTCTTGCACATTTATTTTTCTGTCAATAATTATGGCACACCGAATGCAATTTGAGAGGGATTTCTCTCCAGTTTTCTCGCACGAACTTTACGGTAGCTACTTCACACGCGAAATTGAGCGGAGGGGGTGGAATTTTCTGATTTACAATCACTCTCTGCATTTGCTCTACCAGATCTAGTTACCTATTTTTATGAATCCTTGGAAGAAAATTGCCTAGCGGACTTAGGATATATCAAGTTGAATTGGGGGGATCGAATTATTAACATTGATCGGGATTTAATCCATGAGGTCACCCTTATACCTCGTTTGCCCGTGCATGACCACCCCCTACAGTTTGAGGATTACATGCCCTTGATGGGCAATGACTGCGCGAGAGAGCCGCGAAAGGGTATCCAAGCACGGTCCCTCTTCGCGAATGTTTTTACTGTGTGCCGGTGGGCACAAAACAACATTTTTGGTAGTTCTCACAACACGACTTTTTTCACCCCCTCATTACATGTCGTGCACACACTAATGACGAAAAATCCACGGTTCGACATGTGCACTGTTTTACTTCATTCTATAGGTGCGGGGAAAAAGGGCTACAAACTACCCTTGTCCTATGCTAGTCACCCAGCTATGCCGTTATTTTCTCCCCATCGAGGAATTTGACTTTTACATGATGGGAGGAGTCCCGGTTCGACCACTTATTGAGGGCGTTACTTCGTCCTATTCTAGACTGACGGATATATGGTCACGAACCGAATCGGCCGAAAATGTCCCCGCTCGCACCCCTAGCTCTAGTTCGACATCGAGTGAGGGTGAGCTGACCCCTCAAGAGCATGCACGCTTAATGAGGAGAGCTGTGAGGGGAATTGATACGTTGAGGGAAGAGTTTAGGACGACAGCACGAGAGCACGACCGTCGTTTGACAGAGATCGAGAGGGGTATTCAGACCCTATTGGCTAGAGAGGAGCGATCACGTTCACGCTCGAGAGCGCGACATGGGGCCGGGCAGTGAGGGCACTGCTTTGCTCAAGTTTGGGGGAGATGGTGGTGTATATAGTTATCTGTTGCATCGCATTGCATATTTTAATTTTTGTATATATTTTTTCTTTTCCTTTTGCATATTTGATTTCTGTAGTGCATCTTTATAAAAAAAAATTTCATAAATTTGAAAAATTTGAAAAAAAAAAATATATAAAAAAAAACAATAAAAAAAATTTGAAAAATTTCAAAAAAAAAATTATAAAAATTATTGTATTCAATTTTGGCTTAGTTGACAAGAGTTTGACATATAGGTTAACTGGCTACGAACAACTAGATCTTGGACTTAGTAAATTAAAAACCCTAAAAATAACATTCCTTAAAGTTTAACGGTAGAAAGTATATGTCATCGTAGTTTATTTAGAAATAGACAAATTTTGGGTTCACTTCCTGGGCTAAGTCGAAATAAAGGAAAAGTATTGATTTTTATTAGAGCATAAGTTTGAAAAATAATTCCTAGCTTAAGTATGGATTCTGAAAATGTATACCCTACAAATTGCACTAACACACACCTTGAAACTTGGAATAGTAGAGGAAACCTTGAAATGCTCTTGTCTAAAATTTTTTAGTATGAAGAAAAAAAAAGAAAAAAAAGGTGAATAAAGAAAAAAATGGACACTGGTTTTTGTGATTACTTGAGGCTGTAAAGAAAAATATTTAGCGAGGGTGCTTCATCACCTAGTGCCTTAGACCAACTGGTTTGGGAGTCACTGCTAAAGCCTTGGGTGTTGCAAGACTAGGAAGTACGCTTTAATGTGCAAACACATCTTGTAATCGGTCGTTGGTACCTCAAGAAGCATTAACGGTCGCATGAAGGATGTGTAAGTAAAAATTCATTTAAATATTCGCCAATTAATAAGTGCTTTGGACGAAAAGGGACAAGAGTATGATTGCTTGATTTGAATTTCCAAGTGTAGGGATGATTTATACACACACGTGGGGATATGTGATTAGAGTTTAGATAAGAGAAACGAATGAAGAATAGAACTTGTATCTTTAGTAGAATTGATAAAATTCCTAAGTGGAGATGAAACCCTAGAAGGAAAACTTAAGAAATGCCGAAAGCTAAGTAAGTCTATAGAACATATATAATCTTAAGTTAGATGATAAGGAAGTATGAAGAATATGGGTGGATAATTTGCAAGTCGAAGATAATAGAGTTCCTTGTTAGAAAACCTAATTGGAGAATTAAAGTTAATGAGCCAATTTGATAGGATTTTGTGGGTAGTATCCGCTGAAAACCCTCAGGAGACAGCACTCCTCCTACCAGGGACACCTAGAGGTTTAACGGCTTGTTGCACGTGCTCAGTGCAATCGCGTTTCCCTGCGAAAGTGCGGTTAAGTTTTTTTGTCGAGAATAAAAAAAATAATAATAAGTTTGCTCGAGGACGAGCAAAAGATAAGTTTGGGGGTATTTGTTCGCACCATAATATTGTATTATTATATTCCCCATTCTTATTCGTTTTATCAATAAACAGGTTCTTTTGACGCATGTCTGCTACATAGTACAGGTTACAGGTTCTTGGAGCGAAAACAGTGAAAAAGACAAAAGACGATACAAAAAGGGACTTTTGACCAACAAATAGAAGGATCGTAGTCAAGCTTAGATGAAGAACAGTTCACAATGTGCAAGGCAACGCAAGGTCCAAGATTACAAAGCGAAGGTTAAAAGTCCACTGCAAATTGTTCACTGGAAATCCGGAACCAACTTAGAAGCCCAATTGATAAAAGAACCAAATAAATGAGAAGCCCAAACAGCAGAGAAGAAGCCCTGAAAAGCACACACAGTGTTCTCACCAAAGGGCCGCGGAACCGCGGCCCTACCCCCACGCATGCCGCAGTTCCGCGGCCATTTATTGCACGTGTCGGTGCAAAAAAAGTCTGTCGGTGCGTCGGTGCGTTGGTTGGGATTTTTAGGGGGTATATTTGTAATCGCACATGTGCGAGTCATTGTAACCCTAATTTCCCTATTTCCTATAAATATGTATTCTAAAGATTGTATGAGGGATGCCTCTTTCTCATTAATAAAAATTCAGATTCAATTGAAGTTGAGAGCATCATTCTTGTAAGTTGTCTTTTATTTTCTGCCTTAGTTTTCTAATTTAATTCTTGCCTTAGATAAATCAATCCTTTGCCCTAGTTTAATCTAGCGTAGAATCTCTTAATCTGCAGTAGGTAACTAATCTATTAGATCTAAAAAAATACATACAATAAAATGACGTTTTTAACAGATCCCTTAATGAGCGAGTAATTTCCTCGCTTGTTAGGGTTAGGAATAGGGAGGAGTTTGAGAGATGAATATCTCTCATCTCTTTTGTGCCCAATCATTTTTAATAACTAGAACTTCATGCATGCATGCATGATCCGCTCCCTACGGCACCCTACCCACGAGGTAACGGTGAAACCGTAGTATAAAGGACCGGACATGCATGTCTTCCATGAAGGTTAGAGCAATTATCAGGAAAGGACGGACAAGGATCTAGAGGAAGAAACTTCGTTTCTTCCCAATCATCCTAATCCCCTTTACTAATAATTGCTATAACTCCTAAGAGATTTAATTGAGGGCATTGAAAGAGGTGTGAAATTTAATCTTACAAAACTCCATCTTAAATCTAATCCTAGCAAGTTTCTTAACCATCGTACAACTTAGTTTTTTTTAGATTCAATTAAAGGACCAAACACCCATTGGAATTAGCTCGTAAGAACACTTAGGAAAATTAACACCATCCCTGTGGACCGACCCGTATTCACCGGCTACCTGCAAAGCGACGCCGTTTCTGATTGCGGTAAAATATCTTTGATCGTTAAATCCTACACTAATCAGGGTTGACCCGGGCTTAGTCGAGGGTTAACTTTCTACCATCTGGAAGATCAATAGTGATATTGTTCTTGACTCGCCACAGTTTTAGTAAAATGGATTTTTTCAGAAAACAGTAGTGGGAGTATGGTAGAACTGGAAGTGATTCCAGAACCGCAATCGATTACGAAAAATTTAATAGGACCTATATATTCAATCAGGTTTGACATTCCAATAGTCACTCCGCAGACATGGTGGGTAACCTCAGACACCCGAGAGGTACTCCGGTAGCCTCAAGGACGGTGACATGGAGGTTCTTGTTTACCCAGACTTGACACTACTGTTGTTCCAGACTATAAGACCCGGCAGGAGGATATGTATAGCGTCGTTCTAAACTAGTTTTAGAAGTATACATATATATTATTCTGCCAGAGGGTTATCATAGTCAGTGGGAGTAGCGGAAGCATAGTGGGCAAGTAGCTTATATCTATTTATAGACTTCAGCAGTTATACTGGAGATAGATCATCTAATTTTGATGAGACAGTCATGGCTTTGACTTCATCAGAATAGGGGATGGATCTGTTGAGAAGGTAGTAGGGTGTGATGTCCTGGTATTTGGATGACACACACAGAGTAGGAAGTAAAATTCCTATACTACGATCGGTTGTACTGTGGTCATCACACAGTTGTTTCTCCACAAAGGATATGGATATAATATCTGACATTCTGGTTACTAGATCTATAGTTTTAGATCTAGATTTGGGTAGTTTCCCAATATGGGTACTTTGACAATATTCTAATAGTATTTTAGAATAGATGACTCCTGGCATGGTGGTGTACCTGCAGGTGATGGAGTCACCCTCTCTAAAGGTGTCTTAGAGACTAAAGGAGAGAGGGATGTGCATGATTGGCAGATCACTTGCTTAGGAAATTGAGTCAATCATGAGATGTCAAGTACCACACCAGATGTTGTTTTTGCACTAGATGCAATAAGTTTATATTAATCCAATCCTGAAGAAACATAAGGAAGCGGTTTTAGAACATAAGTGCATGTTCTACGGATTTGATAATGGCAGCCTCTTTCGGGAGACAAGTTATCATTCTAGGCTTCAAAGGTGACATGGATGACAGAGTGATTGTCAGAGTTATAGTTTTCCCTCTGACGAGGGACAATATTATGGACAGTTGGTCCAAGAGGATACTATGGGAGGCATGGTGCTGGATACTGATTAGGTTCAGTTATCAATACAGTCTAAGAAGTTTGGATTTGGAGTTCATTTATGAACTAGGTCCCATCAGATATTCAGACATATTCTAAGACAGGTATTACTCGATTCGGGAGATGGCTTTCTCCGCGAACTTGAGATTAAGAGAGACATAGAAAGAAACATCAGGGCAGATCCACTCACTGAGGATATTTCTCGAACACAAGAGTTTTACAAACTAGCTTTGTGAAACTGATTAGTAGAGGAGTTGGATGTTCGGTATCACGCGGGCTGTGAGTATGCGACATCGCAATAATTAGCCTTAAGTGCAAGTGGGAGATTGTTCGAGATAGTGCCCTCAAAGTCAATTATTGGATCGCAGGTACGTGATTGCAATGATTGAGGCAGGGCCTATACCGATATGACAATCTTGCTCGAGATGATAGTATGCTATCTGGTTTGTCTTTATCATCGTATACATGTTTTAGTTCACTATTGCATGATGATAGAGCCCATATGATTTTTGCTTGACTACCAGCAGTATGATGTCGATCATATACGTGGGAGCTGGGGTCTGTAAGCACATCCTTAAAAATGTCCCTAGTCATGGGAGTTTCGAGACAGGGCATCGATACTCCAGAGTAGACTAGTGTATACAGTCGAGACCCCGACGAGGGGCAGTGGCCGGTCTCACAAGCCATTGGTGTCAGTTGGATCACCTAAGATGTATACAGGTGCTTATTGGATTATGAGTACACCGGACAGGACTCGCCGGGAATCTGCTAGTTGGTATTATACCTAGCGTCAGATAGCAGTTCCCTGGTGACATGTGTACATGTTAGTTCATCGACCTGAGGTCGTCATTTGTCTCGTGTGAGTTCCCACTGTGCTTTGGTTTCTACCCTACCATGGCTCAAAGGAGTCGTGCAAACAGGTCTTTTTTGGGTATAGTCCTGAGCCACATGGAGGCAAGTGAGCGGATCGGCAGGGGATTCGTCTCTCCCGGTATTGGGGGTGAGATCGCGCCGTGTCTAGGAGAGCCATTACACAAAGCCCTCGGCCGAGGCAGGAGATTTACTGGTAGGTACTCCAGTAGTATCTCAGGGTGTTCTGGGCCACTCTCTGACACGACTTATACCGCTAATGGGGGTCTGACGTTACCAGCCCCCTAGGCAGATATGCGATACTTATAGACGAACGGACCGGACTGTATGTATATTGTCACTGTTAGGCTCAGTAGGGTTTATGGATGAGTTCGCTCGTCAGCTTCCCTTCCAATCAATACATAGGCAACCGTTACGTACAGCTTGTACCTCTGACGTGCTAGTGGTTATACCCAGTGCCAGTGTATTGATGAGTCATTAGAGTCCCCCGTAGACACTTTCCCATGTTCGGGCGAAACTTTGTAGAGGCCGTATGGTTTTATGGCAGGGTTCGGAAAATGCACGTGCGTTTTCGCACGGGTCGTTTTTCGGGTAGATAATACTGGTCGGCTTTGGTTTAAGCCGGATCCAAGTATTATGCTGTGTAGATATAATATCTTTGTCTCAGATGCATTTGTATTCGGTCGTAATACAAATGCGGGTATGTTTATACTGATACGGGGTTATCCTGAAATTCGTTTCAGGATCACTTTTGGAAGTTGCCAGTTTCCAGTTTTCTATCACCCGTATTTAACATTCGGTTAAATGCGGATTTATCTTTTCTTGATGAGTGTGGATGGTTCTAGAAGCATCTAGATGATGACTAGGATGATGAGGTGGCTTGTGACTCATTTGTGCTTTAAATGATCATTTAATGTTTTTTGATGACAAGGTTAAGTGATTCATTAGTTCATTAAATGAGTTCATACTAGGTGCATCATGACTCATCCTTTCTTTTGCTTTGTGGTCACCACTCCCTCCTCCTACACTCACCCCCCCTCTCCTATATATGGCCGGCCCATGAGTGAGAGAAAGATGATGGTTTTTCATTTGAGGGAAAAGATTATGATAGTGTTTTGGTGTATGGAAATTAGATAGCTACAATTCTCATTTCACCCGATTCAAATGGCAACTTCATTAACCGTTCGTCCATAGCTTTGGACGTAATGAGACAAAGTGTTCTACTCATTCTCTACATCATCTTGGTCATCTCCTTTAGCAAACTTGACGATCGAGTTGCCTCGGTTCAGAGGCGGGAGCCCGTTTAAAGATCCGTCGACGTGGTGCCACCTAGACGAGAAGACTGGAGATTCAGGAGATCGGAGCAACCGCAACAAAGCGTGGGATGATGGTTGAAGACCGAAGGACTCGGATCGTTCGGTATAATATTTCTACCCACTTTGTATTTTGTTAGTTTAGCTTTAATGGCAGATCCGGGTTATAGTACGCGATAGCGCCAGTTGTAAAAGTTTTTGTTCCGCATTTGGCGTCTGTTAGACGGCCGGGGCGCTACCGTGGACTTACAGGGACTACATTAATAAGATTAATGTAAAGAAAAATGAACCTAAAAAGATGTTGTAGAATCGGATTTGAAACACACTCGGCCTTTTATGAAAAAGCAAGTTTTCAAAGTGCGGAGCTTAAGCCACTCCTTTTAAACCCATTGGATTCTACAATGATATCAAGTTCAAAACGTTAAAGGTTTTCTTAAAAACTATCCACAGCCCTCCGTCATTTTAGGAAGTAGAGTACTTAGTATTCGTGCCGTGTATTTTGACTTTAGTTAAGGCGCAGTGTACGGTAGCTAAGTGATGTCTTCCTACACTGCATATGATGCAGATTAGTTAGGACATTCATATGATTATGTTGACTTTAGTTAAGGGTCATGTGGGTGGGTCTAGTTAATCACGAAATGACGGGAAGAACTTGACTAGTACTTATGATATGTTGACCATAGTTAAGGTCATGAGTACCAGGGGTAAAAACTATATCGGGAATTTTAAGAGTTGAAATTTGCACTGAGATTGCATACCTTCTATATAATAGTAGGATCCCGATCCCACTATGAGCAAGAGTTGCTCCCGGGAGAGTTTTGTACTTTACAATCAGCTAACCCATTAGGAGTCTAGAAAGGTGTCAAACGGGGCTACGCCTCTGGGAAGACGAGGTTTATTTTAATTAGGTCCGTGCGAAAGCACGGGGAACCCCCCTCAAAGTACCGGCACTGGCCTGGCTGAACGGTTAGCGAAGTTGTAGAATGTAATTAATCCCGGCTAGTTTTCTTTTTAAAAGGTTTTAAAGAAAATTTCATAAAAACAGTGGGAGACATCGATTGGACAAGATAATAACCAATCCGATCTTTGCAAGAGCTTTCGCTGAGCGTATTCTTTTCTCTCTCTTAATGGCAGATACCAATGACTGGACTCAAGCTTCTACTAGATAAAAATAAACTGAATGGGACCAATTATAAAGACTGGCTGAGGAATCTCAACATTGCCTTGACTTATGATAAGGTATCATATGTCCTCATGGCTCCAACCCCGTCCATCCCAGGTCCTAAACCTTCAGTTGCGGATAGGGAAATCCGCAATACATGGGACGCTGACCGTGCCACGGCCAAATGCCTCGCGCTTGCATCGATGGATAACACACATCAGAAGCAGCACGAGAATATGGACGTCCAAGCCATATTCCTCCATACAAAAGAGTTGTATGGAGAGCAATCTCGCGTATTACGATACGAAGCATCCAGAAAGTTGTTTCAGATGCGAATGGCCCCAGGCACACCAGTAGGAGACCATGTTCTGAAGATGATAGCTCTCATAGAAGAGCTTGAGGACCTTGGGTGGACAATGGACAATGAGCAATATACGGATATTATTCTGCAGTCTCTCTTCTCCACCTTTGCTCAATTTATAGTTAACTTCAACATGCACAACATGGAGAAGAAACTACCTAAACTCCTTAATATGTTAAGGAGTGTAGAGAGCACGCTGAAGTCAGTGAAGACTCCCGTTTTGAGTGTTGGGCCATCTTCCTCCTCTCGCCCGAAGGCTAAGGCCAAGGGAAAGATGAAGAAGAAACCCACCAAACCTAAGGGTGGAGTCAAAAAGGTTAAGGGGAAAGACAAGTCCAAGGTTGGGGAATCAGGGAAAGGAGAATGTTTCCACTGCAAAAAGACGGGACACTGGAAGCGGAACTGTACTGAGTAACTTGAACTCACAAAGAAGCATGGTGATGCTTCAGCTTCAGGTGTGTTCGTAATTGAAAACTGTTTTTCTTTTAACTCTGCTTCCTGGGTATTAGATACCGGTTCAGGTTCTCATATTTGCAATTCTGTGCAGGCGTTGAGAAATAGCAAAGTTTTGAAGACAGGTGATCATACTCTCCAGGTTGGAAATGGTTCCAATGTAAATGCAGTTTCAGTGGGAGAGTATCACCTAGGGTTGCTGTCGGGTTGTATATTGGTTTTGAACCCATGTTATTTTGTGCCAAGTATGCTTTGTAATATTATATCCATTTCTTTGTTAGACAATGAAGGATATCATTTTGCTGTGCAACACAATATTATGAACATTAGACTTAATCAAGAGTTGATTGGTTATGATACACTTAATAACGGGATATACGTCCTTAATCAACACACAGTTAACATTCAACACACAAGTAAAAGAAAATTTTCAGATATAAATGAAGCTTTTCTTTGGCATTATAGACTTGGTCATATTAATGAAACAAGACTAAACAAGTTTCATAAAGATGGATATTTAAATTCTTTTGAGTATAAATCTTATGCAACTTGCCAGTCTTGTATCAAAGGTAAAATGACCAAAACTCCGTTTACTGGACACGGAGAAAGAGCTACTGAGCTCCTAGGCCTCATACATAGTGCTGTATGTGGGCCAATGTCTACACATGCAAGAGGCGGTTTTTCTTACTTCATAACTTTTACTGATGATTTCTCAAGATTCGGTCATGTGTTTTTGATAAAGCATAAGTCTGAAGCTTTTGAGAAATTCAAGGAGTACAAACTTGAAGTAGAAAACCAAACAGGAATGAGAATCAAGATACTTCGATCAGATTGAGATGGAGAGTACTTAACTACTGAGTTCTTGAACTTCCTAAAAGAGAATGGGATTCTCTCTCAGCTCACTCCCCCTTACACACTACAACACAACGGTGTGTCAGAGCGGCGGAATCGTACCCTATTAGATATGGTACGATCCATGATGAGTGATTCTGAGTTACCCTTCTCCTTTTGGGGGCATGTATTGGAAACTACAGCTTTTCTGTTAAACAAAGTTCCAACCAAGACCGTGTCTACCACTACATATGAGATATGGCATGGGAAGTGACCATCTCTTAAACGAGTTAAGATTTGGGGTTGTCCGGCTTTTGTCAAAAAGCAGAATCCAGACAAACTCGAGACACGATCGGTCAAATGTATATTTGTGGGATATCTAAAACATTCGTTTGGGTATCTTTTCTACCACAAAGAGGAACAAAAGGCGTTTGTTTCTCAGTATGCCACATTTTTAGAAAATGAGATTTTTCCAAATAATGCTGATGGCAATATGGTAGATCTAGAAGAGGTTCTAGAAACACAAGTTACAAATGACGACTTGGCTGAACCTGATGTTGCAACAGAATCTAATGAACCTTAGCCACTCCGTAGATCTGTTAGGACTTCTCGCCCACCGGAGAGATACTACGGTTTTCTCATTGATGGTGATAGAGAAGATTACATCATGGATGATGATGACCCTGCCAGTTTTCAGCAAGCTATCACGAGTGGTGACTCTGTGAAGTGGCTGGATGCTATGAGATCCGAAATGGAGTCCATGTACACTAACAAAGTATGGACTTTAGAGGATGTACCCTATGAGATAAAACCTGTAGGCTGCAAATGGATCTTTAAAAAAAAGATCGGTGTAGATGGATAGGTAGAGACCTATAAGGCAAGGTTGGTAGAAAAAGGCTTTCGTCAAAGACCAGGTTTGGACTATGACGAGACTTTCTCTCCGGTAGCCATGCTTAAATCCATTCGGATCCTACTTACTATTGCTGCTCACTACGACTATGAAATCTGGCAGATGGACGTTAAAACTGCATTTTTAAATGGTAATTTAAATGAATGCGTTTATATGGATCAGCCAGAGGGACTCATTGACAGTGGGAGTAGCGGGAAAGCATGTAAATTGATTAAATCCATTTATGGATTAAAGCAGGCATCACGGAGTTGGAACATCTGTTTTGATGATGTTATCAAAGAGTTTGATTTTATCAAAAATCCAGATGAACCTTGTGTTTATAAGAAGACCGTCGGGAGAACTTTCTCATTCCTCGTATTGTACGTGGATGACATCTTCTGATAGGAAATGATATTCCTATGCTACAGTCGGTCAAATCATTCTTATCACATAGGTTCTCCATGAAGGACCTGGGTGATGCCACGTACATATTGGGCATACGGATCTATAGGGATAGATCCAAACGGTTATTGGGATTGTCCCAAACCAAGTACATCAACACCATCCTAAAGAGGTTTAGTATGGAAGACTCCAAGCGGGGTGCCTTACCCGCTTGCCACGGAGTCACTCTCTCCAAGAACGATTGCCCAAAGTCTGATAAAGCGAGAGCTCGCATGAGCATTGTTCCCTATGCTTCGGCTGTAGGATCGATAATGTATGCGATGTTGTGTACACGCCCTGATGTAGCTTATGCACTTAAGTGTAGTAAGCAGGTATCAGTCAAACCCAGGGGAGAATCACTGGACTGCTGCGAAGAACATTCTTAAGTACTTGCGAAGGACTAAAGAATTGTTCTTGGTGTATGGTAACGGGGATCTCCAAATGGAGGCCTTTACCGATTCGAGCTTCCAGAGTGACAAGGATGACAACAAGTCTATCTCAGGGTTTGCATTTACCCTCAATGGAGGGACGGTAAGTTGGAAGAGTTCCAAATAGGATACCGTTGCAGACTCAACGATGGAAGCTGAGTACATTGCTGCAAATGATGCTGCCAAGGAAGCCGTCTGGATGATGAAGTTCATCTCGGAGCTAGGAGTAGTTCCAACCATTATTGATCCAATACCTTTGTATTGTGAAAATAATGGGGTTATGGCGTTGGCCAAAGAGCCCAGGTTCCATCAGAAGTCCAGACACATCCTGAGGCGATATCATGTGATCCGGGAGATAGTTGATCGCCACGAGATCGAGATTAAGAGAGTAGATACAAAGGATAACACTGCGGATCCATTCACCAAGGCCCTCCCTCAGCCGCAGCATGAGCGACTTTTTGAGATGTTGGGTATGAGATATGCCAATAATTGGCCTTAGTGCAAGTGGGAGATTATTGTATATATGTATGCCCTAGAGGCCATTATATGATAGTGTATGTACTGATGTGTATATATATATATATATATTCAGAGGACAGTCTTGCTCGACATGATAGTATGCTATATGGTTTCACTTTATCATATATTCACTTGATCATGTTTTTACTCATTTGATACATGTTGATAAAGCCCTAAGGATATTGGCTTGACTAATGGGATTATGATGTGGATCATACTAGTGGGACACCTGTAGTTTATAAGCATATCCTTGAAATGTTCCTAGTCGTAGGTATATCGGGACAGGGCATCGATATTCCAGAGTAGACTAGCGTATACCATTCTTGTTCCATATGATGGGCGATAGATGATCCCATATCCGTCTGGTATGGTGACACCAAAGATTGTATACGGGTTCTCAGTGAGATTGGGTACACTGAACGGACTCACCGAGAACTCCTATGTGGTATTATATCATACGTCGGATAGCAGTTCTCAGGTGACACTGGTACATGTTAGTCTGTAGACTCGAGATCGCCATAGAGTCTTGTATGTCCTCCTACTGTACTTTGATCTCCACTCAACTACGACTCTAGTGAGTCGTACAAACAGGTGGATTTTGGGTACAGTCCCGAGGCACATGGAGGCAATGAGCGATAGGAGGGGTTTCATCTCTCCCGGTATTGGGGGTTGATGTTGCGCTGTGCACGATTGGCTATAACAGGAAGTCCCTGGCCAGGGCTGCTGAGATATTACTGATAAGTGTTATCAGTAGTTTCTCGATCTGTTGTAGACCAAATACCGTCATGACTTATTTAGTTATTGGGGTCGACGTTACCATCCCTAGACTCAATATGTAACATATCTGACGAAGAGACCGGACTGTACGGTAAGTGTTGCCAGTTGGATTAACGGGAGTTTTGACAGGTTCGCTTGTTCTTCTTCTGATCGCTCAATACCCGGGTGGCCGTTACGTTTAGCTGATCGCTTATGGCTTGTAGGTGTTTGATGTGATCATCACCTACTGCCGGCGTATTGACGAGTCTTAGAGTCCCACATAGGAGTTTTCTGGCTCAGGCGAAACGATGTGGTGTACATATGAGATATGTGCGGGAGCTCGATTAAATACGTGTATATGATGCCGTATTTTAATCGGGCGTTTAATATTGGTCGGGTCGTATGAGATATGACCGGTTTATTAAATCAAGTGTTGATTTAATATTGACTTTTATCTCATTTAAATAAACCTTTTTTTATGATGGATGCATACATGTATATGTACATGTTGATGTGCATACACACATACATACATGCATATGTATCATGGTTGATGATACAACAAAGATGGCGATATAAGAAATACATGGAAAGTAAATATATTTATATATATATTAGAATGAGAAAAAGAAAATTGATTTTAAATCATTGTTGACTTTTCTTTACTTGACCAAAATTAAACCATGGTTTCATTTTCATTTGTTATTTTCTTCTCATTCTAAAATATCTAGATATTTTATTAACCATGGTTTGAAAAGAGATATTTATTCTTGATATTTATCCCTTTCTCATGATCTTTTATTATTATCTTTTATCCAAAAGAAAAATGAGCTCAAGCTTGCCATCTTCATCTTCCTCTCTCTAGCTCTCTCTTGAGTTTCCAAAGTGAGTGAGGGTAAAAGAAAGAAAAGGGTTTTTATATGAGAACACAACCATATCATCACACTACACTTGTTTAGCCCTTTGGTGTAGTTTGTTTGCTTCATCATCATTGTGATCTATTGGAGTAAGGAGCTTTGAGCAAAGGTACTCCGGATGGATCGTCGTGGACGTGGAGGAAGTTCAAGCTAGCTCGTTCAAACCCTAGGAGGTCTACAAAGGTTGTAGTCTCTCTACTTAGTGATAGATTAACTTTTGTATGTGATACTATTAGTGTTACCCTATATTTCTAGTTCGATTCCTTGGTTATTTTGCTTAGCACCTCTTAAAATTTAAATTGTGGTATGTGTGATACTTCCAAACTCTATATGAGGTGATGAGGAAACCCAACACACTGCACATTGAGTTCGCATGACCAGTTTGACTCGTCAATCGGAGCTTCCCTCGCTCCAAAGACGAGGGGTAATTATTGGCAGCTTAGTCTGCGGCTGCCGGAGATTTGGATCCCCACAATCAATAAATCCCCTGCTTACCTTAGGCAGGGGGAATCTGTAGTACGCCTGAAAAGCGATGCGTATTCCCATCTCAATGGGGTGACGAAAACACCCTACAGGGATATGTATGTACAGAACATTCTTGATCAGTTATATAGTATATTATTTAAGTTGTCTTTATCATGATATGTGTATTTGTTTCTATTGATATTTTATCTAGCTTGCACATATTGATAAAGACTTAATACAATAGTATACTATTATGGTTTGACTTTATCTTAACATATGCATATGTTATACTCTTATTACATATTGCGGTTACATGTTGATAAAGCCCGTAGGATCTTGTTTGACTTCTGTTTACCGCTGAAAACGGGAGACGGGACCGCGTAGGTCGTCTTGCCTGGATTTAGGGGCAGATGCTGTTTGTTTTTATCTGTCCACCTCTCCGAAGATGCCAAGTTGGTTTATGACATCGTGTATCGGTGGCTTGGACGGATGCGGCCGTTGTAGCAGACTTCGTCAGATTCCGCCTTGTTTGCGAGGTTTTTTTGATTGTGGGGACGTTCTTTCCTGCAGACGCAATCACCTACAGTTAATTACGTTACCGCGTAGCAATAACCACTTTCTTCTGCTCCAGATGTTCACTTCGTGTCGTGTGTGTTTGTTTTATTTTTGGTTGCCCGCGGATTGTATACGGAGACTAATTTATGTCGTCGCCCGTAGGACGTAGATTAGTCCAAATCCGTATATTCTTAGATTTGAGTTTGGTTTGATTTAAGGATCGTTAATCTCGTTTGAGATTAAGATCAAATTAAATGTTTGTTAAGGATACGCTTGTCCAATTTTAGACTAAAATCTATTTAACAAGGTTTTAGGATCATTTAGATCCCACAAAAGAGCATTTGGGCTATTTTGTTTTAGTTTAAAGACGTTTCGGTCTGTAGATCACCATTTTTAGGTGAGGGTTTAGTTTAAGGACGTTTCGGTCCGTTGTTAGTTAAGGACGTTTCGGTCCGAATTTGGGATATGCCCATCGGTTTGGGAGTGCACCAAGGAGTTGTTGGTTGTCGGGACCCGCCACCTCTCCGAAGACGTTGAAGAATTACAACGACAAGTATCAAATGTGTGGAAAGATGTACTCTTGAACCAAATGCCAGACTGAGGGGAGACGGGATAAACATCATTTTAGATGCCATCTGTTAGGAGTTCATTAGTCATCTCTGGGACTAAGATCGATTTAGGGAGACCCGAGTATAATGGGGGCTCGGTTGATTGGTGATCAAAAGGGTTTTGGCCTCGGGAGATTTGGCTAATTTGGGTTAAGGTTGGCCTCTCATAGTGTTAAACACTAATATCTGCTCGGCGCTCACGTGCTCCCACGTGAGACTCTAAAGCAGCGTTAAACACTGAAATTTAGGACGCTCACGTGTGGCACGTGAGGCGCCTGAGAATTGGGCACTGCTTTTTGGGTTTATTTCCTTGTTCTGTATATAAGTGTTAAACACTTAACTCCTGTGATCCTCACGTGTGGGCACGTGAGGCGCCCCAAAGTTGGGCACTGCCTCTTAGAATTTATTCCCTCTTCCTTTTATGAGTGCTAAGCACTATTAGGGGTCACGTGAGATCACGTGAGGCGCTCAAAAATAGGAACTGTCTTTGGTTTATTCCCTTTTTCTTTTATAAGTGCTAAGCACTATTGGGAGGTCACGTGAGATCACGTGAGGCGTCCAAAAATGGGAACTGTCTTTGGTTTATTCCCTTTTTCTTTATGAGTGTTAAACACTATTGAGGGTTACATGGGATCACATGACTCAATCTCAGTCATTTTTCTTTGTTCATCAAAAGTGCTCACGTGGGAACACGTGATCTGTCATTATAGTGTTGAACGCTAATCTTTTCTTGTTACGTGCATAGAAATCTTGAGTTTTGAGACTTTCAGGCCTCTTGTTTTTTATGAGAATTAAATTCTTTTATAAGGTTAAATCCTAGTTTTATCGGAGGAATTAAATTCCTATATATTCTTGGAAGAATTAAATTCTTTGAACTTAGTTCTTTCCCCTAGATTTTGAATGTACATAACAGAATCTTCCCGAAGAGAATTAAATTCTCAACTTGTGGGGAGATATGCTTCTGCAGATCTCAACCAGAGAAAGAACTAAGTTCTTTTTTAGAAGAGTTAAACTCTTGTAGAGGTGAAGAAGAGATAAGATGATCTCTGTGTTTTTCTTTTTACCTAAAAGTGAAATCTTCTTCCTTTTTTTTTGGAGAATTGAATTCTTTTATCTTTTTTACTCTTTTTTCTGGTGTGTATTTTTCTCTGTTCTCTTTTCTCTTCTCCTTTCTTTTTTCCTTTTCTCTTCGCTCCTATTTATATGAGAAGAGAAAGAATCAATTTGTTAGGAGGATCCCTCATTGAGAGATCATGATTGATTCCTTGATCTTTTTTAGATCAATCGGTGAATTTTATTCACCGTTGGATTTTTAATCCAAAAACTCTATGTTTAACATAGAAGATTTCTTGTTTATTTAACAAGATTAGGAAATATTTTTCTAAGATAGAATTTTATTCTATCAGACTATCACCCTTGGATCTTTGATCCAAAGGCTTTTAACAACAGAGGAGATTTTTCTGTTGTTAAGGAGATCAGAGATATATTTAATTCTGTCAGATAGTTTTAGAAAGTTTTAAGGAAATATTTTCTAGATAGGGTTTTGATGCCTTTATTTAGAATTTTAATTCTATCAGCTTAAAATGTGTTTAGGAACACTCACGTGTAGCACGTAACCCCTATTGAGTTAAACCCATTTGCATATATGTAACGGTCCAAGAAGGGCATCACATGCTAACACGTAAGCCTCTCTGGGCTGCTATTTGTTTTAACAAAGGCACATGTATACTTTGTACATAGATGCTCGTGTGCTTGCACGTGAGGCTCAATTTCAGCCTTGACCGTTCAACGCAGCGCCTACAATCTTCGCTCATAGGTGCATCACGTGTGGGCACGTGATGCATTATGAGTGGGAAATTTTCCCTCCGCTTTTTTCTCTCTCTTTCTTTTCTTTTCTTCTTCTTTTTTTATAAGGGAACAAATGCCCCCACAGCGTTGTTCTCACGTGGCTTGCACGTGAGTGCAACGCTGTTACCCTTGCAGCCGTTGGATCTGCCTAGGGGAACAGGGAAATGAACCGCTCCCATCACATCTTATAAATGTGAGGCTTTTCGCCTCTGGGAAGCCCTTGTTCTCTCATCTTCTTCCTTGGTTATTTTCTCGAGAATTTAATTCTCTTCTTCAGAGCTTAGTTCTATGCCTCAAAATCTTTCAGAGTTAAACTCTGCAAAACTTTTCTTTGGTAAGGATCATGAATGGGACCCCCTTTCCTTTTGCCTTTTTTTGTTGTGGATTTTAAATCCGAGGGCAGAGCGTTGCTCTTTTTTTTTGAACTAATTTCTAAAGATCCAAAGCATATATTTTTTTCATAGATTTTGTAGTCTTGAATCAATGGAGATTGTTAATCCTCCTCTTAGAGTTTTACCCTGTCACCGATCTTTAAGATTCTTGAAATTTAATTCCACTTTCTTTTCTTCCTTGCCATGGGGGTTTTCTGGGATTTAATCCCTTTATTAAAGGAATTTAATTCCTTGTACCTACAGAGCTTGGCTAGATTCAGAAAAAAAAAATTATCTCCTAATTTTCTCAAATACTCTTAGGGTTTTAACACCCTTGAGGAAGATTTGAATCGTTGCATTTTCAAATAGAATTTGCTTAAGAGTTGTTTAGACTTCACTGTCTGGAGAGAATCCTTTTCGATTCTTTCAATGGTTGTTTTGCTTCCCCATTGGTGAGCCGCCATATTGATTTTGTGGGGGCTATGTGTTTTGTGGGCAGTGGTCCCGCGAAACAGACATCCTGTCGTTTTCTTTTGTTATTATATATTTATATATTTTATTAATGCACCCATTTTCTTTTTATTTCAGGAACAATGGCTTCACTCTCCTACTTTCCTTATATCCGTTCGGACGCCGCTTTTCCGCAATCGCCGTCGGATGAGAAGGCCATGTCCATGATCAGGGCGCATGACAGAGACCGGACGAGTCTACTCTTATGGGGTGTTTGGTATGGCCATATCATCCGGGACCGCCGAAGTTTTACTTGTGAGGAGCCAGCGAAACCTCTTCGCTCCATATCGCCAATGGAACGCCTACAGACCGCTTACGCAGTGGAGGCGACTAATTGGACTCCTGCAGGCCGGCTTGAGCCATCTACAACTGGGATACCCAACCAGCCCTTGCCGGCTATAGGCATTCTGGGGCGTCGCATTTGTCAAGGTGAAGCTCGACACTATGGGCAAGTTTATAAAGTAGGCGTTACCCCCCGTCACCCTGTGGGCTACCTTCCTTGGGCTCGATACGTTCTTTCTGTCCACCGCGCAAGGTTGCAGAAGGTTGGACTGTATCAAGCGGTGTATGCGTCTCTATTCCATTACCAGGCTCCTTACGTCTGGTGGGTTAAAGCCTTTCTGAACCAATGGAATCTCCCTACCAACACCTTTCTGTTAGGGGATCGCGAGGTATTTATTTCATTGGAGGAATTCCGTGAGATCTCCGGATTGCCGATCAGGGGAGAGCATTATGATGAGTTGCTGCTTCTCGATGAGTATGTATTCTCCACCGTGCCAGCTATGCTTGACAGCCTGATGACTGAAAATGTCGTCCGTCATAAGTACCCCAGTCTAATCAAGGCTTTGGGTATTTTTGAAAAATTGTTCGCGACGCCAGAGAGGCAGGGAGTCACTTTTGAGAGCTTTATTTCCTGATTTATCCGTGAAGATGCTCTATCTAAAGAGGCTCCAAAGTTTGCGAACATTGACGACCCTTTTGGGTTTGGGCTGAACAAACTGCCGGTCAAAGAAAAAGACTTGTCGCAGTTTTACATTCCGACCATGTCGGCCGTGTCCTTTAATACGATTGCGGCCCCCGGCATAGACGAAGAGATCTTCTTCATCGGCTTCATTAGCCTCTCGCTCAGTTGGTTTGCGATACCGACACACCGACGTTTTATGAGAGCCTCCGTCTTCTAGCCCGCTCATCGCATAGCTGAAGGGGCACGGTTGGTCGTTGGCATCGCGGGAATGTCGCACCTCTATCATGGATTAAGTGTTGCGGCCAATACTTCGACTCTAGGTGTAGATGTTGTGAATTTCCCCTCCACTACTTCACGTCATGGATAGAAATGCATATACTGGGGGCATTCGCAGCACATCGGTGGCCATATTTCTATGATTCCTACACCTTCCCACGAGTTATGAGGTTGGTGGATGCCTCCGCTCCTGATCCGACTCAGCTAGGGGCCCTCCGCGTACTGCTCAATCCATATTCAAATGATGGCGGGATGATGTTTAGTGATCGAGTCATTTCCGCTCCTGCGGGGCCTGTTCAACAGCTGTTTGATTTGTCGAAAGGGGGAGCACCATCCTTAAAGCCTAAGGAGATTATGCACTTGTACTCGATCAGGCCGGGTTATTTGGTGTTCCGTCGGAATGACACGGCTCTTTTTATGCGATACCGACACACCGACGTTTTATGAGAGCCTCCGTCTTCTACCCCGCTCATCGCATAGCTGAAGGGGCACGGTTGGTCGTTGGCATCGCGGGAATGTCGCACCTCTATCATGGATTAAGTGTTGCGGCCAATACTTCGACTCTAGGTGTAGATGTTGTGAATTTCCCCTCCACTACTTCACGTCATGGATAGAAATGCATATACTGAGGGCATTCGCAGCACATCGGTGGCCATATTTCTATGATTCCTACACCTTCCCACGAGTTATGAGGTTGGTGGATGCCTCCGCTCCTGATCCGACTCAGCTAGGGGCCCTCCGCGTACTGCTCAATCCATATTCAAATGATGGAGGGATGATGTTTAGTGATCGAGTCATTTCCGCTCCTGCGGGGCCTGTTCAACAGCTGTTTGATTTGTCGAAAGGGGGAACACCATCCTTAAAGCCTAAGGAGATTATGCACTTGTACTCGATCAGGCCGGGTTATTTGGTGTTCCGTCGGAATGACACGGCTCTTTTTATGCGGTATAATATGCACCGCTTTGCTCAACAATTGGGCTATAACTAGGGTGTTCCCTTCGAGGCATTTTTGGTTGAGCCCGCTCTGTCTCTGGGAGTCGTTCGTGACGTCATTCATCATTTCATGCGGCTGAACACTGGCTCTCCCTTCATGATCCCAGAGCTCGATTATCTCCCAAGGTCTGTGGGGTCCTGATCAGTCAAAAATATTGCATTCTTAACACATCAATTTCGCTACTCTTTCTAATTATCTAAGAGTGTTTGGTATAAATATAGCACATATTAGCAATTCGTCTGCAAGATATCAAATAACATGTGTTATACATTATAACCGGCATTCTAGAGGGAAATTGAGTGTTTATTACTACATGCATGATTTTTGTATTTCTCAACATACTTTATCGAGATAGTGTGCAGGAAATTCTTTAGGTCAAAGAACCGAAATCACAAAAGTACCGATAAAACGCATCAAGTCAAAGACTTGAAATCTGGCAGCAGCCAAGAAACAATAATAAGATTCCAGATATCAGAGAAGAACCCTAAAGCCAACATCAAGAGACACAGAGAAAACCAGCCATCAAATTCATTAAACGGCCGCGGATCCGCGGCCGAGCCAGGACGATCCTCCGTGGATCCGCGGCCGATTCGACTCGTCGGCGGTTGGAACTTTTCCCGAGGCTTCTCTTTTAACGACCAAACTTCTTTAATACACTTCAAAGTCCCTAGAAATCTCCAGAAGCTTCCCTCCAACAGCCAAGCTTCTCATGCAAGCTAGATAACTACCTTCATCTAGAAACTTCCCTACAACTACTTATCTTCCTATGCAAGCTTCATAACAACTTAGCTTCTAGGGGAAGATAAAGGAAAACTATAAAAAGGGGACCTATGGCTTCATTACAAAGGTTGTTCATTAGTTCATTAATTGGGTTGTTGATTAGTTGTTCAATAATTCCAAACACAAGTTGAGTGACACAACTTGTAACTCAAAACCCTAACCAAATCCAATTCCAAAGCCAAATCAAGATCCATCGAGAAGCAAATCAAGCAAGCAAATGAAGATCCTTTGAAGCAACGCCGATCATCATCCGAGCAAGTGATCGCAACCGTTCCACGACTCAAGAAGATCGATGCGAAGCTAATTTCGGCGGATCTAGTTACCTCCTCAAATCTTGTAACCTCAAATTGAGTGAATGTGTACCTAATCGTCGATTAATAAAGGTGAAAATTGTAAATCTTGTTTTCTTTACATTCTTGCATTATGAAAATTTATCGATTCTTGATTCTTTCATTTTTCATGACGTGTGAGTGAAATCTCCGCTTGTAGCGGAATCGAGAGAATAGGTAGATGATGATGATGAAATTCTTTAACGATTCTTAAGTCTTATGAGGTTTGTTAACTCTAGGAAAAAGAATCATCGATGACCTAATTTTGAGTGAGATCGCTTTCTTGAATGTTTTCGCTCCAAATTAGAGATCAACGGTCAGTGATTTTCTTGACTAGAGGCTAGAATTTGAATGATAATCAATGAAAAGACAATGGATGGTGAAGGAGAAACCCTAGCTTCTTCAATAAGATCCCTAATCTTCATTGATCGCCATCGATCTAGCAACAAATCCTCAATAGATAAGATTTCGTAATCTTTAGTTTTCATGATCATTACTTATTTGATCGATTCCTACAAGCTATTCTTCAAATCTTGATAATTAAATCGATTTGGACATTTTCTTGATCCTTATTAATTCTTGATTTTAGATCTAATTTCTTTATGTTTCTGGAAACTAAACCTCACAAATATTGAATCATTTTCTTTTATCTTTTCTTTTCAACTCAAATAAAATGATTTCAAACAAATTCGCACAATCTCTGTGGACGATCCGCTCTCGCTAACGAAATTACAATAGACACCGTTATTGATTGCGGTATAAATTTCTTTGGTTATGATTAAAACTTTTCCAAAAACACGACCCGAATACGATTAATCAAATGGCGCCGTTGCCGGGGATCGTGTGCTAATTTGTTCTTTTTTGCAATTTGAGTTGAAAAATTTTATTATTACATCAGAATTTTTAGATCAAAATCGCATCAAATACTTAACGATTTGTTGTGATTATTTGCAAGGGAATCTGGAATTTCTGGAGTGAGGAAAATTTTTCAGAGTATCAAAGAGAGTTCATAGAGGCAACAGGAGTCTCTGTGAAAATTTTTGTGTAGGAATCTCGTCAGCAGACCGCGCATCCGCGGCAATAGGAAGCAGATCGCGGCGGATCCGCGGTTGTTCAGAGGCTTCAGTGCTTCAAAACTTTTAGGTCCATCTCTGACTTTCTTATCTCCTCCCTGCTCTTGTCCATTAACCAATTTCTGCAGGTTTCTTTGCAAAATTCGCCGCGCCGCTAAAAGAAATTTTTTTGCATGTTTGATCTTGGTTGTGTAGGGTGTTTTTCGTCACCCCAGTGAGATGGGAATGCGCGCACGCTTGTCAGGCATACTACAGATTCCCCCTGCCTAGGGTAGGCCGGGGTTTAATGATTGTGGGGATCCGAATCTCCGGCAGCCGCGGACTAAACTGCCGTTAATTACCCCTCGCCTTTGGGACGAGGGAACCTCCGATTAACGGGTTAAACTGGTCATGCGAACCCAATGTGCGGTGTGCGTGTGTTCTGTTTTGAAAGGGGGGTTTTGGATATATCGGGAGCCACGCAGAGTTTTTACGGGGGTCCCGCTACCCGGATAGCGGGCTGGGGGTCAAGGGGGCTAGCAGCCCCCTTGCGGGGTTCGGGGCAGCGCCCCGGCCCGAAAATTTTTTGGAGGGGGAGAATGTTGCGGAGTATGTGTATGTGTACATTTGTATACGAATGTCTATATATATGTATGTACATAAAAAAGAGGGGGAAAAGACATCCAAAGGATGCGTGGGGCAGCACCTTGGGCGCTCGAGCGCAAGCGCGCGCCACGTGTCGGCACGTGGGCGCCTTGCGCAGCGCGAGCGCGCGCGCGCCACGTGTCGGCACGAGGGCGCCTTACGCAGCGCGAGCGCGCGCGCCACGTGTCGGCACGAGGGCGCCTTGCGCAGCGCGAGCGCGCGCGCCACGTGTCGTCACGTGTGCGCCTTTCGCAGCGCGAGCGCGCGCGCCACGTGTCGGCACGTGGGCGCAAATTGCTTGAGCGCTAGCGCGCTGGTGAGGAAAAGAGGGCTTTTAGCCTAAAAAGGGATTTCTCAAAAGAGAAATCAGAGAGGAGATGGACTCCTGAATGTGTTTTGGGGTTAATGAAAGGGGTTCTTCTTCTTCCTCCTGTTGCTTGCTGGATCTTGAAGATCAAGAGATGTGAGATCTCAAAATCTCTCCTTTTTGAGATCTGATGGGAGATCTGAGCTCCCCTTTATGGGTTTTGTGGTGGAAAACTACTTAGTTTTTGAAGAGAAAGAGTAAAACTCTTGATTTAATTCAAAAGAAAGAAGAAGGTTTTGGAACCTTGAAGAAGAAGGAGGCACAAAAGATCTCAGATCTAAAAATTTTGTGGAGAGAATGAAAGGTATCCTTTTTTTATTCATCATGTTGCCTTTTATAGGCTTACATATTTGCATATAGCCCCTTGGGCTTCACAAAAATGGCATTTTAGCCATCCCATGGCTCATGTGCCATTTCATTTTTGCACATAAGCCATGGGCTTACAAAATATTGCTTTATGCCCATTTTGCATACATTCATGTATATAAAAAATTACATAAAAATTATTTATTACATGATCTATATTTTAGCATGGAGGAGGCTGGCCGCGGGCTCGACTTGGGCATGGGCCCGCTTGACCTGGGCTTGGGCCCACCTGGCTTGGGGTTGACCTTGACTTTGACTCGGTCAACGGGGGTGTAAATTTTTACCCCAACAAAGTGCCCCCCATCAATAAATGCACACCACATATGTGGGTCGTGTGCATGAAATTGATGGATCTTGAAGCTGAACTTCGAGGTGGAACATCATTCCGGAGGCGAAGCATCATCCCGGGGAGCATGATTCCCGAGGATCGGAGCACCATTCCGATTCGCGGAGCATAATTCCAATGTCAGAGCATCATTCCGAAGCGCGGAGCATAAGTCCAGGGTCGGAGCATCATTCCGATTTGCGGAGCATAATTCCAGGATTCGGAGCATCATTCCGAAGGGCGGAGCATAATTCCAGAGATCGGAGCATCATTCCGATGAGCGGAGCATCATTCCACAGATCGGAGCATCATTCCGATGAGAGGAGCATGATTCCAGGGGTTTGGAGCATCCTTCCGATGAGCGGAGCATGATTCCAGAGTTCGGAGCATCTTTCCGAAGAGCGGAGCATAATTCCAAGGATCGGAGCATCATTCCGGAGTTCGGAGCATGATTCCAGAGTTCGGAGCATCTTTCCGAAGAGCGGAGCATGATTCCAGAGATCGGAGCATCATTCCGATGGGCGGAGCATAATTCCAGAGTTCGGAGCATCTTTCCGAAGAGCGGAGCATGATTCCAGAGTTCGGAGCATCGTTCCGATGGGCGGAGCTTGATTCCAGAGTTCGGAGCATCATTCCGATGGGCGGAGCATAATTCCAGAGTTCGGAGCATCTTTCCGAAGAGCGGAGCATGATTCCAGAGTTCGGAGCATCTTTCCGAAGAGCGGAGCATGATTCCAGAGTTCGGAGCATCGTTCCGATGGGCGGAGCATAATTCCAGAGATCGGAGCATCATTCCGATAGGCGGAGCATAATTCCAGAGATCGGAGCATTATTCCGATGATCGGCAGACATCCTGGCCGAAGCATGATTTCGATGCAGAGGTAGATTCCTAGGCGAAGTATAATTCCGACAAGGGAGGAAAATATTCCGAGACGAAGCATGATTTCGACACGGGGTATATTCTGAGACGGAGCATGATTCCGGCGCAGAGCTTGTTGGCTGACTTGATTCCGAGACGAAGCATAATTTCGACAGGGAAGGCAGGTACACCGAGGCGAAGCATCATTTCGACACGGGGTGTATTCTGAGATGAAGCATAATTCCGACGAGGAGGTCGTTATCCCGAGGCGAAGCATGATTTCGACACGGGGTAAATTCTAGGACGAAGCATGATTCTGCCGCAGAGGTTGTTGGTTTGATTTGATTTGGGTTGACATTAGCATCGCTACACTGGGATATGGTACCAGGAGCGGATCATCATTTGTCAAGGGAGAGGATTTGGGAGTTGTTTTTTTTTTGTTTGGCATCAGCATCGCTACACTGGAATATGGTACCAGGAGCGAATCATCATTTGCGTTGCTTATTAGGAAACGATGGCTTAGGAGACAGGTTTTAGATCCCTATCGCCTAAGACCTTTCAATTTTGTGAGCCGTGAGGGTCTCACAAAGCATTTTCTCCCTACGGGTCGTAAGGATCCCGTAAGTGTATTTTCTCCTTGGGAGTCGTGGGGACTCCCAAGTGTGTTGCTCCTTTGTGAGTCGTAAGGATCTCACGCGGGAATTTTCTCCTCACAAAGTCGAGAGGACTTTGCGAGTGCATTTCATCTCTTTTTTACAAGTTTGCGCCCTTTCGGGTTTTCACAAACTCGCCGGCAGTCCTACTGTTTTTACTCACGGAGCCCTTTCGGGTTTTCATCCGTGCCCATTTTGCTTGTGGACATACCCATTTTTTTTTTTAATCTTCACCGCCGGTGGGACTTTGAATGTGGTCTCACCGGTAGGACTTGGGGGGAATTGGAATTGTTTTACGCCCGTGGATTGTATACGGTTTTGCAGGATGTATGATCCAGACCGTAGGGCCATACAAATTTCGGGACTTTGTTGGCGTCTGCATCGCTGCACTGGAATATGGTACCAGGAGCGACTCATCATTCGCCATTAGGGCATGGGATTGGAATTTGGTTGGCGTCTACATCGCTGCACTGGAATATGGTACCAGGAGCGACTCATCATTCGCCATTGGGGTATGGGATTTGGAATTTGGTTGGCGTCTGCATCGCTGCACTGGAATATGGTACCAGGAGCGACTCATCATTCGCCACGTGGGTTATGGTATTGGAATTTGGTTGGCGTCTGCATCCCTGCACTGGAATATGGTACCGGGAGCGACTCATCATTCGCCACTTGGGGATTGGGGAGCGATGGCTTAGAAGACAGGTTTGGATCCCTATCACCTAAGGCTTTTCAATTCTATGGGCCGTAAGGGTCCCATAAAGTATTTTCTCCCTACGAGTCGTAAGGATCCCGTAGGTGCATTTTCTCCTTAGGAGTCGTGAGGACCCCCAAGTGTGTTTTTCCTTTATGAGTCGTAAGGATCCCACAAAGGTTTGTTCTCCTCATGTATCGTGAGGACACATGAGTGGGTCTTCTCAATGGAGCATAATTCCAGAGGCGGAGACCAGCCGCGTAACCGGTAATCGTGGTGGGGCATGGACGTGATGAGAATTATTTGAGCCCGTGGATTGTATACGGCAGTCAATTTGGGGACTGGCCGTAGGGCTAGGAGAACTTTGGAAATTTGAATTTTTGTTTGGCGTCTGCATCGCTGCACTGGAATATGGTACCAGGAGCGACTCATCATTCGCCGCTGTTTTTTTTGTTGTTTTTGTATTTTTTGTTTTACCGCGATTGCTCCATCATTTCAGCTTTTCTTATCGCGAAGGTCGCGATTGCCCCATCATTTTGGCTTTTATTCGCGGTTGCCCCATCATTTCGGTTTTTATCTTCATCTTTATTTTACTCACTGATTTTTATTGCGAGTTGCCCCATCATTTCGGCTTTTCTTTATTTTCCTTTTATTTACACATTTTTTTTATTTACATATTTCTTTTTACATTCCCAGTTTAACGACTTAGAGGTCGACTGTTCCAGTTTAATGACGTGGTGGTCGATTGTTTTCAGAGAAAGGCAGATGCCTGAGAGAATCGGTTTCACGAAGAACTTCGGTCTCCGTTTGTATGAAATTGGCGGTTGCAGCTTGACTGTTTGTTAACACGCCTTTGGACAGTTCTATCTCTCCTGCCTTGTATTGCTTTTCGACCCAATCTTTGAAGACGAAGCAGTCCTCAATGGCATGGCCTATCACTCTGTGATAGGGGCAGTATTTGGAGTCGTCGGTCCTATTCGCTTCCTGCGGTCTTTTTGACTCTGGCAGTTGTAGACCGTTCTTCAGGGCGTCTTTGAATATTTTACGGATTTTGTCCCTTCTGAAGGAATAGACCTTATCCAGCTTCTCTTTCAGTGGAGATTCTCCTCCCTCTCCGAACATTGGCTTCCGAGGCTGGTTGGCGCTAGGCCCGCTCATCCCTTGCTTATTTCGGTTAGCCGAAGTGTTGAAAGATTCAGAATCATCGGAGTTTCCGCCTTTGCGATTATTGTCCTTCCGGTTTCTCCAGGACTTATTGTTATTTTGAGAATCCGAGGAGGACTCTTGTTTTGAGCGCTCCAGCATCTGGACTTTCCTGGTCAGCTCTTGGAATGTTTTGAGACCCGCGGTGCATAAAAACGGGGCCATCCAATTGTTGAGATTTCCGATGAGGAGACTGACGGATTGGTCCTGCTCTATCGGCGGTTCGCATTTGACGGAGAGATTGCGCCATCGGGTTATAAAATCCGTGCTGCTTTCGTCGCTCTTGGGCTTGGTCCTTACGAGCTCGGCAATGGTAATCTTATCGCTGACGGGAGCGTTTGGGTTGGGGCGCCCTTGAGATCAACACATTTGGTCTCCTGCCTTTCGAGACCGGTCTGTCTGTTGCTGGAGCTTGAGGAGCTGGAATGGCGTTAGCTGGCATGAACAGAATAGAGCCGAATTGTAGCAGCGGCTCCTCCTACTGTCGCCCAAGACTGGCCGGGAGGACCGTCCTGGAATCTATTTTCATCGTGTATGAGATGGGAGCTGAGTTCATCTTTGGAGACATCGTTGAGAAGTGATTGCTTGAAAACCTGCATGAAAGGGCATTATTTTAGTATAAATATCGATATGTATATTGATTGAGTTCGCATGAATGCTTAACCCGAAACATGGGAGGAGAGATAGGTCCTACCGGGCGTGCCAGAATCTGTAGGGTGTTTTTCGTCACCACATTGAGATGGGAATACACGCGCGCTTGTCAGGCGTATACTACAGATTCCCCCTGCCTAGGGTAGGCCGGGGTTTATTGATTGTGGGAATCCGAATCTCCGGCGCCGCGGACTAAGCTGCCGTTAATTACCCCTCGCCTTTGGGGCGAGGGAACCTCCGATTAACGGGTTAAATTGGTCATGCGAACTCAATGTGCAGTGTGCGTGTGTTTTGTTTTGAAAGGGGGTTTTGGATATATCGGGAGCCACGCAGAGTTTTTTACGGGGGTCCCGCTACCCGGATAGCGGGCTGGGGGTCAAGGGGGCTGGCACGCTTGTCAGGCGTACTACAGATTCCCCCTGCCTAGGGTAGGCGGGGGTTTAATGATTGTGGGGATCCGAATCTCCGGCAGCCGCGGACTAAACTGCCGTTAATTACCCCTCGCCTTTGGGGCGAGGGAACCTCCGATTAACGGGTTAAACTGGTCATGCGAACCCAATGTGCGGTGTGCGTGTGTTCTGTTTTGAAAGGGGGGTTTTGGATATATCGGGAGCCACGCAGAGTTTTTACGGGGGTCCCGCTACCCGGATAGCGGGCTGGGGGTCAAGGGGGCTAGCAGCCCCCTTGCGGGGTTCGGGGCAGCGCCCCGGCCCGAAAATTTTTTGGAGGGGGAGAATGTTGCGGAGTATGTGTATGTGTACATTTGTATACGAATGTCTATATATATGTATGTACATAAAAAAGAGGGGGAAAAGACATCCAAAGGATGCGTGGGGCAGCACCTTGGGCGCTCGAGCGCAAGCGCGCGCCACGTGTCGGCACGAGGGCGTCTTGCGCAGCGCGAGCTCGCGCGCCACGTGTCGGCACGTGGGCGCCTTGCGCAGCGCGAGCGCGCGCGCCACTTGTCGGCATGAGGACGCCTTGCGCAGCGCGAGCGCGCGCGCCACGTATCGTCACGTGGGCGCCTTGCGCAGCGCGAGCGCGCACGCCACGTGTCGGCACGTGGGCGCAAATTGCTCGAGCGCTAGCGCGCTGGTGAGGAAAAGAGGGATTTTAGCCTAAAAAGGGATTTCTCAAAAGAGAAATCAGAGAGGAGTTGGACTCCTGAATGTGTTTTGGGGTTAATGAAAGGGGTTCTTCTTCTTCCTCCTGTTGCTTGCTGGATCTTGAAGATCAAGAGATGTGAGATCTCAAAATCTCTCCTTTTTGAGATCTGATGGGAGATCTGAGCTCCCCTTTATGAGTTTTGTGGTGGAAAACTACTTAGTTTTTGAAGAGAAAGAGTAAAACTCTTGATTTAATTCAAAAGAAAGAAGAAGGTTTTGGAACCTTGAAGAAGAAGGAGGCACAAAAGATCTCAGATCTAAAAATTTTGTGGAGAGAATGAAAGGTATCCTTTTTTTATTCATCATGTTGCCTTTTATAGGCTTATATATTTGCATATAGCCCCTTGGGCTTCACAAAAATGGCATTTTAGCCATCCCATGGCTCATGTGCCATTTCATTTTTGCACATAAGCCATGGGCTTACAAAATATTGGCTTTATGCCCATTTTGCATACATTCATGTATATAAAAAATTACATAAAAATTATTTATTACATGATCTATATTTTAGCATGGAGGAGGCTGGCCGCGGGCTCGACTTGGGCATGGGCCCGCTTGACCTGGGCTTGGGCCCACCTGGCTTGGGGTTGACCTTGACTTTGACTCGGTCAACGGGGGTGTAAATTTTTACCCCAACAGGTTGTTTGCATATTTTAACATGGAAATTAAAGGGCAAAGACCAAATTCAGATTAGGTGGGGATTTCATTACCCTTCCTAAGCCCCAAAAATCACAAACTTGCATCCGCATCACCCTCATTAACTAAAAAAATATCTAGACATGACTCTAAGGACCGTCGCGCTCACTTAGGACAGAAGGAGGTTGTGAGTAATCTACTGTTTATCTGCGTTTCTTTTGTGGTGTCTAAGGCAAGTGTGTCTAAGAAAAGTGGCTACTTAATTAGGCCCACTACTTACGTAGTGGAGAACCTCCCACTTACCTGGCACTTACCTGGCCACAGAAGAGATAAAAAGGCAGTAGAAGATCTATCCTGCAATTTGTCTTCTGGAAGTCTAGGAGCGGTCTAGAGACTTGACCTAGGTGACCATTAGATTTAGGGTTGCTTGTGCATATTTTGTGATTTGATTTTTCAAAAATTCGTCTTTTTCAAAACAAACACCAATCCAAAAATTTTCCCCTAATTATCACAACGCTGCCATTTGTGCTAAACCATTTAGTGCATGCTCGACTGGACACGGGATTCTAGTGCCCGTCTTGTCCGCGTTCCTCCTATCGACTCCGAAGTCGGTAATTCTACATCTTCCTTTTCTTCACCCACTACCACATCCACTTCGATGGACGGTTCTCCATCGAACTTCTTTAACACTACTCTGCCACCGTCCGCAGGTGCGCAGAATCCACCCCGCATCTCTCTCCAGGAGAGATGCGGCCCCATTCGAGCTCCTCTTTCTACCTGTCTTTCCATTCCACCAGCCAATGGGGACAATTTTGAAATCAAACCTCAATATATCAATCATTTACCCAAGTTTCACGGTCTCGAGTCTGAAGACGCATACGTTTTTATTACCAAATTTGAAAACGTATGTGCTATGATGGGTACTTCACAGCTTTCTGTGGATGCTATGAGATTACGTCTTTTCTCGTTCACTTTGTGCGATTTAGCCGAGAAGTGGCTTTATAATACAGCCGCACATTCTATTTCAAATTGGGATGAATTCGTCGTAGCTTTCCTTAAGAAATTCTACCCCAATCATAAAACAGCTCGAGTCCGTAGCGAAATAAATCAATTTACCCAGCTTCCAAATGAACCATTCTCGAAGTGTTTTGAACGCTTCAAGGATCTGTTAGTTCAATGTCCTCATCACGGAATTCCTAGATGGGATCTATGCAGAATCATATATGAGGGCATTAATCCTATAACAGAACAGACCCTTGAATCCATGTATCAAGGCACCTTCATGAATAAAGATGATGGTGAAGCCTGGAGATTTTTAGAAGATTTCGCTGAAAAACTTTACAGTGGGAGAGTGTAAACCAACCACGTCTAGGAGTGGCATTCATCAACTTGATGTTTCCATAAGAGTTAGAGCTGAAATGGCAACAATGCAAAAGAAACTCGAAGCTATGGAACATAAATTTTTAGCAGCCTCCCTAAATCAAATGTCACTCTCCAAAACTGTCTGTGGATGCTGTTCTGATCCATCTCATCTTACGGAAGAATGTCCTTTAAATTCTCCATTTCAAGGTCAAGAGCATACCACTGCTGCTTTCCAACAAATACCTAGAAACGATCCGTATTCCTCCACTTATAATCAGGGTTGGAGGAATCATCCTAACTTTGCTTGGAACCAATCACAAACTCAAAACACGGTTCCAAATCAAAATAATTTTCAAAGAGGTCCTCCACCACAATAGCAACCACCTCAAATTAGTCAGCACCCCTACCAATCACAAAACTTTCAAAATCCGGTCAACACACCTGCACCGTATAATCCTTTGCAGTTGACCGGTACTGATAATTTCTCTTCATTTGAACGGACTTTTGAAATGTTTATGAAACAAATGTCGGCTGAATTTAAGTCTTCCCTCGATAAGATCCAGAAAAACTCTGACTCCTAAAGTGAGAGTGTTAAATCGATGAAAGCACAAATTGCTCGATTAAATGCCGAGATAAGTGCAAGAGAGAAAGGGAAACTTCTGTCTCAACCCCTACTGAATCCTGGGCATTCACAACACTACAATGTGAATGCCATTACAACATTGAGATCCGGAAGAGTGCTGAATAATCAAGTCGGTGAAGACATTGATAATCATGATGAATTAATCAATAACACCCCGGCTTCCACTTCCACTTTTCCTTCCACATCCACATCCACTTCTACTTCTAATCCTACTTTATCTACCTTACCACCTTCTTGCGAGCCTATTCTTCGTTTTCCTCAAGGCTCGAACCCTCAGCATACCTCTTCCAGTCCACCAAAGACGATCCCCATTCCTATTCAGGGATCAGTTCCACATACACCACCTTCTCCAATGTTGGACCCAGCTATTATTGCTAAAGCTCCTTATCCGAATCGGTTAAGGGGAAACAAATCAAGTTCACATATGGAGAAGATTATGGAAATGTTTAAACTGGTTAACATCAACATCTCTCTCATAGATGCTATTCAACAAGTCCCCGCTTATGCGAAAATTCTCAAAGACTTGTGCACTAGGAAGAGGAAGACTTAAGTGCCCAAAAAGGTCTTCATGACTAATAATGTTAGCACTGCTTTTACCCCACAGTTACCAAAGAAACGTAAGGACCCAGGATGTCCTACGATATCGATTTCTATTGGGGGTAAAAACATCAACCGTGCTTTACTTGACCTTGGCGCAAGTGTTAACCTGCTTCCATATTTTGTTTATGAGCAGTTAGAGATTGGAGAGTTAAAACCAGCTCATTGCACTCTCCAAGTGGCAGACCGTTCAATCACCAAACCTAGGGGTGAACTGGAGAATGTGTTGATAAAAGTCAGGGAATTTATATTCCCTGTGGACTTTATTGTTCTCGATACACAACCTGTAGCGAACCCACGGAATCAAATTCCGGTGATTTTGGATCGACCATTTCTTGCCACTTCCAATACTGTCATTAATTGTCGAAACGGTTCAATGAACCTATCTTTCGAAAAAATGACAATTGAACTGAACATTTACAAAATTAGAAGTCAGCCGTCTGAACCCTCTGCTCACATACTTGATGTCTGTTCTGTCCACGAGATAGCTCTCGAAAGCTACGAGGTTGATGAACTTTGCTTTGATGATCTCGACGACACTAGCACATCTATGTTTGATCTTTCACATCTTAGTGAGGACACTCTTTTCACTCCTGAGTCTGACACTCTTGACTCTTCACCTTCCGAGTCTGTATCCTATGCAGGCTATAAGCTTCTTCGTGACTCCGAATGTCATTCGCTTACCCTACCTTCTATAGTTTCTCCGCCGACATTAGATCTCAAATTATTACCTTCTCATCTTAAATATGCATATTTAGGTGAGAATGAGTCTTTACCCGTGATCATATCAGCTTCTCTAGCCCTAGAGCAAGAGAATGCTCTTTTGACGGTATTGAGATCCAATAGCCAGGCGTTTGGTTGGACTATGGCTGACATCAAAGGGATTAGTCCCTTAATTGTTGAACATCATATACATCTGATGGATGAAGCCAAGCCTACCCGAGAACCACGGAGACGATTGAACCCCGTAATGAAGGATGCGGTAAAGAAAGAAATCGTCAAATGCCTTGATAGTGGTATCATTTACCCAATATCTGATAGCCAATGGGTAAGTCCAATTCATGTAGTCCCTAAGAAATCTGGCATCACGGTCATAGCAAATGAGGCAAATGAGTTAATCCAGACATGCACTCAAACTGGGTGGCGTGTATGTATTGATTATAGGAAACTCAATGCCGCAACGAGGAAAGACCACTTTTCTCTACCTTTTATTGACCAGATGCTGGAACGCTTAGCTGGACGTGAATACTATTGCTTCATGGACGGATACCCTGGCTATAACCAGGTCCCTATTGCCAAAAAGATCAAGATAAAACCACATTTACTTATCCTTTTGGTACTTTTGCTTATAGACGCATGCCCTTTGGGTTATGCAATGCTCCCGCTACATTTCAACGGTGTATGATGGGGATATTCTCGGACATGGTCGAGAATTTTCTGGAGATTTTTATGGACGATTTCTCGATATTCGGAGATTCTTTTGATGACTGCCTATCACATCTTGACGCAGTTCTTACTCGTTGTAAAGATAAGAACTTAACCTTGAATTGGGAAAAATGCCATTTCATGGTCCAAGAGGGAATTGTGCTTGGACGTGTTATTTCACGAAAAGGCATTGAGGTTGACAAAGCTAAAATAGATGTCATTCAAAATCTTCCTCATCCCAAATGCGTCAAGGATATACGATCTTTTCTTGGCCATGCAGGCTTTTATCAGAGATTCATTAAGGATTTTAGCAAAATTGCTAGACCCTTAACTCTTCTCTTGGATAAGGACACAACCTTTCACTTTGACTCGGATTGTGAGGCTGCATTTGACTCACTTAAAAACTCTCTCACTACAGCCCCTGTTCTATCATCTCCTGATTGGAACCATCCTTTTGAGCTTATGTGTGATGCATCAGATTTTGCAGTTGGTGCAGTCTTAGGACAACACATTGAAAATATACCACACGTGATCTATTATGCAAGCAAGACCCTGAATGATGCTCAAATTAATTATACAACTACCGAGAAGGAACTTTTGGCAGTTGTATTTGCATTAGAAAAATTCAGGCCTTACTTGATTGGCTCACCTATTGTTGTGTACACTGACCACTCCGCCTTGAAACATCATTTGGCGAAGAAGGATGCTAAAGGTGGGTTAATACGTTGGATCCTTCTATTACAAGAATTTGATCTTGTTATTCGAGATAAGAAAGGATGTGAAAACGTAGTAGCTGACCATCTGTCACGCATCTCCTCTTCACCTGTGACCCTGCCAATCAATGACTCTTTTCTGGACGAACAACTCTTGAAAGTATCCACTGAACCTTGGTTCGGGGATACTGTGAATTATCTTGCTACGAGACTTATTCCTCGCGAATGGTCGAAACAGGACAAACATCGATTTCTATCCCAAGTAAAACACTTTTACTGGGATGAACCCTATCTGTTTAAGTATTGTCCTGACCAGATCATTCGCAGATGTGTCCCTAATGATGAATTCAAGAGTGTTCTATCTTTTTATCATGATCATGCATGTAGGGGTCATTTCGGTCCTCGAAATACGGCGGAGAAGGTTTTGCAATGCGGTTTTTACTGGCCAACTTTGTTCAAAGATGCATTTGATCATTGCAAAACTTGTCCACAATGTCAACATACGGGTAGGATTTCCCGGAGAAATGAGATGCCACTTCATCCCATCTTAGTGGTTGAAATTTTTGATGTTTGGGGTATTGATTTTATGGGTCCTTTTCCCAACTCCTTTGGGAATTTGTACATATTGCTTGCGGTTGATTATGTCTCGAAATGGGTGGAAGCTATTCCTTGTCGCACTAATGACAAAAAGGTTGTCATTAGGTTCCTTAAAGAGAATATCTTTTCGTGATTTGGACACCCTCGCGCTATCATTAGCGATAACGGGTTTGGAAAGGCTTGTCACCTTCCGGTAGAGATTGAGCACAAGGCAATTGTTCCCCTTCGAAAGAAGGGGGAAGACGCGATAAACGTCTTGCCTGAAATTTGGGGCAGATGCTAATTGGTGCTATCCGTCCACCTCTCCGAAGATGCCAAGTTGATTTATGGCACCATGTATCGAAGGTTTAAACGGATGCGGCCGATGTAGCAGACTTCGTCAGATTCCCCCTCGTTTGAGGGGGTTTTTGATTGTGGGGACGCTCTTCCCTGCAGGCGCAAGCCCCTGCAGTTAATTACGCTACCGTATCGCGGTAACAACTTTCTCCTTCTCCATCTGGTCACTTCGTGTCGTGGGTGTTTGTTTGGTTGCCCGTGGATTATATACGGAGACTAATTTATGTTGTCGTCCGTAGGGCGTGGATTAGTTCAAATCCGTATTTTCTTAGATTTGGGTTTTGGTTTGGGTTTAAGGATATGTTAGCCTCATTTGAGATTAAGATCAACTTAAACGTTTGTTAAGGATACGTTAGTCTCATTTTAGACTAAGATCGACTTAACGGGATCGTTTAGATCTAACAAGAGAGCATTTGAACTCTATTATTTAGTTTAGGGACATTGCGTTCGATTGTTAGTTTAAGGACATCTCGGTCCATTGTTAGTTTAAAGACATCACGGTCGAGGTTAAGGACATCATAGTCCATGGGTTTAAGGACCCCACAGTCCAATGTTAGTTTAAAGACATCACGGTCGAGGTTAAGGACATCATAGTCCATTGGTTTAAGGACCCCACAGTCCAATGTTAGTTTAAAGACATCACGGTCGAGGTTAAGGACATCATAGTCCGTGAGTTTAAGGACCCCACAGTCCAATGTTAGTTTAAAGACATCACGGTCGAGGTTAAGGACATCATAGTCCATGGGTTTAAGGACCCCACAGTCCAATGTATTAGTTTAAATACATCACGGTCGAGGTTAAGGACATTATAGTCTATGAGTTTAAGGACCCCACAGTCCATGAAATGTGTGGTTGTCAGGACCCGTCACCTCTCTGAAGACGTTGAAGGATTACAACGACAAATATCAAAGGAGTGAAGAGATGTACCCTTGAACCAAGGTTGATTATGGATCTGTAGTACAATTTGGAACTAAGATCAATTAATTAGATTATGAGCTCATTGGCTCAGTTAAATCTGAATTGAGGACTTATGGCCAATTTGGGCTAAGTCCAATTAGATTAGAAATATTGGCTCTTTATTGGACCATTAAACACTTGTCTGGGTTCAGCCCACATTATTTAGCAATGCTAAACCAGAGTTTGAGGGCTCTGATACATTTTTGTCTTTGACTGAGCATTAAACATTATAGCTCTGAGTTTTACTCAATTTTGAGATTTTAGTTAAAGGAGAAGTTTTTGCCTCTGGAAACTTAGCCAATTTGGCTAAAAGTAGTGTTAAACACTAGAGAACGACAGTGTTAAACACTGGAAATAAAACTCTCAAATTAGTGTTAAACACTAGAAGACAACAGTATTAAACATTGGAAATGAAGTACTCAAGTTAGTGTTAAACACTAGAGGATAACAGTGTTAAACACTGGAAATGAAATGCTCAGAGTAGTGTTAAACACTAGAAGACAACAGTGTTAAACACTGGGAATAAAACTCTCAAATTAGTGTTAAACACTAGAGAGGAAGAGGTCACGTGGGAACACGTGAGGGCACCCAAAGGTGGGGCCAGATCTCCTTTGTTTTATTCTCAAATCTGCGAATAAGTGTTAAACACTTTTAATTTCCTGGCCATCACGTGTAGGCACATAATAGGAACCCATGCACTGATTTGTTAAGGCTTTTATTAGGGGTCACGTGAGGACACGTGAGGGTGCCCAAATTAGAATCTGCCTTCGCTTTAATTCTTGTTGTTTTGGAGGTCACGTTGGAGCACGTGAGGCATTGCTTCTAAGCTGTTTCCTTCTTATTTTTGGAGGATCTTTTCAGGGGTCACGTGGGGGACACGTGACCAATTCTTTATATGCATGGAGATCTTTCAAGTCTCTTTATTTTTTAAGAATTAAATTCTTTGTAGGATTAAACCCTAATTATGGTTTTAGAGGAATTAAATTCCCATATATGTGAAAGAATTAAATTCTTATGTAGGGTGAAACCCTAATTTCATTTAGGAGGAATTAAATTCCTGTGAATTTTAGAGAATTAAATTCTCAAGTAGGGTTAAACCCTGGTTTTGTCTGTCTTGAAGGAATTAAATTCCTATAAATTTAGGAGAATTAAATTCTCATATAGGGTTAAACCCTAGTTTTATCTTGAAGGAATTAAATGTAAGTGCACGGCGGCGCCCCGGCCGTCAACCCGACGGCCAAACGCGGAAACGGTGATAAACTTTAATTTTGCGGACTTAGCAAACCGGCACCACCGCGCACTAAACCCCGGATCATGCCATTAAACTAGTCTAAGCTATCTAGAGAGGGGGTAGAGAAGTATACCATACGATCCGAGTCCTCCGGTCTTCATCTCCACTCCGATCTCCTCGCGGGATCTCCGGTCGTCGCCTCCTCGCCGGAAGGACACCACGTCGCCTGCATCTTTTACGGGCTCCCGCCTCTATACCGAGGCAACTCGGGCGCGAAGTTGGCTAGCCGACGCGCCCAAGATTTGCTGTAGAATATAGTGTAGAGTTGTGTCTCTTTGGGGTTTATATGGTTGCCATTGATGGAGGAATGAAGATATAAGAATTTTCTTTGGATTTAAGCTTGCTGGGAAAAATGAAGTGAAGCTTGCAATGAGCTCGGCCACCAACTCAAGAATGAGCTCTCTGGAAAAATCAATGAAGCCAAAGCCTCTGGAGAATGCAACCAAGAATAAATATATTAATCAATTCACCCCCTTCAAACTCAATTCCAGCACACACTTATTTCCAATTCCATTCTCATTAATTAATCCCAAAAGAAATTAAATTCCTTTTCCAAAGCATTCCAGCACACACTTATTTCCAATTCCATTCTCATTAATTAATCCCAAAAGAAATTAAATTAATCCACTCCATCTCTTAAAAAGTCACAGCACACTCAATTATATTCCATTCCACTAAATTAATGCCTCACTCCATGCCTAAACAGTGGCCGGCCAATTCCAATTTCCATCACAATAAATAAAACCCATACCCATCCTTACTTTAATTAATGCAAGGGATGGAGCATGGCAATATGCAAAGAACCCCTCCACAAGATATTATTTGCAAACTGCAAATAATCCCCTCCACCGGAAAAGTCCGGCCGGGAAAGAACAAAGGAAAACCGGCCGGAACGGAATGCAAACTGGCAACTCCAGAAAACTGGTCCCGTAATAAATTACAGGAAAAACCCCGATACTGTGCATACACACCCGCATCTGTATTCCGTCCGGATACAAATGCATAGAGACAAAAACTACACTATCAAATACTAAGATCCGGCTTAAGCCAAAGCCGGCTAGTAAAAACTGTCCGATCACGATCTGTGCAATACCGCACGTATCTGATCGAACCCTGCCATATCTCCATACGGCCTCTACAGCGTTTCGCCCGAAAGCTTGAGTAACTGAAAGTGTGGTGGACTCTAAAGACTCGTCAATACTATGGCTGTGGATTTAACCACTAGCACGTCAGAGGTATAAGCCAATACGTGACGGGCCACCAGCTATTGACTAAAAGGGACGTCGATGAGGAAGCTCACCCCGACACCTAACTGAGCCTGTCAGTGACAATATCCGTGCAGTCCGGTCCGTTCGTCTATGAGTATCGCATGGCGGGCCTAGGGGGTTAGCAAAAGTCAGACCCCCAAAAGCGGTACAAGTCGTGTCGGAGTGTAGCCCAGAACACCCTGAGATACTACTGGAATACCTACCATTAAATCTCCTGCCTTGGCCAAGGTCTTCGTGTAATGGCTCTCCTAGACACAGCGCGACCTCACCCCCAATACCGGGAGAGACGAAACCCCCGAAGATCCGCTCACTGCCTCCATGTGGCTCGGGACTGTACCCAACTAAAACCTGTTTGCACGACTCCTTTGAGCCGTGGTAGGGTAGTAATCAAAGTACAGTGGGAACTCACACGAGACAAATGACGATCCTCAGGTCGATGAACTAACCTGCACACATGTCACCAGGGAACTGCCATCTGACGTCTGGTATATGACCAACTAGCATGTTCCCGGCGAGTCCTGTCCGGTGTACTCATAACCCAATGAGCACCTGTATACATCTTAGGTGATCCAACTGACACCAATGGCTTGTGAGACCGGCCACCTCCCCTCGTCGGGGTCTCGACTGTATACACTAGTCTACTCTGGAGAATCGATGCCCTGTCTCGAAACTCCAACGACTAGGGACCTTTTAAGGATGTGCTTATAGACTACCAGCTCCCACGTATATGATCGCCCTCATACTGCTGGTGGTCAAGCAAGAATCCTAGGGGCTTTATCAACGTGCAATAGCGACATGTCAGGTCGCCTAAAACAGTACACGATGATAAAGGTAAACCAGATAGCATACTATCATCTCGAGTAAGACT
Source organism: Agapanthus africanus (assembly GCA_030015575.1). Lineage (NCBI taxonomy): Eukaryota > Viridiplantae > Streptophyta > Magnoliopsida > Asparagales > Amaryllidaceae > Agapanthus > Agapanthus africanus. The sequence continues at coordinate 980,470,112 of CM057337.1, forward strand.
GTCCTACCGGGATAGGTCCTCCCTCAATCATTGCAATCACGTGCCTGTGATCCAATAATTGACTCTGAGGGCACTATCTCCAACAATCTCCCACTTGCACTCAAGGCTAATTATTGCGATGTCGCATACTCACAGCCCGTGTGATACCGAACACCCAACTCCTCTACTTGTCAGTCTCACAAAGCTCGTTTGCGAAACTATTGCGTTCGAGGAATAGCCTCAGTGAGTGGATCCGCTCTGGTGTTTCTTTCTATATCTCTCTATATCTCAAGTTCGCAGAGAAAGCTATCTCCCGAAATGAGCAATACCTGTCTTAGAGTGTCTGGATGTCTGATGGGATCTAGCTCATAAATGAACTCCAAATCCAAACTTCTTAGACTGTATCGTCAACTGAACTTAATCAGTATCCTGCGCCATGCCACCCTCAGTATTGCCTCGGATCACCTGTCCAAAATACTGCCCCTCGTCAGAGGGAAAACTATAACTCTGACAACCTCCTTGTCGTCCAGGTCATCTTGAAAGTCTGGAATGATAACCGTCTCCTAAAGGAGGCAGCCGTTATCATATATCTAGAACATCCACTTATGTTCTAAAACTGCTTCCGACTGTTTCTCCAGGACTGGATCAATGTCAACTTATTGCATCTAGTGCAAGAACAACATCTGGTGTGGTACTTGACATCTCATGATTGACTCAATTGCCTGAGCAAGTGATCTGCCAATCATGCACATCCCTCTCCCCTTTAGTCTGTAAGACACCTTTAGAGAGGGTGACTCCATCACCTGCAGGTATACTACCGTGCCAGGAGTCGTCCATTCTAAATACTCTTAGAATGCTGTCTAAGTACCCAGATTGGGAAACCACCCAAATCTAGATCTAAAACCATAGATCTAGTAACCAGTATGTCTGATATAATGTCCAAGTCCTTTGTGGAGAAACCACTGTGTGACGACCAAAGTATAACCGATCGTAGTATAGGAATATCACTTCCTACTACCTTCTCAACATATCCATCCCTTATTCTGATGACGTCAAACCTATGACTGTCACATCAGAAACAGATGATCTATCTCCGCTACATCTGCTTTAGTCTATAAATAGACATAAGCCTGATGTCCACCAATGCTTCCGCTGCTCCCACTGACTACGACAACCCTCTGGCAGAGTCATATACACGTACACTTCTGAAGCTAGTTCAGAACGACGCTATACTCATCCTCCTGCCGGATCTCGCAGCCTGGAACAACAACAATGGCAAGTGTGGGTAAACAAGAACTTCCCTGTCACCGTCCTTGAGGCTACCGAAGTACCTCTCGGGTGCCTGAAGTTACCCACCTTATCTGCGGAGTGGCCAATGGAATGTCAAATCAGATTGAATCTTTAGGTTCCTTATCAAATCTTCAGTAATCGTTTGCGGTTCTGGAATCACTTCCAGTTCTACCATACTCCCACTGCTGTTTTTGAAAAAATCCATTTTTAATAAAACTGTGGCGAGTCTTGAACAATATTTCTATTGATCTCCCAGATGGTAGAAAGTCAACCCTCGTCATAGCCTGGGTCAACCCACAAACAGCCATTACAGAAATGTGCCTATGAGTTATCCAGAGTCTGGTTTTAAGCATAAACCGGACAACTCCCCGTACCTTAACAATGTTAAGATATGAACTGTACTATATCCAATATAGAACCAGAGGCACTGATTTAATTGAACCAGATTCAAATCATGCAGCTATCTCCAGTGCATGTCAACTAAATGGAGAGAGGCCGATCAGCGTTACTCAACTTAGGAATACTTCCAATTTTGAGTAACCCGAAAAAGAAGCAAGTTCTCTTAATCATTACTATCAACTGAATACCATACACAAGTATCTACATCTTCGATCACTTTGAAGAATCCCGATACTTGCAACACCTGGTTCTCTACTTTATTCTTATACCTATAACTTCTCAAAACTTCGACCCTGTGTTTGTACGAAACACCTGTCTAAGAACTAGAGAAGTCATAAGTAAGCAGAATACAGTACGAGGACCAACCCCTCTGTCCTGATGGACCCTGGACAACATACAATACTCTGTATAAGTCCCTTGAGTCAGATAACTCATTCACTGTGTGTCGTAGGTTGAAAACTGTACTTTTGGTTAAGAAGAATTACACCGCTGTTCAATGCTCCTTACCTAACCATCCACTGATATAGGTAAATGTCATCGACATAATATCAAAAGGTATATCTCACTCTATGAAAATAGACGTACAGATATATCAATTTGAAATTAGTGCACATCAACGGATATTCAAAACCAAATATTTGCCAACCGGCAAACAGCCCAGGTGATTTCCTCAAATATCACTGATTCCAACGAATCCCGATATAATGAGGACGATCACCCAATTCCCAATAACTTACTCCCACTCATCATCTGTAAAACCATACAGATGTGAGAATCAAACCTGGTAAATACATACCCTGGAGTAAGTATCTAATCGGGAAATCAGTTTTCTTTTAACATTACACAGTGAGACTGAAACATTGAAATGTTTCGATGGGGTATCCCGGTATTCCTAGTAATGCCTCTTCCAGATTCACGACTGTAACCGTATAGTTCTTTGCCACCTCTCCAAATCCCTTCATATGTCTTTAGTCTTTACCTTCTGTACACCCCTTTAAGCCAATTGGTTTTCTTCCTTCCCTACCGTTCGGCACCAGCCTATGGTTTGGAAGAAGACTATCCAAAAAGCATAAAGGGTGTACTGTCCTAATCCTAGGAGCACTCGCAACGCGAGAGAAGGTGAAGATAAAAGACACCTGAATGTACTTTATTCTTATTTCTCCTGAACCAGGATCCATCCCCGAACTGGAACAAGTTCCTTTCGAGTTCGTATATAACCATACGATGGATTATCCAATAAAATGGGATCTTCGTAGTGATACGGAGTGTCCTGGAGAAATACAAAGGTGATTTAGGGTTGGCGAAGAAATACTTGGTTTGGTCGTGAATAGCAGTCGCAATTTACTTTGCCCTCTTACTAATCCCTTGCTTTGTCTTAATCTTAATACCTTCTGTACACCGTTTAGGCTAACTGGTTTTCTTCATTCCCTACCGGTCAGCACCAGCCTATGGTTTGGAAGAAGACTATCCAATTTGCGTAATAGGTGTACTACTCCTAAACCAAGGAGTACTCGTAACTTGAGAGGAGGCAAAAAGGAAAAGACAACTGAATAATCCTATTCGTTTTCTCCAGAACAGGAAACCATCCTCGAATTCCTTCGAGTTCGTATCTAACCATACGATGGTTTTGTCCAATGGAAGTGGACGTTCGCAGTAATACGGGGTGTCCTGGAGAAAAGGGTAAAAGTAGGAGTGGCAATGAGGTCTGCAACTCTGACAATCCAAAAGCCAGTGTTAAGAAGGTTCGGTCAACTTGGTCACTGAGTCATAGTCTTAGGGTCGGGTCAATGGTCGCTGCCAGAGAGAGAGAGAAAAGAAACACTCAGCGTGCACTCTAACCTAGATCAGAATGGTTATCACCTTTTCTAATCAGGAAACCTCCCACTGTACCTCAAATTCTCCTCCAAACCTGAAAGAAGAATTAGTCGGGGTCACCCGAGGAGTAAACTAACTCATCAGTGGGAATCGGGATCCAACTCTCATCGCATGATAACGTGACGGAATCCGCTCACGGTATCACACTCCAGAAGGTATGCGCATATCTGGCAAGTTTCAGTACTTTTGAAACTCCCGATGTGATTTCTGCCCCATGCTCTTATGACCTTGACTTTGGCCAACAAATCATAAGTCACATGTCAAGTTCTACCCGTCATTCTCCAGGTTGATTCGAATCCACCCGCACAAGCCCTTGACTTTGGCCAACAAGGCTATACGACTGTTCCAAACCAACGCATCTATCTATGCTGCATATGAATAACCAACAGCTACCAAACACTGTGCCTTGACTTTGGCCAACAAACACAGCTTGAATACTATTGACTACCCATATGAAACGACGGAGGGCTACGAATGGTTTCTGGCGAAAACCTTTAACGTAATGAACTTGATATCGTTGAAGGAACGGATAGCTTTTTAGAAAATATAGTGACGAAAAAACCTTTACTAAAGAGGTCACTCCCGGTGAAGGGATCTCGGCTCTTTCCCCGTAGAATGGGGTGCAGGATATTCCAACTGAATACCACGGTGCAAAGCAAAAGTAATCGGCTATAGTGAAGTTAATGCCCTGACGCAAACTTCTGTCCAAGGGGTCACTCCCGGTGAAGGGATCTCGGCCCTTGCCTCGTCGACTGAGGAGCAGGATATTCAAATGAATACCACGATGCAAAACAAAAGTAAACGTCCTTGCAATAACAGCTTTTTGAAAAGTGTTCCAACAACATCAGAATAGGTTTGTTTTTAACTTGCATTGATCCGAATCAATGCAGTCCCATCAATTGATCACACCAAAAAGAACGAAAATATACTGACGTACGTATATGCCATCCGCATTCGCCACTGGGTCCCGTCATTACCCGTTAGGTTAGCTTACTAACGACAGAGCGGGGACTGGACTAGCGCGGATGCAAAACATATACAACATCTACTAATATATATACCAATATATTATATTTCGCTCAAGGCGTGAATAGAATGCAACATCACAGAGAATGAACAGCATCACAGAACAATACAGATATCTGGGATCCCCGGGTTTCACAGAGCCGCTGAAAACCCGACGTTCCCCTGGTCGTGTGGATAGCCTGTGCAATGAAATCCTAGACCCCTACGGACGCGGCAAGTCACCCGCCAAAACCTGAAGCGAGGCAGCCCCCTTCAGCGCCGTGAATGGACCACCCAGCACTTCACGGAATCCGGCAACTTGGGCACCCCTCCTGGGTCAACCTGTACCCCCTACGAGTGCGGCGAATAGCCCGCCAATTCTAGAGTGAAGCCCCCTCCGTCTCAATGCCATGAGATGCGGGCTTGTTGCCCTCTAGGACCCGGCTATCCGTGCACCCCTCCGCGGGGCAATCCTAGTACAGAAAGTAAAATATACATACACCGGGTACATCGACCGCAACCAGGTCGTGCCCCAAAAGAATAATACAAACAGGCAGTGACGGCAGTCCACATGTCGGACGCTCGCCCCGCAATATCAAATGTACATAATACAACAGCACAGTACTAGCACTGCATCCAGGCTATCCCCACGACCGATCCGCAACATCACAGCATAAACATAGAACATCAACGTGAAAGTCACGTTCGCAAATCCGTCTAACCGGGCTATAGCAGTTAGACCGGATTTACCGATCGAGTGACATTCACGGTCGCAGATATAATGTAAATACTGTGAAAAATGTGTTTAAAATTTTCCGATTGATCAAACCTTAACAAGTGGGCCCCCAATCAAAACTGTAGCATTCACAGAAAACCTGGGCCCAATTTTAATATCCCAGAAACCACATTTCTCACTCAGGAACACACTAAAAAAATTTGGAAGTATGAACAGTTAAAACCGCCGCGGAAGCGCGGCCCAAGCAGGGGTTTGGCCGCCCTTCCGCGGCGGAATAGTGAGATCATGGTACCAATTTTTTTCAGCATGCTTAAAAGTCCCTGCACATCACTCTGAGACAACCTGAAAAATTTTTAGACTCAAAAAAAAATTCGACAGAAACTGATGTGCTTGAAATACGTGTTTTCGGGATTTTGTTCGATCGGAAACGTAAAACACATTACACCAAGCTAGACTAAGTTAATGGCGAGGCTCTGATACCACTGTAAGTGCACGGCGGCGCCCCGGCCGTCAACCCGACGGCCAAACGCGGAAACGGTGATAAACTTTAATTTTGCGGACTTAGCAAACCGGCACCACCGCGCACTAAACCCCGGATCATGCCATTAAACTAGTCTAAGCTATCTAGAGAGGGGGTAGAGAAGTATACCATACGATCCGAGTCCTCCGGTCTTCATCTCCACTCCGATCTCCTCGCGGGATCTCCGGTCGTCGCCTCCTCGCCGGAAGGACACCACGTCGCCTGCATCTTTTACGGGCTCCCGCCTCTATACCGAGGCAACTCGGGCGCGAAGTTGGCTAGCCGACGCGCCCAAGATTTGCTGTAGAATATAGTGTAGAGTTGTGTCTCTTTGGGGTTTATATGGTTGCCATTGATGGAGGAATGAAGATATAAGAATTTTCTTTGGATTTAAGCTTGCTGGGAAAAATGAAGTGAAGCTTGCAATGAGCTCGGCCACCAACTCAAGAATGAGCTCTCTGGAAAAATCAATGAAGCCAAAGCCTCTGGAGAATGCAACCAAGAATAAATATATTAATCAATTCACCCCCTTCAAACTCAATTCCAGCACACACTTATTTCCAATTCCATTCTCATTAATTAATCCCAAAAGAAATTAAATTCCTTTTCCAAAGCATTCCAGCACACACTTATTTCCAATTCCATTCTCATTAATTAATCCCAAAAGAAATTAAATTAATCCACTCCATCTCTTAAAAAGTCACAGCACACTCAATTATATTCCATTCCACTAAATTAATGCCTCACTCCATGCCTAAACAGTGGCCGGCCAATTCCAATTTCCATCACAATAAATAAAACCCATACCCATCCTTACTTTAATTAATGCAAGGGATGGAGCATGGCAATATGCAAAGAACCCCTCCACAAGATATTATTTGCAAACTGCAAATAATCCCCTCCACCGGAAAAGTCCGGCCGGGAAAGAACAAAGGAAAACCGGCCGGAACGGAATGCAAACTGGCAACTCCAGAAAACTGGTCCCGTAATAAATTACATGAAAAACCCCGATACTGTGCATACACACCCGCATCTGTATTCCGTCCGGATACAAATGCATAGAGACAAAAACTACACTATCAAATACTAAGATCCGGCTTAAGCCAAAGCCGGCTAGTAAAAACTGTCCGATCACGATCTGTGCAATACCGCACGTATCTGATCGAACCCTGCCATATCTCCATACGGCCTCTACAGCGTTTCGCCCGAAAGCTTGAGTAACTGAAAGTGTGGTGGACTCTAAAGACTCGTCAATACTATGGCTGTGGATTTAACCACTAGCACGTCAGAGGTATAAGCCAATACGTGACGGGCCACCAGCTATTGACTAAAAGGGACGTCGATGAGGAAGCTCACCCCGACACCCAACTGAGCCTGTCAGTGACAATATCCGTGCAGTCCGGTCCGTTCGTCTATGAGTATCGCATGGCGGGCCTAGGGGGTTAGCAAAAGTCAGACCCCCAAAAGCGGTACAAGTCGTGTCGGAGTGTAGCCCAGAACACCCTGAGATACTACTGGAATACCTACCATTAAATCTCCTGCCTTGGCCAAGGTCTTCGTGTAATGGCTCTCCTAGACACAGCGCGACCTCACCCCCAATACCGGGAGAGACGAAACCCCCGAAGATCCGCTCACTGCCTCCATGTGGCTCGGGACTGTACCCAACTAAAACCTGTTTGCACGACTCCTTTGAGCCGTGGTAGGGTAGTAATCAAAGTACAGTGGGAACTCACACGAGACAAATGACGATCCTCAGGTCGATGAACTAACCTGCACACATGTCACCAGGGAACTGCCATCTGACGTCTGGTATATGACCAACTAGCATGTTCCCGGCGAGTCCTGTCCGGTGTACTCATAACCCAATGAGCACCTGTATACATCTTAGGTGATCCAACTGACACCAATGGCTTGTGAGACCGGCCACCGCCCCTCGTCGGGGTCTCGACTGTATATACTAGTCTACTCTGGAGAATCGATGCCCTGTCTCGAAACTCCAACGACTAGGGACCTTTTAAGGATGTGCTTATAGACTACCAGCTCCCACGTATATGATCGCCCTCATACTGCTGGTGGTCAAGCAAGAATCCTAGGGGCTTTATCAACGTGCAATAGCGACATGTCAGGTCGCCTAAAACAGTACACGATGATAAAGGTAAACCAGATAGCATACTATCATCTCGAGTAAGACTGTCCTACCGGGATAGGTCCTCCCTCAATCATTGCAATCACGTGCCTGTGATCCAATAATTGACTCTGAGGGCACTATCTCCAACATTAAATTCCTGTAAATTTGAGAGAATTAAATTCTCATATAGGGCTAAACCCTAGTTTTATCTTGGAGGAATTAAATTCCTATGAATTTGGGAGAATTAAATTCTCTAGACTCAATTCTCCCTCTAAGTTTTGGATCTGCATGGCAGAATCTCAACCCGATGAGAATTAAATTCTCAACCTATGAGGAGATTTGCTTCTGCAGATCTTCAACCAGAGGAAGAACTAAGTTCTTTTGCAGAAGAGTTAAACTCTTAGATTTGAGAATTAAATTCTCTCTTTGAAGTTTTGATCCCTTTCCTCTTTCTCACCTAGGGTTTGTTTTCTTGAGAAATAAATTCTCCTTTCTTTTCTCTCTGCTATTTGCCTTTAAAAAGTTTCAAGATCCCAGAATTCTATAGCTTTCTTCTCCTCTTGGCTCCTATTTATAGGAGAAGGAAAAGAATCAATTTGTTTAATAAATCTTTCATTGAAAGATTTTGTTTGTTTTCATAACTAATATGATCCTTTAGATCACTCAGTGAATTTTATTCACCATTGGATTTTCAATCCAAAGATATTCTGTTTGTTATTTTTGGTGAAATTTAGGGAAATCTTTCGTTGTCTAAAAACATTCCATAAATTGGTGATTTTTAATCACCCTTGGATTTTTAATCCAACGGTCCCCCATAATCCTTCTTTGTTTGGAAAGATTTAGAGAAATGCTTTCCCAGTTAGGGTCTTCGATTTCCCTTAATTAGAATTTAATTCTATTAATTTATAAGGCTTTCAAAGCCTATCACGTGTCAGCACGTGACCCCTCCTTACTCAGAATTTAATTCTGTATTTCTACTGGGCTAAAGACCATCACGTGTCAGCACGTGACGCCCCTTTGGGGTCTTTCATAAGCCACTTGTTTTTACTTCTGCTTGCTTAGAATTTTAGATCACGTGTCAACACGTGACCTCTGGTCACGTGTGAGCACGTGATATCTCATTGAGGCAATTCCTGATTTTTAATCAGGGAACAAATGCCCCCATAACGTTGCTCTCATGTGTCTGTACGTGAGTGTAACGCTGTCACTTTTGTGACCGTTGGATCTGTCTAGGGAATAGTGGAGATGAAGCGTTTCCCATCACATCCTATAAATGAAGGGGTCTCTTTAGAAGCGCCTCCACTTTGCTCATCTTCTCCTTTGCTAACTTTTCTTTTGAGAATTTAATTCTCGTTCTCAGAGCTTAGTTCTCTGTTCCAAAAATCTTCAGAGTTTAACTCTGTTCAAGAAAGACCCTTTTTTTCAGGTAATGATCTTTGAACAGCTGAAGAACATTGCAGAAATCTTCATTGGATTTTAAATCCACATCAAGGATTTTTCCATTTAACAAGAACCTATTTTTTAAGTTCTTTAAAAAAACAGAAAACCATTCAATCCTTAAACAATAGATCTCGCTAGGGTTTCTCTAGTCTTCAGGGGTCGATGGTGGCGTTTGTCTTTTCCATGGAATTTAATTCCATCTCAAAGAGCTTTGGCTCTGAAAAGATGTTTCTGGGAATTTAATTCCCCTTTTTCAAAAGGAATTTAATTCCTATGAAGAACTTAGTTCTTCCCAGAGAGCTTCTTGGGGTTTTCTTTCCCTGAGTTGTCTCGTTGCAACCAAGAAGAAGAGGCTTGCAGTGGTGCTTTCTGGGAATTTAATTCCCTAGCTTCTGTTTGATTTATTACAGAGCCCAAGATGGATTTCTTTTTTGGGGAATGTGTAGGTTCATTTGAAATCCACTGTTCATTTATTGAGAATCTTCTTTTTGTCTCATTGTAATTGCTTTGCCTCATCATTAACAAGCCGCCATCTTGATTTTGTGAGACCCATGTGTTTTGTAACCAGTGGTCCCATAAAATGAGTCCCTTGTCGCTTTCTTCCACCGTCTTTTTATATATATACATTTATAAACATATATATATACACTGTTGGCTTCGTTTTAACAGTTTCCCCTTCTCTTATTTCAGGCACAATGACTTCTGTTCCATATTTCCCTTTCACTCGCTCGGAGGCCGCTTTTCCTCAGTCGCCATCTGACGAGGAAGTGATGGCAATGATTAGGGCTCATGACCCGAATTGCACCAACTTTCTTTTGTGGGGGACCTGGTATGGTCACATCATCCGTGGTCGCTGAAGTTTTCTTTGCAAGATACCGACGGAGCCTACCTATCCGTTCTTGCCGATGGATCCTCCAAGGACTGTCGTTGCTGTGGAGATGCCGAATTGGACCCCTATGGGGTGGCTTGAGCCTTCAACGACTGGTATTCCGAACCATCCGGTCCTGGCTATAGATATTTTAGGGCGCCGCATTTGCCAGGGCAAAGCCCAGCTATGGGGGCAGATTTATAAGATAGGGCTTACCCCTCGACACCCCACGGGCTACCTTCTTTGGGCTCGTTACATCTTGTCTGCTCATCGCGCGTGACTGCAGAGGGTTGGGCTTTATCAGGCAATATATGCATCCCTCTTCCACTACCAATCTCCTCATGTCTGGTGGGTCAAGGCCTTCCTGAACCAATGGAATCTCCCCACCAACACTTTCCTCCTAGGGGACCGCGAAGTTTCGATTTCCTTGGAAGAATTTCGCGAGATCTCGGGGCTGCTGATCAGGGGGACACTTTATGAGGAGTTGCTGCCTCCCGACGAGTACGTCTTTGAAACCGAGCCTGCAATGCTTGACGACCTGTCTACCGAGAACGCCGTCCGCCACAAGCGCTCGAGTTTGATCAAGACCCTGGGCATTTTTGACAAACTGTTCACAGAGTCAGAGGAGTAGGGCGTCACTTTTAAGAGTTTTATCGCTTGCTTCCTTCGCGAGGGTGTCCTATCGAAGACGGCTCCGAAGTTTGTGAACATTAATGACCCTTTGGGTTTGGTTTGAACAGGCGACCGACTAAGGAAGAGGACTTGCCGCAGTACTATATTCCTATCATGTCGGCGGTATCTTTTGAGTCGATTGCAGCTCCTGGCATGGATGAGGAGACCTTCTTTGTGGGCTTCATCAGCGTCTGACTCAGCTGGTTTTTCATTCCCATGCATCGCCATTTCATGAAAGCCTCGGTTATCTACCCTGCTCATCGTATTGCTGAGGGAACACGGCTAGCTGTGGGCATGCCAGCGCTAGCGCATCTTTATCACGGGTTAGGCGCCGCGGCTAATACCTCGACTCCAAGTGTAGATGTGGTAAATTTCTCTCTTCATTACTTCACATCTTGGATTGAGATGCACGTGTTGGGGGCCTTTGCTGTGCACCAAAGACCCAAATTTTATGACGCCTACACTTTACCGCGACTCATGCGGCTGGTGGACGCTTCTGCTCCAGACCCGACTCAGTTCGGGGCTATTCGCAAGTTGATCGCTCCCTATGCTAACACGGGCGGAATGGTATTCATTGATCGGGTCCTATTTGCTCCCTTAGGACCAATTCAACAGCTCCATGACTTGTCGTAAGAGGGGTACCTTCTCTGAAGCCCAGGGAGGCCATGCACCTGTACGCGATCAGACCAGATTATCTGGTATTTCGTCAGAACAGTGCGGCCCTCTTTATGTGGTACAACCCACACCACTTTGCTCGGCAACTTGGATATGATCAGGGCGTCCCCTTCGAGGCGTTTACAGTGGCGCCTAGCCCATCGCCTGAAGCTGTTCGTGACGCCGCTCATCACTTTATGCGGCTGAACACTGGTTCTTACTTCATGATCCCTGAAGCTGACCATATTCCCCGATGTGTGGGGTCCTTCACGGGCTGGTACCTTCATCGGGTCAGTCCAATTATTGCTGAGGAGAAGAGGGTGCTTCTGGGATACAACGCTCCCATTCCGGTTCAAGCCACGGGAGTTCCGCCGCGACCGCGTGCACCGGTTCGCTTTCCCCTGAGGGACACCAGTGTTGCGCTTATTCCGGAAGCGGCGGATGTGGACTTCACTCCCACAGCTGGTATGCCACTGGGTACTCGGGCTCAATCGAGGTCTAATAGGGTGCCGGTAGCAGTATCATCGCCCGCTGTGTCGACAATGGACGTGTCGTCCTCGGTAGCAACACCAAGCGAGGGCGTTGAAGGTGAAGTGGGTCAGCGTCGTGCCAAAGTTCCACGGGGGAGGAAACGATTGTCTTCGGCGGTTGGTTCTGGATCCAAGCGACGGAGGAATACGGCTACCAATCTGCTCGACTCTTTAATAGAGTCTGAGCCTATTCTTCAGGATGAACCGTCGGCTATGCAAGAATCGGACGTTGGCCTACTTTTCCCAAGTTCATCTGCCGAGGAAGCCGCACAATTGGCTGAGGCTATAAGACGTTCGCAAGATGAATGGGAGAACGTAAGGATTCCGAAGAAGCCTTACCCTGCCGTCATCTTTTACGAAGACCCTCCGTGGATCCGGCGACGATTCATCGGCCCTTTGGAAAAATGGGGCGAAAGGGTCCTTAAACAGGCTGTTTCGGCCAACGCCGAGAACGCGCTTTCATTGTGGACCGGTGGCCACGAGTCCACCCTCATACCTCAGCGAGCACATCTCCTTAAAAAGGAGCGACGGCTTGAACAAGCCATACTGGAAGCTCCCTTGCGCATCGGTATGTTCATGTATTTCTTTGTAATATTTCATATTGTTTGCATACATATATATGTATCCTTATCTTTGTACAAACTTTGCACGGACTTCGGCGGCGGCAGAGGCTCTAAGTTGTGCTTTGACCGTAGAGTCTGCTGATATCCCCAGTGAAGCACCAATCAGTGTGGAGGGGGTTGATGCAACTGTTGCTCTTGCGATAGAGTCTCCCTCGGTGGTTCCTGCTCCCAAAGAACTTGCTCCCTCGGGGGAGGCACCTTTGCCGGTCGTCGTTCCGATGGATCTTTTTGGGGGCGGTTCGGAGACTAGGGGGCAGGTAGTCGAGGCTACCGTCCTTCTGCTGGAGCCTGCGGTGGCAGCTGCTGCTCCTTGCTCAGAGGCCGTTACACTAGTCCGCGTCCCCGATGATGTGTCCGAGTCCACGGAGGAGGCCGTTGAAGCTGCTATCCCTCTGGCTCAGAATGGGAGGAGCTTCGAAGGTAGCCTTCTATATCTTAAATTTTTGTCTTTTCAGAATTGCGCGGATTGGCGGCATCTATCGCTGATTTGTCTCTCAGGTAGTCCTTTCAGCGCCTGTTGGAGATGGCTGCTCCGCAAGCGATATCTTCTCTGTGCATCTTCCTCTCGTCTAGGCAAGGTTACTGTTGTTTACCCTCTTTCTACAGCATTATCACTATTTCATAGAATGACATTGATGTCTTTTACAGTTCTGGAGGCCGACGACAAGGTTGAGATTCTTGAAGGGCCCGGGGAGCCTTCAGATCCCTCTTGCATGATTGTGGGTTGTTAGTGTATATGACCTAGAGGCCATTACTGTATCATACTAGTATGTATATTACTTGATGGAAGCTTGGGATATTCACCTTGTATTGACAATCTTGCTCAAAATAGTAGTATGCTACTTGGTTTGTTTCTGCTTTAATGTGTGCATGTGTTTCTTTTAGCATATCGCCTTTACACATTAGTGGAGCCCTTAGGATCTTTGCTTGATTACCAGCGTTGTGATGGCAGTCACACTTATGGGGGCTGGGTAATCCATAAGCACATCCTTATGCAGGTCCCTAGTCACAGGACTATCGAGACAGGGCATCGATACTCCGGAGTAGACTAGCGTATGCGCTTCTTATCCCAGCTTGGGAGACGGTCTGTCCCACAGCCGTCAGTACGTCGTACTTGAGATGGTATGCGGGTGCTCGTTAGGTTACGAGTACACTGGACAGGACTCGTCGGGAACTGTTGGTTGGTATTATACCTATCGTCAGTTATCGGTTCCCAGGTGACATGAGTACAGCTGAGTCCATTCACTTGACACTGTCACTTCGCCTCGAGTGTGTTCCTACTGTACTTTGATTACTACCCTACCACGGCTCAAAGGAGTCGTGCAAACAGGTAGTTTTTGGGTGCAGTCCCGAAGCACTTGGAGGCAGTGACGGTTAGACAGGATTCGTCTCTCCCGGTATTTGGGGTTGATATCGCGCTGTGTCTAGGAGAGCCATTACACAAAGTCCCCGGCCAGGGCAAGCGAGATAAACTGGTAGGTTTCCAGTGTTATCTCAGGTGTTCTGGGCTACACCCCGACACGACTTGTACCGCTAGTAGGGGACTGACGTTTACCGCCCCCTAGGCCCGCCATGCGATGTTCTTAGACGAACAGACCGGACTGTATGAAGACTGTCACATTCAGGCTCAGTAGGAGTTCAGATGGGTTTACCTCGTCAGTCTTCTTATCGGCATCTACCTGGGGACCGTTATGTACAGCTAGTGCCGCTTGCGGTCTGTGGTTAAACCCACTACCAGCGTAGTGTCGAGTTTTTAGAGTCCTACACGGAGGGTTATTCGCCTTTAGGAAAAATGAGTAGAGGTCGCATGGTTTTGCGACAGGGTTCGTTCACATCCGCGCACTTGTGCACGTTTTGTGTCCGGACAGCTTATACTAGCGGGCTTTGGTTTAAGCCGGATCCTAGTATATGATTTGGGATTGGTTTTATCTCATTGTATTCGTGTTCCTCGGAACACGGATACGGGTGTGTATGCACAGTTAACTGAGGCAGAGGCAGAGGACTTTCATTAGGGTTGATGACCATTGTCATTTTCTTAACCCTAATGTTTATGTGTGCAATATGATTTATTAATATTAGTTAATTATAATTGTGCATGGTTAGGGTTGTTGACCATTTGACTATACTTGACTTGTTGACCTAGGTTGACAAGTTGACCATCATCATTCCATATGAAAGATGCTCTTTGATCCTTGCAAAAGCATTTAATATGAAATGATAATGGTCATTTCTTGATTAACCATCACAATTATTTTTAGCTAATTATCTATTTTTCATAATTCATATATATGTGAGAAGGTTGGATTATTCTTCTCATTCTATCATTTTTCATTCTCTCTCCTCCTCTTCCTCTCTCTCTAGCTCTCCCCTCTCCCCTCTCATGAGTTGAGAACCATTTGAGCTTGAGATAAAACCTTCAAAAATACTCTCTACTCTTTCTAAGGTCCTAGGTTTAGCACACCAAGCACCTTAGTTACTTCTAGTTTGAAGTTGGAGCCAAAGGTAGAGGCCCTCGGGTGGATCTTTCTTCGGCAAGAGAAGGCGAAGAGACGATCCGTTCTTTCACTCCAAGGAGCAAGAAGAGAAGGACTTGAAGACCTAGGTATAACCCCCTTTCCGAGTAGCTAACTCTTTTAGATTTGTAGTTAGTTTTTGTTTAGCAAAGATCCCTCCTTTAGCTAGTCCATGTTGCCTAGTGTTGTAAAAATCCGATTTTTCATAACGTTTCCGCCTCCCCGCAAGCACCGGGGTGGGCAACGTGGACTTACAGTGGTATCAGAGCCTAACTAAACACAAACTAACTAGTTAGCAAAGTATCTAGAACTTCGATCGGAAAAAATCGCAAAACACTTTTCAATAACCCTAAGTTTCTGCCGATTTTTATTTCTGCTTTAAAAATAATAAATCATACACTAAAAATCGGCTCAGGGTTTTTACAGAACACCCAAGAAAAACGAACCAGTGAGTCGACCAACTCACCGCGGTTCCGCAGCAAGAGCTTGCTCCTGCCGCGGATCCGCGGCCGAGTTGACTCGGCCGTGAGTCGTTTTTCCTGCAGTGTTCTTCTGTTGCTGTTTTGGGATTTTTAGGATGGTTTGTTTCTGCCCAGATTTTCCAGAGAACAAGTTAGTTTTTGAGGTGGTCACAAATCCGTATTTTTGATCGAACTTCTTTACACTTTGACTAATGGGTTATATTTGTGATGTGATATATGTATTGAACGTCTGCTAATCGCTATACGTCGATTAGTGGGGGTTATACATATCTGTGATCTGTAATGTTGATGGTTTGTGTATATGAATTCATTGGATTGTTGCGGATGAATAGCCGGGGGGGTTGTGAGATGAGAGTTTTCTTATTCTTTCAATTCTTGTAATATGTAAATTGATGTAATAGTATTTGTATGGCCGCACAACCGGGTCGGGGTTGTAGCCGTCATTGTATAATTTCTTTTTACTGTTTTTGCTCCTAGGATAGACCCAAGGAGGGGTGCACAAACTACCGGGTATCTCGAAGTGCCGAGTGGCCTACTCACGGTGTTGAGGGAGGTTGCTTCGCTTCGAGTACTTGGCGGGTAGTTTGCCGCACCCGTAGGGGTCTAGGATGGGGTTTGGCTATTCATCACGACCGTGTAATCCGTTCTTCGTTACAGGCTCGTACGAATTGCGGATTCCTAGTATATCCAATGTATTCATCTGTGATCTGGAATGGCTATCATTGCATGTGACGAATGTTTATATATATCTATATGATATCTATTTAGGCGTTGCTTATGTTTTGCATCCGCGCTAGTCCAGCCCCCGCTCTATCGTTAGTTAAGTAACCTAACGGGTGATGACGGGACCCCGTGGCGAATGCGGATGGCATAAGCGTACGTCATATTTTTGTTGTTTTCTGCAATGGTATAATTAATTGATGGGATGCATTGGAATTAATGCAAGAAAAAAATAAACCAAATAACAGTCGTTGGAACACTTTCAAAACCACTCGGTTCTTTTCAAAACCAAACTTTTAAATGCGGAGCTTGAACCACTCCTTTTGAAAGCTATCTCGTTCCTTCGATTATATCAAGTTCACTACGTTCACGGATTTTCCAAAACCATTCGTAGCCCTCCGTCGTTTCACATGAATGGTCAATAAGTATTCAAGCTATGTATGTTGGCCAAAGTCAAGGTATAGTGATTGGTAGCTATTGGGTATTCATGTGCAGCATAGATAGATGTGTTGGTTTGGGGAAGTCGTTCTACCATGTTGGCCAAAGTCAAGGGTATGTGCGGGTAGGCTCAAATTAACCTGGAGAATGACGGGTAGAACTTGACATGTGACTTATGATATTTTGGCCAAAGTCAAGGTCATAAGAGTATGGGGCAAAAATCCACATCGGGAGTTTCAAAAGAAACTGAAACTTGCTAGCGCTGCATACCATTTGGAGTGATGATTCTGGTAGGATTCCTTCAGTTTTGTCACGCGATGATATTTGGATCCCGATCCTACTGTGAGTATATGCTACTCCTCCGGAACTTTCTCACTTAACGATCAATGCTATAAACCAAGTAGGTGTCTAGAAAGGTGTTAGCGGGGCTACGCCCACAGGGAAAAGAGGTTACTTAATTAAGGAACTTCGCGAAAGCGTTGGAAAACCTCCCTCGAAGTACCGACACTGACCTAGCTGAACGGTTAAGCAAGAATTGTACGGTGAGATTGATCCCGACTAATTCTTCCTTTATGGTTTGAGGAGGGATTCGAGAGACAGTGGGAGCCATCCTGTTTAGACAAATTAAAAACCACTCTAAACTTGCAAGAGCATCATGCTAAAGTGTTTATTCTCTCTCTCCTAATTGCAGCGACCAAATATCATGACTGGACTTAAGTTACTTCTAGATAAAAACATACTGACAGGGCCAAACTACAAAGATTGGCTCAGGAATGTCAAAATGGCAATCACTTATGACAAGTTGGGGTATCTTCTTACCACCAAAGCTCCCCATGTCCCAGGTCCCAAAACCAGCGTCGCGGATAGGGAAATCCGTAAGACCTGGGAAATCGACTGCGCGAAGGCCAAGTGCTTCGTGCTTGCCTCTATGGACAACGAACATCAGAGGAGGCACGAGAATATGAACCTCGAATCCATATTTCTCCATACAAAAGAACTGTATGGAGAGCAATCCCGTATCACCAGATACGAAGTATCGAAGAAGTTGTTTTCGGCGAGATTGGCCGTCGGATCATCGGTAGTGGAACACGTGCTTAAGATGATTGGCTACATAGAGGAGCTCGCGGACCTTGGGACCACGTTGGAGAATGAGCTCTATACGGACTTGATTCTTTAATCCCTTCCTTCCACTTACGCCCAGTTCATCCTGAACTTCAACTTACAGGAAAAGGAAGTTGAACTTTCAGAGCTCCTCAACATGCTGAGGAGTGCGGAGGGCACCCTACAGAAAGGTAGGGAAACATCCACTTTGTTTATAGGAGGATCTTCCTCTTCTAGGTCCAGGGCGAAAGCCAAGGGAAAGAAGAAGAAAACCCCCGCCAAACCAAGGGACGGTGTTAGTAAAGTGGATACGAAGGGAAAGGCAAAAGCAACAAAGGTAGCGGGGAAGCTTGTGGATAAGGAAGAGTGCTTTTACTGTCACAAGAGTGGACACTGGAAGAAAGATTGCAGGGCTTGGAAGGCCAGAACACAAGATCTGAAGCAAGTTGCGGCTTCAGCTTCAGGTGTGTATGTTATTGAAAACTGTCTATCAATAAACTCTACGTCCTGGGTATTGGATACCGGATCAGGATCTCATATCTGTAATTCTTTGCAGGCGTTGAGAAAGCGTAGGTTTTTGAAGGCAGGTGACATGACTCTCAAAGTTGCAAACGGAGCTAGCATGGATGCTGAGGCCGTGGGAGACTATCACCTGGGAATGTCAGATGGACATGTTTTGGTTTTACGTAATTGCTTTTTTGTACCCAATGCAACTTGTAATATCATTTCTGTATCTTTGATTTCTAAAGAAGGTTATGAATTTGCGTTTGTAAGTAATGTTGTAAACATTCACCTTAATCAAGTTCTGATTGGGTTAGGTACATTAAGCAATGGTAAATACGTATTAAACCAACCACAGATTTTCAATGTCTAGAATACACACAAAAGAAAGTCTCCGGAAACAAATCCGACTTTCTTATGGCATTGTAGACTGGGTCACATCAATGAGAGAAGGTTGACGAAGTTACATACAGAAGGATATTTGGATCCGTTCGAATATCAATCATATGCAACTTGTCAATCCTGTCTCAAAGGAAAGATGACAAAGACTCCGTTCACTGGACACGGAGTAAGAGCGAGCGAGCTCTTGGGACTCGTACACAGCGACGTGTGCGGTCCAATGTCTACGCATGCACGAAGCGGTTATTCTTATTTCATTACTTTTACGGATGAATTTTCAAGGTACGGATATTTCTTCTTAATGAAACATAAATCCGAAGCCTTTGGAAAATTCCAGGAATATAAGAATGAAGTAGAAAAACAAACAGGCAAAAGTATCAAGACACTAAGATCTGATCGAGGTGGTGAATACTTGAGTGCCGAGTTCCTGGATTACTTAAAAGAGAATGGAATTCTCTCTCAGCTTACTCCTCCATACACTCCGCAACATAACGGTGTATCGGAGAGACGGAACCGCACCCTATTGGATATGGTACGTTCCATGATGAGTAACTCCACAATCATTCTGGGGATATGCACTAGAATCAGCTGCATACCTTTTGAACCGAGTTCCAACTAAGACTGTGCATACTACACCATATCAGATGTGGTGTGGGAAGAGACCCTATCTTAATCATATTAAGACATGGGGATGTCCAGCTTTTGTCAAAAAGCAGCATGCGGACAAACTCGAGGCACGCTCAGTACAGTGCAAGTTTGTGGGATATCCAAAGAACTCCAAGGGATATTTCTTCTATTGCGAAGAGGAACAAAAGGTTTTTGTTTCTCGTCATGCCCACTTCTTGGAAATTGAGTTTTTGGAAAATCAGATAAGTGGGAGCGCAGTAGAACTGGAAGAAATTCTAGAACCACGAGCTATTACTGAAATCTTAGTAGAACCAGAGGGTTCGAAAGATCAGGACATTCCTACGCCGCTCCGCAGAAGTAGTAGGCAGTCTCATCCGCCCGAGAGATACTACGGTTTTCTCATAGACGGGGATAGAGAGGATTGCATCATTGACAATGATGAGCCGACTAGCTTCTAGCAGGCCATTCAGAGCGTTGACTCGGTAAAATGGATGGATGCAATGCAGACCGAAATGGAGTCCATGTACACCAACAAAGTATGGACGTTGGACATTGCTCCAGATGGGGTAAAACCCGTAGGATGCAAGTGGATCTTCAAAAGGAAGATTGGTGTAGATGGACAGGTTGAGACCTATAAAGCTAGACTTGTTGCAAAGGGTTTCCGTCAAAGACCCGGCTTGGACTATGACGAAATCTTTTCTCCAATGGCTATGCTGAAATCCATTCGGATCCTTCTTGCCATTGCCGCCTTCCACGATTATGAGATCTGGCAGATGGACGTAAAGACCTCTTTTCTAAATAGAAATTTAGAGGAGTGTGTCTATATGAACCAGCCAGAGGGTTTCATTCAGAGTGGGAGCAGCGAAAAGGTGTGCAAGTTGCTTAAGTCCATCTATGGACTAAAGCAGGCATCACGGAGTTGGAACATCTGTTTTGATGAGACGGTCAAAGAATTTGGCTTTATCAAAAATCCAGATGAACCATGCATCTATAGTAGATTTGTAGCGAGAACTGTAGTATTCCTCGTTTTATATGTGGATGACATTCTCTTGATAGGAAATGACATTCCTATGCTACAATCTGTCAAAGGGTTCTTGTCATACAGGTTCTCCATGAAAGACCTGGATGATGCCTCATACATTCTGGGGATCCGGATCTATCGTGACAGATCCAAAAGGATATTAGGACTCTCACAGTCCAGGTACATCGACACCATACTGAAAAGGTTCAGTATGGAAGATTCCAAGCGCGGTAATCTACCGGCTTGTCACGGGATCACCCTCTCCAAAGAGATGTCTCCCAAGACTGATTTGGAAAAGGATCGCATGTCTATTATACCCTACGCTTCTGCGGTAGGCTCTATAATGTATGCGATGTTGTGTACTAGACCAGATGTAGCTTATGCACTGAGTGTGGTAAGCCGGTATCAGTCAAATCCTGAGGAGAAACACTGGATAGCGGTAAAGAACATTCTCAAGTACCTGAGAAGGACTAAGGAGATGTTCTTGGTGTATGGCGGAAAAGACCTCCAGATCGAGGACTTTGCTGACTCCAGCTTCCAGAGTGACAAGGATGATTCCAAGTCCATGTCGGGTTATGTCTTCACCCTCTATGGAGGGGCGGTGTGTTGGAAGAGTTCCAAACAGAAAACCATTGCTGACTCGACGATGGAAGCGGAATATATCACTGCTGCAGATGCCGCAAAAGAAGCCGTCTGGATAAAGAAGTTCCTAACAGAACTTCAGGTGGTTCCGTCCATTGTTGATCCAGTACCTCTGTATTGCGACAACAACGGGGCTATAGCTTTAGCGAAGGAACCCAGGTCCCATCAGAAGTCCAGGCACATCTTGAGGCGGTATCACCTGATCAGGGAGATCGTGGGTCGCCAGGAGATTGAGGTTCGGAGAGTTGCTACGGAAGATAACACTGCTGATCCATTCACGAAGGCCTTACCCCAGACTCAGTTCGAGCGGCTGATCGAGATGATAGGTCTTCGATACGCCAGTACATGGCCTTAGTGCAAGTGGGAGATTGTTAGTGTATATGCCCTAGATGCCATTACTGTATCATACTAGTATGTATATTACTTGATGGAAGCTTGGGATATTCACCTTGTATTGACAATCTTGCTCAAAATAGTAGTATGCTACTTGGTTTGTTTCTGCTTTAATGTGTGCATGTGTTTCTTTTAGCATATCTCCTTTACACATTAGTGGAGCCCTTAGGATCTTTGCTTGATTACCAGCGTTGTGATGGCAGTCACACTCGTGGGGGCTGGGTAATCCATAAGCACATCCTTATGCAGGTCCCTAGTCGCAGGACTATCGAGACAGGGCATCGATACTCCGGAGTAGACTAGCGTATGCGCTTCTTATCCCAGCTTGGGAGACGGTCTGTCCCACAGCCGTCAGTACGTCGTACTTGAGATAGTATGCGGGTGCTCGTTAGGTTACGAGTACACTGGACAGGACTCGTCGGGAACTGTTGGTTGGTATTATACCTATCGTCAGTTATCGGTTCCCAGGTGACATGAGTACAGCTTAGTCCGTTGACTTGACACTGTCACTTCGCCTCGAGTGTGTTCCCACTGTACTTTGATTACTACCCTACCACGGCTCTAAGGAGTCATGCAAACAGGTAGTTTTTGGGTGCAGTCCCGAAGCACTGGGAGGCAGTGACGGTTAGACAGGATTCGTCTCTCCCGGTATTGGGGGTTGATATCGCGCTGTGTTTAGGAGAGCCATTACACAAAGTCCCCGGCCAGGGCAAGCGAGATAAACTGGTAGGTTTCTAGTGTTATCTCAGGTGTTCTGGGCTACACTCCGACACGACTTGTACCGCTAGTAGGGGACTGACGTTTACCGCCCCCTAGGCCCGCCATGCGATGTTCTTAGACGAATAGACCGGACTGTACGGAGACTGTCACATTCAGGCTCAGTAGGAGTTCAGATGGGTTTACCTCGTCAGTCTTCTTATCGGCATCTACCTGGGGACCGTTACGTACAGCTAGTGCCGCTTGCGGTCTGTGGTTAAACCCACTGCCAGCGTAGTGTTGAGTCTTTAGAGTCCCACACGGAGGGTTATTCGCCTTTAGGCAAAATGAGTAGAGGTCGCATGGTTTTGCGACAGGGTTCATTCACATCCGCGCACTTGTGCACGTTTTGTGTCCGGACAGCTTATACTAGCGGGCTTTGGTTTAAGCCAGATCCTAGTATATGATTTGGGATTGGTTTTATCTCATTGTATTCGTGTTCCTCGGAATACGGATACGGGTGTGTATGCACAGTTGACTGAGGCAGATGACTTTCATTAGGGTTGATGACCATTATTATTTTCTTAACCCTAATGTTTATGTGTGAAATATGATTTATTAATATTAGTTAATTATAATTGTGCATGGTTAGGGTTGTTGACCATTTGACTATACTTAACTTGTTGACCTAGGTTGACAAGTTGACCATCATCATTCCATATGAAAGATGCTCTTTGATCCTTGTAAAAGCATTTAATGTGAAATGATAATGGTCATTTCTTGATTAACCATCACAATTATCTTTAGCTAATCATCTATTTTTTATAATTCACATATATGTGAGAAGGTTGGATTATTCTTCTCATTCTATCTTTTTCATTCTCTCTCCTCCTCTTCCTCTCTCTCTAGCTCTCCCCTCTCATGAGTTGAGAACCATTTGAGCTTGAGATAAAACCCTCAAAAATACTCTCTACTCTTTCTAAGGTCCTAGGTTTAGCACACCAAGCATCTTAGTTACTTCTAGTTTGAAGTTGGAGCCAAAGGTAGAGGCCCTCGGGTGGATCTTTCTTCGGCAAGAGAAGGCGACGAGACGATCCGTTCTTTCACTCCAAGGAGCAAGAAGAGAAGGACTTGAAGACCTAGGTATAACCCCCTTTCCGAGTAGCTAACTCTTTTATCTTTGTAGTTAGTTTTTTTTTAGCAAAGATCCCTCCTTTAGCTAGTCCATGTTGCCTAGTGTTGTAAAAATCCGATTTTTCATAACGTTTCCGCATCCTCGCAAGCATCGGGGTGGGCAACGTGGACTTACATGGGTATGTAAAGTCCCAACATTGTTCCACTTGTTCTTTTGCTTACACATTCAGCTGACTGTTTATAAATCTGAACAGCTCTGCCAGTTCTTACCGCGTTGGAGTCACGCATTGCCATGCCACCCGGCCCTTATGCTCTGCGTGCCTCGGAACGGATGGCCAAACTAAGCTTCGCCTCTTTGTCATCCCTAATCGAGGAACTTCGCGCTGGCAGTTTAATTATGGCCGAAGCGTTTGCTGCTGAAGCTAACGGCTCTCTTCCTTTTCTTGCCACTTATCATAGTGAAGCAGCGGTGAAAGTCTGGGTTGAGTTTTGTCGGCAGGTGGAGGCTTGCTTGCATGTGCTAGAATGTACACGCCTTTCTTCGGAAGTTGTGGCCGCGAAAGCGAGTTGTTCGGCACGCTTTATTACATTTTAATATCACTCATTTCCTATCATTTTTGTCAATAAACAATGCTATTAATCTCTTTCTGCTCATTAGTACAGAACACAGGTACACAGGCAAAATCACTGGAGATGGTACACAACATGAACGGAAATGACGATTTTTAACCAGAACTGCAGACGGGCAGAATACAGATCAAGATTAAAAGAGTTTGCAACAAAGAAAGAGTGTGACCAAGTGTGAAACATGTGTGAACATGGACTTACCCATGAAGTGCTCTCTGTTCATTGCTCCAGAATTCACCCACGAGATCATTTGACTAAATTGCAATTACAGGGAGATATTCAACTAATCAGAAGACTATTGTATCAAGGTGGGACCCACCCTCCAAGTCCTGGCCGCCAATTTATTCAAAACAGCCGCAATTTGCGGCCCAGACGATGTAAAATTGGTTCGTTTTCTTTGTGTGGGTCCCCCATTATGTTTTTAGTCCACCTGTGGTTGTATCTTTTTATTTTGGGTTTCCTACAAATAGCAGATCTCGGATGTAGTTCAGACATGGATTTTTGGAGCAGATATTCTGATATACTTGTGCACTTTTGTAAAAATTCTTGTTGCTCTTGGAATTAAGTTGAGTTCTTTGCCTTCCTCTGGTCTTGCAACCTCTATTTTTGAGCTTGCAAGATTAGATTTTGGTAGTTGAACTCATTACATGTATTTTGAACCATTGCAATAAACACTCATTACATTCAAGTTTGATTCTTGTATATTTTTTCTATTTCGTCGATTCTTTTGATTATTCAGTTGTGATATTCATATAATGATGTGTGAGTAGTTGCTCTTGGGCTATGGGGAGGTAGGATGTGGAATGACTTCACTTCCAACCCCTCCCTTTTGATTCTTGCATTTTTTTTTTACTTCTTTTCTTAACATCGCAAGTTTATTATGTTTTGCTTGATAGGATATATCGTTTTGAATGGTTGCAAATCAACCTTTAACATATATCCTATCCTTTCTTTACATTTTATCGTTGCTATGTTACGACTTGAAGAAGGCGTGAATACGGAATTAAGTTACGTGTCGCAATTAGCTAGATAGGATATATAACATTCTTGCATATAGTCTATACTTGCTACTTCACTTGACTAATTCCATATCCACTCCATTATCAACCTCATTCTTGTTAGTTTCTGTTTTTCTACCCTTGATATCGTATTTCATCCCGATACATGTTTCGGATAAATACGGCATACTTTCGCTACTCAAATGGAAACTAAAAGAATGAATCTTGAATCAAAACGGAGAGTTGGGGGTAAATGTCGTATTTTCACTCTTACTGAACCTCAGCACAAGTTTTCGTATCCCAAAACCTTGTTTCTTTTAGGCAGTACACTAAA
The DNA here is from genome assembly GCA_030015575.1 of Agapanthus africanus. Lineage (NCBI taxonomy): Eukaryota > Viridiplantae > Streptophyta > Magnoliopsida > Asparagales > Amaryllidaceae > Agapanthus > Agapanthus africanus. The sequence goes on from CM057337.1 coordinate 980,495,457, forward strand.
TCGTGACAAAAACACCATTCTCCAATTTATTGATCCATAACTCAATTTGATGTCGTGATATCCACTCCTTGTGGTTCGACCCGTGCTTGTCGACTCGCTACAACGCGCCGTGCACTTGCGGTTTATAAATTTTAAAACTCGATACTCACGCCGTGCACTATTTTTCCGACAAAAACCGACATATCCGATATTGACCTCATTTTCCAAAAAGCACGCACCGTGGGTTTCGAACAAGTTTTTAGCGCCGTTGCCGGGGAGTGGCAACACCACGAAGATTATTTTGAGTTATCTCTGTATATATTTTGTATAAAACAAACAAAACACCAAAAACACCTCAAATATCTGACTCGTTGCTATCTGTGTTTTCTGTTCTGCTGTTGATATAATTGTGCTAAAATTATTTTGCAGATAGAAAGGGTATACTAACAAAAATAAAAGAATACACAGAGAAAACGGAGCAATAAAACCAAAGTCTGGCCGCAATTTTATCCATATTGGCCGCAAATTGCGGCCTAACCCTGGTGTTTTGCTCCAAATTTTCTGTCACTTCTCTAATTTTCTGTTGTTAGTCCATTTCTGTATGCAAAATTATTTAATTATATATCTACAGAAATTTGGCCTTAAATATCGTATTATGCACTAAATATCGTATTTTTTTTAATCAAATTCCAGATTTCAACTGAAATACGAAGTACGATCGTGCGGAGCTGAGAACAAAATTATAGAGAAAGGAGTTACGAAGTTAACAGTGCCAAAGATACGGGTAGATCGACCCGTACAAGCGAACACTCAAGTGATCACGGATCAAGTCAACGGGGGTTTCTAAACTCAAAAATTCAAGGTACGTATTTTTCCTAACCCCTTCTCCTCAAACCCTGTTAGTGTATATGCCCTAGAGGCCATTACTGTATCATACTTGCTTGTATATTACTTAATGAAAGCTTGGGATATTCACCTTGTATAAACAATCTTGCTCAAAATAGTAGTATGCTACTTGGTTTGTTTCTACTTCAATGTGTACTTGTGTTTATTTCAGTATATCACTTATACGCATTAGTGGAGCCCTTAGGATCTTTGCTTGATTACCAGCGTTGTGATGGCAGTCACACTAGTGGGGGCTGGGTAATCTATAAGCACATCCTTATATAGGTCCCTAGTCGCAGGACTATCGAGACAGGGCATCGATACTCCGGAGTAGACTAGCGTATGCGCTTCTCATCCCAGTGAGGGAGATGGTCTGTCCCACAGCCATCAGTACGTCGTACTGGAGATAGTATACGGGTGCTCGTTGGGTTACGAGTACACTGGACAGGACTCGTCGGGAACTGACAGGTTGGTATTATACCTATCGTCAGTTATCAGTTCCCAGGTGACATGAGTACAGCTTAGTCCGCTGACTTGACACTGGCACTTCGCCTCGAGTGTGTTCCCACTGCACTTTGATCACTACCCTACCACGGCTCAAAGGAGTCGTGCAAACAGGTGGTGGTTGGGTGCAGTCCCGAAGCACTTGGAGGCAGTGACGGTTAGACAGGATTCGTCTCTCCCGGTATTGGGGGTTGACATCGCGCTGTGTCTAGGAGAGCCATTACACGAGTAGTCCCTGGCCAGGGCAAGCGAGATATACTGGTAGGTTTCCAGTATTATCTCAGGGTGTTTTGGGCTTCACTCCGACACGACTTGTACCGCTATTAGGGGACTAACGTTTTACCGCCCCCTAGGCCCGCCATGCGATGTATTATACGAACAGACCGGACTGTACGGAGACTGTCACATTCAGACTCAGTAGGAGTTCAGATGGGGTTTCACCTCGTCAGCCTTCTTGTCGGCATCTACCTGGGGACCGTTACGCACAGCTAGTGCCGCTTGCGGTCTGTGGTTAAACCCACTGCCAGCGTAGTGTCGATTCTTTAGAGTCCCACACAGAGGGTATTCGCCTCTGGGCAAAACAGAGTAGAGGTCGCATGGTTTTGCGACAGGGTTCGTTCTCATCCGCGCACTTGTGCACGTTTGGAGTCCGGACGGATATTACTGGCTGGCTCTGGTTTGAGTCAGACACCGGTATATGTTTTGGGGTTGCTTTTATCTCTCAGTATTCATGTTCCTCGGAACAAGAATGCAGGTGTGTATGCACAGTTGTTTGAGGAGGAGGAAGAGGACTTTCATTAGGGTTTCGGAACGGGTGCGCATGCACAGTTGACAGTCGTCTTTTTCCAAACCCTAATGGATTTATTTTATATCAATTAATAATATTAATAAAATGAAATTGTGTCATGGTTGGATTTTATGTTGACTTGTTGACCATGGTTGACTTGTTGACCATGGTTGAAGTTTTGACCATCATCATTACAAAAGAAAGATGCTCTTTGATTCTAGCAAATTCATTTAATATTTGAAATAATAATGGTCATTCCTAAACCTTCCATCAACCTTTTTCATTTTCATTATTATTATTATTTGATAATTCTTTTGCTTTATGTTATGGTTGCAAAAGAAAAAGAGCTCACTTTTTCATTTAGCTTCTCTCTCCTCACTTCATCTTCTTCTTCCTCTAGCAAAAGGAGAACCCTTCTCATGTGTTGAGAATCCCTCTCCTTAAAAGAAAAGCACCCCTTAGACACTCTCTACTCACTCTAGGATCAAGGGTTTAGCTAGCCGGAGATTCTAGTTCACTCAAAGTTCGAGAAAGAGCCCGAAGGTTGAACCCTCAGGTGGATCCATCTTCGACGGAAGAAGGCGACGAGAAGAGAACCATCAACCTCTACTAGGTTTCAAGAAGAAGGAGTTCAAGTTAGGTATAACCACTTTGCCGAGTAGTTAACTCTCCTTTGCATGTTTGCTAGTTTAGTTTAGACACGATCCCGACCTTGTTTAGTCCATGTTGCCCCTTGCGATAAAAATTTGTTTTTTATACCGTTTCCGCCTTTCCGTAAGCACCGGGGGTCGCAACGTGGACTTACAGTGGTATCAGAGCCTAACTAAACTTAAACTAGCTTGGTAGCGAAGTGTATGGAAGTTCGAAACCGAAAAATCGCAAAACCGGAAAAACTAAAACCCTAAGTTTCTGTTGAATTTTTTTATGCTCTAAATGAAAAACTTTATACTCCTAAAATCAGCTCAGGGTTTTCTGAGAACACCCACCAAAAACGATCCCATGATTCCTTCAAAGCGCCGCTCATCCGCGGCCTCACCTATTCATGTCGCCGCGGATCCGCCGCCGTTTGGGCACTTCATGAGATCGTGTTTTGTGCAGTGTTCTTCTGGTAGGGTTTTGGGATTTTTCAAATATGTTATATGTGCCCAGATTTTCCAGAACAGAAATTTACTTTTGGGGTCCTATAAATCCGTATTTTTTTTCGAACTTCGCTACACTTTGGCTATGTTGGTTATATCTGTGATGTTTGAATGTATTGAACGTCGGCTAATCGCTATAAGTCGATTAGTCGGGGTTATACATCTCTGTGATCTGTGTTTGATATTGGAATGTGTATATGAATGTATTGGACTGTCACGGGTGAATAGCCGGGGTGGATGTGAGATGAGCTTTTGTTTTTCTTTCATTCATTGTAAATGTAAATTGATGTAATATTATTATTTGTTTGGCCGCACAACTGGGTCGGGGTTGTAGCCGTCATTGTATAATTCTTTTTACTGTTTTTGCTCCTAGGATAGACCCATGGAGGGGTGCACAAACTGCCGAGTACTTGGCGGGTAGTTTGCCGCACCCGTAGGGGTCTTGGGTGGGGTATTGGCTATTCACCGTGACCGTGTAATCCGCTTTTCGTTCCAGGCTCGAAAGGATTGCGGATTGCTAGTATATCCAATGTATTCATCTGTGATCTGTAATGTCTATCATTGCTTTCTATTTAGGCGTTGCTTATGTTTTACAGCCGCGCTAGCCCAGCCCCCGCTCTGTCGTTAGTTAAGTAACCTAACGGGTGATGACGGGGCCCCGTGGCGAATGCATATGGCATAAGCGTACGTCATATTTTGGTTGTTTTCTGCAATGGTAGGATTAAATGATGGGACGCATTAAAAGAACTAATGCAAGAATATCACGCATTAAAAGAACTAATGCAAGATAATAAACCAAGTTAAAATCGTTGGAACACTTTCGAAAAACCACTCGGTTCTTTTCAAAACTAACTTTTAAATGCGGAGCTTGAGCCACTCCTTCTAAAAGCTATCTCGTTCCATCGATTATATCAAGTTCACTACGTTCACGGTTTTACCAAAACCATCCGTAGCCCTCCGTCGTTTCATATGAATATTCAACGGTATTCAAGCTGTGTTTGTTGGCCTTAGTCAAGGCACAGTGTTTGGTAGATGGTGGGTATTCATATGTTGCATAGATAGAATGCGTTGGTTTGGGACAGTCGTATTGCCTTGTTGGCCATAGTCAAGGGTAGATACGGGTGGGTTCAAATTAACCTGGATAACGACGGGTAGAACTTGACATGTGACTTATGATTTGTTGGCCTTAGTCAAAGTCATAAGAGCATGGGGCAAAAATCCACATCGGGAGTTTCATAAGTACTGAAACTTGCTAGATTTGCATACCATTTGGAGTGTGGTGATTCTGGTAGGATTCCTTCAGTTTCGTCACGCGATGATATTTGGATCCCGATCCTACTGTGAGTATATTCTACTCCTCGGGAAATTTCTCACTAAACGATCAATGCTATAAACCTAGTAGGTGTCTAGAAAGGTGTTAGCGGGGCTACGCCCCCAGGGAAAAGAGGTTCTCTAATTAAGGAACTTCGCGAAAGCGTTGGAAAACCTCCCTCGAAGTACCGACACTGGCCTGGCTGAACGGTTAAGCAAGTATTGTGCGGTAGGATTGATCCCGACTAATTCTTCCTTTATGGTTTAAGGAGGGATTCGAGAGACAGTGGGAGCCATCCTGTTTAGACAAATTAAAAACCATTCTAAACTTGCAAGAGCATCGTGCTAAAGTGTTTCTTCTCTCTCCCCCTGCGGCAACCAAATCGAAATGACTGGACTTAAGTTACTTCTAGATAAAAACAAACTGACAGGGCCAAACTACAAAGATTGGCTCAGGAATGTCAAAATGGCAATCACTTACGACAAGCTGGGGTATCTTCTTACCACCAAAGCTCCCCCCGTCCCAGGTCCCACCTCCAGCGTCGCGGATAAGGAAATCCGTAAGACTTGGGAGATTGATTGAGCGAAGGCCAAGTGCCTCGTGCTTGCCTCTATGGACAACGAACACCAGAGGAGGCACGAGAATATGGATTTGGAATCCATATTTCTTCATACAAAAGAACTGTATGGAGAGCAGTCTCGTATCGCAAGATACGAAGTGTCGAAGAAGTTATTTTCGGCAAAGTTGGCCGTCGGATCATCGGTAGCGGACCACGTGCTTAAGATGATTGGCTACATTGAGGAGCTCGCGGAACTTGGGACCACGTTGGAAAGTGAACTTTATACGGATTTAGTTCTCCAGTCCCTTCCATCCACTTACGCCCAGTTTATACTGAACTTCAACTTACAAGAAAAGGAAGTTGAACTTTCAGAACTCCTCAACATACTGAGGAGCGCAGAGGGCACCCTACAGAAAGGTAGGGAAACACCCGCTTTGTTTGTAGGAGGATCTTCTTCCTCTAGGTCCAAGACAAAAGCCAAGGGAAAGAGGAAGAAAGCCCCCGCCAAACCAAGAGGCGGTGTTAGTAAAGTGGGTACGAAGGGAAAGGAAAAGGCAACAAAGATTGCGGGGAAGCTTGTGGGTAAAGAGGAATGCTTCTATTGTCATAAGAGTGGACACTGGAAGAAAGATTGCAGGGCTTGGAAGGCCAGGACACAGGAACTGAAGCAGGTTGCGGCTTCAGCTTCAGGTGTGTATGTTATTGAAAACTGTCTTTCTATAAACTCTACTTCCTGGGTATTGGATACCGGATCAGGATCTCATATCTGTAATTCTTTGCAGGCGTTGAGAAATCGTAGGTTTTTGAAGGCAGGTGACATGACCCTCAGAGTTGCGAACGGAGCTAGCATGGATGCTAAAGCCGTAGGGGACTATCACCTGGGAATGACAGATGGGCATGTTTTGGTTTTGCGTAATTGCTTTTTTGTACCCAACGCAACTTGTAATATCATTTCTGTATCTTTGGTTTCTAAAGAAGGTTATGAATTTGCGTTTGTAAGTAATGTTGTAAACATTCACCTTAATCAAGTTCTGATTGGGTCAGGTACACTGAGCAATGGCATATACGTGTTAAACCAACCACAGATTTTCAATATCCAGAATACACACAAAAGAAAGTCTCCAGATATTAATCAGGCTTTCTTATGGCATTGCAGACTGGGTCACATCAATGAAACACGGTTGACTAAGTTACATAAAGAAGGATTCTTGGATCCGTTCGAGTATCAGTCTTATGCCACTTGTGAATCTTGTCTCATGGGAAAGATGACAAAGACTCCGTTCACTGGACACGGAGAAAGAGCGAGCGAGCTCTTGGGACTCGTACACAGCGACGTGTGCGGTCCAATGTCTACACATGCGCGAAGAGGTTACTCTTACTTCATTACTTTTACGGATGATTTTTCAAGGTACGGTTATGTCTTCTTAATGAAACATAAGTCCGAAGCTTTTGAAAAGTTCCAGGAATATAAGAATGAGTAGAGAAACAGACCGGCAAAAGTATCAAGATTCTAAGATCGGATCGAGGTGGAGAATACTTAAGTGCCGAGTTCCTGAATTATTTAAAAGAGAACGGAATTCTCTCTCAGCTCACTCCTCCATACACTCCGCAACACAACGGTGTATCGGAGAGACGGAACCGAACCCTATTGGATATGGTACGGTCCATGATGAGTAAGGCTGAGTTACCGCGATCTTTCTGGGGTTATGCACTGGAAACCGCTGCACATCTCTTGAACCAAGTTCCTGCTAAGACAGTGCCTACCACACCATATCAGATGTGGAGTGGGAAGAAACCTTGTCTTAAATCCTTTAAGACATGGGGATGTCCGGCTTTTGTAAAAAAGCAGCATGCGGACAAGCTCGAGGCACGCTCAGTACAGTGCAAGTTTGTGGGATACCCAAAGAACTCCAAGGGGTATCTTTTCTATTACGCAGAGGAACAAAAAGTCCTTGTTTCTCGTCATGCCCGCTTCTTGGAAACTGAGTTTTTAGAGAATCAGATAAGTGGGAGCGCAGTAGAACTGGAAGAAATTCCAGAACCACAAACCATTACTGAAAGCTTAGAGAAACCAGAGGATTCAAAAGAACAGGACATTCCTACGCCGCTCCGCAGGAGTAGTAGGCAGTCTCATCCGCCCGAGAGATACTACGGTTTTCTCATAGACGGGGATAGAGAGGATTGCATCATAGATTATGATGAGCCTACTAGCTTCCAGCAGGCCGTTCAGAGCGTTGACTCGGTAAAATGGCTGGATGCAATGCGGACCGAAATGGAGTCCATGTACACCAACAAAGTATGGACGTTGGACATTGCTCCAGACGGGGTAAAACCCATAGGATGCAAGTGGATCTTCAAAAGGAAGATTGGTGTAGATGGGCAGGTTGAGACCTATAAAGCTAGACTTGTAGCAAAGGGTTTCCGTCAAAGACCTGGCTTGGACTATGACGAAACCTTTTCTCCAGTGGCTATGCTGAAATCCATTCGGATCCTTCTTGCCATTGCTGCCTTCCACGATTATGAGATTTGGTAGATGGACGTAAAGACCGCTTTTCTAAATGGAAATTTAGAGGAGTGTGTCTATATGGATCAGCCAGAGGGTTTCATTCAGAGTGGGAGCAGCGGAAAGGTGTGCAAGTTGCTTAAGTCCATCTATGGACTAAAGCAGGCATCGCGGAGTTGGAACATCTGTTTTGATGAGACGGTCAAGGAATTTGGCTTTATCAAAAATCCAGATGAACCATGCATCTATAGTAGATTTGTAGCGAGAACTGTAGTATTCCTCGTTTTATACGTGGATGACATTCTCTTAATAGGAAATGACATTCCTATGCTACAATCTGTCAAGGGGTTCTTGTCGCATAGGTTCTCCATGAAAGACCTGGGTGATGCCTCATACATCCTGGGGATCCGGATCCATCGTGATAGATCCAAGAGGATATTAGGACTTTCTCAGTCCAGGTACATCGACACCATAGTGAAGAGATTCAGTATGGAAGATTCCAAGCGCGGTAACCTACCGGCTTGTCACGGGATCACCCTCTCTAAAGAAATGTCTCCCAAGACTGATTTGGAGAGGGATCGCATGTCTATTATACCCTACGCTTCTGCGGTAGGCTCTATAATGTATGCGATGTTGTGTACCAGACCGGATGTAGCTTATGCACTGAGTGTGGTAAGCCGGTATCAGTCAAACCCTGGGGAGAAACACTGGATAGCGGTAAAGAACATTCTCAAGTACCTGAGAAGGACTAAGGAGATGTTCTTGGTGTATGGCGGAAAAGACCTCCAGATCGAGGCCTTTGCTGACTCCAGCTTCCAGAGTGACAAGGATGATTCCAAGTCCATGTCGGGTTTCGTCTTTACCCTCAATGGAGGGGCGGTGTGTTGGAAGAGCTCCAAACAGGAAACCGTTGCGGACTCGACTATGGAAGCGGAATATATCGCTGCATCTGATGCCGCAAAAGAAGCTGTCTGGATGAGGAAGTTCTTAAAAGAACTTCAGGTGGTTCCGTCCATTGTTGACCCAATACCTCTGTATTGCGACAACAACGGGGCTATAGCTTTAGCGAAGGAACCCAGGTCCCATCAAAGATCCAGGCACATCTTGAGGCGGTACCACCTGATCAGGGAGATCGTGGATCGCAAGGAGATCGAGGTTCGGAGGGTTGCTTCAGAAGAGAATACTGCAGATCCATTCACCAAGGCCCTACCCCAGACTCAGTTCGAGCGGCTGATCGAGATGATAGGTCTTCGATACGCCAGTACATGGCCTTAGTGCAAGTGGGAGATTGTTAGTGTATATGCCTTAGAGGCCATTACTGTATCATACTAGCTTGTATATTACTTAATGGAAGCTTGGGGTATTCACCTTGTATAAACAATCTTGCTCAAAATAGTAGTATGCTACTTGGTTTGTTTCTACTTCAATGTGTACTTGTGTTTATTTCAGTATATCACTTATACGCATTAGTGGAGCCCTTAGGATCTTTGCTTGATTACCAGCGTTGTGATGGCAGTCACACTAGTGGGGGCTGGGTAATCTATAAGCACATCCTTATACAGGTCCCTAGTCGCAGGACTATCGAGACAGGGCATCGATACTCCGGAGTAGACTAGCGTATGCGCTTCTCATCCCAGTGAGGGAGATGGTCTGTCCCACAGCCATCAGTACGTCGTACTGGAGATAGTATACGGGTGCTCGTTGGGTTACGAGTACACTGGACAGGACTCGTCGGGAACTGACAGGTTGGTATTATACCTATCGTCAGTTATCAGTTCCCAGGTGACATGAGTACAGCTTAGTCCGCTGACTTGACACTGGCACTTCGCCTCGAGTGTGTTCCCACTGCACTTTGATCACTACCCTACCACGGCTCAAAGGAGTCGTGCAAACAGGTGGTGGTTGGGTGCAGTCCCGAAGCACTTGGAGGCAGTGATGGTTAGACAGGATTCGTCTCTCCCGGTATTGGGGGTTGACATCGCGCTGTGTCTAGGAGAGCCATTACACGAGTAGTCCCTGGCCAGGGCAAGCGAGATATACTGGTAGGTTTCCAGTATTATCTCAGGGTGTTTTGGGCTTCACTCCGACACGACTTGTACCGCTATTAGGGGACTGACGTTTTACCGCCCCTAGGCCCGCCATGCGATGTATTATACGAACAGACCGGACTGTACGGAGACTGTCACATTCAGACTCAGTAGGAGTTCAGATGGGGTTTCACCTCGTCAGCCTTCTTGTCGGCATCTACCTGGGGACCGTTACGCACAGCTAGTGCCGCTTGCGGTCTGTGGTTAAACCCACTTCCAGCGTAGTGTCGAGTCTTTAGAGTCCCACACAGAGGGTATTCGCCTCTGGGCAAAACAGAGTAGAGGTCGCATGGTTTTGCGACAGGGTTCGTTCTCATCCGCGCACTTGTGCACGTTTGGAGTCCGGACGGATATTACTGGCTGGCTCTGGTTTGAGTCAGATACCGGTATATGTTTTGGGGTTGCTTTTATCTCTCAGTATTCATGTTCCTCGGAACAAGAATGCAGGTGTGTATGCACAGTTGTTTGAGGAGGAGGAAGAGAACTTTCATTAGGGTTTCGGAACGGGTGCGCATGCACAGTTGACAGTCGTCTTTTTCCAAACCCTAATGGATTTATTTTATATCAATTAATAATATTAATAAAATGAAATTGTGTCATGGTTGGTTTTTATGTTGACTTGTTGACCATGGTTGACTTGTTGACCATGGTTGAAGTTTTGACCATCATCATTACAAAAGAAAGATGCTCTTTGATTCTAGCAAATTCATTTAATGTTTGAAATGATAATGGTCATTCCTAAACCTTCCATCAACCTTTTTCATTTTCATTATTATTATTATTTGATAATTCTTTTGCTTTATGTTATGGTTGCAAAAGAAAAAGAGCTCACTTTTTCATTTAGCTTCTCTCTCCTCACTTCATCTTCTTCTTCCTCTAGCAAAAGGAGAACCCTTCTCATGTGTTGAGAATCCCTCTCCTTAATAGAAAAGCACCCCTTAGACACTCTCTACTCACTCTAGGATCAAGAGTTTAGCAAGCCGGAGATTCTAGTTCACTCAAAGTTCGAGAAAGAGCCCGAAGGTTGAACCCTCAGGTGGATCCATCTTCGACGGAAGAAGGCGACGAGAAGAGAACCATCAACCTCTACTAGGTTTCAAGAAGAAGGAGTTCAAGTTAGGTATAACCACTTTGCCGAGTAGTTAACTCTCCTTTGCATGTTTGCTAGTTTAGTTTAGACACGATCCCGACCTTGTTTAGTCCATGTTGCCCCTTGCGATAAAAATTTGTTTCTTATACCGTTTCCGCCTCCCCGTAAGCACCGGGGGTCGCAACGTGGACTTACAAACCCGACACTCTAATATTTCAATTTTGTGCAGGATTTCTTTCGCAAACTCCGCTGCACAAGTGCCAAAAAGAAACTAACCGTATTTTTTGCAGCGCGCCGCCTATAACATAAAAAATGATTGATCAATGATTTGAACAACTTTTATTATTGCGCATTGCATGAGTTTAATACGGACTTAAGGGCAAAGAACCCCAACAAGATACGGTAAGGGATTTCATCACCCTTCTCCGTGGCCCACAAACCACAAAGAACGAGCATTTTCACACCCTCATTAACTTTAAAAGAAATTAGACTTTCAGCCTCTAAGGACTTCACGCTCACTAGGGTAAGTTAAGTGTATTTCGAACACCGCCGATCGGTACATTGTTCCTGAAGTGTCTAGGAAAGTGTGAAAGACGCAACCGCCGAAAGAGAGAATGTTGCTCTAATTAAGGAACCTCACGAAAGCGAGGGAAAACCTCCCTTCCTCTCCACACTTACCTAGCTTCTCGATCAGTCTATCTTGGGCCCGTTTCGCAGTACATTTTTACTTCAAAAGGCAAGTTTTTTTTTGAGCAGGTCTAGTTGACCTAGGTGACCCTAGACTGTTTAGGTGTGTGCAGTGTGTCTTGTTTGTGATCTTGCTTGTGTGTGATATTTGTGGTTGTGAATATTTTGGTTGAAAAACATTTTTCTTCTTTTCTCTCAGTCTTTCCAACCACTCGCGGATAGTGCATGTCAGCTTGGACTAGAGATTCACAATCTCGATTAGTTCGGTTTGTGCCTATATCTTCCGATTCTTCTTCACCTTCTGATTCCTCGGAACCTTCCGAGACCTTCTTACCTCCTGCCTCATCGGAGCCGTCCGATTCTACACCTTCACTTTCTTCTCCTACACCACCAACAATGACGGAGCAAACAATCGTTGAGCAACAGGAGGCGGCATTATAGGACAGATGTTACCCACACCGTTCATCCCTTCCTTCATGCATAGTATTTCCCACCATTGCGGCAAACAACTATGAGATCAAACCGCAATTCATACCACTACTCCCCAAATTCCACGGACTCGAGTCCGAAGATGCTTACCTGTTAATCAGTGAATTTGAAGGAGTATGTGCGATGATGAAGATTCACGGAGTTGGAGAGGATGTTGTTAAGCTCAAATTCATTCCCTTTGCGCTTAAGGATAATGCAAAAAGCTGGTTAAACAGTTTACCAGCTAGATCGATCACGACATGGGATGGCTTTGTGAAAGTTTTTCTTAAAATTTTTTACCCTATTCATAAAACCGTGCGAATTCGCAATGAACTCTACAATTTTAAACAAAAAGAGGGTGAAATTTTTTGGAAATGCTTAGAAAGATTTAAAGACATCTTAATCAAATGTCCCCATCACGGGTTAGAACAGTGGAGGTTATGTCAGATTGTCTATGAGGGGTTAGATTCCAGTTCACGCATGATGTTAGAACTCATGTGTCAGTGCAAATTCCTGAGCTATGGTGCTAAGGACGCATGGAACTTTTTGGAAGAACTGGCTGACAAAACCATCCAGTGGAAGAGTGTGAGTGAGAAACCATATGTGACTAGGAGCGGTGCACACATAGTTGACACCTCTATAGCTGCCGAAGCTAAAATCGCCGCTCTTGTACGGCGAATGGAAGCTTTAGAGGGCAAAAATTCACCGCTACCAGTCAATCAAATTTCTCCGACTTTGTGCGCTAACTGTCAGCATCCCAGCCACATAACGGAAGAATGTCCGTTTCTCCTTGGGTCCCAGGGATCTGAAAACGTTAACGCGCTGTATCAGAACCAGCGCCCCAGGAATGACCCCTTTGCACCAACGTACTACCCTGGTTGGAAGAATCATCCCAATTTTGCTTGGAATCAGGCCCCTTTTCAAAACAACAATTCAAACCCACCCTTCCAAAAATTTCAAAATTCAAATTTTCAAAACAAAAAATTGGGATATTCAACTAACCAGCCCCAGCATCCCCAACAGCCGAATCAGCACAACCCAACCTTTACACCCCCTGGGTTCGCCCAAGACGACAAGAGGGTGACATCCATCGAAAAAGGGTTGGAAGCTTTGATTAAAATTTCTGCGCAGACTTCATCTAGTCTGGCTACTTTTATGCAAACATCCGGTCAGTTGCATAGCGCTAACACTCAAGCGATAGCCAGATTAGAAATCCAAATCAGTCAACTGGCTGCAGCAGTTAATGAACGTGAGAAGGGAACATTTCCCTCTCAACCCGTGATAAACCCAAGAGAACAGAGAAACAACAACGCTCATGTTGTTCAGACGAACGATATTGAGAATGCGAACGCCGTCACCGTCCTCAGATCAGGACGAACGTTTGACAACAAGGTTGTCAACCCCAGCGACTCATCCAAGCGTGCGGTTGTCAGTTTGCCAGCACGTAGTTCATCTCCTGCTCCTCATTGTGATCCGTCATCATCTTCATCACCTTCTTCTTCTTCTTCTTCTCATCCTCCTGCTTCTTCTTCGTCATCTTCTGCACCTATTCCATCTGCAGCTTTTCCAAACTCAGTGTTTGGACCTAAGGCTCCCTATCCTAATAGGTTAAAATCAAAGAAGCCTTCTGCAAACATGGAAAATGTGTTGGAGGTTTTTAAACGCTGTGAGGTCAACATTCCTTTGTTGGACGTCGTCTAACAAGTTCCGGCATACGCAAAATTTCTGAAGGACTTGTGCACCCAAAAACGACGCACAAACGTCCCCAAAACCGTCTTCTTGGCCGCCACTCCGAGCGATGTTTTGTCCAAGTCCATTCCTGTGAAATATAAGGACCCAGGCTATCCTACTATTTCTTGCACCATTGGGGACAAACAAATTAACCGAGCCTTGTTAGACTTAGGGGCAAGTGTGAACCTCCTTCCCTACTCTGTTTACAAACAACTGGGATTGGGAGAACTCAAGCCAACCAGAGTGACTCTGCAACTGGCAGATCGTTCAACAAAAGTACTGAGGGGAGAAATTGATGATGTTCTAATCAAGGTCGGGGAATTCATATTCCCCGTTGACTTCATTGTGTTAGAGACTGAGCCCGTCACCAATCCCAGCGGTCAAATTCCAGTCATACTGGGACGGCCTTTCCTAGCCACATCCAACGCGTTGATAAACTGTCGTAATGGGTCCATGAAACTTTCTTTTGGGAACATGACAGTGGACCTCAACATCTTCACGCTAGGAAACCGGGCGAGTGAGAAACACGATGACACTTATGAAGTCAACGCTGTATACGATATGTCTGAGGAGGGGACATTTGACTTCAAAAACGAGTGTCTGGACGAGACTTTTGAAGAACTGTTTTCTGAGGAGCTTCTTTTCCTAGAGAAGCTAAATCCTGAACATGCATCCTAAGCACATTGGGGGCCCCAATTTGAACCTCTTCGCAACGAACCAGCCCCTGAAGTGCCACCATCTGTAGAGGAGCCACCGAAACTTGACCTCAAAGTTCTTCCTGACCACCTCAAGTATGCTTACTTGGGAAATGATGAAACGCTTCCAGTAATAATTGCAACCGACCTTGCGCCTGAGCAAGAGTCAGCCCTGATGGATGTTCTGAGAAAGAACATGGAAGCGATTGGGTGGTCAATGGCTGATATCAAAGGAATCAACCCTGCTATCTGCCAGCACAGAATCCATATGACTGATGATTCCAAACCCTTCAAGGATCCTCAACGCCGGCTTAACCCGGTAATGAAAGAAGCGGTAAGGAATGAAATGCTGAAGTGCCTAGACAATGGGATCATCTATCCCATATCTGATAGCAAATGGGTAAGCCCCATTCATGTGGTACCAAAGAAATCGGGACTCACCGTTGTCACGAATGAAGCAAATGAGCTAATCCCAACCCGTACTCAAACGGGATGGAGAGTCTGTATTGATTACAGAAAGCTCAACGCAGCAACTCGCAAGGACCATTTCCCGCTGCCCTTCATTGATCAAATGCTTGAACGCCTAGCCGGATACGCCTACTATTGCTTCTTAGATGGGTATTCCGGCTATAATCAGATCCCGATTGATCCAGAGGATCAGGACAAAACAACCTTCACTTGTCCTTTTGGTACCTTCGCCTACCGCCGCATGCCCTTTGCGCTATGCAATGCACCCGCAACATTTCAGCGGTGCATGATAAGCATCTTCTCTGATATGGTAGAGCGATTTTTAGAGGTTTTCATGGATGCTTTCTCCGTCTTTGGAGATTCATTTTCTGATTGTTTGAGGCATCTAGAGCTAGTAATGCTACGATGTAGAGAAAAGCACCTCACACTCAACTGGGAGAAGTGTCATTTTATGGTCAAACACGGCATCGTTTTAGGCCATATCATTTCTGAAAAAGGAATTGAAGTCGATAGGGCAAAAATCGACGTTATCTCAAGCCTCCCACCTCCACGGACTGTCCGTGACATTAAGGCATTCTTAGGCCACGCCGAGTTTTACAGACGTTTCATCAAGGATTTTAGCAAACTAGCTAGGCCCTTAACTTCTTTGCTGGCCAAAGAAACACCCTTTGATTTCAACTCTGAGTGCCTTCATGCGTTCAAGCTTCTAAAGTCGGAACTCACTTCTGCTCCGATTTTAAGCGCACCAGACTGGAACGAACCTTTTGAACTAATGTGCGATGCTTCTGACTTTGCAATAGGAGCTGTCTTAGGACAACGAATTGAAAAGAAGACGCATGTTATCCATTATGCGAGCAGGACGTTGAATGACGCACAGTTAAATTACACCACGACTGAAAAAGAACTCTTAGCTGTTGTGTTCGCACTTGAGAAATTCCGTCCCTACTTGATCGGAACCCACGTCACTATATACACTGATCATTCTGCGCTTAAGCACCTCTTTGCAAAAAAGGATGCCAAGGCCAGATTGATACGTTGGATCCTCCTTCTTCAGGAATTTGACTTAACCATCAAAGATAAAAAAGGGACCGACAATGTTGTAGCCGATCATCTGTCTCGCATACCAAATGCACCAAATGAGGAAATTCCAATCAATGAGCATTTTCCGGACGAACAACTTCTCTCCGTATCAAGCGAACCATGGTTCGCTGATATCGTGAACTTTCTAGTCACCGGAGAAAGACCATCTTTTTGGTTAAATCAGGACAAGTATAAATTTCTCTCCCAGGTCAAATTCTTTTACTGGGATGAACCATACCTGTTTAAATACTGTCCTGATCAGATCATTAGACGGTGCATCTCTAACTCTGAGACAAGAAGTGTTTTGTCCTTCTACTATGACCAAGCCTGTGGGGGCCATTTCGGACCCAGAAAAACAGCTGAAAAGGTTTTGCAGAGCGGCTTCTACTGGCCGACACTTTTTAAGGATGCTTTCGAATACTGCAAAACCTGCAACCGATGCCAACACATGGGCAAGATTGGAAAACGGAATCAAATGCCCCTACAGTCCATTCTGATTGTAGAAATTTTTGATGTCTGGGGCATTGATTTCATGGGGCCATTCCCAATCTCCTTTGGGAATTTGTACATTTTGCTGGCTGTGGACTATGTGTCCAAATGGGTGGAGGCCATCCCTTGTCGAACCAACGACAACAAGGTTGTCGTAAAATTCTTGAAAGAAAACATTTTTTCTCGGTTCGGTACGCCTCGCACCATCATTAGTGATAATGGAACGCATTTTTGCAACAGATCTTTTGAATCACTGATGAAAAAGTATTCCATCAGCCACAAATTGTCAACACCCTACCATCCTCAAACTTGCGGTCAGGTTGAAATTTCCAACAGACAAATTAAACAAATTTTGGAAAAGATTGTCAACAATAACCGCAAGGATTGGTCGTTGAAGTTAAGTGACGCGCTCTGGGCATTCCGCACAGCCTTCAAAACGAACCTAGGTATATCCCCATACCGACTCATCTTTGGAAAGGCATGTCACTTGCCTGTTGAATTAGAGCACCGCGCTTTTTGGGCAATCAAACAGCTCAATATCGACTTGGAAAAAACCGACGAAGCGCGAAAACTTCAATTAAACGAACTTGAAGAGATACGCAATGATGCGTACGAGAATGCCAAACTGTACAAGGAAAAGACGAAAGTCTTTCATGACAAGGCGATTCTCAGAAAAACATTCACCGTGGGGCAAAAGGTTCTGCTCTATGACTCCCGACTTCATTTGTTCCCCGGGAAGTTGAAATCACGATGGACAGGCCCATTTTTTGTGCGCACCGTTTTTCCGCACGGTGCTGTCGAAATTGAAAATCAGCAAACTGGCAGTACGTTCAAAGTTAATGGCCAACGGCTAAAACCATTTTTAGAATTGCCCGCGGAAACGGGGGAGCTCATGTTTTTGCATGAGCCAAGTTACATCGATTAAAACACCCCCCATGTTTTCTTATATATACTTTTTTTTTGGAGCCTTTTTGTAATTTAAGTTTTCTTCTGCTAGTTCTTTTTATAAAGGGTGTCTTTGTAAATATCCTTTATAAGCTGTCCCAATCCCCACCCGAGACTTCATTTCTTATTTTGCTAAATCTCTGAAGCTCCTTCCCCAAAAGAAACCAAACCTCAAAACACCAGCCCCAGATCTCCAACTCCGGCCGTCGAAAAATTCCAGGAAGCCGCAATTTGCGGCCTGATCTGCTCAGACAACCCCGATCTCCTTTTTTCTCTGTAAGATTTCATCTCTTCTTGTTAAATTTCCACCTAGAATTTCAGATCTAAAATGGTAGCTTTCGATTGTAAGAAAAATTTCTTTGAGATTTTCTCCGACGCAACCTATGGACAGTATTTCTACAATAAAATCTGTCAAAGAGGGTGGGAGTATTTAATCTACAGAGGAAATGATTTATTTGCTGTGAGGGAATTGGTAGAGGATTTTTATGAAGCATTAAGACATGGCAAATCGGAATCGAGCTTCATAGAATTTTTCTTCCAAGGACGACGTAGAATCTTTCAGGCCAAAACCATTTCTAGGGTCACAGGTATCCCCATGAGACCCGGAAATCAAGAACCGCGAGAACTGGCGGTTTACATATCAGTATTGGGGGACTTTGTGGAATTGAAAGACAAGGGGCTGAATCCAGCCCAGATGTACCGAAACGTGCTTGCGGTTTGCCGATGGGCAAACCGCAACATCAGGGGAAAGAGCCATGTTTCTTCCTTTCCGGCTGGGGTGGGCCATATTATGCATTGCTTGATGGAAAAGGAGCAGTATTTCTGTGTTGTAACACAATTGTTCAACACAATCATGGAGGGAGTGGCCCAGAACAAACCCCTGCTGCCAGTGCTAGTAACCCAACTTGCGAAGTACTATATGGATGTGATTGAGTTTGAGGGATATGCGACTGTTTACACACATTGGCCGGTCGAAATAGAGAGAATTTCACAAGGATACACCGGCAGTCACTATGAGCAAAAAGTCTGGTCAAGGGAGGACCCAAGCGAACATCCGGGTCCCGAAAGCTCGACAGATGCACTTTTGAATGAGCTAGAACCAGATAATGAGAAGGACCTGCAGCGCCTGACATTTAGGAGTATTCACCACATACTCAAGAAACAATAGAAGATGCAGGAGCAGCTAGACAGGATTGAAGCGGCTCAACAGGAATAGCATGATGACGTCAGCGGAAGCAAGAAGGGCAAGGGAAAAGCAAGACGACATTGAGGACAATGCCAATTTTCAAGTTGGGGGTGGTAGCATATAGGTTGCATTTGCATATTTCCTGCATTTCAGCATTTAATTATTGTATTTTTCTTTTTTTTTGCATGTAGTTGCATTTCATATCTGCTTTTGTACTGCATTGTATAAAAATTGAAAAAAATTGAAAAATTTATAAAAATTGAAAAAATTCCTAAAAATTATAAAAACTTTGTCAGGATGACTAGCGGGGGAATGTTAAGTCAAAATCTAATGGTTAAATTGAGAAAGTAGAAATAACTAAATTCAAGAATTGAGATTGACAACCTGAAAAATAACCCGCCTGTGCGTTTAACCTTAGCTGATACACGTCTTTTATATCACTTACACGTGTCATATGTTTTTTTTTTTTGAATTTAATGAATGTCTGACATGTCTGTAAAAACTTTTAAAGTGTTAAACATCCTTAGGATCAAATAGGTTTGGCTGAGTTAAGTAATATCAAGATTAATTCATACAGAGAAGTAGATATGAAGAATTTTATAGAGGTTTTGACAGAAGCTACAAGTCCGAAAAGTAACCCATCTGGAACCTTGTGGAGTAATTACACACCTTATCACATGTAACGTCTTCTGGTTTTAAAAAAAAGGAAAAAAACTGGATATATCTCCGTTTTACTAAAGTGCTAAAAATTTAAAATGAGTCTTTTGTTTTGTGGTCTTGGTAACTTGGGTAATTAAGTCCTTGAGGTGTCTCCACACCTAATGCCCTAAAACCATCTGGTTTGGGAGTCATTGACCCAAAGCCCACTAAGTTTCCAATCGCCTGATAAAATAAGCTAAGCAAGTGTCCTCTCCGAGTTAAAAGTCCTTATGGTTCTTTGTGGGAGTATAATCTTGGCGGTGAAATTTTTTCTAGTAAAACAGTTTTTTCGCGGAGATATGAAGGTTTGTATTTATTAAGACGTTTTGCACAATATTGAATGGTGTGTATGAACAAAAACAGGTGAAAGATAAAAGTGAACATTACGACTATGGTACTCTGTTAAAATCGATATATATTCTGACTTGAAGCCTAACTGGAAAATAAAACTTGAGAAAATCATAACTCTTTTCGAACTTGTATGATCCTTTAGATGTTTACCTTGGTCTGTAACTTTTGACATGATGACCCTAATCAAATTCTTAAAAACATGACGACACTACCACACCATCACGAAAAGACGCATATTAGCTTGTTAAACAAATTGCGAGGAGTGAAAAATAGGGTTTAATGTTTCTAACTTGGGTGATAGAAGTTCTAGCTTTGATACTTAACCTTAAGATTTGGATCAACTGTTTTCTAGCAAAACTAACTTGACTGGATTTTGTGGATGTAATCCGCTGAGAACCCCCAGGAGACAACACTCCTCATACTAGGGACACCTAGAGGTTTAACGACTTATTGGACGCGCTCAGTGTAATCGCGTTCCCTGCGAAGTGCGGTTAGGATTCTCTTTTGTGAATAAATGGTTTTACTCGGGACGGGCAAAAGATAAGTTTGGGGGTATTTGTTCGGCACGCTTTATTACATTTTAATACCACTCATTTCCTATCATTTTTTGTCAATAAACAGTGCTATTAATCTCTTTCTGCTCATTAGTACAGAACACAGGTACACAGGAAAAAACACTGGAGATGGTACACAACATGAACGAAAATGACGGTTTTTAACCAGAACTGCAGACGGGCAGAATACAGATCAAGATTAAAAGAGTTTGCAACAAAGAAAGAGTGTGACCAAGTGTGAAACATGTGTGAACATGGACTTACCCATGAAGTTCTCTCTGTTCATTGCTCCAGAATTCACCCACGAGATCATTTGACTAAATTGCATTTACAGGGAGATATTCAACTAATCAGAAGACTATTGTATCAAGGTGGGACCCACCCTCCAAGTCCTGGCCGCCAATTTATTCAAAACAGCCGCAATTTGCGGCCCAGACGATGTAAAATTGGTTCGGTTTCTTTGTGTGGGTCCCCCATTGTGTTTTTAGTCCACCTGTGGTTGTATCTTTTTATTTTGGGTTTCCTACAAATAGCAGATCTAGGATGTAGTTCAGACATGGATTTTTGGAGCAGATATTCTGATATACTTGTGCACTTTTGTAAAAATTCTTGTTGCTCTTAGAATTAAGTTGAGTTCTTTGCCTTCCTCTGGTCTTGCAACCTCTATTTTTGAGCTTGCAAGATTAGATTTTGGTAGTTGAACTCATTACATGTATTTTGAACCATTGCAATAAACACTCATTACATTCAAGTTTGATTCTTGTATCTTTTTTCTATTTCGTCGATTCTTTTGATTATTCAGTTGTGATATTCATATAATGATGTGTGAGTAGTTGCTCTTGGGCTATGGGGAGGTAGGATGTGGAATGACTTCACTTCCAACCCCTCCCTTTTGATTCTTGCATTTTTTTTACTTCTTTTCTTAACATCGCAAGTTTATTATGTTTTGCTTGATAGGATATATCGTTTTGAATGGTTGCAAATCAACCTTTAACATATATCCTATCCTTTCTTTACATTTTATCGTTGCTATGTTACGACTTGAAGAAGGCATGAATACGGAATTAAGTTACGTGTCGCAATTAGCTAGATAGGATATATAACATTCTTGCATATAGTATATACTTGCTACTTCACTTAACTAATTCCATATCCACTCCATTATCAACCTCATTCTTATTAGTTTCTGTGTGTGGCGAATATGGTATCGTGCGAGAAAAGGCTCGGCCGCAAGTTTTCAGAGAGAGAGCTGGCTTCTAAGGCGCTGAGGGAGCTTCAAGCCAACCTTATGGCCAAAGCCAATAAATCGTATAAACTATGGAGAGTGCTTCAAGAGGCCATCAAGGAGGTGGTAGCCATTGACAAAGCCGCCGTGTTCACTCATGAAATGGTTGAGGCTCATAAGGCTACTGAGAAAGAGCTTGAAGGCCGGCTCGCCTCATACCAGATCCAGCAAGCTCAGGCGGAGGCCCGTCTTTTGGCGATACTGAATCATGAAGGCAAGACCCAGCGAAAGAGAGATGAACTGGCAAATCTGCTAAATCTCCCGCCGACTTGAAGAATTGTATACATATTTTTTTATTCTTCCTTTGTACATACTCCTGAATAAGAGTATATTTTTTTTGTTCCACGAATTGTACTTTGTATTCATTTTGATTCATGAATAAAAGACATATTTTTCTTCACGATGGTGTGTCCCTTTTATTAAATGTATTCTGTGGATAGTCTATCTTGATTTCTTTCCAGGACAACGACGCCTTAGAATTCAGGGTTAAGATCTGCCTCCTAAGACTTTTCAACTTTATGAGCCGTGAAGGTCTCATAAAGAATTTTCTCCCTACAGGTCGAGAGGATCCCGTAGGTTTAATTTCTCCTTATGAATCGTGAGAATTCCTAAGTGTGTTTTCTCTTGCAAGTCGTAAGGATCTCACAAGAGAATTTGCTCCCTTACGAGTCGTGAGGACCCGCAAGTGATGGGTGAGGTACCTTTATCCGCATTTCACGGAATCAGGAGTTGCTCTGGATGCTTCCCACGGGGTCATAGCCATATTCTACGAGGACCAGGCTCCGCTCTGGACGTTTCCCACGGGGTCAGGATTGATATAGCCGCGTTCCACGTAACCAGGAATTTGCTCTGGATGCTTCCCACGGGGTCATTGCCGTGTTCTGCGAGGACCAGGCTCCGCTCTGGATGCTTCACACGGGGTCAGGATTGACATAAGCCGTGTTCCATGTAACCAGGAATTTTGCTCTGGATGCTTCCCACGGGTTCACTGCCGTGTTCTGCGAGGACCAGGCTCCGCTCTGGATGCTTCACACGGGGTCATTGCCGTGCTCTGCGAGGACCAGGATCCGCTCTGGAAGTTTCCCATGGGGTCAGGATTGAAATAAGCCGCGTTCCATGTAACCAGGAATTTTGCTCCGGATGCTTCCCACGGGTTCACTGCCATGTTCTGCAAGGACCAGGCTCCGCTCAAGATGCTTCACACGGGGTCATTGCCGTGCTCTGCGAGGACCAGGATCCGCTCTGGACGTTTCCCACGGGGTCAGGATTGACATAAGTCGCGTTCCGCGTAACCAGGAATTTGTTTTGTATGCTTCCCACGGGTTCACTGCCGTGTTCTGCGAGGACCAGGCTCCGCTCTGGACGTTTCCCACGGGGTCAGGATTGACATAAGCCGCGTTCCACGTTACCAGGAATTTTGCTCTTGATGCTTCCCACGGGTTCACTGCCGTGTTCTGCGAGGTCCAGGCTCCGCTCTGGATGCTTCACACGGGGTCATTGCCGTGCTCTGCGAGGACCAGGATCCGCTCTGGACGTTTCCCACGGGGTCAGGATTGACATAAGCCGCGTTCCACGTAACCAGGAATTTGCTCTGGATGCTTCCCACGGGTTCACTGCCGTGTTCTGCGAGGACCAGGCTCCACTCTGGACGTTTCTCACGGGGTCAGGATTGACATTATCCGCGTTCCACGTAACCAGGAAGGTCTGACTTTATCCGCATTTCACGGAGTCGGGGTTTGACTCTCGGTCATCCGTGCACCGTCGAGTCATAGAACTGGGGGTTGCCGCTGTTCCGCTTTGCTTGATGTTGTGTCTGCTGTAACGAGACGAATGTTGAGATGATCTCCAGGCTATCTGTGAACCGTTGAGATTTGGCTTCTTCTTCTGGTGAAGCCTGGGGAGGAAAGGTGTGATTCTCTCTTTGTTTGCGCCCCTGGATTGTATACAGGGATTGATATAATATCACCTGTAGGGCATAAATTTTATTTTTCTTTATTTCTTTCCGCGATTCTCTATCATTTCAGCTTTTATATCGCGAAGGTCGTGATTGCCCAATCGTTTCGGCTATTTTTCGCGGTGCCCAATCATTTCGGCTATTTATTTTATTTTTTCTACTCGCTGTTTTTTATTGCGAGTTGCCCAATCATTTCGGCTATTTTGCATGCATACATTTTTTACTTGCTGATTTTGTTGCAAGTTGCCCCATCATTTCGGCTATTTCGTATGCAAGTGTGGTTTGCTAGCTTTTTTCGCTGCAAGCTTGGAATTAGACACCAATTTCGGCATCAGCACCGCTACAACTGGGATATTGCCAGGAGCGAATCATCATTTGCCTCTGTCGATGTCCAACAAAGGTGGCTTAGTGATCAGGGTTAGGATCCTGTCGACTAAGGCTTTTGACTTCATGAGCCGTAAGGGTCTTATAAAGGTATTTCTCCCTGCGAGTCGTGAGGATCTCGTAGGTACGTTTTCTCCTTAAGAATCGTGAGGATCCCTAAGTGCATGTTCTCTTATAAGTTGTAAGGCTCTTACAAGAGTGTTTTCTCCTTATAAGTCGAGAAGACTTACAAGGCCAGTTCACCGTGTAGACATATCCCTAATCACGGATGGTACTTTGTTAGGGAAATGTTTATTCGCGCCCGTGGATTGTATACAAGGGTCAGCATTGAGCCGCTTGTAGGGAAGTATTGGAGGTTGTGGGGACTGCTTAAGAACAGGTTCAGATCCCTGTAGCTTAAGACTTTTGAATCTTATGAGCCGTGAGGGTCCCATAAGAGGGTTCTCCTTACGAGTCGTGAGGATCTCGCAAGTGTAATTTCTCCTTAGGAATCATGGGGATCCCTAAGTGTGTTGCTCCCTTGTGAGTCGTAAGGATCTCACGCAGGTTACAAAGTCGAGAGGACCTTGCAAGTGTCTTTTAAAGAGATTGCGCCCTTTCGGGTTTTCACAAAACTCGCCGATAGCCCTGCTGTTTTTACTCACGGAGCCCTTTCGGGTTTTCATTCTTGCCCATTTTGCTAATGGACATACCATTTTCTCTCTCTCTCTCTCTCTCTCTCTCTCTTTTTTATTCCAACGAGGTTGCGCCCTTTCGGGTTTTCAAAAAACTCGCCGGTAGCCCTACTGTTTTTACTCACGGAGCCCTTTCGGTTTTTCATCCGTGCCCATTTTGCTTATAGACATACCGTTTTCTTTTTTTCTCTCATTTTTTTTATTCTTTTTTTTATATCAGCTTTGGGATGCTGCAATCCACCCTAGTTTATCGACATCTCGGTCAATGGCTAGTTTTAGGACATAGTGGTCCGTTGTTAGTTTAAGAACGTTTCGGTCCGTTGTTAGTTTAAGAACGTTTCGGTCCGTTGTTAGTTTAAGGACGTTTCGGTCCGTAAGCCGGCTACTACTTATAGGGTTTGGGCTTAGGAAGATAGCGAGCGGACATAGGCGTCGTCATCTATCGTTGACCTAGGTCGTGACTTGTCAAGTGTAGTATTTCTTCAGGAATCGACCGTTTATTGGCCTGAAAGGTCTTTCACCATGCATGTCCATGAGTAGGTAGGCCCCACCCTGGTAGACCTTGTCTATGATATACGGGCCTTCATAGTTCGGCGCGAATTTCCCCCGTTTGGCACGATTGGGGATCATAGGTCTTTTGACCACTAGCACGAGTTCGCCTTGGCGAAACGTTCTCGGCCTAGTCAATCTCTCATATGAACGCGTCATCTTTGCTTTGTAAGCCTCCAGATTTTGTTGCGCTATGAGCCGGGTTTCATCAAGGGTATCGAGTCCCTCAAGCCGAAGGTGAGCATTCTCTTCGTCCGTTAGCTCGTAATGAACTGCCACTCGTAAAGAGGGTAGCTCTATCTCGAGGGGAAGTACTGCTTCTGTACCGAATATCAATGCGTATGGCGTTATGTTCGTGGCCGTTTTGAACGTAGTCCGATATGCCCATAGAGCTTCATGCAGTCTCTCGTGCCAGTCCTTCTTATTTCGGGACACCGTATTTTTCACGATCTTCGTCAAGGTCTTATTGAAAGCCTCAGCTAGACCGTTAGCTCGGGGATTATAAACTGGGGAGTATCTCCAGTCTATGTTGTGCTGTTGTGCGAAGCGGATGATCTTGTGGCTTCTGTAGGCTGACCCATTATCGGAGATTATTCGTCTCGGAGTGCTAAACCGATAAATGACGTGTGTCATGAAGAAATGGAGGATATTCTCCGTCTTCACTTCCCTCAGCGGTACTGCTTCTGCCCATTTGGAGAAGTAATCAGTTGTCACCAAAATAAATCGATGTCCTCTGGACGATGCTGGCTCAATGGGGCCGATTATGTCAGTCCCCCACATTTCGAATGGCCAGCTAGCCACCATTGGATGTAGTGGATTCAGATGCTGATGGATAAAATCGCCGTGAATCTGGCACGAATGGCACTGCTTCGCGTATTCGAGGCAGTCCTGGATCATCGTAGGCCAATAATAACCCATCCGTTTGATCTTCAGCTTCATCTTTGGCCCGGCTTGGTGAGAACCGCAGAGTCCGTCGTGAGTTTCTTGGACGACTTTTTTTGCTTCTTCAGGTCCCAGGCATCTTAACCCCAGAGAATCAAATGACCTCTTGTACAGAGTATCGTTGACGAAGGCGAAAGATAGGGCTCGCTTCAAGAGCTGATGTTTTGAGGACGCATCTTCAGGCGTTCGACGGGATTTGAAGTAGTCTATAAAGACTTCTCTCCAATCCTCAGCCTTTTCTTGGTCTTTTACTTGTAGAGCCATTTTCTCGGTCGCTCCCTTTTCCTCGGACGACTCCGGAGATCTTTCTGCCAGTGCAAGAACCCGGCGGCTTTGTACCACGATTCTTATGTCATCGAGGTTCTTATCGGCCAATTCTTTAGCAAGCTTAGCTAATGCATCCGCTTTGCTATTTTCCGCATGTGGTATGCTTTCCAGGGTGTAGGAAGGAATTCGAGTCAGCAGTTGTTGTACTTTCTCGCCGTACTTCACCAACTCAGGCTTGCACGTTTAATAGTCGCCGTTTACTTGACTAACGACCAGTTGGGAGTCTCCGTATATGAGGAGGTTCTCAATCCCCATGTCGATGGCGATCTCGAGACCTGCTATCAAAGCTTCATACTCGGCTTCATTGTTTGTCCTCGGCTCTGTTAAGGAGAAGGCAAAGTGCATTATCCCTCCTTGTGGAGTTACGAAGATGAGGCATATCCCTGATTTGATTATGAGGGTGCTTTGTTTGCGCTTCTTCATGGAGGATACTACATCGAAGTAAAGTTCCCACCGGGTATCACCTTCATCGATCGTGTCAAACGCGTGTTCGTCTGGTAGTTCGCAATTCAAAGGATAATCGACAGGTATCGGATACTCAGCGAGGAAGTCAGCGATGGCCTGACCTTTCACTGCCTTGAGAGGCCGATAAGTTATTGAGAACTCCATCAAGAGCAAGGCCCACATAGTGAGTCGTCCTATTAATATGGCTTTTGACATCAAATACTTGAGGGGATCCACCTTTGATATGAGATGGACCTCATGTGCCAACGCATAGTGCCTGAGCTTCGTTATCGCGAAGATCAATGCCAGGCAGTGCTTTTCAATGGGAGAGTAATTGCTTTCCGCCCCCAGGAGAACTCGACTTAGATAATAAACGGCTCTCTCCTTCCCTTGGTCGTTCTCTTGTGCCCATAGCGCGCCTAAAGAACCTTCGAGGGCTGTTGTATAAAGAATGAGAGGCTTTTCCTTGACGGGAGCGGCCAGCACTGGCGGATTATGCAGGTATTGCTTGATTTCGTCCAGTGCGCTTTGGCATTTATGGTCCCAAACGAAAGGGGTTCCCTTCTTCATCAGGTGACTGTAAGGTCGGCACTTGCCGGAGAGATTGGCTATAAATTGCCGGATATATGCGAGCTTCCCTTGGAGAGACCGCAATTGCTTGAGAGTCCTTGGCGGGGGCATCTCCATAATCGCCTTGATCTTTGACGGATCTATCTCGATGCCCCGGTGTCGGACGATGAATCCCAAGAATTTGCCTGAAGAAACTCCGAATGCACATTTGAGAGGGTTCATCTTCAAGTTGTATTGCCAAAGGCGTTGAAACACGACTCTCAGATACTCTAAATGTTCCTCGTATGATTTTCTTTTCACCACGAGGTCGTCGATATAGCATTCGACGATTTCATGTATGAGATCATCAAAGATCTTCATCATGGCCCTCTGATAGGTGGCACCGGCGTTCTTTAGGCCGAAAGGCATCACCTTGTAGCAGAAGATACCCAAAGGGGTCCGGAAAGCGGTATGCTTCTGGTCCTCGGGATGCATCTTTATCTGATTGTATCCTGACGATCCGTCCATGAAGGAGAAGACTTCATGGGTGGACGTGTTATCTATCATTAGCTCAGTGACTGGTACCGGGAAGTCATCCTTCGGGCAGGCTTTATTGAGATCCCGAAAGTCCACACATATGCGCACCGTTCCATTTTTCTTTATCACCGGAATGATGTTAGCGATCCAGTCAGGGTACTGAACCTCTTGGATGAAGCCAGAGTCGATTAGCTTTTTGACCTCGGCGTTGACGCTCATCTCGAGCTCGAGCCGCATTCTTCTCGGTGATTGTTTGATTGGCTTGGCGCCCAGGGATATTGCCAATTTGTGTACAGCAATCTCTGGATCTAGTCCTGGCATCTCGAAATAGTTCCATGCGAAGCAATCTTTATGCTGCATGAGCACGTCCTTTAGTGTAGCCACCCTTTCTTCA
This sequence comes from Agapanthus africanus, assembly GCA_030015575.1. Classification (NCBI taxonomy): domain Eukaryota; kingdom Viridiplantae; phylum Streptophyta; class Magnoliopsida; order Asparagales; family Amaryllidaceae; genus Agapanthus; species Agapanthus africanus. The sequence continues at coordinate 980,523,694 of CM057337.1, forward strand.
GACAACAGCTCAATGACGAATGTCGGTCGCGTGTCACTTGCTGTCCCCAAATCAATTTTCTTGAGGTTATCTGCAGTAGTATGTATTCCATCTTCCAGCACTTTTGGCGCCGGTGGAAACTCTGAGATCACCTCGTCATCATTGTTTTTGAAGCACCAGGGGAGGTTATCCATATTCTCGGGCTCTCCTTTTGATTGCGTTATCATATGACAGGTACGAGCTCGCTTCCAAGAACAATCTTGATCTGGTTCTACTCTCGCTGTATGCGCGGCTTTTGGTTCGTGCTTCTGCGGCGGACTTAGCTTCCATCTGCTGAATAGAGCGAACCTGCCTTGTTGATATTGGTCTTCGACCCAGTTCTTGAAGGTAAATCAGTCTTCGAGAGGATGTCCTATTGCTCGGTGATAAGAGCAGTAGTCTGGGTGAGAGACCTCGTTGGCTTGCTCAGGGTGCTTGGACTCCGGTAGTGTCATCATATGATGCTTTATGGCGAGATCAAGTATCTTCCGTGTTTTGCTGTGAGGAAAAGAGTATGCTCGACCCATCTTCTTTATAAGAGACGAATCCGGATTGCTCGATTACTGATCGCGTGGCTTCTTGGTCTCGCTTTGTCGCTTTCGAACGTCTTTCCCGCTCTTTGATTTATTTTTGCCTCTGCGTCGGGCCTTTTGTATGACGGGTTGATAAAGAAGAGCATTGTCATTCTCTACGGCCTGCTGAAAGAAGCACTGCGTCCTGGCTTTTTCGTAAATGGCCATCTCGCGATTATGGTCATCCTGGATCTTTTGACCCGCTTCCCTTACTAGCTTGTCCATTCGTCCTTCAAATGACGGACTCGGCGCTTTGATGACAGACCTTGTTTTGGTTCAGGATTAGCGTCTTTTAACAGAATGTCTCCTTCTTCATCGAAGTCATGTATGACGTAGCTGCCATGGACTCGTTCTCGTTTTTTGGATTGAACATATCCAAGCCCGATCGTTTCCATTCTCCCGTTGGGCAATTTGCGCTGAGTTCCGGGGACATCCCAAATCCTATTGTAGAATCGAGCTTGTCGAGTAGTCTGTCTGAAGGGTACCCCTGGGTGCTTCAATAGCCTCTTCAAGCCTTCCGTGTAATATCTAGGCAGCCGGATGGGCTGGAGCTTGTCGAGCGTAGAATCAACGTCGTGCCAGATTTCTTTCTCCACTTTAGTTTTCCCAGATCGGTAGAATAGGATCGCCTTTTCACCTTTCCGCCCGGGAGGGACGTAAAATGTTTGCAATTCTTGCACACTATAAGTTTTAAGTGCATCGAGCTCTTTGTAATGCTCTTGTGGAACCATGGTAATTTGCAAATTCTGATTATCACCAGCGAAGGCTTGTATTGGTGGCTGGCCTAAAATATAGTGTTAACCTCGTCTTCCGAGTCGCTGCCGAAGATCAACATGGGGGCGGACGGTCCCGGGTTGTTGCGTTGGGGCGGCCCTGAATAAACTATTCTTCTTCCTCCTCGGTATCACTCTCGAAGACTGGAATAGTGGTGATAGCTTTGTCCTTCGTTTTGTGACATCTCTCCGTGTCCTTGAAATCTGGTAAGAAGTATTTTGCATCTTCGTACTTTCGGACTTCGTTCACGGAAATGGGTTCAACTCCCCCATCACAGTGTACTCGAGACCATCCTTGAAATACTTCATACACTGATGTTGTGTAGAAGGGATGATGTTATACTCGTGTAACCAAGGCCGGCCGAGCAAGGCATTGTAGCATTTCTTGGTGTCAATGACGTGAACTTTCATATCCATGACAAGTAGCCCGAAGCGCAGCGTCAGTATCACAGACCCGAGAGTCCGTGATGACTGGGATTCGAAACCGGAGATGGTGATTTTATCACGAGCGAGGTGTTGAATGCTCATGCAGATTTCCTTCAACACTCGCATGTTGCGAAGATTGACGGAAGACCCATTGTCAACCAGGATTTTGCCTATCTTGATATCGTGACAGTATGCGGAGACATAAAGGAGACGGTTGTGCTCGCACGTCCCGAGGAGGAGATATTCATCACCGAAGGTGATATCGACCGTGTGTACTTCTTCCAGCTCGTCCTTCATCTTTTCTTCGGCGAGGAAAGCTTGGAATTGCTCTGTCTCTTGTAGCGCCTTGATCAATGAATTCCTTGCTCCTTTTAATAGCAAAAGGGCGTCGAGAATGCTGAGCTGCGAGGGTAGCTTCCTCAAGTGTGCCAGAACGTTGTAGTCCACTTTACTTTTCTTTGGCAGGTCCTCGACGGTCAGCTCTTTGACGACTTGGTCATCTAGGGCGATATCCTCAGAGACTTTTTATTTTCCCTTGTCTTTTCTATTCGTGGGTCCGAGATTCTTTTCGGGCAGCATACGATTGCGCAGCTGGATATTTTCGCAGGTCTTTGGTTCTTCCTCTTTCCCCGAGCTGGATTCTTTGAAGAGAGGGCCAAGAGTCATTTCTTCGTCGGAGTCGCTCCCGAAGGTGAGAACTTGCGATCCCCCGGCGTTAATCATGCGACAGTTGCTGGTAGTTCTTCTAAGCTCCTCGGTCGTACTTTTTCGCTCCCGACGAGTTTTGCGTTTCATCCGCTTAAAGTGTTGCCGGTGAGCAACATATCCTTGCCACCATCTTTTAAAAGCGTTGCACTTTTCAGTAGGGTGCGCAATCTTTCGATGATATAAGCAGTAGCTAGGATTCATTTCTGCTTTACCAAGAATGTTTCCTTCGGAGGGTGGCAGCTTCATTCCCATTGATATGGCTTTGGCGAACCTCTTCCTCGTCTTGAACCTACTTTTATTTGCGGAGGATGTACTTTGATTTGGCGGGAGCGTTGCAACCCTTTCATCCAGTCGCCAGTGTTTGGCCTTTTCAAATATGGCCATCTCACGCTCCCGATCAGCTTTGCTTTTAAGAAGCGCTTCATTTAGGAACGCATCAATCATTTCGTCTGATGGCCCTAGAAGTTCCGGCTTAGGGCCTGCCCCCAGTTTCTCTGTGTAAGGAGCTTCTTCATCGTTTATCGATGAGTGAGAGATCACATGGCAACTTGCTACGTAATCTTCAGATTCATCCGACGAGTCTTCTCCATCATCTCCGTCTTCAAGGACGTGACTGAGAAATTCTTGGAGTGTGATTGGAGTCCATGCCTTCTGGTTATACTCTTCCAACGCGTCAATCTGCTTTTGCAGGTCCGTGCACTTGTCACCAGGCTTCATGGGCTTTTTGGTCTTCTTTTTCTTCTTTGAAGACTTTGACGGCTGGGTGTGAGTGTTTTGAATATCGCCACCAATTTTTGGAGTTGGGCGCGGTTTCAGCATTCCCTTGATAATCTGGGGTTCCAGCGGATTCTTCCACCTGATCGCCGGGCATGTCTGGAGATCGTTCAGCATTCTTTTAGTTTTGGCTGAAAGAGCGACCTCCCATGGAGCTTCTTCAACAACAGAGCACGATGCCCCCGGTGTGTCCGTCTTCTTAGGAGTGTGCGGTTGTGGTGGGCTTACTTTCCACTTCTCAGACAGCGCAAACTTGCCTTGTTGGTACTGATCCTCGATCCATCCCTTAAAGACAAAGCAATCTTCGATTGGATGGTTTACCGTATGATGGTAAGGGCAATAATTGGGACTATTAGCCTCGCCGAGTTGCAATGGTCGTTTCGGATTCGGTAGATTGATGAGCCTGTTGTGCACCGCCAGCTCGAACAGTCTCTTCATTTTTTCCCGAGGGAACGAGTAAGGACGCTTCATTTTCTCATTATAGTATCGCCGTCTCTCTTCCAGTTGATCCGTTAGTTTTGGGGCACTGGGCTGCTGTTGAGTATTCGCAATGAATGTCACCTTCCTTTTACCCTTTTCGTCCCACGGCTCCGGCTTCGAAGGAGACGGTCTATGACCTATCTGGTCCATCTGGGCTAGCTTGTCGATTAAAGCTTGGAACGTGGTCGGTTTGAAGAACATCATGAATTGTGAAATAGTTGCATGAGGGTCTAGGGTGCCCACGAACATGCCCACCCCTGGTACTTCTTCAATGCGCTGTTCGCATTTCGACCACAGATTTTGCCATCGGATTGCGTATTGGACCCACGTCTCGCCTGGCTTCACCCTGGCATTGATCAGTGCCGTTATTGGGGTGCGTTCACTAGCACTCGCGAATCGCTGGGTGAATAACAACTCCATTTCTGCGAAAGTCTTGACGGAGTCGTTTGGAAGTTCGGAGTACCACTCAAATGCCGTCTCCGACAAGCTGCCAACAAACTGTCGGAGCAAAAGTTTATCATCACCCCCGGTGTTGCCGCAAAGAGCCCTGAACTGAGCGACATGTTGATGGGGATTGCCTGTCCCCTTGTACACATGGAATTTGGGGATTGTGTATCCCGGCGGGTACTTTATTTGGTCATACCAGCCTGGATACGGTCGCCTGATTTTAACGACTTGGCCGGCCGCTTCATTCGCCTGGTGAGCTCGTATTTGCTGAGCAATATAGTCATCCAGAGCGGTCTTGGAAATAGTTTCCTCTTTGGCTGCTGAAAGAGCCGGAGGAGAGTTCGATGTTTCCCCTCTGCCGTCTTCAATAATGATCGGAGGGTCTTCAGCTGGAGGATCCGGATGTAACATCATTCCGACTATATCCTGGAAGAAAAGCGCCATTCGTTTTATATGGGCAGCTTGTTCCGCAGCTTCTCTGTCCTTCTTTTCGAGGACTTTGCGTAGGAAGTCAGCATCGGTTTCTTGTTCGTGGCGCTGCTCCGATGACGCCTCCGGGCTTTCTTTTGGTCCGGTGAGTGCGGCCATTGCCGTCAGCATCTCCTGAAGCTTCTGCTGTTGTTGTTCCTAGCCCTTGTTATTGATCGGGTGAGCAGTCGGTGGCCCGTCGAAGTGTGGCTTTCCTCTTTTCCGGAAGCCATGTAAACAATATGCACCATTATGCCCCCAGACTTGGGGCGTTTGGGCTCAGCGTCTTTGTGATCTTCCGTAGTCACAGAGGCTTTCTCTAGCCTCCTTCTCTTTTGAGTGGTTGACATTGAGGGGGCTGTTGCAGCGGGCACCCAGGTGGTTGTCGTCCTTTGTGGCTTGCCATGACGGTTCCCTTCCTGCTGAGCCTTCAGCTTCTTCTGTCGACGGGGATAGTCGTTGAGGGGGCTGATCCAGTTTTATTTCTGTAACATCCTCCACCGGTGGAGGAGATCTTTTCAGTACGGCTGTAGGAGAGTTCCTGCGCACCTTGTTCAGCAATTCAAAGCTGTTCCCGGTTGGAACAGCAGCATTGACTTCTACCGTTGGGGCTGGTGGAGTTAGCCCAGAGGGGGAGTTGCCCCCAGCTTTCCTTACTCGGCGCCAGTGGCGACGTCGAGCGTGCCGAGCTGCTGGGATTGATTCAACGATGGGGATGGCTTCGTCGTGCCCCCTGTTTTGGAGAAGGGCTGTTGCCGGCGTCAGCCTCTTGAAGACTGATGTCCGTTGAGTAGCAGTATCTAATCTGTCAAAGACAGACTTTGGAGCAGGGACGGGAGCCAGAGTGGGGGCCGGAACAGTCAGTCTTGTGAAGACCGACCCTTTGATAGGAGAATCCGTCTTGGCGACTTCAAGAGCAGGGATGGCTATCCTTTTCGGAATAACCTTTTCTGGAACTGCAGGCTTCATTATGGGCCCGCATAAACTTTGGCCCAATCTGACGAAGGCCGAGACGCTGGAGCTGGACGACCCGTTGAGAGGGGCCGCGGTAGTAGCAAGCCGATCAAAGACCGACTTCTTGGAAGCTTCTTGTGTTGGTATAGGAGCGTTGAAGCTCATTGGCGGGAGCATGGTCCCGAAGAACAATCCAGTGGTGGCCTGAGTGACCTGTTCCACCGGCATCGTGAACAGGGAGGCTGCTTGGGGCCCGTAAGCTATGCCTCCAGATGAGGCGAAACGTGAATTGCAGTTGCAGCTGGAATACTTCGTGCAAGTGGACGCCATTGATCCTTCGCTTTCTGCACCAAGCAAAACGCCAAATCTTAGTACCTCGAACCCAAGGGCAACCATTAGCAAACCGCGATTCGTTCGCGAACACGACACACGAAGTGTGGAGTGGAAAGAGGAAAAGGTCCCACCGGGCGTGCCAGAATCTGTTCCCCTCCAAAAGACGGGGGAAGACGCGATAAACGTCTTGCCTGAAATTCGGGGCAGATGCTAATTGGTGCTATCCGTCCACTTCTCCGAAGATGCCAAGTTGATTTATGGCACCATGTATCGAAGGTTTAAACGGATGCGGCCGATGTAGCAGATTTCGTCAGATTCCCCCTCGTTTGAGGGGTTTTTGATTGTGGGGACGCTCTTTCCTGTAGGCGCAAGCCCCTGCAGTTAATTAAGCTACCGCATCGCGGTAACAACTTTCTTCTTCTCCATCTGGTCACTTCGTGTCGTGGGTGTTTGTTTGGTTGCCCGTGGATTGTATACGGAGACTAATTTATGTTGTCGCCCGTAAGGCGTGGATTAGTCCAAATCTGTATTTTCTTAGATTTGGGTTTTGGTTTGGGTTTAAGGATACGTTAGCCTCATTTGAGACTAAGATCAACTTAAACGTTTGTTAAGGATACGCTAGTCTCATTTCAGACTAAGATCGACTTAACGGGATCGTTTAGATCCAACAAGAGAGCATTTGGACTCTATTATTTAGTTTAGGGACATTGCGTTTGATTGTTAGTTTAAGGACATCTCGGTCCATTATTAGTTTAAAGACATCACGGTCGAGGTTAAGGACATCATAGTCCATGGGTTTAAGGACCCCACAGTCCAATGTTAGTTTAAAGACATCACGGTCGAGGTTAAGGACATCATAGTCCGTGGGTTTAAGGACCCCACAGTCCAATGTTAGTTTAAAAACATCACGGTCGAGGTTAAGGACATCATAGTCCGTGAGTTTAAGGACCCCCTAGTCCAATGTTAGTTTAAAGACATCACGGTCGAGGTTAAGGACATCATATTCCATGTGTTTAAGGACCCCACAGTCCAATGTTTAGTTTAAAGACATCATGGTCGAGGTTAAGGACATTATAGTCCATGAGTTTAAGGACCCCACAGTCCATGAAATGTGTGGTTGTCGGGACCCGTCACCTCTCTGAAGACGTTGAAGGATTACAACGACAAATATCAAAGGAGTGAAGAGATGTACCCATGAACTAAGGTTGATTAGGGACCTGTAGTCCAATTTGGAACTAAGATCAATTAATTAGATTATGAGCTCATTGTCTCAGTTAAATCTGAATTGAGGACTTATGGCCAATTTGGGCTAAGTCCAATTAGATTAGAAATATTGGCTCTTTATTGGACCATTAAACACTTGTCTGGGTTCAGCCCACATTATTTAGCAATGCTAAACCAGAGTTTGAGGGCTCTGATACATTTTTGTCTTTGACTGAGCATTAAACATTATAGCTCTGAGTTTTACTCAATTTTGAGATTTTAGTTAAAGAAGAGGTTTTTGCCTCTGGAAACTTAGCCAATTTGGCTAAAAGTAGTGTTAAACACTAGAGAACGACAGTGTTAAACACTGGAAATAAAACTCTCAAATTAGTGTTAAACACTAGAAGACAACAGTGTTAAACATTGGAAATGAAGAACTAAAGTTAGTGTTAAACACTAGAGGATAACAGTGTTAAACGCTGGAAATGAAATGCTCAGAGTAGTGTTAAACACTAGAAGACAACAGTGTTAAACACTGGGAATAAAACTCTCAAATTAGTGTTAAACACTAGAGAGGAAGAGGTCACGTAGGAACACGTGAGGGCACCCAAAGGTGGGGCCAGATCTCCTTTGTTTTATTCTCAAATCTGCGAATAAGTGTTAAAGACTTTTAATTTCCTGGCCATCACGTGTGGGCACGTGATAGGCACTCATGCACTGATTTGTTAAGGCTTTTATTAGGGGTCATGTGAGGACACGTGAGGGCGCCCAAATTAGAATCTGCCTTCGCTTTAATTCTTGTTGTTTTGGAGGTCACGTGGGAGCACGTGAGGCATTGCCTCTAAGCTGTTTCCTTCTTATTTTTGGAGGATCTTTTCAGGGGTCACATGGGGACACGTGACCTAATTCTTTATATGCATGGAGATCATTCAAGTCTCTTTATTTTTTAAGAATTAAATTCTTTGTAGGGTTAAACCTTAATTATGGTTTTAGAGGAATTAAATTCCCATATATGTGAAAGAATTAAATTCTTATGTAGGGTGAAACCCTAATTTCATTTAGGAGGAATTAAATTCCTGTGAATTTTAGAGAATTAAATTCTCAAGTAGGGTTAAACCCTGGTTTTGTCTGTCTTGAAGGAATTAAATTCCTATAAATTTAGGAGAATTAAATTCTCATATAGGGTTAAACCCTAGTTTTATCTTGAAGGAATTAAATTCCTGTAAATTTGAGAGAATTAAATTCTCATATAGGGCTAAACCCTAGTTTTATCTTGGAGGAATTAAATTCCTGTGAATTTGGGAGAATTAAATTCTCTAGACTCAATTCTCCCTCTAAGTTTTGGATCTGCATGGCAGAATCTCAACCCGATGAGAATTAAATTCTCAACCTATGGGGAGATTTGCTTCTGCAGATATTCAACCAGAGGAAGAACTAAGTTCTTTTGCAGTAGAGTTAAACTCTTAGATTTGAGAATTAAATTCTCTCTTTGAATTTTGATCCCTTTCCTCTTTCTCACCTAGGGTTTCTTTTCTTGAGAATTAAATTCTCCTTTCTTTTCTCTCTGCTATTTGCCTTTAAAAAGTTTCAAGATCCCAGAATTCTATATCTTTCTTCTCCTCTTGGCTCCTGTTTATTGGAGAAAGAAAAGAATCAATTTGTTTAATAAATCTTTCATTGAAAGATTTTGTTTGTTTTCATAACTAATATGATCCTTTAGATTACTCAGTGAATTTTATTCACCATTGGATTTTCAATTCAAAAGATATTCTGTTTGTTATTTTTGGTGAAATTTAAGGAAATCTTTCGTTGTCTAAAAACTTTCCATAAATTGGTGATTTTTAATCACCCTTGGATTTTTAATCCAACGGTCCCCCATAATCCTTCTTTGTTTGGAAAGATTTAGAGAAATACTTTCCCAGTTAGGGTCTTCGATTTCCCTTAATTAGAATTTAATTCTATTAATTTATATGGCTTTCAAATCCTATCACGTGTCAGCACGTGACCCTTCCTTACTCAGAATTTAATTCTGTATTTCTACTGGGCTAAAGACCATCACGTGTCAGCACGTGACCCTTGGTCACGTGTAAGCATGTGACGCCCTTTTGGGGTCTTTCCTCAGCCACTTGTTTTTACTTCTGCTGCTTAGAATTTTAGATTACGTGTCAACACGTGACCCCTGGTCACGTGTGAGCACGTGATATCTCATTGAGGCAATTCCTGATTTTTAATCAGGGAACAGCAATGTGGGCCATTAGAGAACTTAACTTTGACTTAAATCAAGCCTGCAACTTTCAGAAGTTGCAATTAAACGAGCTAAGCGAACTCCACGATGAAGCTTATGATAATGCTGTAATTGTAAAGAACCGGACTAAGGTATTTCACGATAAAAACATTTTGAGAAAAACTTTTACACCTGGTCAACAAGTCCTTCTTTATGATCCACGTCTCCATCTTCATATGGGTAAGCTAAAATCTCGGTGAAAAGGACCTTTTATTGTGTGGTATGTATACCCGCACGGGGCAGTTGAGATTGAAAATGTTGAAAACGGTATAATTTTCAAAGTAAATGGACATAGATTAAAACCGTATTTTTCCACTGACCCCACGGAGGAGCTCCTGTTTTTACAGGAGTCGTTTTATCTTGAATAAAATTCCTCCGTCTCACCTCCATGTCTTGGAAAAAAAAATTGTATCATCTTTAGAATGGAGGTGAGTGAAAAGAATAAGTTTGGGGGAGATTTTCATGTTCATATATTATTGCCCCCGTTAATAAATTTCCTTCCAAGCTTACAGGTTTTATGAGATTTAACAGATGACAACAGTGAGGACACCGTTCTAAACAAGTTTGGGAAGGTTTGTGCTTATTTACGCATCACTGTGTATCATGCTTTGTATAAGCACAAAACATATAAAAAAAATGTGTACATAAATATGATAATAAAAGATTAGAAAGTGAAAAATTACATTTAAAAGATTGGAAAAATTTAAGAAAATTAGAAGTTTTCTTAAACGAACTAGTAATAAGTAGTTATAAGCCGTTGTCCCAAGAGTTAGTAAGATGAAAGAAGTCACTAATCTGAGAATAAAAATAAGTCTGAAAATAGTTCCTATTCTGGAAACCAAACATTTGAATGTTGATACCCTACTATACGCACTTACACACATTTTGAAACTCGGGATAGTAGAGAATACTTTGAAACGCTCTTGTCTAAAAGCCAAAGTATGAAGGAAATTATAAATGAAAAATAAAAATATAAAATGGTGAAGAAAAATGAACACTGGTTTTGTTATCACCAAGGCAGCATAAAAAAATATAGCGAGGGTGCTTCATCCCCTGGTGCCTTAGACCAACTGGTTTAGGAGTCACTGCTAAGCCTTAGGTGTTGCAAGACGAGGAAAATACTAAATACGCCTAATAAGCAAGCACATGAGTAATCGGTCGGTTAGTACCTCAAGAAGTATTAATGGTCGCATGAAAAATGTGTGAGCAATTCCATCTAAAATATTCACCGACTAAAAAGTATTGAGATAAATGGACAAGAGTATGATAGCTTGAATTGAATTCTCCGAGTGTAGGGATGTCTATTACACACGTAGGGGTATATGATCGATGTTTGGAAGAAAGGTAGGAATGAAGAATAAAGACGATATTTTATTGAGGGATGATGTGATTTCTAAAATCTTTTCATGACTATTAAGATAGGGCTCATGACAAATGGCTAGTGTACTTGGAAACTCTGATTTTCAAAGTCTTTCTTTTACAATTCTTATCTTTACATGTAACTTTCACGGTCTTCCTTTTATTATGAGATTTTGTGGGTGCAATCCGCTGAAAACCCTCAGGAGACAACACTCCTCCTACTAGGGACACTTAGAGGTTTAAAGGCTTGTTGCACGTGCTCAGTGCAATCGTGTTGCCTACGAAAGTGTGCTAGTTAGTTTTTTTCTTTTTCTTTCTCTTCTTCTTTTCTCCTTCACCTGAATAAAAGATGTTTGTTCGAGACGATCAAAATTAAGCTTGGGAGAATTTGATCAGTCGAAAATATTGCATTCTTAACACATCAATTTCGCTACTCTTTCTAATCATCTAAGGGTGTTTGGTATAAATATAGCACATACTAGCGATTCGTCTGCAAGATATCAAATAACATGTGTTATACATTATAACCGGCATTCTAGAGGGAAATTGAGTGTTTATTACTACATGCATGATTTTTGTATATCTCAACATACTTTATCGAGATTGTGTGCAGGAAATTCTTCAGGTCAAAGAACCGGAATCACAAAAGTACCGATAAAACGCATCAAGTCAAAGACTTGAAATCTGGCAGCAACCAAGAAACAATAATAAGATTCCAGATATCAGAGAAGAACCCTAAAGCCAACATCAAGAGACACAGAGAAAACCAGCCATCAAACTCATCAAACGGCCGCGGATCCGCGCCCGAGTCAGGTTGATCCTCCGTGGATTCGCGGCCGATTCGACTCGTCGGCGGTTGGAACTTTTCCCGAGGCTTCTCTTTTAACGACCAAACTTCTTCAAGACGCTTCAAAGTCCCTAGAAATCTCCAGAAGCTTCCCTCCAACAGCCAAGATTCTCATGCAAGCTAGATAACTACCTTCATCTAGAAACTTCCCTACAACTACCTGCCTTCCTATGCAAGCTTCATAACAACCTAGTTTTTAGGGGAAGATAAAGGAAAACTATAAAAGGGGACCTATGGCTTCATTACAAAGGTTGTTCATTAGTTCATTAATTGGGTTGTTGATTAGTTGTTCAATAATTCCAAACACAAGTTGAGTGACACAACTTGTAACTCAAAACCCTAGCCAAATCCAATTCCAAAGCCAAATCAAGATCTATCGAGAAGCAAATCAAGCAAGCAAATGAAGATCCTTTGAAGCAACGCCGATCATCATCCGAGCAAGTGATCGCAACCGTTCCACGACTCAAGAAGATCGAAGCGAAGCTAATTTCGGCGGATCTAGTTACCGCCTCAAATATTGTAACCTTGAATTGAGTGAATGTGTACCTAATTGTCGATTAATAAAGGTGAAAATTGTAAATCTTGCTTTCTTTACATTCTTGCATTATGAAAATTTATCGATTCTTGATTCTTTCATTTTTCATGATGTGTGAGTGAAATCTCCGCTTGTAGCGGAATCGAGAGAATAGGTAGATGATGATGATGAAATTCTTTAACGATTCTTAAGTCTTATGAGGTTTGTTAACTCTAGCAAAAAGAATCATCGATGACCTAATTTTGAGCGAGATCGCTTTCTTTAATATTTTCGCTCCAAATTAGAGATCAACGGTCAGTGATTTTCTTGACCAGAGGCTAGAATTTGAATGATAATCAATGAAAAGACAAGGGATAGTGTAGGAGAAACCCTAGCTTCTTCAATAAGATCCCTAATCTTCATTGATCGCCATCGATCTAGCAACAAATCCTCAATAGATAAGATTTCGTAATCTTTAGTTTTCATGATCACTACTTATTTGATCGATTCCTACAAGCTATTCTTCAAATCTTGATAATTAAATTGATTTGGACATTTTCTTGATCCTTATTAATTCTTGATTTTAGATCTAATTTCTTTATGTTTTTGGAAACTAAACCTCACAAATATTGAATCATTTTCTTTTATCTTTTCTTTTCAACTCAAATAAAACGATTTCAAACAAATTCACACAATCTCTGTGGACGATCCACTCTCGCTAACAAAACTACAATAGACACCGTTATTGATTGCGGTATAAATTTCTTTGGTTGTGATTAAAACTTTTCCAAAAAACATGACACGAATACGATCAATCAGGTCCTTCGCGGGTTGGTATCGCTATCGCGTCGGTCCCGTCATCGCCGAGGAAAGGCGAGTACTCTTCGAGTATAGAATTCCAGCTTCGACCCAAGTCACCAGCGCTCCGCTACGACCGTGGTCAGTCGTTCGCCCTCTTTTAAAGGACAGCGGGTCGGTACTTATTCTGAAAACCACAGAAGTCGAACCGGTTCCTCGCACTGCTGGTATGCCACTGCGTGCCAGAGCGGAGGTGGAAGTTCCTGGGAAAGAGCCGGTAGCGACACCATCGAAGGGTGATGTTGAAGGTGAGGTCGGACAGCGTCGTGCCAAAGCGCCGAGGGGAAGGAAACGCTTCTCTTTTAATGTTAGCTCCGGTTTGAAAAGGAGGTAGAAAACGGTTACCGGTATGCTCGACCTCTTGCTTGAATCTGAGGCTATTTCCTAGGACGAACCCATATCCATGCAAGAGCCGGATGTTGGTCTTCTCTTTTCGGGTTCATCTGCCGAGGAAGCAGCACAATTGGCTGAGGCTATAAGGCGCTCACAAGACGAAACTGAGAACGTGGGTGCTTCGAAAAAAGCTTATCTTCCTATCATATTCTACGAAGATCCCCCATCGCTACGGAGGGTACATATGGGTCCTCTGCGAAGAGAAGACGAAAGAGCCTTCAAGCAGCCCATCTCGGCCACTTCTGAAGATGAGCTGGCACTGAAGACCGGTGGTCATGAATCTGCATTTGAAGCCCGGCGAGCATATTTTCTCAGGAAGGAACAACGGCTCGAAAAAGCCATACTAGAAGCATCCTGGCGTATCGGTATGCGTGTCTTCCATATCTTCCTTTTGGCAGGTAATTTGTATCGCTTTTATATCTTTTTATCTTTGCGAAAACTTTGCAGGGACTTCAGCAATGAAAGAGGATTTGAACCCAGGTCGTGCCATGACTGTGGATTCTATAAATGTCTCCTATGACGCACCGGCAGGTGCATAGGAGATCATTACATCCGCTATTCCTGCTGTGGAGCTTCCGATGGTAGCCTATGTTCCTTCGGTGTCTGTTCCCCTAGAAGAGGTGATCTTACCGGCCGTAGATGCAGTGGACCTTTCTGGTGGCGTACTGGAGATTGTAGAAAGGATAGCCGAGACCGTTGTCCCTTCATTGGATCCTGAAGTGGCGGTCGTTATCCCTCAATTAGAAGCTGCCATGCTAGCAGATGTTTCCGGTGATGTGCTTGAGGGCGTGGAGGAGGCTGCCGAAGCTGCTATCCCTCCAGTTTAAGGAGGGCGGAGTATCGAAGGTAGTCTTCTATATTTTGTTTTAATGATCTCTCCATTATCTGAATCTTTCTTTCCTTTCAGAATTACGGGAATTGGCTGCTTCCATCGTGGATCTATCTCCCAGGAAGTTCTTCCAGCGTCTACTCGAGATGGCCGTCCTGCAGGCAATATCTTTGCAAAGCATAGTTCTTTCTTCCGGGCAAGGTCGGTGTTCTCTGACCCCTTTGTTTTATTATCATTTTTTATAACGATGCTAACATGTCCTCTGTAGTTCTGGAAGCTGATGCCGAAGTTGAGATTCTAGATAGGCCTGCGGATCTTTCAAACCCCCTTGTATGACTGTGGGTAAGTAAGGCTTTATCCTTGGCATTGTTTCATCTATTCTATGTTTGCAAGTCTCGTTGACTGTTCATGAATCTTGACAGCTTTGCCCGCCCTTACCCCATTAGAGTCTCGCATCATTATGCCACCAGGCCCTTATGCCCGGCATGCGTCTGAAAGGATGGCGAAACAAAGTATTCACTCATTGTCGGCTCTCATTGGAGATCTTCGTGCTGGTAGTTCAGTCACAGCTGAAGACTTTGCTGCCGCAACCAACATTTCTTTGCCTTTTCTCTCCACCTATCACGATGAAACATTGGTGCATGTCTGGGTTGAGTATTGTCGTCGAGTGGAGGCTTGCCTACATGGTCTTGAGTGCATACGCCTTCCCTCCGAGCTCCTAACTGCAAAGGCGAGCCTGCGTGGGTGGATCGAACGGTGCACCGCCAATCTACAGTCATGTGAGAAGAGGCTCAACCGAAAATTTTCGGAGAGGGAGTTAGCCTCGAATGCTTCGGGGGAACTTCAGGCTCAACTCACTACCAAGACCACTCGTGCGTATGAAATTTGGTGAGTGCTTCAAGAAGCTATCACCGAGGTGGTAGCTTTTGATAAAGCCGTTATCTTTACCCGCGAGATGGTTGAAGCTCATAAAATCGCTGAAAGGGAGCTTGAGAGTCGGTTTGCTTCTTATCAGACTCAACAGACTCAGGCGGGGACTCGTCTTGCAACTATAACGGAGCTTGGGGCCGAGGTCCAGTGGAAGACTGACGAGTTTACGAGCCTACTTCACCGTCCACCTGCTTAAGCATTTTCGTCGTTGTATACTTTTTTTGTATTCATTTATGAATAAGAACATCTTGTATTCATTTTGATTCATGAATAAAAGACATATTTTTCTTCATACTAGCGCTTTCTTTCCTTTGTTGTGTCAGTGGCATGTAACTTTGGCAAATATGGTCCGTAGATAGTCCATCTTGACCTCCTTATAGGGCAGCGATGGCTTAGGCAACAGGTTCAGATCTGTTGCCTAAGACTTTTCAACTTTATGAGCCGTGTGGGTCTCATAAAGACTTTTCTCCCTACGAGTCGAGAGGATCCCGTAGGTGTATTTTCTCCTTAGGGGTCATGAGGACTCCTAAGTGCATTTCCTCTTGAGAGTCGTAAGGATCTCACAAGAGAATTTTCCCCCTTACAAATCGAGAGGATTCGTAAGTGGTTGTTTCCCTCCTTGTCAATATTCAACTTTGGAGAGTGTGACCCATGGATAGTCTA
Organism: Agapanthus africanus; assembly: GCA_030015575.1. NCBI lineage: Eukaryota > Viridiplantae > Streptophyta > Magnoliopsida > Asparagales > Amaryllidaceae > Agapanthus > Agapanthus africanus. Next base: position 980,539,527 of record CM057337.1, read on the forward strand.
TCCTGGCTTCCTTGCAGGGCAGCGATGGCTTAAGCAACAGATTTGGATCTGCTGCCTAAAACTTTTCAACTTTATGAGCCGTGAGGGTCTCATAAAATTTTTTATCCCTACGAGTCGAGAGGATCTTGTAGGTGTATTTTCTCCTTAGGGGTCATGAGGACTACTAAGTGCGTTTCCTCTTGAGAGTCGTAAGGATATCATAAGAGAATTTTCTCGTTTTACAAGTTGGGAGGTTTTCGCAGGGACATTATTTTCCCTATGAGTTGAGACGAATCGAGAATTTCCCACGGAGACATTATTTTCCCTATGAGTCGAAACGAATTGAGAATTTCCCATAAGGATATTATTTTCCCTATGAGTCGAGACGAATTGAGAATTTTCCACAGGGACATTATCTTCCCTACGAGTCGAGACGAATCGAGAATTTCCCGTAAGGACATTATTTTCCCTACGAGTCGAGATGAATCGAGAATTTCCCGGGGGGACATTATTTTCCCTACGAGTCGAGACGAATCGAGAATTCCCGCAAGGACATTATTTTCCCTATGAGTCTAGAAGGACATTATTTTCCCTGCGAGTCGAGACGAATCAAGGATTTCCCGTAAGGACATTATTTTCCCTACGAGTCGAGAAGAATCGAGAATTTCCTGCAAGGACATTATTTTCCCTACGAGTCGAGACGAATCGCGAATTTCTCGAAAGGACATTATTTTTCCCTACGAGTCGAGACGAATCGAGAATTTCCCGCAAGGACATTATTTTCCCTACGAGTCGAGACGAATCGAGAATTTTCCGCAAGGACATTATTTTCCCCACGAGTCGAGACGAGTCGAGACGAATCGAGAATTTCTCGTAAGGACATTATTTTCCCCACGAGTCGAGACGAATCGAGAATTTCTCGTAAAGACATTATTTTCCCCACGAGTCGAGACGAATCGAGAATTTCTCCTAAGGAAATTATTTTCCCCACGAGTCGAGACGTTCTCAAGGTTGTCTGTGAACTGTCGAGGCCTGGAACTAGGGACTTTGCCATGGCTCCGTTGTTTTGACCCTGGGCTTGGTTGTTGACGTTGCGTCTGCATCCTGCTGGATTGAGAAGGAACGCCGTGTTGATCTTCTAGGCTGCAGATATTGCCGTTGAGATCTGACTCTCCGTTTGACAGAGCCTGGTGGGGAAATGTGGTTCCCTTTTCGTTTATGCCCATGGATTGTATACATGGTTAGTATGGGACTCACCTGCAGGGCAAAAGTTTCATCATCATTTTTTTTTATTTCCTTCCATGATGCTCCTTCGTTTTAGCTTTTATATCGCGAAAGTCATGATTGCCTATTCATTTCGGCTCTTTTTCGCGTGATCAATCATTTCAGCTATTTTTCTTTTTACTCGCTGGTTTTTTATTGCGAGTTGCCCAAACATTTCGGCTATTTTTATATGCATATATTTTACTCGCTGATTTTTATTGCGAGTTGCCCTATCATTTCGGTTATTTCAGATGCATTTTGGCTCGCTGATTTTTGTTGCGAGTTGCCCCATCATTTCGGCTATTTTATATGTGTTTTAGCTCGCTGATTTTTGTTGCGAGTTGCCACATCATTCGGCTATTTTATATGCATTTTGGCTCGTTGATTTTTGTTGCGAGTTGCCCCAACATTTCGGCTATTTCACATGCATTTTGGCTCGGTGATTTTTGTTGCGAGCATGGAACTTGAGGTTTGTTACCAATTTAGGAATCAGCATCGCTACTACTGGAATGTTGTCAGGAGCAAATCATTATTTGCCGTGAAAGGACTTGGAATTTGTTACCAATTTAGGCATCAACATGGCTACTACTGGAACGTTGCCAGGAGCGAATCATTATTTGCCTTTGCTAATTTGAACAAAGGAGGCTTAGCAAACATGGCTAGAATCCTGTTGACTAAGGCTTCCGACTTTATGAGCCGTAGGGATCTCACAAAGGGTTTTTCTCCCTACTAGTCCGTGAGGATCTCATAGGTGTATTTTCTCCTTAAGAATCGTGAGGATTCCTAAGTGATATCTTCTCTTGTAAGTCGTAAGGATCTCACAAGAGTATTTTCTCCTTGTAATTCGAGAGGACCTACAAGTGTTGTTCACCAAATGGGGGAATTTCGCACCCTTGGTGGAACTGGGCGAGGGAACGTTTATTTATGCCCGTGGATTATATACAAGGGCTGATATTAGACCGCCTGTAGGGAAATTTGGGGAATATGATGGCTTAAGAACAGGTTCAGGTCCCTGTATCTTAAGGCTTTTGAATCCTGTGAGCCGTGAGGGTCTCATAGGGAGAAATTCACCTTACAAGTCATGAGGATCTCGTAAGTGTAATTTCTCCTTAGGAATCATGAGGATTCCTAAGTGTGTTTCTCCCTTTGTGAGTCATAAAGATCTCACGCAGGTATTTTCTCCTCACAAGGTCGAGAGGACCTTGCGAGTGCCCATGAATTTTTTTACGAGTCTGCGCCCTTTCGGGTTTTCACAAACTCGCCGGTAGCCTTGCTTTTTTTTATTCATGGAGCCTTTTCGGGTTATTATCCGTGTCCATTTCGCTTGTGGACGTACCTTTTTTTTAATCGTGCTAGTTTAAGGACGTTGCGGTCCGTAGTAGTTTAAGGACGTTACGGTCCGTTGTTAGTTTAAGAATGTTTCGGTCCGTTGTAGTTTAAAACGTTACAGTCCATTAATTCCCATGTTTGGGACGAAGTACTGTTGGATACTACTCTTTTAGAGTTTTTACTCAAGAAGATAGCGAGCGGACATAGGCGTCATCATCTATCATTGACCTGGTCGTGACTCGTCAGGCATAGTATTTCTTCAGGAATCGGCCGTTTATTGGCTGGAAGGGTCTTTCGCGATGCATATCCATGAGAAAGTAAGCCCCACCTTGGTAAACTTTGTCTATGATGTACGGGCCCTCATAGTTTGGCTCGAATTTCCCCCGCTTGGCATGATTGGGGATCATAGGTTTTTTGACGACTAGCACGAGTTCGCCTTGGCGGAATGTTCCCGGCCTAGTTAGTCTTTCGTATGAGCGCGTCATCCTTGCTTTGTAAGCTTTCAGGTTTTGCTGCGCCATGAGACGAGTTTCATCGAGGGCGTCGAGCTCCTCAAGCCAAAGATGAGCATTCTCTTCATCCGTCAGTTCGTAACGAACCGCCACTCGTAAAGAGGGTAGCTCCATTTCCAAAAGGAGTACGGCTTCCGTGCAAAATACCAATACGTATGGCGTTGTATTCGTGGCCGTTTTGAACGTGGTTCGATACGTCCAGAGAGCTTCATGCAGTCTCTCATGCCAATCTTTTTTATTTTTGGACACTGTTTTTTTTATGATCTTCGTCAAGGTCTTATTGAAAGCCTTAGCTAGACCGTTAGCTCGGGAATTATAGACGGAAGAGTATCTCCAATCTATTTTATGCTGCTTTGTGAAGCGGCTGATTTTATGGATTTTGTAGGCTGGCCCATTATCAGAGATAATCCGTCGCGGAGTGCCGAACCGATAGATGACGTGTGTCTTGAAGAAATGGAGGATATTCTCTGTCTTCACTTGTAACACCCTAGTTCATTTATACCAGTTCTTTTGAGTATTTCTTTATTTATGATATTTTCCTGATTTATTGTCATTTGGGTGTGAATAGTGTTTTGATATATGTATTTGCATCCGACCCGACCCGCTTACTGGAAACCCGTCTTGATTTCTGTTTATGATTTATCCTGGCTTGTTACGTGGATCCGTGCACTTTCATATCTTATACTGCATACTGGCATTATCTAGCATCTACATTTTCTTAATATAACATTTAAAGTCATATAAAATATTTTAAAAATATCTAGCATGGCCTGCATGATATCCCTGACCCTGTGGTAGCATCCGTATACCTTGTTCTCGTCCCGTTCGGTGAAACGGACTCGTTTGGATGGCTACGTGTACGTGCGGGCATCCATTCTTGGGGGTATGCTTTTTCGTGACCTAGATATCATGTTTTAATATTGGTCGACACGTATATTTTGCGTATTTTAAAACTGGATTTTTAGACCCGACCCGGGCGTGTTTTGGACAATTTTTGTATTAGCCAAAATATCAATATTTTTAATATTATACTTTAACTGAACGTGTAAATTTTTAACAAAGAGATTTTCTTTTAGAAAATATTTTTAAAATTCTTTTAATAGCATGTTCTCTCTCTCTCTCTCTCCTCTCTCTCTCACCTCTTGCATTCACTGTTCCTTGGGATCCCGTCTCCTCCCTTCATTGCTGTGCTCACCTCCTTCTTCTATTTCTTTCCTTCTTCTTTTCTCCGTCCATTTATTTCTGCCGCCACGAGAACGAGAAAGGCATAACCCTAACCCTGGCCTTCGCCTCGCCGTCGAACTCTTCACCCTTCTCGTCACCTCCTCTGCTTCCCCCCATCCTCTCTCCTCACAACACCACCACCATCGTCACCCTTGCTCGAAACCCACCGCACACCCAACCTCGCTGCAACTTCCGACCTCGTTCCCGCACCCATCGCCAGTACCGCCTCCACCATCGCCTGCATCCCCATCATCCTCGTCATCATCACTTCCACCTCCTCCACTTCCCTTCATCCCTGCACCCAAGAACCCGCAAACCCTAGCCCATGCCCTAGCCTCTTCGTCGCAACCCTGCCGCCATCTTCTCCTAACGCCGACTACCTCGTCGGCCTTCCCTTCATCACCACCATCACCTTTCTTCTCCCCTATGCACCCCAACACCAAGAAACCCCGACTGCACAAAACTGAACCCAATCCCGACTTCAAGAAACCCACTGCCTCGCTTGCAAGCTCGCTGGAAAACCCTCCTCTCGTTGTCACCCTTTCTTTCCTCGCCTCTGTCCCAGTACCAGAGCACTAAGCCAGAGCAAACCCTAGTTCCCTTTTCTTCTTCTTCTTCTTCTTCATTCTTCTCTTTCTTTCCTTCTTGATCCCGTATTTTCCGGTGATCACCACCGGAGCCGTGCCGCTGCCGACGATCTGAGTAATCCAGTGAACGTCCCATGCCTGCGTGGTTACCTTCTTGCCTTGCCTGGACCCGTCACGCGTGCCGCATGTGCGTTGCGACGATTACCCAACGTCGGACGTACCGTACGCCCCCGTCGTGTGTTCCGCTCAGGCAAGTTTATCTTGCTACATGCTATAATACTTATCTTGCACCCATATGAATACACATATTACATGTTGATTGCATTATACATCTATATTAAAGTTTTACTGTTTTCGGATACCCGTATGCATCCATATCATGTATTATATATATAGCTGCATCTACAGATCATATTAATGCATGTTATTGTTATAGTAACAACCCATACTTGATAATGTACATCCTACATAGTCATGATGTAACCCCTGATAAATATTTGTGTATCCATGCTATTATCGTGCATCCGTACTTGCTACATTTTACTGTTGAGCACCCACTTGATACATGTACACTACCTGACATGAACTGTTGCACCACTGCTTGACTTGATATCTGATCCTGTTCCTAATGCCAACAATCCTGACATGTTGTCCCGATAGACATATCCTGTTGTCTGTATAGACAAACCTGTACCTGTTTGATCCTGTGTTGTCATTAGCTCCAGATTTATCAATACCTGACTTGAACACGTAACTTTAGGGTAAGAGGAAATCAATGATGAAACCTGACTTGTAACTCGACAGCTCGATGCTTATACTGATCAGTCTTACAGGCTAGGCCAGCCCCAGGATGATGCTGCTGACATCATCCGTCTGTACATGTTACCTGTTTACTGCCAAGCGACACATCTTGGATTCAGCCCGAGAGTCTTGACCGTGGTTCCGGGCATGCACGGGATACTATTGAGTTACATCGACGATTCATTAAATTGATTTCAAAGACTTAAGAGTAATTAACCCAGTAGCATAGATTACTCACCGCATGCACATACACTTCACTGTTCCATATTCATGTTACTGTTACACACTCATTACTATTCATGCTCATGCATGAATATCTTGTTACCTCCTGATTATATTTTTATTGTTTAATATTATTACGCACTGACGTCTGAGGTTTGCATGGCCCAGATCCTCTATCTTTGTCGTAGGCTGACCATGAGTACTTCAGCCGACAGGCCGAGCAGTAAGGATCCTGTTAGTATCTAGTTTAGTTTAGTTTTATTTCCGTACTTTCATTTCCTGATGTGAGCCCGTATTTGGGACGTACTTTCCAGATTGTTATTGTTTATTAGATTTATTGCTTTCACATATTATTTCTTGATTCGTTTATTTTGGCATATGGACATGTACTAAATAGTTTATTTTATTTTACTGTTCTTGATATCTTATAGACAGCCGTAATGTGACTGTGGAGGGTTGTTTCCTAGCCACAGGTAGCATGGTTGGCTCTATCACGTGCCAATCTTAGCGCACTCTGGGAAGCGGGGAGTGACATCACTTCCCTTAGCGGTACTGCTTCTGCCTACTTAGAGAAGTAATCGGGCTTTGCCAGTATGAACCGATGTCCTTTGGATGACGCTGGTTCGATTCCTTACATTTCAAACGGCCAGCTAGCCACTGTTGGGTGTAGCGGGTTTGTATGCTGGTGGATGAAGTCCCTGTAATTTGGCACGAGTGACACTGCTTCGCATATTCAAGGCAGTCCTGAATCATCGTGGACCAATAATAGCCCATCCTTTTGATCTTCAGCTTCATTTTTGGCCCGGCTTGGTGAGAACCACAGAGTCCGTCGTGAGTTTCTTGGATGACTCTTCTTGCTTCTTCCGGTCCCAGGCATCTCAGCCACAGAACGTCGAAAGATATCTTATATAGAGTATCATTGACGAAGACGAAAGACAGAGCTCGTTTCATGAGCTGATGTCTTAAGGATGCATATTCAGGTGTTTGATAGGATTTGAAGTAGTCTATGAAGACTTCTCTCCAATCCTTAGCCTTTTTTCGTCCTCTATTTATAGGGCTGTTTGTTTGGTCGCTTCCTTTTCTTCAGACGACTCCGGAGATATTTCTGCTGGTACGAGAACCCGGCGGCTTTGTACAATGATCTTTACATCATCGAGGTTTTCATCGGCCGGCTCTTTAGCGAGTTTGGCTAATGCATCCGCTTTGCTATTTTCCGCACGCGATATACTTTCTAGGATGTAGGAGGGAATTTGATTCAGCAATTGCTGCACTCTCTCGCCATACTCTACCAACTCTGGCTTGCACGTCAGATAGTCGCCATTTACTTAACCAACGATCCGCTGGGAGTCTCCATATATGAGGAGGTTTTCGATCTCCATGTCGACAACGATCTCAAGACTTGCTATCAAAGCTTCATATTCCGCTTCATTGTTTGTTCTTGGCTCCGTTAAGGAAAGGGAAAAGCGCATTATCTGTAATATTTCAGAAATATAAAAATATTGTTTTTGGAATTTAATATTAAAATAATATATTTCGTGAAAACTATTCGAATTGCGAGTAGGGATTTTTCGTAAAATGGTATAAGTATATACCAATATTTGGAAATTTATCGGAGATTAAAATGATTTATTTATTTTAATGATATTTATCGGATTTTTAGTCAAATCCGTGTTTTTACATTTTTCCGTGACTTGTGCACCATATCATATGCATGTTGGTTTTTGTGTTTGTGACTTGCGGCTTGTGAGAACAAAGAGAAGTTGTGCGAATGAGTAAAGAGAAAAGAAAAGAAAAGGAAATGAGAAGAGTTTGAGTGTGAATGGAATAAAATTGATGCCATGAGTTATGTGAAAGAAACAAAATTGATATTTGTGAGAGAGTGAGTGTAGGGGGAGATATTTGTGAGAGAGAGTGAGCCTAAGAGAGAGACTTGGCTGCCCATTTCCTCATTCCCCATTGCTTTCTTCATCATTTTCTTCATGCTTCATTCCCTTCACACTACTTCCATACATCATATTCATGTTACTGTTACACACTCATTACTATTCATGCTCATGCCTACATATCTTGTTTCCTCATGATTATATTTTTATTGTTTGATATTATGACGCACTGACGTCTGGGTTTTGCATGGCCCAGATCCTCTATCTTTGTCGTAGGCTGACCATGAGTACTTCAGCCGACAGGCCGAGCAGTGAGGATCCTGTTAGTATCTAGTTTAGTTTAGTTTTATTTCCGTACTTTCATTTCCTGATGTGAGCCCGTATTTGGGACGTACTTTCCAGATTGTTATTGTTTATTGGATTTATTGCTTCAGCATATTATTTCTTGATTCGTTTATTCTGGCATATGGACATGTACTAGATAGTTTATTTTATTTTACTGTTCTTGATATCTTATAGACAGCCGTAATGTGACTGTAGAGGGATGTTTCCTAACCACAGGTAGCATGGTTGGCTCTGTCACATAACGATCTTAGCGCACTCTGGGAAGTGGGGCGTGACAGGGTTTGTTTGGTATCAGAGCCATAGGATTTAGGTTAATTGGGTTTGATTCTTTTGTAGTTAGGTATTGGACCCAATACACGAATCAGAATACTCGTAATTAGGAACATGTCCTGCCACATTGTTATCGTGATTCTTGAATCATATCTTTCTCTTGACCCCTGTCCTGACCATATGCAAACTACTTTGCATCTCGACTTGAAACTTTTGGTTCTCTATTGTTTCTCTCTAGGATTAAGGTGACTTGAATAGAGTTACGTGATTGTAATTATGAACTGCAGCATGATTACAATGCGGTACTCTATTTAAGTAACTTGGAGTCCTAGTCTTGATTCACTTCCTTGTTTCACGGTTGTTATATTGACTTTCTTCTCTTGCTTACCAGTTCATGTTTTATCGCAAGCTTGAATCCTGTTTACCATGCTTATCTTCTTCAGTATCTTGGCTTCAGATGAAATTGTTTCAGGTATCCTACTTGTTCATGGTTTTCCCGCATTAGCATTATTCGATTCTGGTGCATCCCATTGTTTTATGTCGTCCAAGTTTATTACTGCACATTCGATTTCTTGCACGACCCTGTCTAGTTGTTGGGACATACACACTGGGAATGAGAAGATCATATCTAGTAGTGAGTGCAAGGATTGTTCTGTTGTTATTTGCGGACGAGAGTTATTTGCAGATTTCTTGGTGATCGATACCGGCAGTTATGATGTTGTCTTGGGAATGGACTTTCTCAGCACTTTCCACGCTCACGTTGATTGTAGGGCAAAGAAAGTGATTTTCCAGATTCCCGGACATCTGGAGTTTGTTTTTGCTGGAGGTAGCAGTTCTGTCGGGCCAGTCGAGTTTCGGACTAGGCCGACAAGCACCGCTCTTTCATCGATGGAAGTTAATAAGGAGGAAGCGCCTGCAGTTGTTCGAGAGTCTATGAATGTGTTTGAGGACATCTCGGGTTTACCGCCAAAATGAGATGTGGAGTTCGCGATCGATCTTGTTCCTGGTGCAGCGCCAATCTCAAAAGTGTAAGTGCACGGCAGCGCCCCGGCCGTCTGAACGAGGCCAAAATGCGGAAACAAAAACTTTTCTTCAAACAAGAAACCGGCGCTACCGCGGACTGTTAACCCGGATCGGGCCATTAACCTAATGCTAGCAAACTAGAGAAAGGGTAGAGAGCTATACCGAGCGATCCGTGTCCTTCGGTCTTCGGCCTCCATCCCGATCTCCTCGCGGAATCTCCGGTCTTCATCTCCTCGTCGGAAAGGGCACCACATCGCCGGGTCTTTTTACGGGCTCCCACCTCTGGACCGAGGAAATTCGGACACGAAGTTGGCAAGCCGACGTGTCCAAGATTGCTGCAGAATAGTGTAGAATGGTTTGTCTCAAGGGGTTATGTGAAGTTGCCATTTGGAGTGGAGAAGGAGATGCAAGCCTTTTGGATGAACTAAGGGATTTTTGTGGCAAGCAAATGAGAATGAATTCCCCCACCAAAAATTGGACAGCCCTCATGCTAAGTGGCCGGCCATGCTCATGTCAAGGGAAGAGAGAGAAAAGTCAGGAGGGAAGCAATAATGCAAGCAAGAGAAAAGGGTGATGATTAGGAATAATCATCACCACAAAGTCTCACTCCAAAACCCACCACTCAACCCATCATAGCAAGCAATGATGAACAAAGAAGTCAAATGATGGTTGAACCATCATGAAGCTATCATCATAAAAACAATCCTCCAAATTGCTAATTTGCACATTTGCAAATAAGCCCCTTTCCACCAATTTTCAACCAAGAAGGAACAAAGGAAAAATGGCCGAAACGGAATGCAAACTGGCAACTTCAAAAAATCGATCCCGTAATAATTACAGGAAAACCCCGCGACTGTATATACATACCCGCATTTGTATTGCGACCGAATACAAATGCAATGAGACAAAATCTACACTGTATAATACTAGGATCCGGCTTAAACCAAAGCCCGCTAGTATAATCCGTTCGATCATGATCCGTGCAATACCGCACGTATATGATCGAACCCTGCCATATATCCATACGGCCTCTACAGCGTTTCGCCCGAAACTTGAGAAACTGTCTGTGGGGGACTCTAAAGACTCGTCAATACTTTGGCTGTGGATTTAACCACCACCACGTCAGAGGTATTAGCCATACGTAACGGGCTACCAGGTATTGACCAAAAGGGATGTCGATGAGCGAACTCATCCTGACACCCTACTGAGCCTGTCAGTGACAATATCCGTACAGTCCGGTCCGTTCGTCTATGAGTATCGCATGGCGGGCCTAGGGGGTTGGTAAAAGTCAGACCCCCAAAAGCGGCACAAGTCGTGTCGGAGTGTAGCCCAGAACACCCTGAGATACTACTGGAATACCTACCAGTAAATCTCCTGCCTTAGCCAAGAACTTCGTGTAATGGCTCTCCTAGACATAGCGCGACCTCACCCCCAATACCGGGAGAGACGAACCCCTGCAGATCCTCTCACTGCCTCCATGTGGCTCGGGACTGTACCCAACTAAAACCTGTTTGCACGACTCCTTTGAGCCGTGGTAGGATAGTAATCAAAGTACAGTGGGAACTCACAGGAGACAAATGACGATCTCAGGTCGATGAACTAACTCGTACACATGTCACCAGGGAACTGCTATCTGACGTCAGGTATAATACCAACTAGCATGTTCCCGGCGAGTCCTGTCCGGTGTACTCATAACCCAATGAGCACCTGTATACATCTTAGGTGAACCAACTTACACCAATGGCTTGTGAGACCGGCCACCGCCCCTCGTCGGGGTCTCGACTGTATACACTAGTCTACTCTGGAGTATCGATGCCCTGTCTCGAAAACTCCCACGACTAGGGACCTTTTAAGGATGTGCTTATAGACCCCAGCTCCTACGTATATGATCGCCATCATACTGCTGGCCGTCAAGCAAGAATCCTAAGGGCTCTACCAGCATGCAATACTGATATGTAATGTCACCTAAAGCAGTATACGATGATAAACATAAACCAGATAGCATACTATCATCTTGAGTAAGACTGTCCTACCGGCATAGGTCCTCCCTCAATCATTGCAATCACGTGCCTGTGATCCAATAATTGACTCTGAGGGCACTATCTCCAACAATCTCCCACTTGCACTCAAGGCTTATTATTGCGATGTCGCATACTCACAGCCCGTGTGATACCGAACACCCAACTCCTCTACTAATCAGTCTCACAAAGCCTGTTTGCGAAACTATTGCGTTCGAGGAATAGCCTCAGTGAGTGGATCCGCTCTGATGTTTCTTGCTATGTCTCTCTTTATCTCAAGTTCGCGGAGAAAGCTATCTCCCAAAATGAGCAATACCTGTCTTAGAATATGTCTGGATGTCTGATGGGACCTAGTTCATAAATGAACTCCAAATCCAAACTTCTTAGACTGTATCGTCAACTGAACTTAATCAGTATCCTGCGCCATGCCTCCCTCAGTATCCCCTTGGACCACCTGTCCAAACTACTGCCCCTCGTCGGAGGGAAAACTATAACTCTGACAGCCACTCTGTCATCCAGGTCACCTTGGAAGCCTGGAATGATAACCGTCTCCTGAAAGAGGCTGTCGTTATCAGATCCCTAGAACATCCACTTATGTTCTAAAACTGCTTCCGATCTTTTCTCCAGGATTGGATCAATATCAACTTATTGCATTTTGTGCAAAAACAATATCTGGTGTGGTACTTGACATCTCATGATTGACTCAATTGCCTAAGCAAGTGATCTGCCAATCATGCACATCCCTCTCCCCTTTAGTCTGTAAGACACCTTTAGAGAGGGTGACTCCATCACCTGCAGGTACACTACCGTGCCAGGAGTCGTCCATCCTAAAACACCTTTAGAATGCTGTCTAAGTACCCAGATTGGGACACTTCCCAAATCTAGATCTAAAACCATATATCTAGTAACCAGAATGTCTGATATAATATCCAACTCCTTATGTGGAGAAACCACTGTGTGACAACCAAAGCATAACCGATCGTAGTATAGGAACTTCACTTCCTACTCTGTGTATGTCATTCACAAATCAGGACATCACACCCTACTACCTTCTTAACTGATCCATCCCCTATTCTGATGAAGTCAAACATATGACTGTCACATCAGAAATAGATGATCTATCTCCGCTATTTCTGCTTTAGTCTATAAATAGATATAAGCCACTTGTCCACTATGCTTCTACTGCTCCCACTGACTACGACAACCCTCTGGCTGAGTCATATACACGTACACTTCTAAAGCTAGTCTAGAACGACGCTATACTCATCCTCCTGCCGGGTCTCACAGTCTGGAACAACAACAATGGCAAGTCTGGGTAAACAAGAACCTCCCTGTCACCGTCTTTGAGCATACCGAAGTACCTCTCGAGTGCCTGAGGTTACCCACCTTATCTGCGGAGTGGCCAATGGAATGTCAAACCAGATTGAATCTTTAGGTTCTTATTAAATTTTCAGCAATCGTTTGCGGTTCTGGAATCACTTCCAGTTCTACCATACTCCCACTACTGTTTTCTGAAAAAATCCATTTTTATCAAAACTGTGGCGAGTCAAGAATAATATTACTATTGATCTTCCAGATGGTAGAAAGTCAACCCTCGTCATAGCCCGGGTCAACCCACAAACAGCCATTACAGAAACGTGCCTTGAGTTATCCAGAGTCTGGTTTTAAGCATAAGCCGGACAACTCCCCGTACCTTAACATCGTTAAGATATGAACCGTTCTATATCCAATATAGAAACAGAGGCACTGATTTAATTGGAACCAGATTCAAATCATGAAGCTGTCTCCAGTGCATGTTAACTAAATGGAAGGAGGCCTATCAGCGTTACTCAACTTAGGAGTGCATCCAGATATGAGTAACCTGAAAGAGAAACAAGTTTCTCAAAACCATTACTATCAACTGAATACCATACACAAGTATCTACATCTTCGATCACCTTGAAGAATCCTGATACTTGCAACACCTGGTTCTCTACTTTATTCATATACCTATGACTTCTCAAAACTTGGACCTTGTATTTCTACGAAACACATGTCTAAGAACTAGACAAGCTACAAGTAAACAGAATAGAGCACGAGTACCAACCCCTCTGTCCTAATGGACACTGGACAACATACAATACTCTGTATAAGTCCCTTGAGTCTAATAACTCAATCCCTGTGTGTCGTAGGTTGAAAACTGTACTTATGGTTAAGAAGAATTACACCGCTGTTTAATGCTCCTTACCTAATCATCCACTGATATAGGTAAATGTCATAGACATAATTTCAAAAAGTTATATCTCACTTTATAAAAATAAACGTACAGATATATCAATTTGAAATTGGTGCATAACAACGGATATTCAAAACCAAATATTTGCCGTCCGGCAAACTACCCAGGTGATTTCCTCAAATATCACCAATTACAACGAATTCCGATATAATGAGGATGATCACCTAATTCCCAATAACTTACTCACACTCATCATCTGTAAAACCATACAGATGTGAAAATCATTCCTGGTAAATACATACCCTGGAGCAAGGTCTAATTGGGAAATCAGTTTTCTATTAACAGTACACAGTGAAACTGAAACATTGAAATGTTTCGTAGGGGTATCCGGGTATTCATGGTAATGCCTCTTCCATTATCCAGATTCATAACTTTAACCGTATATTTCTTTGCCATCTCTCCAAATCCCTTCATATGTCTTTAGTCATTACCTTCTGTACACCCTCTTAGGCTAAATGGTTTTCTTCCTTCCCTACCGTTCGGCACCAGCCTATGGTTTGGAAGAAGACTATCCAATAAGCATAATGGGTGTACTATCCTAATCCTAGAAGCACTCGCAATCCGAGAGAAGGTAAAGATAAAAGACACCTGAATAAACCTTATTTCTATTTCTCCTGAACCAGAATCCATCCCCGAACTGGAACAAGTTCCTTTCGAGTTCGTATATAACCATACGATGGAGTATCCAATAAACTGTGGATCTTCTTAGTGATACGGAGTGTTCTGAAGAAATACAAAGGTGAAGTAGGATTGGCGAAGAAATACTTGGTTTGGTCGTGAATAGCAGTCGCAGTTTACTTTGCCCTCTTACTAATCCCTTTATTTGTCTTCACTTAATACCTTCTGTACACCTTTTAGGCTAAATGTTTTTCTTCATTCCCTACCGTTCGACACCTGCCTATGGTTTGGAAGAAGACTATCCAATTAGCATAATAGGTGTACTGTCCTAATCCAAGAAACACTCGCAACCTGAGAGAAGGTAAAAGGAAAAGACAACTGAATAGTCCTATTCGTTTTCTCCAGAACCGGAAACCATCCTCGAATAAATTCCTTCGAGTTCGTATATAACCATATGATGGTTTTATCCAATGGAAGTGGACGTTCGTAGTAATACGGGGTGTCCTGGAGAAAATGGTAAGAGTAGGAGGGCAATGAGGTATGCAACTCTGACAATCCAAAAGCCAGTGTTTTAAGAAGGTTCGGTCAACTTGGTCACTGAGTCATAGTCAAGGGTCGGGCCATGGTCTCTTCCCAAAAGAGAGAGAAAAGAAACAATCAGCTTGCACTCTAACCTAGATCAGAATGGTTACCAATTTATCTAATCAGGAAATCTCCCACTGTATCCTCAAATTCTCCTCCAAACCTGAAAGAAGAATTAGTCGGGATCACCCGAGGAGTAAACCAACTCATCAGTGGGAATCGGGATCCAACTATCATCGCATGATAACGTGATGGAATCCACTCAAGTTATCACACTCCAGAAGGTATGCGCATATCTGGCAAGTTTCAGTTTCTTTAGAAACTCCCGATGTGATTTTTACCCCATGCACTTATGACCTTGAATTTGGCCAACAAATCATAAGTCACATGTCAAGTTCTACCCGTCATTATCCAGGTTGATTTGAACCCACCCGTACCTACCCTTGACTTTGGCCAACAAGGCAGTACGACTGTCCCAAACCAACGCATCTATCTATGCAACAGAAAAGTAACAAATAACTACCATACACTATGCCTTCACTTTGGCCAACAAACATAGCATGAATACTACATGCTACCCGTCTGAAATGACGGAGGGCTACGAATGGTTTTTGGCGAAAAACCTTTAACGTAATGAACTTGATATCGTTGAAGGAACCGGATAGCTTTTTATAAAAATATAGTGGCGAAAACCTTTGCTAAATTGGTCACTCCCGGTGAAGGGATCTCGGCTCTTTCCCCGTAGAATGAGGTGCAGGATATTCCAACTGAATACCATGATGCAAAGCAAATGTAATCGACTATAATGAAGTTATTACCCTGACGCAAACTTCTATCCAAGGGGCTACTCCCGGTGAAGGGATCTCGGCCCTTGCCTCGTCGACTGAGGTGCTGGATATTCATAACCGAATACCACTGTGCAAAACAAAAGAGAACGTCTTTGCAATAACAGATTTTTGAAAATTGTTCCAACAACATCAGAATAGGTTTGTTTAGCTTGCATTGATCTGAATCAACGCAGTCCCATCAATTGATCACACCAATAAAGAACGAAAATAATGATGTACGTATATGCCATCCGCATTCGCCACTGGGTCCCGTCATCACCCGTTAGGTTACTTAACTAACGACAGAGCGGGGACTGGACTAGCGCGGACGCAAAACATATACAACATCTACTAGTATATATATCAATATATAATATTCGCTCAAGGCGTGATAAAATGCAACATCACAGAAATGTAATAAGTATCACAGAACAATATAGATATCTGGGATCCCCGGGTTTCATAGAGCCGCTACTGAAACCCGACGTTCCTCTGGTCGTGTGGATAGCCTGTGCAATGAAATCCTAGATCCCTACGGGCGCGGCAAGTTACCCGCCAAAACATAAAGCGAGGCAGCCCCTTCAACAACGTGAATGGACCACCCAGCACTTCACGGAATCCGGTAACTTGAGCACCCCTCCTTAGGTCAACCTGTACCCCGTACGAGTGCGGCGAATAGCCCGCCAATTCTAGAGTAAATCCCCCTCCGTCTCAAAGTCATGAGATGCGGGCCCGTTGCCCTCTAGAACCCAGCTATCTGTGCACCCCACCGCGGGGTAATCCTAGTACAGAAAGTAAAAATATACATACAACGGGTACATCGACCTCAGCCCGGTCGTGCCCCAAAAGAATAATATACAAACAGGCAGTGACGACAGTCCACATGTCGGACGCTCGCCCCGCAATATCAAATGTACATGTGCAACCAAATTGTACTACCATTGCATCTAGGCTATCCACCATGACAAATCCGCAACATCACAGCACAACACAGAACATCAACGTGAATGTCACGTTCGCAAATCCGTCTAAAAGGGCTATAGCAGTTAGACAGGATTTACCGATCAAGTGACATTCACGGTCGCAGATATAACGTAAATACTGTGAACTAACATGTTTAAAATTTTCGATCGACTAAATATTCCCGAAGTGGGCCCCAAGCACAACTGTAGCACTCAAAATAATCTGGGCCCAAAAAGAGTATACCAAAAATCCTAATTTCAACTCAGAAAGCCACTGTAGAAATTTGGTACGGCGTTGACCTTTTTCAGCCGAGGAACCGCGGCCAGAACAGGGGTTTGGCCGCGTTTCCACGGTCGTACTGTAGCATCACCTAACCAAATTTTTACAGAATGCTTAAAATTGCCTGCACGAATTTCTGCAACACTCAAATTAATTTTTCGGGCACCAAAAATTTCGACAGAAAACTGGACTTGAAAATGGGGTTTTTGGAAAATCCATTCGATCGAACTTGTAAACACGTTAGAGCAAGCTAGACTAGGTTAATGGCGTGGCTCTGATACCAGTGTAAGTGCACGGTAGCGCCCCGGCCGTCTGAACGAGGCCAAAATGCGGAAACAAAAACTTTTCTTCAAACAAGAAACCGGCGCTACTGCGGACTGTTAACCCGGATCGGGCCATTAACCTAATGCTAGCAAACTAGAGAAAGGGTAAAGAGCTATACCGAGCGATCCGTGTCCTTCGGTCTTCGGCCTCCATCCCGATCTCCTCGCGGAATCTCCGGTCTTCATCTCCTCGTCGGAAAGGGCACCACATCGCCGGGTATTTTTACGGGCTCCCACCTCTGGACCGAGGCAACTCGGACACGAAGTTGGCAAGCCGACGTGTCCAAGATTGCTGCAGAATAGTGTAGAATGGTTTGTCTCAAGGGGTTATGATTGATACGAAAGAGTGTTTGTAGTTTAACCGCAATCAATAACGGTGTCGCACGTAGCTAGACCGAGATGAGTACGGGTCGTCCTCTGGGAAACGTAGAACCTTTTACTTTTACTTTAGATGTGTTGAGAAAGAGAGGAGGGATAAAGAATTTTATAGAAAGATTTCTATATCTACGTTAAACAAGAATGTAAAATATAGATCTAGATTATTTTAAAGATGTAATTAATATAATAAGAGGGCTTGTAGGGTTCGTTAGGATTTAGTAGTTATGGACGATTAATTAAAAGTTACCCTTTTTATCCATTAATAGATTTAGAACTAGAACGACGGTGATGCGTGTAGATTAGGGTTTCTGGAGGGAAAAGGAATCCCACTCTTAACCCTTATCTCGACACGGAACTCCGTTCATATCTAGCCTTTACCAAAACAATCATTAATCTAATCTCTAATCGCGGTCGGAACTAGCAAAGAATTGCTAGCACGCCCGATTAGGATGTTAATGATTCTTTTGATAAAGTTCCTAAACTTTATAGGACTTAAAAAGGGTTTAATTATTTTCATCGTCCATTAGCCTACCCTAATCCTACGAACCCTAACAAGCGGAGAATTACTCGCGCATGTTAGGAAAAGAAGATGAAAAGAAAGAGAGGGAAAACATAATGTAAAAAACAATTAAATAAAATAACTACCTTTATTAATCGAATTCTTCAAACTACACTTTTAATCCATAGAAAATGATTACAACTAGTTGCTTCTCGATCTTTCCTAAGGAGGTAGTCGAACAGTCGATGATCAGCCTGGATGCGTGAGCGTCGGAAGTTTCGTGATCGCGTCGGCTTGATAGCTTTTCCAAGAGGCCCTCGGTGCCCTTTTATAGTGCAAAGCCAGAATCTTTTAGTTGGAAACTTGGTAAAATTCAGAAGAGATTTACTCCACAAAATTTTAGCACACAATCTCTCTAGATTGCCGCGGATCCGCGGCCAACAGGGGGTTTGGCCGCGGTTCCGCGGCCAATGGTGAGGATCTCTTCACCAATTTTCTTGGGCTCTCTGATTTTGACATTTGGCAATCCTAGGCATCTTCAGAATTCAGAAATCTTCTCTCGGTTGCTTCCAGACTTGGTCTCCAAGTTTTGCTTCTTAATTTGGCAAGATTTCTTCAACAGCTTGATTTCTTTGATATATTCTGCATAACAACTTGGAAAATTCTGCACAATAATCTTAAATAATATTTAGTAGACTTAGTTCTACTAGGATTTGGCCAATGAATTTATTTGCATACATTTTCCTACCAAATGATAATTAAAATATATTAACACATGGAAAATGGTGCTTTTACACATAAACCCTCATATGTATAATATATTATAATAAAGTCCTTTTTTTTTAATATGAAAATGGTAGGAAAAATGTAATACAAATGTGCAGTTTTATCAACTGAACAAATACCCCCAAACTTATCTTTGATCGTCCCGAGCAAACTAGTTTATTTAGGAGGAGAAAAAGAAAGGAGAAAACTAAGCACACTTTCGTAGGCAACACGATTGCACTGATCACGTGCAACAAGCCGTTAAACCTCTAGGTGTCCCTAGTAGGAGGCGTGTTGTCTCCTGAGGGTTTTCAGTGGATTACACCCACAAAATCCAATAATAAAAGAGAGATGGTGAAATTTACATATAAAGATAAGAACCATAAAAGAAAGACTTTGAAAATAAGAGTTTCCAACTATACTAGATTTTCAGTTGTCATGAGCCCTATCTTAATAGTCATGAAAAGATGTTAGAAATCACATTATCCCTCAATAAAACATCGTCTTTATTCTTCATTCCTACCTTTCTTCCAAACATTGATCATATAACCCCACGTGTGTGAAAATGGACATCCCTATACTCGGAGAATTCAATTCAAGCTATCATACTCTTGTCCATCTACCTTAGTACTTTTTAATTTAATGAATATTAAAGATTTGCTCACACATTTTCATGCGACCGTTAATACTTCTTGAGGTACTAACAGACCGATTACTTATGTGCTTGCAGATTCGGTGATAATATTTTCCTCGTCTTGCACCACCTAAGGCTTAGCAGTGACTCCCAGACCAGTTGGCCTTAGGGCACTAGGTGAAGAGGCACCCTCGCTATATTTTTTTATTGCTGCCTTGGCGATACAAAACCAGTGTTCATTTTTTTCTTTCCACCATTTTTATATTTTCTTCATTTTTTTTTCTTCCTTCATACTTTGGCTTTTAGACAAGAGCATTTCAAAGTATCCTCTACTATCCCGAGTTTCAAGACGTGTGTATGTGCATATAGTAGGGTATCAACATTCAAATGTTTGGCTTCCAGAATAGGAATTATTTTTCAGACTTATTTTTATCCTCAGATTAGTGACTTCCTTCATTTTACTAACCCTTGGGACAACAGCTCATAACTACTTATTACTAGTTCGTTTAAGAAAACTTCCAATTTTCTTGGTTTTCTTAAATTATTCATATCTTTTGGATGTAATTTTTCACTTTCTACTCTTTTGTTATAAAAAAAAAATTTAATACCCGGTGTCAAAGATAATTCAGTGAATACAAACCTCCCCCCAAACCTGTTTTCAGCAGTGTCCTCACTGATGTAGCCTTTTGAGAATATGGACCTGTATACTAAGGGAGAGATACAAGGGGTAAAATAATAGTTAAAAGAAAAATTCCCCCAAACTTATTCTTTGACACGCACAGATATTCAATCAAATCATTTTTTTTTACTCACCTCCATTCTTAAAATGTGAAAAAGTTACCAAAACATGGAGGTGAGGCGGAGGAAATTTAGTTTTGATAAAGCGGCTCCTGTAAAAACAGGAGCTCCTCCGCGGGGTCAGCAGAAAAATACGGTTTTAATCTATGCCCATTTACTTTAAAAATCGAACCGTTTTTCAAATTTTCGACTTCAACTGCCCCGTGCGGGTGTACATACCGCACCACAAAAGGTCATTTCCAACGAGATTTAAGCTTACCCGGATGAAGATGGAGACGAGAATCATAAAGAAGGACTTGTTGCCCCGATGTGAAGGTTTTTCTAGAAAGATTTTTATCGTGGAACACTTTAGTCCTGTTCTTTACTATCACCGCATTATCGTAAGCTTCATCGCGGAGTTCGCTTAGCTCATTCAATTGCAGCTTCCGATAGCTGCCTGCATGATCAAGATCAAAATTAAGCTCTTTAATAGCCCACATTGCCTTATGTTCGATCTCGACAGGGAGGTGGCATGCCTTCCCAAACATAAGGCGGTATGGAGACATACCAAAATCGGTCTTATAAGCAGTGCGGAATGCCCAAAGAGCATCCGTCAATTTGGTTGACCAATCCTTACAGTTTTTAGAAACCGTCTTCTCCAATATCTGTTTGATCTGCCTATTTGAGATCTCAGCCTGCCCGCTTGTTTGGGGGTGATAGGGCGTAGAAAGCTTGTGAGTGATTGAATATTTCCGCATCAAGGCCTCGAAAGACCTATTGCAGAAATGTGTCCCGTTGTCGCTAATGATAGTGCGAGGGTGTCCGAATCGCGAAAAGATATTTTCTTTAGGAACTTAATGACAACTTTGTTGTCATTAGTGCGACACGGTATAGCTTCCACCCACTTCGAGACATAATCAACTGCTAACAAGATATATAAATTCCCAAAGGGGTTGGGAAAAGGGCCCATAAAATCAATACCCCAAACATCAAATATTTCCACAACCAATATAGGTTGGAGCGGCATCTCGTTCCTTCGTGAAATCCGACCCAAATGCTGACATCGCGGACAAGTTTTGCAATGTTCAAATGCATCTTTAAATAATGTTGGCCAATAAAAGCCACATTGCAAAACTTTCTCCGCCGTTTTTCGAGGTCCAAAGTGATCGCCGCACGCCTGATCATGACAAAATGATAACACGCTCTTGAATTCATCGTTAGGGACACACCTGCGAATGATTTAATCGGAACAATACTTGAATAGATATGGTTCATCCCAGTAAAAATATTTTACTTGGGATAGAAACCGAAGTTTGTCTTGTTTCGACCAATCGCTAGGTATAAGTCCCGTCGCAAGATAGTTCACGATATCCACGAACCAAGGTTCGTAGGATACATTCAAGAGCTGTTCGTCGGGAAATGAGTCATTTATCGGCACGGTCACAGTTGGCGAAGAAGTGATGCGTGAAAGATGGTCGGCTACAACGTTTTCACATCCACTCTTGTCTTTGATAACAAGATCAAATTCTTGTAACAATAGGATCCAACGTATTAGCCTGGCCTTTGCATCCTTCTTCGTTAAAAGATGTCGTAGGGCGGAGTGATCTGTGTAAACCACAATAGGCGAGCCAATCAAGTAGGGCCTGAATTTCTCTAATGCAAATACAACTGCCAAGAGTTCTTTCTCGGTAGTTGTGTAATTTATTTGTGCATCATTCAAGGTCCTACTTGCATAGTAAATTACATGTGGCATCTTATCAATATGCTGTCCTAAGACCGCACCAATAGCAAAATCTGATGCATCACACATAAGCTCGAACGGGTGGTTCCAATCCGGAGATGATAAAACGGGGGCTGTAGTGAGTGATTCTTTAAGCGATTCAAAAGCAGCCTCACAATCCGAATCGAAGT
Source organism: Agapanthus africanus (assembly GCA_030015575.1). Taxonomy (NCBI): domain Eukaryota; kingdom Viridiplantae; phylum Streptophyta; class Magnoliopsida; order Asparagales; family Amaryllidaceae; genus Agapanthus; species Agapanthus africanus. The sequence continues at coordinate 980,561,814 of CM057337.1, forward strand.
GAAAAGTAGTGTCATTGGCCAATAGAAGGGTTAAGGGTCTAGCAATTTTGCTAAAGTCCTTAATAAATCTCCTATAAAATCCTGCATGACCAAGGAAGGATCGTATATCTTTGACGCAATTGGGACGAGGGAGGTTTTGAATGACATCTATTTTAGCTCTGTCAACCTCAATGCCTTTATGTGAAATTATATGTCCAAGTACAATACCTTCTTGGACCATAAAATGGCATTTTTCCCAATTCAAAGTCAAGTTCTTATCCTTACAGCGGGTAAGAACAGCGTCAAGATTACGAAGGCAGTCCTCAAAGGAGTCCCCAAAAATAGAGAAATCGTCCATAAAAATTTCTAGAAAATTTTCCACCATATCTGAAAATATCCCCATCATGCACCGCTGAAATGTAGCGGGAGCGTTGCACAACCCAAAGGGCATGCGTCTATAAGCAAAAGTTCCGAAATGACAAGTAAAAGTGGTTTTATCTTGATCCTTTTCGGCGATGGGGACCTGATTGTAGCCAGAGTATCCGTCCAAGAAACAGTAGTAATCGTGTCCCGCTAATCGTTCCAACATCTGGTCAATGAAAGGTAGAGGGAAGTGATCTTTCCTCGTCGCGGCATTGAGTTTCCTGTAATCAATACATACGCGCCACCCAGTTTGGGTGCGTGTTTGGATTAACTCATTTGCCTCATTAGTGATGACCGTGATGCCAGACTTTTTAGGGACCACATGAATTGGACTTACCCATTGGCTATCAGATATGGGGTAAATTATTCCACTATCAAGGCACTTGACGATTTCTTTCTTTACCGCCTCCTTCATAACGGGATTTAACCGTCTTTGTGGGTCTCGGGTTGGTTTGGCTTCATCCATCAGATGTATGTGATGTTCAACAATTAAGGGACTAATCCCTTTGATGTCGGCCATTGTCCAACCAAATGCTTGCCGATTCGATCTCAACACTGCCAAAAGTGCATTCTCTTGCTCTAAGGCTAGAGAAGCAGATATAATCACTGGCAAAGTCTCATTCTCTCCTAAATATGCATATTTAAGATGAGAAGGTAGCGGTTTGAGATCAAGAATTGGCGGAGAGACAATAGAAGGAGGGGTAACGGAATGATATTCGGACTCCTTAAGAGGTTCAAAACTTGCATAAGATATTGAATCGGAAAGTGCTGCTGACTTTTGCAACGAGTCAACGGGTTCAATCTCAAGGTTGGACTCATTGAACATATCTTCACTGTGAAGTGGTGCAAGATCAAACGATGTCTCATTAGTGTCGTCGAGAACATCAAAGCAAAGTTCCTCATCCATGCAGCTTTCGGGAGCTATCTCGTGGATGGAACAAACATCCAGCAAATGAGCAGAAGGTTCTGATGGCTGACTTCCTAGCTTGTAAATATTAAGCTCAATTGTCATTTTCCCGAAGGATAAGTTCATAGAACCGTTACGACAATTAATCACAGCGTTAGAAGTTGCTAGGAAGGGTCGACCAAGTATCACCGGAATTTGATTGCGTGGGTTTGCCATAGGTTGTGTATCTAAAACAATAAAGTCCACGGGAAATATGAATTCCCCGACTTTAATTAACACATCCTCTAGTTCGCCCCGAGGTTTGGTGATAGATCGATCTGCCATTTGGAGAGTACAATGGGCGGGTTTTAACTCTCCAATTCCTAACTGCTCGTATACTGAATAAGGAAGCAAGTTGACGCTAGCGCCTAGATCGAGTAAAGCACGGTTTATATTTTTACCCCCAATAGAAATAGAGATTGTAGGACAGCCGGGGTCCGTACGTTTCTTTGGTATTTGTTGGGTAAAAGCTGTGCTAACATTACTCGTCATGAAAACCTTTTTAGGCACTTGAGTTTTTCTCTTCCTAGTGCACAAGTCTTTAAGGATTCTTACATAAGATGGGACTTGTTGAATAGCATCTAGGAGAGGAATATTCACGCTAACTTGCTTAAACATTTCCACAATCTTCTCCATTTGCGGGTTAGGTCTGTTGGCCCTTAATCGGTTTGGAAATGGAGCTCGATCAATAAGTTTTGGGTCCAACGTTTGTGGAGAAGACTGTGGCGACGGATTCAATCCCAAAATTGGAGTGGGCATCGACTTAGATAGATTTGGCGAAATGTTCGAGCCTTGGGGAAAACGGAGAATAGGCTCGAATGAAGGTGGGTGACTAGACGAATTAGGGGAAGAAGAAGAAGAAGAAGGGGTATCAAATGTGTCACTATCATCAAATTGCTCACCCACTTAGTTATTCAGCACTCTCCCCGATCTCAACGTAGTAATGGCATCACATTATGACTTTGTGAATGTCCAGGATTCGGTAGGGGTTGAGATGGGAGTTTCCCTTTCTCTCTCGCACTCATTGCGGCGTTTAACTGTGCGATTTGGTTTTCTATTGATTTAATACTCTCACCATGGGAGGAGGAGTTTTTCGTTAAGGTATCAATAGAAGACCTTATCTCAGCCGAATTTTGCATGGATTGTTTCATGAACATATCCAAAGTTTGTGCAAGTGAGTTGTCAGTACCGGCCACTTGTGGTGTAGAAATGTTGGCCGGATTTTGGAAATTTTGTGACTGAAAGGGGGGCTGATTCTGTGGTTGTGGTTGCTGTGGAGGAGGTCTTGATAATTACTTTGTTGGTTTTGATTCCAAGCAAAGTTAGGATGATTCCTCCATCCTTGATTATATGTGGAAGAATAAAGATCATTTCTAGGTCGCTGCTGAAAAGCAGCATTAGCTTGAAACGATGCATTCATAGGACATTCTTCTGTTAAATGTGAAGGATCCGAACAGCAACCACAGACAGTCTTAGGAAGCGTGACCTGATTTAGGGAGAATGTTGAGAACTTGTTTTCAATAGCATCGAGTTTCTTCTGTATCGCTGCCATTTCGGCTTTCACTGCGATAGAAACATCGAGCTGGTGAATACCTCCCTTAGTTGAAGGTGGTCTTACGCTTTCCCACTGCAACGTGTGTTCAGCAAGGTCTTCCAGATATTTCCATGCTTCACCGTCATCTTTAGACATGAAATTGCATTGACACATTGTTTCAAGCATCTGCTTTGTCGCTGGATTAATGCCCTCATATATAATCCGACATAAATCCCATCTTTGTATTCCGTGATGGGGGCATTGGACAAGCAGATCTTTGAAACGTTCAAAGCACTTCCAAAATGGTTCATTGGGAAGCTGGGTGAACTGGTTGATCTCGCTCCTAACATGTGCAGTCTTATAATTTGGGTAAAACTTCTTAAGAAATGCTACGACGAATTCATCCCAATTAGCGATAGAGTGTGCGGCAGTATTATAAAGCCATTTTTCTGCCAAGACGCACAGTGTGAATGGGAGAAGACGTAGGCGCATAGCATCTAAAGTCAATTGTGAAGTACCCATTATTGCACATACGTTTTCGAATTTGGTGATGAAAACGTACGCGTCTTCCGACTCAAGCCCGTGAAATTTGGGCAGCAGATTGATGTGGTGGGGTTTAATTTCGAATTATCCCCGTTAGGTGGTGGAAGAGATAGACAAGTGGGAAGAGGACCACGGATAGGATAGCATCTCTCTTGGAGAGAAATGCGCGGTGGATTCTGCGCACCTTCGGGCGGTGGCAGCGTGGTGTTATAATCTGATGGAGTGCCGTCCATCTCGGTCGATGTGGTGTGTGGTGGGGGAAAAGAAGATGAAGAAGTACCGACTTCGGCGTCGATAGCAGGAACGCGGACAAGACGGGCACTAGGATCCCGTGTCCAGCCGAGCATGCACTAAGCGGGTTTAGTGCAAGTGGCAGCGTTTGTGTGATTTAAAATTGGCTTGTTTTGAAAAAGTGGGACTCAAGACAAATCACCCTATGATGCAGAAGCAACCCTAGAACTAAGGTTGCCTAGGTCAGTCTCTAGACCGCTCCTAGACTTCCAAAGGACAAGCCGCAGGATCAATCCTCTACCGCCTCCGTACTACCCTTGTAGCCAGATAAGTGCCAGGTAAGTGGGAAGGAACCACGTCGTGGGCCTAATTAAAAACCACTAGCCTTTGTCACACTTGCCTAGGCACTACAAAAGTAATGCGGATAAACGATAGATTACCCACGACCTTCCTCTGTCCTTATTGAGCGCGACAGTCCTTAGAGTCTGGTCTAGATATTTTTTAAATTAATGAAGGGTTGATCTATATGCTCGGTTTGTGATTTGTGGGGCTTAGGAAGGGTGATGAAATCCCCACCTAATCTTGATTTGGTCTTTTCCCCTTAGAATCCGTATTAAAATATGCAAAACAAAACCAATCACAAAACTTTTGCAAAAAGATTTTTTAGCGGCGCAATTTTCGCAAAGAATCCTGCAGAAGATAGATTTTATTGGATTTGAGAGGAGAGAGAAGGAGTTGAGAATCTTACCAGAGAGTTCAGTAGCCCTAATCCCTCCAAGCAGCCGCGTTTCCGCCGCAGGAAGCACCTTTATGCCGCGGTTCCGCCGCGAGGTGGATGGATCGCTTGCTGAAAATTTTTCTGTGTCCCTCTGTGCTCCTCTGGACCTCGATGAATGGCTCTGTCTTCTGTTTTCCTCAATTCTGTAACTCCAGATCTCCTTGCAAAATTCACGCAGAAGTCGTTAAATATGCAATTTGCAGTTTTGTTTTAATAATGATATGGCTCGTCTAAGAATTCAACACAAATAGTAAAAATAAAAAATTACGCACGTGTCCCCGGCAACGGCGCCATTTGATTGGTACGAAAGAGTATATGTAGTTTAACCGCAATCAATAACGGTGTCGCACGTAGCTAGACCGAGATGAGTACGGGTCGTCCTCTGGGAAACGTGGAACCTTTTACTTTTACTTTAGATGTGTTGAGAAAGAGAGGAGGGATAAAGAATTTTATAGAAAGATTTCTAGATCTACGTTAAATAAGAATGTAAAATATAGATCTAGATTATTTTAAAGATGTAATTAATATAATAAGAGGGTTTGTAGGGTTCGTTAGGATTTAGTAGTTATGGACGATTAATTAAAAGTTACCATTTTTATCCATTAATAGATTTAGAACTAGAACGACGGTGATGCGTGTAGATTAGGGTTTCTGGAAGGAAAAGGAATCCCACTCTTAACCCTTATCTCGACACGGAACTCCGTTCATATCTAGCCTTTACCAAAACAATCATTAATCTAATCTCTAATCGCGGTCGGAACTAGCAAAGAATTGCTAGCACGCCCGATTAGGATGTTAATGATTCTTTTGATAAAGTTCCTAAACTTTATAGGACTTAAAAAGGGTTTAATTATTTTCATCGTCCATTAGCCTACCCTAATCCTACGAACCCTAACAAGCGGAGAATTACTCGTGCATGTTGGGAAAAGAAGATGAAAAGAAAGAGAGGGAAAACATAATGTAAAAAACAATTAAATAAAATAACTACCTTTATTAATCGAATTCTTCAAACTACACTTTTAATCCATAGAAAATGAATACAACTAGTTGCTTCTCGATCTTTCCTAAGGAGGTAGTCGAACAGTCGATGATCAGCCTGGATGCGTGAGCGTCGGAAGCTTCGTGATCGCGTCGGCTTGATAGCTTTTCCAAGAGGCCCTCGGTGCCCTTTTATAGTGCAAAGCCAGAATCTTTTAGTTGGAAACTTGGTAAAATTCAGAAGAGATTTACTCCACAAAATTTTAGCACACAATCTCTCTAGATTGCCGCGGATCCGCGGCCAACAGGGGGGTTTGGCCGCGGTTCCGCGGCCAATGGTGAGGATCTCTTCACCAATTTTCTTGGGCTCTCTGATTTTGACATTTGGCAATCCTAGGCATCTTCAGAATTGAGAAATCTTCTCTCGGTTGCTTCCAGACTTGGTCTCCAAGTTTTGCTTCTTAATTTGGTAAGATTTCTTCAACAGCTTGATTTCTTTGATATATTCTGCATAACAACTTGGAAAATTCTGCACAATAATCTTAAATAATATTTAGTAGACTTAGTTCTACTAGGATTTGGTCAATAAATTTTTTTGCATACATTTTCCTACCAAATGATAATTAAAATATATTAACACATGGAAAATGGTGCTTTTACACATAAACCCTCATATGTATAATATATTATAATAAAGTCCTTTTTTTAATATGAAAATGGTAGGAAAAATGTAATACAAATGTGCAGTTTTATCAACTGAACAGGTTATGTGAAGTTGCCATTTGGAGTGGAGAAGGAGATGCAATCCTTTTGGATGAACTAAGGGATTTTTGTGGCAAGCAAATAAGAATGAATTACCCCACCAAAAATTGGACAGCCCTCATGCTAAGTGGCCGGCCATGCTCATGTCAAGGGGAGAGAGAGAAAAATCAAGGGGGGGAAGCAATAATGCAAGCAAGAGAAAAAGGTGATGATTAGGAATAATCATCACCACAAAGTCTCACTCCAAAACCCATCACTCAACCCATCATAGCAAGCAATGATGAACAAAGAAGTCAAATGATGGTTGAACCATCATGAAGCTATCATCACAAAAACAACCCTCCAAATTGCTAATTTGCACATTTGCAAATAAGCCCCTTTCCACCAATTTTCAGCCAAGAAGGAACAAAGGAAAAATGGCCGAAACGGAATGCAAACTGGCAACTTCAAAAAATCGATCCCGTAATAAATTACAGGAAAACCCCGCGACTGTATATACATACCCGCATTTGTATTGCGACCGAATACAAATGCAATGAGACAAAATCTACACTGTATAATACTAGGATCCGGCTTAAACCAAAGCCCGCTAGTATAATCCGTCCAATCATGATCCGTGCAATACCGCACGTATATGATCGAACCCTGCCATATATCCATACGGCCTCTAAAGCGTTTCGCCCGAAACTTGAGAAACTGTCTGTGGGGGACTCTAAAGATTCGTCAATACTTTAGCTGTGGATTTAACCACTCACACGTCAGAGGTATTAGCCATACGTAACGGGCTACCAGGTATTGACCAAAAGGGACGTCGATGAGCGAACTCATCCCGACACCCTACTGAGCCTGTCAGTGACAATATCCGTACAGTCCGGTCCGTTCGTCTATGAGCTTCGCATGACGGGCCTAGGGGGTTGGTAAAAGTCAGACCCCCAAAAGCTGTACAAGTCATGTCGGAGTGTAGCCCAGAACACCCCGAGATACTTCTGGAATACCTACCAGTAAATCTCCTGCCTTGGTCAAGGACTTCGTGTAATGGCTCTCCTAGACACAGCGCGACCTCACCCCCAATACCGGGAGAGACGAACCCCTGCAGATCCGCTCACTGCCTCTATGTGGCTCGGGACTGTACCCAACTAAAACCTGTTTGCACAACTCCTTTGAGCCATGGTAGGGTAGTAATCAAAGTACAGTGGGAACTCACACGAGATAAATGATGATCTCAGGTCGATGAACTAACCCGTACATATGTCACCAGGGAACTGCTATCTGACGTCAGGTATAATACCAACTAGCATGTTCCCGGCGAGTCCTGTCCGGTGTACTCATAACCCAATGAGCACCTGTATACATCTTAGGTGAACCAACTAACACCAATGGCTTATGAGACCGGCCACTGCGCCTCGTCGGGGTCTCGACTGTATACACTAGTCTACTCTGGAGTATCGATGCCCTGTCTCGAAAACTCCTACAACTAGGGACCTTTTAAGGATGTGCTTATAGACCCCAGCTCCCATGTATATGATCTCCATCATACTGCTGGCCGTCAAGCAAGAATCCTAAGGGCTCTACCAACGTGAAATAGTGATCTGTAATGTCACCTAAAGCAGTACACGATGATAAAGATAAACCAGATAGCATACTATCATCTTGAGTAAGACTGTCCTACCGGCATATGTCCTCCCTTAATCATTGCAATCACGTGCCTGTGATCCAATAATTGACTCTGAGGGCACTATCTCCAACAAAAGGCGTACTATCCAATGGAACCAGTGGAGTTGGAAGAAGTCAAGAAGAAAGTTACCGAATTGCTAGAGAAGGGTTGGTTTCACAGCAGTAATTCACCTTGGGGAGCTCCAGTTCTTCTAGTAAAGAAGAAAGATGGCACAAGGAGGATGTGCATCGATTATCGAGAATTAAACCGGGTGAATATTAAGAACAAGTACCCGATCCCTCGCATTGGCGAATTATTCGAGCAACTCAGTGGCGCGAGGGTATTCTCGAAGCTGGATTTGCGATACGGATATCATCAAGTCTGAGTTAAATCAGAGGATATTTGCAAGACTGCTTTCCGAACTCGATATGGACATTACGAGTATTTAGTGATGCCATTCGGAGTCACGAATGCACCGGCGATATTTATGGACTTGATGAACCGAATCTTTTCACTGTTCTTGGACCAGTTTATAGTGGTGCTCATCGATGATATTTTGGTCTATTCGAGGAGCCTTGAAGAGCATGCAGAACACTTGAAGATCGCACTGCAGATATTGAGGCAAGAAAAATGATATGCTAAGATTAGCAAGTGCGAGTTTTGGCTTGAGGAAGTGAAGTTTTTGGGGCATGTCATATCTGGAGTTAGAATCACCATTGATCCCGAGAAGATTGCAGCAGTTCAAGATTGGCCGATTCCGAAGAGTGTAGCAGAGATCAGAAGTTTTCTGGGACTTGCAGGATACTACAGAAGATTCGTGGAGAATTTTGCTCGATTGGTTGAGCCTTTGACCAAGCTTACACGGAAGGAGGTACCGTTCGTATGGACGGAAAAGTGTGCGTCAGCTTTTGAGGCATTGAAGCAAAGGTTGATAACCGCTCCTACTTTGATCGTACCAGACGGTTCCGGAGAATTGGTGATTCACAGCGACGCGTCCGGAAAAGGTTTGGGATGTGTTTTGATGTAGCATGGGAAAGTTATAGCCTATGCATCGAGACAATTGAAGACCCATGAGAATAATTACCCAACTCATGATTTGGAGCTAGCAGCTGTGATTTTCGCTTTGAAGATTTGGAGACACTACTTATTGGGCGAAAGGGTCGAAGTATTCACCGATCATAAAAGCCTAAAGTATATGTTCACGCAGAAAGAGCTTAACATGAGGCAGTGTAGATGGTTGGAGCTGATGGCTGACTATGATCTTGATCTCAAGTACCATCCGGGGAAAGTTAATGTAGTGCCGGATGCGCTTAGTCGGTTGCCAGCGATTCAGATGTTGACTACACAGAAGGAGCTTATCAATGATTTTCGGAAATTCGAGTTGGAGATCGTATTACTGCATTCTTCACGACAGTTGATGCAGCTGCAAGTACAGTCATCGTTGATCGATAATATTAAAGCAGCGCAGTCACAGGATCCAAGATTGCAGAAGTTTTGAGAACAGGTTGAAGAGGGACTTCGAACGGACTTGTTGATTCATGAAGATGGTTCATTGCGTTATGGTAGCCCTTTGTGTATGCCGAAAGGAGATATTCGCGAAGAAGTTATGAAGGATGCGCATAGTTCCGCATATTCCGTACATTCAGGAGGCACGAAGATGTACCGTGATCTACGACAGCATTTCTGGTGGGAAGGCATGAAAAGGGAGATTGGCCGCTTTGTAGCGAAATGCTTGGTGTGTCAGCAAGTTAAACCTGAATATCAAAGGGTAGCTGGTTTATTACAACCACTTCCGATTCCTCGGTGGAAGTGCGAACATATAACCATGGATTTCGTAACAGCTTTACCGCGGAGTCTAAAGGGCAACAATGCAGTTTGGGTGATTGTTGATCGATTGACCAAGGCAGCTCATTTCATACCATTTCGAGTTGGTCAGTCAACGGAAGCGTTGGCAGAATGATACATGCAGGAGATTATGAGATTACATGGAGTACCTGTGAGCATCGTTTCCGACCGTGACACCCGATTCTTATCGCACTTCTGGAGGATCTTACAGGAAAGTTTGGGGACGCGATTGAAGTTTAGCACCGCCTATCATCCCCAGACAGATGGCTAGTCGGAGAGAATGATTCAAACTCTTGAATACATGTTGAGAGCTTGCATGTTAGACTTCAAGGGTTCGTGGGAGGATCATCTACACTTGGTGGAGTTTTCTTACAATAACAGCTTTCAGGCGACTATTCAGATGGCTCCATTCGAAGCGTTGTATGGTCGCAATTATCGCTCACCCATTTGTTGGGACGATGTTGGAGAACGAAGATTGTTGGGACCGGATTTAATCGTGCAAACAGTAGAGAAGGTTAATACTATCCGGAATCACATGAAGGCAGCACAAGATCGGCAGAAGAGTTGGGCCGACACATCGAGAAGACTTCTAGAGTTCGCTGTTGGTGATCTTGTATTCTTAAAGATATCACCGACTAAAGGAGTGATTCATTTTGGGAGTCGAGGCAATCTTAGTCCTCGATTCGTGGGGCCTTTCGAGATTATTGAGCGTGTTGGAGAAGTGGCTTATCGATTAATTTTACCACCATCTTTGGCGAATGTTCATGACGTATTTCATGTATCCCAACTTCGTAAGTATGTTCGAGATGAAACACATGTGCTAGATCATTTGGAGCTGACTGTAAGGGAGGATTTGACCTTTGAGGAACGACCGATGTCGATTGTTGATCGAAGAGAAAAGGTCCTTAAGAACAAGGTCATCCCTCTCGTACTTGTTTCTTGGGGAAATCGCTCGCACGAAGAATCGACTTGGGAACGTGAAGACGAGATTCGACAGAAGTTTCCACACCTATTCCTGTAGATTCTTGTATGTTTATCTTTTCTTGTTTGTGGAATTTCGAGGACGAAATTATTTTGTAGTTGGGTATAATGTAACACCCTAGTTCATTTATACCAGTTCTTTTGAGTATTTCTTTATTTATGGTATTTTCCTGATTTATTGTGATTTGGGTGCGAATAGTGTTTTGACATCTGTATTTGCATCCGACCCGACCAGCTTGCTGGAAACCCGTATTGATTCCTGTTTATGATTTATCCTCGCTTGTTACGTGGATCCATTCACTTTCATATCTTATACTGCATACTGGTATTATCTAGAATCTACATTTTTTTAATATAACATTTAAAGTCACATAAAATATTTTGAAAATATCTAGCATGGCCTGCATGATACCCTTGACCCTGTGGTAGCATCCGTATACCTTGTTCTCGTCCCGTTCGGTGAAACAGACTCGTTTAGATGGCTACGTGTACGTGTGTGCATCCGTTCTTAGGAGTATGCTTTTTCGTGACCCGGATATCCTGTTTTAATATTGGTCGACACGTATATTTTCCGGATTTTAAAACTGGATATTTAGACCCGACCCGGGCGTGTTTTGGACTATTTTTGTATTAGCCAAAATATCAAAATTTTTAATATTATACTTTAACTGAACGTGTAAATTTTTAACAAAGAGATTTTTTTTAGAAAAGATTTTTAAAATTCTTTTAACAACATGCTCTATCTCTCTATCCTCCTCTTTCTCTCACCTCTCGCATTCACTGTTCCTTGGGATCCCATCACCTCCCTTCATTGCTGCGCTCACCTCCCTCTTCTATATCTTTCCTTCTTCTTTTCTCCTTCCTTTTATTTCTGCCGCCACGAGAACGAGAAAGGCAGAACCCTAACCCTGGCCTTCGCCTCGCCGTCGAACTCCGCACCCTTCTCGTCACCTCCTCTGCTTCCCCCCATCCTCTCTCCTCACAACACCACCACCACCGTCACCCTCGCTCGAAACCTACCGCACACCCAACCTCGTTGCAACTTTCGACCTCGTGCCCGCACCCATCGCCAATACCGCCTCCACCGTCGCCTGCATCCCCATCATTCTCGTCATCATCACTTCCACCTCCTCCACTTCCCTTCATCCCTGCACCCAAGAACCCGCAAACCCTAGCCCACGCCCTAGCCTCGTCGTCGCAACACTGCCTCCATCTTCTCCTAACGCCGACCACCTCGTCGGCCTTCCCTTCATCACCACCATCACCTTTCTTCTCCCCTGTGCACCCCAACACCTAGAAACCCCGACTGCACAAAACTGAACCCAATCCCGACTTCAAGAAACCCACTGCCTCGCCTGCAACCTCGCCGGAAAACCCTCCTCTCGTCGTCACCCTTTCTTTCCTCGCCTCTGTCCCAGTACCAGAGCACTAAGCCAGAGGAAACCCTAGTTCCCTCTTCTTCTTCTTCTTCTTCATTCTTCTTTTTCTTTCCTTCTTGATCCCGTATTTTCCGGTGATCACCGCCGGAGCCGTGCCATTGCCGACGATCCGAGTAATCCAGTGAACGTCCACTACCTGCGTGGTTACCTTCTTGCTTTGCCTGGACCCGTCCCGCATGCCGCGTGTGCGTTGCGACGATTACCCGACGTCGGACGTACCGTACGCTCCCGTCATGTGTTCCGCTCAGGAAAGTTTATCTTTCTACATGCTATAATACTTATCTTGCACCCATATGAATACAAATATTACATGTTGATTGCATTATACATCTATATTAAAGTTTTACTGTTTTCGGATACCCGTATGCATCCATATCATGTATTATATATGCAGCTGCATCTACAGATCATATTAATTTATGTTATTGTTATAGTAACACCCCATACTTGATAATGTAAATCCTACATAGTCATGATGTAACCCCTGATAAATATTTGTGCATCCATGCTATTATCGTGTATCCGTACTTGCTACATTTTACTGTTGAGCACCCACTTGATACATGTACACTACCTGACATGACCTGTTGCACCACTGCTTGACTTGATACCTGATCCTGTTCATAATACCAACAATCCTGACATGTTGTCCCGATGGACATATCCTGTTGTCTGTATAGACAAACATGTACCTGCTTGATCCTGTGTTGGCATTAGCTCCAGATTTATCAATACCTGACTTGAACACATAACTTAGGGGTAAGAGGAAATCAATGATGAAACCTGACTGGTAACTCGACAGTTCGATGCTTATACTGATCAGTCTTACGGGCTAGGCCAGCCCCGGGATGGTGCTGCTGACATCATCCGTCTGTACATGTTACCTGTTTACTGTCTAGCGGCACGTCTCGGATTTAGCCCGAGAGTATTGACCGTGGTCCCGGGCATGCATGGGATACTATTGAGTTACATCGACGATTCATTAAATTGATTTCAAAGACTTGAGAGTAATTAACCCAGTAGCATAGATTACTCACCGCATGCACATACACTTCATTGTTCCATATTCATGTTACTGTTACACACTCATTACTGTTCATGCTCATGCATTCATATCTTGTTACCTCCTGATTATATTTTTATTGTTTAATATTATTACGCACTGACGTCTGAGGTTTGCATGGCCCAGATCCTCTATCTTTGTCGCAGGCTGACCATGAGTACTTCAGCCGACAGGCCGAGCAGTAAGGATCCTGTTAGTATCTAGTTTAGTTTAGTTTTATTTCCGTACTTTCATTTCCTGATGTGAGCCCGTATTTGGGACGTACTTTCCAGATTGTTATTGTTTATTAGATTTATTGCTTTCGCATATTATTTCTTGATTCGTTTATTCTGGCATATGGACATATACTAAATAGTTTATTTTATTTTACTGTTCTTGATATCTTATAGACAGCCGTAATGTGACTGTGGAGGGTTGTTTCCTAGCCACAGGTAGCATGGTTGGCTTTATCACGTGCCAATCTTAGCGCACTCTGGGAAGCGGGGAGTGACATCACTTCCCTTAGCGGTACTGCTTCTGCCTACTTAGAGAAGTAATCGGGCTTTGCCAGTATGAACCGATGTCCTTTGGATGACGCTGGTTCGATTCCTCACATTTCAAACGGCCAGCTAGCCACTGTTGGGTGTAGCGGGTTTGTATGCTGGTGGATGAAGTCCCCGTAATTTGGCACGGGTGACACTGCTTCGCATATTCAAGGCAGTCCTGAATCATCATGGACCAATAATAGCCCATCCTTTTGATCTTCAGCTTCATTTTTGGCCCGGCTTGGTGAGAACCACAGAGTCCGTCGTGAGTTTCTTGGATGACTCTTCTTGCTTCTTCCGGTCCCAGGCATCTCAGCCACAGAACGTCGAAAGATATCTTATATAGAGTATCATTGATGAAGACGAAAGACAGAGCTCGTTTCATGAGCTGATGTTTTAAGGATGCATATTCAGGTGTTTGATGGGATTTGAAGTAGTCTATGAAGACTTCTCTCCAATCCTTAGCCTTTTTTCGTCCTCTATTTATAGGGCTGTTTGTTTGGTCGCTTCCTCTTCTTCAAACGACTCCGGAGATATTTCTGCTGGTACGAGAACCCAGCGGCTTTGTACAATGATCTTTACATCATCGAGGTTTTCATCGGCTGGCTCTTTAGCGAGTTTGGCTAATGCATCCGCTTTGCTATTTTCCGCACGCGATATACTTTCTAGGATGTAGGAGGGAATTTGATTCAGCAATTGCTGCACTCTCTCGCCATACTCTACCAACTCTGGCTTGCACGTCTGATAGTCGCCATTTACTTGACCAACGATCCGCTGGGAGTCTCCATATATGAGGAGGTTTTCGATCCCCATGTCGACAACGATCTCAAGACTTGCTATCAAAGCTTCATATTCCGCTTCAATGTTTGTTCTTGGCTCCGTTAAGGAAAGGGAAAAGCGCATTATCTGTAATATTTCAGAAATATAAAAATATTATTTTTGGAATTTAATATTAAAATAATATATTTCGTGAAAACTATTCGAACTGCGAGTAGGGATTTTTCGTAAAATGGTATAAGTATATACCAATATTTGGAAATTTATCGGAGATTAAAATGATTTATTTATTTTAATGATATTTATCGGATTTTTAGTCAAATCCGTGTTTTTACATTTTTCCGTAACTTGTGCACCATATCATATGCATGTTGGTTTTTGTGTTTGTGACTTGCGGCTTATGAGAACAAAGAGAAGTTGTGCGAATGAGTAAAGAGAAAAGAAAAGGAAATGAGAAGAGTTTGAGTGTGAATGGAATAAAATTGATGCCATGAGTTATGTGAAAGAAACAAAATTGATATTTGTGAGAGAGTGAGTGTAGGGGGAGATATTTATGAGAGAGAGTGAGCCTAAGAGAGAGACTTGGCTGCCCATTTCCTCATTCCCCATTGCTTTCTTCATCATTTGCTTCGTGCTTCATTCCCTTCATACTACATCCATACATCATCTTCATTTCCTTGCCAAAACCATATGCAACCTTCACATAAAATATGCACAAACCTATTCTAAACCCTTAGAACCATTCATGTTTGGATTTTGAAGATTTTGGGCAACTCAAGAATTTTCTGTAGTTGCTAATGAGGTATATCTCTTCACTTTAGATTAGTAATTGTGTTAAATATCGTATTTTAGTTTAGAATTTGAGTTAATTAGGATATGTGATCTTAGAAAATTTCAAGTTGTTGTTAAGTAGCCAATTGAGGTGTAGTGAGTGTTTACAAGACCTTAGAGATTGATTTCATGGCCTGGAAACGAGTTTAGAACCCGATACACAAAGTTAGAATTGTTCCGTGTCTGTTTTGTGAAACCTTAAGGCCTACAGGGTATCTGGAGCTATCTGGGATATTTTTAAGAAAATCAAGCAAGTCCATTGACCAAGATAAATCACTAGAAGACCACCACAGAAGTACGAACCCATTTTACCTTAGTACGACCGGCGAGGCCGGATTTTTGGACAATGTCGCCAGACTTCCTGTGGGCATTGGTGTTGTGGTTTTGCCTGTAGCTTACTTACCCTATAACCTATCCCCTGTACTTGCTTGTTTAGTCCCTATTTACCTGAGCCAAAATCTGGGAGTTGTTTGCGAGTGTTTTGGCTATGTTTTCCGATATGTGAATTCTTGGTTTTATATTTGGAATGCGTGGTTTTTATATTTGGGTTTTATTCCGTC
Organism: Agapanthus africanus; assembly: GCA_030015575.1. Classification (NCBI taxonomy): domain Eukaryota; kingdom Viridiplantae; phylum Streptophyta; class Magnoliopsida; order Asparagales; family Amaryllidaceae; genus Agapanthus; species Agapanthus africanus. The sequence continues at coordinate 980,577,662 of CM057337.1, forward strand.
GTTGGATGTTTGTACGTCAACGACGAGGGTTGTTTGGTTGTTTTTGCATGCGTAGGCTATAGGTTCTAACGTATGAGCACACCGTATGCCGTATCAGTTTTCCGGACTTGATTTTAATAGCATTACGACTGTGTATTTATTATAGGTACCTTCGCGTGGATTCCGAGACGACGAAGCACATCGACTACGGCTGAACAAGGAGTTCTGCAGGTGAGTAGATTTATATCTACGGGGGAAGTCGGGTGGATGGCGTATAGCACCCCCGCAAATTATAAATGGAAAACCTATATATAGAATATGGTTAGAGAAACCATGTTAGAAATTTATGGATATGGTTAAAGGATTAGTAGGAGATGATATGATTAATACGCGATGATGAGATTTATAGTGTCATGTTATGAGGTCGATAAATACGATATGAGATTCATAAGATGACTTGATGTGAGATATCGATGTGATGAAAAGAGTATACGATGAGAAATGATGTCTTGGTTGATATGTCATTATACGGATACGAGTCGAGATGAGATAATTGATACCTTTGTCGGTCCCATGATATGAGATTGAAACAGATATGACCTGAGAGATAGGTGTGTGTGTGTGTGTGTGTATAATGATGTGAACAATGAGTGATATATCGTACGAGACGTTAGGTCCGTACCCTCATTGTCATATAGGTTGATAGGATCCCTAATTTTTTAATGCGCCGTACAATGGATTACTGTACGTGATGAGTTTTACTTGATGATTGATCCATACCCTTGACTAGAGGATGCCGTACGATGGATTATACCGTACGTGATGTTGTGAGGCTGGATGTCGATTGATAGACTCACCGACTCGGTTATGTTATAGATATGTATACCTTATAGCATTGAGCTTACGATTTACTTGATGCCACGTTCGTGATATTCTCATCTTATTATATATGTACATGTGCTAGTACACCTACACCATTATCGATGATGCGTATGTTACACTTACACAGATTTGCCGGCTCACACACTTTCATCATCGATAATTGCTATATCACCTACACAGTAGAATTGTCACATCATTATGCTATGTTGCAGGATATATTGCTATGCTCATATCATTATACTATGTCGCATGATATACTTGATATGCTCACATTTCTGTTCTATGTTTGCATACATTATGCTTTATGATCATACGCATTGAGATGCTGTTTTCATGAGATTCTGGATTTGAGAACCGTGGTTATATTTCAAAGGAAATTATGTATTGTTTTAAAAACCCGGTTTCTCTTGATATGATATTTCGAGACATCCACCATGTGTTTTCTCGGTTATGAGTTATGTGATACCCGATTCGAGGAGCTGGATGAGGCTGTTTGCGGGTACATGATGGACCCGGTATGGTACCCCGGGGCAAGAAAGGTATGTTGTGCAGTAGACAATGAGCCTGATAGAGGGAACACTACCTACCGGTGATAGTATTTAGGCTCGGCGGTTATCCGGAGGATACCGACCGGAGTCGTGAGATGATTGTTCCCGCCGAAAATTTCTGCGCAGAAGAGTCCAAGGTATCAAATGGAAGCGACACGCTTAAGGAAATGCGAACCAATATCTTCCGGCCTGTATTTTGATAAGTTTCCGAAGGAGAAACTATTAAATTCTGATGGTATTGGAAGCATCTCAAAAAAACCTTCGATTTGATATATTATGGGCCTCATAATTCATCTGGGATCAAAAGTTATGAGGCATCACGTGTCCACACGTGATGGATCTTTAAGAACCCGCTGGAGAAGTTAAAAGATATAATAAAAACTCAGAAAAGACCCCAATGGGGCATCACGTGCTCACACGTGACCATGGGTCACGTACAGACACGTGATGGTCTTTTAAAGCTTCTAAAATAATGAATAGAATTTAATTCTAAAAGTCAGAAAATATCTCAACGAGGTATCACGTGCTTACACGTGACCAATGGTCACGTGTTGACACGTGATAGTTAAAACAACAACATAAACAAGCGGCTGTTAAAGGAACCAATTTGGGGGTCACGTGCTCACACGTGACCAAGGGTCACGTGCCAGCACGTGACAGGCTTTGAAAGCCTTACAGTTTAATAGAATTAAAATTCTAAATTTCTCTAAAATATTTCGAAATAGAATTAAAATTCTAAATTTCTCTAAATCTTTCCAAATGGAAAAGGATTATGGGGACCGTTGGATTAAAGATCCAAGGGTGATTAAATATCACCAATTTATGGAAAAATCTCAAATAAGGAAAGATCTCCCCAAATCTCACCGAAATAACAAATAGAATATCTTTTGAATTTAAAATCCAACGATGAATAAAATTCACTGAATGATCTAAAGGCTCATATTAAATATGAAAACAAATCAAATCTTTCAATGAAAGATTTATTAAACAAATTGATTCTTTTCCTTCTCCTATAAATAGGAGCCAAGAAAAGAAGAGGGTGGACCTTTTTTGGAGAGAAAAACAGAGAGAGGAGAATTTAATTCTCAAGAGGGAAGAAAAGAAAGGAGAATTTAATTCTCAACAAAGAAAACCCTAGGTGCGAAAAGGGAAAAAGATCAACTTCAAAAAGAGAATTTAATTCTCAAAATTTAAGAGTTTAACTCTTCTGCAAATAAAGAACTTAGTTCTTCTTCTGGTGGAAGATCTGCACAGAGCACATCTCCCCATAAGTTGAGAATTTAATTCTCATCGGGTCGAGATCCTGCCATGCAGATCCTAAACTTAGAAGGGGAATTGAGTTTTAAGAATTTAATTCTCCTAAAACAAAACTAGGGTTTAACCCTAATCAAGAATTTAATTCTTTTACATATCTGGGAATTTAATTTCTTTAAAAAGAAATCAGGGTTTTATCCTAAATAAGAATTTAATTCTTTCACAATAGGAATCTAATTCCTCCAAAATCATAATTAGGGTTTAACCCTACAGAGAATTCAATTCTTAAAAGATCTCTGTTCATGAAAAGAACTAGGGTCACGTGCCCCCACGTGACCCTTGAAAAGATCCCCTGCAAAGAACTTTGAAGCATCACCTCACGTGCTCCCACGTGACTCCCAAAACGCAGAAAGAAAAAGCAAAGGAAATGAAAGCTTTGGGCGCTCTTACGTGTTATCACGTGACCCCTCAGCAAATGCTTTAACAATTGGCGCACAGATCCCCATCACGTGCCAACACGTGATGCTCTAAAATAAAAATAAAAGTGTTTAACACTTGTTCGCAGATTTGAGGATAAACCAAAAGGAGATCTGGCTCCACATTTAGGACGCCCTCACGTGTCCCCACGTAACCCCTAACGAATCCCTTTAATATCGAATGGATGGATGCCTATCACGTGCCCACACGTGATGGCCAGGAAATTAAAAGTGTTAAACACTTACCTGCAGAATAAAATAAGGGAAATCAGGGCGCTCTCACGTGTCCGCACGTGACCCCTCCCTCCTTAGTGTTTAACACTAATTGGAAAACTCTATCTGCAGTGTTTAACACTGATTTTCTTAGTGTTTAACACTAATTTGGAAAACTCTATTTACAGTTTTTAACACTGATTTTCTTAGTGATTAACACTAATGTGAAAACTCTTTTCCCGGTGTTTAACACTGATTTGCTTTAGTGTTTAACACTAATTTGAAATTTCTGCTACCAGTGTTTAACACTGATTTGCTTTAGTGTTTAACACTAATTTGAAAGCCCCGTTGCTAGTGTTTAACACTGATTATCTTTTAGTGTTAAACACTAACTTGCTAATCTTAATTCCAGTGTTCAACACTGTTGGTCTTTAGTGTTTTACACTAGCTTTAGCCCAATTGGCTAAGTTTCTAGAGGCAAAGCGTCTCCTTCAATGAGCCAACAAAGGGCTAATATTTCAAACATAATTGGACTTAGCCCAAACTGGCCATAAGTCCTCAAATCATCTTGAACTGAGCACATCTGCTCTTTCAACCAACTCATTGGTTCAAGGGTATATCTCTGAACTCCTCTGATATTTGTCGTTGTAATCCTTCAACGTCTTCAGAGAGGTGACGGGTCCCGACAACCACACATTAATACGGACTGTAGGGTCCTTAAACTCATGGACTAATGCGTCCTTAAACTAACATTTGTCCCCAAAACGGGAATAATGGACCACTACGTCCTTAAACTGGTATTGGACCACTATGTCCTTAAACTGGTATTGGACCACTATGTCCCTAAACTGGTATTGGACCACTATGTCCCTAAACTGGCAATGGACCACTATGTTCCTAAATTGGAACAATAGAGCCCAAACGCTCTTTTGTCGGATCTAAACGATCCCGTTAAGTTGATCTTAGTCTCAAATTGGACTAACGTATTCTTAATAAACGTTTAAGTTGATCTTAGCCTTAAATATGGCTAACGTGTCCTTAAATCAAACCTTCAAACAGACTTTAGTCCCAAATTGGACTATAGATCTCTCAACCAACTTTGGTTCAAGGGTACATCTCTGAACTCCTCTGATATTTGTCGTTGTAATCCTTCAACGTCGTCAGAGAGGTGACGGGTCCCGACAACCACACATTAATACGGACTGTAGGGTCCTTAAACTCATGGACTTATGCATCCTTAAACCAACATCCGTCCCCAAAATGGGAATGTTGGACCACTACGTCCCTAAACTGGAACAATAGAGCCCAAATGCTCTTTTGTCGGATCTAAACGATCCTGTTAAGTTGATCTTAGTCTTAAATTAGACTAACGTATCCTTAACAAACGTTCGAGTTGATCTTAGCCTTAAATATGGCTAACGTATCCTCAAACCAAAACCCCAAGCCTAAATCTAAGAAAATACGGATTTGGACTAATCCACGTCCTACGGGCAACGACATAAATTGGTCTCCGTATACAATCCACGGACAACCACAAACAAAACAAACACCCACGACACGAAGTGACCAGCTGGAGAAGGAGAAAGTTGTTACCGCGATGCGGTAGCCTAATTAACTGCAGGGGCTTGCGCCTGCAGGGAAGAGCGTCCCCACAATCAAAAACCCCTCAAGCGAGGGGGAATCTGACGAAGTCTGCTACATCGGCCGCATCCGTCTAAACCTCCGATACACGATGCCATAAATCAACTTGGCATCTTCGGAGAGGTGGACGGATAAAACCAAATAGCATCTGCCCCGAATCTCAGGCAAGACGTCTCGGCGTCGCGCCGCCATTCGGAGGGGGACAATGATATGGGCCGATCCGGACTGACGGAGCCCGTGGGCCGATCCGGACTGACGGAGCCTGAGATATGAGGATTTACGTGTCGATGTTGGACACGGGTTTCATGATGTTTCGAGTGTCGATGTTGGACACTCAGGTTCCATGATTTTGATGTGTCGTTGATGGACACACGTTGATTGATATCTTCATATTTATATGCATATACCTTCATGATGTTTCGAGTGTCGGTGTTGGACACTTAGGTTCCATGATGTCGTTGTGTCATTGACGGACACGTGGATGATATCCACATGCATATAAGCAATGATTATATTGTTGACATACATGCAGATACGGTCACCCTAGATATCATAGTATTATCTTTATAATATAGTTGACCTAGGAGTCGTTGTTTTATTCGATTTCTACCTGCTGATGTTTTCTACTCACGAGTTGGCAACTCACCCTTATTGTGCTACAGTTCTTGCAGGTTTGACCGCTTGGGATCAGTTGCGGCATCGCTGGCACACAGCTTCATCCAAGGTGTTTGCTTTGGTAGGTGGGACACATGTTGGATCGTGCCCACTTTAGTACTGTTATATTCCGTTGTATCTAGATAAACTCCATCACATCAAATCAGAGATTAGAATTGTATATTGGTAGACCTAGTCAGACTTGGGTGTTGTGCGAGACTTAGAGCGATGGGTTTATGATCGCTTCCTTGAGTTTTGATGTCTTGCTTCTATATTTGTTCCTTCTGGGTTGTTTCTTTGCCGTTGGGCGTCGTATATATGTTATTGCGTGGTTGTGATTCTGCCGATTGGCGAAGAGCTAGCTCCCGCTTGGGGATACCTATATATATTGTTGTGTATATATTTTTGGATCAAAATATACAAGGGGGGTGCTGCCCAAATTTTTAAAGACGAAACATGTTTTCAAGTCTAGTATAATCCACTTGCATTTTCATGTTTCATTAGTTATGCCTTTCAAGAAAAACATGATTTATTATACCTTTATTTCAAAACTGCACCCCCACTATTTTCCGCAAAAGAGTTTAGATTTTCTGGGCTTCGGATTACTTGATTTATGTCACGCCTTTAGACGTTGCGTAATTTAAGTGCCGGTCATGTGCTAAATTATGGGTCGTGACATTATCCCTCCTTGTGGAGTCATGAAGATAAGGCCTACCCTAAATTTGATTATGGGGGTGCTGTGCTTTCGCTTCTTCATGGAAGATGCCCCATCAAAGTAAAGCTCCCATCGAGAGTCGTCTTTCTCATCTTTCGCGTTGAACGCATGTTCATCCAGCAACTCGCAATTTAGGAGCAAGTCGGCAGGTATCGGATGCTCAGCGAGGAAGTCGGCGATGACATGGTCTTTTACTGCCTTGAGAGGTCGATATGTTATCGAGAACTCCATTAAGAGGATGTCCCATTTGGCAAGCCTTCCTGTTAGTATGGCTCTTGAAATCAAATACTTGAAAGGATCCACCTTTGATATGAGATGAATCTCATGTACCAAGGCATAGTGTCTAAGCTTTGTTATTGCGAAGATCAATGCCAGACAATGCTTTTCAATGGGGGGTAGTTGTTTTCTGCCCCTAGGAGAACTCGAATCAAATAGTAGAGAGCTCTCTCTTTCCCTTGGTCATTCTCTTGTGCCCATAGCGCATCTAAAGAACCTTCAAGGGCGGTTGTGTACAGGATGAGGGGCTTTTCCTTGACCGGAGTGGTCAGTACCGGCGGATTCTGCAGGTATTGCTTAATTTCATCTAGTGCACTTTGGCATTTACGATCCCAGACGAATGGGGTCCCTTTCTTCATTAGATGGCTATAGGGGCGTCATTTACCAGAGAGGTTGGCTATGAACCGCCGGATATACGCGAGCTTTCCTTGAAGAGATCATAGTTGTTTGAGAGTCTTTGGCGTGGGCATTTCCATGATCGCCTTGATCTTTGATGAGTCTATTTCGATGCCTCTGTGTCGTATGATGAATCCTAGGAATTTGCCTGAGGAGACTCCAAATGCGCATTTCAGAGGATTCATCTTCAGGTTATACTTCTGAAGGCGCTGGAACATTATTTTCAGATGTTCCTTGTGTTCTTCGTACGATTTGCTTTTCATCATAAGGTCGTCGATATAGCATTCGACGATCTCATGTATGAGGTCATCGAAGATCTTCGTCATGGCCCTCTGGTAGGTGGCGCCTGCATTCTTCAAACCGAAAGGCATCACTTTATAGCAGAATACACCCAGCGGAGTCTGGAAAGCAGTGTGCTTTTGGTCTCCAGGATGCGTCTTTATTTGATTGTACCCTGAAGATCCATCCATGAAGGAGAAGACTTCATGAGTGGACGTGTTATCTATCATCAGCTCGGTAACCGGTATAGGGAAGTCATCCTTCGGGCAATCTTTATTAAGGTCTCGGAAGTCCACGCAGACACGCACCATCCTATTTTTCTTCTTTACTGGGATAATGTTGGTGATCAAATCAGGGTATTGAAGCTCTTGGATGAAGCCTGAGTCGATTAGTTTCTTGACCTCGGCATTGATGCTCATCTCGAGTTCGATCCGCATTCTTCTTGGCGCCTGTTTGACTGGCTTGGCATCCGGTGATATCGCCAGTTTATGTACAGCTATTTTTAGATCTAGTCCCGGCATCTCGGAATAGTTCCAAGCGAAGCAGTCTTTATACTGTAGAAGCACATCTTTTAGTGTGGCCACTTGTTCTTTAGACAGCAGCTCACTGACGAACGTTGGCCTTGGGTCGTTTGTCGCCAAGTCGATTTTTCTCAGGTTGTCCGCAGTAGTGTGTATCCCATCTTCCAACTCTTTTGGCGCCAGTGGAAATTCTGAGATCACCCCATCCTCATCCTCATTTGCGAAGCACCCGAAGAGGTCGTCCATATTCTCGTGCTCTCCCTTTTCCAATAGTGTTATCGTATGGCAGGTACGAGCTCGTTTCCAGGCTCGATGCTGATCTGGACTTACCCTCGCGATGCAGGTTGCTTTTGGCTCATGCTTCCGTGGTGGGGTCACCCTCCAATTTTCGGATAGAGCGAACCTGCCGAGTCGGTATTGGTCTCCGACCCAATTTTTGAAGGTGAAGCAGTCTTCAAGAGGATGTCCTATTGCTCGGTGATAGGAGCAATAATCTAGGTGATGGACCTCGTTTGCTTGTTCGGGGTGTCTCGACTATGGGAGTGCCATCATTTGATGTTTCATGAAAAGATTGAATATTTTCCTTGTCTTGTCTTGGGGGAAAGAATATTCCCGACCCATCTTCTTCATCAGCGATGGATTCCAGCGGACATTTTCTCGATCGCGTGGCTTCTTGGACCCACTTCGCTGTTTTCGAATGTCATTCCCATTCTTTACCTTGTTTTTGTCTCTTCGTAGGGCTTTTTTCTCGTCACGGGAATGTACAGTGAGCTGAGGATGAAGGGCATCATCATTTTCTCTTTCCGCAGACCGTTGAGTAAGCCGCTGCATTCTAGCCTTTTCGTAAATGGCCATCTCACGATTATGGTCATCCCTAACTTTTTGACCAGCTTCTCTCATCAGCTTGTCAATCTGTTTTTCGAATGAAAGACTTGGTACCTTTACGGTGTGGTCTCGCTCTGGTTCAATATGGGCGCTATCCGGAAAAGCATTCCCTTCTCCACCGGAGTTATTTACGACACTGCAGCCATGGAATCGCTCTCATTTCTTGGACTGAACGTATCCAAGCCCGATCGTCTCCACTCTCCCATTGGGCATTTTTCGCTGAGTTCCGGGGACGTTCCAAATCCTGTTGTAGAACTGATCTTGTCGAGCGGTCTGTATGAAAGGTACGCCTTGGCATTTTAACGGCCTTTTTAATCTCTCTGTGTAATATCTGGGCAGACAGATTGGTTGAAGCCTGTCCAGTAAAAAATTGGCACCATACCAGATTTTTTTCTCCACTTTGTTCTCCTCGAATCGATAGAAGAGGATCGCCTTTTCACCTCTTCGCCTGGGAGGGACGTAGAATGTCTGTAGCTCTTGTACTCTGTATGTGTCAAGCGCATCAAGTTCCATGTAGTGCTGCCGCGGAACCATAGCAATTTGCAAAATCTGATCAGCTCCAGTGAAGGTCTGTATTGACGGACGAACAGAGAATACTGCGTTGACCTCGTCTTCAGAGTCGCCGTCGAAGACCAAAATAGGGGTAGATGGTCCAGGCCTGTTACCTTGAGGCTGCCCCGAGTAGACTATCTCTTCCTCCTCCTCGGTATTAATCCCGAAGACCGGGATAGTGGCGATAGCTTTTTGTTTATTCTCTGTCTTATGACATCTTTCTATGTCTTCGAAGTCTAGTAGGAAGTACTTTGCATCTTCGTATTTTCGAACTTCATTTATGGAGAATGGATTCAGTTCCCCAGTCACGGTGTACTCGAGTCCGTCTTTGAAATACTGCATACACTGATGTTGTGTAGAAGGGATGACGTTGTACTCGTGTAACCAAGGCCTGCCGAGCAGAGCGTTGTAGCAAGTCTTGGCGTCAATAACATGGAATTTGATGTCAGTGACAAGCAGCCCAAAGCGTAACGTCAGTATTACAGACTCGAGTATTCGTGACGACTGGGAGTCAAACCCGGAGATGGTAATTTTGTCCTGAGCCAGGTGCTGAACGCTCATGCAAATTTCTTTCAGCACCCACACATTGAGAAGGTTGACAGAGGACCCGTTATCAACTAGGATCTTCTCTATCTTGATGTCGTGGCAGTACTCGGTTACATATAACGGCCGGTTGTGCTCGCACGTTCCGAGGAGGAGGTCTCCATCGCTGAAAGTGATGTCAGCTGTGTGGACTTCTTCCAGCTCGTCTTTCATCTTTTCTTCAGCAAGGAAAGCTTGAAACTAATTGGGCTCTTGTAACGCCTAGATCAGAGCATCTCGTGCCTCTTTGGACAGAAGGAGAGCATCCAATATGCTCAGTTGTGAGGGTATCTTCCTCAGATGTGCAAGGACATTGTAATCCACCTTGTTCTTTCTAGACGGGTCCTTGGCTGCGAGCTCTTTGACGACTCTATCATCGAGGGCAATCTCCTCAGGGACCTTTTCCTTCCCCTTGTCTCTTTGGCTCGAACCTTTGTTAGCAGGCCCGAGGTTCTTTTCAGGCAGCGTTCGGTTACGTAGTTGGATGTTCTCGAAGTTCTTATCTTCCTCTTCTTTACCAGAGGCGGGTTCTTTGAAGAGAGGGCCGAGGGTTATTTCTTCCTCAGAATCGCTCCCGAATGTGAGAACTTGAGATTTCCTGGTGTCAACCATGTGACAGTTGCCAGCAGTTCCTTCATGCTCATCTGTTGCACTTTTCCGCTGTCGACGAGCTTCACGCTTCATCCTCTTGAAGTGTTGTCGGCGAGCAACATATCCTTGCCACCACTTCTTAAAGGCATTGCACTCTTCGGTGGGATGCGTAACCCTCCGATGGTATAAGCAATAACTCGGATGTACGTCCGCTTCTTCGAGGCACGTATTCCCAGAAGTATTTCCTTTGAAAGGTGGCAGTTTCATTCCCATTGATAGGGATTTGGCGAACCGTTTCCCAGTCTTAAACTTGATTTTGCCTGCCACGGGTATGCTTCGATCTGGTTGAAGTGCTTTGTGATTAATCTTCATCATAGCTTCTTCATCATCACGCCGACGCTTGGCCTTTTCGTATATGGTCGTTTCACGTTCTCGGTCAGCTTTGCTCTTTTGAAGGGCTTCGTTCAGCAGCATGTTAATCAGCTCGTCTGAAGGTTCCAAGGATTTTGGCACCGATTCTTCCCCCAGCTCTTCTACATTGTTTTCTAACGTCGAGGGAGCTTCTTTGTCATCCACCGACGAATGAGAGATCATGTGGCAACTTGCCACATAATCCTCGGGTTCTTCTGACGAGTTGTCTACCTCGTCATTGTCGCTGTCTCTGTTCTTAAAGATATGGTTAAGAAACTCTTAGAGTGTGACTGGGGTCCGCGTCTTCTGTTGTATTCCTCCAGCGCGTAAATATGCTTTTGCAGGTCTGTGCACTTGTTGTCAAGCTGCGCGGGCTTCTTGGTCTTCTTCTTTTTCTTCGAAGACTTTGACGGTTGGGCCTAGGTGCTTTGCACATTGTCACTGGCGTTCGGTGTTGAGCGCGGTTTAAGCATCCTTTCAATAATCTCAGACTCTAGCGGGCTTTTCCACCTGATCGCCGGACATGTTTGAAAATCTTTCAGCATTCTTTTCGTTGTAGCTGAAAGGACAACTTCCCACGGAGCTTCTTCTATAAATGAGCAGGATGCCCCCGGCGCATCCACCCTTTTAGGAGCGTGCTACTGTGGCGGGTTTACCTTCCAATTTTCGGACAGCGCGAACTTGCCTTGTTGGTATTGGTCCTCAATCCAGTTTTTGAAAACGAAGCAATATTCGATTGGGTGGCCCATTATCCAGTGGTAGGGGCAGTAATTGGGATTGTTGACGTCACCAGGCTGCAGTGGGCGTTTCGGATCGCACAGAGTGATGAGCCTGTTGCGCACCGCTAGTTCGAACAGTCTCCTCGTTTTATTCTGGGGAAACGAGTAAGGACGTCTCAACTTCTCATCAAGGGATCGCGGTTTGTTTCTTTGGCGAGCAACCGGCTTCGGGTCACATGGTTGTTGTTGAGCATTGGCGACGAAGGTTGCTTTCTCTTTGCCCTTTTTCATTCTGGGGATCCGTTTTTGAAGAGGAAGGCCTATAGCCCATTTGGTTCATTTGGGCCAGCTTTTCAATCAAGGCCTGGAAGATGGTCGGCTTGAAAAACATCATAAATTGGGATATAGTTGTCTGCGGATCAAGGGTCCCTACGAACATGCCCAAGGCAGGAGATTCTTCTATGCGGTGTTCACATTTTGACCATAGGTTCCGCCACCGAATTGCGTATTGAACCCAGGTCTCTCCTGGCTTCACCTTTGCATTGATCAATGCCATGATAGGGTGCGCTCGCTTGTGCTTGCGAAACGCTGGGTGAACAACAACTCCATTTCTGTAAATGTTTTGATGGAGTCATTCGGAAGCTCTGAGTACCATTCAAACGTTGTCTCCGCCAAGCTGCCGACGAACTGGCGAAGCAGCAATTTTTCATCACCCCCAGTATTGCCGCATAGAGCTCTAAACTGAGCGACGTGCTGATGGGGATTGCCTGTCCCCTTATACACGTGGAATTTAGGGATCGTATATCCCGGCGGGTACTTAATTTGATCGTACCTGCCTGGATATGGTCGTCCAGTTCTGACGACTTGGCCAGCGGCTTCGCTTGCCTGATGAGCTCGTATTTGTTAAGCTATATAGTCATTAAGGGCAGCTTTTGAGATCATCTCCTCCCTGGCTGCTGATAGAACCGGGAGAGGGTTTGATGTCTCCCTTCTGTCATCTTCAATGATGATCGGGGGATCTTCGGGTGGAGGGTCCGGCTGGATCATCATCCCCACCATGTCTTGGAACAGGAGCGACATTTGTTTTATATTAGCGGCTTGTTCCACGGTCTCTTTATATTTTGTCTCGAGCATCCTTCGTAGGAACTCAGCGTCGGTCTCCTACTCTTGGCGCTATTCCAACAATACTTCCGGGCTTTCTTTCTGTCCAGTGAGTGCGGCCATCTTTGTCAGCATTTCCTGGAGTTTTTGTTGTTGCTCCTGAGCTTTCATCACAGACTGTGTAAGTGGTCGATGGCCCCCAGAAGCGCGGCTTTCCTCTTTCCCGGAAGCCATGTAGACGGTGTGCATTATCATGCCCCCAGACTTAGAGTGTTTGGGTTCAGTGCCTTTGAAATTTATCGATGGCATGGGGATCTTCTCCGTCCTTCTCCTTTTGTGGGCGGTCGAAGTTGAGAGGGCTGTTGTAAATGGAATCCATGAAACCTTCTGTGGTATGGCTGTGGGATGGTCCTCCCTTTGCCGGCCTTCATTTTCTTCAGTCGACGGGAGTAGTCTTTGTCAATTACAGAGTCTTGGAATCTTCGCCAAACCCTGTGGATTTTGGAGGACAGCCGCTGAGGGGGCTGCTCCGGCTTCACATGTGTTGTGTTTTCAGCAGGCGGAGGAGACTTCTTTAGTACGGCAGTTGAAGAGTTCTTGCGCACCCTCCTGAGCGGCTCGAAGTTGTTCCCAGTTGGAACAACAGCATCAACTTCCACCATTGGAGCTGGTGGGGTAAGTCTGGAGGAGCAACTGCCCCCAGCTTTCCTCACTCGGCGTCAGTGGCGACGTCGAGCATGTCGTGCAACTGAGACCACTTCTATCATTGGAGTGGCTTCGTCATGTCCCCTGCTCTGATGAGAGGCTGTTATTAGTTTCAGCCTATCGAAGACTGACTTTCGCTGAAAGGGAACGGCCAACCTGTCGAAGACTGACTTTCAGGTAGGGGAAGCACTTATAACGACCTCACCCGCAGCAGGAATTGGGAGGACTATCCATTTTGGGATAGCCTTCTCCGGTATCGCGAGCCTTTTTGCGGTCTCACTTGAGCTTAGGCTCATCCTGTCGAAGACTGAGGCGGTAGACTTGGACGACCCGTTGAGAGGGGCAGCGGTAGTTGCGAGCCGATCGAAGACCGACTTCTTTGGAATCTCCTGTTGTGGCACTGAAGCGTTGAAGCTCATTGGTGGGAGCATGGTCCAGAAGAACAATCCAGTGGTGGCCTGAGTTACCTGCTCCCCTGCCATTGCAAAGATGGAAGTCGCTTGGGGCCCGTAAGTCACTCCTTCAGTCGGGGCGGAGTGGGAGTTGCTATTGTAGTTAGTGCAGCTGGAGGCCATCGATGATATCTCCTTTTCTGCGTAGGAGCAAGAAACCAAATCTTAGCACCTCGAATCTATAGGCAACCATAGCAAACCACGATTTTGTTCGCAAAACACGACACACGAAGTGTGGAGTGGAAAGAGGAAAAGGTCCCACCGGGCGTGTCAGAATCTGTTTACCGCCGAAAATGGGAGACGGGACTGCGTAGGTCGTCTTTCCTGAATTTGAGGGCAGATGCTATTTGTTTTTATCCGTCCACCTCTCTAAAGTTGCCAAGTTGATTTATGACACCGTGTATCGGAGCTTTGGACGGATGCGTCTGTTGTAGCAGACTTCGTCAGATTCCCCCTTATTTGCGAGGGGTTTTTTTGATTGTAGGGACGCTCTTCCCTGCAGGCGCAAGCACCTGCAGTTAATTATGTTACCGCGTAGTGATAACCACTTTCTCTTGCTCCAGATGTTCACTTCGTGTCGTATGTGTTTATTTTATTTTTGGTTGCTCATGGATTGTATACGGAGACTAATTTATGTCGTCGCTCGTAGGGCGTTGAAAGTCCAAATCAGTATATTTTTATATTTGGGTTTGGTTTGATTTAAGGATCGTTAATCTCGTTTGAGATTAAGATCAACTTAAATGTTTGTTAAGGATACGTTAGTCCAATTTTAGACTAAGATCTACTTAATAAGGTTTTAGGATCATTTAGATCCACAAAAGAGCATTTGGACTCTATTGTTTTAGTTTAAGGACGTTACGGTCCATTGTTAGTTTAAGGACGTTTCGGTCTGTAGATCATCATTTTTAGGTGAGGGTTTAGTTTAAGGACGTTTTAGTCCGTTGTTAGTTTAAGGACGTTTCGGTCCGAATTTGGGATATACCCATCGGTTTGGGAGTGCACCAAGGAGTTGTTGGTTGTCGGGACCCGCCACCTCTCCGAAGACGTTGAAGAATTACGACATATATCAGAGGTGTGGAAAGATGTACTCTTGAACCAAATGTCAGACTGAGGGGAGACGGAACATCATTTTAGATGTCATCTGTTAGGAGTTCATTAGTCATCTCTGGGACTAAGATCGATTTAGCGAGACCCGAGTATAATGGGGGCTCGGTTGATTGGTGATCAAAAGGGTTTTGGCCTCGGGAGTTTTGGCTAATTTGAGCTAAGGTTGGCCTCTCATAGTGTTAAATACTAATATCTGCTCGGAGCTTACATGCTCCCACGTGAGGCTCTAAAGCGGCGTTAAACACTAAAATTTGGGGCACTCACGTGTGGCACGTGAGGCGCCTGAGAATTGGGCACTACTTCTTTGGGTTATTTCCTTATTCTGTATATAAGTGTCAAACGCTTAACTCCTGTGACCCTCACATGTGGGCACGTGAGGCGCCTCAAAGTTGGGCACTGCCTCTTAGGATTTATTCACTCTTCCTTTTATGAGTTCTAAGCACTATTGGGGGTCACGTGAGATCAAGTGAGGCGCCCAAAAATGGAAACTATCTTTGGTTTATTCCCTTTTTCTTTTATAAGTACTAAGCACTATTGGGAGGTCACGTGAGATCACGTGAGGCGTCCAAAAATGGGAACTGTCTTTGATTTATTCCCTTTTTCTTTATGAGTGTTAAGCACTATTGGGGGTCACGTGGGCTCACGTGACTCAATCTCAGTCATTTTTCTTTCTTCATCAAAGGTGCTCACGCGGGAACATGTGATCTATCATTATAGTGTTGAACGCCAATCTTTTATTATTACGTGCATGAAAATCTTGAGTTTTGAGACTTTCATGCCTCTTGTTTTTTATGAGAATTAAATTCTTTTATAGGGTTAAATCCTAGTTTTATCGGAGGAATTAAATTCCTATATATTCTTGGAAGAATTAAATTCTTTGAACTTAGTTCTTTCCCTAGATTTTGAATCTACATAACAAAATCTCCCCGATGAGAATTAAATTCTCAACTTGTGGGGAGATCTGCTTCTGCAGATCTCAACCAGAGGAAGAACTAAGTTCTTTTTTAGAAGAGTTAAACTCTTGTAGAGGCAAAGAAGAGATAAGACGATCTCTATGTTTTTCTTCTTACCTCAAAGTGAAATCTTCTTCCTTTTTTTGGAGAATTGAATTCTCTTATCTTTTTTACTCTCTTTTCTGGTGTGAATTTTTCTCTGTTCTCTCTTCTCTTCTCCTTTCTTTTTTCCTCTTCTCTCCGCTCCTATTTATATGAAAAGAGAATGAATCAATTTGTTAGGAGGATCCCTCATTGAGAGATCATGATTAATTCCTTAATCTTTTTTAGATCAATCGGTGAATTTTATTCACCGTTGGATTTTTAATCCAAAGACTCTCTGTTTAACAGAGAAAATTTCTTGTTTATTTAATAAGATTATGAAATATTTTCCTAAAATAGAATTTTATTCTATCAGACTATCACCGTTGGATCTTTGATTCAAAGGCCTTTAACAACAGAGGAGATTTTTTTTCTGTTTTAAAGGAGATCAGGAATATATTTAATTCTGTCAGATAGTTTTAGAAAGTTTTCAGGAAATATTTTTCAGATAGGGTTTTGATGCCTTTATTTAGAATTTTAATTCTATCAGCTTAAAAGGTGTTTAGGAACACTCACGTGTAGCACGTGACCCCCATGGAGTTAAACTCATTTGCATATATGTAACAGTCCAAGAAGGGCATCACGTGCTAGCACATGAGCCTCTCTGGGCTACTATTTGTTTTAACAAAAGCTCTTGTATACTTTGTATATACATGTTCACGTGCTTGCACGTGAGACTTAATTTCAGCCTTGACCGTTCAACGCGGCGCCTACAATCTTCGCTCATAGGTGCATCACGTGTGGGCACGTAATGCACTATGAGTGGGAAATTTTCCCTCCGCTTTTTCTCTCTTTCTTTTCTTTTCTTCTTTTTTTTATAAGGGAACAACTACCTGCGTTGTGATGGCGATCATACTTGTAGGAGCAGGGTAGTCCATAAGCACATCCTTAAATGGTCCCTAGTCGTATGAGTATCGAGACTGGCCATTGATACTCCAGAGAAGACTAGTGTATACGTTTCTAGACCCCGACAAGGGACGATGGTTGGTCCCACAACTATTGGTCTAATACACCTAAGATCGTATACATGTGCTCACTGGGTGTGAGTACACTGGACGAACTCGCCGAGAACTTCCAGATGGTACTATAACTATCGTCAGATGGAAGTTCTCAGGTGACATATGTACATGTTAGTCTTCGGACCTGAGATCGACATTTGTCTCGTGTGAGTTCCTACTGTGCTTTGATCACTACCATACTACGGCTCCACTGAGTCGTGCAAACAGGTTTTGGTTAGGTACAGTCCTGAGACACATGAAGACAGTGAGCGATTGCTGGGGATTCGTCTCTCCCTGTATTAGGAGTCGATATCGCACTGTGTTCAATTGGTCAGGACCAAAAGACCTTGGCCAATTGTAACAACCCTAAACTTTCTATACAAAATTTTTGTAAAGTAGAGAAAGGAATATCTTAGCTTGAGCACAAGTTATACATTTAATTTGCTTTTGACCAGTAAGAAAGCATTTGTAGCTCATTGGTAAAGCCTTGCACTGTTATGACATAGCCCTTGTGTTCAAATCCCCCCAGCCATATAAATTTTTGCTGATTTTTCTTTTAAACTTTTAGAAGCCCAAAAGTTTGCATGTGCACTACACGTAAAATGAAAAGTTACATAGAAACAAACATGTGGAAAATAACATATGAACCGACCTAGACATGTGGCCAAAATCCAAGCACCCAACTCCTCTTGATGGTCGGCGGATCGGCCCCAGACCTGGCGCCGCCGGGCCCCCGTCCCAAATGCTCCAATTTTTCCACCCTAGCACCTTTTGGATCCCCCCATTAACCTTAGTCTGTTTGATTTCCCTACACATTTTTAGAGAATTAAAATGAGGTATTAATCCAAAATGTTAATGTATTTTAATTCCATTTTTCAATACCCTAAATACTAATTTCTCCTATAAATACCACCCTACACCCTAGCCCTCCTCATTCAGAAATCCATTTCCAAAACTCTCTAAATTTTCCAAGTCCAAGAAGTTGTACAAGTGGATTTAGCTTAAGGTCAATTTCCGGCGACGGTTCGGGACAAATCCGGCGACCCCGCGACTCTACGACGCTTGCAACCCAATCCTTTACCTCCCCTCTCATTTCTCAACCTGTAAGTCCCTTCTTCTTCTTCTTCTTCTCTCTTATCTATTAAACAAGTCTTTTTTCAAATGACGTCGGTAAGTGGAGTTAACCGACTTTTAAATCCTATTTTCTTTAAAATGACAATTTTTCTTAGGAAACTCATATCCAAATTATTAAACCTTGCTTATTAAATATTAACTAAAATATAGAAACCAATTTCACTATAAAACTCCATGTAAAATCATATTTATTGCACTTTTACGATTTTACACCACATACTTTATTTTCGACATATTTTATCATGCTTACTTATATTACCTTTAGAAAACTCACGAGGTAATGATCTATCTCATCACAACACTCATCATAACATAGCACGATTGCCTCTTTACCATATTTTGGGATAAATATAATTTTTACGTTAAAATACCTTAAACTAATAAAACCGTATTCTTTAAAATTGTTTTAATTAAATTCCTTACGATTGTGTATTTACAACCCATTTTGGGGAATCTGACTTGGTTGATACGGGTTATCTCACATCCATCGGACTAGTAGGGCGAGATTCAAACCTCCTCATGGAGCATACGATCTCAATGAAATTTTTATGACAATTTTAAGAAAAACGTAATTTCTATTTAATAAATAAATCATATTTTTAATAAATATATATATATACATATTATCAAAATATCTATTTTAAATATATAATATATTCTATGTTTTCTAAATCAAAAGAAAAGAATCACACAATTTCATGAAAATACCATCAAAATCAATACAGGTCAAATTACATGAAAATACCATATACAATTAAAGTTAGGTTTATATCCACTAGAATATTTCATCACTTTTAAAATTACTTCTATGAAAACCTTAAAGACAATAATTAAATACTTGAGATTTATTTTGAAAGTATATCAAAACTATTTTTCATAAAACCCCCTCAAGTTATACTAATTTACAATAAAGACCCTAGTAAATATAGGTTTAAGCGGGACAAATTCTCTTGAGGCTCAGGGAGCCGAAGAAAGTAGGTGCTTGTCTATTTAAGGTAGACAAACTAAAAACGGTGTTATCAACATGGTAATTGTCTTGGAAAAAGACACAAATCTTGCCGTTCATGTGCAGCAGTTACCGATAACATCGAAACAAATTCAAGACTTCAATTCTGTTTAAAGAGTCTGACTCAATCTGAGTCCCAGTCTAATCTGAGCACAATCTGAAAACAATCTTTACTTGAATACAATTCAAATATAACTCCAATACAACATGAATCCAGTTATACCAGAATCCAATCTATATCAACATGAATTGATTTGACCGAACCATGGATATACAGTGACTTGTCTACATGACTATCCGTTTATATGAAAAATTGATATCATGGTTTCGGAAAGTCTTACGACTATAAACAATGCAATAAACATTACGGGAATAAAGGGGTAGACTGGTACGGAATGTGTTAAAAGTGGCACGAGATGGTCTTTAAAAGACGTAACTATACGTCCATTGCCGTTGTTCCCTGAGGTTTGACGGAGCCTTGTACTATGGGTTACCTTAGTCCATGGGATAGTTGGACTCCTCTCGTATACACTGATGTATTCTGTACCAAGCTACAAACAACTACGTTGGCATAACAAATATAAGCTTATATACTTCACATGTTCTATTCTCTGTCTATTCTTCTCAATCTCTCTTTGGAACTTACCGAGCGATTGTTCACTGACGACATTCCTATTTATCTTTTTTCTTTAAAATGTTGTCAGGAGGACCTGACTCTGAGGAGTTTGAGACCGGCCAGGAGCACTTGAAGCAGACCACTGAGCAGCACGACTATTAGGCTTTACTTGTACTCACTTTACTTTCAATTCATGTTATTATCTAGGTATTTCTTTATATTCTTGTATTTACATTTTCAGTTGTATCGAAAAGAAATATTTAATAAATAAAAGTTTTTATTCAATTACATCTCTTGTCATTTTTCTTGTGTACATTTATTATATTACTTATTACGCTTAACGTGTTTACTTCTAAGTAAATACGTCGCGGGCCTCGCAGCGTCTCATTCTCTGTATATTGGGAAGCGGGGCATGACAGGTTTTATTGACGGCCCATGCAAGTTAGTTCTGCATGAAGCCCTACCATGCAGGGTCAGTTCTGCATAGAAACCTAAGCAATATAAATCATAAGAATCAGCAACTAAAAAAATTATTTACATTTTCTATTCTTTAAATCTATCCTAACGCTATTTTTATTTCAAGGTTATGAATTCTCCGAACAATACCAGTACCAACATGAATGGAAACACCCCACCATCATCTCTTCCACTTACGCCTACCGTTGTAGCTCCGATCAAGGAGTAGACGGTACTGCTTGAGGCAATTAAGAGCCTTCTGGAGGGCCTGCAGCAACAGACTGCTATACTAATGAATTGTCTAGAGGTGAAAGCATCCGGAGTGAAGCAATTCCGGGCACTGCCCCCTAAGAAATTTTCTGGGAAAGAGAGCCCTTTAGAAGCTGAAGAATGGGCTTAATCCATCGAAGATGATCTGGCAGCAGCATAAGTGCCAGACATTGCTTGGGTAAGAGTTGTGAAGCTGCAACTTACAGATAACGCCCGAATATGGTGGAAGGCGAAAGAAAGCCGTCTTACCCAGCCGATCGAATGGGAGACATTTCGCGACATGTTCGACCCAAAGTATTTTCCAGAGACTGCCCGATTCGACATGGAACAAAAATTCATCCACCTACAACAAAGCTCTATGTGGAGCAAATCAGTGGATGAGTATGATACCGAGTTCACCATGTTGAATAGGTAAGATATGTCTTAAATATTCGATTTTCTAACATCACATACTACACAGCTAACACAAGACCGTAAACAGGTTCGCAGCATATCTCATTCTGACAGCTGAGATCAGGGCCAGACGATTTTAGTAAGGGTTGGACCCGGAGATCCAAGCTGCTCTAGCTACAGGGGATTTCCCGACCCATGACCTAGCTTTGAAAGCCGCCCGTCGATATGAGGCAGTAGTGAAGAAGAAGGGCAAACCTCAATCTACTGGTGTGAAGCGCCCTGCCACTCAGATGGCAGAAAGAACCTCTTCAAGGCCACCTTTTATGCCCAGGAGACCGGAAGAAACAACTAACCAGCCAAGTCCAGACTATTGCTACTACTGCAAGAGGGATGGACACCTGTTGAAGGACTGTAGGCGCGCAAACGGACTGTGCTTACTTTGTGGCGTGTCCACTCATGGTCTTGGAACATGTCCTTATAGACGCAACCCAGTTCCAACACACATCACTTATCCGCAGTGGCCAGCTATCCAGGCTCCTGTGCCTCGACTTGTTCTCCTAACTCCACCTCCATGTGGACCTCCTGCACAGCCTTCTCGCCAATTCTAAGAGGCACCGAGGAACATGCCTCGAGGGCAGAGAAACATACCCCAAGGACAAAGGAATGTGTCTCCAACTAGGAGGAATGTACCCAGGCAACAGACTTTCACCTTAGCGACTGTGGAAGCCGAAGCTTTAGGCAACACTGGTAATTCCCTCCAACCTTTTCAAACCTTTGCATCTTTTCATTCTTTCAAACATTTTTATGCACTTTCAATAGTTCTTCCACCACCATTATCACTAAACTTTTCCTGAATCTGTTACAACTTCCTTTTATAAATTTCGAGCACGAAATTTTTTATAAGGAGGGTAGAATGTAACAAACCTAAACTTTTTGTATAAAATTTTTGTAAAGTACAGAAAGGAATACCTTAGCTTGAGCACAAGTTATAAATTTAATTTGCTTTTGAACAGAAAGAAAGCACTTGTAGCTCATTGGTAAAGTCTTGCACTGCTGTGGCATAGCCCCTGTATTCAAATCCCCTTAGCTACATAAATTTTTGCTGATTTTTCTTTTAAACTTTTTGAAGCCCAAAAGTTTGCATGTGCACTTCACGTAAAATGAAAAGTCACACAGAAAATAAACATGTGGAAAATAACATATGAACCGACATACACACGTGGCCAAAATCCAAGCACCCAACTCCTTTTGATGGCCGGCGAGATCGGTCCCAGACCCGGCGCTGCTGGGCCCCCGTCCCAAATGCTCCAATTTTTCCACCCTAGCACCTCTTGGACTCCCCCCACTAACCCTTGTCTATTTGATTTCACTGCACATTTCCAGAGAATTAAAATGAGTCATTAATCCAAACTGTTAATGCATTTTAATTCCATTCTTCAATACCCTAAACCCTAATTTCTCCTATAAATACCATCCTACACCCTAGGCCTCCTCATTCAGAAATCCATTCCCAAAACTCTTTAAATTTTCTAAGTCCAAGAACTTGTACGAGTGGAGTTAGCTCAAGGTCAAGTTCCGGCAACGACTCGAGACAAATTCGGCAATCCCGCGACTCCACAACGCTTGCAAACCCATCCTCTACCTCCCCTCTCACTTCTCAACCTGTAAGTCCCTTCTTATTCTTCTCTCTTATATATTAAATAAGTCTCTTTTCAAATGACGTCGGTAAGTGGAGTTAACCGACTTCTAAATCCTATTTTCGTTAAAATGACAATTTTTCTTAAGAAACTCATATCTAAATTATTAAACCTTACTTATTAAACATTAACTAAAATATCACTACTATAATAATGGGTTGCCCCTACGGATACAGGTTTCCGTATGGGCAACTTTTTATTGCCCCTACGGATTAATCCGTAGATCCCCATGGTTGCCCCTACAGTGCCCTACGGATTAATTTAAAAATATTGAAATGTAATTTGTTATTTGGCCCTATGGAGCCGCAAACGAAGGCCCTACGGATTAATCCGTAGGGGCATTATATGAGTTATTTATAAAAAAATAAAGCCCAAAAATTTCCTTGTTCCCAAAATTTCCTCGCTCTCACCCGTCTCCTGCGCGCGCCTCGTCGTTGCCGACATCATCGTCGACTTCCTCGTCAACGACAGGTTTCTCTCATCGCCGATCTCACCCTTGCATTGTCGACAGACCATCTCCGGTCCCCTCCACCTCGGGACAGTAGAATCGCCGGCTTAAGATTAGTAAATTTCATATTTTAACTTCTAATTTTGCATTTATTTGTGTTATTGTTGATTATTGGGTTGATAGGGCTTAGAGTTAGGGTTCGGTCTAGGGTTTGAGCTAAGGTTAGGGTTTGGGCTAAGGTTAGGGTTATTTAGGTAGGGTTAGGGTTCAGTGTAGGGTTAGGGTTCGGTTCAGGAATAGGGTTAGGGTTAGGGTTAGGGTTAGGGCTCGGTTCAGTTCAGGTTAGGGTTAGGGTTAATTAGTTAGGGTTAGGGTTAGGGTTCAGTTCAGGGTTAGGGTTAGGGTTAGGGTTAGGGTTCGGTTCAGGGTTAGGGTTAGAGACTAGGGTTAGTTTGGGTTAATTAGGTAAAATAGAGTGTATTTGTGTTAGGGTGTTGATTAAGGTTAATTGGGTTAATTAATGATAATTTGAAAGGTTAGGGTGTTGATTAGGGTTAATTAGGTTAATTTGGGTTAAGTTTGGGTTAATTAGGGATAATTTGTGTTAGGGTGACGATTATGGGTTAATTAGGGTTAGGATTTAGGGTGCACTAGTTTCTTCAGTAGGATACTCGATGATAATGTAAACGTACAATTTTACCGTAAACGCAAGAAAATTTTACCCTAAACTTGAAACTTCGAACCTTTAATAACGAAACGTAAACGTAAAACCTATTCATGTTAAATTTTCAAGTTAAAACCAATATATGATACTCAATGATAATATGAAACTTTCATATTCTCATCGATACTCATATGTGAAAATCAAAGCGTGACTTAGTCCTCGTCTATCAGTTAACATACGTTCAATATTCATCATGACATAGAACTATATGAAGGTTGTTAAATATCGGATGGTATAGTTCGGTACTAACAACCGTCATGTAGTTTATGTGACGAGAAGATTCAATCGTATGATAACCGATAGATTTGTCCAGTGTGGACAAGTTAGAAATGTATAAAGCAAACACCTGCATTCACTTGTGTTTTCATTCGTTTCGAGTTATTTCGTCGGTACTTTTCCGCTGGTTCTCCGTGTAAAAAGAGATTAGATGTTATTTCAACGTTGTTTCACAGCTTTGAAATGATTATCTATTCTATTACAGTGTACTCGGAGAACAACGGGGAGGTGCTGCCGAAATTTACTCGAAACGGTTGAAACCACAAGAGAATGGGTATCTGCTCTATATATTCTTAATGGGATAGAAGCCTTACCCTCGGCAGCCGAAACACACACATACAACACGAATACACAACAAACGCACACACAGCACATACACACTAACAACGCTACACTTAAGCGAAATCATAAATTGAAACACACATATGCAGAATACAACTCATATTTGGGTATCCTCAAATCTAACTTTGTTTATCGATAATTTATTATTTTCAATGACAAACGCACACACAAAGCACATACATGGATTTTCACTTTTATCAGTAACCATCTCGCTCTTAGATTTCTCAATATAGTCATTATAAGCTACAATTTATATGTTATACAGTCTAACATTGCCAATGAGTACATCAGAGTTAAGGGCTGAATGTATGTGGATTGGTAACAATGTATGCAACCTAAGTTTATCGCAGGAGTTGCTACTTTCATTGAATTTGCACGCGCACATAATAAGATCGTGTTAGAGAAGATTCTTTACCCGTGCGATAGATGTGGGAATAAGTACTGGCAGAAGGTAGAATTCGCAGAGCTTCATATCGTTAAACATGATTTTACTAGACTTTATACAATTTAGCTATATCACGGGGAAGGAGAAGAAGACAGTAATGCGGCAGAAAAAGTAGGAGAAGACGGTAATGTGACAGAAAAAGAAGACGGTAATTTCTTTTCAGGAGAAGAAATGGAGGATATGGTAGAGGCTGCCCTAGGAGAATCTATTCGTACCGAAGATGACATTCCTTCCGGTCAAGGACCGCGTGCGGATAAGTATGAAAAGCTCATGAATGATGCTAGAAAACCAATTTATGAGAATGTAAAGTATTCCACCCTCTCATGGTTCGTCCAACATTTCCAGATTAAGTGCCTAAATAGATGGAGCAACAAGTCATTCACAATACTTCTTTCATTCTTGAAAAATTCTATGCCCCCGGGAAATAACGTGCCTGACAGCTGGTACGGAGCCCAAAAGATGATGTCTGATTTGGGTCTGAAGTGTGAGAAGATTCAAGCATGTCCCAAAAATTGCGTGTTGTACTGGAAAGAGAATTCAGATTTGAAAAAGTGTCCAACATGCAGAGAGGCCAGATATAAGCCGAAAGATTTTGATAAGAAACCCGATATACCTGACAAAATAGCACGATACTTTTCCATAACACAGATACCGCAGAAGCTATTCTGGTGCAAAAAAACAGCCGAGGCAATGATTTGGCATCACCTTGCCCTCCAAGTGAAGATGGAAAAATGAGTCATCCAAGAGATTCACCATCATAGAAGGATTTCGATAGGAGGCACGAAATATTCAATAGTGATCCTCGCAATATCAGGCTCGGACTCGCTAGTGATGGCTTCTGCTCATTCAACTATATGGCTGGAAGCCATAGCACATGGCCCGTTGTAATGATAGTTTATAATCTGTCGTCTTGGTTAGCTATGAATCAATTATACTTTATGATGCCTTTTCTTATCTACGGACCAAACTCACCGGGAAACAATATCGACGTCTATCTCCGACCTCTGATCGATGAGTTAAAATCTTTATTCATTGATGGTGTAGAAACTTACGATGCAAACACAAATACAACCTTCATACTGCGTGCGGTTTTAATGTGGACAATTAATGACTTTCTTGTGTATGGAATGCCGTTAGGTTGGTCCATACATGGTCAAAAAACATGTCCTTATTGTCATCAACATACAACATCGAAATTCTTGAATTTTAGCAGGAAGGTTTGTTATTGCGGCCATCGACGTTTCCTGCCTCAAGACCATCCCTACAGGTTAGACGCTGTTCACTTTGATTGTCATCAGGAGTTTCTTGGACCTCCAGCCCCATTGTCCGGAGAGGACGTGACTGCTCAATGGGATGGTTACAATAATGTGACTTTCGGGATAGATCCGACAAAACATGTCAAACCACCATTCTGGAACAAGTTAATCATTTTCTTCGAGCTTCCGTACTGGTCAACAAATTTAGTGCGTCATTATCTGGACGTCATGCACATAGAGAAGTGAGTATCCGAGCACATACTCAACTTGCTTCTTTGTAAAGACAGAAAATCGAAAGACAACCTCCATACTCAGATGGATCTACAGGACTGGGAATTTAGAAATGAATTGCATTCTCAACCGATAGCAGGTAAACCAGACAAGTTTGTACTTCCCAATGCCGTGTATCATATGTCACAACCGGAGAAGAAAAGATTCCCGCAAGTGTTGCATGATTTGAAAGATCCCACAGGTTTCTCAGGATCATTTAGCAAGAAGATAAAAATTGTGAAAGGCAAGATAGATGGGCTAAAAAGTCACGATCACCATGTTATTATGGAGCACCTTCTCCTATTAACCCTCAGGAGTTCCCTTCCCGAATCGGTTGGTCTAGTAATCAATGACCTATGTTGCTTTTTTATAGAATTATGCGCTAAAATCCTGGATGTTGTGAGGCTGGAGAAACTAGAAAATTCTATTTCGTTGATACTTTGCAAGTTTGAGCATATTTTCCCACAGTCATTCTTCGATATCATAATACACCTGATGGTTCATCTTGCAACTGAGGCTAAGTTAGCCGGGCCGGTACAATATCGATAGATGTATCCCGTCGAAAGCTGTGTGGAATTTTTCGTTTCGCACAATTTGTAAAATTATTGTTATCCTATATGCCCATATTTATTTATTTAACATATTTTTCTTTAAGTACCTCTACACTCTAAAAAAGTATATACACAATAGAAATCGACCAGAGGGTTCTATCATGAAAAGTTATCTTCTAGATGAAGTAACCACATTTTGTTCCCGCTATCTGGACGAGAACATTGAGACGAAACTTAACTGGCCTCGAAGAATTCAGGATGGGCCATATGGTAAAGCTGATTATAAGAGGGTAGACACTATGTTTATCAACAAGATATATCGGTTTATCCTCCTCAATAGCGCATGTCTTGAAAAAATTAGAGAGTAAGTTTTTTTGGATTAATTGTTATATTTGTGTTTGTGTGTGTATGAAATGATATAATATTAATGTCATAATTTATTGTTGAGAACATAATTCATTTTAACGAGGTACGTGAGGGGCATCCTGATTAGAATGATGAACAATTGGAAAAATATCATCAGGATAATTTTTGCGATTGGGTTGCAGATCATGTAAGTTATTCGAATAACATGTTATTGCTACCAGTCTTAATCTAAACTTATGTCGTTATGTATTTGTCGTAAAAACAATTTTGTTAGATCCACGATCCGAACTTGTCTACATCATTAAAGAGTGATTCAAGATCTTTAGCTCAGTTTTCTAGTATGGAGGTTGCATATTATAAAGGATTCGGTGTCCTTGGATACAAATTCGAAGTTAAGTGCATAGAAACATCTTGAACCACTCAGAATAGTGGGATTGCGACGGTAGGATCAGATGGTGTGATTTATTATGGATACTTAAATTGCATACTTGGTATCCAATATCCCGGACGATCAGAACCGTTTTATATATTTCAGTGTACTTGGTACGATACACGAACCGATACGGATAAGTGGAGAAACAATTTCGGGACTTGGAAAGATGAATATGGATTGACCAATGTGAACACACTTCGATTTTACGGTCCGGACGATCCGTTTATCTTTCCAAACCAAGCGTTCCAAGTATACTACTCACAGTGTTTGAAGCAACGGGATGGAGTGTCGTATGCCGTTGGAAACCCAGGGATGTTTAGGATGTCCCAGAATTCGAGGACAGCGATGAGGATGAAGAAGAGAGAAGATTTAGAGTGCTCCGACCATCTGTTTCAAAAGACAGGTTGTTTTCAGCTGATCATGAAGTTACGTTGGTTAGAAATGATATCGATGATGAAATCCAAGTAGTTATGTCTAATGCGTCCACGAAACGAAAAAGGTTATCAGTAATTTTATATTATTACTTCTCATTTTACGATCAATACATATATATCATGCATATGTAATGATTGTACTCTTATCTAGATTTGATGACGATGACGGGATCAGCGAGGGGCGGTAGGAGCTCCAGCCGCGGCACTGACAGAGGCAGAGGTAGAGCGGTTCTACCGCCCGGAGAGCTGCGTAGGAAGCTTCAAAGGGCCGGTCTTTCACCCCGATCGGAGACCCCTTCGGATGCCTCCTTCAGTGTGGAATTTTCCACACCTCCAGGTATATTGCACGCATATTCATTTTGAATGTAATATTATAGATATACATGCATATTTATATCAAAATTACTTATATAGTCAATGTTTGATTGTCTAGCTGTTGGCGGTGCGTCCACATCAGAGATAGAGGCCACTCCCGCACCTTCGGGTATGTTTATATATCCTATAGTGCATGCATATTAATTTAGAATGCTATATCATAAATATACATACATTCTTTTTGCTCTTACGTACTTAGATAATCATTTTTTAATTGTCTAGCTGTAGGTGGTATCTCCACATCTCGGGCAGAGGCCACCACCGCACCTGCGGGTATGTTTATATATCCTATAGTATGAATGTTGATTTAGAATGTTATATTATTGATATACACATTCTTTTTGCAATTACTTATATAGTCAATGTTTGATTGTCTAATTATATGTGGTGCGTCCACGTCTGGTGCAGGGGCCACTCCCGCCAATTCTGTACCCTCCGCTCAGTCTGCAGGTTAGTATGAATAAATATAAAATATTTATTCATTTTACATATTCTTTAAGAATAAACATGAACTTCATGTAATTTTATCGATATTTATTTTCTAGTTGGAGGGGATATGTCCATGTCCGGGACACCGGCTGTTCCTTACCAGAGGAACTATCGTCCCGCTCGTGCTGCTGCCCGGGCCAAGGCTCGTGCTTCTGTCGCCGGAGGTATATATCACATTCAATTTTCATTAAATCTTGATTTCTTAATACCACTTTGTCTTAATATTGATTGTCTTGATATTTCTTGTAGATGCAGAGCATCCCCATCCCCAGAGGAGGACTCGATGCCCGAATCAGTCCCACAGGCTGAGGCCCGACAGAGCTAATGGGGAGGCAGCATTCCCCCTCTTTTTTACCCCCGATTATCGCCATACTGGCGATTATGCTGAGAGGTTCGGCCGGTATATGGGGGATGAGAGCCGCCTCATGAAGAAGTATCCACTTCACATTGAGTGGGGCGACCAGCACCGGCGCTCACTTTCCCTCTTCTGGGATCAGGCTCGGGTATTAATATGTATTTTCATTTGAATTATCCAATATATTTATTATTATTTAACACTTGCAATTTAATAACATTATTTTTTTGTATTTGCAGTTGGATTACGACTTTCAGTCTGTACCCGACCCTGATCGCCCTGAGAGAGTGCTCGATTCTCATGCTCTGTACCATGGCCTGATGAAGAACATGCAATCAAAGGTCCGATACAATAGGAACGAGTTGAAGATCGACTATTTTTCCCTGTGGATGGTGACCCCCGAGGCAGAGAGAGCGGCTCTCCTACATGCTCCGGCCTTTGCGAGAGTCGACATAGATACACGGCCTCTCTTGTGCTAATATTTTGACTCTCAGCGCAAACAGGTTTGTAATTTAAATGTAATTCATTGTTTAATATATAATTTATTCTTTTGTGTTGCTTAATTAGAAAACTAAATCTGAATGTGTTGTGCAGAAACAGGCCGATCAAAATAAAGAGAATAAGAAGTCAGCGAAGAGGGGTCGCCCTACTTATACAGGTGGCTCAAGGAATATTACTCGTGCTATGGAGGCATCGGTAAATTACAATAGATCTACTGTGATATAATGTAATATTAAGAGTTATTTTATAATATATGTAAATTTTTTGCGAATTGTAGAGAGCTCAGACCCTGGCGCAGGGTGGTACATCGAGCGTGTTGACCGCATATCTTGCCGTCCACGGCACCTCGACAGATCCCGCCACGGGCGATCTTCGATTCCCCGACACCGCTACCTAGGAGTATTAAGTAAGTGTTAATATTTATTCTAACAGGTTTGAAATTTTTGTTTTGAAAAGTTCAAATTTAAATGATATACTTATATTTTACTGGTTAATGTGGGTGTAGGAGCGGGTGGTGGAGCAAACGGAGGTATTGGGGATCGATTTTACTGGACAGACTGATCCGATGTTGCCGACCACAGTCCTAGATGCCGCACACGGAGGGCACCACGGAGGTTGGGATAGAGACCGGGGAACGGATTCTAGCAGGGCCCATATGAGGTTGGACTCTACTCCGGTGGTTACTTCCCCTACCCCCCATGAGCGACGTCTAGAGTAAGATGTTGCCACCTTGAAGACCACCGTCTAGGAGTTGAAGGAGATGATAGTATGTATATTACTTAATAGTAAAATATTATATCAGATTATAGATAGTAACATATCCAATATTAGTAGCCTGAGCTTATTTGGTTGTAGACTTAGCTTTGATTAATCATACTTACATAAAACTGTCTAATTAAAATAAACTACAGTTTTCCAAAGTAGATACCCAAACGAGGCCTAAGTCCCTAAGTATTCTTAGATTGGAGTTTCGCAATAACCTGATAATGA
The DNA here is from genome assembly GCA_030015575.1 of Agapanthus africanus. Lineage (NCBI taxonomy): Eukaryota > Viridiplantae > Streptophyta > Magnoliopsida > Asparagales > Amaryllidaceae > Agapanthus > Agapanthus africanus. The sequence continues at coordinate 980,608,520 of CM057337.1, forward strand.
TACGAATTCGACTAATAAACGGTTCTTACTCGTTTATTACACACAAAATTGAACAGATATGACAGGCTACTTCGGTTGCGGCTCCACAAGCCACTAGCTCGGTTGTGGTTGCGCAGACCACTCCTGAAGCTCCACAGCCCGCTCAGACTCTCCCACGGTGTGCTCCTTCATTGGTCAAGTTTTTGACGACTCAGGGCTGCACCAAGGAGCAAATGCGTCAGATTACGGCGTTTATCAGAGGTAGAGGAGCTGGACCAAGCTAGGGTAGCCTTTTTTTTATATATTTTAAGCATGTTTGTACTTATATGATACATATTGTATATATTTTGGACGATATTGGTGGTGTTTGCGTATTCACGATGATTTAGATTGATACCGTATTCCGTTTGTTGATTTCTTTTATATATTATGCGTGAGATGTTGATTATGAATACTACGGTATTTAGTTATATGATGTATATATTATTGTGCACAGGGCGAGGAAAAAACAGGAAGCCTATTTTAAAAAAACCTGATATTTAGGGTTAATCCGTATGGCCATATGTTGTCCTTACGGATTAATCCGTATGGCCATATGTTGCTACTACAAATTTAACCGTAAGGACAAAATATCAGGATACCTGATATTTTGCCCCTATGGACTCAGTAACATGCGTTACACTTGCCCCTACGAATATATCCGTATGGGCTTTTTTCTGTCCCTACGGAGTACTCCATAGGGGCCTAAAGATGGACCTACGAAGAAATCCGTTAGGACTTATATCTAGACCTACGAATAACTCCGTAAGGGTATGTCCTTTGTCCCTACGGATTTATCTGGAGGGGCAAGTATTTTATTTTATAAACCAATAAATTAAATAAATATTTTGTCCCTATGGATTACACCGTAAGGACATATGTCCCTATGGAGGAAACCGTAGGGGCAATTATTACTCCGTAGGGGCATGTTCAGGACGAAGACTTGCACCTGCGGCCTTTGCACCTACGGTGTATTTTTGTGCCCCTACAAATATATCCGTAGAGGCAGTGAGTTGCCCCTACGGCTTTATCTGTAGGGGAAACCCCTTATTGTAGTAGTGTATAGAGACCAATTTCACTATAAAACTCCATGTAAAACCATGTTTATTGCACTTTAACGGTTTAATATCGCATACTTTACTTTCGACATATTTTATCATGCTTACTTGTATTACTTTTAGAAAACTCACGAGGTAATGACATGCATCATCATAACACTCATCATGATATAGAACGATTGCCTCTTTACCATATTTTGGGATAAATATAATTTTACATTAAAATACCTTAAACTAATAAAACCATATTCTTTATGATTGTTCTAATTAAATTCCTTACGATTGTGTCCTTACAACCCATTTTGGGGAATCCGACTTGGTTGGTGCGGGTTATCGCACATCCATCAGACTAGTAAGGTGAGATTCAGACCTTCTCATGGAGCATACGATCTCGATAGAATTTTTATGATAATTTTAAGAAAAACATGATTTTTATTTAATAAATAAATTCTATTTTTAATATATATATATATATATATATATATTATCAAAATATATATTTTAAATATATAATATATTCCATGTTTTCTAAATCAAAAGAAAAGAATCACACAATTTCATGAAAATACCATTAAAATCAATACAAGTCAAATTACATGAAAATACAATATACTATTAAAGTTAGGTTTATATCCACTAGAATATTTCATCACTTTTAAAATTACATCTATGAAAACCCTAAAAATGATAATTAAATACTTGAGATTTATTTTGAAAATATATCAAAACTATTTTTCATAAAATCCCCTCAAGTTATACTAATTTATAATAAGGACCCTAGTAAATATAGGTTTAAGTGGGACTAATTCTCTTTGAAGGGTTATGGCAGCGCCGCGGCCATCAAAACGCGGCCAAAATACGAAACAAAAATTTCTAAACTGGCGTTACCGTTACCCGATTTATGGATCGACCTTAAACCCTAAACTAGCAATCTAAACTAAGAGTTAGAATCGTTATACCGAGTTGATCCGTGTCCTTCGGTCTTCATTCCAAGCTCCTAGTGGTTCCTTGATGTGGTTTGGTTGCCGGTCTTCCTTCATCTCCGATGATCCACCTGAGGGAAACGGCGCAAGCTCCATCCTCGTCGAACGAGACAACCGACGCTCCAAAGTTGCTAGCGATGGAGAGTGGGGGTGTATGAATGTGTCACTATAATTTTCTCTCAACCCAAAACTCAAATGAGCAATGCAAGAAGAAGATGAAAGAGGTGATCTTTTGCATGAGCAAAATGGATAAGTGTTTTCCTTAAGAGCATGAGAGAGTGAGGGAGTAATGAAGCAAGTGTAATGAACCAAATGGAAAAATCAACCTCCACCAAAAATGAAGTGGCCGGCCCCTCCCCTCTCTCATTCACCAAAAGAAAATATCATTTCCAATTTAACCATTAAACAAATGTGACCATACCATGCTACATACACAAAACCCATGCCCAAAGTCATGTCACCTTTTCCACCTCATTAATAAAACAAATGAATTTCCATAAATGGAAAATCATATAAATGAGGTGGCATGTTCTAGAAGCTATTCCGTATAAAATACGGAATACTTCCCGGTACATGTATCGAAATACATATACGCGTATTCGTACAAAAATACGAATAGCCAAGAGAGAAAATAAGTAGCGAACAATAATACTAGAATACATATATATAAATACACATGTAAATTATTAAATCAAAACCCGATTTAATAATCCGGCTTAATCCTAAGCTGCTAGTATTATCAACCGTCCGATTAAAGTCTGCGCAGCATGTGCACATATTTAATCGGACACCTATATGTATCAACATACCTCATGTACACCATATCGCCTGAACCGTGAAAACCCTCTGTGTGGGACTCTAAAGACTCGTCAATACTCTGGCAGTGGGTTTAACCACAAGTACGTCAGCGGCACTAGCTGTACGTAACGGCTACCCAGGTATTGAGCGAAAGGGAGGCCGACGAGCAAACTCATGCAGAACCCCTACTGAGCCTGACAGTGACAATATCCGTACAGTCCGGTCTGTTCGTCTAAGAGTATCTCAAATCGAGTCTAAGGGGGTGGATAAAGTCAGACCCCTAACAACGCGACATTTAGTGTCGGTATGAAACCCCATCACCACCTGAGAAACTATCGATCCTGGATCAGTAGTTCTTGTCCACCGTGGCCACGGATTTCGGGTGATGGCCATCCGTACACAACGCGATATCAACCCCCAATACCGGGAGAGACGAATCCCCGACTATCCGATCACTGCCTCCATGTGGCTCGGGACTGTACCCAACTAAAACCTGTTTGCACGACTTTTTTGAGCCGTGGTAGGGTAGTAATCAAAGCACAGTGGGAACTCACACGAGACAAATGACGATCTCAGGTCGACAGACTAACCTGTACACATGTCACCTAGGAACGGCTATCTGACAATAGGTATAATACCAACTAGCAGGTTCCCGGCGAGTCCGTCCAGTTTACTCATAACCCAATGAGCACCTGTATACTATCTTAGGTGAACAAACTAACACCAATGGCTTGTGAGACCTGGCCACCGCCTCTCGTCGGGGTCTCGATCAGTATACACTAGTCTACACTGAAGTATCGATGCCCGGTCTCGATACTCCTATGACTAGGGACATTTAAGGATGTGCTTATAGACCCCAGCTCCCACAAATATGATCGCCATCATAATGCTGGCAGTCAAGCAAGAATCCTATGGACTCTATCAACATGTACATGATGATAAAGACAAACCAGATAGCATACTATCATCTTAAGTAAGACTGTTCTATCGGTATAGGTCCTCACTCAATCATCATAATCACAAGTCCGCGACTATGATAATTGCCTTGAGAGCACTATAGCCAACAATCTCCCACCTGCACTTAAGGCCAATTATTGCGATGTCGCATACTCACAGCCCGTGTGATACCGAACATCCAACTTCTCTACTAATCAGTTTCGCAAAGCCCGTTTGCGAAAATGATTGCGTTCGAGAAATAGCCTCAGTGAGTGGATCCGCTCCAATGTTTCTTTCTTTATCTCTCTTAATCTCAACTTCGCGGAGAAAGCTATCTCCCGAAATCAGCAATATCTGTCTTAGAATTTGTCTGGATATCTGATGGGACCCAGTTCACAAATGAACTCCAAATCCAGTAAACTACTTAGACTATATCGTCCACTGAATTTAATCAGTATCCCGCGCCACGCCTTTTCTCAGTATCCACTTGGACCACCTGTCCAACATACCGTCCCTCAAAAGAGGGAAAACTATAACTCTGACAGTCACTCTGTTATCCAGGTCACCTTAGAAGCCTGAAATGATAACCGTCTCCTTAAGGAGGCTGCCATTACCATATCCCAAGAACATTCACTTATGTTCAATAACTGCTTCCCAATGTTTCTCCAGGATTGGATTAATATATATGCTTATTGCATCTAGTGCAAAAGCAATATCTGGTGTGGTACTCGACATTTCATGATTAACTCAATTGCCTAAGCAAGTGATATGCTAATCATGCAGGTCCCTCTCCCCTTTAGTCTGTAAGACACCTTTAGAGAGGGTGACTCCATCATCTGCAGGTACACCACCATGCCAGGAGTCGTCCATTCTAAAATACCTTTAGAATAATGTCAAGGTACCCTGATTAGGTTACTTCCTAAATCTATATCTAAAACCATAGATGTAGTAACCAGAAAACCTGATATTATTTCCATATCGTATGTGGAGAAATAACTGTGTGACAACCAAAGTATAACCGATCGTAGTATATGAATATCTCTTCCTATCAAGTGCATGTCTTCCCAAATACCAGGACATCACACCCTACTACCTTCTTATCAGATCCATCTCCTATTCTGATGAAGTCAAAGACTATGACTGTCACATCAAAATTAGATGATCTGTTTCCGCTATAACTGCTTTAGTCTATAAATAGACATAAGCCACTTGCCCACTATGCTTCCGCTGCTCCCACTGACTACAACAACCCTCTGGCAGAGTCATATACACGTACATTTCCAAAGCTAGTTTTAGAACGACGCTATACTCATCCTCCTGCCGGGTCTTATAGTCTAGGACAGCAACAATGGCAAGTCTGGGTAAACAAGAACCTCCCTGTCACCGTCTCTGAGAAGACCGAAGTACCTCTCGGGTGCCTAAGGTTATCCACCAAATCTGCGGAGTGGCTAATGGAATGTCGAAACTAACTGAATCCTTAGGTTCTATTAAATCTTCAGTGATCGTTTGTGGTTCTGGAATCACTTCCAGTTCTACCATACTCCCACTTTTGTTTTCTGAAAAAATCCATTTTACTAAAAACTGTGGCGAGTCAAGAACAATATCACTATTGATCTTCCTGATGGTAAAAAGTTAACCCTCGTCAAAGCCCGGGATAACCCACAAACAGCCATTACTGAAGCGTGCCTCGAGTTTATCTGGATTCTGGTTTTAAGCATCAGCCGGACAACTCCCTATACCTTATAATCGTCAAGATATAAATTGATTCTATATATATATCTGATATAGAAACAAAAGCACTAATTTAATTGGAACCAGATTCAAAATCATGCAGCTGTCTCCAGTGCATATCAACCAAATGGAATGAGGCCAATCAGCATTACTCAACTAGGAGTGCATCCATATATGAGTAACCCGAAAAAGAAGCAAGTTCTCAAAACCATTACTATCAACGGAATACCAAACACAAGTATCTACATCTTCGACTTCATCGAAGAATCCTGATACTTCCAACAAATGGTTCTCTACTTTCTTCTTATACCTATAACTTCTCAAAATCTGAACCTTGCATTTCAACGAAATACATGTCTAGAATTAGAGAAGTTATGAGTAAACAGAATACAGTGCGAGTACCAACCCCATTGTCCTAATGGACACTGGACAACATACAATACTTTGTATAAGTCCTCTGAGTTCAATAACTCAAACCCTGTGCGTTGTAGGTTGAAAAACTGTAGTATTGTTAAGAAGAATTACACCACTGTTGAATGCACCTTACCTAATCACCAACCGATATAGGTAAATGTCACAGACATAATATCAAAAAATTATATCTCACTTTATAAAATAAATGTACAGATATATCAGTTTGAAATTGGTGCATAACAACGGATATTCAAAACCAAATATTTGTCATCCGGCAAAAGCCAGATGATTTCCTCAAATATCACCAATTACAACGAATTCCGATATAATGAGGATCTAATCACCCAATTCCTAATATCTTACTCCCACTCACCATCCGTAATAACATACATATGTGAGAAACTGATCTGGTAAATACATACCCTGGAGTTAGATTCCAATTGGGAAAACAGATTTTCAATTAACATCGTATAGTGAAACTGAAACATGAAAATGTTTCAAAAAAGGGGTAACTGGTATCCCTAGTAACGCCTCTTCCACAAACCTTATTCATGACAGTAACCATATACTTACCTGCCCTCACTCCAGTCCCTTTATTATGTCTTTACTTATTACCTTCTGTACACCTTCTTTAGGCTAATTGGTTTTCTTCCTTCCCTACCCTTCGGCACCAGCCTAAGGTTTGGAAGAAGACTATCCAATAAGCATAATAGGTGTACTCTTCTAATCCTAGAAGCCCTCGCAACCTGAAAGAAGGTAAAAGGAAAAGACATCTGAATAATCCTATCCAATTTCTCTTGAACCGGAAACCATCCCCGAATCTGGAACGAATTCCTTCGAGTTCGTATGTAACTATACAATGGCATATTGTTCATAACAGATTTTTGCATTTTCATACCGCCCAATTTTTATCACATTGCATATCGGTAGATACTCTTGAGCCGTGTTTGCTAGTCAATTGCAGGATACAGGTTCTCGGTTCTAAAAACGGTGAAATTCATGGAAAACACGACAAAATCCGGGTTCCTGCCAACCACAGATAAAACACGGTCTCCGCTCTTCATCCGTATGTTGCCAGATACCAGTTTAGGGAGACGAAATGTCAAATCAATGTCGTTTTCATGCACAAGGCTCAATGGCAGCACAAGATCCAAGAAATCTACGCGGAGCTCGAGGCAATCATGCCAAATCTTGACAAAAAGTCCACCTTTCCCTCAACAGAAATTCTGAAAGAAATGTGGAGGTATTTTCAGAAAACACATATGCCATACTGAAGTACAAAGAAGACCAGGAAAAGCCACAAAATACGGAGGCCTAATACCCTACTATGGCCGCGGATCCGCGGCCTAAGCATGCTTAGGCCGCGGATCCGCGGCCTTATGGTGGCGGCAGACAGAGAGTTTTGGGGGGTATTTTGGTCTTTTCAGTTGGGTTCTGGTGGTTACCCTAGGTTTTCATTTTTTGGCCTATAAATAGCCCAGAACTTTGTGAAGGAAAGGGTCCATTCTTGTATTTTCATTTTGCTAAGTTTAGTTGTGTTTCTTCTTCCTCTTCTCACCTCTTCTCCATTGAAACTTGTAGTGAGCTTGTGAGTGAAGAGTGATGAATAAAGAAGAACCATTTATTATCATGCTTGTCTCTTTATCTTGTTAATTGTTGTAATTTTAATTTGTTAAGTAGTTGTTGTTATTGTCTTGTTGTTTCTTTCTTCTCTCTTTTTCTTTATCCTTAATACGACAATGATGCTTACGCTCGATCCTCGCCAAGGTGAGGTCGCAAATAGCTAGTCGTATTCTTCTAATCTCCTTCTTTCTATCTTCCTCTTTTGTTTTGTTTTATTTTTCCGTATCATGATGTGTGAGTAGTTCATACTTGTTAGGGTAGGATAAGGGAAGTTTGAGAGAAGGAAATCTCTCTCACTCTTTCCTTGCCCAACAGCTTAATTCGACTCCCGTTAATTGATCCACAATCCGCTCCTTACGGCACCCTATCCTACATGATAGCGGTGATTCCGTAGTGAGACCGGTTGTGGTTGAATTAACCGGAGGTTATGGCTAAGAGCCAAGAATGGACGGACAAGCACCAAAAGGAAGACTTATGCGTTGGAAAGCCTAGCTTATACTCGCAAAGTCCTTCCTAGTCGTGCTAATCCCCGTTGTTGCCGATTACCGTAACACCGATATTAAGAGGGGCAACGAAAGATGTGGAGACTCCTAACTCAAACTAACATAATCCTAACCCTAACAAGCTCTCTTTAAATATCAACTCAACACTTAGATAACCACAACAAAAGCTGAAAAACCGGACTTAACTCGTTAAAGCACATAGAAAAAGACTCCCATCTCCCTGCGGACGACCCGTACTCAACCGGCTAGTTACAAGCGAAACCGTCTTGATTGCGGTATTTAAACTAAAACTTGAACACGCAGAACCTTTATCAATCAAATGGTGCCGTTGCCGGGGAGACGGTAGTTTATTTCCTTGTGTAATTTCGGGTTAACTTGTGAATATAAAAAAAAAAAAAATATACATTGTAAAAAAACCATCTTGTTGTTTTTGATTAGCTTTTGTGCAAGTGTGCAGGAAAATACAAGGTTCGAGTTCAGTGGCTAAGACGTTGAAAATACGGAGTTCAAGTACAGTGCCAAAGATGTGGGAAGATAGACCCACATTTCGCGGCTACACCGCGACGGATCAAAACGACGCAAACGGTCTACTGTGGAAATCAGGAGCAGATACAGTGAGCAACTAAAGATTCAGTAAATCCAGACAAGAAGAGAACAGCCACATAAGGTCACCAAAATTTTCCAGAGCCCCAAATCCCCAGTACTGCCGCGGAACCGCGGCATAAGCAAGCTTAGGCCGCGGAACCGCGGCCGTTTGGTGGCCTTGGAGTGCTATCTTCTCTGTAAGTGTTCCTCTCTTCTTTCCCACTCCTCTGAACTCCACTGAATTGTGTTTTCTGCAGACTTCTTTGCGCAAATTCTTCTCCCCCTTCCAATAAACTGTTCTTGTGCAGGATTCTTTGCGCCGCAAAAATAAAAATTGTTTGCAGTTGATTTGTTACTGCTTTGCATTTCTTTAATACGGACTTAAGGGGCTTGAAACCAATCCAGATTGGGTGGGGATTTCATCACCCTTCCCAGGACCCCAAAAATCACTAAAGCATATGCATTGTCCATTGTAAATTAAAAAATACTAGACTTCAGCCCTAAGGACTTCGCGCTCATTAGGAGAAGATAAACCGTGTTTAGAACCTCGCTTAACGGTATATTGTTTACGGGGTGTCTAGGAAAGTGTTAAAGGCGCAACCGCCGAAAGAGAAAGGGTTATTTAATTAAGGAACTTCGCGAAAGCGTTGGACAACCTTCCCTTATCTCTGCACTTACCTGGCCTCATGATCAGTGTATTTTTAAGCCCGTTTCTCGACACTGTTTAACTTCGACAATCAAGTTCAGGAGCAGATCTAGTAGACCTAGGTTACCCTAGATCTAGGTGTGATTGTGCATATCTTGTTTGTGATTGCTTAAGCCGTATATTCGTACATATTTCTGTAAAAATCTTTCTAAAAAAAAAAGAAAAAAATCAAAAAAACTTTTATAAAAACTAGCCCTTTGTCGCCAAATCCATTTTTTCACCCACCACCCATCGCCTTTCTCCATTGACGTTTTCTTACCCTCACCTTCTCCGCTTTGACTATACTAAACTCGTTTAGTGTATGTCCGCTTGGACTCGGGACACTAGCGCCCGTCTAGTCCGCGTTACGTTAGTCGCTACCGACTACGCGATCGACTCAGACGTCGATACTCCGTCCACTCCTCTTTCACCCCTTCCTTTGCCGGCCAACTCCAACGTTGACCGGAATTCTGTTCATACATCTTCACCTTCACCTTCACCTTCACCAACCTCTTCTTCCGCGATGTCGGGATTTAATCCGAACATCTCTTTGACCACCGCTAGATTGGCTCCACCTCCTACGGAGACCAATCTCCCACCACCTCCGCCTGTTGTAGCGCCACAGCGAATCGCGCTCCAGGATCGTTTCTATCCCACCCGTTCTGCACTCCCCACCTGCCTTTCTCTTCCTCCGGCCAATGGGGACAACTTTGAAATTAAGCCCCATTTCATCAACATGCTTCCACGTTTTCATGGGCTTGAATCTGAAGATGCCTATATCTTCATCAATAAATTTCAAAATGTCTGTGCCATGATGAAAACCACCCAGCTGTCGGACGATGCTATACGTCTACGGGTCATTCCGTTCACTTTATGCGATCTTGCTGAAAAATGGCTGTATAGCACCGCTTCCCACTCAATCACCAGCTGGGACGAGTTTGTTAAAGCGTTTCTGAAAAAATTCTATCCGAATCATAAAACCGCAAGGATTCGCAATGAAATCAATCAATTCTCTCAACTTCCTTCTGAACCATTCTGGAAGTGCTTTGACCGGTACAAAGACCTTCTTGTTCAGTGTCCTCACCACGGTATAGAGAAATGGCAGCTTTGCCAAACCTTATACGAGGGCCTGAACCCAGCAACGAAGCAGTTGTTGGAAACCATCTGTCAGGGCCACTTCCTATCGAAATCTGACGAGGAAGCGTGGCAATTCTTTGACGACCTTGCGGAGCAAACGCTACAGTGGGAGAGCACCAGACCGACTTCTTCTTCTTCTACCTCCACTTCTACCGGTCAGTCTAGGGTAGGAATTCACCAGCTTGATGTCTCTATTGCGATGAGAGCTGAAATGGCTGCAATAACAAAAAAGCTTGAAGCAATAGAGAGCAAATTTTCTTCTCCTGCCCCTGTTCTCCCCCTTCGTACCATCTGTGCTTGTTGTTCCGATCCTTCTCACTTGACCGAAGAGTGTCCTTACAATCCACCATCGCAAGGACAGGATCAGGTTAATGCATTCCAGCAGAGACCAAGGAATGATCCATACTCTTCCACCTACAATCCCGGTTGGAGGAACCACCCCAATTTCGCCTGGAATCAGAATCAGAATCAATTCCAAGGCAACAATTTCCAAAGGGCCCCTCCGCCGCAACAACAAGCGCAACAACAAACTCAGTATCAGCAGCCCTTCCAACCCCAACCTTTTCAAAATCAGACGAACAACTTTGCACCGAACAATTCTTTTCCACCAAACAACTTTGTTCCGTCGAACAACGATAAGGTTTCCTCGCTCGAACGAAGTCTGGAGGCGTTCGTTAAACAATCGACTCAGTCCACCGCCAACATCCAGTCTTCCATTCAGTCCTTACTGCAACACACTGCCGCTCACAGGCAAAGCATCAAGACCATCGAGGCCCAGATTGCACAACTGAATGCGGCCTTAAGCGAGCGAGAGAAGGGGAAGCTCCCGTCCCAGCCACTCCCAAATCCCGGTCACCCACATAATGCACATGTTGCTCTTGAACAACAAAACCATAATGTGAGTGCCGTGACCACACTGAGATCGGGAAGGATGCTGCAAAACAACATTGGCAAACGGATCAACGATGACACCCCGGCCGCTGTTTCTTCTTCTTCTTCTTCTTCTTCTTCGTCTTCTGAGCCTATTCTCCGTTCTTCACAAGGCTCTCCTTCTTCTTCTTCTTCTTCTTCTTCTGCTCTGAACGGACCCACTTCTCACTCCACGAAAACACCTGTTCTGGGATCCGTTCCAACTCCACAATCTTCTCCTCCAGCATTAGACTCAACCAATTTTAAAAATGTTCCATTTCCAAACCGGTTGAGGTCTAATAAACAAAATCCTCAAATAGAGAAGATTCTGGAGTTATTCAAGCAGGTTAACATTAACATTCCTCTTTTAGATGCTGTCCAACAAGTCCCGTCCTACGCGAAAATCTTAAAGGACTTGTGCACGAAAAAGAGGAAGTCTCAGGTACCCAAGAAAGTTTTCTTGGCTAGTGCTGTGAGTGATGCCCTTACCCAATCTTTACCACAAAAACGGAAGGACCCTGGCTGTCCTACGATTTCAATTACCATTGGGGATAAGAACATCAACCGCGCACTATTAGATCTTGGTGCCAGTGTTAACCTGCTTCCGTATTCAGTATACGAGCAATTAGGCGTCGGAGAGCTGAAACCCACGCACTGCACTCTCCAAATGGCCGACCGATCGATCACCCATCCTAGGGGTGAGCTAGAGGATGTGTTGATAAGAGTCGGGGACTTCATATTCCCCGTTGACTTCATTGTATTAGATACACAGCCTGTAGCTAACCCCCGGAATCAAATTCCGGTGATACTCGGTCGCCCATTTCTCGCAACCTCAAATGCTGTGATCAATTGTCGCAATGGTTCGATGAACCTCTCTTTTGGAAATATGACGATTGAACTCAACATTTTTAGGTTGGGGAATCAGCCCGCCGAACCTAATGCTCATATACTGGACGTCTGCTCGATCCAGGAGATCACCCCAGAAGAGTGTGAATTCGAGGAGTTTCTGTTTGATCACGATAATCTTGACGCCACTAGTGCGTTTCTCTTCGAACCTGCTGCTGTTTCTGCGCCCGACAACGACTACGAGTGTTTCACGTTTTCAAACGATCTTAGCTGCGCACAACCCGAGTTTGAATCCTTCGACTTTCCGGATGAGTTACCTGAACCATCCAACTAGGTTGCCTACACTCGCTTTGAACCTTTGCTGGAGTCCTTTGAGTTCGAGACCTTTGCACCAGTCTTGCCTTCCATCGTTTCACCTCCAACGCTCGAACTCAAGCCTTTGCCGTCTCACCTTAAGTACGCTTACTTAGGTGAGAACGAGACCCTCCCTGTCATCATCTCGGCTTCTCTAGCTCCCGAGCAAGAGAAAGCCCTTCTCGCGGTCTTGCACAGCAACAGGCAAGCTTTTGGCTGGTCCATGGCGGACATCAAGGGGATTAGTCCCCTGATCGTTGAGCATCACATTCATCTGATGGATGATGCCAAACCAGTCCGGGATCCACAAAGACGTCTTAATCCAGTCATGAAGGAGGCTATGAAGAAGGAGATCGTCAAATGTCTAGATAGTGGTATCATTTACCCTATCTCTGATAGCCAGTGGGTTAGCCCCATTCATGTTGTCCCCAAGAAGTCGGGCATCACGGTCATAACCAACGAGGCAAACGAGTTAATCCCTACTCGCACCCAAACTGGGTGGCGAGTTTGCATTGATTACAGAAAACTCAACGCCGCAACGCGGAAAGACCACTTTCCGCTACCCTTCATTGACCAGATGCTTGAACAATTGGCCGGACACGAGTACTACTGCTTTCTTGATGGCTACTCTGGCTATAATCAAATTCCCATCGCCGAAAAAGACCAGGACAAGACCACTTTCACTTGTCCTTTCGGCACGTTTGCATATCATCGCATGCCCTTTGGGTTATGCAATGCGCCCGCTACCTTCCAGCGGTGTATGATGGGTATCTTCTCGGACATGGTGGAAAAATTTCTGGAGATTTTCATGGATGACTTCTCCATCTTCGGCGATTCCTTCAACGAGTGTTTGCTGCATCTTGACGCTGTCCTTACCCGATGTAAGGACAAGAATCTCACTTTGAACTAGGAGAAATGCCACTTTATGGTGCGCGAAGGTATTGTCTTAGGACATATCATCTCGCAAAATGGCATAGAAGTTGACAAAGCAAAGATTGAGGTCATTTCCAATCTGCCTCCTCCCCGATGCGTCAGAGATATCCGAGCCTTCCTTGGCCATGCCGGTTTCTATAGACGGTTCATCAAGGACTTTAGCAAGATTGCTAGGCCCTTGACTCTTTTGCTGGCCAAGGATACGCCTTTCGACTTCAACTCGAGCTGTGTGACTGCATTTGAGTCATTAAAACGCTCACTCACTTCTGCTCCCGTTCTCTCTTCTCCTGACTGGACGCACCCATTCGAGATCATGTGCGATGCATCCGACTTTGCCATCGGTGCTGTCCTTGGACAGCACATCAACAAGATGCCGCACATAATCTATTATGCGAGCCGAACCCTGAACGACGCCCAACTCAACTATACAACAACTGAGAAGGAATTCTTAGCTGTTGTATTTGCTTTAGAAAAGTTCAGGCCCTACCTCATCGGCTCTCCAGTCATTGTCTACACAGACCATTCTGCTCTGCGCCATCTTTTTGCGAAGAAAGATGCAAAATCTCAGTTAATACGTTGGATCCTCTTGCTTCAAGATTTTGACCTTGTCATTAAGGACAAACGAGGATGTGAAAATGTAGTTGCCGACCATCTCTCATGACTTCCTTCTTCGCCTTCGCTTCCAATTCCGATCAACGACGTTTTTCCGGATGAACAGCTCTTGACAGTATCTTGCGAACCCTGGTTCGCAGATATTGTGAACTATTTGGCCACGGGATTACTACCGACTGAATGGTCGAGTCAGGACAGACTTCGCTTCTTATCCCAAGTAAAACACTTTTACTGGGACGAACCCTATTTGTTCAAGTATTGTCCCGACCAGATTATTCGTCGGTGTGTCCCTGACGAGGAATTCAAGAGTGTGCTGTCATTTTTCCACGATCAAGCGTGTGGCGGGCATTTTGGGCCCAGAAAGACAGCTGAGAAGATCTTGCAATGTGGTTTCTACTGGCCACAACTCTTCAAAGACGCTCATGACTATTGCAAGACTTGCTCCCGGTGCCAACACATGGGCCGGATATCCCGGAGGAACGAGATGCCGCTCCAACCGATCTTGGTTGTGGAGATTTTCGATGTTTGGGGGATAGATTTCATGGGGCCGTTTCCCAGCTCTTTCGGGAACTTGTACATCCTTCTAGCTGTTGATTACGTCTCTAAATGGGTCGAGGCTGTGCCCAGCCGAACTAACGACAACAAGGTTGTCGTTAGGTTCCTTAAAGAAAACATTTTCTCCCGGTTTGGGCACCCCCGAGCGATCATTAGTGACAATGGAAGTCATTTCTGCAACAAAACCTTCGAGAACTTGATGCGGAAATACTCCATTAATCATAAGCTCTCTACGCCCTACCACCCCCAAACCTGCGGGCAGGCCGAAGTTTCAAATTGGCAAATCAAGCAGATACTGGAGAAGACGGTTTCCAAGAACCGTAAGGATTGGTCGCTGAAACTCACTGATGCCCTTTGGGCATTTCGAACCGCTTATAAGACCGACCTTAGCATGTCTCCCTATCGGCTTGTGTACGGAAAAGCCTGCTACCTACCTGTCGAAATAGAGCATCGCGCATTTTGGGCGATAAAGGAGCTGAATCTATCTCTCGAAGATGCGAGCAGCCATCGGAAGCTGCAGTTGAACGAACTGAGCGAGCTTAGGGATGAGGCTTACGATAACGCGGTTGTCGTTAAGAATCGAACGAAGGTGTTTCACGATAAACACCTTTTGCGCAAAACGTTCGTACCTGGTCAGCAGGTACTGCTTTACGACACCCGACTTCACTTCCATCCAGGAAAACTCAGATCTCGCTGCAAAGGGCCGTATTTTGTGCGGAATGTGTATCCGCAGGGCGCTGTGGATTTGGAGAATCCGAAGGACGGTTCATTTTTCAAAGTGAACGGACACCGATGCAAACCGTACCTTAGCGCCGAACCAACAGAGGAGCTCCTGTTCTTACAGGAGCCGGTTTACCCTGCATGATCTTCCTCTGCCTACCTCCAAACTTCGGTTATCCAGCCAAGAACAGTCGACACTGTTCCAAATAAGTTTGGGGGTATGTATAAACCATTTTGTATATATTTGTGGATATTCTTTTTCTTTTTCTTTAAAAACAAAAACAAATAAAAATTGTGTATCGCTAACCGACAATTTTGACTCTTCAAATGATCTCTTCATGCAATGACAGTGAGGACACTGTCCAGTTTAAGTTTGGGGGTACGCTCGGTACGCATTTCTTACCTTCGCATTCATATGTATATTTTGCATCTGCATATTAAAACCCATAAAATCCATAAAAATCTGAAAATTTTCTAAAAACATAAAAACTTTTCTGTCAAGTTAGCTAGTGGGAGGACTCTGATTCAACATTTCGATAGTTTTGTTTGATAAAATAAGAATAACTAAATCTTATGTTTAGATTTTGAAAACCTGAAAGATAACTCTCCTTTGAAGTTAACTATAGCTGATATACGTCTTTACATTACACTACACGTGTCGTGAGTTTTTGGGAATTAGATGACAAGTCTTTTATGTTTAAAAACTTTTAAACAGATAAATAATTTTCTGAGGATCAAATAGGTTTATTCGGAAATAAGTAATGTCAAGAATAGTTTATGAAGTAAAGAGAATATGAAGGAATGTTATTGATGCCGTAATTGGAACTAAGTCTGAAAAATAACCCATCTGAAACTTGATTGGAATGATTACACACCGAACCCACTAAACACGTCTTTTATCCAAAAAAATATGGAACTGCCGGTGATATCTCCGTTCGTATTAAATCATCTGATTTTCACGCCAAACTGTCTTTTGTTTTTGGACCTAGGTAACTTGAGTAATTAAGTCCGCTGGGGTGTTTCTACACCTAATGCCCTAAAATCAACTGGTTTGGGTGCATTGGCCCAAAGCTCGCTAAGAAGCCTAGAAAGTCCAGTTTAAAACAAAATCAAGCAAGTGTTCTCTCCGAGTTAAAATTCCTAACGGTTCTTTGTGTGAGAATAATCTTGATAAAAGACAGGCTTTTATAAAAAAAAAAATTAGCGGAGATATGAAGGTTTTATTCTGTGATAAAGACTATTGCACGTTCACAGAGGTGTGTATGAAATGAAAACAAGAAAAAGGTGGAGTGAAAAATACGACTTAGTTTCCTGTTAAGGAAGATAGAAATTCTGAAGTTGAAACCTTACAGGAAAACGAAACTTGAAAAATGCTTAACTCTTTATAAAACTTATGTGATCCTTTTAAAATTGTTATCTGGGCTTTATTGTGCGACATGATGACTTTATTTGATCTTTCGGGAACTTAACGACACTATTTGCACTGCACGTAAAGACATATAAAATCTGTAGTTAAATAAGAAGCGAGGTGTGAAAAATAAAGGTTCGATGGTCTAGACTTAGGATTATAGAATTGTTATTTTCTAAAACAAAACTTTAGGGTTTGAATCTTAGTTATTTTACAAAACCAACTTGACCGGATTTTGTGGGTAGTATCCGCTGAAAACCCTCAGGAGACAACACTCCTCCTACTAGGGACACCTAGAGGTTTAACGGCTTGTTGCACATGCTCAGTGCAATCGCGTTCCCTGCGAAAGTGAGGTTAGGAAATTTTTTGTGAATAAATTGGCTTTGCTCGGGACGAGCAAATGATAAGTTTGGGGGTATTTGTTCATAACAGATTTTTGCATTTTCATACCGCCCAATTTTTATCACATTGCATATCGGTAGATACTCTTGAGCCGTGTTTGCTAGTCAATTGCAGGATACAGGTTCTCGGTTCTAAAAACGGTGAAATTCATGGAAAACACGATAAAATCCGGGTTCCTGCCAACCACCGATAAAACACGGTCTCCGCTCTTCATCCGTATGTTGCCAGATACCAGTTTAGGGAGACGAAATGTCAAATCAATGTCGTTTTCATGCACAAGGCTCAATGGCAGCACAAGATCCAAGAAATCTACGCGGAGCTCGAAGCAATCATGCCAAATCTTGACAAAAAGTCCACCTTTCCCTCAACAGAAATTCTGGAAGAAATGTGGAGGTATTTTCAGAAAACACATATGCCATACTGAAGTACAAAGAAGACCAGGAAAAGCCACAAAATACGGAGGCCTAATACCCTACTATGGCCGCGGAAACGTGGCCTAAGCATGCTTAGGCCGCGGATCCGCGGCCTTATGGTGGCGGCAGACAGAGAGCTTTGGGGGGTATTTTGGTCTTTTCAGTTGGGTTCTGGTGGTTGCCCTAGGTTTTCATTTTTTGGCCTATAAATAGCCCAGAACTTTGTGAAGGAAAGGGTCCATTCTTGTATTTTCATTTTGCTAAGTTTAGTTGTGTTTCTTCTTCCTCTTCTCACCTCTTCTCCATTGAAACTTATAGTGAGCTTGTGAGTGAAGAGTGATGAATAAAGAAGAACCATTTATTATCATGCTTGTCTCTTTATCTTGTTAATTGTTGTAATTTTAATTTGTTAAGTAGTTGTTGTTATTGTCTTGTTCTTTCTTTCTTCTCTCTTTTTCTTTATCCTTAATACGACAATGATGCTTACGCTCGATCCTCGCTAAGGTGAGGTCGCAAATAGCTAGTCGTATTCTTCTAATCTCCTTCTTTCTATCTTCCTCTTTTGTTTTGTTTTATTTTTCCGTATCATGATGTGTGAGTAGTTCATACTTGTTAGGGTAGGATAAGGGAAGTTTGAGAGAAGGAAATCTCTCTCACTCTTTCCTTGCCCAATAGCTTAATTCGACTCCCGTTAATTGATCCACAATCCGCTCCTTACGGCACCCTATCCTACATGATAGCGGTAATTCCGTAGTGAGACCGGTTGTGGTTGAATTAACCGGAGGTTATGGCTAAGAGCCAAGAACGGACGGACAAGCACCAAAAGGAAGACTTATGCGTTGGAAAGCCTAGCTTATACTCGCAAAGTCCTTCCTAGTCGTGCTAATCCCCGTTGTTGCCGATTACCGTAACACCGATATTAAGAGGGGCAACGAAAGATGTGGAGACTCCTAACTCAAACTAACCTAATCCTAACCCTAACAAGCTCTCTTTAAATATCAACTCAACACTTAGATAACCACAACAAAAGCTGATAAACCGGACTTAACTCGTTAAAGCACATAGAAAAAGACTCCCATCTCCCTGCGGACGACCCGTACTCAACCGGCTAGCTACAAGCGAAACCGTCTTGATTGCGGTATTTAAACTAAAACTTGAACACGCAGAACCTTTATCAATCACATATCCAATGGAAGTGGATATCCGTAGTGATACGGAGTGTTCTAGAGAAATGCAAAGTGGATGTAGGAGTGGCAGGGGTATACACGGTCTTTGTCGTGAATGATGGTGGTCGCAATTTCCTTTGCCATTATTCTAATCACTTTATATGTCTTTACTTATTACCTTCTGTACACCACACTTAAACTTAATTGGTTTTCTTCCTTCCCTACCGTTCGGCACCTGCCTATGGTTTGGAAGAAGACTATCCAATAAGCTCAATAGGTGTACCCTCTCCTAATCCTAGGAGCCCTCACAACCCGAGAGAAGGTAAAGAGAGAAGACAGCCGAATAATCTTATTCAATCTCTCCAGAACCAGAATCCATCCTTGAAAAAGTTCCTTCGAGTTCGTATGTAACTATACGATGGATTTATCCAATGGAACTGGATGGTCGTAGTAATACGAGGTGTTCTGGAGAAATGTAAAGGTGATATAGAAGTGGCAATAATATATGCGACACAGTGACATTCCAAAAGCCAAAGTGTTATAAGAAGGTTCGGTCTACTTGGTTTCATGAGTTTTAGTCAAAGGTCGGGTCATAGTCGCAGCCAGAGAGAGAGAAAATAAAACACTCAGCGTGCACTCTAACCTAGATCGGAATGGTCAATCACTTTATCTAATCTGGATGGCTCCCACTGTTTCCTCGAATTCTCCTCCAAACCCAAAAGGAGAATTAGTCGGAATCATCCGAGGAGTAATGCTACTCATCAGTGGGAATCGGGATCCAACTATCATCGCATGATAACTTGATGGAATCCACTCAAGTTACCACACTCCAGAAGGTATGCGCAAGACCGGCAAGTTTCCTGTATGTTTGAAACTCCCGATATGATTTTTACCCCTAACGACTTCATGGCCTTGATAGAGACCAACGTGCCATAAGTCGCTAGTCAAGTTCAACCCGTCATTATCCAAGATTGATCTAAACCCACCCGCACAAGCCCTTGATAGAGACCAACGTGACTATGCGGCTGTCCTAGATAATCACATATACATGCTACAGACACGCATCGCGCAGCTACCGTACACTATGCCTTGATAGAGACCAACATACATAGCACGAATACTACGAGATACCTATCTGAAATGACGGAAGGCTACGACTGGTTTTTGGAGAAAAACCTTTAACGTAATGAACTTGATATCGTTGAAGGAATCCAAGTGGTTTTACAAAAATATATAGTGGCGAAGACGTTTGCTAAAGAGGTCACTCCCGGTAAAGGGATCTCGGCTCTTTCCCCGTCGAATGGGGTGCAGGATATCTCAAACTGAATATCACGATGCAAAGCAAAAGTAATCGACTATAGTGAAGTTATTACGTTGACGCAAACTTTTACCCAAGGGCCACTCCCGATGAAGGGATCTCGGCCCTTGCCTCGTCGAATGAGGTGCGGGATATTCCAAAATGAATACCACGATGCAAAGCAAAAGAAAACGTCTGTAATGTCAGTTTTTAAAAACTTGGTTCCAACAACATCATATATATAGGTTTGTTTTATTTTTACATTGATAAAAATCAACACAGTCCCATCAATTAATCACACCAGAAAAGAACGAAAATAAAATGTACGTATATGCCATCCGCATTCGCCACTGGGTCCCGTCATCACCCGTTAAGTTACTTAACTAACGACAGAGTGGGGAATGGACTAGCGCGGGTGCAAAACATATACAACATCTACTAGTATATATAAAAATATATATAACAATCGTCCCAGGCATGATATAAAGCAACATCACAGAAATAACACAGAATGGTGGATAATCTGGAGCCCCGGGTTTCACGATAGCCTATGCAATGAAAACTTAGACCCCTACGAGCGCGGCAAGTTACCCGCAAAACCAGAAGCGAGGCAGCCCCCTTCAGCAACGTGAATGGGCCACCCAGCACTTCACGGAATCCGGTAACTTGAGAACCTCTCTTGGGTCATCCTATACCCCCTACGAGTGCGGCAAATAGCCCGCCAATTCTAGAGTAAGGTCCCCTCCGTCCCAAAGCCATGAGATGCGGACCAGCTGCCCTCTAAAACCCGGCAATTCGTGCACTCCACCATGGGGTAGTCCTAGTACAGAAAAGAAAATAATATATAAGGGTGACATCGACCTCAACCCGGTCGTGCCCCAAAAGAATAATATACAAACTGGTAGTGGCGGCAGTCCACATGTCGGACGCTCGCCCCGCAATATCAAATGTACAAATGAAATAAAAATGTACTAACATTGCACCATAGCTATCCACCACGACAATCCAACCAACATCACAGCACAACACAGAACATCAACGTGAATGTCACGTTCGCAAACCCGTCTAAAGGAACATATAGCAGTTAGACGGGTTTACCGATCAAATGACATTCACGGTCACAGATTATAATGTATGTACTGATATAAACATTTAAACAGTGTTAAAACATCGACTCCGAAACACCCTGAATAGCCCCCGAACAACTGATAACACAATATCAAAAATGGGCTAAATAAACAATACCACTGCATCAATTTTTCGGAGACCAAACCACACCCCAAAAAACGAAGCAAAAACCCCACCACAAAATCGGCCTCGCCGGAATTTCCCTGCCTGTGGTCGGCCCAAATCCGGCTAGGTGTGCTCGTTTTTAGGCTATGGTCTTCTGGTCACCCAAGGAGTCTTCTGCACTTGTTTGCAAAATTTTTTGAACACTTTGAAAATTTACAGAGAACACAAACTGCAGTGCATCGTTTCGGGACTGTTTCGATTTCGATACTTTTACATTGTCTAAACTAGCTAGCTAAGGGTTTAAAGGGTGGCTCTGATACCATGAAGGGTTACGGCAGCGCCCCGGCCATCAAAACGCGGCCAAAATGCGGAACAAAAATTTCTAAACTGGCGTTACCGTTACCCGATTTACGGATCGACCTTAAACCCTAAACTAGCAATCTAAACTAAGAGTTAGAATCGTTATACCGAGTTGATCCATGTCCTTCGGTCTTCATTCCAAGCTCCTAGTGGTTCCTTGATGTGGTTTGGTTGCCGGTCTTCCTTCATCTCCGATGATCCACCTGAGGGAAACGGCGCAACCTCCAACCTCGTCGAACGAAACAATCGACGCTCCAAAGTTGCTAGCGATGGAGAGTGGGGGTGTATGAATGTGTCACTATAATTTTCTCTCAACCCAAAACTCAAATGAGCAATGCAAGAAGAAGATGAAAGAGGTGATCTTTTGCATGAGCAAAATGGATAAGTGTTTTTCTTGAGAGCATCAGAGAGTGAGGGAGTAATGAAGCAAGTGTAATAAACCAAATGGAAAAATCAACCTCCACCAAAAATGAAGTGACCGGCCCCTCCCCTCTCTCATTCACCAAAAGAAAATATCATTACCAATTTAACCATTAAACAAATGTGACCATACCATGCTACATACATAATACCCATGCCCAAAGTCATGTCACCTTTTCCACCTCATTAATAAAACAAATGAATTTCCATAAATGGAAAATCATATAAATGAGGTGGCATGTTCTAGAAGCTATTCCGTATAAAATACAGAATACTTCCCGGTACATGTATCGAAATACATATACGCGTATTCGTACAAAATACGAATAGCCAAGAGAGAAAATAAGTAGCGAACAATAATACCAGAATACATATATATAAATACACATGTAAATTATTAAATCAAAACCCGATTTAATAATCCAGCTTAATCCTAAGCCGCTAGTATTATCAACCGTCCAATTAAAGTCTGCGCAGCATGTGCACATATTTAATCGG
The DNA here is from genome assembly GCA_030015575.1 of Agapanthus africanus. NCBI lineage: Eukaryota > Viridiplantae > Streptophyta > Magnoliopsida > Asparagales > Amaryllidaceae > Agapanthus > Agapanthus africanus. Next base: position 980,631,117 of record CM057337.1, read on the forward strand.
ACACCTGTATGTATCAACATACCTCATGTACACCATATCGCCTGAACCGTGAAAACCCTCTGTGTGGGACTCTAAAGACTCGTCAATACTCTGGCAATGTGTTTAACCACAAGCACGTCAGCAGCACTAACTGTACGTAACGGCTACCCAGGTATTGAGTGAAAGGGAGGCCGATGAGAAAACTCATGCAGAACCCCTACTGAGCCTGACAGTGACAATATCCGTACAGTCCGGTCTGTTCGTCTAAGAGTATCGCATATCGAGTCTAAGGGGGTGGATAAAGTCAGACCCCTAACAACGCGACATTTAGTGTCGGTATGAAACCCCATCACCACCTGAGAAACTATCGATCCTGGATCGGTAGTTCTCATCCACTGTGGCCACGGATTTCGGGTGATGTCCATCCATACACAACGCGATATCAACCCCCAATACCGAGAGAGACGAATCGCCGACGATCCGATCACTGCCTCCATGTGGCTCGGGACTGTACCCAACTAAAACCTGTTTGCATGACTCCTTTGAGCCGTGGTGGGGTAGTAATCAAAGTACAGTGGGAACTCACACGAGACAAATGATGATCTCAGATCGACAGACTAACCTGTACACATGTCACCTGGGAACTGCTATCTGACAATATGTATAATACCAACTAGCAGGTTCCCGGCGAGTCCGTCCAGTGTACTCATAACCCAATGAGCACCTGTATACTATCTTAGGTGAACAAACTAACACCAATGGCTTGTGAGATCTGGCCACCGGCCCTCGTCGGGGTCTCGATCAGTATACACTAGTCTACACTGGAGTATCGATGCCCGGTCTCGATACTCCTACGACTAAGGACATTTAACGATGTGCTTATAGACCCAGCTCCCATAAATATGATCGCCATCATAATGCTGGCAGTCAAACAAGAATCCTATGGGCTCTATCAACATGTACATGATGATAAAGACATACCAGATAGCATACCATCATCTTAAGACTATTCTATCGGTATAGGTCCTCACTCAATCATCATAATCACAAGTCCGCGACTATGATAATTGTCTTGAGGGCACTATAGCCAACACTCTTGAGCATAAGGGAGCCGGAGAAAGTGGGTGATTTCCTATTTAAGGTAGTCAAACTAAAAACGGTGTTATCAACACGGTAATTGTCTTGGAAAAAGAAACAAATCCTGCCATTCATGTGCAGCAGTTACCGATAATATCAAAACAAATTCAGGACTTCAATTCTGTTTAAAGAGCCTGACTACCAGAATCCAATTTATATCAATATGAATTGATTTGACCGAACTATGGATATACAGTAACATGTCTACATGACTATCCGTTTACATCCTTATCCGTTTATATGAACAATTGATATCATGGTTTTGGCAAGTCTTATGGCTATAAACAATGCAATAAACATTACGAGAATAAAGGGGTAGACTGGTACAGAATGTGTTAAAAGTGGCACGAGATGGTCATTAAAAGACGTAACTATACATCCATTGCCGTTATTCCGTGGAATTTGATGGAGCTTTGTACTACGGGTTTCCTTAGTTCATGGGATAGTTGGACTCCTCTCGTATACACTGATATATTCTATACCAAACTACAAACAACTACGTTAGCATAACAAATATAAGCTTATATACTTCACATGTTCTATTCTCTGTCTGTTCTTCTCAATCTCTCTTTGGGACTTACCGAGCGATTGTTCGCTGAAGACATTCCTATTTCTCTTCTTTCTTTGGAATGTTGTCAGGAAGACCTGACTCTGAAGAGTTCGAGACCAGCCAGGAGCACTTGGAGTATACCACTGAGCAGCACGACCATTAGGCTTTACTTGTACTCACTTTACTTTCAGTTCATACCATTGTTTAGGCATTGCTTTCCATTCTTGTATTTACATTTTCAGTTGTATTGTAAACAAATATTTAATAAATAAAAGTTGGTGTTCAATTACATCTCTTGTCATTTTTCTTGTGTACATTTATTATATTGCTTTTTATGCTTAACGTGTTTACTTCTGAGTAAATACGTCGCGGGCCTCGCCACGTCTCATTCTCTGTATATTGGAAAGCGGGACATGACACTAATGCAGTTGGGATTTACTGATAGGTTGATTAGTAGTTTCCCGGATTGGTCCTGAGCCGTATCAGCACAAATTATCGGGTTATTGGGGTATGACGTTTACCACTCCCTAGACCCTGTATGCGATACTCTTAGATAAAGAGACCAGACTGTACGGAGATTGTCACGAATAGGCTGAGTAGGAGTTCGGATGAGTTTGCTCGTCAGCTTTCCTTTTCGACAGGTAACTGGGTAGCCGTTACGTACAGCTAGTACCGCTGACGTGCTTGTGGTTAAACCCACCGCCAGCATACTGTTGAGTCTTTAGAGTCCCACACAGAGGGTTTTCCTGCTTCGGGCGAAACGATGTTGAGGCTGTATGGTTTTACGGCAGGGTTCGATCACATACGTGTACTTGTGCGCGTATGATATTCGGGCAGATAATATTAGCGGGCTTTGGTTTAAGCCGATCCCAGTATTATATTCTTGGATTATTTTGTCTCTTTGTATTCGTATTTTTCGGAATACGGATACGGGTATGTATATACAGTGAGGGGCATTCTTGTAATTGTGCAAGATACTTCTAGAAGAAGACACCTCATTATTTGTTTTAACCATTTTTGTTAATGGTTAATGCGGTGGAGAAATGAGGTGTTCATTTGCTTTAAATGAAGCATGGCTACTTGGTGACTCATGGCATGACTCATTGTTTACTATTTGGGTATACTTGATATTTATGTGTTGTGAATTATTGATGTAAGGTGGCATGAAGATATTTTATGGCTTCAACATATTTTGGGTTGCATAATAATTCACACACTTATCCATTCTTCATTATTTTATGCTCACTCTACACTCTCATATTCTCCTAACTTCTCTTCTTCTACCTCAAAACCTTAATTGTCTCATGTGTTGAAAAACCTAGGGTTAGTGAGACAAAGCAATCCATTATCACTCTCTACTTTATCTAGGCTACTTAGATTAGCATACTAAATACCATAGTAACCTTGTTTTGGAGGTAGGAGCTTAAAGCACACACTTTCGGGTGGATCATCTTTGATGCGAGGAGGCCGAAGATCAAGCGCAATCCGTACATCCTTCAAGGAGCTAAAGGAGAGGACTGAAGACCCGAAGGGCTTGTTTCTTTTGGTATAAATTTCTATCATAGTAGATAGAATCCTTTAGCATGCTAGTTAGGTTTATGGTAGATCCGGTTTACGGTTATTCTAGCGCCATGTTTTGAATCGTATAAAAAAAATTATTCCGCAAACGGCTACGGATGATGGCCAGGGCGTTAGTGTAACCCAACATGGTATCAGAGCCAGCCCATAAACCCCTAACTTGCAGTTTTAAACAATATTAAAGTAACGAAACTGAAACAACTCCGAAATACGAAATCTAAAACCCAAGTTTCTGTCAATTTTTCCCGAGCCTCTGAAAATTATTTAAACAACTGCAGAGTGCTCTTTGTACTACCACTAGAACACCAGAGAAAACCGAGGAAATAATTTTTAAACTTGGCCAGCGAGAATCATGTTTTGGCCGGTGTCGCCAGTTTTACTATATGGGAATGTGCTCGTTTTTGTTTGGTATTCTGTAACACTTGGTTTTAGGGTTTCAGGATATATTTGTTTTTGCCTAGGTTGAATATTCTGTTATCTTGAGTTTTGGGGAATTACGGGGTATTTCAAAGTCGTTAATTTTTAACACTGTTTAAAAGTTTCAGTACATACATTACTATCTGCGGCCGTGAATGTCATTAGAGCGGTATAATCCATCTAACTTCTATATGTTCTATTAGACGGGTTTGCGAACATGACATTCACATTGATGTTCTGTGATTGTGCTGAGATTGTGGTTGGATTGTTGTGGTGGATAGCTTGCGGTGCAATGATAGTAGTACAATTAAGATTCTTTGTATATTTGTTATTGCGGGGCGAGCGTCCGACATGTGGACTACCGTTACTGCCTTGTTGTATATTATTTGATTGGGGCACGATCAGGTTGAGGTCGATGTCACCATTATACATATACTTTTCTTTTTCTGTACTAGGTTTATCCCGCGGTGGAGTGCACGAATAGCCGGGTTCTAGAGGGCAACAAGCACGCATCTCATGGCGTTGAGACGGAGGGGGCTTCACTTTAGAATTGACAGGCTATTCGCTGGACTCGTAGGGGGTATAGTATGACCCACGGAGGGGCGCCCAAGTTACCAGATTCCGTGAAGTGCTGGGTGGCTATTCACTTTGTTGATTGGGATTGCCTCACTTCTGGGATTAGCGGGTAACTTGTCGTGCTCGTAAGTGTCCAGGTTTTCATTGCACAGGCTATCCACACGACAAGGAACGTCGAGTCTTATTTGCGGATCAAATGAAACCAGATGCTCCAAAATTATCCATCATTCTGTGTTACTTGCTGAGATTCTGTGATGTTGCTTCTATCATGCCTGAGACAAATGCTATATATATTTATATATATACTAGTAGATGTTGTATATGTTTTGCACCCGCGCTAGTCAGGCCCCCGCTCTGCCGTTAGTTAATTAATCTAACGGTGCATGACGTGGCCCCGTGCCGAATGCGGATGGTATATACGTACATTGTATTTTCGTTCTTTTCTGGTGTGATAAAATTAATTGATGGGACCGCATTAATTTTGATTAATGCAAGAAATGAAACCTAAAAAGATGTTGTTGGAATAGATTTCGAAAAACTATAGTTATATTCTTTTGTTTTGCATAGTAGTATTCGGTCGTAAATATCCAGTACCTCATTCGAGTAGGTAAGAGCCGAGATCCCTTCACAGGGAGTGACCTCTTTAGCAAAAGTTTATACTATAGATTATTCTGTTTTCTTCAAAACCAGAAGTTTTCAAAAGCGAAGCCTAAACCACTTCTTTTCAAAACTGCTCAGGTTCCTTCAACGATATCAAGTTCATTACCTTAAAGGGTTTTTCGTCAAAAACCTAGCCGTGGCCCTCCGTCATTTCCTACGAGTAGTACTTAGTATTTGTGCTGCATTTGTTAACTCCGTCAAGGCATAGTGTATGGTAGCTAAGTGGTGCTCATTTGTAGCGTTAGTTGCGATTGGTTAAGACAGTTGTATAACCTTGTTGACTCCGTCAAGGGTTATGCGGTTGGGTTTAATGCAATTAAGATAATGACGGGTTAAACTTAACTAAGACTCTTTGATTTTTTGACTCCGTCAAGATCACTAGGGTCCTAGGGGCAAAAACCACATCAAGAGTTTCAAACATACAAGAAACTTGCTAGTGTTGCATACCTTCTGAAGTGTGGTGACTAGAGTGGGTTCCATCTAGATTATCACGCGATAATAGTTAGATCTTGATCCCACTGATGAGTAGGATTACTCTTGGGAGATTATTTCACTTAATAATCAATGCTATAAACCAAGTAAGTGTCTAGAACGGTGTTAATGGGGCTATGCCTTCAGGGAAAAGAGGTTATATAATTAAGGAACTTCGCGAAAGCGTTGGAAAACCTCCCTCGAAGTACCAACACTAGTCTGGCCGAAAGGTTAAGCAAGTATTGTAATATGCGATTAATCCTGACTGGTTCTCCTTTTAAGGTTTGATGGAGAATTCGAGGAAACAGTGGGAGCCATCTTTATTAGATAAACTAATAACCAATCTAATCTTGCAAGAGCGCACGCTAAGTGTTTCTTTTCTCTCTCTCTCCAGGTAGCAACCATTTCACGCCCTAATCAAGATAATAAAATGTATCAGTTTACCGATCTGAATTCTTATTCGGGGCTGGGGAACGTCGGTTCGGCTCTAATCTATGACAGCGATCATGAGTATGAGCAAGAGAAAGAGAATTGCATGAATTCCTTGATGACCCCAACGAAGAAGAAACACATTATTGCGTCTTCTTCAGGTATTCTTGTTATTGAGAACTGTTTTTTGGTCAGTCCTACCTCATGGGTACTAGATACCGGATCAGGACCTCATATCTGTAATTTATTGCAGGGACTGAGAAAAAGTAGGATGGTTGGACTTGGTGATATTTCCCTCAGAGTAGAGAATGGAGCACACATTGATGCTGCAGCCGTCGGAGAATATCACCTAGTGTTGCCAAATGGCAATACTATAATTTTGAACAATTGCTACTATGTACCTTCCATGGTTTGCAACATAATATCAGTTTTTTTACTTGATAAATATGGATATAAGTTTGTTCTTGATAGAAATATCATGAACATTTACTTTAATTAGGTAATGGTTGCAGAAGCTACATTGTGTAATGGTATCTATGTTCTAAATCAAAACACAGTTTTCAATATACAAAACACACGCAAGAGGAAAAGTCCAGAAATGAACGAATCCTGCTTGTGGCATTGTAGACTTAGTCATATCGAAGAGAAAATACTGAGTAAGTTGCATAAAAATGGATATTTGAATTTATTCGAATTTTCATCTTATGAAACTTGTCGGTCTTATCTCAAGAGAAGATGATCAAATCTTCGTTCACCGGACACGGAGAAAGAGCAGCCGAGCTCTTGAGACTCATACACGGTGATGTATGTGGTCCAATATCTATACATGCAAAGGGTGGGTTCTCTTACTTCATTACATTCACAGACGATCTCTCTAGATTCGGATATGTGTATCTTTTAAAACACAAAGCTGAAGCTTTTGAGAAGTTCAAAGAATTCAGAAACGAAGTAGAGAACCAGACTGGTAAAAGTATCAAGATCCTCCGATCTGATAGAGGAAGAGAGTACTTAAGTACGGAATTCCTGGACTTTCTAAAAGAGAATGGCATTTTCTCTCAGCTTACTTCTCCATATACACCACAACACAATGGTGTATCGGAGCGGAGGAATCGTACCCTTTTAGAAATGGTTCGTTCCATGATGAGTAGTGTTGAGTTGCCTCTTTTATTCTAGGGATATGCGCTTCAGACAGCAGCATATTTACTGAATTACGTTCCATCCAAATATGTGCCTAAGACTCCATATAAAATATGGAGTGGACGGAATCCATATCTTAAGCGGTTTAAGATATGGATTCTGTTTGGATCCTACTTGCCTTTGCTGCCTTCTATGACTATAAAATCTGGCAGATGGACGTGAAAACGGATTTTCTAAACGGAAGTTTGGAAGAGTGCATTTATATGGATCAGCCAGAAGGTTTTGTAGACAGTGGGAGCAGCGGGAAGGTGTGCAAGTTGTTTAAATCCATTTATGAATTAAGCAAGCATCGCAGAGTTGGAACATCTGTTTTGATGAAACGGTTAAGGACTTTAACTTCATCAAGAACGAAGATGAGCCATGTATATATAAGAAAATTGTAGGACGAACTGTCGTATTCCTAGTCTTGTACGTGGACGACATTCTTTTGATAGGAAACGATATTCTTATACTACAATCGGTCAAGCTGTTCTTGTCACAAAGGTTCTCCATGAAGGACCTGGGTGATGCTTCATATATTCTGAGGATTAAGATCTACAGAGATATATCTAAGAGATTATTAGGACTTTCGCAGTCTAGGTACATAGAGACCGTACTAAAGAGATTTAGTAAGGAAGATTCCAAGCGCGGTAATATACCCGCTTTGCACGGAATCACCCTCTCCAAAGAGATGTCTCCCAAGACTGATGAGGAGAGGGTTCGCATGAGCAATATACCCTACGTTTCGGCAGTAGGATCTATAATGTATGTGATGCTATGTACCAAACCGGATGTAGTTTACACGCTTAGCGTGATGAGCCGGTATCAGTCAAACCCAGGTGAGGATCATTGGACGATTGTGAAGAACATTCTTAAGTACCTGAGAATGACTAAGGAGATATTCTTAGTATACGGTAATAGAGACCTTAAGGTCGAGTCCTTCACCGATTCCTGCTTTCAGAGTGATAAGGATGACAGCAAGTCCGTCTCGGGTTTTGTGTTTACCCTCAATGAAGGGGCGGTGTGTTAGAGGAGTTCCAAACAGGACACCGTCGTAGACTCGACGATGGAGGATGAATACATTGTTGCGAACGATACAACAAAATAAGCGGTCTGGATGAAGAAGTTCATTACTGGACTTCAGGTAGTTCCGTCAATTGTTGATCCAATACCTCCGTATTGTGATAACAATAAGGCTATAGCTTTAGTGAAGGAACCACGATCCCATCAGAAATCCAGACACATCTTAAGACGGTTGTTAGGGTCAAAAATTACACCCCGGTTGACCAGGTCAAAATCGAAGTCAACCCAAGACCAAGTGGGCCCAAGCCCGAACCCAAGTCCAAGCAAGTGGACCCATGCCCAGGTCGAGCCCAAGCATGAAAAGGCCGCCCCCCATGCCAAATGAATAATTGTTAAAACATAAACAGGCTTAATGTAATTTTTTATGAATAAATGTAGTAAAATGGGCAACAAACCAAAATTATGTAAAAGCCCATGGCTTATGTGGAAAAAAAACACATGGCATAGAAATAGCACATGTGCCATTTTGAAAAGTCCAAGGGAACATGTGTAAAATGTAAAGCCTATATAAGGTATCATGATGAATGATAACAAAAAAGATTCTTCCCATATCAACTTAGGGTTTTGTGCCTCTTTCATCAAAGTTCACAGCCTTGTTCTTTTCTTCTTCTTCTTTTTTGAATTAAATCAAGAGTTTAAATCTTGTTTTTCTAAAAAAAAATATATAGTTTTTCACCATAAGATTTTTGGAGAGGAGTTCAAATCTTCTGTCAAGGCTCTAAAAAAGGGAGATTTTAAATCTCTTCACCCTTCCCCTAAGATCCAAAAAAAAGGAAGAGAGAAGAGGGAGAAGGAGACCCATCCTTAAAATAATACTTCACTTTGAGAGGATTTAAGGCTCAAAAAATAAGAAAAGGGTCCTCTTTCGTCATCCAAGACAGATTTTGGAGCTTCAAGAGATTTCTTTTGGATTTTCTAAAAATAAAATTGTTTTGGGAGTTTAACTCCAAATAAAATTGTTTTGGGAGTTCAACTCCATATAGAATTTTTGGGAGTTCAACTTCATATTTTAAAAAACCTTTTAGAGTTTAACTCCATAATAATTATAACAAAAAAAAGAATATTTTGGAGTTTAACTCCAAGCCAGTGGACACTCTCTATTTTCCCCCCACGTGGGTGGGGGTTCCCTTCCTCACGTGAGGGGAAAGGAAGCTCCCACAAAGTGGGAGCCCCTTGTTCTCTCTCATGTGAGAGGGAAGCTCCCACTTTGTGAGAGCTTCTTCTTAAACAAAAAATAAATAAAATAAATAAATAAATAAAAGTTTTGTTTTTGGAGTTTAACTCCACAATAAAAATTCTTTTAGGGAGTTTAATTCCACGTAAAATATTTTGGAGTTTAATTCTATACAAATGCTTTTGGGAGTTTAACTCCACAAAAAAATCTTTTGGAGTTTAACTCCATAATAAAAAAAATCTTTTGGAGTTTAACTTCATACAAATGCTTTTGGGAGTTTAATTCCATAAAAAAAATATTTTAGAGTTTAACTCTATACAAATGTTTTTGGAGTTCAACTCCATACAGATGTAATGGAGTTTAACTCCTTCAAAAAAAATTTAAAAGATTTTTTTAGGAGCCCTCTCACATGAGGGGGAGGCTCCCACTTGGTGGGATCCCCTGCTCCCTCTCACGTGAGGGTTAGTGGGAGCTCTCCACTCCTCTTCATGTGAGGAGCAGGCTTCCACTTAGTAGGAGCCCCTTCCCCCCTCACGTGAGTGGAAGAGGCTTCCCTCTTCTTCTTTTTTTATTTTTATGTTTTTTTGGAGTTTAACTCCATGCAGAAATTTTGGGAGTTTAACTCCAAATGAATTCTTTTAGCGTTCAACTCCATAAAAAATATTTCTTTGAATAAAGGAGAGTTTAACTCCATACAGAAACTTTTGGGAGTTTAACTCCAAATAAAAATTATTTTTTTGGAGTTTAACTCTAAATAAAATCTTTTGAAATTTAACTCCATAAAAAAATGTTTCTTTGAATAAAAGGGAGTTTAACTCCATACAAATTTTTTTGGGAGTTTAACTCCAAATAAATTTGTTTTTTTTTAGTTTAACTTCAAATAAATTCTTTTGGAGTTTAACTCCATAAAAAAAATTGAATAAAAATAATAATAATAATAATAATAAATCATTTGTCACAAATAGAATAAATAAAATGAAATAAACACTCCCTTATGCATTGCTTTCAAACACCGACAGTTCAAATTGAGTTCGCATGACTATTTTGACCCGTCAATCGGAGATTTTTTCGCTCTAAAAGAGGGGTAATTAACGGCAGTTTAGTCCGCGACTGCCGGAGATTCAGATCCCTACAATCAATAAACCCCAGCCTAGCCTGAGCAGGGGGAATCTATATACACTTGACAAGTGATGTGTATTCCCATCTCATGGGGTGACGAAAAACATCTTACAGATTCTGACACATCCGGTGGGACCCTCTCTCCTCCCATATTTCGGGTCAAGGATTCATGTGAGCTCAATTAATATATATTGATTGTTTGTACTAAAATTCTATTCCTTTGCGCAGATTAACAACTTTCGATCTCAATTTTCGGACGCAACAAAGATGTCTCCAAGGAAAAGCTCAATTCTCGACACAACTCCTATCTTCTACACGATGAAGATGGATGCCAGGACGGCCTTTCCGGCCAGTCTCGGGCAACAGTGGGAGGAGCCGCAGCTACAGTTCGGCTCTATTCTGTTCATACCAGTTAACACCATCCTAGTTCCTCAAGCTTCTGTAACAGACAAACCGGCCTCGAAAGGTAGGAGGCCAAATGTGGTGGTTTCGAAGGCACTCCAACCCAAACACAAGTCGGTATTCGAACGGTTCTTCTTGGCCCCATCCGGGGGCAAAGCCGTCGGAATGAAAGAAGTCGCCAAATGTCGCGGGCAAGCCCAGGCGATGCCTTCGACGATGTGCGCAGCCGGATGTATTTTCAAGGCTTTCTACCAGCCGTCACACGGAGGCTTCCCGAAGAGTAGAAGCCCGCCAGGCACTCAAAACAGAAAAGCTAGGACAAAAGCGGCTCAGATATAGAGCCAACAAAAGCGCGCGAACTCCGGCCAGGTAGGATTTTGTGAAGTTCCAAGAGCCGAGTTATCCCACAAAAACGACCGTCTCGGCCGTAAAAATTTGCAACTCTTTGAACCCCTGAGATGGGTCAAGAGAAACTCTATGACTGTGAAGATCAAAAGGACGGCAATTCATACAGTGTTGCGAAGGGACGTGTCTAAACCCCAATGTAGAAAACCTGACACTGTCTCTTCAAGAGTTTACCAGGCACTCCGTACAGCGCAAAAGCAGCGGGGCACGGCCCGAAAAGAAGCGCCATCACCACTTGATAACCCTGTCAGGCCGACCATCTTTAGTCGATTGTCCTTTCCCGAAGCGGAAAGGCCACGACAGCGGTCCGCAAAACCAGCCGCTGGAAATAGAAAGGTGGCCGGCCATGTTATCCATACGGTCTACATGACGGGTACGCGCCCCAATGACAACCTTCGCAGTAAAAGTAAGGATTGGGCCACCACATCCTAAGCCCAATCTGGCTTGAATGTGGCTGCCTTTTCCCAAGACCAACCTCCTCCGCAGAATGATGAAAATCCTCTCGATGAGGCCGATAGGTAGAAGGACCCCTCAGTCCACGTGGAATCAAGCTCGGACAGCGAAGAAGAGCAGACCTTTCGCCCTCGGACTGCAGAACAGGAGCTCCTCCAAGTGCTCCGAAAACAACTTCGAAGCAAAGATAAGGAGATGGCCAAGCTATACTCCAAAATTGACGACTTGACGAACGTCGTGATGCAGCTCACAGCTCAAGTTGCTCGGTCGCCCTCCAATTGTAACAACCCTAAATTTCCTGTACAATTTCCTGTACAATTTTTTCAAAAATCCAGAAAGGGGTATTTTAGCCTGAGCAAAAGATATAAGTAATTAATTTTCTTTTTAATTACAAGTTAAAATAATATAATAACTCCAGTTTTAGTGTATAAAATTTTCTTAAAAAATAATGTATACTTGGGGTATTTACATTTACTGTTATTACTACTAATTAGTTAGCTCCATAATTACAAGAAGGAGCTTGTAGCTCATTTGTAATACCTAGCACTGCTGAACCAAGCCACCAGAGTTCAAATCCCATACCCCACATTATTTTTAATATTGATTTTTTAAAAAACCTTTAGAATACCAAAGGTTTACACGTGCATATCTCACAAAAACCCCACTACACCCAAAAATGTAACATTGCGAGAGAATAGATGAACCGTCAGGGGGGATTCCGGCCATCGGACTCGGCCATAAATCGGCCAACTCGGTCTCGACTCGGCCGACTCGGTCTCGACTCGGCCGACTCAATCCTCCGACCGAGTCACGGCCGAGTCACCCCCGAGTCGGCCGATTCCGGTTATGACCCCAACATGAAAATTGTGTCTTTTCACATTCCCTATGCACCTGCAAAATTTTAGCCTCAGACCATTTCCAGAGATATTTTAAAACCCCAATTACTCCACTTTTAATACATTTTATCACATTTTTCATTTTAACCTTTCACCTACCCTAACCCTAGCCTAACCCTATAAATACCACCCCTACTCTCTACCCTCTCACCCCAAACTCTGAGCCAACTCTTTAAAATTCTCAAGAACTCTTGTGTGCAATCGAATTGAGCGAAAGGCGAAGCTCCGGCGAGTTCTTCGGTGGAATTTCCGGCAACGATCGTAGGAACTCCCGGAGATGAAAAGACGCACCGGCGACTCCTCCCGATCCACCTTCCTCTTATCTTTGATCGAAACTCGTAAGTCCCCATTTCTACCTCTCTTTTCTTTTCTAAAAATACGGATTTACAAAACCCGACGGAATCGGAACAAATCCGATTTCCGATTCGGTTTCTTTATAAAACTTCACTTCTCGTTAATACAGTTACGCTTAAACTCTCTCATGTTGACTATTAAACACTAATCAACCAAATTGATCAAGTTTCATATCATAAAATAATGGCTATTTCATTTTACCGTATTTTCATTTAAATACCGCATGGTTTCGATTCTACATTCAATATCACAAAACATGTTATACCTTTAAGTAGATCACAAGGTAACGACTTACCTCCTCACACACTCATATGCAATATAGAACGATATCCTCGAGAATTTAGAATACGAGAAAACGACATTTTTCATTTAAATACCATTTACTTAATAAAACCGTTTTCTAATGATTAGTATTTATACAAATCTTTGCAAAGCGCCGCTACAACCCATTTTGGGGAACCTGTTCGGGATGGTGCAGATTATCGCACATCCTCGGGCTTAGTAGTGCGAGATTCAAACCTCCGCAAGGAGCATTCGGTCTCGAAAGATTTAAATACGACATCTTAAGAAAAAAGAGATTTCTAGAATATAATAAATATATTAAAATTTATTTTCATATAAATATATGTATATGTAATTCAAAAATATCTAATTTTGAATTATTATAAATATTCTATCTTTTTCTAAAAATGTCACAAGAATCAGTTTATACTAAAATACCATAAATTCCATATAATCAATATTACAAATAAATACCACTTATTATGAAAATAGGATATTTTCACTAGAAATATCACAATATAAAATATACATTCATTACAACTCTAAAGATGATTAATAAATACTTAGAGTGTATTTTGAAAACTATACAAGAGTACTTTTACATAAAACCCCCTTAAGTTCTATAATTTACCCTAAGGACCCTAATAAATATAGGTTTAAGCGGGACCAATCTCTTGAGCCTCAGGGAGCCGGAGAAGTGGGTGCTTGCCTATCTAAGGTAGACAACTTAACAACGGTGTTATCAATACGGTAATCGTCTTTGAAAAAGACACAAATCCTGCCGCCCATGTGTAGCGGTTACCGATAACATCCAAACAATCAGGACTTCAATTTACTTCTCTAATTGTCTAACTCAGATTGAGTCTCATTATAATCTGACTTGAATATGATTCAAGTACAATCTAAAATCTACAGTCTACAATCTACAATCTATAATCTTCAATATTACAATTCAACATGAATCCATGAATCCAATTATCAATCTATACAACTTGACTGAACCGAACCATGGATATACATTCCATTTACATGGTTCTCCAGTTATTCTATTTACATGATTCTACGGTTGCACCCGTTTACTGATATCATGGTTTCGGTCAGGCATTCAACTATGCAATCAATACAATTTACAATACAATACAATATAAATAAGACATCTCGGGGTTTAAGGGGTAGATTGGTACGGAAGGTGTTAAAAGTGGCATGAGACAGTAAGACTTAATACACCTAATATGAATCCAGTTGCTGTTGTACCGTGGCATAAACGGTTCCTTGTACTATACTTGCCTTTAGTCTCTGGCATATAGAGACTCCTCTCGTATACACTGGCATTCTTCTGTACCAAGCTACAAACATCAGCGTTAATACAAACATTACAACAATATAAAACAACTTTAAAAGATACCTTCTTATTCTGTCTATTCTACTTTCCTCTTATCTTTGGGACTTACCGAGCGACCTGTTCGCTGACGACATTCTATTTCTTTCTTCTTTGAATGTCGTCAGGTGATTTGGACCCATCAGAGATCGAGCCCACTGCTGAAGACTTAGACTAGTTCAGTGAAGACCCCGAGCTCTAGTCATTGTACACTTTCCATTCAGTACTTTCATTTCTGTTATGCCATTGTTTAGGCATTGCTTTTTATTCAGTTGTATTTACTTTTCATGTATTGTACAAAAGAATGTTAATAAATAAAGTTGATGTTTTATTATATCTTGTCTCTTGTGTATTTACTTTTATATTTCTTAGATACGCTTAGCGTATTTACTTCACAGTAAATACGTAGCGGACCAGTCGCGTCCTCTGCCCGTATACCGGGAAGCGGGGCGTGACACCAATCAAGCACAAGTCTCTACTCATGAGCTAGACGATAACGACCCGAAGCGACCGATGCATGTCCCTTCAGGTCCGAATATGGGCGAGCTACATGAAAGCAGTCCGTATTCCACTTCTGGGAAAGCCTTAGCCCCAGATGGCTCCGTTCCACTGACACAAGATCTGATTATGGATTTGGTCACCAACAAAGTTATAACATTGGTGGCCGAAGCTGAGGCTCATAAAGACGTTGGCGGTAGTGGAAGGTCGTACCCCGCACAGTATGACCTGATCGAGTTCCCTAGCGGTTACTTCATCCCTAAATTTGAGAGATTCGACAGGACAGGAAATGCGAATCATCATATTGCCTACTTTAAAATATCATGTGGGAATACAGGAGGCAACGATGCGCTTCTTCTCCGTCAGTTTGTCAACAGCCTAATAGGTGTCGCTTTCGACTGGTATGTGAGCATACGAGACGGTTCCGTCACTACTTTCTCCCAGATGGAGTCTCTATTTCGGAAAAGATTCATGAGTGTCAGTGACAAAATCTCCATTGCTAACCTTATGCGGACCAAGCCGAGGAAGAATGAAAGCAACACGGACTTCATTGGCCAATGGCGCAACCTCATCGTCAAGTGTGAGCCGCCGTTAGAACAGGACCAATCCGTTAGCCTCCTCATTGGGAACCTCAACAATTGGATGGTCCTATTCTTATGTACAGCGGACCTCAAAACATTTTAAGAGCTGACCAAGAAGGTTTAGATGTTGGAGCGTTCGAAACAAGAATCTACCCAGGACTCTTAAAATGACAAATCTTGGAAAAGCCGAAAGGAAGACAGTCGTAAAGGTGGGAACTCCAACAATACCAACGTCTTCAATACATCTGACAATGAAGACAAGAGAAGGGCAGGCGGAAAAAAAACCGACCGATCGCAAAATCCAGTACTGGGAGAAGAAGGACCGACTTTGGAAGAGAGGAAAATCAAAGTATATTCCTTTAGAAGGGAAAAAGTCCGAAAGATATTCAGGAACGCCTTGAGGAATGGTTTACAATTGCCGAACCCAAAGAGGCCGCATGAAGTAAGCATGACTGACAACCCTCTGTATTGTCAATACCACAGAATGCCGGGTCACGTCATCGAGGATTGTTACATATTCAAAGATTGGGTCGAGAAACAGTATAAGGCGGGAGAAATCTCAATGTCCCTTGGCGTGTTGACAAACGATCAAGCCTCAACCGACAACTTCGTACAGATAAAAGCTGAAGCCTTTTGGAGGCATGCCGCTGAACCGTTTGCCCCAAGAAATGAGGACAACGTGTCGCAAGCTCTGTGGGCTGTATATATATCCAAGAAGACGGAGAAGATGCTAAAACTGCTCCAGAAAAAACTCAAAGTTGGGTGGGAAGGGCAAAAGAAGCCCACTGTCCCATCCACCAATCCGAGACGGGCATACTCGATGTCCAAGAAGCTCAGAAAGAAGAAAAAGAAAGACGCGGCTCGACACAAAGAAGAATGTGCAAGGAGAACGACCATTCAAAAATATATCGATTCTCTCAAAGATTATGTACAAAAGGAAAGAGCCCTTATCCAACTAAAGGAGTTCTTCCTTGTAGAGGCCGCAGAAATCTTGGAAGAATTAGAAGATGGTTCTGATGATGGGGCCCATACCGTGACTTGCTATGCTACCCATCTCGGCAGCAACTCTGAGGAGGAGCTATGCTTTCTCGAAGAGGACGATGGGCTCGTCACAAAAGCCAACCAAATCTAGCTCAGGAGCGGTAAGACTCTAGCGCCAAGACAAGACAATTCCCTAAAAGAAAAAGAAAATCAGGTGGCTAATGAAGAAGACAACAGGGCTCCGACTCACGGAGATTCGAGCCTTTCCTTAGTAGACTATAATGTCTTGGCTCACCTCCGGAAGCTTCCATACCTTTTAAGTATCTATGATGCTCTGGTTCTATCTAAAGAACTTAGGGATGTCCCTATCTATGCTCTGCAAAACCCCGAGCGGTACCGGGCATGGTTCACGGAGATCAATATGGAAGAGGCCCAGTACGCTCTACACACGACTGCGGTCGCATTTAAAGATGAAGACCTGCTATTATGGACAACCAAGCATAACCGAACGCTTTACATGACAGGATAGAGCGACGGAGATTGGATTAATCGCATATTGATTAATCCGGAGTACTTAGTGAACATCATGAACTTGCGGACTCTAAAGAGTTTATCAATGGACGACCGACACCTGTCAAGGGAGAGAATTGTCATCCAGAGTTTCAATCAAAACTGCCAGCAAGTTTTGGGATCTATGGCTTTGCCAATCAGGTTTGGGGACCTGCAAACCAAAGCTAAGATATACGTGATTGACACCGACACGTCCTATATGATTCTCCTGAGACGACCGTGGCTTCACGATTATGGAATCGTTCCGTCAACACTCCATCAATGCATGAAGTATACCAAAAATGGTGAAGAAAGACGCATTGACGGAGATATACATTCGTTTAGAGTACATGAAGTCCGATATGAAGATTCTCGGTACTTTATGAAACCCCGGAATGCTGAGCCGCAATCGACTAGAGACAAGAGGGCCCGGAGTCTTAAAAGCAAATCTAAGCCGCGGTCAACTAAAAACAAGAAGGCCCAGAGTCTCAAAAGCCAATCTATGTCGGTCGTCACGCTTAAAGGTAAAAATCCCCAAAGCCCACGTTTCGGCAGTGACATTGATGACTCCGACGCTGGAGGTCCATCCTTCCATAAAAACCGCCCCCATTTCGGTAGTGATACGGACGAGTCTGATATTGAGGGCCCATCCGGCTGCAAATCTCGCCCTCATCTCGGCAACGATACCGAAGAGTCAGAGGAGGACCCGTCTTGCAACAGTTGCACAGGCCGAACTCTCACACAAAAAGCAAAGCTAAGAGATACCTTTAAAGTCACAGAGAGATCCTTGGCTATCACTAATGTTCCGAAACAGATGTTTAAAGAGCTCGACGTGTTCTCGGTCTCCACCGTGGACCAGCTGACAACCTTCTACGTCTCCGGAAGGAACAACGGACAGAAGGGCATCCTGTTCTTTAGGTCGAGCCCTATCATGCACCCGGACGATCTGTCTGCCATGTGCCTTCCTTATGAGAGAGGCACAAGAGCCGTCTTAAATCTCAGATATTATGCGTCCGGGATGCGGGAATATTTTAAAAGGTGCGGATGTCGGTTATACCAGACAGACTCCGAGGCAAAATTTTATGAAAATTTATGGCACCCGCCTCAGGTCCGATTGCTCATCGAGGGGAGAGTTCCAGATAGACGGGGCCTAGTTTATGTGCAACCCGACGCCAAATCATGCTACATGATCCATGTTAGCGAAGCCAGTGAAGGGTCGAATGATGACGGCGAGCTAGCCGAGCCAGGAGAAGCCCCTCGAGAGCTCGAAGATGGCGGACAGGCAACATTCAACGAGCTAACCAAGATTGATTTGGGGACGCCTGATTATCCAAGGCCGGCCTACATCAGCTCGCTTTTGTCAGGGGAAATGAAAGAGCAGATAATCACCTTGTTGCGTGAGTTCATCGACTGCTTCGCGTGGACGTACAAAGAAATGCTTGGCCTCTCTCCCGAAGTGGCTGTGCATAAACTGGATATATCTTCGGATGCCAAGCCAGTCAAACAAGCTCCTCGAAGAATGAGAAGGGAGTTAGAGGAAAATGCCATTGAGGAACCCAAAAAACTCATCGATGCCGGCTTTATCAGAGAAGAGAAATACGCAGACTGGATTGCGTGCATTGTCCCAGTAAAGAAAAAAAATGGGCAGATCCGGATTTGTGTCGATTTCAGGGACCTTAATAAAGCGTGCCTTAAAGATGATTTCCCGCTTCCGGTCATGGAAATGATGGTCGATGACACCTCAAATTACGAGCTGTTCACTTTCATGGATAGTTCGTCTGGATACAATCAGGTAAAAATGTCACCTGAGGATGTGAGGAATACAGCATTTCGAACCCCGATAGGCATATACTGTTACAAAGTGATGTCGTTTAGACTGAAAAATGTAGGTGCCACATATCAAAGGGAAATGACCAAGATCTTTGACGACTTAATCCATAAAGTCGTCGAATGTTATGTTGATGATTTGGTCGTCAAGACTAAAATCAAGGCCAATCACATCCAAGATCTCCGAACTGTATTCACCAGACTGAGAGAGTACAATCTGAAGATGAATCTTCTAAAGTGCGCCTTCGGCGTATCATCGGGGAAATTCTTGGCCTTCATATTCCGGCACCGATGGATCGTGATCGACCTGTCGAAGATAAAAGCGACCGTGGAGATGCCTCCTCCAAAGAATCTGATGCAACTAAGATCCTTCTAAGGCAGGCTCGCATACATAATAAGGTTCATCTCAAACCTATCAGGAAGATGTCGACCTTTTTCAAAGCTCATAAAGAAGGGAGCCCCTTTTGTTTGGGATGCCGAATGTCAAAAAGCATTCGACGGCATCAAGCAATACCTGTTGCACCCCCCAGTGCTTGCTGCCCTCATTTCAAATAGACCGCTGATCCTCTATACCGCCACGCTGGACGAATCGCTCGGCGCCATCCTCGTTCAAAACAACGATAAGGGAAAGGAAAATGCCCTCTACTATCTCAGCCGAATATTAGTCGGAGCAGAGCATAAATACTCCCCGATTGAAAAGCAATGTTCAGCCTTGATATTTGCCGTAAAGAAGTTGAGGCATTATCTACTTGCTCACCGAGTTATGCTGATCTCCAAGATCGACCCGCTAAAGTATTTGATGACCAAGGTGGGTCTAACTGGTAAAATGGCCAGATGGGCTGTCATGCTGCTTGAATTTGACATAGTCTACACTCTTCAGAAAGCAGTAAAAGGGCAAGCCCTTGCCGACTTTCTAGCTGCTCATCCCATACGTGAAGGGTCATCGCTAAATTGCGAGTTGCCGACAAACAAGTGCTACACTTCGAAGATGACGAGCTATGTTGGGAGCACTATTTCGATGGAGCCTCATCAATAAGGACCTCCAGCAAATCAAGCATCCCACAAATAATAGCAGGAATAGGAGTGGTGTTCATCACACAATCGGGAGGAACCCTGTGACGTTCTTTCGCTCTTACCGAGCCTCGCACAAACAATGGAGCTGAGTATGAAGCTCTGATAGATGGTTTGGAGCTCGCCATAGAAATGCAGATCTCTCAGCCGCGTGTCTACGGCGATTCCCAGCTAGTCGTCAACCAAGTAAGTGGCGAATACAAGATATAAAAGTCCGAATTAGCTTGATACAGAGATCGAGTGGTGGAGCTCATGAAGCGTTTCACCCATATTAAACCGACGAGTGTTCCCAGGGCGCTGAATGGAAAAGCCGACGTACTCGCTCGAGTAGCCAAGGAGCTGGCTGATCCAGACATTGATGAAATTCTGATCACAGTCAGGAGCCGGCAAATCCTACCTCCCGTCTTTCTATGAGAAGAAGAAATCGTAGAACAAAAGAACGGTCTTGCTGAAGAAACTCAGGTCGTCAAGGACAAGCCAGATTGGAAAGAACCCTTCGTAGAATATCTCCGATATAACAAACTTTCTGAAGAAAAAATCGCAAGGGTTCAGTTGAAGAAGAGAGCTCTCCGGTATGTGTTTGTGAATGACACACTATACCGCAGTTCGTACGACCAGCTTTGGCTCTGGTGTCTGTCACCGGCCGAAGCTCGAGAAATTATGAAAGAAATTCACTCGGGGTCTGTGGAGCTCACCAATCCGGCCCCAAATTGCGGCTTCAAATCAAACGGTTTGGATATTACTGGCCTGCCATGATAAAAGATTGCGAAGAGCATGCAAATAAATGTCATCTATGCAAAATTCACGGTGACTTCATTCACAAGCACCCCAATCCGCTGCACCCTACCGTGGTATCCTGGCCCTTTGAAATTTGAGGCACCAACATAGTTGGCCCGATTGATCCTCCGTCATCCAAAGAACACTGGTTCATATTAGCCGTGATGAACTACTTCTCCAGGTGGACTAAAGTTGTCCTGCTAAAAGAGATTAAGACAGAAGACGTTTTGAAATTCTTCCGGCATAATGTCTTATATCGTTTTGGTACGCCGAGAAGAATTATTTCTGACAACGGGCCTTCTTTTCAGAGCTTCAAAGTCTCAAGGTTCGCTACTCAACATAAGATAGACTGGAGATATTTTTCTACCTATAATCCAAGGGTGAATGGGTTAGCCGTGCAAGCTTCTGAGAAAAAATGCCTCAACCAATAAAAAAGACTGGGATCTGAAACTCTATGAGGCGTTGTGGGCATATCGTACCACGCACCGCACTCCGATGCAGTCCACTCCATACTCGCTGCTCTTCGGAGTGGAGGCAATTCTCCCCCTCGAAATCGAGGTTCCAAGCCTAAGGATAGTTGTCCAGCACAATCTGACGAAAGAGGAAAATGCTCTCCTTTGGCTCGATGCGCTTAAGAAAAAGAGGCTCGTAGTACAGCAAAATCTAAAGCTATACCGAGCCCAAATGTCATGGGCCTATGACAAGATGACCCATCTCCGTGCTTTCAAGAAAGACGGATTGGTGTTGGTCCTCAGAAGACCGATCATCCCCAATCGACATGCCAAGAGAAAATTCGAGCCAAATTGGGAAGGGTCATATGTCATCAAGAAAGTGTTCGACGGACAATCCTACCAACTAATAAGTGCCGAGGGAGAAAGGCCCGTACCACCCATCAACAGCCGACACCTCAAGTGATACTACGCGTGAATGCTCCAGGTCGCAGACGGATCAAGCACGCTGGCCCTACGGTCTGGATCATATATCCTGTAAAACCGTTTACAATCCACAGGCACAAACGCCCTAATCTCTCCCAAGTCCTACCGATGATACTACATTTGAAGTCTTACCGACGATTAAAAAAAAAAACAAAAAAACACGGTATGTCTACAAGCAAAATGGGTACGGATGAAAAGAGAAATGGCTCCGTGAGTAAAAATAGCAGGACCGCCGGCGAGTTCGTGAAAATCTGAAAAGGCGCAAACTCGTGAAAAAGAGATGATATACACTCGCGAAGTCCTCTCGACTTTGCGAGGAAAAAATCCCCGCGTGAGATCCTTACGATTCATAAAGGAGCAACACACTTAGGAATCCTCACGATTCCTAGGAAGAAAATACACCCGCGAGATCTGATTGCTCTCGTTTAAGAGTGTGTTTGTGTGTAGTGTAACCGCAATCAACAAGCCATCGCGTGTAGCTAGCTGTGGTGAATACGGGTCGTCCGCAGGGTTGCATGGAACTTCTAATCTTGTCTTAAACGAGTTGAATGAAAAAGAAGAAGAAAGGGGAATAAATTCTATATCTATATTAAACACGGATGTAGAATATATATATATATATATATATATATATATAAGGCTTGTAGGGTTCATCGGATTTAGTAGTCTCGGGTAAATACAAAATATGACTCCTTTTATCTTTTAATAGATTTAAAACTAGATCGATAGCGGTGAATGCAGATTAGGCTTTTCGGAAGGAATAGGGTTCTCACTCTTAACCCTTATCTTTACATTGACCTCTATTCATGTCTAGCCTTTACCAAAACCATTGTTAATCTAATCTCAAATCACGATCGTGACTATGAACGAGTTGATAGCGCGCCCGATTAGGATGTTAACAATTGATTTGATAAAGTTTATAAACTTTATAAGACGTAAAACGAGTTTAAGAGTTTTTATCACCCATTGATCTACCCTAATCCTACGAACCCTAACAAGCGGAGAATTACTCGCGCGTGTTGGCGATAGAAGAAGAAAGAAGAAAAACATAATGCAGAAAGTAAAAATACAAAGAACTAAACTAATGATCTACTTTTATTAATCAACTTCACAAGTACAAATCCAATGAGTTTAGATTACAAGAAGAAATTGCTCTCGATCTCTGCCTCGTAGGAAATAGATGCTCCGTCGATTTTCACGTCGCCCTATCACGTCGAATCGCGGACCTGTCGTAGATCACTTTTTCTTTGACGGTGATTTGCTTCGTGTAAAAGGTGATTATTTCTAATTTGAACCCTTGGTCTTTTATATAGTCACAGATGATACAAACCCTATATGTCAAATGTTAAGGTTTATTGAGAAGATCGTACCCACAAAATCCTAAACCCTAATTCCTCAGAAGAGCCACGGATCCGCCGCCAAACCCCTATTTTGCCGCCCTTCCGCCGCGGTTTAGTGGGATCAGGTGATGAAAATTCTTTTGTAGCCTTAAGTTGACACGTGGATATCTTCTAGATATCTGTATTTTGGAAATATTTCATGAGTCTCTGCCAGTATTGATTCTTCGATTGAACTTCATCGGCAGATTTTTGATTCTGACATCTCGATATCCCGATCTCCTGACCTGAGCTTATTAAGTCTACACAATATCTCCAAGAATAATATTAGTAATATTTGTTAAATTAGAGATATTATTCTAACTATTTGTATGATATTATATTTTTTAAGAGTCTTGATTAGAATATTTGATATAATGTGCATATTTTAATTACCAAAATATTATATAAATATTATATGCATATATTTTCTTCATAATGTTAATTATAATATATAAACATATGGTAAATAGTATTTTGCAAATAAATCCAAATATGTTCTATATTTATAATAAACACCTTTAAATATTTAAGAAAAGTAAGGAAAATATTATATCAAATGTGTAATATTCTCGACTAAACAAATACCCCAAACTTAACTTTGATCGTGCCAAACAAACTAGTTATTCAAGAGAGGGAGAAAGAAAAAGAAAAAAAGAAAAGAAAAACCTAAGTAGCACACTTTCGTAGGAAACACGATTACACTAAGCATGTGCAACAAGCCGTTAAACCTCTAGGTGTCCCTGGTAGGAGGAGTGTTGTCTCCTGAAGATTTTCAGCGGATTACACCCACAAAATCTCATAATAAAAGAAAGATAATAAAAGTTACATATAAAGATAAGATCATATAAAAGAAATAATTTGAAAATAAGTGTTTTAAACTACACTAATTTTTCAGTTGCCATGAGCCCTATCTTAATAGTCATGAAAAGATATTAGAAATCATATCATCTCTCAATAAAATATCGCCTTTAGTCTTCATCCCTACCTTTCTTCCAAACATTGATCATATACCCCTACGTGTGTGTGTATGACATCCCTACACTTAGAGTATTCAATTCAAGTTATCATACTCTTGTCCATCTTCCTTAATACTTTTTAGTCGGTGAATATTATAGATGGAATTGCTTACGGATTCTTTATGCGACCGTTAATAATTCTTGAGATACTAACCGACCGATTAATAAATGTAATCACTCAATTAGACGTAAATAGCAATATCATAGTCTTACAATACCCAATGCTTAGCAGTGGCTCCCAAGTCAGTTGTTCTAAGGCATTAGGTGATAAAACACCCTTGCTACATTTTTTTATGCTGCCTTAAGTAATTACAAAACCAGTGTTCATTTTTCTTCATCATTTTATACTTTATTCTTCATTTATATTTATTTTTCTTCATGCTAAGGCTTTAAGACAATAGCATTTCAAGGTATTCTCTACTATCCCAAGTTTCAAGATGCATGAAAGTGTGTATAGTAGGGTATCAATGTTCAAATGTTTGGCTTCAAGAATAGGGACTATTTTTCAGGCTTATTTTTATCCTCAGATTAGCAATTTCCTTCATCTTACTAACTCTTGGGACAACGGCTCATAACTGCATTTACTAGTTTTGTTATAAAACCTCTAATTTTCTTACATTTCTTAAATATTTTCATATCTTTCATATTTAATTTTTCACTTTCTAACTTTCATTATCAAATTTTTTTGTGCTTATAATATAGTATAATGTAAGATGATATGTAAATAGGCACAAACCTCCCACAAAGCAGTGTCCTCACCGATGTCATTTTTTAAGCTTAAAAACCTGTAGACTTGGGAGAAAAATTATTAAAGGGGACAAGAATAAATGACAGTGAAATGTTCCCCCAAACTTATTTTTGGTTCACAATTGTGTAAAGTTTTTTTCTTTCAAGAACCAAAAATATAAACCCCCCAAACTGGAGTTAAACAAATTAAGCTTTTAAAATTATAAAGAGAGAGGGGGTTAAAATTATTGGTCTATATAAAACTTTACAAAGACCAAAAGTCAACACCAACCATTCAAAAATTTTATCAATGTAACACACTGGTTGGTAGAAGATTATATATGTGAAGAAGTGGGGAGTGTTTCCCCCAATCAGAGCAATGCTCTGTTCAAATTTTGAAATTTGAAATGAAGCAGCGCTTCATAAAAGCGCTAGCGCCAGGAGCACCAGCACTAAGAGTCAAAGACTCTGAGGCAGCGCTCACGTGCAAAGCACGAGAGCGCTGCGCCAAGAGCGCCAGCGCTAAGAGTCAAAGACTCTGAGGCAGCGCTCACGTGCAAAGCACGAGAGCGCTAGCGCCAACTGCGCCGGCGCTAAGAGTCAAAGACTCTGAGGCAGCGCTCACGTGCAAAACACGAGAGCGCTAGCGCCAAGAGTCAAAGACTCTGAGGAAGTGCTCACGTGCAAAGCACGAGAGCGCTAGCGCTAAGTGCGCTGGCACCAAGAGTCAAAGACTCTGATGCAGCGCTCACGTGCAAAGCACGAAAGCGCTAGTGTTGTAACTAAAATGTTCCTAACCCTTGGATCAAAGATCCAACAAAGATGATTAAAAATCATCAGAAAGAAAGTTCTATTGAGGAAATACTTCTCAAATCTTTCCAAACAGGAAGGATTATCCTCTGAAAATCAGAGCACCGTTGAATCAAAGATCCAAAGGTGATTAAAAATCACCAAGATACAGAATAAGTTCTATATGGGAAAATATTTTCCCAATCTTGTTAAAAATAAGAAGATTGCCTTCTATAAAACAGAAGCCCTTGGATCAAGGATCTAACAGTGGGAAATATCCCCAAATCAATCAGAGGAAAGATTTCCTTAACTGATTCAACAAATCAGCCTCCCCTATATATAGGACCCAAGACTTCAAGTCGAAAAAAAGAGGAACCCCCCATAAACTTCAAAAAGAAAAAGAGAAGAGCAAGCTCTGAAAAGAAGGATTTTCTTTAAGGTAAATAAAACAGAGAGATCAAAGTATCTCATAAAAAAGGAAGAACTTAGTTCTTTTCTAGATTATAGATCTACAAAAACAGAAGTCTTTCATAAGAGTTGGAGAGATTGGAGCATCTCATCATAAAAAAGGAGGGAGAAGAACTTAGTTCTCTTTAGATCACAGATCTATAAGACAAAGACAAAGTCTTTCACAAAAACAGAAGAGATCATAGCATCTCCTATTAAAATAAGAACTTAGTTCTTAGATCCACGAGACAAAGTCTCTTATAAACGAGAACTTAATTCTCAGAGCACAGAATTAATCGAGAGCGCTTTGCATCATTGGCTAGCGCTCAGCGCCAAGCACGTCATGTGCTCCTTACGTGGGCGCTACTTAATAAAGAGCGCTCTGCACTCCAAGTCTGGCGCTCAACGCCAAGCGCGCTACGTGCTCCTCACGTGTGCGCTATTTCATAAGAAGCGCCTCAGCGCTCCAAGTCTGGCGCTCAACGCCAAGTACTTTATACATAAAGGCTCTGTACATAAAGCACTTTGCGCTTCAAAGAGTGTTCAACACTCAATAAATGACAAAAGAAGAAGAGGTGTCAGAACCCAAAATTAATGCTCTGCATTATTGAACAAAAAAGAGCCTGAGCCCAAACAAATATTAACATTTTGTTCAAAAATGAATGGACTGAGTCCAAATAAGTGTTCAAACACTTTAACTGAATGGGCTGAGCCTAAGTAGGCCATAAATCCCCCAATTCAGATTAACTGAGCCCATATGCTCCCAATATTTTTAATTGGTCTTAGTCCCAAACCTGACTATAGATCCCCCAACCAACATTTGTTCAAGGGTACATCTCTTCATTCCTCTGATATGTGTCGTTGTAATTCTTCAACGTCTTCAGAGAGGTGACGGGTCCCGACAACCAGACACTCCATGGACTATGATGTCCTTAAACTTATGGACCGCAATGTCCCTAAACTAAACCCCACAAACTATGACGTCTTTAAACTCCATGGACTATGATGTCCTTAAACTCCATGGACTATGATGTCCTTAAACCCAATGGACCGCAATGTCCCTAAACTAAGATGATAGAGTTCAAATACTCTTTCGTTGGATTTAAATAATCCCAAAATCTTGTTGAGTAGATCTTAGTCTAAAATTAGACTAACGTATCCTCAACAAACGTTTAATTTGATCTTAATCTCAATGAGAATAACGATCCCTAAACCCAAACCAAAACCAAATCTAAGAAAATACGGATTTGGACTAATCCACGCCCTACGGGCGACAACATAAATTAGTCTCCGTATACAATCCATGGGCAACCAAAAATAAAAATAAACACACACGACACGAAGTGACCATCTGGAGAAGGAGAAAGTTGTTACCGCGATGCGGTAGCGTAATTAACTGCATGGGCTTGCACCTGCAGGGAAGAGCGTCCCCACAATCAAAAACCCCTCAAATAAGAGGGAATCTGAAAAAGTATGCTACAACGGCCGCATCCGTCTAAACCTTCGATACACGGTGACATAAATCAACTTGGCATCTTCGGAGAGGTGGACGGATAAAACCAAATAGTATCTGCCCCCAAATTCAAGCAAGACGAACCTACGCGGTCTCGTCTCCCGTTTTCGGCGGCGAACAGATTCTGGCACGCCCGGTGGGACCTTTTCCTCTTTCCACTCCACACTTCGTGTGTCGTGTTCGCGAACGAATCACGGTTTAATATGGTTGCCCTGGATTCGAGGTATTAAGATTTGGTGTCTTGCTCCCGTGCAGAGAAAATGGCTTCCAACTGCACTAGCTGCAACAACAGCTCCCACTCCGTCCTCGCCGAAGGAGTGACTTATGGGCCCCAAGAAGACTCCATCTTCGCTATGCCAGTGGAACAGGTGACTCGGGCCACCACTGGACTGTTCTTCGGGACCATGCTCCCACCAACAAGCTTCAGCACCCCAGTGCCATCGCAAGAAGCTCCAAAGAAGTCGGTCTTTGATCGGCTTGCAACTATCGCGGCCCCTCTCAACGGGTCGTCCAAATCCAACGCATCGGTCTTTAACAGACAAGGCCAAAACTCCAATGGGTTCGTGAAGAAGCCCGCGATACCTGAGGGGGTTATCCCGAAACGGATGGCCATCCCTGTTCCAGTAAATGAAATCGTCAGAGAGGCTTCTCCTGCTAAGGGGTCGGTCTTCGCAAGACTGATCATGCCAACTCCCGCTCCAGGCGAAATCACTAAAGCCATTACCGCTGCTCGAAAGTCTGCCTTCGACAGGTTGACCATCCCCTCTCAACGGACGTCAGTTTTTGACAGGCTGACACCAACAACGGTCTTTCATCAAAGCATGAAGCACGATGCAGCTACCCCAACAGCAGAGGTGGTCCCAGCTGCTCGATATGCTCGACGTCGCCACTGGCGCCGAGTGAGGAAAGCTGGGGGCAGTTCCCCTTCTGGACTTACCCCACCAACTCCAACGATGAAAGTTGATGCTGCTGTTCCAATTGGGAACAACTTTGAATCACTTAATAAGGTACGCAGGAATTCTTCAACTTCCGTGCTGAAAAATTCTCCTCCGCCTGCTGAAAAGATCACAAAGGCGAAGCCGGAGCAGCCCCTTCAGTGGCTGTCCTCTAAAATCCATAGGGTCTGGCGAAAGGTCCAAAACTCTGTGATTAACCAAGACTACTCCAGCCAACCAAGGAAAATGAAGGTTGGGCAAGAGAAGGACCATCCTGTCGTATCACAGAAGGTATCATCTACTTGGGTGCCCGCTGCAACGGCCCTCTCGACTTCGACCGCCCACAAAAGAAGAAGGCCGGAGAAAATCCCCGTGTCTACGACAAAGCTCAGAGGCACTGAATCCAAACGCCCCAAGTCTGGAGGCATGGTGGTGCACACTATTTACATGGCTTCCGGGAAAGAGGATAGCCGAATCTCCATGGGCCATCGACCACTTACGCGGTCAGTAACTAAGGTTCAGGAGCAACAACAACAAAAGCTCCAAAAGATGCTGACAGCCATGGCCGCGCTCACTGGGCCAAAAGAAAGCCCGGAAACATCGTCGGAGCAACGTCAGGCATAGGAAACTGATGCTGAATTCCTCCGAAGAATGCTCGAGAGGAAAGACAAAGAGTCCGCGGAACAAGTGGCCAACATAAAACAAATGGCGCTTTTATTCCAAGATATGGTCGGAATGATGATACAGCCGGATCCTCCAGCTGAAGACCCTCCGATTGTCCTTGAAGACGACAGAGGGGAGACATCGAACCCTCTTCCTTCTTGTTCAGCATCTAAGGAGGAAACCATCTCCAAAGCCACCCTTGACGACTATATAGCTCAACAAATACGTGCTCATCAGGCGAGCCAAGCGGCTGGCCAAATCGTCAAGACTGGATGACCCTATCCGGATTGGTACGACCAAATAAAGTACCCCCCCGGATCGTGTAAGTTCCACGTGTATAAAGGGACGGGTAATCCACACCAGCACGGTGCTTAATTCAGAGCCCTATGCGGTAATACAGGGGGTGACGACAAACTGCTGCTTCGCCAGTTTAATGGCAGCTTGTCGGAGACAGCGTTTGAATAGTACTCTGAGCTCCCGAATGACTCCGTTAAGACATTTGCAGAAATGGAGCTACTGTTTACACAAAGGTTCGCAAGCGCCAGCGAACGCACCCCAATCACGACGTTGATCAATGCCAGGGTGAAGCCGGGAGAAGCATGGGTTTGGTATGCAATCCGGTGGTGGAACCTATGGTCGAAATGCGAACAACGCATCGAAAAAGCTCTTGCAGTAGGCATGTTCGTAGGTACCCTCAATCCGCGGGCGACCATATCCCAGTTCATGATGTTTTTCAAGCCGACTACCTTCCAGGCCTTCATTGACAAGCTAGCCCAAATGGATCAAATGGGCCATAGACCGTCTTCCTCGAAAATGGAGCCTCGAAACAAAAAAGGGAAAGGGAAAGCGACTTTCGTCGCCAATGCTCAGCAGCAGCCCAGCGG
This sequence comes from Agapanthus africanus, assembly GCA_030015575.1. NCBI lineage: Eukaryota > Viridiplantae > Streptophyta > Magnoliopsida > Asparagales > Amaryllidaceae > Agapanthus > Agapanthus africanus. The sequence continues at coordinate 980,661,207 of CM057337.1, forward strand.
CCCAAAACCAGCTGATCACCAAAACGATAGACATCGATTCTTCAACGAGAAGCTAAAACGCCCTTATTCATTTCCCCGAGATAAAACGAGGAGACTGTTCGAGCCGGCGGTGCGCAACAGGCAGATCAATCTGCCAGATCCAAGACGTCCACTGCAGCCCGGCGACGCCAATAATCCTAATTACTGCCCCTACCACCGAGCAGTAGGCCATCCAATCGAAAATTGCTTCGTCTTCAAAGGCTGGATTGAGGACCAATACCAACAGGGCAAATTCGCGCTGTCTGAGAATTGGAAGGTAAGCCCGCCCCAGCCACATGCTCCTAAAAAGGTGGACACGCCGGGGGCATTGTGCTATTTTATAGAAGAAGCTCCATGGGAGGTCGCTCTTTCAGCCAAAACGAAAAGAATGCTGAAAGATCTCCAAGTATGTCCGGCAATTGGGTGGAAGAGCCCATTGGAATCCGAGATTATTGAGGGGATGCTGAAGCTGCGCCCAACGCTAAAAGTTGGTGAAGGTGGACAAAACGTTCAGGCCAAGCCTCCAAAGTCTTTACAGAAAAAGAAGAAGGCAAAGAAGCCCATCCAACCCGAAGACAGCCGTAAAGGTCTGCAGAAATATATCGATGCACTGGAAAAATATAACCAGAAGGCTCGGACCCCAATCACGTTGGATGAATTCTTTAAGCATGTTCTTGAGAATGAAGCTGATGAAGGAGACAATTCTTCAGAAGAGCCCGAGGATTACGTGGCAAGCTGCCACATGATCTCTCACTCATCAATAAAGGGCAAAGAAGCTCCCGATGCAGAGAAACTGGGGGCAGATCCAGAACCAGAACCAAAATCCCTGAGCCATCGGACGAATTGATTGACAGACTGCTGAGCGAAGCTTTTCAGAAAAGCAAATCTGACCGAGAGCGTGAAACGGCCATATATGAAGGGGCCAAACGTTGGCGTCGCGTTGAAGAAGCTCCGATATTGAGAAGTCATAGAGTACCCCAACCGGATAGAAGTACTTCTGCCGCTAGCAAAAGCAGGTTTAAGATAAGGAAGCGGTTCGCCAAAGCCCTGTCGATGGGAATGAAGTTGCCGCTTTTCAAAGAAGACACATCAAAAAATACGTTCCCTGACGAACTAGATGCACATCTAAACTACTGCTTATACCATCGAAGGATCACACACCCTACCGAGAAATGTGTGGCCTTTAAAAATTGGTGGTAGGGATACGTTGCTCATCGACAGCATTTCAAGCGGATGAAGCGCAAAAATTGTTGAGAGCAGAGAAGCACGACAGAGGAGCGCAGAAGAACTGCCAGCGACTGTCACATGGTTAATTCCGGGGAATCGCAAGTCCACACCTTCGGGAGCGATTCTGATAAAGAAATAGCCCTTGGCCCTCTCTTCAAGGAATCCATCTCCGAAACAGAAGAGGTGAAGACCTGCAAGAACATTCAGCTGCGTAATCGCACGTTACCCGAAAAGAATCTCGGACCCACAAGCAAGGGAGCGAACAAAAAAGATAAGGGGAAAGAAAAATTCCCTGAAGATATCGCCCTCAATGACCGAGTCATCGAAGAGCCGGCAGCCAAGAACCCGCCAAAGAAAAATAAGGTGGATTACAACGTTCTGGCACACCTGAGGAAGATACCCTCGCAGCTAAGCATTCTCGATGCTCTTCTGCTATCTAAAGAGGCGAGAGATTCGTTGATCAAGGCACTACAAGAGCCCAAGCAGTTTCAAGACTTCCTTGCCGACGAAAAGATGAAGGACGAGCTGGAAGAAGTGCACACAGCTGACATCACTTTCGGCGATGAAGATCTCCTCCTCGGAACGTGTGAGCACAACCGTCCACTATATGTCTCCGGGTATTGCCATAACATCAAGATAGGGAAGATCCTAGTTAACAATGGGTCATCTGTCAATCTTCTAAATGTGAGGGTGCTAAAAGAAATCTGCATGAGCGTCCAGCATCTCGCTCGGGATAAAATCACCATCTCCGGGTTCGACTCCCAGTCATCACGGACGCTCGGGTCGTGATACTGACGTTGCGCTTTGGGCTGCTCATCACTGACATCAAGTTTCATGTCATTGACGCCAAGACTTGCTACAACGCTTTGCTAGGCAAGCCTTGGTTACACGAATACAACATCATCCCTTATACACAACATCAGTGCATGAATTACTTCAATGATGGTCTCGAGTATACCGGAACAGGGGAGCTGAACCCATTCTCCGTGAATGAAGTCCGAAAGTATGAAGATGCAAAGTATTTCTTACCAGACTTTGAAGACACGGAAAGATGCCATAAGCCTGAGAATAAGAAGAAAGCTATCACCATTATTCCGGTCTTCGGGAGCGATACCGAGGAGGAGGAAGAGATAGTCTATTCAGGGCCGCTCCAATACAATAAGCCCGGACCGTCTACCCCTATGTTAATCTTCGGCAACGACTCTGAAGATAAGGTAAATGCAGTATTTTCTGTTCGGCCATCAATACAGGCCCTCATCGGAGATGATCAGAGTTTGAAAATCGCCACGGTTCCGCAAAAGCACTATAAAGAGCTCGATGCACTTGATACCTATAGTGTGCAGGAACTGCAGACGTTCTACACCCCTCCCAGGCAGAAAGATGAAAAGGCGATCATCTTTTATCGATCCGCGGAAACCAAAGTGGAGAAAGATATCTGGCATGGTGCCAATTCTACGCTTGACAGGATCCAGCCCATCCGTCTGCCCAGATATTACACAGAAGGATTAAAAAGGCCGTTGAGGCGCCAAGGCGTACCCTTCAAACAGACTACTCGACAAGCTCAGTTCTACAACAGGATCTGGAACGTCCCCGGAACTCAACAAAAATTGCCTAACGGGAGAATAGAAACGATCGGGCTTGGATATATTCGATCCAAGAAACGGGAACGATTCCATGGCTGCTGCGTTATACATGACTTCGATGAAGAAGGAGATGCTCTGCTAGAAGACACTGCGATTGAACCAAAACGAGATCCTGCCGTAAAAATGCCAAGTCTGTCGTTTGAAGAACAGATGGATAAGCTAATAAGGGAAGCGGGTCAAAAGGCCCGAGATGACCACAACCGTGAAATGGCCATTTACAAGAAAGTCAGGACGCGGCACCTCCTTCAGCAGGCTACGGAGAATGACGATGTCCTTCGTCGCCAGCCAGTCATACAGAAGACCCGACACGGGGGCAAAAACAAACTAAAGAATGGAAAAAACTTTCGACGGCAGCAAAGCGGGTCCAAGAAGCCACGCGATCGAGAATTGAGCAGCCGGGGTCCGTCTCTTATAAAGAAGATAGGTCAAGCATATTCTTTTCCCCAAGACAAGACAAGGAAGATATTCGATCTTGTCATGAAATATCAAATGATTACGCTCCCGAAATCCAAACACCCCGAACAAGCAGACGAGGTCTCTCATCCGGATTATTGCTCCTATCACCGAGCGATAGGACATTCTCTCAAAGACTGCTTCACATTCAAAAACTGGGTTGAAGACCAATATCAACTAGGCAGGTTCGCTCTATCCAGCAGTTGGAGGGTAACCCCACCACAGAAGCATGTGCCGAAAGCTACGTACATAGCGAGAGTAGAACCAGATCAACATCGGTCTTGGAAACGATCTCGTACCTGTCACGTGATAACGCTGTCAGAAGAAGGAGTGACGGAGAATATGGATGACCTCTCCTGGTGCTTCGAAAATGAGGATAAAGAGGAATTGATCTCAGAATTTCCACCAGCGCCAAAAGAGTTGGAAGACGGGATACACACCACTACGGACAACCTGAGAAAAATCGACTTGGGGACGACAAATGACCCGCGGCCAACGTTCGTCGGTGAGCTGCTGTCTGAGAAACAAGTGGCTACGCTAAAAGACATGCTCATGCAGTATAAAGACCGCTTCGCATGGAACTATTCTGAGATGCCGGGGCTAGATCCAGAGATAGCTGTGCATAAATTGGCGATATCTCTGGACGTCAAGCCAATCAAGCAAGCATCAAGAAGAATGCGGCTCGAACTTGAAATGCGCATCAACACCGAAGTCAAGAAGTTAATCGACTCCGGCTTCATCCAAGAAGTTCAGTACCCTGACTGGATCGCCAATATCTTCCCAGTGATGAAGAAGAATGGGACGGTGCGCATTTGCGTAGACTTCAGGACCTCAACAAAGCTTGTCCGAAGGATGACTTTCCCGTACCGGTTACCGAGCTGATGATAGACAACACGTCCACTCACGAAGTCTTCTCCTTCATGGACGGCTCATCAGGGTACAATCAAATAAAGATGCGTCCTGAAGACCAGAAGCATACCGCTTTCCGGACTCCTCTGGGCATATTCTGCTACAAAGTGATTCCTTTCGGTCTAAAGAACACCGGCGCTACCTACCAGAGGGCCATGACGAAGATTTTCGATGACCTCCCACATGAGATTGTCGAATGTTACATAGACGACCTCATAGTGAAAAGCAAATCGCACGAGGAACACTGGGAGCATTTGAAAATAGTGTTCCAACGTCTTCGTAAATACAACCTAAAGATGAACCCTCTGAAATGCGCGTTCGGAGTTTCCTCGGGAAAATTCCTAGGATTCATCGTACGACACCGGGGCATCAAGATAGATCCATCGAAGATCAAGGCGATTATAGAAATGCCTGCTCCAAGGACTTTCAAGCAATTGCGGTATTTCCAAGGAAAACTCGCGTATATCCGGCGGTTCATAGCCAATCTTTCCGGCAAATGCCGCCCCTACAGCCATTTAATGAAGAAGGGAACCCCGTTCATTTGGGATCGCAAATGCCAAAATGCACTGGACGAAATCAAGCAATACCTGCAGAATCCGCCGGTGCTGACCGCTCCAGTCAAGGGAAAACCCCTCATCCTGTACACGACCGCCCTTAAAGGTTCCTTAGGCACGTTATGGGCACAAGAAAACAACCAAGGGAAAGAGAGAGCACTCTACTATTTGAGCCGAGTTCTCCTGGGGGCAGAAAATAACTACTGCCCCATCGAAAAACACTGCCTGGCGCTAATCTTCGCGATAACGAAGTTTCGGCACTATGCATTGGCGCATAAGGTCCACCTCATATCAAAAGTGGACCCTCTCAAATATTTGATGTCAAGAGCCATACTAACAGGACGGCTCGCTAAATGGGCCTTCCTCTTGATGGAGTTCTCGATAACATACTGACCTCTCAAGGCAGTGAAGGGCCAGGCCATCGCCGACTTCCTCGCTGAGCATCCGATACCTGCCGATTCGCCCCTAAATTGTGGATTGCCGGACGAGCACGCGTTTGACACGATCGACAGGGAGAGAGGAGGGAGTGATACCCGATGGGAACTCTACTTCGATGGGGCATCTTCCATGAAGAAGCGAAAGCACAGCTCCCCTATAATCAAATCTGGGGTAGGCCTTATCTTCGTGACTCTACAAGGAGGGATAATGCGCTTTGACTTTTCCTTAACAGAGCCGAGGACAAACAATGAAGCCGAATATGAAGCTTTGATAGCAGGTCTTGAGATCGCTGTCGACATGGGAATAGAAAACCTCCTCATATACGGAGACCCCCAGCTGGTCGTTAATCAAGTAAACGACGACTATCAAACGTGCAAGCCCGAGTTGGTAAAGTACGGCGAGAGAGTACAACAATTGCTGACTCATATTCCTTCCTACGTTCTGGAAAGCATATCATGTACGGAAAATAACAAAGTGGATGCGTTAGCCAAATTGGCTAAAGAACTGGCTGACGAAAACCTCGATGATGTAAGGATCGTTGTGCAAAGCCGTCGGGTTCTTACACCAGTGGAAATATCTCCGAAGTCGTCTGAAGAAAAGGAAGCGACTGAGCAAACAGCCCTACAAATAGAGGACCAGGAGAAGGCCAAAGATTGGAGAGAAGTCTTTATAGACTACTTCAAATGCCGTCAAACACCTGAAGATGCATCCTCGAGACATCAGCTCATGAAACGAGCTCTGTCTTTTGCCTTCGTCAATGACACGCTGTATAAGAGATCGTTCGACACTCTATGGCTGAGATGCCTGGGACCAGAAGAAGCAAGGAGAGTCATCTAAGAAACTCACAACGGACTTTGCGGTTCTCATCAAGCCGGGCCAAAGATGAAGCTGAAGATCAAAAGGATGGGTTACTATTGGCCCACGATGATTCAGGACTGCATTGAATACGTGAAGCAATGCCATTCGTGCCAGATTCATGGAGAATTCATCCACCAGCATCCAAATCCGCTACACCCAACAGTGGCTAGCTGACCATTTTAAATGTAGGGAACCCGACATAATTGGGCCCATAGAACCAACATCGTCCAGAGGACATCGGTTCATATTGGCGACAACCGATTACTTCTCTAAGTGGGCAGAAGCAGTCCCGCTAAGAGAAGTGAAAACAGAGAATATCCTCCATTTCTTCAAGACACACGACATCTATCGGTTCGGCACTCCACGACAGATTATCTCTGATAACGGGCCAGCCTACAGAAGTCACAAAATCAGCCGCTTTGCACAGCAGCATAATATAGACTGGAGATACTCTTCGGTCTATAATCCCCGAGCTAATGGTCTAGCTGAGGCTTTCAACAAGACCTTGACGAAGATCATAAAGAAGATGGTGTCCCGAAGTAAGAAGGACTGGCATGAGAGACTGCATGAAGCTCTCTGGACGTATCGGACCATGTTCAAAACGGCCACAAACACAACGTCATATGCATTGGTATTCGGCACAGAAGCGGTACTCCCCTTGGAGATAGAGCTACCCTCGCTACGAGCGGCGATTCATTATGAGCTGACAAACGAAGAGAATGCTCATCTCCGGCTTGAGGATCTTGATTCTCTCGATGAAACTCGTCTCATGGCGCAACAAAACCTAGAAGCTTACAAAGCAAAGATGACGCGCTCATACGAAAGATTGACTAGACTGAGGACATTTCGCCAAGGCGAACTCGTGCTAGTGGTCAAGAGACCTATGATCCCCAATCGTGTCAAACAGGGGAAATTAGAGCTGAATTATGAGGGCCCGTATATCATAGATAAGGTCTACCAAGGTGGGGCTTACTTGCTCGTGGATATGCATGGCGAAAGACCCTTCAGGCCAATAAACGGCCGGTTCTTGAAAAAATACTAAGCCTGACGAGTCACGGCCTAGGTCAACGATAGATGACGAAGCCTATGTCCGCTTGCTATCTTCCCAAGCCCAAACTATATAAGTAGTATCCGACGAAACCTCACCTCGAAAACGTGCGATGGACCGAAACGTCCCTAAACTAATAATGGACCGAAACGTTCCTAAACTAATAGCGAATCGAGATGTCTTAAAACTAACAAAGGACCGAAATGTCCTAAAACTAACTACTGACCGAAACGTCTTTAAACTACTACAAACCCGCAGCATCCTTGGGTTGACGCGTAAAAAACAGTACGGCCATAAGCAAAATGGGCACGGATGAAAACCCGAAAGGGCTCCGTGAGTAAAAACAGCAGGGCTACTGGCGAGTTTGTGAAAACCCAAAAGGGCGCAGACTCGTAAAAAAAAGGGTACGTCCACAAGCAAAATGGGCACGGATGAAAACCCGAAAGGGCTCCATGAGTAAAAACAGCAGGGCTACCGGCGAGTTTGTGAAAACCCGAACGGGCGCAATCTCGTTAAAAGACACTTGCAAGGTCCTCTCGACCTTGTAAGGAGAAAACTACATGTGTGAGATCCTTATGACTCACAAAGGAGCAACACACTTAGGGATCCCCACAATTCCTAAGGAGAAATTACACTTACGAGATCCTCACGACTCGTAAGGAGAACCCTCTTATGAGACTCTTATGGCTCATAAGATTCAAAAGCCTTAAGCTACAGGGATCTGAACCTGTTCTTAAGCCATCACCTTTTCCAGATTGCCCTACAAGCGGTTCAATACTTACCCTTATATACAATCCACGGGCACAAATAATCATTTTCTTGCCGAGTCCCACCAACGACGAGGAATGCTCTCATTTGATGAACAAACACTTGTAGGTCCTCTCGATTTACAAGGAGAAAACACACTTACAAGATCCTTACGACTTACAGGAGAACATACACTTAGGAATTCTCACGATTCCTAAGGAGAAAAGACACCTACGAGATCTTCACGACTCGTAGGGAGAAACATCTTTATGAGACCTTTACAGCTCATGAAGTCAAAATCCTTAGTCGACAGGATCTTAACCCTGTTTGCTAAGCCATCTTTGTTTGAACCGACAAAGGCAGATGATGATTCGCTCCTGGAAACATCCCAGTTGTAGCGATGCTGATGTCTAAATCGGTATCAAATTCCAAGTCCTTTCATGGCAAATGATGAGTCGCTCCTGACAACATTCCAGTCGCAGTGATACTGATGCAAGATTGGTATCAGACCATGAGTTCCATACTCGGAAAAAAATTGCATACGAAATAGCCGAAATATTTGGGCAACTCGCAATAAAAATCAGCGAGTAAAATATATGCATATAAAAATAGCCGAAATGATTGGGCAACTTGCAATAAAAAACAGCGAGTAAAAAGGAAAAGACAGCCGAAATGATTGGGCACCGCGAAAAGTAGCCGAAATGATCGGGCAATCGCGACTTTCGCGATACAAAAAGCTGAAATGATAGAGCATCATGGAAAAAAATTAAAAAAAATGAAATGAATCTTTTTGCCCTGCAGGTAAGTCCATACTGACCCCTGTATACAATCCATGGGCATAAACGAAAAGGGAACCACATGTCCCAACAAACTCCATCAAAATAGTCAGGTCTCAGCGGCAATATCTGCATCCCAGAAAACCAGCAACGACGTTCCTCCTCATGCCAGCAGGACACGGACGCGACACTACCAATTGGAGCCACGGCAAAGCCCCCAGTTCCAAGACTCTGCGGTTCACAGACAACCTAGAGTCAATCCTGACACCGTAGAAAACGGAGAAAGTCGATCCCGACACCGTAAAAAACGGAGAATGTCAACCCTGGCCTCCTTGTCGTCAAGCAACGCTTCGACTCGGATACATGTCAACTCCTGACCTCCTTGTCGTAAAGCAACACTTCGACATGGATACATGTCAACCCCTGACCTCCCTATCGTAAAGCAACGCTTCGACACGGATACATGTCAACCCCTGACCTCCTTGTCATAAAGCAACGCTTCGACTCGGATACATGTCAACCTCTGACCTCCTTGTCGTCAAGCAACGCTTCGACATGGATACATGTCAACCACTGACCTCCTTTTCGTAAAGCAACGCTTCGACTCGGATACATGTCAACCTTCCGACCTCCTTGTCATAAAACAACGCTTCGACATGGATACATGTCAACTTCTGACCCCCTTGTCGTCAAGCAACGCCTCGATACGGATACATGTCAACCATGACCTCCTTGTCGTCAAGCAACGTTTCGACTTGGATATATGTCAACTCCTGACCTACTTTTCGTAAAGCAATGCTTCGACTCGGATATATGTCAACTCTTGACCTCCTTGTCGTAAAGCAACGCTTCGACTCGGATACATGTCAACCTCTGATCTCCTTGTCGTCAAGAAACGCTTCAACACGGATACATGCCAACCCCTGACCTCCCTGTCGTCAAGCAACGCTTCGATTCGGGTACATGTCAACCCTTGACCTCCCTGTGATCAAGCAACGCTTCGATTCGGATACATGTCAACCCCTGATCTCCCTGTCGTAAAGCAATGCTTTGACTCAGGAACTAGTCAACTCATCAACCACTTATGAGTCCTCTCGACTTGTAAGGGAGAAAATTCTCTTGCGAGATCCTTACGACTCTCAAGAGAAAGCACACTTAGGAATCCTCACGATTCCTAAGGAGAAAATACACCTACGGGATCCTATCGACTCGTAGGGAGAAAAGTCTTTATGAGACCCTCACGGCTCATAAAGTTGAAAAGTCTCAGGCAGCAGACCTGAACCTGTTTCCTAAGCTATAGCTACTCTATAAAGAGCTTAAGATGGACTGCTATCTACTATCTACAAGCCACACTTGCCAAAATTACATGCCGTCGAAATCGAGGTGCTGCTCAAGAGTACGTAAACTGCTTTGCGCCAAGTCCAAACAAAAAGGCATAACTCACGGACGTCAATCACATATTATGCAAGGCAATAAGGAGAGCATATGATTTACATCCAATTGAGCGTCCGACGCGTACCCATTCATGTATGTGCGAAAAGGATAAAATAAACACATGGAAAGGAAAAATTTGTTATGCATACCTCAGAAAGTTCTTACATTGATGAAAATAGTAAACAAAAGTATTATTAAAATGTTTACAATGGAAAAATATTGAATCCGGGACACGGATTAAGAAATTTAAAAGTGAGGCCGTCTAAAGTGTTTCTGGCCTTTCTGACCATTCTTGTGTGCATCCTCTCACGATCACAAGCATCAGGATCTTCGCCGATATCCTCCACGCTCTGATAAGCAGTGATTATCGTTGTCTGTTGGAAAGTTTGATGCAAGATATCAATGAGATTATCTCGCCGCTTCTTTGAGATCAGGCCCGTCAGATACACTGAGTGCACTTTATCTTCAGCGTCATCTAGTGCATTAAGCGGCATGGCTTCATAAAATTCAGGAAGTGCTCCCCAAATTGCTCTCACTATAATCTTCAAGAGAGCGGAGCGACGAGGAAGAAGCCGACCGTTATGTGCATTGAAACGATTCAAAATTTCAGCGCATTGTGCGTTTGTAAACTCCTAGTTTTGACAACGGCCTTGTGCGCGAATATCCTCATAAGAAATAATTTCGTCAAGACAGTACAGATGAGCGGCCATAGCGCCTGAAAATGAAAATCAGCGAGAGTTTAGTGGACGGACTGATCAAGAAAATGCTTATTGAAATAGACATGGGGATTTAAACAACTCTTGATATCCGCATGAAGAAAACAAGTGCTAATTAAACAATTCAAATTTGTGCAATTAAGGAGGGGATTCTAAAAGGATTCTCATTTAATGAGAGACTCCTCGAGAGCAACGCTCTGCAGATAGGAGTGACATCTGTCAACTCTAATTATGAGGGAATAAAAATTCCCCCCAAAATTCTGAAGAGCCATGCTCTACAAAGAGGATGGAACAATCCATCAAAAACCCTAAAAGCAAAACTTTTTACAGAAGTTAAAAACTTCAGGATCTTTAAAGATCTGTAAAGCGAACTCTAAGAGTTCTTCGTTAATGGGTTAAAGGAACCCTAAAAAGGATTTCTTTTTCTGATCCATGATCTAGGAAGAGCAAAGCTCTGGTTTTTAATTAACGGGTTGAGAAACCCTAAAAATCTTTAAGATCTATGATCTAAGTAGAGCAAAGATCTGTTAATGGGTTCAAATCTTACCAAAAATTTTGACAGAGTCTTAACTCTAAAGGAGTTTTCTGAGGCAGAGAACTTGGCTCTGAAAGAGAATTAAATTCTCAAGAATAAGAAAACAAGAAGATGAACAGAGGTCATCTCAAAAGGGCCAAAGGCCCTATTAATAGGCGTTGAAAGTCGATCCAACTTCTAAGACGATCTAACGGTGGAGAGGCTGCTACCGCTGCACTCACGTGTAAGCCACGTGAGCGCAACGGTGGGGGGCATTTGTTTCCCCCAATCAGAGCAAATCTCTGTTCAAATTTTGAAATTTGAAATGAAGCAGCGGTTCATAAAAGCGCTAGCGCCAGGAGCGCCAGCACTAAAAGTCAAAGACTCTGAGACAGCGCTCACGTGCAAAGCACGAGAGCGCTTGCGCCAAGAGCGCCAGCACTAAGAGTCAAAGACTCTGAGACAGCGCTCACGTGTAAAACACGAGAGCGCTGACGCCAAGAGCGCCAGCACTAAGAGTCAAAGACTCTGAGGCAATGCATACGTGCAAAGCACGAGAGCGCTAGCGCCAAGTGCGCTGGCGCTAAGAGTCAAAGACTCTGAGGCAGCGCTCACGTGCAAAGCACGAGAGCGCTAGCGCTAAGTGCGCTAGCACTAAGAGTCAAAAACTCTGATGCAGCGCTCACGTGCAAAGCACGAGAGCGCTAGTGTTAGAACTAAAATTTTCCCCACCCTTGGATCAAAGATCCAACAAAGATGATTAAAAATCATTAGAAAGAAAGTTCTGTTGAGGAAATACTCCTCAAATCTTTCCAAACAGGAAAGATTGTCCTCTGAAAATCAAAGCACCGTTGGATCAAAGATCCAATAGTGATTAAAAATCACCAAAATACAGAATAAGTTCTGTATGGGAAAATATTTTCCCAATCTTGTTAAAGACAAGAAGTTTGCCTTCCGTAAAACAGAAGCCCTTGGATCAAAGATCCAACGGTGGGAAACATCCCCAAATCAATCAGAGGAAAGATTTCCTTAACAGATTCAACAAATCAGCCTCCCCTATATAAAGGACCCAAGACTTCAAGTCGAAAAAGAAGGAACCCCCCATAAACTTCAAAAAGAAAAAGAGAAGAGCAAGCTCTGAAAAAAAGAATTTCTTCAAGGTAAATAAAACAGAGAGATCAAATCATCTCATAAAAAAAGAAGAACTTAGTTCTTTTTCTAGATCATGGATCTACAAAGACAGAAGTCTTTCATAAGAGTAAGAGAGATTGGAGCATCTCATCATGAAAAAGGAGGAAGAGGAACTTAGTTCTCTTTAGATCACAGATCTATAAGACAAAGACAAAGTCTTTTACAAAAACAGAAGAGATCATAGCATCTCCTATTAAAATAAGAACTTAGTTCTTAGATCCACGAGACAAAGTCTCTTATAAACGAGAACTTAATTCTCAGAGCACAGAATTAATCAAGAGCGCTTTGCATTCATTGGCTAGCGCTCAGCGCCAAGTGCGCCACGTGCTCCTTACGTGGGTGCTACTTAATAAAGAGCGCTCTGCACTCCAAGTCTGGCGCTCAGCGCCAAGCGCGCCCCGTGCTCCTCACGTATGCGCTATTTCATAAGAAGCGTCTTAGCGCTCCAAGTCTGGCGCTCAGCGCCAAGCGCGCCACGTGCACTTCACGTGTGCGCTATTTCATAAGAAACGCCTTAGCGCTTCAGGTTTGGCGCTCAGCGCCAAGCGCGCCACGTGCTCCTCACGTGTGCGCTATTTCATAAGAAGCGCATCAACGCTCCAAGTCCGGCGCTCAACGCCAAGTGCTCTATACATAAAGGCTATGTACATAAAGCGCTTTGCGCTTCAAAGAGTGTTCAACACTCAATAAAAGACAAAAGAAGAAGAGGTGTCAGAACCCAAAATTAATGCTCTGCATTATTGAACAGAAAAGGTCCTGAGCCCAAACAAATGTTAACATTTTGTTCAAAAATGAATGGACTGAGTCCAAATAAGTGTTCAAACGCTTTAACTGAATGGGCTGAGCCTAGGTTGGCCATAAATCCCCCAATTCAGATTAACTGAGCCCATGCGCTCCCAATATTTTTAATTGGTCTTAGTCCCAAACCTGACTATAGATCCCCCAACCAACATTGGTTCAAGGGTACATCTCTTCATTCCTCTGACATGTGTCGTTGTAATTCTTCAAAGTCTTCAGAGAGGTGACGGGTCCCGACAACCAGACACTCCATGGACTATGATGTTCTTAAACTTATGGACCGCAACGTCCCTAAACTAAACCCCACAGACTATGACGTCTTTAAACTCCATGGACTATGATGTCCTTAAACTCCATGGACTATGATGTCCTTAAACTCAATGGACTGCAATGTCCCTAAACTAAGACGATAGAGTTCAAATACTCTTTCGTTGGATCTAAATGATCCCAAAATCTTGTTGAGTAGATCTTAATCTAAAATTAGACTAACGTATCCTCAACAAACGTTTAAGTTGATCTTAATCTCAATGAGAATAACGATCCTTAAACCCAAATCAAAACCAAATCTAAGAAAATACGGATTTGGACTAATCCACGCCCTACGGGCGACAACATAAATTAGTCTCTATATACAATCCACGGGCAACAAAAAATAAAAATAAACACACATGACACGAAGTGACCATCTGGAGAAGGAGAAAGTTGTTACCGTGATGCGGTAGCGTAATTAACTGCAGGGGCTTGCGCCTGCAGGGAAGAGCGTCCCCACAATCAAAACCCCTCAAATGAGGGGGAATCTGACGAAGTATGCTACAACGGCCGTGTAAGTCCACGTTGCGACCCCCGGTTCTTACGGGGAGGCGGAAACGGTATAAAAATCAAATTTTTAGCGCATGGGGCAACATGGACTAACAAAGTCGGGATCTTTTCTAAACTAAACTAGCAAACAAGCTAAAGAGAGTCAGCTACTCGGAAAGATGGTTATACCTAACTTGAACTCCTTCTTCTTCAAACTTTTGTAGAGGTTGATGGTGCTTTCCTCGTTGCCTTCTTCCGTCAAAGATAGATCCACCTGAGGGTTCAACCTTCGGGCTCTTTCTCGAACTTGGAGAGAACTAGAATCTTCGGCTTGCTAAACCTTTGATCCTAGAGTGAGTAGAGAGTGTCTTTGGGGTGTTTTTCTTTTAAGGAGAGGGATTCTCAACACATGAGAAGGATTCTCTTTTAGCTAGAGGAAGAAGAAGATGAAGTGAGGAGAGAGAAGCTAAAATGATAGAAATGAGCTCTCTTTTTCTTTCTTGCAACCATATGACAAAAGAAAAAGAATTACCAAATTAATAATAATAATGAAAATGAAACAGTTGATGGAAGGTTTAGGAATGACCATTATCATTTCAAACATTAAATGGTTTTGCAAGAATCAAAAAGCATCTTTTTTTTGTAATGATGATGGTCAAAACTTCAACCATGGTCAACAAGTCAACCATGGTCAACAAGTCAACAAAATCCAACCATGACACAATTTCATTTGATTAATATTATTAATAGATATATCATAAATCCATTAGGGTTTGGAAAAAGACGACTGTCAACTGTGCATACGCACCCGTTCCGAAACCCTAATGAAAGTCCTCTTCCTCCTCCTCAAACAACTGTGCAAACACACCTGCATTCTTGTTCCGAGGAACATGAATACTGAGAGATAAAAGCAACCCCAAAACATATACCAGTATCTGACTCAAACCAGAGCCAGCCAGTAATATCCGTCCGGACTCCAAACGTGCACAAGTGCGCGGATGAGAACGAACCCTGTCGCAAAACCATGCGACCTCTACTCTGTTTTGCCCAGAGGCGAATACCCTCTGTGTGGGACTCTAAAGACTCGACACTACGCTGGCAGTGGGTTTAACCACAGACCGCAAGCGGCACTAGCTGTGCGTAACGGTCCCCAGGTAGATGCCGACAAGAAGGCTGACGAGGTGAACCCCATCTGAACTCCTACTGAGTCTGAATGTGACAGTCTCCGTACAGTCCGGTCTGTTCGTCTAATACATCGCATGTCGGGCCTGGGGGCGGTAAAACTTCAGTCCCCTAATAGCGGTACAAGTCGTGTCGGAGTGAAGCCCAAAACACCCTGAGATAACACTGGAAGCCTACCAGTATATCTCGCTTGCCCTGGCCAGGGACTACTCGTGTAATGGCTCTCCTAGACACAGCGCGATGTCAACCCCCAATACCGGGAGAGACGAATCCTGTCTAACCGTCACTGCCTCCAAGTGCTTCGGGACTGCACCCAACCACTACCTGTTTGCACGACTCCTTTGAGCCGTGGTAGGGTAGTGATCAAAGTGCAGTGGGAACACACTCGAGGCGAAGTGCCAGTGTCAAGTCAGCGGACTAAGATGTACTCATGTCACCTGGGAACTGATAACTGACGATAGGTATAATACCAACCTGTCAGTTCCCGACGAGTCCTGTCCAGTGTACTCGTAACCCAACGAGCACCCGTATACTATCTCCAGTACGACATACTGATGGCTGTAGGACAGACCATCTCCCACACTGGGATGAGAAGCGCATACGCTAGTCTACTTCGGAGTATCGATGCCCTGTCTCGATAGTCCTGCGACTAGGGACCTGTATAAGGATGTGCTTATAAATTACCCAGCCCCCACTAGTGTGACTGCCATCACAACGCTGGTAATCAAGCAAAGATCCTAAGGGCTCCACTAATGCGTATAGGTGATATACTAATATAAACACATGTACACATTGAAGTAGAAACAAACCAAGTAGCATACTACTATATTGAGCAAGATTGTTTATACAAGGTGAATATCCCAAGCTTCCATTAAGTAATATACAAACTAGTATGATACAGTAATGGCCTCTAGGGCATATACACTAACAATCTCCCACTTGCACTAAGGCCATGTACTGGCGTATCGAAGACCTATCATCTCGATCAGCCGCTCGAACTGAGTCTGGGGCAGTGCCTTGGTGAATGGATCTGCAGTGTTTTCTTCTGAAGCAACCCTCCGAACCTCGATCTCCTTGCGATCCACGATCTCCCTGATCAGGTGATACCGCCTCAAGATGTGCCTGGATCTCTGATGGGACCTGGGTTCCTTCGCTAAAGCTATAGCCCGTTGTTGTCGCAATACAGAGGTATTGGGTCAACAATGGACGGAACCACCTGAAGTTCTTTCAAGAACTTCCTCATCCAGACAGCTTCTTTTGCGGCATCAGATGCAGCGATGTATTCCGCTTCCATAGTCGAGTCTGCAACGGTTTCCTATTTGGAGCTTTTCCAACACACCGCCCCTCCATTGAGGGTAAAGACGAAACCCGACATGGACTTGGAATCATCCTTGTCACTCTGGAAGCTGGAGTAAGCAAAGGCCTCGATCTGAAGGTCTTTTCCGCCATACACCAAGAACATCTCCTTAGTCCTTCTCAGGTACTTGAGAATGTTCTTTACCGCTATCCAGTGTTTCTCCCCAGGGTTTGACTGATACCGGCTTACCACACTCAGTGCATAAGCTACATCCGGTCCGGTACACAACATCGCATACATTATAGAGCCTACCGCAGAAGCGTAGGGTATAATAGACATGTGATCCCTCTCCAAATCAGTCTTGGGAGACATCTCTTTAGAGAGGGTGATCCCGTGACAAGCCGGTAGGTTACCGCGCTTGGAATCTTCCATACTGAATCTTTTCACTATGGTGTCGATGTACCTGGACTGAGAAAGTCCTAATATCCTCTTGGATCTATCACGATGGATCCGGATCCCCAGGATGTATGATGCATCACCCAGGTCTTTCATGGAGAACCTGTGTGACAAGAACCCCTTGACAGATTGTAGCATAGGAATGTCATTTCCTATTAAGAGAATTTCATCCACGTATAAAACGAGGAATACTACAGTTCTCGCTACAAATCTACTATAGATGCATGGTTCATCTGGATTTTTGATAAAGCCAAATTTCTTGACCGTCTCATCAAAACAGATGTTCCAACTCCGCGATGCCTGCTTTAGTCCATAGATGGACTTAAGCAACTTGCACACCTTTCCGCTGCTCCCACTCTGAATGAAACCCTCTGGCTGATCCATATAGACACACTCCTCTAAATTTCCATTTAGAAAAGCGGTTTTTACGTCCATCTGCCAAATCTCATAATCGTGGAAGGCAGCAATGGCAAGAAGGATCCGAATGGATTTCAGCATAGCCACTGGAGAAAAGGTTTCGTCATAGTCCAAGCCAGGTCTTTGACGGAAACCCTTTGCTACAAGTCTAGCTTTATAGGTCTCAACCTGTCCATCTACACCAATCTTCCTTTTGAAGATCCACTTGCATCCTACGGGTTTTACCCCGTCTGGAGCAATGTCCAACGTCCATACTTTGTTGGTGTACATGGACTCCATTTCGGTCCGCATTGCATCCAGCCATTTTACCAAGTCAACGCTCTGAACGGCCTGCTAGAAGCTAGTAGGCTCATCATAATCTATGATGCAATCCTCTCTATCCCCGTCTATGAGAAAACCGTAGTATCTCTCGGGCGGATGAGACTGCCTACTACTCCTGCGGAGCGGCGTAGGAATGTCCTGTTCATTTGAACCCTCTGGTTCCACTAAGCTTTCAGTAATAGTCTGTGGTTCTGGAATTTCTTCCAGTTCTACTGCGCTCCCACTTATTTCTTTTTCTAAGAACTGGTGTTCTAGAAAGTGGGCATTGCGAGAAAGAAGGACTTTTTGTTCTTCTGCGTAGTAGAAAAGATACCCCCTGGTGTTCTTTGGGTATCCCACAAACTTGCACAGTACTGAGCGTGCCTCGAGTTTGTCCGCATGCTGCTTTTTGACAAAAGCCGGACATCCCCAGATCTTCAGATATTGAAGATAGGGTTTCTTCCCACTCCATAACTCATATGGTGTGGTAGGCACAGTCTTAGTGGGAACTCGGTTCAAAAGGTATGCGGTTGATTCTAGCGCATACCCCCAGAAAGATCGTGGTAACTCAGCGTTGCTCATCATGGACCGTACCATATCCAATAGGGTTCGGTTCCGTCTCTCCGATACACCGTTGTGTTGCGGAGTGTATGGAGGAGTAAGCTGAGAGAGAATTCCGTTCTCTTTTAAATAATTCAGGAACTCGGCACTCAAGTATTCTCCACCTCGATCCGATCTTAGAATCTTGATACTTTTGCCGGTTTGGTTTTCCACTTCATTCTTATATTCCTGGAATTTTTCAAAGGCTTCGGACTTATGTTTCATTAAGAAGACATAACCGTACCTTGAGAAATCATCCATAAAAGTAATGAAGTAAGAGTAACCGCTTCGCGTATGTGTAGACATTGGACCGCACACGTCGCTGTGTACGAGTCCCAAGAGCTCGCTCGCTCTTTCTCCGTGTCCAGTGAACGGAGTCTTTGTCATCTTTCCCATGAGACAAGATTCACAAGTGGCATAAGACTGATACTCGAACGGATCCAAGTATCCTTCTTTATGTAACTTAGTCAACCGTGTCTCATTGATGTGACCCAGTCTACAATGCCATAAGAAAGCCTGATTAATATCTGGAGACTTTCTTTTGTGTGTATTCTGGACATTGAAAATCTGTGGTTGGTTTAACACGTATATACCATTGCTCAGTGTACCTGACCCAATCAGAACTTGATTAAGGTGAATGTTTACAACATTACTTACAAACGCAAATTCATAACCTTCTTTAGAAACCAAAGATACAGAAATGATATTACAAGTTGCGTTGGGTACAAAAGAACAATTACGCAAAACCAAAACATGCCCATCTGTCATTCCCAGGTGATAGTCCCCCACGGCTTTAGCATCCATGCTAGCTCCGTTCGCAACTCTGAGGGTCATGTCACCTGCCTTCAAAAACCTACGGTTTCTCAACGCCTGCAAAGAATTACAGATATGAGATCCTGATCCGGTATCCAATACCCAGGAAGTAGAGTTTATAGAAAGACAGTTTTCAATAACATACACACCTGAAGCTGAAGCCGCAACCTGCTTCAGTTCCTGTGTCCTGGCCTTCCAAGCCCTGCAATCTTTCTTCCAGTGTCCACTTTTATGACAATAGAAGCATTCCTCCTTTCCTACAAGCTTCCCCGCAATCTTTGTTGCCTTTTCCTTTCCCTTCGTACCCACTTTACTAACACCGCCTCTTGGTTTGGCGAGGGCTTTCTTCCTCTTTCCCTTGGCTTTTGCCTTGGACCTAGAGGAAGAAGATCCTCCTACAAACAAAGCGGGTGTTTCCCTACCTTTCTGTAGGGTGCCCTCTGCGCTCCTCAGCATGTTGAGGAGTTCTGAAAGTTCAACTTCCTTTTCTTGTAAGTTGAAGTTCAGTATAAACTGGGCGTAAGTGGATGGAAGGGACTGGAGAATTAAATCCGTATAGAGTTCACTTTCCAACGTGGTCCCAAGTTCCGCGAGCTCCTCAATGTAGCCAATCATCTTAAGCACGTGGTCCGCTACCGATGATCCGACGGCCAACTTTGCCAAAAATAACTTCTTCGACACTTCGTATCTTGCGATACGAGACTGCTCTCCATACAGTTCTTTTGTACGAAGAAATATGGATTCCAAATCCATATTCTCGTGCCTCCTCTGATGTTCGTTGTCCATAGAGGCAAGTACGAGGCACCTGGCCTTCGCGCAATCAATCTCCCAAGTCTTACGGATTTCCTTATCCGCGACGCTGGAGGTGGGACCTGGGACGGGGGGAGCTTTGGTGGTAAGAAGATACCCCAGCTTGTCGTAAGTGATTGCCATTTTGACATTCCTGAGCCAATCTTTGTAGTTTGGCCCTGTCAGTATGTTTTTATCTAGAAGTAACTTAAGTCCAGTCATGTCGAATGGTCGCTGCAATTAGGAGGGAGAGAAGAAACACTTTAGCACGATGCTCTTGCAAGTTTAGAGTGGTTTTTAATTTGTCTAAACAGGATGGCTCCCACTGTCTCTCGAATCCCTCCTCAAACCATAAAGGAAGAATTAGTCGGGATCAATCCCACCGCACAATACTTGCTTAACCGTTCAGCCAGGCCAGTGTCGGTACTTCGAGGGAGGTTTTCCAACGCTTTCGCGAAGTTCCTTAATTAAATAACCTCTTTTCCCTGGGAGCGTAGCCCCGCTAACACCTTTCTAGGCACCTACTAAGTTTATAGCATTGATCGTTTAGTGAGAAATTTCCCGAGGAGTAGCATATACTCACAGTAGGATCGGGATCCAAATATCATCGCGTGACGAAACTGAAGGAATCCTACCAGAATCACCACACTCCAAATGGTATGCAAATCTAGCAAGTTTCAGTACTTATGAAACTCCCGATGTGGATTTTTGCCCCATGCTCTTATGACCTTGGCGTGAGGTCAAAATGTCATAAGTCACATGTCAAGTTCTTCCCATCATTATCCTGGTTGATTTGAACCCACCCGTACCTACCCTTGACGTAGGCCAAAATGGTGATACGGTTGTCCCAAAACAACGCATTCTATCTATGCAACAGATAAATATCCGGCAGCTACCAATCACTATGCCTTGGCGTGAGGTCAAAATACATAGCTTGAATACTACCGTACATTTAACTGAAATGATGGAGGGCTACGAATGGTTTTGGCAAAACCGTGAACGTAGTGAACTTGATATAATCGATTGGAACGAGATAGCTTTTAAAAGGAGTGGCTCAAGCTCCGCATTTAAAAGTTAGTTTTGAAAAGAACCGAGTGGTTTTTCGAAAGTGTTCCAACGACTTTAGCTTGGTTTATTATCTTGCATTAGTTCTTTTAATGCGTGATATTCTTGCATTAGTTCTTTTAATGCGTCCCATCATTAAATCCTACCATTGCAGAAAACAACCAAAATATGACGTACGCTTATGCCATTCGCATTCGCCACGGGGCCCCGTCATCCCCCGTTAGGTTACTTAACTAACGACAGAGCGGGGGCTGGGCTAGCGCGGCTATAAAACATAAGCAACGCCTAAATAGTTATAAATATAGCAATGATAGACATTACAGATCACAGATGAATACATTGGATATACTAGGAATCCGCAATCCGTTCGAGCCTGCAACGAAAAGCGGATTACACGGTCGCGGTGAATAGCCAATACCCCACCCAAGACCCCTACGGGTGCGGCAAACTACCCGCCAAGTACTCGGCAGTTTGTGCACCCCTCCATGGGTCTATCCTAGGAGCAAAAACAGTAAAAAGAATTATACAATGACGGCTATAACCCCGACCCGGTTGTGCGGCCAAACAAATAATAATATTACATGAATTTACATATTACAAATGAATGAAAGAAAAACAAAAGCTCATCTCACATCCACCCCGGCTATTCACCCGCGACAGTCCAACACATTCATATACACATTCCAATATCAAACACAGATCACAGAGATGTATAACCCCGACTAATCGACTTATAGCGATTAGCCGACGTTCAATACATACAAACATCACAGATATAACCAACATAGTCAAAGTGTAGTGAAGTTCGGAAAAAATACGGAATTATAGGCCCCCAAAAACAAATTTCTATTCTGGAAAATCTGGGCACATATAATATATCTTAAAAATCCTAAAACCAATACAGAGATACACTGCACCAAAAACGAGGCAGAGAGGAGACAAGACGGCCGCGGATCCGCCGCGACATAGCTTGCTGTCGCCGCGGAAACGCGCTCGTTTGGTCAGATCTCTGGCTCGTTTTTGGTGGTTATCTTTAAAAAACCCTGAGATGATTTTAGGTATATAACAAATTTTGTTTTGACCAGAAAAAAATTTAACAGAAACTAGGGTTTTTGCAAAGTTTGGTTTTTGGATTTTTCGGTTCCGAACTTCGTTACACTTCACTACCTAGCTAGTTTAAGTTTAGTTAGGCTCTGATACCACTGTAAGTCCACGTTGCGACCCCCGGTTCTTACGGGGAGGCGGAAACGGTATAAAAATCAAATTTTTAGCGCATGGGGCAACATGGACTAACAAAGTTGGGATCTTTTCTAAACTAAACTAGCAAACAAGCTAAAGAGAGTTAGCTACTCGGAAAGATGGTTATACCTAACTTGAACTCCTTCTTCTTCAAACTTTTGTAGAGGTTGATGGTGCTTTCCTCGTTGCCTTCTTCCGTCAAAGATGGATCCACCTGAGGGTTCAACCTCCGGACTCTTTCTCGAACTTGGAGAGAACTAGAATCTTCGGCTTGCTAAACCTTTGATCCTAGAGTGAGTAGAGAGTGTCTTTGGGGTGTTTTTCTTTTAAGGAGAGGGATTCTCAACACATAAGAAGGATTCTCCTTTAGCTAGAGGAAGAAGAAGATGAAGTGAGGAGAGAGAAGCTAAAATGATAGAAATGAGCTCTCTTTTTCTTTCTTGCAACCATATGACAAAAGAAAAAGAATTACCAAATTAATAATAATAATGAAAATGAAATAGTTGATGGAAGGTTTAGGAATGACCATTATCATTTCAAACATTAAATGGTTTTGCAAGAATCAAAAAGCATCTTTCTTTTGTAATGATGATGGTCAAAACTTCAACCATGGTCAACAAGTCAACCATGGTCAACAAGTCAACAAAATCCAACCATGACACAATTTCATTTGATTAATATTATTAATAGATATATCATAAATCCATTAGGGTTTGGAAAAAGACGACTGTCAACTGTGCATACGCACCCGTTCCGAAACCCTAATGAAAGTCCCCTTCCTCCTCCTCAAACAACTGTGCATACACACCTGCATTCTTGTTCCGAGGAACATGAATACTGAGAGATAAAAGCAACCCCAAAACATATACCAGTATCTGACTCAAACCAGAGCCAGCCAGTAATATCCGTCCGGACTCCAAACATGCACAAGTGCGCGGATGAGAACGAACCCTGTCGCAAAACCATGCGACCTCTACTCTGTTTTGCCCAGAGGCGAATACCCTCTGTGTGGGACTCTAAAGACTCGACACTACGCTGGCAGTGGGTTTAACCACAGACCGCAAGCGGCACTAGCTGTGCGTAACGGTCCCCAGGTAAATGCCGACAAGAAGGCTGACGAGGTGAACCCCATCTGAACTCCTACTGAGTCTGAATGTGACAGTCTCCGTACAGTCCGGTCTGTTCGTCTAATACATCGCATGTCGGGCCTGGGGGCGGTAAAACGTCAGTCCCCTAATAGCGGTACAAGTCGTGTCGGAGTGAAGCCCAAAACACCCTGAGATAACACTGGAAGCCTACCAGTATATCTCGCTTGCCCTGGCCAGGGACTACTCGTGTAATGGCTCTCCTAGACACAGCGCGATGTCAACCCCCAATACCGGGAGAGACGAATCCTGTCTAACCATCACTGCCTCCAAGTGCTTCGGGACTGCACCCAACCACTACCTGTTTGCACGACTCCTTTGAGCCGTGGTAGGGTAGTGATCAAAGTGCAGTGGGAACACACTCGAGGCGAAGTGCCAGTGTCAAGTCAGCGGACTAAGCTGTACTCATGTCACCTGGGAACTGATAACTGACGATAGGTATAATACCAACCTGTCAGTTCCCGACGAGTCCTGTCCAGTGTACTCGTAACCCAACGAGCACCCGTATACTATCTCCAGTACGACGTACTGATGGCTGTGGGACAGACCATCTCCCACACTGGGATGAGAAGCGCATACGCTAGTCTACTCCGGAGTATCGATGCCCTGTCTCGATAGTCCTGCGACTAGGGACATGTATAAGGATGTGCTTATAGATTACCCAGCCCCCACTAGTGTGACTGCCATCACAACGCTGGTAATCAAGCAAAGATCCTAAGGGCTCCACTAATGCGTATAGGTGATATACTAATATAAACACATGTACACATTAAAGTAGAAACAAACCAAGTAGCATACTACTATATTGAACAAGATTGTTTATACAAGGTGAATATCCCAAGCTTCCATTAAGTAATATACAAACTAGTATGATACAGTAATGGCCTCTAGGGCATATACACTAACAGGCCGTATCCGTCTAAACCTTCGATACACGGTGCCATAAATCAACTTGGCATCTTCGGAGAGGTGGACGAATAAAACCAAATAGCATCTGCCCCCAAATTCAGGCAAGACGAATCTACGCGGTCTCGTCTCCCATTTTCGGCGGCTAACAGGGAGATAGGAGGCGGAATCGATCTGGTTTACGTCTCGGCTGGTAGAGACGAAATAATGATGGTGGATGAAAACGAGAATGTGAATGATTAGGAATGAGTGGAATATTTGTATTCTCGTATTTTATAAGAAAAAGGGTGGCGGTTCAATTTCTTCGGTTAGAGGTCGATTCATCACAACATCCGTGTCATTTAGAAATGTGAGTTCATCGGCGAAAATGTCTTCAAAGATTTCATCGATATTCCGAATGATAATCTTCGTCGTGTCAGAATTCATCACACTTGATTTATCGAAAAGTATGGAGGTAGGAGACTCAAAAAGCTCATCTGCCTGATTCTCAAAAGAGTCTAAATCAAGTGCTCGCTCAAGAATTATAAAACTCGAAATATCGGAGTGTGATTCATCAACACTCGGTAGAGTTAAAAGAAGATTAGAAGAAGAACAAAAGAAAATGGGTGATGAAATGGGTAAACAAATTTGGGTGTCGAGCATTGCTGAACCAGATGTGGGAAATGAAGGCTGAATATTGTTCTGCTTTTCGGTCATGCATTTATCATCAATTTCCAGACGCATATGGGGTTCGGGAAAAATAGTTAAAGGTTCGAGATGATGTTCACACGGAAGTGAAAGAACCTAATGAATTGGTGAGAAAAATTCATCCAAAACTGTGGGTTCATCATCCAAAATATTCCCAGTGTCAATATTCTCAATCAAGTGAAAATTAAAATTCTCAGACACCTCATCAAAAGCATGGTTTTCAATCAATTATGGTTCTAGAGTGGAGATGTAGAGATCAAAAGGATTGGGTGTGGTTTCACTTGAAATGGACCCTTCACAATCGGGTAAATAAAACACTACAAAGTCGCACAACTCATCAAACATTCTATCGTCAATTGGTGAATCATTTGGTGTACTCGATAGATCCGTGAAACTAGAGTTGTGGATTTCAATTTGGGATGAGGAGGTTTGATTTGGAAGGGTGTACTGATTTCTCTCACTACGCAAATTCTCAATTCGTCATATTGCCGTATCATACGTTGGAAAATTTTAAACTAGTTGGAAACTAGTTGCTCATTTGTTAGATTGTATGAAGGCGGCTATGGATACATTCAATTCCTCTATGTGGTGGCACGATACTATCCGAAATTCTTCCACTGTCCGTTCAAGACTAGACATGGGCCGGGAAGGGGTTTCAATAGAATATTGAAATTCTTGTGGATAGATAAAACTCCTAAATGACTGTTCAGAAGACATATCTAGAGAAGATATAAAAGTCGGATAGGATTGATAAGAATTGAATGGTTGTGAAAAATGGACAGGAGTAGGATCAACATTGTGATAAGAAGAATATTGAGATTGGTTAGTTGGTTGGCGACTGGCAATAGATGTCATATACGCCGCAAAACGAGTAGCAATATCTTCCTTAGAAAGTGATGATGTTTGTTATCCTAACGGTTTGAAGAGATTGAAACTTTGACTTTCAGCCCTCGCTATATGCTCAGCGATGGACATACGTTTAGAAGTTCCCTCATTCGAAGTATCAATATAAGAAGATATAGAATTTTGATGCGGTTGATAGGACCTGGAGTGAGGTGTCCAACTATTTCTTTCCGCTTGCTCTATCCGATCTCTTAAAGACATGATAGAGTTGAAGTTTTGACCGAAGTAATTACGAAAACAAGAAATATCTAGTTCTGGATAGCAAACCTCGGAAAGAGTTCATCTGTTTGGGTTCCCATTATAAGAAGGTGAAAAGAAAAGAGGGTGAAATGGTAAGGAATTAAGCTCTATTTGGATTGTTTTGCTTTTAAAGAAGGACTTGAGGGTTGACTCAACAAATCACAAAATGCACAATAAAAACCCTAGAACTAAGGTCACCTAGGTCAAGTCACTAGACCGCTCCTAGACTTCCAAAGGACAAGCTGCAGGATCCATCCTTTATCACCTCTTTATCACTCTTGTGGCCAGATAAGTGCCAGATAAGTGGAATGTATCTGCTATACGAATCACCGAAATAGCGGGCCTAATTAAGTAACCACTTTCCTTAGTCACACTTACCTTAGACACAACGAGAGAGATGCGGATAAGCGATAGATTACCCACGACCTTCCTATGTCCTAATTGAGCGTGACTATCTTTAGAATCTTGGTCTAGATATTTTTTATTAATGTAGGGGAATGCGCATGCACGTTTGTGATTTGTGGGGCCTATGAAGGGTAATAAAATCCCTACCTAATCTGGATTTGGGTTTTTCCCCTTAAAGTCTGTATTAAGAATATGCAAAAACAACCTGAAAAACAAAACACGCAAAAAGATTTTTGGGCGGCAAAATTTTGCAAAGAATCCTGCAGAAAAATATATTATTGGATTTCTAAATGAGAGAGAAGAATTAGAGAAGATGCCAGAAGATTTTTGGGGGCACACTTCACCAACTCCACCGCGGTTCCGCCGCCAATAGCCCACTATGGCTGCGGTTCCGCTACGGAAATTAGGGTTCTTTTAAAACGTTTTTATTCGCTTGCCTTCCTTGCTCCTCTGGGCTTTACTTGATGCCTCTAAAACTTTATCTTCTCGCTACAGTGACTCCAGATTCCCTCGCAAAAATTCACACAATAATCGTTAAATACGCAAGATACGGTTGTGAATTTTTATTTTATGGATCGGATAAGAATTCAACCCGAATAGTAAAAAAAAATTACGCACGTATCCCCGGCAACGGTGCCGTTTGATTGCTCTCATTTGAGAGTGTGTTTGTTTGTAGTGTAACCGCAATCAACACGGCGTTGCGTATAGCTAGCTATGGTGAATACGGGTCGTCCATAGGGATGCGTAGAACTTCTAATCTTGCCTTAGAGGAGTTGAATGAAAAAGAAGAAGAAAAGGGAATAGATTCTATATTTATGTTAAACATAGATGTATAATATATATATAGAAGGTTTGTCGGGTTCATCGGATTTAATAGTCCTGGGTGAATACAAAATATGACTCTTTTTATATTTTAATAAATTTAAAATTAGAGCGATAGCGGTGAGTGCAGATTAGGGTTTTCGGAGGGAATAGGGTTTCCCACTCTTAACCCTTATCTTTACATTAACCTCTATCCATATCTAGCCTTTACCAAAACCATTGTTAATCTAATCTCAAATCGCGGTCATGACTATGAACGAGTTGATAGCGCGCCCGATTAGGATGTTAACAATTGATTTGATAAAATTTATAAACTTTATAAGACGTAAAAGGAGTTTAAGAGTTTTCATCACTCATTGATCTACCATAATCCTACGAACCCTAACAAGCGAAGAATTACTCGCGCATGTTGGCAATAGAAGAAGAAAGAATAAAGAAGAAAATCATAATGCAGAAAGTAAAAATACAAAGAACTAAACTAATGATCTATCTTTATTAATCAACTTCACAAGTACAAATCCTATGAGTTTAGATTACAAGAAGAAGTTGCTCTCGATCTCTGCCTTGTAGGAAGTAGATGCTCCGTCGATTTTCACATCGTCCTATCACGTCGAATCGCGGACCTGTCATGGATCACTTGTTCTTTTACGGTGATTTGCTTCATGTAAAAGGTTATTATTTCTAATTTTAGCTCTTGGTCCTTTATATAGTCACAGAAGATACAAACCCTAGATCTCAAATCTTAGGGTTTGTTGAGAAGATCCTACCCACAAAATCCTAAACCCTAACTCCTCAGAAGAGCCGCGGATCCGCCGCCAAACCGCCTATTTTGCCGCCCTTCCGCTGCGGTTTAGTGGGATCAGGTGATGAAAATTCTTCTATAGCCTCACGTTGACACGTGGAGATCTTCTAAATATCTGGATTTTGGAAATATTTTCTGAGTCTCTGCCAGTATTGATTCTTCGATTGAACTTCATCGGCAGATTTTTGATTCTGATATCCCGATATCCCGATCTCCTGACCCGAGCTTAAGTTTGCACAATATCTCCAAGAATAATATTAGTAATATTTGTTAAATTAGAGATATTGTTCTAACCATTTGTATGATATTATATTTTTTAAGAATCTTCATTAGAATATTTGATATAATATGCATATTTTAATTACCAAAATATTATATAAATATTATATGCATATATTTTCCTTCATAATATTAATTATAATATATAAACATATGGTAAATAGTATTTTGCAAATAAATCCAAATATGTTCTATATTTATAATAAACACCTTTAAATATTTAAGAAAATAAGGAAAATGCTATATCAAATGTGCAATATTTTCGACTGAACAAGATCCTTTCGACTCGTAGGAAGAAAATGCTTTTATGAGACCTTTACGGTTCATAAAATTGAAAAGCCTTAGGTGATAGGGATCTAAACCTGTTTCCAGAGCCATCACTCTCCAACGGGCAACGGCAAATGATGAGTCGCTCCTGACATTGCTTCAGTATTAGCGGTGCTGATGCCGGCCCAAAAACTCAAACCCTAAGTTTTCCCAAAGGCAAATGATGAGTCGCTCCTAGTACTACGCTTCAGTATTAACGATGCTGATGCCGACCCAAAAACTCAAACCCCAAGTTTTTTCAAAGGTAAATGATGAGTCGCTCCTAGCACTACGCTTCAGTTTTAACGGTGCTAATGCCGACCCAAAAACTCAAACCCCAAGTTTTCCCAAAGGCAAATGATGTGTCGCTCTTGGCACTACGCTTCAGTATTAGCGGTGTTGATACCGACCTAAAATCCAAATCCTAAGTCCCCCCGGGGAAAATGATGAATTGCTCCTGGTATTATTCCAGGGAAGCAATGTAAAAAAATTCCAAATTCCTCTCAAATTCAATAATCCTGCCAAACAAAGCAAGATGAAACAGATCAAATCAACATCCCACCCTGCAGCGCTTTCAAGCTCAAAATTCCCGATGGACTAGTAGGGAACTCCCAAAACAAATCAAATCCCGACACCGCAGGAAGCGGAGCAAGTCAAATAAAACCCGACACCGCAGAAAGCAGAGCAAGTCAAATCCAATCCCGACACCATAGAAAGCGGAGCAAGTCAAATCAAATCCCGATACCGCAAGAAGCGGAGCAAGCCACCGACCGTCTACATCGCAAAAATGGCAGCACCGACCGTATACGTCGCTAAAATGGCAGCACCGACCGTATACGTCGCTAAAATGGCAGCACCGACCATCCACGTCACTAAAATGGCAGCACCAACCGTCCACGTCTCAAAAAATGGCAGCACCGACTGTCCACGTCTTAAAAATGGCAGCACCGACCGTCCACGTCGCAAAAATGGCAGCAACGACCGTCCACGTCGCTAAAATGGTAGCACCGACCGCCCACGTCGCAAAATTGGCAGCACCGACCGTCCACGTCGCTAAAATGGCAGCACCGACCGTCCATGTCGCAAAAATGGCAGCACCGACCGTCTACGTCGCTAAAATAGCAGTATCGACCCTTCGCAGGGAACCAAACCAAATCAATTCCCATATAGAAAAATGTCCATCAATTTCATGCACACAACAATCCATACACGCGGTGTGCATTTATTGATGGGGGCACTTTGTTGGGTCAAAAATTATACCCCGGTTGAGCAGATCAAAATCGAAGTCAACCCCAGGCCAAGTGGACCCAAACCTGAACCCAAATCCAAGCAAGTGGACCTATGCCCAGGTCGAACCCAAGCATGAAAAGGCCAGCCCCCTATGCCAAAGGAATAATTGTTAAAACATAAATAGGTTTAATATAATTTTTTATGAATAAATGTAGTAAAATGGGCAACAAACCCAAATTATGTAAAATCTCATGGTTTATGTACAAAAAAAAAACTTATGGTATGGGAAAGGCACATGTGCCACTTTGAAAAGTCCAAGAGGACATGTGTAAAATTTAAAGCCTATATAAGGCATCATGATGAATGATAACAAAAAGATTCTTCTCATATCAATTTAGGGTTTTGTGCCTCTTTCTTCAAGATTCACAGCCTTCTTCTTTTCTTCTTTTTTTTTGGAATTAAATCAAGAGTTTAACTCTTTTTTTATAAAAAGAAAATAGTTTTTCACCATAAGATTTTTGGAGAGGAGTTCAAATCTTCTGTCAAGTCTTTAAAAAGGGGAGATTTTAAATCTCATCACATTTCCCCCAAGATCCAAAAAAAAAAAGGAAGAAAGAAGAGGGAGAAGGAGACCCATCTTTAAAAAATACCACACTTTGAGAGGATTCAAGGCTCAAAAAGGAAGAAAAGGGTCCCCTTTCGCCATCCAAGACAAAGATCTTGGAGCTTCAAAAGATCCTTTTGGGTTTTCTAAAAATAAAATTGTTTTGGGAGTTTAACCCCAAATAAAATTATTTTGGGAGTTTAACTCCAACTAAAATTGTTTTGGAAGTTCAACTCCATATTTTAAAAAATCTTTTGGAGTTTAACTCCGTAATAATTATAACAAAAAAAGAGAATCTTTTGGAGTTTAACTCCAAACCAGTGGGCATCCTCTAATTTCCCCCCACGTGAGTGGGGGTTCCTTTCCTCACGTGAAGGGAAGGGAAGCTCCTACAAAGTGGGAGCGCCTTGCTCCTTCTCACGTGAGAGGGAAGCTCCCACTTTGTGAGAGCTTCCTCTTAAACAAAAAAAAATCAAAAATCAAAATGAAAAAAGTTTTGTTTTTGGAGTTTAACTCCACAATAAAAATTCTTTTGAGGAGTTTAAGTCTACATAAAATGTTTTGGAATTTAACTCTATACAAATACTTTTGGGAGTTTAACTCCACAAAAAAAATTCTTTTGGAGTTTAACTCCATAATAAAAAAAATCTTTTGGAGTTTAATTTCATATAAATACTTTTGGGAGTTTAACTTTATAAAAAAATATTTTGGAGTTTAACTCCATACAAATGGTTTTGGAGTTTAACTCCATACAAATATTCCGGGGTTTAACTCCAAAAAAAAAATTATGTTTTTTTTTGGGAACCCCCTTACGTGAGGGGGAGGCTCCCAGCAAGTGAGAGCCCCTGCTTCCTTTCACGTGAAAGGGAGGAAGCTCCCACTAAGTGGGAGCTCTCCACTCCTCTTCACGTGAGGGAGAGGCTCCCCCCTTCCCCCCTCACGTGAGTGGAGGGGGGCTTCCTCTTTTTTTAATGTTTTTTTAGAGTTTAACTCCATGCAGAAATTTTGGGAGTTTAACTCTAAATGAATTCTTTTGAAGTTTAACTCCATAAAAAAATATTTCTTTGAATAAAATAGAGTTTAACTCCATACAGAAACTTTTGGGAGTTTAACTCCAGATAAAAATTATTGTTTTGGAGTTTAACTCCAAATAAAATCTTTTCGAGTTTAACTCCATAAAAAAAGTTTCTTTGAATAAAAGGGAGTTTAACTCCATACAAAAACTTTTGGGAGTTTAACTCCAAAAAGTTTTTTTTATGGAGTTTAACTCCAAATAAATTCTTTTGGAGTTTAACTCTATAAAAAAATTTGAATAAAAAAAAATTTTGAATAAAAAAAAATCATGTCATAAATAGAATAAATAAAGTAAAATAAACACGCTCTTCTGCATTGCTTTCAAACACTGACAGTTCAAATTGAGTTCGCATGACTATTTTGACACGTCAATCGAAGATTTCTTCGTTCTAAAAGCGATGGGTAATTAACGGCGGTTTAGTCCGCGGCTGCCGGAGATTTGGATCTCCACAATCAATAAACCCCAGCCTACCCTGGACAGGGGGAATCTGTATACGCCTGACAAGCGACGCGTATTCCCATTTCAATAGGATGACGAAAAACATCTTACAGCGGTATCACTTGATCAGGGAGATCATTGGTCACCAGGAGATCGAGATACGAAGAGTGGACACTAAAGAAAACACGGCGGATCTAGTTACAAAGGCCCTCTCTCAAGCGCAGTTTGAGCGACTTTTTGAGATGTTGGGTATGCGGTACGCCAACAGCTGGCCTTAGAGCGGAAGTTGGGTATTCGATACGCCAATTACTGGCCTTTAATGTAAGTGAGAGATTGTTGGATATGTATGCCCTAGAGGCCATTATTGTATATGTATACATGTGGATGCTGGGGATATATATGTACATGACATTCTTGCCCAGCTATATAGTATATTATTTGAGTTGTCTTTATCAGGATATGTGTATTTGTTTCTATTGATGTTTTATTCAACTTGCACATATTTATAAAGACTTGATACAGTAGTATACTATTATGGTTTGATTTTATCTTAACATGTGTATATGTTATACTCGTATTACATATTGCGGTTACATGTTGATAAAGCCCGTAGGATCTTGCTTGATTACCTGCGTTGTGATGGCGATCATACTTGTGGGAGCATGGTAGTCCATAAGCACATCCTTAAATGGTCGCTAGTCGTGTGAGTATTGAGACTGTGCATTGATACTCCAGAGTGGACTAGTATATACATTTCTAGACCCCGACGAAGGGCGATGGTTGGTCCCCCAGCCATTGGTCTGATGCACCTAAGATCGTATACAGGTGCTCACCAGGTGTGAGTACACTGGACGGACTCGCCGAGAACTTCCAGATAGTACTATACCTATCGTCAGATGGAAGTTCTCAGGTGACATGTGTACAGGTTAGTTTTCGGACCTAAGATCGTCATTTGTCTCGTGTGAGTTCCCACTGTGCTTTGATCACTACCCTACCATGGCTCTACTGAGTCGTGCAAACAAGTTTTGGTTGGGTACAGTCCCGAGCCACATGGAGGCGGTAAGCGATTGTTAGGGATTCGTCTCTCCCGGAGTTGATATCGCACTGTGTTTGATTAGTCAGGACCATAAGACATTGGCCAATGCGGTTGGGATTTACTGATAGATTGATCAGTAGTTTCCCTGATTGGTCCTGAGCCGCATCAGCACGAATTATCGGGTTATTAGGGTCTGACGTTTACCACCCCTAGATCCAGTATGCAATACTCTTAGACGAAGAGACCAGACTGTACGGAGATTGTCACGAATAGGCTCAGTAGGAGTTCGGACGAGTTTGCTCGTCGGTTTTCCTTTTCGACAGGTACCTGGGTAGCCGTTATGTATGGCTAGTACCGCTGACATGCTTGTGGTTAAATCTACTGCCAGCATACTGTTGAGTCTTTAGAGTCCCACACAGAGGGCTTCCCTGCTTCGGGCGAAACGATGTAGAGGCCGTATGGTTTTACGGCAGGATTCGATCACATACGTGTACTTGTGCACGTATGATGTTCGGGCGGATAATACTAGCGGGCTTTGGTTTAAGCCGGATCCTAGTATTATATTCTTGGATTATTTTGTCTCTTTGTATTCGTATTTTTCGGAATACGGATACGGGTATGTATATACGGTGAGAGGCATTCTTGTAATTGTGCAAGATACTTCTAGAAGAAAACATCTCATTATTTGTTTTAACCATTTTTGTTAATGGTTAATGAGGTGGAGAAATGAGGTGTTCATTTGCTTTAAATAAAGCATGGCTACTTGGTGACTCATGGCATGACTCATTGTTTATTATTTGGGTATGCTTGATATTTATGTGTTGTTAATTATTGATGCAAGGTGGCATGAAGATATTTTGGGTTTGCATAATAATTCACACACTTAGCCATTCTTCATTATTCTATGCTCACTCTACACTCTCATCTTCTCCTAGCTTCTCTTCTTCTACCTTAAAACCCTAATTGTCTCATGTGTTGAGAAACCTAGAGTTAGTGAGACAAAGCAATCCATCATCACTCTCTACTTCATCTAGGCTACTTAAATTAGTATACTAAGTATCCTAATTACCTTATTTTGGAGGTAGGAGCTCAAAGCACACACTCTCGGGTGGATCATCTTTGACGCGAAGAGGCCGAAGATCAAGCGTGAGCCGTACATCCTTCAAGGAGCTAAAGGAGAGGATTGAAGACCCGAATGACTTGTTTCTTTAGGTATAAATTTCTATCATAGTAGATAGAATCCTTTAGCATGCTGGTTAGGTTTATGGTAGATCCGGTTTAGGGTTATTCTAGTGCCAAGTTTTGAATCGTACAAAAAAATTTGTTCCACAAACGGCCACGAATGATGGCCAGGGCGTTAGTGTAGCCCAACACAAACTCTGCCGCGGTACCTGGAGGCAATCACGAAGAGCAATCCCGATATAGTTTACAAGATCACCTATGAAAACCTGACCCCAACAGCAGTCCAATTTACCAGCGTGTTCTGGGCATTTGGATCATCAATTAAGGGATTTGAATACTGTCGTTTAGTTCTGAGCATTGATGGCACATACTTATGGTAAATATAAGAGGACTTTGCTTGTTGCTATCGGGGTGGATGCAGATGAAGGGCTGTATCCTTTGGCGTTTGCAGTTGTCAGTGGTGAAACTGAAGCAAATTGGGAATGGTTCTTCGCATGTATTCGTATGTATATTCCCAGTGTAAGCCGTCGCCAAATTATATGGTTGTTTGATCAGATGAAGGTACTTTCAAGGGCACTAGATCAAGGCTGGCGTACGCCTCATTATCATCGCTACTGTTTGAGGCATATCAAAGCTAATTTTTCGAAAAAAATCAAAGACAAATTATTACAGCTTTTGTTGTATGAAGCCGGCCGTGCTTCGGATCCTCTAGTTTATGCGCAAAAAAAGCTCGTATTAGAGAATTAAATCCGGAGGCAGATACTTGGATTAACAAAAGTTTAAGGGGTACGAAAATTGTTAGGCGTTATGTATGGACGACGATATAAGGTATTGTATTACAACTACGAATTGCTCTGAGAGTTTTAATGGTGTTCTTAAAGGAGCTCGTGCATTACGGATATAGGCATTGATTGCTCGAACCTTCTACCGTCTCAACATGTATTTCGTCACTCGTTGTAAAGCAGCGTCTAAATGGGACACACTGTTCACTCCAAAAAATGAGAGTATATTGGCTAAAAGTAATGCGGATGCGAGACATTGCCAATTTCGTCGATTCTTTAAATATCGTTGGGAAATGGCAGATAAAGATGGAATTACGTATGACGTCGTTATAGACAATAATAGATGTCGTTGTAGTTGTAATATACCTTTACTACAAATGTTTCTATGCAAACATGTGATTGCAGCTTGTTTACGAGCTTCAAGGGATCAAATATATCATACGAGATCTTATGCCGTGGAGAGTATTACGCACAATAATATCGAGAGTCGTATGCCCCTTTGTTTAGCCATATTCCAGATCAACGATACTGGGAGTAATATCATAGGCCATATATATTCCCACCCAGCAATACGAGAAAGAAAGGCAGGCCTTCAAGTTATTGTATCAAGGGTGTTATGGATGAAGGGCAAAAACGGGTGAAAGGACAAAACAGGTGCAACAATTGCAAATCCTATGGTTATAAAAAATCGCGATGTCCTAAACTTTCACATCAACTTCAAAATCAACCGCAATGATGTAGGAGCACTGTTATGTATTGTGTCGCTTGATGTATCGTGTTCGGTGATATATTGTATCCTATTGACAATATTGTATTGCGTCGTCTGATGTATTGTATCATTTATCGCTAGTTACGTATTGTATTCGTTTGATATATTGCATTTTATCTATAGTTACGTGTCGTATTCATTAATGTATAATTAGCACTTAATCTTTGAATTTTTGCTTTTGGCCGATATTGTATCGATAGACACAGGACCTATAGATCCGTCTGTTTTATACCTGTCGGACCGACATCAGGCGACGGAATGCGTGACAACAAGAAATTAATTCAGTTCAATATAGTTGTAATGCCTCACGCCCCAGTACAGATGGTATTGTCCGCTCTGGCCGAAACCGCACGGTTTTGCCCTTTAGAGCGAACCGGACCCGACCAGGGGCTACTTCCCAGAAGGTCACCCATCCCAAGAATTCCCTGACCCGAGCACGCTTAACTACGGAGTTCTCAAGCTCCTGCAGTTCCGATTCACTTAAAAGTCGCTTCTGTAATTGAGGGTGGTATTATTACATTTATAATGCAGTTCGGTTCGTTTTCGGAATGCGTTCCGAATATTCTCCATTGTTCTACAGTGGGTCCCACGGACTCAAAAGGTGGCCCCTGCCCCCTTAGCATGACAATTGGCGTGGCACTTTGTTCCGTATGACACTTTGTTCCGTGAACAAGAAGACATTATCTCCACCTTTGAACAATGATTCGTTTTCGAACCACAGATTTACCTACTGAGGGATCTGCATGGGCCACCATAAATGTAACGTCCCATGCCCCAGTACAGATGGTATTGTCCGCTCTGACCGAAACCATACAGTTTTGCCCTTTAGAGTAAACCGGACCTGACCAGGGGCCACTTCCCAGGAGGTCACCCATCCCAAGACTTCCCTGGCCCGAGCACGGTTAACTACAGAGTTCTCAAGCTCCTGTAGTTCCGATTCACTTAAAAGGCGCCTTTGTAATTGAGGGTAGTATCATTACATTTATAATGCAGTTCGGTTCTCTTTCGGAATGTGTTCCGAAGATTTCCTAGTGTTCTACAGTGGGTCCCACGGACTTAAGAGGTGGCCCCCACGGATTCAAGAGTTGGCCCCGCCCCTTGGCATGACAATTGGCGTAG
Source organism: Agapanthus africanus (assembly GCA_030015575.1). Lineage (NCBI taxonomy): Eukaryota > Viridiplantae > Streptophyta > Magnoliopsida > Asparagales > Amaryllidaceae > Agapanthus > Agapanthus africanus. The sequence goes on from CM057337.1 coordinate 980,698,217, forward strand.
CACTTTGTTCCGTGAACAAGAACTGGGTCCCGACAATAGTACTTGTACTACTTTCTCCTAATTGTATATTTCAAACGAGTTTGTTTGTTTAATGTGCAGAACACCGTCGTTTTGACATGTACTGCTCACTTACGGCAGGTTAGGTTATGGACGATTGGAGAAGCACGTGTGCAGGCTGGGTTAGTATATACAGGGTTTTATCACTACTTGAGAATTGAATACATTCGTCTCGACCATCCTCTCATTACAACGTTGGCCGAGCGATGGAGGCCAGAGACCTTCGCATTTCATTTACTTGTGGGGGAGATGACGATCACCTTTCAAGATGTTGTTGTACTGCTTGGTTTGTGCATCCACGGTCCACCGGTGACAGGGGATACGGGTCATGACTGGTGAGAGGTTTGCATTGAGCATCTTGTTCGGATACCCGCACAAATGAAAGGATGTGCTATCAGGCTTACATGTCTACACGAGGCATTCGATCCCCCGGAGATGATGCGGATCAGGCGGCGGTCGAGCAATACGTACATATTTATATTCTTCATCAGCTCGGGACGTCCTTGTTTTTTGGCACATCGAAGAATATGGTACATCTCATATGGCTACCATTATTAGCCGATCTCGACGTATATGGCACATTGTCGTGGGGGAGTGCCGTGCTCGCTTACCTTTACAAGGGGTTGACCTCTGTCGCTCTGCAGGAGCGCAATATTATAGGTGGTTGTTTTTATCTTCTCCAGGTAAATATTTGCAATACTTAATAGATTTTTTTATAATGTTAAATATATCGGTATCTAATAAAGTATGATATCTACGGATGTGGTGCTGGACCCGACTATCCACCGGTTGTCCTACATTTATCCAAAAGATCCAGCTAGATGGAGATCAGCCATTAGGGTGCAGGTAAAACTATAAGTTATCTAATTAAAATCAACCTTTACGAAATTTGAGATTGTGAATCGTAAGTGTGACTCCTGAATTATAATGTTTTATTGTTGCGTTACAGATTTAACGTCGGTTGAACATGGGATATGACACCCGCCAGGTCGCTCGAGTTTTACCGAAATGAGTTAGATATGCTCCTGGACCAAGCTGTACCTTGGATGCCATATACACTGGATATCTACCGGGCTCTACCGGATGTGTGTTTACAGTTTCCTAATATTTGGCGTGCCCGGACACTTATTATCTGTTTCGGCATCGTCGCATATTATGTCTCCGACCGTGTATTATGACAGTTCGGTCTTATACAGTACATCTCAGATCCGATAGAGCATATTGATCGGGTCACACAGAGAGGTAGAGCTGTTGATTGGAGGGATTTTTGACATATCTACATCCTTCGATGGGATGCATGAGCTCTGCTTGTCGTACACCAGAGAGATCCGCCTTTACCGCTTGAAGGTTACCAGGGCTGGTACTCGAGGATTATTCGGCGGTACATTCAGACGGTGTGTCCTCTACGGGTGACGTATGAGCCGCAGGGACCCGTAGAGCGTGGGATGGTAAACACTTTGTTGTTGCTTTATATTTTTTATTATGTAATTTCTTAATATTATATATTTGAGATATTTATTTATCTATGTTATAGGCCGACGTCTTGTTTCAGGTCCATAATATCGCGGACAGCATAATAGACGGACATATGATATCAGCCAGTGGGATCTAGACCATTTGGAGATCTGTCGGTCGTTTTTTCCAACTCCATCTGATACGATGTCTGGATCCTCCTCCACCCCCTAGAGCACTGGTGAATGTGACTTATCAATGTCAACATCGTCGACACACAACCTGGACCCTCCAGAGCCACGAACCAACCTGGACCCTCACAGCCAATTATACAACCGGAAGATATATCCCGTCCATCTCAGCGCCGCCGTGGCCGATCTAGGATTCCACGAGCTTTGTCGTGCTTGATGTGACGCTCTCTTTTGTATTTGTTTTTATCGAATTTCATGAGATGTATGTATTTATTTATATACTGTTTATTGCGTTCCGCTTGTTGTTCTTCGTCTTTATGTGTCGTATATTTTGTATGGATTGTGTCTCCGCCGTGTTTGGCGTCGAGTTAGCTCCCATGCTGGGTAGCGTTTATTTTATTGATATTGTACACGAATTTATTCAAAATTTACAAAGGAGGTGTTGTCCGTTTTTTGTTTGAACTTTTAGACCGTGGGCTTTTGGTTTAATATGCAAAAATTGAAATCCAATCCAGCCTCTCTAGTTGCAAAAATTACAAATTGAACGATGGAATCAAGGAGAAGACGAAGGCTTTCAGTTTTGGTGGCTGGAGGTAGTGTCAGTCTATTCCACACTTTGCAAATGCGGAATAAGACTTAGCCCCCCAAATCAGAGAGCCAAATCTGATGTCTTAGCTTTCTGGATGTATTGGCCAGTCTAATCTGCATTTCACAAGTGCAGAATATGACTTGGCTCTCAACCAAAGACTCAAGACTGGGCTCTCTGGTGGGAGGCCAAGTCCCTGGATAGGATGGAGGTTTATTCCACACTTTCAAAGCGCAAAATAATATTTATGGTAAACTTGGGCCTCTGGGAAGGACCCAAATCTAACCTACATTTACAAAATGCGGATCAATACTTGGACACTCCTAAAGACCCAATTACAACTCGACCATGTTGCTCCCTGCCAATCCTATATGATGTTTATGTGTTATTGACCAAAATGTGCTAATCTTCTTAATAGTTTAAAAAGTAGATTAAATCTCTAATTAGTTCCTAATGACTAATCCCAAATTTTGTCCCTCATCCGTTTCCATTCTTTTCCCCTCGCCATTTCCCTATTCAACCGATCCGTACTCAAAGCCTAGATTCTTGAAACCCTAATTTTTCGATACTCATCATCACTGCAGGTCAATGGCGCCAGCAATCGAACCATCGCAAATGGACATCGACGAGAACATCAACCCTAGGTTCTCGATCAATGGTATTCGTTCTTTCTCTCGATCTCTCAAACCTCTCGCTATTTTGTTCGAGATTGGATCTGATTTTTGTGTTGTATGCAGTGTTGCAGCTGCTGAAATCGGCTCAGATGCAGCATGGGTTGAGGCATCGCGACTACACTCGATATCGGTATGTGTTTTTCATCAATTCCTCAACATTCGGATCGATTTGAGATATAATCAATTACGCTTAAAACCCATGAAAAAATATCCTTCAGAAGGTTGTAGATTTTTTCGGAATTACTTGATGAGGTTTTTAAGGAATTTTAAACAGCAATTTACTAGTAAATTTTGGAAATTTGGGGATTAATCTATAAGATTTTAGAAGCAATTCATTAAAAAATCGTTTAAACTGGTTATGTACCAACTTTATTAGTACCAGGATAACGAAGGAGTTGGCTGTTAACAAATGGTTGTCTTTGTTTTGTGTGTAAGAGTATCCCCCCAAATAAAAAAATAATAACACAAATTTTCTATGTACTATGTGGATAAAATTAGAAATGTATGATATTGTTTATGAAACTATGGAGGTATAGCAAAAAAGAAATGCTATTAGTATAACTACACATTTTAATGACTGTGCACATGATACAACACTTATTAAGCATCCTTGAAAGATAATGCATATAAACTTGGGAAAGTAAGGATTTTTTTGACGTATTTGCTAAATTGTCGGCAAAATCCACACATCTAAGTGAACTAAAACAAAAGCGGAGAACGCTAGAACCTGGTTTCTTTTCTTTATGCACAACAATATTTTATATAGCACAAATTTAAATTTTCCTAAGAAGGCACTACGGTAACAGATGAAAAAATAATCATTGAAAGAGAGACTAGAAAGAGGCATACTTATATTATAACAACAACCTAGCAGGCTCTAAAATAATGTTTTATATTTTCTCGTTTTAAATTGTTTGTATAAATCATGTGTATATTGTAATGGCTATATTTGAGGTACGCAATACGACATGCATATTTTAGTAGCTTAGAGTTCTCGACTTAATTACCTCAAGCCAATCCAAGTATGTATTTCTCACTCTACCTTTGTTTTCTCTTCCAGCCACTACCCCTATCTCCCTTCACAATCCTTTATTTATATTGCTCTCCCCTCGTTCGTTTTCTTCATGCTTTCTTAGCTCCATCTTTTCTCTCGATTTTTTTTACTTTCCTCCCTCTCCCCCCCCCCCACCCTTTGTTTTTCCTCGATATGGTTTAATGTGACCCTCTCATGTATATTATATATATGAAAATTCTAAAATATGGTCCATTGACCCCATTCTTTTAAGTTTCAGCCTCATAATTTTATCGAGATGTATTTGCTCACCATAATAGTTTGGCTTAATTCCAAAAAAGCCCCAAACCTTTTAGCTAAAATACGAGAACTCTCAAATAGTTTCAAAATTACAAGAAACCCCAATGGTATGCCGTTTTGTGCAATTTATTGCCGACGTGGCATCTGATTTATGGGGTTTCTCGTAGTTTTTGAAAGTTTTGTCGTAGTTTCTTGTGTATTTGAAAGTTTTGTGATATTTTAAAAGTTTTTGGGGGTTTCTCGTATTTTATCTTAAATGTTTGGTTTTTTATTTTTTGGAATTAAGCCTAGTTTCAAACACAATTTTTTGTAGCAAATATTTTTATCTTTCCCTTGTTGACATATTTTTGTCAGGTCTAGGGGAACTTCGGTGATGCAACTGGTCACTGAGGTCGGACCATAACAACCCCTTCTCATGTAAACAGTATTCTCTGGCATAAATTTAGTACTAACAAAGAAAGGGTTAATGGTGATAGTATGTCGAGAACTATTTTTGATGTTCATAAAATCGGTTATGGATCGTTACACATTAGAGAACTTTATTTTAACGAGGCAAGACTTTAGACGATGAGGAAGTAGTTTTCCATGACAGTTGTTTTTATTGGAATCGAAGATTCCTTGAAGAAATAACATTGGTATCTATTGCATTGTTAACTAAATAACATAATAACAAGTGTTTTAATTAAATTAGCAGACATGGAACCTTAACAGTTCTTAGACGGACACTGCTACAGTCATCTCTGCCACAATCTCTTGGTCACTCGTGATCTTTACGGGCCTTACAGATCTTCATGGAACTTCAACCTTAATTTACTAGTTTCCTTTATTTTTCTATCATTTCTTGTTTATGCCCGCATGAAACCTCATATTCTTATCATTTCTTGCTTATGCCCAGCTCTCACAAGTATGATCGCCATCATAACTCTGGTAGTCAAGCAAAGATCCTACGGGATTTATCATTATGTATTAACGACGCGTAATAACCAGTAAAACGTAAACACATCAATGATAAAGACAAATCAGATAATATACTATCATCTCGAACAAGACTGTTCTAACCATATAGGTCCTTCCTCAATTACCGTAATCTGTGACATATATTCTTTTGTTTTTCTCAGGAGATATTGCACTGCACGATTAAGAAGGCTATACAAGTCACTGAAGTTCACACATGGTCGTGGCAGATATACTCGTAAGGCTATAACAGAGTCGACTGTTACAGAAGTAAGGTATAAATTGCTCACCCATTTTTAACAAACTTTCAGTGTCATTTTGATAATAATGATTCCTGCTCTCATCTTTTGAAATATATTATTAATTGGATAGGTAATATGTTGCTGATCTATTTTTATTTTCTGATTTGTATGGTGAGGTGACTTGTATGCTGTAATTGCAAAGACAGTAATCCATATGCAATAACCTGTATTCAAATCATGTCATGCTAATTGATTAATTTAACAAGGCGATTTAAGTATCTTTGTCATATTCATTTAAGTCTCCATAATTATATAAATGGCACTGGCTAAAGGATTTGATAGGTTCTCTATTTATTGTTCTCGAAATTAGGTTTCTCCACATAGTTCTATATATGGCGGAAAGGGCTTGGAGCCATGCCATGGAGAAAAGACAGTTGCCAGATGGACCAAATGCACGCCAACGCATTTACTTGCTCGGTAGACTGCGAAAGGCGGTGAAGTGGGCAACACTTTTTGCTCAGTTGTGTGCTGCAAAAGGAGATTCTAGAACATCTTTAGAAGCAGAGGTTTGTTATTTTTTATTTACTACATTGTGGTCAGGTAACATTTTTTCTTTGCTAAATACGTACAAATCTTGGCTCACATTGGTAGTGTAGTACTCTAGCTGTATGTTGTATCTTATATATTGTTCTCTTCCTGTGCGTTGGTCCTCTGTCCTTATTTTGATTTGTATACATTCATGTGCCCTTTCCTTACTACATGTCCATTATCTTCATTTGGATTCATATAGACATGTTTATAAATACCATCGTTGTGACGAATGGCTAAATTCACTTGCTTAATACCTTTGTGTGTGTGTGTGAACTTCACATCTTAGCGGCAGTCATTTGAATTCACCACTTTTCTTATAGTTCTTGAACATTTCTTAATGTAGCTCACTGCATAAACCACCAATTGGCTTTTTATTATGGGTATGCAGAAATAATCAGCGCAAGGCATGACAGGAAAAAGCTCAAGTCAAAATGGAAGAAGCATCACTGCTTTTATATTCATATTGTACCCAAATGGAAATAAGCCCATAGCTAACTGTCCCAATTTGCTAAGAAATCCTAGATGGTTATTGCATACAGCCTCTTATAGTATTATTATTTGTTGTACAAAATCTGTCAAGTAAGCTTCAGGACATTGTGCATGGATTTATCAATTCCTTCCGAGTACTTTTCAATATCTTGAAAAGAAGTCTTAAAGAAAAGTTACAATTGCTGGATTTCCCCCGTTGAACCGACATTATGCACAAAGCATTTTAATCTAAATAACTTTAGGAAAATATCTCATATCAATAATTCTTTGACTACTCTTAGAAAATATGTGTAAGATCCACATACGATTTTGTTTTCTGTAACTGTAAGTAGTAATTGGATAAGCTTATTATAGAATGTTTCTGCTTTGAAGTTTAAAAATGACTAAACTTTTGCACGTCGTGTTGCATGTGGATGTAGAGTAGATATTTTATGGTTTAAATAATATTATGTGATTTAAGCATTGAGGTTTGAGAATAAAGTTATAGAGACCTTTTGAAATTGAAAGAGATGGCTTGGATATTGATGCCTAGATGTATGGAGAGAGGGAGAGGGAGCGAGTTTGAATTTTGAAGTTAAGCGAGTCAATTAAAATATTTAGATAGGTTGATGATATGGATAGCTTTATATGAGGATTAAATTGGAAGACTCTTATCAATTCTTAAATTTTTTATATTAGAAGACCTTCAATTGATGACATAAGCTACATCCTTGGGGTTTGCATCAAAATGGTAGAGATGTTAATTTTTCCCGTAGAAGAGTGTATATTTTCTATAAGAGGCCGTACATAAACTTTTACAGTTATTGAAGGCATTATTGCATGAACTTTACCAAACTTTTCGCAAGTGTAGCATTTTAAAGAAGTCAAACGACAATCCTGTAATAATTTATTTTTATTTTATATGTAATGCAACTCAGAACAAATTCCTAATTACGAATCTTTCCTATTCCTATACAATCATGAGCTTTGCATATGCCCTTCATGCACACAATCACAATCAATTGTAAACAAATAGATTCCCTTTCACACGTACACAGGGTCAAATAGCTCCCCCCCCCCCCCCCCCCCAAAAAAAAATCCTTCATAAAACATAACCAGCTTTACAGAAACTAATATTTAGCTTTTAATTCTCTTCTATATTGAAGTTTGAATTAATACGAATTTTCCTACCTATTTTAAGTTTGTTTAATTTGAAGTTTTGTTTTTATCCATTTAATGTGAAAAGACATGTATAACTGTTTCTTGACTAATTTTACTACCTTAGTAGCAGATAGTTTTCTCTTTATAACATGAAATGGAATGCTTGATGTGCAGGCATATGCTTCTTATATGAAAGGCACTTTATTGTTCGAACAAGATCAAAACTGGAAAGCTGCATTAATGAATTTCAGAAAGGCCAGGTATGTACTGATTTTGCTTAAACCAACTTTGTCATATTCTATTGACACAAGGTATAATCTTGTCATTGTCTTTCTTCTCTCATTCAGCTAGTTTATTTTCATTGTGATTTTCTCATCTTGGTAGACTACAGTTCCTACTATCTGCTGCAATGTTTTCTCTGAGTTAATTGTAATTGACAGCTAAACCTTATGTCTTCTTTCTAGGGACGTGTATGAAGAACTTGGGAAATATGGAAGTGTGGAAAATCAGGTTTTATGCCGTGCACGGGTTGACGAGTTAGAACCGAGCATTAAATATTGTTTACACAAAGTGGGTGATTCAAACTTACAAACTTCTGAGCTTTTAGATATGGGAGAAACGGAGGGGCCAGCTTTAGACCTTTTCAAAGCTAAGCTAGAGGTAGTTTTACATTTGACATTGAAGTTCTATTCATGAGTTACAAATTTGAGATATTTTTTGGGTTTTTTTCTTTGCGACTTATGTAGTACTCTGTGTTTTTTCCTTTTAGATTTTGCTTTATTTCTTTTCTTTCTTGTAATTGCTCTTTTTAATTAGAACTTGCAGTGAGATTTTTCTCAGTTTTATTTCAGAGAAAATAAAAACATTGAAGACAGTTTTTACCACGTGCAGAACAGTTTGCACTCTTTAAGTTATGGTGAATTTTTGTCATACGTAGCTTCCTACTTTTTGGGCATCATTGTAAGTTCCTAAATATCACTAACGACTTGCCAATATTTTGTTTTGTAGCATGGATTATTAGTGTTTGTGCTCTCCTTCCTGAACTGGATATGTTCTTGTTAAGAATGAGATAGGGTGCAAAGGTGTCATACAAAACATAACCGAGAGCTTCAAATGCAAATTTGAATATTATATCATGGCTATAAGTCTAGATTTATAGGTATAATAGGAACCAATGTCATGTTTGAGCACTTTATCCTCTTATGCAATTGTCCTTTTGTAATATAAGGGACTTATTTTGTCATCGTGTTCCTTGTATAACTGTAGTTATAGAGTAATATTATAGTCATTGACCGGTCATTCCCAAATGAATAGTTGGAGAGCTCACACAGTTACACTGAGTCAAAATAAGCTCCATCCCTCTTGTCTATAGAGACTGTTGTCCTATTTATGAGCAGTAGATTTTTCCCAATTAGATGATACTCACTTTGCTGATACCACCATTATTAAATCACATCACATTTAATGCTAGATTGAATGTGGAAAAGCTACCATGTTTCTCAATTTTTTTTCGTAGTACACCACGGTATTTCACACGGATATGAGTAGTATGTAGTGATTCATTTTCCATTTCTATTAAGCTGCTCTATTACATTAATTCATGTTGATTAACATGTCTGTACGTTTTGTACTTGTCCTTTGTTCCATTGAGGGAAGTTACATGAACTACCTGAGTATTTGTCCTTGGTTTTGAGTTCAGGTTGTTATGGCTGAGGCAAGATCCCAACAAGCAGCATCAATGACAGAGTTCAGCTGGCTTGGCCATAGTTTTCCTATCAGTAACGCTAAGACTCGGGTCTCCATTTTGAAAGGTTGTGATAATGTCTTTATTTCCCTTTTCAATCAATAGACTTTTCATTAAATATCAAGTATTGTGATACAGTACATATGAGCTGATCATTTCAAATTATACGGGGTTAAGCTTCTTGTTATGGTGAACTTCTCAAATAAGTAGTTGAAAACACTTGATTGAGGATAATCTTATATTTGTTAACCACAAAACTGATAACTTGCTTTGCCTTGTATCCTGTTGCTGAAATAGAAATTTTCTCAGTTGAACTTAAATTACTCTTCTTTAAATGTGGATACATACTCTTTTATTGCAGTCACATACTGACTTGATTGGCTATACCATATTGTGAAATTTGATCAGCTCGGGAGTTGGAGAAAGATGTACATGGTTCCGGATCAGGATCGCTACCCCCTGAAAAGAAGCTTGCCACTTATGAGAAAATATTTTCTGCATATCAGGATGCAAGAAATTGCATTCGCAATGATTTGGTATGCATAAGCAGTGATGCTCGTTATAATTGATACTTGTGTTTTAAATTCAATTGACCGCCTCTCGTCTATTTTTTATTTAATAGATACACTACTGTTGATATTGTGTTCTCTTGGATTAATTCATGCTGACATTTTTTCTAACAGTATTATTTAATGTAGGCTGCTGCAGGCAATGCTGAGACTGTGAAAGATGAACTGAATGGCCTTGATAAGGCAATTAGTGCTGTATTGGGACAGCGTACGATAGAGCGTGATCAATTGCGAGTTACCATTGCTAAGAGTAAGTTTACAAAGCAAAGGGATGAGAAGGGTGAGAAAATCACCAAACCCGAAGAGCTTGTTCGCCTGTATGATCTCTTAATACAGGTATGCTACTGATCGTCATGTATATGCTAAAAGCTAACGTGTGGTATTTGAATACAACCTTTTTTCTAATATTGTTCAGATTTTTCTTTTTCTTGAAATCTTGTATTGTCAATGCTTAAGCTGAATCTATATTTCTTACACTGGCAGAATTCAACCGATTTATCTGATTTAGTAAGTTCTGGAAGAGATAGAAATCCAGAACAAGCTGCTTTTGCCGAAGAATGTATGCTCAAGTGTTTGGTATTTCGAGCAGAGAGGTTGGTGATATTTTCATCTTTGAGAAGTTTGGTTCATACAAATCTTAGTTGACCATGAGTGCTTGGAAGCGAGAACCTGTTGTGCCCAACTTTTTTACTTTTATTTTGCATGCGCTTTCGCCCGGTAATTCATACTTGTTATATGGCTTGAATTGGTCCAGTGCAGAGCCTATGGTGGCACAAAATTCCAATTCTAGAAGCACAACAATAATTAAGGGCTATCCAATTTCAAGTTCCAAGATATATCTTTAATGTTGAGGTCTAATATTATAAATTATTTGCTTTATTTGAGGGGTGCAACTGTGGGATCATCTCATCAGCGAGACCTTTGAAATAAAATATTGTAGAGCCGCAATGCCATTAGTTTAACCTACCATTTGTGTATTTGATTGGACATTGAATTATCTGAGATGGGTTGTAGGTGTTTCTACTTGGCGAAATCGTATAGTGCATCAGGGAAAAGAACTGAAGCATATGCTTTGTTTTGCCATGCCCGTTCTCTTGTGGATACTGCTATGCAGAAACTTCATACATCAAATAATCTAGACAAGGTGATCTCTTTATGATATTTGCTATATGTTTCTGATAACTAATAATCACTGACATAGAATGCTGCTCTAGTTATTGTACACAGTTTATGGTGGATTTTTGTTAAGTTCTAGCAATGTATCAGCTGATTAATGAAAAAGAAGGCTCTGAATTATTGTAAAGCACGTAAATGTTTCTATTCAGTTTGCCAGCACATAACACATTAATAAATTATACGGCGCATAATTGGATTACTCTTAATTATGCAAAATTTGATATTTAATGTATGCATCATGTGTATACATTCCTGAAAAATGAGAAGAGATTGTAGACAAATATGGATAGAGATGGAAAAAAGATAGAAAGAACTGAGCCTTTATTAAGTGGATGTTGAGTTAGGCAGCAGTTCAGATATTAGTAGATTATGCACACCATGTATGTGCCTGATTAAATTTTTCATTAACCAACATATCTTGATTCTTGCATCAGGCCAACTATACAACAACAACAACAACTGAGCCTTTTATCCCAAGCATATGGGGTAGGCTACATGAACCAACATGAGAATCACGTCGGGTCCAGCACATGAATCCTCCGCCTCCACTCACTCCTATCGAACAATATACTTTCATTGAGGCCTTTGGCAACCATATCTTTTCGTATCACCTCCATCCATGTTTTCTTCGGTCTTCTTTTCTCCCTTTTGACATTGCCTATATCAAGAGTATCCATTCGTCAAACCGGTGCTTCCATAGGTCTGCGTCACACATGACCAAACCATCGTAGCCGGTTTTCCCGCATCTTCTCCTCCGCAGGTGCTACACTAACTTTTGCATCAGGCCAACTATGCAGCATAAATTTTAAAAAGTGGTTTACGCGGCTGGCTAGACGGCTGTCTAGGCGGAAGCTGTTGTAGATCCCATGCTTTAGGGCTAGGCGTTGGAATAAAGCGGTAAAGTGCCTACCTTATATTTTATGCGGATCAGCCTGCTTAGACAAAAATTAAGCGGTATTATACATTTTACTTACTAATTTGATGGTTGTTAACTATTATCCGAGTAATATTATACATATTAAACTGTTTCTTTTATTGTGATATTCTTATACTATTTTCACAATTCTTATTTTTTTTATTGAAATATTTGTTAGCTACTGATGTTTTTCTTTGCATATACATATATATCTGCTTAGAAAAGGTAAAATCGTCTGCTTGGTGCCTAGGCACGTAGGCGGTACTTCTGCTGCCCAGCTTTGCTCAGCGCTTATTACAACTTTGTATGCAATGTGACTTAATTCTGTTTGATTCCTTTTACAGACATTTGCCCATTTAATTCTAATCAATGTGCATGCTAGCTGAAAACATTTAAGCGCCGGTTGATTGACCTGTTAAACCTTGTTTTTTACAACACTGCCTTTAATGAGATGCTGGATAGAAACAACTGAAACAACTATGAATAGAAGAACACATCTGGATTTCTCATGCTACGGTGTTAAAAAGAATTAGCGTCCTTGGTGTTTCCATCATTACGCACAATCACTATTGGGCTATCTTTTATAGTAGTTATTTACGTAATTTTAAGCTAAGTTGCAGGATGCTTTTGAGAACTTGCATAACTATATCATTTTTGGGTCCCCAAAAGAACGGAGTATATTTTAGGAGAACTGATAGACATCAGTCTTATCAAATTATTGCACTTTCAATCAACATATATCATGTAGCTTACAATTTTAATCTGAGTTAATAACACCGTTTTTCTTTTTTGCAGGCTCTTTTGAAAGATCTTGAGGTGCTATCAGACAATTGCAGATCAAACAGTTGTATAGAGCATGCAGCAGGGATAATGGAAGAAGAAAAGATCCCTGAAAAGCTTTCTAAAGGAGTCTCAACTATGTCATTGGGTGGGCGAGAAAAGAAGGTATGAATAAGCATAGCTTCATGCCCTCAAATCTATCTACCCCCCCCCCCCCCCCCCCCCCCCCCCGCTCCCAAACCAAAAAAAAGAAAAACCCCACAAAACCCCACACAAACACAAAAGAAAAAGAAAAAGAAAAAACCGTTTCTTCACGTATAGCCAAATGCCACCCTAACATTTAGAAAGGTGCCCTATGTCTTTACCTGCAATTTAACGTACATTGATGTTTTTCTGTTTCTGCAACTTCCCATCTTCCCAGATTAGCTATTTATTCTGCTACTTTATGCAAGGTGTGTTTTGAGAAGAAAAAAGTTGAAAAACTAGAATTTTTTTAAAATACGTAACATTTGCTAAAGAGATGAGGATAAAGCACACAAAGTTTTCAACCTTTTTGGTGTATCCTAGGGGTAAAAGTGGGGTTTTCCTGTCAGTTAGTTCATAAAGAAGTTCAGACATGGTAGTCTTTGCAATTATTTTCAGTAAAGTTGATGGTGTTATACTATTGCAGGAAGAAAAATATCTCCAGGATATGCTTGAAGTTTACGAATCAGCAGTCGGTGATCCCGGCACAAAAAGTGTTCCTCATATCGAACGTTTTCCCCCTCCATTCCAAGCTGTTCCTTGCAATCCGATTGTGTTGGACATTGCATACAACTCAATCGTGTTCCCATCACTCGAGAACAGGATAAAGAAAGACAAGAAGGGCATTTTCAGCAGGCTATGGCGATGATTTATTTAATTCTCTACGTTGTTTTCTGATTTGGGATCTGTAGAGATTTTGGCTGAATTTTTCTTATTAGTAACGTTCCTTTGTTGTGAAATTTGGCAAATTTGGCTCCTGACATTTGGTTTCTTCATGAACAAAGGATGGATTTTCATTTTGGTTAGAGTTATTATATTAGCTGAAATATTTATTCTTTAGAAACTAAATAATATTTTGAGATGATATAACACTTTTTTCTGTTTTTGGGCACTGATCTTTTCAGTCGCAATGAGAAAGGATATTTTTGAATCGAAATATTTTTGGGAAATGCAATTACAGGCTTGGTATGCTAAGTCTTTTTGAATATTTTTGGGTATGCTTTGGGGTCATAATTTCAGCAAGCTATTGCGAGATTGATCCTCTTATGATGTTTTATGAGAAAAGGAGGGGTTTTATCTGATAAATTTAATTTTGGTTCTGGTAAGTCAAAAGATAAGCAGTAGAACCTTGATGCCATTGTTTGCTAATGATGTACGCTGAAATATTTATTCTCAATGAACCGTTTAAAGATGATACTTTCTTCTCTTTACCTTTGAATAGAGGCTGATGTTCTCGAAACTGTATCTTACTATGTTCTCCTCAATGAAACTAGCTAGTGGATGCCACCATTTATTTTAACCAAATAAAAGGAAAAATAAACGCTTTAGTTTTTTGGCGAAACTTTTTAGGTTAGAATCTACATAAACAGTTGAGATTGAAAGGGAAATCCAAAACGGTCTTTAAGGTTATCAAAAGGTTCTCATTTCAATCTCAATATGTCCATAGACCAGAATGGTGGATAAGCTAATCTAAGTTTTTTCCCCAATTGAGGCTTGTGCAATTTTGACGACAGATTAGTATAAGTGAATATTGTTCGCTATTGCTAATTTAGTTTCTCGAATTTATTCGGCTTGTATCTGAATTTTACTGCACTAGGGCTCAAATAATTTTATCTGATCGAATAAATTATCCCACTTTTAGGTCATTATTTTCAATTTTCTCATTGTCAATGGCAGAAATTTCAATGAAATTAACAAAACCATACTCGCCATTGTAAACGTTTGCAACTTTCAGGAATAAAATTCATTGAGCTAAACATTACACTTTCCCAACTCATTTTTTCAGTTCTGTGCAGAAACTAGTCAGATTATATACAACAACTAGATACGAATTAAATTTTTTGAATACAACAACACTAACTTGGTGGTGCTCCCACTATTTTATTTGAAAACAGCACTAGATTAGCCATGCGGAGAAGCCAAACGATGCAGACTAGGAAAGCCGCAGAATTTATTACCTGCAGCCATTTCACAGCAGCTCTTCGAGCTTCAAGTATAGTTCTTCGATCTTGAACCATGCTCCTCAGTGCCCCATTCATCATTTTAAGCTGGAACGAATAAAAAAGCAATGCCGGTAAACTGTATGCATTAATTTGTACACAGAAAGCAATGTTCGTTCGTATATTTTAAGAGATTAGCTTACAGTCAAATTTTCATTTTAAGAGATTAGCTTTGATACCTCATTGCCGAGTTCTTTAAGAGCCTGATGTAACGAGACAGGATCAAGAATAACCTGAAATAACTTAATGTTACCATATTAGACTGCAGTTTTAAATTAAAACTTTTTTACATTTTTCTTATCTTTTCCCTTCAAAACTTTACTATTTTCGTATTTTCATCTCTCCCTATACCAATGACTTGAACTAACCGTGATTTGTGTAAGAAATAGAGTTATACTGGTAACGAATGACCAGTAACATGAAGTTATTTGAATAACAATAAGATATTCCGGAAGTAATACGAAAATATGAAATTTATGTGGTGTACCAAAATAGCTAAAGTTTTGTAGGTAAAGAACACGAAAACAGTAGATTAATACTCATTCAATTACGCCAAGATTTGTTTAGCTCAACCTGTTGAATTTCCAACTGCGGAAGAGTTATCGTAGCTGTGCTAGGAGGAAAGTCTGGCAGTTCTTCCTACAAATCAAAGCAATTGAGGCTGAGAAAAAAATCGTAATGCTAACAAGATAGATTGGACAGTGTCATAGGAAGCAACCTGTGTTATTTCGCTTTCATCACAAACCTCCAGTGTTTCATCTTGTCGTGGTGGCTTTATCAGCTTTGCCCTGAAATTTTCCAGAAGTTGCTTGATGTTTATTTATTTATTTATTTTGTAGATATTTTAAGCAGATTCAGATGCTTGTGATAAAGCATGCCTTGTGCCAAAACGGAGTGTCGACATGCTCTCTAAAGCATTTGAAGAGCTTGGAGAGCAGCAGCAAAGTAATGTGGTTCTAGAATTTCCACCCTGTATCACAATTGCAAGCCTTTATCCAAAACTTTTGGGTCGATTTTAAAAGATGAAAATCTAGCAAATCGCAAATATAGTAAATCAGAATTGAAAAGGAAGGAGGAAGTGCTAACCAAAGCATCTTCAAGAATGCGAGTAAGCTTAGAGCTTCGGTAAGGTATATGATTCCTTTTACCTGAAGCCATAGAATGACAGCAGATTCATTGATGTTGTTTTATCAATGAATGAAAGTTGTTAACAAGCACTAGCGCTAACTTTTCCATGAATAAAGAAAATTTCCCCCCTTACCAGTTGTTAGAGCATTAATGACATTCCCAAGAGCTGAGAGAGACTTATTGATGGTTTTTGCTTCTTCAAGGACTTTACCCTCAGCACCAGTTTTTTCGACTTTCTCTGACCCAGCCAAGTCCACAAGCATAAGTTTCCCAGATTTTACCCTGCAAACCTTGAAATATGAGGTTATATATATAAACCCAGGAAGTGTATAAACTCTACATGAATGTTTGAAATACCCTTATCTGGTCATAAATTAAAATCTCCATATACAAAGCAATTTATTACGGTTCAACAATCAGGAAGAATTGCCAGAATGAAAAAAGTAAAAGAGAAATGAGGCATTTATGTTAATATTCACATTCTAGCTAAGGAGATAGTTTCTTACCTTCAATAACTATCATAGATTTGGGATAAGGGAACTTTTTTTTAATGTTGTAACCTCCCACTTTAGCTATGAGTACATGTTACCTACTTAAGATTTACACTTGACGATATGGTTTATAGAGATATTCAAAATTTGAGAGAGTTCGGAACTACTAAACCTCAAAAACTTACCTCCCATCTGTTGCAAATTCGAGCTGAACTGACAATGTGTACAGACAATGGCTTCTGCTACTTGTCATATTCATTTCTGTCTATGTTAAGGTCTTTTTCAGATGAACGTAAACGATTGATGTACAAAAGGACTATAAAGATAATGCCCATGATATCATATACTTATCTGAAGTGGAATAGAAGGAAAAAATATACAGCACAGAATACGTGTTGATCCAACTGCTTTATTCGCAATTCCACGCTACATAAATTAGTTGTACATTAGGCAATTGATATATAAAAGATACAGAATAGATTCAAAATATGAAGAAAATCTTACAGAAATGCATGCCAAGGCTTCTGCAGGGTCTGAAATAGATATCTGAAAATGATGTAAAAAATAATGTTGTTGGTGCACATGTAATTTTGAAGTCAAGAAGATTGTAAATTCATAAAGTTAAGCGTCACCTCTGTTACCCCAGATAGATATATTCCTTGGCTTTTACCCTCCCTAATTTGCAAATTATCTTTTGACACATCCAAGAGATCCCTAAGAAGTATGAAGACACAAGGTTATGAAGGTTAAGTTAATTAACATTTTAGAGGCAATAGGTAACATAAGAAGTTAGACATTTATAGGGAATCCAAACCTTACTCTCTCCATATAGATCTCCACCTGAAGATCAATTAAACATAGTATAAGAATTCTAAAATGACAAGGGATAGAGAACCTAGGCATAGCTCGTTTTAATACCATGGAGAGTTTAACAGTGTATGAAGATATATGAGCAGAAGACTTCAAGTGTTCGAAAAGTTCATCCACAACTCTTGGCAGCAGCCCTTTCTTTTGGTCATCACAGTTTAAGACGCCTGGGCCCTGTCCAAGGTATTAATGCAATAAATAAAAAATATAGACAACTAATTAGTAACTAATTAGTATCTTTATTAATTGTATCAAGATTTGCTAAAAAGAAAAAAAGGAATAAAAAAATATATCACTACCTCCAAGCTATATGTCTTTCCTGCTCCAGTCTGTTCCAAATCCAAATGCAAGATTCATAGGCACATCGACTCAAAAGGATTAAACATGACGAGTACTGAGAAAAATGTACTAAATGAACGTGTTTAAAGAGAGTCCTCTCAATTTTATCTCGCACAGATTCTGATAAATACATGGTTTTAATGGTCAATAATAACAATTAAGTTAATTGCAAATTTCCCTTATCAGAAGGATAACCTGACAGAAATGGCATTTATCATCAAATCCTATACATAAATGTAAATAGCCTTCCCCAAAGTGCAAGAATACATCGTGGAATCGATCCAGAAAAAATCTTACAGCTAACTTGTCAAACATTTGTTTTCCTTCTTGTCAAATATTTGTTTTCCTTCTTCCTCATGATTCACCAAAACAATGTCTGTCTTTTTCTTGTATCATTCAGACAACTGCTAATTAGATTTTATCTTCTAACATGATAACCAGCCGAAGCTTCAAAATAGCGAAAATATTAAACTGTCATATTCAAAATTCAACATAATTTTATCTATAATTCATGCATTTAAATTTATCAGTAGTCGCATGTGGACATTCACCTGTCCATAAGTGAGTATGGTCCCATTTATCGCATTCACAGTGTCTGCACAAGAAAACAATTCATAAATTTTTAGACAAAAAGGTAAGCTATGTAGATACCATCGTTAGTTTTAAAAGAGTTATAGAATTGAATATTTCAGTTCACACCTTGAACTACAGGCATAGCTATACATTCATAGAGATCTTTCTGCTCAGCGTCCTGATAGAAAACCCTATCAAAACAGAACGTAGTATCTTCTCCCTTCTCATCCTGTTGGCATTAAACCTTATAATATTAGGACATGCCATAAATTAAAGTCAAAAAAGAGATTTTTGGGAGAAACGGACCTTGAATACAAATGATTCTGCATCTAACCGGTGGAAGCATATGATATCACCACAGACTTTCCTCTCCCTCGAGGATAGAGGTCTAAATCGTACACAAACTTTAACATTTGACATTTTCTCACTGATTAAGAATCAATTCGTCCAATTTCGCTAACCTACGATAAAATTTAATTGCAGTTGAGAAACCTATACAAGTCCATTGGGATTGGAGTAGCCCATTGATGGAGCTTAGAGTAGCCCATGAGGGAGACCGGGTTCGAGTCCGGGATACCCCATTAATGAGGGGTGGCTAATTTATCCCACCTATTATCTCAAAAAACAAAACAAAACCTGTACAAGTCCAGAAACAAATCTAAGGAGCAATAGATTGATCGTATTGATCAGATTTTGAAGTTTGCTTTACATAAATGGCATATAATCATATAAATTACACGTGAATGCCATATGATCACAGATCCTCTGCAAATATTGTTATTCATAGCTTGAATTCTACACAAATTCACACGGAATTTCTCGGCATATAACTCTACAAAATTTCAAAATGTGCTTTAGACTAAAAAATTATGGAAAATAACGAAGCTTAATAATTATGCTAGCATCATCAATCATGACATAGATCGAGCTCATCTTCATAGATTGCAAGAATCAGTTCACAATTAAGCAAACAAGTGCAATTTAGGAGAGAAATATAAAAATTTCAGCAAGAAAACTCATCGACTAAACTAGAAATAGATCGATTCACACAACAATCAATTCAGTTGATAGAGATTAGAGATCAACTCACAGATCTAGAGATATTCATTAAAATTCGAAAAAATAAATAAAAAGGAACACCAAATAATTCAGCAAGGGGACTAAAATCTCGATCGATTGATGCTTCAAAAGGGGAAATGTCAGAACAAGATCACAAATTAGAAAGGTACTTCGAATTTTTACAGAAATCATGCGATCTCTTTAGTAATCGAGAGACAAAAAAGAGGAAAATTTGGGGGAAATTGAGGATCTAGGGTTTCGATTAGAAAGTTTTGAACCTGGAAGCTTCGCTCAGATCTGAACAAATATCTCCTCCCTTCTGGAAATGGCGGTGATTTGAAATGGGAAGAAGGGAGACGAGTATTTATAGAGTCACAGCAAGAGAGCGGGAGTATTATATTATAAATTAGGGTAAATTACACTAAAATACCCTTTGCTATCAAGCTTTTTCAGTAAAATACCCTAAGGGTTTGGTTGGTACATGGAATGGAAGATTACCAGAATCCTCACATTCCTGGGAATATGATGACCGGGTATCTAATTCTAAGGAATCTTACATAAGTGCTTGGCATATTTTAATCATCTCCGGTAATATATGTATGCACAACCATTGAACGGTGGGTGGACGGATTGCTGATGGACGGTGAGCAAACGATCGGCGGCAGGTGGGCTACAGGGTCAGTCGACCGGCGGCGGCAGACAAGGGGCCGGTCATCCTGCGGGCAGCGGGAGGGCGGTGGGGCCGTCTGACAGAGGGTGGAGGACGGTCGTGGCACATCTTGTGTTGGGGGGAATATTTCGTGGTAACGTAGGATAAACACTAATTTTGGATGAATACGATTTTATGAAATTAGGTAATATGATTACTATGGTAATCCTATATTTCCAAGAATAAATTTTACACTAGAACAAGCAAGTATGGTAATTTTCCATGGGAATCTAGAATTACCATCTAGATTCCCTCTTATCAAACTCAACCTAAAGTATTTATATTATAGTAAAATACCTTTAACTTTAACTATGGTTTTCAAAAAGGTTTCTTACTAAAATAGCCTTAAAAGTAGCACATAAAGTATTTTATTGTAAAAAATTTAGTGAAACCCGTGATAGTTAAGGGTATCTTAGTCTATTTACCCTAAATAATATGGGAATATTAGATAAATTTACCAATACAAAGGGGGTTTATTGTAATCCTTCCTCCTATCATATCCAGAAGACATATAATTCATGAAGCACATCCAATTTTAGTTAAAAAATTTGTAAAATATATAAAAAATAATATCTTTAGTGTTATAATGTCCCCGTCATCATTCAAATTCCAATTTAAAGACAGTTCTGATAATTTGGTTGCAATAACATTTTGTTAAAAACTGTCTACTACCCATAAGTAGGTACAGATTTTGCGTTCAATTAAAAAACGGCATCACATAATATTTCATCTAATTTTTTTTTCTTCACGGGCAATACACGTGCAGAAATTCTATTTTCTTTCAATTTTAAAGTCTGATGCTGGAGCATACAATTTTGGAGTTGAAATACCGGCGGACATTATTTTTTTCACATCTCTGTTTTGTTGTGTGCACGCACGGCCTATAAGAGCAATGGAACCAAAAATAAACAGAGAAAAAATGCTTATGTTTGCACCAAAATGATTCGATATACAAATCCAAAGCATTCTAGATGCTGCAACTGGTACTCTGGCACATCTTTCCTCTGTAAGACCATATTGCCATATCGCTAAAACATGCAAGTAATATTTAATTCCATTACATATTGTAAACTTTGCCTTTTCATAAACTAAATATATTACAAAAAGAACCACTAAAAGGATATCTCAGGATATTGCGTGCCAAATTATTCCGTCGCCTTCTCCACAACGTTGATGAACCTCTTACATTCTGTCCTCGGATTTACAAATTCATAAATTTGTTGTCAAATCCAGCTTTTTTGGGGGGGCTTGGAGTGGGAAGCATAGGCAAACCTATTCCCTCTGCAGTCAGAAGTTTGATGTAGAGCTTTAGAAATGAACTAATTGTTCATTTTCCAATTTTTATTACACAAGAATATGATTTTATGATACTTGGTGGTGTACCACCTTTATATCACCAGAAAAAAAGAAGAAAAAAAAGAAAAAGAATATGGATTAGAATCGACACACATTTTGTTAATAAAATAGTTTTTTCACTATATAATTCACATTTTGAAATTGAAGACCATATTGAGAAAAAAAAAACATTTTAAATTAGATTTTATCATTTTGAGGTTTGGTTCCGAAATGGTCCTCGTTAGCTAATAAGCCCTACTTTAATCAAATAGACCGGAGTCAGATTGGGGTCAAACTTGGTCCAATTCTCAGACCCATTCACACAATAATATAATACATGCAATTGAAAATATTCATGAAAATGTGAAAGTAGTCAGGCTATTAAGACATGCACAAAAGATTGGGCATCCCTCAGAAAACAAGAACCATATCCTACAGAAAGTTACTGCCGTTAAAGCCTTCCAAAAAAGTATATTGCACTCTCTCTCTCACACCAATGCATTACATGGTTCATTGCATTTTCCGCCCAAGTGAATCTCCCCTTTCTCAGCACCTGCCTATAAATCCCTCCCCCAAAACCATGTTTGACACAGCTCTCTCTCTCACACACGTGCGCGCGCGCACACATCTTCGTCGATGAGATGGAAGCTCTCATGCTAAAAAAACAAAAAACTAGATTTTTTGTTGGTAGAGTTGGGATCAGACCCTGATCCTCAAGACGATGCTAGCACGACTTGCTAAAAAAATCGAAAAAAAAGAGTTCTTTCTCAAAATGAAAAATGTTAAACACAGCTTTTTTGGTGGGCGAGTTGGGATCAGATCCTGGTCCTCAAGGCAAAAACTACCCAATTTTAAAAAAATTGGTTAGTATCTTGAGGACCCGATCTCATCCAACTCTCCCATTGAAAAAAAAACACACTCAGGAAGTATTCAGTTAACTTTCCAGGGAATTAATTTAACTTTTCATTCTAGTTTCTTTTCTTTTCCATTCTTATCACATTTTTTCTGTAGATATGCAGAATTCTTTTTTTATTATTCTCTCTAATGTTCTCTCTTTGTTATTCATAGTATATATGTTAGCGAGTTTACGGTTGCTCTGTTCAACTTAGAAGTTTTTTATAATACAAGGCATTTAATGCGATTGGAGTTCCGTAGCTTAGAATTTAGTAAGGTTAAGAGAAGTGGCAATTAAATTTCTCGAAATTTAAACTGTATTTATTAATTGCGAAATTTTATTGTTCAAACTTAAGCCACCTCACAAACTCAAAACTTTTTCTCGCACTAACCATGTTTCCAAACAGGGTCGACGCTTTAATAGCCTAAGGTAATACATAAGGGGATCAAAGTTGGACCCTACAGGGATGCAAGATTTTAAAATGGGTCGGGATGATGAGTTTGTAAGCCAAAGGGTATTTAAGAGTTGCCTCCCTTTGATTTTCTAAAAGCAATTTCACGATCAGTCCAGAAACAATGAACCATTAGCCCCCCGAAACAATGAACCATTAGCCCCCCAAAACAATTTGGTTAGTTGGCCGTTAGTTTGTGTATCGCTTCCTTACAACCCTACAACTTTGCACGCACACTTTTACAACTCAAACTAGCCATAAAACCATGAAAATGAGTCGATGCCTAGGAAGTACTCACATTGTAATCTTTAGTTTAAAAAGAAGTACTTGAGACATGATAATTATGCAAAAACAAAAGTCTTACCAGGGGAAATCCCGCAACAAAAGGCCGCGTTCATCAATATGTTTGACATTAAGACCAATGAACCAAGAACAAAAAGAAACATCACCGTTAGCATACTTGAGCAGCTGTAAACAACATCATACAATAAAATATTGACAAAAAAATAATAAAATGAAAAATCAAGGTAAAAAGAAAATATTGTGGTAGCCAATATCTAACATATTAGCTGAAATGATTGCGGCCACATTCTTAGAGATGGCAGACAATTGTCCTGTTGCGTGTCTGAAGTACTTATTGCCCACCTTACCAAACTTCCAATATTCTGGTTCATTTTTCATTTATTTAAGAAATCCGACATTCTGGTTCATGAATCATGATAGTGTTGAAATTGCGGAGGATTCTTCCTCACACGTCTGAACAAGGAGGAGGTTCAGACGTCTGCGCATTCACGATGCTGGAGCCAACAGAGCAGAGAAGCGCCATACGTCTGAAGTCAAATGTTCAGATGCCCAAGACGTAGCCAAAGTCACATAGCGTAAACAAATGTCTGACCAAGGAGTGGCAGACGTCTGCCAAAGCGCTGAACCCAATATAGAGCGCCAGCAGACGTCTGACTAAGTCTTCATCAGACGTCTGCGTGCGGGATTTCTGCGGATTTCTGCGAATCCAATATTTACCATATTCTGTTTTAAATCTAATTTGTATAGATTTAGGGTTTGATAATTTAAAGGGATCTCTCATATGATTATTAGGGTTGCTATTATTGAGACTATTGTATAGAGAGAGGGTAATGGATCGGGCTAAGAGATCTAGAGAGATCTTAGAGAAATTTTCTAGGGTTTTCTTTTGGTGTAAAGCTTGATTCAAGTTCTAGTAGACGTTTGCAGATTCCGCTCTGCCGGGAACTAACCATACGGTAGGTGAATCTCGTTAACAAATCCCTTATCTCTTGTTCTCACTTTAATATCGTTTTATTGTCTTTCGCTGTTTATCTGTGCGGTTTGACTGCGTAGATTGGTTGTAAGCAATTGTTCCGTGTTAATCTTCTCCATAGTTATCCACAACAACTGGTATCGGAGTCTATGGCTTGACGCTTGATACCACAACAACTGGTATCAGAGTGTGATTAAGAAACCTAGGGATTTTCAATTCTATGATTTAAGTTAACGGTGGGCAACGACACTTATGTTATCTTTTCCATCTACTTAGATCGTAATTTTGAAGGTGTTGGTTCAGATTCAAGAAGAAGGTTATATTTTGCTGCGACGGCACACGAAAAATGGCGGAGGATAAGATAAGAATCAAGAAATTCAATGGTCACAATTATGGTTGGTGGCACATGCAGATGGATGACTACCTATACCATTGTATCTTAGGCTCGAGAAGATATCCGATGAGGTATGGAATCTACTGGATAGAAAAGCCTTGACGACGATGTCACGCCCCACACCCCAGTATGGATGGTATTGTCCGCCCTGGTCGAAGCCGCACGATGTTGTCCTTTGGAGCGAACCGGACTCAAGAAAGGGCCACTTCCCAGGAGGTCACTTATCCTAGGATTTCCCTAGCCCGAGCATGCTTAACTACGGAGTTTGTAACACCATAGTACGGTTATACGACATTAATTGGTATTTTAAGTCTTACTTTATAATTCTTTTATTTTATCTATTGGGTCGCGATTGATTCGAATAGTAGTAGTCGTTATCCGACCTGACCCGTAAATTTAGAATCCAATATGGTGCAAAATTGTATCTGAGATTTACCAGTAAAGTGTATATATGTGAATCTAGTATAATACATACATTATATTTTTAGATCTTTATATATCATATATCTAGATCATCATATATATCTTTTAGTAGCCACGAGTTGAGGATAAATTATATTGTTAACTGTCATCATATGGTTGTCATCCTATATCTTATTTTGTTTTTATCTTTTACGTTTAAATATCAAAATATCTAATATTAAATATTTACTAAATCTAGATATATTTTTAGAATTCTTTTAAATCTTAAATTAGGGGTATGAATTATTTAAAATATATTCTTGCATTATGGTTGAGAAGTTTACGTATGTGAATTATTTTCTAAAATATATTTTTGATGAGATTTTGGTGGAGATTGGTTGTAGTTTGATATTATCTATATACTTAAAACTAATATATATTTATAACCTAATTTAAACTATACTATATATTTTTATATTAAATACAAAACCTCTCTTTCTCGGTGTAACAACCTAGTTCATTTATACCAATTCAAGTTCCCGTATTTACTTATCTGTGGTGTTTTCTTGATTTATCGTGTTTTGGGTGCGAATGGTGGTTTACATTTTACATTGCATTCGACCCGACCCGCTTGTTTGAACTTGTTTAATTCATATTTATAGATTACCATGACTTGTTACGTAGACTGTGCATTTCATATATACTGCATAGTGGCATTTCATCTAGCATCGCATATTTTACCATATAACATTTTAGGTCATGTAAAATAATTTAAAATTGCATTTCATAGCCTGCATGATACCCTTAACCCCGTGGCAACATCCGCACATCTTGTTCTCGTTCCGTTCAGTGAAACAGACGTGTTTGGAAGGCTACGCGCACGTACGTGCATCCGTTCTTGGGGGTATGCATTTTCGTTACCTGAGCATTCATTTTGAATTTTGAAAGCCGCCTATATTTTTCGTATTTTAAACCTGAATTTTTAGATCCGACACGGGCGTATTTTGGACTAGATTTGTATTTACCTGAAAATCCAATTTTTTTAATTAAAAATAATCTACGAATTAAAATTTTCAACCAACTAAAATCCCTTCTAAATTTTAATAAAATATTTTTCCATCCAACTCTCCTCCCCTGGCGTGGCCCCACTTTCTCTCTTTCTTTCTTTCTCCCTTCCTCTCTTTTCTCTCTCTCTTCTTTTTCTTTCTCTCTTTCTCTCTTCCACAAACCTCCAAATTTCTTTCTCCTTACCGTTCCTTCCTCTCTCTCTCACTGTAACACCCGAGTCCAATACTACTATTTTCTGTTACTGGTTGAGCATTAGATATTACTCATTTCATTTAGCTTGCCTGTTTGACACTTGCCATGAAATTTTATCTGGCTAAGTCATTTCTGCATATAACAAATTTTAACACCTAAAGTAAAATTAAAAATATCTATCTTGGCCTACTCGACACCCCTAACCGCGTGGTAGCGTCCGTGCATCGAGTTCTCGTCCCGTTCGGTGAAACGGACAAGTTTGGACGGCTACGCGCGCGTACAGGTGTCCGTCTTGGGGGTATATTTTTTAATCATAAAACACCTCATTTTAAAATTTGGAACCCGCTTAAAATCCTATTATTTGAATTTCGAATTTTTGGATCCAACCCGGGCGTGATTTGGAAATATTTCATTTAGCGCCAAAATCCCAAATTAATAAAATATTCGAAAACTATATTTATAATCTAATCTTACAGTTAATTAAAATCTATTAAATCTTTCCTATAACCTCTTAAACTTCTCTCAGCCAATCAGGCTCTTTCTTTTCCCCGTGGGCCCCCTCTCCATTTTATTCCTTTCTCTCTCTGTCTCTAACGTCTCTCTCTCTCTCTTTCCCCATCTCTCTCTCTAACTCTCTCTCTCCTCTATATATATTCTCATCCTCCATAATATTTCCAGAACGTGAGAAACCCAGGGCGCCCTAACCCTAGCCGCCTCGTCACCGCCGCCGCCGTCGCCGCTCTCAACCTCCTCGCCTCCTTCTCCTCTCTCTCCTCCTCGCACTCAGCCTCGAGCTCTCCCTTGCACGACCCAAACCGATCCCGCAGCCTCGTCGCAACCCTCGCCTGCACCCATCATCGCCCACACACCCCGTCTCCACCGCCGGCAACCATGCTCGTCGACCTTCTCCTTCACCTCACCTCCTATCCTTCCCCTATGAACCCCGATCACCCGACCTCTTAAAACATACTACAACCATCATCCGATCCCTGCACGTCTGCGACCCTCGCTGTCCTCGTCGCCGGAGCTCCGACCTCGCCGTCGCCTCCATGACCTCGTCTCCCCTTCCTTTCCCTCATCACCTCTGACCTTCACCAGTATACCTTAAACTTTACACACCTCGATCCCCGACAATCATGAAAACCCCACTGTCATCGCCGACCTCGCCTTTTTCCACTGCCGATCACCTCCCATTCGACGCGACTTCGAGACGAGAACCGAGGCTCCAGTGTGTGTCTTGCATTTGCGTGAACGAAGTGATCATTTCTCTGCCTTTAGATCCCCTTTCCGTCCGTGTTCGATTGTGCGTGCAAAGTGTTCGATTGTAACGTTTTAAAAATAATTAAATAAATAATTAAATGAATAAAATTGTTTAAGTGAATTTTATGATTTTCGGCAAAGTAAAATGTATTTTTCGTAAAACCAAACCGTGATTGTTTTTCATTATAATTTCAAAAATACCTATTTTAATTATGTAATTACTAGTAAATGGTGTTTATTTAGCCACTTATAAATATTTAGTTTAATTAAATATTTTTCCTAAATTAATTATTTTAAATATTAACATAAGCTTTATTTTTACACTAAATTAGTGTAAATTACAAATTTGAATGGTTTTAATTTGTAAAAGTGAGCCATGACATATTATAATTTGGTGAGTATCATGTAAAATTCATTTGCAATTTTTTCCAATTTTCTAGAGTTTTCTTGAGTTGCTATAGTAAAGAATTAAAAGAAAATTTAATAAAAGCATGAAAAGACATAATGATGTGATATTTTGGGGGAACTTTCTACATCTTTCTTCACTTTTCTCATTCTCCACCCCCTCCTCCTAATTGTGGCCGGCCTCAACACCCCATGACAGCCCCCCCATTTCCACTTCATTTTTTGTTCAAAATTCATCAAAAATACATCAAAAATTCATTTAAAATTCCACAAAATCCTATGTATTTCCTACCCTTTATTCTCTACTCTTCTTTACATGGATTTTTGAGTGGGAAAGCATGCATTTTTGAGGCTCATTTTCATGTTTGGACTTGAGGTTGTGAAGGTATAAATCTATCTCTTTTGTTTTATTTCCATTAGATGTTTCTTTTAAAGCATAATTAGTTTTATTAGATTAATTCTATGTTCAATTTTTAAAATTCAAGTTAGGCTTTGTAAATTCAAGATATAATTTTTATTAATTAATTAGGGTTATAGTAACTAGTTTACCAATTTTAGAAGTGGAAAAATCTTGCATGGTTATTATATAATAATTTGTGTATTCAAATTGATTTAATAATGTTATTTAGCTAACTAGTTTTTATAAAATGTATTTGTAGATAAAATAAAATTCCAATTAAGGTTGTTATCATTAGATTGTAGTTTTAGTGAGAATCTTAGCATGTTAATGGAAAGAAAAACTTAGTTTGATCACTAGTTTCTTGTGATAATTGAAAAAATACTAATAAAAGGCTATTTTTGTAAATTAGATTTTGGGAAATTCCTAAATAAATGAGATTAAAAATATAATTATGGTTTCATCATATCATTATCATCATGAATTGTAGTTTAGTACATTAATTCATGCAACATCATGTTTTGTGGTGGAATTGTGGTATTTTGCTTGAAAAATGTTGGAAATTGTTAAAGGTTGCAAACTAGAAATTTCAATTTAATACAAATTTGTGTAATAAAAATATAGTAATGGTTTGTATAGTCTAGTTATGCTTTTTAATGAGTTTTATGACCATTGGTTTCATTTAAATGTCAAGTTTTGAAGAAAAACGGTAAATTGGCATTTTCGGGTTTTACGAAATCAGGCGATTTGATGGATTTTAGGGTTTCGATGGATTTAATCTTGTTATATATTATAAGTAATGAGTTTTAAAACTACGAGTTATTTGTTGATGTTTATCTCGATCCATCGGAGTTTGTACGCCGATATCGAGCGATATTTGGTGCTTTTGCGTGGACGGGACATAGGTTTTAACCTATGCTTGTTTCTTGCGTTGTTTTGACTTTTGTATGTGATTCAGTTTACGATACTATTTATATGTTTGCGTTTAGGTACCCCTCACGTGGACTGCAGGCGATGAAGAGGAGGATGACGACACCGTCTTCGGCAGACATGGACCAGGTGAGTAGATGCATATCTACGGGGGGAAGTCGGGTGGATGGCGTTTAGCACCCCCGCAACGTAGAATAGGAATAGTACTTATTGACATTAGGAAACCAGATGTGACCCTAGATTCTTAATGAGTAGGGCCCTAGTAATGACCCTAGGCTGGACTAGACTGATTTAGGAAGACATATCAGAAGATGAATACCTTGGAAGAGGTTCGTAGGTTTCAGATAGAAACACACACACGCACACACTGAAACTCGACATGGTGTATACGTGTATGTGTATATATATATAGGACTAGGTATATATATATATATATATATATATATATATATATATATATACAACACGTATATGGGATTCATTGATGTGATATGATATCCGAGGTATGATGAAACAGTATAACTGGGTTTGATGCCGTGATTCTTGGCTATATAGTCGTATTAAAGTGTTAGCGGATCATTAGAGAATGAGATAATGAACATGGATACATAAATTATAATGGGTGGTGATGATATTGAGATACATGGGACTCTAAAATAGTACCCGGACTGTAACTTGTGACTGATCACGATATGATATATGTATGACTTGATTACGATGTCATATAGGTGTGACCTGATGTTGATATCAAATAGGTGTGACTTGATGACGATATGATATCAGTATGACTTAATCACAATATGATACATATGACATGATATTTTTGAGGATAAACTAATGATGCATATTATGATGGCAATGACATATGATTGATGTAGGCGATTACAGTTTAGCACCTTGATCATGAGATGTGTTGGTGATGACATTATACGAATGATGAGACACCTAGGAGATACTTGACCCGTACCCCGATATTGGGATGTCGTACGATGGATTTTACCGTACGAGGCATAAATATGATGATTGATCCGCACTCTTGATTCGAGGAAGCCGTACTACGTACGTGACGCTATTGAGGCCGGATCGCCGACTATCAGAGATATTGATTCAGACCTTAGGTAGACTCTTATTTCTTATTGACTAGTTTCTTAGGTTTTGTTCCTTAGGAGGTTAGATGGACACTAGGTTAGGTTCGAGTCATATTGTGGTAGTGGTAATGGTATATCAAATGAGTAGATAACACACATCCGTCTTTACTTTCACACTGGAATCATAATGGCGCATGTTCTTACATATGTTGCTATAATCAGTATAAACCTTACCTGTTATGACACTAGCACCATTACCGATGATGCGCATATTCCACGCACACTTATTTGCCGGCTCACACACATCATCATCGGTAATTGCTATGTCACGTACACTTTAGATTATATTATCTTTTATTGATAGAATCAGTTAACAACTTGACCGATATAATATTGTGATTACTCTCTGATGTTAGTATAGACATGATATTTATTACTTAGACATTCATGCATTCATATTTTCATGTTATCATGCAGTATTATGGGCATATGCCGACACTTATCATATACTTACTCATGATTTTGAGATTTGGGTTTCTATGAGATTTCTGGATTTTTGGGGGAAAACCGCAAGAATATATAAAAACTTCTTTCTCTCTCCTCCTCTCTTTTTAAAACATAAGATGCGGTTTTCTCGTGATGTATGTGTCGTCCACCATGAGATTTCATGTTTTCTGTTGGATTTCGAGACCCGATTCGAGGAGTGGATGAACCGTCTCGGGTACATGGTGGGCCCGGTATGGTACCCCGGGGCAAGAAGATCGAGTTGTAGACGATGAGCCTGGCAGGGGAAGGCTACCTGCCGGTGATGTCTGGCGCGGCGGATATCCGAAGGATACCGACCGTTGTCGTGAGATTTGATGATATGGGCCAATCCGGACTGACGGAGCCCGAGACATTGAGACTTGAGATTACATGTGTAGTGTCGATCCTTGACACGGATTTCCATGGATTTCATTGTTGAGATTTCAGATTCTTATACACATTTTACTATGATAACAGCTAAAGATTTCTTATACAGATTTATCTGGATTTCAGAATTTGTTACTTTACATTCATGGTGCATGCATTTCATTTCATATGACATAGTATTATATGAGGCACTGACACGAGCACGAAGTATCTGCACTTACACATAGTTTACCCTGCTCTTACTAGATGATTAGGATATAATAGTGTATTATTATGTCCTAGGATAGCGTCGTGCATTCGATTTCTTTTCGTAGATGTCTTCTACTCACGAGTTGGCAACTCACCCCCGTTGTGCCAAATTTTATTACAGGTTCGATGTACAGGTTTCCCTGGCAGCTTGCTGGCACATCATTTCATTCAGGGTGATTTGCACGGTAGGTTGGTTCACTTGTATCTGAACCACCATTATACTTTTATTCTTTCATTTGTATCTAGTAAGCTCCATCAACCATACTTGTATTACTTGATAAGTTTATTGGGCCAGTCTTTTATTTCGACCTTAGAGTCGCACATGTATTATTCTGATTTGGTGGATTGCTTGTTGTGGTTGTTTCCGCCTGTTGGCGTTGAGCTAGCTCCCGTTTGGGGATGCTTTTTATTGCTTATGTATATTATACTTGTTGTACCCGTTTGGGGCCAGTTTTTACAGAGGAGACTCTGCCGAAATTTTTGGGAAATTTGCTGATGCTTTTAAACTTGTTTTCTTTTTCTTCTTCTTCCTCTTTTATGGTTTAGATTTCTGGGCTTCGGCTTACTTAGGTTACGTGGCGCCTCTAGACGCTTCGTAATCTAAGTGCCGGTCACGTTCCGTACCTTCGGGTCGTGACAAAGTTGGTATCAGAGCGCTAGGTTTAACCTTGTATAAGTCTAGGTGACCCTTGGTTGATGGAGTAGGCGATTTAGGTAGAGTAACGTACCGTGGATATGGTCCGCGGCATACTTACGATACACTACTCTGCTTAAGGAGTCTTAGGATGTACAATTGTTTGCACCGTATTCCATTCGTTCTTTTGATCTATCTTCGTCAATGTTGGAGGGTGGTTTCTGTTACCACGGACACACTGGCAGAGGGAGCTGCGGCTCGAATGCGATAACCATTAGAGTATTTGTTATTCTTGAGGATTGAAGCATTGCTTAGCGTGCGGACGAAGGGTATTCACATGCCGTCCGAATGAAATTAAAGGGTTCGAACGATTATCAGAAAACCATTTTCCCAAGTTTAAAGTATTCGGAAGAACATGCAGGTATTTCGATGGACCCTCTAGAAGAATGAAACCCTAACTCGACATAATGACCACGAGAACGCCCTTGAACCTTAGGGTTTACGACAGTTCCGCGGTGCCATTAGTGAGGCTTGGGTTTGCCCTTCTACGGCTGGATCATCGATGCTGGGGTATGTACCGGATATTTTTAAACTGTACTTGAGTGTTGAGCTCTCGGGGAATTATGGGATTTTGATGGATCGATCGAAAAGTATAATGTAGTCCGGATATCAAGTGAAGGGATCGACTACGTGGGAGACTCTAGATATGAGTATTGCCGTGGGTAGCACAGTCAGCACAGCTACGAAGAGACGAGTTCGAAGCAATCGACATCAGAGGAAAGAGGCGCACATTGACGATAGTGTTTACGATTGTGATTTGATGATTTGAATTTCATATTTTCGTGGATTGGATTTTGGTATTTGGAGGACTTTGTTCTACGATTGGTATTTCATGTGTATATCTTCATTACATTCTATTTGTGTTTCATATATCAGTTGTATTGATGTTGTTTAGTACACACCCAGTACACTTGATTTGGTTTTATATATTTTGAGATTTTTGATTTGATTTCGTGCATAGGGCTTACCCATGATTTTGACATATGTTTCGACCTAGTTTTCATGCATTTTTGTACTGTGATTTTGATTTTGGTATTCGATATATGTTTTCTTGCACCATGTGCACCTTATTAGGGTTCTTGCGCATACTTGGCGCACTTAATATGATTTTGTATACACCAGATGCACTAAATCGGGGTTTTGTGCAGATTAGATGCACCTGATAATGATTCGTGCACGCCCGTTGCACTTGACAGATGTTTTTGGTGCACACCTGTTGCACTTGGTTTTGTTGTTGGTGTATTCATGGTATCTGTATTTGGTTTCGATTTCAGTGCGCACCGGACGCACATGATATTTTATTGATGAGATTGTGATTGATTTCAGTTTGAGTAGTGTGTTTTTATAATCATTACTATTTGATTTAGTAACCAGGCAGGACGTGTATGTTAAATAAAAGATATATATATATATATAGCTATTTTTTTAAAATTAAATTAAACGTCCTCTACTTATACCGTGACACGTGCATTGCACGGCGATTTTCAAGAGGGGTTTTTGTATGCTTCTTTATTATGATGTTTAGGCGATTTTACTAGGATGCGAACTATATATAAGTTATAGATTGATGTATATTATGATGGTTTTCACATTGGGTTTTGATATTTTATTCTCGCCATAACTCCGATGATTGCGTTATGCTTGACGGAGTTGATTTTTGTTATGTATTGATGATTTCGGAGCCCCGGCGATTTGAGTGTTTTGCTAAATGTTTTAGTATTTGGAGGGGGAGTTTTAATTTAAATTCGAGGACCGAATTTCTTAAAGGGGGGAAGATTGTAACGTTTTAAAAATAATTAAATAAATAATTAAATGAATAAAATTGTTTAAGTGAATTTTATGATTTTCGGCAAAGTAAAATGTATTTTTCGTAAAACCAAACCGTGATTGTTTTTCATTATAATCTCAAAAATACCTATTTTAATTATGTAATTACTAGTAAATGGTGTTTATTTAGCCACTTATAAATTTTTAGTTTAATTAAATATTTTTCCTAAATTAATTATTTTAAATATTAACATAAGCTTTATTTTTACACTAAATTAGTGTAAATTACAAATTTGAATGGTTTTAATTTGTAAAAGTGAGCCATGACATATTATAATTTGGTGGGTATCATGTAAAATTCATTTGCAAATTTTTCCAATTTTCTAGAGTTTTCTTGAGTTGCTATAGTAAAGAATTAAAAGAAAATTTAATAAAAGCATGAAAAGACATAATGATGTGATATTTTGGGGGAACTTTCTACATCTTTCTTCACTTTTCTCATTCTCAACCCCCTCCTCATAATTGTGGCCGGCCTCAACACCCCCATGGCAGCCCCCCCATTTCCACTTCATTTTTTGTTCAAAATTCATCAAAAATACATCAAAAATTCAATTAAAATTCCACAAAATCCTATGTATTTCCTACCCTTTATTCTCTACTCTTCTTTACATGGATTTTTGAGTGGGAAAGCATGCATTTTTTAGGCTCATTTTCATGTTTGGACTTGAGGTTGTGAAGGTATAAATCTATCTCTTTTGTTTTATTTCCATTAGATGTTTCTTTTAAAGCATAATTAGTTTTATTAGATTAATTCTATGTTCAATTTTTAAAATTCAAGTTAGGGTTTGTAAATTCAAGTTATGATTTTTATTAATTAATTAGGGTTATAATAACTAGTCTACCATTTTTATAAGTGGAAAAATCTTGCATGGTTATTATATAATAATTTGTGTATTCAAATTGATTTAATAATGTTATTTAGCTAACTAGTTTTTATAAAATGTATTTGTAGATAAAATAAAATTCCAATTAAGGTTGTTATCATTAGATTGTAGTTTTAGTGAGAATCTTAGCATGTTAATGGAAAGAAAAACTTAGTTTGATCACTAGTTTCTTGTGATAATTGGAAAAATACTAATAAAAGGCTATTTTTGTAAACTAGATTTTGGGAAATTCCTAAATAAATGAGATTAAAAATATAATTATGGTTTCATCATATCATTATCATCATGAATTTTAGTTTAGTACATTAATTCATGCAACATCATGTTTTGTGGTGGAATTGTGGTATTTTGCTTGAAAAATATTGGAAATTGTTAAAGGTTGCAAACTAGAAATTTCAATTTAATACAAATTTGTGTAATAAAAATATAGTAATGGTTTGTATAGTCTAGTTATGCTTTTTAATGAGTTTTATGACCATTGGTTTCATTTAAATGTCAAGTTTTGAAGAAAAACGGTAAATTGACATTTTCGGGTTTTACGAAATCGGGCGATTTGATGGATTTTAGGGTTTCGATAGATTTAATCTTGTTATATATTATAAGTAACGAGTTTTAAAACTACGAGTTATTTGTTGATGTTTATCTCGATCCATCAGAGTTTGTACGCCGATATCGAGCGATATTTGGTGCTTTTGCGTGGACGGGACATAGGTTTTAACCTATGCTTGTTCCTTGCGTTGTTTTAACTTTTGTATGTGATTCAGTTTACGATGCTATTTATATG
This sequence comes from Agapanthus africanus, assembly GCA_030015575.1. Lineage (NCBI taxonomy): Eukaryota > Viridiplantae > Streptophyta > Magnoliopsida > Asparagales > Amaryllidaceae > Agapanthus > Agapanthus africanus. The sequence goes on from CM057337.1 coordinate 980,733,942, forward strand.
TTTGCATTTAGGTACCCCTCACGTGGACTGCGGGCGATGAAGAGGAGGATGGCGACACCGTCTTCGGCAGACATGGACCAGGTGAGTAGATGCATATCTACGGGGGGAAGTCGGGTGGATGGTGTTTAGCACCCCCGCAACGTAGAATAGGAATAGTACTTATTGACATTAGGAAACCAGATGTGACCCTAGATTCTTAATGAGTAGGGCCCTAGTAATGACCCTAGGCTGGACTAGACCGATTTAGGAAGACATATCAGAAGATGAATACCTTGGAAGAGGTTCGTAGGTTTCAGATAGAAACACACACACGCACACACTGAAACTCGACATGGTGTATACGTGTATGTGTATATATATAGGACTATATATATATATATATATATATATATATATATATATATATATATATATATATATATATATAACACGTATATGGGATTCGTTGATGTGATATGATATCCGAGGTATGATGAAACAGTATAACTGGGTTTGATGCCGTGATTCTTGGCTACATAGTCGTATTAAAGTGTTTGCGGATCATTAGAGAATGAGATAATGAACATGGATACATAAATTATAATGGGTGGTGATGATATTGAGATACATGGGACTCTAAAATAGTACCCGGACTGTAACTTGTGACTGATCACGATATGATATATGTATGACTTGATTACGATGTCATATAGGTGTGACCTGATGTTGATATCAAATAGGTGTGACTTGATGACGATATGATATCAGTATGACTTAATCACAATATGATACATATGACATGATATTTTTGAGGATAAACTAATGATGCATATTATGATGGCAATGACATATGATTGATGTAGGCGATCACAGTTTAGCACCTTGATCATGAGATGTGTTGGTGATGACATTATACGAATGATGAGACACCTAGGAGATACTTGACCCGTACCCCGATATTGGGATGCCGTACGATGGATTTTACCGTACGAGGCATAAATATGATGATTGATCCGCACTCTTGATTCGAGGAAGCCGTACTACGTACGTGACGCTATTGAGGCCGGATCGCCGACTATTAGAGATATTGATTCAGACCTTAGGTAGACTCTTATTTCTTATTGACTAGTTTCTTAGGTTTTGTTCCTTAGGAGGTTAGATGGACACTAGGTTAGGTTCGAGTCATATAGTGGTAGTGGTAATGGTATATCAAATGAGTAGATAACACACATCCGTCTTTACTTTCACACTGGAATCATAATGGCGCATGTTCTTACATATGTTGCTATAATCAGTATAAACCTTACCTGTTATGACACTAGCACCATTACCGATGATGCGCATATTCCACGCACACTTATTTGCCGGCTCACACACATCATCATCGGTAATTGCTATGTCACGTACACTTTAGATTATATTATCTTTTATTGATAGAATCAGTTAACAACTTGACCGATATAATATTGTGATTACTCTCTGATGTTAGTATAGACATGATATTTATTACTTAGACATTCATGCATTCACATTTTCATGTTATCATGCAGTATTATGGGCATATGCCGACACTTATCATATACTTACTCATGATTTTGAGATTTGGGTTTCTATGAGATTTCTGGATTTTTGGGGGAAAACCGCAAGAATATATAAAAACTTCTTTCTCTCTCCTCCTCTCTTTTTAAAACATAAGATGCGGTTTTCTCGTGATGTATGTGTCGTCCACCATGAGATTTCATGTTTTCTGTTGGATTTCGAGACCCGATTCGAGGAGTGGATGAACCGTCTCGGGTATATGGTGGGCCCGGTATGGTACCCCGGGGCAAGAAGATCGAGTTGTAGACGATGAGCCTGGCAGGGGAAGGCTACCTACCGGTGATGTCTGGCGCGGCGGATATCCGGAGGATACCGACCGTTGTCGTGAGATTTGATGATATGGGCCAATCCGGACTGACGGAGCCCGAGACATTGAGACTTGAGATTACATGTGTTGTGTCGATGCTTGACACGGATTTCCATGGATTTCATTGTTGAGATTTCAGATTCTTATACACATTTTACTATGATAACAGTTAAAGATTTCTTATACAGATTTATCTGGATTTCAGAATTTGTTACTTTACATTCATGGTGCATGCATTTCATTTCATATGACATAGTATTATATGAGGCACTGACACGAGCACGGAGTATCTGCACTTACACGTAGTTTACCCTGCTCTTACTAGATGATTAGGATATAATAGTGTATTATTATGTCCTAGGATAGCGTCGTGCATTCGATTTCTTTTCGTAGATGTCTTCTACTCACGAGTTGGCAACTCACTCCCGTTGTGCCAAATTTTATTACAGGTTCGATGTACAGGTTTTCCTGGCAGCTTGCTGGCACATCATTTCATTCAGGGTGATTTGCACGGTAGGTTGGTTCACTTGTATCTGAACCACCATTGTACTTTTATTCTTTCATTTGTATCTAGTAAGCTCCATCAACCATACTTGTATTACTTGATAAGTTTATTGGGCCAGTCTTTTATTTCGAGCTTAGAGTCGCGCATGTATTATTCTGATTTGGTGGATTGCTTGTTGTGGTTGTTTCTGCCTGTTGGCGTTGAGCTAGCTCCCGTTTGGGGATGCTTTTTATTGCTTTTGTATATTATACTTGTTGTACCCGTTTGGGGCCAGTTTTTACAGAGGAGACTCTGCCGAAATTTTTGGGAAATTTGCTGATGCTCTTAAACTTGTTTTCTTTTTCTTCTTCTTCCTCTTTTATGGTTTAGATTTCTGGGCTTCGGCTTACTTAGGTTACGTGGCGCCTCTAGACGCTTCGTAATCTAAGTGCCGGTCACGTTCCGTACCTTCGGGTTGTGACATCGATGAAATGCCCCAGTGGAGATTTTCCGTCGTTTTCTCACATTCCTGCTGCGTGCCGTGCATCCGTGGATTCTCGAGGCAAGTATCACTTGCTACATGCTATACTATACAATTATATATGTTTTGACTCATTAAACCTGCAAAACTTAACTCGGTATAGTTATTTTCTCATTTGGTTGCAATATGACATATATCATTTTACAGTTAACATAAAAATTACAATGTGCCACTTTTAACCTAAGAACCAAGTTTACCTGTTAATCATATTTTACCGTTTAATAGATTGTAGCACTTTCCCATGTAGTTCTATTACATTCGGATATTCGTATTCAAAGGCTTGATATAACTGTATTGCATCATCATTTAAACTGTTTCACCGCTAAGGGTGCTCAAAACCTGTTAATATAATAAAACGGCTGCACTATATTAATGCACTATTGTGATTGAATGAACTGCTTATTGTTGTTTAATTTATTTCTTATTTCCTGCTGTTAATCCCCTGTTCGATTATATATATCTGTTGTGAGCACACCCACGATATTGTTACATCTTGACTTGACTTTGTTACATATGATATATATTGATACACCTGACATGGTATTGTACCGTTTACTATTGACTTGACCTGATGTACCATGACCTGACCTGTTACCTGATCTCGTGCCTAATGCCAACAAACCTGACATGTAGTCCTCATGGACCATTCCTGTTGTCTATCCAGACAAACCTGCTGTTACCTGATCCTGTGTTGGCATTAGTTCTTGATTACTGAATACCTGACTCGACATACATAGCTTGGGGGTATGGGAAAATCAAAAGTGTAAACTAAAGTGTAACTTAAAAGGGTATTACTTGATCCGTGGTCCCAGGGGGTAACGGGACAGAGCCATTCGTGACTCTTACATTTTCCTGATCCGTGGTCCCGGGGGGTAACGGGACAGAACCACTATTGGTTCACATATTCCTGATCCGTGGTCCCGGGGGGTAACGGGACATATCCTTTGAATTACATGGAGGATTACTCAAATTGATTTCAAAGACTTTAGAATAGAAAACCTGATGGAACAGTTTAGTTACCCACTGCACACTACCCTGCACTGCTTGATTCACATTATTTGCTACTCTCGTTTTATTCATGTTTATTTTGCATTGCCTGTTACACTGTTCCTATTATACTACTTGATGACATGACGCGCTGACGTCCGGGTTTTGCATGGCCTAGATTCCGTACCGCTGTCGCCGTCCGAGCAGGAGTACTTCAGCCAGCAGGCTGAGCTGTGAGGTGTTAGTATTAGTTAGTTTTATTTCCTGCATTTATTTCCTGATGTGAGCCCGCATTATGGGACATACTTTTCAGTTATTTGTATTGGATCATTTGCTTCCGCATTTATTTATTATTGACTCATGTTATTCTGGTTTATGGATATGTTTTAGAAAATTTTATATTGTTCTTGATATCTCTACAGCCGTAATGTGACTGTGGATGGATGCTTCCTACCCACAGGTAGCATGGTTGGCTATGTCACGTGCCCAATCTAGTGCACTCTGGGAAGCGGGGCGTGACATGGTTCTTTTGGTATCAGAGAGATAGGTTAGTTGGGTTGATTCTTTTGTAGTTGGGTATTGTACCCAATACACGAATCAGAATACCCGTGTTTAGGAAACATGTCCTGCCACCTTGACCGTTTTACCATTCTTGAATCGCATTCTTCCTGATTATATCTTTTACGATGTGCAAACTTCCTTTGCATATCGATTCGAAAACCTGATTCCTTGTTATCTCTAGGACTTAGACGACTTGGATGGAGTTATGTAATTGCGGCTATGATACCGCGACATAGTTATAATGTGGTACTCTATTTAAGTATCTTGGAGTTCTAGCCTTGATCTATATTCAAAATCTATCATCATGCTAATGTTGGGTATTTTGAGTTTAGGAATATGGCTGGTAAGAAATTGAAGACATACCAGAGGCGTGTGGACGAAGCCGCCATGCTTGGAGTGATAAGAGGAATGCTAGAGAATCAAAGAAATAGACCGAGCTGATCCAGCAGCAAGCGGACTCATTTCGGGAAGGTTTGCAGATCGTTCAGCAGTCTGTGAACAATGTTGGAGCTAAACCAGTTGACCGAGTAGGGACCGTGGCAGATTTCAGGCGTTTGGGTCCGTTTGCATTTACTGGTTTGGAGGAGCCGTGCCAGCCGAGCAGTGGCTAGTCGACACGGAGAATTTGCTGATTGCGGCACAGATTCCAGACGACAAAAAGTTGTTGTGGTACGCATTCAGCTAGTGGACTACGCCCGAGAATGGTGGCTTGTGGAGAGACCCGTTTGCCCAAGCCGATCAGTTGGGCGGAGTTTTCTAAGAGTTTCCTGGAGAAGTTCTTCCCGCAGACTGCACGGGAGGAAATGGAAGAGAAGTTCATCAGACTAAAGCAGAAGGGAGCACCCGAAGATGTGCATGCAGCAGAATAGACGGGGCTCAGTAGTTTCGCTGGACCTTTAGTTGCCAACTATGCAGACAGGGCACGGAGGTTCATGAGCAGACTGGACGTAGACATCCAGAGGCAGATTGTCTCCCTGGGTCTGACCACTTTCTCACAAATACTTGCAGCAGCCAAGAGCAGCAGAGTTTATCTGGGATGAAAGGGAGTTTGCAGCAGACAGCAGTTGCGTTAAGGAAGCAGTTCTGTCGGGCCGGTCGAGTCTAGGGCTAGGCCGACAAATAATATTCTTGCATCAATGGAAGTGATGAAAGTGAAGAGCCGGCTGTTGTTCGTGATTTTATGGACGTGTTTGAAGATATATCGGGTTTACCGCCAAAGCGAGACATGGAGCTCGCAATTGATCTTATTCCTGGTGCAGCGCCAGTATCTAAAGCGTATTATCCAATGGCACCAGTAGAGTTAGAAGAAGTCAAGAAACAAGTTGCTGAATTGCTTGAGAAGGGTTTGATTCGAAGCAGCAACTCGCCTTGGGGAGCTCCAGTTTTTCTAGTAAAGAAGAAGGATGGCACCAGAAGGATGTACATCGACTATCGAGAATTAAACCGGGTGACTATTAAGAACAAGTACCCGATCCATCGCATTGGAGAACTTTTTGAGCAGCTTAGTGGCGCGAGGGTATTCTCGAAACTGGATTTGCGATCCGGATATCATCAGGTCCGAGTGAAAGCCGAAGATATTTGCAAGACGGTGTTTCGAACTTGGTATGGACATTACGAGTACCTAGTGATGCCCTTCGGAGTAACGAATGCGCCGGCAGTGTTCATGGACTTGATGAACCAAATCTTTTCACCGTTCTTGGACCAGTTTATTATGGTATTCATTGACGATATTCTAGTTTACTTGAAGAGTTTTGAGGAGCATGCTGAGCATTTGAAGATCGCACTGCAGACGTTGAGACAGGAGAAATTGTATGCCAAGATGAGTAAGTGCGAGTTTTGGCTGGAGGAAGTAAGGTTTTTGGGGCATGTTGTGTCGGGCGATGGAATCGCCGTCGATCCCGAAAAGATTGCAGCAGTTCGAGATTGGCCTATTCCAAAGAATGTAGCTGAGAGAAGAAGTTTTCTTGGATTAGCCGGATACTACAAGAGATTTGTGGAGAACTTCGCTCGTTTGGCAGAGCCGTTGACCAAGCTTATGCGCAAGGAGGTACCTTTTGTATGGACGGATAAATGTGCGTTAGCTTTCGAGACGTTAATAACCGCCCTTATCCTGACCGTACCAGAAAATTCCGGAGGATTGGTGATTCACAGCAACGCATCTGGCAAAGGATTGGGATGTGTTTTGATGCAGCATGGGAAAGTAGTAGCATATGCATCAAGACAACTGAAGACCCATGAGAAGAATTATCCAACTCATGAATTGGAGCTTGCGGCTGTGATCTTCGCTCTGAAGATTTGGAGACACTACCTTTTGGGCGAGAGAGTCGAAGTTTTTACAGATCACAAGAGTTTGAAGTATGCGTTCACTCAGAAGGAGTTGAATATGAGGCAGCGTAGATGGTTGGAGCTGATGGCCGACTACGACCTTGATCTTATGTACCATCCGGGAAAGGTTAACGTCGTGCCGGATGCGCTTAGTCGGTTACCAGCAATTCAGGTGTTAACTACACAGAGGGAGATCATTGCAGATTTTCGAAGATTTGACTTGGAGGTTGTGCTGCCACATTCTACGGGACAGTCGATGCAGTTGCAGGTACAGTCGTCCTTGGTTGAGAAGATTAAAGCGGCACAATCGCAGGATCCTAGACTGCAAAAGTTTCGATAGCAGGTTGAAGCTGGACTACGAACAGATTTACTGGTCCACGAAGATGGTTCGTTGAGGTATGGTAGCCGTTTGTGTGTGCCAAAGGGAGATGTTCGTGAAGAGCTTATGAAGGAGGCACACAGTTCAGCTTACTCTGTACATCCAGGAGGCACAAAGATGTACCGAGATATTCGACCGCATTTCTGGTGGGAATGCATGAAACGGGAGATTGCTCGCTTCGTGGCTAATTGCCTGGTGTGTCAGCAAGTCAAGGCTGAACACCAAAGGGTGGCTGGTTTATTGCAACCACTTCCGATTCCTCAGTGGAAGTGGGAACATATAACCATGGATTTCGTGACGGCTTTACCGCGGAGTCCAAAAGGCAACAATGCAGTATGGGTGATTGTCGATTGATTGACCAAGGCAGCTCATATTATTCCTTTCCGGGTTGGTCAATCAATGGAGACTTTGGCAGAACGGTACATGCAGGAGATTGTAAGATTGCATGGCGTACCGGTGAGCATCGTGTCCGATCGGGACACTCGGTTCTTATCACACTTCTGGAGGAGCTTACAGGAAAGTTTGGGGACTCGATTGAAGTTTAGCACAGCTTATCGTCCTCAAATTGATGGTCAGTCGGAGAAAACGATCCAAACTCTTGAAGACATGTTGAGAGCATGCATGTTGGACTTCAAGGGTTCGTGGGAGGATCATCTACACTTGGTGGAGTTTTCTTACAACAACAGTTTTCAGGTAACCATTCAGATGGCTCCGTTTGAAGCTTTGTATGGTCGTAAGTGCCGTTCACCTGTTTGTTGGGATGATGTTGGTGAATGAAGATTATTGGGACCAGATTTGGTGGTACAGACCGTTGAGAAGGTTAACACAATCAGAAAGCATATGAAGGCAGCTCAAGACATTAAGAAAAGTTGGGCTGACACGTCAAGAAGACTTCTAGAGTTTGCCGTGGGTGATTTGGTATTCTTGAAAATATCACCGACTAGAGGGGTGATTCGTTTTGGGAGTCGAGGGAAGCTTAGTCCTCGATTCGTTGGCCCTTCGAGATATTGGAGCGCGTTGGAGAGGTAGCGTACCGTTTGGCGTTACCGCAGTCCTTGGCGGGTGTGCACGATGTGTTTCACGTATCTCAATTACGAAGGTATGTTCGAGATGAAACACATGTCTTGGATCATTCGGAGTTAACAGTACGGGAGGACCTGACTTTTGAGGAGCGATTGGTTGAAATCATGGATCGAAGGGAAAAGGTTCTTAAGAATAAGGTTATCCCTCTTGTGCTTGTTTCTTGGGGTAATCACTCGCATGGAAAGTCCACTTGGGAACGAGAAGATGAAATCCAGCAGAAGTTTCCTCACCTTTTTCCTGTAGTTCTCTATCTTGTATTCTTGGAATTTCGAGGACGAAATTCTTTTTGTAGTTGGGTATGATGTAACACCCGAGCCCAATACTACTATTTTTCTGTTATTGGTTGAGCATTAGATATTACTCATTTCATTTAGCTTGCCTGTTTGACACTTGCCGTGAAATTTTATCTGGCTAAGTCATTTCTGCATATAACAAATTTTAGCACCTAAAGTAAAATTAAAAATATCTATCTTGGCCTACTCGACACCCCTAGCCGCGTGGTAGCGTCCGTGCATCGAGTTCTCGTCCCGTTCGGTGAAACGGACAAGTTTGGACGGCTAATCGTGCGTACATGTGTCCGTCTTGGGGGTATACTTTTTAATCATAAAACACCTCATTTTAAAATTTGGAACCCGCTTAAAATCCTATTATTTGAATTTTGAATTTTTGGACCCAACCCGGGCGTGATTTGGAAATGTTTTATTTAGCGCCAAAATCCCAAATTAATAAAATATTCGAAAACTATATTTATAATCTAATCTTACTGTTGATTAAAATCTATTAAATTTTTCCTATAACCTCTTAAACTTCTCTCAGCCAATCAGGCTCTTTCTTTTCCCCGTGGGCCCCCTCTCCATTTTATTCCTTTCTCTCTCTGTCTCTAACGTCTCTCTCTCTCTCTCTCTAATTCTCTCTCTCCTCTATATATATTCTCATCCTCCATAATATTTCCAGAACGCGAGAAACCCAGGGCGCCCTAACCCTAGCCGCCTCGTCACCGCCGCCGCCGTCGCCGCTCTCAACCTCCTCGCCTCCTTCTCCTCTCTCTCCTCCTCGCACTCATCCTCGAGCTCTCCCTTGCATGACCCAAACCAACCCCGCAGCCTCGTCGCAACCCTCGCCTGCACCCATCATCGCCCGCACACCCCGTCTCCACCGCCGGCGACCATGCTCGTCGACCTTCTCCTTCACCTCACCTCCTATCCTTCCCCTATGAACCCCGATCACCCGACCTCTTAAAACATACTACAACCATCACCCAATCCCTGCACGTCTGCGACCCTCGCTGTCCTCGTCGCTGGAGCTCCGACCTCGCCGCTGGAGCTCCGACCTCGCCGTCGCCTCCATGACCTCGTCTCCCCTTCCTTTCCCTCATCACCTCTGACCTTCACCAGTATACCTTAAACCTTACACACCTCGATCCCCGACAATCATGAAAACCCCACTGTCATCGCCGACCTCACCTTTTTCCACTGTCGATCACTTCCCATTCGACGCGACTTCGAGACGAGAACCGAGGCTCCAGTGTGTGTCTTGCATTTGCGTGAACGAAGTGATCATTTCTCTGCTTTTAGATCCCCTTTCCATCCGTGTTCGATTGTGCGTGCAAAGTGTTCGATGAAATGCCCCAGTGGAGATTTTCCGTCGTTTTCTCATATTCCTGCTGCGTGCCGTGCATCCGTGGATTCTCGAGGCAAGTATCACTTGCTACATGCTATACTATACAATTATATATGTTTTGACTCATTAAACCTGCAAAACTTAACTCGGTATAGTTATTTTCTCATTTGGTTGCTATATGACATATATCATTTTACAGTTAACATAAAAATTACAATGTGCCACTTTTAACCTAAGAACCAAGTTTACCCGTTAATCACATTTTACCGTTTAATAGATTGTAGCACTTTCCCATGTAGTTCTATTACATTCGGATATTCGTATTCAAAGGCTTAATATAACTGTATTGCATCATCATTTAAACTGTTGCACCGCTAAGGGTGCTCAAAACCTGTTAATATAATAAAACGGCTGCACTATATTAATGCACTATTGTGATTGAATGAACTGCTTATTGTTGTTTAATTTATTGCTTATTTCCTGCTGTTAATCCCCTGTTCGATTATATATATCTGTTGTGAGCACACCCACGATATTGTTACATCTTGACTTGACTTTGTTACACATGATATATATTGATACACCTGACATGGTATTGTACCGTTTACTATTGACTTGACCTGATGTACCATGACCTGACCTGTTACCTGATATCGTGCCTAATGCCAACAAACCTGACATGTAGTCCTCATGGACCATTCCTGTTGTCTATCCAGACAAACCTGCTGTTACCTAATCCTGTGTTGGCATTAGTTCTTGATTACTGAATACCTGACTCGACATACATAGCTTGGGGGTATGGGAAAATCAAAAGTGTAAACTAAAGTGTAACTTAAAAGGGTATTACTTGATCCGTGGTCCCGGGGGGTAATGGGACAGAGCCATTCGTGACTCTTACATTTTCCTGATCCGTGGTCCCGGGGGGTAACGGGACAGAACCACTATTGGTTCACATATTCCTGATCCGTGGTCCCGGGGGGTAACGGGACATATCCTTTGAGTTACATGGAGGATTACTCAAATTGATTTCAAAGAATTTAGAATAGAAAACATGATAGAACAGTTTAGTTACCCACTGCACACTACCCTGCACTGCTTGATTCACATTATTTGCTACTCTCGTTTTATTCATGTTTATTTTGCATTGCCTGTTACACTGTTCCTATTATACTACTTGATGACATGACGCGCTGACGTCTGGGTTTTGCATGGCCCAGATTCCGTACCGCTGTCGCAGTCCGAGCAGGAGTACTTCAGCCAGCAGGCTGAGCTGTGAGGTGTTAGTATTAGTTAGTTTTATTTCCTGCATTTATTTCCTGATGTGAGCCCGCATTATGGGACATACTTTTCAGTTATTTGTATTGGATCATTTGCTTCCGCATTTATTTATTATTGACTCCTGTTATTCTGGTTTATGGACATGTTTTAGAAAATTTTATATTGTTCTTGATATCTCTACAGCCGTAATGTGACTGTAGATGGATGCTTCCTACCCACAGGTAGCATGGTTGGCTATGTCACGTGCCCAATCTAGCGCACTCTGGGAAGCGGGGCGTGACACTCACCTCTCAATCTCGCTCTCTCTCTCTCTCCTCTCGTTCTTTCTCCGTCTCTCTCTCTCTCACAATTCTCTCTCTCTCTCTTTCTTTATATATATAATATAATTTTTTATATATATTAATTAAAACCCTATTCATATACCTCTCTCTTTCCTTTCTTCTCCGTTTTCCCTCCTGCCTCGCGAAAACCCACACCCGAGCCCTTGCCGCCCCTCGCCGTCGCCGCCCCCATCCCAATTTTGTCACCATTTCCTCAACTACATCCTCATCAGCTTCTTCTCATCCTCCTTCACCCCGACGAGGCCCCTGCACCCACAACCCCCGAGAACCTACAACGAAACCTAACCCTAACCTTGTCGCCGACCTCCTAACTCCGTCCCCTCGCCGTCGTCATCATCCCCTAGACCTCACCTCCTTTCCCTCCATTATCTCCGAGAACACCATGCAACTACGACCCTGTAACTCCCCGAGCAACCCAAGAAACCCCTCACCGCCGGCCACCCTCACCTCGCCGTCGACACCCTCGTCGACCTCACCTCTCATCCCTCTTCTCCTTCTCTTCACCTCTCTCCAACCCCGACACCACTATCACCCAAGAACCCGCAACCCCTGCAGCCACCAGGAAACGCCCCAGCCTTCAACCCTAACCCATCGCCGGAGCCCCGACCACCTTGTCGGCCTCCCCTCATCCTCATCCCCCGGCTGCATCGTCTCGACTACATCATCTTCTCTCTTTCCCGAGCCTGCAATCCACATTCCCTAGAACCCCAACCCCGACGACCCAAGTAATCCACAGCCCTCTGGCCAACGCCGACAAACCCCTCTTAGCCGGAGACCCATTTCCGACATCACCCCATGCCGCTTTCCTTGATCCCAGAGCACCACAACGACCTAACCCTACCCTTTCCTTCTTCTTCTTCTTCTTTCTTCTTCTTCTTTCTTCTTCTTCTTGTTCTTCTCTTCTTGCTTTTCTTGATTGCGCTTTTCCGGTGATCGCCGGAGCCGTGCCCATCGCTGTTGATCCGGACGATCCTGAGGACGTTCCCTGACAGCGCGGTCGTGTTCTTGCTTTTGGAGATAGTACCCTCAGAGTCAATTATTGGATCACAGGCACGTGATTGCAATGATTGAGGGAGGACCTATCCCGGTAGGACAGTCTTACTCGAGATGATAGTATGCTATCTGGTTTATCTTTATCATCGTGTACTGCTTTAGGTGACCTGACATGTCGCTATTACACGTTGATAGAGCCCCTAGGATTCTTGCTTGACTACCAGCAGTATGATGGCGATCATGTACGTGGGAGCTGGTAGTCTATAAGCACATCCTTAAAAGGTCCCTAGTCATAGGAGTTTCGAGACAGGGCATCGATTCTCCAGAGTAGACTAGTGTATACAGTCGAGACCCCGACGAGGGGCGGTGGCCGGTCTCACAAGCCACTGGTGTCAGTTGCTTCACCTAAGATGTATACAGGTGCTCATTGGGTTATGAGTATACCGGACAGGACTCGCCGGGAACCTGCTAGTTGGTCTTATACCTGACGTCAGATAGCAGTTCCCTGGTGACATGTGTACAGGTTAGTTCATCGACCTGAGATCGTCATTTGTCTCGTGTGAGTTCCCACTGTGCTTTGATTACTACCCTACCACGGCTCAAAGGAGTCGTGCAAACAGGTTTTTGTTGGGTACAGTCCCGAGCCACATGGAGGCAGTGAGCGGATCTTCAGGGGTTCGTCTCTCCCGGTATTGGGGGTGAGGTCGCGCTGTGTCTAGGAGAGCCAATACGCAAAGCCCTCGGCCGAGGCAGGAGGTTTACTGGTAGGTATTCCAGTAATATCTCAGGGCGTTCTGGGCTACCCTCCGACACGACTTGTACCGCTTTTGGGGGTCTGACTTTTACCAACCCCCTAGGCCCGACATGCGATGCTCATAGACGAACGGACCGGACTGTACGGATATTGTCACTGACAGGCTCAGTAGGGTGTCAGGATGAGTTCGCTCATCGACGTCCCTTTTGGTCAATAGCTGGTGGCCCGTCACGTATTGGCTAATACCTCTGACGTGCTAGTAGTTAAATCCACAGCCATAGTATTGACGAGTCTTTAGAGTCCACCACACTTACAGTTACTCAAGCTTTCGGGCGAAACGCTGTAGAGGCCGTATGGAGATATGGCAGGGTCCGATCAGATACGTGCGGTATTGCACGGATCAGGGTCGGACAGTTTTATACTAGTGGCCGTATAGTTATATGGCAGGGTTCGATCTGATACGTGCGGTATTGCACGGATCAGGATCGAACGGATATTACTAGCCGTCTTTGGTTTAAGCCGGATCCTAGTTTAGTACAGTGTAGATTTTGTCTCATTGCATTTGTATCCGGTAGGAATACAGATGCGGGTGTGTATGCACAGTATCGGGGTTTTCCTGTAATTTATTATGGGACCAGTTTTCTGGAGTTGCCAGTTTGCATTCCGTTCCGGCCGGTTTTCCTTTGTTCTTTCCCGGCCGGACTTTTAGGATGGAGGGTGTTATTTGCAAGTTTGCAAATAACATATTGTGGAGGTTTTATTTGTAAGATGATTAATTATGATGGCATCTTTTCTTTTGCACCATCACTTGCATTAATTGTGATATGAGAGGGTATGGTTTGGATGTAAGTTTGTAATGATAATGTTTGGATGTGGTCACCTTTTTCTTTTCCTACACTTACCTCCCTCTTGTATTTGTTTTGCTCTTCCCCATTTTTCCACCATAGAGATGGCCGGCCACTTGATGGTGAGTGGGAGGGATCATTTCATTTTGATGAAGGAAAATTTTGTTCATCTCAATTTCTCATACTACACAAATTCTAGCTCCACTTGAAAGTTCCTTTGACAACCTCATTCCTCCATCAAGGCAACATAACCCCAAAGAGACAAAGCACTAGACTTTCTACAGCAAATCTTGGGCACGTCGACTTGCCAGCTTCGTGCCCGAGTTGCCTCGGCATCGAGGTGGGAGCCCGTAAAAGATACAGACGATGTGGTGCCCTTTCGGCGAGGAGGTGACGATATGGAGACTAGACTTTCCGCGGGAGATTGGGACGATGACGAGAAGACCGGAGGACTCGGATCACTCGGTATACTTCTCTTCCCATATCTTGTTTGCTAGCATTAAGTTAATGGTTTCGATCCGGGTTTTCATTGTCCGCGGTAGCGCCAGTTTCCAAGTAAGGAAAATTTTTGATTCCGCATTTTGGCCTCGGATAGACGGCCGGGGCGCTGCCGTGGCGCAACATGGTATCAGAGCCACGCCATTAACCTTGTCTAGCTTGTTCTAATGTGTTTTGCTTATCCGATCGACCGAAATTCCAAAAAACCTCATTTTGTTCACATCAGTTTCTGTTGAAAATTTTTGGTGTCAAAATTTTTTTCAGGTTGTAAAAAACTAATGTACTGGAAATTCTAAGACTTCTGCAAAAATTCGACACATTCAGTCGACAACTCTAGCGCGGAACCGCGGCCAAACCCCCCTTGGGCCGCGGTTCCGCCGCACATTGATGTCTTCACCGTGTCAACTTTTTACAGTGGGCTTGTGGGCTAATTTTAGGGGTTTTAGGATATTAAATTTGGGCCCAGATTTTCTGTGACTGCTACAATATTGCTTGGGGGCCCACTTGTTAATTGTTTGATCGATCGGATATTTTAAACACATTATTTCACAGTATTTACATTATATCTGCGACCGTGAATGTCACTTGATCGGTAAATCCCGTCTAACTGCTATAGCCCGGTTAGACGGATTTGCGAACGTGACTTTCACGTTGATGTTCTATGTTTATGCTGTGTTGTTGCGGATCGGTCGTGGGGGATAGCCTGGATGCAATGCTAGTACAGTTTTGTTGTTTTATGTACATTTGATATTGCAGGGCGAGCGTCCGACATGTGGACAGCCGTCACTGTCTGATTGTATTATTCTTTTGGGGCACGACCTGGTTGCGGTCGATGGACCCGGTGTATGTATATTTTACTTTCTGTACTAGGATTACCCCGTGGAGGGGTGCACGGATAGCCGGGTTCTAGAGGGCAACGGGCCCGCATCTCATGGCATTGAGACGGAGGGGGCTTCACTCTAGGATTGGCGGGCTATTCGCCGCACTCGTAGGGGGTACAGGTTGACCCAGGAGGGGTGCCCAAGTTACCGGATTCCGTGAAGTGCTGGGTGGTCCATTCACGGTACTGAAGGGGGCTGCCTCGCTTCAGGTTTTGGCGGGTGACTTGCCGCGCCCGTAGGGGTCTAGGATTTCATTGCACAGGCTATCCACACGACCAGGGGAACGTCGGGTTTCAGCAGCGGCTCTGTGAAACCCGGGGCTTCCAGATATCTGTATTGTTCTGTGATGCTGTACATTTCTGTGATGTTGCATTTTATCACGCCTTGAGCGAAAATAATATATTGGTATATATATTAGTAGATGTTGTATATGTTTTACATCCGCGCTAGTCCAGTCCCCGCTCTGTCGTTAGTTAGCTAACCTAACGGGTGATGACGGGACCCAGTGGCGAATGCGGATGGCATATACGTACATCAGTATATTTTCGTTCTTTGTGGTGTGATCAATTGATGGGACTGCGTTGATTCGGATCAATGCAAGATAAACAAACCTATTCTGATGTTGTTGGAACACTTTTTCAAAAAGCTGTTATTGCAAGGACGTTCACTTTTGTTTTGCATCGTGGTATTCATTTGGAATATCCTGCTCCTCAATCGACGAGGCAAGGGCCGAGATCCCTTCACCGGGAGTGACCCCTTGGACAGAAGTTTGCGTCAGGGCATTAACTTCACTATAGCCGATTACTTTTGCTTTGCATCGTGGTATTCAGTCGGAATATCTTGCACCTCATTCTACGGGGAAAGAGCCGAGATCCCTTCACCGGGAGTGACCTCTTTAGCAAAGGTTTTCGTCACTATATTTTTATAAAAGGCTATGCAGTTCCTTCAACGATATCAAGTTCATTACGTTAAAGGTCTTTCGCCAAAAACCATTCGTAGCCCTCCGTCATTTCAGATTAGTATTACTTAGTATTCGTGCTGCGTATGTCGTGCTTAGCCGAGGCGTAGTGTTCGGTAGCTATGTAGTGCTTTTCTGTTGCATGGATATGTGATTGGTTAGGACAGTCGTGCGGTCATTTTGGCTCAGTCAAGGATTCGTGCGGGTGGGTCTAATGCAATCAAGATAATGACGGGTTGAACTTGACTAGGACCCTTTGATATGTTGGCTCAGTCAAGGTCACTTGGGTCCTAGGGGTAAAAATCACATCGGGAGTTTCAAAAGAACTGAAACTTGCCAGGCATGCGCATACCTTCTGGAGTGTGGTGACTTGAGTGGATTCCGTCAAGTTATCATGCGATGATAGTTGGATCCCGATTCCCACTGATTAGTTAGTTTACTCCTCGGGTGACCCCGACTAATTCTTCTTTCAGGTTTGGAGGAGAATTTGAGGTACAGTGGGAGGTTTCCAGATTAGACAAAGTGATAACCATTCTGATCTAGGTTAGAGTGCACGCTGAGTGTTTCTTTTCTCTCTCTCTTTGGCAGCGACCTTTGACCCGACCCTGGACTATGACTCAGTGACCAAGTTGATCGAACCTTCTTTAACACTGGCTTTTGGATTGTCAGAGTTGCAAACCTCATTGCCACTCCTACTTTTACCCTTTTCTCCAGGACACCCCGTACTACTACGAACGTCCACTTCCATTGGACAAAACCATCGTATGGTTATATACGAACTCGAAGGAATTCGAGGATGGTTTCCGGTTCTGGAGAAAACGGATAGGATTATTCAGTTGTCTTTTCCCTTTTACCTTCTCTCAGGTTGCGAGTACTCCTTGGTTTAGGAGATAGTACACCTATTACGCAAATTGGATAGTCTTCTTCCAAACCTTAGGCTGGTGCCGACCGGTAGGGAATGAAGAAAACTAATTAGCATAACGATGGTGTGCAGAAGGTATTAAGTTAAGACAAAGCAAGGGATTAGTAAGAGGGCAAAGTAAATTGCGACTGCTATTCACGACCGAACCAAGTATTTCTTCGCCAATCCTAAATCACCTTTGTATTTCTCCAGGACACTCCGTATCACTACGAAGATCCACAGTTTATTTGGATACTCCATCGTATGGTTATATACGAACTCGAAAGGAACTTGTTCCAGTTCGGGGATGGATTCTGGTTCAGGGGAAATAGGAATAAGGTTTATTCGGTTGTCTTTTATCTTCACCTTCTCTCGCTTTGCGTGTGCTCCTAGGATTAGGACAGTACACCTTTTATGCTTATTGGATAGTCTTCTTCCAAACCATAGGCTGGTGCCGAACGGTAGGGAAGGAAGAAAACCATTTGGCCTAAAGGGGTGTGCAGACGGTAAAAGGGATTTGGACAGATGGCAAAGAGATATACGGTTACAGTTGTGAATCTGGATAATGGAAGAGGCATTACTAAGAATATCGGAATACCCCACCGAAACATTTCAATGTTTCAGTTTCACTGTGTGATGTTAAAAGAAAACTGATTTCCCGATTAGATACTTACTCCAGGGTATGTATTTACCAGGTATAATTCTCACATCTGTATGGTTTTACAGATGATGAGTGGGAGTAAGTCATTGGGAATAGGGTGATCATCCTCATTATATCGGGATTCGTTGTAATCGGTGATATTTGAGGAGATCATCTGGGCTGTTTGCCGATCGGCAAATATTTGGTTTTGAATATCCGCTGTTGTGCACCAATTTCAAATTGATATATCTGTACGTCTATTTTCATAGAGTGAGATATACCTTTTGATATTATGTCGATGACATTTACCTATATCAGTGGATGGTTAGGTAAGGAGTATTAAACAGCGGTGTAATTCTTCTTAACCATAAGTACAGTTTTCAACCTACGACACACAGTGAAAGAGTTGTTAGACTCAGCGGACTTATACAGAGTATTGTATGTTGTCAGTGTCCATTAGGACAGAGGGGTTGGTCCTCATACTATATTCTGTTTACTTTTAACTTCTCTAGTTCTTAGAATGTGTTTCATAGGAACACAGGGTCTAAGTTTTGAGGAGTTATAGGTATTTGAATAGAGTAGAGAACCAGGTGTAGCAAGTATCGGGATTCTTCAAAGTGATCGAAGATATAGATACTTGTGTATGGTATTCAGTTGATAGTAATGATAAAAAGAAATTGCTTCTCTTTCAGGTTACTCATAATTGGAAGCATTCCTAAGTTGAGTAACGCTGATCGGCCTCCTTCCATTTAGTTGACATGCACTGGAGACAGCTGCATGATTTGAATCTGGTTCAATTAAATCAGTGCCTCTGTTTCTATATTGGATATAGAACAGTTCATATCTTGACATTGTTAAGGTACGGGGAGTTGTCCGGCTTATGCTTAAAACCAGACACTGGACAACTCAAGGCACGTTTCTGTAATGGCTGTTTGCGGGTTGACCCAGGTTATGACGATGGTTGACTTTCTACCATCTGGAAGATCAATAGAGATATTGTTCTTGACTCGCCACATTTTTTAAAAAGAAATGGATTTTTAGAAAACAGTAGTGGGAGTATGGTAGAACTGGAAGTGATTCCAGAACCGCAAACGATTACTGAAGATTTGATAAGGAACCTAAAGATTCAATCTGTTTTGACATTCCATTGGCCACTCCGCAGATATGATGGGTAACCTCAGGCACTCGAGAGGTACTTCGGTATGCTCAAGGACGGTGGCAGGGAGGTTCTTATTTACCCAGACTTACCATTGCTGTTGTTCCAGACTGTGAGACCCGACAGGAGGATGAGTATAGCGTCGTTCTAAACTAGCTTTAGAAGTGCACATCTATATGACTCTGGCAGAGGGTTGTCGTAGTCAGTGGGAGCAGCGGAAGCATTGGTGGTCATCAGACTTATGTCTATTTATAGACTAAAGCAGTTACAGCGGAGATAGATCATCTATTTCTGACCTGACAGTCATAAGTTTGACTTCATCAGAATAGGGGATGGATTTGTTGAGAAGGTAGTAGGGTGTAATGTCATGGTATTTGGATGACATACACAGAGTAGGAAGTGATATTCCTATACTACGATCGGTTATACTTTGGTTGTCACACAGTGGTTTCTCCACATAGGACTTGGATATTATATCAGACATTCTGGTTACTAGATCTATGGTTTTAGATCTAGATTTGGGTGGTTTCCTAATCTGGGTACCTTGACAACATTCTATGAGTATTTAGAATGGACGACTCCTGGCACGGTAGTACACCTGCAGGTAATGGAGTCACCCTCTCTAAAGGTGTCTTACAGACTAAAGGGGAGAGGGATGTGCATGATTGGCAGATCACTTGCTTAGGCAATTGAGTCAATCATGAGATGTCAAGTACCATACCAGATGTTGTTCTTGCACTAGATGCAATAAGTTGACATTGATCAAATCCTGGAGAAACAGTCGGAAGCAGTTTTAGAATATAAGTGGATGTTCTAGGGATATGATAACGACAGCCTCATTTGGGAGACAGTTATCATTCCAGGCTTCCAAGACGACATGGACGACAAGGAGGTTGTCAGAGTTATAGTTTTCCTTCTGACGAGGGGCAGTATTTTGGACAGATGGTCCAAGGCAATACCGAGGGTGGCATGGCGCAGGATACTGATTAAGTTCAGTTGTCGATACAGTCTAAGAAGTTTGGATTTGGAGTTCATTTATGAGCTAGGTCCCATCAGACATCCAGACATTCTAAGACAGGTATTGCTCATTTCGGGAGATGGCTTTCTCCGCGAACTTGAGATATAGAGAGACATAGAAAAAAACATCCTGCGGATCCACTCACTGAGGCTATTCCTCGAACGCAATAGTTTCGCAAACGGGTTTTGTGAGACTGACTAGTAGAGGAGTTGGGTGTTCGGTATCACACGGGCTGTGAGTACGCGGCATCGCAATAATTAGCCTTGAGTGCAAGTGGGAGATTGTTAGAGATAGTGCCCTCAGTGTCAATTATTGGATCACAGGCACGTGATTGCAATGATTGAGGGAGGACCTATCCCGGTAGGACAGTCTTACTCGAGATGATAGTATGCTATCTGGTTTATCTTTATCATCGTGTACTGCTTTAGGTGACCTGACATGTCGCTATTACACGTTGATAGAGCCCCTAGGATTCTTGCTTGACTACCAGCAGTATGATGGCGATCATGTACGTGGGAGCTGGTAGTCTATAAGCACATCCTTAAAAGGTCCCTAGTCGTAGGAGTTTCGAGACAGGGCATCGATTCTCCAGAGTAGACTAGTGTATACAGTCGAGACCCCGACGAGGGGCGGTGGCCGGTCTCATAAGCCACTGGTGTCAGTTGCTTCACCTAAGATGTATACAGGTGCTCATTAGGTTATGATTACACCGGACAGGACTCGCCGGGAACCTGCTAGTTGGTCTTATATCTGACGTCAGATAGCAGTTCCCTGGTGACATGTGTACAGGTTAGTTCATCGATCTGAGATCGTCATTTGTCTCGTGTGAGTTCCCACTGTGCTTTGATTACTACCCTACCACGGCTCAAAGGAGTCGTGCAAACAGGTTTTAGTTGGGTACAGTCCCGAGCCACATGGAGGCAGTGAGCGGATCTTCAGGGGTTCGTCTCTCCCGGTATTGGGGGTGAGGTCGCGCTGTGTCTAGGAGAGCCATTACACAAAGCCCTCGGCCGAGGCAGGAGGTTTACTGGTAGGTATTCCAGTAGTATCTCAGGGCGTTCTGGGGACACGACTTGTACCGCTTTTGGGGGTCTGACTTTTACCAACCCCCTAGGCCCGACATGCGATGCTCATAGACGAACGGACCGGACTGTACGGATATTGTCACTGACAGGCTCAGTAGGGTGTCAGGATGAGTTCGCTCATCGACGTCCCTTTTGGTCAATAGCTGGTGGCCCGTCACGTATTGGCTAATACCTCTGACATGCTAGTGGTTAAATCCACAGCCATAGTATTGACGAGTCTTTAGAGTCCACCACACTTACAGTTACTCAAGTTTTCGGGCGAAACGCTGTAGAGGCCGTATGGAGATATGGCAGGGTCCGATCAGATACGTGCGGTATTGCACGGATCAGGATCGGACAGTTTTGTACTAGTGGCCGTATAGTTATATGGCAGGGTTCGATCTGATACGTGCGGTATTGCACGGATCAGGATCGAACGGATATTACTAGTCGGCTTTGGTTTAAGCTGGATCCTAGTTTAGTACAGTGTAGATTTTGTCTCATTGCATTTGTATCCGGTAGGAATACAGATGCGGGTGTGTATGCACAGTATCGGGGTTTTCCTGTAATTTATTACGGGACCAGTTTTCTGGAGTTGCCAGTTTGCATTCCGTTCCGGCCGGTTTTCCTTAGTTCTTTTCCGGCCGGACTTTTAGGATGGAGGGTGTTATTTGCAAGTTTGCAAATAACATATTGTGGAGGTTTTATTTGTAAGATGATTAATTATGATGGCATCTTTTCTTTTGCACCATCACTTGCATTAATTGTGATATGAGAGGGTATGGTTTGGATGTAAGTTTGTAATGATAATGTTTGGATGTGGTCACCTTTTTCTTTTCCTACACTTTACCTCCCTCTTGTATTTGTTTTGCTCTTCCCCATTTTTCCACCATAGAGATGGCCGGCCACTTGATGGTGAGTGGGAGGGATCATTTCATTTTGATGAAGGAAAATTTTGTTCATCTCAATTTCTCATACTACACAAATTCTAGCTCCACTTGAAAGTTCCTTTGACAACCTCATTCCTCCATCAAGGCAACATAACCCCAAAGAGACAAAGCACTAGACTTTCTACAGCAAATCTTGGGCACGTCGACTTGCCAGCTTCGTGCCCGAGTTGCCTCGGCATCGAGGTGGGAGCCCATAAAAGATAAAGACGATGTGGTGCCCTTTCGGCGAGGAGGCGACGATATGGAGACTAGACTTTCCGCGGGAGATTGGGATGATGACGAGAAGACCGGAGGACTCGGATCACTCGGTATACTTCTCTTCCCATCTCTTGTTTGCTAGCATTAAGTTAATGGTTTCGATCCGGGTTTTCATTGTCCGCGGTAGCGCCAGTTTCCAAGTAAGGAAAATTTTTGATTCCGCATTTTGGCCTCGGATAGACGGCCGGGGCGCTGCCGTGGCGCAACACTTGCCTTACCTGGTTCTGTTCTGTGCTCGCGTAGACACATCGCGACATTTTCCCGACATCCGACGTGTCGCACGTACCGCTTTGAGATCCGATCAGGCAAGTTAATCTTGCTACATGCTATTTAAATTATTACATACTTATTTAAATACATATTAAACTTGTTGTTTAAATCTAATGCCCCATATTTCGTGTTAACATTTCGATGTTCCGTTTATATCATTTTAGATCTAGAACATGAAAACATATCTTGTTGCATATTAGATTACAATACACTGTACCCATATCCATATTTATATCACATAGTGCTTATTTGTATATTCCATAGTACCATTTTATACTCTATAACCTTCCGGACACCCGTTTGCATCCATCTCACCTAATATATATATAATTGCATCCTTAGATCATATTAGTGCATAATAATGTGATATTAATATTCCATGTTTAATAAAGCACATCCTAATTAATATTGGAACTATAATCTTAACTCTAATCGATAACCGTGCATCCATGTGTTTGAATTTATACCTAATTGCATACCACATCACATTATTCCATTTTATTGTTACATTGGTACCCCATACTTGTTTTGTGTACCCATGCTTAGTATAGTTTGATTTTGAGCACCCATGTGACACTTGTGCACCCCCTGACATGACTTGATACACTATTACTTGATACGACTTGATACATGTGCACTCCTTGACTTGATTGATACTTGTACACTACCTGACTTGACCTGATATACCACAGCTTGACCTATTACCTGATCTTGTTACTAATACCAACAATCTTGACCTATTGTCCCTACGGACATTTCCTGTTGTCTATTCAGACAAACTTGTACCTGCTTGATCTCATGTTAGCATTAGCTCCAGATTTATCAATACCTGACTTGAACACATAACTTGGGGGTATAGGGAAATCAATGATGAAACCTGACTTGTAACTCGACAGTTCGATATCTTTACTGATCAGTCTTACGGGCTAGGCCAGCCCCGGGATGATGCTGCTGACATCACTCATCGTTACATATTACCTTTTACTGTCTTACGGCACGTCTCGGATTCAGCCCGAGAATCTTGACCGTGATCCCGGGAACGCACGAGATACTATTGAGTTACATCGATGATTCATCAAATTGATTTCAAGGACTTGAGAATAATTAACCCAGTAGACCGGTCTAGATTACTCACTGCACATCACTTATGCCTTACCCTTCATTGTCCTTATTTATGTTACTGTTATACCTATTTTACCGTTCATACTTATACCTGCATGTCTTGCTACCCCTGTTTATATTATTGCTTGATATTATGACGCACTGACGTTTGGGTTTTGCATGGCCCAGATTCTTTACCTTTGCTGCAGGCCAAGCAGGAGTATTTCAGTCAGCAGGCCGAGCAGTGAGGACCTGTTAGTATCCAGTTAGTTATTTCCTTCCTTTCCAGATGTTATTGTTACTTGGATTTATTGCTTCCGCATATTATTTCTTGACTCGTTTATTCTGGCTCATGGACATGTACTAAATAATTTAGTTTACTTTCCTGTTCTTGATATCTCTACAGCCGTAATGTGACTGTGGAGGGATTTTCCTATCCACAGGTAGCATGGTTGGCTCTGTCACGTGCCTATCTTAGCGCACTCTGGGAAGCGGGGCGTGACACTTGGTCTCTCTCTCATCTAACTAAATCTCTCCCTCATCAATTTATATATTCTCCTTTTTCGTTCTTCAAGCCCACACCCATTCTCGCCGACGCAACTCCAGCCGCACCCTAAAACTTTAACCGAGCCATCAAAACTTGATTTTGATTTGTATAGTGCCGTATTGCTTCCATTCATCGCGTTTGTTTCGAGACAAGTTTACAACTTACTACATGCTATGCTTTACGTAATTTACTTATATGTTGTCGTACTATTATTATTATTATACAACTATATCTATATAATTTAGACACCGTAGTTATTTAACGTTAATCAATTTTATAATACACAGTGTATGCAAGTTTACAACTTACGACATACTATAATTATATCTATAAATATATATATATATATCATCGTAATATTTCTTATTATTATCATTATACCGTTTATATCTATATAATCCGTATATTATTAATTAGTTTATAATCTGCATTTTATAACGTTATGCAAAATATAGTTTGAAAATGTTATAGTTTACACATGAAACGTCGTCGCTAAGCGGATATGACAAATCTGAAATTTACTGTATACCTTACATTATAAAATTCATTATAAATTATAGAAAAATCATTAGCACGTGTTCTTTAGTTCGTTACGAAGCTAACTCAGAATACTATAATCTTATGAAATATTCAGTTACAAAATTAATTGTTTAAATAATGTAAACTGTAAATGAAAGTACCTCTGAACTTCTATCCAGGGAAATTCCAGCAGCAAACTTTCAATTTCTAACGATCATAACATTTTGTAGAAACAACCTGAGATACTTTAACTTATAAAAATGAAAACCTTATTGAATTAGTTTTGTTTTGGTATATGACATGTACCTTTTGGAGGACTTTTTCTATTTTTAAGCTATTTTACAAATCGGGACGACGCTGAATTTCTGAACGGAACTTTCTTGTGCATGGTTAATCAATGCCACTTTTATAGTTATTAGTCGGATTGAATATGCTATCTCTGTTAATGCTATTATTTTGGTCTTGTACATGATATGATTACGTTATCCATGACACGCTTGTTAACCCATATTCGTTAGTGTTTACCGATATTCGGTTATCACTTTATTGCCTGCTGTATACCATAATTTGATTGGAATATGTGATCGTGAAGTAGATACCTTACCTGACTGATTATATCATCCCTGACATGCATGTACACAAATTCATGACCGGTACCCTACTATCCTGTTACTATTACCGTTATCATGTTAGTACCTATTGACTGTGATACTTACCGATGCCAGCAATCCTGACTTGTTGTCTTGATGGACGTGACATGTTGTCTAGATAGATATAACATGTACCTGATTGTTCCTGTGTTGGTATTAGATAGACACTCTATTGATACCTGATTTGAACACGAAACCTGGTGAAAAGGGGAAATCAAGAATGTAACCGAAACGTAATTCAAGAGGATATTATTATTGTTTGCCGTGATTCCGGGCGTGAACAGAATAACCATTGTTTATTGTGCCATGGTCCTATGGGGATATGAACTGGATATATTGTGTTGTGATCCCGTGGGGGTATGAACGGAATATATACTGTTGAGTTACGATGATGATTATATTAATTGGTTTCAAAAGCTTGTAGAATAGATAATCTAGAAGCACAGATTTTAGGATACACGTGACACACATATATCCTACTTATGTATATACCTGCGATTATGATTTACACTCATATCATCTTGTATAGAAGCTTATCTGATTATACTATTATTATTGATATTATGACGCACCGACATCTGAGTTTTGCATGGCCCAGATACTTGACATAGCATGTGAGTATTCAACAGAATTGCCGATCAGTGAGGACCACCTCATTGATATAACTCTTATACGGGTTGGTTATGTTTTGGATCTTTTTTGCTTCCGCTATCTTTTCCAGTTATTGTTCTTGTGGCTATTGGACATGTGATAAATAGATTTAGTACTTTATTGTTCTTGATTACCGATTGACAGTCTTAATGTGACTATGGAAGGATATTTTCTTATCGTAAGTAGCATGGCTAGCTTTGTTACGTCCCGAAATTTTCGTACTTTGGAAAACGGGGCATGACAAGGTTTTGTTGGTATCAAAGCATAGGTTTTAGATTAGCCAGGTTTGGTTTCTTTTATAGTTGGGTATTGGACCCAATACATTAACCAGGAAACCCAGAATTTTAGGAACATGTCCTGCCACATTATTGTCTTGTCATTCAAATTCTTGAATCTTATCTTTCCCTAACTCTTTTATCTTGACGATATAAAAATGATATTGCATCTCAACTTGGAATACTCTTGATTCCTTATTTTTTCTCCCCTCTTATTCTCTCGATTTTGATAGTAGGATTTGGACGACTTGGATGGAGTTATATGATTGTAACTATGTACCGCGACATGTTTACAATGCGGTACTCTATTTTGGTAACCTGGAGTCCTATTTCGATTCATTTTCTTGACTTATGTTCATTGTACTACTTTGTTTCTCTCGGTTTCATTGCTTACGAATTTGTATCTTATCGTGAACTTGAATCCAATAACCGCGTTATATATTCCCCTTGTCCCGTAGTGACTAGTCCGTCTGCATTTCGAAGAACAATGAAAAACACAGGAGAACATATGATGATTGCAGGAGTTTGAGATTAACCCCAGCGGGAGTTGGTACAGACCGCTTCAAGACGATCAGATGTAAAATGTTTGATTGAAGAAGTTCTGATAGACCCGTCTCAGTTTATCAGAGTAGCGTAGCGGGAGTGTGGTTGGCCGATAACCCACAAGTCTTAGAATAGACTTGTAAATTTATGATGAAGCGAACTGTTTGTGTGTGCCGAAAGGTGAGGTTCGTGAACAGGCTGCAGATGAAGTACCGATAGTTGTTCAAGAATTCATAGATGTGTTCAAGAACATTTCGAGTTTACCGTCTAAACGAGATGTGGAGTTCGCGATTGATCGTATTCCTATAGCAGCGCCAATTCGAAGGCTTCTATCTGATAGCACCGGTGGAACTGGAAGAGGTAAAGAGACAAGTTTCCGAATTATTAGAGAAGGGTTGGATTCGCAGCAATTGTTCATCGTGGAGAGCTCTAGTTCTTTAGTCAAGAAGAAAGATGGCACACGGAGGATGTGCATTGACTATCGAGATTTAAATCGAGCGACTATTGAGAATAAGTACCCAATCTCTCGCATCGACGAACTATTCGATCAACTCAGTAGCGCGAGAGTATTCTCGAAATTGGATTTACGATCAGGATATCATCAAGTTCGGATGAAAGAAGAAGACATTTGCAAGACAACATTCCGAACTCGATATGGGCATTACGAGTATTTAGTGATGCCATTTGGAGTTACTAACGCACCTGCGATATTTATGGACTTGATGAACCGAATCTTTTCACCATTTCTAAATCAGTTCCTAGTGGTATTCATTAATGATATTCTAGTCTATTCAAGGAGCAAAGAAGAGCATGCAGAACACTTGAGAATCACACTGCACACGTACAAAGGTTGTATTTTCATTCACTTCTCTTTATAATGATGGATTACGAGTTGTGTTACCCTAGTTTGCTAGTTCGATTCGTAGTTTGAGCACTCCCTAAAATTCTTGTTGTGGCATGTGTGATGCTTGCAAACCCTAGGCTAGGTGCTAAGGAATCCCAACATGGTATCAGAGCCTAACTAGAAATCTAGACGATGTTAGATTAATACGGAAATGAAACAAATCCGTAAACATCAAATTTCTGGAACCCTGCACACATGCTCTCTGTTGATTTTCAAAAGGTCTCTAAAAATTTTGCAAACAAGTGCAGAGTGATGTATAAGATACCCTGAGTGCACAGAACAAAAACGAGGCCAAGATTTTGGATTTGACCTGAGAACGTTCCCTTGAAAACCGGGGAGGCCGACCCCCCTTGATCCCCTGTGCATCGTTTTTGTTTTGTGCCTTGGTGTTCACATTTTGGGGTTTCAGGTATTGTTTATTTGGTCCAATTTTTCATGTGATGTAAATTTTTCTATAGGACCAAAACGGCGTGTTTCGTAGTTGTAAAATTTAACATTGTGATGGTAACCTAGGCTATGTTTGACAGTTCGAACGATATTCAAACAGCACCCCATGACCCCCTCTGAAATTTCCAAGTGTTGGAATTTTTCCCAAGTTAATTATATTCAATGTTCGTGCAAGTAACTCTATGGAACCTTTAGAAGAACATAAACCTTAACTCGATTCTATGCCCTCGGAACCGTGGCTTGAACCCTAGGGTTTGTCGTGGTTCCGTGGTGTCATAGGTGAGGCGTTGGTTTGACGTTTCTACGGCTGGATCATAGGTACTGTGGCACATTTTGGATACTTTAACTTCGCTCAAGTGTTGAGCTCATTAGGAGTTGTGGGGATTTGTTGAGATCGATCAAAACGTTTAAACATCGTCTAGTATATTGTGATACAATACTTGGAATCAACAACATTTGAATTTTATAAGTGTAGCAATTTAGTCTCATTTGATCGGTTACCACGGGATTTTGATGCGATCAAAAGTCCGTCGCAATCACTTTAAGTATTCGGATACTCGCCGGATAACATTACTAGATGGCCATGTTGGAGATAGTGCCCTCATAGTCAATTATTGGATCGCAGGTACGTGATTGCAATGATTGCGGAGGACCTATCCCGGTAGGACAGTCTTACTCGAGATGATAGTATGCTATCTGGTTTGCCTTTATCAGTCGTGTACATGTTCAGGTGACTGATTGCATGTTACACTTTGATAGAGCCCTTAGGATCTTGCTTTACTACCAACAGTATGATGGCGATCATATACGTGAGAGTTGGGTAGTTTATATGCATATCCTTAATTGTGGTCCCTAGTCGTGGGAGTTTCGAGACAGGGCATCGATACTCCGGAGTAGACTAGTGTGTACAGTCGAGACCCCGACGAGGGGCGGTGGCCGGTCTCACAAGCCACTGGTGTCAGTTGGATCACCTAAGATGTATACAGGTGCTCATTGGGTTATGAGTACACCGGACAGGACTCGCCGGGAATCTGCTAGTTAGTATTATATTTACCATCAGATAGCAGTTCCCTGGTGACATGTGTACAGGTTAGTTCATCGACCTGAGGTCGTCATTTGTCTCGTGTGAGTTCCCACTGTGCTTTGATTTCTACCCTACCACGGCTCAAAGGAGTCGTGCAAACAGGTAGCTTTTGGGTACAGTCCCGAGCCATATGGAGGCACGTGAGCGGATCGGCAGGGGATTCGTCTCTCCCGGTATTGGGGGCGAGGTCGTGCTGTGTCAAGGAGAGCCATTACACAAATCCATGGCCATGGTAGGAGATTTACTGGTAGGTACTCCAGTAGTATCTCAGGGTGTATTGGGCTTCACTCCGACACGACTTATACTGCTATTGGGGGTCTGACGTTACTAGCCCCCTAGGCGGATATGCGATACTCATTGACGAACGGACCGGACTGTATATACATTGTCACTGTTAGGCTCAGTAGGGTTTTCGGAGGAGTTCGCTCATCGGTCTCCCTTGAGTTCGCTCCTCGGCCACCCTTGAGGTCAGTCCATGGGCAGCCGTTACGCATAGCTAGTGCCGCTGACGGTTTGTGGTTAAACCCACTGCCAGGGTGCTGACGAGTCATTAGAGTCCCCCACAGACAGTTTCCCAAGTTCGGGCGAAACGTTGTAGAGGCCGTATGGTTTTATGGCAGGGTTCGGAAAATGCACGTGCGTTTACGCACGTGTCGATTTTCGGACAGATGATACTGGTCGGCTTTGGTTTAAGCCGGATCCGAGTATTATATTGAGTAGGTATAATATCTTTGTCTCAGTTGCATTTATATTCGGTCGTAATATAAATGCGGGTATATTTATACAGTTTCGGGGTTATCCTGAAATTCGTTTCAGGATCACTTTTGGAAGTTGCCAGTTTCCAGTTT
This sequence comes from Agapanthus africanus, assembly GCA_030015575.1. Classification (NCBI taxonomy): domain Eukaryota; kingdom Viridiplantae; phylum Streptophyta; class Magnoliopsida; order Asparagales; family Amaryllidaceae; genus Agapanthus; species Agapanthus africanus. The sequence goes on from CM057337.1 coordinate 980,764,181, forward strand.
TCTATCAGCCGTCTTTTAACATTCTGTTAAAGACGGATTTATCTTTTCTTCAGATAAGGTGAGTCATCATTCTAGAAGCTTCTAGAAGTGATGATGAGGCATATGACTCATTAGTGCATTAATGGTTTCATTAATGGCTAGATGAGGTGTTTATATGAATCACCATTTGCTTTAATGTGTTTTGGATTGGTTAAGATATTTGTTCATAATATCTTTTGCTTGTGGTCACCCCCCCTCTCCTACGGTCACCTCCCTCTTCACTATAAGAGGCCGGCCCCTCTCTCTCTCTCACTCTGACTTGAGTTTTCATTTCGGTTAGAAAAGATATGATAGTATTTGGGGTGCATGGAATTTTACAGTTCATTCCATCACCCGATTTCCACGGCAACTTCATTAACCGATCGTCCACGGATTTGGACAAAGTGAGACAAAGTCATCTACTCATTCTCTACATCAATCTTGGTCGTCTCTTTTAGCAAACTTGACGATCGAGTTGCCTCGAGTCAGAGACGGGAGCCCGTTTAAAGAACCGATCATGTGGTGCCACCTCGACGAAGGAATCGGAGATCGACAAGATCGGAGCAGCCGCAACGGAGCGTGGGATGATGGTTGAAGAAAGAAGGACTCGGATCGTTCGGTATAACCTTTCTACACTCTTTACAGTTTGTTAGTTTAGCAATAATGGCAGATCCGGGTTAAAGTATACGATAGCGCCAGTTAAAAAGTTTTTGTTCTGCATTTGGCGTCTGTAGACGGCCGGGGCGCTAGCGTAGACTTACAGGCCACGCCCTATAACCCCGACCAAGTGACTACAGGAGAACTCCGTTGCCAAAAAGTATCCGTCCGGGTGCTCACGGCCGCGGTGTTCCGCCTAAGTGCACTTCGTCGTCTGTATCGGGGGGTGCGGCCGTCTACTAAAGTTTCCGACGAGCATTCGATCAGAATGTCGGGAATCTTGTTGAATTGCCCGACTGATTATTGGAAAGTGTTTTCAATATCGAGACTAAAATGCGGGGTTTATAATTGTTAGGCATGCGATGTTTAAGGAGTTCATTTGTTAAGCATGAAATCCGCAATATGAGATATTACGGGTTTATGATGTCAAAGGTTGTTGCGGATTCTAACTGTTGTAGTTTTCATTTTTTTTTCTGCGACCGTAAGTGTAATATGTGGAGTATCGCCGGTTTCGTTGCTATACGTCAACGATAATTGGGATGCGCATATTTACTTACGTAGATGACATGAGATGTTATGTGTTGCTGGATATGTTATATTGGATCGTCATGTTTGAATAGCGGGGTTTTTTTTATATGAGATGAGAGTTTTTCATTTTCATTCATGTAAAAACTTGTATGTAATATTCTTTTATCGGGACACTTCCGGGTTGAGGAAGATGTCACCGTTGATGTATATTATTTACTTTTCCGCATTAGGAAAGACCCAAGGAGGGGAGCACAAGTAACCGGGTTCTAGAGTCCAGTGGGAGACCATCTCGAGACGTCGAGACTGGATCTCCTAACTCTAGAATTGGTAGGGTTGCTTGCCGCTCTTGTGGGGGTCTAGGGATGTAGGGTTGGCTATTCATCACGACCGTGGAATCCGTGTTTTATACAGGCTCAAAATAAAACACGGACATCCTAGTATATCCAATATTTCATATGTTGTTTTCTGCTGCGTAATCTGTGATGTGATCATGTGATATGTGGAGATAGATACTGTATATAGTATATATGATATATTATATAGACCTTGCTTATGTTTTACACCCGTGCTAGCCCTGCCCCGCTCTGCCGTTAGTTACCTAACCTAACGGTGCACGACGGGACTTCGTGGCGAATGCGGATGGCATAAGCGTACGTTGTATTTATCTGTGATGTTTAGGTGACTTAAAAGATGGGACATTCATTAATAAGATTAATGAAAGAAAATAAACATAACAGATGTTGTGGAATCGAATTTCAAAAATTAAGTAGCTTTAGTTGTTGCTTTGCATAGCGGTATTCCTTGTAGAATATCCAGCACTTCATTCGACGAGAAAAGAGCCGAGATCCCTTCACCGGGAGTGACCTCTTTAGCAATAATTAGCAGATGCTATAACCTTCGGTTTGTCTTTTGACTGCTTTTCTAGTTCTTGCTTTGCATAGTGGTATTGTGAATATCCTGCACCTCATTCGACGAGGAAAGAGCCAAGATCATTTCACCGGGAGTGACCCCTTTAGCGAAACTAGTAAAAGCCTCAAAAACATTCCATTTAAAATCATTTGATTCTGCGACGAGATCAAATTCAAAGCGTTAAAGGTTTTCTTAAAAACCATCCACAACCCTCCGTCATTTTAGGAAGTAGAGTACTTAGTGTTCGTGCTGTGTTTGCTGACCTTAGTTAAGGCACAGTGTACGGTAGCTAAGTGATGTCTTCCTACACTGCATATGATGCGATTAGTTAGAACAGTCATGTGACTTTGTTGACCTTAGTTAAGGGTCATGTGAGTGGGTCTAATTAATCACGAAATGACGGGTAGAACTTGATTAGTGCTTATGATTTGTTGACCATAGTTAAGGTCATAAGTGCTAGGGGTAAAAACCATTATCGGGAGTTTCAAGTGTTGAAATTTGCAATGAGATTGCATACCTTCTATGAGATAGTTGGATCCTGATACCCACTGCGGGTAATTGTTACTCCTAGGAGAGTTTTGCACTTTACAATTATCCAATCAAGTAGGTGTCTAGAAAGGTGTCAACGGGGTTACGCCCCTGGAAAAACGAGGTTTATTTTAATTAGGTCCGTGCGAAAGCACGGGGAACCTCCCTCAAAGTACCGGCACTAGTCTGGCTGAAAGATTGGCGAACTTGTATAGTGTAATTAATCCTGGCTAGTCTTTTCTTTTCAGGTTTGAAGGAAGATTTGATAAAAATAGTGGGAGCCATCCTGATTAGATAAAATATATAACCAATGTAATCTTGCAAGAGCACACGCAGAGTGTTTTCTTCTCTCTCTCTCTCCAGGTAGCGACCATGTCACACCTTAATCAAGATAATAATATGAATGTATTGACTGAACCCGCTTGTTATACTGAGCTGGGAACGTTGGTCCCGCTCCAACTTATAATTGTTATAAGACCGAGCAGGAAATAGAGGAATACCAGGATTCCCATGCCACCCAAACGAAGAAAATGCATGATGATGCATCTCCTTCGGGTGTGTTCATTACATAGAACTGTTTCTCAGTATACTCTACGTCCTGGGTATTTGATACCGGATTAGGATCCGGAATATGTAATCTATTATATAGGCTACAGATAGGCAGAGAACTAAGAACGGGTGATAAGTTTCAAGAGTTGAAAATGGTGCAATTGTTGCAGCCAAAGTGTTGGCAGTTATCACCCTGTATCACCAAATACATTGATTCTGAACGAATGTTATTAGATACCGAACTTGATATACAACATCATATCAATCTCGTTATTTAGTAAAGAACGATATAATTTTGTATTGTTGGATAATGTTTTGAACATTTCCTATATCAAGAGTTGATCGGTTCAGGCATGTTATCTAAGAGTATATACATTCTAAATCAAACCACAGTTCCTAACGTACAGAACACACACAAGAGGAAGAGTTCAGAAATGAACGAATCCTTCTTGAGGCATTGTGGACTAGGTCATATCAATGCGACCCGACTAGCTAAGTTACATTTAGATGCATATTTAAATTAGTTTGAATTTACATATTGTGAAACTTGCCAGTCATGTCACAAAGATAAGATGACCATGGCTCCGTTTACTTGAAATAGAGAAAGGGTTAGTAAACTCTTGGGACGGATACATAGTGATGTATGAAGGTCCCCAGTCTATATATGCCAGGACTGGTTCTTTGTACTTCCTTACATTCACTGATGATCTCTCAAGATTCGGACACATGTTCCTGTTGAAACAAAGGTCTGAAGCTTTTGAGAACTTCAAAGAATATAAGTTAGAAGTAGAGAACCAAAACCGGATAAGTATTATGTCCTTTGATGTGATCAGGGAAGAGAATACTTAGGCATAGAGATCCTGGACTATTCTAAAGGAGAATAAGATTCTCTCTCAGCATTACTCCTCCGTATACACCACAGCACAACGATGTATCAGGGCGGAGCAATCGTACCCTATGAGATATGGTGCGCTCTATGATGAGTATTATTGACTTACCTGTTTCTTTTTTGGGGTTATGCACTTGAGAAGCTGCATACCTATTGAATTGGGTTCCAACTAAATCAGTGCCTACCACTCCATATGAGATATGATATGGGAAGAGCCCATCTCTTAAGTGAGTTAAGATTTGGGATTGTCCGGCCTATGTCTAAAAGCAAAATACGGACAAGATCGAGGCAAGGTTAGTTCTGTAGAACTGGAAGGAGTTCCAGCTATACAAACTACAGCTGATGATTTGGTAAAACCAAAGGATTCAATAGTTCCCGACGAACCTCAGCCTCTCTTCCGATTTAAAAGAGTTCCTCATCCGCCTGAGAGATACTTCGGTTTCTCGATGACAGTGGGAGCGAGGATTGCATTATGAGATGATGACCCAACTAGTTTCGAGCAGGCTATCAAGAGTGGGGACTCTGTAAGAATGGCTGGATACTTAGCGATCTGAGATGGAATCCATGTACACCAACAAAGTATGGACTTTGGCTGCTATATCTGAAGGGTTAAATCCCCATCAGGAGCAAGTATATCTTGAGAAGATTACTTGGTGTAGATGGAAAAGTTGAGACTTTCAAAGCTAGACTTGTTAAAGGTTCTCGTCATCGACCAGGCGTGGATAATGTTGAAACCTTTTCCAGTGGCTTTACTTAAGTTCATCCGGATCCTACTTGCCATTGTTACATACCATGACTACGATATCTGGTGGTTGGGTGTCATGACTGCTTTTCTAAATATTGATTTAGAAGAGGGCGTCTATAAGTACACAGCCAGAAGGCTTCATAGACAGTGAGAGCGGCGGAAACGTGTGCAAGATGCTTTATGGGATAAAGCACGCATCGCGGAGTTGGAACATCTGTTTTGATGTGGTAGTCAAAGAGTTTGACTTCATCAAAATGGTGGATGAACCTTGTATATACAAAAAGGTAGTAGAGAGTAAGGTGGTCTTCCTCGTACTGTACGTGGATGATATACTCTTGATAGGAAAAGAGTTTCCTATACTACGCATGGTCAATCTCCTCTTATCATAAGGATTCTCCATATAGGATCAAGGTGATACCTCCTAAATCCTGGGTTTTGGATCTATATGATAGATCTAAATGGATGTTAGGATTCTCACTAGGTGTAGTGAGATGGTATCAATCGATCCTGGGGAGAATCACTGGATAGCTTCCAGGGTGGTAAGGATGATTGAATGTCAGTCACAGGCTTTGTCTTTACCCTCAGTGTAGGGACGTTATGTTAGACGAGTTCCAAGCTAGATACCGGGACAAACTAGACGATAAAGGCTGGATACATCGCTTTCAAAGATGCTACCAAAGAGGTAGTCTGGGTGTATATTTGTTCATGAGATGAACAAGGTTCCTACCATTGTGTGACAATGGAGGTGTGGCTTCGGCCCAGGAACCATGGTCCCATCAGTGACCCAGACACATTCTAAAGGCAGTATCACTTGATCATGGAGATGGTTGATCTCCAGGGAGATTGAGGTTAGGAGAGTAGACTCAGAGGACAACACGGTGGATCTACTCACAAAGGCCTTTTCCTAAAGAGAGAATTTTATGGGATGGTTGAGTATGAGATACTAAAACCACTGCTATATGATGGCCCTAGTGCAAGTGGGAGATTGTTAGTTGTATGTATGCCCTAGAGGCCATTATTGTACATGAGATGTATATTATAGTGGATGCTGGGACATATATAGGGAGGACTTTCTTGCTCGACATGATAGTACGCTATCTGATTGCTCTTTATCTTAACATGTACACTTATTGTCTCTCTGTTACATGTTGATAAATCCCTTAGGATGTGTACTCGACTTCCAGGATTATGATGCAGATCATACTAGTGGGGCCTGGGTAGTCCATGAGTACATCCTTCAATGTTCCTAGTCGTGGGAATGTCGAGACGGGGCATCGATATTCCAGAGGAGACTAGCGTATATCTTCTCGACCCATGTGAAGAGCGATGGATGTTCCCATATCCATTGGTGTTTGCTATCAGAAATGGTATACGGGTGCTCAGTGGATACTGGGTACACTGAACGGACTCGCCGAGAACTCCCAGATGGTATTATACCTCACGTCAGATGGCAGTTCTCTGGTGACACTGGTACAGCTTAGTCTGTCGACCCGAGATCGTCATAGAGTCTTGTGTGTCTTCCACTGTGCTTTGATTTCCATCCTACCACGGCTTTACTGAGTCGTGCAAACAGGTGGTTTTTGGGTACAGTCCCGAGTCACATGGAGGCAATGAGCGATAGGAAGGGATTCGTCTCTCCCGGTATTGGGGGTTGATGTTGCGCTATGTTCGATTGGCCATAACTGGAAATCCCTGGCCAGGGTTGCTGTGATTTACTGGTAATTGTTATCAGTAGTTTCACGACCGTTATGGACCTTACATAGGCATGACTTATCAAGCTACTGGGGTCTGACGTTTACCACCCCTAGGCGAGATATGCGGCATATCAGACAAACAGACCGGACTGTGCGGTAAGTGTTACTGATTGGATTCGCAGGAGTGTGAGCAGGCTTGCTCTTTGATCTTCCGATCGCTCAATACCCGGGTGGCCGTTACGTTTAGCAGACCGCTTGCGGCTTGTGGGTGGCTGATATGATCACCACCTATTGCCGGCGTATTGATGAGTCTTTAGAGTCCTACACAGAGGTTTCCTGGCTCAAGCGAAACGAAATAGGAGCGCATATGTGATACGTGCAGGACCGAGAATAATACCAGTATGTGATACTGTATTCTATTCTCGCAATTTGTATCATCGGTCGGTTATATGCGATATAGCCGGGTTACCGAATCAATGGTTGATTCGATATATTGATACACTAGATATTAGTCGGTTATATGCGATATGACCGGATCATTAAATCAAGTGTTGATTTAATGATTTAATGTATAATTATATATTTGATATATTACTTTACATTAACTAGTATTGGTTCACTTAAGATTGCTTTTCTCACTTGATGTGCACAAAGTATATATGTGATATATAATTGTGTACATGTTTGTATCATGATTGATGATACATGCAAACAAGGGTGTGTGTGTGACATACACCATGCTAATTATAATTTAGGTTTTTATTTATCTTAATTATTTAAAATGGTGGCTTCTTTTGTCATGACTTGAAGCTTCATGAAGCTTGAAGTATCTTTGACAAAATCCACTTATTTTGTCTTGATTAAGATATTTATTAACCAAACCATTATAATTAACCATGGTTATGTATCTACAAAGGTTAGTGGATGATAATTACTCACCCATGGTTGCATTATGATATTATTCTTTTCTCATTTTTCTTCTTGCTTCTTCTTCTTCTTCTTCATCAAGAAGAAAACCACCTTGCTAGATTTTTCTAAGTGAAGAAATAAAGTGAGAAATAAAAATCTAAAGTGAACCCATTTCCTATTTCATCATCCTCTACTACTTGCCATTTATTTTAGGGTGTTCTCTTCACAAAGTTCTTGACCAAGTGAAGAGGGAGCTTGAGTTTGAGTCACCTCGACGTAGATCATCTTTGGGCTCGAAGTCAACGAGCTAGCTTGATCATTTCTCCGGGGAAATCCATTCTAGAGTTCGGGACTACGATGATCGCAGCGAAGGGACGTCAACACGGAGCTTTAGAAGTGAAGGACCGGATCTACAAAGGTTGTATTTTCATTCACTTCTCTTTGTAATGATGGATTACAAGTTGTGTTACCCTAGTTTTTTAGTTCGATTCGTAGTTGGATTTCTTAACACTCCCTAAAATTCTTGTTGTGTCCTGTGTGATGCTTGCAAACTCTAGGCTAGGTGCTAAGGAATCCCAGGCAAGAAAAGTTATTGGCTCAAAGAAGTGAAGTTCTTGGGTCATGTGGTATCCGGAGATGGAATTGCAGTTGACCCCAAAAAGATTGCAGCTATTCACGATTGGCCGATTCTAAAGAGTGCAGGGGAGATCAGAAGCTTCCTTGGGCTTGCTGGATATTATAGAAGGTTTGTGGAGAACTTCGCTCGAATAGCATAACCATTGACCAAGCTAACACGAAAAGAGGTCCATTCGTATGGTATGGACTGAGAAGCGTGCGTCATCTTTTGAAGCACTGAAGCAGAGATTGGCCACCGCTCCTATTCTGACAGTGCCAGATGGTTCCGGAGGACTGGTTATTCACAGCGACGCATCTGAGAAAAGCTTGTGATGTGTTCTGATGCAGCATAGGAAGGTTATAGCGTATGCGTCAAGGCAATTGAAGAACCATGAGAAGAATCACCCAACTCATGATTTAGAGCTAGCAGCAGTGATCTTCGTGCTAAAGATTTGGAAACACTACTTATTGGGTGAAAGAGTTGAAGTGTTTACAGATCACAAGAGCCTAAAGTATGTGTGTTCACACAGAAGGAGCTTAACATGAGACAGCGTAGATGGTTAGAGCTGATGGATGACTATGATCTTGACTTAAAGTATTATTCAGGAAAAGTTAATGTAGTGCTTGACGCGTTAATTCGGTAACTAGCGATACGGATGTTGACTGCACAAAGAGAGATTATAGCCGATCTTCAGAAATTCGAGTTGGAGATTGTACTACCAAATTCTTCGGGACAGTTGATGCAGTTGCAAGTACAATCATCCTTGATCAATAGCATTAAGGCAGCACAGTCACATGGCTCTAGATTGTAGAAGTTTCGAGGACAAGTGGAAGCGGGACTTATAGCAGATTTATTGATTCATGAAGATGGCTCGTTAAGATATGGAAGTCGTTTATGTATGCCTAAAGAAAATGTTCGTGAAGAAGTCATGAAAGAGGCTCATTGTTACGCCCCGCTTCCCAGAGTGCGCTAAGATAGGCACGTGACAGAGCCAACTATGCTACCTGTGGATAGAAAATATCCCTCCACAGTCACATTACGGCTGTAGAGATATCAAGAACAATAATAAACAACTATCTAATACATGTCCAAGAGCCAGAATAACGAGTCAAGAATAAAATAATGCGAAAGCAAAAGATCCAATAAACAATAATAATCTGGAAAGTACGGAAGTAACTGAACTAACTAGATACTAACAGGATCCTCACTGCTCGGCCTAGCTGCGGAAGTATTCCTGATCAGCCTGCGACAAGGATAAGGGATCTGGGACATGAAAAACCCAGACGTCAGTGCGTCATAATATCAATAATTCAAGGCAAGCAGGATATAATGAAATATACAGGCATGAAGTATGAACAGTAACAAGTCCTTAGTAACAAGTAAAAAGTAACATGAATATAGATCAGTGAACATGATATAAACAGGTGAAGTGCAGTGAGTAGTCTAAACTGTGCTATAGCGTTGTCTACGCTAAAGTTATTCGAAATCAATTAATGTAATCCTCATCGTAACCCATCAGTTTATGCCCCGTTCAACCCCACGGGACCACGGTAACACAATATAATAGACGATGAGTCTATGTCCCGTTCAACCCCACAGGACCATGGTAACAAGATGTAATAGACTGTGAGTCTATGCCCCGTTCAACCCCACGGGACCACGGTAACAAGATGTAATAGCCCTTTGAGTTACGTTCGGATACATTCTTGATTTCCCCATACCCCCAAGGTTATGTGTGTAAGTCAGGTATTGATAAATCTGGAGCTAATGCCAACACAGGATCAAGCAGGTACAGGTTTGTTTGTATAGATAACAGGATATGTCCGTAGGGACAACATGTCAAGATTGTCGGCATTAGTAACAAGATCAGGTAATGTGTCAAGCTGTGGTACATCAGGTCATGTCAGGTAGTGTACATGGATCAAATCATGTCAAGTAGTGCACATGTATCAAGTCATGTCAAGTAGTAGTGTATCAGGTCATGTCAGGTAGTGCACAAATATTAAGTGGGTGCTCATAATCAAACTGTAATAAGTATGGGTACACAAAATCAAGTATGGAGTACTAATATAACAATAAAATGGAATAATGTGATATGGTATGCAAATAGATATAAATTCAAAGATATGGATGTACAATTATCGATTAGGGTTGCATTTATAGTTCCAATACTAATTAGGATGCTCTTTATTAAACATGGGGTGTTAATATCACAGTGTTATGTATTGATATGATCTATGGATGCGGTTATATATATTCTAAATGAGATGGATGCAAATGGGTATCCGAAAAGCTATAAAACTATAAAATGATAATGTGGGATGTACAACTAAGCAATATGTGATATAAATATTGATGTGGATGGAGTATATTGTAATCTAGTATGTAACAAGATAAGTTTTCATGACCTAGATCTGGAATGATATAAATGGATGCAAACGGAACATCGAAAAGTTATAAAACCAAACATGCGGTGCATGCTTTTAAATACATGATATTTATTTAAATAGGTATATAATGAGTTATATAGCATGTAGCAAGATTAACTTGCCTCGATGGATCGTGATACGGATACGCACGACAACGTCGAATGTCGGGAAAACGCCTCGATGCATGTGCACACGTACAGAACAGAACCAGGCAATGCAAGAATGTAACCGCGCATGTAGGGAACATCCACTAGGTTGCTCGGATCGTCGGCAGCGGCACGGCTCTGGCGATCACCGGGAAATGCGAAAACAAGAAACACGAATAGAAGAACAAGAAGAAGAAGAATCAGGGGAAGAACAAGAGGGGACTGTAGTAAGATGTTTTAGGTCAGAGGAGACTGCAAGGGGGTGACTTCGACGGTGGGGCGTCGACAACGAGGTTCACGGCAAAGGGCAGCGAGGTTGCGGGCAAGTTGTTGGGTGGTCGGGTGATGGTGTGCAGGGTTCTTGCCCGGTTAGAGGACACGGTGATGATTTTCAGAGAAAGGGGAGAAAGGTAGTGGCGACGGGGTGAGGGGATCGGGGTTGATGGCGCCGGCAAGGTGAACGCAGGCGAGGTGCAGGGAAAGGAAGAGGTTGCAGCCGGGGTTCTTGGGTTGGTGGTTTGCAGTGGGTTGAGGGCCTCGGTGTGAGAAGGAAAAGGAAATGGAGAGGAGGCGAGGTCGAGGTGACGAGGATGGTCGGCGATGATGGGCGAAGGCGAAGGCATGGCTTATGCACGAAGGTGAGGCGATGGGTTCAAAGGTTCTCGTCACCTGGGAGGAGAAAAGAGGAGAGCGGAGGAGAAGGTAGCTGTGAGGGCGAGGGATCTCCGACAGTGAGGGCGACGGCGAGGTGGTTGGCTCGGCGTAGGTTAGGGCTGAGGCGAAGGCGGGAGAAAGGAAATAAAAAAAAGAAGGGGAGAGAGAAGAAACGTGGCTTCTGAAGTTGTATGGGGTGAAGAAAATAAAGAATATTTATAGATAGAGAAAGAGAAATATAACCAGGGAGATAGAGAGACTTTTGAGAGAGAAAAAGAGAGAGAGAATGAGAGAGAGAGAGGAGAGAGACAGAGAGAGGAGGGAGATCGAGAGGGGAGAGAGAGAACAGTGAGGAGAGATAGTTTTGTTTTGTAGTGGAATAGAGAGAGAGAAAGCCAGGGGGAAAGAGAGAGAGGAAGAAAGAGAAAATGGTTTATTTAAGTAGTTTTGATTTGTTTTAAAAGATTTAGTTAGTTATTTCAACTTTTAACCTGTTGATTTTTAAAAGAAGATATTAAATTAAATAAAATTTGATTTTCTACTAAATACAAATTTAGTCCAAAATACGCCGGGGTCGGGTCTAAAATTCAGATTTAAAATATTAAAAATATATGCGACGTCCAAATTTCAAAATGAATGTTCAGGTAACGAAAATGCATACCCCCAAGAACGGATGCACGTACGTACGTGTAGCCATCCAAACAAGTCCGTTTCACTGAACGTGACGAGAACAAGATGCGCGGATGCTACCACGGGGTTAGGGGTATCATGCAGGCTATGAAATGTATTTTTAAAATATTTTATGTGACTTAAAAATGTTATATTGTAAAAATGCACATGCTGGATTAAAAGCTAGTATGGAGTATTCATGAATGTGTACCAGTCTATGTAATAAGTCAAGATAATTCATAAATATGAATCAAATAAGTTTCGAGCAAGCGGGTCGGGTCGAATGCAATGTAAAATGTAAAATACCATTTGCACCTAAATCACGATAAATCAAGAAATACCACAAATAAGAAAATACAAAAACTGGAATTGGTATAAATGAACTAGGTTGTTACATTATACCCAACTACAAAAAGAATTTCGTCCTTAAAATTCCAAGAACAAGAAAGGATAAACAATTAAGAAACTACAAGAATAAATATGGAAACTTCTGTCGAATCTCGTCTTCTCGTTCCCAAGTCGATTCTCCGTGCGAGCGATTTTCCCAAGAAACAAGTACGAGTGGGGTAACCTTGTTCTTAACGACCTTTTCTTTTCGATCAACAATCGACATCTGTCGTTCCTCAAAGGTTAAATCCTCCCTTACAGTCAGCTCCGAATGATCCAGCATGTATGTTTCATCTCGAACATACTTACGGAGTTGATATACATGAAACACGTCATGAACATTCGCCAAAGATTGTGGTAAAGACAATCGATAAGCCACTTCTCCAACACACTCCATAATCTCGAAAGGCCCCACGAATAGAGGACTAAGCTTGCCTCGACTCCCAAAACGAATCACTCCTCTAGTCGGTGATATCTTCAAGAATACCAAATCACCAACAGCGAACTCTAGAGGTCTTCTCGATGTGTCGGCCTAACTCTTCTGCCGATCTTGTGCCGCCTTCATGTGATTTCGGATAGTATTAACTTTCTCTACTGTTTGCACGATCAAATCCGGTCCCAACAATCTTCGTTCTCCAACACCATCCCAACAAACGGAGTGAACGACACTTGCGACCATATAATGCTTCAAATGGAGCCATCTGAGTAGTCGCCTGAAAACTGTTATTGTAAGAAAACTCCACCAAGTGTAGATGATCCTCCCATGAACCCTTGAAGTCTAACATGCAAGCTCTCAACATGTCTTCAAGAGTTTGGATCATTCTCTCCGACTGGCCATCTGTTTGAGGATGATAAGCTGTGCTAAACTTCAATCGAGTCCCCAAACTTTCCTGTAAGCTCCTCCAGAAGTGTGATAAGAAACGGGTGTCACGGTCGGACACGATGCTCATCGGTACTCCATGCAATCTTACAATCTCCTGCATGTACCGTTCTGCCAATGTTTCCGTTGATTGACCAACTCGAAATGGAATGAAATGAGCTGCCTTGGTCAATCGATCAACAATCACCCAAACAGCATTGTTGCCCTTTGGACTCCGCAGTAAAGCCGTCACGAAATCCATGGATATATGTTCCCACTTCCATTGAGGAATCGGAAGTGGTTGCAATAAACCAGCAACCCTTTGATGTTCAGCCTTAACTTGATGACACACCAAGCACTTCGCTACAAAGCGGGCAATCTCCCGTTTCATGCCTTCCCACCAGAAATACTGTCGTAGATCTCGGTACATCTTCCTGCCTCCTGGATGTACGGAATATGAGGAATTGTGTGCCTCCTTCATAACTTCTTCATGAATATCTCCCTTTGGCACACACAAACGACTACCATATCGCAACGAACCATCTTCATGAATCAACAAGTCCGTTCGAAGTCCAGCTTCAACCTGTTCTCGAAACTTTTGCAATCTAGGGTCCTGTAACTGCGCTGCTTTAATATTCTCGATCAACGACGACTGTACTTGCAGCTGCATCAACTGCCCCGAAGAATGCGGTAGCACAATATCCAAATCGAATCTCCGAAAGTCTTCAATAAGTTCCTTTTGTGCAGTCAACATCCGAATTGCTGACATCCGACTAAGCGCATCCAGCACAACATTGACTTTCTCCGGATGGTACTTAAGATCAAGATCGTAGTCAGCCATCAGTTCTAACCATCTACGTTGCCTCATATTAAGCTCCTTCTGTGTGAACACGTACTTTAGGCTTTTGTGATCTGTGAATACTTCGACCCTTTCGCCCAATAAGTAGTGTCTCCAAATCTTCAAAGCGAAAATCACTGTTTCAAGCTCCAAATCATGAGTTGGGTAATTCTTCTCATGGTTCTTCAACTGTCTCGATGTGTAAGCTATAACCTTCCCATGCTGCATCAAAACACATCCCAAACCTTTCCCAGATGCGTCGCTGTGAAACACCAATCCTCCGGAACTGTTTGGTACGGTCAAAATAGGAGCGGTTATCAACCTTTGCTTCAATGCCTCAAAAGATAACGCACATTTATCCGTCCATACAAACTGTACTTCCTTGCGCGTAAGCTTGGTCAAAGGCTCAGCCAAACGAGCAAAATTCTCTACGAACCTTCTATAATATCCTGCAAGTCCAAGAAAACTTCTGATCTCTGCTACGTTCTTCGGAATCAACAAATCTTGAACTGCTGCAATCTTTTCAGGATCAACGGTGATTCCATCTTCGGATACGGCATGCCCCAAAACTTCACTTCTTCAAGCCAAAACTCGCACTTGCTCATCTTTGCATACAATCTTTCTTGCCTCAATGTCTGCAGTGCGATCTTTAAGTGTTCCGCAGGCTCTTCATTCCTCCTCGAATACACCAGAATATCATCCATAAATACCACAATAAACTGGTCCAAGAACGGTGAAAAGATTCGTTTCATCAAGTCCATAAATATCGCCGGTGCATTCATGACTCCGAATGGCATCACTAAATACTCGTAATATCCATACCGAGTTCGGAACGCAGTCTTGCAAATATCCTCTGATTTAACTCGGACTTGATGATATCCGGATCGCAAATCCAGCTTCGAGAATACCCTCGCGCCACTAAGCTGCTCGAACAATTCGCCAATGCGAGGGATCAGGTACTTGTTCTTAATAGTCACCCGGTTTAATTCTCGATAATCGATGCACATCCTCCTTGTGCCATCTTTCTTCTTGACTAGAAGAACTGGAGCTCCCCAAGGTGAATTGATGCTGCGAATCCAACCTTTCTCAAGTAATTCGGTAACCTGCTTCTTAATTTTGTCCAACTCCACTGGTGCCATTGGATAGTACGCCTTTGAGATTGGCGCTGCACTAGGAACAAGATCGATCGCGAACTCCACATCTTTTTTTGGCGGTAAACCCGAGATGTCCTCGAACGCGTCCATGAACTCTCGAACTACAACTGGCGCTTCTTCCCTATCAACTTCCATCGACGAAAGAACATTGTTTGTCGGCCTAGCCCTAAACTCGACTGGCCCGACAGAACTGCTACCTCCAGCAAAAGCAAACTCCTGATATCCGGGAATTTGGAAAATCACTTTCTTTGCCCTACAATCAATGTGAGCGTAGAAAGTGCCGAGAAAATCCATTCCCAAGACAACTTCATAACCGCCGGTATCAATCACCAAGAATCTGCAAAACATGAACTGGTAAGCCATGAAACTGAGAGAACCAAGGAAATTTCACGGCCATGAATCAAGGAAATGAATCAAGACTAGGACTCCAAGTTACTTAAATAGAGTACCGCATTGTAACCATGCTGCAGTTCATAGTTACAATCACATAACTCCACTCAAGTCTCCCAAATCCTAGAGATAAACAATAGGGAACCAAGTTTCAAGTCGAGATGCAAAGAGGTTTGCATATCGTCAAAGTAAGGATCATGAGGAAGTTAAGATTCAAGAATGGAAAGATGGTAAAGTGGCAGGACATGTTCCTAATCACGAGTATTCTGATTCGTGTATTGGGTCTAATACCCAACTACAAAAGAATCAAACCCAATTAACCTAAATTCTATGGCTCTGATACCAAACAAACCCTGTCACGCCCCGCTTCCCAGAGTGCGCTAAGATAGGCACGTGACAGAGCCAACCAAGCTACCTGTGGATAGGAAATATCCCTCCACAGTCACATTACGGCTGTAGAGATATCAAGAACAATAATAAACAACTATCTAATACATGTCCATGAGCCAGAATAACGAGTCAAGAATAAAATAATGCGGAAGCAAAAGATCCAATAAACAATAATAATCTAGAAAGTACGGAAGTAACTGAACTAACCGGATACTAACAAGATCCTCACTGCTCGGCCTGGCGGCGGAAGTACTCCTGATCAGCCTGCGACAAGGATAAGGGATCTGGGCCATGCAAAACCCAGACGTCAGTGCGTTATAATATCAATAATTCAAGGCAAGCAGGATATAATGAAATATACAGGCATGAAGTATGAACAGTAACAAGTCCTCAGTAACAAGTAAAACGTAACATGAATATAGATCAGTGAACAGGATATAAACATGTGAAGTGCAGTGAGTAGTCTAAACTGTGCTATAGGGTTGTCTACGCTAAAGTTATTCGAAATCAATTAATGTAATCCTCATCGTAACCCATCGGTCTATGCCCCGTTCAACCCTACGGGACCACGGTAACACAATATAATAGACGGTGAGTCTATGTCCCGTTCAACCCCACAGGACCACGGTAACAAGATGTAATAGACTGTGAGTCTATGCCCCGTTCAACCCCACGGGACTACGGTAACAAGATGTAATAGCCATTTGAGTTACGTTCGGATACATTCTTTATTTCCCCATACCCCAAGGTTATGTGTGTAAGTTTGGTATTGATAAATCTGGAGCTAATGCCAACACAGGATCAAGCAGGTACAGGTTTGTTTGTATAGATAACAGGATATGTCCGTAGGGACAACATGTCAAGATTGTCGGCATTAGTAACAAGATCGGGTAACATGTCAAGCTGTGGTATATCAGGTCATGTCAGGTAGTGTACATGGATCAAATCATGTCAAGTAGTGCACATGTATCAAGTCGTGTCAAGTAGTAGTGTATCAGGTCATGTCAGGTAGTGCACAAGTATCAAGTGGGTGCTCATAATCAAACTGTAATAAGTATGGGTACACAAAATCAAGTATGGAGTACTAATATAACAATAAAATGGAATAATGTGATATGGTATGCAAATAGATATAAATTCAAAGATATGGATGCACAATTATCGATTAAGGTTGCATTTATAGTTCCAATACTAA
Source organism: Agapanthus africanus (assembly GCA_030015575.1). NCBI lineage: Eukaryota > Viridiplantae > Streptophyta > Magnoliopsida > Asparagales > Amaryllidaceae > Agapanthus > Agapanthus africanus. Next base: position 980,781,334 of record CM057337.1, read on the forward strand.
TTAGGATGCTCTTTATTAAACATGGGGTGTTAATATCACAGTGTTATGTATTGATATGATCTATGGATGCAGTTAAATATATTCTAAATGAGATGGATGCAAACGGGTATCCGAAAAGCTATAAAACTATAAAATGGTAATGTGGGATGTACAACTAAGCAATATGTGATATAAATATTGATGTGGATGCAGTATATTGTAATCTAGTATGTAACAAGATAAGTTTTCATGACCTAGATCTGGAATGATATAAATGGATGCCAACGGAACATCGAAAAGTTATAAAACCAAACATGGGGTGCATGATTTTAAATACAGGTATGCTATTTATTTAAATAGGTATATAATGAGTTATATAGCATGTAGCAAGTTTAACTTTCCTCGATGGATCGCGATACGGATACGCACGGCAACGTCGAATGTCGGGAAAACATCTCAATTCACACGCACACGTACATAACAGAACCACACAATGCAAGAATGTAACGCGTAGGTAGGGAACGTCCACTGGGTTGCTCGGATCGTCGGCAGCAGCACGGATCCGGCGATCACCGGGAAATGTGAAAACAAGAAACAAGAATTGAAGAACAAGAAGAATAAGAATCAGGGGAAGAAGAAGAGGGGACTGTAGTAAGATGTTCTGGGTCAGAGGAGGCTGCAAGGGGGTGATTTCGACGGTGGGGCGTCGACGACGAGGTTCACGGCAAATGACGACGAGGTTGCGGGCAAGTTGTTGGGTGGTCGGGTGATGGTGTGCAGGGTTCTTGCCCGGTTAGAGGAGGCGGTGATGATTTTCAGAGAGAGGGGAGAAAGGTAGTGGCGATGGGGTGAGGGGATCGGGGTTGATGGCGCCGGCAAGGTGGACGCAGGCGAGGTGCAGGAAAAGGAAGAGGTTGCAGCCGGGGTTCTTGGGTTGGTGGTTTGTAGTGGGTTGAGGGCCTCTGGGTGAGAAGAGAAAGGAAATGGAGAGGAGGCGAGGTCAAGGTGACGAGGATGGTCGGCGATGATGGGTGACGGCGAAGGCAGGGCTGATGCGCGGAGGTGAGGCGATGGGTTCGAAGGTTCTCGTCACCTGGGAGGAGAAAAGAGGAGAGGGGAGGAGAAGGCAGCCGTGAGGGCGAGGGATCTCCGGCGGCGAGGGCGACGGCGAGGTGGTTGGCTCGGAGTGGGTTAGGGCTGAGGCGAAGGCGGGAGAAAGGAAATAAAAAAAAGAAGGGGAAAGAGAAGAAACGTGGCTTCTGAAGTTGTATGGGGTGAAGAAAATAAAGAATATTTATAGATAGAGAGAGAGAAATATAGGCAGGGAGAGAGAGAGACTTTTGAGAAAGAGAGACAGAGAGAGGAGGGAGATCGAGAGGGGAGAGAGAGAGCAGTGAGGAGAGAGAGTTTTGTTTTGTAGTGGAGAAGAGAGAGAGAGAAAGAGAGGCAGGGCGAAAGAGAGAGAGGGGAAGAAAGAGAAAATGGTTTATTTAAGTGGTTTTGATTTGTTTTAAAAGATTTAGTTAGTTATTTCAATTTTTAACCTGTTGATTTTTAAAAGAAGATATTAAATTAAATAAAATTTGATTTTCTGGTAAATACAAATTTAGTCCAAAATACGCCCGGGCCGTGTCTAAAATTCAGATTTAAAATATTAAAAATATATGTGACATCCAAATTTCAAAATGAATGTTCAGGTAACGAAAATGCATACCCCCAAGAACGGATGCACGTACGTGAGTGTAGCCATCCAAACAAGTCCGTTTCACTGAACGGGACGAGAACAAGATGCGCGGATGCTACCACAGGGCTAGGGGTATCATGCAGGCTATGAAATGTATTTTTAAAATATTTTATGTGACTTAAAAATGTTATATTGTAAAAATGCACATGCTGGATTAAAAGCTAGTATGGAGTATTCATGAATGTGTACCAGTCTATGTAACAAGTCAAGATAATTCATAAATATGATTCAAACAAGTTTCGAGCAAGTGGGTCGGGTCGAATGCAATGTAAAATGTAAAATACTATTCGCACCCAAATCATGATAAATCAAGAAATACCACAAATAAGAAAATACGAAAACTGGAATTGGTATAAATGAACTAGGTTGTTACACTCATAGTTCTGCATATTCAGTACATCCGGGAGGCACGAAAATGTATAAAGATTTGCGACAACATTTCTGGTGGGAATGCATGAAAAGTGAGATTGCTCGCTACATATTGAGGTGCTTGGTGTGTCAGCAACTCAAGGCTGAATATCAAAGGGTAGCTGGTTTGTTGCAACCACTTCCGATTCCTCAATGGAAGTGGGAAGATATAACTATGGATTTCGTGACGGCCTTACCACGGAGTCCAAAGGGTAATAACGCAGTTTGAGTGATTGTCGATCGATTGACCAAGGCAGCTCATTTCATACCATTCCGAGTTGGTCGGTCGACGGAGGCATTGGCAGAGCGGTACATGCAGGAGATTGTGAGATTACATGAAGTAACCGTGAGTATCGTTTCTGATCGTGATACTCGGTTCCTATTACACTTTTGGAGGAGTGATTGATGTATTTAAAGAGTGTGTTTGTAAAGTAACCGTAATCAAGACGGTGTCGCTAGTAGCTAGCCGTGATGAGTACGGGTCGTCCGCAGGGAAACGTGAACTCTTTTTTTATTTTAGACGAGTTGATTAAAGAAGGGTGATTGTTTGTGGTTACGGATGTAGAATTTATAAAGAAAAGGCTTGTAGGGTTCATAGGACTTAGTAGTAATGGATGAATAATTAAAAACGACTCCTTTTATCTTTTAATAGTTTAAAACTAGATCGATAGTGATGAATGTAGATTAGGGTTCTTTTGGAAGAAACTAGGGTTTCCCCACTACTAATCCTTGTCCTTGCATTGATCTCTATTCATATCTAGCCTTTAACAAAACAAGTGTTAAATTAATCTCAAATCGTGGTCGTGACTAGCAATAAATTGGTAGCGCGCCCGATAAGGATAATAACATTTATTTTGCTAAAATTTATAAACTTTAAAATGTATATAAGAAGTTAGAAGACTTTATCATCCATTGATCTACCATATCCTATGAACCCTGGCAAACTAGGAATTACTCGCTCATGGTTTGAGATTTAGAAGAAAAGTTAAAGAATGAAACATGATTAAGACGCATAAAGTAAGTGCAGAAAGTAAGTGCGGAAATTAATTGCAAAAAGAAAGATAAAAACACTACCTTTATTAATAAACTATTGCATACAACTTTTGAAAGTAGAGTACAAGAACCTTATTTGCTCTAGATCTCTATCTTATTAGAAGTAGATGACTAGCTGATGATCACTCGGATGCGTCGATCGCTTTGAACGTCTTGATCTCTTCGGTGATGATCTTTAATGTGAAACCCTCGGTCTTATATATAGTCTCAAAACCAGAAACCCTAGTGCCATAAGTGAATATATGATGTTACAATAAAATCACCCAAATCAATCATCAGATGGCCTTAGAACCGCCGCGAAACTGCCGCATATAGGCCTGGCCGCGGTTCTGCCGCGGTTTGGTGACTTCAGTTTCTGGGATTTTTTGTGCTATTTTATCTTGATTTTTGGAGATCCTTTTGATGTCTAGATTTTGAAAATAATGCTCTGAGTCTCTGCCGTTGCTAGATCTCTCGATTTGCTTCCATATTCTGGCAGATTTGATTCCGACATCCCAATTTAATTCGGATCTCCTGGATTCCAGATCTGAGCTAATATCTGCACAATATCTCAAGTCACAGCGTCAGTAGGATTTGGTATTTTGAGATATTATCCTAACCATTTTATATGATATTAGATCTTTAAGAATATTGATTAGAAATATTTGATATGATATGCATATTTTAATTACTAATATTTCATATAAATATTATATGCATGTATTTTCCCTTATTATGTTAATTATAATATAGAAACATATGATAATAAACTTTTTACACATAAACCCTCATATGTTCTATAAGTACAATAAACACATTTTAGTACTTAACAATAGTAGGGAAAATAATCATTCAAATGTACAATATTTTAGACTAATCAAATACCCCCAAACTTAACTTTGATCGCCCCGAGCAAACTAGTTATTAAAGAGAAGAAAAAGAAAAAAGAAAAACCTAACACACTTTCGAAGGCAACATGATTGCACTGAGCACGTGCAACAAGCCTTTAAATCTCTAGGTGTCCCTAGTAGGAAGAGTGTTGTCTCCTGAGGGTTTTCAGCGGATTACACCCATAAAATCCCATAATAAAAGAAAGATGATGAAAGCTACATACAAAGGTAAAGAATATATAAAAGAAAACTTGAAAATAAGAGTTTCAAACTACGCTAACTTTTTAGTAGCCATGAGCCCTATCTTAAAAGATGTCAGAAATCACGTCATCCCTTAATAAAATATCGCCTTTAGTCTTCCTCCCTACCTTTCTTCCAAACATCGATCATATACTCCTACGTGTGTGTGAAAGACATCTCTATACTTAGAGAATTCAATTCAAGCTATCATACTCTTGTCCATCTTCCTTAGTAATTTTTAGTCGGTGAATATTTCAGATGGAATTGCTCACATATTCTTTATGCGACCGTTAATATTTCTTAAGGTACTAACCAACTGATTACCAAATGTTCTCACTCTTTTAGGCGTAATTAGCAATATCCTAGTCTTGCAACACCTAAGACTTAGCAGTGGCTCCCAAACCAGTTGGTCTAAGGCACTAGGTGATAAGGCACTCACGCTATTTTTTTATGCTGCCTTAAATAATTAAAAAACCAATGTTCATTTTTTTCACAATTTTTTTTTATATATTTTGTTGATTTATATACTTTTTTCCTTCATACTAAAGCTTTTAGACGGGAGCATTTCAAGGTATCATCTACTATCCCAAGTTTCAAGATGTGTGCAAGTGCATATAGTAGGGTATCAACGTTCAGATATTTGGACTCAAGAATATGGACTATTTTTCAGACTTATTTCTATCCTCAGATTAATGATTTCTTTCATCTTACTAACCCTTGGGACAACAGCTCATGACTATCTATCACTAGCTTCGTTATAAAATATCTAATTTTCTTGCTTTTCTTAAACTTTTCCTTCCTATCATATGTATTTTTCACTTTCTAACTTTCATTCTCAACAAAATTTAAATTTTTTTGTGCTATTATTTAGTATAATGCAAAATGATGCGTGAATAAGCACAAACCTCCCCCAAACCTATTTGCAGCAGTGTCCTCACTGATGTCATCTGTTAAGCTTAAAAACCTGTAGACTTGAGAGAAAAAGTTAGTAAAGGGGACAAGAATTAATGACAGTAAAAACCTCCCCAAACTTATTTTTGCCTCACAATTTTGTAAAAAATTTTGTTTTTATTTCAAGAGCCAAAATATTCCCCCCCTCCCCAAACTTGAGTAAAACATTATTAAGCATTTAAAATTATAAGACGAGGTAAAGTTATTGGTCTATGCAAAGCTTTAAAAGACCAAAAGTCAACACCAACCATTCGAATATTTTTTCAATGTAACACCATGGTTGGTGGAAGATCATAGATGTGAAGAGGTGGGGAGATAAGAGGCGTAATCGATCGGGTTTACGTCTCGGTTGGTAGAGACGAAACAATGATGGTGAACAAAAACGAGAATGTGAATGATTAGGGATAGGTAGAATAGTCACGTTCTCATATGGGATAAGAAGAAGGGGTGATGGGTCAACTTCTTCTGGTGGAGGTTGATTCATCACAACATCCATGTACTTTAGGAATGCGAGTTCTTTGGCGAAAATTTCTTAAAAACTATCATCAATGGTCCGAGTAATAATTTCATCGATATCTATATTGATGGAATATGCAGATTCACTAGGACGGTTGAAAGTTCCAAGGTCAGTCTTTTGCACATAAAGATTCAAAACACTCCATTCGTCAGAAATTATAGAGGTAGGAGATTTGAAATGATCGTTTCCCTCATTTCAAAAGAGTCTAAATCGAGCGGTCTTTCAAGAACCATAAAACTCAAAATATCGGAGTGTGATTTATCAAAACTCGGTGGAGTTGAAAGAAGATCAGAAGAACCAAAGAAAGTGGGTGATGAAATGGGTAAACAAACTTGTGTGTCGAGCGTTGTTGAACCAGATGTGGGAGATGAAGGCCGTCTTCGTTCTGCTTATCGGATATGTCGGTGGTAAAAATAGGATCGGTTAATTGTACAGGAAGATGTTTGTATTCAATAGAAGGGACATGATGGGTCGGAGAATCCAACATAACGGGTTCATCTTCAACGATATTCTTATCATCGCTCTCACTAGCACATTCGGTCAAATCAAACGAATAGGTATTCAAGAATTCATCAATTATACTATCCGCAATCGATAAATCACCTGGTTCACTTGATAGAGTTGGAAGGTTTGAAATATCAAGTGTAGTCGAATAAGAATCGGTTTGATTTGAAATGGTGTCAAACTCTCTTTCACACTCACTATTAGTAAAGTCAAACATGTTATTCTCGGGCACATCATCACTTAGACTGTGAAGCGGTTGAACATCGAATATATTCGGTTGGGGTGCAGGATGGAAGGTGTTGAGATCAAAAGAATTGGTTTTGGTTTGACTTTGATGGATCTCTTGTTCTTTTTCACTACTCAATTCCAACTCTACTTCTGGACTAGACATGGTTTTTGAAAAAGTTCTAATGAAGGGTTCTCTTTGAACCGTGGAACTTTCTAATTGATTTTCAGAAGCACTGTCTAGATAAGATGAAGAAGTTGAGTATGGTTGGAAAGTGTCTAATTGTTGGCTACGGGCAAGTTCCATGTGTTCCGCAATCGACATGCGTTTATGATTTGCCGCATTAGCCTGAAGAGAAATGTTAAGAAGAGATGCTTTTAATTGTTGGCTACGGGCGAGTTCAATGTGTTCTGCAAGACATGCGTTTCTGATTTGTCCCATTAGCCTCAAGATAAGTGTCAACATGAAAGCGTGTGAAAGTTTGGTACTGTGGATGAGAATTAGAAGGTTGTACCCAAGTTTCATAAACAGGATTATGATCAACATTGTGATATGAAGAATATTGAGATTGGTTGGTTAGCTGGCGACTGGAAATTGCTATTTGTTCAGCAATGGTCATGGGTGTAAAAGATGTCATATCCACCTCAAAACGAATAGCAATATTTTCATATGGAAATGATGGTGTTTGTTGTCCTAATGGTTTTGGATTAGTGAAAGAATTGAAACTTTGGCTTTCAGCCTTCGCAATATGCTCAGCGATGGACCTGCGTTTAGAAGTTCTCTCACCCGCCTTAAACGGATTATCAACATAAGAAGATGTGGAATTTTGATGCGGTTGATAGGACCTTGAGTGAGGTATCCAACTGTTCTTTTCCGCTTGCTCTATCCAATCTCTTAAAGACATGGTCGAGTCGGATTTTGTACTGAAGCAGTTACGAAAACAAGATATATCTGGTTCTAGATAGCAAAACTCGGCAAAAGTTCGTCTGTTTGGGTTACCCATTATAAGAAAGTGAAGAGGGTGAAAAGGTAACGATTTAAGCTCTTTTGGATTTTTGAAATTGTTTTACTTTGAAAGAGGGACTTGAGGCTTGACTCAACAAATCACAAAAATGCACAATCACTCCCTAGGATTTCCTAGGTCAAGTCACTAGACCGCTTCTAGACTTCCAAAGGGCAAGTCGCAGAATCAATCCTCTACTACCTCCTTATCAATCTTGTGGCCATGTAAGTGCCAGGTAAGTGGAAGGTATCCTCTATACGAATCACCGAAATAACAGGCCTAATTAAGTAACCACTTTCCTTAGTCACATTTGCCTAGACACCACAAGAGAAATGCGGATAAGCAATAGATTACCCACGACCATCTTTTGTCCTAATTGAGCGCGAATGTCCTTAGGAGCTAGGTCTAGATATTTTTTTTATTAAAGTAGGGTTATGCGTATGCACATTTGTGATTTGTGGGGCTTAGGAAGGATGATGAAATCTCCATATAATATGAATTTGGGTTTATTGCCCCTTAATGTCCGTTTTAGATATGCAAAACAAACCAAAATCTAAAACACGCAAAAAGATTTTTTTTGCGGCGATATTTGCAAAGAATCCTGCAAAAAAGATCAGATTATTGGAGCTTAGAGAAGAGAGAAAGATTTGAGAAAAATACCAGAGGATTTTGGCGCCGCAATTCCACCAAGTCGCCGTGGTTCCACCGCAAAACTACCACTTCCGCCGCGGTTCCGCCGCCGTCTAGAGGGTTCTTTTGCTAATTTTTCTTCAGGGCCCTCCTATGTTCCTGTGGGCTATATTGAAAGTCTCTGAATCTCTGTTTCCTTACTCCAGTTACTCCAAATTCCCTTGCAAAACTCGCACAATAATCGTTAAATATGCAAGATGCAGTTTTCTTATGGTTGCCGGATTTTATAAGAAATTAACCCGAATAACAAGAAAAAAACTACGACCGTCTGCCCGGCAACGGTGCCATTTGATTGATGTATTTAAAGAGTATGTTCGTAAAGTAACCGCAATTAAGACGGTATCACTAGTAGCTAGCCATGACGAGTACGGGTCGTCCGTAGGGAAACGCGAACTCTTTTCTTGTTTTAGACGAGTTGATTAAAGAAGGGTAATTGTTTGTCGTTACGGATATAGGATTTATAAAGAAAAGGCTTGTAGGGTTCATAAGACTTAGTAGTAATGGATGAATAATTAAAAACGTCTCCTTTTATCTTTTAATAGTTTAAAACTAGATCGATAGTGATAATGTAGATTATGGTTCTTTTGGAAGAAACTAGGGTTTCCCCACTACTAACCCTTCTCCTTGCATTGATCTCTATTAATGTCTAGACTTTAACAAAACAAGCGTTAAACCAATCTCAAAGCGTGGTCGTGACTAGCAATAAATTGGTAGCGCGCCCGATAAGAATGTTAACATTTATTTTGCTAAAATTTATAAACTTTAAAATATATATAAGTTAAAAGACTTTATCATCCATTGATCTACCCTATCTTACGAACCCTAGCAAGCTAGAATTACTCGCTCATGGTTTGAGATTTAAAAGAAAAGTTGAAGAATGAAAACATGATTAAGATGCAGAAGGTAAGCGCAAAAAGTAAGTGCAGAAATTAATTGCAAAAAGAACGATAAAAACACTATCTTTATTAATCAACTATTGCATACAACTTTTGAAAGTAGAGTACAAGAACCCTAGTTGCTCTAGATCTCTAAGTAGATGACTAGCTGATGATCACTCGGATGCGTGGATTGCTTTGAACCTCTTGATCTCTTTGGTGATGATCTTTAATGTGAAGCTCTTGGTCCTATATATAGTCCCAAAACCAGAAACCCTAGATGCTAATCACCAAAATCTCTTATCAGATGGCCCTAGAACCTAAGCATGTTTGGCCGTCGTTCCTCCGCGGTTTGGTGGCTTCAGTTTCTGGGATTTTTTGTGCTATTTTATCTTGATTTTTGGAGCTCCTCTCGATGTTTAGATTATGAAAATAATGCTCTGAGTCTCTGTCGTTGCTAGATCTCTCGATTTGCTTCCATATTCTGGCAGATTTGATTCCGACATCCCGATTTAATTCGGATCTCTTAGATTCCAGAACTGAGCTAATATCTGCACAATATCTCAAGTCATAGTGTTAGTATGATTTGGTATTTTTGGGATATTATCCTAACCATTTTATATGATATTAGATCTTTAAGAATATTGATTAGAAATATTTGATATGATATGCATATTTTAATTACTAATATTTCATATAAATATTATATGCATGTATTTTCCCTTATTATGTTAATTATAATGTAGAAACATATGATAATAAATTTTTTACACATAAACCCTCATATGTTCTATAATTATAATAAACATCTTTTAGTATTTAACAATAGTAAGGAAAATAATCATTCAAATATGCAATATTTTAGACTAATCAAGGAGTCTACGGGAAAGTTTGGGAACTCGCTTGAAATTTAGCACGGTCTATCATCCTTAGACAGATGGCGAGTCTGAAAGAACGATCCAAACTCTTGAAGATATGTTGAGAGCATGCATGGTAGACTTCAAGGGTTTGTAGGAGTACCATTTGATCTTAGTGAAGTTTTCATACAATAACAGTTTTCAGGTGACTATACAGATGGCTCCATTCGAAACATTGTATGATCGTGTCGCTCGCCTGTCTGTTGGGACGATGTTAGAGAAAGAAGACTGTTGGGACCGGATCTGATTGTGCAAACTGTGGAGAAAGTCAACTTGATCCGTAATCATATGAAGGTGGCACAAAATCGACAGAAAAGTTGGGCTGATACTGGAAGAAGACCTTTGGAGTTCGCTGTTGGTGATCTTGTGTTCTTGAAGATATCACTGACTAGAGGAGTAATCCAATTTGGTAGTCGAGACAAACTTAGTCCTCGATTCGTGGGGCCTTTCGATATCATTGAGCGTATAGGAAAGGTAGCTTATCGATTGGCTTTACTACCATTCTTGGCGGGTGTTCATGACGTGTTTCATGTTTCTCAACTACGCAAGTATGTTCGAGATGAGACGCACGTCCTAAATCATTCGAAACTGAAAGTACGAGAAGATTTAACGTATGAAGAGCGACCAATGGCTATTGTGGATCGACGAGAAAAGGTTCTTAAGAATAAAGTAATCTCACCAGTACTCGTTTCGTGGAGAAATCGTTCGCACGGAGAATCTACTTAGGAACGTGAAGTCGAGATTTGACAAAAGTTTCCACAACTCTTTTTTTAGATCCGTATCTTCTTGTCTTTTTCCTGTTGCGTGAATTTCGAGGACGAAATTCTTTTGTAGTTGGGTATAATGTAAAACCCTAGTACGGTTATACGAAATTAATTGGTATTTTAAGTCTTGCTTTATAATTCTTTTATTTTATCTATTGGGTCATGAATGATTCGAATAATAGTAGTCGTTATCCGACCCGGCCCGCAAGTTTAGAACCCAAAATGGTGCAAAATTGTATCTGAGATTTACTAGTAAAGTGTATATATGTGAATCTAGTATAATACCTACATTATATTTTTAGATCTTTATATATCATATACCTAGATCATCATATATCTTTTAGTAGCCACAAGTTAAGGATATGTTATATTTTGTTAACTGTCATCATATGGTTGTCATCCCATATCTTATTTTGCTTTTATATTTTACGTTTAAATCTCAAGATATCTAATATCAAATATTTACTAAATCTAGATATACTTTTAGAATCCTTTTAAATCTTAAATTAGGGGTATGAATTATTTAAAATATATTCTTGCATTATGATTGGGAAATTTACGTATGTGAATTATTTTCCAAAATATATTTTTGATGAGATTTTGGTGGAGATTGGTTGTAGTTTGATATTATCTATATACATTAAAACTAATATATATTTATAACTTAATTTAAACTATACTATATATTTTTATATTAAACAAAAAACCTCTCTTTCTCGGTCTCTCTCTCTACATAACATATCTCTCTCTCCTCTAACTAAATCTCTCCCTCATCAATTTATATATTCTCCTTCTTCATTCTTCAAGCCCACATCCATTCTCGCCGATGCAATTCCAGCCGCATCCTAGAATCTTAACCGAGCCATCAAAACTTGGTGTTGATTTGTATAGCGTTGTGTTGCTTCCGTTCATCGCGTTTGTTTCGAGGCAAGTTTACAACTTGCTACATGCTATGCTTTACGTAATTTACTTATATGTTGTCGTACTATTATTATTATTATAATCATACAACTATATATATAATTTATACACCGTAGTTATTTAACGTTAATCTGTTTTATAATATACAGTGTATGCAAGTTTACAACTTGCGACATACGATAATTATATTTATAAATATATATATTATCATAATATTTCTTATTACTATCATTATACCGTTTATATCTATATAATATGTATATCATTAATTAGTTTATAGTCTGCATTTTATAATGTTATGCAAAATATAGTTTGAAAATATTATAGTTTACACATGAAACGTCGTCGCCAAGCGGATACGACAAATCTGAAATTTACTGTATACCTTACCTTATAAAATTCATTATAAATCATAGAAAAATCATTAGCGTATGTTTTTTAGTTCGTTATGAAGATAACTCAGAATACTATAACCCTGTAAAATATTCACTTGCAAAATTAATTTTTTAAATAACAAAAATTGTAAATGAAAGTATCTCTGAACTGCTGTCCAGGGAAATTCCTGCAGCAAACCTTTAATTTCGAACGTTCATAACTTTTTGTAGAAACAACCTGAGATACTTTAACTTATAAAAATGAAAACCTTATTGAATTAGGTTTTTTTTGGTATATTACACATCCCTTTTGGAGGATGTTTGCTATTTTTAAGCTATTTTACAAATCGGGGCGACGCTGAATTTCTGAACGGAACTTTTTTGTGCATGGTTAATCAATACCACTTTTATAGTTATTAATCGGATTGAATATACTATCTCTGTTAATGCTATTATCTTGGTCTTGTACATGATATGATTATGCTATCCATGACATACTTGTTAATCCATATCCGTTAGTGTTTACCGATATTCGGTTATCACTGTATTGCCTGCTGTATACCATAATTTGATTGGAATATATGATCGTGAAGTAGATACCTTACCTGACTGATTACATCATTCCTGACATGCTTGTACACAAATTCATGACTGGTACCCTACTATCCTGTTACTATTACCGTTATCATGCTAGTACCTATTGACTGTGATACTTACCGATGCCAACAATCCTGACTTGTTGTCCTGATGGACGTGATCTATTGTCTAGATAGATATAACATGTATCCGATTGTTCCTATGTTGGTATTAGGGAGTCACTCTATTGATACCTGACTTGAACATGAAATCTGGGGAAAAGGGGAAATCAAGAATGTAATCGAAACGTAACTCAAGAGAATATTATTATTGTTTGTCGTGATTCCGGGCGTGAACGGAATAAACATTGTTTATTGTGCCATGGTCCCGTGGGGGTATGAACTGGATATATTGTGCCGTAGTCCCGTAGGGGTATGAACGGGATATATACTGTTGAGTTACGATGAGAATTACATTAATTGGTTTCAAATACTTATAGAATAGATAACCTAGAAGCACAGACTTTAGGATACATCACCTATATCCTACTGTGTTTATACCTGCGATTATGATTTACACTCATATCATTTTGTATAGCAGCCTGATCTGATTATACTATTATTATTGATATTATGACGCATTGACGTCTGGGTTTTGCATGGCCCAGATACTTGACATAGCATGCGAGTATTCGACAGGATTGCAGAATAGTGAGGATCACCTCATTGATATAGCTCTTATGCAGGTTAGTTATTTTTTGGATCTTTATTGCTTCCGCTATCTTTTCCAGTTATTGTTCTTGTGGTTGTTGGACACATGATAGATAGATTTAGTAATTTATTGTTCTTAATTACTGATTGGCAGCCTTAATGTGACTATTCAAGGATGTTTCCTTACCGTAGGTAGCATGACTGATTTTGTTACGTCCCAAAATTTTTTTTACTTTGGGAAGTGAGGCGTGACAAAGTTCTTCAAACTCCGGAGTGCCGGTTCATTCAAAAGGCGCCTCCGTAATTGACCTGCATGGGCCACCATAAATGTCACGCCCCATGCCCCAGTACAGATGGTATTGTCCGCTCTGGCCGAAACCGCACGGTTTTATCCTTTAGAGTGAACTGGACTCGAGAAGAGGCCGCTTCCCAGGAGGTCACCCATCTTAGGATTTCTCTAGGCCGAGCACGCTTAATTACGGAGTTCTTCAAATTCCGGAGTGCCGGTTCATCCAAAAGGCGTCTCCGTAATTGAGGGTGGCATCATTACATTTATAATGCAGTTCGGTCCTCTTTCGGAATGTGCATCAGGGATCCGATCCCATTATTCTGAAGTAGCTCCACACTCAGATCGCCATGTGTCTGCAACAAACCGTACCGAGTGTGGATAGAGCAGATCACCATGATATCCGAAGACCACACTGCTCCAGGGTATTACAAACGATTAGGTTATCGTTGACTATGCATATGGCCTTTAATATCTCGAAAGAGAGAACAATCATGGGGCTAATGACGACATTGGTAAAATTGTATGAGAAGGCTTCAACATCAAACTAAATATTTTTGATGAAAAAGCTTTTCAATATGAAGATGGCAGAAAGTGGTTTGGTGACAGAACACCTAAACGAATTCAACAGCGTGACGAGCCAACTCGAATCGGTTTCAATCAATTTCGAAGATGAGATTCGAGCCCTTCTATTTTTATGTTTGTTTGTAACGACTTTGAAATTCTTGTACAAAATATAGAAAGGGTAATTCAGCATGTTGTAGAGTTATAAGTTCAATTTGTTTAACAAAAACAAGAAGCAACTTGTAGCTCACTGGTAAAACCTCTATATTGCTGTAACATAGCCTGTGTGTTCGAATCTTCTCAGTCCTAATTATTTTTTAAGATTTTTCTTTTTAATTTTTTGGAAGCCCAACAGTTGCACGTGCAATATACGGAGAAACGAAAAGTTTCAGAAAAATAAAACAGGCGCAATGAGGAGTAAACGCTGATTAAAACACGTGACACGAATCTCTAGGCAATCCATCGAAATCTGACCGCCCGTTTCCCCATATTAGCCGCTACCGACGGTTCGATCTGGTCCAAATCACTCCGTACTTTGCACACAAGTCCCTTCGACTCCCCTCTACTCCTCTGCACTGTTTGATTTCCCTGCAATTAAACAATGACTATTCAATTCACCATTTAACACCAATTTTAATTTTTTTAATCCAGATTTTTATTCTCAAACCTTAAATTCTTCACTATAAATACCACACCACTTCTCTAGCTCTTCTTTATTCTGAAATTCTGTCAAAAATCCTTAAAACTCTGTAAGTACAAGTGGAGTTAAGACCAGTCAAAGAGGAGTTAGCGATCAAGCCTCTTTCGTTGAAGACCGAAGTTGTTCCCGGAGCTACTGCGACGCCATGGAGCCCCTTCTCTCTTCCTTACTCTTTTCTCGATGTTATAAAACCGTAAGTCCCTTCCCCTTCTCCTTCTTTTCAACTAAAATCGTATTCTTAAAATATATCGACAAAAGCGGGGTTATTATATATTCTAATCATTTAAACTAATTTTTGTCACTTTGCCATCTTTAAAAGTTCATACAAATTCTTTAATATCACTTCAATATAATATGCACATCAATTGCTTTTTCATGTAACGAAAATTTCATATCCAATGATCATACAAATGAGTCTTTTCAGAAAAATACCACGAGCTTTAATATAACCGTATTTTCGATAACTAGTATATCTACCTCTAGAACCTTCACGGGGTAACGACCTACCCCACACGCACACTATGGTTTCATAGCACGATATTTTAGATATATGGTTGGTTCAAAGAATAGGTTTTACATTAAAATATTACAGTCTTACAAAAAGGCTTCTTTTAATCGATATTTTTGAATTCTTGGCAATTGTGCCTCTACAACCCTCGTTAGAGGACTCGTTTATGAATGGTGCGGGTTATCGCACATTCTTGGAATAGTAGAACGAGATGCAGAGCTTCTCACGGAGAATTCGGTCTCGAAAAGAAATAAAAATACGGTTTTTAAGAAATACGAATTTTTCTAAACAAAACTAAATTTTGGAAAATCATATATAATTATGAAACCGTACTTTTAGTAAAACAAATTGTGAAAATCATAATTTCAACTGAAAGGTTAAACTTAAATAAAAAATACCATCAAGTTTCCAAAAATGCTAGTTTTCATACAAATACCATAAACTTTTTAAAATGGGTTTTATCACTAAAATACCACTAAAATTAAAATGCATGTTCATAAAAAACACTAAATATTATAAATCACCCTCGAGCTTTATTTTCAAACAATATTAAAGTATTTTCATAAAACCCTCTCGAGAGATGCAAACAATATAAATACAATATAAATAACAAAATAACAAATATTTAAGGACTATAAATTGATATAGGTTTAAGCGGTACCATTTCTCTTGAGCCCCAGGGAGCCGAAGAAAGTGAGTGCTTGCTTATTTAGGTTAGACAAACTTAACAAACTTATCAATGGCAATTGTTTTAGGAAAAGACACAAATCCTGCCGTCCATGTGCAGCAGTTGCCGATTACTTTCGAACTTAAGAAATTTCAAGAACCAAATCCTTTCATAAGATTCTAACTCCAACCTGAATCCAAACTCAAACCAGAATCCAAAAATCAAACACGAACTTGAATACTTGATCATGAAACTGAACACTTAAATTCAAATATCAAACTCAAACTTGAATACTTGATTCGACTTGACCGAACCATGATTATAACTTGATACGAACTTGACATGAATACCTGAATACATGATTGCATCTTGAACATGAACCAGTACATTTTATATCTATGGTATCGGCCAAGACCTTTAATCTTAATCTATACAATACAATACGCGGGGATAAAGGGGTAGATTGGTACGGAACGTATATCGTGGTACGAGAGGTCACTTTAAAAGACACCTACATGAATTCATGTGTCATTGTCCCGTGGGTTATGACGGGGCCTTGTACCACATGTTACCATAGTCCACGGGGTAAGATGGACTCCTCTCGTATACATGAATATCTTCTTTATCAAACTGCAAATAACCACGTTAGAATAACTATATTATACCTATGAATGATCATATACAAGTTTATCGTCCACTGTTCATTTGGTTTCTATTCACATTATATACTATCTTCTCTTACTTCTTTTGGGACTTACCGAGCGCTAGTTCATTGACGACATTCATTTCTGTTTTCTTTTTTTGGAATGTTCGTCAGGAGGACCGGACTCTGAGGACATAGAGTCGAGCCATGAGGACTTAGACCAGTTTGCTATTCAGCCAGACTACTAGCTTCTTACTACCTGTACTTACTTTCATTATGTCATTGTTTAGGCATTTGCATTATTATTATATCTTTTATTTCGAGACAGTTGTATGTAAAGTTGAATGTAAATTAAGTTGTTGTTTCATTTTATTACTCTTATCATTCTTGCTCATTGTTATATTGCTTAATTATGCTTAACGTATTTTCATGGTAATATATTCCGAGCTTGTCACGTCACCATTTCCGTCTACTGGGAAGCGAGGCGTGCCATTGTTGCTAGAGAGTTGTGAAAATCTCGTGATAGCGGTAAGCAACTCAATATCAGGGACTCTCACATTTAATGATGCGGCAAGCAGCATATTAAGTGATGCAATGAGGAGAAAGGCTGTAAGTGGGAGTTTGGGAACGTCTGCACTCTTAGTTGAGAATCGTGGCAGAACGATAGAAAGGGGAAATGGGAAATGGTAAAGTTAAATAGCAGAGGAAAATCAAAAGGGAAGATCCAAGGCGGCTATTGGAACATAGGAAAGAAGAGTCACAGAAAAAGCGAATGTAGACTCTTGAAGAAAGACTTGGATGGGAAGGCAGATGAAAAGGAAGCCAATGTGGTATCTACACATGAACAAGGGGAACATATGGTTTGTCTATCGGCGAACAAGAGTACAAATGTGAATACCTGGTTCCTAAATTCGGGGGCATCCTTTCATTGCACTTCAGGACGACATTACTTTGACGAGTATGTTCAAGGGGACTTTGGACACGTGACGGTGGGAAACGGTCAGCCGTGCAAGATCATTGGAAAAGACACGATCGTAATACAACCATCAGGAGGAGGTTAAATAAAACTGAAGAACGGGAGAAACATTCCAGATTTGAAAAAAACTTAATTTCTATAAGTCAGCTGGACAATGAAGGTTATATAACGGTATTTGGGAATTCTCAATGGAAGATTTCCAAAGGAGCGTTGGTGGTTGCAAAGGAAAAGTTGAGCGGTTCATTATACTCATTCAGTGGGAGCAGTAGAGCTTTGATTGCATTGGCAATAGGTTTAAATACAAAATCAGAGATTGTAACAACCGAGTCCAGTTCTACTAATTTCAGTTACCGTATGAGCGGAGTGTGGCACTTATTTCATTTGTCTTGCTTAATTGTGACTTATTGTAATTTTACCCCGTCGATTCAATTCTGCATATAACAATTTAAGGCATCTAAAATAAAATTAAAATATTCGACATAGCCTGCTCGACACCCCTAACCCCGTGGTAGCGTTTCTGCATCGTGTTCTCGTCCCGTTCAGTGAAACGGACGTATTTGGACGGCTACGCGCACGTACGTGTGTTCGTTTTGGGGGTATGCTTTTTGATTACAAAATACTTCATTTTAAATTTTGGATCCCGCCTATAATTTTCTTATTTCAATTTCAAATTTTTGGACCCGACCCGGGCGCAATTCGGAAGTATTTTACATTGGCGCCAAATCCCAATTTCTAGTATTTTTTTAATTGTCGAATATATATTATAACCCCAAAATATATTTTCCGTTTCATTTTTCCTAAAAATATTTATACAATTTCTCACAACCAATCCCTATTATTCTTTACCTCCCCTGGGCCCACACGCTTTCCCCAGCCAATCGCGTCTCTCTCTCTCTCTCTCGCTTTCTCTTCTCTCTTTCTCTCTCTACGAATAATCCAATTTTATCTCTCCTCTAATCCTCTCTCTCTCCTCTCGATCTCTCTCCCCTCTCTATATCTCTCTTCTCTCTCTCCTCTCGTAATCTTTCTCTCTCTCTCTCTCCCCGTCTCTCTCTCTCTCCCCGTCTCCTTTTCTCTCTCTCTCTCTCCCATATAAATATTTTCCTCTTCCTCCTTATTTCTCCAGAACACGAACCTACCTCCGCGAGTCATCACCGCCTCGTCCTCCCTCGTCTTCGCCCCAACGCCGACGCCCTCATCGCCGGCCTCCTCGCCCTCGTCATCTCCACCGCATCTCCTTCCTCCTTCCTCATCTCCCCGAACACCCTGCACGTGAGGCTGTGCCCTTGGACACGTCTGCGCCGCCGGAATCGCTGCCGACGACCCGTCTCCATGCCCCTGGCCCTCGTGCACACCCCCTCCGTGAGTGATGCTTCCTCTCCTCTTCTTCTTTCTCCTTCTCTCTGTCCTTCTTCTCTTTTCTCATGGGTTTTGTCACTGCCCTGTAGGTGGTCGGCCGGAGATCTGTCGACGCCGTCGAATGTCGCGACCTCTTCACAATCCACAGTAAGCATCATTCTCTCATCTCCATCCTCCTTCCCCTATTCTTTCCTTCTTTCCTGCATATTTGTATCGTGGGTGGCGTACTGTTCATTTGTTCGCCGGAATCCGGTGATGCCGACGATGTGTCCCGATGATCCAGCGAGGTACTCTGACCTGTGTGGTTCCACTGTTCGTCATTTGGGTTCATTCCGTGAACCGTGCGCACGTCGCGAGTTTTTCCCCGCCGACGTTTAACGTTTCGTTTTCCCGATTCGCGACCCGTCGAGGCAAGTACCCCTTGCTACATGCTAAATAATATTTACACACACATTGATGACACCCTAAACCTGTAGTTTTAACTTTAGTACGATCATTTCCCATTTTCGTGTTCAATATTGTTATATATCATTTCAAACTTGGAACCTGCCTTTTGCAATTACTGTATTGAACCTAATAACCACATTTACATGTTTTAATTACACTTTCACTAATGACGTAGCCTATGGCACTTTCTCTATCATTTTAATTCATTCGGACACTCGTGTACATTTAACCTGCATTAACTGTGATTTCATCCATGGAACATATATATATATATATATATATATATATATATATATATATATATATATATATATATATATATATATCATTGCATCCATAAAATTCTTAAACTGGTTAACATGATTTAACGGCCATAAATGTCTTACTGTATTCTTATAATGTTGATAGCACCTCTGAAACACAATTGATAACTGTGCTGCTAATTAATTGAAGCGACTTTATTGTTTAATTCGTTGCTTAAATTTATGTTATTGATAACCGTGCTTGATTTTGTAACTGATTATGAGCACACCCATGATATCATTTACATCTTGACATGACTTGCTACATACATATTGATTGACCCGACATGGTACCGTATACTGCTTGACTTGACCTGATGTACCATGACCTGACCCGTTACTTGATCTTGTGCCTAATGCCAACAATCTGACTTGTAGTCCTCATGGACCGTTCCTGTTGTCTATCCAGACAAACCTGTTTACCTGATCCTGTGTTGGCATTAGTTCTTGATTACGGGATACCTGACTTGACATACACGTATAACTTGGGGGTATGGGTAAATCAAAGGTGAAACCTGACTTATAACTCAACAGTTCGCTACTTGTTCTGATCAGTTTAAGAGGCTAGGCCAGCCTTGGAATGATGCTGCTGACATCATTCATCTGTACACATTTCTGTTTAGTGCCTAGCGGTATGTCTCGGTTTCAGCCCGAGAATCTGGGCCGCGGTCCCGGGTATGTACGGGATTCTATTGAGTTACATCGACGATTCATCAATTTGGTTTCAAAGACTTTAGAACAGAAAACCCGATAGAACAGTTTAGTTTACCCACTGCACACTACCCTGCACTGCTCTGACTTATATTATTGTTACACTTGCTTTATTCATGTTTATATTTGCAATGCCTGTTACCCTGTTTTTATGATATTACTTGATGACTTGACGCGCTGACGTCTGGGTTTTGCATGGCCCAGATTCTGTACCGCTGTTGCAGTCCGAGCAGGAGTACTTCAGCCAACAGGCTGAGCTGTGAGTGTCAGCAGTAGTTAGTTTTTCTTTCCTGCATTTTTCCTGATGTGAGCCCGCATTATGGGACATGCATTCCAGTTATTTGTATTGGATTTTTCGCTTCCGCATTTTATTATTCTTGACTCATGTTATCTTGGATTATGGACATGTTTTAGATGGTTTTATTTTGTTCTTGATATCTCTACAGCCGTAATGTAACTGTGGATGGATACTTCCTACCCACAGGTAGCATGGTTGGCTATGTCACGTGCACACTTTAGCGTACTCTGGGAAGTTGGGCATGACATGGTTCTTTTGGTATCAGAGCCATAGGTTAGTCGGGTTGATTCTTTTGTAGTTGGGTATTGTACCCAATACACGAATCAGAATACCCGTGTTTAGGAAACATGTCCTGCCACCTTGCCGTTTTACCATTCTTGAATCACATTCTTCCTGATTATATCTTTTACGATGTGCAAACTTCCTTTGCATATCGACTCGAAACCCGATTCTTTAGGACTTAGACGACTTGGGTGGAGTTATGTAATTGTGGCTATGATACCGTGACATAGTTACAATGCGGCACTCTATTTAAGTAACTTGGAGTTCTAGCCTTGATCTATATTTTGAATCTATAATCATGCTAATGTTGGGTGTTTTGATTTCAGGAATATGGCAGGTAAGAATTTGAAGAAGTATCAAAGGCGTGTGGACGAAGCCGCCATGCTTGGAGTGATAAGAGGAATGCTGGAGAATCAAAAGAAACAGACTGAGCTGATCCAGCAGCAAGCGGAATCGTTTCAGGAAGGTTTGCAGATCGTTCAGCAGTCTGTGAACAATGTTGGAGCTAAACCAGTTAACCGAGTAGGGACCGTAGCAGATTTCAGGCGTTTGGGTCCGTCTACATTTACTGGTTTGGAGGAGCCGTTGCCAGCGGAGCAGTGGCTAGTTGACACAGAGAACTTGCTTATTGCGGCATAGATTCCAGATGAAAAAAAGAGTTGATATGGTACGCATTCGGTTAGTGGACTATGCCCGAGAATGGTGGCTTGTGGAGGAGAACCGTTTGCCCAAGCCGATCAAGTGGGCGGATTTTTCAAAGAGTTTCCTGGAGAAGTTCTTCCCGCGGACTGCACAGGAGGAAATGGAAGAGAAGTTCATCGGGCTAAAGCAGAAGGGAGCACCCGTAGATGTGCATGCAGCAGAATGGACAAGACTCAGTAGATTTGCTAGACCTTGCCAACGATGCAGACAGGGCACGGAGGTTCATGCGCAGCTTGGACGTGGACATCCAGAGGCAGATTGTCTCCCTGGGTTTGACCACTTTCTCTTAAGTACTTGCGGCAGCCCGAGAGCAGCAGAGTTTATCTGGGATAAAGGGGAGTTTGCGGCAGACAGCGTTGCGGTAAGGAAGCCAGCATTTGTACCAAACTGAGCTCATGGTCGCAGAGGTATTCCAGTGGACCGTCGAGGTATAGCACCCATGAAGAAGCCTGTTGTCGTCGATCGAAGAAAGAGCATGACTTGTAACTACTGCAATTTACCTGGCCACGTGCAAAAGGATTGTCGAAGGAGGCTGGGACTCTGTTTGGTTTGTGGAGCGGCAGATCACGCTGTTAGTGCTTGTCCGTCGAAGCTTCGTACGAGGGATGATATTCAGAAGCCTCCGCAGAGACCGTTCCAGGGACAGAAACAGCTGACTCAAGGACCTAATCAGGCTCGAGCTTTTACCTTGACAGCTGAAGAAGCTAAGGCGTCAGGAGAAGTTGTTTCAGGTACTCTACTCGTTCATGGTTTTCCCGCATTAGCGTTATTTGATTCTGGTGCATCCCATTGTTTTATGTCATCTAAGTTTATAACTACACACTCGATTGACTGCACGACCCTGTCTAGTTTCTGGGACATACACACTGGGAATGGGAAAATCATAGCTAGCAGGGAATGTAAAGATTGTACAGTTGTTGTGTGCGGACGGGAGCTTTTTGCAGATTTCTTGGTGATTGATACGGGCAGCTATGAGGTCGTCTTGGGAATAGATTTTCTTGGCACTTTCCACGCTCACATTGATTGTAGGGCAAGGAAAGTAATTTTCCAGATTCCCGGACATCCCGAGTTTAGCTTCACTGGAGGAAGCAGTTTTGTCAGGCCAGTCGAGTTTAGGGCTAGGCCGACAAACAATATTCTTGCATCAATGGAAGTGGATAAAAGTGAAGAGCCGGCTGTTTTTCGTGATTTTATGGACGTATTTGAAGATATATCGGGTTTACCGCCGAAGCAAGACGTGGAGTTCGCAATTGATCTCATTCCTGGTGCAGCGCCGGTATCTAAAGCGTATTATCCAATGGCACCAGTGGAGTTGGAAGAAGTCAAGAAACAGGTTGCTGAATTGCTTGAGAAGGGATGGATTCGAAGCAGTAACTCGCCTTAGGGAGCTCCAGTTCTTATAGTACAGAAGAAAGATGACACGAGAAGGATGTGCATCGACTATCAAGAATTAAACCGGGTGACTATTAAGAACAAGTACCCGATCCCTCGCATTGGAGAACTTTTTGAGCAGCTCAGTGGCGCGAGGGTATTCTCGAAGCTGGATTTGCGATCCGGATATCATCAGGTCCGAGTGAAAGCAGAAGATATTGGCAAGACGGCGTTCCGAACTCGGTATGGACATTACGAGTACTTAGTGATGCCCTTCGGAGTAACGAATGCACCGGCGATATTCATGGACTTGATGAACCGAATCTTTTCACCATTCTTGGACTAATTTATTATGATATTCATTGACGATATTCTGGTGTACTCAAAGAGTTTTGAAGAGCATGTTGAGCATCTAAAGATTGCACTGCAGACGCTGAAACAAGAGAAGTTGTATGCGAAGATGAGCAAGTGTGAGTTTTGGCTGGAGGAAGTAAAGTTTTTGGGGCATGTTGTGTCTGGCGAGGGAATCGCCATCGATCCAGAAAAGATTGTAGCGGTTCGAGATTGGCCGATTCCAAAGAATGTTGATGAGATAAGAAGTTTCCTTGGACTGGCCGGATATTACAGAAGATTTGTGGAGAACTTTGCTCGTCTGGCGGAGCCATTGACCAAGCTTACGCATAAGGAGGTACCGTTTGTGTGGACGGATAGATGTGCGTCAGCTTTTGAGACGTTGAAGCAGAAATTGATAACCGCCCCTATTCTGACCGTGCCAGACAATTCTGGAGGACTGGTGATTCACAGCGACGCATCTGGGAAAGGATTGGGATGTGTTTTGATGCAGCATGGGAAAGTTGTAGCGTACGCATCGAGACAGTTGAAGACCCATGAGAAGAATTACCCAACTCATGACTTAGAGCTTGCGGCTGTGATTTTCGCTTTGAAGATTTGGAGACACTACCTTTTGGGCGAAAGGGGCGAAGTTTTCACGGATCATAAGAGTTTGAAGTATGTGTTCACGCAGAAGGAGCTTGTTATGAGGCAACATAGATGGTTAGAGCTGATGGCTGACTACGATCTTGATCTTAAATACCATCCGGGGAAGGTTAATGTCGTGCCGAATGTGCTCAGTCGGTTACCAGCAATTCAGATGTTGACTACGCAGAAGGAGCTCGTTGAAGATTTTCGAAGATTTGACTTGGAGGTTGTGCTACCGCATTCTTTGGGACAATTGATGCAGCTGCAAGTACGTTCGTCGTTGTTCGAGAATATTAAAGTGGCGCAATCGCAGGATCCTAGACTGCAAAAGTTTCGAGAACAGGTTGAAGCCGGACTACAAACAGATTTACTAATACATGAGGATGGTTCGTTGAGATATGGTAGCCGTTTGTGTGTTCCAAAGGGAGATACTCGTGAAGAACTTATGAAGGAGGCACACAGTTCAGCTTATTCTGTACATCTAGGAGGCGCAAAGATGTACCGAGATATTCGACAGCATTTCTGGTGGGAAGGCATGAAACGAGAGATTGCTCGCTTTGTGGCAAAGTGCTTGGTGTGTCAGCAAGTCAAGGCTGAACATCAAAGGGTTGCTGATTTATTGCAACCACTTCCGATTCCTCAGTGGAAGTGGGAACATATAACCATGGATTTCGTGACAGCTCTACCGCGGAGTCCAAAAGGCAACAATGCAGTATGGGTGATTGTTGATCGATTGACCAAGGCAGCTCATTTTATTCCTTTCCGGGTTGGTCAATCAACAGAACCTTTGGCTGAGCGGTACATGCAGGAGATTGTAAGATTGCATGGCGTACCGGTAAGCATCGTGTCCGATCGTGACACTCAGTTCTTATCACACTTCTGGAGGAGTTTACAGGAAAGTTT
The DNA here is from genome assembly GCA_030015575.1 of Agapanthus africanus. Taxonomy (NCBI): domain Eukaryota; kingdom Viridiplantae; phylum Streptophyta; class Magnoliopsida; order Asparagales; family Amaryllidaceae; genus Agapanthus; species Agapanthus africanus. Next base: position 980,806,352 of record CM057337.1, read on the forward strand.
GGGGACTCGATTGAAGTTTAGCACAGCTTATCATCCTCAAACTGATGGTTAGTCGGAGAGAACGATCCAAACTCTTGAAGATATGTTGAGAGCGTGCATGTTGGACTTCAAGGGTTCTTGGGAGGATCATCTACATTTGGTGGAGTTTTCTTACAACAACAATTTCCAGGCAACTATCCAGATGGCTCCGTTTGAAGCTTTGTATGGTCGTAAATGCCGTTCACCTGTTTGTTGGGACGATGTCGGTGAACGAAGATTGTTGGGACCAGATTTGGTTGTGCAGACAGTTGAGAAAGTTAACACTATCAGAAATCATATGAAGGCAGCTCAAGACCGACAGAAAAGTTGGGCAGATACGTCGAGAAGACCTCTAGAGTTCGCCGTGGGTGATTTGGTATTCTTGAAGATATCACCAACTAGAGGGGTGATTCACTTTGGAAGTCGAGGAAAGCTCAGTCCTTGATTTGTTGGACCCTTTGGGATCCTGGAGCGTGTTGGTGAGGTAGCGTATTGTTTGGCGTTACCGCCGTCCTTGGCGAATATGCACGATGTGTTCCACATATCTCAACTCCGTAGGTATGTTCGAGATGAAACGCATGTATTGGATCATTCGGAGCTAACGGTATGAGAAGACTTGACTTTTGAGGAGCGACCGGTTAAAATTGTGGATCGAAGGGAAAAGGTTATTAAGAACAAGGTTATCCCTCTTGTACTTGTTTCTTAGGGTAATCGCTCGGATGGAGAGTCCACCTGGGAACGAGAAGATGAAATCCGGCAAAAGTTTCCTCATCTTTTCTTGTAGTTGTCGTCGTCTATCTTTGTATTCTTGGAATTTCGAGGACAAAATTCTTTTTGTAGTTGGGTATAATGTAACAACCGAGTCCAGTTCTACTAATTTCAGTTACCGTATGAGCGGAGTGTGGCACTTATTTCATTTGTCTTGCTTAATTGTGACTTATTGTAATTTTACCCCGTCAATTCAATTCTGCATATAACAATTTAAGGCATCTAAAATAAAATTAAAATATTCAACATAGCCTGCTTGACACCCCTAACCCCGTGGTAGCGTTTCTGCATCGTGTTCTCGTCCCGTTCAGTGAAACGGACGTATTTGGACGGCTACGCGCACGTACGTGTGTTCGTTTTGGGGGTATGCTTTTTTATTACAAAATACTTCATTTTAAATTTTGGATCCCGCCTATAATTTTCTTATTTCAATTTCAAATTTTTGGAACCGACCCGGGCGCAATTCGGAAGTATTTTACATTGGCGCCAAATCCCAATTTCTAGTATTTTTTTAATTGTCGAATATATATTATAACCCCAAAATATATTTTCCGTTTCATTTTTCCTAAAAATCTTTATACAATTTCTCACAACCAATCCCCATTATTCTTTACCTCCCCCGGGCCCACACGCTTTCCCCAGCCAATCGCGTCTCTCTCTCTCTCTCGCTTTCTCTTCTCTCTTTCTCTCTCTAAGAATAATCCAATTTTATCTCTCCTCTAATCCTCTCTCTCTCTCCTCTCGATCTCTCTCCCCTCTCTATATCTCTCTTCTCTCTCTCCTCTCGTAATCTTTCTCTCTTTCTCTCCCCGTCTCTCTCTCTCTCCCTCCGTCTCCTTTTCTCTTTCTCTCTCCCATATAAATATTTTCCTCTTCCTCCTTATTTCTCCAGAACGCGAACCCACCTCTGCGAGCCATCACCGCCTCGTCCTCCCTCGTCTTCGCCCCAACACCGATGCCCTCATCGCCGGCCTCCTAGCCCTCGTCATCTCCACTGCATCTCCTTCCTCCTTCCTCATCTCCCCGAACACCCTGCACATGAGGCTGTGCCCCTAGACACGTCTGCGCCGCCGAAATCGCTGCCGACGACCCTTCTCCGTGCCCCTGGCCCTCGCGCACCCCCCCCCCCCCCCCCGTGAGTGATACTTCCTCTCCTCTTCTTCTTTCTCCTTCTCTCTGTCCTTCTTCACTTTTCTCATGGGTTTTGTCACTTGCCCTGTAGGTGGTCGGCCGGAGATCTGTCGACGCCGTCGAACGTCGCGACCTCTTCACAATCCACAGTAAGCATCATTCTCTCATCTCCATCCTCCTTCCCCTATTCTTTCCTTCTTTCCTGCATATTTGTATCGTGGGTGGCTTACTGTTCATTTGTTCGTCGGAATCCGGTGATGTCGACGACGTGTCCCGACGATCCAGCGAGGTACTCTGACCTGTGTGGTTCCACTGTTCGTCATTTGGGTTCATTCCGTGAACCGTGCGCACATCGCGAGTTTTTTCCCCGCCGACGTTTAACGTTCCGTTTTCCCGATTCGCGACCCGTCGAGGCAAGTACCCCTTGCTATATGCTAAATAATATTTACATACACATTGATGACACCCTAAACCTGTAGTTTTAACTTTAGTACGATCATTTCCCATTTTCGTGTTCAATATTGTTATATATCATTTCAAACTTGGAACCTGCCTTTTGCAATTACTGTATTGAACCTAATAACCACATTTATATGTTTTAATTACACTTTCACTAATGACGTAGCCTATGGCACTTTCTCTATCGTTTTAATTCATTCGGACACTCGTGTACATTTAACCTGCATTAACCGTGATTTCATCCATGGAACCTATATATATATATATATATATATATATTTCATCCATGGAACCTATATATATATATATATATATATATCATTGCATCCATAAAATTCTTAAACTGGTTAACATGATTTAACGGCCATAAATGTCTTTCTGTATTCTTATAATGTTGATAGCACCTCTGAAACACAATTGATAACTGTGCTGCTAATTAATTAAAGCGGCTTTATTGTTTAATTTGTTGCTTAAATTTATGTTATTGATAACCGTGCTTGATTTTGTAACTGATTATGAGCACACCCATGATATCATTTACATCTTGACATGACTTGCTACATACATATTGATTGACCCGACATGGTACCGTATACTGCTTGACTTGACCTGATGTACCATGACCTGACCCTTTACTTGGTCTTGTGCCTAATGCCAACAATCTGACTTGTAGTCCTCATGGACCGTTCCTGTTGTCTATCCAGACAAACCTGTTTACCTGATCCTGTGTTGGCATTAGTTCTTGATTACGGGATACCTGACTTGACATACACGTATAACTTGGGGGTATGGGTAAATCAAAGGTGAAACCTGACTTGTAACTCAACAGTTCGCTACTTGTTCTGATCAGTTTTAGAGGCTAGGCCAGCCTTGGAATGATGCTGCTGACATCATTCATCTGTACACATTCATGTTTAGTGCCTAGCGGCATGTCTCGGTTTCAGCCCGAGAATCTGGGCCGTGGTTCCCGGGTATGTACGGGATACTATTGAGTTACATCGACGATTCATCAATTTGGTTTCAAAGACTTTAGAACAGAAAAACCCGATAGAACAGTTTAGTTTACCCACTGCACACTACCCTGCACTGCTCCGACTTATATTATTGTTACCCTTGCTTTATTCATGTTTATATTCGCAATGCCTGTTACCCTATTTTTATGATATTACTTGATGACTTGACGCGCTGACGTCTGGGTTTTGCATGGCCCAGATTCTGTACCGCTGTTGCAGTCCGAGCAGGAGTACTTCAGCCAACAGGCTGAGCTGTGAGTGTCAGCAGTAGTTAGTTTTTCTTTCCTGCATTTTTCCTGATGTGAGCCCGCATTATGGGACATACATTCCAGTTATTTGTATTGGATCTTTCGCTTCCGCATTTTATTATTCTTGACTCATGTTATCTTGGATTATGGACATATTTTAGATAGTTTTATTTTGTTCTTGATATCTCTACAGCCTTAATGTGACTGTGGATGGATACTTCCTACCCACAGGTAGCATGGTTGGCTATGTCACGTGCCCACTTTAGCGTACTCTGGGAAGCGGGGCATGACAGAGATTTCGTTGTGGGATAAAAGATTGGGGTACCTCAGTGAGAAGAATATGAAAATTGTTCAGGGTAGTGGGCTTCTTTCTGAGCTGAAAAAGATGGAATTGAGACTTTGCGAGAGTTGCGTTTGTGTGAAGCAAAACGTACTTAGATTTCATGTCATGCCCCACTTCCCATAATACGGAATACGGAAGGCTTCGAAGGCCAGCCGTGCTACCTACGGTAAGGAAAAATCCTTTCATAGTCATATAAGGTTGTCTAGATTAACCTATCAAAAATAAAATCCAATACCAAAAGGAATAATACTGATAATCATGATGCAATGAAACCACAAGAAATCCTAAAAATGGGTCCACTAGATAATTGATGTAATTAAAGATCCAATACAATAGGTTCAGAAATAAAATAAGATCCAAAAGAGATACATAAGTCCTAATGTCCCATAAGGACGCACATGCTAAAAACTAACTGAAAAGGGAAATAAACCTACGGGTTACTGATCTTCGGCAAAGTCCTGGTGGTCGCTGCGGTCCTGCTCAGCCTGAAAATCTGTCTCTAAACCTGAGATGGCAAATCTCAGGGATGTCAGAACATTTCAGCAAGTACTCAACGTATAAGGTGTGTGTATAATATGATAACATGAATAAGTGAATGCATTAAAGCCCGTGTGCACAAGTAAAAACAGATATATACAAATAGATACATTACTATTATGAAACAAACAGGTAAAGAGGTTAAGTCATAACCTAGCTGGTCACTAAAAGGCAAACTACTCTATCGTAAGCTCGAGTGTGTTCGTCAACCTCTGCAGGAGTATTCATAACCCAAGAGTGGTGCCCCAGGGGCTAGGAAACACGGGCCCAACTGTGGAATGAACAAGTGACCTGTTCCCTGATTAAAAATCAGGAATTTCCTCAATAAGGCATCACGTGTTCACACGTGACCAAGGGTCACGTGTTGACATGTGATCTATTTGCAGAATTAAAATTTTAAGCAAGCAGAAGTAAAAAACAAGTGGCTAAGGAAAGACTCCAATGGAGTGTCACGTGCTCACACATGACCAAGGGTCACGTGCTCACATGTGACCAAGGGTCACGTGCTGACACGTGATGGTCTTTAGCCCAGTTTAAAATAAGGAATTAATTCTGAATGAAGAGGAGTCGCTTGCTGACACGTGATAGGCTTTGAAAGCCTTATAAATTAATAGAATTAAATTCTAATTAAGGGAAATCAAATACCCTAACTGGGAAAGTATTTCTCCAAATCTTTCCAAACAAAAAAGGATTATGGGGGACCGTTGGATTAAAAATCCAAGGGTGATTAAAAATCATCAATTTATCGAAAAATTTTAGACAAGGAAAGATTTTCCTAAATCTCACCAAAAATAAAAAACGGAATATCTTTTGGATTGAAAATCCAACGGTGAATAAAATTCACTAAATGATCTAAAGGATCATATTGATTATGAAAACAAACAAAATCTTTCAATGAAAGATCTACTAAACAAATTGATTCTTTTCCTTCTCCTATAAATAAGAGCCAAGAGAAGAAGAAACATATAGAATTTTGGAGAGAGAATTTTGGGATCTGAAAATTTTCTAAAAGCAAATAGCAGAGAGGAAAGAAAGGAGAATTTAATTCTCAAGAAAGAAACCCTAGGTGAGAAAAGGGAAAAAGATCAAATTTCAAAAAGAGAATTTAATTCTCAAATCTAAGAGTTTAACTCTTCTGCGAAAAAGAACTTAGTTCTTTCTCTGGTTGAAGATCTGCAAAAGCAAATCTCCCCATAGATTGAGAATTTAATTCTCACCGGGTTGAGATTTTGCCATGCAGGTCCAAGACTTAGAGGGAGAATTGAGTTCAGAGAATTTAATTTTCCTAAAATTACAGGAATTTAATTCCTCCAAGATATGAAGCTAGGGTTTAACCCTATATGAGAATTTAATTCTCTCAAAACTTACAGGAATTCAATTCCTTCATGATTAAACTATGGTTTAAACACTATATGAGAATTTAATTCCCCCAATTTATAGGAATTTAATTCCTTCAAGATGGACAAAAACTAGGGTTTTAACCCTAATTGAGAATTTAATTCTCCCAAAATTTATAGGAATTTAATTCCTCTTAAAATGAAATTAGGGTTTCACTCTATACAAGAATTTAATTCTTTTACATATATGGAATTTAATTCCTCTAAAAGGAAATTAGGGTTTAACCCTACATAAGAATTTAATTCTTTCACAATAGGAATTTAATTCCTCAAAAAATCATAATTAGGGTTTAAACCCTACGGAGAATTTAATTCTTAAAAATAAGGAGACTTAAAAGATCTCCATGAATGCAAAGAACTAAGGTCACGTGGCCCCCACGTGACCCCTGAAAAGATCCCCAGAAATGAGAAGGAAAAAGCTTTGAGGTAATGCCTCACGTGCTCCTACGTGACCTCCAAAACACAGAAGATAAAAAGCGAAGGAAATGAATGCTTTGCTAGTGTTTATGCCCTAGAAGGCCATTACTGTATCATACTAGTTTGTATATTACTTAATGGAAGCTTAGGATATTCACATGTATATAACAGTCTTGCTAAACATGGTAATATGCTACTTGGTTTTTCTATCTTAATATGTGAGTGTACGTATTGATAGAGCTCTTAGGATCTTGCTTGACTACCAGCGTTGTGATGGCAGTCACACTAGTGGGGGCTGGGTAGTCTACAAGCACATCCTTATTCAGGTCCCCTAGTCGTTGGATTATCGAGACAGAGCATCGATACTCCGGAGTAGACTAGTGTGTACGCTTCTCATCCCAGTTGGGGAGATGGTCCTGTCCCACAGCCGTCAGTACGTCGTACTGGAGATAGTATACAGGTGGTCGTTAGGTTACGGGTACACCGGACAGGACTCACAGGGAACTGTTGGTTGGTTTTATACCAGTCGTCAGTGAACAGTTCCCAGGTGACATGAGTACAGCATAGTCCGCAGACTTGACACTGCTACTTCGCCTCGAGTGTGTCCCACTGTTCTTAGATTGCTACCCTACCACGGCTCAAAGGAGTCGTGCAAACAGGTAGCAGTTGGGTGCAATCCCGAGCACTTGGAGGCAGTGGCGGTTAGACAGGATTCGTCTCTCCCGGTATTGGGAGTTGATATCGCGCTGTGTCAGAGAGCCATTACGCAAAGTCCCTGGCCAGGGCAAGCGAGATTTGCTGGTAGGTTCCAGTAGTTTCTCAGGGTGTAATGGGCTTCCCTCCGACACGACTTATACCACTATTAGGGGACTGACGCTTGCCGCCCCCCTAGGCCCGATATGCGATAGTCTTGGACGAACGGACCGGACTGTATGGAGATTGTCACATCAGACTCAGTAGGAGTTCGGATGGGTTTCCTCATCGGCCTTCTTATCGACAACTACCTGGGGACCGTTACGTACAGCTAGTGCCGCTTGCGGTCTGTGGTTAAACCCACTGCCAGCGTAGTAGTCGAGTCTCTAGAGTCCCACACAGAGAGTTTCCTACTCCAGGCGAAACGATATAGAGGTCGTATGGTTTTACGACAAGGGTTCGGATGCATACTTGCGTTTACGCGCGTACGACTTTCGGACAGTTTTTACCAGTCGGCTTTGGTTTAAGCCAGTTACTGGTATCCAGTTATTGGATTTTTACAGTCTAAAGTTTTTCCGTATTTTTGCGGATCGGAGGGGCGTTCTCGTAATTGTGCGAGAAGCTTCTAGAAGATGGTGACTAAGGAGGTTTAGGTGTCATTTGCATTAAATGGGTTTAGTAAGTCATGAGGGTGATTCATTCATATCATTAATGCACAATAAATGATTAATGAGTCATGGTTATGAATCACCATTAGATATTTATGAAACTTGATTATTCATCACTTGTTTTTCTTTTGTTGATGAATTATAAAGTTTCATATATATTATGATAACTTACTATTCTTATATGATAATCATTCTCACCTTCTCTCTCCTCAAGCTCTCCCTCTTCAAACCCTAATCCTCACCCTTCATGTGTTGAGAACAAGGATTAGTTAGACTAAACAATCCATAACCCTCACTCTATCTCACTCTATCTTCTTTGATTAGCAATCCAAGAAGGTTAGTTGCCTCAAGTTTAGAGGCTAAGCTTGGAGTTTTGCTCTCGGGTGGATCGTCTACTACAAAGAGAAGGCCGAGGAGGACGAGGTGATCATAAAGACGAAGGACTTGGTTCGATAGGTATAATCCCTAAGCATAGTAGTTTAGAACAACTATATGTTTGGTTAGTTATCGTTTAGCTTCGATTCAAGCGGTTAGTCGATGTTTGTTCACTAAACAAGTTCGTTTTTGAAAATTCCGCCTCCCCACAAGTATTGGGGTGTAGTACATCGACTTACAGTGGTATCAGAGCCTCGCTAAACAATAAATAACTTAATTGCAAATTTGTACGAATTTCGAACGGAAAAAACGAAACCGGAAAACCCCGAACTGTCAAGTTTCTGTCGAAATTTAAATGAAGTCTAAAAATTTTTCAGGGAAGTTCAGAAAGCTTGAAAAGACACCAGAAGAACACCCAAGAAATTTGGGCTCCTGAATCGGCAACGCGGCCGCGGAACCGCGGCGGATCGCACCGATCCGCCGCGCTTCCGCCGCCGAGTTGCCGAGTCAGGAACCCAAATTTCCTGTGTTGCTTCTCTGTGATATTTGAGATTTTCTGGAATATTTAATATTTGCTCAGGTTTCAGTTTTACAGAGCAGTATTGGAGCAATATTAATGGTGTTTAATCGATCGAAATTGTACAGTATTTGCATATTGGATTATATCTGTGATTGTATAATGTGTTCGTAAACCTCCCCTAACTGCTAGTATGTCGGTTGGCAGGGGGTTGCACATTTCTGAAATGGATTTTATCTGTTTGTGCATATGAACTGTATTGGACTGTTGTGGTGTATAGCCGGGGTTTAGCAATAGGTTATTATTTAATTCATTTGTTGTAAATGTAATTTGTTGTAATATTATTTTGCGGGGCACATCCAGGTTGCGGTTGTAGCCACCGTTGTATTATTTCATTTTACTGTTTTTGCTCCTAGGACAGATCCAAGGTGGGGTACACAAACTGCCGGGCGAGTAGTTTGCCGTACCCGTAGGGATCTTGGGTGGGGTAACGGCTATTCATCATAACTGTGTAATCTGTCTTTTCTTGCAGGCTCAAAAGAAATACAGATTGCTTGCAAATCCAATAAAGTTTATCTGTGTTCTGGAATGTATATCATTGCGTCAGACGAATGTAAAATATCTATATATATGATAGCTATTTTAGACGTCACTTATGTTTTACACCCGTGCTAGTCCAGTCCCCGCTCTGTCGTTAGTTAAGTAACCTAACGGGTGATGACGGGACCCAGAGGCGAATGCAGGTGGCATAAGAGGACGTCATATTTTCGTTGTTTTCTGCAATGATAGGTTAATGATGGGACGCATTATCTATAATGCAAAGAAAAATAAACCAAAGTTTTAATCGTTGGAACAATTTAAAAGAAACCACTCGGTTAATTTTAAAAACAGATATTTTTAAATGCGGAGCTTTAACCACTCCTTTTAAAAGCTATCAGGTTCCTTCGGTTATATCAAGTTCACTACGTTCACGGTTTCGCCAAAACCATTCGTAGCCCTCCGTCATTTCATCTAGGTATTCAGTAGTATTCAAGCTATGTATTTTGACCTAACGCCAAGGCATAGTGTTTGGTAGCTACTGGATATTCATTTGTTGCATAGATAGATGAGTTAGTTTGGGAAGTCGTATTATCATTTTGGCCGAATGTCAAGGATATATACGGATGGGTTCAAATTAACAAGATAATGATGGGTAGAACTTGACATGTGACTTATGACATTTTGACCTAACGCCAAGGTCATAAGAGCATGGGGCAAAAACTTATATCGGGAATTTCTAAAGAAACTGATATTTGCAAAGAGATGCATACCATTTTGAGTTTGATGAATGTTGGTAGCATTCCTACAACATTATCAGATGATGATATTTGTATCCCGATCCTACTGTGAGTATATGCTACTTATCAGGATATTCGTCACTTAACGATCAATGCTATAAACCTAGTAGGTGTCCAGAAAAGTGTCAGCGGGGTTACGCCCCCAGAGAAAAGAGGTTATTTAATTAAGGAATTTCGCGAAAGCGTTGGAAAACCTCCCTCGAAGTACCGACACCAGCCTGGCTGAACGGTTAAGCAAGTATTGTACGGTGAGAATAGTCCTGGCTAATTCTTCTTTTATGGTTTGAGGAAGGATTCGAGAAACAGTGGGAGCCATCCAGTTTAGATAAACTAAAAACCACTCTAAACTTGCAAGAGGATCATGCTAAAGAGTTTTCTTCTCTCTCTCCTAATTGCAGCGACCCTGAAAATGACTGGACTTAAGTTACTTTTAGAGAAAAATATACTGACAGGGCCAAACTATAAAGATTGGCTGCGGAATGTCAAAATGGCTTTGACCTATGACAAATTGGGGTACGTCCTCACCGCTAGGGCACCTGCTGTCCCTGGTCCCAAATCCAGTAATGCGGATAAGGAAATCCGAAAAACCTGGGATTTAGATTGCGCGAAAGCCAAGTGCATCGTGCTTGCCTCGATGAACAATGAACATCAGAGGAGGCACGAGGATATGGACCTTGATGGCATATTTCTCCATACAAAGGAACTTTATGGAGAGCAATCTCGTATAGCAAGATACGAGACCTCTAAGAACTTGTTTCGAGCGAGGTTGGCTGTCGGGTCATCGGTAGGAGAACATGTCCTAAAGATGATCGGCTACATTGAAGAGCTCGCAGACCTTGGGACGACTTTGGATAATGAGCTCTATACAGACCTTATTCTCCAGTCCCTTCCTCACACCTACGCCCAGTTTATCCTGAACTTCAACATTCAAAGAAAAGAAGTTGAACTTCCGGAACTCCTGAACATGTTAAGGAGTGCAGAGGGCATCTTGAAGAATACAAGGGAAACACCCGCTATGTTTGTTGGCGGTACATCTTCTTCCGAGTCCAAGGCAAAGGCCAAAGGAAGGAAGAAGAAGGCCACACCCAGACCTAGAGGAGGTGTTAGTAAGGTGGGAGGGAAGGGAAAGAAAAAGTTTGCGGTACCGGTAGTTGGCCAGGATGAGTGCTTCCATTGTCACAGGAAAGGGCACTGGAAGAAGGATTGCAAGGCGTGGAACGCCAAGAACCAGGAACCGAAGCAAGCTGTGGCTTCGACTTCAGGTGTGTTTGTAATTGAGAATTGTCTGTCGATCAACTCTACTTCCTGGATATTGGATACCGGATCAGGATCTCATATTTGCAATTCATTGCAGGCACCGAGAAACCGTAGAGTGCTGAAGGAAGGTGATATGACCCTAAAGGTTGCTAATGGAGCTAGCGTGGGAGCTGCGTCCGTCGGGGATTATCACCTAGGATTGACGAGTGGACACATTTTGGTTTTACATAACTGTTATTTTGTACCAAGCTTAACGTGTAATATCATATCAGTTTCCTTGTTATCAAATAAAGGTTATGATTTCACGTTTGTAAGAGATGTTGTCAACATCCACCTTAATCATGGTTTGATTGGGTCAGGTACACTAAATAACGGCATATATGTTTTAAACCAACTCCAAATTTTCAATGTCCAGAACACACTAAAAAGAAAGTCTCCAGATTTAAATAAAGCTTTCTTATGGCATTGTAGACTGGGTCACATCAATGAGAGAAGGTTGACTAAGTTGCATAGAGAAGAATATTTGGACTCGTTCGAATATCAATCTTATGACACTTGTCAATCTTGTCTCAAAGGAAAGATGACAAAGACTCCATTCACTGGACAAGGAGTAAGAGCGAGCGAGCTCTTAGGACTCATACACAGCGATGTATGTGGTCCAATGTCTACACATGCGAGAGGTGGTTTTTCCTATTTCATTACTTTCACGGATGATTACTCAAGATACGGATTCATTTATTTGATGAAACATAAATCCGAGGATTTTGAGAAATTCCAAGAGTATAAGAATGAAGTAGAAAACCAAACCGGCAAAAGAATCAAGACACTTAGATCTGATCGAGGTGGTGAATACTTGAGTGCCGAGTTCCTAGGTTACCTAAAAGAGAAAGGAATTCTCTCTCAGCTTACTCCTCCGTACACTCCACAGCATAACGGTGTATCGGAGAGACGGAATCGAACCCTATTGGATATGGTACGATCCATGATGAGTAATGCTGAGTTACCGCGATCTTTCTGGGGTCATGCGCTAGAATCAGCGGCATATCTTTTGAACATGGTACCTACCAAGACTGTGCCTACCACTCCATATCAGATGTGGAGCGGGAAGAAACCCCATCTACAGTATATAAAGATTTGGGGATGTCCAGCTTTTGTTAAAAAGCAGCATGTGGACAAGCTCGAGGCACGATCAGTAAAGTGTAAGTTTGTGGGATATCCAAAGAACTCCAGGGGATATCTATTCTATTACGCAGAGGAACAAAAGGTATTTGTTTCTCGAAATGCCCATTTTCTAGAACATCAGTTTTTAGAAAAGGAATCAAGTGGGAGCGAAATAGAACTGGAAGAAATTCCAGAACCACAAACCAATACTGAAAGTTTGGTAGAACCGGAAGTTCAGGAAGAACAGGACATTCCCGCACCCCTCCGCAGGAGTAGTAGGCCGTCTCATCCGCCTGAGAGATACTACGGTTTTCTCATAGACGGGGATAGAGAGGATTGCATCATAGAAGATGATGAACCTACTGACTTCCAGCAGGCCATCCAGAGCGGCGACTCGGTACGATGGCTAGATGCAATGCGGACCGAAATGGAGTCCATGTACACCAACAAAGTATGGACTTTGGACTTTGCTCCAGATGGGGTAAAACCCATAGGATGCAAATGGATCTTCAAGAAAAAGATTGGTGTAGATGGACAGGTGGAAACCTATAAGGCTAGACTTGTTGCAAAGGGTTTTCGTCAAAGACCTGGTTTGGACTATGACGAAACTTTTTCTCCAGTGGCTATGCTCAAATCCATTCGGGTCCTTCTTGCTATTGCTGCCTTCCGTGATTATGAAATCTGGCAGATGGACGTAAAGATGGCTTTTCTGAATGGAAATTTAGAAGAGAGCGTCTATATGGATCAGCCAGAGGGTTTCAATCAGAGTGGGAGCAGCGGGAAAGTATGCAAGCTGCTTAAGTCCATTTATGGACTAAAGCAGGCATCGCGGAGTTGGAACATCTGTTTTGATGAGACAGTCAAAGAATATGACTTTATCAAAAATCCAGATGAACCTTGCATATATAGTAAAGTTGTAGCCAGAAGTGTTGAATTCCTCGTCTTGTACGTGGATGACATTCTATTGATAGGAAATGACATTCCTATGCTACAATCTGTCAAAGGATTCTTGTCACACAGGTTCTCCATGAAAGACCTGGGTGATGCCTCTTACATTCTGGGGATCCGGATCTATCGTGATAGATCCAAGAGGATGTTGGGACTTTCGCAGTCCAGGTATATCGACACTGTGCTGAAAAGATTCAGTATGGAAGATTCTAAGCGCGGTAATCTACCGGCTTGTCACGGAATCACCCTCTCCAAAGAGATGTCTCCCAAGACTGATTTGGAAAGGGAACGCATGTCTATTATACCCTACGCTTCTGCGGTAGGCTCTATAATGTATGCGATGTTGTGTACCAGACCAGATGTAGCTTACGCACTGAGCGTGGTGAGCCGGTATCAGTCAGACCCAGGGGAGAAGCACTGGATAGCAGTAAAGAACATTCTCAAGTACCTGAGAAGGACTAAGGAGATGTTCTTGGTTTACGGTGGAAAAGACCTCAGGTTGGAGGCCTTTGCTGATTCCGGCTTCCAGAGTGATAAGGACGATTCCAAGTCCATGTCGGGTTATGTCTTTACCCTCAATGGAGGGGCGGTGTGCTGGAAGAGCTCCAAGCAGGACACCGTTGCTGACTCGACGATGGAAGCGGAGTATATAGCTGCTTGCGATGCCGCAAAAGAAGCAGTCTGGATGAAGAAGTTCCTAACAGAACTTCAGGTGGTTCCTACCATAGTTGATCCAATACCTCTGTATTGCGACAACAACGGAGCTATAGCTTTAGCGAAGGAACCAAGGTCCCATCAGAAGTCCAGACACATCTTGAGGCGGTATCACCTGATCAGGGAGATCATTGATCGTCAGGAGATCGAGGTTCGGAGAGTTGCTTCAGAAGAGAACATTGCTGATCCATTCACGAAGGCCCTACCTCAGACGCAGTTCGAGAGGCTACTCGAGATCATTGGTCTTCGATATGCCAGTACATGGCCCTAGTGCAAGTGGGAGATTGTTAGTGTTTATGCCCTAGAAGGCCATTACTGTATCATACTAGTTTGTATATTACTTAATGGAAGCTTGGGATATTCACATGTATATAACAGTCTTGCTAAACATGGTAGTATGCTACTTGGTTTTTCATCTTAATATGTGAGTGTACGTATTGATAGAGCTCTTAGGATCTTGCTTGACTACCAGCGTTGTGATGGCAGTCACACTAGTGGGGGCTGGGTAGTCTACAAGCACATCCTTATTCAGGTCCCTAGTCATTGGATTATCGAGACAGAGCATCGATACTCCGGAGTAGACTAGTGTGTACGCTTCTCATCCCAGTTGGGGAGATGGTCTGTCCCACAGCCGTCAGTACGTCGTACTGGAGATAGTATACAGGTGCTCGTTAGGCGGACATGACTCATAGGGAACTGTTGGTTGGTTTTATACCAGTCGTCAGTGAACAGTTCCCAGGTGACATGAGTACAGCATAGTCCTCAGACTTGACACTGCTACTTCGCCTCGAGTGTGTCCTACTGTTCTTAGATTGCTATCCTACCACGGCTCAAAGGAGTCGTGCAAACAGGTAGCAGTTGGGTGCAGTCCCGAGCACTTAGAGGCAGTGGCGGTTATACAAGATTCGTCTCTCCCGGTATTGGGAGTTGATATCGCGCTGTGTCAGAGAGCCATTACGCAAAGTCCCTGGCCAGGGCAAGCGAGATTTGCTGGTAGGTTCCAGTAGTTTCTCAGGGTGTAATGGGCTTCCCTCCGACACGACTTATACCGCTATTAGGGGACTGACGCTTGCCGCCCCCTAGGCCCGATATGCGATAGTCTTGGACGAACGGACCGGACTGTATGGAGATTGTCACATCAGACTCAGTAGGAGTTCGGATGGGTTTCCTCATCGGCCTTCTTATCGACAACTACCTGGGGACCGTTACGTACAGCTAGTGCCGCTTGCGGTCTGTGGTTAAACCCACTTCCAGCGTAGTAGTCGAGTCTCTAGAGTCCCACACAGAGAGTTTCCTACTCCAGGCGAAACGATATAGAGGTCGTATGGTTTTACGACAAGGGTTCGGACGCATACGTGCGTTTACGCGCGTATGACTTTCGGACAGTTTTTACCAGTCGGCTTTGGTTTAAGCCAGTTACTGGTATCCGGTTATTGGATTTTTACAGTCTAAAGTTTTTCCGTATTTTTGCGGATCGGAGGGGCGTTCTCGTAATTGTGCGAGAAGCTTCTAGAAGATGGTGACTAAGGAGGTTTAGGTGTCATTTGCATTAAATGGGTTTAGTGAGTCATGAGGGTGATTCATTCATATCATTAATGCACAATAAATGATTAATGAGTCATGGTCATGAATCACCATTAGATATTTATGAAACTTGATTATTCATCACTTGTTTTTCTTTTGTTGATGAATTATAAAGTTTCATATATATTATGATAACTTACTATTCTTATATGATAATCATTCTCACCTTCTCTCTCCTCAAGCTCTCCCTCTTCAAACCCTAATCCTCACCCCTCATGTGTTGAGAACAAGGATTAGTTAGACTAAACAATCCATAACCCTCACTCTATCTCACTCTATCTTCTTTGATTAGCAATCCAAGAAGGTTAGTTGCCTCAAGTTTAGAGGCTAAGCTTGGAGTTTTGCTCTTGGGTGGATCGTCTACTACAAAGAGAAGGCCGAGGAGGACGAGGTGATCGTAAAGACGAAGGACTTGGTTCGATAGGTATAATCCCTAAGCATAGTAGTTTAGAACAACTATATGTTTGGTTAGTTATCGTTTAGCTTCGATTCAAGCGGTTAGTCGATGTTTGTTCACTAAACAAGTTCGTTTTTGAAAATTCCGCCTCCCCACAAGTATTGGGGTGTAGTACATCGACTTACATACTTTGGGCGCTCTCATGTGTTACCACGTGACCCCTTAGCAAATGCTTTAACAATCAGCGCATAAATCTCTATCACGTGTCAACACGTGATGCTCAACAAAAATAAAAAAAAAGTGTTTAACACTCATTTGCAGAACAAAGTGAGGAGATCTGGTCCCACCTTTGGGCGCCCTCACGTGTCCCCACATGACCCCTTTTTCTTTAGTGTTTTACACTAATTTGAGAATCTTATTTCCAGTGTTTAACACTGTTGTTTTTTCTAGTGTTTAATACTAATTCGAGAATCTTATTTCCAGTGTTTAACACTGTTGTTTTTTCTAGTGTTTAACACTAATTAGAGAGCTTTATTTCCAGTGTTTAACACTGTTGTTTCCTAGTGTTTAAAACACTAATTTGATAGCTTTATTTCTAGTGTTTAACACTACTGTTCTTTAGTGTTTAACACTACCTTTAGCCAAATTGGCTAATTTTCCAGAGGCAAAAGCCTCCCCTTCAACTGAATCTCAAAATTGAGTAAAATTCAGAGCTATAATGTTCAATGCTCAGTCAAAGATAGAAATATCACCAGAGCCCTCAAACTCTTGTTTAATATTGCTAAATGATGTGGGCTTGAACCCAGAAAAATGTCTAATGGTCCAACAAAGGGCCAACATTTTAAATCTAATTGGACTTAGCCCAAGTTGGCCATAAGTCCTCAATTCAGACTTAACTGAGCCATTGTGCTCATAATATAATCAATTAATTTTAGTTCCAAATTGGACTACAGATCACTTAATCCACTTTGGTTCAAGGGTACATCTCTTCACTCCTTTGATATTTGTCGTTGTAATTCCTCAATGTCTTCAAAGAGGTGACGAGTCCCGACAACCACACATTTCACAGACTATGACGTCTCTGAATTACGGACTGTGGGGTCCTTAAACTCATGGACTATGATGTCCTTAACCTTGACTGTGAGGTCTTTAAACTCACGGACTATGATGTCCTTAACCTCGACCGTGATGTCTTTAAACTAACATTGGATTGTGGGGTCTTTAAACCCATGGACTATGATATCCTTAACCTCGACCGTGATGTCTTTAAACTAACATTGGACTGTGGGGTCCTTAAACTCACGGACTATGATGTCCTTAACCTTGACCGTGATGTCTTTAAACTAACATTGGACCGAGATGTCCTTAAACTAACAATGGACCGTAATGTCCTTAAACTAATCGACCGAAATGTCTCTAAACTAAACAATAGAGCCCAATTGCTCTCTTGTTAGATCTAAACGATCTCGTTAAGTTGATCTTAGTCTAAAATGAGACTAACGTATCATTAACAAACGTTTAAGTCGATCTTAGTCTCAAATGAGGCTAATGTATCCTTAAACCCAACCCCCTAAACCCAAATCTAAGAAAAGATACGGATTTGGACTAGTCCACGCCCTACGGGCGACAACATAAATTAGTCTCCGTATATAATCCATGGGCAACCAAACACAAAACAAACGCCAATGACACGAAATGACCATATGGAGAAAGAGAAAGTTGTTACCACGATGCGGTAGCGTAATTAACTGCAGGGGCTTGCGCCTGCAGGGAAGAGCGTCCCCACAATCAAAAATCCCTCAAGCGAGGGGGAATCTGACGAAGTCTGCTATATCGGTCGCATCCGTTTAAACCTTCGATACATGGTGTCATAAATAAACTTGGCATCTTCGGAGAGGTGGACGGATAGCACCAATTAGCATCTGCCCCCAAATTCAGGCAAGACGCATGTCTTCCCGATTTTCGGTGGGGAACAGATTCTGGCACGCCCGGTGGGACCTTTTCCTCTTTCCACTCCACACTTCGTGTGTCGTGTTCGCGAACGAATCGCGGTTTGCTAATGGTTGCCCTTGGGTTCGAGATACTAAGATTTGGCGTTTTGCTTGGTGCAGAAAGCGAAGGATCAATGGCGTTCACTTGCGAAAAGTGTTCCAACTGCAATTGCAACCCACGCTCCGCCTCATCTGGAGGTATAGCCTACGGGCCCCAAGCGGCTTCCCTGTTCACGATGCCGGTGGAACAGGTCACTCAGGCCACTACTGGATTGTTTTTCGGGACCATTCTCCCGCCAGCGAGCTTCAGCGCACCTGTACCAACACCAGAAGCTCCCATGAAGTCGGTCTTTGATCGGCTTACAACTACTGCGGCCCCTCTCAACGGGTCGTCCAGCTGCAGTGCCTCAGTCTTTGCCAGATTGGGCCAAAGTTCATGCGGGCCCATGATGAAGCCTGCAGTTCAAGAAAAGATTATTCCGAAAAGAGTAACCATCCCTACTCCCAAAGTTGTCAAGGCGACTTCTCCTGCCAAAGGGTCTCTTTACAAGACTGACTGTTCTGGCTCCATCGCCGGCCCTCGTTCCTGCTCAAAAGTCTGTCTTTGACAGATTAGATACTGCTGCTCAGCCGACGTCAGTCTTCAAGAGGCTGGTACCGACAGCGCCTCACCTGAACAAGGGGCAAGATGAAGTCACCCCTCAAGCTGAAACAATTCCATTGGTACCGACAGCGCCTCTCCTACCGCCGTACTGAAAAGATCTCCTCCACCGGTGGAGACTGTCACATAAATAAAGCCGGAGCAGTCACCTCAACGGCTGTCTTCTAAAGTTTACAAAGTCTGGCGACAGGTCCAGGAGTCGGTGATTGATCAAGACTATCCCCGTCGATGGAAGAAGCTGAAGGTCCAGCAGGAAGAGAACCGTCCTGGTAAACCACGAAGGACGACAACTACTAAGATGCCCGCTGCAATGGCCCCCTCAATGTCAACTGCTCAAAAGAAAAGGAGGTCAGAGAAAGCCCCTATGACTACGGCAGATCGCAAAGACACTGAGCCCAAACGCCCCAAGTCTGGGGGCATAACGGTCCATACTGTTTACATGGCTTCCGGAAAAGAGGAAAGCCGCGCTTCGACGGGTCACCGACCGCTCACCCGATCCGTGACCAAAGCCTAAGAACAACAATAGCAGAAGCTTCAGTAAATGCTGACGCAAATGGAAGCACTCACCGGGCCAAAAGAAAGCTCGGAGGCATCATCGGAACAACGTCACGAACAAGAAACCGACGCTGACTTCGTACACAGAGTCCTCGAAAAGAAGGACAGAGAAGCTGCAGAACAAGCTGCCAACATAAAACGAATGACGCTTCTCTTTCAGGACATGGTCGGGATGATGTTACAGCCGGATCCCCCAGCTGAAGACCCTCCGATCATTATTGAATATGACAGAGGAGACGCGTCGAATCCACATCCGACTCTTTCAGCAGCCAAGGAGGAAACTATTTCCAAGGCTGCCCTGGATAACTATATTGCTCAGCAAATACGAGTTCACCAGGCAAATGAAGCGGCCGGCCAAGTCATCAAAACTGGGCGACCGTATCCAGGCTGGTATGATCAGATAAAGTACCCGCCGGGCTACAAGATACCCAAATTCCATGTGTACAAGGGGACAGGCAATCACCATCAACATGTCGCTCAGTTCAGGGCTCTTTGTGGCAACACCGGTGGCGATGATAAGCTTTTGCTCCGCCAATTCATCGGCAGCCTGTCGGAGACGGCATTTGAGTGGTACTCTGAACTTCCAAACGACTCCATCAAGACTTTCGCAGAAATGGAGTTGTTGTTCACCCAGCAATTCGCAAGTGCTAGTGAACGCACCCCAATAACGGCATTGATCAATGCCAGGGTGAAGCCAGGCGAGACGTGGGTTCAGTACGCAATCCGATGGCGGAATCTGTGGTCGAAATGCGAACAGCGCATCGAAGAAGCATAAGCGGTGGGCATGTTCGTGGGCGCTCTAGACCCTCATGCAACTATTTCACAGTTCATGATGTTCTTCAAACCGACCACATTTCAGGCTTTGATCGACAAGCTAGCCCAGATGGACCAGATGGGTCATAGACCGTCTCCTCCGAAGCCGGAACCGCGGAACGAAAATGGTAAAGGGAAGGCGACCTTTGTTGCGAATACCCAACAACAGCCCAGTGCCCTAAAACTAACAAATCAACTGGAAGAGAGACGGCGATACTACAATGAGAAAATGAAGCGTCCTTATTCGTTCCCTCGGGACAAAATGAAGAGACTATTCAAACTGGCGATGCGCAACAGGCTTATCAATCTGCCGAATCCAAAGCGACCGCTGCAACCCGACGAGGCTAATAGTCCTAATTATTGCCCTTACCACCAAACGGTAAGCCATTCAATCGAAGATTGCTTCGTCTTTAAGGGATGAATCGAGGATCAGTACCAACAAGTCAAGTTTGCGCTGTCTGAGAAGTGGAAAGTAAGCCCACCACAACCGCACACTCCTAAGAAGACAGACGAACCGGGGGCATCGTGCTCTTTTGTTGAAAAAGCTCCATGGGAGGTCGTTCTTTCAGCCATAACCAGAAGAATGCTGAATGATCTCCAGACATGCCCGGCGATCAGATGGAAGAATCCGTTGGAACCTGAGATCATTGAAGGGATGCTGAAGCCGCGCCCGACTCCAAAAATCGGTGGTGATAGCCAAAGTGTTCACACCCAGCCGTCAAAATCTTCGAAAAAGAAGAATAAATCCAAGAAGCTCGTGAAGTCTGACGACAAGCGCACGGACCTGCAAAAGCAGATTGACGCGCTGGAAGAGTATAACCAGAAGGCGCGGACCCCGATCACACTCTAAGAATTTCTCGGTCACGTCCTTGAGGACGAAGATGATAGAGAAGACTCGTCGGATGAATCTGAAGGTTACGTAGCAAGTTGCCATGTGATCTCTAACTCATCGATAAACAATGAAGAAGTTCCTCACACAAAAAGATTGGGGGCAGGTCCTGAGCCGGAACTGCTAAGGCCATCCGATGAAATAATTGACGCGTTCCTGAATGAAGCTCTTCTTAAAAGCAAAGCTGCCCGAGAGCGTGAGATCGCCATATTTGAAAAAGCCAAGAGCCGGCGACTGGACGAAAGGGTTGCAATGCTCTCGCCAAATCAAAGCACATCCGCCGCGAATAAAAGTAGGTTCAAGACGAGGAGGAGGTTCGCCAAACCATATCAATGGGAATAAAGCTGCCACCCTCCGAAGGAAACATTCTTGGTGAAGCAGAAATGCATCCTAACTACTGCTTATATCATCGAAAGATTGCGCACCCTACGTGGTGGCAGGGATATGTTGCTCACCGGCAACATTTTAAGCGGATGAAACACAAAACTCGTCGGGAGCGAAAAAGTACGATCGAGGAGCTTAGAAGAACCACCGGCAACTGTCGCATGGTTAATGCCGGGGAATCGCAAGTTCTCACCTTCGGGAGCGACTCCAGCGAAGAAATGACTCTTGGCCCTCTCTTCAAAGAATCCACCTCGGGAAAAGAGGAAGAACCAAAGATCTATGAAAATAATCAGCTGCGCAATCGTACGCTGCCCGAAAAGAATCTCGGACCCACGAATAGAAAAGATAAGGGAAAAGAAAATGTCCCTAAGGATATCACCCTAGATGACCAAGTCGTCAAAGAGCTGACCGCCAAGGACCCGCCAAAAAAAAGTAAGGTGGATTACAATATTCTGGCACACTTAAGAAAGTTACCCTCGCAGCTCAGCATTCTCGACGCCCTTCTGCTATCAAAAGAAGCAAGAGATTCTTTGATCAAGGCGCTGCAGGAGCCCGAGCAATTCCAAGCTTTCTCGCCAAAGAAAAGATGAAGGACGAGCTGGAAGAAGTGCACACAGCCAATATCACCTTCGGCGATGAAGATCTCATCCTCGGGACGTGTGAGCACAACCGTCCCCTTTATGTCTCCGGATACTGTCACGAAATCAAGATAAGCAAAATCTTGGTTGATAATGGGTCTTCCGTTAACCTCCTCAACGTGCGAGTATTGAAGGAAATCTGCATGAGCGTTCAGCACCTCGCTCGTGATAAGATCACCATCTCCGGTTTTGACTCCCAATCATCACGGACTCTTGGGTCTGTGATACTGACGCCGCGCTTCGGGTTACTTGTCACGGATATTAAATTCCACGTCATTGACGCCAAGACATACTACAATGCTTTGCTCGGCAGGCCTTGGCTACACGAGTACAACATTATCCCTTCTACACAACATCAGTGTATGAATTATTTCAAGGATGGTCTCGAGTACACTGTGACAGGGAAGTTGAACCCATTCTTCGTGAACGAAGTCCGAAAGTACGAGGATGCAAAATACTTCTTACCAGATTTTGAGGACACGGAAAGATGTCACAAACCGAAGACAAAACTATCACCACTATTCCGGTCTTCGGGAGTGATACTGAGGAGGAAGAAGAGATAGTTTATTAAGGGCCACCCCAACGCAACAACCCGGGACCGTCCGCCTCCATGTTAATCTTCGGCAGCGACTCGGAAGACGAGGTTAACGCTATATTTTCCGCTCAGCCATCAATACAAGCCTTCGCTGGCGATAATCAGAGTTTTCAAATCACCATGGTTCCATAAGAGCATTACAAAGAGCTCGATGCACTTAAAACTTATAGTGTGCAAGAACTGCAGACATTCTACGTCCCTCCCAGGTGAAAAGGTGAAAAGCCGATCCTATTCTACCGATCCGGGAAAACCAAAGTGAATAAAGAAATTTGGCATGGCGCCGATTCTATGCTCGACAGGCTCTAACCGATCTGTCTGCCTAGATATTACACGGAAGGCTTGAAAAGGCTATTGAAGCGTCAAGGGGTACCCTTCAGACAGACTTCTTGACAAGCTCGATTCTACAACAGGTTTTGGGATGTCCCTGGAACTCAATGCAAGTTGCCTAACGGGAGAATGGAAACGATCGGGCTTGGATATGTTCAATCCAGAAAACGAGAGCGAGTCCATGGCAGCTACGTCATACATGACTTCGATGAAGAAGAAGACACCCTGTCAGAAAACGCTGACCCTGAACCAAAACGAGATCCTACCATCAAAATGCCAAGTCCGTCATTTGAAGAACGAATGGACAAGCTCATCAGGGAAGCGGGTCAAAAGATCTGGGATGACCATAACCGTGAAATGGCCAATTACGAGAAAGCCAGGACGCAGCGTCTTCTTCAACAGGCCGCGGAGAATGACAATGCTCCGCCTTATCAACCCGTCATGCAAAAGGCCCAACACAGAGGCAAAAATAAATCAATGGGCGGGAAAAGCGTTCGAGAGCGACAAAGCGGGACCAAGAAGCCACGCGATCGGGAATCGAGCAATCCGGATTCATCCCTTATAAAGAAGATGGGTCGACCATACTCCTTTCCTCAGAACAAAACACGGAAGATACTTAATCTCGCCATAAAACATCAGATGATTACACTTCCGAAGTCCAAACACCCCGAGCAAGCCAACGAGGTCTCTCACCCACACTATTGCTCTTATCACCAAGCGATAGGACATCCTCTCGAAGACTGCTTCACGTTCAAGAACTGGGTCGAAGACCAATATCAGCTCGGCAAGTTCGCTCTATCCAGTAGTTGGAGGATAACTCCGCCGCAGAAGCACGAACCAAAACCCGCGCATACAGCGAGAGTAGAACTAGATCAACATCGATCTTGGAAGCAAGCTCGTACCTGTCATATGATAACACTATCAAAAGAAGAGCCTGAGGATGGGGATGACCTCCCCTGGTGCTTCGAAAATGATGATGAAGAAGTGATCTCAGAGTTTTCACCAGCGCCAAAAGAGCTGGAAGATGGAATACATACCACTGTAGATAACCTCAAGAAAATTGATTTGGGAACGGCAAGTGACCCACGACCGACATTCGTCAGTGAGTTGTTGTCTGAAGAAAAGGTGGCTACGCTAAAAGACGTGCTTATGCGGCATAAGGATTGCTTCGCATGGAATTATTCCGAAATGCCAGGACTAGATCCATAGATTGTTGTCCACAAATTGGCAATATCTCCGGATGCCAAGCCAATCAAACAAGCACCGAGGAGAATGCGGCTCGAGCTTGAGATGAACATCAACACCGAGGTTAAGAAACTAATCGACTCCGGTTTTATTCAAGAGGTTCAATATCCTGACTGGATCGCCAACATTGTTCTAGTAATGAAGAAAAATGGGACGGTGCGCATGCGCGTAGACTTCCGGGATCTCAACAAAGCTTGTCCAAAAGATGACTTTCCAGTACCAGTCACTGAGTTGATGATAGAAAACACATCCACTCATGAAGTCTTCTCCTTCATGGACGGGTCATCAGGATACAATCAGATAAAGATGCATCCAGAGGACCAGAAGCACACCGCTTTCCGGACCCCTCTGGGTATATTCTGCTACAAGGTAATGCCCTTCGGTCTAAAGAATGCTGGCGCTACCTATCATAGGGCCATGACAAAAATTTTCGACGACCTCATACATAAAATCGTCGAATGCTATATCGACGACCTCATGGTTAAGATCAAGTCATACGGGGGAACATTTAGAGCATCTGAAGGTCGTATTTCAACGCCTCCGGCAATACAACTTTAAGATGAACCCTTTCAAATGCGTGTTTGGAGTTTCCTCGGGCAAATTCCTAGGATTCATTGTCTGACACCGAGGTATCTAGATAGATCTGTCAAAGATCAAAGCGATTATGGAAATGCCCCCGCCAAGGACTCTCAAGCAATTGCGGTCTCTCCAAGGAAAGCTCGCGTATATCCGGCGATTTATAGCTAATCTCTCAGGCAAGTGCCGTCCTTACAGTCAGCTAATGAAGAAGGGAACCTCGTTCGTCTGGGATCACAAATGCCAAGGCGCGCTGGATGAAATCAAGCAGTACCTGCAGAACCCACCAGTGTTGGCTGCTCCGGTCAAAGGAAAGCCTATCATTCTGTATACAACCGTCCTTGAAGGTTCTTTAGGTGCATTATGGGCACAAGAGAATGGACACGGGAAGTAGAGAGACCTCTACTATTTGAGTCGAGTTCTACTGGGGGCAGAAAGCAATTATTCTCCTATCGAAAAACACTGCCTGACATTGATCTTCGCGATAACGAAGCTCAGGCACTATGAGTTGGCGCATGAAGTCCGTCTCATATCGAAGGTGGATCCCTCAAGTATTTGATGTCAAAGGCCATATTGACGTGGCGGCTCGCTAAATGGGCCCTGCTCTTGATGGAATTCTCGATAACCTATCGTCCCCTCAAAGCAGTGAAGGGCCAGGCCATCGCCGACTTCCTCGCTGAGCATCCGACACCTGCCGACTCTCCTTTGAATTGCGAACTACAGACGAACATGCATTTGACACAATCGATGGAGGTGATACCCGGTGGGAACTTTATTCCGATCGAGCATCCTCCATGAAGAAGCGCAAACAAAGCACCCCCATAATCAAATCTGGGGTAGGCCTCATCTTCGTAACTCCACAAGGAGGGATAATGCGCTTTACCTTCTCCTTAACAAAGCCGGGGACAAACAATGAAGCCGAGTATGAAGCTTTGATAGCAGGTCTCAAGATCACCATCGACATGGGGATTGAGAACCTTTTCATATACGAAGACTCCCAACTGGTCGTTAGTCAAGTAAACAGCGACTATCAAACGTGCAAACCAGAACTGGTGAAGTACGGCGAGAGGGGACAGCAACTGCTGACCCAAATACCTTCCTACACCTTGGAAAGCATACCGCGGGCGGAAAATGGCAAGGCGGATGCATTAGCCAAGCTTGCTAAAGAGTTGGCCGATGAGAACCTCGATGACGTAAGAATCGTGATACAAAGCCGTCGGGTTCTTGCACCGGCAGAAATATCTACGGAGTCGTCCGAAGAAAAGGGAGCGACCGAGCAAATGGCTCTACAAGTAAAAGACCAAGAAAAGGTTGGAGATTGGAAAGAAGTCTTTATAGACTACTTCAAATCCCTTCGAACGCCTGAAGATGCGTCCTCAAAACATCAGTTCATGAAGCGAGCTCTATCTTTTGCCTTCGTCAATGGTACCCTGTATAAAAGATCATTTGATTCTTTATGGCTAAGATGCCTGGGACCTGAAGAGGCAAAGAGAGTCATCCAAGAAACTCATGACAGACTCTGCGGTCTCACCAAGCCGGGCCGAAGATGAAGCTGAAGATCAAACGGATGGGTTATTATTGGCCCACGATGATCCAGGACTACCTCGAGTATGCAAAGCAATGCCACTCGTGCCAGATCCATGGGGACTTTATCCATCAGCATCCAAATCCACTACATCCAACGGTGGTTAGCTGGCCGTTCGAAATGTGGGGAACTGACAAAATCGGCCCCATTGAACCAGCATCGTCCATAGGACATCGATTCATTTTGGCGACAACTGATTACTTCTCCAAATGGGCAGAAGCAGTACCGCTGAGGGAAGTGAAGACGGAGAACATCCTCCATTTCTTCAAGACACACGTCATTTATCGGTTTGGAACTCCACGACGAATCATCTCCGATAACGGGCCAGCCTATAGAAGCCACAAGATCAGCCGCTTCGCACAACAGCATAACATAGACTGGAGATATTCCTCAGTCTATAATCCCCGAGCTAACGGTCTAGATGAGGCTTTCAATAAGACCTTGACGAAGATCGTGAAAAATACGGTGTCCCGAAATAAGAAGGACTGGCACGAGAGATTGCATGAAGCTCTCTGGGCGTATCGAAC
The DNA here is from genome assembly GCA_030015575.1 of Agapanthus africanus. NCBI lineage: Eukaryota > Viridiplantae > Streptophyta > Magnoliopsida > Asparagales > Amaryllidaceae > Agapanthus > Agapanthus africanus. The sequence continues at coordinate 980,833,120 of CM057337.1, forward strand.
TACGTTCAAAACGGCCACGATCACAACGCCATACGCGTTGGTATTCGGTACAGAAGAGGTACTCCCCCTCGAGATAGAGCTGCCCTCTTTACGAGTGGCAGTTCATTACGAGCTAACGGACGAAGAGAATGCTCACCTTCGGCTTGAGGAACTTGATGCCCTTGATGAAACCTGGCTCATAGCGCAACAAAATCTGGAGGCTTATAAAGCAAAGATGACGCTCTCATATGAAAGATTGACTAGGCCGAGGACATTCCGCCAAGGCGAACTCGTGCTAGTAGTCAAAAGACCTATGATCCCTAATCGCGCCAAACGAGGGAAATTCGAGCCGAACTATGAAGGCCCGTATATCATAGATAAGGTCTACCAGGGTGGGGATTATCTACTCATGGACATGCATGGTGAAAGACCTTTCAGGCCAATAAACGGTCGCTTCTTGAAGAAATACTACGCTTGATGAGTCACAGCTTAGGTCAATGATAGATGACGACGACTATGTCCGCTCGCTATCTTCCTAAGCCCAAACTCTATAAGTAGTAACCGGCACCTTTACAACGGACCGAAACGTCCTTAAACTAACGACGGACCGAAACTTTCTTAAACTAACGATGGACCGAAACGTCTTTAAACTAACAACGGACCGAAATGTCCTTAAACTAACAACGGACCGAAACGTCCTTAAACTAACGACGGACCACTACATCCTAAAACTAACCGTTGACCGAGATGTCGGTAAACTACGGTGGATTGCAGCGTCCCAAAACTGATACAAAAAAAAAGAATAAATAAAAGGATAAAAAAAAGAAAACGGTATGTCCATAAGCAAAATAGGCACGGATGAAAACCTGAAAGGGCTCCGTGAGTAAAAACAGCAGGGCTACCGGCGAGTTTTGTGAAAACCCGAAAGGGTGCAACCTCGTTAGAAAAAAAAGGAAAACGGTATGTCCATAAGCAAAATGGGCACGGATGAAAACCCGAAAGGGCTTCATGAGTAAAAACAGCAAGGCTACCGGCGAGTTTTGTGAAAACCCAAAAGGGCGCAATCTCATTAAAGGACACTTGCAAGGTCCTCTCGACTTTGTAAGGAGAAACCACCTGCGTGAGATCCTTACGACTCACAAAGGAGCAACACACTTGGGGAGCCCCACGATCTCTAGGGAGAAATTACACTTGCAAGATCCTCACGACTCGTAAGGAGAACCCTCTTATGGGACCCTCACAGCTCATAAGATTCAAAAGTCTTAAGCTAAAGGGATCTGAACCTGTTCTTAAGTAGCCCACACAACCTCCGATACTGCCCTACAAGCGGCTTAATGCTTACCCTTGTATACAATCCACGGGCGCGAATAAACATTTCCCTAACAAAGTCCCGTCCGTGACTAGGGATATGTTGCCACAGCGAACAGCCCTTGTAAGTCCTCTCGACTTCTAAGGAGAAAATACTCTTGTAAGATCCTTACGACTTATAAGAAACCATGCACTTAGGGATCCTCACGATTCTTAAGGAGAAATTACACCTACGAGATCCTCACGACTTGTAGGGAGAAGTACCTTTATGAGACCCTTACGGCTCATGAAGTCAAAAGCCTTAGTCGACAGGATCTTAATCCTGTTTACTAAGCTACCTTTGTTCGACGCCGACAGAGGCAAATGATGATTCACTCCTGACAATATCCCAGTTATAGTGATGCTGATGCCGAAACCAGTGTCTAATTCTAAGCTTGCAGCAAAAAGCTAGCAAGCCACACATGCATACGAAATAGCTGAAATGATGGGGCAACTTGCAAAAAAAAAATCAACAAGTAAAAATATATGTATGCAAAATAGCCGAAATGATTGGGCAACTCGCAATAAAAAGCAGCGAGTAAAAAATAAAACAATAGACGAAATGATTGGGCACCGCGAAAAATAGCCGAAATGATTGGGCAATCGCGTCTTTCGCGATATAAAAGCAGAAATGATAGAGCATCGCGGAAAGAAATAAAATAAAAAAATATGAATGAAATTTTTGCCCTACAGGTGATATCATGTCAATCCCTGTATACAATCCAGGGGCGCAAACAAAGAGGGAATCACACCTTTTCTCCCCAGGCCTCATCAGAAGAAGAAGCCAAATCTCAATGGTTCACAGATAGCCTGGAGATCATCTCAACATTCGTCTTATTACAACAGACACAACATCAAGCACAGTGGAACAGCGACAACTCCCAGTTCCATGACTCGGCGGTGCACAAATGACCGAGAGTCAAACCCCGACTCTGTGAAATGCGGATAAAGTCAATCCTTCCTGGTTAGATGGAACGCGGCTTATGTCAATCCTGACCCCGTGGGAAACGTCCAGAGCGAATCCTGGTCCTCGCAGAGCATGGCAATGACCCCGTGTGAAGCATCCAGAGCGGAGCCTGGTCCTCGCAGAACACGGCAGTGAACCCGTGGGAAGCATCCAGAGCAAAATTCCTGGTTACGTAGAACGTGGCCTATGTCAATCCTGACCCCATGGGAAACGTCCAGAGCGGATCCTGGTCCTCGCAGAGCACGGCAATGACCCCGTGTGAAGCATTTAGAGCGGAGCCTGGTCCTCACAGAACGCGGCAGTGAACCCGTGGGAAGCATCCAGAGCAAAATTCCTGGTTACGTGGAACGCGGCTTATGTCAATCCTGACCCGTGGGAAATGTCCAGAGCAAAATTCCTGGTCCTCACAGAGCACGACAATGACCCCGTGTGAAGCATCCAGAGTGGAGCCTGGTCCTCGCAGAACACGGCAGTGAACCCGTGGGAAGCATCAAGAGCAAAATTCCTGGTTACGTGGAACGCGGCTTACGTCAATCCTGATCCTGTGGGAAACGTCAAGAGCAGATCCTGGTCCTCACAGAGCACGGCAATGACCCCGTGTGAAGCATCCAGAGTGGAGCCTGGTCCTCGCAGAACACGGCAGTGAACCCGTGGGAAGCATCCAGAGCAAAATTCCTGGTTACGTGGAACACGGCTTACGTCAATCCTGACCCCGTGGGGAACGTCCAGAGCAGATCCTGGTCCTCGCAGAGCATGGCAATGACCCCATGTGAAGCATCCAGAGCGGAGCCTGGTCCTCGCCGAACACGATAGTGAACCCGTGGGAAGCATCCAGAGCAAAATTCCTGGTTACGTCAAACGCGGCTTATGTCAATACTGACCCTGTGGGAAACGTCCAGAGCAGATCCTGGTCCTCGCAGAGCACGGCAGTGAACCCGTGTGAAGCATCCAGAGCAGAGCCTGGGCCTCGCCGAACAAGGCAGTGAACCCGTGGGAAGCATCCAGAGCAAAATTCCTGGTTACGTAGAACGTGGCTTATGTCAATCCTGACCCGTGAGAAATGTCCAGAGAAAAATTCCTGGTCCTCGCAGAGCACGACAATGACCCCGTGTGAAGCATCCAGAGCGGAGCCTAGTCCTCGCAGAACACGGCAGTGAACCCGTGGGAAACATCCAGAGAAAAATTCCTGGTTACGTGGAACGCGGCTTACGTCAATCCTGATCCCATGGGAAACGTCCAGAGCGGATCCTGGTCCTCGCAGAGCACGTCAATGACCCCGTGTGAAGCATCCAGAGCGGATCCTGGTCCTCGCAAAACACGGCAGTGAACCCGTGGGAAGCATCCAGAGCAAAATTCCTGGTTACGTGGAACACGGCTTACGTCAATCCTGACCCCGTGGGAAACGTCCAGAGCGGATCCTGGTCCTCGCAGAGCATGGCAATGACCCTATGTGAAGCATCCAGAGTGGAGCCTGGTCCTCGCCGAACACGGTAGTGAACCCGTGGGAAGCATCCAGAGCAAAATTCTTGGTTACGTCGAACGCGGCTTATTTCAATACTGACCCCGTGGGAAACGTCCAGAGAGGATCTTGGTCCTCGCAGAGCACGACAGTGAACCCGTGTGAAGCATCCAGAGTGGAGCCTGGTCCTCACCGAACACAGCAGTGAACCCGTGGGAAGCATCCATAGCAAAATTCCTGGTTACGTAGAACGCGGCTGTGTCAATCCTGACCCCGTGGGAAACGTCCAGAGTGGATCCTGGTCCTCACAGAGCACGGCAATGACCCCGTGTGAAGCATCCAGAGCGAAGCCCGGTCCTCGCAGAACACGGCGGTGAACCCGTGGGAAGCATCCAGAGCAAAATTCCTGGTTACGTAGAACGCGGCTTATGTCAATCCTGACCCCATGGGAAACGTCCAGAGCGGATCCTGGTCCTCGCAGAGCACGGCAATGACCCCGTGTGAAGCATCCAGAGCAGAGCATGGTCCTCGCCGAACACGGCAGTGAACCCGTGGGAAGCATCCAGAGCAAAATTCCTGGTTACGTCGAACGCGGCTTATGTCAATCCTGACCCCGTGGAAAACGTCCAGAGCGGATCCTGGTCCTCTCAGAGCACGGCAGTGAACCCGTGTGAAGCATCCAGAGTGGAGCCTGGTCTTCACAGAACACGGCAGTGAACCCGTGGGAAGCATCCAGAGAAAAATTCCTGGCTACATGGAACGTGGCTTATGTCAATTCTGACCCCGTGGGAAACGTCCAGAGCGGATCCTGGTCCTCGCAGAGCACGGCAATGACCCCGTGTGAAGCATCCAGAGCGGAGCTTAGTCCTCGCAGAACACGGCAGTGAACCCGTGGGAAGCATCCAGAGCAAATTCCTGGCTACGTGGAACGCGGCTTATGTCAATCCTGACCCCGTGGGAAACGTCCAGGGTGGATCCTGGTCCTCGCAGAGCACGGTAATAACCCCATGTGAAGCATCCAGAGCGAAGCCTGGTCCTTGCTGAACACGGCAGTGAACCCGTGGGAAGCATCCAGAGCAAAATTCCTGGCTACGTGGAACGCGGCTTGTGTCAATTATGACCCCGTGGGCAACGTCCAGAGCGGATCCTGGTCCTCGCAGAGCATGGCAATGACCCCGTGTGAAGCATCCTGAGCGGAGCTTGGTCCTCGCCGAACACGGCATTGAACCCGTGGGAAGCATCCAGAGCAAATTCCTAGCTACGTGGAGCGCGGTTTATGTCAATTCTGACCCCGTGGGAAACGTCCAGAGCGGAGCCTGATCCTCGTAGAACACGACATTGAACCCGTGGTAAGCATCTAGAGCAACTCTTGATTCCGTGAAATGCGGATGATGATAACCTTACCCATCACTTACGGATCCTCACGACTCGTAAGGAAGCAAATTCTCTTGTGAGATCCTTACGACTTTCAAGAGAAAACACGCTTAGGAATCCCCACGATTCTTAAGGAGAAATTACACTTACGGGATCCTCTCGACCGGTAGGAAGAAAATTCTTTATGAGGCACTCACGGTTCATAAAATTGAAAAGTATTAGGAGGCAGATCTTAACCCTGAATCCTAAGCCATCATTGTCCTGCAAAGAGATCGAGATAGACTATCCACAGAATACATTCAATAAAAAGGGACACACCATTGTGAAGAAGAATATGTCTTTTATTCATGAATCAAAATGAATACAAAGTACAATTCGTGAAAGAACAAAAAATATACTCTTATTTAGGAGTATGTACAAAGAAAGAATAAAGAAAAATATATACAAGTCTTCAAGTCGGCCGGAGATTTAGCAGATTGGTCAGCTCATCCCTCTTTCGCTGGGCCTCGCCTTCGTGATTCAATATCGCCAAAAGATAGGCCTCCGCCTGAGCTTGCTGGGCCTGGTATGAGGCGAGCCGGCCTTCAAGCTCTTTCTCAGTAGACTTATAAGCCTCAACCCTTTCACGAGTGAACACGGCGGCTTTGTCGATGGCCACCACCTCCTTGATGGCCTCTTGAAGCACCCGCCAAAGTTCATACGCTTTGTTAGCCTTGGCCGTAAGGTTGGCCTGAAGCTCTATCAGCGCTTTCGAAGCCAGCTCCCTCTCTGAGAATTTGCGGCCGAGCCTCTTCTCACAAGATATCATGTTCGCCGCACACAGCTCAATTAGACCCCGCAGGCCCGCCTTCGTAGCCACAGCCTCCGAAGAAAGTCGGGTACACTCAAGCACATGCAAGCAAGCCTCCACCTGCCGACAAAACTCGACCCAGAATTGCACCACTGCTTCACTATGATAAGTAGAAAGAAAGGGAAGAGAGCCGTTAGCTTCTGCAGCAAACGCTTCGGCCGTGATTACACTGCCAGCACGAAGTTCCTCGATCAGTGATGACAGAGAGGCGAGACTTAATTTTGCCATACGGTCCGAGGCACGTAGATCATAGGGGTCGGGTGGCATAGCGATGCGTGACTCCAGCACAGTAAGGACCGACAGGGCTGTTCAGATTTATAAATAGTCGGCTGTTCCCCTCCGAATGGCGGCCGAGACATGGGATGCCTAGCCTGAGATTCGGGGCAGATGCTAATTGGTGCTATCCGTCTACCTCTCCGAAGATGCCAAGTTGATTTATGACACCATGTATCGAAGGTTTAGACGGATGCGTCCGATGTAGCAGACTTCGTCAGATTCCCCCTCGTTGAGGGGTTTTTGATTGTGGGGACGCTCTTCCCTGCAGGCGCAAGCCCCTGCAGTTAATTACGCTACCGCATCGCGGTAACAACTTTCTCCTTCTCCAGCTGGTCACTTCGTGTCGCGGGTGTTTGTTTTGTGTTTTGTTGCCCGTGGATTGTTTACGGAGACTGAGTTATGTCGTCGCCCGTAGGGCGTGGACTAGTCCAAATCCGTATTATCTTAGATTTGGGTTTGGGGGTTTGGTTTGAGGATACGTTAGCCATATTTGAGGCTAAGATCAACTCAAACGTTTGTTACGGATACATTAGTCTAATTTGAGACTAAGATCAACTTAACGGGATCGTTTAGATCCGACAAAAGAGCATTTGGGCTCCAGTGTTCCAGTTTAGGGACATAGTGGTCCATTGAATGTATGGTTGTCGGGACCCGTTACCTCTTTGACGACGTTGAAGGATTACAACGACATGTGCCAAAGGAGTTCCGAGATGTACCCTTGAACCAAAGTTGATTGGAGGGATTCATAGTCCAGTCTGTTTGAAGGTTTAAGGATGTGTTAGCCATATTTGAGGCTAAGATCAACTTAAATGGTTGTTAAGGATACTTTAGTCCAGTTTGGGACTAAGATCGACTTAACAGGATCGTTTAGATCCGACAAGAGAGCATTTGGGGGCTCTATTGTTCCAGTTTAGGGACATAGTGGTCCATCGCCAGTTTAGGGACATGGTGGTCCATTGGTAGTTTAAGGACATTGCGGTCCATTGGTAGTTTAAGGACATTGCGGTCCATAGGTAGTTTAAGGACGCATAAGTCCATGGGTTTAAGGACCCCACAGTCTATATGGGTGGTGTTTAAGGACGCATTAGTCCGTTAGTTCAAGGACGCATAAGTCCGCGGGTTTAAGGACCCCACAGTCCGTATCTTGGTTTAAGGACGCATAAGTCCATGAGTTTAAGGACGCATAAGTCCGCGGGTTTAAGGACCCCACAGTCCGTATCTTGGTTTAAGGACGCATAAGTCCATGAGTTTAAGGACCCCACAGTCCGTGTTGATGTGTGGTTGTCGGGACCCGTCACCTCTCTGAAGACGTTGAAGGATTACAACGACAAATATCAAAGGAGTTCAGAGATGTACCCTTGAACCAATGAGTTGGTTGAAAGAGCAGATGTGCTCAGTTCAAGATGATTTGAGGACTTATGGCCAGTTTGGGCTAAGTCCAATTATGTTTGAAATATTGGCCTTCTGTTGGCTCATTGAAAGAGAGGCTTTGCCTCTAGAAACTTAGCCAATTGGGCTAAAGTTAGTGTTAAACACTACAGACCAACAGTGTTGAACACTGGGAACAGAGTTTTTAAATTAGTGTTAAACACTAAGCAAATCAGTGTTAAACACTGCAAATAGAGTTTTCCAATTAGTGTTAAACACTAAGGAGGGAGGGGTCACGTGCGGACACGTGAGAGCACCCTGATTTCCCTTATTTTATTCTGCAGATAAGTGTTTAACACTTTTCATTTCCTGGCCATCACGTGTGGGCACGTGATGGAAGCCCCCGCTCTGGTCTGTTAGAATGCTCATTAGGGGTCACGTGGTGACACGTGAGGGCGCCCTAAATGTGGAGCCAGATCTCCTTTTGGTTTATCCTCAAATCTGTGAACAAGTGTTAAACACTTTTCGTCTTTATTTTAGAGCATCACGTGTTGGCACGTGATGGGGGTTTATGCATCGATAATTACAGCACTTGCTGAGGGGTCACGTGGGGACACGTGAGAGCGCCCAAAGCTCCTTTTCTTTTCTTTTGCCATTAAGTGTTAAACACTTTCATTTTTATTTTAGAGCATCACGTGTTGGCACGTGATGGGGATCTGTGCGCCAATTGTTAAAGCATTTGCTGAGGGGTCACGTGATACCACGTGAGAGCGCCCAAAGCCTTTATTTCTTTTGCTTTTGCTTTTTGCTTTTTGGGAGTCACGTGGGAGCACGTGAGGTGATACTTCAAAGTTCTTTGCAGGGGATCTTTTCAAGGGTCACGTGGGGGCACGTGACCTTAGTTCTTTTTCATGCACAGAGATCTTTTGAGTCTCTTTATCTTTAAGAATTAAATTCTTATTTAGGATAAAACCCTAATTTTGATTCTGGAGGAATTAAATTCCTATTTTGAAAGAATTAAATTCATATTTAGGGTAAAGCCCTAGTTTTGTTTTAGGAGAATTAAATTCTCAGAACTCAATTCCCCTTCTAAGTTTAGGATCTGCATGGCAGGATCTCGACCCGATGAGAATTAAATTCTCAACTTATGGGGAGATGTGCTCTGTGCAGATCTTCAACCAGAAGAAGAACTAAGTTCTTTTCTTTAAATAAGAGTTAAACTCTTTTGAGAATTAAATTCTCTTTTGAATCCTCTCTTTTCTTACCTAGGGTTTTTCTTTTGCAGAGAATTAAATTCTTCTTTCTCTGTTTCTTCTTCTCTTGAGAATTAAATTCTCCTCCCTCTGTTTTTCTCTCCAAAAAAGTAGATCCTCTTCTCTTCTTTTCTTGGCTCCTATTTATAGGAGAAGGAAAAGAGTTGATTTGTTTAGCAAATCTTTCATTGGAAGATTTGATTAGATTGTTGAGAGATTTGATTTATATTTATCATTAATCTAGGCCTTTAGATCATTCAGTGAATTTTATTCACCGTGGATTTTAAATCCAAAAGATATTCTATTTGTTATCCTGGTGAGATTTTCAGGGAAATCTTTCCTTGTCCAAGGTTTTTCTATAAATTGGTGATTTTTAATCACCTTTGGATTTTTAATCCAACGGTTCCCCATGACCCTTTTTCCATTTGGAAAGATTCAGAAACTTTTAGAATTTAATTCTATTAAATTATAATGCTTTTAAAGCCAGTCACGTGCTGGCACGTGACCTTTGGTCATGTGTGAGCACGTGACCCCCAATTGGGTTCCTTTCTCAGCCGCTTATTTATGTTTCAGTTTTAACCATCACGTGTCAACACGTGACCATTGGTCACGTGTAAGCACGTGATACCTCGTTGAGGTATTTTCTGACTTTTAGAATTAAATTCTATTAATTATTTTAGAGGCTTTAAAAGCTCATCACGTGTCTGCACGTGACCCATGGTCACGTGTGAGCACGTGATGCCCCATTGAGGTCTTTTCTGAGTTTTTATTATATCTTTTAACTCCTCCAGCGGGTTCTTAAAAGCCCATCACGTGTGGACACGTAATTCCTCATAACTTTTGATCCCGGATGAATTACGAGGCCCATAATATATCAAATCGAAGGGTTTTTCGAGCCGCTTTCGATACCATCAGAATTTATCTGTTTCTCATTCAGGAGTTTGTAAAAAAACAGCCCGGAAGATACTGGTTCCTATTTTCTTAAGCGTATCGCCGCCATTTGATACCTTGGGCTCTTTTACGCAGAAATTTTTGGTGGGAACATCGGCGAAACTTGTAAGCAAAGAACAAATAGAACAATGTTGGGACTTTACTTACCCACAGTCATGCAAGAAGGAGCTGAAGGCTCCCCTGGCCTGTTAAGAACCTCAACCTCGTCGTCGGCCTCTAGAACTGTAAAAGATGTTGGTGTCATTTTATGAAACAGTGATAATGCTGTGAAAAGAGGGTAAAACGACACTAACCTTGTCCGGAAGATAGGACGATACGCTGAGGAGATATCGCTTGCGGAGCAGCGATCTCCAACAAGCGCTGAAAGGACTGCCTGGGAGATAAGTCGGCAATAAAAGCTGCCAATCCGCGCAATTCTGAAAAGACAAAAGAGTTCAGATAATGGAAAGATTACTAATTTAAAATATAGAAGGTTACCTTCGACGCTCCTCCCATTCTGAGCTGGAGGGATAGCAGCTTCAATGGCCTCCGCCGCGACCTCGGGCACAATATCGGAGACGCGGGCCTGTGCAGCGGCTTCGGAATGAGGAGCAGCGGCTGCCGCTGCAAGCTCCAACGAAAGGATGTTAGCCTTGGCTACCTGCACCCTAGCCTCCGGGTCGCCCTCAGGTAGATCTATTGGAGCGGCGACTTCCAAAGGTGCCTCCTCCGAGGAAGCGAGTGCTTTGGGAGTAGGAGCCACCGCAGGAGGCTCTATCGCAAGAGGGACAGTTTTGTCAACCCCCTCCACACTGAGCGGTGTTTCACTGGGGGTGTCAGCAGGCTCTACGGTCGGAGCACGGCTTAGAGCCTCCGCCATCGTCGAAGTCTCTGCACAGTTCACACAAGGATAAGAATACATATATACGCGTGCAGACAATATGAAGTATTATAAAGAAATACAGGAACATACCGATGCGCAAGGAAGCTTTCAGTATGGCTTGTTCAAGCCGACGCTCCTTCTCAAGGAGGTGTGCTCGCCGAGGTCCGAGGGTGGACTCGTGGCCGCCAATCCACAGTGAAAGCGCGTCCTCGGCGTCGGCCGAAACGGCCTGTTTAAGGGCCCGTTCGCCCCATTCTTCCAAAGGGCCAATGAATCGTCGCCGGATCCACGGAGGGTCTTCGTAAAAGATTACGGCGGGATAGGGCTTCTTCGGAATTCTTACGTTCTCCGACTCGTCTTGCGAACGTCTTATAACCTCAGCCAATTGTGCGGCTTTCTTGTCAGTTGAACTCGAAAAAAGTAGGGCAGCATCCGACTCTTGCATGGCCAATGGTTCGTCCTGAAGAATGGGCTCAGACTCCACTAAAGAGTCGAGCAGATTGGTAGCCGTTTTCCTCCGCTGCTTGGATCCAGAACCGACCGCCGAGGAAGACCGTTTCCTCCCTCGTGGAACCTTGGCACGACCCCGACCCGCCTCACCTTCAACACCCTCGTTTCCAGCGCCCTCGCTTGGCGATGCTATCGAAGACGACATAGCCATCGTCGACGCCACGGGCGATGATACTGCTACCGGAGCCCGATTAGCCCGAGACCGGGTACCCAATGGCATACCAACTGTGGGAATGAGGTCCACCTCCGATGCCCCCGGAATAAGCGCAACGCCGGTGTCCCTCAGAGGAAAGCGGACCGGTGTGCGCGGTCTCGGCGGAACTCCCGTGGCCTGAACCAGAGCAGGAGCGCCATATCCAAGAAGCACCCTCTTCTCCTCAGCAATAATCGGGCTGGCCCGATGAAGATACCAACCCGTGAAGGACCCCACACATCGGGGAATATGGTCAGCTTCAGGAATCATGAAGCGGAAACCAGTGTTCAGCCTCACGATGTGATGAGCAGCATCACAAACAGCTTCGGGTGAAGGGACCGGCGCGACTGTAAAAGCCTCGAAGGGGACGCCCTGATCATATCCAAGCTGCCGGGCGAAGCGATGCGGATTATACCGCATAAAAAGAGCCGCACTGTTCTGACGGAATACCAGATAACCTGGTCTGATCGTGTACAGGTGCGTGGCCTCCCGAGGCTTCAGAGAAGGCACCTCATCTTTCGACTGGTCGCAGAGTTGTTGAATTAGACCTGAAGGAGAAGATAGGGCCCGGTCAATGAATACCAGTCCGCCCGTGCTGGCATAAGGAGCGATCAACACGCGAATGGCCCCAAATTGAGTCGGGTCAGGGGCAGAAGCATTCACTAGCCGCATGAGTCACGGAAATGTGTACGCATCATAAAAATTGGGTCGCTGGTGCGCAGCGAAGGCCCCCAACACATGCATTTCAATCCAAGACGTGAAGTAATGGAGAGAAAAGTTTACTATGTCCATGCCGGGAGTCGAAGTATTAGCCGCGGCGCCTAACCCGTGATACAGATGCGCCAGCGCTGTGATGCCTATGGCTAGCCGGGTCCCCTCAGCGACACGATGAGCAGGGTAGATAACCGAGACTCTCATGAAGCGGCAATGCATAGGGATGATGAACCAGCTGAGCCAGACACTGATAAAACCCACAAAGAATGTCTCCTCATCCATGCCGGGAGCTGCAATCGATTCGAAAGATACCACCAACATAATAGCAAAGTAATACTGTGGCAAATCCTCTTCCTTAGTCGGCCGCCTGTTCAAACCAAACCCAAAGGGGTCATTGATGTTCGCAAACTTCGGATCCGTCTTCGACAGGACATCCTCGCGGAGGAAGCAAGCGATGAAGCTCTTAAAAGTGACGCCCTGCTCCTCAGATTCTGTAAACAGTTTGTCAAAGATGCCCTTTAGTTCTTGTATCTTGGGGCGGACTTTCTCGCGGAGAATCTACTTGGGAGCGTGAGGACACGATTCGTCAAAAGTACCCACACCTGTTTTCTTGATCTTTTAGTCGTCCTTCCAATTTCGAGGACGAAATTTTCTGTAAGGTAGGTAGGATGTAACAGCCCTATTTGAATACTATAATTCAAAAGTTTATCAAGATTCTTTTTCCATAATTTTTGAACTTTTAGTTGGCCGCTAATATATTTTATTTTGGATTTGTTTTTTACTGTAAGCAATTTTGATATGGGAAAATATTCAGTTTTTATATTATATAAATAATATTCTCTTAGTATCAGCAATATAACATTTTTCGTATCTGTTTACTGTTAAAATGAGAACGAGAAAAACTGCACCGAATCTCTAAATGCAACCAATTAAAGATATGTATCTTTATAAATATATTTATAAAAATATTTTATATATACAACAAAAATCTCTCTCTATCTTTCATTCTCACATCTCTCTCTCCTCGTTCTTCTCCTCACCTCACCACCGCTTCGCTCCCGAAAGCCCTAACCCTAGCCGTCGTCGTGCCGCGCCGTCGCCGCCTTCCCCCGACCTCGACCTTCTCCCCTCATCCACCTCCTCCTCTCTCTCCTTCACCCTGAACCCAACTCAACAACCCATCACCCCTTCGCCGTCGCCTTCACCCTCGCCCTCGTTTTCAATCCCATTGGCGTCTCCACGAACCACCGATCCCTCGTTCCTATCGATCGCTGCAGCAAGTCGATCCCCTCCAGCAACCCCCTCGATCCACTCCAACAAAACCCCTGCAACCACCAACTGACCGAACCCTAACCCACCACAGCCACTATCTTCCACCTCGTGCACCTCGCCGGAGACTCCCTGACACCAGATCGACCACGCTGGAGTTCATCGAAGCAAGTGAACCCTAGCTTGATACGCATTCTCTGTAAGTTTCTGTAATCCCTGTTTTTATCAGAAAAAAATAAATAAATATATATGAAAAAAAGAAATGATAACAGTGAACGTTGAAAAAGGGAAATTATTATTAAAACCCTAAGTTGTTATAATTATGTTTGGTTGTGTGACAATAGTTTTGTAGATATTTATGAGTTAATCAATGAAATTTATCTAAACGGATCGTATAACTCAGATCCCAAGTCGCACCTTAGCTGAGTTCGTGCCCGCATTTCGTACATCATTTTCCATGATCGTTAACCTCAGGCAAGTACTCTTGCCTTTTCTTTATGTGATGCTATGACATGATTACTATGCACAATAATCCTTTTACATGCTTTATACACATTCGAGACTCATGTTGATTACATGTATAGAACACCTTGATTTGACATGCTTATTCATGATCCTTATTATTTATTTATTTTAAAATGAAATCATTAATTAGAATGCTGGACTACATGCCATGACACCACTATTCACTAGTTTTATTTCCATACAATTACCATACTACAAGTTCCTGTCTTTTCAGCATTCTTAATTAGTGATTTTAATCTTTACCATAGCAACTATACATACGTGGGTGTTGGGGTAGTTTGAGTGTGCGTTGTGCAACAGGACCTCAGGAGTCCCATGCCGGCAGCTTGTACCGGGCTATAGAGGTCACATGTTTACAGCTCGTACCGGGCTATAGCGGTCTCATGATTACAGCTCGTACCGGGCTATAGCGGTCTCATGATTACAGCTCGTACCGGGCTATAGCGGTTTCTTGTTCATTCCATAGTTAGGCCCGTGTTTCCTAGCCCCTGGGGCACCACTCTTGGGTTAGGAATACTCCTGCAGAGGTTGACGCACACACTCAAGATTACGATAGGATAGTTTACCTTTTAGTGGACAGTTAGGTTATGACCTGATCCATTACATATATGTTTCATAGTGTTTGTGCATTTAATTATTTATATACATGTTGTTCTTGCGCACCGGGCTTCACTTTTATATATTCTTGTTATTATGCTACACACTCTTTATACGTTGAGTACTTGCTGGGATGTTCTGACATCCCTGAGATTTTCCATCTCAGGTTTAAAGACAGATCTGCAGGCTGAGCAGGATCAGAGCGGCTACCAGGACTTTGCTGAAGATTAGTAATCGTAGGTTTATTTTCCTTTACTTTTAGCTTTTAGCATGTGCGCCCTTATGGGACATTAGGACTTTTGTATCTCTTTCGGATCTTATTTTATTTCGAATCTTTTGTTTTGAATCTTTAATTGCATCAATTATCTAGTGGACCCATTTTTAGGATTTCTTGTGGTTTCATTGCAGCATGATTATCAGTATTATTTCTTTTGGTATTGGATTTTATTTTTGATAAGTTAATCTAGACAACCTTATGTGACTATGGAAGGATCTTTTCTTACCGTAGGTAGCACGGCTGGCCTTCGCCGCTCTCCGTATTTCGGATTTTGGATAGCGGGGCGTGACAAGGTTTTGTTGGTATCAGAGCCCAGGCTGACATTAAAGTTAGTCTTGGTTCTACCGACCTTTTAGGTTAGAAACACATGTCTAGGTTTTCCCCAGTATGTCATGCTGCAGATTCCGTTAACTCTGACCGTAGGATTCGGGCGACTTACATAGAGTTACGATATTGTGCCCATGTACCGCGGCATGGATACAATACAGTATTTTGTATGAGTAACTTAGAGTCCTACAGTTGATCTGTATTTTTTGAATTGATTATTTCATTATCTCTTTGCTTCACTCAGTTTTAATATTTTGAATTTAAACCTCGTTTTCGTTACTAAACCTCGTCGTTCGTTTTTGACTTCAGAATCATGGCCGAAGAAAATTTGCGAGTATATGGGAGACGTGACAACAATACTGCACTACTTGGAGTTATACGTGGCATGCTGGAGAGTCAACAGCAGCAGACCGAATTGCTACAAGGGGGCCTA
The DNA here is from genome assembly GCA_030015575.1 of Agapanthus africanus. NCBI lineage: Eukaryota > Viridiplantae > Streptophyta > Magnoliopsida > Asparagales > Amaryllidaceae > Agapanthus > Agapanthus africanus. The sequence goes on from CM057337.1 coordinate 980,848,651, forward strand.
CTTGCTTCTCAGCAGACCGCTACTGCGGCCCTGAACAAGGTGGCTGAGGTTCGTGAAGGTAGACGTCCGGGCAGCGTCGCCGATTTCAGGCGACTACAGCTGGCAGTTTTCACTGGCGCAGGCAGGCCACTGGATGCTGAGCAGTGGATTGTCGACATGGGAAATTTGCTGTCAGCCTCCCGAGTTCCTGAAGAGGACAGAGTGGATATAGTCAAGATTCAACTGCAGGATATTGCTAGAATTTGGTGTTTCGCAGAAGAGAGCAGGTTAAAGAAACCGATTGCATGGACTGATTTCTCTACGGCTTCCCTTCAGAAATTCTTTCCCAAATCGGCCAGGATCGAGATGGAACAACAATTTATCAATCTTCGTCAGAGAGATCGCACAGTGGACGAGGTAGCGGCCGAGTTTATCCGACTCAGTCATTTTGCTCCTTCAATGGTAGCCCAGGAAGAGGATAGGGCTAGAAGATTCTTACAGTTTCTCACTCTGGAAATACAGGAGAAGTTAGTTTCACATGATCTGAGGACTTATTCAGAGGTATTCAATGCGGCCCACAGAATTGAGACGGTTATGGATAAGAGGAAGAAACTTCAGAGCGGATGATTCAAACGGCCCGTGAATCAAACTTCAGGGAGGATTCCCGTTAGACAACATGGAAGAGTTCAGATGAAGCGTACCGCAACCCCACCACAACGGGAATCTCCGGTTTGTGGATACTGTCGGATGTCGAGACACGTTGAGAGAAATTGCCGCCGCGCTAAGGGTCTATGTCTGATTTGTGGTGCTAGTGACCATCAGATTAGGAGTTGTCCAAGGAGAGCAGAGCGCAACCAACCTCAGAAAGGACTTGTCCCTCAAGAGCAAATTTTTTATCAGAGGCGAGGAAACACAGGTCGTGGATAGGGACGGGCCTTTACCCTGACAGCTGAGTAGGCGGAAGCATCGGAGGATGTCATTTCAGGTACCGTTCTAATTTGTTCTGTTCCTGCCAGAGCACTTTTCGATTCCGAGGCTTCACACTGTTTTATGTCGTTGGATTTTGCCACGACACATTCTATTGCACACAAAACACTGACTAGAGGTTGGGACATTCACACTGGAAATGGAGTAGTTACCACCAACCTAGAGTGCAAGCTTTATCCGGTTGTGATTTGCGGCAGGGAGCTTTTCGCAGATTTCCTGTTGATTGGGACCGGTAGTTATGATGTCGTCTTAGGAATGGATTGGTTGGGCACCTTTCACGCACATATTGATTGTCGGGCCAAAACTGTAAACTTTCGCATTCCTAACCACCCAGAGTTCGTGTTCATTGGAGGGAGCAAATATCTGGGACCCATAAAGTTTAGAGCAAAGCCGACGTGCGACATACTAGCGTCAATGGAGGTTGATATGATTTCGGCACCGGTCGTAGTTTGGGAATTTTTGGATGTCTTTCCTGAGGACTTGCCCGGCTTACCCCCGCCTCGTGCTTTGGGGTTTTCGATAGAATTATTGCCAGGAACGGCACCAATTTCTAAGTCACCCTACAGGATGGTGTAAGTCCACGTTGCCAACCCCGGTTCTTGCGGGGAGGCGGAAACGGTATAAAAATCAAATTTTTAGCGCATGGAGCAACATGGACTAACAAAGTCGGGATCTTTTCTAAACTAAACTAGCAAGAAAGCTAAAGAGAGTTAGCTACTCGGAAAAGAGGTTATACCTAACTTGAACTCCTTCTTCTTGAAACCTTTGTAGGGGGTTGATGGTGCTTTCCTCATCGCCTTCTTCCGTCAAAGATGGATCCACCTGAGGGTTCAACCTTCGGGCTCTTTCTCGAATTTTGAGTGAACTAGGATCTTTGGCTTGCTAAACCTCTAACCCTAGAGTGAGTAGAGAGTGGCTTTGGGGTGTTTTTATCTCAAGGAGATGGATTCTCAACACATGAGAAGGGAGCTCCTTGAACTAGAGGAGGAGGAAGAAGAAGAGAGGAGAGAGAAGTGTTATCATAGAAATGAGCAATTCTTTTCATTTTACAACCATAACTAAAATGAAAAGAATTATCAAATTAACAATAATAATAAAAATGAAATATTTGATGGATGGTTTGGAATGATCATTATCATTACATTCATTAAATGGTTTTGCTAGAATCAAAGAGCATCTTTGATATGTAATGATGATGGTCAAACTTTCAACCATGGTCAACCTTGGTCAACAAGTCAACAAACCCAACCATGACACAATTTTATTTAATTAATATTATTAATTGATATATCATAAATTCATTAGGGTTTGGAAAAAGACGACTGTCAACTGTGCATACGCACCCGTTCCGAAACCCTAATGAAAATCCTCTTCCTCCGCTTCAATCAACTGTGCATACACACCCGCATTCTTGTTCCGAGGAACATGAATACTATGAGATAAAATCAACCCCAAAACATATACCAGTATCTGGCTCAAACCAGAACCTGCTAGTAATATCTGTCCGGACTCCAAACGTGCACAAGTGCGCGGATGAGAACGAACCCTGTCGCAAAACCATGCGACCTCTACTCTGTTTTGCCCAGAGGCGAATAGCCCTCTGTGTGGGACTCTAAAGACTCGACACTACGCTGACAGTGGGTTTAACCACAGACCGCAAGCGGCACTAGCTGTGCGTAACGGTCCCCAGGTAGATGCCGATAAGAAGACTGACGAGGTGAACCCCATCTGAACTCCTACTGAGTCTGAATGTGACAGTCTCCGTACAGTCCAGTCTGTTCGTCTAATATATCGCATGGAGGGCCTAGGGGGAGGTAAACGTCGGTCCCCTAATAGCGGTACAAGTCGTGTCGGAGTGAAGCCCAAAACACCCTGAGATAACACTGGAAGCCTACCAGTATATCTCGATTGCCCTGGCCAGGGACTACTCGTGTAATGGCTCTCCTAGACACAGCGCGATGTCAACCCCCATTACCAGGAAAGACGAATCCTGTCTAACTGTCACTGCCTCCAAGTGCTTCGGGACTGTACCCAACTACTACCTGTTTGCACGACTCCTTTGAGCCGTGGTAGGGTAGTAATCAAAGTACAGTAGGAACACACTCGAGGCGAAGTGACAGTGTCAAGTCAGCGAACCAAGCTGTACTCATGTCACCTGGGAACTGATAACTGACGATAGGTATAATACCAACCTGTTAGTTCCCGACGAGTCCTGTCCAGTGTACTCGTAACCCAACGAGCACCCGTATACTATCTCCAGTACGACGTACTGATGGCTGTGGGACAGACCATCTCCCATACTGGGATGAGAAGCGCATACGCTAGTCTACTCCGGAGTATCGATGCCCTGTCTCGACAGTCCTGCGACTAGGGACCTGTATAAGGATGTGCTTATAGATTACCCAGCCCCCACTAGTGTGACTGCCATCACAACGTTGGTAATCAAGCAAAGATCCTAAGGGCTCCACTAATGTGTATAGGTGATATACTAAAATAAACACATGTACACATTGAAGTAGAAACAAACCAAGTAGCATACTACTATTTTGAGCAAGATTGTATATACAAGGTGAATATCCCAAGCTTCCATTAAGTAATATACAAACCAGTATGATACAGTAATGGCCTCTAGGGCATATACACTAACAATCTCCCACTTGCACTAAGGCCATGTACTAGCGTATCGAAGACCTATCATCTCGATCAGCCGCTCGAACTGAGTCTGGGGCAAGGCCTTGGTGAATGGATCTGCAGTGTTTTCTTCTGAAGCAACCCTCTGAACCTCGATCTCCTTGCGATCCACGATCTCCCTGATCAGGTGATACCGCCTCAAGATGTGTCTGGATCTCTGATGGGACCTTCCTTCGCTAACGCTATAGCCCCGTTGTTGTCGCAATACAGAGGTATTGGATCAACAATGGACGGAACCACCTGAAGTTCTTTCAAGAACTTCCTCATCCAGACAGCTTCTTTTGCGGCATCAGATGCGGCGATGTATTCCGCTTTCATCGTCGAGTCTGCAACGGTTTCCTGTTTGGAACTCTTCCAACACACCGCCCCTCCATTGAGGGTAAAGACAAAACCCGACATGGACTTGGAATCATCCTTGTCACTCTGGAAGCTGGAGTCAGCAAAGGCCTCGATCTGGAGGTCTTTTCCGCCATACACCAAGAACATTTCCTTAGTCCTTCTCAGGTACTTGAGAATGTTCTTTACCGCTATCCAGTGTTTCTCCCCAGGGTTTGACTGATACCGGCTTACCACACTCAGTGCATAAGCTACATCCGGTCTGGTACACAACATCGCATACATTATAGAGCCTACCGCAGAAGCGTAGGGTATAATAGACATGCGATCCCTCTCCAAATTAGTCTTGGGGGACATCTCTTTAGAGAGGGTGATCCCGTGACAAGCCGGTAGGTTACCGCGCTTGGAATCTTCCATACTGAATCTTTTCAGTATGGTGTCGATGTACCTGGACTGTGAAAGTCGTAATATCCTCTTGGATCTATCACGATGGATCCGGATCCCCAGGATGTATGAGGCATCACCCAGGTCTTTCATGGAGAACCTGTGTGACAAGAACCCCTTGACAGATTATAGCATAGGAATGTCATTTCCTATTAAGAGAATGTCATCCACGTATAAAACGAGGAATACTACAGTTCTCGCTACAAATCTACTATAGATGCATGGTTCATCTGGATTTTTGATAAAGCTAAATTCTTTGACCGTCTCATCAAAGCAGATGTTCCAACTCCGCGATGCTTGCTTTAGTCCATAGATAGACTTAAGCAACTTGCACACCTTTCCGCTGCTCCCACTCTGAATGAAACCCTCTGGCTGGTCCATATAGACACACTCCTCTAAATTTCCATTTAGAAAAGCGGTTTTTACGTCCATTTGCCAAATCTCATAATCGTGGAAGGCAGCAATGGCAAGAAGGATCCGAATGGATTTCAGCATAGCCACTGGAGAAAAGGTTTCGTCATAGTCCAAACCAGGTCTTTGACGGAAACCCTTTGCTACAAGTCTAGCTTTATAGGTCTCAACCTGTCCATCTACACCAATCTTCCTTTTGAAGATCCACTTGCATCCTACGGGTTTTACCCCGTCTGGAGCAATGTCCAACGTCCATACTTTGTTGGTGTACATGGACTCCATTTCGGTCCGCATTGCATCCAGCCATTTTACCGAGTCAACGCTCTGAACGGCCTGCTGGAAGCTAGTAGGCTCATCATAATCTATGATGCAATCCTCTCTATCCCCGTCTATAAGAAAACCGTAGTATCTCTCGGACGGATGAGACTGCCTACTACTCCTGCGGAGCGGCGTAGGAATGTCCTGTTCTTTTGAAACTACTGGCTCTTCCAAGCTTTCAGTAATATCTTGTGGTTCTGGAATTTCTTCCAGTTCTATTGCGCTCCCACTTATCTGGGTTTCCAAAAACTCAGTTTCCAAGAAGCGGGCATGTTGAGAAACAAAAACTTTTTGTTCCTTAGCGGAATAGAAAATATACCCCCTGGAGTTCTTTGGGTATCCCACAAACTTACACTGTACTGAACGTGCCTCGAGCTTGTCCGCATGCTGCTTTTTTACAAAAGCTGGACATCCCCATATCTTAAGGTACTTAAGACAGGGTTTCTTCCCACTCCACATCTGATATGGAGTGGTAGGCACAGTCTTGGTGGGAGCCTTGTTCAAGAGATATGCAGCTGCTTCTAGTGCATAACCCCAGAAAGATCGCGGTAACTCAGCCTTACTCATCATGGAACGAACCATATCCAATAGGGTTCGATTCCTCCTTTCCGATACACCGTTATGTTGCGGAGTGTATGGAGGAGTACGCTGAGAGAGAATTCCATTCTCTTTTAAATAGTTCAGGAACTCGGCACTCAAGTATTCTCCACCTCGATCCGATCTTAGAATCTTAATACTTTTGCCTGTTTGGTTTTCAACTTCATTCTTGTATTCGCGAAATTTCTCAAAGGCCTCAGATTTCTGCTTCATTAAGAAGACATGTCCATACCTAGAGAAATCATCTGTGAAAGTAATGAAGTATGAATAACCGCTTCGCGCATGTGTAGACATTGGACCACACACGTCACTGTGTATGAGTCCCAATAGCTCGCTCGCTCTTTCTCCGTATCCAGTGAACGGAGTCTTTGTCATCTTTCCCATGAGACAAGATTCACAAGTGGCATAAGACTGATACTCGAACGGATCCAAGTATCCTTCTTTATGTAACTTAGTCAACCGTGTCTCATTGATGTGACCCAGTCTACAATGCCATAAGAAAGCCTGATTTATATCTGGAGACTTTCTTTTGTGTGTATTCTGGACATTGAAAATCTGTGGTTGGTTTAACACGTATATACCATTGCTCAGTGTACCTGACCCAATCAGAACTTGATTAAGATGAATGTTTACAACATTACTTACAAACGCAAATTCATAACCTTCTTTAGAAAGCAAAGATACAGAAATGATATTACAAGTTGCGTTGGGTACAAAAAAGCAATTACGCAAAACCAAAACACGCCCATCTGACATTCCCAGGTGATAGCCCCCTACGGCTTTAGCATCCATGCTAGCTCCGTTTGCAACTCTGAGGGTCATGTCACCTGCCTTCAAAACCCTACGGTTTCTCAACGCCTGCAAAGAATTACAGATATGAGATCCTGATCCGGTATCCAATACCCAGGAAGTAGAGTTTATTGAAAGACAGTTTTCAATAACATACACACCTGAAGCTGAAGCCGCAACCTGCTTCAGTTCCTGTGTCCTGGCCTTCCAAGCCCTGCAATCTTTCTTCCAGTGTCCACTCTTATGACAATAGAAGCATTCTTCTTTACCCACAAGCTTCCCCGCTATCTTTGTTGCCTTTTCCTTTCCCTTCGTATCCACTTTACTAACACCGCCCCTTGGTTTGGCGGGGGCTTTCCTCTTCTTTCCCTTGGCTTTCGCCTTGGACCTAGAAGAAGAAGATCCTCCTACAAACAAAGTGGATGTTTCCCTACCTTTCTGTAGGGTGCCCTCTACGCTCCTCAACATGTTGAGGAGTTCTGAAAGTTCAACTTTTTTTTCTTGTAAGTTGAAGTTCAGTATAAACTGGGCGTAAGTGGAAGGAAGGGACTGGAGAATCAAGTCCGTATAGAGCTCACTCTCCAACGTGGTCCCAAGTTCCGCGAGCTCCTCAATGTAGCCAATCATCTTAAGCACGTGTTCTGCTACCGATGATCCAACGGACAATTTTGCCGAAAATAACTTCTTCGACACTTCGTATCTTGCGATACGAGACTGCTCTTCATACAGTTCTTTTGTATGGAGAAATATGGATTCTAGGTCCATATTCTCATGCCTCCTCTGATGTTTGTTGTCCATAGAGGCAAGCACGAGGCACTTGGCCTTCGCGCAATCAATCTCCCAAGTCTTACGGATTTCCTTATCCGCGACACTGGAGGTGGGACCTGGGACGGGGGGAGCTTTAGTGGTAAGAAGATACCCCAGCTTGTCGTAAGTGATTGCCATTTTGACATTCCTGAGCCAATCTTTGTAGTTTGGCCCTGTCAGTATGTTTTTATCTAGAAGTAACTTAAGTCCAGTCATGTCGATTGGTCGCTGCAATTAGGAGAGAGAGAAGAAACACTCAGCACGATGCTCTTGCAAGTTTAGAATGGTTTTTAATTTGTCTAAACAGGATGGCTCCCACTGTCTCTCGAATCCCTCCTCAAACCATAAAGGAAGAATTAGTCGGGATCAATCCCACCGTACAATACTTGCTTAACCATTCAGCCAGGCCAGTGTCGGTACTTCGAGGGAGGTTTTCCAACGCTTTCGCGAAGTTCCTTAATTTAAGAACCTCTTTTCCCTGGGGGCGTAGCCCCGCTAACACCTTTCTAGACACCTACTAGGTTTATAGCATTGATCGTTTAGTGAGAAATTTCCCGAGGAGTAGCATATACTCACAGTAGGATCGGGATCCAAATATCATCGCGTGACGAAACTGAAGGAATCCTACCAGAATCATGTTAGTGTATATGCCCTAGAGGCCATTACTGTATCATACTAGTTTGTATATTACTTAATGGAAGCTTGGGATATTCACAGTTGTATATACAATCTTGCTCGAAATGGTAGTATGCTACTTGGTTTTTCTCTGCTTTAATATGTGCATGTGTTTCTTTTAGCATATTGCTGGTATACATATTAGTAGAGCCCTTAGGATCTTTGCTTGATTACCAGCGTTGTGATGGCGCTCGCACTCGTGGGAGCTGGGTAATCTATAAGCACATCCTTATACAGGTCCCTGGTCGTTGGACTATCGAGACAGGGCATCGATACTCCGGAGTAGACTAGCGTATGCGCTTCTCATCCCAGTGTGGGAGACGGTCTGTCCCACAGCCGTTAGTACGTCGTACTTGGGATAGTATGCGGGTGCTCGTTAGGTTACGAGTACACTGGACAGGACTCGTCGGGAACTGTTGGTTGGTAATATACCTATCGTCAGTTATCAGTTCCCAGGTGACATGAGTACAGCTTAGTCCGCTGACTTGACACTGTCACTTCGCCTCGAGTGTGTTCCTACTGCACTTTGATTACTACCCTACCACGGCTCAGAGGAGTCGTGCAAACAGGTAGTTTTTGGGTGCAGTCCCGAAGCACTTGGAGGCAGTGACGGTTAGAAAGGATTCGTCTCTCCCGGTATTGGGGGTTGACATCGCGCTGTGTCCAGGAGAGCCATTACACGAGTAGTCCCTGGCCAGGGCAAGCGAGATATACTGGTAGGTTTCCAGTGTTATCTCAGGGTGTTCTGGGCTACACTCCGACACGACTTGTACCGCTATTAGGGGACTGACGTTCACCGCCCCCCTAGGCCCGCCATGCGATGTATCAGACGAACAGACCGGACTGTACGGAGATTGTCACATACAGGCTCAGTAGGAGTGCAGATGGGGTTCACCTTGTCAGTCTTCTTATCGACATCTACCTGGGGACCGTTACGTACAGCTAGTGCCGCTTGCGGTCTGTGGTTAAACCCACTGCCAGCGTAGTGTCGAGTCTTTAGAGTCCCACACAGAGAGCTATTCGCCTTTAGGCAAAACGAGTAGAGGTCGCATGGTTTTGCGACAGGGTTCGTTCGCATCCGCGCACTTGTGCACGGTTGCTGTCCGGACAGTTTATACTAGCGGGCTTTGGTTTAAGCCGGATCCTAGTATATGATTTGAGATTGGTTTTTCTCATTGTGTTCGTGTTCCTCGGATCACGAATACGGGTGCGTATGCACAGTTGCTTGAGATTGAGGGAGAGGACCTTGTTTAGGGTTAATGACTATTGTCATTTTATTAACCCTATTGTTTTTGTGTGTATTATTGTTAATTAATAATTAGCTTAATTATTGTGCATGGTTGTTGTTGTTGACATTTTGACTTCATTGACTTGTTGACCATGTTGACAAGTTGACCATGATCATTTCATTTGGAAGATGCTCTTTGATCCTTGCAATTTGCATTAATGATGAAATGATAATGGTCACCTCTTGATTAAACCATGACAATTTTCTTGCTAATTAATAAATTAAAATAACACACACATATTAGTGAGAATGGCTCACTAATATTTCATTCTATCATATCCTTTCTCTCTCTTGCTCATCCTCTCCCTCAAGCTCTCTCCCTCTCATGTGTTGAGAAACAAAAAACTTGAGAAAAACCTTCACTTGATCTTCTCTACTCACTTCTAGGGTTCAAGTCTTAGCATTTCTTGCACTCTAGTTACTCCTAGCTTGGAGTTGAAGCTAAAGGTCGAGGCTTTCGGGTGGATCGTTCTTTGACGGAAGAAGACAAGCAAGGTGAGGCCTTTCTACCATTCCGACGAGCAAGGAGAGAAGGAGTTCGAGCCCAAGGTATAACCTTTCTACAACTTAGCTAGTTGTTAGTTTTCTTTAGCTAGCTTTAGTTTAGTAAAGATCCTCATAAGCTAGGTCCATGTTGCCTAAGTCATTAAAAATCCAATTTTTATTATGTTTTCCGCCTCCCCGTAAGTACCGGGGTGGGCAACGTGGACTTACAGTGGTATCAGAGCCTAACTAAACTCAAATTAGCTAGGTAGTGAAGTGTAACGAAGTTTCGAAACCGAAAATCCAAAAACCGAACTTTTGAAAAACCCTAGTTTCTGTTGAAATTTTTTCTGCTCAAAATGGAAAACTTTATATTTGTAAATTCGGCTCAGGGTTTTTTATGAACACCCATGAAAAACGACACAGAGATTCGTTCAAACCGCCGCCCTTCCGCCGCACGAGGTAGGCTCGTGCTGCGGAAGCGCCGCGGTTTGATGTCTTCTCTGCATCGTTTTTCATGCAGTGTCTGTCTGTGTTGATTTTGGGATTTTTAGGATATATATAATATGCCCAGATTTTCCAGAACTAAAATTTACTTTTGGGGGCCTATAAATCCGTATTTTTCGGAACTTCACTACACTTTAACTACATCGGTTATATCTGTAATGCTTGCATGTATTGAACGTCGGCTAATCGCTATAAGACGATTAGTCGGGGTTATACATGATCTGTGATTGTTATTGGTTTGTGGATATGAATGGATTGGATTGTCGCGGGTGAATGGCCGGGGTGGATGTGAGATGAGCGTTGTTTTTCTTTCATTCATTTGTAACATGCAAATTGATGTAATAATATTATTTGTATGGCCGCACAACCGGGTCGGGGTTGTAGCCGTCATTGTATAATTCTTTTTACTGTTTTTGCTCCTAGGATAGACCCATGGAGGGGTGCACAAACTACCGGGTATCTCGAAGCGCCGAGTGGCCTACTCACGGTGGTGAGGGAGGTTGCTTCGCTTCGGGTGCTTGGCGGGTAGTTTGCCGCACCCGTAGGGGTCTTGGGTGGGGTATTGGCTATTCACCGCGACCGTGTAATCCGCTTTGCGTTGCAGGCTCGAACGCATTGCGGATTCCTAGTATATCCAATGTATTCATCTGTGATCTGTAATGTCTATCATTGCTATATATTTATATATAATAACTATTTAGGCGTTGCTTATGTTTTACAGCCGCGCTAGCCCAGCCCCCGCTCTGTCGTTAGTTAAGTAACCTAACGGGTGATGACGGGGCCCCGTGGCGAATGCGAATGGCATAAGCGTACGTCATATTTTGGTTGTTTTCTGCAATGGTAGGATTAAATGATGGGACGCATTAAAAGAACTAATGCAAGAAATAAACCAAGTAAAAGTCGATTGGAACACTTTGAAAACCACTCGGTTCTTTTCAAAACTAAACTTTTAAACGCGGAGCTTGAACCACTCCTTTTAAAAGCTATCTCGTTCCATCGATTATATCAAGTTCACTACGTTCACGGTTTCGCCAAAACCATTCGTAGCCCTCCGTCATTCCACATGAATGGTCAAAAGTATTCAAGCTGTGTATTTTGGCCAAAGTCAAGGCATAGTGATTGGTAGCGTTTGGGCATTCATGTGTAGCATAGATAGATGCGTTGATTTGGGACAGTCGTGCTGCCATTTTGGCCAAAGTCAAGGGTAGGTACGGGTGGGTCCAAATTAACCAGGAGAATGACGGGTAGAACTTGACATGTGACTTATGATATTTTGGCCAAAGTCAAGGTCATAAGAGCATGGGGCAAAAATCCACATCGGGAGTTTCATAAGTACTGAAACTTGCTAGCGTTGCATACCATTTGGAGTGTGATGATTCTGGTAGGATTCCTTCGGTTTTATCACGCGATGATATTTGGATCCCGATCCTACTGTGAGTATATGCTACTCCTCGGGAAAACTCTCACTTAACGATCAATGCTATAAACCTAGTAGGTGCCTAGAAAGGTGTTAGCGGGGCTACGCCCACAGGGAAAAGAGGTTACTTAATTAAGGAACTTCGCGAAAGCGTTGGAAAACCTCCCTCGAAGTACCGACACTGGCCTGGCTGAACGGTTAAGCAAGTATTGTACGGTGAGAATGATCCCGGCTAATCCTTTTCTTTATGGTTTGAGAAGGGATTCGAGAAACAGTGGGAGCCATCCAGTTTAGACAAACTAAAAACCACTCTAAACTTGCAAGAGCATCATGCTAAAGTGTTTCTTTTCTCTCTCCTAATTGCAGCGACCATTCAACATGACCAGACTTAAGTTACTGTTAGATAAAAATATATTGACAGGGCCAAACTACAAAGATTGGCTCAGGAATGTCAAGATGGCGATCACTTATGACAAGCTGGGGTATATACTTACCACCAAAGCTCCCCCTGTCCCAGGTCCCACCTCCAGCGTCGCGGATGTAGAAATCCGTAAGACATGGGAGATAGATTGCGCGAGGGCCAGATGCCTCGTACTAGCCTCGATGGACAACGAACATCAGAGGAGGCACGAGAATATGGACCTAGAGTCCATATTTCTCCATACAAAAGAACTGTATGGAGAGCAGTCTCGTATCGCTAGATACGAAGTGTCGAAGAAGCTTTTTTCGGCAAGGTTGGCTGTCGGATCATCGGTAGCGGACCACGTGCTTAAGATGATCGGCTACATAGAGGAGCTCGCGGACCTAGGGACCACGTTGGAGAATGAACTCTATACCGATTTGATTCTCCAGTCCCTTCCTTCCACTTACGCCCAGTTCGTTCTTAACTTCAACATGCAAGGAAAGGAGGTTGAACTTGCCGAACTTCTGAACATGTTGAGGACTGCTGAGGGCACCCTACATAAGGGTAGGGAGACATCCACTTTGTTTGTAGGAGGATCTTCCTCTTCTAGGTCCAGGGCGAAAGCCAAGGGCAAGAAGAAGAAAGCCCCCGCCAAACCAAGAGGCGGTGTCGGTAAAGTGGATACGAAGGGAAAGGGTAAAGCAACAAAAGTAGCGGGGAAGATGGTGGGGAAGGAAGAATGCTTCTATTGTCACAAAAGTGGTCACTGGAAACAAGATTGCAAGGCTTGGAAAGCCAGAACACAGGATTTGAAGCGAGTTGCAGCTTCAGCTTCAGGTGTGTATGTTATTGAAAACTGTCTATCAATAAACTCTACATCCTGGGTATTGGATACCGGATCAGGATCTCATATCTGTAATTCTTTGCAGGCGTTGAGAAAGCGTAGAGTTTTGAAGGCAGGTGACATGACCCTCAGAGTTGCGAACGGTGCTAGCATGGATGCAGAGGCCGTGGGGGACTATCACCTGGGATTATCTGATGGACACTTTTTGGTTTTGCGTAGTTGTTATTATGTACCAAATGCAACCTGTAATATCATATCTGTATCTTTATTATCTAAAGAAGGTTATGAATTTGCATTTGTAAGTAATGTAGTGAACATTCACCTTAATCAAGTTTTGATTGGGTCAGGTACATTAAACAACGGTATTTACGTTTTAAACCAACCACAAGTTTTCAATATCCAGAATACACACAAAAGAAAGTCTCCAGAAATTAATAAAATTTTCTTATGGCATTGTAGACCGGGTCACATCAATGAGAGAAGATTGACTAAGTTACATACTGAAGGATATTTGGATCCGTTCGAATATCAATCGTATGCAACTTGTCAATCCTGTCTCAAAGGAAAGATGACAAAGGCTCCGTTTTCTGGACACGGAGAAAGAGCGAGCGAGCTCTTGGGACTCGTACACAGCGACGTGTGCGGTCCAATGTCTACACATGCGCGAAGCGGTTTTTCTTACTTCATTACCTTTACGGATGATTTTTCAAGGTACGGTTATGTCTTCTTAATGAAACATAAATCCGAGGCTTTTGAAAAATTCCAGGAATATAAGAATGAAGTAGAAAAACAAACCGGCAAAAGTATCAAGATCCTAAGATCGGATCGAGGAGGAGGATACTTAAGTGCCGAATTCCTGAACTACTTAAAAGAGAATGGAATTCTCTCTCAGCTTACTCCTCCATACACTCCGCAACACAACGGTGTATCGGAGAGACGGAACCGGATCCTATTGGATATGGTACGGTCCATGATGAGTAACGCTGAGTTACCGCGATCGTTCTGGGGATATGCGCTAGAATCAGCAGCATACCTTTTGAACCGAGTTCCAACTAAGACTGTGCCTACTACACCATATGAAATGTGGTGTGGGAAGAGACCCCATCTTAATCACATTAAGACATGGGGATGTCCAGCTTTTGTAAAAAAGCAGCATGCGGACAAGCTCGAGGCACGCTCAGTACAGTGCAAGTTTGTGGGATATCCGAAGAACTCCAAGGGATATTACTTCTATTGCGAAGAGGAACAAAAAGTCCTTGTTTCTCGCCATGCCCACTTTCTAGAACATCAGTTCATAGAAAAAGAATTAAGTGGGAGCGCGATAGAACTGGAAGAAGTTCCAGAACCGCAAGCTATTACTGAAAGCTTAGTAGAGCCAGAGGGTTCGAAAGATCAAGACATTCCCGTGCCACTCCGCAGGAGTAGTAGGCAGTCTCATCCGCCCGAGAGGTACTACGGTTTTCTCATTGACGGGGATAGAGAGGACTGCATCCTAGATTGTGATGAGCCTACTAGCTTCCAGCAAGCCATTCAGAGCGTCGACTCGGTAAAATGGCTGGATGCAATGCGGACCGAGATGGAGTCCATGTACACCAACAAAGTATGGACGTTGGACATTGCTCTAGACGGGGTAAAACCCGTAGGATGCAAGTGGATCTTCAAAAGGAAGATTGGTGTAGATGGACAGGTTGAGACCTATAAAGCTAGACTGGTAGCAAAGGGTTTTCGTCAGCGACCTGGTTTGGACTATGACGAAACCTTTTCTCCAGTAGCTATGCTGAAATCCATTCGGATCCTTCTTGCCATCGCTGCTTTCCACGATTATGAGATTTGGCAGATGGACGTAAAGACAGCTTTTCTAAATGGTCATTTAGAGGAGTGTGTCTATATGGACCAGCCAGAGGGTTTCATTCAGGGTGGGAGCAGCGGAAAGGTGTGCAAGTTGCTCAAGTCCATTTATGGACTCAAGCAGGCATCGCGGAGTTGGAACATCTGCTTTGATGAGACGGTCAAAGAATTTGGCTTTATCAAAAATCCAGATGAACCATGCATCTATTGTAGATTTGTAGCGAGAACTGTAGTATTCCTCGTTTTATACGTGGATGACATTCTCTTAATAGGAAATGACATTCCTATGCTACAATCTGTCAAGGGGTTCTTGTCACACAGGTTCTCCATGAAAGACCTGGGTGATGCCTCATACATTCTGGGTATCCGGATCTACCGTGACAGATCCAAGAGGATATTAGGACTCTCACAGTCCAGGTACATCGACACCATACTGAAGAGATTCAGTATGGAAGATTCCAAGCGCGGTAATCTACCGGCTTGTCATGGGATCACCCTCTCCAAAGAGATGTCTCCCAAGACTGATTTGGAGTGGGATCGCATGTCTATTATACCCTACGCTTCTGCGGTAGGCTCTATAATGTATGCGATGTTGTGTACCAGACCGGATGTGGCTTATGCACTGAGTGTGGTAAGCAGGTATCAGTCAAACCCTGGGGAGAAACATTGGATAGCAGTAAAGAACATTCTCAAGTACCTGAGAAGGACTAAGGAGATGTTCTTGGTGTATGGCGGAAAAGACCTGCAGATTGAGGCCTTTGCTGACTCCAGCTTCCAGAGTGACAAGGATGATTCCAAGTCCATGTCGGGTTTTGTCTTTACCCTCAATGGAGGGGCGGTGTGTTGGAAGAGCTCCAAACAGGAAACCGTTGCTGACTCGACTATGGAAGCGGAATACATCGCTGCATCTGATGCCGCAAAAGAAGCTGTCTGGATGAGGAAGTTCTTGAAAGAACTTCAGGTGGTTCCGTCCATTGTTGACCCAATACCTCTGTATTGCGACAACAACGGGGCTATAGCTTTAGCGAAGGAACTCAGGTCCCATCAGAAATCCAGACACATCTTAAGGCGGTATCACCTGATCAGGGAGATTGTGGATCGCCAGGAGATCGAGGTCCGGAGAGTTGCATCAGAGGATAACATAGCAGATCCATTCACCAAGGCCTTGCCCCAGACTCAGTTCGAGCGGCTGATCGAGATGATAGGTCTTCGATACGCCAGTACATGGCCTTAGTGCAAGTGGGAGATTGTTAGTGTATATGCCCTAGAGGCCATTACTGTATCATACTAGTTTGTATATTACTTAATGGAAGCTTGGGATATTCACAGTTGTATATACAATCTTGCTCGAAATGGTAGTATGCTACTTGGTTTTTCTCTGCTTTAATATGTGCATGTGTTTCTTTTAGCATATTGCTGGTATACATATTAGTAAAGCCCTTAGGATCTTTGCTTGATTACCAGCGTTGTGATGGCGCTCGCACTCGTGGGAGCTGGGTAATCTATAAGCACATCCTTATACAGGTCCCTGGTCGTTGGACTATCGAGACAGGGCATCGATACTCCGGAGTAGACTAGCGTATGCGCTTCTCATCCCAGTGTGGGAGACGGTCTGTCCCACAGCCGTTAGTACGTCGTACTTGGGATAGTATGCGGGTGCTCGTTAGGTTACGAGTACACTGGACAGGACTCGTCGGGAACTGTTGGTTGGTAATATACCTATCGTCAGTTATCAGTTCCCAGGTGACATGAGTACAGCTTAGTCCGCTGACTTGACACTGTCACTTCGCCTCGAGTGTGTTCCCACTGCACTTTGATTACTACCCTACCACGGCTCAGAGGAGTCGTGCAAACAGGTAGTTTTTGGGTGCAGTCCCGAAGCACTTGGAGGCAGTGACGGTTAGACAGGATTCGTCTCTCCCGGTATTGGGGGTTGACATCGCGCTGTGTCCAGGAGAGCCATTACACGAGTAGTCCCTGGCCAGGGCAAGCGAGATATACTGGTAGGTTTCCAGTGTTATCTCAGGGTGTTCTGGGCTACACTCCGACACGACTTGTACCGCTATTAGGAGACTGACGTTCACCGCCCCCCCTGGCCCGCCATGCGATGTATCAGACGAACAGACCGGACTGTACGGAGATTGTCACATACAGGCTCAGTAGGAGTGCAGATGGGGTTCACCTCGTCAGTCTTCTTATCGACATCTACCTGGGGACCGTTACGTACAGCTAGTGCCGCTTGCGGTCTGTGGTTAAACCCACTTCCAGCGTAGTGTCGAGTCTTTAGAGTCCCACACAGAGAGCTATTCGCCTTTAGGCAAAACGAGTAGAGGTCGCATGGTTTTGCGACAGGGTTCGTTCGCATCCGCGCACTTGTGCACGGTTGCTGTCCGGACAGTTTATACTAGCGGGCTTTGGTTTAAGCCGGATCCTAGTATATGATTTGAGATTGGTTTTTCTCATTGTGTTCGTGTTCCTCGGATCACGAATGCGGGTGCGTATGCACAGTTGCTTGAGATTGAGGGAGAGGACCTTGTTTAGGGTTAATGACTATTGTCATTTTATTAACCCTATTGTTTTTGTGTGTATTATTGTTAATTAATAATTAGCTTAATTATTGTGCATGGTTGTTGTTGTTGACATTTTGACTTCATTGACTTGTTGACCATGTTGACAAGTTGACCATGATCATTTCATTTGGAAGATGCTCTTTGATCCTTGCAATTTGCATTAATGATGAAATGATAATGGTCACCTCTTGATTAAACCATGACAATTTTCTTGCTAATTAATAAATTAAAATAACACACACATATTAGTGAGAATGGCTCACTAATATTTCATTCTATCATATCCTTTCTCTCTCTTGCTCATCCTCTCCCTCAAGCTCTCTCCCTCTCATGTGTTGAGAAACAAAAAACTTGAGAAAAACCTTCACTTGATCTTCTCTACTCACTTCTAGGGTTCAAGTCTTAGCATTTCTTGCACTCTAGTTACTCCTAGCTTGGAGTTGAAGCTAAAGGTCGAGGCTTTCGGGTGGATCGTTCTTTGACGGAAGAAGACAAGCAAGGTGAGGCCTTTCTACCATTCCGACGAGCAAGGAGAGAAGGAGTTCGAGCCCAAGGTATAACCTTTCTACAACTTAGCTTGTTGTTAGTTTTCTTTAGCTAGCTTTAGTTTAGTAAAGATCCTCATAAGCTAGGTCCATGTTGCCTAAGTCATTAAAAATCCAATTTTTATTATGTTTTCCGCCTCCCCGTAAGTACCGGGGTGGGCAACGTGGACTTACAAATCACCACACTCCAAATGGTATGCAAATCTAGCAAATTTCAATACTTATGAAACTCCCGATGTGGATTTTTGCCCCATGCTCTTATGACCTTGACGAAGGTCAACAAATCATAAGTCACATGTCAAGTTCTGCCTGTCATTTTCCAGGTTAATTTGAACCCACCCGTATATGCCCTTGACGAAGGTCAACAAGGTAATACGACTGTCCCAAACCAACGCATCTATCTATGCTACATATGAACACCCAACAGCTACCAATCTCTATGCCTTGACGAAGGTCAACAAGCATAGCTTGAATACTATTGAATATTCATACGAAACGACGGAGGGCTACGAATGGTTTTGGCGAAACCGTGAACGTAGTGAACTTGATATAATCGATGGAACGAGATAGCTTTTAAAAGGAGTGGCTCAAGCTCCGCATTTAAAAGTTAGTTTTGAAAAGAACCGAGTGGTTTTTCGAAAGTGTTCCAACGACTTTTGCTTGGTTTATTATCTTGCATTAGTTCTTTTAATGCGTGATATTCTTGCATTAGTTCTTTTAATGCGTCCCATCATTTAATCCTACCATTGCAGAAAACAACCAAAATATGACGTACGCTTATGCCATTCGCATTCACCACGGGGCCCCGTCATTACCCGTTAGGTTACTTAACTAACGACAGAGCGGGGGCTGGGCTAGCGCGGCTGTAAAACATAAGCAACGCCTAAATAGTTATAAATATATAGCAATGATAGAAATTACAGATCACAGATAAATACATTGGATATACTAGGAATCCGCAATCCTTTCGAGCCTGCAACGAAAAGCGGATTACACGGTCGCGGTGAATAGCCAATACCCCACCCAAGACCCCTACGGGTGCGGCAAACTACCCGCCAAGTACCCGAAGTGGAGCAACCTCCCTCATCGCCGTGAGTAGGCCACTCGGCACTTCGAGATACCTGGTAGTTTGTGCACCCCTCCATGGGTCTATCCTAGGAGCAAAAACAGTAGAAAGAATTATACAATGACGGCTACAACCCCGACCCGGTTGTGCGGCCATACAAATAATAATATTACATCAATTTACATTTTACAATGAATGAAAGAAAAAGAAACACTCATCTCACATCCACCCCGGCTATTCACCTGCGACAGTCCAACGCATTCTTATACACAAACCATCATCAAACACAGATCACAGATGTGTATAACCCCGACTAATCGACATATAGCGATCAGCCGACGTTCAATACATATAAACATCACAGATATAACCATTGTAGTCAAAGTGTAGTGAAGTTCGATAAAATACGGATTTATAGGCCCCCAAAAACAAATTTCTTTTCTGGAAAATCTGGGCACAAATAACCCATCTGAAAAATCCCAAAACCCTACCAGAAGAACACTGCACAAAACCCGATCACGAGAGGAGCCAAAAAGGCGGCGGTTCCGCGGCAAATACATACCTATCGCCGCGGAACCGCGGCGGTTTGAGGGAATCAGGTGACCGTTTTTAGTGGGTGTTTTCACAAAACCCTGAGCCGATTTTAGGAGTAAAACTTTTTATTTTTAGAGCACAAAAAATTTCAACAGAAAGTTAGGGTTTTGATTTTCCGGTTTTTGCGATTTTTCCGATCGAACTTCCATACACTTTACTACTAAGCTAGTTTAAGTTTAGTTAGGCTCTGATACCACTGTAAGTCCACGTTGCCAACCCCGGTTCTTGCGGGGAGGCGGAAACGGTATAAAAATCAAATTTTTAGCGCATGGGGCAACATGGACTAACAAAGTCGGGATCTTTTCTAAACTAAACTAGCAAGAAAGCTAAAGAGAATTAGCTACTCGGAAAAGAGGTTATACCTAACTTGAACTCCTTCTTCTTGAAACCTTTGTAGGGGGTTGATGGTGCTTTCCTCGTCGCCTTCTTCCGTCAAAGATGGATCCACCTGAGGGTTCAACCTTCGGGCTCTTTCTCGAACTTTGAGTGAACTAGGATCTTTGGCTTGCTAAACCTCTAACCCTAGAGTGAGTAGAGAGTGGCTTTGGGGTGTTTTTATGTCAAGGAGATGGATTCTCAACACATGAGAAGGGAGCTCCTTGAACTAGAGGAGGAGGAAGAAGAAGAGAGGAGAGAGAAGTGTTATCATAGAAATGAGCAATTCTTTTCATTTTACAACCATAACTAAAATGAAAAGAATTATCAAATTAACAATAATAATAAAAATGAAATAGTTGATGGATGGTTTGGAATGACCATTATCATTACATTCATTAAATGGTTTTGCTAGAATCAAAGAGCATCTTTGATATGTAATGATGATGGTCAAACTTTCAACCATGGTCAACTAGTCAATCTTGGTCAACAAGTCAACAAACCCAACCATGACACAATTTCATTTAATTAATATTATTAATTGATATATCATAAATTCATTAGGGTTTGGAAAAAGACGACTGTCAACTGTGCATACGCACCCGTTCCGAAACCCTAATGAAAATCCTCTTCCTCCGCCTCAATCAACTGTGCATACACACCCGCATTCTTGTTCCGAGGAACATGAATACTATGAGATAAAATCAACCCCAAAACATATACCAGTATCTGGCTCAAACCAGAGCCTGCTAGTAATATCTGTCCGGACTCCAAACGTGCACAAGTGTGCGGATGAGAACGAACCCTGTCGCAAAACCATGCGACCTCTACTCTGTTTTGCCCAGAGGCGAATAGCCCTCTGTGTGGGACTGTAAAGACTCGACACTACGCCGGCAGTGGGTTTAACCACAGACCGCAAGCGGCACTAGCTGTGCGTAACGGTCCCCAGGTAGATGCCGATAAGAAGACTGACGAGGTGAACCCCATCTGAAATCCTACTGAGTCTGAATGTGACAGTCTCCGTACAGTCCAGTCTGTTCGTCTAATACATCGCATGGCGGGCCTAGGGGGCGGTAAACGTCAGTCCCCTAATAGCGGTACAAGTCGTGTCGGAGTGAAGCCCAAAACACCCTGAGATAACACTGGAAGCCTACCAGTATATCTCGATTGCCCTGGCCAGGGACTACTCGTGTAATGGCTCTCCTAGACACAGCGCGATGTCAACCCCCAATACCGGGAGAGACGAATCCTGTCTAACCATCACTGCCTCCAAGTGCTTCAGGACTGTACCCAACTACTACCTGTTTGCACGACTCCTTTGAGCCGTGGTAGGGTAGTAATCAAAGTACAGTGGGAATACACTCGAGGCGAAGTGACAGTGTCAAGTCAGCAGACCAAGCTGTACTCATGTCACCTGGGAACTGATAACTGACGATAGGTATAATACCAACCTGTCAGTTCCCGATGAGTCCTGTCCAGTGTACTCGTAACCCAACGAGCACCCGTATACTATCTCCAGTACGACGTACTGATGGCTGTGGGACAGACCATCTCCCACACTGGGATGAGAAGCGCATACGCTAGTCTACTCCGGAGTATCGATGCCCTGTCTCGACAGTCCTGCGACTAGGGACCTGTATAAGGATGTGCTTATAGATTACCCACCCCCCACTAGTGTGACTGCCATCACAACGCTGGTAATCAAGCAAAGATCCTAAGGGCTCCACTAATGTGTATAGGTGATATACTAAAATAAACACATGTACACATTGAAGTAGAAACAAACCAAGTAGCATACTACTATTTTGAGCAAGATTGTATATACAAGGTGAATATCCCAAGCTTCCATTAAGTAATATACAAACCAGTATGATACAATAATGGCCTCTAGGGCATATTCACTAACAGATGGCACCAGTTGAATTAGCGGAATTGAAGAAACAGATAGAAAACCTCCTCAGCAAAGGATTCATTCGCCCGAGTACTTCTCCGTGGGGCGCTCCAGTTTTACTAGTAAAGAAGAAGGACAGCTCGTTACGCATGTGCATCGACTACCGAGAGTTGAACCGGGTTACGATTAAAAACAAGTACCCTATACCTCGGATCGATGATTTGTTCGATCAATTATGTGGTGCTCAAGTGTTTTCTAAGTTGGACCTTCGGTCGGGGTACCATCAAGTTTGTGTTAAAGCGGAGGATGTATGCAAGACAGTCTTCAGAACTCGATACGGTCATTATGAATTCTTGGTAATGCCATTCAGTGTTACTAATGCCCCAGCCGTGTTCATGGATTTAATGAACCGAGTTTTCTCTCAGTACCTTGATCAGTTTGTCGTAGTTTTCATCGACGACATTCTTGTGTACTCCAAAAGCAAGGAGGAGCATGCCGAGCATTTGAGGATCGTGTTGCAGATACTGAGACAAGAAAAGTTTTACGCCAAGCTTAGTAAATATGAGTTTTGGCTTGAACAAGTTCAATTTTTGGGCCACGTCGTTTCTGGAGACGGTATATCAGTAGATCTAGCGAAGATTGAAGCAGTGAAGGATTGGCCAGCACCGAAGTCAGTAGCAGAGATTAGAAGTTTCTTAGGACTTGCAGGCTACTACCGCAGATTTGTTAAAGATTTTGCACGAGCGGCTGAGCCATTGACAAGACTTACTCGAAAGGGGATACCATTCGTATGGTCAGAAGAGTGCAACCGAGCGTTCGAATTATTGAAGGAGAAACTCACAACTGCACCTATATTGACCGTACCAGATGGGACAGGAGGACTGGTGATTCATAGTGACACTTCCGGTAAGGGGCTAGGCTGTGTCTTGATGCAACGTGGGAGTGTTTTCGCTTATGCCTTGTGTCAACTGAGGACGCACGAGAAGAATTACCCAACTCACGATTTAGAGTTGGCCGTTGTAATCTTTGCTTTGAAGATTTGGAGGCATTATCTTTTGGGAGAACGAGTGAAAATTTTTACGGACCATAAGAGCTTGAAATATGTATTCACACAGAAGGAGCTAAATATGAGACAGCGTACGTGGTTGGAGTTCATGGCTGATTATGATATTGATTTGCAATATCATCCTGGGAAAGTAAACGTGGTACCGGATGCTCTCAGTCGGAGACCAACAGTGATGTGGTTGACTGGCCAGAAGGAACTCATTGATGAATTTCGAAGACTAAATTTAGAAGTGGTAGAGCAGGGGACGCCCGGACAATATTAGCAACTACAAGTGCAGTCTTCGTTAGTTGATCGTATTAAAGCTGCACAGGCTAGGGACCCGCAATTGTAGAAACTCCGCGGGTTAGTAGAGGCAGGAATGATGACAAATCTATTGATATACGAAGATGGCTCATTAAGATTCGGCAGTCAATTATGTGTGCCAAAGGGCTAGATTCGAGATGAAGTGTTGAAGGAAGCACACAGTTCAGCTTTTTCGGTGCACCCGGGTGGCACCAAGATGTATAGGGATGTTAAACAACATTTTTGGTGGAATGGCATGAAGAGAGAGATTGCCCGTTATGTGTCGAAATGCTTAGTGTGCCAGTAGGTGAAGGCCGAACATCAGCGAGTAGCCGGCCTATTGCAACCACTTCCCATTCCCCAGTGGAAGTGGGAACACATCACTATGGACTTCGTGACGGCTTTACCATGGAGTCCTAAGGGCAATAATGCTATTTGGGTCATCGTCGACCGTCTCACAAAGGCGGCCCATTTTCTATCCTTTCGAGTGGGACATTCGACGGAGACATTGGCAGAGAAATATATGCAAGAGATCGTACGGTTGCATGGGGTGCCTATCACTATAGTATCGGACCGAGACACGAGATTCCTTTCATATTTCTGGAGAAGCTTCCAAGAGAGTTTAGGCACGCGTCTCCGTTACAGCACAGCTTACCATCCCCAGACTGACGGACAGTCTGAACGTACGATACAGATATTAGAAGATATGTTGAGAGCCTGTATGCTAGATTTCAAAGGATCATGGAAGGATCATCTTCACTTGGTGGAATTCTCGTATATTAACAGCTATCAGGCGAGTATCCAGATAGCACCGTTCGAGGCACTTTACGGACGTAAATGTCGTTCCCCACTTTGTTGGGATGATGTGGGTGAGCGAAGATTATTAGGACCGGAGCTCGTAACCCAAACAGTTGAGAAGGTCCAGTTGATCAGGGACCGTATCAAGGCAACACAAGATCGTCAGAAGAGCTGGACGGATACTAGTCGAAGGCCTCTTGAGTTTGGAGTAGGAGATCATGCCTTCCTTAAGATTTCGCCGACTAGAGGAGTGATTAGATTCAGTAGTCGTGGGAAACTCAGTCCCCGATTTATTGGACCATTCGAGATTGTGGAACGCGTTGGAGTGGTGGCTTACAGATTGGCCTTCCACCTTCTTTGGCCGGTGTGCACGATATATTCCATGTATCACAGTTGCGTCGGTACGTTCGCGATGACAGTCATGTTCTCGATCACTCTGAATTAATCTTGAGCACTGATCTCCCGTATGAAGAGCAATCTACAGCCATTGTCGACCGTAAAGAGAAGGTATTGAGAAACAAGATCATCCCTTTAGTTCTTGTATCTTGGGGCGGACGTTCTCGCGGAGAATCTACTTGGAAGCGTGAGGACACGATTCGTCAAAAGTACCCATACCTGTTTTCTTGATCTTGTAGTCGTCCTTCCAATTTTGAGGACGAAATTTCGTATAAGGTGGGTAGGATGTAACAGCCCTATTTGAATTCTATAATTCAAAAGTTTATCAAGATTCTTTTTCCATAATTTTTGAACTTTTAGTTGGCCGCTAATATATTTTATTTTGGATTTTTTTTACTGTAAGCAATTTTGATATGGGAAAATATTCAGTTTTTATATTATATAAATAATATTCTCTTAGTGTCAGCAATATAACATTTTTCGTATCTGTTTACTGTTAAAATGAGAACGAGAAAATCTGCACCGAATCTCTAAATGCAACCAATTAAAGATATGTATCTTTATAAATATATTTATAAAAATATTTTATATATACAACAAAAATCTCTCTCTATCTCTCATTCTCGCATCTCTCTCTCTCTCTCTCCTCGTCCATCTCCTCACCTCACCACCGCTTCGCTCCTGAAAGCCCTAACCCTAGCCGTCGCCGCGCCGTCGCTGCCTTCCCCCGACCTCGACCTTCTCCCTCATCCACCTCCTCCTCTCTCTCCTTCACCCCGACTACAACCCCGAGCCCAACTCAATAACCCATCACCCCTTCGTCGTCGCCTTCACCCTCGCCCTCGTCTTCATTCCCACCGGCGCCTCCACGAACCACCGATCCCTTGTTCCTATCGATCGCTGCAGCAAGTCGATCCCCTCTAGCAACCCCCTAGATCCACTCCAACAAAACCCCTGCAACCACCAACTGACCGAACCCTAACCCACCACAGCCACCCTCGTCCACCTCGTGCACCTCGCCGGAGACTCCCTGACACCAGATCGACCTCGCTGGAGTTCATCGAAGCAAGTGAACCCAAGCTTGATACTCATTCTCTGTAATTTTCTGTAATCCCTGTTTTTTTCAGAAAACAAATGAAATATAAATATATATATATATGAAAAAAAATATATATGAAAAAAATGAAATGATAACAGTGAACGTTGAAAAGAGGAAATTAGTATTAAAACACTAAGTTGTTATAATTATGTTTGGTTGTGTGACAATAGTTTTGTAGATATTTATGAGTTAATCGATGAAATTTATCTAGGCGGATCCTATAACTCAGATCCCAAGTCGCACCTTAGCTGAGTTCGTGCCCGCATTTCGTACATCATTTTCCGTGATCGTTAACCTCAGGCAAGTACTCTTGCCTTTTCTTTATGTGATGCTACGACATGATTACTATGCACAAGAATCCTTTTACATGCTTTATACACATTCGAGACTCATGTTGATTACATGTATAGAACACCTTGATTTGACATGCTTATTCATGATCCTTATTATTTATTTTTAAAAAATGAAATCATTAATTAGAATGCTGGACTACATGCCATGACACCACTATTCACCAATTTTATTTCCATACAATTACCATACTACAAGTTCCTGTCTTTTCAGCATTCTTAATTAGTGATTTTAATCTTTACAATAGCAACTATACATACGTGGGTGTTGGGGTAGTTTGAGTGTGCGTTGTGCAACAGGATCTCAGGAGTCCCATGCCGGCAGCTCGTACCGGGATATAGCGGCCACATGTTTACAGCTCATACCGGGCTATAGCGGTCTCATGATTACAGCTCGTACCGGGCTATAGCGGTCTCATGATTACAGCTCGTACCAGGCTATAGCGGTCTCATGATTACAGCTCGTACCAGGCTATAGCGGTCTTTTGTTCATTCCACAGTTGGGCCCGTGTTTCCTAGCCCCTGGGGCACCACTCTTGGGTTAGGAATACTCCTGCAGAGGTTGACGCACACACTCAAGCTTACGATAGGATAATTTACCTTTTAGTGGCCAGTTAGGTTATGACCTGATCCCTTACATACATGTTTCATAGTGTTAGTGCATTTAATTATTTATATACATGTTGTTCTTGCGCACCGGGCTTCACTTTTATATATTCTTGTTATTATGCTACACACTCTTTATACGTTGAGTACTTGCTGGTATGTTCTGACATCCCTGAGATTTGCCATCTCAAGTTTAGAGACAGATCTGCAGGCTGAGCAGGATCAGAGCGGCTACCAGGACTTTGGTGAAGATTAGTAATCGTAGGTTTATTTTCCTTTACTTTTAGCTTTTAGCATGTGTGCCCTTATGGGACATTAGGACTTTTGTATCTCTTTCGGATCTTATTTTATTCCGAATCTTTTGTTTTGGATCTTTAATTGCATCAATTATCTAGTGGACTTATTTTTAGGATTTCTTGTGGTTTCATTGCAGCATGATTATCAGTATTATTTCTTTTGGTATTGGATTTTATTTTTGACAGGTTAATCTAGACAACCTTATGTGACTATGGAAGGATCTTTCCTTACCGTAGGTAGCACGGCTGACCTTAATCGCTCTCCGTATTCCGGATTTTGGGAAGCAGGGCGTGACAGATTCTGTAAACAGTTTGTCAAAGATGCCCATGGCCTTGGTCAAACTCAGGCGCTTGTGGCAGACTGCATTCTCGGTAGACAGGTTGTCAAGCATTGCGGGCTTAGTTTCAAAGACGTACTCGTCGGAAGGCATCAACTCTTCATAAAGTGTCCCCTTGATCGGCAGCCCCGAGATCTCGCGGAATTCTTCCAAGGAAATCGAAACTTCGTGATCCCCTAGGAGTAAAGTGTTGGTGGGGAGATTCCACTGGTTCAGGAAAGCCTTAACCCACAAAACGTGAGGAGATTGGTAGTGGAATAGAGATGCATATATTGCCTGATAAAGTCCAACCCTCTGCGGTCACGCGCGATGGGCGGACAGGATGTAGCGAGCCCAAAGAAGGTAGCCCGTAGGGTGTCGAGGGGTGAGCCCTATTTTGTAGATCTGCCCCCATGGTTGGGCCTTGCCCTGGCAAATGCGGCGTCCCAGAATATCTATGGCCGGGATCGGATGGTTTGGGATGCCAGTCGTCGAAGGCTCAAGCCGTCCCATCGAGGTCCAATTCGGCATCTCCACAGCAAAGACTGACCTTGGAGGATCCATCGACAAGAACGGATAAGTAGGCTCCGTCGGTACTTCGCAAAGGAAACTCCGGTGACCCCGGATGATGTGACCGTACCAGGTCCCCCACAGAAGTAAGTTGGTGCGATTCGGGTCGTGCGCCCTGATCATCGCCATCACTTCCTCGTCAGATGGAGACTGGGGAAAAGCGGCTTCCGAGCGAGTGAAAGGGAAATACGGAACATACGTCATTGTACCTGAAATAAAATAAGGGGAAAACTGTTAAAGCGAAGCCAACAGTATATATATATATATATATATATATATATATATATATATATATGTTTATAAATGCATAAAGAGACAATGGAAGAAAGCGACAAAAGACTCGTTTTATGGGACCACAGGTTACAAAACACATGGGTCCCACAAAATCAAGATGGCAGCTGGCTAATGATGAGGCAAAGCAATTACAATGAGACAAAAGGAAGATTCTCATTAAATAAACAGTGGATTTCAAATGACCCTACACATTCCACTAGGAGAAATCCATCTTGGACTCTATAACAAATCAAACAGAATCAAGGGAATTAAATTCCCAGAAAAGCACCACTGCAAGCCCCTTCTTCTTGGTTACAGAGAGACAACTCAGGGCAAGAAAAACCCAATGAGTTCTCTGGGAAGAACCAAGTTCTTCATAGGAATTAAATTCCTTTTTAAAAGGGGGAATTAAATTCCCAGAGACCTTTTTCAGAGCCAAAGCTCTTTGAAGATGGAATTAAATTCCATGGAAAAGACAAACACCATCAACTCCTGAAGATCAGAGAAACCCTAAAGGGCCTGTTGATTAAAGAATGAGTGGCTTTCTTTTTAAAGAACTTAAAGAAAAAAAATGGGTTCTTGATTAAAGGGAAAGACCCTTGGTGTGGATTTAATATCCAAAGAGTTCATATGAATGGAAGTTCTTCGATCGTTCAAAGATCATTACCTGAAGAAAAGGGAATCTTTCAACAGAGTTAAACTCTGGAAAATTTTCGAGGCAGAGAACTAAGCTCTGGAAAAGAGGATTAAATTCTGAAAAGGAAAAAAGTTTGCAAGAAAGAAGATGAGCAAAGTGGAGACGCTTCTGAAGGGACACTGGCATTTATAGGATATGATGGGAAACGTTTCATCTCCCCTATTCCCTAGACAGATCCAACGGTCATAAAGGTGACAGCGTTGCACTCACGTGCGGACACGTGAGAGCAACGCTGTGGCGGCATTTGTTCCCTGATTAAAAATCAGGAATTTCCTCAATAAGGCATCACGTGTTCACACGTGACCAAGGGTCACGTGTTGACACGTGATCTATTTACAGAATTAAAATTTTAAGCAAGCAGAAGTAAAAACAAGTGGCTAAGGAAATACTCCAATGGAGCGTCACGTGCTCACACGTGACCAAGGGTCACGTGCTGACACGTGATGGTCTTTAGCCCAGTTTAAAATAAAGAATTAATTCTGAATGAAGAGGAGTTACGTGCTGACACGTGATAGGCTTTGAAAGCCTTATAAATTAATAGAATTAAATTCTAATTAGGGGAAATCAAAGACCCTAACTGGAAAAGTATTTCTCCAATCTTTCCAAACAAAAAAGAATTATGGGGGACCGTTGGATTAAAAATCCAAGGGTGATTAAAAATCACCAATTTATGGAAAAATCTTAGACAAGGAAAGATTTCCCTAAATCTCACAAAAAATAACAAACAGAATATCTTTTGGATTGAAAATCCAACGGTGAACAAAATTCACTAAATGATCTAAAGGATCATATTGATTATGAAAACAAACAAAATCTTTCAATGAAAGATCTACTAAACAAATTGATTCTTTTTCTTCTCCTATAAATAGGAGCCAAGAAGAGAAGAAACATATAGAATTTTGGAGAGAGAATTTTGGGATCTGAAAATTTTCTAAAAGCAAATAGCAGAGAGGAAAGAAAGGAGAATTTAATTCTCAAGAAAGAAACCCTAAGTAAGAAAAGGGAAAAAGATCAAACTTCAAAAAGAGAATTTAATGCTCAAATCTAAGAGTTTAACTCTTCTGCAAAAAAGAACTTAGTTCTTCCTCTGGTTGAAGATCTGCAGAAGCAAATCTCCCCATAGGTTGAGAATTTAATTCTCATCGCCTGAGTTTAGAGGGAGAATTGAGTTCAGAGAATTTAATTCTCCTAAAATTACAGGAATTTAATTCTTCCAAGATATGAAGCTAGGGTTTAACCCTATATGAGAATTTAATTCTCTCAAAACTTACAGGAATTCAATTCCTTCATGATTAAACTAGGGTTTAACCCTATATAAGAATTTAATTCTCCCAATTTATAGGAATTTAATTCCTTCAAGATGGACAAAACTAGAGTTTAACCCTAATTGAGAATTTAATTCTCCCAAATTTACAGGAATTTAATTCCTCTTAAAATGAAATTAGGGTTTCACCTTATACAAGAATTTAATTCTTTTACATATATGGGAATTTAATTCCTCTAAAAGAAAATTAGGGTTTAACCCTACATAAGAATTTAATTCTTTCATAATAGAAATTTAATTCCTCCAAAAATCATAATTAGGGTTTAACCCTACAGAGAATTTAATTCTTAAAAATAAGGAGACTTAAAAGATCTCCATGCATGCAAAGAACTAAGATCACGTGGCCCCACGTGACCCCTGAAAAGATCCCTAGAAACGAGAAGGAAAAAGCTTTGAGGCAATGCCTCACGTGCTCCCACGTGACCTCCAAAACACAGAAGATAAAAGCGAAGGAAATGAAGGCATTGGGCGCTCTCACGTGTTACCACGTGACCCCTTAGCAAATGATTTAACAATCAGCGCATAAATCTCTATCACGTGTCAACACGTGATACTCAACAAAAATAAAAAAAAGTGTTTAACACTCATTTGCAGAACAAAGTGAGGAGATCTGGCCTCACCTTTGGGCGCCCTCACGTGTCCCCACGTGACCCCTTTTTCTTTAGTGTTTAACACTAATTTGAAAATCTTATTTCCAGTGTTTAACACTATTGTTTTTTCTAGTGTTTAACACTAATTCGAGAATCTTATTTCCAGTGTTTAACACTGTTGTTTTTTCTAATGTTTAACACTAATTCGAGAGCTTTATTTCCAGTGTTTAACACTGTTGTTTCCTAGTGTTTAAAACACTAATTTGAGAGCTTTATTTCTAGTGTTTAACACTACTGTTCTTTAGTGTTTAACACTACCTTTAGCCAAATTGGCTAATTTTCCAGAAGCAAAAGCATTCCCTTCAACTGAATCTCAAAATTGAGTAAAATTCAGAGCTATAATGTTCAATGCTCAGTCAAAGATAGAAATATCACCAGAGCCCTCAAACTCTTGTTTAATATTGCTAAATGATGTGGGCTTGAACCCAGACAAATGTCTAATGGTCCAACAAAGGGCCAACATTTTAAATCTAATTGGACTTAGCCTAAGTTGGCCATAAGTCCTCAATTCAGACTTAACTGAGTCATTGTGCTCATAATATAATCAATTGATCTTAGTTCCAAATTGGACTACAGATCACTTAATCCACCTTGGTTCAAGGGTATATCTCTTCACTCCTTTGATATTTGTCGTTGTAATTCCTCAACGTCTTCAAAGAGGTGACGGGTCCCGACAACCACACATTTCATAGACTATGACATCTCTAAACTACGGACTGCGGGGTCCTTAAACTCATGGACTATGATGTCCTTAACCTTGACTGTGAAATCTTTACACTCACGGACTATGATGTCCTTAACCTCGACCGTGATGTCTTTAAACTAACATTGGACTGTGGGGTCCTTAAACCCATGGACTATGATGTCCTTAACCTCGACCGTGGTGTCTTTAAACTAACATTGGACTATGGAGTCCGTAAACTCATGGACTATGATGTCCTTAACCTTGACCGTGATATCTTTAAACTAACATTGGACCGAGATGTTCTTAAACTAACAATGGACCGTAATGTCCTTAAACTAATCGACCGCAATGTCTCTAAACTAAACAATAGAGCCCAATTGCTCTCTTGTTGGATCTAAACGATCCCGTTAAGTTGATCTTAGTCTAAAATGAGACTAACGTATCCTTAACAAACGTTTAAGTCGATCTTAGTCTCAAATGAGGCTGACGTATCCTTAAATCCAACCCCCAAACCCAAATCTAAGAAAAGATACGGATTTGGACTAGTCTACGCCCTACGGGCGACAACATAAATTAGTCTCCGTATACAATCCACCGGCAACCAAACACAAAACAAACACCAATGACATGAAGTGACCATATGGAGAAAGAGAAAGTTGTTACCGTGATGCGGTAGCGTAATTAACTGCAGGGGCTTGCACCTGCAGGGAAGAGCGTCCCCACAATCCAAAACCCCTCAAGCGAGGGGGAATCTGACGAAGTCTACTACATCGGACGCATCCGTTTAAACCTTCGATACATGGTGCCATAAATCAACTTGGCATCTGTTGGATATAGTGCCCTCTAAGTCAATTATTGGATCGCAGGTACGTGATTATAATGATTAAGGGAGGACCTATACCGATATGACAGTCTTGCTCGAGATGATAGTATACTATCTGGTTTGTCTTTATCATCGTATACATGCTTTAGTTCACTATTGCATGATGATTGAGCCCATAGGATTCTTGCTTGACTGCCAGCAGTATGATGGCGATCATATACGTGGGAGCTGGGGTCTGTAAGCACATCCTTAAAGTGTCCCTAGTCGTGGGAGTTTCGAGACAGGGCATCGATACTCCAAAGTAGACTAGTGTATACAGTCGAGACCCCGACGAGGGGCAATGGCCGGTCTCACAAGACATTAGTGTCAGTTAGTTCACCTAAGATGTATACAGGTGCTCATTGGGTTATGAGTACACCGGACAGGACTCGCCGGGAACCTGGTAGTTGGTATTATACCTAGCGTCAGATAGCAGTTCCCTGGTGACATGTGTACAGGTTAGTTCATCGACCTGAGGTCCTCATTTTTCTCGTGTGAGTTCCCACTGTGCTTTGATTTCTACCCTACCGTGGCTCAAAGGAGTCGTGCAAACAGGTCTTTTTTGGGTACAGTCTCGAGCCACATGGAGGTAAGTGAGCGGATCGGGAGGGGATTCGTCTCTCCCGGTATTGGGGGTGAGATCGCGTTGTGTCTAGGAAAGCCATTACACAAAGCCCTCGGCCGAAGCAGGAGATTTACTGGTAGGTACTTCAGTAGTATCTCAGGGTGTTCTGAGCTACTCTCTGACATGAATTATACCGCTATTGGGGGTCTGATGTTACCAGCCCCCGAGGCCGATATGCGATACTCATAGACGAACGGACTGGACTGTATGTATATTGTCACTGTTAGGCTCAGTAGGGTTTCTGGATGAGTTCGCTCGTCAGCTTCCCTTCCAATCAATACATAGGCAACCGTTACGTACAGCTTGTACCTCTGACGTGCTAGTGGTTATACCCAGTGCAAGTGTGTTGATGAGTCATTAGAGTCCCCCACAGACAGTTTCCCAAGTTTGGGCGAAACGTTGTAGAGGCCGTATGGTTTTATGGCAAGATTCGGAAAATGCATGCGCGTTTACGCACGTGTCATATTTCGGTCAGATAATACTGGTGGGCTTTAGTTTAAGCCGGATCCGAGTATTATACTGTGTAGATATAATATCTTTGTCTCAGTTGCATTTGTATTCGGTCATAATACAAATGCGGGTATGTTTATACTGTTACGGGGTTATCCTGAAATTCGTTTCGGGATCGCTTTTGAAAGTTGCCAGTTTCCAATTTTCTATCACCCGTATTTAACATTCGGTTAAATGCGGATTTATCTTTTCTTGGGTGAGTCATGGTTCTAGAAGTTTCTAGATGATGACTAGGATGATGAGCTGGCTAGTGACTCATTTGTTGCATTAATTGAGTGGTGACTAGGTTAATGACTAGGTTAGTGATTCATGTTTACATTTAATGGTTTCATGATGTGTTAATATGACTCACTCCTTCATTTATTCTTATGGTCACCATTTATCCTCCTACACTCACCTCCCCCCTCTACAAATATGGCCGGCCCCCTCTTGGTGAAGATCATGGTTCATTTTGGAAAAAAAGATATAGTTTTGGTGTATGGAAATTTCAAAGCTTATTTCATTCCATCACAGTTTCAAAAGGCAACTTCATTAACCGTTCGTCCATAACTTTGGACGTAACGAGACAAAGTGTTATACTCATTCTCTACATCAATCTTGGTCATCTCTTTTTGCAAACTTGTTGATCGAGTAGCCTCGGTTCAAAGGCGGGAGCCCGTTTAATGATCCGTCGACGTGGTGCCACCTGGACGAGAAGACTGGAGATTTAGGAGATCGGAGCAGCCGCAACAAAGCGTGGGATGATGGTTGAAGACCGAAGGACTCGGATCGTTCGGTATAACATTTCTACCCATTTTGTAGTTTGTTAGTTTAGCTTTAATGGCAGATCAGGGTTATAGTACGCGATAGCGCCAATTGTAAAAGTTTTTGTTCCGCATTTGGCGTCTGTTAGACGGCCGGGGCGCTACCGTGGACTTACAGTGGTATCAGAGCCTCACTATTAAGCTTTACTAACTTGTGCTAACGCGTTTAAAATATCGATCGAACGGATTTTCAAAAATCGCAATTTTCTGCACAAAAGTTTCTGTCAATTTTTAAAAGGGTATAAAAATTATTTTACATATCACAGAAAACAAAGAAGACTTTTTTAAGCATTCTGGGAAAATTTAGGCACGTGATCCCACAGTACCACCGCGGATCCGCGGTCAAAGCTAGGGTTTGACCGTGGAACCGCGGCCAGTATGTAGGAACAATGCACTAAATTTTTCCAGTGAGCTTTACACAGTGAATTGTGGTTTATGGTACTATTCTTTTAGGCCCAGATTTTATTACTGTACACCAGATGTACGTAGGCCCACTTCGGGAAATTTTGTCGATCGAAATTTTAAACTTGTTAGTATGCAGTACTTATATTATATCTCCGACCGGGAATGTCATTCGAGCGGTAAATTACGTCTAATTGCTATAGTTCTTTTAGACGGATTTGCGAACGTGACATTCGCGTTGATGTTCTGTGTTGTGCTGTAATGTTGCGGATATGTTGTCGTGGATAGCAGTGTGCAATGGTAGTGCTGTTTGAATTTATTTGTACATTTGATATTGCGGGGCGAGTGTCCAATATGTGGACTGCCGTCACTGCCTGTTTGTATAATATTCTTTTGGGGCACGACCGGGCAGAGGTCGATGTACCCGTTGTACATATTTTTATTTCTGTACTAGGTTTACCCCGCGACGGAGTGCACGGATAGCCGGGTTCTGGAGGGCAACGGGTCCGTATCTCATGGCTTTGAGAGGCAGAGGGGCCTCACTGTAGAATTGGCAGACTATTCGCCGCACTCGTAGGGGGTACAGGTTGACCCAAGGAGGGATGCTCAAGTTACCGGATTTCGTGAAGTGCCGGGTGGTCCATTCACTATGCTGTAGAGGGCTGCCTCGCTTCAGGTTTTGGCGGGCAACTTGCCGCACCCGTAGGGGTCTAGGTTTCATTGCCCAGGCTATCCACACGACCAGGGAACACGGGTTTCATTAGCGGCTCTGTGAAACCCGGGGATCCCAGATTATCTGTATTGTTATGTGATGCTTATTACTTTTCTGTAATGCTGCATATTATCACACCTGGAGCGATTATTGTATATTGGTATATATACTATTAGATGTTGTATATGTTTTACACCTGCGCTAGTCCAGTCCCCGCTCCGTCGTTAGTAAATTAACCTAACGAGTGATGACGGGACCCAGTGACGAATGCGGATGGCATATACGTACATTTTATTTTCGTTCTTTTCTGGTGTGATTGATTATTGGACTGCATTGATTCTTATCAATACAAGGATAAAACAAACCTATTTTTGATGTTGTTGGAACAAATTTTTTAAAGATGTTATTACAAAGATGTTTCCTTTTGTTTTGCATAGCGGTATTCAGTTGGAATATCCTGCACCTCATTCGACGAGGCAAGGGCCGAGATCCCTTCACCGGGAGTGACCACTTAGGCAGAAGTTTACGTCAGGGTAATAACTTCACTATAGTCGATTACAAGTTGCTTTACATCACGATATTCAGTTGGAATATCCTGCACCTCATTCCACGAGGAAAGAGCTGAGATCCCTTCACCGGGAGTGACCTCTTTAGCAAAAGGTTTTCGCCACTATATTTTTATAAAAAGCTATCAGGTTCCTTCAACGAGATCAAGTTCATTAGTTAAAGGTTTTTGGCCAAAAACCAGCCGTAGCCCTCCGTTATTTCTTATGGATAGTCCGTAGTATTCAAGCTATGTTTGTTGGCCCTTAGTCAAGGCATAGTGTTTGGCAGCTGCTGGGTATTCATTTGTTGCATAGATAGATGCGTTGGTTTGGGACAGTCGTATTACTTTGTTGTACCTTAGTCAAGAGTATGTACGGATGGGTTCAAATCAACCTGGATAATGATGGAAAGAACTTGACATGTGACTTATGATTTGTTGGCCCTTAGTCAAGGTCATAAGAGCATGAGGTAAAAATTACATCGGGAGTTTCAAACAAACAACAAACTTTCCAGGCATGCGCATACCTTCTGGAGTGTGATAACTTGAGTGGCTTCCATCAAGTTATCATGCGATGATAGTTGGATCCCGATTCCCACTGATGAGTTAGTTTACTCTTCGGGTGATCCCGACTAATTCTTCTTTTAGGTTTGGAGGAGAATTTGAGATTACAGTGGGAGGTTTCCTGATTAGATAAAGTGATAACCATTCTGATCTATGTTAGAGTGCACGCAGAGTGTTTCTTTTCTCTCTCTCTCTTTG
Organism: Agapanthus africanus; assembly: GCA_030015575.1. Lineage (NCBI taxonomy): Eukaryota > Viridiplantae > Streptophyta > Magnoliopsida > Asparagales > Amaryllidaceae > Agapanthus > Agapanthus africanus. Next base: position 980,885,145 of record CM057337.1, read on the forward strand.
GCAGCGACCTTTGACCGACCCTAGACTATGACTCAGTGACCAAGTTGACCGAACCTTCTTAAAATACTGGCTTTTGGATTGTCTGAGTTGCATAAGGCATTGCCGCTCCTTCTTTTACCCTTTGTATTTCTCAGAACACCCCGTATTACTACGGACATCCACTTCCATTGGATAGATCCATCGTATGGTTATATACGAACTCGAAGGTACTACTTCGAGGATGGATCCAGGTTCAGGAGAAATAGAATTGGTTTATTCAGTTTTCTTTTATTATCACCTTCTCTCAGGTTGCGAGAGCTCCTAGGATAAGGAGAGTACACCGCTTATTGGATAGTCTTATTCCAAACCATAGGCAGGTGTCGAAAGGTAAGGAATGAAGAAAACTAATTAGCCTAAGTAGGGTGTACAGAAGGTAATAACTAAAGACAAAATAAAGGTATTAGAAAGAGGGCAAAGTAAATTGCGATTGTTACCATTCACGATCAAACCGCGTACTTCATCGCCACTCCTATTTTCACCTTTGCTTTTTCCCCAGTTCGGGAGAAATAGAATAAGGTATTATTCAGTTGTCTTTTATCATCAGCTTATCTCAAGTTGTGAGTACTCCTTGGTTTAGGAGGGTACACCTATTATGCTTACTGGATAGTCTTCTTCCAAACCATAGGCTGGTGCCGAACGGTAGGGAAGGAAGAAAACCATTTAACCTAGCGATGGTGTATAGAAGGAAATGAATAAAGACAGATAAAGGGATTTGGAGAGATGGCAAAGAGATATACGGTTATAGTCATGAATTGAATTGTGGAAGAGGCATTACTAAGAATACCAGGATACCCCTACGACACATTTTCATGTTTCAGTGCATTGTTAATGGAAAACTGATTTCCTGATTAGATACTTACTCCAAGGTATGTATTTACCAGGTATGATTCTCATATCTGTATGGTTTTACACATGATGAGTGGAAGTAAGTTATTGGGAATTAGGAGATCATCCTCGTTATATATCGGAATTCGTTGTAATTGGTGATATTTGAGGAAATCGCCTGGGTACAGTTTTCAACCTACGATGCACAGATTTTGAGTTATTCAACTCAGCGGACTTATACAGAGTATTGTATGTTGTCCAGTGTCCGTCAGGACAAAGGGAAGGTCCTCGTACTATGTTCTATTTACTTATGACTTCTCTAGTTTGTAGACAAGTGTTTCGTAGAAATACAAGGTCTAAGTTATGAGAAGTTGTTGGTATAGGAATAAAGTAGAGAACCGAATGTCACAAGTATCGGGATTCTTCAAAGAGATCGCAGATGTAGATTCTTGTGATTGGTACTCAAGTAATGGTTTTGAGAAACTTGTTTCTCTTTCGGGTTACTCATAATTGGATGTATTCCTAAGTTGAGTAATGCTGATTAGCCTCTCTCCATTAAGTTGATATGCACTGGAGACAGCTGCATGGTTTGAATCTGGTTCCAGATAAATTAGTGCCTCTATTTCTATATTGTATATAGAATGGTTCATATCTTAACGATGTTAAGATACGGGGAGTTGTCCGGCTTATGCTTAAAACCAGACTCTGGATAACTCAAGGCACGTTTCTATAATGGCAGTTTGTGGGTTGACCCGGGCTATGTCGAGGGTTGATTTTCTACCATCTGGCAGATCAATAGTGATATTGTTCTTGACTCGCCACAGTTTTAGTAAAATGGATTTTTTCATAAAACAGTAGTGGGAGTATGGTAGAACTGGAAATGATTCCAGAACCGCAAACGATTACGGAAAATTTAATAGGACATATATATTCAATCAGGTTTGACATTCCATTAGCCACTCCGCAGATATAGTGGGTAACCTCAGACACCCGAGAGGTACTCCGGTAGCCTCAAGGACGGTGACAGGGAAACTCTTGTTTACCCAGACTTAACACTACTGTTGTTCCAGACTATGAGACCCGGCAGGAGAATATGTATAGCATCGTTCTAAACTGGTTTTAGAAGTACACGTATATATTATTCTGCCAGAGGGTTGTTGTGGTCAGCACGAGAAGCGGAAGTATAGTGGACAAGTGGCTTATGTCTATTTATAGGCTTGAGCTGATATAGCGGAGATAAGATCATCTAATTTTGATGTGATAGTCATGGGTTTGACTTCATCAGAATAGGGGATGGATCTATTAAGAAGGTAGTAGGGTGTGATGTCCTGGTAATTGGATGACATACACAGAGTAGGAAGTAAAATTCCTATACTACAATCGGTTATACTGTGGTAGTCACACAGTTGTTTCTTCACACAGGACATGGATATAATATCTGACATTCTGGTAACTAGATCTATGGTTTTAGATCTGGATTTAGGTAGTTTCCCAATGTGGGTATTTTGACAGTATTCTAATAGTATTTTAGAATAGATGACTCCTGGCATGGTGGTGTACCTGCAGGTGATGGAGTCACCCTCTCTAAAGGTGTCTTACAGACTAAAGTGGAGAGGGATATGCATGATTGGCATATCACTTGCTTAGACAATTGAGTCAATCGTGAGATATCAAGTACCACACCAGATGTTGTTTTTGCACTAGATGCGATAAGTTTATATTAATCCAATCCTGGAGAAACATAAGGAAGCAGTTTTAGAATATAAGTGAATGTTCTAAGGATTTAATGACGGCAGCCTCCTTCGGGAGATGGTTATCATTCCAGGCTTCAAAGGTGACATGGATGACAGAGTGATTGTCAGAGTTATAGTTTTCCCTTTGATGAGGGACAGTATTATGGACAAGTGGTCCAAGAGGATACTGTGGGAGGCCTGGTGATGGATACCGATTAGGTTCAGTGATCACTACAGTCTAAGAAGTTTGGATTTGAAGTTCATTTATGAACTAGGTCCCATCAGATATCCAGACTTATTCTAAGACAGGTATTACTCAATTCGTGAGATGGCATTCTCCGTGAACTTGAGATTAAGAGAGACATAGAAAGAAACATCAGGGCGGATTCACTCACTAAGGCTATTTCTCGAACACGATAGTTTTACAAACGGGATTTGTGAAACTGATTAGTAGAGGAGTTGGATGTTCGGTATCACACGGGCTGTGAGTATGCGACATCGCAATAATTAGCCTTAAGTGCAAGTGGGAGATTGTTGTATATAGTGCCCTCTAAGTCAATTATTGGATCGCAGGTACGTGATTACAATGATTGAGGGAGGACCTATACCGATATGACAGTCTTGCTCGAGATGATAGTATGCTATCTGGTTTGTCTTTATCATCGTATACATGCTTTAGTTCACTATTGTATGATAATAGAGCCCATAGGATTCTTGCTTGACTGCCAGCAGTATGATGGCGATCATATACGTGGGAGCTAGGGTCTGTAAGCACATCCTTAAAGTGTCCCTAGTCGTGGGAGTTTCGAGACAGGCATCGATACTCCAAAGTAGACTAGTGTATACAGTCGAGACCCCGACGAGGGGTAATGGCCGGTCTCACAAGCCATTGGTGTCAGTTAGTTCACCTAAGATGTATACAGATGCTCATTGGGTTATGAGTACACCGGACAGGAATCGCCAGGAACCTGCTAGTTGGTATTATACCTAGCGTCAGATAGCAATTCCCTGGTGACATGTGTACAGGTTAGTTCATCAACCTGAGGTCGTCATTTGTTTCGTGTGAGTTCCTACTGTGCTTTGATTTCTACCTACCACGGCTCAAAGGAGTCGTGCAAACAGGTCTTTTTTGGGTACAGTCCCGAGCCACATGGAGGCAAGTGAGCGGATCGGCAGGGGATTTGTCTCTCCCGGTATTGGGGGTGAGATCGCGCTGTGTCTAGAAGAGCCATTACACAAAGCCCTCGGCCGAGGCAGGAGATTTACTGGTATGTACTCCAGTAGTATCTCAGCGTGTTCTGGGCTACTCTCTGACACGACTTATACCGCTATTGGGGGTCTGATGTTACCAGCCACCTAGGCCGATATGCGATACTCATAGACGAACGGACCGGACTGTATGTATATTGTCATTGTTAGGCTCAGTAGGGTTTCTGGATGATTTCGCTCGTCATCTTCCCTTCCAATCAATACATAGGCAACCGTTACGTACAGCTTGTACCTCTGACGTGCTAGTGGTTATACCCAGTGCCAGTGTGTTGATGGGTCATTAGAGTCCCCTACAGACAGTTTCCCAAGTTCGAGCGAAACGTTGTAGAAGCCGTATGGTTTTATGGCAAGATTCGGAAAATGCACGTGCGTTTACGCACGTGTCATATTTCGGGCAGATAATACTGGTGGGCTTTAGTTTAAGCCGGATCCGAGTATTATACTGTGTAGATATAATATATTTGTCTCAGTTTCATTTGTATTCGGTCGTAATACAAATGCGGGTATGTTTATACTGTTACGGGGTTATCCTGAAATTCGTTTCGGGATCGCTTTTGGAAGTTGCCAGTTTCCGGTTTTCTATCACCCGTATTTAACATTCGGTTAAATGCGGATTTATCTTTTCTTGGGTGAGTCATGGTTCTAGAAGTTTCTAGATGATGACTAGGATGATGAGGTGGCTAGTGACTCATTTGTTGCATTAATTGAGTGGTGACTAGGTTAATGACTAGGTTAGTGATTCATGTTTACATTTAATGGTTTCATGATGTGTTAATATGACTCACTCTTTCATTTATTCTTATAGTCACCATTTATCCTCCTACACTCACCTCCCCCCTCTACAAATATGGTCGCCCCCCTCTTGGTGAAGATCATAGTTCATTTTGGAAAAAAAGATATAGTTTTGGTGTATAGAAATTTCAAAGCTTATTTCATTCCATCACAGTTTCAAAATGCAACTTCATTAACCGTTCATCCATACCTTTGGACATAACGAGACAAAGTGTTCTACTCATTCTCTACATAAATCTTGGTCATCTCTTTTAGCAAACTTGATGATCGAGTTGCCTCGGTTCAGAGGCGGGAGCCCGTTTAAAGATCCGTCGACATGGTGCCACCTGGATGAGAAGACTGGAGATTTAGGAGATCGAAGCAGCCGCAACAAAGCGTGGGATGATGGTTGAAGACCGAAGGACTCGGATCATTCGGTATAACATTTCTATCCACTTTGTAGTTTGTTAGTTTAGCTTTAATGGCAGATCCGAGTTATAGTACACGATAGCGCCAGTTGTAAAAGTTTTTGTTCCGCATTTGGCGTCTGTTAGACGGCTGGGGCGCTACCGTAGACTTACAACATCTTCGGAGAAGTGGACGGATAGCACCAATTAGCATCTGCCCCCAAATTCAGGCAAGACGCATGTCTTCCCGGTTTTCGGCGGGGAACACGACCGATATAGCCCGGTACGAGCTGTAAACATGCAACCGATATAGCCCGGTATGAGCTGTAAACATAAGACCGATATAGCCCGGTACGAGCTAAAAACATGAGACCGATATAGCCCGGTACGAGCTGCCGGCATGGGACTCCTGAGATCCTGTTGTACGAACGCACACTCAAACTACCCCAACACCCGCGTATTTAGCTACTATAGTAATGACTAGAGCACTAATTAAGAATGCCGAGAAGGCTGGAACTTATGATATGGTAATTGAATAGAAATGAAACTGGTAAATATTGGTGTGTCGTGTCATGTAGTTCAACATTCTAATTAGGGGTCTCGTCTTAGTAAAATAAACTAGAGTAATGAATAGTTAAGACATGTCGAAAGTAATTGTCATATGGTACCGGTAACTGCATGAAAGTGATGTACAAGCTGGTATTAATCATGGGTGATATCTTTACCGTTAATCTAAACATGGATATAATAATCGTAAGCTGGCTAGTAAGGTACATGTATAAGTTAGATTAACAACTTTCAAACCCTTTTCGTAGTTAAATAGATCTTATAGCAAAACCATACTTAATCTAGTTTTCTGATCATCAATTAGTTGAATACGAGTTTATATCTTTCTAACGATATGAAATCATTCAGCACCAACACTTTCTTCCTATTCTAGTACAGGAAAAGAATATATGTAATATATATAAGGGGTTGCCGATGTGCATCGACCAAAGCAAGCAAGAATACTTGCCTGAGGATAAAGATCACAGAAAACGATGTACGAAGATGCGAGACACGATCTCAGCTAAAGTTCGACTTGGGATCTGAGTTATACGCTCCGCCTAAATAAATTTACCATCGGTTAAATTATAATTATTCTCATAAATACTATCACACAACCAACGCAAACATGTCAACTTAGGGTTTTAAAACTTTCATTTCCTTTCAATGTTCATTGTTTTCCTTATCATTTTATTTATTTATCATTTTAAAAAAAACATGGATCAGGGAAAACTTACAGAGGATGGTGATGGTAAATGCTAGGGTTCGGATGGGTCCTAGGTCGAGTCGAGAGCACTCGGATCTGGAGATGGGAGGCTGTGGTGGTGAGGATGGCGACGGTGAGGGCTTGTAGTGTTGCTGCAGGGGAGCGATGGAGATCTGGGTGATGGGAGCAGCTGCGAGGCGAAGACGAGGGCTGCGGCGACGGTGAGGGTTCGGTGCAGGTCGCCGGGGGTTGTGGTGGCAGTGATGAGGGCGAGGGCGGTGGTGACGGGATGAGATGAGAGGGTCGAGGTCTGTGGCGGCGATGAGGGATGGAGGCTGCGTCGATGGGATGAGGATGAGGGCGAGGGCGAAGGGGGAAGGAGAAGGGGGTTCGGGATTTATGGCGGCGACGAGGGATGGAGGCATGGGTTAGGATTTCGTGAGGACGAAGGCGGCAGGTGCGAAGATGAGAGCGAAGGCGAGGGTTAAGGTTTCGTGAGGGCGAAGGGATTTGAGGAGCAGCGGGGGATAGAGAGATGTGAGTATGAGAGAGAGATATTTTGCTTTGTATATATAAAAAAAATTATATATACACACACACACACATCTTCAATTGATTGTATTTAGAGATTCGGCACAGATTTTTCTTGTTCTCATATTAACAGTAAACAGGAGTTAGCCAAGATAATATGTGTATGCAACCCAAATATTAATAATTCAGTTTAGGAATTTTATGATATGCAAAATATTCTTTTGCTGCAACTAAGGAAATTTTATATATAATATAAAAACTGAAGATTTTTCTCATATCAAAATTATTTACGATAAAATTCAAAATAAAATATACTAGCAGCCAACTAAAAGTTCTAAAATTATGGAAAAAGAATCTCGATAAATTTTGAACTACTGCATCTAAATAGGGCTGTTACATTTCAGATTAGAGACATTGCTAAGAAGGCAAGAAGCTAGAGATGGTTCATATGGATGTATGGAGACTGGCTGCGGTGGAGTCTTATGAAGGAAATCGATACTTCGTAACTTTCATAGATGATGCAAGCAGGAAGACCTGGGTTTATGTGATGAAGAAGTTCGATGTGTTTGGTCTCTTTAAACACTGGATCACGCAGTTGGAGAACCAGACGGGGAAGAAGGTTATGTGCCTAAACTCCAACAATCGCAGTAATATTGCACACAAGAGTTCGAGGTGTTTTGGCTGCGGAAGGGTATTCGTTGGTTAAAGACGGTACCGGAGACGCCGCAACAGAATGATATCGCTGAAAGGATGAATAGGACAATCCTAGAGCGGGTGCGGAGCATGACCTTGGATGTGGATGTGCTAAAATTTCTATGGGCAGCAGCAGTCAATGCTGTGTATCTGATCAACAGATGCCCGACAAGTGCACTTGATGAACGTATTACGGAAGAAATTTGGTCAGGTAAACCGGTTAATTACTCGCATCTCAAAGTATTTGGCTGAATTGCGCATTCTTTTATTGATAAGGCGGAAAGGAGTAAGCATGACTCCAAATCTAGAAAATGTGCTTTCATCGGGTATGGTGGAGATGCGTTCGGATATCGGCTGTAAGATTACACAAGTAAGAAGGTAATACAAAACCGGAACGTCTTCTTTGATGAGTAACACTTGTACAAAGAAGAAAAACAAGCCAAGGATAATGCAGTGTCAGAGTTCGTCGAGCTAGATGGAACTCAAAAGAGCAATCAGGTGCCTACAAGTGAAAATCAGAATATGGAAGAGACGAGCATGGTAGTGCATGATTAGGTTCAAAAACAGGTTGAAGACCAAGTTCAACAACCAGATGTACCAGTTCTGAGGAGATCTACACGAAAGAGGAGGCTACCTGAAAGACTTGTTACCGACTTCATATTGTACACAGATTCGGAAGAGCCTGAATCCTTTGTAGAGGCGACGCAAGATGGTGCTAGCAAGCAGTGGGAGCAAGTTATGAACGAGGAGATCGATTATTTGAAGAATAACCGCACATGGGATCTAGTGAAGCTACCCATGGGTTGAAAGGCGTTGCTAAATAGATGGATGTACAGGATAAAGGATGAGGCCGATGGTATGAAGTGGTACAAGGCTTGCTTGGTAGTCAAGAGATATGCGCAACATCATGATATAGACTATCAAGAGATATTTTCTCCTGTGGTGAAAATGACTTCAATTCGGATGATTCTCAGTATCGTGCGGTGGAGAATTTGCACTTAGAGCAGCTGGATGTGAAAACGACATTCCTTCATAGAGATTTGGAGGAGAAGATTTATATGATGCAACCATTGGGATACAATGTGAATGGGAAAGAAAACATGTTGTGTAGACCGCGAAAGAGCTTGTATAGCCTCAAGCAAGTTCCAAGACAGTGGTATCTCAAATTCGATCAGTTCATATTGGAGACAGGATTTGTAAGATCTAATTCAGATCACTGCGTTTATGTTCAAACTTTCAAGGATGACTACATTATTTTGTTATTTTACGTGGATAACATGTTGGTAGCGAGTCCGAATTTTGAGAAAATTCAAAATCTGAAAAAGATTATGGCTGAAAAATTCTCCATAAAAGATTTAGGAGCAGCCAAGCAAATTTTGGGTATGAAGATCATAAGAGATAGGAAGCAACGAAAGCTGTGGTTCTCGCAAAAGGACTACATGTAGAAGGTTTTGAAGCGGTTCAACATGGACAAATCAAAACCGGTGAGTAAGCTTTTAACGAAACACTTCAAACTCAGTAATGAGTTATGCCCAACAATTCAAGAGCAGAAGGATGACATGGGAAGTGTGCCATATGTATCGGCGGTGGGGAGTTTGATGTATGCAATGGTGAGTATGAGACCAGATATTACACATGTAGTGGGAGTTGTGAGCAAGTACATACAAAACCTAGGAAAGGGACATTGGAATGCAGTGAAGTGGATATTGAGATATTTCAGGGAAACATTTAGTCATTGCTTATGTTTCAGGGGCGACTCTCTAAAGGTGCAAGGTCGCGTTGATGCGGACTATTCGGATGATCGAGATAGTGGGAAGAGCACAGCGGGATACATATTCACGGTTGGAGGAACATCGGTTAGTTGGGTTTCTCAGTTGCAAAAAGTTGTGGCATTGTCAATAACGGAGTCCTAATATGTGGCCATCATGGAAACCAGCAAGGAGATGACAAGGGTTGCTCGAAGAGTAGATAAGAAACAAGATTTCAACGTCTTATGGAACGACAGCCAAAATGCGATTCACTTGGCCAAGAACGCGACATATCACTCACGGATGAAGCACATCAAGATGCAGTACTATTTCATACGCATAGTGTCGGAAGATGGGTAGTTGACACTGCAGTAGATCGTAGGAGAAAAGAATCCTACACATATGTTCATCAAAGTCGTAGACTGAGATAAACTGGATCTCTTTTGCATGTTGGTGAATCTCTCCATGAAAATTTGACGAGGAAGGAGCAGATAGCAGAATTGTGTGAATTCTACTAGTTCGTTAGAGTTAAGGCGGAAGAATCTCCGGGTGGGAGATTGTTGAAATTGTGGAGGATTCTTCCTCAGACATCTGAATAAGGTTCAGATGTCTAAGCATTCAAGATGCATGAGCCAAAAGAGTAGAGGAGTGCCAGACGTATGCAGGCAAATGTTCAGACGTTTGCCCAAGAAGTAGACAAAGTCACAGAGCACAGGCAGACGTCTGATCAAGGAGTGGCAGACGTCTGCTAAAGTGCTGAAGCCAATATAGAGTGTCGGCAGACGTCTGACTAAGTCTTTGTCAAACGTCTGTGCGCGGGATTACTGCAAATCCAATATTTACCATATTCCATTTTAAATCTAATTTGTATAGATTTAGGGTTTGGCTATTTAAGCGATCTCTCATATGATTATTAGGGCTGCTATTATTGAGACTATTGTATATATAGAGAGTGATGGCTATGGCTAAGAGATCTAAAGAGATTTGAGAGAAATCTCCTAAGGTTTGCTTTTGGTGTAAAGCTTGATTTAAGTTCCAGTAGATATTTACGGATTCCGCTCTGCCGAGGACTATCCATACGGTAGGTGAATCTCGTTAACAAATCCCTTATCTCTTGTTTGTGATTCTCTTGTTCTCGTTTTAATATCGTTTTATTGTCGTGTTTATTTGCGTGGTTTGATTGCGTGGATTGGTTGTAAGCAATTGTTCCGTGTTAATCTTCTCCATAGTTAACCACATCAGATAGTTAGCCCTCTCTACACAAAAAAATAAAAACCAACCACTTGAAACAAACAGAAAGGTTTCATGATTTCTTTTTCAAAAAAAAAAGGTTTCATGATTTCTTATTCAAAAAAAAAGCAAAGAGTTTCATGATTTCTAACATTATATAAATGCTAGATTGCAGCCAAATCGCCTCATTTTCGCATGCTTTATAGAAGAATATCACCTTTTCTTTTCAAAACTGCTGTTTGCCCCCTACTTCAACACCCTTCCCCCCCCCCCCCCCCCCCCCCCCCCGTTCTGAGACTTTTAATTTTCAAACCATTGGTAAAAGTAAGTCGTATTCAATTTTAGTAAGTAGCGGAAAGAAGACTAAACAAACCAGCAGCTTTTCAAAAGACATGGTATTCTGCTACAGTGCTATATGAGAATAAAGTGAGAGAGGTTTCATGCAATTTACCCTTATTATAGATATGCAAACTTTTAGAGGGAGTTAAAATTTTCAGACCATAACGTTTTGCTACAACCGGTCCAGATTTCACATATCCTATATAATTAAACACGGAGTTTTGATCTGTGGTGTACTAAAGCAGATTCAATAGTAGCTGTTGCATAAGAATATAAGATCTACAATAGGTTTCAATTTTGATACCAACAGATTATGAAATAAAAGCCTGAAAATATAAAATCAACAGACCACGATTGACATGCAGACATGCACGTCGTCATCAACAATAGAAGTCTTGCATCCCACTTTGCTATTTCTGTAAAGAAATATATTTGAGTTTTTGATGATAGCTCATTTTATACTTCAATATGGTTCTATGTAAGGAAAAATCCATTAAAAGGAATTGATTGTTTTTAACAATTCAAGAAGATAGGGCATACCGGTGTGACAAAATCGTTATTTTGCTCCATTTCTGCATTGATAGCTCGATCCACCGCCAGGGGTTGTACTAAGACAGAGGACTTGAGATAAGTTAATAGATACCACCGAATCAAAAAAGTAAATAGCAGCAGCAGTATTAGTAATAATAATTACATAATAGCTCACCTGTGACCGATAACCAAACGAATAATAGTTCCTTTCTCTTTCTCCATTTTTCGTAATTTTTCTCCTAATAAACAGGAATCTGTCTCATAATTGTATGCATGTTCTAGTATAATGCATAACACTTCTATAATTAATAGAGTTTGAACTTTGAAATTGGTCTATGTTATGACCTAATAAAGGACGATATGACGTTCAAAAGCAAAGGTGTCCATACGACATCTTCATATGAGGACATATTTATGCCTTTTCATATATATAAAAGCCTTCACAATTTTACCTTGCATTAAGACATCTATTTTTCCTTTTCTAAAGTCAATTAAATTGTCCTTTTCCATGATTATATTATATTTAGTTATGCATTATTAAATTAAATTTATGCATTTAGAAACGATAATCATGACTCTATTGCATATGCATTGTACTAGCTTTGCAGAATTTGTAAAATGTAATGGAGATGAACTACTACCTAGAGGCATCCATGTATCGCTAATTGTATCTCTTCATGCTCTGCTGCTAAAAGCAGCAATGATTCGTATCACAAAGAAAACTAAGCTTACCGGTGTATGAAGCTATACAAGTTGAAAACTTCGGACTTTCAAAATGTTCGTTCAACTGCCACCAACAGCCTTTTCTTTTGGCCATCACAGTTTAAGACACCTGGGCCCTGGTATTGGTATGAATGCAAGATAATAAATCCGTAACAAAGTTTGTATCCTTATCAAGTGTATCAAGGTTTGCTGAAAAGAAAGTGGAAGAAAGAACACATCTCTAAGGGTGAAACTTGAAAAGATCAGAAAAATGTATGATATGAATGTATCTAAATGAAAACTACTCAATTTTAACTAAAACATTCAAATATTCTAATTTCATTTGTTTACATATCACTAAACTTTACCTTCTAAATATATTGCAAAAAGAACCACTAGTCTATAGTGGATGGTCAAATAAGTAAAAGGTTTTCTCGGGACATGGCATGCCAAATTGCTTCTTCGCCTTCTCCACAAGGTTGATGAACCGCTTCCATTCTCTCCACGGATATACAAATTCTGCCACAAGTCCAGTCCAAGGAGGCAGCGCGAGGACTCCCTGCTTGAGTCTTCCACCCACAATCTGCAAAAAATGAGCTGTATTAGAGAACTATTTAATGAAACAGAGACAATTTTTTCGATGAACAAAATGGCACAAAAACTATGGAATGAAATATATGTATTGACCATCAACTTCTCCGTGTTGCATTTCCCGAATAGATGTGATGGGAGATTTCAAAAACATATAGATGAATGGCTCATAGTGTTGGCTTTCTGCTATTTTGTGACTTGTGAAACCATTAAAAAAATTAGTCGCAGATTGGAAAGTACTACATTCAGGATGTGCTTTCTATACAGTTATACATAGTCCGATAACTACAGTCATGGGCTTGGAATGGGAGAAGCTCTCGCGCACACAGAGCGTTGGTCCTGATCCTAAAACGTGAGCAATGAGCTACAACAAACGGGTTTCAACTCACCATAGCTAGATGACTCTCAATATATAATGAACCCATATTTACTTATTTGACAAACAGAAAGTTAATTGTTTTTACTTATTTACTAAGTTTTATCGAAAAAACACTAAAATTTTATGGTATTAATTTAGCCAAAATTTGATGTCGCATCCAGCTTTTTTATTTTATGGGCTTGAAGTACGAAGTATAGTCGAACCAATTCCCACCGCGGTTAGAACTTTGATGTAGATCGTTAGAAATGAACTATATATTTTTCTTATTATTATTAAATTTATTTATACACGAAAGAGGGGTATGTTATATATCTATTTATATGAGGACACCCACAGGTTTTCAACATAGACGGGTTCTATCCAATAAGACTCAAGCCTTATGGAGGGTTGTCAGGCTAGTTTATCAAGGGTATGCTGACGGCTCTCTCTCAGGTGTTTTTACTTATTTACTAAGTTTTATCGAAAAAACACTAAAATTTTATGGTATTCAGCAAACCAATTCCCACAGCAGTTAGAACTTTGATGTAGATCGTTAGAAATGAACTATCTTTTTTCCTTCTTTTTATTAAATTTATTTATACACGAACGAGGGGTACGTTATATATCTATTTATATGAAGGCAACCAAGGGTTTTCAACATAGACGGGTTCCATCCAATAAGACTCAAGCCTTATGGAGGGTTGTCAGGCTAGTTTATCAAGGGCATACTGACGCCTCTCTCTCTCAGGTGTTTTTACTTATTTACTAAGTTTTATCGAAAAAACACTAAAATTTTATGGTATTCAACAAACCAATTCCCACCGCAGTCAGAACTTTGATGTAGATCGTTAGAAATTTTCTTCTTCTTATTATTATTAAATTTATTTATACACCAACGACGGGTATGTTATATATATATATATATCTATTTATAAGACTCAAGCCTTATGGAGGGTTGTCAGGCTAGTTTATCAAGGGCATGCTGACTGCTCTCTCTCAGGTGTTTTTACTTATTTACTAAGTTTTATCGAAAAAACACTAAAATTTTATGGTATTCAGCAAACCAATTCCCACCGCAGTTACAACTTTGATGTAGATCGTTAGAAATGAACTATCTTTTTTTCCCTTCTTATTATTAAATTTATTTATACACGAACGAAGGGTATATTATATATCTATTTATATGAGGGCACCAACATGTTTTCAACATAGACGGGTTACATCCAATAAGACTCATGGGTTTTCAATATAGACGGGTTTCATCCAATAAGACTCAAGCCTTATGAAGTGTTGTCTTATCTTATATCTTATATTCATATACCTCTTATAGCTTTTCCAATGTGGGACTATGTTATCCACATATCTTAACACTTCTATTTTAATTACTCAAGAATATCGATTATAATAAACATGCACTTTGTTAATAATTTTTTCCACTATATAATTCACATTTTGAAATTGAAGACGATATTGAACAAAAAAACATTTTAAATTTAATTTTATCATCTTGAGGTTTGGTTCCAAAATGGTCCTCCTTAGCTAATAAATCCTTCGAAGTCCGACTACAATCAAATAATCCGGAGTTAGATTGGGGTCGTACTTGGTCTGGTCCAATTTTCAGATCCATCTACACACAGTAACAAAACATGCACCTTGAACTCGTCAGGAAACGGTCAGGTATTATCTAGGCTATTAAGACATGCACAAAAGAATTGACATCCCTCAGAAAACATGAACCATATCCTATAGAAAGTTACTGCCGTTAAAGCCTTCCAAAAAAGTATATTGCATTCTATTTTCAAAATCTTTAATTTCATGCTTAAAACATAACAATGCATTACATGGTTCATTGCATTTTCCGCCCAAGTGAATCTCCCCTTTCTGAGCACCTGCCTATAAATCCCACCTCCAAAACCGTGCTTGTCACAGCTCTCTCTCTCTCTCTCTCTCACACACACACAAGTCTTCGTGGATGAGATGGAATCTCTCATGCTAAAAAAACAAAAACTAGATTTTTTTGTTGGTAGAGTTGGGATCAGACCCTGGTCCTCAAGACGATGCTAGCACGACTGGCTAAGCATCTTGAGGATCGAGTCTCATCCCAACCTTCCCATTAAAAGAATCGAAAAAAGAGTTCTTTCTCAAAATGAAAAATGTTAGACACGACTTTTTTGGTGGGTGAGTTGGGATCAGATCCTGGTCCTCAAGGCAAAAACTACCCAATTTAAAAAAAACTGGTGAGTATCTTGAGGACCCGATCTCATCCCAACCCTCCCATTCAAAAAATGACACAGGAAGAGGGGAAAAATCATTCAGGTAACATTGCAGTGCATTAATTTAACTTTTCATTCTAGTTTCTTTTCTTTTCCATTCTTATCACAATTTTTCTGTAGAAAATTAGAATTCTCTCTAATACTTTCTCTTTGTTATTCATAGTATATATGTTAACGAATTTCGGCTAATTTGTTCAACTTAGAAGTTTTTTTTTATATATAATACAAGGTATTTACTGCGATTGGAGTTCCGTAGCTTACAATTTAGTAAGGTTACGAGAATTTGGAATTATAATTTTTCTAAATTTAAACTGTATTTATTAATTGTGAAATTTTATTTTTCAAAATTAAGCCTCTTCACAAAGTCGAACTTTTTCTCAAATTGACCATGTTTCTAAACCGGGACCAAGTGTTGAATAAGATGACACTCTGATAACTTGAGGTAATTTATACAACACAAAGTTAGCTTAAATGTTATCCCTTTTGTTTTCCTATAATTTCACGATCTGTCTGGAAACAATGAGCCATTACCCCCAAAACATTTCAGTTACTTGGCCACAAATTTGTATATTGCTTCCTTGCACGATAACTTTGCATGCCTTATACAACTCAAACTAGCCCATTAAACCAATAGAATCAGTCGATGCCTAAGTTGGAAGCAAGGTTCGAGGTTTCGGCCGAAACCACCGACACGTGGTGGTTTCGTATCGGTTTCGGTGGAGACCGATACGAAACTCCGAGATCGATACGAAACCAACCATAAAATATCGTTTCGACCGAAACCTCTTAAAACTTAATTTTTAATACTATTTGATCATTGTAGGCCTTCGTTGTTAGAAAACCGCAAAAAATGAACCCAAACCCTATATTAATACTTATCTAAATACACTTTTCAATATATTTTGTATCATGCCTGGATTTTTAACACTAGGATCGTTGTCATGTAATATAGAACCATAAATTTAAGTATTTAATATATCTACACTTATGTATATTGTATTACCACCAAACCGAAACCCGAACCGAGATTAGCGAAACTAGCCAAAACCCAGCGAAACTAATAAAATTATGAGAGACCGAAACCGAAACCGGGTTCTTGAACCTTGGTTGGAAGTGCTCACATTATAATCTTCCGTAAAAAAAAGCACTTAAAACATGGCAATTATGCTGGAAAAAAAATTTCTTGCCTGGAGGGATACCGCAACAAAGGCTATGCTCATCTATATGTGCAACATCAAGACCAATGAATAAAGAACCAAAAGAAACATCCTCATTAGCAATCTTGTGCAGTACTTCCTGTAAACAAACATCATAAAATGAAATAATGTGGCATTCGAAAAATAAACAATCAAGACCTGCTGCATGTTTGAACTTTGAAGTACTTATTGCATGTTTGAAGTATTTGCTGCCCACTTCACGAAAACTTCCAATATCCCGGTTCATTTTTTTTTGTCTTCGAAGATTTAAAACTCGGTTTGGGCCCAGAATACATGGGCTCATACATTGATGCACATGGGCTTTTAATATAACGAGACTCCATCCAAAAGACTCAAGCCTTATGGAGATTTATCTCTGTAACACCCGAGCACAATGCTACTAATTTCTGTTACCGTTTGAGCGTAGTGTGGTACTCATTTCACTTATCGTGCTTGATTGTTATTTACTGTAAATTTTACCCGGCAAATTCATTCATGCATATAACAAATTTTGGCATCTAAAATAAAATTAAAAATATTCATCTTGGCCTGCTTGACACCCCTAACCCTGTTGTAGCGTCCGTGCATCGTGTTCTCGTCTCGTTCAGTGAAACGGACGAGTTTGGACGGCTACGTGCACGTACGTGTGTCCGTTTTGGGGTATGCTTTTTGATCATAAAACACTTCATTTCAAATTTTGGATTCCGCTTAAAATTCTATTATTTCAATTTCAAATTTTTGGACCCGGCCCGGGTACGATTTGGAAATGTTCTATTTTGCGCCAAAATCCCAAATTTTATATTATTTAAACTATCATATAATTTCCTAACTATATAAATTTTACAGTTCACGTAAATCTTATAAATCTTCATTTCTAATATTTTCCTAACACCTAAATCGTCTCCAGCCAATCACGAACCCCCGCAGTCCCGTGGCCCCACCTCGTCCTCCTCTCTCTTC
The DNA here is from genome assembly GCA_030015575.1 of Agapanthus africanus. Classification (NCBI taxonomy): domain Eukaryota; kingdom Viridiplantae; phylum Streptophyta; class Magnoliopsida; order Asparagales; family Amaryllidaceae; genus Agapanthus; species Agapanthus africanus. The sequence continues at coordinate 980,902,593 of CM057337.1, forward strand.
TCTCTCTCTCCCCGTCCCTCTCTCTTTCTCCCTCTCTCTTCTCTCTTCTCTTTTCTACATACAAATCTCTTCCTCCCTCCTCTCTATTTTTCTTTCCTTCTGCTGCAGAAAACCCTCGCGTAACCCCACTTCTGCACCTAGCCGCCGACGATCACCTCGTCGTCGCCTCCCGCCATCATCCTCGACATCCTCATCTCCATCACCTCACCTTCATCGCCCATCTTCTTCTTCCCTCTATCCTAGCATCTCAACCCGACTCCAAACCCTACCGAAACCAAACCCATCTCCTCCGAGCTCCGGCCCTCGACCCCCATCTCTGTCCATCTCAACCTCAGAACACCCGACCACCACAGCCAACCTCGACAGCAACCCTTCACCAATCGCCGCCGCAACACCCAACCAACTCGACCCCGGTACTCACCTTCCCATCGTCGCCGACCATCCTTCGTCGCCGTCGTGACCTCTTTCCACGTCTTACCTCCCTCTCCTCTGTTCTCTTCTCCCTCATCAAACCTGTGCATCCATTAGCGAAACAGCACAAGAAACCCTAGCCTTCAAGATCTGCAGCCATCACCCTTCGCCGGTGAACCCGTGCCGGCAACCCCCTCGGCGTCGTCACCACTTGCCGATTCCCCTGAAATCCCTGAACTCCATACCACAGTATGATATTCTTCCCTCTTTCTTCTTGATTCTTCTTTTATCGTTTCTTGCAATTTCGAATATTGTTTATTCACTGTTTTTGAGGCTCGCCGGAATCCGGCCGTGCCGGCGACGTGTCCCGACGTTCCAGCGAGGTACCCGACCCGTGTGGTTCCACTGTCGTCGTTTGGGTTCATTCCATGAACCGTGCGCCCACCGCGAGTTCTTTCCGCCGACATTCTACGTTCCGTTTTCCCGATTCGCGACCCGTCGAGGCAAGTATCTCTTGCTACATGCTATACAATATTTACAGATATATTATGACACCCTAAACCTATAAATTTAACTTTGGTACGATCATTTCTCATTTTCATATGCAATATTGTCATATATCATTTTATCTTTAAAATTGGAACCTACAGCTTGCAATTGAACCTAATAACCACATTTACCTGTTTAAACACATTTTTTTAATATTAACATAACTTACGGGATTTATCCCTATAATTTTGTTCCATTCGGACACTCGTATGCATTTTAACCTGTAATAGCTGTATTGAACCTTATATAAATCATTGCACCTCTCAAGTTCTTAAACTTGTTAACATGACTAAACGGCTATCATTGTCTTACTGCACTCTTGTAATCATCTCTGTGACACAATTGATAACTGTATTACAAATCGAATGAATCTGCCTATTGCTTAATTCGTTACTTATATCATGTTATTGATGACCATGCTTGATTATATAACTGATTGTGAGCACACCCATGATATTGTTTACCTCTTGACCTGACTTGCTACATACATACTGCTTGACCCAACATGGTACCGTATACTGTTGACTTGACCTGACGTACCATGACCTGACCCGTTACCTGATCTTGTGTCTAATGCTAACAAACCTGACATGTAGTCCTTATGGACCGTCCCTGTTGTCTATCCAGACAAACCTGTTTACCTGATCCTGTATTGGCATTAGTTTCTTGATTTCGGAATACCTGACTTGACATACACACATAACTTGGGGGTATGGGGAAATCAAAGGTGAAACCTGACTTGTAACTCGACAGTTCACTACCTGTTCTGGGTGTACACATTCTTGTTTTGTGCCTAGCGGCATGTCTCGGTTTCGGCCGAGAATATTGTGGCCGTGGTCCCGGGTATGCACGGGATACTATCGAGTGTACACATTCCTGTTTTGTGCCTAGCGGCATGTCTCGGCTGCAGCCGAGAATATTGAGGCCGTGATCCCGGGTATGTACGGGATACTATTGAATTATATCGACGATTCATCAATTTGGTTTCAAAGACTTTAGAACAGAGAACCCGATAGAACAATTTAGTTTACTCACTGCACACTACCCTGCACTGCTCTGATTTATATTATTGTTACCCTTGCTTATTCATGTTTATATTTGCATTGCATGTTACCCTGTTTATTATTTTATTACTTGATGACTTGAAGCGCTGACGTCTGGGTTTTGCATGGCCCAGATTCTTCTACCTTGCTGCAGACTGATTAGGAGTTTTGTCGCTGTTAGACGAGCGGTGAGGTTCCTGTCGGTACGTAGTTTCATTCCAGGTGTTTCATTTATTGTATCTTTTGGCTTCTGCATATTGTTATCCCTTGACTCCTTGTTCTGGCTTATGGACATGTACTAGATAGTTGGTTTACTTTTCCTGTTTTTGATATCTCCACAGCCGTAATGTGACTGTGGAAGGATTTTTCCTATCCACAGGTAGCATGGTTGGTTATGTCACGTGCCCACTTTAGCGTACTTTGGGAAGCGGGGCGTGACAATCTCATCTTATATCTTACACCCATATGCATTCCACAATTTTCCTGATGTGGGACTGAATGTTATCAACATTCTCAACACCCCCCTTCATGTGCAACGAGAGTTCCCTGATGTAGGACTAAATGTTATCCACATTTTCAACACTTCCCTTCACATGGGATCATACCTCATTTGCAACATGGACAAACAAACACCCGAGCTCTGATACTATGTAAAACTCGGTTTGGACGAACACATGGATGCTTTCAATATAATAAGACTCCGTCAAAAGACTCAAGTTTTATGGAAGTTCATCCCATCTTATATCTTTTTACCAATATGCATTCCATAATTTTTCCAATATGGGACTATATTATTCACATTCTCAACAGAAGAAATCCAATAATTTGGTTCATGATACTCAACCTTCTCTACACTGAAAAAAAACAAAAAATAAAATTTTAAAAAAATCACCTACTTGAAACAAACAAAACGGTTTGATAATTCTTAACATTATATAAAGGATAAATTGTGGGGGAAATCTCCTCATTTTTGCATATTTTATATAAGGATACCATGTTGTCTTTTCAAAACTGCAGTTTGCCCCCTATTTTAACATCCTTTTTTCTCTGTTCTGTTATTTTTCATTTTCAAATCATCCCTCGGTAAAAGTATTAATATCCAATTTTAGTTATGGAGTATCGAGGAAAATAAAATAAAAAATGAGTATGGGGCAAAGTGCAAGCTTCTCAAAAGATATGTATTGTAGGCGAGAGGGCTTCAAGGATTAATTTGCGATGGAGGGTTTGATTTGTGGAGATGACTACGACAAAATGTCAATTGAAATTCGTAATTAAAGATGGAGGCAAAAACTCATATATATTTTATTATATCAATTGTCTTGCAATTACAAACTAATTCCATAGATATATATATAGATGCTAGCCATTATTTTCTATACTAATAACTAATGACTCTTGATATTGCATCTACTAAATGCAATTACACTCACCATAATACTAATTAAAACAAAGAAACGTTTATTGACCATACCAAAGGCAACGACTCTTCATAATGCCATTTAATAATTATTATTAAAATATTAAGTTTAATTTCAGCATTCTCCCTTAAACTTGATTTCCATTAACCATGCCGAGTATCATCTTCAACTTGTTAAAACTTTCGGTTTTGAGCGGGTTCATGAAAATGTCGGCGACTTGATCTTGCGACTGATATAGATGAGCTCCACTTTCTTTTTCTTCACACGCTAATGAATGAAATAATAACGGATGTCAATATGCTTACTCCTTTCATAAAATACCGAATTCTTTGCTAAAGCGATAACCGATTTATTATCAACATAGATATCTGTTGGCCCATTTTGATCAACTTAAAGTTCTTTGAGTAAACTTCTCAATCATATAGCATGACACACTCCTGATGATACGGCAACATACTCGGCTTCACATGTAGAAAAAGTGACAATTTGTTACTTCTTTGACATCCAAGTAAAATCCGTATGTCCCATGAAAAAAAACATAGCCAGTTGTACTCTTCCTTTCATCAATATCTCCAGCCTAATCGCTATTGGTGTTAGTTATGTAGCCATTGTTGTACATTTGATGTATATTATAATGGATGCTTGGATATATACAGAGAGGACTTTCTTGCTCGCCATGATAGTATGCTATTTGGTTTCACTTTATCTTAACATGTTGACTTGTATTGGTTTACTGTCTTTCTCTCACATGTTGATAAAGCCCTTAGGATCTGTACTCGACTACTGGGATTATGATGAGATCGTACTAGTGGGGCCACGGTAGTCGATGAGTACATCCTATAAACGTTCCTAGTCGAGGGTATATCGAGACAGAGCATCGATACACCAGAGTAGACTAGCGTATACGCATCTTGACCCATATGATGGGCGATAGATGATCTCATATCCATCGGTGTTTGACATCAAGGATGGTGTACGGGTGCTCAGTGGAGACTGGGTACACTGGACGGACTCGCCGAGAACTCCCAGTTGGTAATATACCACACGTCAGATGGCAGTTCTCCGGTGACACTGGTACAGGGTAGTCTGTAGACCCGAGATCGTCATAAAGTCTTGTGTGATTCCCACTGTGCTTTGATTTCCACCTTACCACGTCCAAGAGGGCGTGCAAAACGGTGGCTTTTGGGTACAGTCCCGAATCACATGGAGGCAATGAGCGATAGGAGGGGATTCGTCTCTCCCGGTATAGGGAGTTGATGTTGTGCTGTGTTTGATTGGCTATAACTGGAAGTCTCTGGCCAGGGCTGATATAGAGATTTACTGGTAAGTGTTACTAGTAGTTTTCTCGACCTGTTATGAGCCTCACATCGACACGACTTATCGGTTACTGGGGTCTGACGTATACCACCACTAAACTTGATATGCGACATATCAGACGAACAGACCGGACTGTACGGGAGTGTTACTGATTGGATTCACAGGAGAACGGACAGGCTAGCTTGTTGATCTTCTAATCGCTCAATACCTGGGTGGCTGTTACGTTTAGCTGACCGCTTGCAGCTTGTGGGTGTTTGATATATCATCACCTGCTACCGGCGTATTGACGATTCTTTAGAGTCCTACACAGAGGTTTCTTGGCTCAGGCAAAACGGAGTAGAGGCACATATGTGATATGTGCTGGACCGAGGATAATAGGATATGAGATACCGTATTATATTCTCGCGATATTTAGAAATGAATCGGGACATCGGATTAAGTGTTGATTCGATGAATCGGTACATGATATATTAGCCGGTTATATTCGATATAGCCGGATCGTTGGATCAAGTGGTGATTCGATGATTTAATGTATAATAATATATATGATATATTATATTACATTATCTAATATTGGCTCGCTTTATTATTTCATTTTCTCACCGGATTAATACATTGATATATATGTGATATATGTTAAATGTATTATTTTCTTTTGTTGCAAATATATAATATATATGTGATATATATTATTGTAACATGATATGATTTATTATTAAACATGTTTAAGGATGATAGTGAGGGATTAGGGTTTGATTAGGGTTAGCTCTTTCAAGTTCATTCTAGAAGGATTCTATTTTGTCTTGGTTAAGATATTATGGTTGATCTTTATCTTTAACCTAACCAAACCCTAACCCTAGTTTATTCTCTACAAACTCTTAGCCTATCATCCTTGACCATGGTTCTATAATCAACCGTATACATTTCTTTTCTATTCATCACAAAAGGAATTATCTTTTCATTATCATCTTCTTCTCTCTTGAGTTAAAAAGAAAAAGCTTACTAGAAATTCTTTTGGTGATGATAAATTGTGAGAAGGTGAATTAAAAAGAAAGCATAAATACTACTCCCTCATCCTTATCCCATCTAGCCCATGAGATTAGGGTGTTCATCTCTATAGAGTGAGAAAGCTTGGGTTTTTTGCAACATCGACGTAGATCATCGGAGATTCGGAACACTTCTAGCTAGCATGGATCGTTCGAGTCGTGGAGCCTCTCTTGAGTCCGGAAGATCGTGGATCGCGGCAAAGGGACTTCTACTCGGAGCTTGTGAAGCGAAGGAGCGGACTACAAAGGTTGTAATCCCTCACACATAGATAAAAAGTTGTTATCTTGCATGCTAAACCCTAATAATCTAGCAAAGATCCCGTCTTTGGGTTGTTCGGCACGTCTAAAATTTTATCCGGGCATGTTTGATGCCTTATGAACCTTCACAAGAATGCCTAGGAACCCTACAATTAGTATATCCAACAAGACTAAAATCATTAGAACTTGCATAAAATAAACCGAGATTTGTCGTACCTTTTATGTACCGTAGAATTTGTTTTGCTTGCATCAAATGATTAGCCTTCGGCTTTTCCATATATTAGTTAATAAGGCTGACTCCATAAAGAATATCCGGCCTGGTGCATATCAAATATCGAAGACTTCTAACCAAGCTTTCGAAATATGTTGGATTGATATTACTTCCATCATTATTCTTGGACAATTTCGTACCACACTCGACGGGTGTAGCAACCGAATTGCATTCCTCCATCTTAAATTTTTGGAGAATCGATTTTGCATAGCCTTCTTGAGATATAAAAATCTCACAGCTCTCTTCACTTCAATGCTCAAATAATAGGACATAAGACCGATGTCCGTCATCTTAAACTCACGAACCATTGATCTTTTTAACTCCTCGAATATTATTGTGCAATTTCCCGTGAATATGAGAGCATCCACGTATAAGCATACGAGCAAAAAATTTCCTTTCTCATTTTTATTTGAATAAAGCGAGTGTTCATACGAGCATTTAACGAGCCCATTTACTTGGAAATAAGCGTCGATTCTACGCCCTCGATGCTTCCTTCAACCCATATAAAACTTTCTTCAATTTTAGCACTTTATCTTCATGCCCCTTCTTTGCATACCCAATTGGTTACTCAACATATATCTCTTCTTCAAGAAACCATTTAAGAAAGTCGATTTGACATCCATTTGAAAATTTTCCAATAATTTTGAACGACTAAAGAAATAATCAATCTAATTGTTTCAAGTCGAGAAACGAGAGAAAACACCTCATCGTAATCAACATCCTTCTTTTGATTGTAACCCTTGACGACTAACCTCGCTTTGTATCTTTTCCACATCGCCTCTTGGATTTTTCTTCGCTTTGTAAACCCATTTCACTCCAATCACTTTCTTTCGAAAGTGTACTTAACTCCCACATCTTGTTCTTCTCGATCGCTTCAATTTCTCCATCCATCGCTCGCTTCCACTTTATACTTTTCTCATGCCCCGCTTCCTAAAGTATGGTAGCGAGAACGCGACTAAGTCCGCGATGTAGCTATACTGAGAAGAGGCTCTCCCCGATACAGTTACGTTAAGCGTTTAGTAATGTATGGAAGTATATAAAAGCAGAATAAATAAAAAAATTATTCATTAACCAAACAATTATTACAATCAACAACTTTCAAAGTTTATTACAACTTTATTATGAAAACAACAGGAAAATAAGGCAAGCCTTAACAGATAAGCTGAAAAAACAAGGAAAGACTAAAGCCTAATAAGTGTTCATGAAATAGGCGTAATCTTCCGTGGTAGCTTCAACTTTCGTGGTTCCATCTCGGTCTTCTTCTAGTCCTAACGGAAATTTCATGCGAGGGAGAAACATCTGTCAGCGAGCTATACTCGAGTAGGATTCTCATGTGGGGTTAAAGACAGTAAGAGTAACCAGAGTGTAATATGAGGTAGGTAAGGTAATAAACATAATGTCGCAAGTATGTAAGTAAATGTGTGGGTAAGGTATTGTTTAATAACTATTTTCCGTATTTTAATTTGTTTTAGTTTGGTATCGTAAGGGCATACGAGTTCTTAGGAATATTCCGTTAATCCTACGGAACAACATCATTTATAGATAGGAGGGTTAGCATTATGTTTACAGTCCGGAACGACAGCAACATGTACATGAGGGTTAGCATTCCGTAAACTCCCGGAATCAGGGTTAACGGGGGGTGGGGGTGGGGGGTGGAATCCCGAAAAATGTCGTACCGTCTTACTAATCCAAACTAGTCAACTCTATGTAATTGTTTGTTTAAGTTATGGTTGGTTACAAGTTAATTAGCTCACGGAGCCACCTAGACAAGGAAATAAGTTTTACTTTCCATTCCGCGTCCTCTCAATTCCACCCCTTGTCAAGCGTTCATGCGCTCAACCCTAACCATACAAGCATAAAGGTAAGGTGATGTTCATGCCATAATTGGCTGTGGTGATCATGCAAGGGTGTAACCAGCTGTAGCCACTGATGTGAGTTACAAAAGTGCCATGGTGTAGCTGTGTGCAAAACCGTTTTTTAATATAGTCAAAGCAAGTGTAGCATCTAGAAAAGGGTTCTTTAATGTGTTTAGGTAACTATGTTTATATAAGGAGGATATTCGAGTAAAGTCGATCCCTTTTTAGCAGGGAATCGATATTTTTGGTAATAAGTTGTTAAGGATATTTCGGCACCATAACAGCGGTGATTAGGCAGCATTTCAGCAACATAACGACGTGATTAAAAACGACCTTAACATGCGTGGGTTCATTTATAGTAAGTAGACAAGAAAATATTTAAAGACGTAGTTTTTAAAAAGTTACCGAATAAGAAATCAATCCGTATTTTAGATAATTCATAGAGCATGAGAGGAGCAAGGAAACGATATTCACATCATTAGTTTTCAGAGAGGGTAGTGATAACATCGCATAAATCAAATTTGAAGAGAAGCGACGGGTGCGAGGGAGAGAGTCGAGAACCTATCTTGCTTGATTTCGATATCGGGTGGATCGCGACTTCCTCTTACCTTTCCTTCCTTCTTCGATTTTTCTCGAGCATGATGCCGGCACCGTTGAGAAGAGCGTCTAGTCACGATCATGCGGGAATTTTTCTTGGAATTTTTTAGCGTCAGAGATGTGAGAAATGAGGAAAATGGTGAAAAGTATTTATAGGGGTTTGAAAAACCCCAACCCAGAGCCCACCCAAGCCCCGTAGTCGAGCCGACCGGCTCCCCGTATCTCACCCGCCGATTTCACCACTTGGCGCAATTGTGGGCCATGCTCGCAGGTGGGCGCCATGAGCTTACATGGGTGACGCTCCCTAGGCCAGGCTGGGTTTAGGCCTTTGGGCCTGGGCCGAGCTCGGCCCAAATATTTTTTCTTTTTAAAAAATTGTTTTTCTTTGTAAAAATTATTTAAAATGCTTTTAAATATCAGAAAATTATAAATAATTTCTAGGAAAATTCTAAATAATTATTTTATCATTTTCAATAATTTTCACCTCAAAATTACTTTATTTTTCCAACATCCATCTTTTAAAATAAATCTCAGAAAATTCCAATAATTATATTTAAATTATTTTCTCCCAAAAATTATATTAAATATTTTTAAACTCAAAACAACTTTTTTCCAAACTTTTGCATCAAAAGAAACATTAAAATTAACTATTGACTCCAAATAAAAATAAAAAAAGCTTTTATTAATATATAGAAAACGCAGTCGTTATAGCTTTGAACGACATCTTCAAAATTAATTGGCTCGGTTTGGCAAAGAGACAAAAAAGAGCGAGATCTCCTTGATTCTCGGTCACTTCATAGATTTCATCAAGCGATCTCATCTTTTGTGGTCTTGCCGATGATGATTCGGCCGATGACTCGGCCGATGAATTTGAGGATGAGGATGAAGTCAGTGATGTTGAAGGGAAATTAGCATTTGAAGGTGAGGGGGAGGTGTTTGATCATGAACTTCGGTATCTTTGTGTTGTTCTTCTCTTTCGAATATTGAGCCACTTCATTCTTCTTTTGCATTCCAATCCCATGTGTTTGATTCATTGAATTCGATAGTTCGACTGATGAGAATTTTGTTGGTGCTTGGATTATATAGCTTGTAGCCTTTGTTTCTCACATCATAACCAATAAAAACATGTTGCGTGATTTCAATCGTCGAGTTTGGTTCTCTTTTGCCCGGGCACGTGCGCATAAGCGATGCTTCTGAATACTTTCATATGAGTAACGGTCAGCCTGTATCCACTCCATGCTTCTTGCGGCATTATATTTCATAGACTCCTAGTTGAACATCTATTAAGAATATACACCGTGCACTCTACGGGCACGGCACAAAAAGATTCCGACATCAACTTGATTTTCAACATGCTTCTCACCATATCAAGAATAATGCGGTTCTTTTTCTCGGCTACTCCATTTTGCTGCGGCGAGTATGCCACCGTCAGAAAGTATCAAACTCCATGTTGTTCACAATAAGCTTCAAATTCTTTTATGTAAATTCGCCTCCTCTATTCAATCTCACAACTTTGATGTAATAGCCACTTTCTTTTTCAACATACACTTTGAATCACTTAAAAATTTCAAAAACGTCAGATTTATTTTTTTAAAAATAAACCCATGTTTTTTTTGGCTAAAATCTTCAGTAAAATAAACAAAATATTTGTTACCTCCAAGAGATGTTGGAGTGATATGACCGCATATGTCGGTATGAATAAGTTGTAGCAGCTCCGTTGACCGAGATGATGTCTCCTTTGAAAAACTTGTTCGATGGTGTTTTCCAAGTATACAACCTTCTCATAATTCTTCCGGATGATTAATGCTTGGTAATTCTCTCATCATATTTTTCTTTGATAACAATGTGAGACCGCTGAAATTGAGATGCCCGTATCAGAGATGCCACAACCAAGATTGATCTTCATAACACGCTTTCAGGCACTTTGCGCCGCCACATTGAATGTTTAAAAGAAATGTTCTATTTTTTGTCATCTTCACTTTGACAATCAACGCGCTCTTTTGACCTCTTATGAAAAGTTTTGATCTTTCATGTGGATATCGTATCCATTTTCTAAGAGTTTGCCCTTAACTCAAAATATTATTTTTCATTTTCAAAACATAGTACACAATAGATAAGAAATTTTTTAGTACCATCTTTTTGCCCAATAAAATTTTTACCTTCGGAATTTTTAAGGAGACACTGAAAGAGACTTGGCCACCTATGGATTCATCCAACTCTATGAACATGATTCGCTTGCTGCACATATGAATGCTTGCGCCGGAATTGAGATACCGCGTGTCTTCTTCTCCATCTCCTTTGAATGACAATAAGAGTGTTTGATATTTGTCCCTCTTTTCGGCATAAGTGACTTTCTCTTCAACATTATTATTTTCCCAAGAATAACATTTGGATGCATAGTCTCCATACTTCTTACAATTATGACATTCAACATAAAATTTGTTCTCTCTCCATCCGCCATAGGCTCTTCCTCTTCCTCGGCCTCCAAAATAGGATTTTTGAATCTCTCTCAGCATTATTTGTATTTCTTCCTCGACCTCGGCCGCGTCCTCGACCTCGGCCATGAACTCGATCTCCGCCGTTCTCTCCTTTCGAATTTTCACCATACTCTTTTATATTGAGTTTTTCTTGCAAAACTTATTCCACTGGTCCATTCTTTTTTAGGTGTCTTTCTATATGAATTTGGATAGACCCCATCAACACATCGATCGTCATGGCTACCAAGTCATTGGATTCTTCATGGCCACCATGATATAATTATATTTCGGATCAAGAGATCAAAGTATTTTCTCCATCACCCGAACATCATCAATCTTCTCTTCATTTCGCCGAGGCTGATTCACCACCACCAATACTCTGTCGAAGTAATCCTTGACAGATTCTCCTCCTTTCATTTTTAGTGCTTCAAATTCTACTCGAAGAGATTACAATCTTATTCTCTTCACTTTCTACATTGCTTGATAGAATTTTTGCAAAATATCCCATGCTTGTTTCGCAGTAGTTACACGTGAAACTTTTTCAAAGACCGATTCATCGATCACTTGAAAAATTATATAACACGCTTTGTTATCTTTTTTCTCTTTTTCTCCGAGAGCTTTTTTAGCCGCCGATAAGGCCGTATCATTTTGCGGCTTTTCAAAGCCATTCGTCACAATCTCCGTCAAACCTTGCGAGCCCAACAATGCCTTCATTTGGATGCTCCAATTATTATAATTCTCTTTGGTGAGTCGAGTAATTTGAAAGCTCACAATATCGTTGTTTGCCATTTTGAAGTCCCAATCGATCTGGACTCTGATACCATGTTATAGGAGATAAAGAGGACTTCAAGGATTAAATTGTGATGGAGGGTTTGATTTGTGGAGAGGATGATAACAAAATGTCAAAGGAAATTCGTAATTAAAGATGGTGGAGGCAAAAACTCATATAAAATTGATTAAATCAATTGCCTTGCAATTACAAACTAATTCCATACATATATATAGATGTTAGCCATCATTTTCTATACTGATAACTAATGACTCTTGACATTACATCCACTAAATGCAATTACACTCACCAAATACATTAACTCACCATAATACCAAATAAAACAAAGAAACGTTTATTGACCATACTAATTAAAGGTCATGACTCTTCATAATGCCGTTTAATAATTATTATTAATACATCAAGTTTAATTTCAACAGGTATTCTGCTACAGTGCTAAAGTGAGGGAGGTTTCATGCAATTTATCCTTATTATAGATATACAAACTTAATTATAGAGGCAGAACAATTTTTATATCATGTTCTGCTACAACCGGTCCAGATTTCATACATCCTATATAATCGAACACGGGGTTTGATCTGTGGCGTGCTAAAGTAGAACCAATAGTAGCTGTTGCATAAGATATACAATAAGTTTCAATTTTGATATAACAATTATGAAATAAAAGCCTGAAAAAAATAAAATTGACAGGCCGAGATTGGCACACATTATCATCAACTTTTATATAGAAGTATGCATCCCACTTTGCTACTTCTGTAGAGAAATATTTTCTGAGTTTTTGATGATAGCTCATTTTATCCTTCAAGATGGTTCTATATAACGAAAAATTCTGTATTACATATCATTGCAATTTCCTTTAAAAGGGATTGATTGTTCTAACAATTTAAAAGGATAGAGTGTACCAGTGTGACAAAATTGTTATGTTCCTCTATTTCTGCATTGATAGCTCGATCCACAACACCGCCCGGTGTTGTATTAAGACATAAAGGACTTAAGATAAGCTAATAGATATTACTGAATCAAAAAAGTAAATAGCAGCAGCAGCAGCACGAGTAGTAGTAGTAATAATTACATAACAGCTCACCTGTGACTGATAACAAACGAATAATGATTCCTTTCTCTTCCTCCATTTTCCATTTTTCATATTTTTCTCCTAATAAAGGACGATATGACATTTAAAAGCAAAGGTGTCCATACGGCATCTTCATATTGGGACATGTGTATGCCTTTTCATATATAAGCCTTCACATTTTATTACCCTGCATTAAGACATCTATTTTTCCTTTTCAAAAGTCAATTAAATAGCCCTTTTCCATGATTCTATTGCATTTAGCTATGTTATTAAATTAAAATTTATGTATTTAGAAACGATAATCATGACTCTATTTATTTTTTTGTTGAGGAAATAGGTGGATAATTATATATGCCGCCAAATATCATTAATAAGGGTTTAATGATTACAGCACAAAGTACATTCCCAAGCAGCAAATCAACATAAAAGAAGTCATACACATCGGTAAACATCCCGCCATAAGCGGTTAAGTACAGATCCAAACTTAAATGAAAATAAGAGCACCTAACATAGGTAGTACACAAATACATGATCAGCACTACTCTAAAAGTTGAGCCTCCCCTCAAAATGTTCCTCTCAACTCAGAAAACGTCCATCATGACTACGTGCTGAGATCGTCATCGCCCTCATCCTCGTCCTCCTCATTAGAGTCCATGTCCCCCCCCCCATCACTGTCATGAACTCCTTAGCTGATTTCCGGCAAGATACGCTTCATCTTTGCCTTGCTAGAATACCGGAAAGGAGAGATCAGCCTGAGCAGCTTGGGTTCGAAAACTTGCCATTCTTGTTCCATCTCGAGTTGATCCTATCCTTTTGAAGTTCATCTAGTTTCCAGTTCTACAAGCGCGACTTGAGTTTTGCTAACTCAATACAGTAAGAGTCCGTTTGAACCTCGATCGCCAATCCGTTCCATTCCATAATTCTGCAACAGCAGCGTCACGGTTTCTTGCAATCAAGAAAAGTTTTTCAAATCATCTTCTTAATGCAATCTTGCCGCACCAAGTGTCCTTCCAAAAATTAATTCTGCTACCATCACCAATAATGAAAAGTCGATCCCGCCAAAAAGATTCCCCTTAGCTTATTAACTCCACCTCAGAACCCGGACATGGACGGCTTATTTTTCCTTTTACCATGCCCTGCATCAGACCATAAGTAAGACTTTTGTATCATTGAGGACCACATCGCGAAAGGTTCATCATAGAATTTCCATCACCATTTGGCTAACAACGCCTTATTCATCTCTCTTAAATTGGTGACTTCCAAACCGCCTAGCTCTTTACTTAAACACACCGTGGTCCACTTGACCAGGGCATATCCTTTAGCCTCATTTCTTCCGTCCTTCCACAAGAATTTTCTTCTTATCCTGTCAATCCTTTTTTCGATGGCGACCAGCAGTTCATAGAAAGCAAGGAAATAAGTATAGACGAGAGCACTACATTTATCAAAGCCACTCTTCCACCCAGTGATAGCAAGCTACCCTTCCACCCATCAAGCCGCCTCTCCATTTTATCAATCATTGGGCTCTAGTCCCCCTTAGTGATTTTTCCGGGTCTCAAAGGTAGTCCCAAATACGTTATTAAGAACTGGTCTCGCTTGCAATTAAAGATATTACTGTACACTCTACCTTCCTCCTCTTCAGCCCTCAACATGACCAAAGCGCTTTTATGATGATTGATCTTCCGTCTGGACCACCTCTCAAATAAGTACAGCATCCATTTGATTCTCACTGCTTGATCCACACAGCATTCACCAAATAGAAAAGTATCATCAGCGTACTGAAGATTAACAACCGATGCTTTATCTTCGCCCAATCCCCTGATCAACCCCGCTTCTTTATATGCCTTAATCATTTTATTTAGCCCATCTGCCACCAGTGTGAATATCAACGGTGATAAGGGATTACCTTACCTCAAACACCTTCTACATTTGACATGGTTAAGTTTGTCTACCATTCACTATTATAAACATCTTAGTTGAGCTGAGCCATTCCTTGATCCATCCAATCCACCGGGCTCCAAAGCCTTTCCTTTGGAGAATCTTAGTCAAGCATCTCCAGTCCAGATGTCATATGCTTTTTCAAAATCTAATTTAAACATGTATTCTTTTTTTCTTTTTGCGCTTTGTTGCTTGGATAAGTTCTTGAGCCACCGCTACCCCTTCCATGATATCCCTCCTAGGAATAAATCATGTTTGATAGCCTCTTATTATTTCGGTTAAGAGACGGCCCAGCCTAGGTTGCCATCTCACCGTACCATTTAGTAAGCTAATAGGCCTATAATCTCCCACTTTAATAGCCTCAGTCTTTTTAGGAATAAGGAGCACATTCGTGTAATTTACTCTAAATAAATCTTCTTTCCCCTCAAACCATTCCACGATAAATCTAGCAATGTCAAACTTAACCACTTCCCAAAAAATTTGATAGAACATCAGAAATCCATTTGGGCTTGCAGCTTTATTTGAGCCAAGATGGAACACGACACTTTTTATTTCCTCCGAAAATGGCTCCTCCAGGCTGGATCTCTGCATGTCAGTTAGAATGTCCTCTATCCTCTGCGTACCTTTCATGCCTTTGAGACGATGTCCATCAATTGACGCAAATATCTCCTTATATTTCTCATGAACATGCTCTCTAATTATTCTCATTCTCCTCCAATACCCCACCTATCTCCAAGCCCAATTACATTTCGCCTTCTTTTTCCGTTTGTAATTTTGTAAAAATACGCAGTATTTCAGCCTCCCTCCTTGAGCCATTGCACTCGAGATCTCTGTCTCCACATGATTTCCTCTTTTCTATACACCTCCCGTATTTACTTTCTTAGATTTCCCAGCATATGCCATTCTTAGTAGCTAAGGGAGTAATTTCCACCTTTTTCTCCAGAACCTCAATCTCTTCCATCAAGTCCTGTTTGGACTGACTGATACTACCAAACTTCTCCCTTGCCCATTTACTAAGGCAAACTCTCATATGTTCCAATTTGGCTGCCAAAATAGCAGTTGTGTTGCGTCCATTACGAGGCAAATGTGATTCTCAACAATTTTTAACTACTTCATTACATGATCGGTCCTCCAACCACATTTTCTCAAAGCGGAACATTTTCCTTTCCCATTCCCTATTTTCTCATGTGTTTAGATTTAAAGGAATATGATCCGATGAAGGCTTTTTAAGAGAAGTCGCAAAGGCCAATGGGAAATTAGTTTCCCAAGTCACAAACACAAGTATTCTATCAAGCCTTGGTAGACACGAATTTTCTTGGTGATTAGACCAAGTAAATCTCCTATCAGGGGTTTTAATCTCCACCAAATTCAACCTTCCAATCAAAGTGTTAAATTTTCTACTATCTCTTTCATCCCTTTACCCCCTAATCTATGATTAAGATATCTGGTAACATTGAAGTCTCCTCCCAACACCCAAGGATGCTGCCATTTATCAGCAATA
Source organism: Agapanthus africanus (assembly GCA_030015575.1). Lineage (NCBI taxonomy): Eukaryota > Viridiplantae > Streptophyta > Magnoliopsida > Asparagales > Amaryllidaceae > Agapanthus > Agapanthus africanus. The sequence goes on from CM057337.1 coordinate 980,919,134, forward strand.
TGTATGAACTCCTCAAAAAACTCCTCTCCTTTCACGTCTATTAAGCCCATAAACAGTCGTTAACGTCTCGCACCACCCGTCGTTAGTTCTCTAAAGAACTACCGACACTGAGTAGTTACCTATCCAATCGTCCTTAATTCTATATGTACAACAGGTAACCGCCACCATTATACCTCCGGAAGCCCCCACAGCTTCCTCCACCTCCATTCATACATAGAGGAATCCTCTACCTCATTACAAATCCGATCGTCAGGATTACTGATTTTAGTTTCAAATAACCCCACCACCTCGGATCTATTGTTCCTAATTACCTCCGCAATCATTCTACGTTTCTCGAGCAGCCCCATACCCCTAACAATCCAAAAGGTGTGTGAGAGAGAGAGAGAGGAAAATCTTGGGCGGTGCCCCTCTGCCGAAATTTGCATAGCCTTGATACGAAGTCTAGCAATGTTGAGATAACTTCTTTTCCAGGGAAAATTCTTTGGTGTTTCCAAAGGAGGAGAGAGAAAGAGTGAGTGAATGAGAGGGAGAGAGAGAGTGAGTGTGTGAGAGAGAGAGAGGAGAGAGAGAGTGTGTGTGAGAGGAGAGAGTGAGTGTGTGAGAGAGAGAGAGGAGAGAGAGTGAGTGTGTGAGAGGAGAGAGAGGAAAATCTTTGGAAGCGCCAAAGAATTCCCCCTTTTCCAGTGCCTCTGACTTTAGGCTATCCTTTGCTAGACTTCGTATCCAACCCTTGGGCGGTGCCCCTCTGCCGAAATTTGCATAGCCTTGATATACCCGCTACTGACCCCACCCTGGGTTCTTGCGGTCACTTGAGTGATGTTCCCACATAGAGAAATTATGTGGTTGTCTTCAACATCTGATTCCTTAGCGTGAAACCCTAACACTTTAGGTTTTAAAATTCCCTTTTTTTCTTTTCCTCGTTCTTCCCTGTAACATCATAAAATTAGACTCCCTTGATTCGCCAAGGTTTCCCTCCAGCTCGATGGTGATTTTACTTGGTACATCTCTTCTATTTCCGCAGCCAATCAACGGCCTTGCTCTCTCTCCCTCACCCTGATCAATACCCATAATAAATGCAAACTCATTCATCATCTCTCTAAGTGCCTTTCTTCCCAAAATCTACTTAGGAAGGTTCTGCTGCTTCTCTTTCGTCGGGCACTGGAAGGACCTATGCCCAGGCTTGTTGCAGATGAAACACGTCTCCCCTTTTAGGCATGTTGCACTGAAATGGTCCAGTTGACCACAATCGAAGCAAGGAATCTCCAACATTTTTTTTCTTAGAGCTCTCTCCTTTCACCACGAACCCATTCTTCATTGCCTTTTTCTCACCCTTGGACTGGACGAATCTCCAGTCGATAGGATCTTCTCTCCCGTTGCCAAGATTCTGCCTTTCTCGGGGAGGTGGGGTACAATCTTCTCTCCTGTTGCCAAGATTCTACCTCAAGTCGAGTAATTGGTAGAATTAAAGTTACCGCAATCAAGACGGTGTCTCTTTGCAGCTAGCCGCGATGAGCACGGGTCGATCGAGTTAATGCGCGAGGGCGGAAAGTTCGTATCTACCCTATGTGTTATATGCAAGTATAAAATTGTTAGGAAAATATACAATAGTGTAAACTAAGAAAATCCGCACTAAATCCTTTGAGCCGAACTTAACAATTGAAGCTAGAGCAATCGGCAACAACGTGGATTAGGGTGCTTAAGCACGGTATTCCGGCTTATTGACCCTTGTCCTTCCGTTCTTGTCTCTTGCTTTCGCCTCCGGCCAAACCGAAAGCAACCGGTCGCGGTTAGGAATCACCGTTACCTTGGTAGGGCAGGGTGCCTAACGGAGCGCTTGCGTAACGTTTGGACGGAGTTCAATGGAAAATACGGGAAACGGAAATGAGAAACGAAACGTTAACTTACAATATCGTATTCTTTGCCTAACAACACATATTCACAACCATTCACAACAACAAGCTAAAAAGAGCAAATAAAAGATAAAGAGAAAAGAGAAGACAGCATTACAAGAAAGTAAAGGGCATGGAATTTAAAGTGCAAGAATGTAAAGCATGGTAATAAATTGCATGAATGTAAATGAGCAGGAAATAAAAGAGAAAGATAGTAACACTAAGAACCATAGAACACAAGACAAGCCATGCGATTAATAACCGACCCTTAAACTTGCAAGCTCAATGAAGAAGTTGCAAAATCAAGAGAAGGGTAAAGAACTCATGTGAAATGAAGGCACAAAAGAAAAGGCTTTATTCAACTTCAAGAATGATACAATCTCTTGAGATCAATGACCAAAGTTTAATCTTGCAAGCTCAATGAAGAGCTTGCAAAATCAAGTTAAAGTAGAGAGCTCAAGGGGGATTAGCTATGTTCAAGAAAGGAGAAAAGAAAACTTGGAAAAGAATGATAAAACTTGGACAAAAGTGAGACAAAAGAACGACCATGAACCCTTGCCTACTGCTTGCTATATATAGGCATAAAAGAAAAGAAAATAAACAATAAAAATATGGCTACGTGGCAGCAAGGGGGGCCCCACAGAAAGATGGAGGCCAGAAGAGGAGACAGGGCCGGCGACCTCGGTTTTTGGAGGGAAGTGCTCGGGTCAAATCCGAGCATTGGCGCTCGTACTTGCAGTGTGGTCTTGTGTTGTCCCCAGAATGACTCTGGTGTTGTTTGCTTGGTCTATTTTAAACTTGTGGTGCACGATGAATTGGAGGGAAACTTGGTAGATATGAATCACACCACACTTTATTGCATTAAATGCACATCACACCATGCCATCTTGCTCTAGCCCACTTGAGTGTGTCATGGCAGCCCCCTAGGTCCATGGTCCAAGCCCTAAGAGTTAGTGTGTACACATGCTATGTGTTGACCAAAATATTGTGCACACACTTGTTTGCAAAATAACTCTTGGGATATCGGTCGGTTTGCGGTTCTGGTTGCAGTGTCAGCTCACAAATGATATATCCGTTATATTAAGTGTATTTTCAGTATTTTGTCATTGATACTTGTAATCTGTAATACTGAGCAGACACTGGTCTGAACATCGAGCCAAGAAAGGACCAAGAATGGCAAGAGGCAGCAATAAATCTCCAAAATGAGCCTCGGAATCGATCGGGATCTCAGCAGCTCAAAAAATGACCCGTATTGAATAATAACACAAATCACAAGAAAACTAAAAGAACCCATCAACTCAATCTGAGATATGAGAAAACTGAACAATGGCAAAGCAAAGAGGATTAAAATCGAAGCCTTATCTCTCCATTTTGGTCAAATCTGAGTCGATGTGGGCGAAGGAGCTAAGATCCGGATGCAAAGGGCTCGACCGACGTCGATCTAGACTCCAGTGAGGTCTGGAGAGGTCGTCGACTGGTATTGAGGTGGATCGATTTGAGTCGATGTGGATTGGGGCTTTGCGATGCTTCAGATAATGGTGGCAGCTTCGATTTCGAACCAGAGGGCTCGATCAACTTCAACGAGGCTCCAGCGAGTTCCAGCGATTTGGTGTCAAGCGAGGTCGATTTGGTGTCAAGGGATGTCCGGCAAGGTGCACGAAGGGGGCTGGAGGGGTGGTCGAGGGGTGGTCGAGCGGGGATCGAAGGAGTAAGGAAGCGGTAGGACGGCTGATGGGAAGGAGGTAATTTGGGAAATTAGGGTTTTTCCTCCTTTTCTCTTGATTATTTTCAATGCCATGACACCATGAAAATAATCAAGAGAAAATATTTTATTAGCTTAATCATTAATGCTCTACATGCAAATATATAGAGTCATAAACCATCTCTCATATCTTAACCGATCTAACAACTTCTCATATCTTAACTGATCTAACAACTCATAACTAATATCTAAAAATCCATTATATTCATAACAATAACTAACCAAAGTTTCAAAATAGCGAAAATGTTAAATGTCATATTCAAAATTGCATGTAATTTAACCAACAATTTAAGGATTTATGCTTATAGGTAGTCTCAGGTGAACATTCACCTGTCTATAAGTGAGTATGATCCCATTTATCACATTCCCGGTCTCTGCGTAAGAAAGCAACCCATATTTTTTCAGACAAAAAGGTAAGCTATGTAGATTAATTCAGTTTTAATTCAAAGAGTTTAGAATTGAATATCACTCCTTTGATCATAGGCTTAGCTATAAATTCATGGAGATATTTCTATTCGGTGTCCTGAGAAACTTGTTGATCCGTATCTGAAAATGAGTGATCCGTACATGACACGGGTTATATAGCAAGCAGGTTCAACAAACAATAGATGGCTCTTTTTCAAGGAAAAACAACACTTGACTATTAAAATAAAGAAAACTAAAGTGAAAGCATGCTTCTTTCTTTCTTTTTTGAAGAAAGTGAAAACATGCTTCTTATAATAGAGAAAACTGCAGTTAAAAAGAACAAGCATTTTAAATGCCGTATAGGGGTTATTTAACAAATAGAAAGTTCATATTTCTTTTATAATGTTTTATTTGCTTTCTAAGTTCATGGAATCGTATCTAAAATGCTAAAATTTCATGGTAATTTATCTGTACAACGCTAAAGTTCATGGTATTTTAGTGTAAACTGTAGCTAAAATATACTCTCCAAATCGAGATCATTCATGGCCGGTCCTACAAAATCTAGCAACCCCATTTCCATTGCAGGTGTATAGACCCATTTAGAGCAACAATGCTTCTTTTCCCATTTTAATTGGCTGAGAATATGCAATAAAATACATGCCTCTTGTTAACAAAAATTTCTCATTTCAATATGTAATTTAGTTTTGGAATTAAAAAACCATATTGAAACCAATAAAATAGAAATCCAAAAATGTAAATAATATTGTAACTCTTTAAAGCACGGCACTTGCTAATTTTCACCCATCAAAAAGAAGTTGATAGGCGCCAATATTTGTCCAAACGTGTTCTCTTTAGCTACAAGTCCTTCGTATTCCAATTATAATCGAACAGAGATTTGTAAGATCAGGGTCAGACTTGGTCCAATTCCTAGCCACATTCGTGCACATGAACCTGAAACATGCACCTCGACAAATTCATGTAGCTAGGCTATTAAGACATGAATATATCAGTCAAAATATAAACTGTATCATATGGAAATCTTATTGCAGTTGAGACCTTCCAAAAATATGGTGTAAAATGTTTACTAACTCTCTTAATTCATGTCACATAGATTTCATATATTACATGGTTGCCAAATCTCTTAATTCATGTCACATAGATTTCATATATTACATGGTTCGTTGCATTGCCCGTCCAAGTGACCTCCCCTTTCGAAGCTCATGCCCATAAATTCCGCCTCCCAAACCTTGCTTGACACAACTAGCTCTCTCTCTCTCTCTCTCTCGGTAAAACAATCTCTTTGGGATCATATTATGTTCTTAAGCTCACACACACACACACACACACTTTTTTGATGGGCAAGTTGGGATCAGATCCCGATCCTCAAGAAAATGATAGCTAGTTTAAGACTGGCTAAGCATCTTGAGGATCATGCCTCATCCCAACCTTCCCATTCAAAAAATTGAAACGGAAGAGAAAATAATTTGATGTTATACACAACTTTTTTGGAGGGTGAGACGGGATCAGATCTTGGTCCTTACAGCAAGACTAGCCAGTTTTAAAAACTGGTTAAGTATCTTGGGTACCAGATCTCGTCCCAACCTTCCCATTCAAAAAATGATACAGAAAGAGAGAAAAGGAATGTTGCAGGTGACTTTCCTAGGCATTAATTAAATTTTTCATTTTAATTTCTTTTTTTCTGTTCTTATTGCTCAGACAATTTGTTAATAGATATACAGACAGTTCTCTCTCTTTTTGCTCTCCAATACTTTCTTTTTGTTAGTTAGCAATTTTTTTCCTTGTTCTGTTCAATTTCGAAATTTCTGAAATAGAAATATTTAATGTGAGTGGGGTTTAGTAGCTTATAATTTTGGGAGGTTAATATTACAATTTCTCTGAACTTCATAATTGTATTCGTTCATTCCGAAATTTCATTGTTCAAAATTAAGACACTTCACAAAATTGAAGTTTTTCTCAAATTAACCATGTTTCTAAACTGGGACCAAGAATTCTATAGGACGAAACTTAACTGACTTGAGGTAATATACAAGGGGATCAACGTTGAAGCATAGAGGGATGCTAGATTCTTAGCAGGTTTGGATGATAAATTTGCAAATGAATCTCATAGGACCTAACCCAAAGTGCATTCAAGCATTATCTCATCCCCCCCTCCTAAAATTTCATGACTCAATGAAGTCATTAACCTCCAAACGCATTCGTTTAATGGCCATTAGTTTGAAAATCTCCTTACAACCCTATAAATTTGATTGTGCACACTCGTTCAACTCAAACTAACCCATAAATGCTGAAACTGGATCGAAGCCTAAGATGAAACCACGCAGATTGCCACTCAGATTGTAACCTTTAGGCAAAGAGAAAAGCACTAGAAACATGACAATTACGCAAAAAAAATTAAAAAAATAAGAGTTTTACCTGGGGATATCCCGCAGCATAGGTTACAGTCATCAATATGTTCAGCATTGAGACCGATGAATGAAGAACCTAAAGAAACATCCTTGTGCAGTATGTTCCTGGTAAAAATAAACACCATAAATAAGATGGCATTTGAGAACAAAAAGAGCACTAAATGAGCTAGCACAACTACTAAACTATTAACTGAAATGTAAGTGGCTAAATCCTTGGAGATGGCATATAATTGTCCTGCAGCATGTCTGAAGTATTTATTGCCCACTTCACTAAACATCCAATATTCTGGTTCTGTGGTTCATGACCTTTAACTTCTCTAAGAAAAAAAGAAAGGGGGGGGGGGGGGGGGGGGAATAACAAAGGATGGCCGCTTGAAACAAACAGAAAACTTACATGATTCCTAAGATTATATGAAGGCCAATTTCTGGTAAAACCTCCACCATTTTTTGCCTCTTGTGTAAAGGATACCACCACATCTTTTCAAAAGATATAGTTTATCCTATACTATAATATCCATTTATTTTATTTCCAAAACCCCCGTGGTAAAAGTATTAAATACTCAATTCAGCGTTGAAGTAGCAGAAAAAAACATACAGAATTAGAGCATGGGGCAAAGTGTGCAGGTTTTGAAAAGAAAAGATGGATGTTTTCAGGATCATGCTGCTTTGGGAAACCGGTCCAGATTTCATACCGCCTATATTAAGTTATAAACACAGTTTTGATCTGTGGCCTGCTAAAAGTTGAACCGATAATAGCCATTGCAGTACTATCACAATCATCATACATTTTGAGGATCAATTTTAACATTAACAGATGATGAAACAAAAGCCAACAAATATAAGGCAACAGACCAGATTGACATGCACATCGTCATGAAATTTTACATAGTAGTCAGCATCCCACTTTACTACTGCTCTAGAAAAGTATATATGCGTCTTTTAATGACAACTCATGGTATCCTTCAATACGGTTTGTGAAAGAGAATTCCATGTTGTATATAGTTTTACACAATGATCCCTCAAAACTTGGCTAATTACTAAAAAAACCCAATACATGATAATTATTATGTACTCCTCCAAAACTCTAAATGATTTCTAAAAGGTTCCCGACGTGCCAAAAAGATTCTCTTTTTTTCACTCCGTTGGGCATCTAACGGATGGATGTCAGGGCTAGGGTTTTAAACCCCAAACCCGTCTCCTACAACTAAAATCCCCAAGTTCGGCCCCAAATCAAAATTAGGGTTAGGGATTTATCAAAACTTATTTCGCCATGGAATCAGGATCTTCTTCCTCAACCTTCTCTTCCCGTGTACCAGTGGAATGTGAATATGGTCGGCTTCGCAGGCTAAGAATAAGTGGAAAACCTAAATCGAAGGAAGCGAAGTACAAGATAATTGAGGACAGAGCTTTGGAATAGAAAAAAGATCGATTCTCGAATGAAGTTGAGAGTAATTGAGAAGGTATTTAAAAATTCATAATGGCGACGTTATCTTCGGATGGAAATCTTGGAGGAGGGTAAAAGATAACAACTTAAAAGTTTTTGGGAGTAAATATTAATTATCAAGTATGGGGAGTTCTTTTAGTAATTATCCAAGTTTTGAGGGACCATTTTGTTAAAAAAACCTTATTAATTATAGAGTGCATTGGAACGGAAAAATTTATTGCCCTCATGAATTTAAAAGATAGCGCATACCGATGTGAGAAAATCTTTATGTTTCTCTATTCATGCATATATAGCATGAATGCGTGATCCAAAAACACCACAAGGAGTTGCACTAAGACATGTAGAGCTTAGAATTTGATAAACATCAGTAAATAAAAATTGTAAATTATAATAATAATAGTCTAACCATTTTATCTCAGAAGGGTAGGATGTCTCAAATTGAAATTCCAATTTGATTCTCACATACATATTGCAAGAATAATCATCATAATTTTGAGGAAAAGATCACATTATTTTTTTAATCTTTCAACTCTTCAATTTTTTTACAAAATGTTAAACATGTCTTAAACTCTCTACTATTTTTAACTAAATCTTTTTAAAATCAATTAATATAGCTTGGTCCATAATTCTAAAATAAGTATGTGTGCATCATGTGTGCAAAAATACCGGTATTAATAATTTAAATAATAGCTTACTTGAGGCCGATAACAAAACGAAAAATGATTCCTTTCTCATTCTTTGTTCTTTGCGGTTTTTTATACTGATAAGGGGGCTGTATAGTGTTTTTCATCACCCCATAAAGATGGATGTGCTCGTGTTTCGGTCCTGTACAAATTCCCCCTGCCGGATGGTAGGCATGGGTTTATTGATCGTAGGGATTCTAATCTCTGGCAGCCGCGAATAAAACTGTCGTTAATTACCCCTCGCTATGAGACGAGAGCGCCTCCGAATAACGGATAGTAACGGTCATGCGAACTCAGTGTGCGATATGCGCGTGTTGTGTTTGAAAACAATTTTGAGAGTGCTTTAGGCATATCGAGATGCCTCGCAGTGTTTACATAAGTCTCGCTACCCGATCAGCGAGCTAGGGATCAACGGGGCTAGCAGCCCCCTTACAGGGTGTAGGGCAACGTCCCGTTAGAAAAAATTTTAAAGGGAGAAGGTGTTTTGCGTGTCCGAAGGATTCCTAACAAGGGGAAAGAGAGATTTTGGTGCCTCACGAGGCAGCGGGGATCCTTTTGGAGGGTCCCGAAGGTGGGGACTCTGAAAGGGGTCCCGACAACGAGAACCCCCTTTTGGAGGGGTTCCGAAAATGGTGACCCTGAAGGGGTCCCGACCGTAGGAACCTCCCTTTTTGGGGGGTTTCCGACGGCGGAACCCCAGGAGGGGTCCCGAAGGGAATCCTTTTTAGGGGATTCCGAAGCGGGAACCTCTTTTGGGGGGTCCGAAGTTGAACATGGGTGAATTCCGTGTTCGAGATTTGGGGGAGGAATATAGGTATGACCATGTTCCTCGCGGATTCCATGAAGGATCCGACAACAAGGAGGCTTTACAAGGCGAAAGATTTGAGATTTCTCCCTAAAGTCGTCGGTTTTAAGAGTCTTGAGGTGAAACCAATGGGTTTCATCATGGTCCTTCATCCATAGTGCGTGCTTGACATGAAAGCCATGGACTTTCATCCTAAGAGATTTCCTCTTTTTCTTAGTTTTGTTGAAGAAAAACAATTTCTTTTTTCATGTTTTGGGTCTTAGATTAGTTCTTTTTAGATAGTTTTCTAGAGGAGCAAGATGAAGTGGGGGATGAATGAGAAAATCACATCAAGAGAGGGGTGTCGGCTCAAAACCCTAGAAAAAATAGAATGAAAAATTTATTTCTATTATGGGTGGGGTTTAAATACCCCTTACACTTTGCACTTGAGTCCTTGGGCTTTACATATTGGCTTGTTGCCTATTTCTCTTATATTTATTTTTACTAAATTCCATAATAAATTTATTTATTACATTTCTTCCTTTCTTCCTTGGTATGGGACGCGCATGCTTGAGCTTGGACTCGGCTTGGGCCTACTTGAGTTTGGGTTTGGGCCCACGTGTTTAGGGTTTGACTTTGACCTTGACCTTTTGACTTTTGGTTAATGTGGCGTAATTTTTGACCTCGGGAGCAAAATCTGTCAGATCAATATACATTATATATTCTTAACTAATATAATTCAAACCCTTCTAAGAAGAATTGTGATTGATATTCTAATTTGTTTCACACACCACTACATCTACATGCTACCAAAGCAAGCAAAAAGAAAAGGAAAAAAAAAGGAATAGTCTCTGTTCTCATGTGTTCAAATTTGAATAAGGTTCCATATAACAACTTATGCAATTCATGCACAAGCAAAGCATGTTCCAAATCCTAGTATAGGTGATGAAAAGTGTAAAGAGGCTAATTTACCTTGAGTCATCCAAGAATCTCTGATTGAATATCCTTGTTCTCTTCTTCTAAACGCAGTAATGATTTCCATGACAAATAAAATTTCAGGACAATCATTTGATTAATCAACTGATATTCTGCTGCAATTAAAAGTTTCTTCTCGCAGCTCTAACTGATGCTAGTTGCATCTCAAGATTTGAAAGTGTTCTAAGGCCCTGAAGCATGTGACAATGCAAAGATCATTATATTTAAGAATACAACTATGATGATGCAAAAATAAGAGAAATCCACAGCACAAAAGAGAAGGATGATAAATATTTACATGATTACATCCTGAGCTTGTATAACTTGATTAAGAATATCACCTGCATGATATGATGATTCCTGGAATAATAAAAGGAATTAGCAAGATATCGTTGGGGCGTCCCCTACTCAGCGACGCGCTACATCGGATCCCGGATGTAGTGTTAAATATGCAAGGGCTTGGTCGTCGTCCAGATGCGGCGCGCTACATCGGACCCCGGGTGTAGTGACAAATAAGCAAGGGTCGTCGTCCAGAGACGGCGCGCTACATCGGACCCCGGGTGTAGTGACAAATAAGCAAGGGTCGTCGTCTACAGACGGCGCGCTACATCGGACCCCGGGTGTAGTGACAAATAAGCAAGGGTCGTCGTCTACAGACGGCGCGCTACATCGGACCCCGGGTGTAGTAACAAATAAGCAAGGGTCGTTGTCCAGAGACGGCGCGCTACATCGGACCCCGGGTGTAGTGACAAATAAGCAAGGGTTTCATAGGATCCGTCTAGCTTCCTGGAACATAGGTTCCCTTACGGGTAGACTAATAGAATTAGTGGAGGTGATGATTAGGAGGAGAGTTGGTATTATGTGTTTGCAAGAAACTAAGTGGGTAGGTGAAAAGAGTAGAGTCATAGAGCCTTGGGGTTATAAGCTTTGGTATACGGGTAGAGATAAAAATCGTAATGGGGTAGGTATAATCATAGATAGACGGTTGCTTGAGGATGTAGTTGAGATTAGGAGAAAAGGTGATAGAATTTTACTGGTTAAGCTTATTCTAGGTGGAGAGATCTTTAATGTTATTAGTGCTTATGCACCACAGATAGGTCTTGATGACGCTAGTAAGCGTCTATTCTGGGAGGATTTAGACGAGGTGGTGCAAAGTATACCTAGTGGAGAGAAGTTATTTATTGGTGGTGATCTTAATGGACATGTAGGTACTAGTCGTAGTGGGTTTGATACTATCCATGGAGGTTTTGGTTTCGGACAAAGGAATGAAGTAGGTGACTCGATTCTAGATTTCGCTTTATCTTATGACTTGATCTTAGCAAACACCTGGTTTAGGAAAAGAGAGTCCCACCTTATCACTTTTAGGAGCGGATCAAATGTTAGTCAAAATAGACTTTTTTCTGACGAGAAGAATAGATAGAGGTTGTTGTATCGACTGTAAAGTAGTGCCAGGTGAGAGTGTAACTACTCAACATAGACTTTTAGTTCTAGATTTTCGATTTAGAAGAGAACCTAGGAAGATTAGACGTAAGGTAGAGCCTAAAATTAAATGGTGGCGATTGAAAGAAGGTAATCAAAAGGCTTTTATAGATCGTGTAGTACAAGAAGCGGATTGGCAGTCGGAAGATGATCCAGACAAAACATGGAACAAAATGGCTAGTTGTATCAAGAAAGTAGCTAGAGATCTACTTGGTGAGTCGAGAGGTGGTGCTCCACCATCTAAGGACATATCATGGTGGAATGAAGATGTAAAAGCTGCTATTAAAATTAAAAGAGATTCTTATAAAGATTTGAAGAAAAGTAGAGATGTGGAGAGATTTGAGAAGTACAAAATGGCTAAAAAGGAAGTTAAGAAAGCTGTTCGGGAAGCTAAATCTAAGGTCTACAAGGAGGTGTACGAGAAATTAGACACTAAAGAGGCTGCAAATGATATATACCGGATTGCTCGAATGCGGGAAAGGAAGACTAGAGACTTATGTGCGGTGAAGTGTGTCAAAAATGAAAATCAGAAGGTTTTAGTTCAAGATGAGGATATCAAGGAAAGATGGAGAGATTATTTTGACAAATTGTTCAATGAGAGCTTTACTAAGAATTTGGATGGACTTGTCATTCAATCTCAAGACATAAATCGTGATTTCATGCGTAAAATAAGACTTACTGAGGTTAAAGAAGCTTTGAACAGAATGGGTTTAAGAAAAGCGGTTGGTCCTGACGGGATTCCTATCGAGATTTGGAGATGCCTAGGCGAAATAGGCGTTAAATGGCTGACAGATTTGTTTAATAAGATTTGGCAGACAAAAAAGATGCCAAATGAATGGAGGAAAAGCATTCTTGTACCTATCTACAAGAATAAGGGTGACATTCAAAGTTGCTCAAACTACCGTGGAATAAAACTAATGTGTCACACCATGAAACTTTGGGAGAGGGTGATTGAACACAGGCTAAGGAAGGATATTAAGATAACAGAGAACCAATTTGGGTTCATGCCTGGACGATCAACGACAGAGACGATTCATTTGCTTCGTCAACTTGTCGAGCGCTTTCGAGAGAGGAGAAGAGATTTGCATATGATATTTATTGATTTAGAAAAAGCATACGACAAGGTACCTAGAGACGTATTATGGGGGACAATGATGAAAAAGGGGGTCCCCGTCAAGTATATTGACATAATCAAGGATATGTACGACGGAGTAGTGGCAAATGTCAGAACTTGCGGTGGCTTAACAAGTGATTTTCCGATTACTATTGGTTTACATCAAGGATCTGCATTAAGTCCTTTCCTGTTTACCATCGTGATGGATGAGCTTACTAGAACTATCCAAGATGAAGTCCCTTGGTGTATGCTATTCGCTGATGATATTGTTCTAGTAAATGAGACGAAAGCAGGGGTTAATGCCAAATTGGAATTATGGAGACAAACATTGGAATCTCGGGGATTCAGATTGAGCAGGTCCAAGACAGCATATATGCACTGCAAATTTAGTAGCCAGAGAAATCAAAACCATATTGGTATAACATTGGAAGGTCAAGAGATATCACCGAGCGACCAGTTTAGATATCTAGGTTCCATCATCCAAAGGAATGGGGAGATCGATAGTGATGTTAATCAGAGGATCCAAGCTGGTTGGTTGAAATGGAGGAGTGCAACAGGGATTTTGTGTGATCGTAACTTTCCGTTAAAATTGAAAGGGAAGTTTTATCGGAGCGCTATTCGGCCTGCCTTATTATATGGTACAGAATGCTGGGCTCCTAAGAAGCATCATACACAGAAGATGCACGTAGCTGAGATGCGCATGTTTCATTGGATGTGCGGTAACACTAGAAAAGACAAGGTGCGAAATGAGGATATTCGTGCAAAAGTTGGTGTAGCACCCCTGGAGGAGAAGATGCGGGAAAACCGGCTTAGATGGTTTGGTCATGTGCGACGCAGACCTATGGAAGCACCGGTTCGACGAATAGATACTCTCGATATGGGTAATGGCAAAAGAGCAAAAGGGAGACCGAAGAAAACATGGATGGAGGTGATACGAAACGATATGGTTGCCAAAGGACTCAATGAAAGTATATTGTTCGATAGAAGTGAGTGGAGACAGAGGATTCATGTGTTGGACCCGGCGTGATTCTCATGTTGGTTCATGTAGCCTACCCCTTATACTTGGGATAAAAGGCTCAGTTGTTGTTGTTTTGTAGGCTACAAAGTTGTGCATGAGATGCAACAAATTGTGCCCATAAGAAGCAGGGCTCTCAAAAATAATTAACAGCATTTTAACCTAAGACTTGCCTTCTTTTCACAATTTTAATATTGTCCTCAGGTTATACCAACTGTTATTATTTAGAAAGATACTCTTGTCGTCCTCCTGTTTCATGAATTTTCATACGTGAAACCATTCAGAAGTTTACTGCCATCTTCTAACAGAACAAAACATGTGAGAATGTGAAATACTTCATCTCTGCGGTCGTGGACTAGGAATGGGGAAGCTCTTGCGCACACAACACCAGCAACAACAAGAAGCCTATATCCCGAAATTGGGTTGGCTATATGAATCTGTTTTTTCTTCCATTCTGCTCTATTATGGGACATCCCCTCTGAACACAAAAATGGACGGAGGAAAATAAGTATAAAAATGTTCAGTCCAAGTATGCGGCGAAACAATTCCCTGCTTGAGTTATTCACTCACAATCTGAAACAGTGAGTTGTATTAGAAATATATAATAGTAAATACAACACAATCTTTTAATAAGGAAAATTATCTTTATTTCTTCAATAACCATCATAATCGTCTTAGCCTATGGTCTATCAATTTTTGGATGTGAGCATGTGATGTGTATCCCAAGACCTATAGATGAGTGGTGTATAGTGTTGTTTTCCTGCTTTTTTCTGATATGTGAAACTATTCAAAGATTTAGCCTCACGTTGTAAAAGAATTAAACTTGAGAGGTGTGTATATACAAAGCCCTTCAGATGCATGGGGGAAGCTTTCGTGCACATGAGCTCTGAGAAAACTGTTGGTCCGGATCTGAAAACAGTGTGTGACATGTGTTAGCAAGTGGGTTCAACAAACAATAGAAGGCTTGTTTAAGGAAATCAACGGTGGCTATTTAAAGACAGGAAACAAAAGTAAAAGCATGTCTCTTAAAAATAAAGAAAACTGTAGTTAAAAGCACAATCATTTTAAACGCCGTAAAGCGGTCATATGACAAAAAGAAAGTTAATATTGTTTTATTTGTTTTCTAAGTTCATTATATTTATCTCTAAAATGCTATGATTTCATGGTGATTATCTGTAGAATGCAAAAAGTCAATGTGTCACGCCCCGCATCCCAAAAATGTGAAGTACGGGAAGCGACGAAGGCCAGCCATACTACCTACGGTAAGGAAAAGTCCTTCCATAGTCACATAAGACTGTCTAGATTAACCTGTCAATATAAAATCTAAGAGCAAAAGAAATAATACTAATAATCATGCTGCAATGAAACCACAAGAAATCCTAAAATGGGTCCACTAGATAATTGATGCAATTAAAGATCCAAAAACAAAAGATTCGGAATAAAATAAGATCCGAAAGAGATACAAAAATCCTAATGTCCCATAAGGGCGCACATGCTAAGAGTTAAAAGTAAAGGAAAATAACCTACGATTACTGATCTCCAGCAAAGTCCTGGTAGCCGCTCTGTTCCTGCTCAGCCTGCAGATCTGTCTCTAAACCTGAGATGGCAAATCTCAGGGATGTCAGAACATCCCAACAAGTACTCAACGTATAAAATGTGTGTAACATAATAACAAGAATATATAAAAGTGAAGCCCTGTGCGCAAGAAAGCATGTATATAATTAATTAAATGCACTAATACTATGAAACATAAGTAAGGGATCGGGTCATAACCTAACTGGCCACTAAAAGATAAACTATCCTATCGTAAGCTTGAGTGTGTGCGTCAACCTCTGCAGGAGTATTCCTAACCCAAGAGTGGTGCCCCAAGGGCTAGGAAACACGGGCCCAACTGTGGAATGAACAAGAGACCGCTATAGCCCGGTACGAGCTGTAAACATGTGACCGCTATAGCCCGGTACGAGCTGTAATCATGTGACCGCTATAGCCCGGTACGAGCTGCCGGCATGGGACTCCTGAGATCCTGTTGTACAACGCACACTCAAACTACCCCAACACCCACGTATGTATAGTTACTATGGTAGATATTAAAATCACTAATTAAGAATGCTGAAAAGACAGGAACTTGCAGTATGGTAATTGTATGGAAATAAAACTGGTGAATAGTGGTGTCATGGCATGTAGTCCAGCACTCTAATTAATGATTTCACTTAAGAAAATAAATAATAAAGGTCACGAGTAAGCATGTCAAATCAAGGTGTTCTATAAATGTAATCAATATGTGTCTCGAATGTGTATAAAGCATGTAAAAGGATTCATGTGCATAATATTCATGTCATAGCATTACATAACGAAAAGCAAGCAGCAGTCAGCATTATATATTAGCAAGTGTTACAATAAGGACAGATGATAAAACTGTGAAAGAAACATCTTTCCTCTAATATCCAAACTTGTACAGGTTAAGAACTAATTTAGATAATCGCCGATGTTGCATCGACAAAATGAAAAGAGCAAGAGTACTTGCCTGAGGATAGCGATCACGGAAACAGATGTACAAAAATGCAGGCATGATCTCAGCTAAGGTGCGACTTAGGATCTGAGTTATACGATCCGTCTAGATAAATTTCATCGATTAAACCGTAAATGTCTACAAAAATATTGTCACATAACTAAACACGGTTACATCAATTTTAGAGTTTTGATACTAATTTTCCCCCTTTCAATTTCTCGCTGATTTCATACCATTTTATTCATTTATTTATTTGTTTCCTTTTTTTTTTCCAGAACAGAATAGAACAGGGATCGAGAGTGCTTACAGGGGGAAATCGTGGCTGTTGTGATCGCTAGGGTCCAGATCTACGATGGAAGGACAGGGGTGATGTTGCTGCAGTGAGTTGTGGAGATTTGGGTGATGGGAGCAGCGACGAGAGAAGACGAGGGTTGCGGCGACGTCGAATGCTCTGTGCAGGTCGCTGGAAGTCGTGGTGGAGTCGGAGATGGCTGTGCGAAGGGACGTTGGCTGCAGTGGTAGGACGAGATGAGGAGATCGGGGTTGTGGCCGCGCGAGGGATGGAGGCGGCGTCGACGGGAGGAGGACGAGAGCGAGGGCGAAGGCGAAGGAGGGAGGAGAGGGTCGCGGCGTTGATGGAGGCGAGAGGAGGGGTCGGGATCTGCAGCGGCGGCGGCGACGACTAGGGTTAGGATTTTCGTGGGTGAGGAACGAGCGGCGGGGAAAGAAAGAGAGAGATGCGGGTATGAGAGAGGGAGAGAGAGATGTGAGAATGAGAGAGATTTTTATTGTATATATAAAATATTTTTATAAATATACTATAAGGATACATATCTTTAATTGGTTGCATTTAGAGATTCGGTGCAGATTTTCTCGTTCTCATTTTAACAGTAAACAGATACGAAAAATATTATTTTGTCGTCGCTAAGAAAATATTATTTATATAATATAAAAGCTGAATATTTTCTATATCAAAATTGTTTACAGAGAAAAAATCTAAATTAAATATTTTAGAGGCCAAATAAAAATTCAAAAATTTGGGGAAAGAATCTTGATAAACTTTTGATTTATTGCATTCAAATAGGGTTGTTGCATCCTACCCACCTTACAGAAAATTTCGTCCTCGAAATTGGAAGGACTACAGGATCAAGAAAACAGGTGTTGGTACTTTTGACGAATCGTGTCCTCGCGCTCCCAAGTAGATTCCCCGTGAGAACGTCCGCCCCAAAATACAAGAACTAAAGGGATGATCTTGTTTCTCAAAACCTTCTCCTTACGGTCGACAATGGCTGTAGGTTGCTCTTCATACGAGAGATCGGTGCTCAAGGTTAATTCAGAGTGATCGAGAACATGACTGTCATCGCGAACGTACCGACGCAACTGTGATACATGGAATACGTCGTGCACACCAGCCAAAGAAGGTGGTAAGGCCAATCTGTAAGCCACTGCTCCCACGCGTTCCACAATCTCGAATGGTCCAATAAATCGGGGACTGAGTTTCCCACGACTACCGAATCTAATCACTCCTCGAGTCGGCGAAATCTTAAGGAAGGCATGATCCCCTACTCCAAACTCAAGAGGTCTTCGACTAGTATCTGCCCAGCTCTTCTGACGATCCTGTGCTGCCTTGATACGGTCCCTGATCAACTGGACTTTCTCAACTGTTTGGGTTACGAGCTCCGGTCCCAATAATCTTCGCTCACCCACATCATCCCAGCAAAGTGGAGAACGATATTTACGTCCGTAAAGTGCCTCGAACGGTGCCATCTAGATACTCGCCTGATAGCTGTTATTATACGAGAATTCCACCAAGTGAAGATGATCATCCCATGATCCCTTGAAATCTAGCATACAGGCTCTCAACATATCTTCTAGTATCTGTATCGTACGTTCAGACTGTCCGTCAGTCTGGGGATGGTAAGCTGTGCTGTAGCGAAGACGAGTGCTTAAACTTTCTTGTAAGCTTCTCCAGAAATGTGAGAGGAATCTCGTGTCTCGGTCCGATACTATAGTGATAGGCACCCCATGCAACCGTACGATCTCTTGCATATACTTCTCTGCCAATGTCTCCGTCGATTGTCCCACTCGAAAGGGTAGAAAATGGGCCGCCTTTGTGAGACGGTCGACGATGACCCAAATAGCATTATTGCCCTTAGGACTCCGTGGTAAAGCCGTCACGAAGTCCATAGTGATGTGTTCCCACTTCCACTGGGGAATGGGAAGTGGTTGCAATAGGCCGGCCACTCGCTAATGTTCGGCTTTCACCTGCTGGCACACTAAGCACTTCGACACATAGCGGGCAATCTCTCTCTTCATGCCATTCCACCAAAAGTGTTGTTTAACGTCCCTATACATCTTGGTACCACCCGGGTGCACCGAATAAGCTGAACTGTGTGCTTCCTTCAACACTTCCTCTCGAATATCGCCCTTTGGCACGCATAATCGACTGCCGAATCTTAAAGATCCATCTTCGTGTATCAATAGGTCCGTTCTTAATCCTGCCTCTATTAACCCGCGGAGTTTCTGCAATTGCGGATCCCTAGTCTGTGCAGCTTTAATACGATCAACTAACGAAGACTGCACCTGTAGTTGACAATATTGTCCGGGCGTCCCCTGCTCTACCACTTCTAGATTGAGCCTTCGAAATTCATCAATGAGTTCCTTCTGGCCAGTCAACCACATCGCTGTTGGTCTCCGACTGAGAGCATCCGGTACCACATTTACTTTGCCGGGATGATACTTCAAATCGATATCATAATCAGCCATGAACTCCAACCACCTACGCTGTCTCATATTTAGCTCCTTCTGCGTGAATACATATTTCAAGCTCTTATGGTCCGTAAAAATTTCCACTCGTTCTCCCAAAAGATAATGCCTCCAAATTTTCAAAGCAAAGATTACAGCGGCCAACTCTAAATCGTGAGTCGGGTAATTCTTCTCGTGCGTCCTCAGTTGACGCGAGGCATAAGCGACAACACTCCCACGTTGCATCAAGACACAGCCTAGCCCCTTACCGGAAGCGTCGCTATGAATCACCAGTCCTCCTGTCCTATCTGGTACGGTCAATATGGGTGCGGTTGTGAGTTTCTCCTTCAATAATTCGAACGCTCGGTTGCACTCTTCTGACCATACGAATGGTATCCCTTTTCGAGTAAGTCTTGTTAATGGCTCAGCCGCTCGTGCAAAATCTTTAACAAATCTGCGGTAGTAGCCTGCGAGTCCCAAGAAACTTCTAATCTCTGCTACTGACTTCGGTGCTGGCCAATCCTTCACTGCTTCAATCTTCGCCGGATCTACTGATATACCGTCTCCAGAAACGATGTGGCCCAAAAATTGAACTTGTTCAAGCCAAAACTCGCATTTACTAAGCTTGGCGTAAAACTTTTCTTGCCTCAGTATCTGCAACACGATCCTCAAATGCTCGGCATGCTCCTCCTTGCTTTTGGAGTGCACAAGAATGTCGTCAATGAAAACTACGACAAACTGATCAAGGTACTGGGAGAAAACTCGGTTCATTAAATCCATGAATACGGCTGGGGCATTAGTAACACCGAATGGCATTACCAAGAATTCATAATGACCGTATCGAGTTCTGAAGGCTGTTTTGCATACATCCTCCGCTTTAACACGAACTTGATGATACCCCGACCGAAGATCCAACTTAGAGAACACTCGAGCACCACATAATTGATCGAACAAATCATCAATCCGAGGTATAGGGTACTTGTTTTTAATCGTAACCCGGTTCAACTCTCGGTAGTCGATGCACATGCGCAACGAGCCGTCCTTCTTCTTTACTAGTAAAACTGGAGCGCCCCACGGAGAAGTACTCGGGCGAATGAATCCTTTGCTGAGGAGGTCTTCTATCTGCTTCTTCAATTTCGCTAATTCAACTGGTGCCATCCTGTAGGGTGATTTAGAAATTGGTGCCGTTCCTGGCAATAATTCTATCGAAAACCCTAAAGCACGAGGCGGGGGTAAGCCGGGTAAGTCCTCAGGAAAGACATCCAAAAATTCCCGAACTACGACCGGTGCCGAACTCATATCAACCTCCATTGATGCCAGTATGTCGCATGTCGGCTTTGCTCTAAACTTTATGGGTCCCAGAGATTTGCTCCCTCCAATGAACATGAACTCTGGGTGGTTGGGAATGCGAAAGTTTACAGTTTTGGCCCGACAATTAATATGTGCGTGAAAGGTGCCCAACCAATCCATTCCTAAGACGACATCATAACTACCGGTCCCAATCAACAGGAAATCTGCGAAAATCTCTCTGCCGCAAATCACAACTGGACAAAGCTTGCACTCTAGGTTGGTGGTAACTACCCCATTTCCAGTGTGAATGTCCCAACCAACAGTAAGTGTTTTGTGTGCAATAGAATGTGTTGTGGCAAAATCCAAAGACATAAAACAATACGAAGCTCCGGAATCGAAAAGTGCTCTAGCAGGAACAGAACAAATTAGAACGGTACCTGAAACGACATCCTCCGATGCTTCCGCCTGCTCAGCTGTCAGTGTAAAGGCCCGTCCCTGTCCACGACCTGTGTTTCCTCGCCTCTGCTCAAAAAGTTGCTCCTGAGGGACAAGTCCTTTCTGAGGTTAGTTGCGCTCTGCTCTCCTTGGACAACTCCCAATCTGATGGTCACTAGCACCACAAATCAGACATAGACCTTTAGCGCGGCGGCAATTTCTCTCGACGTGTCCCGGTATCCGACAATATCCACAAACCGTAGATTCCCGTTGTGGTACGCTTCATCTGAATTCCTCCATGCTGTCTAACTGGAATCCTCCCTGAAGTTTGATTCACGGGTCGTTTGAATCTTCCACTCTGAAGTTTCTTCCTTTTATCCATAACTATTTCCTTTTATCCATAACTGTCTCAATTCTGCGGGCCGCATCTAATACTTCTGAATAAGTCCTCAGATCATGTGAAGCTAACTTCTCCTGTATTTCCAGAGTGAGACACTGTAAGAATCTTCTAGCCCTATCCTCTTCCTGGGCTACCATTGAAGGAGCAAAACGACTGAGTCGGATAAACTCGGCCGCTATCTCGTCCACTGTGCGATCTCTCTGACGAAGATTGATAAATTGCTGTTCCATTTCGATCCTGGCCGATTTAGGGAAGAATTTCTCAAGAAAAGCCGTAGAGAAATCAGTCCATGTAATCGGTTTCTCCAACCCGTTCTCTTCTGCGAGCCACCAAATTCTAGCAATATCCTGCAGTTGAATATTGACTATATCCACTTTGTCCTCTTCAGGAACCCGGGCGGCTGACAGCAAATTCCCCATGTCGACAACCCGCTGCTCGGCGTCCAGTGGTCCGCCTGCCCCAGTGAAAACTGCCGGTTGTAGTCTCCTGAAATCGGCGACGCTGCCCGGGCGTCTACCTTCACGAACCTCAGCCACCTTGTTTAGGGCCGCAGTAGCGGTCTGCTGAGAAGCAAGTAGGCCCCCTTGTAGCAATTCGGTCTGCTGCTGTTGACTTTCCAGCATGCCACGTATAACTCCAAGTAGTGCAGTATTGTTGTCACGTCTCCCATATACTCGCAAATTTTCTTCGGCCATGATTCTGAAGTCAAAACGAACGAGATTTAGCAACGAAAACGAGGTTTAAATTCAAAATATTAAAACTGAGTGAAGCAAAGAGATAAGGAAAATAATCAATTCAAAGAATACAGATCAAGTGTAGGACTCTAAGTTACTCATACAGAATACCGTATTGTATCCATGCCGCGGTACATGGGCACAATATCGTAACTCTATGTAAGTCGCCCTAATCCTACGGTCAGAGTCAACGGAATCTGCAGCATGACATACTGGGGAAAACTTAGACATGTGTTTCTAACCTAAAAGGTCGGTAGAACCAAGACTAACTTTGAAGTCAGCCTGGGCTCTGATACCAACAAAACCTTGTCACACCCCGCATCCCAAAAATGTGAAGTACGGGAAGCGACGAAGGCCAGCCATGCTACCTACGGTAAGGAAAAGTCCTTCCATAGTCACATAAGGCTGTCTAGATTAACCTGTCAATATAAAATCCAAGAGCAAAAGAAATAATACTAATAATCATGCTGCAATGAAACCACAAGAAATCCTAAAATGGGTCCACTAGATAATTGATGCAATTAAAGATCCAAAAACAAAAGATTCGGAATAAAATAAGATCCGAAAGAGATACAAAAGTTCTAATGTCCCATAAGGGCGCACATGCTAAGAGTTAAAAGTAAAGGAAAATAACCTACGATTACTGATCTCCAGCAAAGTCCTGGTAGCCGCTCTGTTCCTGCTCAGCCTGCAGATCTGTCTCTAAACCTGAGATGGCAAATCTCAGGGATGTCAGAACATCCCAACAAGTACTCAACGTATAAAGTGTATGTAACATAATAACAAGAATATATAAAAGTGAAGCCCTGTGCGCAAGAAAGCATGTATATAATTAATTAAATGCACTAATACTATGAAACATAAGTAAGGGATCGGGTCATAACCTAACTGGCCACTAAAATGTAAACTATCATATCGTAAGCTTGAGTGTGTGCGTCAACCTCTGCAGGAGTATTCCTAACCCAAGAGTGGTGCCCCAAGGGATAGGAAACACGGGCCCAACTGTGGAATGAACAAGAGACCGCTATAGCCCGGTACGAGCTGTAAACATGTGACCGCTATGTTAGTGTTTATGCCCTAGAAGGCCATTACTGTATCATACTAGTTTGTATATTACTTAATGGAAGCTTGGGATATTCACATGTATATAACAGTCTTGCTAAACATGGTAGTATGCTACTTGGTTTTTCTATCTTAATATGTAAGTATACGTATTGATAGAGCTCTTAGGATCTTGCTTGATTACCAGCGTTGTGATGGCAGTCACACTAGTGGGGGCTGGGTAGTCTACAAGCACATCCTTTTTCAGGTCCCTGGTCGTTGGATTATCGAGACAGAGCATCGATACTCCGGAGTAGACTAGTGTGTACGCTTCTCATCCCAGTTAGGGAGATGGTCTGTCCCACAGCCGTCAGTACGTCGTACTGGAGATAGTATACAGGTGCTCGTTAGGTTACGGGTACACCGGACAGGACTCACAGGGAACTGTTGGTTGGTTTTATACCAGTCGTCAGTGAACAGTTCCCAGGTGACATGAGTACAGCGTAGTCCGCAGACTTGACACTGCTACTTCGCCTCGAGTGTGTCCCACTGTTCTTAGATTGCTACCCTACCACGGCTCAAAGGAGTCGTGCAAACATGTAGCAGTTGGGTGCAGTCCCGAGCACTTGGAGGCAGTAGCGGTTAGACAGGATTCGTCCCTCCCGGTATTGGGAGTAGATATCGCGCTGTGTCAGAAAGCCATTACGCAAAGTCCCTGGCCAGGGCAAGCGAGATTTGCTGGTAGGTTCCAGTAGTTTCTCAGGGTGTAATAGGCTTCCCTCCGACACGACTTATACAGCTATTAGGGGACTGACGCTTGCCGCCCCCTAGGCCGGATATGCGATAGTCTTGGACGAACGGACCGGACTGTATGGAGATTGTCACATCAGACTCAGTAGGAGTTCGGATGGGTTTCCTCATCGGCCTTCTTATCGACAACTACCTGGGGACCGTTACGTACAGCTAGTGCCGCTTGCGGTCTGTGGTTAAACCCACTGCCAGCGTAGTAGTCGAGTCTCTAGAGTCCCACACAGAGAGTTTCCTATTCCAGGCGAAACGATATAGAGGTCGTATGGTTTTACGACAAGGGTTCGGACGCATACGTGTGTTTACGCACGTACGACTTTCGGACAGTTTTTACCAGTCGGCTTTGGTTTAAGCCAGTTACTGGTATCCGGTTATTGAATTTTTACAGTCTAAAGTTTTTCCGTATTTTTGCGGAAAGGAGGGACGTTCTCATAATTATGCGGGAAGCTTCTAGAAGGTGGTGACTAAGGAGGTTAAGGTGGCATATGAAATGATTGTAATTAGTGAGTCACCTTGATGATTCATAGAAGTCTTTTGTCATTCTAATGAATCATCACTAGATATTATCAAGCATGGTTGCTAAATTCATTTCTTATTCTTTTCTTCATAAAAGAAATGCTTGATATATATCTTCTTGACTCACTATTCTATTATCATTATCATCTACACATTCTCTCTCCTCAAGCTCTCTCTCTTCAAAAGACTAATCCTCCCCTCTCATGAGTTGAGAACAGGGGTTAGTAAGACTAAACAATCCATAACCATCACTCTATCTCAATCTATCTTCTTTGATTAGCAATCCAAGAAGGTTAGTTGCCTCAAGTTTAGAGGCTAAGCTTGGAGTTTTGCTCTCGGGTGGATCGTCTACTACTTCGAGAAGGCCGAGGAGAACAAGGAGTTCGTAAAGACGAAGGAGTTGGTTCATTAGGTATAATCCCTAAACACAATAGTTTAGAAACACTTTGTGTTTGGTTATTTATAGTTTAGCTTCGATTCAAGCGGTTAGTCGATGTTCGTTCACTAAACAAGTTCGTTTTTGAAAATTCCGCCTCCCCACAAGTATTGGGGTGTAGTACATCGACTTACAGTGGTATCAGAGCCTCGCTAAACAATAAATAACTTAATTGCAAATTTGTACGAATTTCGAACGGAAAAACGAAGCCGGAAAACCCTAAAACTGTCAAGTTTCTGTCGAAATTTAAATGAAGTCTAAAAATTTTTCAGGCATGTGCAGAAAGCTTGAAATGACCACAGAAGAACACCCAATAAATTTGGGTTCCTGATTCGTCTACGGAGCCGCGGAACCGCGGCGGATCCTACCCGATCCGCCGCGCTTCCGCGGCCGATTTGACGAGTCAGGAACTCAAATTTCTTGTGTAGGTCCCCTGTGACATTTAGTGTTTTCTGGAATGTTTTAATTTTGCTCAGATTTCAGTTTAACAGAGCAGTTTTTGGAGCAATATTAAAGATGTTTAATCGATCGAAATTGTACAGTATTTGCATATTGGATTATATCTGTGATTGTTTAATGTGTTCGTAAACCTCCCCTAACTGCTAGTATGACGGTTGGCAGGGGGTTGCACATTTCTGTAATGGTTATATCTGTTTGTGCATATAAACTGTATTGGACTGTTGTGGTGTATAGCCGGGGTTATGAAATGGGTTATTATTTAATTCATTTGTTGTAAATGTAATTTGTTGTAATATTATTTTGCGGGGCACATCCAGGTTGCGGTTGTAGCCACCGTTGTATTATTTCATTTTACTGTTTTTGCTCCTATGACAGACCCAAGGTGGGGTGCACAAACTGCCGGGCGGGTAGTTTGCCGCACCCGTAGGGGTCGTGGGTGGGGTAACGGCTATTCATCACAACTGTGTAATCTGTCTTTTCTTGCAGGCTCAAAAGAAATATAGATTGCTTGCAAATCCAATAAAGCTTATCTGTGATCTGGAATGTATATCATTGCGTCAGACGAATGTAAAATATCTATATCTATGATAGCTATTTAGACGTCACTTATGTTTTACACCCGCGCTAGCCCAGCCCCCGCTCTGTCGTTAGTTAAGTAACCTAACGGGTGATGACGGGATCCCGTGGCGAATGCGGATGGCATAAGAGGACGTTGTATTTTCGTTGTTTTCTGCAATGATAGGTTAATGATGGGACGCATTATCTATAATGCAAAGAAAAATAAACCAAAGTTTTAATCGTTGGAACAATTTAAAAGAAACCACTCGGTTAATTTTAAAAAACAGATATTTTTAAATGCGGAGCCTTAACCACTCCTTTTAAAAGCTATCAGGTTCCTTCGGTTATATCAAGTTCACTACGTTCACGGTTTTGCCAAAACCATTCGTAGCCCTCCGTCATTTCATCTGGGTATTCAGTAGTATTCAAGCTATGTATTTTGACCTAACGCCAAGGCATAGTGTTTGGTAGCTACTGGGTATTCATTTGTTGCATAGATAAATGAGTTAGTTTGGGACAGTCGTATTATCATTTTGGCCGAACGTCAAGGATATATACGGATGGGTTCAAATTGACAAGATAATGATGGGTAGAACTTGACATGTGACTTATGACATTTTGACCTAACGCCAAGGTCATAAGAGCATGGGGCAAAAACTAATATCGGGAATTTCTAAAGAAACTGAAATTTACAAAGAGATGCATACCATTTTGAGTTTGATGAATGTTGGTAGCATTCCTACAACATTATCAGACGATGATATTTGGATCCCGATCCTACTGTGAGTATATGCTACTTATCAGGATATTCGTCACTTAACGATCAATGCTATAAACCTAGTAGGTGTCCAGAAAAGTGTCAGCGGGGTTACGCCCCCAGAGAAAAGAGGTTATTTAATTAAGGAACTTCGCGAAAGCGTTGGAAAACCTCCCTCGAAGTACCGACACCAGCCTGGCTGAACGGTTAAGCAAGTATTGTACGGTGAGAATAGTCCTGGCTAATTCTTCTTTTATGGTTTGAGGAAGGATTCGAGAAACAGTGGGAGCCATCCAGTTTAGATAAACTAAAAACCACTCTAAACTTGCAAGAGCATCATGCTAAAGAGTTTTCTTCTCTCTCTCCTAATTGCAGCGACCCTGAAAATGACTGGACTTAAGTTACTTTTAGAGAAAAATATACTGACAGGGCCAAACTATAAAGATTGGCTGTGGAATGTCAAAATGGCTTTGACCTATGACAAACTGGGGTACGTCCTCACCGCTACGGCACCTGCTGTCCCTGGTCCCAAATCCAGCAATGCGGATAAGGAAATCCGCAAAACCTGGGATTTAGATTGCGCGAAAGCCAAGTGCATCGTGCTTGTCTCGATGAACAATGAACATCAGAGGAGGCACGAGGATATAGACTTTGATGGCATATTTCTCCATACAAAGGAACTTTATGGAGAGCAATCTCGTATAGCAAGATACGAGACCTCAAAGAACTTGTTTCGAGCGAGCTTGGCTGTCGGGTCATCGGTAGGAGAACATGTCCTAAAGATGATCGGCTATATAGAAGAGCTCGCAGACCTTGGGACGACTTTGGATAATGAGCTCTACACAGACCTTATTCTCCAGTCCCTTCCTCACACCTACGCCCAGTTTATCCTGAACTTCAACCTTCAAAGAAAAGAAGTTGAACTTCCGGAACTCCTGAACATGTTAAGGAGTGCAGAGGGCACCTTGAAGAATTCAAGGGAAACACCCGCTATGTTTGTTGGCGGTACATCTTCTTCCGGGTCCAAGGCTTAAGGCCAAAGGAAGGAAGAAGAAGGCCGCACCCAGACCTAGAGGAGGTGTTAGTAAGGTGGGAGGGAAGGGAAAGAAAAAGTTTGCGGTACCGGTAGTTGGCCAGGATGAGTGCTTCCATTGTCACAGGAAAGGGCACTGGAAGAAGAATTGCAAGGCGTGGAACGCCAAGAACCAGAAACCGAAGCAAGCTGTGGCTTCGACTTCAGGTGTGTTTGTAATTGAGAATTGTCTGTCGATCAACTCTACTTCCTGGGTATTGGATACCGGATCAGGATCTCATATTTGCAATTCATTGCAGGCACTGAGAAACCGTAGAGTGCTGAAGGAAGGTGATATGACCCTAAAGGTTGCTAACGGAGCTAGCGTGGGAGCTGCGTCCGTCGGGGATTATCACCTAGGATTGACGAGTGGACACATTTTGGTTTTACATAACTGTTATTTTGTGCCAAGCTTAACGTGTAATATCATATCAGTTTCCTTGTTATCAAATAAAGGTTATGATTTCACGTTTGTAAGAGATGTTGTCAACATCCACCTTAATCATGGTTTGATTGGGTCGGGTACATTAAATAACGGACTATATGTTTTAAACCAACTCCAAATTTTCAATGTCCAGAACACACTAAAAAGAAAGTCTCCAGATTTAAATAAAGCTTACTTATGGCATTGTAGACTGGGTCACATCAATGAGAGAATGTTGGCTAAGTTGCATAGAGAAGGATATTTGGACACGTTCGAATATCAAACCTATGACACTTGTCAATCTTGTCTCAAAGGAAAGATGACAAAGACTCCATTTACTGGACAAGGAGTAAGAGCGAGCGAGCTCTTAGGACTCATACACAGCGATGTATGTGGTCCAATGTCTACACATGCGAGAGGTGGTTTTTCCTATTTCATTACTTTCACGGATGATTACTCAAGATACGGATTCATTTATCTGATGAAACATAAATCCGAGGCTTTTGAGAAATTCCAGGAGTATAAGAATGAAGTAGAAAAACAAACCGGTAAAAGTATCAAGACACTTAGATCTGATCGAGGTGGTGAATACTTGAGTGCCGAGTTCCTAGGTTACCTAAAAGAGAAAGGAATTCTCTCTCAGCTTACTCCTCCGTACACTCCACGGCATAACGGTGTATCGGAGAGAAGGAATCGAACCCTATTGGATATGGTACGATCCATGATGAGTAATGCTGAGTTACCGCGATCTTTCTGGGGTCATGCGCTAGAATCAGCGGCATATCTTTTGAACATGGTACCTACCAAGACTGTGCCTACCACTCCATATCAGATGTGGAGCGGGAAGAAACCCCATCTACAGTATATAAAGATTTGGGGATGTCCAGCTTTTGTTAAAAAGCAGCATGTGGACAAGCTCGAGGCACGATCAGTAAAGTGTAAGTTTGTGGGATATCCAAAGCACTCCAGGGGATATCTATTCTATTACGCAGAGGAACAAAAGGTATTTGTTTCTCGTAATGCCCATTTTCTAGAACACCAGTTTTTAGAAAAGGAATCAAGTGGGAGCGAAATAGAACTGGAAGAAATTCCAGAACCACAAACTAATACTGAAAGTTTGGTAGAACCGGAAGTTCAGGAAGAACAGGACATTCCCGCACCCCTCCGCAGGAGTAGTAGGCCGTCTCATCCGCCTGAGAGATACTACGGTTTTCTCATAGACGGGGATAGAGAGGATTGCATCATAGATGATGATGAACCTACTGACTTCCAGCAGGCCATCCAGAGCGGCGACTCGGTACGATGGCTAGATGCAATGCGGACCGAAATGGAGTCCATGTACACCAACAAAGTATGGACTTTGGACTTTGCTCCAGATGGGGTAAAACCCATAGGATGCAAATGGATCTTCAAGAAAAAGATTGGTGTAGATGGACAGGTGGAAACCTATAAGGCTAGACTTGTTGCAAAGGGTTTTCGTCAAAGACCTGGTTTGGACTATGACGAAACTTTTTCTCCAGTGGCTATGCTCAAATCCATTCGGGTCTTTCTTGCTATTGCTGCCTTCCATGATTATGAAATCTGGCAGATGGACGTAAAGACGGCTTTTCTGAATGGAAATTTATAAGAGAGCGTCTATATGGATCAGCCAGAGGGTTTCAATCAGAGTGGGAGCAGCGGGAAAGTATGCAAGCTGCTTAAGTCCATTTATGGACTAAAGCAGGCATCGCGGAGTTGGAACATCTGTTTTGATGAGACAGTCAAAGAATATGACTTTATCAAAAATCCAGATGAACCGTGCATATATAGTAAAGTTGTAGCCAGAAGTGTCGTATTCCTCGTCTTGTACGTGGATGACATTCTATTGATAGGAAATGACATTCCTATGCTACAATCTGTCAAAGGATTCTTGTCACACAGGTTCTCCATGAAAGACCTCGGTGATGCCTCTTACATTCTGGGGATCCGGATCTATCGTGATAGATCCAAGAGGATGTTGGGACTTTCGCAGTCCAGGTATATCGACACTGTACTGAAAAGATTCAGTATGGAAGATTCTAAGCGCGGTAATCTACCGGCTTGTCACGGAATCACCCTCTCCAAAGAGATGTCTCCCAAGACTGATTTGGAAAGGGAACGCATGTCTATTATACCCTACGCTTCTGCGGTAGGCTCTATAATGTATGCGATGTTGTGTACCAGACCAGATGTAGCTTACGCACTCAGCGTGGTAAGCCGGTATCAGTCAAACCCAGGGGAGAAGCACTGGATAGCAGTAAAGAACATTCTCAAGTACCTGAGAAGGACTAAGGAGATGTTCTTGGTTTACGGCGGAAAAGACCTCAGGTTGGAGGCCTTTGCTGATTCCGGCTTCCAGAGTGATAAGGACGATTCCAAGTCCATGTCGGGTTATGTCTTTACCCTCAATGGAGGGGCGGTGTGCTGGAAGAGCTCCAAGCAGGACACCGTTGCTGACTCGACGATGGAAGCGGAGTATATAGCTGCTTGCGATGCCGCAAAAGAAGCAGTCTGGATGAAGAAGTTCCTAACAGAACTTCAGGTGGTTCCTACCATAGTTGATCCAATACCTCTGTATTGCGACAACAACGGAGCTATAGCTTTAGCGAAGGAACCAAGGTCCCATCAGAAGTCCAGACACATCTTGAGGCGGTATCACCTGATCAGGGAGATCATTGATCGTCAGGAGATCGAGGTTCGGAGAGTTGCTTCAGAAGAGAACATTGCCGATCCATTCACGAAGGCCCTACCTCAGACGCAATTCGAGAGGCTACTCGAGATCATTGGTCTTCGATATGCCAGTACATGGCCCTAGTGCAAGTGGGAGATTGTTAGTGTTTATGCCCTAGAAGGCCATTACTGTATCATACTAGTTTGTATATTACTTAATGGAAGCTTGGGATATTCACATGTATATAACAGTCTTGCTAAACATGGTAGTATGCTACTTGGTTTTTCTATCTTAATATGTAAGTATACGTATTGATAGAGCTCTTAGGATCTTGCTTGATTACCAGCGTTGTGATGGCAGTCACACTAGTGGGGGCTGGGTAGTCTACAAGCACATCCTTTTTCAGGTCCCTGGTCGTTGGATTATCGAGACAGAGCATCGATACTCCGGAGTAGACTAGTGTGTACGCTTCTCATCCCAGTTGGGGAGATGGTCTGTCCCACAGCCGTCAGTACGTCGTACTAGAGATAGTATACAGGTGCTCGTTAGGTTACGGGTACACCGGACAGGACTCACAGGGAACTGTTGGTTGGTTTTATACCAGTCGTCAGTGAACAGTTCCCAGGTGACATGAATACAGCGTAGTCCGCAGACTTGACACTGCTACTTCGCCTCGAGTGTATCCCACTGTTCTTAGATTGCTACCCTACCACGGCTCAAAGGAGTCGTGCAAATAGGTAGCAGTTGGGTGCAGTCCCGAGCACTTGGAGGCAGTGGCAGTTAGACAGGATTCGTCCCTCCCGGTATTGGGAGTAGATATCGCGCTGTGTCAGAGAGCCATTACGCAAAGTCCCTGGCCAGGGCAAGCGAGATTTGCTGGTAGGTTCCAGTAGTTTCTCAGGGTGTAATGGGCTTCCTTCCGACACGACTTATACAGCTATTAGGGGACTGACGCTTGCCGCCCCCTAGGCCGGATATGCGATAGTCTTGGACGAACGGACCGGACTGTATGGAGATTGTCACATCAGACTCAGTAGGAGTTCGGATGGGTTTCCTCATCGGCCTTCTTATCGACAACTACCTGGGGACCATTACGTACAGCTAGTGCCGCTTGCGGTCTGTGGTTAAACCCACTGCCAGCGTAGTAGTCGAGTCTCTAGAGTCCCACACAGAGAGTTTCCTATTCCAGGCGAAACGATATAGAGGTCGTATGGTTTTACGACAAGGGTTCGGACGCATACGTGTGTTTACGCACGTACGACTTTCGGACAGTTTTTACCAGTCGGCTTTGGTTTAAGCCAGTTACTGGTATCCGGTTATTGAATTTTTACAGTCTAAAGTTTTTCCGTATTTTTGCGGAAAGGAGGGGCGTTCTCATAATTATGCGGGAAGCTTCTAGAAGGTGGTGACTAAGGAGGTTAAGGTGGCATATGAAATGATTGTAATTAGTGAGTCACCTTGATGATTCATAGAAGTCTTTTGTCATTCTAATGAATCATCACTAGATATTATCAAGCATGGTTGCTAAATTCATTTCTTATTCTTTTCTTCATAAAAGAAATGCTTGATATATATCTTCTTGACTCACTATTCTATTATCATTATCATCTACACATTCTCTCTCCTCAAGCTCTCTCTCTTCAAAAGACTAATCCTCCCCTCTCATGAGTTGAGAACAGGGGTTAGTAAGACTAAACAATCCATAACCATCACTCTATCTCAATCTATCTTCTTTGATTAGCAATCCAAGAAGGTTAGTTGCCTCAAGTTTAGAGGCTAAGCTTGGAGTTTTGCTCTCGGGTGGATCGTCTACTACTTCGAGAAGGCCGAGGAGAACAAGGAGTTCGTAAAGACGAAGGAGTTGGTTCATTAGGTATTATCCCTAAACACAATAGTTTAGAAACACTTTGTGTTTGGTTATTTATAGTTTAGCTTCGATTCAAGCGGTTAGTCGATGTTCGTTCACTAAACAAGTTCGTTTTTGAAAATTCCGCCTCCCCACAAGTATTGGGGTGTAGTACATCGACTTACATGCTATAGCCCGGTACGAGCTGTAATCATGTGACCGCTATAGCCCGGTACGAGCTGTAATCATGTGACCGCTATAGCCCGGTACGAGCTGTAATCATGTGACCGCTATAGCCCGGTATGAGCTGCCGGTATGGGACTCCTGAGATCCTGTTGTACAACGCACACTCAAACTACCCCAACACCCACGTATGTATAGTTACTATGGTAGATATTAAAATCACTAATTAAGAATGCTGAAAAGACAGGAACTTACAGTATGGTAATTGTATGGAAATAAAACTGGTGAATAGTGGTGTCATGGCATGTAGTCCAGCACTCTAATTAATGATTTCACTTAAGAAAATAAATAATAAAGGTCACGAGTAAGCATGTCAAATCAAGGTGTTCTATAAATGCAATCAACATGTGTCTCGAATGTGTATAAAGCATGTAAAAGGATTCATGTGCATAATATTCATGTCATAGCATTACATAACGAAAAGCAAGCAGCAGTCAGCATTATATATTAGCAAGTGTTACGATAAGGACAGATGATAAAACTGTGAAAGAAACATCTTTCCTCTAATATCCAAACTTGTACAGGTTAAGAACTAATTTAGATAATCGCCGATGTTGTATCGACAATATGAAAAGAGCAAGAGTACTTGCCTGAGGATAGCGATCACGGAAACAGATGCACAAAAATGCAGGCACGATCTCAGCTAAGGTGCGACTTAGGATCTGAGTTATACGATCCGCCTAGATAAATTTCATCGATTAAACCGTAAATGTCTACAAAAATATTGTCACATAACTAAACACAGTTACATCAATTTTAGGGTTTTGATACTAATTTTCCCCCTTTCAATTTCTCGCTGATTTCATACCATTTTATTCATTTATTTATTTGTTTCCTTTTTCTTTTTTCCAGAACAGAACAAAACAGGGATCGAGAGTGCTTACAGGGGGAAATCGTGGCTGTTGCGATCGCTAGGGTCCAGATCTACGATGGAAGGACAGGGGTGATGTTGCTGCAGTGAGTTGTGGAGATTTGGGTGATGGGAGCAGCGACGAGGGAAGACGTGGGTTGCGGCGATGTCAAATGCTCTGTGCAGGTCGCTGGAAGTCGTGGTGGAGTCGGAGATGGCTGTGCGAAGGGACGTTGGCTGCAGTGGTAGGACGAGATGAGGAGATCGGGGTTGTGGCCGCGCGAGGGATGGAGATGGCGTCGACGGGAGGAGGACGAGAGCGAGGACGAAGGCGAAGGAGGGAGAGGGTCGCGGCGTTGATGGAGGCGAGAGGAGGGGTCGGGATATGCGGCGGCGGCGACGACTAAGGTTAGGGTTTTCGTGGGTGAGGAACGAGCGGCGGGGAAAGAAAGAGAGAGATGCGGGTATGAGAGAGGGTGAGAGAGATGTGAGAATGGGAGATAGAGAGAGATTTTTATTGTATATATAAAATATTTTTATAAATATACTATAAGGATACATATCTTTAATTGGTTGCATTTGGAGATTCGGTGCAGATTTTCTCGTTCTCATTTTAACAGTAAACAGATACGAAAAATATTATTTTGCCGTCGCTAAGAAAATATTATTTATATAATATAAAAACTGAATATTTTCCATATCAAAATTGTTTACAGAGAAAAAATCTAAATTAAATATTTTAGAGGCCAAATAAAAATTCAAAAATTTGGGGAAAGAATCTTGATAAACTTTTGATTTATTGCATTCAAATAGGGTTGTTACACAATGATATTTTGGTGTAAACTTTAGCCAAAATAAAACTCCAAATCGGACTTATTTATGGCCGGGTCCACGAAGTCTAGCAACCCCATTCCACTGCAGTTGCATAAGTCCCGTTAGAGCAACAATGCTCTTCTTTTCACATTCTAATTGGAGGAGAATGTGAATAAACCAAAAATATATGCATCTTGTTAACTCAACTGTTTTTCCATTTCAATATAAAATTAGTTTTGGAATTAAAAAAACCATATTGAAACCAATAAGATAGAAAACTAAAAATATAAATAAAACTGTAACTCTTTTAAAGAACGATACTTCTAAATTCATCACGTCAAAAAGAGGTTTGATAGATGCTAATATTCGTCCCGACTTGTTCTCTTTAGCTACAAGTTCTTCCTATCCCAATTATAATAAAATAGAGATTTGTAAGATCAGGGTCAGACTTGGTCCCATACTCCAATTCCTAGCCACATTCATACAAATGTACCCGAAACAAGCGCCTTGACAAATTGAATTCATGTAGCTAGGCCATTAAGAGTCTAAGACATGCATGTATCACTCAAAAATTGAACTGTATCATATAGGAATCATATTGCAGTTAAAACCTTCCAAAATTATATTGTAAATTTGTGCTAAATCTCTTAAATTATGTCAAATAGATTCAATACATTATATGGTTCGTTGCATTGCCGGTCCAAGTGAACCTCCCCTTCCTAAGCTCCTGCCTATAAATTCCTCCTCCAAAACCCTGTTTGACACAGCTCTCTCTCTAAACAAACTCATGGTGGGCTAGCTGGGAGCTTATTATAATGTTGTGTTATAAATTTGTTTTGATGGGTAAGTTGGGATCAGATCCTGATCCTCAATAAAACGCTATCACAGAATAGCTAAGCATCTTGAGGATCATGTCTCATCCCAACCTCCCATTCAAAAAATGAGAGGGAGAGAAACTAATACAATGGTGTACACAACTTTTTTTGTTGGGTGAGTTGTGATCAGATCTTGGTCCTTTAAGCAAGACTAGCCGGTTTAAGAAACTGGTTAAGTATCTAGAGGACCAGATCTCATCCCAACCTTCCCATTCCAAAATGATACACGAAGAGGGACAGAAGACTTTGCGGGACAGTAATTTCATTTTAATTTCATTGTTTGTTTTTTTGCCGTTATTATTGCTCTGACAATTTGTTGATTAATATGCTGAGTTTTCTCTTTTTTGTTCTCTGGTACTTCTGCTTTGTTATTCATAGTATGTATATATAGGCTCGCGTGTGTGTCCGTGTGTGTGTGAATTAACAAATTTCAGTTGTTCTGCTCAATTTCGAAGTTTTTGAAATACAAAATATTTAATGCGAATGAAGTTCCATGGCTTACAATTCAAGAAGGTTAAAAAGAGTTTGGAATTACAGTTCTTCTAAACTTAAAATTGTATTCATTAGTTGTAAAATTTGGTTGTTCAAAATTATGCCTCTTCAAGTTTTTTCTCAAATTCACCATTTTTCTAGACAGGGATTAAGTGTTTTATAGGATGACATTATTGACTTGAGGTAAAATATAACTAAAAGGGAAAGGGGATCAAAGTTGGACCCTACAGGGATGCTAGATTCTTTGTGGGTTTGGATGATAATGTAACACCCTAGTACGATCGTACGTTATTAATTATTATTGTTGTTGTTTTGGGTTATGATTGGTATTTGGATGGTTATTATGATAATCGTATTGTTTTACCGTACCTTGATCCCTAGTTCGAATGGATATAATATTGTACCCGACCCACATGCCTTTTAACCTATAATAGTTAGATTAAATAATCCCTAAGAACTAATTTCTAATTTGCATATGGTTTGTGTTGGTTGCTATAATATTTTATTGGCGTATTAATATTTGCTTGTTAATCCCATAATACCTATTTTCCTAAATATTCATATAGTATATTTTTCTAGAACAATGGATAGGTAACAAAATAGATATTTTGTATGATAGTTTTGTAAATATATGATAATATATATAATTGTAGTTTAATATTTTAGATAGAATATATTATTGTTATCTAGTTTGTTAAATAGATGATAATTAGTATTTAAGCTTGTTTGCTAATTTATTAATATCTTATTTTAATATGAATGTAACATAATTTCAAATATTAGATGTGTAAGATAAGATATATTTTATTGTGATAAGTTTTATACTGAGGATATGATAAGATATGGAAGATCCCTTAAAATCTTTTAAAAATAGTTTTTGGGAGTGTGATATGAGAAGTTACATGAGTTTTATATCTACACCTATTTAAACAAATCATCTCTCTCTCCTTTTCTTAACCGAGCACCCTCCTCCTCATTGCCTCCATCATCTTCATCTTCTCATCATCTCGCAACACCCTGAGAACCGAGCACCCATCCCGTCCTTTCTTTTTGTTCTTCCTCGCTGCAACACAAAACCCCACGCCTCCTCAAAACTTAGCCGACCCATCTTCTCTTTCACTGTCTTCTTCTCTTCTTGATCCCTCAGCCCATCGACCCAACCTCCAACCTCGACCGAACCCATCAACCGAGACTCCAACATCATCTCTCTCGGCTGTAGCACCTCACCGTCGACCAAGCCTCAACCGCCGTCATCGTCGACATCTTCTTCCTCAAAATACCCGCTGCCATCTCCTTCCTCCATCATCCTCTTCAATTACCCTCGTCTCCAAACCCACGTCTTCAACCCTCGACTTCAGCACCATCTCCCTCCTCTCAAGACTCGTCTCCTATCTTCTTCCTCTCCACCTCGCAACACCCTCCTTCACCGGCGTCAACAACCATCACCCAGAAACCGAGCCCTAACTTCAGCCTCCGCCTCCTCACAACCGCCGCAACCGTCATCTCCTTCCTCATCCCTATCACCAAGCAGCCCTTGTCACCTTCAACCCCGGCGAGACTTCATCCCCGAATTCGACAGCTTCCTCTTCACCTCATCTCGTGGAAACACCTCGCCTACATCCCTTCGTCGCAGATCCTCAACTCCAGCACCCCATTCAAAGCCCAAGTCTGATCTCCCTCGACTTCATATCGCCGCCGACTACAGTCCTCCATCGAGCAGCCCACCTCATCACCATCCTCGAGCTTCGAACCCATCACCATCGTGGCAACCCTGAGCTCATCTCCAGCCGACTCTTCACCTTGCCGCGGCCATCTTGTTGGACTCAAGAACTCGTCGCAGCAGCACCCATTGTCGCAGTAGCACCTTCGTCGAGATCCTCTAGCCGTGCAACTTGCATTCCCTTACCGAGCCGTCAAAACTTGGCGTTGATTCGTTTAACATCGTGTTCTATATTTTCTTTTCGTCGTCCCCGTAATCGTTCGTCTCTAGGCAAGTTTTAACTTGTTACATGCTAGTTACGACTGGTTTATATTGTGCTGTAATATATTACTATTTATCAATATATCATTTCACATTACTGAATATTTAATAATAATAAGTTTAATTAATAATATTTTATGCAGACAATATCTAATTAACAATATTTAATTATCGTTAATACGGTTAAATTGATATATTGACTTATAGGAGTTTATAAGATCATGGTTACTATTTCATATATCGCATTTAGATAAGTATTAAAAATACATTTGAAATAAATATTCGACGTGTTAAACTTGGTGCACTTTTAATCCCATTGTTAGAAAATATACGGTATCTGTTTAACAATATTATTGTTTACACGTTTGATTAAACACTTGCTCAAGACAACTTGGATCGTCGTGTTCTATATTTTCTTTTGTTAATTAGATATTGTCTACATAAAATATTATTAATTAAACTTATTATTATTAAATATTCGGTAATGTGAAATGATATATCGATAAATAGTAATATATTACAGCATAATATAAACCGGCCGTAACTAGAATGTAACAAATAAAAACTTGCCTGGAGACGAACGATCACGGTTACTATTTCATATATCGCATTTAGATAAGTATTAAAAATACATTTGAAATAAATATTCGACGTGTTAAACTTGGTGCACTTTTAATCCCATTGCTAGAAAATATACGGTATCTGTTTAACAATATTATTGTTTACTCGTTTGATTAAACACTTGCTCAAGACAACTTGGATCGTCGTGTTCTATATTTTCTTTTCGTCGTCTCCGTAATCGTTCGTCTCCAGGCAAGTTTTTACTTGTTACATTCTAGTTACGGCCGGTTTATATTATGCCGTAATATATTACTATTTATCGATATATCATTTCACATTACTGAATATTTAATAATAATAAGTTTAATTAATAATATTTTATGTAGACAATATCTAATTAACAATATTTAATTATCGTTAATACGGTTAAATTGATATATTGATTTATAGGAGTTGACAAGATCACGGTTACTATTTCATATATCGCATTTAGATAAGTATTAAAAATACATTTGAAATAAATATTCGACGTGTTAAACTTGGTGCACTTTTAATCCCATTGCTAGAAAACATACGGTATCCGTTTAACAATATTTTTGTTTACTCGTTTGATTAAACACTTGCTCAAGATAACTTGGATCGTCTTAACTAAATGTAAACATGACATGAATGGTTAATTATATCAGTTCAAGATTACACGATATATTGTTATAGCTATATTATCTGATTTATACCATGACATATTTATAGTACGTGAATGTGATATATATCACCTAATTGATTACATCATCCTTGACATGCTTGTATACTGATTCATGACATGTAACATGCTATCCTGTTATTGTTACGGTATTGTTACCGTTATCATGCTAGTACCTTTTGTCGTAATATTTACCAATGTTAACAACCCTGACTTGACTTGATTGACTTAACCTGTTGTCCTGATGGACGTATTCCTGTTGTCCTGATAGATGTATCATGTACCTATTTATTCCCGTGTTGGCATTAGGTAGATATTATTTTTATACCTGACATGAACACAAAATCTGGGGGAAAGGGAAAATCAAGAATGAAATCCGATTTATAACTCAACAGTTCACTACTTGCCAGAGACTGATCAGTCGATACGAGTTTCGGGCTCCGGAACGATGATACTGACATCATTCGTCTATACATGACATTGTTTTACTGCCTAACGGCACTTCTCGGATTCAGCCCCGAAAATCATAACCGTGGTATCAGGCACGCACGGGATACTATTGAGTTATATCGAGAATTCTATTGATTGGTTTCAAATACCTTTAGGATAGATAATATAGCGACATGGACCCTTAGGATACACATGATATGGATACTAATATCTTGCTTGTTGCATCACATGCACTGTTATCGCTTATCGCTTATATTCATGATATCTTGTTCTTGCACATGGCATACTATATCACTTATTGTTCATATTATGACGCACTGACGTATGGGTTTTGTATGGCCCAAATCCTTTGAATTTAGCACAAGAGGACTGAGACTACTTCAACAGGATTGTTGATCAGTAAGGGGCATCCCGCTGGGATGGTTTTTATAATTTAGATTTATTTTGGAGTATTGCACATTATGGGTTTATTTTGTGAACCCGTAAGAGGTAGGATTTGGATATTGTTTCTTTATTTTTTTTGATCATATTGCTTCCGCTATTGTTTCATGTTATTATTTCTTATGACTATTGGACATGTGATAGATTTATTATTATATTGTTCTTGTTTACTGATTGACAGCCATAATGTAACTATGGGAGGATATTTCCTTACCGTGGTTAGTATGGTTGGCTTAGTTACGTTTCCGTATTTGAGTATATTGGGAAGTGGGGCGTGACAGATAATTTGCAAATGAATCTCGACAAGAACAAACCCAAAGTGTTTCAAGCCATGGCCATTAGCTTGTACATTTCCTTGCAACCCTATAACTTCACATGTGCTTTCATACAACTCAAACTGACCCATAAACCATGAAAATGAATCAAAGCCTAAGTAGAAAGTACTCACATCGTTAAGGAACGATCTAAACATGATAATTACGCAAAAGAAAAAGGAAAAAGTATTTACCTGGGGGATGTCTCACAGCAAAGGTTACGATCATCAATATGTTCAGCACACTGATGAGACCAATGAACCAAGAACCTAAAGAAACATCCTTGTTAATACTTGGTAAAAAAGATGCCATAAGAAGAAATGAGATGGAATTTGACAAAAATAAAATAAAATCAGGCACTAAATGTGGTAGCACAAATACTAAACTATTAAGTTATTAACTGAAATGTAAGTGGCCAAATCCTTGGAGATGGTATATAATTGTCCTGTAGCGTACTAGCATGTCTGAAGTACTTATTGCCCACTTCACCAAACTTCCAATATTCTGGATCATGATGTTTACTTTATACAAAAAAGGGTAAATAAAAAAAAAATCAACCGCTTTAAACAAACAAAAAAAACTTACAAGATTTCATAAAGGCCAAATTCTCGTAAAATTTCCACAATTTTTTGCCTCTGGTACAAAAGGACACCACTGCGTCGTTTCACAAGATGCAGTTTGTCCTTTACTTTAACATCCATTTGTTTTTCCTGTCTCCAAATTTTTTTTTTCAAAATACTCATTGGTAAAAGTATTAATCATTCAATTTTAGTGTTGAAGTAGAAGTAAAACATACATATCTGGAGTACATGGTGAAGTGCAGGTTTCATGCAATATAGGCTTAATATAAATATTCAAACATAGTGAGGCAGTAAGATTTTGAGATCATACTGCTTTGAAAGAACCAGCCAGATTTCATACCGCCTATATAAACACAGTTGATCTGTCGTGTGATAAAAGTAGAACCAACTGTAGCAGTTGCAGAAATATCACAATCATCACACTATATCAGGGTCAATTAAAACACTAACAAATGATGAACAACAGGCTGCAAATAAAGGCAACAGAACAAGATTGACAAGCACGTCATCATCTTCAAATTAGAAGTCAGCATCCCACTTCGCTACTGCTGTAGAGAAAATATATCTGAACTTTTTATGATAACTCATGGTATCCTCCAATACGATTCCGCGAAAGAGAATTCCATGTTTCTATATTTTGCAATAGCATTATTAATTATAGAGTGTTAAAGAGAAATGGAATTTGGAAGAATTCATTGCCCCCATAAATTAAAAAGAAGTGTATACCAATGTCAGAAAATCTTTATGTTGCTCTATTTATGCATTACTAAAATGGTGCAAAACACTGCCAAGGGTCGCACTAAGGGATGGAGAGGCTTCAAGCTTAGAAGTTGATAAATACCACTAAATAAAAATTATAAATAATCTCTACTATTTTAATGCAAAAGAAAGTTGCTAGAAATTTCCTCAAAAATCAAAACACAGATTTAGTGTCATGTGTCCTGATGGATCTCTGGATCTCCTTCAGATGTTCTCTTCCGTTGATCTGCTGCGAGCGCTGATGGACGGCCGGAATTGGATTTGGAGGGTTGCCTTCTGAAGCGTGTGGATCCCAATGGGTTTTATGAGGTTTGGGCCGAGCTACCTGCAAAGAAGTCCCGGGGTGGTTGTGCCACCGAGAACCCTCCGACGATCAAGTTAATCAAGGTATTTTGGCATAGTAACGACCTATTGGGGTGAAATTGGCTTACCTGAATCGTCTGAGAGAGGGGTTTATATAGCGGCGGCAGTGGGCAGGCGGGCGTGAGATTCACGCCAGCCGTTACGCCCCTGGCGTCACGTCCGCGTGATAGGCGGGATTCCCAATTAATGACGAGATGCGCTCGTTAATAGGGGATCGTGATGGCGTGGAACGCGGGATCGTGGGCGGCAGATATCTCGCGTCTGGCGAGATTCGCGGAGCCGTGGCGGAGGCACCTGTGGTCGATGATGGTCGGTCGGTGAGATCGATGAAGATGCGCGCGGCGGGCGGCTCGGGAACGAGCGGAAGGCCGAGACATCTTGGTTCTGTAATAGCTCGGAGGCGAGCTGGGGGTGGTCTGGAAGGCCACCGAAGCTCGGGACTCTTCGGGCCGGAGACCCGAGACGTGATCCCGGCTGAAGCTCTTGATCCTTTCTTGTGGGTTCTGGGACATGTCATCTGCAACGTGTCAGCATCTGGAGAGTCACCGATATCGAGCCTCATCATTAGCCCTCCACTCTCGTCTCGACCCTTTCCTGGGTCGGGTCGAGAGTGGTCTGGCCGATCACCTGGGGTGAGCTCTCATTCGAAGATATCGTCGGTGCGCATTCCCGGGCAAAAAGTAGTATTCTCTTGATGACGTCAGCGGATCAGGGAGAGAGATCGCATTAAAGGGGAAACGCTGGATCGTGTGTACGTTCGTCGAAACGACAGCCCACGTGTCTGGCGCTGGTTGGCTGGCGAGACGTGCCGCAGGCGTTACCGCACTCGATAGGACACGCCTAATATGAGAGCGACAGGTGGAACGTTGTCGGCCGTTGGTTGCGAAACGTTGTTTTGGTGGGAGGCGATCAGAACCGTAGGATGCGTACGCCGGCAGCTATAAATAGAGGTGGGATCTCCTTAAGGACTCATACCTCTTCATAACTCTCTCGTCCCTAGTCGTGTTAGCTCGGCGCTCTTCTCCTCAAGTCGGATTCCTTATGTCTGATCTCTCGAGGACACCTCTCTTTGATCAGGTTAGATGTATTCTTCCGAGGAGTCTGTAGATATAGTCTGGATAGAGTCTAGGAAGTCTTCTGAAGCTTTCTCTTCTACTTCTTCCTCTTCTACTTCTTCCTCTTCCTCCTCTGAGTCGGGGTCCCCCCGGGACGTTAGGGTTAGTCACGCTTCCCGGGGTCATGCGACGGGGGCGGTCCCCAGAGCGCAGGTCACGGGTGTTCTTGGCGTGTCATCCAAGCTGATAGCACCGGCGATGCGGGTCGCGGACGAGTTCTCCTCACGAGAGGAGAGCTCGAGGCTGGAGCTAGAGGCGGCGATAGAGAGGGTCGCCGCCCTTGAAGACCGGGTAGCGGCCGGGA
This sequence comes from Agapanthus africanus, assembly GCA_030015575.1. NCBI lineage: Eukaryota > Viridiplantae > Streptophyta > Magnoliopsida > Asparagales > Amaryllidaceae > Agapanthus > Agapanthus africanus. Next base: position 980,962,670 of record CM057337.1, read on the forward strand.
ATCAGGAGATCGCCAGGTGCCGGGAGGCCGTCAGAGCCGCCGAGGCCCAGTTAGAAGACTCCCAGGAGCACCCTCCGGAAGGAGAACGGCGCGTCGAAGGAGGGGTGAGGCGTGCCGAGCTTCTGGCGTCGAAGGCGGTGGAGAGCTACAAGGAGTCGGACCAGTTCTACAACGACCTCGCTGGAGCCGCCATCGTCATTTGGCACGACGCCCTTGACGCCGTCAAGGCCGTGATGCCGGAGTTCCCCGACGACGAGCTCCGAGGTGAGTACCCCCATGGGGATGAGGCGTAGGGGGACGCCGTCGGGAGTGCTGCAAGGGAAGAAGCCCCCGGTGAGAGCGTTGGGGATAAGTCGGTCGCTCCGGCTACCGGCACCGAGGTTCCCGCCATGGGTGTCGACCCTGAAGATGTCGTCCCGGTGGTCGCAGTGGACGCGCGGCTCATCGAGGTTCTCCCCGGCCCTTAGGCTTGAGCTTCCTCGTCTCCTTTTCTTTTTGCGCCAAAATTTTGTAAGCCTCCGGGCGTTTTTGTAAAGCTGGGGAGCCCATAATACCTTTGTAAAGACTACCGACTTTTTATGAATAAAAAAATCTTTTTCCAGTTTCTTTGCGTGCGCATTTTCCTTTTGTTTGTGGTAAACATCTGTATTTGAACTGTCACGCCCCGCTTCCCAAAATACGGAATACGGAGAGCGACGAAGGCCAGCCGTGCTACCTATGGTAAGGAAAGATTCTTCCATAGTAACATAAGGCTGTCTAGGTTAACCTGTCAAAAATAAAATCAAATACCAAAAGGGATAATACTGATAATCATGCTGCAATGAAACCACAAGAAATCCTAAAAATGGGTCCACTAGATAATTGATGCAATTAAAGATCCAAAACAAAATATTCGGAATAAAATAAGATCCGAAAGAGATACAAAAGTCCTAATGTCCCATAAGGGCGCACATGCTAAAGGCTAAAAGTAAAGGAAAAAACCTACGATTACTGATCTTCAACAAAGTCCTGGTAGCCGCTCTGATCCTGCTCAGCCTGCAGATCTGTCTCTAAACCTGAGATGGCAAATCTCAGAGATGTCAGAACATCCCAGCAAGTACTCAACGTATAAGGAGTGTGTAGCATAATAACAAGAATATATAAAAGTGAAGCCCAGTGCGCAAGAACATGTATATAAATAATTAAATGCACTAACACTATGAAACATGTATGTAAGGAATCGGGTCATAACCTAACTGGCCACTAAAAGGTAAACTATCCTATCGTAAGCTTGAGTGTGTGCGTCAACCTCTGCAGGGTATTCCTAACCAAAGAGTGGTGCCCCAGGGGCTTGGAAACACGGGCCTAACTGTGGAATGAACAAGAGACCGCTATAGCCCGGTACGAGCTGTAAACATGAGACCGCTATAACCCGGTACGAGCTGTAATCATGAGACCGCTATAGCCCGGTACGAGCTGTAATCATGAGACCGCTATAGCCCGGTACGAGCTGCCGGTATGGGACTCCTGAGATCCTGTTGTACAACGCACACTCAAACTATCCCAACACCCGCGTATTTATAGCTACTATAGTAAAGATTAAAATCACTAATTAAAAATGTTGAAAAGACAGGAACTTGTGGTATGGTAATTGTATGGAAATAAAACTGGTGAATAGTGGTGTCATGGCATGTAGTCCAGCATTCTAATTAATAATTTCATTTTAAAAAAATAAATAATAAGGTTCACGAATAGGCATGTCAAATCAAGGTGTTCTATACAAGTAAATCAACAAGAGCCTCGAATGTGTATAAAACATGAAAAAGTTTTCTTATGCATAGTAATCATGTCATAGCATCACATAAAGAAAAGGCAAGAGTACTTGCCTGAGCTTAACGATCACGGAAAAAGATGTACGAAATACGGGCACGAACTCAGTTAAGGTACGACTTGGGATCTGAGTTATACGGTCCGCCTAGATTGATTTTGCCAAAAGCCAACAATGCACCACACTTAACATACGATTGTATATAACCAAACATTCACAATGAAATAAATATGTAATATTTTATTTATATGGATATAAATATAGCGACATATCATACAGTAAGAGAAACTTGCATCGGAGACGGGAAAACGCGACAATGGAAATGCAAACTCCAAACTTGATGTTAGGCAACATGGACTTGAGCTCGGCTCCGGCGATCTGGGCTTGCTGCGGCAGTGGTGACGTCGTCGTGGTCGAGAATGGTGATGTCGACGATAGGTTTTCCGGCAAGGTTTCACAGCAAGGCAGTGAGTTTTTTGGCGACGGCAGTGGGTGCGAGTTCTGCAGTGTCAGGTTCTGGTCGGGGTGTGCAAGGGTCGAAGGAAAGAGAGGGAAGATAGGTTGTGGAGAGGGGGTGAATCCGACGGGATCGGAACTCCGGCGAGGAGGGTGCGGCGAGGATCCTGGGTAGGGTTGCAGTCGACGGTGAGATGAAGTTGAGGGAGATCGGTTACTAGGGGGTCTCGGATCTGCTGGAGTTGTAGAGAGATGATGGGGTGCTCGGGATCGAAGTCGGCGTCAATGAGGATCTTGAGTGAAGGGGTCGAGGGTGCTACGGTTGAGATTGGAGCAACGAGGAGATGGAAATGGTGTTGGTGGCCGAAGGTGTGTGTTGACGGGTTGCTGCTAGGGGAAGGAGGTGGCGACGATTCAGGTGGCTGCCGTAATAGGTTATCGGCGTGAAGGTAGCGATGGTGGTGTTAACGAGATGGAGAGGAGTTGTGGAAGAAGTCGACGGCAGCGGAGTTGATGGATCTGGAGTTGGCGGTCGATGGGGCAAGGCTGCGGCTATGGGTTAGGATGAAGGATGTGGCCGAAGAAAAAGATGGCTGTGATGAAGTTTGAAGGAGGCGATGGAAGCGAGGACGGCGACGGCAAGGATCGGAGCTGCAGGTTCGAGCGTGCAGGGATCTCGTCACCGTGGGTTCACAGACGAGGTTTGCAGCGGGGGAGAGAGGGAAAGGAAGAGGGAGTTGTCACGAGGGCGGTGGCGACGAGGGGTCGCCGACGGTGAGGTTTGCGACGGCGACGCGAGGAGAAGGCGTGGGCTAGGATTTGGGTCCTCACGAGACGTGGGAAGAAGAGAAGTGAGGAGAGAGAGAGAGGCTGAGTTGTAAATATAATAGGTTAATAAGAAATATAATATGTTATATAGGTAATATATAGAGAGAGGAGAGAGACAGACAGGTGAGGAAAGAGAGAGAGAGATATGTAAAAATATATTTTAGTTAAAAATATTTAGTATATATTCGTATATAATATATGTGCTGAAATTTAGTTTAGGATTTAAAAGATTTAAAAATATATTTGGTACGGTAAAATTTTTTAGTTTGGTAAAATTTTAAATGGATAAAAGTATAACATAATATTAGTTTGTTTAAAATATGATTGAAGATATTAGAATATAATATTAATAAAACTTGAGTTTTAGGCTAAATACAAAATAGTCCAAAAGACGACCGGGTCGGGTCTAAAATTACTGTTTGAAAAATACGGATAATATACGTATCAGCCAAAACACAAAAGCGAATTAAAATAGGAAATAGCCACAATAAAATAATGAAAGAGAATATAGTATAACTGAACTAGAACGTTACATGAACGGTACTGCTTTCACGGTAGGTTGGTTTTTCGTCTAGCGATCACACGTCGAATTGAATTCGATCATTTGCCAAGTGTGCAAAGACCGGTGAAAGGATGGTATCTCTATGGTCCCGAAGTCGAGGTGGGGATCGCTTGGTAAGACGTGTAGGGAGTTGAGCAGGGTAGCTGCTTGGCGGCCTCTAGATGAGGGCTTTGGATCCTTGGCGTCGTGGGGTAAGACATTACTAGCCATGGATGTATCGAGCGGGGTTTCTGCTCAGGTGCCTCTTGGCGAGAACTTTGATCCCTAACGTCGGTGGGTAGGGAACTACCAGCCAGGGATAACTGTAACACCCTAATCCGAACGTACGTTTCTTTTTCTTGGATATATTGGGTTTTGTTTTACTATTATTATAATTTGGAATTTAATATTTTTAATTTAGATATATGCATATAATTATGGTTTTTCAAGTTTATTAAATATGCATATTATTAGTATTTAAATATTTATTTGTCTAACACTATTTTATAATCATATTTATATTTTAGTATCATAGTTTAAACAAAAGATATTTTATTTGGTATTTCTTTAAACAATACATATACATAAGATTTTACCCCTTTTTAGATTCTATTTATAAAATATTTTGTCTTACGATATTTATTTGGTTAAAATATTTAATTTTTAAAAGTCATGAGAGCCCCTATTAAATCTTTTAACCATATAAATATTTTTGATAAACTAACTCAATTTTCTTTCTCCAATCACCATATATGTCTCACTTGATAACTTTATTCTTTTAAAACAAATACTATTCTCTCTCTCCAAACAAATATCTTTTCCAACAGATTTCTTTCTTCCCATATTCTATTCTATCTACATATATTTTTCTAAATCACTAACTATATTTCACCAAATCCCCGCTCTCTTTTTCTATATATATTCCCTAACAAAATCCCTCTCTCCAATCTAATCTCTCTCAGCAGATTCTTTTTCTCAAATCTACCCTCTTTAATTATTTTTCTACAAACTTATATACATAAGTACATATATATATAATTGAAGATATTTTGTTATGATAGTTTAACTGAAAATATATTTTAGTTGTTTGATATCATAAAATCCTATATACATATAACTAATTATATTTATTTTCATGAACCCATAACCATATACATATCTTCATATATTTTCACTATAAACTAATATGTATATATACAACTTTTCTAATATCGTATGGAAGTATATAACAACCCATCATATCTCTTTTTTATAAAATCAAATCCAAATCCCATCTAATCAGAATATTTATCTTTCTAATTATAACAATCTCTCCAATCTTTAATATCTCTCTTCCCTATAAATAACAACCTAATTATTATCATCTCTCCCCTGCTCATAGAAATCAACCTTCTCTTTTTCCCATCACAATATTTTCTTCTTCAAAATTAGCCGAGCAATCAAACCTTGGAGTTGTTCTTCGTATCGTCGTGTTTATCTGTCTCTGAGGCAAGTACTCTTACTCTTTTATTTTTTTAGTCGATGTAACATCGGCAATTTTCTAAATAAATTATTAACTTACAATATTTAAATAAAATTGTAATATTCTGACGCTTTATTAATATATCTTATAATACTTGTACATATGATGAAAACCCAAGGATTTAGAATACCTATTAATCTTTTCATCAAGTGAACAACTGTAAAAGTGCAAGCATAATAAAATAACTATTAACATGTAAATATGGTTTAATATATAAAAAGCTTTATAAGTAATTATATGTTTCTGTTGCAGCAATATTGGTATACACTAGCATGCAAAATATCAACACTTATATTCTAATCTAAAACATAAAAATATACCATTATTACTGTTAATCAATAAACGCTTTGGGCTTAATATTATATATATATAAATTAAACTTTCTACATTATCACTCCTTATAATATCGCTGCATTCTATGTGCCCTAATCATATAAATTATTTTGATACTATAATTTGTATATTTTCTATTATCACATGATTATAAAACTTATTATTAGCACTTACATGATGACTAGTCAATCTGTTATTTATTTTATCTTACTTATTATTATCTCGTAATTATACTATTACCACTATCCGCTTTATACATCTGTAATTTGTTATTCCTATTTAACTATATTAACCCTTTAAAACCATATTTCAGTTTATTATTCTTTTCAATAAATAATCCCGGATGTTAAACACAGATACTTGCATATTTATGTTGAGTCTTGTTTACATTTTTGACCTTATCATATCCTATCATCTATATCTAACATTTTACTTGAGACTATCATTGTCGGCATGCTTGAGAAACCTTAACATGCTATTCTTGTTTATGGACGCTATCATTTTATAACTATTGTACTTGACATGCCATGATTACTCATTGTTCCAGACTACTCATATTAAAACAAGTTCTATAATTTGAATGCTGAATTACATGACATGACACACCACTATTCACCAGTTTTATTTCCATACAATTACCATACCACAAGTTCATATCTTTTCAGCATTCTTAATTAGTGATTTAGTCTTTACTATAGTAGCTATAAATACGCGGGTGTTGGGGTAGTTTGAGTGTGCGTTGTACAACAGGATCTCAGGAGTCCCATGCAGGCAGCTCGTACCGGGCTATAGCGGTCTCATGTTTACAGCTCGTACCGGGCTATATCGGTCTCATGTTTACAGCTCGTACCGGGCTATAGCGGTCTCATGTTTATAGCTCGTACCGGGCTATAGCGGTCTCTTGTTCATTCCACAGTTGGACCCGTGTTTCCTAGCCCCTGGGGCACCACTCTTGGGTTAGGAACACTCCTACAGAGGTTGACGCACACACTCGAGCTTACGATAGGATAGTTTACCTTTTAGTGACCAATTAGGTTATGACCTGACCCCTTACATGCATGTTTCATAGTGTTAATGCATCTAATTATTTATATATCTGTTTTTCTTGCGCACCGGGCTGCACTATTTTCATATATTCATGTTATTATGCTACACACACTTTATACGTTGAGTACTTGCTGGGATATTCTGACATCTCTGAGATTTTCCATCTCAGGTTTAGAGACAGATTTTCAGGATGAGCAGGATCGCAGCGACTATCAGGACTTTTGCCGAAGATCTGTAACCCGTTGGTTTATTTCTTTTCTGTTAATATTTAGCATGTGCGTCCTTTATGGGACATTAAGACTTATGTTTCTCTTTTGGATCTTATTTTATTTCGGACATATTGTATCAAATCTTTAATTGCATCAATTATCTAATGGACCCATTTTTAGTATTCCTTGTGGTTTCATTGCAGCATGATTATCGGTATTATTCCTTTTGGTATTGTATTTTATTTTTGACAAGTTAATCTAGACAGCCTTATGTGACTATGGAAAGATCTTTCCTTACCGTAGGTAGCACGGCTGGCCTTCGTCGCTCTCCGTATTCCGGATTTTGGGAAGCGGGGCGTGACAATAACCGAGCAAGGTCGTTGCCCGGTTGTCTCTAGGTGAGGGCTTTGATCCATGGCGTCCGTGGGTAGGGAACTACCAGCCAGGGATAACCAAGCAGGGTAGCTGCCCTATCGTTTTGAAAAACTGTGTTACATGATACTTGGGGGAGTCCTGCAGCAGAGGCTAACCGACACTGAGGCCGATGAACCAAAAACCTAATGAAACATCCTTGTTAGCATACTTGTGCAGTATGCTCCTGTAAAATAATCACCTTAGATTGAAGTAGGGATTCACTTGACAAAATAATCAACATAGAAATTAATAATGTAATGTGATACATGATACTTAACTCCTATATACAACAGTAAAAATACTTCAGTCTTCTATATACAACATAAAAATACTTCAACCATTTAAGAAAGAAAAAGTTAGAAAATTCCTAATATTATATGAAGGCTAAGTTGAGGTCGACTTTGCTAACTTCTCACCTTATAAAGAAGAATACCACCCTGTCGTTTTGAAAAACTGTGCTTTGCTCCTACTGTAGTATCTTTGTTTTTTAATCTATTTCTGCAATTATTTATTCGATAAAGACCCCTCTGTGAGAGTAACAAATATTCAATGTTAGTGATGAGGAGAATCGGGGCATTTTCAGAATAAAAATGCAAAGAATAAACCCAAAACGAATGTTAAAAAAAATTCTCAAAAGAAAAAAAAAACAATGGAAGTTAGATTAGGAGACACAAGTGCAACTTTTATACATAGAGGGTTGGCATCTTGCTACTTGGCCAAAAGTGAGGGAGGTTTATGTAATTTGCCCTTAAACAAATATGCATACATTGAGAGGTAGTAAGTTTTTCAGATCTCCTAATTTTATACGGCCTATATAAACACGCGGTTTTGATCTATGACGTGCTAAAGTAGAACCAATAGTAGTGTGCTAAAGTAGAACCAGTAAGGATCACAACTAACATGATTTATGAGGATTCAATTTTAAGATCTATAAACTACGAAAACAAAAGCCTGCAAATACAAGGAACAGACCAAGATTGGCATGCACGACATCATCAACTTTTGTGAAGTCCATGTCTTACTTTACTACTGCCGTAGAGAACTATATATATTAGATTTTAATGATACCTCATGGTATCCTGCTATTTGGTTCTGTAAAAGAGAATACCATATTTATATACAGTTGGAATTCCTTCATAAATTTTAGTGTGGTAACAGAATTGGAATTTGGAAGAATTCCAAAATCCAGTGTGAGAAAATCTTTATGTTGCTCGATTTCTGATTGATAACTCAGTCCAAAACACCACCAGGGGTTGCACTTAGACATGCAGAGGCCTCAAGTTTATAACACAATAAATACTACTAAATAAAAAATTAAATAACTAATATAGATAATAGTTTACCTGTGGCCAATAACAAAACGAACAAGGGTTCCTTTCTCTTTCTCCATTCTATGCAAATTTTCTCTCCAATAAAGGGAAAAAGAAAAGAAATTTGTCCGATCAGTAAACATTAAATAATACTAGCTACTTTCATTATTTAAAAAAATAATACTAGCTATTAGAATGCAAACTCTTAAGAATTGTGACTGATATTTTAATTTTTCTGACCACCTATCTAATGAAACATGACAACCTTCACAAAAACCCACAATTACTGAAGCAAGCAAAATAAATTCAAAAGAAAAAGAAACAAACTCTTTTCTCTATTGGGGTTCAATTTTGAATAAGATTCCATATAACAACTTATACAACTCATATACATGCATAGCATGAGTACAACTAATGAAAAGTTTAAAGACACTAAACTACCTTAAGACATCCAAGTATCTCTGACTGAATCTCCTTGTGCGCTGCTCCTAAATGCAGTAATGGTTCCCATGACTAAGATAATTTTAGGGTGATCATTTGATTGACCCGTCGCTGGTCTTGCTCTATTTGAAAATTTTCTCCAAATTCTTTTCCTTCACAGCTTGAGCTCCAGCTAGTTGCATCACAGGATTCGAAACTGTTCAGTCTAATGTCTTGAAACTTGTCACGATGAAAAGACAATTCTGTTTGAGATTACAACTACGATTATGTTATAAATGGGAAAAAAACATCAGAAAGCAGTGGAATGCATAATGTAAAGAAAACGATTTTAAGATTACATGGTTACATCTTGAGCTTGAAAAAACTTGTAAGAATATCACCTGCATGTATTGAGGATACCTGGGATAATACAAAAATTATTAGTAAGATATTGATCTAAACTGTTGTAGAGGTTATGAATCATACATCAAATTGTGCCAATAAGAAGCAGGGCGCTCACAAATGATCAACAGCAGTTTTAGCTAACACTTACCTTCTTTTCACAATCTAATTGTCTTCAGGTACTTGTAGGCAATTTGGGTAAAATACACAATCTATTAATTGGAGAGGGGAAAAACAGGACATTGCTGCCAAATTGCATACACTTTTGTCTCCACCAAGCCGATCCACTTTACAAATCCTAAGCACTTCAGATACTGGAAGTAATACATTTTCATCTTCAGGACATTGCTGCCAAAACAGAACAGACCAAGAAGTCATAAATTTAATATTTCACAAAGAGGGCCACAAAAGGGGAGAGAAAGGAAAATAAGTTTCAAAAAAAAAAAGTTCCTTAGAACATCGTTTGCCAAAATGCTTCTTCCCTTCTCCACAACACTGATGACTTCTTGCATTCTCTCAACAGACTTACAAATTCGGCCGCAAGTCCGGTCGATGGAAGCTTGAGCCTTCCACTCAAAATCTGAAACAATGAGTTATATTATAATCATTTGATGAAACAGTAACAGTATTTCGATTTTAAAAAATGAAATATAGAATTTTATGTTTGGAGAAATCTATATTCCACAACCATCAACTCCGTCATGATTCCCATATTTTTTTTCCGGAGAAAACACATTTCATATTGATGTGATGGATATTTCCAAAACTTTATGATGAGTGGCTCTTGATGTTGTATTTCTGATATGTTGTGATATGTGAAACCATTTCAAAAGTTTAGTCCCAGATTATAAAATAGGGCTGAATCATGTATATGAATACTTCTGTCCATGGTTGCCGCACATATGAGATGAGTGAAAATTGTTTTTTGGATCCAAATATGTGTTAAACAAACGTGATACATGTGTTATAGCAAACATGCGAGTTCAGTGAGTTCATGATATTTATCTGGAGAAAACACTGCAAAACAAGGTATTTTAGTAAAATTAGCGGAGATTTATGGGTCAGGCCTACAAAATATAGTCGAGTCGGTTACCTCTGAAGTTATGTATTCCCAATTTAGAGCAATAGCAATGACTTTCATTCATCTTTTTACAAGTTTAATTGGTATAGGGAAAAAAAAAATATTTACATCTTTTAATGTTTTCATCTGAAGATATATAATTTTGATTATGGAATCGAAAACCATATTGGAACCAACGAAATAGAAACTAATTTCTAGATCCAACTTTAACTTTTAAAAGCACAAGGATTTTTATTTCACGAGTTATGTTGAGGTTTGCTAAATGCTAATATTTTTCCAGAACTGTCCTCTTTAGCCAAATAGAGCTGAAACAGCAGGAGGGTCAGACCTGGTCTAATTCACACATGAAACAGAAGAAAAAAACCTTGAAATATTCAAGTACTCTATATATTAATACATGCATGATATACTGGACATCCCTCAGAAAAGATGAACCATATCTTATAGAATTATTTTGCAAATAAAGCCTTTCCTATTGCCATTTTTTATTTTGCAAATCTTTAGATTCCTGCTTACAAGATACCAATAGATTACATGATTCTTTGCATTTCCTATCCAAATGAACCCCTTTCTAAGCTTCTGGTTATAAATCTCTCCCCAAAAACCTTGTTACGCTTCCAGTTATAAATATCTCCCCAAAATCCTTGTTTAGCACAACTCTCTCTCTCGCTCTCGCGCGCGCAAATTAAAAGAAAGTCTTTGTGGGTGGGCTTGGATCTTAAGTTATTAGTATTACGTACTATATAGTTTCTTTTTGGGTGGGAGAGTTGGGATCAGATCCTGATCCGTAAGAAAGCGGTAGCACAGCCGAGAGACTTGCTACGTATCTTGAGGATCATGTCTCATCACAACTGTCCCATTCAAAAAATGGAATAAAGAGAGAAAACATATGGATGGTAATGACCAATTGATGCATATGGGTCCTTTCCGTGTATTAAATGGTATATACAACTTTTTGGGTGGGTGAGTTGAGATCAGATCTTGGTCCTTAAGGCAAGACTAGCCAGTTTAAGAAACCGGTTAAGTATCTTGAGGACCAGATCTCATCCCAACCTTCCCGTTCTAAAAAATGAAACGAAGAAAAACATGGTTCAGACAATTTCGTGGGTTTTAATCTAAGTTTTTCATTCTAGTTTTCTTTATATTTCCATTCTCATCGGCCAGACAATTTGTCTATAGCTATGCACAGTTCTCTCTTTTTGTTTTGCTCTCTAGTGATTTTTCTTTGTTATTCATGGTATATATGTTAATAAATTTTGGTTGATCTGATCGATATTGAAGTTCCTGAAATATGAAATATTTAATGTGTATGGATTTTGTAGCTAACAATTTAGTATAAGAGAATTTGGAGTTGCAATTACTTTGAACTTTAATTTGTATTCGTTCATCACAAAATTTCATTGTTCAAAATTAAGCATCTTAACTAAGTTGAGGTTTATTTCAGATTAACCATCTTTTTAAGCAAGGACCAATTGCTTTATAAGATGGCATTTTATTAGCTTGAGGTAATATATAATTGGAAGTTGGAGCATAGAGGAATGCTAGACATTTATTGGGTTGGATGCTAAATTTGCAATTGGCTTTACGTGTTAACCCTTTCTAAATTCGCGATTAATCCAGATACAAAGAACCATTAACCTCTCATAAAGAAAAAGTTAGGTTACTTTGGCCGTAAGTTTGTACATTGTTTCCTTACAACCCTAAACCTTTGCTCATGCACTCATGAAACACAAACTAGTCCATAAAACCATGAAAAAGGGTTGAAGCCGAAGTCATACCATACACTTCAGAAGAAAAGTACCAAAAACAAGCTAAGTACGAAAAAATTCTTGCCTGGGGGAGTCCCGCAACAAAGGCTACGCTCGACAATATGCTCAATATTGAGACCAATGAACCAAGAACCTAAAGAAACATTTGATGTTAGTGATGAAGTGGAGGGAGGAGGAATAGGCAATACAGACAAAAGAGGGGGAGGTTTATCATGCAATTTAGCCTTAATATAAATATGGAAATTTAGAGAGATAGCAAGTATTTTAGATCATACTGCTTTGTGAGAACGAGTCCTGATTCATACAGCCAACATCACCATGGGATTTTGATCTGTGGCGAGCTAAACTGGAACCAATAGTAGTTGATGCATAAGAATCGCAATTAACATTAGTTATGAGGTCGGTTTTAGGATTAACAAAATACAAAAACAAATGCATGCAAATATAATAGGAACAGACCGAGATTGGCATGCGACCGTCAACTTTAACTTTTATGTAAGAAGTCAGCATCCCACTTAGATACTGCTGTAGAGAAATATATCTGAGCTTTTGATGATAGCTCATGGTATGTCCTTCAACATGGTTCTGTAAAATAGAATTCCATATTCCCATACTATTGCAAATTCCTTCATGAATTTCAGTGTAGCAAGAGAGGAATTTGGGAGCATTCCAACATACCAGTGAATAAAATCTTTATGTTGCTCAATTTTTGCATCGATAGCTTATAAGTTGATAAGTGCCATTTTACAAACTTATATAGAATAAGAATAATAATTTAAATAATAGCTTGCCTGTGGCCAATAACACAACGAATGATGAAACCTTCCTCTTTCTCCATTCTTTTCAACTTTTCTCGTACCGCTGAAAAAATCCGTCAGATCAGTAATCATTATATAATCTTAACTATTATAATGCAAACTCATTTAAAGAACTGTGATTGATATTCTAATTTGTCCACACACCTATCTATCTAATTACAACACGACAACCTCCACAAAAATCCACGTCCGAGCAAGAATCTAAGGTTTAATTCAAATGCATAACGTTCCTAAAGCAAGCAAAATTAATTAAAAGAAGGGAAAGAAATACTCTCCTCACATGAGGAGTTCGATTTTAAATTAGACTCCATATAACAACTCATACTCGTGTAGAGCATGTGACAAACACTAGTAAATGTTCGAATATAGAAGATATATGTCACAACCCTCATCATAAGTTCAGAGTTTTGGTGCAGTAGTGGTAGGGACTTAGTAGTGGTAGGGACTTAAAGATCGTATCAGAAAAATCCACATTCAAATCCCACAGGAAGCATATTGAAATCAGATTTAATTTTTTATTAAAAAAACCACTGCATGATATCCCAGGTTCTGCCCCCAAAAAAGGACGTGTGACATGTGGGAACGTGTTAAAATATAAAACTGTATCTCACATCCCTCATTGTAACTTCGGAAAATTGGTGTAGGGCAGGAACTTTAAGAGTAAAAGCAATGAAAAGTTTAAAGAGGTTAAAATACCTTGAGGCATCTAAGTATC